>OU744340.1:79090475-84090475 GCA_916610165.2 Gymnosoma rotundatum
TAAAATCAAACAAAATACAACAACTAGTATTTTAGTATAGTAAGTGCTCATATGTTAAGTACGCTGACAGACATAAATACTACATGTACATTGTACAAGTAGACGCAAAGACGAGCAGACAGGCTGTGCGACAGACAATAATAAAAGTCTTTTTGCAATAAAATTCAATGCAAGACAAAACAATTTAATATTGTTGTAGAAATAAAGCACAAGTGATTTAATTTGAATGCATACCATGAAACTGAAATGCCCTGCCTTGAGTGAGAATTCAATACACCAAAAATTTAACAGCACTTAAAACAGCTAGTATCCCGGGGTTAATCCGTGTTAAAGAAGGATAAGCAGGGTTTGTCAGCCAATTAAGTTTTTTGGGGTGCAAGCGATTACACATCTTGACCCCTTTTAAGGGTCGATTTACCAGAACTAGTAAATTAGGTTATTGGACGGAGGATAGAGGGAGAAGAGTTTGTTCAGCTAAAACACGCATTTCTTCTATAATACGTAGTGCGATTCACTGGCCAAATAACTACAAAGGAAATCGCTCTTGATGAAAACCATTTTTCAGCATCAAAAACATTCCATTTCCATTCAAAAAACATTCACGATAAAACAGAGAAACGCATTCCAAATTGCGTCGATGTTCCAGTAAGACAATAGAGCCAGCTAGCCAGGGCATGGATTCAGTTCCGAATGCGTACTTCTTGCTTTCATACCGAAGACAAATCTTATTTTTTTTAGGTATAAAAAACAAGTAAGAGTGGTATAGTCGGCTATGCCAATTCTTATATATCCTTCACCATCTATGTAAATCTAGATTAGTAAAGTAACTCCAATCAAAAGAGCAAATATTGGGGCGACAGAGAATTAAAAAAAAATTGATACTGCATATATATTATTTAACATAAAAATGCTATCGGCTCATAATGGGTTAAGCATTTTTAAAAAATTTTAGTATTTTCTAAAAGATATCTTCAAAAGCTTTAAAATGAACTCATATGGATATTTAAAAAAATTTCAGAGCCCCGTAATTCGCTAAAGGTGGGTGAGCCCATGGCTGATACCCATATTAATGTATTAAAAAATATGGCGGAGAATCGTACTTTTCTATGAAAAGTTCAGAGGTCCATAAATCCGAAAATATGGGCGACTGCTAATTTTTTCACTTGATAATTTTCTCATTTTTTAATTCTCTATCGTCCCATATATATTTTTTTTATTGGAGTTACTTTATTGTTCCAAATGACTTGAAAAAAATAGAGGTAGGTGTGGTGTTTTGCCTGCTGCCCCGAAGGACATGGACCAGTCAAGCTGATTTCCAAAAGCACTTTGTTCGACACTATATCTGATCGATTGAGATGTTAATTTATTTTTGTGAAATTAAGTTTGCCTCGCACAGACGGTCATCGCTAAATCGACTTCGCTATGTATAAGAAGTCAGATGTGGTGAAGGGTATAAAAATTAGAGCTATATGAGGAGAAGCGAAATGGCTATGTGAATATGAATTATTTTTAAATAATAAATATTTTATTAAAATATTATTTAATATTTATGCTTGAATAAGGCACGATAAAAGTAAATTAACATAAAAAATGTCAAAGAATAAATTTTCATTGAAAATGAATTTTTATTCAAAATCCAGATTTTCATTAAAAGAAAGTTAAGGTTTTATTGACCTGCCCTCGTAATTTAAAAAACACTTGGTAGGCAAAAGCGGAATAAGTGTAGTACCAAAAAACTAGAAAATCGGTCTAATAAATCTGGATGAAAAGGTATTTTTTGTAGCGCATAATTACCGATCAAACATTTGTAATCATGGTTTTTTAATAGATTAACTGCTTTAGTTCAGTGTAAAGGACACATGCGCTCTCTTAAGAACTACAACCTCTTTACTCGGTGGCCAGTGATGAGAAAAACTGTCAAAAGCCATTGTCGTCCACGACCTGTACAGAAAAATTGAAAATGACCTACACTTTAACTGCCAGTCCCACGATGTCGCAAGCGTTCGTTCGCTCGCACAATTACATTCAAAACAAAAACAAATTCTAAAACACCTTCTCTGTCTGTGCACAGCGCAGAGATATATACGGCTGAGATACCTCGGTCAGCAGTACTACGGGGGCCTATCTCGTATATAGTCTCTGGGTCCAGGTAGGATCAGTTTCTTTTTGAGGTGCAGCAGGTGGTTCACTGCCCACAGCCAGACATTGTGACTCAGTCAAGAGAATGATCGCACACTTTGGCCAACTGGCCTTATCTAGCGAGGTCATTTCTGTATTTTTCGGATCTTCTCTGTATTTTCACAGCCGCAGTTCTTTCTTTCCTTCTCTTCTCCTTACTTTCCTTTTTTTCTATGTCCTGCTTTACTCTTCTCTCTTTGTTTCTTTTTCTCTCTTCCTTTTGAGAGCAGGTAACACATAGCAACCAATTAATGGACTTAAATGGGCTGTGGCAACAGGGCTACTTACCTTACCTAAACTAAAGTAAAACTGAAACGGAAATATTGATTAACCGGAATTTAATACTTTAAGCATACTTAGGATTTTTTTATTACCACTGAAATTTCATTGGCATTGTTTAAAATAATAACAATAAAAAATTACCTACTATTTAATGCTCATGGTTTTATTTTAATTATAACTTTTTTACTAATGTTAATACAATTTTAATAAAATCCTTAAATTACTAATTATAATTGTTTTTATGATCTAAAGTCACCTAACGCCCCAGCTAGCTGATCTTATTACTGACAGGAAAGAAAGTTCCCTTAGTGTCTCAATTTTCCTGAGAAAGTTAAAACATATATATTTAACAAAACTTTTTAAATTTTTATAAAAAATTCGTGCTATTTTGTTATTTAATTATCCCGATTAATTAATTACCGATATTGATTATTGAGTGTCAAAGCACGTCTCGATGGCCATTTCGTTACCGCTTACTTAACTCTTCAGGGTAGAAAGAAAAATAGAATTACTGTTGGTTATTGTAGTTTTTGCTTAAACTTTGATTTTTGTCTTTGCTTTATTGTTTGGACAAAAATCTTTAGTTTATTTAAAATATTTGTCAGAAGTTTCCTGAAGAGTTAAGTAAGCGATAACGAAATGGCCATCGTGACGTGCTTTTACCCTCAATAATCAATATAGGTAATTAATTAATCGGGATAATTAAACAACAAGAAAGCACGAACTTTTTAATAAAAATTAAATATTTAAAAAAATGTTCCCGTGTCATTAATTAAAAAAAAACTTTTTAAAAATGTTAATGCCATTTTAAAATAACGCTCTACTATATGTGCGTTTACGCCATATTTACTGCCATATTCATAAAAAACTAAATATTTTTGAAATGTGTTTTATGACAAATTTTCCATACAAATTTTTCCTAAAATAAATTTCAAACCTATGTTTATATTTTATGAATACGGCAGTTAGTATATAAGGACAAGGATTACATTGATTAATGATTTTGGTTTGTTTTTTTAATGATTTTGGTTTCTAGCTAATTATCGAGGAAACCATTGATAAAAAAAAGTCGTTAGCGTTATTAATCATTCATTGCTAACGAAATCGTCAATAATTAGTCCATTAATTTAATTACTCCCATGTATGACTTTAAGAAATACTTTTTTCAATTCGTTTCTCATAATGGTTTTTCTGAAATAAATAAAATTAAAAAATTTATTTGAAAAGTCCCCACGAATTTCTATCCCCAACTTATGTTGAAATACTCAATTTGAGGAGAGATCCCCTTATCGGGCTACACCGGTTGCTTGTGAGCATTTGAAAAAAGGAGGGAAACAAAAATAGAAATAAAGTAAAAGTTAAGTCTATGTTTTTAATTTGGAAATATACAATTTGAACAAATCCATTCTTTAATTCCCGAGACTAAAAGAATGTGCATGGCAGTTTACAATTAAAAATAAATAACAAATTCAAATAAATTAAATATATCAATTGTCAAGTAGGGTACAAAAAATACGCATAAAAACTATTTATGCAACAAAACTCTTTTTTTAGCCAGGAAATACTACAAAATTGATGTCTCACCACTGTATTTATAAGAACGTATGTACCAACCATATCTTATACTGCAAAGCCATGTACGAGGGCTGCTCTATATATTTCTGGCCTAATAGTGAAAATGCGAATATTTATAATCAAAAATGGTTTTATTGTTTTTCAAAGTATTCTCCAGCATGATTCATACACTTTTGCATGCGCTCAAGCCAGTTGTCGAAGCACTTTTTCCACTCCGATTGAGACACCTCTAAAACATGGTTTTTGAACACTTCAACAGCTTCTTCTGGCGACGAAAATCGTTGACCACGCATTTTTTTCTTGATGTGCGGAAACAAGAAGAAGGCATTTGGTGCCAAGTCAGGGCTGTTTGGCGGATGACCCATTAATTCGACGTTTTGGCCGGTCAAAAACGCTCTGGTTTGAGCCGATGTGTGAGAGCTCGCATTGTCATGGTGAACAATGATTCGTCTTCTCTTGTGATTCGTCACCTGTGACGATCTTATAAACGGCTTTTGAAGCACCGCAATCGTATTTTTGCAACATTTCTTTGCACCAATCGACACGAGCCTTTCTTTAAGCGACTTTCAAATTGTGCGGGATCCAACGAGAACAAACCTTTTTTACGGCCAGGTGTTCATGCAGTATCGAATGTATGCTGGTGGAAGTAATGTCCAAGGATGTTTCTATCTCTCGGTATGTCGCATGTCGATCTTGCATTATGAGTTCACGCACGGCATCAATGTTCTCTGGCACAACAGCCGTTTTTGGACGACCTTCACGGAATTCGTCTTTGACCGAGCTTCGGCCACGATTAAATTCATTATATCAATTTTTCACAGTGCTATAGGATGGTGCTTTATCGCCATACAAATATTTAAGTTCATCAATGCACTCTTGTCGTGATAATCCACGTCGAAAGTTGTGAAAACTGATGGCACGAAAATGTTCACGAGTTAATTCCATTTTTTTCTATATTACTTTTTTCAAGTCGCTGTAAACAACACAAATAATGGTCGTACGTCAAAACGTTTTGAGTACGATTATGCTTAAAAATGACAAACTTTCCAATGGAAATGTCAGATTGCACTTGACAGCACTCAGTGTTGCCAGGCCAGAAAAATATACAGCAGCCCTCGTATGTTTGTATGTATATGTGATGCATATATACATTTCCCGTTAACATCAATCTTTTTAGGATTAAATGTTAAGTCTATTCTTTAAACACGTTCAAATAAATACTCGCCTGCATCAATGAATTGGAAAATAAGAACTACAACAACAACAACTGAACTGAACTGAACTGAACCAATAAGATGAAAAAGTGATTTAGTTTTAAGAGCATAAACGCTTGTTTTCGTTGGTAATGCAAGCAAATGAAAAAAATATATAAATAAAATATGATAAACTGCAAACCAAATATTATGACCTGAGGACAATTATGATATTTTATTGTTAAAATGTATCCGACACTTACAACAGAAACATGTTGTAGACAACAACGGCCAACACCGTAACAGAATGGCACACAGACCAGGTTGTTTAGCCAGACGGATAAATATATAAAGTTCTTTAGTAGTCCCACTAAACAGACATTTATGCTGAGAGAAAAAGACAGTTAAAGTGTAGTGTTATTAGCAACAATGGTTAAGGGTCAATACTTCTTCATTTTAGTTTTTTATTTCTGTTTGCCATTTACTGAAACACCTTCTCTTCAGCACCAACCTCTTAACCTGACAAGTTGTTGCATATTCCACTTGTACTTGACTATAAGATCTGCAGAATGGCCCAGGTATGAGTATTTAGCATCAAATTAAACTTTATTATACACGTACGTATGTGAATGAAGGTAAAAATAACTACGTTTCTTTCAATCATTTCATGTTGTTGTTGTTGTTGTTGTTGTCGTTTCTTTATTTTTATTTTTTATATAAATGAAATATTAGTTTTACTTGTTAATTTATTTTCAATTGCATTTTTTGTTTTGCATTTTGCTTTTATTTTTTTTATCAGGAAGCATATTTCGATTGAAGTTCAATGATATCGAGTTTCAAGTTTAAGGTTTTTGGTGGGAACCTTTTGTTTTTTTTATGAATTTTGGTGGAATAAATTGAGGTGTGGGATATTTTAATTTACGTTTTTCGCTTTGATTTTTAATTTAGGGAGCAAAATATTATTCTTCTTTACATTTTAAAAGTCAAGTTTGTTGCTTATAGTTTCGAAATTTAAAACTTCTTCGAATTTAAGAAAAGTGTTTTAAAAGGTTTTAATTTAAAAGTTTGAAAATTGCATATTAAAAATCGGTCATTCAAATGTTGGGAACACAAACTCTTTTTAATTTAGGAAAGAATGTATCGTTCTGAATAATTATCAAGAGCAACACTGGATAAGGCATCTACGACTTACCAAGAAGAAATTCATTATATATTAAGCATATAACAAAATGAACTATTTCTAGTCGAGCTTAAGTTCATATATATTTATTTCTAATTTTATTAAGGAGGAAAATTATTTTCAAACAAATTGCTAGGTTTTAAAGCAACAAGAAGCCCTTTGACTTCAATTAAACCCCTAAGAAGCAGTTTATGTATTTTACGTCACAATCAATTCCGGACACCGCAAGGAGAGAGGGCAAACTAGAAAAGGTCATGAACAGGAACTTAGAGATTTCATTATGGCATGGGGCTTCATCTTATTAAAACAATATTTGAAAAAATGATTTATACAAAATTATTTTGAGTGGATGGATGGAATATTGGAGCTGTCGAATGGATTTTTCATTAGTCTTTAACTAGTTTTCTAAGAGCCCTGTTTAATAAGAAAATATGGCTTTTAGTGGTCTTGGTTTATCAGCCCTACCAGGCGGATGGTTGCAGAAGCTTTTTTTTTACTTTGTTACGTGGGAAGTAAAAGCATCGAACTTGTGTGCGTTTGTAACGCTTATGCAAAGGTTAGTGAAAAATAGCGGCATAAATTACTGTAAAAAAACACTCGAATAGGTGACAGATATCATTCCAACCTTCAAAACGAATCTAATAACTGATTTATATAAAACTTGGCCGCACCCATATAAAAGACCCAGAAGGACTCTTGGGGCATAATTGAAGTAAAAAAACGCAAGAAAATTGATTGAGATAACCCTGAATTATGAGCAACAAATTATGGTTGTGTTACATGGTTGTAAGCAAAACGTAGCATTGTTACATTTAATAATGAAATAATTGGCCTTGATATCATATTGTTGTCTAGCTTAGTAATAACGTGGTAAAGTGTTAAAATAATTATGGTTAAAATGTAACCATGTTATAATTAAAAGTAATAATGTTATGTACAATTACTTATAAACATTAAGTGGTTAAAATAAAACACCATTATGTGGTTGATTAGTATTACTGTGTATTTTTCATGATAAGTGGTAAGAAAACCTGGTAGCACTCATTAAGCTGGTCGTTGTTTATGATAAAAAATTAATGAAATTAAGTTGGGACAACAATCCCGAGCAAAACTTAGAATTTTCGAAAAAATGGCTTTTGAACAGAAAAACTTAATGGTAGGAAAGGATTTATTATGCCGATTTTTATTTAAACTATTCAATTCTGAAGTATGGTACATTTAGTTATACACATATGGTGAAGATTCGGCATATCCGAATATTGCACTGTTACTTGTTTACATTAAAATTTAGTTCTTATTTATCTATAATTTAGTGATTACGCCTTTTTGGTCAAATATTTGACTTATGTGACCGTAAATTAAGAAATTAAAATTTATTAAAAGAATAATGGAATAAAATGCCAGTCCTTTCTTGTACTCAAGAAAGTCTTTTTTTATATAAATTAACTTAACACTATCACACTTTAAAAATCTATTTTTGTTTTGTAAATGATCACAGATACAAATTAATATGTCTCCAGGTCATCAGATTAAACCTGACACGTTTATTGTGGTCTAATTTAAAAAGAAAATAAAAACAAACAAAACTGTTTTACAAGAGGCGTTTTAGCCAGAGCTATAAAAAAGCATGCGAATAAGAAATTAATCTTGAAAGAAATAATATTTAAACAGTATTTCTTATAAAAACATTTTTTTTTTACAATAAAGTTTTCTGTCGTAGATGGTCTGATGTATTGCAAGAGTAAAGGTAGATGATCAAATCAAGACTTATCAATTAAAAATATCTACGAATAACGATAGAAAAAGAAGAGATAACAGTGGCAGATCAAGGAGCTCAAAACTAATAATATTTTATTTTGGAATAAATAAATGTCTTAAATATAAAAATGTTAGGAGCAGATGCGCAGCTGCAATCAAATGCAACTCAAACGCAGGCGCACGCTTAAAGACACCAACACCAACACACTCAAACACTCTTAGACATGTGCGTATAGAAGAGAAGTATCTTGAATAACAGAACCTCAGGTTATATTTTTTTATATGAAAGACGTATTTGGTACTTTTCTTTAATACTTCTTTTTATACGTTTAAGGATTTTTTGTTGTTTAAGAATGAAATGTGGAAACGAAAAGTAACAACAACAATATATTTCCTTAGCCAAAATATAAATAAGTAAAATAAAATAAAAATAACAATAAGAAATACAACAATAAAAAAGGCCCGGTGTTTCCTTAAAAAGTTGCGCTGTTATTTTTCTTATTTAATAACATTTCTTGGTTTTTAAAACTATTGTCCAGGCTTAGTTTTACATATATTTTTTTTCTCTGTATAGGCTTAATACTCAGGTTTAAAAGGGTGTGCGAAAATTTACGAAAATTTTAATTTGGCTTCATTTGTGCGGTTAAGTTTTGGAAACCTATAAATTAAGTCGAACAAATTTTATCTGTTAAACAATATTAAAAAAAAACGGATGCAGCAAAATCATTCACCGGGGTTTTTTGAATAAAATGATCTAAGTTAAAGGCAGGAAACTAAATTAACTATGCTTTGCACTGCAAAATTCCCCCTTCGAGAATTGAGTGATAGCTGTACGTGTTTTCATCAGTTACTTCATACAAGATTTGATGTGATGCTTAAGATTGACCCCTGATAGTATGTTTTTACAGCATCGGATTTCTTTTTATGCAGGTATTTGAAGTCAATGCTAAGAATCCTACAGTCGCCTTTGAAATAAAGGATATTAACGAAAGCCAACCAAACTGAGGGAATAGTGTGTGGATATGGCAGTAAACCCCTAAAGGCATTTGCCGTATATTATATTCTATTAGAAAAGTGTATGAAAATGTATAAAACGTTTCGAAAACGTTTGGCAAACGTTCATGCAAAGACAAACTTTTTACATTTTTTTATAATTTTTTTCATGAGCAAAACCAAAACAAATACTTTTTGAATTATAATGATCACAAAGGAAACAAATGGTTTTGCGCTCATCTTCTTGCTTTGATATATTGTTTGGTGTAGATCCCTAAGATATGTGTAATTTATAAGAGGTTGATGAATTCTTTTGCTCTCATTTTCCCCTCTGGCTGTCTACGTCTGTTTCAGTTTATATTCATTTTGCACTGCAAAGAAGAAAAAAACTGAAATGAAAGCAAACGATTCGTTTTAATTAATTTCGTACCCTGATTTAATATGCCCTGTTAATATACTTCAATTAAAAAAAAAATAAAAAAAAAATAAAATATCAAGGACTAAAGTCTATCGTTAATTTTTTAACACCTTTTATGTGCATATGAAACTACTTGTAGGTTCCTGTTTTTTTTCCTCCAGAAGGATATACTGTATTTTGTTTACTTTTTCATGAGAGAGGGGAGCTGCCGTTATTTTCCTGTTGAAACGCGTGCCAGTTAAAAAGTAACCAAAACGAAACAGGGTGAGTTTGAAGTCTAAAGTTAATGAAAGATTAAGTATTTTATTTAGTTGATAATAAAGAGAACAAGACGCACGTGCAAAGTAGTTTTAACACATTTTATAAGCACATTTGTACTGGGAGGGAGTGTTTCTTAGAATTTATATAATTTTTTATTGTTTCTATTTAATAATGCAATAATTTTTAATACCAAAGTAGTCAAAAAAGAAATTTTCTTGTTTTTCTCCATATTAATCGTCATATACATTTGTTCTTGCTTTCTGCTAACTAACGAAATTTTTATAAGCGTACACGAGTTTGACTAACTTAACATAACCGGAGAATACTTTTATACTAGAACCTGCGAACGAAATTTATTTATTTTTTTTAATAATTGAAATCTTTAAAACTGTTCAATTTAATACTGGCCTTTTACTTGCTCGCAAGTCATGTTGTTTTTTTATAATAATTTGTTTAATTTTTGGAAGTTGATGCTCAATAAAAAAGCTTTGTAGTCTATTTACATTTTTGTGTTGGTGACTTTCTTAGTTGTATGTTGGATCGGGCCATCTTTCAAGGAGGAATATTTTTATATTTTTTCATAAGTGCTTTAAAAAAAATCATCAATTTACAAGTTGACTAAGTTTCGAATTCAATAAGTATACAAACAACATTAGATTGAGTCAAAATATTTAAGTTAATTTATAAACTATGTTCTTAAAACTGGTTAATGAATAATATCCTTTATATTATGTCTGATACTTATTTTTATTTATTATTTTATTTTATTTTTATTTTAAGCCGTCGATGAAGAAAGGGGGCAAATACTTTAAAAACTCAAGACAATGTAAAAAAATAAACAAGCCTTTTCAATCTATTTTAAATTTATATATTTTTTCAACTAAGCCTCTCTCGTGTAAACCTTGATTAAAATAGGTCTTAAATAATAAAAACTAAATTTGCATTATGGGTCTCGACTGTTGGCCTTTACCCTTAGCTGCGGTGATTTCAAACTGTATGCTGGTTAATTTCACACCTCTTTTTCAAGACATAGTCCCTAGTACTTTAAGAGACCTAAAGGCATCACTTCGATCTTCATCGTACGCTGTTAAAGTGATTCGATTTATCCAACAATTTCTAGACATCCTACTAAGCGTCCATTCTAACAGTGACACTAGAGACTAAAACCTCGCAGGGTGTACTTGCACATTTCTTCTAGGTTCCGCCGTCGACTAAGAAAAATCGGAAATTTTTCAGAGACTGACCTCTCCACTACAAAGTCATTAAATGTGATGAGTGTTTATTGTTTGTTATGATTACTTTGTGGCGTTATAGTTTTTACTATACTTTTTTAAGAGTTCACGGACGCTTTTTGTATTAAAATCAGAAAAGGATAAGAAAAGAATTAAGGCCCCTTATTATAACTTAGCAATAGCTAAATTTAGAATATTATGGAGTAGATATTTAGCTTTTCGTTATTATATCTGGTAAGCACGTTTACTAAAAATTTGCTTGGCTAGCGTTCAACCCCTGCGGCAATCACGAAATAAAAATGTTGTTTTCTGTATAATGGTATAAATACATATTCGCCGGTACTTCATCATTGCATATTCGCCGGCGAAGTAAAATAACTAATAAAATTGCTATATCTTTCTCCTTTCCCCACCTGTGTTATCTTTCACCTATTCCTTATCTAAGTTAAAAGTTATGCGCCTGAAGTGCTTCTTCTCTTACAAAAAAAAAAAAAAAAAAAAAAAAAAAAAAAAACTTTCAGCGAAAGGTGACTGCCAAGCTAAAGGGAAGGTTATCTTGCTTTTAACTTTTAAAAATTGAAATTGCCATATCTTTTGTTAAATAAAGTTACCGAATCTTACGATCTATAAAGGAAAAAGAAATTTACGTTAAGTTTTACAATTACAAAAATAAGCAGGCCATATTAATTATGAATAAATGTGTTTAAGGTTATTTTCGAACACACTCAGTTGGGGAGTTTAGTTCGAATCTATAAAAGTCGCAAGTAATATTTAAATAGATAACACTTTAAAAAGCATTCAACACAATCTGGCAACAGTGGCCAGCATTTTGATTTTTGATTTAATGACTCTGTAGTAACTTACTTAATGATGCTAGTTGTATTAAGTCATTGTCATTACTTTGTTAGTCATCCTTGTTTATAAGCTTTCAAGACTTTTACTTTTTGCTCCTACAGTGGTCTTATTTTTATTACCTTCAAAATAAAGAAATAAAGCAACTTAGTTGCAACTTTAAACACTCTAGCAAACATTCAGTTTAGGTAAAGTATTCTCGGGAGAATTGCTTCAGATATGTATTTTTATTAAGAAAATTAAAATGCAAAACAAACGATCTTGCTAATTACTATAACTAAAGTACCACCATGAATATCGATCGGACTAAATCGAAAAGCAAATTAAAAAAGGCGGGCTAACAATCAAAAGTGCTCGTTCCTTATTGCTCAAAGTAATAATTCATTAAAGCAATTCATAAAAGAAATTTCGAAGAATCAAAAGTTTATTCTTTTTTTGTCATGTGTTTTTTGTTTTGTTATTTGTATGAATGAAAACAAAACACACAAAACATGACATAATAATCTGCGTTTTTTGTTTTATTTTTTTCTTCAAACCTTTTACAGGAACATGAGTATATTAAGTTACTTAACAATGCCGTTATTGCGTTAAAACGACAACAAATAACTAACAAATGATTATAATGTCATATTGGCATACGCCCCAAAGCCAAAAAAGGTTGTCATGATTGGCGCTGTTGTACTTTGGTAAATGATACCTAGAGCCCACAGTTAAATGAGCTGTATGTTCATGATCATGTGCCTACATTGCTTTATTGATCGTACACAAATAAGGGTAGACCTCATTTGCTTACTTGCACTTAGTACTTATAAAAATATTGAGAACTTTTAACAAGAAATCAACAGATCATGACTTTTTTTTATATTCTTGTTTTTTATTTTATTTTTGCTTTCCTTTTCATAAAAAGTCAAAGACCAGCATAATTGTGAAAAAAAAGATGAGCAATATTCTTAACTACTGCAAGTAGCTGCTTCTTGTTGTTTGCAAGTTGTGAATTTAATACCCACAGATCACACTCGTACACGGTGGCCAAATATGAATTTGATACCACTATACTATCGGAATATCATGATCAAACAGCACAGTTGGTTTAAAAACGTGGGTCGCATAAAGAAAAACAACTGATATAACCTACAGAAAGTGTATTAAAAAGAACAGTGAGTATTAATTATAACAATAATATTCATCTAAAATAAGAAAATACAAAATAAGAAAATATTATGGGGAATATAAATCACTCGTATGATAAATTTTCCAATAGTGTTGTCAATATTAAGAAAATAATATTAAAAAAAAAATAAAAATAATAATTTTATCCTTTGAAAACTAATTTTTCCTTTAAGAATTGTATAACTGATAATTATTTAAGATTACTTAGACTATAACTCGACACTCGTAACATTAAACATAGAAAGTTCCGAAACAAAGTATATCTATAACAAGTACATTCAGGAGTCCAGCTGATAGTTTTATTTGTGTGTGTGTTTATAAGTTTTTGTGTCAAATTTTATTTAAATTTTTTTTTTAATTTTTATTTTGCTCTTGTTTGTTCACGTTTTTTTTTAATTTTTATTGTTTTATCAGGGATGTTAAACATTACTTTTTATGCCCTTAGGAGTTCGTATTAGAGAGTTATAGGCTGACCTTTTGGCTTGATTTATTTTCGTTTTAAATCGTTAAGTTTTCTTTAGATTGTCATTTATTAAAAATATTTTATTTTTTTAAAAACAATGTCATTTTTTTAAAACAGATAAAAATTAACTCTTGCAAAAAAACCGTCCCCAAAACCGACAGATGAGTAGTGGAATATCGAATATGATATAAAAATTGTTAAATTTCAATTGTCATATAATGCACGATATGTTTCAAAAGATTATTCCATATACATATATCAAATGACATCCCTATAACGGACATAGAAGTGTAGATTCTGTGTAATTTTTATGTCATAGCACCCAAATGATGATATAAACTTTCCTAAAATTTTGTATGACTGCGCGTTACGGTTCAACAGAAAAAAAGAAATTGCTCCAATAAAATAGAGAAAAAAGTAGCATTTAAATTTTCAATCAAAACGTTTTAAAGAAAAACGCAAATTTTAAATTACGGATTTTATACGAAACTAGCAATAACCTCGACTTCGTCAACGTGCCATTTCTAATTTTTTTAAAATTCAAATGTAGAAAAATGTGTTTTAAAATATTTAATGTTCCATCTACAAAAAATTAAATGTGCTGGCAACTATTTATTTATTTTTTATTCAATTAAGATAATACAAAGCCTCCTTAGGCCAATAAATCTATATTATCAAAGCATTAAATTCTAAGTAAAGAATTTAATTTAAGTATCTTTAAAAATATTATAAAATTACTAAATATAAAAACATATTATACCAATTAAAATACAATTTCCCTGTTAATTAATTTATTAAAATTACCATCTAGCCCCCAAAGAAGAAAGAATCAAAAAATAAAAAATTGGTATGTCTTAAAAAACAAACAAAAATTCTGTAAATGCAGCCAAAATACTTTACCATTAATACCATTATACCCAGAAAATTGCGTGCTTTTACATTTGTATCTCTATTTTCTCTACAAAATTGCTTTTTTCACAAAAAAAAAAAATTTTTGTTTTTGAACCAAGGTTCTAAGGGCTCTGCTCACAAATATTTATTCGAATCTTTTCCGTCATTTTTTCGTGATGCAGACAGACAAAAATTCAAAAAATAGGCATTTTGTAAAAAGAACATTTGTTCTTTAAGTGCGATCATTGTAAATGTCTTAAAATTTTTTAAACCAAATGGATTAACTACGAAAATTATAAAAGCGTAGATTTTCTTATTATTTGTTGAAATAAAAGCTTCTGAAAAAAATTTTTGGAGATATTAAACATTTCAAGAAAATTTTATTTCCATCCATTATAGCTGTGTCATTTTTTATCCGATCAAAGAAAATTAGCCATCATTCCACCCCTAATTTTATAGCCCTTGAAGCGGCATATGATTAATTTTAATCGAACAAGCGTTTGACCTTGGATGTTGCTTCTAATAGAAGTATTGCAGAGTTGGCAACCGCAGCTAATAGAGAAATATGTAATACAAACTTTAAATATTTTCGCGTTAAGGCAGTGTTGTTTAAGAAAACTGACTAAGAGCATTAATTTGATCATTTGCATTCTTTTTTAAAAATTTACTAGTTTTCACAAAATATACTTTATTTAAATTAAAACACTTTTTTCCAAGATGATTTTTTAAAAATTTAATGGTTTTTCTTTTGTTTTTTAACATAAGCTGCCATATTCACAGAATATTAAAATAGATTTAAAATGTATTTTAGGACAAATTTATCATAAAACTCATTTTAAAGTTATTTTATTTTTATTATGAATATGACAGAAGGTCTTTATTAAAAATAAAGTATGTTTTTTCAATATTTCGTCACAACATTAAGTAATAAAATAGTAGTAAAATAGTAGTTTTTGTCTTCTGTTGCTATTCGATAAGTTCTTCGTTATTAACATACCAGCTGTTTATAATAAACAAAGAAAACCCAAAAACAAATAAAATTTCTTCACAAACAAATTAAACCAATAAGTGAAAAACTATAGCAATGAAAGACAATATTAACAGATTCTGAGTTTGATTCAGATATTAATGGTGCACTAATTGTTGTAAATAATTTAAATTTGTCCAAGTTATACTAAAAACTAAAATCGTCATTGATTTTTATACTCTACACCACAGGTGAAAAAAGGGTGTATCGAAGTTTGTCATTCCCGTTTATCATTTAAAAGCATTTGAAGACATCTTTCAGAAAATAATAAATTTTTTAAAAATACTGAACCCGTTATGATAACCCCGATGATATTATTATGTTAAATTATAAATAGTACTTAATTTGTTTTCTTTTTTTTTTAATTCTTTGTCATTCGATTTTTTTATTGTAGTTAATTCAGTAAACTAAATTTGCATATACGGTGAATAACGGTGTTTTAGTTAAGCACAAAATTAAATTTAAAACTAACAAAAATTGGATTGCTTAAACTACCAAACAACTTTAAGTAACGTAACGTTGAATTCTATTTTCTACTGTTTCGAACGGAACAGTACAAAACGGCGAAGTAAAAACAAACCACAAATACATAAATATTTTTAATCAAACATAAATATTTTCAATTAAACTGATCACCTGATTAATATTCTAATTCTGCCTTAAGAAGTCGCCTCCCAGAATTAAATACGTTTTTTTTTTTAGAATAAAAGCTTTTAAAAAACCCGTTTTTGGGACAGCGTATAAAAACTATTGTATAGAATAGTTATTACTTTTGTTTATTTTAGTTCAAGTTTAAACAATTTTGTCTAAATAAACGCTTAAAAAACGCTTTTATGCTAAGTCTCGTTAAATTGAGCAAATTAACAACACTCTTTGCAATCTTTTTATATAATTCTTTACTTTTAACTTAAGCTAAATACAAAAGATCGGTGTTCTGTGAAAATCATCTACACAACTAACAAGTCAAAAGCTAAATCAAAATCTCTGAGGTAAAGTAATTTGATCCAAATGAAATTGAACTACGAATGCGACATATAAAAACTAATCATCTTCTTCTTACTTTTAGAAGTATTCTTTACCACTTTAACCAGATGCGGGCTTTGTTTTCTATCAACATCTTATAAATGCAAACAGTACATGTGAATGTAAAATACATTTTGTATAAATATGGGTATCATAATCAATGTATGCTGTGGCATAAAGACAACATAAGAAGTATTCATTTACTTTGAAACAAAAAAGAAAATAAAAATTAACATCATCGCTTTAGATTACAATCACAAACATCGACAAGAGAACATAAATATATAAAAAAGTGGGAATTTAAATTGCAAAAACGATTAAATGTTGTCGTACTTTGTGTAAAAGTGCTGGCAATATATATATACCTCTTTTTGTGGCAAGTATACAAATGCTCTGAATCAGCCATTGTTCTTAATAAATGTGATTAATAAATATGAAAATATTATGAAGATACTTGAAGAAGAAGCCAAGCAGTACTGACTAACCTGTTGAATAGCTGACGACAAACCACCACGAGATATCATTAGTGTCTAAGTCTGGTGGCTTGACTATCAAGTTGCTTTTTCTTTGTTTGGGAAAATGTAGTGGAAAATAGCGAAAAGCGCTTAAGGAGCTATAATAAGTGAAAAAGTTGATTATTTGCCCTTAAATCACTAACATACTTAAAATGCTTTTTTTAAGAAACATAATTTCTGTAGAAGAGTTCAGCAAATTCTTCTAGAATTTTTCTTAAACTAACTCACATATATGCTTTCGAAAAATTAAATTTGTACCTAAAAGGCGAAAATAGTCCATGATTTTTAAACTGTTTGTAAGATTCTGAAATTATCATTGTATCTTATGTCAGTCGTGATATTATTTAGGTGTGAATAACGTCTGTAAAAAATGCAAAAATTTCTCCAGAAGTTTTTGAAGAATAGAAATTAAAAACTTCAAATTTTCACAAAAATTTAAAAAACCAAAATCTAGAAAAGAAGAATACATATTTAAAATAAAGAAACAACTTTCATAAAACGGGAAAAGATTTTGCACCAAAAAATATATATTTTACTAAAAACTAAAACTGGTTCTAAAACTAGAATAATGCCACATTAAAAAAATTTGTGCCAAAATTTTTAGTATTTCGATGAAGAAATAATAGAAGTATTCGCCACACACTTTAATTAGACCAGAAAATCTATTGAAGTAAATATTTTGCACAACAATCTGCAAATGATCTTAAAAATTTTATAGTAGTTTTGTCCAAAATTTGTATTAAAATGAGAACTTTATATAATCAACAAGGCAAAAATACAACATAAGGATACCATATAGTTCTCATTTAATTAACTAAGTTTGAGATATACGATTCTTTAATTTTTTATATAAAATTTGTGTAGAGTCTACTGATGAACTATATGAGTATTAGCGAATTGGTCATATGGATATGTCTTCCCCGAAGTAATGAATTTCATTTACCAGTTTTAAATATTAAATATCTAATGAAACTTTCATAAAATTAATGCTGGGAACACAATTGGGAAAAACGCTGATTTTTTCGTTGCGAATATTCGCCGTCAAAAATAAAACACATTGGTACATATGAAAATTAACACAACACCGCCGTCGACAAAATTCGTGCGTGACGAACTCTCCGATAGAGTGATTTCTATTTCTTACGCCGACCAACGACGAACAAACTAATACAGGGTTGTCGACCAAACTAGTACAGGGTGTTCGTTTCTCTATAGTTTTTAAATAAATTAGTAAAGAAAGTTATTTTTGCTTTAATTATTGTTTATTTCTCAATATACATCATTAAGTTAAACAGCCACAATTATTTTCCTTAAAATTGCCTTCTAATGGCTTTTTCTTAATGTCTAATTTTTTGTATAACTATTTTATTTTATTTTTTATATTAATTTTTATTTTTTTTTTATTTTATTCTATGGTAAGACTTACAACTGTCATATGCAAAACAAAACAAATTTAAACATGGACAAAAGTGAGCACGATGTTTATTTTAATAATTTTCACAAAACTCAAAATTTTTTGGAGCTCCAACTTCTTCGTTCCCATTGTGCGTCACACTGCGAATTTACGCAGCGAACTTTTACAGATGAATTCGTCGTGCCAGACGAAATTCGTCATTCATTCAAATTGTGTTCCTAGCATAACGTAGATTAACATAAAAAAGATGCCAAAGAATAATTTTTATATTGATTTATGTGATGTTTCTGTATTACAGACGATCAACTCGTCTGAAAAATTTATATGAAAAGCACTCAGTTTTTTTAAGTTATTTCCATATAACTTTTCAGACGTGTTAGTCGCCTGCAATATGGAAACAGCACATTAAAAAAGTTATATATAAGAAAAAACAAAAATATTTTATAACTTTACCGGATACATTTAAGATTTATACAACATGCAAAACTGAATTTTTCTTAAAAAGGAAACTGAAGGCGATTAATAAGTTTAAAAAAATATAAATTTTCAATTAAGAGCAATTATTGGGTATTTCAAACCAACGTGCGCCGCGGCATAATTAATAGGGACACCCTTTAATTTCCAAATTCAAATTTTATATTTATTAATATAGCGGACTAATCGCTACAGGTTCTCTATAAATTTTAACCGTCTCTTTACTGCTGTTCAAAAGTATGGCTATATACATCAGATTAAATGAAATATTGGGACTCCCTTTAATTTTAAAAATTTTTATATAGGTCATATTATATCAATTATGGGAATACCTTTAATTTCAAAATTCAAATTGTATACTTGGTCCTATAGCGGATTCGGCAATAGAGGTTCCTTGTAAATTTCAGCTGCCTGTCTATAACTGTTTAAAAGTTTGATCACATCCATCAAATTAGATCAGCTACTGGTACACCCTTTAATTTCCAATTCCAAAATATATTTATGTTATAGCGGGCTTTTAGTAATAAAGGTTGTTTATAAATAACATCCTTCTGTCTACAACTGTTGTAAGGTATGGCCATCTGCATCAAATTAAATGAACTATTGGCGCACCCTTAAATTTAATTTTTTAAAATTTATACTTGATATTATAACGGTCATAGTAATCGGCAACTTGTTTAATTTTAAAGCCGTCGTCTTTAACAGTTTAACAGAAAGCACATAGCTCAAGTAAAATTTACATTTTAATTTAATTTATTTAATTAATTTTTAAAAATATGCTCACATGCCTAATAATCTTATATCTGTTGGAACACCCTTTAACTTTAATTTTATAGATGCCATAGTGCATAATATTACTGTGATAATTTCAAGTTTCTAACTGTAACGGACACTGTTTTTTAAACGTTAGATGCCAAATATTTGAAAATTAAGAAGACAGATGAACATATCTGTTGAAGAATATTAAACGCAGTGTAAAAATTAATGATTACAACTGAAACTAATTTGTAAATTTATTTGAATTAAGTGAAATATAAAAACTACAATTTATATTAATTATTTTCCATTTATTTTTATGCAAAAAAGTCGTCTTTTTTATTTACTTCGTTAAAGTTGACTTTTTCACTATTTATCCATCGCCTGTCTTTAAAGCAATAATTTTTATCGCTGTCATTACAACTGAAAACTTATTGTCAAATGGTATTAAAATCTGATGCTCATGCTAGTGGACGGTTGGACACGAGCAGCTAACTGATGGTAACCAACCCGCAGACGCCAACATAATTAATGTTTGGTAGTTAAGAAATTTGTATTTGGGATGTTACTGACTTAAACGCTGATGCTAATAATATATTGTCAATAACTGCAGGCTAATTACAAGCATTTGGTTGTAACATGAATGTTTTTCAAAAGAACTTGTGACATGAAATGAATTTAAATTGAAAAAAAAGATACTTTTTTATCACTTTGCTTTAAATTTCATTTTCTGTAGGTCTCTTGTTTATTATGCTTAAAATATGACGTCTCTTCAATAACATTTAGTTAAGAAAGATTTAAAATTATACTTGTTACAAAGCAAATTACTCACAATAGCAGCAATTCTATTGTATGTCAGAAAAATGCTTGAATGATTTTAATTGTTTTTATTATTTCTGGGGTCTCGTTGGTGGTTGGTAATGTGATCATTGACTATTACTGATTGAACAGCTCCGTAATTAAACTTCAAGTAATTACGGACTGAATATCCGCAATATCAATATCTTTACAACGAAATTTTCTTAGAAATTAGTTTTAAAATATCTGAATAATTTTTCCTTTTACAGATATTACAAAATTTTTGCAAGACAACTGACATCAAAACAGATTTTATCAGTCTGTTTTTAACGGTTCAAAAGTGTAGCCACATACATCAAATTATATTAATTATTGTGAAACCTTTAATTTATATTATTTATACTTCTTATTATATCAAGCAAAGTAGTAGACATTCTGTCTAATGTTCAAGTCTAACAACTGTTCAACTGATTGGGCCATATAGGTCAAATTACGCCAATTTTGAAAACACCCTTTAACTTTTAAATTTAAATTTTATAGTTTTTTTATAGCGGAGTTAGCAATACAGGTTCTTTTTAAATCTCAACCGTTAAAAAGTATGGCAGTACACATCCAATAAAATAAACTATTGGGGCACCCTTTAACTTAAAGTTTATACTATAACGGTCATAGTAATCGACAATCTGGCCAATTTTCAAGCGTTTGTCTATAACGGTTCAAAAGATAGACCCATATAAGTAAATTTATGGCACCTTTTGGGACACCCTTTAATTTTTAGATTTTTTTCGTACTAATTTTTGCTATTTGGACCTATAATAATAACAAGTTTTTTAAATTTTAGGGAAGTTTCTTTACGGTTCAAAATACACGTAGGAGTCAATTATGTCTTGTGGGGACACCCTTTGATTTTAAAAATTATGAACTGTTTTTAAAATGGAAGCAATCTGTAACCATCAACTTTCAAATGAAAAAAAATTCAAAACTAGGTTCATAAATGACTGAGTTCTGCGGGCACAAACATAAAAAAATCATTATTCAGACAAATCGATAACCTTCCCCCTTTTCTTTGAAGTCGGTAAAAATTAAGTTCGTTCAAATTTTAATCGAATGCGAGCGAATATAAAATAGCCTTCTTACTCTGTTTCTTAATTAAAATCTGCACTCAGAAACTTTATAGTAAATATAAACCAGATATGGGAGAGATGGGTCAGTTAAAATCATTGATACACCTAATAAAATAAATTGTACCTTAAAGATTTAAGTGACAGATGAAGTGCAAGTTTATTTATTTCTTTATATATAAACAGGATTACCTATTACATTGTTAAGAGCATATTTTTTCCAATCGTCGCATTTCTTAATTTTGTTTATTTGTTTACGAAAATTATTTGTAAAATTCGCAAATATTATGAAACAAAATTCCTGTGTATTTAAAGCTTTTACAAACGAATACAACATCTATTTAAGGCCAATACAAAAAAATTTCACTCGAATTTAATTTTTAATTCTTCAACGTTTTTTATTCGATCGCGAATATTAATTTTAAAATTTGCGAATATATTAAAAATTTTAATTTTAAATAGAATTCGTTAAAGCTTTAATTGTTTAAGAAAGAATGGCTTCGTACTTTGCTTTATAATCAACGTCTGCAGTAAACAGTTGATTCAATTCAATTTATTAATACACTTAACAAAATAAATGATACCTTAACTTTTGGTGCCCAAGCTGATTATTTATACTTTTATGTTCAAACAGAAAATGCAAGGCGTAAAATTTTTTTCAATCCTTTATAATTCTTTTAATTTTATGTTCCTTCGCGAATATTATAAAATAAAATTCGTTTGAATTTTAGTTGGAGAATATATAGGTTTTCCATCCTGCTTATACGAGGGCTGCTCTATATATATCTGGCTTAATAGTGAAAATGCGAATATTTTAATCAAAAATGGTTTTATTGTTTTTCAAAGTATTCTCCAGCATGTTTATACACTTTTGCATGCGCTCAAACCAGTTGTCGAAGCACCTTTTCCACTCCGATTGAGACACCTCTAAAACATGGTTTTTGAACACTTCACTGGGGAAACAAGAAGAACTCATTAGCTGCCAAGTCAGGGCTGTATGGCGGATGACCCATTAATTCGACATTTTGCCCGGTCAAAAACGCTCAGGTTTACGCCGATGTATGAGAGCTCGCATTGTCATGGTGAACAATGATTCGTCTTCTCTTGTTGATTCTTCGAATTTCTCCGATGACTTCAGGCAAACAAATTGTAGTGTACCACTCAGAAGCGACCGCACTACGTTGCTCAAGCGGAACAGTCGCCACATGACCAGTTTTGCCGAAGAAACAGGCGACCATTTGCTTCGAAGTGCTTCTTCCACGAACAACTTTTGTTGGATTTTACTTGTCTTTGAAGACCCACACGGTCGATTGTTGTTTCGTTTCGGGCTCATACGCATAGATCCATGATTCGTCACCTGTGACGATCTTATAAACGTCTTTTGAAGCACCGCAATCGTATTTTTGCAACATTTCTTTGCACCAATCGACACGAGCCTTTTTTTTGAGCGACTTTCAAATTGTGAGGGATTCAACGAGAACAAACCTTTTTTACGGCCAGGTGTTCATGCAGTATCGAATGTATGCTGGTGGAAGAAATGTCCAAGGATGTCTCTATCTCTCGGTATGTCGCATGTCGATCTTGCATTATGAGTTCACGCACGGCATCAATGTTCTCTGGCACAACAGCCGTTTTTGGGCGACCTTCACGGAATTCGTCTTTGAGCGAGCTTCGGCCACAATTAAATTCATTAT
The DNA here is from genome assembly GCA_916610165.2 of Gymnosoma rotundatum. Lineage (NCBI taxonomy): Eukaryota > Metazoa > Arthropoda > Insecta > Diptera > Tachinidae > Gymnosoma > Gymnosoma rotundatum. The sequence goes on from OU744340.1 coordinate 79,113,744, forward strand.
ACCAATTTTTCAAAGTGCTATATTTTTCACAGTGCTTCATCGCCATACAAAGATTTAAGTTCATCATAGCACTCTTGTGGTGATAATCCACGTCGAAAGTTGTGAAAAATGATGGCACGAAAATGTTCACGAGTTAATTCCATTTTTTTCTATATTAATTTTTTCAAGTCACTGTTAACAACACAAATAATGGTCGTACGTCAAAACGTTTTGAGTACGATTAAGCTTAAAAATGACAAACTTTCCAATTGAAATGTCAGATTGCACTTGGCAGCACTCAGTGTTGCCAGGCCAGAAATATATATAGCAGCCCTCGTAAGTAATGCATATAAAAATAACACTATGATACAAATGTTAAAAAAAATATATTCAGGGGTTCTCATACACCAGTTCTGTTTTGTTGGAGTCCATGGAAAACGAAAATAGGTTTGGTTTTTTAAGTCACTTCGAAAAGTGATTTTATAACGTAAATGTGGAGAAAAACGCGTGTTCTTAGATTTTCTGTTTTAAATGGGCATAACTTCTTTTTTTACAACGGATTTCTATTATTTATTCAATTTTTAGAAGATGCAAATATTCTCTTTTTAACAGCATATACCTTATTAAAATCAGGTAAGATATGGCTAAGTAATAGTGGTTGAAATATATAAAAAACGCATCCAAACAACAATAAAATCGGTTAAAAAATGGATGACTTATGCAATTTTTTGTGTTTTAACTTTTGGGTTTTTTTATTTAAAAAAAACATGTATTTCTTTGCTTTTTATAAACTTCGCTGTCAGTATCACGCTTTAAAGACCAGCAGTAGTTAGAAAGCATGCTGATTTTATTTTTTCCTATATAACGCTGTTCAATTTTAGATATTTCCTGGTGAAATCTTTCACCTTGCTTATCACTCATCCGCCCTAAATTTAATGGAAATCTTTTCAAATGAGCATGTAGATAGTGTAGTTTTATTGACATTTTGCAACCCATTGCATGGTAGGCAGAAAGCATATTATTTACTATCTGCTCATAATTTTCACTTTTTGTGTTTCCAAGAAAATTTTCGCACACTGAGACAAAACTATTCCATGCAATTTTTTTCTTCAAGATTCATTTGTTGTATGAAATTGTCATCTTTTACCAATTTTCGTATTTGGGGGTCAATAAAGATACCTGTTGATTACACACAAATTAGTTTTTATTATACATGCGTTCATAATATATCTTTTACCTTCTTTTAATTTTCCGCTCGTAATTCGTGGGCATTCACAAATTGCATTGTTAAGCCCAACTTTATGTGCAACGGAGCCAACGGTACTGAAGGGAGCGATCTATCGTTATGCAAAAGCACTGCCTTTAAACCTTGAAATAGAAGATAAATATATATAAGTAAAATAAAAGGAACTATATAAAAAGTACTTATATTACTTTTTGTTGAACCATCAATAAATAATCTCCAATCTTGAGGAACATGACTATATCCAAGTTGTTCAAACAATTTATTCACATCATTGCAGTAAGCCAAAACACTAGTTTCATTGCTTTCGTTGAATAGTGGTCCAAACACACTGGTTTCCTCGGTCCTGCGAAATGTAATGTTAACATTTTCTTGCAAATAGTTCCAATGTTTAAGTCTTGAAGCTAAAAGTTCGGTTTGTCTTTTCGACAATTCGAAGTCCCGAACTAGATCATGGAATTCGCCTTGGGACATAAAGTGCTTTTAAATTCCCTTTCGGAAGGAGCATATTCTGATTGGGGGCTTACAACATGGCTTGGAGATGACTTAAACTCAGTTAAATCTGGTAATATTCTTTCTGGAACAACGTCGTTTTTCTGACGCGATACAGTCTTAATTACACTATCAACATTTGCGTATTTCATATGTTGTTTTATTTTAAAATAATATCCTCTTGTTTTCGTTAAACAGAAATAGCAATTATTTGGTGTAAACACATGTAGTGGAAGCCAGTTTACCGGTTCGAGAAATGGCAATGATCTTAGTGTTGCGTAGCAAGACGAACAACAAACCAATGGTATATACCATTTTCACTGTTCTAAGGGACGACTAAAATATTCTTCATAAAGGGGAATAATATGCTTATTAACCGACACATCTATTTTATGTCGTTTATCCACAAACAATCCGCATATAAGACAAAAGTTGTTCCTTTTACTACACATTTTTATGTAAACTTTAATAATAACTCTTTGTATTAGTTCACTTATTAAGTATATTTGCACCAAAATCACTCCGATGGTTATTGTTCACTCACAAAAATTAAACCGTGCCATTTTCGCAACCGCAGTCTTTTATACCAAATTTTTGGTACTATTGTAGGCAGTATTGGTCTTTACCTGTTGAACCCATTAGTTAAAAAATTCATATTTTTTGTAAGTCATAAAAAAAGAAAAGTTTAGAATGTGTGTTTTTTTAAGTCGGAACTAAACAGGTAAAATGGCTTAATTAGTATGCTATTTTTACTGTATGAAATGCTCTCCTTTAAACACTCCCCTTTCTGTACTCATACAGGTACAATGGACATTAATGGGTTAATTAGAATTCGTTTTTAGGCTAAATCTTGTTGTGGTTGGTGGGTTCTCAGAAAAAATGTGCAGGTCAAAATTGCATAAGTCATTTATTTTAAGAAATTTCTAAATAAAAACCAAAAGGTTAAAACACAAAAAATTGCATAAGTTATCCACTTTTCAACCGATTTTACTGTTGTTACCGATTTCTGAAAGCTAATTAATTATCCTTTCTCATTATAATAAAAGAATATATTGTTTGGTATCTCATAAGCAGCCTAGAGCCCGGTGAAAAAAACTTTTTGTTTTTTTAAGCGTTTTTTTCACATTTCAACCACTGTAACTTAGCCATTTGTCAATCGATCTTAAAAATAGATATCTTGTTTAAAAGATAATACTTACATCTTCTAAAAATTAAAAAATAATAGAAATCCGTTGTAAAAAAAAATTTATGCCCATTTAAAACAGAAAATCTAAGAAAACGCGTTTTTCTCTACATTTACCGTTATAAAACCACTTTTCGAAGTGACATAAAAAAACCAAAGGTATTTTCGTTTTCCATGGACTCCAACAAAACAAAATTGGTATATGAGAACCCCTGAATAATTTTGGTGTTTCACAGTGTAATTAAACATTAAATATTAGTCAGATATGTAATAGATGGTTCAGTTATGCTTATTGATGCAATTTGCCAAAGGTGGATAAAATTGTTAAATTTTTCTAATTTTATTCTTCAACAAATTATTTTGTAGCTTAAAGCATTTAAAGACTGAGCAAAACTTCAAGTTTATTTAAAAATTTATTTATAAACATTAAAACCTAATTTTTGCCCGGCTTTTTGAAAGTAAATTCTGCGGAGAGCTCTAAGCACTGCTGAAATTGATAACCTTTTGTTTGTCCATTAAGTGGGTTCATTTGTTCGTTCCGTATTTTCATATTTCGATTTCGTAGTAGTTTCGCAATAGTTTCAAAGTTAACATTTTTTTGCTTGTTTCTCAAATCAATGTTGTATAGTTCTTGCTCTTGAGCACCTAAAAATTTCAATTTGGGAAAAACAGTTTACGTTAAACTCATAAATCGCTGCGTGATACGTGTATCTATTAATCTACATAACGTTTTAATTAGGAATTATAGCAAGTTAATTGCAGGAATATTAGCATCCTATAGTTAAGAATTAGCCTTTAATTTTACAATTATTTTTTATTGTTTAAAAGTAAAAAAAATTTTAACATTTTATTATTTTTTTGTGTCATTAAATCACTACTCTGTATCAGTCAAACTAGAACTTCCAAACATTAACAACATTATCTGGTCTTTTTTAAGTTCCCCTGGGTTTAATACAAGTTCATCACTAGCACCTTAAAATACTGATTAACTTGCAGAAGGACAATAATACATCAGTTTCACTTTCTTGGTGCAATTAGCGGTAGTTAAGTTATCATGTGATTGTTGTGACACATGTCATAAATTTTGTCAGCAATTTATTAACTAGTTGACTTTTACTTACGTTTTTATATACATGCACCATATACTAAGAACGTTATACATATATGCTTCATTAAACAATTATTAGTGTTTATGTTCTTTTTTCCTAAAATTAATTTCACTTTTTTTTATTTATTTTTTTCTTACAGATCAATAATTTCTGTCAGACAACATGAAGAATTTTAAGAATTGCTTTGTCGGTAAGTGTTTCATACATTCTTTTTTAATTTCAATTTTTTTTTGCTTTAATGTTGCTACTGTTTCTTGTAATTTCTGTTGGTTTACTTTTTATTGCAAAAAAAAAGAAGAAAAAAAAAATTATAAAAAAATTACAAATAAAACGACAAGAGTTCTTTCAAGTGTTGTTTTATTGAATTCGCCTACGGGACTTATGAATTCGACATTCATAAATGAATTATATATTTTTAATAACATAAAAATGTTGTTTATAACACTTGTAATAATATTTTTGTAAAGTCAAAAGAAATAAGAAGCAAAAATAAATGTACTTGAGTAGAAAATCTTAAAAATATTTAACAAAGACAACCAACCAAGCAACCAACCAACAAGCACTTTATAAAACTTTTGCTACTTGTTGTTGCCACAGTGTCAATTTAATGCTGTTGAAAAAGTGGTAAATAAAAACGAACAAGAAGTGGCAAAGGCAAAAGTTAAAACGAAATAAGTTTAAAGTCTTTTGTAACATTTTCAAGCAGTTGTAACCACCATTAAATACACACTTTCAAGGTTTCCACTCGAATTTGTCAAGTATTGGCAGTTCCTGTTCATAAACTTATATCGGCCACATTTATTTAAAAAGAGAGTTCATTAAATGTGATTCCTGTGGTTGCAAGGAGTATTAAATATAAATTCCTTTATAAAATCAATGTTTTGCCTCTAGTGTTTTAAGTTTATATTTTTATTTTAAAATATTTTTTTAATTTTGTTTAAGAATTACTTGTGTGTATTGAATAATATTTCTTTATAAATGGCGCCAATATTGTATTTTTTCGTTTTTTTCGTTTTTTTTTATCAAAATTTCTTCTGGTGTTTGCAGTTAATCTTTTTCATTGACTCCCTACATTAATTACCACCTTGTTGTTGTCTTATTTCGAAATTTAGGTTTCTTTTGCTCCAAAATAAACCCACACGCTTATGCGCACCATCCTTCAGGTAGATTTTACTCTGTGTGACATGATTAACGTATAAATGCCCATTGGTCATGTGTTTTGTTTATCCCTATTTTGTCTTTGTTGTTTTAATTTTGTGCAAGAAAAACCCACTCTACGCCTTCTTTATTTAACTGTTTTATTGTTATTTATTTGCAGTTTTGAAAAATTTACAATTGCAAATTGAATACTTCCATCGATGTTATGAATATTCGTTAAATCAACTATTAAAGCTACTGTTTTGAAATTGTCTTTTGTTAACATCGAAAAGGGATTTCTTTTGCGTGGGTCCCTTGGGGCCATCATCTTTAGATAATCATTGGCTTTGTGTTTGTTTTTAAGTTTATATTAAAATTAAGCAAAATATAAATTTATTATTATGTTTGTTCATGTTATTTAACAATTTATTTATCTGAATCAAAGAAAAGATTATCAGAGATATTACTAAAAAGTACGATTTGGTTTCAAATTACGAACTTGAAAAAAATGTGATGTATTTAAAAAGTTTTTAGGTAAAAGAAAACAATAGGTTTGTTCCTGTAGATTTTGGAATTGTGACCTTTTGACAAAAGATTCTCTCACAAATCATTAAATTACACCAAAAGATTGGAATACGGCAAACTAAAATTGGAAGTTTAAGTATTTTGTTGTTGTACTTTCCAAAGTCTTAAGAAGAGGAATAGAGGGGAATGAAATATTAACTTTTTGTTTTGACACTAAGTTCAAACAAAATATTTCAAAGTAAACTTTTGCCTCCCCAAAAAGCAGTCTTACAATACAATTTCAAATAAAACTCGTTAATCATTGGAAAAACATAATAGCCCAATTCACAATCTTGTGCAAATGGTCTTGCATCATAGCATTTCCAAAATAGTGTAGCATATTTTACTCATTACTGTATTTTTTGTTGGTGTAGACTAAAAATATGCTACACAATTTTGAAAATGCTATGATGCAAGACCATTTGCACAAGATTGTGAATTGGGGTAATATAAAAAAGTAAATCAGCCAACTGTATTTTTCTATTTATTATTTTTTTCAAAGCAAATACTGCGTAACTTTTTCATTTATTATTTTTCTTTTAGTTGTTATTAATCTATGTAATTTTTCTCCTTCAGGGTGTCCAACGGGAAGGTATATTACTTTGTTTTGCCGCCATTTTGGTAAAAATTAGTCCTGACAATTCCTATTGGGCAGTCGTGAAGAACACACGTGACAAATTTACTTTAGACAAATATTCGATAAACCATCATGTTTTAAGCGTTAAAACATTTTATCAAAATCAATCATCGATTATTGTGACGATAAAAAAGTTAAGTGAAATTTTTGGTAGAAACAACGTGACCAAAAAACGCATTATTTTTCGTGTAGTGAATGAGATGGAAGAAAGCCCAAGCATGGGTCACAACTTAATGAAAGATCGGCTAAAAACATTAGTACTTCTCAAGAAAGTGTTCAAAACAATCCATTAATCTTAGGAGATTGATTTTCAAAGAACAACTTTGCCCACAATTTTGCACAAGGATTTGCATTTGTTTCCATTTAAGATTCAGTTGACACAAGATCTTCTTCCACAAAATACACCGCTGTACATCTGCTAAAAGGATATTACAGCTCGCCTATGAAAATCCCGATTTTCATGAAAAAATTATAATAAGTGACGAGGCACATTTTTATTTCGATGGGTATGTCAATAATCAAAATAGTCGATGCTGGGCAATGGAAAACCCCCAAATTATTCATCAGTCACCCTTGCACCCATTAAAAGTGACAGTCTGGGGTGTAATTTGGTCAGGAGGAATCATTAGAAGTGACTTATTTGGAAATGAAACAGGGGGTAACGATAACTAAGAATGGGGAGCGATATCGTGATATAATTGAAAACTTTTTAACGCCACAAGTGCATGCTTTCAATTTGCAAGTAAAAGCCAGTCGTATGCCACTTTCATGCCATTTTTACCTAAATCAGTTTCATGATATTTTTTCAACACAAACGCAGATATCTCTGGAACCACTGATTAACATGTTGTATCAATAAGATGGTGCCACATTGCATACAGCCAAGATTATAATGGAAACAAGCAAAGTAGTATGCATTCCCGGCCAATTGTTTTGAAGAAATATTGGTGTAATATTAAGATTTGGCAGCCCTTAACATAACTGTAACTAAAAAATCCAATGTTTCCTATTAAAATTACCAGTGTGTTCTCTGTGAACAGAATAAAAAGAAATATTAGCCAACACCTGATAACCAAAAACAGTAGTTGCGTTGGTAGATGTGTCTGCTTATTAAAAAACAATTCTTGAGTTCAGTTCCGAAAAATGTAAAGAAAGTTGTTTGAGAAGCCAAATAAGAAAAAATGGGAAAAAATTCTTATGCGTAATGAGTACAAAGGAAAATAATGAATGTTATAATGCAATTAAAAATTAAGAAGCAGCAGTACAAACCTCCCGGAAGGGAAAAGACAATTATTGTGTGAAGTCATGGGGGGTAATTTAGTGGAGACGTCTAATTTAATAAAAGAGTAACAGATAATTGTCAAGAAGCCCTTTATAATAAAAAAGTAAAAACGGTAGCGGTTAGCGCAGGGAAGTGTAACAGCATAACAACAGTGCATGGCAGACGTATGTTGTGCCTATTGGATTAAGGGTGATGACTGGCTTGGATAAAAGTAGTAGCGGAGATCTCTGTGGATGGTTAAGGTTACTTAACAAGACATCGATTAGTTCATGTCTCGCCGGAGTAACACAGTAGTGCAGCGTGGATGTCTGCGCATGTAATAATAACGCATGTTTAGTAAATACGGGAGCATAGGATTCACAAGACCGTAGGATTAATAAGTATAGCCAGATAAAGCCACAAAGTAAAGAATACAGAATTTATAGTGAACCACAGTGGTATTTGCAATCAAAAGAATTCGTACGTGTGTTTTAAAAGGGAAAAACGTAACAATATATATTCTTAGTTCTTTTGCAAAGTCAATTTAGCGATGTCCGATTGTCTGATGCCAATCGATCAGACATAGTGTTGAAAAAAGTGCTGGTAAAAATCAGCAAGATGTGTCCATGGCCCTAGAAACAGTGGACAAAACATCACGCCATCAAAATTAACATTAATGGTGAAGCGTATACATGATTCGGCAAGCCGAATATAGCACTTTTACTTATCATCGTGTTACTTGGTAACTTAAAGGTAGCACCTTGAAGTTTTGTTCAAATAATTTCCTAATAATGCAGCGAAAAACCAGCTGGATTGGAAAAATGATTAAGGACGTCCCATACAAACAGAACAATTATTATCGTTAATGAATTGTAAAAGGTGGTGCCCTGAATTATAAACTTTTTATTAAAATGCATAGTCTAGCGAAATAGTGAATGCATGGGGACTTTCGGCGTGGTGCCTTCCATACAAAGTGAAAGGATGTTTTGCTAAAATTTTGTACAAGTAACTTCAATTATTAGTGTGCATATTTGTTAAAAATATACTTTGTTTTCCACTTGTTCATGCTTAAACAAATATTATATTTTACCTTTAGTATGTTTTGAAATTGTATTCTCTACATTTTTTTCTTGGTGGAAAAAATATTTTATTATTTTTCTGTTCGTTTGTTGAATAATTTCATTATCAAATAAAACACAGTTTTAATAGGTTATGGGCCTTCTATAGTTAAAATTTGTGTGAGATTCGTGTGTAAAATAAAGATTAAAAGTCGTGGCTAATTTTGTTTTTCCAAATCTTGAAAGATTTTTATTTTGTGTGGAATGGTTGACACGAAATTACTAATTACAAAACTTAATCGCGAAAATTATGAAATATGGAAATATCGTATGAAATTATTACTGAAGAAGGAAAAGATATGAGAAGTGATTGAAAATTCTAATGAAAATTGGAAGGATCAAGATAATGAAGCAACTATATAATTGGTTTGGCTGTTGATGGAACAGAAGTGTTCCGCATTTCCAACTGTAAATATGCTAAATATGCCTGGAATATTCTTAAAGCATACCATGAACAAAGTTAAACTAATGAGACCAATTTGTGAACTGAAATTACACCCAGGAGAAGATATGGACAAACATATTACTCAAATGAAGTTATTGTTTTGCAAATTGCAATCACTTGGTGAAAAAATTTCCGAGTCTTGGATAATTTCTATGCTACTTAGTAGTGTACCTACCATATACGATACTCTCACTATGACTGTTGTCCAAAATAAACTGCTGGAAAAATTTGAAAAGCACGAAAGGAGAAAGTCCGTTAAAGAGAAAATATTTAAAACTACAAATAAGTTTAAAAAGAATAATATTAAACCTATTGTGTGTCACTATTGCCGTGGAGTAGGTCATATACGTAAAGATTGCTGGAAATTTAAAAATGAAAAGCATCAAAAAGCTAAAGTTGCTAAAAACGAAGAAAATAATTTGTGTTTTGTTCTTAATGGTGAAAATGATATTTGGTTACTTGACTCTGGTGCCACTTGTCATATTTGTAGCAATCAAAATGAGTTTGTAAATCTAGATAAATCATAACACGAAAAAGTAACTGTAGAAAATGATGATGGAGTTTATTAAACGGAAAAGGCGACTGCAGGTTAATAATTTTGAATCAACAAGGTGATGAAGATATTACAACCGTGTAAGATGTTCTATATATCCCATCATTTAAAGGAAACTTACTGTCAGTAAAGAAGTTATCAGCAAAAGTTTTCAAGTTTTTATTTTTGGGAACAATATGTAAAATTCTTGATAAATAATATTCAAACAAAAGAACTGTTAGATTGGAAAAGTGGTCATGGCACGATTGTTCCAACTGAAGTATCAAAGTGCTCCAGGAATAGCTAGTATAATATAAAAAGGATGAAAGAAAATTAAGAAACTTAAATACACAAAGTATATTGCTTTATATATACGCATCTATGTATGTATGTATGCATGAATGTTTGTATATATGTATGTATGTATGTACGTATGTATGTATGTATGTATGTATGTATGTATGTATGTATGTATGTATGTATGTATGTATGTATGTATGTATATATGTATGTATATATGTATGTGTGTATATATATGTATCAATGTATGTAAGTATGTATATATATATATGTGTATGTATGTGTGTATGTATGGATGCATGTATGAATGTATGTATGTATGCATGTATGTATGAATGCTTGAAGATATGTATTAATGTATGAATGTATGTATGAATGGTTGTATGTATGTACGTATATATGTATGAATGTATGTATGTATGTGTGTATGTATATGTGTATGTACGTATGGGCGTGTGTGTGTATGTATGTATGTATGAATGCATGATTATATGTATGTATGTATGAATGTATGTATTTATGGTTGTATGTATGTACGTATATATGTATGAATGTATGTACATATGGAAGTATGCAAGCATTTTCAAATTTTTTTTGTATTTATTATTAGTTATTATAAATTACTATTGCAGTAGATTTTGTAAGATGTTTAAATGCAACACAATCTGTTAACATATTTTTTCCATTCATTTGTAATAACTAAATCCAGAAATTAAACAACACATTAAATCAAATGATTAAATCCGGAAATGTTACAAAAAACTACAATTTTATTCAAATTGACAGTTTTCCTCCTGAGGCAATAAATATTAAGGTAGATATAATGATATAACAGCAATATTTATTATTGTGCTCTGCATTTCTCTTTTAAGAATAACAAGACCAAGAACAAATCTTACAAGTCAAACTAATAAAATCAACACTTTTAAGCTTTAACTCTTAATGTCAAAACATATGCTAATTACCGGTCATCAAACATACACTTGCTCAACAAACTGTTTGGCTCACTGACTGTCACTGTGGTCACAAAGCGCGATGTACCTGTTTTTATGCCAACACAAATTCTTTGTGAAACTCAATATCCTGTAATGTGATTTTAAAATTTTGCTGACAACACAAATCTTTTGGCTCTTAACAAAATGAAAAAAGAAAAACTCTGCTGTTTGCTTTTATCTAACTAAAACGGCAACTGCAACAATTAAATGTGGCATTAATGTCGTAAACATCACATGAAACCATGCTTTTTTATAAGACTTGGAAGTCTTAAATAAATTTAACAGAAATTAAACAAGCAAATCATCAAATGATACAAGACAGTTCAATGTCATATTAAGATTGAATTAAAGACATTGAGTAAAATTGACGAGTGCGCTGAAGTGACTCTGGTTGGCAGCAAGCAGTTAATGCAGCAAATAAAAAGAAGAGTATTCTTATTTTGCTTGAAATGATGTTAATGTCTTTTGGACTGACTGGCTGACCATCTAAGGTGGATTATTTCAATGGTTACCATTTCTTGTTCTCACAAATTAAATGCACTCTTGAATTAATGTCAAAATCGTGAACACTCTGATTTTACTGATGTTTAGTGACTGTGTTTTTCTTTCATTTAGAAAAAAGCATTAATTTTCTTACTCCTAATAATCTTACCACTACATGCGAAACGTGAGTAACAAACAGAAATAATTAATTAAATATTGACTGTATAAAGACTAATAATATTGCAGAGAAACGAGAAGAAGTAACACAACCTTTCTTTAGTTTAAGAACACAACAAATTAAATGCAAATGATAATAGTTCTGGCAAAAAAAAAAAGATTTCATTGTCCTTCTATTAGGGTTCATAAGTATGACACATACAAAAATTTCATTTACTATTTGGATACCCTTATAATCCATCTTCAAACTTTCAACTGTTTGCGTCTAAATGCTTAACAGTTTGGCAGTATATCCTTCAAATTACAGCAACTTTAGAGGCACCCTTTAATGTTTAAATTCACATTTTATACTTGCTGTTGTACTATACTTAGCAATCAGGTTCTTTTTAAATTTCAATCCTCTGTCTATAACGGTTTGACACTCTAGCCATATGCATCAAATTGCCTCAACTATTGTAACACCCTTTAATTTATAATTTTAAATATTTTACTTCCTGTTATTCCAAACGCAGTAATTTTCAAGTGTTTGTATGTAACGGTTCAAAAGATACGTCCATGTAGGTCAAATTACGTTTTTTGGAGCACCCTTTAATTCAAATTGCATACATGTCGTTATGTAGAGATTTAGCAATACAGGTCCCGTGAAAGTTTCAGCTGTCTTTGTATAACGGTTCAAAAGTTTGGCCACATTAATCAACAATAGCTATTGGGGCACCCTTTAATATCTACATCCAAATTTTTTCTTGTTGTTGTAGTGGAGTTAGTAAGTAATACAGTTTCTTTGTAAATTTTACCCGCCTATCTACAACTGACCAAAAGTAGGGCCGTATACATTAAATTAAATAAACTATTGGGTCACCCTTTAATTTGTTATTTTTAATATTAATACTTGTTAGTATAACGGCCATGCTGTCCAGTGTTCAAGCGCTTGTCTATAACGATTCAAAAGATAGGCTTATATAGGTCAATTAACGTCACCTATCGGGACACCCTGTAATTTTTAGATTTATTTTTTTTCTATTCCTTTTTGATATTGGAACCCATACTTACTGATACTTAGTTTTTTTTTATAAAGGTGCCTCTTTAATGGTTCATAATACACTTTAAAAACATGTATGGGAACACCCTTTAATGTTTTAAATAATGCACTGTTTTTAAGTGGGACCAATCTGTAAGCATCACGTTTCAAATAAAGAAAACAATTTAAAATCGGCTTAGAAATTTCTGAGTTCTGCCGGCACAAACAAAAAGAAAAGCAACATTCAGTCGAATTAATAACCTCCTTCTTTTTTGAAGTCGGTAAAGAAATAATACTGAATTTTTGTAAAATTTGGTGACGCTGTAAACACTGTGTATTTAGCAACCACTTTAATTGATAAGATTAGTAGCCTCCCCTGTTTAAACGGGTTACATTTTATTTGGAAATCTTGACCTTGCAGTATCCTAAAAAATGTTTACTAAACATAATTTCTACTTTAAAATGACTAATTATTTTCCAAAGAGTTTCTACTTGCAAACGTGCCGCATCAAAAGTATGTTTGTTTATAGGATTGTACTCTTTTCAACTTTCAACACAATAAACAGTTGGGTTTTATATCTTTATTTCAGCGGTTGTTGCTGTGGCTTCTATTATTATGGCGGAGTTAATGCATGGGCTGTTAACGTGCTCTCACTTACCGTCTGGCTGCTGTAAAAGAAGCCGTTTCTTATTTTATGATGTGCTCCCGCAGTGAAGAGTTCTACTTTGAAAGAAAATACGATTTCAAAAATTTCATATAATTTTTAACGTTATTTTTTAATTTTTTTTTTCACGTATAAATATTAAGAACTACAACAACGTGCGCAGTAACTAAAAGCAATATTAGCAAAATGACTGCTATGAAAAATAAAACAAATCTCATGCAAACAGCCACGCGCACTTTTATATGTGCTGAAATGGTAGGATTCTTTTTTAGTTGATAATAATGCAGAGTGATGCCACTACACACACGACTTATGAAACAACTTTACGCACTATCTTGGGATTTTAATAGTCTGATGATACATCTTTGGTTATTATATGCAGTTCTTGAACACAAAAAAAAAAACATTCTTGATTTAAGTTGAGTTCTTAAGAAGATTAAATTTAACGCGCCATATTATTATGAATGTCAGTTGGCTTTTCAATGTTTTTTTTTAACCACAGTTAATGTGAAACATTAAGTTGTTGGTTGTGCAGCAGCAATTCTTACACATTCACTGGTCATCAACACTAGGGATTTTTATTTTCAAACTGCTTCTTTCTTTGCACTTGTCTCAATTCTTCCTTTTATATTAATTCTCTCACTGATCCTTTATCTTCAGTTTTGATCTTGTCATAAATACAATGTTTGATTTAAAGAAAAGTTTGAACACGAAGAAGTTTTTTCAGCAACATCTCGAACAAGTTTAAGTTGGTTTAAAATACCTGAATGTCGGTTTTTTCATTGTCAATTATAATTACGAATAATGAATAAATCACAACTTTGACTTTTGCATTCTCTGGAAGTCTCTGAATTATTCTTTAGAACTGCAGGGTTGTGAGGCTTAATATCCGCAAATTTTTTTGCAAAATCAAGGCAACCTCGCATTTTGTTCACAGCCTTAAGTTAAGGTATAATAATTCGGCCCCTTACAAGACGATTACTTAAGTCTTTCTCAAAATACGAGCACGTAAGTTCGTTAATTAAAAATAAATTTGTCAAGTGCGAGTTGGACTCACATCGTATCATGTATGGGTCTATAATTTTTAATTTCATCCTTTTATTATTTGTTTTTGAAAATTTGAACTTTACGCCTGTTACGATTCAAAAGATAGAACAATATTGCTCAAACTCAGGTGTTCCATGCGGTCACCCTTTAAGTTTTAATTACACTTTTTATTTGTTTTTAATGTTGCCTTACTTTGTGGATGCTTAGCAAGATTTTTTGCCGTTTCGTAAAATATAATTTGCTTAAGCAAAGTGCTAAACAGAACGTATATTCAGTACGGCCACAAATGTTTCTACATACGGCGAGAAAGTAAAAGATGCTTGTATGATAAAAACTAATATTAAATTAATTAAATATTTTAATTTCCCTTCCAAAGTTTCATTTAAAATTATCCCACCTTTTTCGGCATAAGTCTTTATGCCCAATTTTTTTTGTAAAATTTCTTTTGTGTTTTTAACATTGGGATTCCAAAATACACACCACCCGATAAGCCAAGTGTTCATTTAAGTGATGCTTTGTAAGTTTTTAAATATATATTCATTCTTAAAATTTGTATTATTTTGGCTAAAACGAAAAAAAAAATCATAATTCCTTTTAACCTCAATCTTTCCTTTATTTTCAAATTTTAAAATTCCGTTTGTATTTGATATCATTTGAAAAATCACCAATTTTATTGAGCTTAACCACGCTTGTTGTTTTAATTTTTAAAGTTTAATGGATATTTACGGAGGCATAATGATGATGATGATGTGTGGCGAGGCACAGGAAAACGTACGTTATCTTGGCTAACAGTCGCAAGTATGTAATAAAATATTTATTTAATTTTCTTTTTTGGTGCAAAAAATTTACCGTTTTAATTTCATTAAAATTATAAAATTAAAAACATTGATTTCATCTTTTGTTTGTTTTAAGGAGAAAAAAATTAAAGCAAACAAAACACTTATTTTTCTTTAAGAGTTAAGTTGTGAAAACAATGGTTGGGTGTTTCTTTCAACGCTAAAATTGTAACCGTAAAATCTGAAGATTTTGAAATATTTTTAAGCCGCATTTCGTAAGATTTGTATTTTTGTACAAAATTTTAATTAAGATATTATTCAACGTATTACAGTGTTTTTTTTATTCTTTTTTTTACATTAAAAGGCATTCCAAATGGAAAGATAAGTATTATTTATTATATTTTGCTAATATCCTATAAAATTATTAAGTAAAAATTTATTTGTTGGTTAAAAAAGCCTGTAACTAAACATATTATAATAAATAATTATAAAATAATTTTATAAATAGAAAATTAATAATTAAAAAAAAAGTAACTAAAAACACGGGTAGGACCCATAAAAATGCGTGTCTATTATTATTTATGATTTATATATAAGATGAAAACTTAGTTTTATTTGGCAGATGACTTAAGGTTTTATTAGACGTTCCATACTATAACCGTAACTATGGCCATCACAATGATAATATTTACTGCCAGTGAATAGTGGTGCCATAGCCATAAGCAACTTTTATTTGTGTTGCGTTTAGTTAAAAAAAAAGCGCAATGAAAAAAAAACAAACGAACGTGATTTTAAAACACAAGAAACACACACACACACACAGTTAATACCTAAATTCAAAAGTCAATTGTTAACTGTTAACTCGTTAAAAAGAAAATAGTACTATGACAAATTTCGGAAGCGATTTAAAGACTAAAATGCTAATAAACAGGCATGTTCTGACAATCGTAAATCGCTTAAAACTGGCGATGCGAGTTGAAATTGCATGGAAGGTGTTCTGTAGTTCACAATCGCAAGAAATTTGGCGACTTCAAATCGCAAGCACATACTGAAGTGAAGTTGCAAATTTTACTTAAAATAAACTTTAAAGCAACAATAAAATTATACAGAAATGAAAATTAATATGTTCTCTTTAATTTTTAATAGAAATTATTTTAATTTTTACACAATTAAAGTCGCAAATAATTAATTTAAAATCTGTTATTTGTTCTATCAATTGTTTGTTTTGATTGTTTTCTTGAGTACTGGCGATTTCATACAAACAGCTGTTATAATTGTACTACTAGTACTAGTACTAGTGCGGTTGAACGTATAGTCGGTAGTCAAAAAAATATGTGGTTATTTTAATTTTCATTTCTTATAAAATATTCGGTGCTTATAAAATGTGCGATTAAAGTGTTAAGGGACATTAAAAAATTTATTTAAATTATTTTTTGGACGATATGAGTTCCAAACGTGCATGTTATAACTAACTAAATAAACAAAAATACTTATCAAGTACTGATTACTTAGAACGTAAGTAACCTTTTACATCAAAGATGCTAAATGCAATATCACTAATAGAAAATTCATTTGTCGCCAAAATATTTCTTGGCTTGGATTTTTTTTTAAATAATTAAATATACATTGGATTGAAGTATCCTTTGAATTGTTACAATCTCTAAGCATCCGCTTTTTAATTCGTTCTTTTTTTAATTGCATATTTTTTTTTTAAAGAAATGAAGCTAAGCTAGGCAGCTGCAGGCAGTATGTTGTAATTTCTTTTGTTTATTTATGTTTTGCACCGTAAAAACATATGTTTTTCTTTTCGAACATAAGTTTGAAAAAGAGCAAATCGCAAGCAAAACGCGTGAGTTTCAGAACATGTAAAACAAAAGTTGGCGTTTTTGAAATCACATGCGACTTTAAAAACTTGCGAGTGTCAGAACATGCATGAAAAAGTTTTTTTTTTAATTCATTCTTTATTTGCAATCTATCCGAAGACAATAACCAAATTAAATAATTTCTTTATTTCATAACAGGAGCTATAGAGTCCCACTGAACTACATAACTATATACAAAGTGTTAAATTTAACATTATTTACATATTTACAATATAATTAGCTTCTAAAAGGTAAATCTAACGCATGTACACGCTTCAGTCTTCTAGTTACATTACTGTTATCTAATAGAGAAACGGCAAGAGGATTTGCATGATAGCTTAATCTTTGGATATAGTTTTCGCTAAATCTTCTTATTTCTTCGTGGACTGTTAACATTTGAAGATCGTTTTGAATAATTTTGTTTGCCACAAACAAAGGAGCATTTGTTATCAGTCGTAAAGTCTTAGACTGATATCTTTCCAGTATATCGATATTTGATTTGCTTGACGTACCTTATAGTTGAATTCCATACGACCTAATTGGTTTTAGGATGGCTTTATATATCCTTAACTTATTGTTTAAATTGAGTTCTGACTTTGGTCCTAGTAGCCAGTATAATTTACGAGTTTTTATTTTAAGTTGTTGGCGTTTAGCTTGTATATGTGGCTTCCACGTAAGTCGCCTATCTTACGTCATTCCAAGATATTTTACTTTATTTTGTTTTGGGATTACTTCTCCATTTATATACAATGAGGGGCAATCTTGTCTTCTTAATGTAAATGTAATGTGGCTGGACTTATCAGAATTTATTTTTATATTTTATATTTTATAATATATTTATATATATTTTACTTTTTAAGCCATTTTTCAAGAAGATTAATCTCAATCTGTACAAGGCTCGATGCTTCCGTCGGACATTGGCTTGTTGCAACAATCGCTGTGTCGTCTGCAAATGTAGCTATAGTGACATCATTGGTTGACGGCATATCTGCTGTAAAAATGGTGTACAATATTGGCCCAAGTACGCTGCCCTGTGGAATTCTAGCTTTGATTTCAAATAAATCTGATCTTTCATCCTTAACTCTTACAAAAAACTGTCTTTGTGAGAGATAGCTTTTAAAAATAAATAATATGGAGCTGGTAGAACATTTTTAATTTTAAAAACCAATCCGTGGTGCCATACTCTGTCGAAAGATTGTTGAATATCAAGAAAAAACGGCAGAACAATAACGTTTATTCTCCAGAGTATCCATTACCATATTTATGATTCTGTGACATTGTCCTGGAGTCCCATGCTTATTTTGAAAGCCAAACTGATGATCAGGAATTATGTTTTCATTCTCTAACACTGGCAGCAATCTTCTTAAAAATATTTTTTCAAATATTTTAGAAAATATTGAAAGCAAACTTATTGGTCTGTGTGATGAAAACAAATTTTCAGTTTTGAAATCATGATTATTTCGGCACATTGCCATTGTGCTGGAAAATGATTTAATCTTAATATTGAATTAAAGATAAAAGTTAAAAATTATTATTATAATATTATACTTTTCGAGTTAACTTTTTGACAACATTGGCATTAATTTGGTCATATCCGGTAGATTTCTTCTTGTTTAGTACTTTGATCTCAGTTTGCACTTCATTAGGTGAGATATGCATTAAGGAAAAGTCCATTTGATATGGTGAGTCTAGAAATTCTTGTATTTCATTATTATCTTCTTGGCTGTTAAATTTATATGGCATAAATATATTTGTTAAGTGATGAGCAAAGGCGTCCGAGGTGGCTTTATCTGATTTACACCATGTACCATCCAAACTTTTTATACTCGTATTACGTTTTGCTGGTCTCTTTAAATATTTGGTAGATTTCCATAGTAGATATTCATCATATTTGGAGTTGTTGATCGTTTCGATAAATTTTGCGGTAGCTTTGTTTTTGTATTCGCAAAGCAGAGTTTTTAATTCTCTACAAGCTTTATTGAACAGTCGTTTGTCACGAGGATTTCTACTAAGGTGCCAGTTTCTTCGTAGTCTCCGTTTTTCTGTAACGACTTCACTTATTTCTCTTGATATTTGAAAAGTATTTCTTTGAGTCACTTCATTTTCTGATTCAGATTCGTGAATTAGTTTAGTAAATTTTTCAACGGCGTCATCAAACTCATGTTAATTTTTTAATCGAATTTTCAGATTTATATTTTGATCAAGATGATCTTGAAAAGATTGAATGAGCTCAATAAAACTTTCATTTATATTAGTATGATCCAAGACAGCCATTTTCATTTAGTAATAATTCAGCCAGTGGATATGAGTTTGCTTGTGTCGCTCAATATGATGTTATGTAAATTTTTTCAGCAATCAAATCAAATACCGTGGGATACGAAAATATGCACCCACAATTTAAAAAAAGTGGAAAAAGGGTATTACTAAGTTTGTAATTCCGTGTGTAATTTCTACAATATCCATTTTCGAACCCATAAAGTATATATATTCTGACTTCCTATGCATAGCGAGGTCGACTGAGCGATGTTCGTCTGTCAGTCCGTGTTTGTGTTGAAATCAAACCTAGTTTCCCAAAAAAAATAAATATGTCAATCGGTCAGATATAGTGTCGAAAGGGTTGCTATTGGAAATCAGCAGGATCGGTCCATGTCCTTTAAGGCAGCAGGCAAAACACCACGCCTGCTTCTAATTTTTTCACGTCATTTGCAACAATAAAGTAACTTCTATCAAAAAAATAAATATATGGGGCGATAGAAAATTAAAAAGTAAGAAGAAAACATCAAGTGAAAAAATATGAGGTCGCCCATATTTTTAATTTTTTAAAATATTAATATGGAAATCATAATAAAAATCATTTTGTAGCCAACCATACCAAAAATGCAACGGTATACATCACTTAAGTCATATACATATCGCACTTGATCAACAATAGGGTATTAACTCAAAATTTTTCAAATATCACTTTTTTAAGAAATTAGCTAAAAACATCAATATCTATCTACTGTAAAAATTTTAACGTATTCCGTTTACTCTTTCATCTCGAAAACCACTTTTGAGACCATATTCATGATAATGTAGTGATTACCTTTATTTCAACAAAAAGGTATTATTTCGAGATAATACAAAAGTTAACATGGAACTGATTCGTAAATTTTCATAAAAAAAGTATTATTTTGAGTTGAGTCTCTTTTCAATTTGGTTTTATTTTGAGTTGATACTGTCTTGTTGATAAAATTTGTTTCATTTATGATCGAAAAATTTTAGAAAAATGGTATTAACTCAAAAAATTGATTTTTTTTGCAATACCTGCACAGATTTCTAGGAAAAACGATGTAAATATATTATTAAATGGAATTTGATTCCTATGGTATATTTGAATTTTTAAATTCTGTTAAAATGTGGCCACAAACAGTTTTTTGACTCTACTGAAAATTTTAAAATTTTGAGTTTATACCATCTTGTTGATCAAGTGCGATATGTATATTTAAAAATTTATTTTTTTTTATTTTTATTTATTTATTTATTTGCTAAAAATGGACAAGAAATTGAAATGTCTTTTTTCTACATTTTCTATTAAATAAAAAACTAAAAATTTAAAACTGTAGGTTTTCCTTGTAATTTTCCTTATGAATGTTTAACATAAAGCACAAATAGTTCGAGTATTTGTATGTATGTTAATGTATATTTAATAAAAGTATATGTACGTATATTAAATAAAAGTCTCACAATTTATCAGGCATTTCAAATGGATCAAAAGTGGCTCTTACTTACGTACACATGTATGTTCCAATACTTTTTCTTTTTCGGTCTTAGCTGATGCTTTATTAAATTATTGTTCAAATAATATTAAGTTTTTTATTTTAAATTAAAGAAAAATTGACTTATTTTCAGATTTTTGGTTCATTTTTAATTTAATTTCTAAGCATTTTTAGAAAGAAAAACTATTTACAAATGAATGCGGACGTTTTCCAAAGAAAACAAGGAAAATTAGACGCTAGCAAAATGAAATGCAGCATTTTCTGGACCGCCACATCCTTCATCAGCATTCTTCGCATCTATCTTCCTTATGTTATGTACGTCGTAAACATCATCTATTTAACCAACTAATCTTAATGTTAATTTGGTGAGACTAAGTCCACAGACAACTTAAAGCATTTCTTCGTCATTCTTTTTGTAACTTTTTTATTTTATATGTTAATTTTTTGTGCATTTAATTTGACTATCAGTTAAACTGTCTATTTTAATTGTTTCCATTTTACAAGTTTTTTACTTAAACATACTCAACTTTTCTTCTTTTTATTTCGATTAATTTTTTGTCAAAGTACGTTTTTTTATATAAATTTTAATATGAAAGTATAAAAATAAAATGCAAATTCAAGAAGTATTATTATATATCACCTGATTTTGAAGTATATTGTTTTGAACCGTAATCAGCAAATACCAAAAATCTTCGGTAAATTAAAGAGTGGCCTACACGTGATACGGACCCCTTCGTTTTAGAGTTTAAATCATAACATACTCCTGCTTAATTTAAGGTAGATCTATAATTTGTTATTGACCAGGCCATAATTTTGGTATATCAAGAAGGATGATAGTTCACTTTTTGGAGTTATTAAAGAATTTTGAAAAGATAGTATTTTTAAAGTTATTACAAACTGTGTAGGTTACACCCAATATTAAAATATTCTGAATATTATAAATAAATAAAATTATTAAAAATATGTTCTAGTTAACTAGGCTTTGTGGTTATATTAAAATAAAAATTGTACATTTTTCTATAATAATTTTTTGAAAAATTTATGCTTCAAATAACGTGGTACTTTACTTTTAAAATATTTTTCAAATGCCGTTGAGCTCAAGTAAAAATTAAAATTTTTGTTAATTTACCATAATCGTGTTTGATTCCTTAAAAAATATAATTATGTATTTCAAAATATAAATTTTCATATTAATAAAATTATTGTTCTAAAATTAATTGAAAACCAATTTTGAAATTTTTTCTTAAATTGATTAAAAAAAAAACCTTTTAAATTTCTATAACTTTATTGCTAAAATTCTACTTGTGGATTAAAATAAAAGTAACAATAGGTTGAGCCCTATACTTCACTGAAAATTTATCCGTTACATTCCGGACGATTCGATTTTTTTTTTAGTTTTTCAGGTTAGTTAACGAACTTGAAAGATGATTGAAGCAAAATAAATTTTTGTTAAATAATTTCAAAATTATGGGCGATTGATTAAAAAAAATATATATCTATATCTATATATATATATATATATATATATGAATAGTTTTTACAGGTCGAAAAAAGGTTGTTTATCTCTGCAAGCGAATTATTACCCCTGCAATGAAAATGTCTCTTAAACGTTGCAATAACTTATGCAGTGGAGCCACAGAGACCATGACCGAACCTTGAGCCTTTAAAATGTGTTTTCCGTTAATTTGAACGAAATGGTAAAACTGTTTTTTATTACAATTTATGTTTTGAATTTCGATTTATTTAAGTAACGAATAGTTTTTCGTATAAAAAACATACAAATGCATGCAAACAAACGATGTACGCACTTATGCGGGTACATGAGTCTCTAAATCACTTTTTTTAAATAATTTTTGCACACAAGTTTATTGACCCTTTCAGCTGCAACAGCAATATGCAGTTGGCGATTTCTGCAACCCACTATCAAAATATTAAAATTGTCCGTCATATGAACAAAGAATAAAGTATGATGATCTTGTAAAATCAAAGACTTTTCAAAGGAATAAAAAAAGCAAGTAATGGCTGAACAAAAACTGCCTAATGTTTAAAATTAATTGGAAGAATTATAACAAAGACGGGTTGCAGTTAACAACCATAATTTGGAAAATGAAGATGAAGCCACTCAACACTTGGCCACATTAATCATCAGTAATTGCAAATAAAAATTGCAAAAAAGTTTAATAAAAATAAATTTAGCTAAAAAACGCAAAGGATGAATAAAAGATCTTACAGCTTTTATTTTTAATTCTGAGTATAAAATAATAATAAAAAAAAATAAATAAAAAAAAATTGATAACGACTAAAAATCTTGTCACCACTTTATTAAAATCATGGCAAATAAACTTGTTAGAGTTGCTACATTTCTCCTACTGTATGAATATCAAGCTGGTTTTGAAACTTGTTAAGTCCTTTAACAACAGAGCTAACTCAGTCACAAATTCGTAATAAAATTTTAATTTGTTTTTATTTGAGCTTCTGAATGCATTGTGCTTATGCTTCATGCCAAATGTTCCTGACTCCTCTAAATAAATGAATGAAAGAGTGCCTGAATAGAGGATGTAAAAGAAATGCTTAAGCATTTATGTGTAAAAGCTTCAACGCATTTTATACCAAAATCCGAAAAGCAACTTTATTTTCGAATGTGTATCATCACCAATTGATGAATGCTTTCTAACCACGCAATCTAACAGGGATGTTGTTTTATGCAACAACACTTATCGCTGTGATTTTCCTGCCGAGTTACAAAAATGTAAAAAAGAAAAATAAAAACAGTTTGTATATTCTGACGCCTATTAAATGCCACGTGATCTCTGTTTAACAACAGCCAACATTCAACAGGAACAACAAGATTTAAAAAACACTTTAATACTCTCGTCCTCAGACATAAAAATTCGTATTTGTGGTTGATTATTTAAGTTCTTGGGAAATCATTGGGTAAAATTAAACTATATTTGCGTTTATGTTGTTACACTTTGCAACAATTGCAATTCCACGCACATTTTTAAAATGCAAAAGTAAGAACGAGCTGTGCCAAATAAGGCACGTTGAGGGTGCACCTCTACGTTCGTAGTTAGATTTGTCAAAAACTTTCGTCAAATGAGGAACATTGAGCAGGGGAAAAAATTGTGACAAGTAGAAGAGATCATTTGTCAAAACGAACAGCGAATACGACTAGAAATTTGAAAAGCGGATGGTAAAATTTATTTGTTAAACTGAAAAATTAAAAATTTTTCAATAGATGATGGAACCATAGATCATGGGGACATGCTAGAGTACTATGGATCATGGATGTAATTCCTGATCTTGTGAATTATTGCACCCCAGAACCTTTCCTTACGAGGAGATTTCTCTTTGACCCAACGGAGGGCCACTCTCTTACATTTCGAGCACTCTGTATATACACGGATGGCTTCAAGGGAGGGACAAGAGTTGGAGGTGAGGTCTACATTGAGGAATTTGGGATAAGGATGATTTTCAGACTTTCAAATGACTGAAGCGTTTTACAGGCGGCAGTATCTGCTATCAGAAGGGCGGTGTGATGGTTAAGGTACTATAACATATCCAACGGAGATATTTTCATCTGTACCGACAGCAAAACCGCAATTATGTCCCTCATAGATATGTTTACCACATCAAAACTTGTCTCTGAATGCCGCACATACCTTAACGGGATGGCGGAGGTTTCGACAGTCACCCTAAAATGGGTGAGGGGACATGGGATCGTTTTGGGCAACCATGTTGAACTGGGAAAGAAGGGCACAATATTTGACGAAAGTGCCATCGAAATTGTGGCCACGCTGCTCTCTAAAACCTAACTCACATCATATGGTCTAACGAGTCGACATGTTCGACCACTGAAACAATCTGGCCCTCTTTGGATCGGGGCAGGGTGGCTGCACTACTGCAGTGGTTACTGGGCACTATTTATTCGGGACCTATGCAAATGTTGTTGAGGAGGAAGAGAAGTTGGTGGAACACCTCTTCTGTCTGTGTCCCGCGCTGGGATGCATAGGGCTGAGATACCTTGGTCAGCGTTACTACGGGGACCTATCTGATATATCGTCACCAGATACAGATAGGATCAGCTCCTTTTTCGGGCGCAGTGGGTGGTTTACTGGCCTACAACCAACCATCGTGACTCATTTGGGAGGATGAGCGCACACATTGGCCGACTGGCTTTATTTGGCGGGTTCTTCTCTGTACTTTTCTCGGACTGTTTCCGTTTCTTCACCCCCGGGTCCCTTTGTCCTTCTGTTCTCATTACATCCATTTCTTTTCTATATCCTGTGTTAATCTTCTCTTTCTGTTTCTTATTCTCTCCCCCTTCCAACAGCAGGTAACACAAAGGGATCAATCAATGGACCCAAGTGGGCTGTGGCAATACGGCTGCTTGCCTAACCTAACCTTCTAATTGCATTATTCTACTTTACACAGACTGTTGTGAATTTCTTTTTACTTTTACTTCCTCAAAATCAAACATTAATAATACCTTAAGTACATTTATTGGTGTAACATAAGCTTGCCATAGCGGGTTGGTTAACAAGAGCCTTGTTTTTCAATTGTGCCAATACCAACAATAGTTTTGACATTAAGTGTTTGTAGTAAATGCATTGGCAATTGTTACAGTAAATTCAATTTCGGTCGAAAATCGATACAAAATGTGCCAATACCAACTCGTGTTCGACAGGGTCGTTCTACTGAAAATATCGCAGTCGATGTTGGTTATCCAAAACTACCACATGGCGAATTTTGGCTAATAGCTAAAAATCAACATCTTTTAAAGATGTTCCTCATTTTGTTCCACTTTTCGTCTTTCGATTATTTTAGTGTCATCACTAGAAAAATCACAGTAACTTCGATATTTTGGTGCCATCACTGATAAAATATAAATAAATATTTTTAAACGAAAATGAGCGGCACCCGTATTTTTTTTTAAATTTGAATATAAATAAATTAATATATTTAGTGTTTTTAGTAAAGAAAAAAACCAGCCTACGCATCGTTTGGTATACAGATAGTTTATATATATATGTAATGATGTGTGTAAAAAAATAGCATGCCATAAATTTGTGTCCTTTTTTTCTTAAAACTTCTTGCTTTCGCATCAATAGAAAATATTCTCTTTCGATCCGAAAGAGTTATTTAAAAAATTCGGCACAGTTATTTGTGACATTTCTCTCCCAAAATGTTCCGTAGCGGCTTTTACGAATTTAAGTGTTTTTTGAAAAGAATAAATGATTATAATCCAATACATTGTAAGCTAAAAACATCCAGAGTTTTCGAGGTAAAGGCGTATTTATGCCGACTAAAACTTCTTCTGCATCTTCTTTTTTCAGGATGACTTCCATTATTCAATCCAATGCATAAATAACTATATTTATTCTTTCAAAGTCACAAATAGTCTTTTTTTAATGTGTCCTCGAAATACATTTATTTAAATCTTATTTCTACTAGCGCGCCGATTAATTATATATTTTTGACATCTGAGTTGATGGTAGATGGTAGATGTTAGATGTTAAATATTATCAATGTAAACATCTATATCTAGACCTTTCATGCATTTTGCCGATATATTAGTCAGTGTAGAAAGTCTATAAGGATTTGGTCTGAAGCCTTAAAAGTTCAACTGGTAAAGAATTTGAAGCCGACGTACCATTAATCTCGCAGAAGATTTGCTCAGTACATTCAAGAACAACCCGCTCACCTGGAAAAATCATTTTTTCAGACGTAGCCCATTTTTACTTGTCAGAATATTGCAACAAGAAAAATTGCCGTATTTGGGCCTCTGAAAATCTTAGAGCGATTTAAAGGAAGCCTTTGCATGCTTAAAGAGTCTCTGTATGGTACGCTATGTAGTCTGGAGGCGTGATTTGGCAGTTTTTTTTGCGAAGATGACGCTAGAAATGCGATAATGATCAATGGATAACGCTATCACTAATGTGTGGCGAGATGCTAACAAATGAATTTTTGCCTTTTATTGATGACATGTGGTTTCAAGAGGCTGCTGCTAAATGTCACACAGCCAATGAAACGATCAACAAACAAACCAAATTTCCGACCACAAACGGGTGTTAAGCGGCCAGCCAAATTGGGTAATTTAACACCACAGAATTTTTTTAAGTGGGGATATATTAAAGACAGAGTCTATACGGAGCCAATCTAATCGATTGCAGCCTTAAAAATCAAAATGTGATTAACGAACTGATTAAGAACTTTGATGTGAGACTTGACAACTTTCAGCATAATCGTGATGAACATTTGCTACATATCATTTTTCGTTCATAATTGCCAAACTTTTCTCTTCGTAATACAATAAAAATTTGAATGATCTTCATCTAAATATTTGTTTTTTGAAAAAAAAGATCTTGTTGAAAAGCTTAACATTTGTGACTAGATAATCATATATGTAAATTTAAAAAAAAATTTATTAAAAGTTATTTGGTTTATATAAATTGCTTTGGTTGCCCACTTCTTACTTTATTAAGTTGTATGTTTGTACGTATGTGTGTAAATGTGTACGGTTAGCAGCAACCAACATACTAATGATCATGTATGTTTATGTCTGTCTTTCATTAAGATTTTTATTTATCCAAAATTGAAAAAGAAACAATTTTAAATGAATAAGAACTTGAACAATTTAAAAAAGTTTCGTGTTTAAATACAATTAAGTAACAATGCTGATGGTCAATCGCTGTAGTTTCAAAGTTAACGTATTTGTTTTTTTCACATTTAATTTTTTTATTTGTATTTTACACTGATCGTGCTGCGAAAACCTACAACTTGTTTTGCCATTTACTCAATGCCATCCCTTTTCATCCTTTTGTTGTTGTTGTCTTAAGGAGTACGTTCAATTAAACTGCATGATTTTTAACGATTAAAATTCATATATAAACAAAAATCGAAGCAGTTTTTTATGTTTTCTTTTTTATTTAGCAATTTGTTGGCATGATTTTATTTCAATTTTATTCTTCTGAAATAATTAGTTCAAAGTTAAAGATTACAACAACTTATCACAGCAGTTGGTTTTATTCGTTTGCGAAATATGTGGGGAGAAAACAAATTAATAAACTAAAATGGTGTGTGTTTGTGGTGCGAAAACATTGATGCAATTTTTAATTGTCACACGCCTACATTTTTGAGAGTTATTTTCATTTATAAAATATTGATTTTTTTGTGCTAAAAAATATCTTAAAAGAATGTCGTCAGTTTAACTTTGCTGGTCGACAAGTGTTTTTTTAATTTTTAAGACTCAATGTTTTTGTACTATAAATGGACACCGCTCAAGTAATTAGTTCGATCAAGCGATCGCGCACAGTCTATACATATAATAAAACTGTAACGGGGTCATTTCTCTATATGGAATATTTTTAAAAATTATAATGTTAGTGTACATATCGTAATCGATATGGAATACCAAACACCTATTTGTGGAATTTTTGTCTGTCTGTCTGTGTTCGCATCACGTAAAAACTGCTTAACGGATTTGAACGAATTTTTGTATGGAGGTCAATTAGAACCTTGGTTTCAATACAGAATACTTTTTCTTTTCATAATAATAGGTCATTTAGTAGAGAAAGTAGAGAAACAAAAGCAAAAGCACAAAATTTTACTGGTATAATGGTACTAAAACAGTTGTCGGCACTTTTTATTTTGTAGATAAAAGGTATTTAAAACTATCTGCACTGGAATAAATATTTAAAAACGCTGCTTGTCAGTATTTAAATTAAATTTTACACATGTCAGCGTGCATAAACGTGATTAAGAAAGAAATTGTCATGAGTGAGTATGCGTGAGTAGAATTTGTGCGTAATTATATTTTTTAAGCATTTATTGCCTGTTAGTTTCTTTTTTTAAAGGCATCCACACTCAAGAACTGACGCCATCCCACCTCTAGGTTGTCTAAAAAATAAATAATATATTTTTTCAGCTTTAGAACTTTAAATTGAAAATAATTGATTAAACAATCTTAAATTCGAAAGATCAACATATGACATTTAATTTAAAATTGATTTTGAGCATATGGTGGCCACCGCATTCTAAACGTCTAATTTTAGGCCATTTCTTCGGACATTTATGGATGTATTTTACAAGTAAATAGAACAATATCGGCTTCCAACGCGTTAATTGTTGCTAGTTTATTAGCATAAATTATTGGCTTCATGGGCTACACAGGAAAAAGTTGAGAGGTATCAAATGGCAGATTGACAGGTCCATTTTTTCGAAATAAACTTTTGGTGAAATTTTAGTTTCAAAATGTAAATGGTTGTGGTCGCGAATAGTATCTAGCGCCATCGGTTGAAACAATAACTCGCTCTTTTAAATGTCATTCGGCTTCGTTGTTTAGAAAATAACATACAGTGATGCCACCAGCGTATAAATCGTATCAAAAGGTGCATTTCTCTGGATGCAATAACGTTGGCAGGACTTTTTGTGTAGGGGTTTCACTTTATATGCAGCAGTTTTATTTATTATTAAGCCAGTCAAACCAAAATTAGTCTCACCGTTAAACCCAATTTAGTGATAAAACTTCCGGTAAGCTTCCAGTTACTTTAGAACTGAATAAGCGAAAAAACGTTGCATAAGATGATTTCGTGGCTATAATTCCTGCACCAGCTAGATCTTATACGGGTGTAGGCTAAGATATTTGTGTAAATTTTCTAATCGTTTTTGTTTTCAACAAAAATTGAATTAAATTGGCTAAGAAACGAATTCTTCCTGTAATGGTTAGTGCGACTCACTTTCCAATGTACTACAAAGGAAGCGCTCTTGAGGAGGAAAGTATTGTGCATATAAAATAAGAGATTTTAGGAAAAAGTTTTCTGATTTCATTAGAGCATAATTCAGTTGTAGTAACGATAATATCACATTGATCTGCGTACCCTACCGTTACCGGTGAGCTCTTCTCTCTTTCCTTTATTGAACTGAATTTTTGTAGCAAAAACATCGAGAGTTTCTGATTCCTTTATATCTACAACACATATAACAGATCTGGTTTACATTCAGAAGTACGCTGGTGCTAAAGCTCATAGCCCCGGGTTCTTCGGAGATTGCCAAAAGATCGTGTATAAAACATGAGATTTTGTGACGGAGACTAATTTTTGTTCACCCAGCTGAACGTGCAATAAGGCCATGGATATAGACACGCATGTAAGTAAACTTTTATTTTGAGAGAGCATGATTGTGATTGATAAACTATAGACACTTGTACGTCCGTAACTTACAGATCTAACTTATCACCACCATTATCTGCGACCGACGACAAGGCTATACACTTTTGTTTACAGCGGCGACATTTTCTTGAATAAGCAATCTTTTCGACGTATTTGTATTATTGAACCATTAAGGGAGTATGTGGTATGAAATGTATCCACAGTTGGAGAAATGGTTTGCTCAGATGGACTAGAAAAAATATGTGACGTAAAAATCAGAAAGTCGTCTATAAGTTGCGAGTATTAATATCGATTTGAAGGTAAGTCTCGATAATTTAATAGCGTTGTTTAAGCGTCAATCTATTGATGGTAATTTGCCAGAGTATACTGATTGTAAATATCAAATAGTGATCGTAAATATCACAACTCGTTTAACAGCTTATGATCAGAAATTCCAGCGGGCTTGAAACACTCTTATACAGCATTTACACCATGCAATTTTTTAATGAACCTAGCACGAAATTCTTGTTTGTTGGTGAAGCAAGAAGGGTAGGCAATATAGCATAGTTTTAGTTTTAAGGGGATGTTTATATTGATTATGTTTTGTTTAAAGCGAATACTACTGCAACTTAGGAAGAGAATTAAAAAAAGTTGCATCAAAAAATGGAATAGTGTAAACGTGGACTTATTATGTAATTAATAATTTTCTTTATGAACTCTATTTAAATAATTATTTGTCTATGTTTATTTTTAAACAAATTGCAAATCGTGTTTCTAATTACAGTTAAAAAAATTGTCTTTTCTCTAAAAAACTATTGAATCCCTAATAAATTAATTAAATATTTAAACCAAGGCAAAAGTTCATCGATCTACGAATAAAAAACTTTGGTGAGGCTCGCTTCGTAGCTAACTAAATCTATATTTTTAGGTTGAAAGCAGTTATTTTCTTTTACTGTCAGAATTCTTAAACATGATTTTCAGACATTTTCGTGCTTCTTTTCTTTATAATCCTTATTTTTGAAAAAAATGAAAATTTATTTATCAAGCTTGACTAACTGCTGTTTTAACTTTTATATTTCTAAGCAATATATAAATTAAACAAAAAAAAAATTAAGGTGCCTTTTTGTCTGCAACAATCGTTTTTAAATAGTGCATTCTACACTTCAAATTCTTGCAAAATTCTAAGAAAATGTTTGTAGAACAATGGTTCTCTAGTGTCAATTCACAAGCAATACGCTGTCAATTTAAAAATAATTTTCTTTTGTAATCGTTTTTTTTTATTTTCAACAAAATTAAATATAAAAGTTGTTATATCGAGCATAACAAATTTATTTAGCAATGCTTTTGTTTACTTTTTGTCCTTATTGTGCCCATTGTATGCTGATAATTTTGCAATTAATTGTCTTTATTTTTACAATTTGTGTCATTATCACTTTTGTTAAGTGTTTCATTGTTTTCCTTTTCTTAATTTAATAACTAGTGTTTTTCACTCTGTCAAGGTTCCGCTAATTGTTTTGAAATTCTAATGAATAAATTGTTGTTGTTTTATTTCAGTAAATTTCCCAGATGTGCATTGCGAATTTTTTATTGTATATAAAAAGTCACTTCGATGATTGTTGCTCTCCTAAATATTTTTTTTTGTTTTTGTCATCGGGCAGAACAAATTAACAAAGTGTTCATATGACTGAGATTGTTTTGTGGGCGTAATTAAAATTGATTTGTTATAGTCGGAGTTTGCTATGGCAGTTGGTAAGAGAGAAGTAATCAGTTGATAGAATTCGATCGATTTGAAAGAGGTCGATTGTAAAATAAAAATATTTTTTTAAATTTAAAAACAATTGTTTTCTAATCGATCGATTTCCATTATTTACACACCCGAATTCAATTTGAGCTGCTACTTTCTCTAATAGTTTTAACACATAAAAATAATATAAAATGAGGTATGTTTTGAATGTGACGTATACTTTAGAAATATCTTTAACAACTGAAAGCTGAATTTTTATTTAATCGTATCCTCAAAACCTTAAATTACTTAGAATGTGATAATTCACATAATTTAAAAATAATTTTCAAATCAACTGACAACACTAATAGATATTTAATGGTATTAAATATTTTACTTGGATAAATAAAAATTATGTACACCAATGTCAAACTCATGACATGCACTTTATTAAAGAAAACTAAAGAGAAATCAACTAAAGCATTTTAATGCAATAAATGTCCTTTTTACTTTACAAAACATTATTTAAAATTATTTACGTTCTGGTCGCCAAATAGGGACGCATTTTATATTTTACACATTTTAGCTCCGGAAATCCGTTGCAGCATTTTTATTTATGCTTACAACTTAATAATCAAAATATACAAGAAATAAAATAAGAAAATATTTCTTGCAATTGTTGTCACATTGTTCCAGTTATTTACCTGCAAAACTTAAAGAAACAACAAATAGACTTTTGACAACTCAATTTTATGTCCTTTTCACTGTTTGACTGTCTTTGTTTAGCTCATCACCAACAATCTCTTGACCAGACCGGAAGTTTCTTTTTGTACTTCTATAAGACAAATTTGTTCTTCAACACGTTAAAGAAAAGAGATTTTAATTTTGTCTTTGTGTACTTACGCCTCAATTAAAGGTATTTCCTTCTTAACCATAATAATTGAAAGGAATTGTTTTATTTTTTTTTTTTTAATTATTTAATTTATGCAATTCATTTAGTTAATGGTTTTAGTTTTTATGACGAGAAGACTTTTTTTATTCTTTTATAGTTTCCAGCAGTGGACCACACTCATGCAATAATTTTCTTTGTATTTAAAATTTACTTCCCTTTAAAGTAATTTCTTAAAATTAATTGTTTTGTCAGTTTTTATTTCGCTTGTTGATATTTTGTAAAGATTTTTCCAAATTTATTTTCAGATTTTCAATTTTTCTTGCTGACTTAATTATTTTAAACAATTCATTTTCAACATATGACTCGTGTTGTGAAGTATATGGTAAAGAGAAAACAAAAAATAAATAAATCCTTGATTACAGAGAAAAAGGATACAATACATTATTTGTTATCAGAAAATAATTGCTAAAACACTGTAAAAACTGAATGCGTCAAAATATTCGTTTTGCAAGTAAAGGTACGTACAAATATTTGACCAAAAAGACCGTAACCAGTAAATTATAGAACAAACTTTATTTCCATTCTCAAATACCTATTAAGAAATATAAGATGCTACTAAATATTAAAGGTAAGATATCACATTTATTGTATTATCAAAAGTCATTCGTAATGAAACATGTCAGGAAAGATTAAATAAATATTTGTAAAAAAATTGAGGTTACCCTTTTTTGGTCAAATATTTGACTAATCTGACCACACCTTAAGATTTATATATAAACTAAATATTCTTGGAAAAGCTTTTATAATCTAAGAAGGAAATATTAATATATTAGTTCAGGATATAGGGGAAGTAGCTGTGCAGAGCCTCGCCATTTGGCGCTAAGTCTAAAACCAAAAACAAAACTGTGCAGTTCATATAATATTGCTAAAGGACAATGACAGTTTCTCGATTAAAGAAACCTTAAGTTACGAAACGTAATTTGCAGTGATCATCTCACATAAGCCGGCCTATAATAGATTTTCTTTCAGTAAATTTTAAAAGCGCACAGGTGTCATGCCTATAAACAGATCTCCTCTCAGGTTCAAATTCTTGATTTCTTAGCAACAGATACAAAACATTTATTTAAACTCGTTAGTGATACAAACAAGAATTTCTCATCCTCATTTTAGTCAGCAAGGTTCTATATGAGTTAGAATAATTAGAAAAAAATGTGAAATGTAAATTTGTCCACATAGAAAGTGACAGTGACAAAATAAACTTAATTTTCACTGGAGCTCCTGCATGTATTTAAATCGAAATGTAAATTATCGTAGTGTTTTTTGATATTTTATGTTTCATTATCTTTTAACTGTATAAAAGAGCTGAAAAAAAGTCAGCCGTATACAGTGAAAAAAGAAAGATATAATCATTATCTTTATTGTTTGGACAAAAATCTTTAGTTTATTTAAAATGTTTGTAAGAAGTTTCCTGAAGAGCTAAGTAAGCGGTAGCGAATGTATAAATATGAAAACAGGAAAAATTAGACACCAGCAAAATGTAATGCAAAATTTTTTGGATCGCTACATCAGCAAACATCATTATTTATCTAACTGTAAGAATACGAAAAATAATCACAATCAGTCAATATTAATTTCGTTACACAAAGACCAAATACAACTTTCGTGCCAAAGTTGCCTTATTATGTTTGTGCCCGCAGAACTCAGTCATTTCTAAACCGATTCTGAAATTGTTTTTACTATTTGAAAGGTAATACAGATTTTTTTAACGTGTATTATGAACCCTAAAGGGCACCATTTTAGAATTAAAGAAAAACTGCATATCAATAGAGCTCTATAACAAAAGGTAAAATAAATTTAAAAATTAGATGGTGTCCTCATAGGTGACGTAAATTGACCTATACAGCCCTATCTTTTGAACCATTGTATACAAACACTTGAAAATTAGCAGAATGTCGACTACTTTGTCTGGTAAAATAAGAAGTATAAATATTTAAATATATAAATTAAAGGGTGTTGAAATAGTGTATGTAGTGTGATGTGTATGGCCAAACGGTTGAACCATTATAAGCAGACGAATAAATTTCAAATAAATCTTTATTGCTAACTCCGCTTTAATAGCATATGAAAAACTTTATTTTGGAGTTAAAGGGTGTCCCAATAGCTGATGTAATGTAATGTACTATGTGGCCAAACTTTTAAATTGTTATAGACAGACAGGTATTTGGCCAGGTAGTTGAAATTTTCAAAGCACCGCCATTACTATATTGGCTATAACATATCAAATTAGAAATCAGAGTGTCCCTATAACTAATATAATTTGACCTGTATAATCCTTTCTTTGAAACCGTTAAACACTTGAAAATAACACGGAATATCCATTACTATATTTATTCTTTATAATAACAAGTTTATAAAAAAAAGTTAATGTAAATTGGCATATGTGGTCAATCTCTTAAACAGCAATAAGCAAACGCTTAGAATTTTAACAAATTTTTATTGACTGTGTCAGCACTGAAAAGTGTAAGAATATGTGGTCTTATCTGTTGATTCCTTATAAAGAGACACTGAATATTTACACAGAATGTATACGATACTATCAGACCAATTATGAACATTCTCGCGGAATTTCTTTCCACGGAAAAAATTTTTCTCGAGAAAAAAAATATCCAGTTATGAATTCCGTGAGAATAAAATTATAAAAAAGTGGCATCATTGTAATTTGAAGGGAGTTTTCTTTTGATAATTTTCATATACTTTTTATTTTATAATTTATAATACCCATTTTTTGCCCTGAATTCTTTTCACTTCCGTAGTCTATCAAAAGGGGAAAAAAGTTTATAATTGGAGAAAAGAGAAAAATGTTATAAAGATGACAATTACTATTCGACTGTCTAAGAATACTGCAGTCGAGAGTAAAGGCTGGTGACAATATAAGACTTAATGAAAGTAAAATATTCGTAGATTATAATCATTGTGGAAGAAGGACACCAAAAAGGACTCATATTGTTAGTGGTCTGCTAAGTTATCGTCATCAATAAAGGGTGTTTTATTTATTTTTAACATGTCTCAGGATTGTAAAATATTCAATAAATAATATTCCTCATGTTAAATTATGAACGAATTTTTCGAGCATTGCTGTCCATAATCACGAAGAACACGATGGTTTATCAGTTTAAAAAATTCCTCATGTAGGCTCACAGAAAATATTCGAGAGTGTCAAATCGCATGACCTTGGAGGCTTATTGAAATATCTATTTCTCGAAATCAAGTTATCGACAAATTTTTATTTCCATAAGTCGATGATTGTGGTTGCCATATGTAATATATACGAATGCCCATGTTGCTTTTTTCTGCCATATTCGTTCAAAGACTAAACAAGTACTTTCCCTTGCATTTGTTTCTTAGACGGTATGAGCAGCGTCAATACCGTCACATAGATTGATTACTCCATTGAATTTAGCTTCTGGCTATGCCATTAGATCGACCGAAAATGGTAAATATATTTTCATCTGCTTTATACCTTTAAATATTTTTCAAAAAGAATATTATTCTTCCTTTTAATTGCTTACAAAATTTAATGTAACTCAACGTTGAGCGTATGTAGTGTTTTTTTTTTTGCAAATAAAGTTGCAATAATAATTAAAATTGTTTTAAAGCTTGACTTGAATCGTTACTTTAACAACAAATATTTATGCAATATTAATAATGGTTACATCATGGGTGGTCCTTACAAGCGTAATATTTAAATGGCAAACATGTCAAATCGAAAACTCCTGCAGATAGGAGAATCCATAAAATCAGCATAAATTTATGCATAATTGAAGAGATACTGAAAGTTAAAGGAGAAAAAAAAAATGAATCATGTCTAAAAGTAAAATGAAAATAAATAAACAAACAAAACATATCTATCAATCATGATATTTCAACAAGTTGAAAACTTGGCAAGCAAACTGCAGCCAGAAAAACCGTATGAACTGCTTCTTTTTCAATAAGTACGAATGTATATCAACTTTACTTTAACATAGTCTGATAGGCGACCTTTGTAAATAATCTCATCCACGCTTATGGATTTTCGTATGACTGAAATATAAGTCTTAAAATTTCATATTTAAAATGCATAAATACCGTGATTAGTTCAGTTTCATTTTCAATTTAAGCGTTTTTATCAGCACGTTGTCAGTCAGTTGAGAAGAAAAAGTCAGAACAATCAGTCAATCGTTTCGTATAAATAAAGTAGTTCATCATAAACTTAAACCACATTAAAGGCGTTTAAATGGTTTCTGAAGAGGCCAATACACGCATGTTAATGAATCAACAAAAAATTCTTACGAGTACATTAAAAAAAAAAACATCTTTTAGTGTTTGTTGTTGTTCGTTTTTAAAAAGTATCATAAATATAAACGGTTTTAACATTGAATAATAACATAACATAAAATTCTGAACCGACGCTTGTAGCTTCTTGAATTTAAATTCTTGAGTTAAGTCGACTTGAAAATATAGGTATTCATATACGGACTTTAAATATAGTAGAATAAGAAATTCATAAAAATTTTATCATCCGTTATTCAGTCAATAAAAATATCACTAATATTAGAAACCCGATGCAGAAGGGGGAAGGAAAGATTTAACATGATGTTTTCCGTTTGTTTCTTTACGCTTCAGTCAGGAAGTAAAATACGCTATGTGTCTTTTCAAAACATTGATCCAGAGGGGTGATAATCGTAGAAAATCGGATTCCTCCTTAGCAAATCGCACATCAGACTGTCACTTTTAATGTATGCAAAGGTAACCTCGGTGGCCGTGGGATGTCTCTAAAGCGACTGATAAGTTTTTGGCGGAAACTTTCCCGAAGCTCTGGCTTTGTGTGCAGTCGCCCCATCCTATTGATACCACGTAAGTGAGCCCGCAGGTTTGGTAAACAGAAATCCGTAATCATGGGTCGATAATTTTCACGGTTGAAATTCGTCGCCTGGTCTCGAGAATTTCCGAACAAAGTGGTTTAATTATCTCAAGCGAGGATAAGGCACACCGAACAGTTATACTGGGGCAATGCAATGGGTCTTATACCCTTCACCACAAAAAGTAGAAAAAGGGTATATCTAAGTTTGTCATTCCGTGTAATTTCTACGATTTCCGACCTCTTAAAGTATATGTATTCTGACTTCCTATGCATAGCGAAATCGATTGAGCGATGACCGTCTTTCCGTCCGTGTGATTTCACAAAAAAATAAATATGTCAATCAATGATCGGTCCATATCCTTCGAGGCAGCAGGCAAAACACCACGCCTATCTCTAACTTTTCTTGTCATTTGGAACAATAAAGTAACTCCAATCAATAAAATAAATATATGGGGCGATAGAGAATTTAAAAATAAGAAAAAAAACATCAAGTGAAAAAATTGGCGCTCGCCAGCGTGTTACGCTGTTCTGAAATTTGAAAATTTTTTATGTCATTTCTTTTGAAGAGATCATTTAGAAAATACTTAATTTTTTTTTTAAATGCTTAACCCATTATGACACGATGTCTGTTTTATGTAATATTATATATTATTATTATTTTTTAATTCTCTGTCACCCCAATGTTTGCTGTTTTGATTGGAGTTCCTTTACTAAAGTAGGTTTACATAGTTGGTGAAGGGTATTAAAGATTCGTCTTAGCCAAATATAACCCTCTTACTTGTTGATATTTCCATCGAGGGTGGCAGGTTCTTGTCGACCAGTAACGGCTGTCTTGTTTGTTGACGTAGCCGTTTAAGTGAAAACGAGCCTCGACTCTCCAAAAAATTGAATGTACAGAGCAAAACTGATCTAACATCGTTTTACAAAATTTTTTTTCTAAATTAAAGCAAATTTCTTTCAGTTCTTAAACGATTTGAAATTTAAAGGGATGTAACTTCAGATCCTTTTTTAAGCATTATTAATAATCTCTATTGGAAGTCCCAGTGAGGGTGTTCTTTTCTGTATTCAAAGTTGCGGATTTTTATGTAAACCGCTTTCAATCAGTTTAATGTTTTCGGCAGTCCTGGAAGATCGAATGGGACCTGGCCGTGATATGTATGTAGCCGAAAAAGTCGCGCGGAATCTCGCTCTACATTCGTTCCATTACGTGTTTGCTGAATACAGAACTTTGAGCAAAATTGTCGACGAGCAATTACGCTTAAAAATGTCTCCAAAGCGAACGCGTGATGTTCACCTGACCACTGCGACTTCGTGACTGACGCAACCGCACAAGCGTTAATTCGAACGCCGCCAACCTTCCATCGCACCCCTTATCAGTTTTTGAAATAATCGTATTTAAAAATATAAATTTGCCACCAGGCACCCAGGCTTGACCGATTCTAATGAAATATGAAGCATCTATAAATTTTTGTGTATGAGGTGTATAATGCGGCGCCTGTCTTCGAAATTCAGAACTATAGGAGAGAAAAGTGATAAAACGATCCATTTAAAAATCATCTTTTACTGCATTTATAAAAAATGTCCAAATGCCCAAATGTTCACCTAATTTTTAAGAGATTGTTGCTTTTCTTGATTATTTGGTCACATTGTTTTGGAGATTTTTAAAATTTTATCTCTGAAAGTACTTTTCCGATTGCAAAACGTGTTTATGTTTGGGATGAAGCTACAGAGTGGATAAAGACTTTAATAGTGTTCTACTTAACTAGCACTTAAATAGACAAAAAACCCAGGCAGCACCTGGTAGAATTTGCTATTTACAAATAAACTATAGCGGCCTTATAATGTTACTTTTTCTATCATGCCATGATTGCCTACACTATAACTTGCCACGTACAGTAGAGTTAGAGACTAACTAAATTGTATCTCTCTATTCGCGTCTTCTGTTGCTCAATCAGTCAGAATTGAATTAAGAACCCGACTGTTAAGATAGGGGTCGAACGCCAAAACTTGTATTTTTTTAAAATTAGATCCCAAACAAATCTTGAAGACTGATTTTTATTTAACCACTGCGTAGCATGTTATGAAGAAGGCAAATATTTTCAATCCAGACATATTCTATTTGATAGTGTCTTTATTAAGAGAAAACAAAGCTTTTTGGGGTAATACTTCCTAAGGAAATAAGTGGGGTGTGAACAAAACAGATTATTTGCGTTGGCTGTGTTGATAGAAGTTTCACCTTGCTGCAATACTGAATATGACGAGTCATGAGTTGAAATCCCAACGGTGCTTAGAATATTATGAAAAATAATTTTAAAATGAATCGAAATATATTTTGTCTTTAGTTCCTTTATATTAATTTCCAAAAGCTTTTTTTTAGAAGGAAAAGGTTTTTTTTAAATAGAACAAAAAAAACAGCAAAATGAAATGCTACAGTTTCTGGACCGCTACATCCTTCATCAGCATTCTTCGCATCTATCTACCTAAGCTTTGGTTTGTGTGTTGATTTCGTCTAACCAAATTAATATTGATATG
Organism: Gymnosoma rotundatum; assembly: GCA_916610165.2. Lineage (NCBI taxonomy): Eukaryota > Metazoa > Arthropoda > Insecta > Diptera > Tachinidae > Gymnosoma > Gymnosoma rotundatum. Next base: position 79,153,721 of record OU744340.1, read on the forward strand.
AATACTCCTAGTATTCTTATTTACAAAGTTAAATGGTCGTCAAAGGCAGCACAAAGTGTGGAAAAGAAAATAGCAAAAGTCATAAAGTAGAAAATAAATAAAAAAAAAATAAAAAAAAAAACAAAAGAAATAAAGTATCGCAGTAAAGTAAAAGCAAGGCTGCTCTACTAGTATTTAAAACTAAATCAATAAAAAAAAAGAAAAAGAAGACTTTGTATAGTCGGCTTTGACCGATCAACTTTGTATTTAAGAAAACACTTGACCGCTTATTAATGCACCCAAAATGCAACTTTAAATCATAATTTAAGTATCGGCAAAAAATTTTTTTTAAAGTACACTAATTTCAACATTAAAATGTTCATAAAAGCCGAAATAATTCTCTGGATTAAGAAAAAGAAAAAATGCAACTTTAAAAAGTGGGTCAATTCGCATACAAAGTAAAAGAAGAAAGAATATTATTTATTTATTAAGCAAAGTTAATAACTATTTATTGAATATAAGATGGAGCTCTTAAAGTTTTACAATCCCATTAAAATGTACTTCAGCGGTTTCATATGGAAAATAAAATTGCCACCGGGAATTTCTTGGTAGCCAAATACTTAAAGGCGAAAGAAAAACAAACAAATAATAAAAGTAAAAAAAAAAGTAATAAAAAGATTAACTCCTTGATTTTAAAATGAAAAGGTTCTGCATCTTAATTGCTGGAATTTCGTTAATGTCTTTTTTATTTTTATGTCATTTAATTAGTTTTTGTCTTTATTTAGAGGCAAACTAATTTGTAGCTACTAGTTGTAGGTATTTGTCTTTTTATTGCTTCTGTGTCACAGCTACTAATTTGTAAGTTCTGGACAATGTTTTTTAATGACACTAAAAGGCAGATTGGTTATGGTTACGATAACAATTTTTTTTAGTAGCGGTTAATTAAATATCAGTGAGAGTATAAAAATAATATTTCATTATTTTTTATGAATAAGTATCAAAGTAATAAAATAAAATGTCCTTTCTTTTTCGGTGACCTACAGCATCGTTTTAATGAATGAGTTTTAAATATTTTTTTAGGAAATAAATTCCTGGTTAAAAACACACAAATTTTTTCATAAGCACCCTTTTTTAAATCTTAAAAGGATTTTCTTTTTTTACTTAAATGTAGTTACTTAGTGATGAATCTGTAAGATTCAGAATATTTCATCGAAAGTTTTTTTTATATGCCTAAAAAATGTCCTTTTTATACTTTTCACCACAAACAGTGAAAAAGGGTATTTCTAAATTTATCATTGCATTTGTAATTTCTTCAATATCAATTGTCGACCATATAAAGTATATATTCTTAGTTTTAATGCATAGCGAAGTGGATTGAATGATGTCTGTCTGTCCGTCCGTGTTCAGGTTGAAATTAACTTGGCTAAGGTGCTAGATGAGCTAGAGAAAATTTTAATACGCCAATCGTTCAGACATTATTTTAAAAAATTTTGCTATTGTAAATCTGCACAACACCACGCCTGCCTCTAATTTTTCCATATCAATTGGAACATATCTGGTGTAGTGACATAATTGTAATAAAAAAAACTAATAAATGGTCACCCAAAAACATTACGTGAAAAAATTGGCGCTCGTCCATATTTTCCGACTTGTGGGTATTTGAAATTTTAAAATTTTTTAAAATATCAATACCTTTATCATTTAAAAGCTGTTGGGGGGATATGTCAGTAAATACTAAAATTTTTTAAAGCATAACCCATTAAGGCCCGATGATATTTTTGTATAGTATTATATATATATATATATATATATATATATATATATATACATATATATATATGTATTACTTAGTTTTTTTTCTTATTATTTAATTCTTTGTCACCCGGTTATTTGCTTTTTTGATTAGAGTTACTTCACTAAACAAAATTAACATTAATGGTGAAGGGTATAATAGATTCAAAATAGCCAAATACGAGGGCTGCTCTATATATTTCTGGCCTAATAGTGAAAATGCGAATATTTATAATCAAAAATGGTTTTATTGTTTTTCAAAGTATTCTCCAGCATGATTTATACACTTTTGCATGCGTTCAAACCAGTTGTCGAAGTACTTATTCCACTCCGATTGAGACACCTCTAAAACATGATTTTTGAACACTTCAACAGCTTCTTCTGGCGACGAAAATCGTTGACCACGCATTTTTTTCTTGATGTGCGGAAACAAGAAGAAGTCATTAGGTGCCAAGTCAGGGCTGTACGGCGGATGACCCATTAATTCGACGGTTCGGCCGGTCAAAAACGCTCTGGTTTGAGCCGATTGTGAGAGCTCGCATTGTCATGGCAAACAATGACTCGTCTTCTCTTCTTGGTTTTTCGAATTTCTCCGATGACTTCAGGCAAACAAATTGTAGTGTACCACTCAAAAGTGACCGTCTTACGTTGCTCAAGCGGAACAGTCGCCACATGACCAGTTTTGCCGAAGAAACAGGCGACCATTTGCTTCGAAGTGCTTCTTCCACGAACAACTTTCGTTGGATTTTCCTCGTATTTGAAGACCCACACGGTCGATTGTTGTTTCCTTTCAGGCTCATACGCATAGATCCATGATTCGTCACCTGTGACAATCTTATAAACGTCTTTTGAAGCACCGCAATTGTATTTTTGCAACATTTCTTTGCACCAATCGACACGAGCCTTTTTTTGAGCGACTTTCAAATTGTGCGGGATCCAACGAGAACAAACCTTTTTTTACGGCCAGGTGTTCATGCAGTATTGAATGTATGCTGGTGGAAGAAATGTCCAAGAATGTCTCTATCTCTCGGTATGTCGCATGTCGATCTTGCATTATGAGTTCACGCACGGCATCATTGTTCTCTGGCACACCAGCCGTTTTTGGACGACCTTCACGGAATTCGTCATTGAGCGAGCTTCTGCCACGATTAAATTCATTATACCCATTTTTCACAGTGCTATAGGATGGTGCTTCATCGCCATACAAAGATTTAAGTTCATCAATACACTCTTGTCGTGATAATCCACGTCGAAAGTTGTGAAAAATGATGGCACGAAAATGTTCACGAGTTAATTCCATTTTTTTTCTATAATAATTTTTTCAAGTCACTGTTAACAACACAAATAATGGTCGTACGTCAAAACGTTTTGAGTACGATTGTGCTTAAAAATGACAAAGTTTCCAATGGAAATGTCAGATTGCACTTGGCAGCACTCAGTGTTGCCAGGCCAGAAATATATAATGCAGCCCTCGTATTGCACTCTTACTGTCATCCCTAAATTAGCGCGTAAGACGCAAAGCAATGTAATTGTAGCTTTTGCGCTGGAATGTCATCCCTAAATAAGACCGTCCACGTCTTTAACAGTAATGTTAACTCATTTTATTTTATAAAACCCGCTGTATAAGAATAAAGAAGAAATAAAACCGCTAAATTGCCTTGAAAATAACAAAATTGTCATTACTTTTCAACCATAACAAAACAAAACAAACCAACAACCAGCCAACTTCACTTCCTAACGCACTGTCAAAATTGGATTTTCCAATTGCTAAGAGTTGACGCCGTGCTATTTAGGGATGCTTCATACATTTTGTATGTGCATGAGAAATTTCTGCAGTTATCTTGCGCTTTACGCGCTAATTTAGGGATGGCATTTACTTGTTAATCTGTAAAAAAAAAAGTTGCGCTCATACAATTTTGGTCGTAAAACTCAGGGTTTTCAGATTTTTTTTTACGAAATTCGCCAAAAACTAAGTCAAAAAGCGCCAAAATCGACAGAACGGTTTTTTTACAGCTTAAGTCCATCAAATTTAATATTTTTTAGATACATTTTTTTTTCTAAAAAAAAACACTGTATCATCGACATGGCTATAATTCGTAAAAATAGAAAAAAAATCGCCTAAATATAGTTTAATTAATTCAAAAAATATATGACATATAAATTGAGATCTGATTAATAAAATAATATGAAATAATAATTTTCCAGTTTTATTATATTTCTAATACGCTGTACACTTTATTCTCAATACATTCGTCAGCCTCCACTTCCTTGGAATACATTGTATTCGAATAAAATTTACTAACCATCTCTTCAGAAGGTATAAAATAAGTTAAGCATGAGTTATCTTCATACATATAAAGCACAATAAAGTAGGTCGTACTGCCTTCTATACGAGGCTTAGTGGAATTCATTATCAACGATGTATTAGGGTCTATAACAATTTTTAAATAATCTTTGACAACATCGAATTTTGTTTGTGATAATAAATTACAACATTTTTCAATGAAAAATTTACATAAACTTTAAATACGTTAATATTTTCATGAGTAGAGTAAAATATTGTTGACATACGATTTTTTCTTATCGAAATTTGTCGAGGTAAATAAAATGCTAATGAAGACTAAGAAAATCGACAAATATTTTTTAAATCGCAAAAAAAAAAATTAGGTTGCCAAATGAGCTTGAAAATCGCCACGTTTGTCGAGAAATCGCCCTTTGTGACAACCCTGGTTAAACTTGTTCTCAGCTAGTCATAGTAGGTATACATATGTTTTCATCACCAGATTTAATGCGGTACCAAAAGCCATTTCTACCTCGGATCATCTTTTTACAAGTACAAACTATTTCAACCGCTGCTAGCATGTGCGATAATTTATTTTCTTTTTGAAAGTTAATTGAATAGAGTGTTTTATGCTTGTTTATAATACTCGATGTTACAAAAGAATCAGACATTTGGTACTTGTACCCTGAAAGAATTTTCACAAAGTCCCATAAAATTGTTTACATAACGGACAAAATTATTTCCGTTTTTTCAAATTAAATGAATACTCAATGCAAATAATACTGCTTGCTTATTGCTTTGTTTATTGGTTTTTTAAATAATATTGTTCCATCTTAGATAAGTAAAGAGTGTGCAAAGTTTATTTTAAAAACGATCTAATTATCGTATTTTGAAACAACACACAGAGGAGTATTTGACCCAAAAAGCTGGCCAAAAAGGCAAAATTTAATTTGATGAAATCCTAAGAACAAATTACGCAGATCGATAGAGAACAAAATTCTACATCATATCGTGCATTTTAAAGGATGTAGGTTAAGATTTGTAGTTGTGGGACGCTGTTAAAGTCAGGAAAGTGAAGAAAATTGCATGCGTTTTTATTGAATTTTTTCGATTTCAAGATATTTATATGTAATTTTTTTATGGCTAAACGAATAGAGGTATTACATTGATTTTTTTTTACCTAAAAGATTTCATCAGCAGCTATTTTCAGTATTTAAAAAGAAAAAATTATCTCAAATATTTAGTTTTAAAATTTTAATTATAAAAAAAACTATGTATTTAAATATATAAATTCTTACCAAAAACAAAAAAGGAAAAGCTTTTTAAAAGTGAAGGAAGCTGTTGTACAAATAATGTTATATACCACAATTAAATATGAGAGCTCTAATTTAAGAAAAAAGAAAGAAGTTTGCGCAAGTTTGCGTCATTATTTTTGGTGATTTTTTTTAAATTTTACCTTTTTTCTATTTTTGCTCATAAGGAACTTTTTGTTATACTTGATTGTCATCATACACTTTTGTGTTTTTCGAATTATTGCTGTAAAATATTATTTAATCACTTTTAGGAACTACCAATATAATGGATTGCCTGCCCTTAAAAAAGGAATTTCTTAGAATTCAGTTCTTTCTTTATAAATTCAAATTTACTAACTGTAAGTCGCGACGCTTCATTCTATCATTTTATATTATTACAACTTTAATTCCTGTTTTCATTAACTTTTTTATTATTCATTTTTTTCAGATTTTTAATATTGTTTGAAAAAGCAGTTTCTTAAACAACTTTATACTGTTCATGACAGTTAAGTCGCAAAGTCACAATTTCAATTTACGTAAACAACTTTTTTCTCTATTATTTCGTTGTGTTAAATTGAATTTAATCAGTTTATAACATTGATTTATAATCTTGTCATAATTCAATAATTTTCTTTTAATTTGACAAACTGTTGCCAATTAAGAAATGATTAATGTCTAAAAAAAAATTCCTCTGCGACAGAGTTGGAAAATTCAGTGCCAATTTAATTAATAATTTTATTTTACAAGAGTCAAAAGTTAATACTTTTAAATTTATTTTAATAAAATTTATATATAAATTTGGAAATATATTTATACTTATAACAACAAGTTAAAAATAACTATTAAATTTTTTGGTTCCAACGGCACTTTAGATAGTTTCTACACAGAAAAATGTAACATTCGAATACAGTTTCTGAGTTCATAAATTCAAATATTTTCTTTTTCTAGAGGCAGGGGCTATTGCACAGTTAGTGAAATAAAATAGATATATAAATACTTAAATATTTAATTTTAAAAATTTCCTTGAATAGCAAAATAAAGGAATAATAAAACGAACTTAAAAAAACATTTATAAATGTAATTAAAACTGTGATAAGACCTAAAATAGCCTTAAAGAAAAGATTGTTAAAAAAATTATATATAATTTTTTCTGTGTATATCTAATTCTAAAATCAATCTATGAGCGATGCTATTAATAGACTATATGATTTAATAGGTAGTTTGGACGAATATTCGATCGATGTTTTTGAATCGAGAATATATTTTGCATTAAATCTAGTCTTTCGATGTTTAATTAAATTAAATAGATCGTATATTTTATCGAAATTTTTGACAGATTATTATTTAACTCAAAATGAATTTTTCATTGAATTTATTTAGTATTCAACTGAATAATTAATTTTTTTTTGTATTTTTATTTTTATAAAGAAAAAAATTTTAATAAGCTCAGTATATAAGAACCAATTATTTCTATGTATTTCGACTATTGACATCAACTTTCCATGCCTGATCCGTTAACATTAGAAAGCAATCAATGAATGAATAAGCGAGAGACGTAAAAAAGCCTTAACATAACAAAACAACTTAAGCAAGCAATTAACTAAGTGATATGGTTTTGTAGAAAGCTATGCGTTTACACTGGCGAAGATATTTTTATTGTAGAAAATAAATAAAAAAATTAATGTATATAACTTATTTTTAAAACGCATCGTTAGTCTCCTGCTATCTAGTGTTTTTGCTAAAACTTAAACCGTAACCGCAGTAGAACTAAAACTTATTTTGGGTTACTATTTCTGTCAGGTTGCTACATTTTTCCGGAAAAGAATATTTTGGCCTTTAGCAAACATATATTGAAGTTAAAATAGTGTTAAATATTCTTAAAAAACCGAATTAAATAATTCAAAAATCAACGCTCGCGGCAGGAATTCACAGAAAGGGATTTCCTTCATCATACAGCAGTTTAAATAATTGTGGACAAACCCGTTCATTTTGGTTGCAAAAACTGAGTTGCTGCAAGTTCTTCTGAATACTGCTGGAATACATTTTGCGAAAAGTCTAGTAGTAATGATAGTAAGCCGCTCGTGAACAGCATAACGCTAAAAATTTCACTGCTCAAAAATGGCAAATAACGTAATTTTATTGACCTTACACGAATTCTTAAACTAAAGTAGAATATCGGCATAAAATTTCATTTCAAAATTATTTTTAAATTGCAGAAACTTGTCTGAAGATGTATTCTGCCTGTTCTAACTGTTATTTGATAATAGTAAACGATACAGCAAGCAAATTCGGCATTCGATATCACTAGAATTTGCATTAAAATTTAAATTGAGGGTTCTGTAGTCGAGGTGGTAAGCACTTTGACTACAAATATGGTTGACCTGGGTTCAACCCTTGCGGCAGTCAAAAAATAAAAAATGTTTTTTTTCGATTTAATGGTATAAATACATATTCAGAATTAACATTAAAACATGCAGCCTCCTTCGTCGGTACTTCTCATAGCGAAGTAAAATAAATAAAAAAATGGCTATATCTATCTCCTTTACCACCTGTCTTCTTTCTCATCTATCCCTTTCCTAAAGAATGTAGAATGGTTACAAAAACTAAGTAGGTATTTAATGCCTAAAGTGCTACTTCTCTTAAAAAAAAATATGTAAATTTCGATCAATACCGAGTGTCATAATTTGTCCCCAGTTTTTTTTTGCCATTTTGCAACGGTGAATGGAACACAATGTGATATAAAAAAAAATAACATACGCCATAGCTCTTTTCATGTGAACCGTTACAAGGGCAGGCTAGATAGCTTCATATTTTACAATTTCATGTCGATAAACTCGGCACAAATTTTGACTTTAAAAAATATAGCAGGAAATTGTTCATCACATACCAGCTCAAATTCAAGGAAAATTAAAAAAAGTCTGTAATCCGCCTGAAAAAATCAATGACTTAGGCTTAGTGATCCTTCATAGAAGGTTGGATAAATAAAGAAATACATATTCTCAGCGACATGCTCTTTTTTACACTATATCGAGGAATATGTAGTCATTTTAATTTTTAAAAGTTCATAGGCTTCAAAATAAAATCATTCTTTTATTCGTATGATAATTCGAACATTCACGAAGATTTAAGTGGGCCATTTGCTAAAACAGAATTTGTGTGATGTCTAAAACCGCATTTAATGGAGCTGTGCTTCAAGCTAAACCCACTGGTCTGCAACACTTTATAGAACCACGAATGGTATATCTCGACTAAAAGGGACAAATATTGTTTTCTTAGTCAAAAATTGCGGAGATAAAAAATTATTTTTTGAAATGATTTTGCTGCACCTAAAAAATCGTTAATCCTAAATGAACTATTCGAATACTTTTTGTTACTTTAATTATATTAAAAATTCAATAATTAAATTCCTATGAAAAAAAGATTCATTTATTTTCATCTCTTTTGTTGCTGTAAACAAATAAACTTTTTTAAGGTTCAAAATAACATTTTGGTAAAAAATTTATTGTGCCAAAACTATGAAGGAGAAAAACTTATGGAATTTAAATAAATGAACAACTACGATGTTGTGTCAAGTTTTCGTTGCTAGTGTAAAAATAACTTTAACTAAACTATGTACTTCTTTCAATCAAAGTGGTTTTGTTTTTTAGTTTCAAATCCAACTCAAAAAAATCTTAACAATATAAAACTTGTTTTCTTAAAACTGCACAAAAACTATATTTTCATATGATTTTTTTTTTTGTTTTGTACAATAAACCATTTTAGATTGATTATGACTTTAAGCTGTCAATACGTTAAGCATATTGTACATTTTTCATTTCAATCTTTTTTTTTATTGCATCATGCTCATTTCGAGAGCTGTCCATTAAGTAATGACTAAAACTCCACGCATCTGACAATTGAATTTAAGAATAAAATTTTTATAGAAATATTTTTTTTTCAGCGATGCAACGTCTTGTTATCAACGTCATTGTTACAATAAATGCCAAGGAATCTTGAATGTATGACTGACAAGTAGTCGTAGTAGACAGTTGGACAGACAGACTACCTATACTAATGAATATGATTTAAAGTTTAGTGTTGAAGTTGGTGGATTTTTTAAGCGTTGGGCCTACACGTTTGACGTTTATTTTAATTGACATTTTCTTAAAGTTGAAATTTTCAGGTTAATAAAAATTTGTCAATTTAAAATTGAAATCTTTATGAGAGACCAGCATCAATAAGAAAATAAAATTCTTTTAGGAATTTAATTATCTTTTTTATTTTTATAGGGACTTATGAAATAGTTCTTCAAAAATGTTGATAATGCGGGACTTTTTTTTGCAGCAAAGAAATTATTCAATTAAGTTAAGTGATTTATAAAGATTTTTTAAATTTATAGACTTGTTTTCGTTCTTTTATCTTCAGATAAAATTAAAAAAATTTTAATGTTTTTAAATTTTAAAAATTTATTATTAGTCGAATTAGTTTAGTATTACAAATAATAAATAAATTAAATCTGGCTTAAGCTCACATATATTTTATTTTATATTTTAAAGTAAAGGGAGAAATTTTTTTAATTTTTGGCTATAAAAACAAGTTAGAGTTCTATATTCAGCTATGCCGAATCTTATATACCCTTCACCATCTAAATCTAGTTTAGTGAAGCTACTCCAATCAAAAAGGCAAATAATAGAGTGGATTTAAAAAATAAGGAAAAAAAAAATTAATTTTATATAAAAATGCCATGGGCTGTTAATGGGTTAAGTATTTTTAACAAATTTTTTTATTTTCTGAAAGACCTCTGCAAAATCTTTAAAGTGATACCCATATTGATATTTTAAAAAATTTGAAAATTTCAGAGGCCCGTACCTCGGGAAACATGAGCGAGAATCAATCATTCACTTCAGGTTTTTTTGTATTTTAATTCCTTATCGACCCATACACTTGTTTCTTTGATTGGAAAGACTTCATTTTTCCAAATGATATAGAAAAATAGAGGTAGGTGTGGTGTTTTTCCCGGTACCTCTAAGGACATGGACCGATTTTGCTGATTCCCAATAGCTTCTCTTTTGACACTTTATGTGATCAATTGGCATATATAAATTTTATCTAACTTATCTAGTGCCTTGCCAAACTTGATTTTAACACTAACACGGACGGACAGACGGACATCGCTTAAATGACTGAAGGACACAGAATATATATACTTTATGGGGTCGGAAATGGATATTGTAGAAATTACAAACGGAATGACAAACTTAGTTATACCCTTTTTCCATTTTTTGTGGTGAAGGGTATAAAAAAGAGGAAAACCAGCAGAACTTTCTGGATCAAAAGTTATGAACGTTCTTTGCATCTATTTATTATTTTTTCTTTTACCTTGAACCAGCGTAACATGTAACGGTTTAAGTTTTCAAAATATTTAACATACATATTTATTTATCTAAATTCAAAATTAGCTTGTAATTTGTTTAGCAAGTTGACTGATAGCTGACCTTAAATTTAAATTTTTTGCAAAACTTTGTAACGTGGATTTTGTCGTCGGCTGAGGTAGATCAGGGTTGTCCAGGGTTTATTTACGGATCCACAAAAACCTTACCTTATAACTCGATTGAATTTTACCACTTCTGGGAATTAAATACATATATCTTTATTTACAGCTGTAATACATACAATTATTTACTTCGGTAACGCTTCTAACAGCTATGGCGTTACGTTCATCAGTCGAGAGTATTCGGCTTATAGTAGTCGGTTTAATCAGTCGATAGCATTCCACACAGTTCAGATGGTACTGATACCAGTCGGTAGTATTTGGGCTTATGCTCGCAATCCATCTGGAGTTTTCGGCTTAATGCGGATATCAGCATCGATAATACTGAATTTAGTAGGAAATGTTCGTCTTCATATGGAAAGTCGGTCGGAGATCGTCGTTGAATACTTTCGCCTTCTCGGTGTACTAAACTAAGTCAGAGTAGCAGCAGGTGATGGTCATCTTTATGATCGCCAAAGACATATAAAATATATTACAATATTTACAAAAATACTTACAATGCTAACTTAACTAAAAATACCAGACAACCGAAGCCGCTGTGTAAAACAGTTAGGCAAAGCCGCTGTAGAAAACAGTCAGTCGAAACCGCTGTGGAAAACAGACAGCCGGAGCCGCTGCAGAAAACAGTCAGTCGAAACCGCTGTGGAACACATAGTTTGAATCGCCCCGATACCTTCCAAATCTGGCATGCTTGTTCAGCTAAAATACCTACTTATTGAGAATTATTAGTGATACTATGAATAAGCAACTGAATCTTACAGCGTATATCTACATACAAATAAATAAATTGTGGCCAGATCGATAGAATAAAACTAGCGATTAAAAACCGGCATTAAAAATATATGTCTGTAATATACGTCACAACTTTTATCCTACACAGGCATTTGTGTCTAATGAGCTGGAGTTATGTTCCATTATTTGTCCGAGAAATATTTTAGTTCTTTTTAAAGGATAAACTTGTTGCCGAGTTTCTTGTAAAATCCCTGGATAAATTTCTGTCTTATCTCTAAGGAAGATATCAACCTATAACCCTGCTTTCTAGCTCTGACCTATGCCACCTTTAGAGTCCCCAAAAAATTTTAGTTTAAAAACAATTGATCACTTTATATAGAATTTTTTTAAAGTACAAATACTAAAGATAAATGATCATATTTGATGTCTATATTAATATTTATTTCATTTTATTTACCACTTCCTTAGAGTTCTTAAAATGTGTAATTTCTTTATTTGCATTAAAGACTAAAAAAGTTCATTGACCAATTTCCCAAAATAATAAAACAAAAATTATCTCATTACAAGTAACAAAAAACCAAAAGACCGATACACGCAATGCAACAAAACACAGGCACAAAAAATATATCAAAAAACAACAATAAATTTAAAATTATTTTGCAAAAACACTTTATGTAAGAGAGCATGCGCTAAATAGATTATGCCAATTGATCGAAATCACATCATAAATTTAAACAAAAGCTCAATTGCTGCAAGGCGCATGTTTAACTTGCAACTACAATAAACAACAATAACAACACTTTAATTCAACTGAAAACATAAAATGAAAATGTATAAATGTTTAACCATTTTAAAATGCTCCCGCAGACGATCAAAAGCCAGCGTGTAGGCGGAATAAAAAGCTGAAGACGAAAAAAAGAAAACACATCGTAAGCAACACCCGACTAAACGGGGCATACAAAAAAGTCAGTTAAATGATCATGCTCTTTAACACATTTGCTAAATTGACTGTGTTGTTTTTTTTTTTTTTTTTTGGTTTTTTTATGCTCAACAGTTGTAGTTGCTGTGTGGTGTTGGTGATATTAACACCACCAACAACAATTACAAAATTCACCTGATGGGGCCAAGTAAACCAAGCAAATGTTTTTGGTGTTTTTGTATAGTTTTGTATGAGAACAAAGTCTTTTTTTTTTTGCTATCATTCGTTTTTTATTATTGTTGCAATGTAAACCCAGCGGCATCATTGGGGTGTTTACAGATTGCTTTAACCTGCTGATAAACTTGAAAGCTTCCATGGGGTGTTTTGTGTGAAGGAGGATGTTTATAAAATATTTTGTTTTGTCTGGGTTCTGTTCTGTTTATAATTTATTTGTTTTTTATTTAGTTTTGGGTTTATAATTTTAGATTTTAACGGATTAGTCTTGTTTGCAAACAAATAAATTTATTTATATTGTTTTTTGGACAGAGGTTGAGGAAAGAAGAGGTGTTTAAAATTCTTAAAATTTGTTGTAGTGGGTTCTTAACTACAAATTAATTAAAATACACTATTTTGTTACTTTAAAACAAATCACTTGATTTTTTTGATCTGCTCTCTAACTATATTATTTTGAAAATATTTTATTTTTTGCTTTATTATTCATTAGCATTTGCACCATAGCACAGAGGAGTATTTGACCCAAAAAGCTGGCCAAAAAGGCAAAAATTAATTTGATGAAATCCTAAGAAAAAATTACGCAGATCGATGGAGAACAAAATTCTACAGCATGTCGTGCAATTTAAAGGGTGTAAGTTAAGATTTGTAGTTGTGGGACGCTGTTAAAGTCACTAAAGTGAAGAAAATTGCATGCGTTTTTATTGAATTTTTTCGATTTCAAGATATTTATATGATATTTTTTTATGGCTAAACGAATAGAGGTATTACATTGATTTTTTTTTTGCCTGAAAGATTTCATCAGCAGCTATTTTCAATATTTAAAAAGAAAAATTTATCTTAAATATTTATTTTTAAAATTTTAATTATAAAAAAAAAACTATGTATTTAAATATATTAATTCTTACCAAAAACAAAAAAGGAAAAGCTTTTTGAAAGTGAAGGTAGCTGTTGTACAAATAATGTTATATACCACAATAAAATATGAAATCTCTAATTTCAGAAAAAAGAAAAAAAGTTTGGTGATTTTTTGAAAATTTTACCTTTTTTCTATTTTTGCTCATAAGGCACTTTTTCTTATACTTTATTGTCGTCATAAACTTTTGTGTTTTTCGAATTATTGATGTGAAATATTATTTAATCACTTTTAACAACTACCAACATGATGGATTACCTGCCTTTAAAGAGCAATTTCTTAGAATTCAGTTCTTACTTTTTAAATTCAAATTTACTAACTGTAAGTCAACCCACGCATACACACCTATTAAACTGTTTTTGTTTACCAGCGGTCTATGTGACACTTCATCGTCTTCAGGACACTTTATTTCTTCTGAAAATATAGATAGCTATAAACATACCTAATTTAAAAGGGTTACAAATCAAAATTACATTTAAAAACGGTGCAGGTATATAAAAAATGCACCCTAGTATCAGGTTATTAACTAATTAACGGAAAAATGCACTTTGAAAAATATACGTATATGGCTTATTGCGCAAAATTCTTATTATAAGAGTTTTGCAACTTTGAGAGATAACATGGAAAAAATTACACAAGATTTGAGTTATTCCAAATAGTACAGGAATCTAATGCTAGAATCATTGACGAGAAGTTGCAGTTTTTAGCTAGTAAATTGTGTGCGATTTCAGAATGCCAGGGAGATGGGGATATACAAGCAGTAATGCAGTGTGTTATAAATTTCAAAAATTGTTTCAAAAGATATTGGGGTTTAGCACAACGAAAAGAGGACCGATTTTTAAGCACGTATGCTAAATGGCTGGAAGGAACTGTGACAATACCAGTATTTGGCAGTTCATCTTCAGGGCGACCAAAAAAATTATTTAATGAAGCAAGTGAAAGAGAAGAAACTCGTCAGCAATTAACAACAGAGGAGATCACATTTACTGCATCAATGAGCCAGATGCGGCTAAATTAATAATGGATATAACACGATCTCCAAGAAAAGCAAAAATTTACAAGTGATCGTTAACAACTTTCGAAGTCAACACAGTCAATAAGTTTTCAACGGAGGGTGCTTTAGCATTGTTTATAAATGCTGAACTCACGACAACCAATATGAAATTTTATACAATGCCAACAAAATTGTATATCCATTGTATTTAATAATATAAAATAAATATTAGAAGGGAACATGTTTTTGCTTATTTGGTTGTTTATTCCTTATAGGAAGCCAAGCTACGAGACCAATTTTTATAAATATTTAATATTGGATATATTATAATTTTGAGAAAGGATACATTGTAACATCCATAAAAAGCTTTGTTTTATTTCCCTGTATCTACATAACTACAATAGTTCGACTAACTAAATTTGATTTGACTTGCTCTTAGAATAAAGAACAGTTGCAAAGGAAATTTTGACGGAATGCGAGGGGGAGAACGGCATACGTAATAATAAATAATTTTTCTAAAAATACACAACAAATATATAAAAATAAATTCTCTTCAAAATGAAAAAAAAACAAAGTTCTAAATAGTGGTTGGGTGGGTGGTTGGTGGGTGGGGGGTGTCAAAAATAACACTAACCTAATAATAATCTGCCACTACCTTTTTTTTATCAAACTAAAGCTAAAACTATCAAAAAAGTTAAACTTTTAAAACAAAAACCACGCTTAATAATTTTGGCCAGCTTTTTGGGTCAAATACTCCTCTGTGCATAGTTTAAAAAAAAATTCTAACAATACTTAAGTGGGAGTAAATAATATTATTTAAATACTTAATTTATAATTATTAAAAGAGTAATGGATATGTTTTTTATTTATTTAGCTTAAATTTATTTTTTTCTTTTTCGACATTGTTTTATATATTAAAAGAAACAAGTAAAAGTGTTATGCCGAATCTTTGTACCCTTCACCACATATGTATGACCACATCTACATTAATTGGCATAAAAAATTCTTTCCTATTATTAAATTTTTCTGTTCAAAAGAGCCTAGAAAATTTTAAGTTTTGTTTATGGTTGTTGTCCCATCAACTTTCGTTTGTATTCCTATTTGGCAACATACATCAAACTACATTAAATATTAGGACAACCTTTAATTTCCAAATTAAATTTTTATGCTTCTTATTATAGCGGAGTTAGCATTACAGTCTACAACTGTTTAACAGTTGGCCATATACATCAAATTACATAAACTGTAGGAGAAAACCTTTAATTCCCAAATTCAAATTGCTTGCTGTTGTAGCGAATTTTGCAATATAGGTTCTTCGTAAATTTCAACCATCTGTCTATAACGCTTCAACATTTTGGCCATATTACTACGTTAAATTACAGCAACTATTGAAACGTCCTTTAATTTATAATAAAAGCTATTTTTTCTTGTTATTATATTTAATTATATTTAATTTTCTCAGTATTTCTGGCCGCAAAAAAAGAAATAAAATCATCTACTAATCGCACTTACTTTCTAAATTATTCACTATGAAAGAATACTTATTTAAAAATTTATGCGGATGGTTTTTAAAGAAAACCAGTGAAATTAGTTACCAGAAGAATATTTTGCACCATTTTTTGATCACTATGTCCAATATCAGCATTATTTGCATTTATCTGCTATAGATTGCATACGCTGTAGAAATCATTTATTTGATCAACCAATTTTGTAAATAAAAATACGAGAAATATTTGTTTGGCCCCTTTTTTGTTGCGCTAGTGCTCAGATTTTTTATCAGTCTTAACATAAAAGTTACACTTTACATTCATATTTTCGCTTCGTTTCCAAAATCACGATAATAATTTACTTTTCTGTTTCTTTAAATACGGATATAATCAATACTTGGATCAATTCTTAAGCTCATAGAGAACAATACAAAACGTGTACTGCAAATTGAAAGAATTTGAAGAAGAAGAAATAAAAACAACGCTCAAATGAAAATGAAATAAAATTGCGTTATAAAAATAATCATGCAGTGAAGTACTCGTACATGATATTTTGCAACACCAACATTGCGCAACGCCTTCGCCTTGAACCACTATAAATTTTAAAACTAAGTACGCGTGTTCTTGTGTAGTTTTTTTTTTTTTTTTTGTTGGCTGGTTAATCATTGAATAGAAAAATAAAATGAACCGTAATGAATGGCAATTGATATTGCGTGCAAAAATCGTTTAGTTGAAAGCATTTAATGATTTCTTAGTTATTACGTGAAAAATATTGTTCAACAAATTGTTCGCTATTGTTTTATCTGTAAACTATAATTTTTTTAAAATTAATATTTTTTTATTATTATTATTTTATTCACTTCAGCATAATTAGTGGAATTACGTTTTATTTTTATTGTCTTCGTTTATGATTTTTTATCCACTTCTGTATTTTTTAATCCTACTTCATAATGTTTATTTTAACACATTTTAATGGCCTGTGTTTTACATATTTTACATACAAACAAATATATTATTGCATGGAGTTAAAGAAAACATTTATTAACAATAAAATTTAACAGAAGCATCAATTGTTGTTAATGTCTTCATTACTTTTTGTTACGCAACTTTAATGACTTTTTTAAGATCTTGACTTTAAAATCGTTGAAACTATTTTTATTATAAAATTATTTATGAGTGTGGAAACAAACGTTGGCTCGACTTATTATATTTTTTTAAAAGTTAAAAAAATTTCCACATATTAACATTTCTGAATGAAATTATATAACGTCATGGTGGTCTGTCCAGATCATAAATAATAAGATTGTTAAAGAAAATATTAATGTCAAAAATATAGTCATGTCTTAACTATCAAAGAGTTAGTAGTTTTAAATGCGATAGTAAAAACATATAAAATCCCATAAATGGACGTTTAATTCGTGTATTAAAAAATAATATACATAAATATAAATTCTAGAGAGGTGGTGAAAATATATACATTTATGCTTTAAAATCTTTAAAGTAATTTAAAGGCATTAATAATTTGTATCTTAAAATTTCCATTTTTAGTCATGATTAAAAAACTTTGTTTTTAATTATTATAAAAAAAAAACTTTTGTTTCTTAAAATGCGGAAAGACAGCGAATAATGCAAATTATAAAAAAGGCTTATGCAATTAAAATATTCTTGATTTAAATGATATCAAGGCGAATATGGACATTTAAATATGAAATGTAAGCTGGAACGTAAATTAACAACAAGGCAGCAATAATGGACATAATTCTGGACATTGGAATGACAGGAGTTTACTTTTGCATGATGACATCAGCTTATTGGACAAATTTTAAGCGGTTACAGAAATAAGTTCAGCCGGCCCAATATTTTATAGTATATATATGGCTCGGCGGTTGCTCTTTATGGAGCTTATTACCCAGTTTCGATTTAGATATAGTAGGTACAGAGCTTCTGTCTGCCAAATTGATGCGCATTTCTGCTTTGGTGACTGTTCAATAATTATAACACAGAAAATTTGTTAGCAAATTATTTGAAAAAGAAAAAAATGTAAATACTTAGGGTAGGGTCACAGGATTTTAGAAAAGAACTATCGATGTCTAAGCTTTTAGTTTTTCACACCTTAAAGGTGAACATTTCCTAACCGAAACTGAATGTACAATTAATGACATTAAGGTTTAATCATTTTTGCAAAAAGCTGACCTTAATATAGATTTTTATCAAGTTTATCGTCAGCATCTGGCGGTGGTCTCACCACCTTGTGAAATACAATACGTAGACTAGCGATCTTCATTGGCATAGCGCACGAAGTTGGAAATGTAAAAATATGGCTGTCAGGACCATGAACTACCTCATGCTTGAGGAATTGAAGACCATCCATCCCCATCTGTTAAGAGTGCAGCAGCACAATTCGGTCGGTATCCGGCTACAAAGATGGGCGTCTTTCTGTATGGGTTACCGGATCCGTACCATTAGTCAATAAAGATAAAGGTCAGGCCTTCGAAAAGCATTACATAATATGTATCCAGATTGAGGCGCCTGCACACCGCGGGACTCGTTATCCTTATACCCCGGGAGCACTTCGTCAGAGCCTAGGTTAGATTAGCCAGACTCTTAGTACCCCCGGGGAGACCGACTTTAGTACAAGATGTGATCAAGATTAACGTCAGTACCTAGCAGGGGTCCTTACCTTATGGTGGTCTTACCACTGAGTGAAATACAAAGCGTCGACTAGCGCCCCCTAATGGACGTACCCAACAGAGTTGCAACTTCAAGAACGTGGCTTGCAGGACCATGGACTTCCCCTTGGTTGACGGTTGAAGACTATGCAACCCCGTCTGTTGAAAATATAACAGCACACTTTCATCTATTCCGCAGCAGCCGTGCGGATATAGACATTTTACCCAACAGCCAGCACGTGTACCCCGAAGGGACTTCACCAATAACCGGCTACAGAGATGGGCGGCTCTCTTTGTGGGCTATCGGTTCCTGTGGGGGCAGTTTATTGAAGGACACTGGTGAATTTTTCGACAGTACCCCACTGTCTACCCAGATTATAGCGCCTGAACACCGGGGGACTCGTTATCCTTATACCCCGGGAGCACTCCGTCAGAGCCTAGGTTAGATCACCTGCAACTCTTAATACCTACATACTGTAGGCAGACTGTTAAAATTTCAAGGGTCTCTATCTGACGGTTCTCGTATTGATTAATTGATCGATTTATTATTCCAAAAACTCATTATGTCAATTGTGTCAAAAGTTTTCACCCTACCGTGGTAAAATAAGCCAAAAGGCTAACTGGAAAACGATATTTATTTCTAAGCAAAGCCTCCAGATCAGGGGCATTATCCCAGTTCAAATGATAAAGCTGTATACATGCGTCAAAATTATGTCTTTTATGGAAACACCATCTTCAGTAAAAGATTGATTTTTATTGCATTTTGTTAGCGAAGGCCATCATGAGACACATTCTATGGAAATTCAGAGTGTCTGCTATTTTAAACGATACATAAAAGTTAACTGTGATATATCTTGACACTTTATTAAATTTTTTTTTAATTTGACCGATCTGTAAGCATAAGCTTTGCAATACAAGTAAATAATTAAATTTCAAAATCAGTCCTTACGGTGTTCTGAAGATAAAAATATGAGAAATATACACGAATTCTTATGTTTCTTCTTTGAACTCTATTAATCACTCAAGTTCTAGTATGTCTGTGCTCGTTATAACGTCTTTTGTTTTGTTGCTTGGAAAATAACTTGACGATGATTTAAAGACAGACAACGGGTTTGGTTCTTTAACATCCCATCAGTATGAAGAAAACGAAAATATAATTGTTGCTGCATTAACACAACAGACAGAGAACACTTCCGGCGAGTATAAGTCTATTGTTAAAACCCTTTTTTTACTCCATTTGAAAAAATGTAGGTACATATTCATTTGCGCCACTCTGTATATCGATATTGTTTTTAATGTTCACAAATGACGGTCAGTTGACCGAGTCGTACAGTGGCCGCAGGGAAAGGTTACGTTGAGTCCAATACTCACTGCAGTCTTAGGTGGGAAGAAAAATAATTGTTGTTGATCAGCTACGTTTGATGTTATCTAAAGGGCTTCCATAACAAGTAACCAGCAGCAGAAGTCTCAACTGAGCCTGAATAGAGAGGAAAGCTGATGAGCACTAGTGGTTTTGATCTGAGATAAAAGTTTAACTGGCTTATGGCTGATAGTTTACTAAACTAGACAACTCCAACAATTTTAAGTAATCGATCGGAATGTTACACTGTGTAAAAGGCGTTGACAATTTGACAAAAAAAATGTTTAAGCCGGAATGACCTCTCATAAATCTCCATTCCTATTTCAAACCACTTTAGAGTTTTCAATATTTTACTGCATGGTGGTCGCATACTTACCTGGCTTTTAATTTAAACGTTAAACAATATTATTATAGCACGCAGTATTTATAATCTTCCCTCCCAAACTCCAATAACAGTCAATAAAACCAGGCATTAAGCCTAATAGATCCTTAAAGAAAACAGTATATTGTTTCAGATTGTTTTTGCAAGTGCTGTTTGAAAAATAATTGGCTTAATTTTTTCTTACATAATACTTGTACATGTACGTTGTATGAGGTCGCATTCAATTGTTTTACTTGGAGTGGAACCTTCTCTTAACAATAATAAAAGCAAAGTAAAAGAAAACATCAACTCTTTGTTAAATATAAATGCAACCACTTACAATAATGAAAACAATTTTAAAAGAATTGGCGAAATTTTTGCCAAAAAAAAGTACAAAAAACCTATATAGTGTTCTGTTCACTTTAAACCAGTGATTTATTGGAGAACAAATTTTAATACACTTTTTCTGATTACTTGGATTGTTTTTATTTCGGCTGAGCCAGAACAGCAGAAACAACAGAAACCTTTTTGTTTTTGTGGCACCATGTATAAGGAAGGATTAGGATTTATGATGAACTTCAATACAGTTAATGAGAGCAACCACACGCACAACAATAAATTTTCAATTGAAGCTAAATAATGAGCCCAACAAACGCAATTGAGCAGAAATAAAATTAAAAAACAAAAAGGAAAATCCTACAGCAATTGATTTATTTCTTGTTAATAAATGAATTGCATATAAAAAAATTCTTCAATCATTTGGCCAGCAGATTAAATCTTTGTTGTAGATGATTATGAATTGATAACAAATAAATTATTAAGTGTGTAAAATAAACTCTACTCCCTTCAAAGTAATTGATTTTACAAGGACCTCCTTGGTTGCTGCAATTATTTTATGATAATAAAATATTTAAAATGAAATAAATAATTTTCATATAATTTATTTTTCAAATATCTGTTTTGTAGTGTTTTGTCTTCAATTAAGTGATTCACAATACATACAAACTCATCAGCATCAATTTTTGTGTGTCTGTATGTGTGCCCGGTGTTTATCTTGTTATTGGCCAATATTGATTTAACGATAATCTTATTGTTAATCTTAATTATTTAACAACTTTTTTACTAATGGCCATCTCGTTTAACTTTGTCCGTAATCATTTGTGTTGGGGCAAGACAAAAGCATACAAAACTGCAAACACACGATCACGTTGAAAAAAATATCTTAATCAGTTTATGTAAATTTTCTTTTTGCCAATAAAGATTTTCATGTTATTCGGTTTTGTCTTTAGTTCTAATCTTTAACGAAAAATTTTAGTTTAAGGGGTTTTCGTGACTTGAGCTACACAATTCGTTATTTGTTAAGAAATAGAGAGATTAGGTGTTGGATACCAACGATCTTAAAAACGAATTACACATATTAATTTTCATATTTTTTATATTTCTCTAACATCCGTGTATTTGTTAGAAAATTCCCAAGTTTTTTTCAATATTCTTATACAACAAGATTTGAAAAAAGAAACGAATTTTAAAACCCCAATTTAATGAAAGATTAAAAAAACTATCACTAATTTTATCAGAATACAATTTTTATTATTTATTTTATTTTATTTTTTTACATTAATAAACAGCATAAATATTACAATTTTCAGTCATTCTAAAGCCATTTAGGCTTTTCTGCAGGTAAATTTAAATAAAAATGAAAACAAATTTAAACATTTCATTACATGTACATCTCTATTTTTTTAACCAATATTCAAGTTTAAATTTCGAAACATATAAATATCAGAATACTTCATTGCTGGCCAATGAAAAAATTCTTAAAAATTTTCCTTCGTGACTTATAATTGTTGTAAGATCTTGTCATCACTTATGTTGGAACGCTATTCAAAACTGTTGGCAGCACTTTATTTATTTGAAAATTTCCTTGTGTGGAATCATCCTTCGGTATGATGTAGGTCATAGGAAGCTTTTCTGAGTTTTTTGCGAACTGATTTTACATGTGTTTTCTATTTGACGTTGACATCTACGAATACTTCATAATATGTATAAACGTTGAAAATTTTAATTGGTGTAGATCACTAATTATTTATGTAACGGAACTTTAAATTATAAAAAAATAATACTAAAAATAAAATTTTGATGACAAATGTTTTCTTATTATTTTGAACAACGCTATTAAATCATACAAGCAACTTATAGAAGACATCGTGATTTTTATGGTGCACATAATCATCCGTCTGAGAAAGCCATCAATCGAAATATGTATAGATTTCATAATACATATTCTCTAGAGGATGCAATAACACAAACACGTACTTAAGTGTGGAAAATTGTGCGCAAATATCTTGTCCTACACCCGTATAAGATCTAGCTAGTGTAGCAATGAAAGCCACGAGACCAATTTATGCTTTGTTCTTTCGACGATTGGGCTCTAAAGCAATAAGTAAATGAGTCGTTGTTTTATCGCCAAGCTGTGTTCAACGATGAGGCTCATTTTTGGCTTAACGGATTTGTTAATAAGCGAAATTGCCGCATATGGAATGAGATCAATCTACAGCATACCCTACATACTCCATTGCATCCAGTAAAATGAACCGTTTGGTGTGGTTTACACGCTGGTGGCATCATCGGACATTATTTCTTCAAAAATGAGGCCGGATTTTACGTTGCTTTCAATTGAGATCCTTACCGCACCATGATTATTGATTTTTTTCTTTGTGTATATGGATGAAATTGATCCGGACGAAAGGTGGTTTCAACAAGATTGTACAACGTGCGATAAATTGAAATGGACCTGTCAACTGGCCTTCAAGGTGGTGTGACTTGACACCTCTCGATTATTTTCAATGAGGCCACGTGAAGTCACTGGCTTATGCAAATAAATCAGCAGCAATTGAGGCT
Organism: Gymnosoma rotundatum; assembly: GCA_916610165.2. Taxonomy (NCBI): domain Eukaryota; kingdom Metazoa; phylum Arthropoda; class Insecta; order Diptera; family Tachinidae; genus Gymnosoma; species Gymnosoma rotundatum. The sequence goes on from OU744340.1 coordinate 79,177,164, forward strand.
TTAGAGGCCAGCATTGTTCGTGCTATTCGTGACATGCGGCCAGCAGTACTTGAAAATTCAGAATGCGCTTCGTCATGAGCAGCCGCGGTAGCCATATGCCCAAAATCATTTTTAGTATTAATGCCACGTTCTGATCTTTAGTTTAAAAAAATTCTTCATTAAAATTTAATTTTTTGTGTTATTTTTTACAATTTAAAGTTCTGTCGGCCTTAAAAAAACATCCGATAGTTAAATTCCTATAGTAGTTTTTATTAAGAGATTCAGTAGTGTGAAATTTTAGTTTTATATCAACGTATCGGTAGTGAGAATGTTTTTATATTCATTAATTTAGTTTTGGATTCATAATAATAGTTATACCATGGTCGTGACACAATCTTATGGCAACATCCAATTGTTGTTGGATTACTATTGTTGCATCATCTAATCTCTTCTGAACTACTACTATAGCCGTAGCATCTGCGTACGCAAATATATTGCACATTGATAGTGAGGTTATAAGCTCTTTTGAATAAATGATGTATAGTATAGGCTTAAGTTTAACCATTGCGGTGTGCTGTATCTTGATTCAGTGTCTTTACTGAGAATGTCTGTTATTTTTACGTAAAAGAGTTGTTTAAAATCAATGTTTAATTCTATGCACGGAAATAGAAACTATCGCGATGAATTAAATTATAGTTATTAAATTAATTATGAAAAAATTTAACTGCATGAAAATTTATAAGCATTTCGTGGCCAAACTGATGATTGGTACAAAGCAAAAACAAATGTTAAAGACGAGTTACAGAGAGAACAATGGAGGAATGCTTTGAATGTGTGTGTACTTCGTTTAACCAAATTAATATTCATTGATTATGGATACTCCTCGTATTCTTATTTACAAAAAAAACTTGGTTAAATAGATGATGTTTACAATGTACACAACATGATATTCTGCTGGTGTCTTATTTTTACTGTTCTCTTTGGAAAACTTCCCAATACATTAGTAAGAAATTATTCTTTCTTAAAATTTGTAATATTTGCTAAAAGAAGAATAGCGGCTAGTTTAATGCCTTTTTAAATTTTGCACAGCTTTACTTCGGATTTGATTTAAAGTCTTTTGGTAAAAAATCACTTTTGGATCCACTGCCTGAATTTCTAACTTTAGAAAGCTAAAACGATTTATCTAGCTACTGAAGGTTGGTTTTTGTGAAAAGAAAAAAAAAACTTTCTAATATAATAACTGTAATAATTAAGCATCTTCTTATTTGAATGCAAAAACTTTTCTGAATAATATGCACGTTTTCTGGTGATTTGTTATTTAGTTATTATTTTTGTGATAAAGTTTGATAATGACTCAAAGATACCTTTTAAAAGTCGGAGCTCACAATAAATTATTCAAAGCGGAAAAAAGTCTGATGACCAAATGATATCGTCACAGAAAACCTCGCACTTAACCTTGACTTTAAGTAAATTTTGTGGATGTTTATGAAGGTCTTTAAATTAAACTTTTGTAATGATTTTACAGACATGGAACTGAACCGTATCGTTATGATGTATTTTCAAAAAAAAAAAAAAAAAAAATAAATCTTCGATGTTTTGACTCAGATTGGCATTGGAATATAAAAAAATATCATACAATTAGTTGGAAGTGCACTCAGTAACATGCCGTCTACCAAATGTTGTTGCATCTTTTATCACATCGTAAGCCACCAAAGCCGCCTGGTCGACCATTTTACAATTGTTGATTTACTCGCTCCAATTGAAGAAGCCAAATAAATTGCAAGACTCCACGGCGATATTGATTTAAAATTTCAGTTGCTGTCATTGTTATTCATGGGTTTTTTTTTCATCCATTTTTTTACTATCCTGAAACAAATATATTTAACCAAAATAATTGTTCCAAACGTTTTCAAAAATTAAAAAGATTGGTATCAAATTCTTTATTTAAAAAGAAACTTTCTTCATTTAAAGCTGTTTAATACTAATTGATAAATATGTAAGGTACTTCAGCCAGTCTGCTTAGCCACCTTAGTTGCTTTATTGGGATACTTATATGTTTTTTTTTATTAAAAACATACTCCTTAAAATTTTCTTTTTATCGCAATTTTTATTTTGTTGCCAATTTTTAAAATTTACTAAATGGATCCTTTATCTCACTGTTCACTGGTATTGATAATCTTGTTATATTTGAATAATTTAACAAATCTTTAAGATTTGTATTTAACAAACAGCAAAAGACGTACGTACGCGATCGTACACTTACGTTTAGCAAACGATGTTTTATTATCATCAACAATCGACAGCTTTTTGTTGTTCGAATATAATTTTATTTTTTCAATATAAAACCGATCATTTATGTATTTTTTTTTTAGCAGGACGCACGTTCGAGTATTCAAAGCGTATGTTTTTGTTCACGAAGCGAAAAATTTCGGAGGGAGACTTGTGTATGAGTGTTTTCTTTTTTTTTTTTTTGTTTATATTGTGGAAAAATATGCAAATTAAATGTAAATAAGTTTTCAACTATTCTTAAATATTTGCCAGCCATCATTATTGCTTTTTGTTTAAACAAACAATTGCTTAAAATTCTTCTTTATTTATTCAAGAGGTTTGTTGTAGACGTTTAGCAACATTTTACAAAACAGCCATCGATCATTTAAGATCGATAAGCATTTAACGCTTTTTTGTCGAATTAAAATATAAACAAACGTGTTTAAAACAAGCAAAAATAGTGATAATATTAATCAGGGATTTTTTTCTTTGTTTGTTTACGAGGGCTGCTCTATATATTTCTGGCCTAATAGTGAAAATGCGAATATTTTTAATCAAAAATGGTTTTATTGTTTTTCAAAGTATTCTCCAGCATGATTTATACACTTTTGCATGCGCTCAAACAAGTTGTCGAAGCACTTTTTCCACTCCGATTGAGACACCTCTAAAACATGGTTTTTGAACACTTCAACAGCTTATTCTGGCGACGAAAATCGTTGACCACGCATTTTTTTCTTGATGTGCGAAAACAAGAAGAAGTCATTCGGTGCCAAGTCAGGGCTGTACGGCGGATGACCCATTAATTTGACGTTTTGGGCGGTCAAAAACGCTCTGGTTTAAGCCAATGTGTGAGAGCTCGCATTGTCATGGTGAACAATGATTCGTCTTCTCTTGTTGGTTTTTCGAATTTCTCCGATGACTTCAGGCAAACAAATTGTAGTGTACCACTCAGAAGTGACCGTCCTACGTTGCTCAAGCGGAACAGTCGCCACATGACCAGTTTTGCCGAAGAAACAGGCGATCATTTGCTTCGAAGTGCTTCTTCCACGTACAACTTTCGTTGGATTTTGCTCGTCTTTGAAGACCCTAACGGTCGATTGTTATTTCGTTTCGGGCTCATACGCATAGATCCCTGATTCTTGACCTGTGACGATCTTATAAACGTCTTTTGAAGCACCGCAATCGTATTTTTGCAACATTTCTTTCCAGCAATCGACACGAGCCTTTTTTTTAACCGACTTTCAAATTGTGCGGGATCCAACGAGAACAAACCTTTTTTACGGCCAGGTGTTCATGCAGTATCGAATGTATGCTGGTGGAAGAAATGTCCAAGGATGTCTCTATCTCTCGGTATGTCGCATGTCGATCTTGCATTATGAGTTCACGCACGGCATCAATGTTCTTTGGCACAACAGCCGTTTTTGGAAGACCTTCACGGAATTCGTCTTTGAGCGAGCTTCGGCCACCATTAAATTCATCATACCAATTTTTCACAGTGATATACGATGGTGCTTCATCGCCATATAAAGATTTATGTTCATCAATGCACTCTTGTCGTGATAATCCACGTCGAAAGTTGTGAAAAATGATGGCACGAAAATGTTCACGAGTTAATTCCATTTTTTTCTATATTAATTTTTTCAAGTCACTGTAAACAACACAAATAATGGTCGTACGTCAAAACGTTTTGAGTACGATTATGATTAAAAATAACAAACTTTCCAATGGAAATGTCAGATTGCACTTGGCAGCACTCAGTGTTGCCAGGCCAGAAATATATATAGCAGCCCTCGTAGAAAGAAGTCCACTTGTGCTCATTAATGAAAAATGAAAGATTTAAGACACAAACGTGATGTATCATTAATTTATGTAAAATCCAAAAAATAAAGTTCGATTTTAATTTTGTTTTTAGTATGAGTGTATTTGTGTGTATGTATACGAAATAAAACTTTCAATTCTAATTGAGATTTCTAATTTCTAAAAAGCAGATTATTTTTGTTTTGTCTCTTATTAACACATCACTTTTTCCTTCTTTCTTTCCACCCAAAGTCCACTTTGTTTTTCTTTTTTCTTGATAGATATTTATCAATTCTTTCGTTTACAATGTAAAACAACTATGCTTAACAAAAAACACTGACAAACAGCAATTGTTTTCCATTTAACTAAAAGAAGCTGCCAATCTTGTCTCGATATAAACGTACAAATAAAATCACAGCAACCATAAAATTCGTATCGAAAAGAATAAAAGAAATAAACCTGTTGATTTCTTGTTGCAAGTACCATAAGAGCTTATCGCATTTGTGGCATCTACGTACGACATGGCACTTTAGTAAGTTTGGTTGTTTGCCGTCTTTCTACAGGAAATTACAGACATTTGACAGTAACATTATGTGGCTGTTGTTTGCTATTTTAGGATGCATATTTATGTTGTCATTCGAATAAAAATAATTTGATTAATCGATTAAAACAAAATGTTCTTACTCGATCGTAGAGAACAATTTTATTGGTAGCCTATAAGCAGGAAATTTCTGCCAGATTTTTTCAAAAGCTAGTAATATTTAACATGTTTTAAAGTGGTTAAAAACAAAATAAGAATTATACAAAAGACCGAGACAAAACAAGAACTAAAGAAATTCACATAAAACACGCCAAAACTTAATAAAAGAGAGAAAACAATATACGATAAATGCGTTATAACCTACTTAGCTAAACAGCACTTTTACGGTATGTAATTCATCGATGTCACATTGCTTAACTAATAACAACTACAGCGAGAGAACTTCAATTGACCATTTTGGCAGTATGTTGCGGGAAACGCTGAAAAAAGAACGATTTAAAATAGTGAAAAGGATTATTGAACATCCACAAGTCATTAGGATAACTAAGATAGGATTAGCGAATAACAAATTCACTTGCAACGTGTCACCGTTTGGCGCGGATTTTAGCTTGAGGCATCATTAGATCTCTCTATGTTGAAGCTGATCGAGTAGCAACTGATTCTGATGCTCGATATCGCAAAATAATATCACTGTTATTTGTACCGATTTTGGTTGCTGTAGATGTGGCCACTATGTTGGATGACTTATAAAACATAATCATTGTTGTTAAGGATGCCGAAGTCGTGGTGGTACATGATTACAAATTTGGTTGGCCAGGGTTCAACATCTGCGGCAATCAAAAAATACAAAGGATATTTTCTGTTTAATGGTACAAATTCATATTCAAAATTAAAATTACAATATGCAGCTTCCTTCATCGGTATTTCATCAAAGCATATTCGCCGGCGAAATAAAATAGCTAATAAAATGGCTATATCTTTCTCCTTTCAATACCTGTCTTATCTCTTATCTATCCCTTTTCAAAATGAATCTAGCATGGTTACAAAAAATAACTAAATAGGTATTAATGCTTGTGGTGCTCCTTTGTGTTTATAAGAAAAGTTCCTTGGAGCCAGTAACACCTTTTACGGCATTTACACTATGCAATTTTTCATGAAACTTGCATAAAATTTTTGTTTGCTTGTGAAGCAGGAGGAGTAAGCAGTGTGGTATTGCTTGAGTTTTGAGGGGATATTACTGTTGCTAATGTTTACTTTTAGATAACTCATAACGCTGTAACTTAAATAGAAAACTAAGAAAAAAAATTCCCCAAAAAATTGCATAGTGTAAATCTAGACTTAGTCATACATTCAGAAAGTTTTAATTTTCAAACAAGAGTCTGTTGTTTTGGTAAAAGGGTAAATTTTTTTATTGAGCATAATATTACTTACGCATTTCATATAGTTTGGATTTATTTTTTGTTGTTATTATTTGCTTTATACAGTACTTGTGTATTTCTTTAATAAAGAAAAAATCTGATCATCAGTTCTTTATAATTAAAATTAAACTCGAATAATTTACGTAACTATTTCGCTGATTCTTTAAAATTGTAGACGTTTTCTTTTCAATGAAAAAGTTTTAATTTAAAAATTAAATGCACAAATGGAAAATGTTCTATCTCTATTAAAGATTTGTGATTAAGATTGATTTTCTTGTTCGATTTATTTTTGGCGACTTAATTTTATGGGCGCTTATTTAATACAGATAAATATAAATCACTTAACAAAGTACAGAGAGCTTTAATTTTAAGTACAGACTTTATAATCCTCATTCTCATTCTTTCGTTTGATTTTGTGACAGTGGTTTATACTAAAAAATAAAATTTAAAAAATCTATATTAAATAAAGGAAATTTGTGTTTCTTGTATGTAAATAATGCAAGCAAATTATGCAGGAAACGGTCTGAAACATTTTCTTTTATCGTACTTTTAATTACCATTTTATTTGCCACAAAATACAATTTTATTTCTAGTTGTCTTAGTTTCAATCTCGCAGCAGATAAAGTGATTAACACAGCAAGAATTATTCCAAATGCAGTTGACATTGATTATAGGGATATTTTTTTCCGTGATTTTTGTATGTTTTTAAATTTAAATATTTAAAAACCGCTAAAGTTCTTAACTTACATCATGGCCTTAAGTCAACTTTTGAAAACAGATTATATGATTAGGGTAGATGTTGTGGCCTTTATCTACATTGGCTTAGAACATTCTTTCATCGAAAGTTATTACAAACTATTGACCTGTTTTCGATGCGAGTCAATAACTTTGGCTAAACTACCTCCTGCACCGAAGAGCTCATAAAATAAATCAGCCCGTTTCGGATTACTTCTTAAAATAAATCTGCTGAAATTAATCAAGTGGTTATTGGGAGATTAAGCGAGTTCCTATGAACCCTTTGGTTGAATTTTTTTTCGGTCTGTGATACCACATGTAGCAAAGAAAAAATTCAACTTTGATGGACAATTTTTTATTTTCAGTAAACTCTGGTAACTTATAGACGACTTCGTGATTTTTATGGCGCACATAATCATCCCTCTGAGCAGCCCATCTCTCAAACTGTGGATAGATTTCGTACCACATTTTCGCTAGAGGATGCAATAACGCCAACACGATGATGACACGATGATGGAATGTTCGTACTAAAGAGAATATCGTTGCTGTGTACGAAAGTGTGCAAGTAGATCCAAGTTTATCAATTCGTCGTCGCTCGCAGGAATTCGGATTCTGTCCGTCCACCACGTGAACAATTTTGCACAATGATCTTGGTCTACAACCGTACAAGGTCCAGCTAGTGCACGAATTAAAGACATGAGAACATTATATGCGTCGTTCTTTTGCCGATTGGGCTCTAGAGCAGTTATTAACAGACCCGTTGTTTTATAGAGAAATTGTGTTAAGCGATAAGGCTCGTTTTTGGCATAACGGGTTTGTTAATTAGCGAAATCGCCGCATATAGAGTGAGATCAATCTATAACATACCCTACAGACTCCATTGCATCCACAAAAGTGCATCCTTTGGTGTGGTTTACACGCTGGTGGCATAAAATGAGGCCGGATCTCACATTATGGTCAATAGAGATCGTTACCGCACTATGGTTAATGATTTTTTTGTTTGAAAATATGGATAACATTGAACCGGACGAAATGTAGTTTCAACAAGATGGCGCTACGTGCCATTCGGCGACCGCAACCATCGAGTTATTAAAATCAAAACTTGGCGATAAATTTATTTCAATATTAAGACCTGTCAATTGACGTCTAAGGTCATGCAATTTGATACCTCTTGATTATATCCTGTGGGGTCACGTAAAGTAGCTGGTTTTTGCTAATAAATCAGTAACAATTGACGCTTTGGAGGCCAACATTTTTCGTGTTATTCCTGACATATGGAGAGCATTACAAAAAAAATTTAACCCAAAATTGGACGTCCAGAATGCGCTTCGTCAAGGGCAGCTGCGATTGCCATATGCCCGAAATCACTTTTACTACTAATGCCATGGTCTATCTTTCGCATAAAAAATTTCTTCATTACAATTTAATTTTTTATGTTATTTTTAACAATTTAAAGTTCTATCAGGCTTTAAAGAACACCCGATAGTAGCAAATCTTGTGAGTACTTAAAAGAGTCCCTGTTCATTATTTTTCTATCTAATTTTGCGTTTTTCATTAGCATATTTGCAAGTAGTCCCATATGCTGGTAAAGATGTACCGTGAACTTTACCTAAAATGTTGCCCGAAATTCGTTAATACTTGGCATTCTTAGAAATGTTTTACTTTCGCTATAAATATTTAAAGTTTTTTAAATTAATTTACTTATTAAAAAATAATACAAAATAGTTGGACAACTATTTAATTTTAGTTTAAATAGAATATAATTTCTTTATATAATTTTTAAAGAAATACTGAACTGTGAATACAGTTTATAAATATAATACGAGGGCTGCTCTATATATTTCTGGCCTAATAGTGAAAATGCGAATATTTATAATCAAAAATGGTTTTATTATTTTTCAAAGTATTCTCCAGCATGATTTATACACTTTTGCATGCGCTCAAACCAGTTGTCGAAGCACTTTTTCCACTCCGGTTGAGACACCTCTAAAACATGGTTTTTGAACACTTCAACAGCTCCTTCTGGCGACGAAAATCGTTGACCACCCATTTTTTTCTTGATGTGCGGAAACAAAAAGAAGTCATTAGGTGCCAAGTCAGGGCTGTACGGCGGATGACCCATTAATTCGACGTTTTGGCCCGTTAAAAACGCTTTGGTTTGAGCCGATGTGTGAGAGCTCGCATTGTCATGGTGAACAATCATTCGTCTTCTCTTGTTGGTTTTTCGAATTTCTCCGATGACTTCAGGCAAACAAATTGTAGTGTACCACTCAGATGTGACCGTCCTACATTGCTCAAGCGGAACAGTCGCCACATGACCAGTTTTGGCGAAGAAACAGGCAACCATTTGCTTCGAAGTGCTTCTTCCACGAACAACTTTCGTTGGATTTTGCTCGTCTTTGAAGACCCACACGGTCGATTGTTGCTTCGTTTCGGGCTCATACGCATAGATCCATGATTCGTCACTTGTGACGATCTTATAAACGTCTTTTGAAGCACCGCAATCGCATTTTTGCAACATTTCTTTGCACCAATCGACACGACCCTTTTTTTGAGCGACTTTCAAATTGTGCGGGATCCAACGAGAACAAACCTTTTTTACGGCCAGATGTTCATGCAGTATCGAATGTATGCTGGTGGAAGAAATGTCCAAGGATGTCTCTATCTCTCGGTATGTCGCATGTCGATCTTGCATTATGAGTTCACGCACGGCATCAATGTTCTCTGGCACAACAGCCGTTTTTGGACGACCTTCACGGAATTCGTCTTTGAGCTAGCTTCGGCCACGACTAAATTCATTATACCAATTTGTAACAGTGCTATAGGATGGTGCTTCATCGCCATACAAAGATTTAAGTTCATCAATGTACTCTTGTCGTGATAATCCACGTCGAAAGTTGTGAAAACTGATGGCACGAAAATGTTCACGAGTTAATTCCATTTTTTTCTATATTAATTTTTTCAAGTCACTGTAAACAACACAAATAATGGTCGTACGTCAAAACGTTTTGAGTACGATTAAGCTTAAAAATGACAAACTTTCCAATGGAAATGTCAGATTGCATTTGGCAGCACTCAGTGTTGCCAGGCCAGAAATATATATAGCAGCCCTCGTATAGATTTATAATAAAATAAATCGTTCCACTGAAATTAATTATCATTTAGTTATTGATAGAATAAGCTAGTACCTATGAACCTTTTTCCTGCATGTGCGTCTCTTTTAATCAGAGAACTTTAACCCAAATTTTCATTTGAATATTAGATTCGGTTATGCCAAGCCTCCATAGCTCAGCCATTTATCGGTCGAGTTTTTAATACAATACATTATATTAAAAATTTAAGGGTGTCCCCTTACAACATACGTGCTTTTTATGTGTATTAGGGCACTACTTTAAAATTAATGAAAAGGAACTGCGTATCACCATAGTTCCCAATGGCAAAAGGTAATACAAAAATAAGTCGTAAAATAAAAGGGTGTCCCCAAAATGACGTTAATTGATCTAGATGGACCTATATTTTAAACCGTTGTAGACAAACGCTTGAAAACTGGGCAAAATATCACATGTTGTGACCGTTACAGTAACATATATTAATATTCAATATTATAAATTAAAGGGTGCCCAATATTTATTTACCCTGATGAATTTGACCATACTTTTGAACAGCGGTAGATAAACGCTTGCAATTTACAAAGGTAGCTTTGCTGCCACAACTACTTTTTTTTCTCTGTAAATTGTTAAAAGTCTTATTTATGCTAAAAACAGAATTGGATATAATTTTAGGAAACCTACTGAATAAAATCCAGGATATACTTTCAAGAACAGTTGAATATATAGCAAAGATTTATACTTGTAACTTTTGTATTCCTAAAGAACAAAAAATTAATGTTGACTGAATATTTCAAATAAAATTTACTTACATGGACAAATTACTGCCACTAGATAAGCCCTCTCTCCTATTTAAAGTTTTCTGTTGTTTCGGTTTTTATTCCTTTGTCACAACTAATGAAGTCATTAGTACTTTCATCCATTCAAACTGCTGGTTTTTTAAAATTTATGAACTTTTTCAAAAGAAAGTAGGATGTGCTTATCATGTCACCATTTACAAGAGAATAATTTTGATTACCATTAAAAAAATGAAAAAAAAGAAAAATAATTCGATTCCCCCCAAGAGAGTAGAACATACGCCATAATAACTTAAATGAACATAATGATGTAACAAAAACTTGTTCTCTATCTTTCATTTTGCATTTATGAATGAAATGTTTATTAGTTGTAAATAAAAGAATGTGAATTCAATAGCGGGAACAAAAATTGGTAAGAAATGTCAACGTTAGTTATGCTTTGATTAAGCATGACTTATAGCCCTAAAAACCTTTAGTAAATTATGGTAGAAAAGCGGCATTAGAAAAACTACGAAGGAGGTCCTAATTTTTTGTCGCCTTAAGATTAGTGCTGTACAAACATAAAAGACTACTTTTGCATGGTCCACAAGATATGACAATTTTTCGTTTTCTGGCTTAAAGAAATCGAAAATAGTTTATTCACACTTTTTTGTTTGATGGATTTTAACGGGTGTTAGATTTTAATACTCTTTGATGTCCTGCCGTCGTCCTGTAACAAGCAAAACACCTTAAAAATACAAATCACTACTTGTGCTAATGCTTGTGTTCTACCCAAATGGTAGCAAATGTTTCGTGGTGTATGTATGATAAACTAATAAATAACTACACATACACGCATACATATACACTTTCTTAAGAAAGAACAAAATGTCATAAAGTAGCTGTATGACAAAACAAATGTTACAGCAACTACAAAAACTACGAAAAGCAAAAAAAAAAAATAATATTCTTAAAGGAATCCTTAGCTGCATTGTGTTGAAGGTGTCAAAATCATTGAAGCATATTGAAATTGATTGAATCGCTTGGCGACACAATACCAACCAAAACGAGGCATCATCCCATTCATACCATAAAAAAAAGAATATAAAACAAAAAATATTGAATAAAATCCATTTTTTATATCAGTTTTGTTTTTGTAACATTTTAATATTTCTTTTTGGCTGTGATTTGTACTGTGTCGGTTGCTTTTTAGTTGCAGTTGCACTTTAGTAAATTTGTGTTTTTTTAGACAATGTTTATGTTTGACTCTTTTATTCATTCTTAATCCTTTGTTGTGTCAGTATTTTAAAAACATTATTGCTGTTATTGTATTCGCGCAACCTCTTGCACTCAATCAATGATCAGGAGCATCATCTCAGTCGATGCAGTTCGATCACTGCAACATCATTGTTATCATCATCCATAAAGTCATATAACATTTTGTCACTTGACAATCGTGTCACAAAACGTCATTTAGTGTAAGGTTTTATATTTTTTTTATGTTTTACGTGTTCAAGAAAAAAAAATAATAAAAAAGATAACTTTGAAGGGAAAAATTCGAACATTGTCTATCATTTTGTTTGATTGTCACTCACAAGAAGAAGTTGTTACATTCTGACATTTTGTTCAGAGTGACAGTTTCGAATGGAAGATAAGTGAGAGATTATGGTACCCTACAATAATTTTGGATTTACTTTGTTGTCTTGAATAATACAGATTTTATGGGGCTTTTATATGCTTCACTACATTTAGAATTTTTTTTTTATTTTAGAACTTATTACTGCAAATAGTAGAAGCCTTAATATAATTTATGGGAATTTTTCTAAAAAAAATCTAATAAATAATAAATAGAAATATAGATCGGAAAGGCTTTGGGCTGCTCCGATTTTTTGTGTTGTTGTTGTGGTTTGCTTTTTATTATATTTTTTAGGCTCATTGCCTTAAATTGTTAATAGGTAAACGTAGAATATTACTGAACAGATAATTCGTGAGAAAACTTTGAACTAAAACTTACCGATAGGCTAAATTTAATAATTGGTATAAAACAATCAATTTTAATTTTATTTCATAACTAAATAAAAAGAAATTGACCACCTTTGTTTTATAGTCATGAACATTAAAAAAAGGCGTAAATTGTTTTGTTTATTTAAATTTAAACAATTGAAAATTTTTTTTTAGTAAGTTTACGTGGCGACGCGTCGTTTTTATCGTTTTTAAGAATCAATTTAATATGTAACCTTCATGCAAAGTACCCCGCTCTTTACTCCCGTGGGTAGTAGTGTTTTTTTTGGCTTTGCGTACGCCTTGTCGTTAGATTTGATTATTTTACGAATGATTATTACATCATCTCCAATTACTTTGTGAATGCTGAGATATCAATGCTGGTGAGTGGAAAAGTAAATGTTGTGTTTCATAGTAGATATTTTACTCTAAAGAAAAATATCTACTATGGGTTTCGCACCATATATGGGTCACCATTTAATTTTTGTTTTTTTTTTAATTGTTACAGCAATATATTCTTACAATATATTCTTTAGATGAATTTAGAATAAGACCTTGTGAAAACCACATTTCGAGTAATATTGACACATCCTTAAATTGCAATATATTATATATATTTTTTTTTTATAGCGACTTATACCAGCGTAAATATATAGTCTCAGCCCATTAGGGTAAAAAAATAAGGCCATATATGTAGAAATCACGGTACTATTGGTCGTCATTTAATTTTTTGTGCTTGTTGTTACATCAGACATAGCAGTACATTTTCTGTTTAAAAGATAATATCATATTCATCCTATTTAGGCCCTTTTGGAAACGGCCTTGAATTTCCCAATTTATTGGTTGCAATTTTTGAGGCTGCTGTAGTCAAGGTATAATACATAATCAGATCTAATATTACAACATGCAGCCTCCTTTGTCGGTACTTCTTCATAGTATATTCGCCGGCGAATTAAAGTAATTAATAAAATGGGTATATCTATCTCCTTTCACCACCTGCCTTCTCTCGCACCCATCCCTTTCCTAAAGAATGTAGCACGGTTTTAAACTAAGTAGGTATTAATGCCTGAAGTGCTACTTATCTTAAAAAAAATTATTTTCATAGTGGACATATTTGTTCACACACGCAAAAAAAACTTGGTTGTGATATGTTCAGAATAACCATAATATGTTCTTTATAACATTGTAAAGTTGAACGGAAAAAAATTTTTGCTTTCAACAATACTTTAGTCACAATAACCAAGTTTTTGTTGATATTTAACCATTATATGGTTACTGTGCACAAAAAATACAACATGGTTTGTTTAACGTAAAAAAATTTGATCCACAACCAAAGTTTTATAACTTATGAAAAATAATATAATATATTTAACCATAACATATTTTTATTTATTAGAATATGCTTAAAAGCAAACAAAACAATGTTTGCGCTTAACAATATTCTGTTCTAGGTCTTGACAGAATCCTTTTCAATCAGTTTAGTAATTGTTTGTTAGCTCAAAGTTGAAATTGTTTTTATTGTTAGAGAAAATAAAAGAAAAATAAAAATATATGTATAAAATAAACAATTAAAAATAATATACAAAATATGAAAGAAAATAAATAGGTGCGCACAGAAAAAGGATTTGTAAAAAATCGGTTAATATATTTTAAAGTTAACTGCTAATATCATAATTTAATTTTGATTATCAATAAAATATAACCTTGAAAAACTTTTTATATTAAGAACTAACAAGCGATATTGTATATCAAAAGTTTCTCGCAACAACTCTTAACAAAAATTACCTGACGGATTTGTGTCTTTACTAAAATATATTCTGTTAATTGGTAGATACAACTAAACTAGTTCAACACATTGCTACTAATACCCGAATGTTGGTAATTAGAATCATATAAATCGACCGCATTACCTCTGAAAATCAAAATAGTTTTAACATAAATATATTACAAAAATAAAATTTATACATTTGAAGTTAAAAATTATTAAAGTTTTAAAAGAAAAAAAATTAAGGAAGCAAACTGCGTCAGTTTTGTTGAAGGGTAAGTTCACGATTAAAAAGAACTTTTGTAAACGAAAATATTTTAAAAACGTTTAATTTATTTAAGATTGAAGAAACATGTCTTATTTACGATTAAAGTAGATGGTTTTAAGTGAAAGTAAGAAATCCAAACGAAATAGGGTGGGGTAGTGGTGAGGCTGAAGTTTGCTTTTTGTATTATGAAATTTATTAAACATAGTCATATTCTTCTAACTTAATTTTTAAATAAATGTAAAAATGAAATAATTTTTGTTTAATTCACAATAATATTTTATATTGGTAATAGTCCTCTTTCTCGAATTATTTTCTAAAACAGTTGGGAGTCCCGTATTAATTCAGTCATGTTAACCGAATTCCAAGTCATGTTAACGAATCTGTTTTCTCTGTGTGAGCAAAACATATAAAAAATAAATGATAGGTCAAAAATAGATAGGTCCGCCAAGTAACTTCTTTAATTTAATAATGCTATAAAAAAATGTTGCCAATATCCTCCTCCTTAATTTTTGTGAACATAAATTTGTTCAACATGGCCCAATAACGATCGCCATTAACTGTAACGGCCACACCTCATTTACGAAGAAAAATGGTGCAATTATGCCTCTGAACCAAAATCAGCACCAAACAGTGTGCGGGTTTTCTGTGCCCCAAATGCGACAATTTTGCTTGTTTACATACCCGCTATGAAGAAAATGAGCTTCATCTGAAAAGATGATTTTTTTTTTTGCAAAATCAGCAGCTCAATGACGCAACATTTCCCAGCATTGTTCAAGCGTATACACAACCATATTCGTTCAGCGGAAGGATAAAACTAATTATCTGTCAAATCAGGCATAAGCTAAGTGTTATTATTCACGCAATTAGCACTAGTTAAAAAAACAGTAGATGGCGGACCCTGTATATGTTAGATACATATAGAATATAAGTCTTTATTTGTCTGTTTTAAGCATAATGGCTAAGCAAAATTTGTTAACAACCTTATGATACAACCATAAAATGTTACTCTTAGATTATTGTTACCTTAACCATGTTTTTTCTTTGCATAAACTCAGTGTGAGTTATAAAAGTCTGCCTGCTACTGTTGAAAAGTAAAAATCTACTTGTTGTTATACGGACGGATATAGGGAGAGATATTCCAACGAAAACAATAGACTTACGTTTTTACCTTAAAAGCAATTAAATTTTTAAGTCTTAGTAAAACTAGAGTAAGCGAATTTTGTTTTAGTACTACGTTACAGCCTTAAAGGGATTAAATTGTTTTGTTTCTGCAATTTTACTGGAACTGCAAAAAGTCCGTCTCTGGTTATAATATGTTTATACTTTAAACTAATTATGGTTATATATAATACCGTTATACTTTTTTTTAAGTCAACAGTATCGTTTCAATAACAACAATATTTTTGTTGTTATAATTTTCGGTAAAAACCGTCGTCACTGGCTGTGTCACAACTACACAAGACAATAGCAAACATACCACAGCCAGTGACAACGGTTTTTACCGAAAATTATAACAACAGTTTTATATATACTTGCGGAATTAATCCAATGAATTTAATAAAAATATTTTTATTATGTGTAAAAATAATATAATCCAACTACAACTATATAATTCATTTTTAATACAAAAAATATTCCATGGATTATGGTTAAATTAACTATATTTTTTCTTCTTAAGTGTTCATCTGTAGGTGGCTGATTTTCAGACGCGATGTTTTTTATAGTAAGATGCGTATAGATTTTTAACAAACACTTTAACAAAAAATCGCTTAAACCAAAAATTAGTTGTAGTTTTTAAATAAGACAAAATTGATTTAAAAAGATTTAACAAAAGGTTATTGTTTAATTTAATCGATGACAATTTCTTTAAAAGAATTAAAAGAAATCAATGTTGTTGGCAAAAAAAAAAAACAACAAGAAACTAAATCAATTGTTTATTCGACCATTTCTTTGCATTTGTAAAAGAACTTGGAAATGATGTGGAAATTGTGATTGTAATTCATTTTCAAAGTAAAACAAAATCGCTCACAATTCATTTGCAATTGAAATGTTAATACAAAAAGTCATTATTATAGGTCTCCTTGAACAAAGAAAAATTCTTAAAAGTAAGAAAATGATTGAAGACATCTTAGGCTACGTTGCAGCGTGGGAAATATACTGCATTTTTCAGAAATTTCAGGGTCAAGGTAATAATTTGCAGTTTCTGAAATAAAATTCCTTCATAAAAAAATGATTTAAAAAAATGATTTAATTAAATGCCAAAAAGTGTTTCATTGTTAATTTATTAACTATTTATTGTAGGTAGTTTTTACTACGACAACTACCAATAGCAACCAGTTTTTTTAAGACAAAAATCTTGTTTAAACTCTTTGATCTTCAGCTCATTTAACTTTTTTTTATAATTTTATTTTAAGTCTGCCTTATTCTGTTGATATTAATCCATAATTATAATAATCGTTTCATCAAAAAAAGCGTTTAACCAAAAAAATTGGGATTAAGTGTTAAAATAATAGTTCGTAATTTTATTTTTTACATCAATTGATTGTGTTGAAGTGTACAGTGTTTTCTTTTGTTGCACCCTACAGTGTGCAGGGTAAATAGCTTCTTTCTTATGTAACAAAACTAAGAGAATTTTCAAACAATTTTTTTTTTGCTGGATTGTGCCTTAGCTACAGAAAACAAAGCTGAAGCGACTAAAGGGTCCACCAAATAACTTTTTTGTAAATGCTATAAAATACTACTAGATGGTCAGTTGGCTTCAACTACTAAACCAATTGGACTTTGTATGGCGTCATACCAAGGTCTTTATGTAAAATTGGTCTCAATGATGTCTCCGAAATGTTCAATTGTTGAGAACGACGCACACTTTCTGCCACAGCAGCAATATTCTCGGGTGTACCCACTGTTTTTGGCTTTTCACGCTTTGGTTTATCGATGAGGATACCAGTTTCTTTTATTTTTTTCACAAGATAACGAACATGCGGAGCTGACGGTGCTTTTTTTCTTCCAAAATCCGTTCGCAATTTTCGCACACATTCTGCAACATTAGCATGATTTTCGAAGTAATGTCGCAATATATCCCAGCGTTGTTCAACCGTATACACAACCACAGCGGAAGGATAAAACAAGTTATCTGTCAAATCAGACATGAGCTAAGTGTTACCATTCACAAAATAAGCACTAGTTGAAAAACAACCTTAAATGGCGGACCCGTTATATTCACCACCGATAAGCATTATTTTTGTGAACAAAATAGAGGTAAAGGCTAGTAAACAAATATGGAGCGAATGTGGTGATTACATTTATAGAGTAGAAAGCTCTTAATATAAAAGGCAACATAACGAGTCATAAGTTTTACTTCTATTTTCGCCTTAATATAAAAATAAGAGGTGGGAACGCTAAGAAGTGTGCACAGTAAAATAAGAAAACAGGTGGCCAATTATTCGGTGCATAAGAAAGGAAAGTCAATGGCTTTGTGGGTTACAGTCACATGTTCGTTATCTGGTGTTTTTTTTAAGACCGATAGAACTTTAAATTGTAAAAATTAACACAAAAAATTAAACTGTAATAAACATTTTTTTATACGAAAGATCAAAACTAAAATGAAATCGGACATATGGCCACCATGGCTGCTCATGACGAAGCGCATTTTGCACGTCTTATTTTGGGTAACTTTTACAAATACTGCTAGCCGTATGTTACGAATAACACGAACAATGTTGGCCTACAAAGCGTCAGTTGTTGCTGATTTATAAGCATAAACTAATGACTTCACGTGGCGCCACAGGGTATAATCGAGAGGTATCAAATAGCATGAATTTGGAGGCCAATTGACAGGTCCATTTCTCGAAATCAACTTATCGCCAAATTTTAATTTCAATAACTCGATAGTTGCGGTCGCCGTATAGCACGTAACGCAAACTTGTTGAAAATACATTTCGTCCGGAACAATGTGGTCCATATTTTCAAATATAAAATTATTAATCATGGTGCTGTAACAATCCCCATTGAACGTAATGCAAGATTCGGACTCATTTTGGAGGAATAAGTTCTAATGATGTAATGCATGTAAACCTCACCAAACAGTGCATTTTCTAGATGCTATGGAGTCTGTAGGGTAAGTTGCCGATTGGTATCACTACATATGCAGAAATTTTGCTTATTAACAAACCCGTTGAGCCAAAAATAAACCTCATCGCAATTTAGCGATAAATCATCGGGCCGGTTACTAACTGCTCTAGAGCCAAATTGGTGAAATAACGACGTATATAATGGTCTCTTGGTTTTTATTCCTGCACTAGCTGAATCTTATACGGGTATAGGCAAGGATCTTTGCGCAAAATTTTCCACGTTGTTAATGGACAGAGCTCCTATTCCTGCGACCGACGACGAATCGATAAATTTGGATCTTTTTCCACACTTTCGTTTACAGCAGCGATATTCTTTTCAGAACGCACATTCCTTTTAAGTGTTGGTGTTATTGCATCCTCTAGAGAGTATGTGGAACGAAATGTATCCACAGTTCGATGGCTGGCTTGTTCAAACTGACGGTTATGTGCACAATAAAAATCACGAAGTCGTCTAGAAAATGCTCGAATTTATGACTGTTTTTCAAAGTAAATTTGAATGACTTGATAGCGTTGTTCAGGCATGAGTCTATTCATAATGATTTGCCAGAGTTTACCGAAAATAATAAGAAAAATTTTTCATCAAAATTTAACTTTTGGTATTATTTTTTTAATTTCCAGTTATATCATGTTTAAGAAAACAAGATATCGTGTGGATGGGCTTCATGATTTGGAAAAGGCTTATGTGTAACAAACAACATATCGCGAGACAAATCTAGCTGGATCTAAAAAAAATATACAAATAAAGTACGACAGAATTGAGAAACACAAAATGACGTGCTGACATTTGCTTTCAGAAGAAGGTCTACATTTAAACACGAAAAAAAAAAAACGTGGCAATAGTATAATCAACATCAGAATTTTGTAATGTCACTTCATAATTTTTTAATTACGCGGGATCCATATTTCTTTAACCACACATTGAAATGTCAACTTTCAGTATAAGTTTTTTGAAAAATTTATGCACTTTTCTAGATTAAGAATTTTTATATTGGTGGTGAGTTCCCGTATGAAGAAATTTTATATTATAAATGAAATATCTAAAATTTTTCTTGGGATCATTTATTAGTATTATTGCGAGAGAAAGTAAACGATATTTTGTAAAACACAAATGTTTTACGCCTGCAAACACAAACATTATTATAGATTATGGAAATATTATTATTGGCCGCAAGGGGTAAGTAATTTTATTACTTACCCCTTTACAAAACTTTGATTTACAATTAATTGTTGAAGAAAAATTTTTTCTTCGAACTGTCGCGGACATCAATTTTTATACTAAATTATACTTAGATATTTATCTCCACTGTACAATAAACATAATTATTTTCAGAAACTAAATTTATTATATACCAGTTGAAAAAAGATCTTATTAGTTACGACAACAGGACCACTGGGACCCTAATGCATACGATGAACGTAAGCCTATGGAATTTATTTCCGTTCTAGGGTGTTAAGTAGGTTGACTTTTAACACTCTTACTCATTCAAGTACAGTTTTCAAAAGCCACTTTATTGGAAACACTTTTAAAACTCAAGATACAACAGTTTAATTGAAATACTCATCATATTAAATTTTTATATTTATCCATATTTATTTAATACCAGCGGCATTTTATAGAAAGGAAAATCTTCGATAAAAATGCATGAATTGATTAAAAATAATTTTAATAAAAAGTTGTCATAAAGATGCTCTAGAGGACTTCGGTTTTGAGAAAAACAAGAAAAAATATTTTTTATTAAAATATTATTACAAACTCATTTTATTTTGCCATGATACCGAAAAATAAAAATTATTGAAAGTTACATGACTGCGTTTTTTATGTGTGTGTCAAGTTTTGTGACTCGTTTTTGGTTTTTGTTTTGTTGGCTTTTTTGCCGCTGAACTACTTTAAATCGTTTGTTCATAAAATTCTTTAGCTTAAATTTATTGGATTTGCTCTGTAGCTGCTGTTTATATTTTTGTTAAATTATTATTAATAAGCTGAAAATTGTTATCTCTGCATTTTGTATTTTTTTTTTTGTAATTAACTCAACGATACAACTGTTGAAATTTAATTAAAATGAAACTTAAAAATGTGGAAAAATGGCTTAAATTCATGATAAAATCAAATTAATTTGATTTTGAGAAGATCTTAATTAAACTCAAGCGAAGAAAAAGTTTTGTGAAAATAGTTTTAATTATTTAATAAAATAAAAAAAATTTCACAAAAGCTTTTTAAATATAACTGAAGAAAACTACCAAGTGCTTATTAAGCTGTTTAAAATCAACGACAAGCTTTTGACTTAAAAATCTACATTCTAGAGGTTTTTATTATAAAAATGATATGAAGCTCTTGTGGAACAAACTAGCCGAATGTGCCAAAGGCACATTTTAGGTAAAGTCTTTTCCAGTAAGTTATTAAATTTATGGCAAATATAAGATGTTTATGAGAAGTTTATCCCCCAGTAAATAAATTACATTCTTATTGTGCACGTAGTACCACACGAAAGAAAATTACGGGGTTTTGACTATGGATTCCTTAAAATTTAAAATTATGTGTGCAGGCTCGAGCCAATAAAAATTTCTAAAATCGGCTTCTATATTTCTAAGTTATTTTGCATAGTTCAGCCTTCTATTTAGTGAAGAAATTACTTGCATATTTGATCAATATCTAATTTAATCTTTAAAAAGGAATGTTGACTTTGGCTGGCTTTTGCTATTTCGTTTTCGACTTTTGTATGTTCTTACAAACGTACTAAAATTTTTTGTCTAACAGTTATTTAGGTTATTTTACGATTTACTGGACTAGAGCCAAAAGTTACCACTATGTATGGGAGCTGGAGGGTTACTATGTTCCCCATAAATACTCTACAACTTAGATGTAAAGAAAAATTAGTTTCTTATAACGTCACGCTGCACAAACAAGTCAAGGTAGCGATTTTGTTGTGATCTTTGAAAACGGCGACACACGTACATTTTTTAAGGTCTCTTCTACTAGAATCCATTGCCCTGTAATTTTGAAAATTAGAAATTGTTGTATAATGTTCTTAGTAAAAAACTGTTAATTTAATTTAGAACTTTTAAAAAAATAACGAAACTGCTTTCTTCGTGTTTTTAAGTTTAATAGTGAAATTGATAAAACCTAGAAAAGGTGTTGAGTTTTTTTTTTCGTAAAAGCGTTTAATCTGCTTATATTCACTTATCTTTAGTATTTCCAATTATCAGGTAAGGCTTAAAAGAATTGGTGATTGTGATAATTGAAGGGTTTAATTTTAAATAAATTTTTAATAAAATAAAAATTTTGTTGTAACTTTAACGATAATTTTTAGAGCTACTGGGACTAGTGTTGCTGATATATATGAACAATTTTTGGTTCCATATTTTTTTGAGAAGTTGTTTTTCTACAAGCTAAAAGAAACAAACTTTTAGTTTATAAATGAATAGAAATTAAAATAATTATATAATAATAATTTAATAAAAATTAAACTTTTAGTTTATTGAAAAATAATTTAAATGGTTTTTGATTAATTTTCTTTTCCGGCTTTAGAATATTTTTTATTTAAAATTCAATATTGCAAATTAAATTAAAGATTGTAAATCTTTATACTGCAATAAATATAAGGAAGAAAATTTAATTAAAAGCTTTTGACCGTCTATCTACAAAAAAATTTAAACACAAAAAATAGTCGAATTACAACAATTTACAATGCTTTTAAGTGGGAGCCTGCATAGCAAAACGTTCTGAGAGTCTTATTTATTCCTTCACTAATACCAAATTTATATGCATACTACTATTTAAATCTCAATTTTTCACTAAAAGAAAAGAGCATACTGTAGCACATTTGGTACCTCTTTAAAAAAATTTTGTGTCCGAGACACCCAAATTTTTGGACTTGACTCCTTCATTTCCCATAAAAGCCTTGACTTTCTAAACACAACTCGAGATATTTCTTTTTACAACTTTGGCCTCGCAGCTTATCATAAATATTAAGGAATAAATTTTATTTCTTGCTATTGCTCTTGCGTAAAATAAAAAATGATCAAATAATTTAATCGTACTAAATAACTCCGTTGCTCAAACCGAGATGAAAGTAAGAAATAGGCCATAAAGTGGAGCATGGATCACTTGACTCTATGTTAGTTTTTATAAAGAAAAATGCTACAAGTTCTCTGCTGTTAGGTAGACTTAAAGTAGTTAAACTCGTTTCTGATTTAATGGGTTTGTAAATAAACAAAGTTCCCGCATATAAAGTGAAACGAACGCACAACAGATACTACTTTACTTCCAGAAATAACATGGTTTAATGTGGTTTGCCTGCTGGTAATATTATTGGACGTTTTTTCTTAAAAAGTAAAGCCGGAACTCGCGTATCGGTTGATAGAGATCGTTACCACTCCATGATCACTGATTTATTGTCACAAAATATGAATGACACCGATAAGGATAAGTTGTGGTTTTAACAGGATGGGGCTTGAAATCGAAATTGGGCGATAAGTCGATTTCGAGAACTGGATCCATCGATTGGCCTCAGAGATGTAGGACGATTTTACACCACTCTATTATTTCCGGTAGAGACACATGTATTCACTTGCTATTGCTGATAAACAAGATACAATTTACTACTTGGTAGCCAACACAGTTTTTGTTATAAGTGGCATACTGCCAGTATACTATGCTGGAAAAAGTAACCCAAAATTGGAAGTCTTAAGTTCGCTTTGTCAAAAACAGCAGCAATGCTAATTCCTTGCATTAAGAAAGTGTCTAATTTCTCTTGTCTTCTTTAAAAATTGGCAAGTGATTTGAGGATTAATTTTCTTTTTTAATAAAATTAGAAACAAGAAAAAAAAGTTAACTAAAGCCTCACTAAAAATTGGTTATTTGTTTAAAAACGACCATCTTTTTATTTAAAAGGGACATATAATTTTCTAACTAACTACTGAGAAATTTTCTGGATAATGTGTTGTGAGACTCAATAGAAAATTTTCACAAATTGATTAACTCTTGTTTGGTAACGATTTATGTTTTAAGCTAAATAGAGATTAATATTGAAAACAAATTTCGCTATATTTTCAAAAGACGTTTTATTTGAATAACGACAAACAAAATAATTGATAAAACATTGCTTCGGCTTTTTAATAAACCTATCCAGTTTCAGAGATTTATTCACTAAAAAACCTACTACTTACATTTTCTTGATTTACATGAGTTGCTATAAAATAGATTTTGAGAGCTTAATACTAATAAAATGTTTTAGGAAAATATTGCGCAAGTCGGCAACAAACATCAATGACACCGTTAGAGAAAAATTTATAAATTAAATATTTTGTTAATTAGAATTTGCACTGTTCATTTATTAAATTTAATTTATTTTAATTTCTAAAAACCTTTTTTTAAAAGAAAAAAATTATTTTACAAATGTATGCAGAAGTTTTCCAAAGAAATCACGAATAATTAGATAAGAGCAGAATGTACTGCTGCACTTTCTGGACCGCTGCGTCACCAGCATTTTCGCAAAAAATAATTATATCTGTATGATGAAGCTTCCTTCTTGGTTCATTCACAGCGAGTTTCAATTTTTACTTTTCAAAAATATTTGGTTAAAAATTATTTCATTATGCTGAAGATTGTTTTAATTAATATAACAACCAAGTTTGAAGTTAAATCCACTGCCCATAAACAAAACACTCTTAATGGAATGTAATGAAAATTTCAATATGCTGGCAAAAAAAGCTGTTAATAAAATATCCATTTTTGCATTTTTCTAGATTTTTTCCAATCTAAAAATAAAGCCACCAAAATAATATTCAAAAATCTGGTTTTTAACTTTTTTTAGTATTAATGTATTTGTGGAGGTACAGAAACCGGAGACACGCTCGTAAATCGTTTAAATAAATATTTTTTAAATTGTTTCTTTTCATTTTTCTATATGCACACATTTTTTTTAATTTACGATGCGTTTATTTAAATTCAAATTCTAACAAAATGTACATCAAATTGACGACCTTTTATATTCTGATGTTCCTAATATCGCCACAATTGTTGGATGAACAATACAAACATAAACTAAAAATGGAATATTAACATTTTTGATTGATGGCTTTATATGACAACGGAAATCCAGCACAATTCAGGCTAAAGGAACATAAAAGATCATTTGATTAAGAAAAGAAATTCAAATGTTTATTTCTTTTTATAAAATAAAACGAAACAAATTGTGGCTTTATATAGACAAACTAAAAAGGAATAATTTTTTTAAGGCCAAAGAAATCATAATTTCACCTGTAAACATTAACTACTAAAACATTTATGTTTTAAATGTTGAGCCAAAGAGACAAAGACACGAATATTAACTAAATTTTATACAAATGAACCTGAGGAATATATTAAAAACTAATGGATCATTTTTCTTTTAAATTTTTTTTTTGCTTTACTTTTTCTTAGTGTTTTCTTAAAAAAAGAATTAAAATAAAAAAGATGTGGGTCTTGTGAGAAAAGTAAAAATTTGTTTGTAAAGGAAATCAAAAAATCCTGAATTAAGATAAGACCACCCTTAACTTTACAATATGAATAAGAAATAATAATTTTGTATTTCATTTTTGTTTTCTGTAATAAAATGTTTCAAAAACCTTTAATGCCGTAACAACAAGTGCTGCGTGTTTGATTTTGTTTCTTCCTTTTTTTTTAACTGATCGATGATCTTTTAATCTATTTGGTGGAATCTTTTGAAAGAGTATGAAAAAAAATATATATACAAGAAATGTCGCCAAAAAGTTAAAGGGACCACCATGTTACCAGGAATAATAAAACAATATCAATGATTCTGATAAAATGATTGAATTGTGTCAAATAAACTGTTTGGTCTTGAGAATTAAAATTGATGGTTAAATATTTGTGACTTTGTTTTCTGTTCTGTCTGAGTTTGCTGCAATTGATGTCATTGTTTGATATGATGACTGTTTTATGTCCACTATGAAGGTATCTGTTTAAAAACAATAACAGAGACTTCGTATGCAAAAGACATATTTTTTGCTTCTATTTTAGAATATACAGTGGATCAAAAATGATTTTCTGTAAAAGCATAATAACGTTTTTCGAATTAAAGTATATTGAAAACTGTAAAAAAGTAAAAAAATAAAAAATATAATTGCCCTATTCACAAGCCCCCTAGTAAGTGCTAAGTGCTAACAAAATACAACTGTGCTAGCTGTGTTGTTGGTAATTTTCATGCAAACATGCGATACAACACTTAGTACTTTTTTTCATATGTTTTTCAAACGTTGTATTTGTTTAAATGTTTTATGTTTAAATGAATTATTATTTTTGTGTTCATGTGTGAATTATATTAAATTAAATTGAATTAAAAGATATTTTCATTAGTTTTATTTATTAAATTTATTTATTAGAAAGTTGAAGTTGAAAGTTGCCAATATAAAAACTGTTCTTTAAGATTTAATATTGCTTTAATGACTCGATTTCTAATATTTTGTATGGTACCGCCATCACCTATACCAAAAAGAGATGCTATCTTACGAACACAAGCACCATTTCCTGAAGATCCCAACCAGTAAAGTACAATTTTAAGCTGCAAGTCAATGCGTAGTTGGAGCCTTTTGCCAATTGTGTGAAAAACATTGTCATTTTTTATAAGGTTGAATATATAGGCAAATTCCTCTGGCCGTAGTCGTATCATATGAAGAAATCTGTTTTCATCAAAATATCTTAAAACCCGATTATGCCATAATGATGATTTTGGTAGCCCTAAATGTATAATTCTGCGACTAGAGAGCAAGTACATTAGGTTCATCCTAAAAATGTCTTGAATTTCATCCTCACACAAAAAATTTATTAATTTACTTTTTTCTGTTTTCTCCCCCATTTGGCTTATAAATAAAAAATGATGATAGCACTTTTCTTCTTCTTATTTACTTTTTGACGTATGAAGTACAATGTACAATGGCATACTGATACAATGGTTGTTCACAAAGAAGTATACAAAAGGTAGTATGCAATACTACCTACACCTTAGCAGAGCTTGTGAATATGGCAAATATAAAATAAAATAAAATAATAATTGAAGGAAACTTTATTTTTAAAAGTGTAATAGTTGGATAATTGAAGTGAGTGCCGTTAAAGCAAAAAGTAATCACAATATAAAGTTAAACTTAAAAGCGTGCCCCATACAAGACTTAATTTTTTATATCGTGCCTTAGACCCGTAATCGGCTAAAGCTTGAGACTTACACTTACTTACTCTTGGCAATGAAACCTTTGGCGTCAAGTGTTCAACCGGGCGGGAAATATTTTTTTTTAATTTGTGATATTATAAAATATGATTTTATTGTTGTAAGCAGTGTTGCCAGTGAAAGAAAAAAATTACGCTTCTCCTTCAAAAAAGTTACATTATTTCATTAAAAGTTACATTTTGAGATTTTCCTTAAATGTTTAAAGTTGTTTATGAAAAACAAAATGAAAGGTTTTATTCCATATTTCGGGGAAAATAACAAGGCAACCAATTAATTTAGTGATCAAAAACAAAAGGAAAAAAAAGATAAACGTTAAAAAAAATTCATACCGATGATACTCATGAGGATTGAAATTAGGAGTCAATATTAATTTTTCGGTAAGGAAAAGTGCTTGCTTTCGCTATTCAATAAAATTAGTTAAAGTAGGATTTTTTTAGAGACAAATTTCAGCCTGATATGCTTAAAACTTCAACATAAAATTACTGACAATTTTTCTGTAATATAATCTGGGACTTCCTGAAGGAAGTTAAAAGACAACTTTCTTCTAAATCGAGGTATTGGTACGGCTATCAAATTATTCAAGCGGAATAACTAAAGTTGCTAACAATTTTCGCAAGTTTGAACAGAATGCATCTTAGTTTTTCGCACGAAATGCGGCTCATATTATATATTTCACAGTTGCCAAGAATTGTGTCCGGAAACATTTTGCTGTTTCTAAACAGGCAGCAGAAACATTTCGTGTTTTCTCATGAATTAAACAGAGCAAAATTTCAGCAATGTAATTTTTTGCTTATTTCAAGTTAATTTTTTATATGGGATTTTGGTTTTAGCCGGTAAATTTTGTTATTAAAATTATTTGATATTGCTTTATTTCGTGTCTCTACCAAAAGTTATGAAAATTTGGCCTAATATAACAAAATTATGCATGATACGTTCAGCCTTTAAAAGTTACAAGAAATTTGAAAAATATATCCAAACGGCAACACTGGTTGTAAGAAATGATAAGAGATGAACAATATAAATGACCTTATAATAAACTTGAAAAAAATATTACTTAAGAAAAAAAAAATTAGCATATAACAAAGAAAAACATTAAAACCGATGCATTATAGGCAATTTCCCCACTTTTTTGACCAAAAGAAAAAATTAAAATTTTTTCGCAATTTTTTTTTTTTTGTAGCTCTAATATAATTAAAAATTAAGCAAAGTAAACATAGTTTCCTTAATTAAAAAAAATTTAATTTGTGCTACTTTTAAAGTTGTTAACAAAATATTAGAAAACTTTAAGGTGACGTGTATTTTGTGACACCATCTAATAAATGTTTTCGTAACAAAAATTTATATTTTTGAAAAATTTAAAAATTTACTTTCTTTAAAGAAATGTTGGTAAACTCATCTATAAAATCGTTAAATAAACCATTATGTTGTTTGGTTTAAAGACAATACTTTGATCAGAAAACATGAAACGCTGTGTGGCTTTAAAATATTGTAGAGAATTTTAAAACATACGAAGAATATTCCGAAAGCGAAGTTGAAGAAATGCAGGTTGGTGGCATTTTGAATCCATGTATATTACATTAAGTTGACGGCTTGGAACTCTAATATTAAATTGTTGTATAAATTCCTTTTTAAACATGATGTTGGTAAAATTAATTTCTATTGTTATATTCGAAAGGTTAGTGTACACTCCTAAAATTTTTTAGAATAAAATCAGTTTAGAATACCAGGTTATATATTATAGATCTAAACAAATTATTTCATGCGAGAACCTTTAACCCGTAACCCCTTCTTAGAACTAATTATTTGTTATTTTTTTAGGTAAATGTACTTGTGTTTTTTAGTGTATGAGAAACGTTTTCGGTCACTTCCTCTCTTTTAAGTGTTCACCAAAAGTCCCAAAAATCATATAAATCGGTAAAAAAAAGAAAAAAAAAAATGGGGAAAATCTCCGATAGTGCGGTATGAATTTTTATCTTTACTCTTCTTCTTCTCATTTGCATTTGAACAGTTCAGTTAAAATACATGCAGTATTTTTAAGTTTTATTTTTTTTTTTGCCATTTTTACACGCAAAGAAAAAATATGGTTGAGGTAACCATAATGAAAAATTTTCCTGAGATAAAAAACTTATTATCGTTTTATTCATTAACGATTTGTCATAAAAATTATTTGAAAATTATTTGCTTAAATTAACACTTAGATCATAGGCTGCAAAATTCATGTATATAAAAATATAGCTTTTAAGCCCAAATAAATAATTTCACAATTATGCTTCAAACACAAAAATGATCAACTTCAACTTTTTTTAAATGTTTTGGTTCTCTTTTTATTTGTTTTCACATTTTGCATATTATCTTTGATTATTTATTTTGTACATAAATTTTTGTTTTTTTTTTACTTTCTTTAACAATAAAAAAACAATTTCAAATTTTAGCTACCAGAAAAATTTTAAACTGTCAAGTACAAGAACAAAATATTTTTTACCGCAAACACTATTCTGTTGCTTTTAACCATACTTTGATTAATAATAATATATTATGGTTAAATATTTTATATTATTTTTAATAAGTTATAAAACTGTGGTTGTGGTTGAAATTTTTTTAATATAAAACCAACCATGTTGCATTTTTTGTACACTGTAACCATATAATCGTTAAAAGTTAACAAAGAATGTTTATCGTGACTAAAGATTTGATGAAAAAACTATAATTGGTTCTTCGCAACCATACATTGTTACAAAGAACATAATATAGTTATTGTGATCATATCAAAACCATGTTTTTTTTCTGCGTGTATAAAAGCAATTATAAAAAGTATTTCAAGGTTTTAGTTAAATAATATTCCCTGACCTTTTTTTCTGTATTTTTCAGAGCCACTGTGCAACAGCAACAGCATGAAACTTTTTTGCATATGAAGTTTATGTCTTAAGTCTTTCGTTTTTATCACATTTGTCGTTTATTTCCTCTTGTTTCAATTGATTTTTTTCCTATAAATTTATTTATTTTTTTTGCTTCTGATTTTTATGACTTTGACAGTTTTATAACAAATTTGTAGATGATATAAAAGATTCACCAAAAAAAAAAAAAAAAAAAAAAATTTGCAAATTTTTATGAATTGGATTTTGATTGCTTTTCACTGCAACCTCAATAATTTTAATGGCCGTTTCCTTCATATTAACATATTGTACCGTTAAATGTTTATTGTTTCCAGCAACCTTATGGCAATATGAATTTTATTTTGAAAAAATTGCATTTTAATTTTTTTGTTTTTCACCGTATTTCTTTAAACTTTCTTTACCTTTCTGAATATCTCTTTTTGTAATTGAGCATTTTATTCTTAATGGCTCCTTATTAGTTTTTTTTGGGTGCAAAAATTATGGTTTTTTGATTTGCCTTAATCGCTTTTAAAACATGGCTTTATTATTTTATGTTTTATTAACTAAAGTTTTTTTTCACAGCTTAATAGTATTTTTGGTTAGAACATTAACATAACAAACTTGGTGATGTTTTTGTAATTCTCATTTAAGAATCTACAGTCGGCACTGGATTATGAATCAATGTTGTGTTGCAAATATTGCCATCTAGAGTAATACGAAGGTTAATTGGTTTGCGTTAAACATTTTCATATACAAGCTTTTCAAACTTTTGAAGACTCTCAAATGATCTTATTTGTTTGTTTTTTTTTTTTTTTTAATAAAAATTTTAATGTTCAGTGGCAGTGTTTTTGTTTTTCCCAATGTAGGGTATCCTGCAAAATAAGCGAAATTCCTTTTTTATCTTTTGCTGCAAATAATGATTTCTGTTTTCACGGCTGTTTGTGTATACACTTGTGGTAACATTTTCATTATAAAATAAATTTTTACCACTTGGCTTCCTTTTTCCATTTCCTTTAGTAATTACAAAATTACAAACGCGTACGAAAGCAAGTGGCAGCAATAATATATTTGCGGTACGTTTTATATTGGAAACCCAATGATGCCATGACACTATCATGGTATTAGAGGAAGAGTTAAAGTAAAAAGCACATACTTAAAAAATGATTAAAAGATGATACGCTTAAAAATGTATAGTTATCTTAAATGTACAAGAAGATTGTAATAAGTGAAACTTACTTCAATAAGGACAGATCAAGGGACAGACATACAATCTTATTTACAAACTAATTGGTATAAATTGTAAAAGTACACAGAAAGAAAAATGATAATAAGTATAACTGTATAGAAGAGCAGAAAAAAATTAGACGTTTACAGTAGATAAAGAAAAATAAAATCAGCGTTGATTATTGTTGTTTTTGCTTAAACTTTGATTTTTACCTTTACTTTATTGTTTGATCAAAAATTTTTTAATTTATTTAAAATGTTTGTGAGAATTTTCCTGAAGAGCTAAGTAAGCGGTAGCGAAATGGCCATCGAGACGTACTTTCACCTTCAATAATCAAAATCGTTGATTATAATAATTTGTTCGGGAAATTAGTACAACATTTTTTAAGATAATAAATTTAACTTAAAATTCCCGTTATTTTATTTTAATTGATAATATCTTTTTGTATTTATAGTGTTGCCAGATTCAATAAAAAATTTCTCTGATGATAATGGAAAAAACTGACAAAGAAACTTTGGTTAAAAGTATATTAAATACACTTAATAATTCAACAAACAAAATGTCGATAGAGAATTTAAGTCGAGAATTATTTTTACAGATTTCAATAAATTAACAAATATGAACGAGTCATCTCCGCTTTAAAAATTCCAAGTACTTTTATTTTATAATATACACTATAGCTGTGTCGCTTGTAAACGGACCGATTAAATTGAACGCATCACTTAAGTGAACGGAACGATCCGGTCATGCAACTGAAACATTTTGATTCAATAGTGTACGGGTTAAGGTGAACAATTCTCTTAAGGGAACGGAAAGACACAGACATTTAACTGGCTCCTTTCGTTTAATAGTGTACGGATTATGGATATGGTGTATGGTTCAATTTGGTTCAGGTGGTTGTTCTCGTTTTTCATTTCATGTTCTTTTATTTCAGTTGATATTCTATTTATTTGAATATTTACTTACCTACCCAATAAAGATAACTGGGCATTTTGTCACTAAAGAATTCAACTCCATTTTGTACTATCTCCTTGTGAAGTTTAGCTGCTGGAAGTGAAACAAAAAATCATTTTATTCAAACAAACTAATCTACATAAAGTACATAAAGAAATAATCTTCTCCGTGGCATAATTAAGGGTCAAGTCAGTCTAATAACAAAGCAAGTTTAATAAGTTTTTTTTAATAAAAATAAATTAACAAAACTTAAGGTATGGTCAGATTAATCAAATATTTGTCTAAAACACGTAACCACTAAGTTATGAAAAAACGATAACGAATTATGTTAGGAAAGATGCTTTTTAAATCAAATACGCGACTGATCTAACCACCTTTTAGACATTCATGTTTATCTTTCAGAAAAACTTTAATTCATTTCAATGCGGCCGAAGTGTGTAGAAAATAAAGAAAACTTGTTTTAAATTAATTTTAACATGCGATTTAATTATGACGTCCATCATCCATTCTTTTGTTATCTCAGAGCTAATAGATCAGACAGTTTTGGCAAGAAAAACTGTGCACTGAAGATACTGTGCAAATGAGCTGAACATACCATAAGGACACCTTCTTGCAACATACTTCTCTGTTGTTTCAGTTTATGGCCTCTTATTAAGAGAAGCAATTGTACATTTGGATTCCTCTGGATGAGTATGTTCAGCTAAACATGGGCTAGGTTCTATGATTATTTTTTCCAATTTTTGTAATATTTAGTGTGTTAACACACAATGATGATATATTTCTGTCACGGCTCACAATTCCTGCGTTCAAGGAACACAGCATGACATTTTCACTGTAATTTTCTCGTTAATCAACAGCAAGTTATATTTTAAAGCAACTTAATATATTATTCCTTTATTTTTGCGACTAATAATTCCATTTTTGTAGAAAGAAATTTTTGTGCATTATGTTTTATTTATTTTCCCTTCTTCATAATAAAAAAAAGCACTATACTTATTTCGTCCTTGAAAAGCTACAGAAAACCGGGTTATACTGTTTTTATCTGCCAAGGATTTCGCCTCTGTATACATGAGATTTTGATAAAAAGACAAGAATTTCTAATCTCCAGGATTATTGTTCAAATTCGGTCAATCGTTCAATTAGATCGAATAGTTCTGTCTTCGATAAATAAACGGAAAAGACCGGTTACTGAAAAGAACGACCGAATACATCTCTAATATGCGCCTTTAGTAAACAATGCAAAAAAAAAACATTTGGCTGAGAAAACAATTTAGGCGATTTGTTTATAGTTTAAAATAAATATATGAATTTGAAAACCAGGCTTGTAAAAACACATGCGCAAATTTGACACTTTCTAAAAAATCCGCCTTAAGACTTGAGGGAATGGCAATACTTGATTAATACACAGGGGGGAATCCTCTACATTTTGGTAACCCATTATATTTCTGATTTCTGGCATCTCATTTAAAGCTTACGAGTATCGTACTTTAGTTTCTAGGGCCATTAGGAGCCTCTACTGTCGACTGTAGTGACTTCATACTGTCGACTGTCGAAAGTGCTATGTTCTCCATAGCATCAATATTGAATATGCGTTTGTTCTTGATTCTAAGAATCACGCTAGCCACTTCAGGACGTTCGCACACAATATGTACTACCGTCTCAGCCTCTTCCAGTGTGCAAGTATTGTGTTATTCGATTTTAGCCCGAACGAAACTACATGTAGTTTCTATGATTTGTCACCAACGTAGTTTTAGCTTAAGGTACCTTCATTGTAGCCAAGTTAATTTCTAAAGTATCTTTCTAGAGTCTTTTACTTCAGGCGCGTCTTTGGAGTATATTCTCTTTATCATGTGCAAGATATTCTTGTCCAACTTTCAGGTGCATCTTTAGAGAATAATCTGTCCATCTTGTCCATCTTTCATATAGGCTCGCCGTATAGAAAAGACCTAAGTAGGTCACCGCGAGAAACTAAAAATCAAACTTCTGCGAGTATATTCGGTTTGTGCACTTTCTATTTTTCACTCGTGGGTGACCTTTCTCTGGAATTGCCCAAATGACTTGATAAAAATATGAAAAATACAGATCTTTTGAAACAAACAAACTTTTGATTTCCACTTAAAATATTAATTTACTTAAGCAATAATCAACGAAGTTCTTATATTAAGCTCTCGTCTGTTTTATAAAAGTTTCCTTGACGGCTAAAAACCAATCACAAATTATAATATTAAACATCTAAATTTTTACTCAAGTATTATGTAGATAAATAAATCTAGCCTGCGTAATATGGAGTGATTAATTTTTTTCTGAGTGTAAAAAGTGTTTG
Source organism: Gymnosoma rotundatum (assembly GCA_916610165.2). NCBI lineage: Eukaryota > Metazoa > Arthropoda > Insecta > Diptera > Tachinidae > Gymnosoma > Gymnosoma rotundatum. Next base: position 79,211,546 of record OU744340.1, read on the forward strand.
CTTATTAAGTTTCAAATCATGCGTAATAGGTTTTGAGTCGGGTTTAATGTGAGAAAGACTTTTTAGTTATGGATAAATTTTTTGTTTAAGCCAAGGTTAATTTAAAAATTGAAATAACAGCTACAACAACTGTAGTAAGGACCAAAAAAAGGGGCGCTGCCACCCAATTCTTATTGCTGTAAAGCCACAACAACGAGGCAAGCAGCAGCATTAACAAAAGTAACAGAAAACCTTACCAAATTGCTTAACAAGCTTTAAGTTAAAGTTGCTACGGCTGGCTAAATGGTCAAAAAATGAAACAACTAAAAACTAAAGAAAACTTTAAAGAGAGTTTAACTGCTGACCAGCCTACCTTGTTAAGCGCTAAAACGCGTTTATAGGCGCGTGTGTAATAAGGTCTCTTTTTTTTCATTACTGCTGTTGCAGATGAGGATCATCATGGTGATAAAGCAGTTCAAACTGCCACCGTTACTTACGGGTAGTTTTTGGCTGTTAATTTTTTTTTTGCTTTTATTATTTTTTTTTAAGTTTTATAATGTATTTATAACAAGATATGAAAACGTTTACAGCACGTAAACCTTAACGCTTACTACTGTTGAGCCACTTGTCTGTTTTTATAGAGTTTAATTTTTTTCTTTCACTTTTGCAAAATGAACAAAATCATGATTTTAATCAACCACATTGGATTAAATGCAGTTTAAAGTTTGTGCTCCCATGCAGACGATTGAAGAAAAAGCCACAATAAAAAAATAAATTTAAAATCAGATTACTAGTATTTCAATTAGTACCACTCACAATACATGTAATTGTCTTTTTAATGTAAGCTTTAAGTACATATTTAAATAACAAAAACAACTGCGGAGATAAATCTCTATGATTATTTTATTATTATATTTTGTGATGATACTGAAACATGTAGATTTTTTGTTTCGAGAGATTCATAAAAAGCAATTATGTTCATTACTAGAGATAGAAGGAGAAACTTGAAGGTAAGTTAGAATGAAATGCGTGGTCATTATGCGTTATTATTAGCAACTTTTTCTCTTTATCTCGTTAAGAAATAGGACGAGTATAAAGATAATCTGCTTTTCGCGTGTTTTATCAACAATATTTGACTTGAATGAGTGAAACATCACAAAATATCGTTACGTATGTTCAATAGGTTCTAAATTAATCTTTAATTTATGTAAAATAATAAAATTTTTGCTTTTAAACAATTTATTAAAATAACAAGGTAGAAATGTTACAGATAAAATATTTTTATACCCTTCACCACAATAAGTGGAAAAAGGGTATATCTAAGTTTGTCATTCCGTGTGTATTTTCTACAATATCCATTTCCGACCCCATAAAGTATATAAATTCTGACACTTTATGCATAGCGAAGTCCACTGCTAGTGTTGCCTCGGCAAACTTAATTCCAAAAAAAAAACAAAATGCCAATCGATGAGATCGAAAGAGGTACTATTGGAAATTAGCATGATGGGTCGATTTTCTTCGAGGCACCAGGCAAAACACCACGCCTACCTAAAATTTTTTTCATGTTATTTACAACAATAAAGTACCTCTAATCAAAAAATAAAAAATAAAAATATTGAACGATAGAGTATTAAAAATAAGAAAAGAATATCAAGTAAAAAAATTGGGGCTCGCCCATATTTTCCGAGTTACGGGACTCTGAAACTTTTTAATTTTTTAAAATATCAATATGGATACCATTTTAAAGGTTTTGAACATATCTTTAAGGAAATAAATTTTTTTTAAATGTTTAACCCATTAAGAGCCGATGTCATTTTATGTAAATTTATATATATGCAGTAACCAAATTTGCAATTTTGTTATAAGTATTGTAAAAAAATATCTCCCAAAAAAAAGTGAAAGTAGTAAGTGACAAAAACAGGGATACAATCAAGAAAGTGATTTTTGTGACCATAATATGAGACACAAAACTCGACTATAATATTTTAAAAACCCCAAAGCTAACAATTCAGCAGAAGTAGCTTAGAAGATGGGAAAATATCATTTTTAGTTTTGCTCGACTATTCAAAAGCCTTTGATACAGTTCATCACTCAACACTGTGCTTAAAATTATCAAAAATGTCCAACTTCTCCAGTTTTGCTGTTAGATTAATATCAACATATTTAACACACAGATGGCAATAGGTCTCCAATAAAGCACTTCCCTCTAACCCTCTTCAGGTAACAAGAGGTGTTCCCCAGGGCTCCATACTAGGGCCATTACTGTATTCAAGTTATACTAATGATATACCAGAACATCTAAAATATTCCAGGATTCAGATGTATGCTGATGACATTCAGCTCTACCTTGATAGCTCTAAAGCTTCCATCACTACCAGAGTTAAAGATCTTAACAGTGATCTAAATAAAATTTTTATGTGGGCGTCTGCAAATCGTTTACGTGTCAACCCTAATAAGTCAAAGTGTATTCTAATTTGTAAGAGTTCTATTAAAAATGAAACTAGAATTGATGTTTTCCTCGGTGGTAGCAAAATTGATATTGTTAATTCAGCCAGAAATCTGGGCATTCTTTTCAATAGTACACTTACTTGGTCAGATCAGATCAACCAAGCATATGGAAGAGTGTATAGTATGCTACGGTGCTTATGGGGTACATACTATTTCACACCACCAAAAATAAGACTACTGTTGGCTAAAACCTATTTACTACCAATGCTGCTATATTCGTCAGAGGTATTCTCTGGCTGCAACGCAAAAGACTCTTCGAAATTGAACACAACTTTTAACAACATTGTATGCTTTATATTCTCCCTTAGGAGATTTGATCACGTTTCACAGTACTCCAGTCGTATCTTTAATGTTACCTTTAATAACTATTTAAAGCTAAAAAAAAACTTAGTTTTTTGCACAAAATTCCAACATCAGAACAACCAAAATATCTTTATGACCCCTTGAGATTTATAAGATCTTGTATGTCTTTATTGATATTGTAGTTTTATTGATATAACGTTTCTGATTCTGTTATTTCTAATTATAAGATATTATATCTTGTTGTATCAGAGAATCGCAATTTAATAATAAATACAAATAAAATACAAAAATAAATACAAATAATGCCGGAAGTAAATGAAAATGTATTAAATTATCAATTTCAGAAACATTTGAAAGAAATTTACTATAAGTTCTATATGAGACCGAATTTGCGTATTAAAACAAACAATGATTTATAACATTATTAAAATGTTTAATAATAACTTGTGTTAGGTATACGACAATATTGGTCCATACTATTGTTTAAATACAAAAAATGCACTTTAACGTGTTTTTGGATTGTTTATAATAATTTATAAATAAAAAGAGTTTAACATCTGATTTCACAAGATGCGAACAAATACGTCTTTCGCATATTATGCGCTTCGCTTCCATAGTATTAACACATTCGTTCTAATGCTTTAAAACTATAATGAAAATGTTACTATTTACGAAGAGTTGATGGATTTCGAAGACGGTGTTCTTTTAGGCAATACATTCCTTCAAAGCCTGCCAAGTATGGTCTAGAATTTTGACTGGATGCGAACTCTAAATCTTGCAAAAAAAAAAAAAAAACCGAGAACCAAACAGGTTTCAGCTATTAGTATATCACGGTTAAAAAGTCTGGCCACATACATCAAATTACTATCAGCTATTGTAAAACCTTTTAATTAATAATTTTAAATATATATACTTTTTTTTTACCAGAAATAGTAGTGGATATTCTGTCTAATTGTCAAGTGTTTGTGTGTAACGGTTAAAGAGATAGGGCTATATATCTTAAATTACATCAATTATGGGAACTCCCTCTAATTTCTTAATTTTGATTGTATACTTGTTGTTATAGCGGACATATCAGTACAAGTTCCCTCTTAATTTCAACTGTCTGCTGTAACGTTTTAAAAGTTTTGTAACCTACACTTAACTATATCCACTATTGGTACACCCTTTACTTTCCAAATCCAAACTTTATACTTGTTGTTAAGCAATGCAGGTTCTTTGTAAATTTCAATCGCTTGTCTACAGCTGTTCAAAGGTATGACCATATACATCAAATAAAATGAACTATTGGGGTACGGTTTAATTTAAAATTTTGAATATTTATACTTGTTATTATAACGATTATAATAATTAACATTCTGTCAAATTTTCAAGCGTTTGTCTATAACGGTTCAAAATATAAGCCCATGCAAGGGCTTAATTTTCGTCATTTAATTTTTATATATATTTTTTTCATTTGTGCTATTCATTTGTGCTATTGGTATGGCGAAATAATAAAGGTGAATGCACGGGCGAAAGGCTCATCAGCTGTATGCGTTGTAGTTGTCAAGGCACATTGTGCTTGTTTAAAAATTGTCAAAAATAAATTATTGTTAAAAAAATTTTTATTTTGATCGCTAATAGAAATTAAAATTTTAATTCCCTAAAAAATTAGTACAATATGGAATTGTATTTTCGCATATTCATGCATAATTGATGTATACGTTAAGAGATAGTTAACACGATTATAATTATGTGCTTGCTGTGCAAGATTATGTGGCCTCCCCTTATGCTATGGATATCCGTGTTCGTTTGGGATATGGATTTGATTACGTGATACAATTGGAAGATGAATATGTGGCATGTTCGAGGTCACTCTTTCATACTGAACAAACAACAATAAAACTTAATTTCTAGTTACACATATATACATTTAGTAAAACAGTAAAAGAATAAATTTGTATACATCAAATTTTTTTTTTAATTTTTTTGTTGTTGGTGTAGATAGTAATCGATATGAAATACAAAATACCTATTTTTCTTTGTCTGCCTGTCTGTGAGCGCATCACCTAAGAACTGGTGGGTGGATTTGAATGAGACTTTTTTGGTGAGGAGGTGTCTTAGAACCTTGGTTCAAATATATTTGTTTGTGAAAGCACCCAATTTCACCCATACAAAGGTACTAAAACATACTAAAGTATTTAAATACAAAAGTGTCCCTGCAGGAACTTTAAATACATTAACATTTTTTTCTTAAAGACAGAAACAGTATCAAAATAAAACATCTCATAAAGAATAATAGGTATAAGGTTAAACATGCTGAATATATCAATAGAAACTCCATACTTTAGAATTAAAAAACAAACATAATAACGTACGCAAAATAACATAAGTATCAGGAAAACAACCAATAAAGTCAGGCGCGAAATTGTTAACCTTCATAAGGTCCTCAAATTTTACTTACGTTAACGTTCTTTGGGTCAAATTTGACCCAGTTAGAAAATTCGATATGAAAAAACTTGTTTTCTTTAATTAAGTTTGTTTTTAAGTTAGTACTTTTTTTTAGCTTTGTTTTGAATATTAAAGCTGCACGTTTTGTTTATTTATTACGAATTCATATATGTATATATTTATTTTAAATAAAGAAAGTTGTGTTCTTGGCAAGGAATTTTGCTGTTTTATATAGGGCGTGGCAAACTACAATCCTAAATATTCCAAAAAATGACGAGGTTTGGCAAAACAGGTTTCTTTCCAACCATTACTAGCCGATGTAAATAATATAAAAGCATTGAAAGCTGATATATCTAAAATGTTGCAAAATACAACTTGAGGCCATCCATTGGTTTTCCTTTTGCAAGTGCAACATGAAAAACTTTATCCAGAGTATCAACTCCTCCTTTACATTTATTACAGTCTAGTATCATTTGCGGCTTATGTCCTCACGATTGCTTATTTCTGGACTATGATGCAAAGTGCTAAGAAGATGCACAGACTTATTTTTCTTTGGAATATATGAACCGAGAGTAGTGTCCTTAGTGAAGCAAAAAAATGATGAAAATACCGGTCTTCCTGTAGTTGACAAAAGCTTAGGTGTCAATTCAATCCTTATTGTCAAATCGTATTACTCTAGAATGACTTTTAAATCTTCTCAATGGCATAATTGCTCTAAAAATTGGTATTCCTTTCTCAGAGTCCCATACACATTCTGTACTTTCATTATTTGATCTTTACACTCCAGCTAACAAAAGTGTACCCATAAAGGTGTCGTCAACTTCAGTCCAATCCATATCAAAAATACGTTTACCTTTATTATTGGTATATTTCAAAATAATGTTTATTACAGTTGGCGGGAAAAACAATTGAAAAGTGGAAATTTCTTCCCTTGTGATTATCGAACAAGAGAAGCGGGTGAGGTGTGGTTTCACGATAATAATGTTCTTGCTCCGGAATCTTCCTTGACTATTTGTAAGAGGTTGTCTGATATATCTTATTCCACCTACTTTTGTTGTCATTGCTGCAGTTGTTGCTACATCAATTTCATTTCCACTAAAACTGTCAGTTGTCTCCGCTATTCTAAGTTATCTTCATATTCTGAACCAATCTCCCCTTCGTCCGATAGTGCATTTAGCAAATTTTCTATTTCACTAGTATTCATTTTCCGACAAGAAATACAGACTCGACACTTTATAACGTTGATACGTTAGATTAGTTCCGTGTTTATTATATGACTGAAAACAGTTTTGCATTAGAAAATAAACTTTGCTTTTTACATGGGGACCCATTTTTCATACCAGTAATGTTCACCAAAAATGGAGAAAATAAAGGAGACAGATATATTGACTTTTAATTTTGGTGAAAAAAACATTTGCCATTTTTCTTTACAAATAAATTATTTTAACAAAACTGTGTAAAAACATAAAGATTTTGTTCTGGGTCAAATTTGACCCGAAGGTCTTAAGTGCTAAAAACTGCATAATTTTTTTTTGGTACAATATTTTCTTATAAAAACCAAAAATAGTTATTAGTATTCAAAAATAAATAAAATTCATAGAATACCTAAAATCTAAGCCCCCTACTTTCGGAAAAAAATACAATTTTCTTGCAAATTGGGTCAAATTTGACCCGAAGACCTAATGAAGGTTAACATGCTTACGTTAGATCTCATAAATCGTTTGAAGATTCTTTTAAGTCTATCCATATGTTACGATTAATTAGTTATTTCCACATTTAAAATTATATACATATTAAAGTTGAAACTAAATCTTAAGCTACGAGATCAAAGGTATCACAATTATCTTCAGTATCAAAAGCACGTTACTTCTTTCTCTGTAAAAAATAAAAGAGAAGTGTAAATTGTTTAAATTGTTTGAGAATGTGTAAATTGTTTGAATATTTCCTTTAAATAAAATATTCCTTCCTGTTGAGATCATGTAGCTATAGGACTATACTGGTCTCAAGAGGTAGTGAATTAAACACTTAGCTTTTTACTTCACATTCGTCTGATTTTCAATATAACATTATTGAAATCTCCTGCGTAAGTGCTCCTCACTGCTCTATTCATTCTCAGAATCTGAAAAGCCTGAATAGTTGGCCTCTTAACAGGCCTGACGGCGATCAAAGAACTACCTCAACAAGCGTATAAATATCACTGCCAGATAAAATACGATTATTTTCGTCAGTGGTGCCATTAAGCGAAGTGCTGCTTGGTTTAAAATTTCTTATTACTTTACTTTTTTATTAATTCGCCTTGGCTATTGAGATCTATAGTGATGCACATTTTTTTAAATTTTTAAGTGACGCCCTTTGCAGTTCATAATACAAGTAAATAATCTGTATGTTGAACTATTGAGACATCCTTTAATTATTGAAGTTATGAACCAAACTGTAAGCATACATTTTCAAACATTTTGTTTTTCAAAATGACAGCGTTATGTAGGTATAAAGATAAAAAAAAATTTAGTCGAATTGATAGCCTCCATTTGAGAAAGTTAAAAAATGGATAGGCTCGATCAAATCAAGATCTCAGATATGGCTTAAAAGGTCACAATATCGCTACTAATATTTTTTCATCTTACAAACTTGGCAAAAGCTTCTAGGTCTAAAACTATCATGTGGGATCCATTAAAAAAAAACATTTATCCGTTTGAAATTGTTTATTTTCAAATATTACTTGATGTCATCTTATTTAAGGGTTCGTCAGCAGTCCTAATGAATTTTATAGTCAATTGTACGATACGTCGATTAAGAAATTTTTACTTGAATTCTTAAGTTCTTGTTTACCTACGGCTGTTGCAAATATATTTTTACAATTCATTTATTTTATTTTTTATATGCTAAATAAATTATGTCAGTTTTTATTTTCTTTAGTGAAACTTTATTTATTTATTATTTATCGATATTTTGCTTAGTTCTTACAATTTATTTCAGATTTACTTATTTCGTGACGGCATTAGCAAAGAAAACAATTAACTAAAGGAAACTTTTTGTTCTATGTTCTTGTTTTAATTCTAGAAAGGCACTAAACCTTCAATACCTTAAAAACAATTTACCAATTAACCAAATCTGAAATTGTTTACATTATTTTTATTTTCATTGCAGCTTTTTTAAATATTTTTTAACTACATCGTCTCCAATATATTTTTTTCTTCAACTTCATCTACAATTTAAACAAAAGAAGCAAAAAAAGCAAGAAATAAAAAACTAAAGATTTCACTTGTTCATCCTTTGATTTATACCATAAAAATATCATGGATTTCATATCAAAACTGATTGATTTTAATCTCAATTTTTGACGTCGTCGTATGATTGAATATTAATGAGTTCGGATAGCAAGATGTGAAAGTGGTGCCAGATAAGAAAAAGTAGATTTATGTTTTTAACCTGTAAACATAAAATACATACATAAATGTGATGTATTGAGTTGCTGAATGAATTATTTATTACATATTTGGTAATACAGTATGATTTAAATGGGAGGAGTAATTAATAATTTTTCATTAACTACGATTACTTTATAGAGGCCAAAAGGGAGGAATTGTAATTGCCTATTTAAGATAACGAAATTAAAAAATGTATTCTTGTTAGCGAATAAAAAAAATGTTGTTATTTCAGGGTTTATTTTTGAAATTATATTTATGTCATAATTTTCTCTTACTTGACTCACTTTATTCACTTTATGTTTTTATTTGGGATTATTTTCAGAAAATTTCGTTTATTATTTATTGTATTTTTTGCCTAAGACCTAAGAAGAGATACAATAGTTGCTGTTGATGTCTGAAAATGAAAGGTTCCCAACCCTGGCTCAAGGTGATAGTTGCTGACGTCTAAGGGGCGCTGAGATCATCAACGATTTTTCTTAACTCCTCTTTTCGTTAAGATATTTTTTAGTGTGAGAATCGAGTTCCTTTTTTTGATATAAGATAAAAAATTTCGTAGTCGTTCGCGCCATCAAAAATTTGCCTTTTGTTAAAAAATTAAATTGTAATTTTTTGTAAAGCAATTTTGTGAATCAGATCTACATTTCGAAATGAATAAACTGAAGGAAAGTTAATTTGTAAATTTTTCTTTTTTTGTATACTATTTTAAAAATCGAACTTTTTGCGTTTTTCTTTAAAACAAAGTGCTAGTGCTTGTGGTTCCATTTTTTGTGCTTGGTGAAGATAGCCGTTTGGAAGTCATCCTCATCAACCCCCACATTTTTATTGGTCCTTCAACTCGGATTTGGAACATTTGTTTGTGGAACCCCAAGTTTATTGAAAAATAATTGGATAAATTAAGGTGACAATTCTTTCATTTATTTTTTTTACATTTTTTCTTGTGCCATTTTGTTTGTTAAACATACAAGAAAAATTGCCTTTAACAGTGCCTGTTTTTTCTGTTAAAAAAAATTTACTTTAAATCAAATAAAAGCTTTGAATGTAAATTAGCAAAGCCACAATCGGATAATTAACTTCGAGTCACCCTGTTTTTGAGACTTCAACTCTCGTAACTGAACACTTCCCTACATTAGTTGACTTTGTTGTATTTTCTTCTTCGCGGTATTTTTAGATTTAATAATTATTAGTTCCATTTAATTTTTAAATCGTTTTGTGATTATCTTTTATTTATTTGGAATTTAAAGTGTGTGCTACAAGACAAAACAAAAGCAACATAAAAGTGTGTAGTTAATAATACTTAGGCATATATACAAACATACATGTGTGAATTTAAATAAAATAATAAAAACAACCACCACAAAGCAAAACAAAGATAACAAAAGTCAACATAAAAGAAATTTTTTCAAACTTAAATAAAAAAAAAACAAAAGTAAGTTTATTACTATTTTCTTAATCAATTTACTAATTATATTTGTTGAGTGGTTAAAATATTATACATATATATATTTCGTTTTGTTTTTGAGAAAAAAGTAGTGCATAAAATTTTTCGTGTTTTCTTGTACACATTAGGGCGCTACCAATTGTCTTTTATATTTTTGTTATAAAAGATAAAATTTTTTATTGATATTTTTTCTCAATTTTGACGGTTGTAATTAAAATTAATTTAGCAAAAAGTGGTACATTTATGAAATTCACAGTGTCGTGCAGAAAAATAGCACGAGTTGTATAATTTTCTTGTTTCACGGAAAATAATAATTTCGGATAATTTCTTTATTTTTTGTGCTGCATTTGCGTATAATATAATTTATTAAATTATTTTATATACAAATTTTAATACTTGGAAAAAAACTTAAATTTGTTATTGGTTGGAAAACTTGAATATTTTTCCAAATCGATTTATTTCATTTTTTATTTTGATTATTTGTGCAATTGGTAAAACAAAATGGTAAAATCTGCTAAGTTGAGCACTTTTGAGAAGTATGCGGCACTTCTTCTTGAGTTTGAAGGTGATTTTAATGAGATTCACAAGGCAAACCAAACGTCTTTTACAATTGAACTTGAAAAGGAAGAGTTCAAAACCTTGTGGGAAAAAGTAAGAGTGTCTTATGAAACCTTTGCGACTGCAAGTGATAATGCTGACTCTGAGGAAGATTTTGAAGCAGCTAAGATTCTTTTTAAGGAATGTAAATTGGCTTACATTACTTGTGCTGCTTTAATGGGTGAATTGGCCCGATCGTTTATTAATGGCCCTAATTCCGCCACGTTATCTTCTACTCGTTGTGTATCTAACCTTAATGATGATGCTGTTTTTCCAACTCATCATATTAGGCTACCACCTTGTACCACCGAACCTTTTTATGGTGATTATCAGTCTTGGCCAGCCTTTAGAGATATGTTTGTGGCAGTATATATTAACTGTACCTCATTAACTGCAGTAGAAAAGTTATTTTATCTCAGGCAAAACACTAGGGATGAGGCTTTGGACATCGTGAAAAAATCCCCCCTTACTAATGAAGGTTTTGAGACTGCATGGAAAAATTTGAAGGATAGGTACGAAAACAAGAGGATTCTTGTTAATATTCAGTTAAAAATCTTGTTTAACTTGGTTGAGGTCAAATCAGAGTCAGCTGCTGAAATAAAACGGTTGCAAAGAGATATAAATAATTGTATTTCAGCGCTGCGTTTACATGAAATTGATATAGGGAATTGGGATTCGATTTTTATTTTTCTGTGCTCTATGAAATTGCCTAATTTGACTTTGTCGTTATGGGAGCAGTCAATTATTGACAAAACAGAAATTCCAAAATGGAAAGATATGGATGTCTTTCTTACATCTCGTTTTCAATCTTTAGAAACTGTGTCTGGTATAAAAGCAAATCCCACAGTTTATAGCACAGGACCCAGCTCTAGTAGACACACTCTCTCAGCGAATATTTCCCACTCTCAAAATAATTGTTCACAAAATAAAAAAGATTATTTTTCTAATAAAAGAGTACGAACTTATCAGGCTAAAGTGATAAAAAGGTCATGTCCTAGTTGCTCAAGGGATCATTTGCTAAGAACCTGCTCTAAATTTTTAGGAATGAACCCTGGCGAAAGATTTTTAGTCGTTAAAAGGTGTAATTTGTGCATAAATTGTTTAACTGAGCGACATAAACTGAGCGCCTGTAAAAGCACTTTTAGTTGTTCTGCATGCAAAATGAAACATCATTCGTTGCTTCATAGGGAGGTAGTGAATGATAGCCAAAATGATGGCCCTAGTACGAGTCAGATAGCTTTGCGGAATTCCACAGTTCAAAACTGCTTTGCTGTTAGCTCGCAACATGTTCTTCTGGGAACTGCTGTTGTGAACATAATTTCTCATGGTAAAATGTTTTGTGCAAGAGCGCTCATTGATTCGGGTTCACAGGCAACTTTTATTTCCGAAAATTTGCAACAGAAACTTAACTTACCAGTTAGCCGAATTAGAGCTCAAGTTGCAGGCTTAAATAATACTTTAGCAGGTTCAGTACAGAAAATTTGTTCTTTTGAGTTGAGCTCTCGATTTAATAGCGATGTAAAACTAGATATAGAAGCTTTAGTACTGCCAAATTAACGGGAAATATGCCAACTGAGTCAGTTAATATCTCCCAATCGTCGTCGTTAGTAGGTTTGGAATTAGCCGATCCGAATTTCGCAAAAAGCGGTAAAGTCGATTTGCTCATTGGCGCTGATATTTACTCTAAAATTATGAGAGATGGCGTCAAGTGAAACATTCTTGGCAATTTGATAGCTCAGGAAACCATATTTGGGTGGATTTTGACTGGTGCTCTTGCTAATTGTAAAAAGAGATCCTTTACCACAGTTGTTTCGTATCACACGGAGTTGGGCCTAGGTAAACAGCTGGAGAAATTTCGGGCTCTGGAAGAACCTCTAAGAGTCTCTAAGCTAAGACCGAAGGAGGATTACTTGAAAGATCTTCAAAAACGGCATAAATGGAAGTTTTTGCAGAAAGATTTAGAAGTTGGTGATATTGTTGTGATTCGTGAGGACAACTTGCCAACGAATGAATGGCGCATGGGTAGAGTAGAGAGGTTACATTCAGGTAAAGATGGCCACGTCAGAGTTGTAGAATTGAAAACAGAGCGTGGCAAAATTACTAGACCAGTTGTGAAGTGAATAGTACTTCCAACTTATTAGCCTTTGTTGTTTTAATTTTTTTCAGTATCATGGTTTCGCCAAAAAAGTATACCGAAAATCGCGCTTCTAACAAAATGGTTTGTCGAATATGTTTGAAGAGTCACCCACTACGGTTTTGTAAGAAGTTTCTGCAAGTAGAAGTTGAAGAGCGGATGCAGCTTGTGTCAATTTATAAATACTGTGCTAGTTGCTTGAGCCATGACCATACCTGGCGTACTTGTGAGAGTACGGGCAAATGTAAGCGCTGCGGTGATATGCATCACACGCTTTTGCATAAGTCGAGCATAAGACCTCGTTCGTCTAGCTCAAAAAAGGCCAAAAACCTAAAGCGTCTTAAAAAGGGACCTAGTTCGTCCACCCGCCCAATAAGTAGAGGACCTCGTTCGTCCCAACACTTAGCTAGGGGACCTCGTTCGTCCGATGGTCAGGAGGGCGAAAGACCTAGTTCGTCTCGAGCCCTGGTTCCTGTTAACCCAGGAAACCGAAAAGCAACTGCACAAAGAAGAGAAGTTAGAGAAAGAAGATCTCTAGATATCGTTTCGTTACCCAGATATCAGATAACGGAGAGTGTTTTGCTGAAACCGACCGCAATTATTAAAATTGTAGTAGGCAGTCGGTATGTTTTTGAGCGAGCACTAATTGATTCTGGCTCGGAGACTTCAGTTGTGTCTGATGAAGTAGTGAGGAGACTTCACGCCAAAACAGTTTGCGTTGGACAGACGGAGAAATGTTTGCTGATTTTAAGAGGAAATCACGGCAGCAGCGAGACAGTGGAAACGTATGCCACTGTTAGAAGGCGTTTTAAAATCGTAACGCCGTCAAAATCGCTTGATGGAAGAATGGCAGATGAGTTTCCCGGCTTTCAATTGGCGGACCCTCAATTTTTCGTGTCGGCTCCAGTCCAGATAAAGCTCGGATGCGATGTGTACACCAAAATAATTAGAAATGGTGTATCTGGTGGCTCGATGGGAAAACCGCTAGCGCAATTTTCGATTTTCGGATACTTGATATCTGGATCATGTACTCCATGAATGTCGTACGAAAGTATTTACTGATTTCTTTCTTTTTTGAACCACTTAATCATGATACTTTGGCTAATTATTTTATCTTTTTAATAGCATCTATTTACTTTTTATTTTTTCGTTGGGTTTGTGCTACTGGATGTCAAAATGGACTGATTGACTCTGGTACCAGACTATTTCTTTAATTTTTAATTTTTTTGTAATTAACAAATCAAAATAAAATCCCCGAACTTGGATATTGGAATCTGGGGAAATAGCCTTTAGTTTTTTGTTCTTTTTTTTTCTCTTTCTTTTTCTAACTAGATAAAATTTGGTGTGGATTCAGATTGCAGTACTGCAAGGCGGCCGGGATGTTGATGTCTGAAAATGAAAGGTTCCCAACCCTGGCTCAAGATGATAGTTGCTGACGTCGATAGGTGCTGAGATCATCAACGATTTTTCTTAACTCCTCTTTTCGTTAAGATATTTTTTAGTGTGAGAATCGAGTTCCTTTTTTTGATATAAGATAAAAAATTTCGTAGTCGTTCGCGCCATCAAAAATTTGCCTTTTGTTAAAAAATTAAATTGTAATTTTTGTAAAGCAATTTTGTGAATCAGATCTACATTTCGAAATAAATAAACTGAAGGAAAGTTAATTTGTAAATTTTTCTTTTTTTGTATACTATTTTAAAAATCGAGCTTTTTGCGTTTTTCTTTAAAACAAAGTGCTAGTGCTTGTGGTTCCATTTTTTGTGCTTGGTGAAGATAGCCGTTTGGAAGTCATCCTCATCAACCCACACATTTTTAGTTGCTGTTTCCAATATTTTCAGTTATAATTTTTGTTTCTAAATTTTCAGTTTTTCAAATAAGAGATTCTAAAAATTATTAGAAAACTCAATGCAATTAAAAATTTTATTCAATTCTAGCAAAGTCATTGATTAAAAAGTGAGCATACACTGCTGAAAAGTGTATGCTAAGAGATGTAGAACACGCATCTTCATGTAGAAAGTAAAATTACCCTGCAATCGAGAAGCTTTTTAGGGGAAGCTCTTGAATTCTAATTTTAATAAAGTTGAACATTACTAACGAAAGCATTTGATCATGACCGATAATAAAGCTTCGCGTGAGGGCTAATATATAAGTCTTAAATATAAGTCCATTGGAATATATTGTTGTGAAATTATATTTTCTTATTATAATTTCTTATTAAAATGCGGTCCCGAGAGGTTTTTTTTATATTATTTCTACAGAAATTCACTTTGTTTTACTTTTTATGGTTAGGTTTCTTATATTTAATCCAATAAAAAAAAATGTGGTTGTTCAATCAACCATTTTCTAGATCAATCTCTCTTTTTTATCTTTCTTCTTCTCGTCTCCCTTTTGTCACTCATCAACTAGTGATATCCCATCTGGTATGTGCTCCCACGAACAAATTAACGAAACTCGTTTACACGAGAAACTTTACAACACTGCCTCCTCCTTTAAGCTCGAGACTCCTGGCCGAGCAAACAGTTTTCTTGGCCGCAGTAATCAGCCAGACGGTTTACGTGAAAAACTTTCTTTGCCCTCCTTTGTGGCAACTGGACTTCATATATAAGGTCGGATATTTTTTTTGTAACCACACCAGGCCCGACCCAATCACTTTGCAGTTTTGAACAATAGCCTTTTCGTCGTATTGGTAGATATATCCACACTAAATCGTGTTCGTTATATTGACGCGGATAAGATCTTAAATCGTATCTAGATTTCATAGCCTCTGACGCAATCCTCAGCTTAGCTCGCGCCAGATTATGCACCTTCACAAAAACGTCTCGCATTTCCTTGGCATACTCATGAATACTATTATTTGCCTGCGGAGGGACGCCAAACATTACATCTAATGGCAAACGTAGTTCGCGACCTAATAATAAACGGGCGGGAGAGTATCCCGTGGATGCATGTACTGCTGACCTGTAGGCCAGTAAGGCTAATGGCAAATTTTTATCCCAGTTCTTTTGATTTTCATCTATGAATTTAGCGAGGTAATCAAGGAGTGTTCTATTAAACCTTTCAACCATTCCGTCAGATTGAGGGTGGAGGGCGGTGGTCCTTGTTTTTTCTGACCCAAGCAACGCCATTACGGCTTGAAAGACCTTAGATTCAAAGTTCCGTCCTTGATCGGAATGGATGATATGTGGAACACCAAATCGACAAATCACATCAGAAACAAGTCGCTGAGCAACCACTTCTGCTGACTGATCAGGTATAGCGAGACATTCTGGCCATTTTGAAAAGTAATCCATTACCACGGCAATATATCGATTGCCACTTTCAGTTAAAGGCAAAGGTCCAAGAATGTCGATAGCCACTCGCTCAAATGGCGCCCCAATAACCGACGGCTGCAGCTTGCCAACAGTTTTTCTAGTTGGGCCTTTCCTCGCTGCGCAAACTTTGCACAAAGAACACCACTGAATAACTTCCTCAGTACAACCAATCCAATAAAACCTATCACGTACTTTTCTTAACGTTTTTAGACGACCAAGATGACCACCTGTTGTGCTATTATGAGCTTGCGTAAGTATAAGTGGTATGTGTTTTCGTGGGGCAATAGTCACTAATTTCTTTTCATCATTTTTTACAAGTTTCCTTTTCAGCACACCACTATCAAGGAGCAGTTGATCAAACAATGCCCACCATGCCTTAAGATCAGGCTCAAAACCAAGAATTTCGGCTTTTTGAGGCCTTTTTTGTTTGATCACCCAATCAATAACATTTTTAAGTACCGGGTCCTCCATTTGATCGTTTATCAGGTTTTCAGCTCTTACACCAATCGAAAATACTTCACCGCCCTCTTTCAGCTCTGCTCTTTCACATGGCTTGCAGTCACCACATGGTCGGCGGGATAAAGTGTCGGCATTAAGATGTTTGCTTCCAGGACGGTATTGCAGAATAAACTGATATTCTTGAAGTCGTTCCAACCATCGCGCTACCTGCCCTTCTGGTTCGCGGAAGTTGTAGAGCCATCTTAATGAAGCATGATCGGATCTTACAATAAATTCACGCCCTAAAAGGTAGTGGCGGAAATGGGCGGTAGCAATAACAACGGCTAAAAGTTCTTTTCGGGTTACACAGTAATTTTTTTCAGCTTTATCAAGAGTGCGACTATAAAACTCAATAACTCTTTCTTCGCCATTCTGAACTTGGCTAAGAACGGCTCCTATACCTACATTTGAAGAATCGGTGTCTAATATAAACTGTCCATTTTCATTCGGAAAAGCTAAAATTGGAGTATTCGTGAGGCAATATTTTAATTTTTTAAAGGCCTCGTTTGCACTATCTTCCCATTCGAATTTTCTTTTGGCTTTTGTTAATTCAGTAAGCGGTTTGGCCAATGTCGAAAAGTCTTTTATAAACCGCCTGTAGTAGGAACACAATCCCAAAAATGACTTTATTTCTGTTTTTGATTTAGGTGTGGGCCACTCCACCACTTTATCTATTTTACGAGGATCAACTTCTAGGCCGCTGCGACCTACAATGTGGCCTAGGTAGCATACACGATCCTTAAAAAAATTGCATTTGCTAGGGCTTAGCTTAAGTCCGGCATTTAATAACCTTTTAAAAACTTCCTCCAATCGCAAGAGATGCTCATCAATTGTCTGAGAATGTACAATAATATCATCTAAATAAACCAGGGCTGTGCTCCATGGAAGCCCATTAAACACCTGATCCATTAGTCTCTCAAAGGTTGCTGGAGCATTGCAAAGCCCAAAAGGCATGACATTGAAATGCCAAAGCCCTGAGCCACAGGAGAACGCTGTCTTTTCTTTCGAGTCTGCATCAACTTCCACTTGCCAATATCCAGATTGCAGGTCCATAGTAGAGAACCACTTAGAACCATGTAACGCCACCAAAATGTCGTCCATCCTGGGAAGGGGATACGAATCTTTACGAGTAGCCTCATTTATTCGCCGATAGTCCACACAAAATCTTAGAGAGCCGTCCTTTTTTCTTACTAGGACGACAGGTGATGACCACGGGCTAGAAGATTTTTCCACGACGCCCTGAGATATCATTTCTTGAATTAAATCAGCCATAACCTCCCGCCTAGCAAAAGGAACTCGCCTAGGTGGAATCTTTATAGGAGCGCAATCACCGGTGTTAATGTGATGCTTAACGAGTGAGGTCCGTCCAAAATCATGAGATCCTTTAGAAAACACGTTACTATATTTTGTAACCAAGTTTTGGGTGTCAGCTCGGCAAGTTCATTTGTGGGCCACAGGAAATTATCAGGACTTGCCGCTAATGGGTCTTTTCCAACAACTTCTACAGGATATAATTTACCCAATGGAGTATTTGTTTCTAACTCCACTGTTTGATTCGTGGCATTAATTAAACGAATGGGAATAAAGCCCTGATCTGCCTTCATCAAAGTTCTACCTATCATTACACCATGGGACGGATTAAAACTTGATGATCGTTCCACCATATAAAAATCCGAATTTTGTTTTGCTAAATGAGGTATGCTCAGAAAGTTATCAGATCGAGGGGCTAGTGTCAAGGAATTTATTAACTTGACTGAGTCATTGTTGCTGCAATCTGGTAATCTTAACTTTACCATACCACTAGAAAACTCCATGAACATGGCTTCCATATTAATTTTGCACTTTTGCGCTAACAAAAAATCAACTCCTAAGATAGGCGGAACGGGAACTTTGACAACCAAAAAGTTGTGTTGAAAAACGATTCCTTCTAGGGCAAAATTTAAATTGACTTTGCCAACTGTTTCAAAAACAGTTCCAGACGCACCGATAAGCTTTAAGCGATTATTCTCTAATTTTGATTTCTTCGGCACCAATGACGTAGGAATCAACGAAACTCTAGCACCTGTGTCAATAATAAAGGGAATTATTTTACGATTTAAACATACCAGAGCATGTAAGCCCCTATCACCATTTTTAATGTTACCCTTATAAAAAGAGGTAGGTAATAGTTCTGCAGTGATCGTTGGCACACTTTTGCTATTGGTTATGAAAGAACTTTTATTGCAGGTTTTTTGATAGAATAAAACAATAGCGGTAGCATTTTGTACTTCTTTTGTATTTACTTTTTCCACCGAGTTATAATCGAATTTATAAAAGTCGTCTTTACCCACAGAACAAAATGCGGTGAAATGACCATAATCAGCTGTATTGCCCTCTCTTGAAATGATAGACACCAACCTATAAGAATTCTCAAAAGTATCGCAAAACGAATCATCGTTACGCAAATTTAGTATTAAATCGTTGTGTACATGTTTTTCAATTGAAAAAGTACCAGAAGGAAAACGGTTAAGGTGTAGGCATAAAACTGGAGGCGATTGGTTCATCCGAATATGACGCTTTGCATTCGTGTAATCACCGCAATTCTCACACCTGTATGCGTTGTCCATTAATTTCTCATTTTTACAGAATTTCCTTAACGCCTCCTGCACAGAAGAGGCATCGGCTACCGGCAGCGATAGGTCAAAAAAGTTTTCGTCAGCGACGGCAATATTACAACAATTCAGACATTTGGTATAATATTTGATAGTGCCTTGAAATAAACTTGCAAAATCATTTGCTTTGTCAAAATTTCCCAAAAAAAATTTTAAAAACTCGTGAACATCTTCGTGTTTTCCAGACAAGAATTTTGTGTTCATTTTTTTTATTTTAAAAAAAAGCATAAATGGCCGTATAGCTCTTTTACTAAGTTTCGTAGCTAAAAATGTTTTCTTGAGAATACATAAAAAGCAAGCTTCAATTTTGTGGTTGCCCATTTCGCCGTGTTCTAGGTGAATTAAAATTTTTGTAGCTACGGCAGGGATATGAAAAAGCGCTTGAAGAGCAGCACTCAAGTAACAGGAGTTATACATGTTTTTGATGCCTACCCCAGGTTGAAGAATAAAGTCCTTTACATCAGAATTTTTAAAGCTACGTGGATTTTCTGCACGCGATATTCTTTTGTAATTCTGTGAATTTAAGTCCATAAATATTGCTTCTTCTGGGTTGTGAGACACCTGACGTTTTATATTCGGAGCTAGTTTTCCAACTCTACTTGACCTTCGCTCCTTGAGGTCAGCAGACATAAGTTTTCCGGTAATGGTGATTTCTGGCGACTTGACTCTTTTCCTTTCAGTGGTTTCTTATATCCGTTTAGAGAATCTACGGCAAAAACGTGTCTTGATCTTTGGCGATCTGAGCGCGCTTGAATATCTTGCGCTGCAGCCAATGCAGTTTTAATAGACGGGTGCTGGCCCGCAGCTACTAGTTTCATCAATTCCGTATCTCTCAAACCATCTATGAATTGATTCTTTAACAAGTCGTCTACATAAGCTTTTGGTGTTGACTTAAAGGCGGAAATCGACAAGAGCTCTAGCGCAGTTGCAAATTCAGTTAAAGACTCACGAGCCCCTTGAACACGCCTTTTAAACTCTTGAAAACACACCTGCTCATGTACAGTAAACCGCTCTCTCATAAGCTGTTTCAAACAGCTCCACGTAGGTAAATGATCAGTGGGCACGGTAGCAAAAAGCATAAGGGCATCATCTCTTAAATTAGAAATAACTGCAATAACCTTCTCTTCTTCCGTCCATCCGTAGAAATGCGCAGTATGTTCCACCAAGCATTCGTAGTTAGACCAGGGTGACTTACCGTCATATGTCGATATATCATGTTGGTTAAATGGACGAATTTTATTTGGTGTTGAAGTACAAGCCGGAGAGGACGGCATTGGTAGGGTTAAAGAAGAGATTGGTGGAGCACAATCACGGGTATCTTTTAAAGAACATGTTAATGATTTGCTTTGGGGATTGGGATCTTTCTCGATAGGCATGGCGTACGAATGTGGTTGACCAGATTCTTTGCAATTGACTGGACACATCTGAATAAAATGGCTACTTGTTTGTGGCAATGTTTGGTTATTGGGGATTTTATTAAAGTTCGAAACGCAAGGACATTTCTGAGTCGACGTGTTCACGCCTACGTAGCTTTTTGCAGTAGAAGTCGCCAAAAATAACGATGCTGTAGTTGTAATTGTTGTTGGTGTATGAGTTGTCGTTGGCAGTAATTGCCGCGAATTAGTTAAACACTGCGCCATGTAGCCCGTACACATTTGAGGCTGAGTTAAGTGCATAAATGTGGAACTAGATGAAGTGGCCATTGCATGGAAGTCAGAAGTTAATGACGGAGTACATGTTGGTTCAGTTCCCGAATTTGGTTTTGATGTTGATTGATCTGTGGATGGTGTAAAGCATTTGAGAGCAGCATCTGATAATAATTTTTCTGCTGCTTTTCAAATTTCTTATCCATTTCCACTTTCAATTCCTTTATTTGCTGCTGCCATGAACTTTTTGTTTCTGGTTGCGATGGAATCATACTTCCAAGACGGGCGTACATTGACTCTGTAAAACTAGTCATTTGGCTCTGAAGTTCCTGCTGGAATTCTTCATTAGTTTGTCTTTGCCTTTTATTAGTTTTTTTATTGGGCATTTTAATATCACTTTGTGGAAAAATGCGTTCTCGCACTAGAACAGACACCCCACACCTGACACCAATGTTGTGAAATTATATTTTCTTATTATAATTTCTTATTAAAATGCGGTCCCGAGAGGTTTTTTTTATATTATTTCTACAGAAATTCACTTTATTTTACTTTTTATGGTTAGGTTTCTTATATCTAATCCAATAAAAATGTGGTTGTTCAATCAACCATTTTCTAGATCAATCTCTCTTCTTTATCTTTCTTCTTCTCGTCTCCCTTTTGTCACTCATCAACTAGTGATATCCCATCTGGTATGTGCTCCCACGAACAAATTAACGAAACTCGTTTACACGAGAAACTTTACAACAATATATTAGATGGACGAATCGGCCAAATAGGGTACAAGATGCCAGTTCCTACAAGAGAAATCTAAAAAGGAAATTTTGGATGAGAAGATGAATATGAACGTAGTAATTAAAAATGAATTCTTAACTTCCTCAAATATGTCCGAAAAGTTTTGTTATAGAGAAAAATAATCATAAGATGATATTTTCTGACAATCTGCAGGCTTCAACTAAATATTGCAACGAGTAGTTGTATCTAAAGAACGCTGAAATGTTAGGGCAATATAAGCTTGAATATATAATAGTTAACTGATACTTAAGGTAATTAAATAAAATAAGATTATCATTGATGGGCCTTTGACATTGCAGATGCAAAAAGTCTCGTTGAAGCAAAAATCTAAAAAATTATATTTTTAAAATGGAACACTTTGCCACTGGGCGCCATAAAATGAGAAGAGTGTTGAATTCAGGTACAAAATAAAAGGAGATCATTAAAGAGACTTATACCTTCCAATCGATAAACAGTGTGGAGTTCCTTATTAACACTTAAAATATAAAAACTAAAGTACATTAAAAAAGCGAATTATTAAACAAAGCGCTGCATTAAATATGTATCGGACAAAAGTTAATAGCACAATGCAGCACTAAAATCTTGAACCACAAGAAAAACCGTAGCTGGGTTTTGAATTATTAGCTAAGGGTTTTTAAAATTTATTTTTTAAGTTTTTGACTGGGAGTTGGGGTGGGTGGTTTTTTATTACAATTTTCCAAAAATATGTACTGATTCTTAAGTCTATATCTCGTGAACTATGTAAATGTTGTTTGTCTCTCTTCGAAAAATATTTAGCTCTTGATCAGGTCTAAAAGTTTTACAATCTTCAAACAACAACATCCTACTCAAAATAGCAAAACTTTTAAAAATCGTAAAACTTCATCACAGATTTTTATTGTTAATACGAGGGCTGCTCTATATATTTCTGGCCTAATAGTGAAAATGCGAATATTTATAATCAAAAATGGTTTTATTGTTTTTCAAAGTATTCTCCAGCATGATTTATACACTTTGCATGCGCTCAAACCAGTTGTCGAAGCACTTTTTCCACTCCGATTGAGACACCTCTAAAACATGGTTTTTGAACACTTCAACAGCTTCTTCTGGCGACGAAAATCGTTGACCACGTATTTTTTTTTTCTTGATGTGCGGAAACAAGAAAAAGTCATTAGGTGCCAAGTCAGGGCTGTACGGCGGATGACCCATTAATTCGACGTTTTGCCCGGTCAAAAACGCTCAGGTTTAAGCCGATGTATGAGAGCTCGCATGAACAATGATTCGTCTTCTCTTGTTGGTTCTTCGAATTTCTTCGATGACTTCAGGCAAACAAATTGTAGTGTACCACTCAGAAGTGACCGCCCTACGTTGCTCAAGCGGAACAGTCGCCACATGACCAGTTTTGCCGAAGAAACAGGCGACCATTTGCTTCGAAGTGCTTCTTCCACGAACAACTTTTGTTGGATTTTACTTGTCTTTGAAGACCCACACGGTCGATTGTTGTTTCGTTTCGGGCTCATACGCATAGATCCATGATTCGTCACCTGTGACGATCTTAAAACCGTCTTTTGAAGCACCGCAATCGTATTTTTGCAACATTTCTTTGCACCAATCGACACGAGCCTTTTTTTGAGCCACTTTCAAATTGTGAGGGATTCAACGAGAACAAACCTTTTTTACGGCCAGGTGTTCATGCAGTATCGAATGTATGCTGGTGGAAGAAATGTCCAAAGATGTCTCTATCTCTCGGTATGTCGCATTTCGATCTTGCATTATGAGTTCACGCACGGCATCAATGTTCTCTGGCACAACAGCCGCTTTTGGATGCCCATCACGGAATTCGTCTTTGAGCGAGCTTCGGCCACGATTAAATTCATTATACCAATTTTCCACAGTGCTATAGGATGGTGCTTCATCGCCATACAAAGATTTAAGTTCATCAATGCACTCTTGTCGTGATAATCCACGTCGAAAGTTGTGAAAAATGATGGCACGAAAATGTTCACGAGTTAATTCCATTTTTTTCTATATTAATTTTTTCAAGTCACTGTAAACAACACAAATAATCGTCGTATGTCAAAACGTTTTGAGTACGATTATGCTTAAAAATGACAAACTTTCCAATGGAAATGTCAGATTGCACTTGGCAGCACTCAGTGTTGCCAGGCCAGAAATATATATAGCAGCCCTCGTATAAAAATAAAAATTGATTATGAATAAGGGCTTAAGTATCTTTCAAAGAATCACCGAGTATGATAAACTATAGTTGCTGCACCAGCAATTATGTCTTAAAATTAAGGATAAAGGATTTATCTTCAGAACCGTAATAAGCAGAAACACACAGATTTTGTTACTATGACTGCTACACTTAAAAGCACAGAAAATACAAGCCTCCTCCATACAAGATGTGATTTTGACAATTATGGTATTATCTATCAAACTCTGTTATGTAGACCAATAAAACCTACAGATAATATGTGCGATTACGTCCTTGAGAATAAAAATGAAAAATAGAATATAAATTTCAGGGGTACTCTTTCAATATTTATAGACTTTTTCCTTTGAACAAAAAATAATTTTTACCACTATACGTGTGCAAAAACAAATATCTATTTTGGTCCACATTTATACTATGCAATTTTTTAAGCATTTTTTTTCAATTAAGTTACAACGTATTGAGTTATCTAAAAGAAAATGTTAGCAGCAGTAACATCCCCTCAAAACTCAAAAATTTCATGCTAGTTTCATGGAAAATTGCATAGTGTAAATGCCGTATTATTTAAAATAATTTTGATAGGGGTTACGGTGCTAAAATAGTGCGATTGTTTTTTTGTCAGAATGATTTGCGATAAATCTGAAAATTCATGTATAGTTTTGATATATTTAATAGAAAAATTGAATTGATTTTGGTTTAAGTTTATTTTTTTAATTTTTAAAAGTCTATATTAATAAATATTTTTGGTAATTTTCTTTCGTCCGGAAGTTCTTATATTTCATGGTTTTCCATTACCGATCATATTGCAGTTTCTCATCTACGTTTAAAATTTTTGTTTCTTAAGAAATTTTAGCAAAATAACCCTTTATCTTTGTTTACTTACAAACAAGTACATTCCCTTGAAAATTGTTAGAATTCTAAAATGAATTTCATTAGAAACACTCGTGCTAAATTACAACTCTTTCGTCTTTAAACCACTTAACTGGGCAACACCTATAAAAACAATTCAAAATATACAATCAAAAACTCCTGAGAAAACAGATAAATGTCACAAAGAAAAAAAAAAACTTAATAATAAATTATATTTAAACACGAGCTATGATAAAGTTTTAAAAAAGAAAAACAAATAAAAAACTAGAAAAACGGAAATAGAAAGGATTGTTTTCTTGAGAATTTAACATGCTCGTACGCTGTCAAAACACACAAACACAAGCAAAACACTATTAATCTTGTCTTAGGAAAGTATGAAACGTACAAAGAAATTTCAAAAGAAAAAGTGGGCACAATAAAGGATAAAAATTTAAATAAGTGTCATTTTGTGGTTTTATTGTCTAAACAATTTCTTTCCGCTACTTGCGGGCAGCAGTTAATCCTTTAAAAAGAAAAAGTATTTTTCTATTTTTTTTTTCAATGTTTAAAAAAATAAATACGGAAGTAATGGCAAGAAAATTATTACAATGAAAAGGATTATTTTTAATTTAAAATTAAAAAAACCGTAAATATTCAATTTAAAATAAATCATTTAGATTCTTTTTTTTTTCAAGAACTGAATTTTGAAAATCAAATGTAAGTTTTGGTTTGTAAAACATTATTATTTGTTTTCCTTTTTCTGTATGCCACCACTTTTTCTCTTTTATGTTTTTAAACATTTTCTTTGTTTATTATATTTAAATGACTAATGAGTTTCAATTTTTTTTGTAAGACTATTTGACCGTAAAATGGCATGCAAATAGTTTCTAATTAGTTGGGCTTGAGCTGACATTAATCCTTAGATTACATAAGGCTTAAAAATAATAATCCTTCATTTAGTTTTGGACTATTTCTTAATGGACTTCGGATATATAATGTATCTGTAAAAACCGTTTTTCATCTTTATTTTAATTATTTCATATTTAAAATATATATTTAAGAACGCTTTAAATATCTTAGAATCTGTTGCCAGAAATTATAGACAGAAAAGAAACGAAATGTGTGGTCTAAGACTCAATTATCTTACACTAACAATAAGAAGTTTAATTTTTTTTTTGGAAAAAAATGCAAGCCTTAAAAGGAAATATAAAAGGATATACCAAATAAATTTCTTTCGCCTTATTGAAAGAAATAATTATTATATGTAAAAACATATAGTAGTAAAATACAGGGTGGCATGTCTACGTGTCCAAGGACATAACATCCATGGACATTAAGACGTTTTTCAACGCAACATTGTATCGTTTTTAGTATGGACATAGTGACACTTATAAAGGTGTCATAATAAACAACAACGGCTTCGTTTACCAAAGGTTTCCTTATAGCCGGCCTTCGGATGAATTTTTTCTCTATATTATAACCAACACCGGCTTCACTCACCAACGATTTTCTGCAAGCATCTTTTTTTACTTATAATATACATGGAAGTTCTAGCTCCACATTGATGGACATTATGTCGCATTATAGTGTGACATAATGTCCATTTGTCACGTTATGATATGCCACCAAAATGAAAGTCTTCGCACAGCGCAAAAATCTATGATTCCTTCTATTAAAATAACATTAATAAATCTTACAAAAAAGATTAAAGTATAACAATCTTCTGGCATTTTCTTAATTTAAAATAAAGTAATAAATAAAAAATAAACTTCAACCACAAAAACAAATAAAAACTTATCACAAAAATTGTTGAAATGTTTTTTTTTGCTTAGAATCCAGTAATGTATATGACATGACATTAAAACAAATAAGAGTTCTATATTCGGCTATCCCGAATCTTATATACCCTTCACCATCTATGTAAATCTAGTTTAGTGAATAAACTCCATTTAAAAAAGCATGAATTGGGGTGACAGCAAATAAAAAAATAAAAAAAATTTTTGCGCTAAAAAAATACAATAATTAAAAATTTTAAGTATTTTCTTAAAGATCTCTTTAAAAGCTTTAAAATGATACCCATATTGATATTTAAAAAATTTTAAAATTTCAGAGCCCCGTAACTCTGAAAATATGGGTGAGCGCCACTTTTTTCACGTTTGTTTTTCCCTTATTTTTGGTTGTTTATGGGCCCCATATATTTATTTTTTGATTGGAGTCACTTTATTGTTCAAAATGACGTAAAAATATTAGAGATACACGTGGTTTTTTTCCTGCTGCCTCGAAGAACATGGACCGATCATGCTGATTTCCAAAAGCACCTCTTTCCATACTATATCTGATCGTTTGACATATTAATTTTTTTTTGTGAAATCAAGTTTGCCGCTGATGGACAGACGGACAGACGAACATCGCTCAATCGATTTCGCTATGCATAAGAAGTCAGAATACTCGTATATATATATATATATATACTTTATGGGGTTGGAAGTGGATATTGTAGAAATTACACACGGAATCATAAACTTTTATATACCCTTTTTCCATTTTATGTGGTGAAGGGTATAAAAACATATTTTGGGGCATATCTTCACGATATTTATTCCATTCTTATAGTAAAACTCTATTAAAATCTTCTTTGTTAGATATTTAATTGTTTCATATATTCCTGCCCAATTGGCTCCATAGGTTTTAAATCGGATTAATGTCGGTGATTGGGGAGTAGAATATAATTGTTTTTAAACACTTTAGCACTTAGCTTGAATTGAAGCAAAAATAGCGATCCATGGTTGCTCCATTCATGTCCAAGTTTCCTACTCCAGCATCTGGCATGCACCTCTATAGTGCTTTGCATTTTATATAAAATTTTGTATTTAATGAATCGTCGTTAAAAAAAGCTGTACGAAAAGATAAGCAATAAATCGGGCTATCTTTACGCTAAATTAAAATTATTGGCCATGATATCGAAGCTACTGAAAGCCAGATTTATTAAAATTTTCATTCCAAATGTCCCACTGTATATTTTTAATCTGGACGAAAGGAGGAAAAAATCCTATAGATTTCTGCGTGTAATTCTTTTATTTTTAGCTATATTTTCATTAATTATGAAATGATTTAATTTTTTTATTTAATTCAGTTCGACTAATGTTTTTTATTGATTAGATTCTTAACTAAAATAGAGAAGATTACTTACTGATTCCTTCAGGATATTTTTTAAACAACAAACCACTTATTTTATTTACTTATTCATTTGATTTACTCATTATATTTATAACCATATGACAATAAGCCATTAATTTATTTATTACAATAAAATATATTTAATTTCATTTTTTGAGGGCTTAAAGCTAGCCTAGAAAAAATACAAAAAACACAAGGATTTCAAAAATATTTACTTAGAGTTTGGGTTCCACCCCCATGACTGCCATTGATTAAGTGGTATCAACGTCGGGCACGTCGAATATGCCTCGTAGAGATGTGCTTGATGTCTATACTGACGGGTCAAAGTCGGACACGGGGTTTGGGGGGAGGGCGTCTTCATTCCTAGATTTCGGATCAGCATGCAGTTTAGGCTACAGCATCAATGTAGCGTGATACAGGCTGAGATCAGCCATTAGAAGGCCGGCTTGCTGGATGAGGTGCCACATGATATACGGAGAGAATATCCGGATCTGTACTGAGATTAAGGCCGCTATTAACTCCTTATCGGGTGTCTATACGACATCCAGATTGCTTCGTAAATGCCGGACATCTCTTGACGAGATGGCGAGACATTCCAACCTGGAACTATTTTGGGTGCCGGCTCACTCGAAAACATAGTCGCGGACGAACTCGCCAGATTTGGAACTCGGTTAAGAGACTGGGAGATAGATCCACTGGTGGAAGTCCCATTAAGCTGCTTTTGAGCTTTATTTCAGCAGGAACTATTTAGGACTGCGCAGTTTAAATGGTCTGAAGAGGTCACCTGCACGGTCCCGAGGACATTTTGGCCTCAGTACGATAGTGGAAGATCCGCAAATCTACTGAGGTTTCCTTGAGGGCAGATGGGTACACTGGTGGCTGTGCTGTCGGGACACTGTGTCATTGGTACCCATGCTAGGAGACTGAATCTTCTGCATCATAACTGCTGTAGAAGTTGACAAGTTGAGGAGGATGAGGAAACGGTGGAGCATCTGCTCTGCCATTGCCCAGCTCTTTCTGGGAATAGAGCGGCATTTTCGGCAGTCCGAGACTACATGGTCTTGCAGACTTATCTGTCTGCGATGTTGCTAGGATAAACTTGTTTATCCGGTCCTCGGGGTGTTTTGGATATGGATCTTTGATGGTGCCGTAGGGACCTGAAACTGATTCTTGCACATTCTATTTCCAGGTGACACAACGGGACCTTTAGAACCCAAGTGAGTCAGTCTCATCTCGCCGACAGCCTATGCAACCTATGGTACAAAATTATTCCAAGCTTTAACGATACATACACTAATTGAACTTTCCATCTTAAGAGATGAATGAGAAGGTATTGAAAACTAATAAGTCGTTGTCGAATTCGTTGTTATGTTATTTTTTTTCAGTGGCATGTCATAAAGTCATAAAGTCTAGTTATAACAATATAAACCTTTAGCCCAAAAATATTTTGTTAAAAGAATGATAACATATCATAGTGTCCAAAGACATAGTGTCCATTGACTTTGTGTTGCAGTCAAAGGTGGACATTATGTCGCTGTGAAAAACGTCATAATGTCCATGGACACTATGGTACTTTTGAGTGCGATCACTACAAATTAAATTTAGACAATTACATATTTTTTTAATTAAATGCACCCTTTAGTTACATTTTTTGTTATCATATATTTATTAATGCCCTCAATTAATATTATTGCCATTCATGGATGGAAAGTAAAAAAAAAAAATTCTTGTATTTCATTTGTTCTTTATAAAGTCATTTTAATACAATTAATTATAAAAAGCTACATATATATTTGTAATTTCTAAATTCAAATCAAATTAATAACTTTAATTCGGCTTGGGTTAGCGTGCATTTTATTAAATTTCTAAATTTGGCAAAAAAAAAAATTGTTTACAAATTTCGAAACTAGAATCTCATTTCTATATTTTTATTATCTACATACGTTTATTACCTAAAATATTTTCTAGTATAAATGTTTTTTATATTTTAAAAGAACACACTAAATCTGTATTTTATTATCTCTTGCTAATTTATCATTTAATCAGTGTTTTCTTTTGCGACCGAAAAAAGAAAAAGATTTATATATTAAATTCTCTGTCTTTCTTATTTTCGTTTTAAAATGAGAAATAAAAAAATTCCAACAAAGTTACGAAAAATGCCTCATTGTCAAAATAAAAATAACAAACAATAACTCCCGCCATAAAATGATAATGAATCTTGTTTATGTATTATTTTTAAGAAAATGTATTTTTTTCAGTTCGGCAATTTGTGACCGACATTGTTGAAATATTTTTTTTGTTATCTTCCAAAAAAAAAAAAAAAAACCCCAACGTTCCAACACCACCAAAAATTACAACGTTTAACTGAAAAAAAAGAAAAGTTGGCGTGAAATTTCACGCAAACAAAATAACAACGGCAGCAGCAGCAACAACAGTAACAACATCTTGACATTTTATGCAACTGCAAGTTAAAGATTGTAAATATAAAATATTTTATAACTACCAATTTTGGGGCAAGATTTATTTAATTTACTACTAGTGGCAGCTACTTTTGTTAATGATGGTGCTGCTGGTAGTGTTGGCGTTGGAGAACTTAAATATTTTCAAGACGATGCACTGTTTGAAGTAAAACTGTGTTTCGGTTGAACATACATATTCCGCGGAATAATAATGGTTGAAGGCGTTAAATTTAATGCAGTTGCATTTACAAAACTGCTTTTTAGTTTACTTGACAACTATATAATAAAATCAAATTGAAATGAAGTGAATTTTTTGGAGTTTTGATTTAAAATTATTACTAAACAAATTATTGTTTACGTGTCATAACTTTAACTCGTTGGGTACGGAAATAATGTTAGCGATTGAAAACTTAAGTGGAAGTTATAAAAAATTATTTCGAAATTTGTAAAAATTTTTTTGTGAGAAAACTCGCATTCATACAATTTATGATTATAAACTAAGATATTTTATTAATAATTCCCAAATTTTAATTAAACCGTTTAATCGATTTAAGTAATTAATCAGGCAGGGTTGACGTTTATTCGTTTCTACATTCGTTTAAATTTGTTTATTTTATGAACCGCAATTTGCTGATTTCTACTTGATTATGTGAACAGTTATTCGAACAGAATAAATAGGTTGGGCGGATAACGACTAATCGATTAAATATTTCGCTAAGCAGGTTAGAACAGCACTATGCAGTTTCAAAAAAGAAAAAAAATCAAAGATATGTAATTTAATTATTTTTAACGTAATTTCCGATGTATTGCTAAGCTAATTTCTTTGGTCATTTATTCACACACAAAGACCGTTTTCAATTTAATAATAACACCGACCAACAATGAATATGTTTCGGGCTTAAAAATACCTAATTATTATGTTTTTTCACCCTCTGAGTTCAAAAATCATCTCGAAAATGACCAACTAGTTCTTGTTTTCAAGATACAGTAACACGTGGGTTTCTATATGCTCTACTTTCACTTTGTTGAGAAATTTAGTTTTTGGGTGTTGGTACACCTGTTAACTGACAAAACTAAACGTTGTACAACTATTTTGAGGTTATATATGTACGTATATTTCAGTTCTTCAGATAGTTCATGATGAAGTTTCTGTACTTTTCTTATTCTAATTTAATGTTTTAGAGTGATATTTAAGTGTACTAAACCAAAATGCCAGGAAGTTGTGTGAATTCAGTGAAAAACTTTTGTTATATTTTACTCTTGCTGTTAAGACTACTTATCGGCTTTTTTTGGAGTTACGAAATTTGGGAAGGATCTTGCGTTTGTCAGAGTTTTGGAGGGGAAAGAAAAGAAAGCTTGCAATGTATTCAATAGAGTTATTTAAGGTTATTTGGGAAACAAAAGAGAAGATAACTATGTTCAGTTGGTGAGGATACTTCTTCAAACATATCACGAAGTTGGATGCAACATGTCTCGCAAAATTTATTTTGTCCACTGTCATCTGAACATGATAAGAGAGGATATTTCTGTAATAAAGAAAAGATATCAGGGCCATTGGAATGAATCAATGCTTGCTGATTACTATTTGTGCCTGTGTAGGGTATTGCCACAGCCCACTTTGGTCTATTGATTGGTCCCTTTGTGTTACCTGCTGTCAGAAGGGAGAGAGAAGAAGAAACAGAGGGAGAAGACTAAGACAGGATATAGAAAAAGAAATGAGGAGATGAGAAAGACAGAGAAAAAAAGACAGAAATAACCACGGGTGTGAGAACAGGGAGAAGGTCCGAGAAAAATGCAAAGAAGAATACGCTTAATGAGGCCAGTCGACCAAAGTGAGCGCTCATACCCCTTAATGAGTCACAATGTCCGGTTGTGGGCTGGTAAACCATCCACTGTGCCTCAAAAAGGAACCAATCCTACCTAAACCCATCGAGGATATATCAGATAGGTCCACGCAGTGTCGCTGACCGAGATATTTCAGCCGTATACATCCCAACGCGGGGCATTGACAGAGGAGATGTTCCACCGTCTACTTTTCCTCCTCGTCCTGACAACTTCTGCAAAAGTCCTTAAATGGGAGAACCTTTCCAGATTGGCCTAGCGGTCGACCGTCTAATCTGGGTTAGTCCTTAGATAGCAGCGTCGATGTGCTGTCCGCAAGCAGAGAGGCGTATGTCACAGAAGATACCAACCATTGTCCCCTTCCTTGTCGAAACGGTCCCATGTCCCCTCACCTATTTTAGGGTGACTGTCGAAACCTTTGCCATGCCTTTAAGGGATATCCAGCATTTAGAGGCAAGTTTTTATGTGGTGAACACACTTTTGAGGGACATAATTGCGGTCATTTGGGAGTCTCAAAATCATACCTATCCCAAATTCCTCAATATAGATAAATAAATCTAATTTAATTTATAATGTTTTTAATTCATGGTTTAAAATTTACAGATTATCCTCAATTTGTTTACGTTATATATACAGAAACTAGAGATAATAAAGTTGTTTCATTGTCATTTCGTTCTTTTCCACCCAAAATTGATAACATTTGCCTCATAAAGCGAAGGAAACTTTACAGAAATATTTTTTTGTTGGCCAGTGTAATCAGTTCTAAACAAATTTAGCTGTAACGATACTTAAGAGAATATCGCTTAACTTTCAGACCTTGAAAACGTTGCAAATCAGAGAATATCAGAGTGTAGCATCTCTTATAATAAATCTTAATTTTTTTATTTTAACAATGCATTCTTAAGATGGCTGATTTAATGATAAGTCCATCAATAATAACTTTACGAGTTTCTATTCGCTACTGAGAAATACATAGTTAAAAAAATTTCCGGCCATAATATTTTAGCAATATTTTGAGTACCACAGAATTTTAATGGACTTCCCTCCACCTAACGCTCTTTTTTTAGGAAGCCAAAGATTATTCATTACGATTGTCTAATACGTAATAAAAAAAAAACATTTGATGCAAATGCATGATACAAATTTTTTAAAGTTAATTGAAATTGTTCACTGATATAAAATAATGAGGATAGACTATTTTTTTTTTTTTTAAATTTGCAACATGATTCTTAAGTACTCGTAAATGAAGGTTTTTTTTTCAAGAAATGTAAAATGTATATTGCTGTCAAATGGTGCGCCCAATGTTTCATACTTCTAGAAAAATTCTATCAAGTATATTCTTTATAGTATGTGTTCTGATTTGAATTCGTTTTTTATTTACGATCACAAGTAAACTCATCATAGTATAAATAAACCTCTTTGTGTATTTTTTGTACAATGATCACTGAAATTAAATCTTATTGCCCTGTAGACGATCAAATAAACCAATTAAAGCTCTGTACGCATGCGAGTAGTTGTGTTTCCCCTTTGTTCTGAATTTGGCAATTTTCGATAAAAATTAAAACGTTTTGATTTTTCATTTGCGAAATGATTACTGAACCGTCTGCAATTGGGATTGACAATAAGAGTTTAGATGATTTGTGAGTGCAGAGATATCGATGTGTGAGGTTTAAAGAAAATTTATAGTGCGCTTTGTGGTACAATACCAATTCCTACTGAAAAAATAATAATAATAATACGAATTAGAGTTAAGTGTTAGAAAACATGGCGAAATAATACAGGTGGTCTCGATGGTGAATTAATTGATTTTCGCCGTAAACGTTCAATGTATAATTTTTGTTTTTTTTTTTTTTTTGTAGATTGACATTTAGCGTTTACAGTGAAAATTAATGAATTTGCCATCGAGACCACCTGTAATTATTCGCCATGGATAGAAACTATATGACATTTTTTTGGTTTTTTTGAATTTTCCTTCTCTTTCTGTGACAATACGCCATCATCAGCTGACGACATGATTAAACGCAAGCGTTGCGAAATCAAAATGCAAATTGTGATTGTCACGTTTATTTGGTACGCAACTTTCGTGGATACGTGGATATGTTTGTTGTAAAATTTTGATCATCTCCAGGGTTCATTAAACTTAAAACTATTCGCTTCTATCTGAGAATAAAATAGAACTAAATTATCTGTTTGTTTATTTATCCTTTAGATAAATAATTATTGAATCTTCACAATCGTTATTCTTGTTGGTCCTGTCTGTAACATACAATTTTAGTGTAAAATATTGCAGTTGATAAAAACATTTAACTTTTGATTGCGTCTCACATAAAGTTATCCAAATGGGTTAAAACATATTTTGCTTAAAATTGAAAAGTGAAACTGTTTAATGATGACTCCTGAAAGTCAATAACTTAGCAATATCAACTTTAACATTTCTTCGTTCATCATAATGGTAATGGCGATTATGATGAAAATATGCGGGCCATGTAATCAGCCAGTCATACATAAACTACGCCCTGTTGTAGTTGGTGGAGCTGTAGAGAATTTTGTTGATGGCACGATTGCACTTTATTTCAAAGCAGCTGTATTGTGTCATTAGAGCCAAAGGATAGATAGTAAAATAATGATGAAGATAATTTCAAGTGCCAGCATGTACGCATGCGTATGCCAGACATGTGCCCAGGCCCCCGTTTCTTGTAAAACCAACACATTTACTTAAAATAAGTATAATAAAATATTTTAAAATTAGTTTACATTTGTTTCTGGGAAAACAAAGAGGAAAAAAGAGAAGAAACAAAATAAAACCTTAAAGTATCTATTGATTTTCTTCGTAATAAAAGAACCACAAAATTTGCCGTCTAAATACCATCAGAATTTGCTGGAAAATGTAAATAAGACAAAAGTAATTTGCTTTTTTTATTAGATTTTCAATATTTGCCAATTCCCTTAAGAAAAATTAGAAGCTCAACTATTAAGAAAACAAAATTCTGCCATTAAAATGATGGTAAAATTATACACCTGGTAATAAACAGACGACAAAAAAAATCTCTAACAACAACCGGTGACATTTGCAACCGCATATTTACACAAAAACACAGCAAAAACAAAAAAATACAGCAACAAATATCAACATTTAGAAGAAATGAAACAGATGTTTCGTTATCCTCTGAAAAGTGATCAGTATTTTTGGCCACACTTCTGATTTCATATTTTGGTTGACGGTCGTTTTAACTCAGGATTTTATTGTTCCCTCTGTATTCCCTCTGCTTCTTGACAAACAAACTCCCTGTGGTTACAACAATTAAATTTTATTTCATTTTTTTCTTTTAGTATTTGCAAAACACTCTTCGGGAGGTTTTATTGTTTTAAAAATTCAAAGACAATTCAATCTTTTCAAATTCATTGTACGTTTTTCGCTTTCTATTATTTTTCTATTTCCATTATTTCAATATCTAAATTATAAATGACCCGTGTCCAGTGTTTATTGTTTGTTATTTTAATTTTTATTTTAATGTTTCTATTTATTGTTTGAAGTAAATATCCTTTGAATTACATTCTAATGAGTCTTGTACAGAGTGTTTTTTCACACTGACCTTTAGCGCGCTCTGTGGGTGTTCACCCAGTGTTTATTGTGTGTTTGAACGCTAACGGTCTATCCTTCGCTGTCTTGTTTTGTCTGATGAAGGGAGTGATGTTGATCTTTTTATGTTTGTAAATGCCAAAAATATTTTTGACTTGACAAAAAAATTCATGGTTGTAGGTACAATCAGTGTGTCATATATCAAACAATAAACTAAAAATGCAAATAATTGAAAATAAAAACATCTATTAACAATATAAATCTAAATTTCCAGTGAACAACCTGCTAAATAATCAAACTTTAGTTTCATATTTTAATTCCATTTACAGATGAATAAAACCAGAACTTCATTTTTAGTTACGTCGCCCCAAACAAGCTCTTGCAGTAAAAAATCATGCTGCGAATTAAAGAAATAAAATTCTTTTTTCTTTTGCCTACAACCCATGTCTTTGGACCGAGTGTCATAACTGTGATGTGTGTCAAATACATCTTAACTTAATAGTGGTTTCAGTGTCAAGGTCGATGTAATTTATTTTTATAATTCTTCGAGACAGCTTGGCTCGTCAATATTTGTTTGGGTAGGCTTGCTCTATAATGAAACTTACTTCAAATACAACAGTGTTTATTGCATTTAATTTAAAAGAAGGTTTAACGATGCTGTTGCCTTGAACACTTTCACATATATTAAAGTTAATTCACTAAGTTCGTTAAGTTCACAATAGTTAAATATAAGCGTGCTGAGTTTTCGGTTGAATAATTTAAATTCATTGATATTTTTCACTGAATTTTTCCTTTGTTTGTTTTTTTTTTTTTTTGTTGTCAAACAATTTTATTTAGGATTAATTTTGATATTAATATAAAAATCAGATGCGAACAAGATGTTACACTTTCTTTTGATTGCTTTAACTAAAATAACTATCGAAAATAAAGTTGTTTATCATGAAGGTTCTATCTAGCAAAGCGAGGCATTGATTAAAAACGAAAATATCATTTCAGACAACAATGTGGCAAATAATGATCCAAAATGGCTGCCATTAGCACACAAATATAACAATATAAAACAAGATGGAAAAAATTTGTGTGAACACGAAACTTTGTTGAATCGCCTTAAAAGTGACGCTTTAGGCAGATAAAAATGTTAGACCTCTGCTATTAGGGTTTTGAACACAAAGTGTAAAAACCTACCCTATTGTTTTCGTCGCCATGTCTGTCCATAAGTCAAAGCTCTCTACCTCTGGTATCGTAATAAGTACTCTTGAAATTTTCCCTGAAGTTATATAAAAAATATGCTAAACATTAAAGGGTGTTCCGTAAGTGAGGAAAAATTAAAAAAAAAATATTTTTAGTTTTGTTATTGGCAGATACATCAAGTTTACTTGATATCAGTAAAACCTGTGCGCTATAGCAACAACTAGAAAAAATTAATCTATAAATAAACAGGTATCCCAATATTGACGTAATTTTTACTTAATGGCTTCACTTTTTCAATCGTAATAGGCAGACCTTTAGAACTCACACAGAGTTTGTACAAATACGTCCGCTAAAAAAAATTTTAAATAAGAAATTTAGAAATTAAAGGGTGTTTCCTGAAGGCCGACCGCTTGACAAATACGGCCTAGTCTTTTAAGCCGTTATAGTCAGATGCTATAAGAATAAATGCAAAAATTTTTAATTTAATGGAGGGCCAAAAACTAAATTTAAGAAATGTGAAAATTTAAATACGCAGCCTGACAGATCACAAAATTATGTCGATAATAATTTTCTAGATCCAATATAAACAAAAAAAAGTAATGTCTGGCTAGATTGCCAAAAAGCACTACACGCGGAAAAAAACCTGGTTGTTATATGATCACAATAACCATATTATGTTCTTTGTAACAATGTATAGTTGCGGAAAACCAATTATAGTTGCTTTCAACAAAACTTTAGTCACGATAAACATTTTTTATTAAATGTAAATGTTTCTTTGACCTTTTTAAATAATTTTTCTTTTCTAATTTATTAAGAATATTCCTAATATTTTCAAGATGGAAGGAAAATGGACAATCAAACACATCATGGAGAAATACCTATTTGATTTAAGAGATAAAATATTAAGATGTTCAATTCTTGAAAAACATAAATTATTGAAGTATTTTCAAAGGGAGCTAATAACGATTGAAAGTGATTTGGAAAAACTTTTATCAAGAGAAGCAATGGAAAGATTTTTACAGTTTGAAGACAGAATAGGAGCAGCTTTAAAAGTTAAGGTAAATAAAATACATAAAAAGAAGTTTGAGGGTTTGAGGGAATTACAAAAGAAGGAGTTAGGTATTAAATTAAACAAAAAGTGGTTTGTAAATAAGACTAATTTAGATATTCCAGATGAGGTTCAGTGGGTTCTTTCATTAGGACATAAACATGCGTTACCCATTAAACGAGAAGATTTTCCGGTTTTAAAAATGATAACGGACGGAGAGGATTTAGTGCAAACATTAAAATCAAAAGAAGAACAAGAAATAGCTAGGACTAAATTAACTTCAATAATAGATAATCATTTAAATAAGATTAAATTAACTAACAGGGATAGATTTATGTTAGAAAACGTAAAAAAGGCGGATAGTTTTTTGAGAAGAAATAGGGATATACTCATCTTAAAAGCTGATAAAGGTAACACCACAGTAGCTTTAAATAAGAGTGATTATGTTTTAAGAATTAACAGTATTGTAGGAGATGTTGCTAATTATAAGTTAGCAAACAAAGATCCAACAACAAAATTGCAGAGGATTAATAATGTGTTGGTTGAAGAACTTTTTAAACAAAAAGTTATTACAATTTTAGAGAAAAACAAGCTTAAAACCAATGTTTCTACAGCTCCAAGATTGTATGGGTTACCTAAAATTCACAAGGAGGATTTTCCTTTAAGACCGATTTGTTCTTTTATAAATTCTCCATCTTATGAGTTATGTAAATATATTACAATGATTTTAAAAAAGATTACAGAAAATTCAAAATATAATGTTAAAAATTCGCTTGAATTTAAAGAGAGGATAAGGAACATAAGTGTTCTGAATGATGAAAAATTAGTATCTTTTGATGTAGTCTCTTTATTTCCAAGTATACCTGTTGATTTGGCATTGAATATTATTGAAGAAAAATGGAACGTAATACAGGAATATACTAGGATGGAAAAATGTTTATTTTTACGAATTTTAAAATTCTGTATTGAAGATAACAGATACTTTCAATATAATGGTAACATATATTTGCAACAAAAAGGGCTTCCAATGGGATCTCCAGCTTCCCCTGTTGTGGCAGATATTATTATGGAGAAATTATTAGACACGTGCATTAATGAAATTAGTATAAAACCAAGAATAATGACAAAATATGTTGATGATTTGTTTTGTATTATTTCTGCATCTGGTATTGAAAATATGTTAGAAACATTAAATAATTTCAATAGTTGTATAAAATTTACAATAGAAATAGAAAATAATTTTAAATTGCCCTATTTAGATACGTTAGTAGTAAGGAGAGGGAATAAACTAAAAATGGATTGGTATCAAAAGCCAACAGCTTCCGGGAGAATTATTAATTATTATTCAAAGCATAATAAAAGAATAATTATTAATACGGGAAAAAATTTGATAGAAAAAGTACTTAAGCTAAGTGATAAGGAATTTCACAAAAGCAATAAAGATAAAGTTAAAAAGATATTAATTGATAATAATTTTCCAATGAGAGTGATAAATAGTTTGTTTAAACAGTTAAGGTTTAGAAGAGAAAATAATACAAGAGATGTTACAGAAACTAAAGTTTACAAGTCTTAAATTTATGTACCAGAAATAGCAGAAAGGATTGAAAAATCAAAAATTTTTGATGGGGATAAATATAAAATGGCATACAAAACTTATAATACTTTAAATAGATTATTTAGTAAAACAAAAGATAAGATTAAAAAATGGGACATGTCAAATGTAGTTTACAAAATACCTTGTAATGGTAATGATAGTGAGAATTGTAATAAGGAATATGTAGGTACGACAAAAAATAAACTAAAAACTATAATAGCTGGACATAAGTCTGATCAAAGATACAGGGACGTTAATAATTCACAAAAAACTGCATTATCTTCCCATTGTGCCAGATTTAATCATTATCCTAACTTTGAAGATGCATCTGTTTTAAATATAGAAAATAATTATAAGCGTCGGTATATGTTAGAGATGTTACAAATAATTAAAATACCAGCAACAAAAAGAATAAACTTTAAGGCTGATACTGATAATGTTGCGCAATGTTATAGACATTTAGTGCATAAAAATTAATTAACGTTTGAGAATATATGATTGCTTGTAACATTTCTATCGTGAAAGTTTATGTTAATGTATTTGTATTAAGTTTTTAAAATTTTAAAGTAATTTGAATGTTTTCTGTTTTTAAAATTTTTATAAGAATGTAAATGTTTAAAATTATTGAGTTATTTTACTTGAATGTTTTTTGAGTTTTTAAATTTATAAAAATGTAAATGTTTAAATATTTGAGTTTTTTGTCGTTTGATTTTTAATTTTTCTGTTTTTGTTTGAAAAAATAATTTCATTTTAATTTTTGTTATTTTTGAAAAAAGAAAATTTAATTTTTTGTTTCCTGTTTCCTGATGATGCCAGCCAAAGGTGTGGCGAAATATTGAAAATATAAATAAAAAAAATTTTTATTATTTATAAAACTGACCTAGTGCTTAATAAATTAGAAAAGAAAAAAAAACATTTTTTATTAACTTTTAACGATTACTGCGCACAAAAAAAGCAACATGGTTGGTTTTAACTTAAAAAAAATCTAACCACAACCAAAGTTTTATAACTTATTAAAAATAATATAAAGTATTTAACCATAATATATTAGTATTAATCAAAGTATGGCTAAAAGCAACAGAATTATGTTTGGGCTAAAAAATATTAATTGTTCTAGTTCTTGTCATTTTAGTAACTTTTCTGGTAGCTAAAATTTGAAGTTAATTATTGTTAGAGAAAAAGAAAAAAAAAAAAGAAATTTATGTACAAAATAAATAATTAAAAATTATATGAAAACAAATAAAAAGGGAATTAAAACATTAAAAAAAAGGTTTAAATAAATATGTATGTAAGTATTGTAAGCATATAAATCTTTATTTTTGTGTTTGAAGCACAATTGTGAAATCAGTTATTTAGGCTTATAAACTATATTTTTATAAAACTGATTTTTATAGCCTATGATCGAAGCATTATTATCAGCAAATAATTGATTTTTTGTGAATTTATGTTTTTAAATAATTTTGATGACAGATCGTTAATGAATAATACAATAATAACTTAGTCTTTTATATCAGGAAATTTTTGCACTTACGAGACTATATTATAAATTAATTATACAACATGAGATTTTCAGCTATATTATAGTGTTTTAATTTAAACACTTAATGTTTATTTTTGAACAATATTATGGTTATATTTTACCAAATTATTGTTTTGATAGACAACAATATGGTTGCAACTGTAACAATACTATGTTTTGTTGGCAACCATATAATGCAACCATAATATGTTGCTCTTAAATTATGGTTACCTCAACCATGTTTTTTCTTTGCGTGTATGAGCGTCGGTATACTTATAGTAAAAACATTTTCCTACGGCTTCTTTTTAAATTTACCAAAAAATATATTGCTATGTCCTCATTCATGAGTCAAACTTACATTTGGCGAATTTATATGTTTTCCTCCTAAATTTATGCTGTTGTTAATAAAAAATTGATTATTTAAACAATGTGTTGCTAAAAGTGAGTTATTCACTATTGTCGTAAACAAACTGTCCCCGTGGTACATAAATATTTGTTAACATTTAAAAATTAAATTAAAAAAGTGAAAGATAACTTTTTGGCCAAAATACTATCCACAACCAAAAGATATATAACAGTTCATTATAAGGATTATATATAGTGCGTTAGGTAAACTTAGACTTTAGGCATACAAATGCTTGCAGGCCGACCGGTAAATAATAGTAAGCAACGGCAAAAGTTTTTATAATCCGTGTTTCCACAAGACATTAGAGAAATATTAATCATAGATAAGAGAACAACTCTTTCGAAGTGCCAAACGGCTTCAATATAAGAAAGATCTAGTAAAAGACACTGCTTTTTAACAAAATTTGGAAAAGTTTTAGTAAGCAAGTTCGTCTTAGCACACCCTGTTAGGGATTGGCTTCAGTAAGGAGGGGTGATTTTGAATATATGGCATTATAAATAATAGTGTTATTTTGTTTTTAGAGAAATTAAAATATCTGCCACGTATTAGGGTGTTACTTTATAATATAAAATATTATCGGGTACAAATTGACTTTCGTTTGGTACTTAAAATTAAGTTTTTTTGAGAATGACATTTTTTTTCTCTCTTCTGCTTTTTTAATAAAAGGAAATACTCAGAAAAATAAAAAATTTAAGAAATTCAAGTATATTTTAAATTTACAAAAGCAACAAAAAAAAATTCAATCACAACTTAACCCGTTTCCTTTAAACTTGATCATTTCTTTTAATATAAAAACCCCTTTTTGAAATTCCTGTTTAGCTTTAAATCAATGACATAATTTTACATTGAAGATTGATCAATAAGTTTGCGTAGGACTAGATTATAAAAATATTCCCTAGAGAACATATTTTTTTAAAAGAAAAAAAAAAATACCTTAATTTCTCACGATAATGCGTAAAACTTAAAATAAAAAATCCGTGATATGTTTTTCATACGTTCCTTAAAAAATAAGAAATACAAATTGAGAAGGAGAGACAAAATAATGTGTACAATTATTATCTGGCATATAAATACAAGCAATAAACAATAATATAAATTGGTATCATCAGATAATTTGTAAAATTGTCAAGATCTTCCGCCGCCACATATTTATTTTATGCTCGTTTTTAAGAAGTCAAAGCTTCCCCCTCGTCAGGAAACGCTTAACATTATTTAATGCGTTCGTTGTGCTGTTTTTGTTCAATAAGTGTTTGTATTGTTAATGTGTTTAAGAGAAAAATTAAAAACTTTTTTACGCTGCAGTGCAGACGACCAACAGTGGCAAAAGGAACTACAACAAGTAACAATAATGCAGCCAATTTTACAATGATCACAACAAATCATGACTATATTCTAAAAAAAATAAATAAATAAAAAGAAAAAAAATAAAAAGCCTGGCTAATTTGTTTTATGTGAATTATAAATGTATTTGTAAAGTGTAGAGTTGATATCGATAGTATGGTAACAAAACGTAGATACAAATTCTTGTGTTTTGTACGCTTTTAAGTTTAGTTGAACACAGTTGGTAATCAAATCTACAACATGCAAAATACGAAAATGACCAACAGCAGCAGGAACCGCAAAAAAACAATATAAGAAATCTGCTTAACAGGATGAATAAACAAATTGGTAGCCGATTTTTAAAAGTAACTTCAAGTGTCACCGCCAACTGTGAAAGATTATTTATAACTACGAATATTTGATATCAAGCAAATGTTACACTCATACGATTATTTGTTTGGAAATTGTTGAAATGATATTATAATATGTAAATACCCTACAACAAG
Organism: Gymnosoma rotundatum; assembly: GCA_916610165.2. NCBI lineage: Eukaryota > Metazoa > Arthropoda > Insecta > Diptera > Tachinidae > Gymnosoma > Gymnosoma rotundatum. The sequence continues at coordinate 79,254,946 of OU744340.1, forward strand.
TGATGTTTGTTAAAAGTTTAAAATAATAAAGTCACGAATGCAAGTTTAAAAATTATTTAACGTGACGACAACATGATCGCATTTATGAATGAAAATAAGATTGCGAAGGTCCGTTTGTTTATTGTATAGCGTTCTCTTTTTTGTGTGACGTAGACATAGGATACGTTTTGTAAACAAAGTACATTTTTGTATGGAAAGTGCAACAAATTAAAGTAGAAAACGTGAAAATTTTATTCACCCTTAACTAAATTTTTGGGATAATTTTTTACCCACGCCGCACTCCATAATTTATAACTTACTTTGAACTGAAGCATATTCTTTAAAACTCCGTGTATTGTCAGTTCATGTCGGCATCTTGAAGTGTATAAGTGGATTTCGCGCTACGTTAAATAAAATCTGTGCTGGGTATATGTTGCGGTATAAAATTACCCCACGAATGTAGTTATGTAATTTATTTTTATTCTTGGTATTTATTTATTTTTTTATTATGTAGACAAAATAAAGGGCTATTTAAGTAAATCTGAAACAGAAAAAAAATTTTGATGAAGACGACTTATCTGATGACGCAGGAGATGATGATATTTTCCAAGACGATGATGACGTAAGTGACGGGGGAATGGATATAAGCGATAACGATACAGAAAGCGAATTAGAAGACGAAAAGCTGCAAATATTAAGAATAAAGTATGCCGACGTGATTTTTTAAAAGAAGTAGGGATATCTTTGGTCAAACCACACGTCAAAGAACGAAGTAAGATGTCATTAAACTTATCAAGAGATTTGAACTATGTCATTGCTCAACTTCTAGGCGAAGAAGAACTTGGTAACCAATCAGTACCGAGTCAGCCAAAAAGGTCAAAAAGTGGCCGATGTTAAATATGTCCGCGTCTAAAAGAAGTAAAAACAACTAAAATATGTTCCAAATGCAATAAATTTAATTGCAAAATGCATTCTAAAGAACTAAAAGTCTGTACAGTATGTGAAAAGTGATTTCAAACAGACTGTTTTACATGAAGAACATCCTCTGTCAGAATTTTTATGTTATACCATATATATTTTTTTCTTTAAATTTATTTTATTTAATGTTTCTTTAATATGAATTACAAATTTAAAGTTTTATAATAATACATAAAATTTTTTTTCTAAAAGAAGAATATATCTAATTTTTAAGTTAATTTTTTTAACCCGCTCGAAAAATATTTTAACTTTCTAATATATGAATTTTTTAACATGACAACAATCTCAGTTTTATAAAAAATAAACAATTGTAATATTTCGCATTAATACTTTCTGTTTTCATGTGAGGCCCTGAAAAATAGAAAGAATTTTCGATTGGGGTAAAAAATTACCCCACCAATGTAGTAACGTAAGCTAAAAAAGCAAATGTAGTTAAGGATTAAAAATAAAAATGAAGTGCACTTAATAAATGTGATAATGAAAACAATTTAAAAGCTTTTTCAAGACGGTTTGCTCCTGAAACAATATTTTATAAAAGATTAATTTAAACAGGCTCATCATATTAAATGCAATGAAAAAGAAAAACAAATTTTTTGACCAAAAATATATATTTAAGTTCGAAAAAAAAATTATTAAAATATAAAACTAAATTCTATTTAAAACATTTTGGTTCTAATTTTATTAAAAAAAAAACAAATTTGCAGCATAGAAAGGGTTATTTTACTTTTAGTAACTTGGCATTACGTTCAGTAATAATTATTGTATATTTCCTTTATAAAAATATTAATTTGCAATAACTAATGAAATTAATTCTTAAATAAAATTTTTTTTCAATATGAAAATTTATTATTCGGAATCTTTTCAAATTTAATTTACTTTATTCGTGCTTGATTCCTTCAAATATAAATATTTCATAATATTCTCATGAAATATTTATTATTTTAAACTAAACTAAAAAAATGATGAAATGTATTACTACGGGGAAAGCATATCCATATGGCCATTTTACTACTGATAAATATATGGAGCGGGTCCAAAATGCTTTGGGAGGATAATTTATTTACACACAGAAAAAAAAAATTTGGTAAAAATTCGCTTGATATTTAAAGAATTCAATAACTAATATAATAATTTGATTTTTATCATTAATAATTTATAATCTTGATTTATTTTTTATATTAGAAGCTAACAAATGATATTTTCCTCTAAATGTTAGTATAAACACCTCTTAAAAAAGGTAGCCTGACTGATTTGTGTCTTTACTAAAATCTATTCTATTAAATATTAGATGCAACTAAATTATTCAGCACATTATTACTGGAAACCAAATTTAGGTAGTGAGAGTCAAAGAACTTGATTGTATATTCTGAAATCGAAAAATGTTCGACATAATAAAAATATAATTTGTACACATGACACAAAAAATCAACAATATTTCAGTTGAAAAAATACAAAGACTAATAGAAGTGGTGAAGAGTTTTTCAATACTGTTGAAGAGTAAGTTCAAAATTATCTCAGAAAGTCATTTGTAAATAAAAATAATTTTAAAATGTTTAATACACTTCGTAGCGGCAACATGTGCGGTATGGGATGGCAAGTTGAAGAAACTATGTGGAAAAGGAGAAACCAAGATGTAAAGCAAGGAAAAGGTTCGAATCATGAAATTTATAATGTTATTCCTATAATTTATTTTTAAAATAAACGTAAATATTAAAAAAAAATTTTTTATGTTTGATTCACAATAATATTTTATAGTCACCCAAGTATCATTTTTTTAAATAGTTGTGACCGCTATATTCATTCAGTTATTGCAACCGAATTCAAGATAATACACACAGCCGACAAAATTCGATTGGCAACAAATTCGGTTTTTAATACGAATTTCTTTTCTCTGTGTAGAAAAAATAATTTTCATTTTATTTCGTTTGAAATTTCTACTCAAATATTTATGGTTTCATTTAAAAATCAAGTTAACCATACTACTTTAATGCAACACATGGCGATCATAACATTCGGCAAAGCTCAACTTTATTAAAAAATAACAATAATGGCCAATCATGCATATTTTCTTATCAATTATCACAGAAATGTAATAATTTGTTGCCAGCAAGCACATGTTGTCAACATGGTCTCATTTTTGTGTCATTGTATTTGGAATTAATTTAATAACTTGCATTTTTCTTACCCAACTGTCATCTTGGAGGCTTCGTTAGTGATTTTAAATGCAAAAACCGGCAGTAACAGCAGTCACAAAATAAACAGTCTGTGAATTTGAATAATGTTTGAATATTTGCTTTATCATTAACTCAAACCAATTCAACTACTCAATTATTTAAAAAAAGTTCTTTATTTTGTTATTGTTGTTGTTGTAAATTTTTGTTTCATTTTAAACTTCAAAAGGCCGCCAAAAATTTTATTTTGTGTGGTTTCTCCATTAAAATATACATTTAAGTTTAGACGCTGGACAAACATGTGCTGCCGCACATTTCAAAAAGCAGAAATGGTAGATATTTGTTATTGATACACACAGTGTAACGCAAGCAAATTGGTGATAATAATCATTTAAGAATTCATTATAAATTAAGAGAAAATCAAGCGACTGGTTTCAGTTTGATTAACACTATTATTTCATGTTTTTTTTTTTAATTATAGAAAAAAGTGGCTAGAGATGTGTTTCTTTAGTTGTAGAGCATTGCATTTCTATTAGTCAATTAGGTTGAAAAAGTGGAAATGTATTTATATGTACTAAAGTGCTGGCTGCATCAAGCGAATTTTAAAGTCTTAAATAGGGTTTTTATCATAGTCAAAACCACCGCTACACTAGGCATCAGGTGACCAACTAATGAGTGCGAAATTGTTTACATACATATCCAGTGTCGTTTTTAATATTATTGCCGAATAGTAATAAGCTAAATTTTTTAATTCGAATAATCGTTGGCGAAATTCTAAGATTAAAATCTACTTAGGGATCTTCACGCCGACATTTAACTAAGGTGTGTTCACACATTCTCTTATCTTTGCAAATCTGTGGGAAATAGTAGGAATACTAACGGTTACGCGTCAACATTTACCACCCAAACGTAACTCGCAACAATGTCACAGGTTAGTAACTTGATAGGAATAAATAGCTTTTCAAAGATCGTATAAGCTAAAATTAAGAACACGTGAGTTATGGGCTAAGATTTTCAGGAAAAAACTGCTTAAAAAAAGTATTATATTTAGTATTATAACCAACTGAAAATTTTTTTTCAGCTTTAAGTCTCGTATATTTTAATTCCAGAAACAAAAATTATTTAAAAAATTTATTGTGAGAAGAAAAATAGATGGGTTTCAAACCTCTTACATCCATCACTCCCACCATCAGTCTTCACGGTATTGTAGAGCAATCCGCAGAAGAAGTCTTCTAAAAATTAAATTCCACTGTGATGTGGCGGGCATAAAGAGGTATTACGTCCCGCTCAAACTAATCTCACTTATTAGGCAGCTTTACCAAATTTAATACGGAAATACACCAAGGAATTTTGTAAAAATTAAGGTCGTGCTATTTAAGGCTGTATATTTTATCAGCACTTCTACTAAAGATAATCCTGTTTACAACTTATCAAAGTCCACTTTATAACGGCAATGGAAACACATGGACATTGTAGTGCCGTTTAAAAGATCTTAAATACGTAGATAATATTTGTCTTTTAGTTCAGAGTCTCTTACACCATTAAACCTGCGAAATGTATGAAGAACAAATACCTTTAAATAAATACCGCTTAACATAATTCTTACAAAAAAAATCAATTTCAAAACAGATTTCAACTGTCTTTCCATAACGGTTCAAAAAAAAAAAATTTTTTTTGAAAAGGTAATCCAGTTTGGAATTAAGCTTTTTTGGCGGAAGTACTTTCCAACTAGATTGCTAACTTAATGATTTTTACAAGGCATGAAACTTTAATAATCAATTCCTGGGAATCGATTACATTAATTATTGTAGGAATTAATGAGTACCATTAGTACGGTGGTCTCTTTTAACATAAAGAACTAGTTCCATTACTACTTCCTTTTTCGATAACTAATGTAATTTGTTTTGTAAGCGAGTAACAAAATATGGCAATCACAAAAGGAAGTCATTATATGGCAAGTACTTTTAAAGGTAATGTCTAATTTTTTGCTGGGTTGTTACTATAACGGTAATAGCAATCGACATTCTGCCGAATTTGCTAGCGTTTGTCTATAATAGTTCAAAAGATAGGCCACTAAAGGTCAAATTACATCAATTATGGGAATACCCTTTAATTTTTGATTTATTTTTGTATTATTTCTTGCTGTTACGGCTCATACATAATACACATAAAAAACATTTATATTGTATGAGGACACCCATTAATTTTTAAAACTATGAACTCTTTTTAAAGAAAAGTTTTTCAAAATCAGATCAGAAAAAACGGAGTTCTGCGGCCACAAGCATTAAAAAAATGCAACATTCAGTCAAATTGATAACCGCCTTCTTTTTGTAAAGTAAAATAAAGGTAAATAAAATCATTCGCGTTATTGCGGTGCTTTAAAAAATATTTGCAACAAGCGTTAATAAAATGATTGATGTCAGCTGTTTTTTTAATTCTTGAGGGTAGTATTCATTAATATGGTGGTTCGGGAAAATATATTGACAACCGTGATCAGAAGCCATCTTGTCACTTCAATCGCACAAAGTTAACCATCATTACCCCTTTTTTCAAAACATAAAGTGAGATTTTTTTTCCTTCTTTTTTCTCACATTCAAAAATAAAATATTAAATTAATTATTTTATACAATTAAAATAGAATAACTTATTTGAAATAAAAATTACAAAAATGTATCTATATACAAAAATAGCTAGTATACTTGAGAGCCCGTTAGGAGGGGCAGCGTATAAGATAATTTATAATTACTATTTGTTTATTTATAGTAAAATTTATTTACATATTTGGATTGAATAAACGTATAAAAAAAAGTTAACAATCATTACAGAAGATCGAGCTGGTTTTAAATAAATGTCTTCGCAGGATCTTGTAAATATTCTGGTCTAGTGATATCTAATACACAAATTATGTTCAGCTTGAGATTCAAGTGTATAATCTATCTGTATTTTACTTTTCTTGTTCTTTTATACAATTGAAAATTACGAATTAATAGTTTCTTTATTGTAAAAACAAATTTAACTTAGTTCAGGTTTATAATATGCAAAATTTTAATGCAAATTTTTTTTAACTCTCTTTTAAAGTTGCAGCGAGCGATATGCGTTAATTACTTTAATTGTGCTTGATTCCTTTAAATATAAGTATTTCATGATATTCTTATGAAATATTTATGTTTTGACTAAAATAAAAAATGAAATGTATTACTGCGGGGAAAGCATATCCATATGGCCATTTCGCTACTGGTCATATATAGCTCATCAGTGGAGTCTACCCAAATTTTGTCAGCAAAACCTCGATGGGCAAAAATTGGAAAGAAATGAGAGGAATCTGCTAATGTTTCTTAAAGGATTAAGTAACAAAAGAGTATTTTGAAAATTATTACTTTACCATTTTGCACTAAAAAAATACTGGTTTGCTCATATATCATTAAAATTAATTTACAACTATTTGGAAGCACTCGTATGGAAAATTAAAAATATATCTTTTAAATATTGTAAACCAGTGCACATTAGTCTTAACTTTAGAACAGTAAAATCTGGACCTAAAGTATTCTCCTATCGATACAGCATTCAAAACCAAAAAACTTCATACAATTCATTGATGGCTTTCTTGTCGCACTGTAAATAACGTTAACATGAATTAACTAATTTATACTCTGTGATTATTTGAAATTAGAAGGACACCTGAAGAAAAAGGACTAGAAAAACTGCTCACAAAAAATAATAAAAAACACATGAACTAAATAATTTTATTCAATGTCTAATAGCAGGGACTAATGATGATCTAGTTATGTACTAAGGGATGAATAAATGTAACATGCTCTATTTCAGATAACATCAGCCGCGACAATAATAAATAACTTATTTTAAGGGTGGTCTTGAGTAACACATTAGAGTTCGAATAATTTATTAGTTTTCTTTTTTATTTGACCTTAACAACAAAGCGGAATATTTTAACCTTTAAGAAAAAATTTAAATTATGCAACAAAAAAGAAATAATATGGAAAAATGTTAATCCTTAAAACTAACAGCCCACACACGTTCTAAATTAAGAGCACGAAAAAATCAAAAGTAAAACAAAAAATTTATTGTTATTCTTTTTTTTTAAGAAAAAGAAATTTGAAAATTTTTATTGCTACAGCGAATGCGATTTAAATATTTTACTTTCAAAAATCTTTTGGAAAGGATTAAATGAATGTGTTTACTTCTATTGTTACAAATATCTCTTGTGCTAAATTTCTTTTATAAGAAGCAATTGTGTGTAAAAAGTTAATTTTGTTTCTTTGTTTGTTGCTTGACTAAGTGAAACTTAAGGCCATTGTTTTTAAACGAGTTGGTGTATTTTCTTTGCTGGTAATTTTCTTTTCTTCCAAAATTTGTTAAGCTCTATAAAAATAGTTATGAAGAATATTAAAGAAAATAGTTAATGTTGTTCAAAAATATAATGAAACAATTTCATGGTTTTCATATTAAATTAAGGCTGAAATGTTTTTATTTAAATAAAATGAAAGATCAAATGCCTACAAAATTCATTGATTGTGTTTAATTTTTGTTTTTGTTTTTTTTTTTTTAAATTTTAAGTTTTGAATAATAATTTCATAGTAAGATAAAAAAGTATCAAAGTGTCCGTGGAATCTGAGAGGCAGCTAAAACTATCCTCTATATTTTTGTTTTAAAATTCTATACTTTAACTGGTTTTATGTTTAGGTTTCAACGGGTACTCTAAAATGAGTAAGAATGCTTGAATAGGGTACCATTGATACCTTTTCTGGCATAGAGAGGGGCTCTGCCAGCGGGTGCATTGACGTTTCTCTATATGATCTGGCTTAGGTCAGATGGTCTAACGAGTCGACATGTTCGATCGCTAAGACAATCTGGCACTTTTTTGATCAGGGCAGGGTGGCTGCTCTAATAAGTTACTGCGGTGGCTGCGGTTACGGGGCACTGCCATGCTAGGAGAATGAAATTACTTCTGCAGAAGTTCTGATGACGAGGAGGATGATGAGACGGTGAAATACCTCCTCTGTCCCTGCCCCTCGCTGGGGTGTGCACGATTAAGATAGCTAGGTCAGCGGGACTACAGGAGCCTATCCTGTATATCACTGCAACCAGGTAGGATCAGTTTATTTTTTAGGTATAGTCGGTGGTTAACTGGCTCACAATCGGACATTGTGAGTCAGTCAATTGAATGAGTGTACTTATATTATTTCCTTGGGCACTGTGCCATGCCAACACATATTACATAGATATTTCATCTAATTAAATATATTTTATTTCGTTAAAAACAGTAAACTACACTGTTCTGCACGAAAATCCTCTTTTAAACCAAAACATGCTTTCTTACTGTTTCCAAATGTGGTGAACACGAATTTGAAGTCAGATTCTGTCTGTCACGCACAGTTTCTTGAGAAATTCTATTTTTTTAATAAAAAAAATGTGAGTTTTTTGTAAATTTTTTTGGCATCAAAACATAGTAAAAAAAATTAAAAAAAATTTTGATGGGAATATTACAAGTAGTTGAAGAAATATGGCTAAAAGTTTTTTTTATAGTGGTATCCTTTTCATTAAAATCCCTACCTGCCCCCTTTTCTCCCTCAATACCCCAACTCCCCCCACCCCCTCCCACTCAGACGCTTTCTTGTCACTATTTTCTTCTAGGATTTGATCAGAACTCTCGAGGCTTTCGCTCCAAGTTTCTCGTCTTTTCTCTCAAAATATGAGGGTGATAGAATTTTTCTGAGTTCAGATTCGCACTCAGCGCACGAGAAAACACGAGAAACAGGCAAAATTGTTCAAGGGAGGGGCGAAAAGTTTTTTTTTTGCAGAACAGTGCTATTAGCGTAGGAGTAAATGAAGTGTACTTTTTTGCCGCAGGGAAAACGAAGATTTATTTTTGAAAATTTAATTTAAAAGTGATTATTTATTAATTAGCAATCAGTGACAATTGGAGCTGATAAAATTATATAACCTACGTTGGCCTTAGCCATAATTCAGTTAGAGGCAAGTCAGCTATTCTATGATATATAGATAAATGCATAATATCATCTACGATAAGCGTAGTAGTGATTTAAAATATTAGTATCTCTTCCTTCGCGGCTGCAGTGTAGTTATACTTTATTTATTTTATTAAAACAATTGTGCAGCCGTCGTAGAAAGCATTGGGGGATGTCATTGAGATAGTAGCGAAAATCACATTAGATGTGTTGAAGAAAGCTATCTTGAGTGAGTGTCTGAGAGGAAGAATGCATACCATCAAAAACGTCCTATTCATTAGATCAGCAGTTACGTGGTAACCTCGTACGCTGTTCATTAGATTTGTAGTGTAGTTGGGAACCCTTATTTAACCAACAATTACACTGTACAACACACCAAAAAATTACAAGGTCCGGGCTATAAATTCTGATAGAGGAGACAAAAAAAGAGATACGTGTATCGGCGTTTTGAAAGTTTACATCTGAATTTCATTTGAGAGGGGGTTAAAGTTTTCCAGCTCTGGCACATTCTTATTGTTAAACGGCTTAAAAAATCATGTGACCCTTACATTTTAGGTATAAAATGTGTTCAGCGAATTTATGTGAAATGTTACGAAGAACATTTTTGTAGAAATTTTAACCCTCTAACTCCTCAAAATATGGGTCTTTTTTGTCCTTCTTTTCAAAAAGAGCAAAAAACACCATTAAAACAGGGCTTTAGAGGGTTAAAATGTTCCACAAAAATGTTACCCGTTAAATTCTACTATAAGTCCCTGAATACACCAAAAAGGAAAATTCAACCATAAAGTCAGAAATAAGACGCAACAAAAGAGAGCTTAGGGTTAATTTCGCATTTATTAAGAATTTTGTTTTAAAGCAAATTTGGATAGCATTAATTACATTTTTTTTAGCTCTAGGCAATTCCACTTCATTATCGTACAACGTCCAGCATATTTCAGCGATAAGCGAATGAATGCTTTTACCTTTATAGCGTTCTTCAATGGGTACGCATGTCTGATGAAATTTTTCACCATGCTCATCAGATTCTGTTGACAACTGGTTCCCAAAGTAATCCATATGGGAATTAAAAAAATTAATTTTTGTTCATATGAACGCCTAGTTTTTCAAAAGCTCTAAGCATGGTGTCTACGTATATTCGAGCAGTAGGAAAACGATTTTTGCCTAAGACATTGTATATCACTTCCTTAATGCTTTTCCACGCATCAAGCTCAATTGGTGAGAGCGTTTCGTCGAAGTAAGTATTAGCTTTCTTATATCTGGACCAACAAAAACGCCTGTTGGTATAAAACCAATTTTAAGACTTTTAACAATAACAACGACTTGAAGAACATATACATACCTTCTTTAATCTTTGCTTCACTTAATTTTGGAGACATTGTTTTCAGAAAATTAAATGCTGATCCATTTATATGCAGACATTTAACAAAGTTTTTTACCACACCAAGTTTGATATGCAATGGGGGTAAGAGAATTTTTTCAGTTGGTACCAATGCTTGACGTGCGATATTGTGCTCTCCTAATGTTCCCTCAGCTCTCAACTTCCATTGTTTTTTGGAAGATTGATCACCCTTCCACTTGCTATCCCAAGTGCATAACAAGCATCCGTACTTAACGTATCCGGCCTTCATACCTGAAAGGAAACTAGCGACTTTTAAGTCACAGCAGATCCGCTACTTATGGTCTTCATATTTTACGGAGTCCAGTATATTAGTTTTATAGAATCATAGCTTTCTTTAATGTTCATTCCGCAGGCAATTGGAATTGGATTTTTAGTATTATCGTAATACAGAAGTTGAGCTTTTATACTCTTCTTAGATGAATCAATAAATACACGCCAGTCCTCGTGGTTATACTGAAAATTCATTGCATTCATTATTCCTTTAATATCGTTGCAATAAGCAAACGTGTTATCATCGTTTACTGAAAAGAATGGCAGAAAGCTGTCTTGATGCTTACGAAAGCGGGTAACATTGACACCAGGTTCAAGTATATGAAGACCTTTGAAGTCTGCAGCTAAAATTTCTGATTATTTTTTTTAGACAGATTCAGTCTCCGAGCCAATGCATTTAAATGTCTTGAGACATTAATATTGGTCTTGGGATAACTTCGTTTCCTTTGTAATCACTATCTGCGCAATAAAAGGTTCCTGTTTCAGCGATGGTTCCATCAACATAATGACAAGGACATAGGAATATCAAACTGCATTGAATTTAGTTGACCTTCAGCGAGAGTTCAAAAATAAAACTATAGTTTTAGAACAAAGAAAAATTAATTACCTTTGGACCACAAAACTAAGCCATTATAACAAATGCGACAGCAATGCTTCGGCGTCCACAGTTCATCCGGAAAAACTTCTAGCTCAAAATACCTTTTATAGATGTCTTCAACTTTACTATTGAAAAACGTAACTTTATATTCCGGTATAGTATGTTTACCGCAGATATAGCAAAACAAATCTAATTTTTTCAAACAATTGGACATTGTTGCCAAAACAAATCTTACACGTAAACTGAGTTTCTTTCTTAATTAATTTAGTATTACTATGGGATGGTCAATCTTTTGAAACTTGAATGCAACTGATGCTCTTAACAAAATTACTTGAATATTTAAACGGGCAAGAAAACACACAGAAAAGGACTCAATTTGCGTAGAAGAGGAGTTTTTAACTAAAACATTTTAATTTTTAGTGTTTAATAACTACCTAGTTCTATTTATAATATAGAAAACATCGATATTTATTATTGCAGTAATTCATTCATACATAAGTATTATTTAACCTTTTTTAACATTCCCAAATGCAATTTTAACAGAATTTTTACAACCGAAATTATTACCCTTTTCACATCACATTTGAAAACATTTTCAGTTTCAACTGAAATTATTTACCTATTGCTGTTAAATATTCTAGTACCTGGTTTTATTTAGGAACATTCCCAAATTTGTGGAATTTTAACAACCACAATTACTAATTACATTATTTTGTACATCCAAATTGGCCTGATTTATTCTAAATAAAACATTTTCTTTTTAATGTTCAATTGAAATTTTTTTATATTTACCTGTTTTTTTTTTGGTCTATGGACATTCTCGAATTGGTTTTTTCTAAAACAGATTTTTTAAAACCACAATTATTATCCCTTTTCACACGTAATAAAATCTGGTTTATAAAAGGGCAGTAGTAATAATAATTTTCGTAAGATAAAGGTAAAAGCATTCATTCGCTTGTCGCTGAAATATGCTGGACGTTGTACGATAATGAAGTGGAACTGCCTAGAGCTAAAAAAAATGTAATTAATGCTATCCAAATTTGCTTTAAAACAAAATTCTTAATAAATGCGAAATTAACCCTAAGCTCTCTTTTGTTGCGTCTTATTTCTGACTTTATGGTTGAATTTTCCTTTTTGGTGTATTCAGGGACTTATAGTAGAATTTAACGGGTAACATTTTTGTGGAACATTTTAACCCTCTAAAGCCCTGTTTTAATGGTGTTTTTTGCTCTTTTTGAAAAGAAGGACAAAAAAGACCCATATTTTGAGGAGTTAGAGGGTTAAAATTTCTACAAAAATGTTCTTCGTAACATTTCACATAAATTTGCTGAACATATTTTATACCTAAAATGTAAGGGTCACATGATTTTTTAAGCCGTTTAACAATAAGAATGTGCCAGAGCTGGGAAACTTTAACCCCCTCTCAAATGAAATTCAGATGTAAACTTTCAAAACGCCGATACACGTATCTCTTTTTTTGTCTCCTCTATCAGAATTTATAGCCTGGACCTTGTAATTTTGGAAAAAATTTGATTTTGTTGTACAGTGTTATTAGCTTGGCGTCGGAAGGCCTCTAGAAAACCTAATAAAAACTGAGACGGCTGCTATATTACCGAAAGCATATTTTTCATGCAAAGCGAGGACATGTCTTTGGCTACAAGTAGCTTGCACACTTTTAATTCTAGTTTGTACTCATGTTTTCAACATCAGTCATTCTTAGGTGCTGTTGCAACTTGTTGAAAGTGCTCTATTCTGTATTAGAAACAGTACTTGATGACAAAACAAAACTATTTTTAATTGACTTCAAAAAAAGAAGGAAGTTAGCAATTCGACTGAATGTTGCTTATTTATGTTTGTGCCTGCAGAACTGAGTCATTTTTGAACAGATTTTGAAAATTTTTCGTAATTTGATAGACTATGCTTACAGATTGGTCATGTTTCAAAAACAGTTCATAATCTTAAAAACTAAAGGGTGTCCTCATACAACAAACTTTTCTTATGTATTATGAACTGTAAAGGGCATTTCTTTAAAATTATACTATAGCTCTTAATAACTATGTTATCTAAAAGCAAATCTAAAAATTAAAGGGTGCCCCCAGAAATGATCCAAATTTAATTATTTGCGCCTATCTTTTGAACCGTTATAGAAAGACACTTGATAATTCGACAGAATGTCGATTGCTATGGTCGTTGTGGTAACAAGTATGAATATTCAAAATATAAATTAAAGGGTGCCCCAATATTTCAAGTAATTTTAAGTATATAAACATCCTTTTTACCAGTTGTATATAGACGCTTGAAATATACAACGAACCTGTATTGATAAGTTCGCTATAACAAGAAATAAAAAATTTGGATTTGGAAATTTAAGGGTGTACCGATAATTGATGCAAATTCTGATATATGGCTGAATTTTTGTACCGTTATAGACAGAACGCTGAAACTATAAAATAACCTGTATTGCTAAGATCGCTATATCGAGTTTATAATTTAAATTTAGAAATTAAAGGGTATACTAAAAATGATGTAATTAAATTAATTAAATATATTAATATATATTAAATATTAATATTCAAAATTATAAGTTAAAGGGTGCCCCAAGAGTTTAGTTAATTTACTCCTAAACAGTTGTAGACAGCCGTTCGAAATATACAAAAAACCTGTGTAATTAACTTCGCTGTATGAGCATGTATAAAATTTGGATTTGAAAATAAACACGTGACCCAATAGTTGATGTAATTTGGTGCTATAATAAGAAGCTTAAAATTTGAATTTAAAAATTAAAGGGTGTTACCAAAACTAATGTTGGGTTTAATAAGAAGTATAAAAATTTTAAATTATATATTAAAGGGTTTTACAATAGTTGATATAATCTGATGTATATAGCCAAACTGTTGAACCGTTATAGACAGACGGTTGAATTTTACAAAGAACCTGATTACTAAATCTATTACAACAGCAATTATATACTATGAATTTGGAAGTTAAAAAGTGCCTCTATAGTTGCTGTAATTTGATGTATATTACCAAACTGTTGAATAGGTATAAAATTTGGAGATAGAAGGATGTAATTTAATCTAATGTATGTGGCCATACTCTTAAACTGTTATGGACAGACATGGGAAATCTCTTTTGACGTCAGTTTTTTTGCAAGAATTATTTCATATTATTTTTATTAAAAAAAGATAAAAAAGACATAAAGTAACTCATTATTTAAGTTTCAAATCAAATGAATTAGCATCTCCGTTGAGTTAAAAAAATTAAACAAGAAGTTGTTAAAATAAAAAGTAGTCGCTGCTTTTACTCTGCTTTCCCTGTTGGCTTTAGTTCTGTTAGTTTTTTAAACTTTAGGACTTTCTGTATTTTTCATTACTAACTTTTAGATACTGATAAATATAAATATTAAAAAGCATTTTATTTTTAAATCCCTGGTTTAAAAATAAATTTTTGAAAAATAAAAATAAAACTGTATTGGGTATAAATATATCCCACATACCTAAGGATGTGTCCAGGTTGTATTACAAAACATGCAACTTCAAGTCATTTTTGGTTTTCCTTGGCGTTAATGTGTTGAAAATGCTTAATTATTTAAAAATATCTACATGATATTTTACACCAGTCATAATTTTATGTTGTTAATCTATAAGTTTTCTTTTTAGACAAGAAACGAAATCTGCATTTAATAACTTTTTTTACTTTTGGTTCAGTTACTTCTTCTCCTTGTTCAAAACGTACAGTATCAAACTGTGAAAACAGTATTAAATTTCTTTTTTTTGCCTTAAAATCGTGAATTATTTTTGAACCATTAACATGGGCTCTTGGTTTCGTATTTATAACATGCAACATGTTCGCACTCTTTCAAGGTCAGTGGATGTCATAGTGGCAACAAAATATTGAATTATGGCCAGGCAAACGCAACTCATATTTTATTTTATCAACAGATTATTATCACACAAATGTACAACATAAAACATAAAAATGAAAGATAATGAAATGATAAATCATAATTTTTACTAAAAGGAAGAATAAAAAATAATTATGATTTTTTGAGACTTAACAAAAAAACGAACGAATATCCTGAATTAAAAAGGTGAGAAATTAGGTCAAATAAATAATGATTAAAGAAAATATTAACATTTAATAAGTTAAAGCCAACAGGATGATAATAATAATATGACATATTTAAATGTTGAAAAAAAAAACAACAAAAAAAGTAAGACATTCTTATAAATTATGTGATGACAAATTAAACGATAGTGATGATAATAAAATGACAAGTGTTGAGTTAAACATGCAAATAAAAACATGTAGTGGTATTGAGTTAAACAAAAGCACCACCATAAACTCATGAAAAACGTTTAAACTTTTTTATAAAATCAAAATAAATAAAACATATCTGCTTAATGACAATTAAAGGAAATATTGTTTTATGTAAGTTATATCTTAAAAAATTTTTTTAATAATTTATTGCGAGTTTTACTTTTGAATTCTACATAATTTAAGTGGCTTGTAAAAGTTTTGCTGTTTCTTATTCTGGTCATATTAATTTCAATAATACACAATTTAAGTTGATATTAGCGTGTAGTATAGTGCAAGAGAAAGCTGCGGTCTTCAATGAACTCTACTTGTTACGAGTGTTTTTTTAGTTAAAAAAATTTTAATATCATAGTTTTGTTTACAAAATTATTCATATTTATCTATGCAAAGAGTGCTCATTATTTTTTAATGTTTATTTGTCGATACAAAATTATTAACCTAACAACAGTTATTCAAATCTTAAACCTAACAGTTATGCCTTACTAAGTCAAATAAATGCTAGACAAAATGGCATTAAATCTTAGCAGCTGCAAATGCTACGATGCATCTCTCTGACTTTCGACCATGGAATCAATGTCTGCCTTGTAGTAGGTCGTGGTTAGTTACGCGGCACATAAAGGTATTTTGCCAATCTAGCCGGACATTAGGCCAAAAATAAAATTAAATAAATGTAAAAATTTAAATGCGCGGCTCGGCGATCTACATTATTCTGCATTGTATAGAGAATTTTCAAGGCTTTTGCTTTAGATTTGTTGTTTAAGGACGCTGTTAAAATCAGGAAAGTTGGTTAAATTGCATACGTCCTTTTTATTGACTTTTTACGGTTTTGAGAGGTTTGCAATTTATTTATTGTGGCAAAAATGCTATCTTTACAGCTATTTATAATATAAAAATATTTACTTAAAATTTAGGCTATGTTTACAGCTATTTATACTAATTAAAAAAAAATTATTTAAAATTTTTATGATAAGAAATTCTGTTTAAAATTAAAAAAAAAATAATTTTTTTGTTTACCATTTTGCAAAAAAAAAAAATGTGAAAAGGGTTTTGAGAATGAAGGCAGTCAAGCCCCTAAAAATTTTCTATATCAATATAAAATTTAAGATTTCTACGTTGATACTGTAGAAACATACGTTGCGCATTTTTTCCGGTTTCTTTTTTTTTTGCAAATTATGTTTTTGCTCATCTCGAGTAAAAACTTTTTGTCAGTCATAAGATGTTTTGGGCTTTAAAAACTAGTGTTTTCTTAATCATACTGACACTAAATATTATTGGTTTTTTTTAACTTTATAATTAATTTTCTTTTCTAACTTTGTCAAGGACTAAGTCAGTTTTTTATAATGAAAATATTGTTTTTACCTTTTTTAATATTTCGCCATCTGGCATCTTTAGGAAATTAGAAACAAAAAAAATTTTAAAACTTTTTTTTTTTTTTTCAAACTAAAAATTAAGTTGAAAGTAGATAGGTAACATGTTTCAAAATCGTTTTATGTGAATACAGTAAGACTTAGAAATGAATTATGGCTAATTTGTGGATGTATCAAAAAGAAGACTTGGAAACAAACACTAACGATGGTAATACAACTACAAAATATTTGTTCCCTAATCCTGAATTAGCTGCAGAAATAATTGGAATTGATTTTATCTATTGAATTAAAGTTATTATTGAAGTAATATAAAGTGGTCACCCAATCTATTTGCAGGAGTTTACAATATTAGGCATTGTTGCCTATTGGGCTGTTATCAAAAAAAGCTTTGGAAAAGGTTTTGAAGAAACAGAAGAAGAAGAACAATGCCACTCATCATCATCTTAGTGCAAAAGAGAAGTTGTTAAAAATAAAATTTATAATTACTATTATAAATCAGTTAATATTATGAAATAAATTCTAAAAATAAAATACAAAAATATATTTTTATTGATATTTTTGGCTGTTGGGATTGGTTATTTATTAGGAAGATACCTTAATCTCGACATAAAAGCTTTGAAATAAATATTTTTTGAAAATTTCCACAAAATTATTCACAGGGATATTTTAGGGGTGGGGTAGAAGGGATATCTCCGCCTGCCCATAAAAAATATTAATACTATTATGACGTGTGTATGCCATTTTCTTTAATTCTTATATAATTTTTAAATTAATATTTTATGTCACCGCCCACATTCTTGTTCCATGTTAAAGTTTTTAGGCTTTCCTTGACCTTTAAAAGTTGCATTTGCTAAACAAAAGTATGGGAAACTACAAAGATCGATATAAAAAAAAAATAATGTTGCTAAGGTTATACCCATTTCAGTTACTGAAAATTCCAAAAATGTTTCTCGATTCATGTTTAGAAGCAGAAAAATGTTTCTGGCAAATATTTTTCAACTGTGAAGTAAGCTGCACTTATTTCGTGGGAAAATTAAGTAATCTGTTCAAACTTTCGAAAATTGTTAGCAACGTTTAAATGAATAACCATCTTACCTGATTGAGACACTGGTACAGAAGCTACGTTAATTATGGCTAAAGGAAATTTATAAACTTTGAAAACTATAACCTAACGTCAACAACAGCAATGTAAAATATTCATAAGCCTCTCTAAACTTTTAGACAAAAAGCATGGGCCTAAAATTTCTAATTTTTCTAGCCTTTCTTTAATTCTTTCTTTAATTCTTTAATCAATTTTTCCTTAAATACGTATTTGGTACTAAAATGTCAGGCTGTTTTGGTGGGGGCTTTCGTTGGTACTAAGAAAAGCTAAGAGGTTAACAGAAGTCGATGTAAGACTCTGCCTTCAATCGTCTGTGTATTCTGTCTAGTATTTTTTTTTATTAATATTGCAATAAAGTATATAGAAGAGTTGCCGACTAAAAGGTAAATCTAGATTAGTTCTTATTATTATGACAGTGGTTCCTTTTCCTTCTCTCGACTTGTATATTAATAAAAAAAAAGAATAAGAAAATTTGCGATGCGCTGATATTCACATTTGTTTTTGTGGCTTAACTCACAAAAAGTTTCGCAGCAAAAAATAATTCAAAATTAGTTAAGTTAAAAAAAATGGAGACCGCAAACAAGGATTGAATTGTGACTTTAGTCGACGAATGGTAACGCTGTAATAAATCTGACCCCCATTCCAAGATACATAAAATCTTTCGAAACACATCTTGTCAAATGTTTGACAAGCGCCAAAAAAAAATGCAGAATAATAATTCCTCTCCTCACGGGTTCTCATTACTACATTTATTTATCTATTTGTCTGCTTTATACTCCCGCTATTTCTGAATCTGAATCGGGTTCAACTTATTAATTATTGTTCTCTCACATAGTTTTCTGGTGTTTGATAAAAGGCATATAGGTATGACTGTAACAAAAGAAATCACCAAATGAAAGGGAAGGTCCTCAACTTGCTCAACGTGCACGATTATTGATTTTAATCAGAACACTTCTTGATATAACAATCAGTATCTATTACACAGATCGCAACATCTGTTCCAGCATAAAAGGATATGGGTAATCGTGCAGAAAATACGAAAATTCTTTTAAAAAGTATCTATATATACACACTAACACAGTTAGTTTGCAAAAAAAAAAAAAAAAAAAACAAAAAATATTCATTAGTTTAAGAATGTTTTATGCTAAAGTGTGTTTTAGGCTAAAATACAAACAAGATATAAAAATTTGATTTTATATACTTTACTTTTCAATAAACCCTTAAATTTAAATGATTTTAAACCCAATGCTTACGAAAGCTTTAATGACTAGAAATTACAAGTTGCTTTTATTAACAACTTATTAATTAAAACTTTATCGTTTATAAAGTATGACCTTAAAAATACAAATATCCTCAAGTTATGTGCTACGAAAAGTTTTACTATAATTGTGCACGTTTCTGTCTTTCAATTAACTATTATTTTTATTCGCTCTATATTGAGTAACAAAAGTGAACAGTGCGGCAAAACTGAACATAATTTCACCCTTCCTTTAAGCATGTAAAACTTAGTAATATGTGCAGAAAAAATAATTTCAACTGAATATAAAAAATAAAATAAAATGAACTGAACTGAACTGAGCTGAACTGAACTTAACTGTCCTGGCTTGAAATATATTCAGTTCAGAAGAATTTTTACTGCAGCAGTTTTATTTTCATAGACCTAATGTGTACTAAGAAAAATTATTATTCAACATTATGATGTAGAAAATATTGGAAAGCAGAAAAATCTTAATGTTGCTTTTTAGACTGAATTAGTAATCATAGGGATAATTAAGCGATATGTATCTAGTGGGTTTTTAATCATCCGTATACAATGGGTAAAAGCTTAGCCCAACCACTAGTATGTCCCACTGTCACAGGCCTTTAATTTTGGAACCGTAGCAAGTAATAACTTCAAATTTATTAAAAAGTCGTCTTGTTGGCCGCTAAGAATATATTTATAATTTTTTTAGTATTTTACTATATAATTTAGGAGAACCATCAGGACATAATATAAATTTTAATTAAAAATTACAAATAGTATATAATCAGTCTACAGATGCTGATGCTGGACATGGCAAATAGACATCCTAGAAAATGAAACCATTAAATAGCTTTAAAAAATACTTATTACTTGGATGATATATTGCGTGCATGATTCAGGAAAGTATTATATGTAGCTTATTTTTGTTTAGCTAAAAGGAAAATCGTGGCATGTACAGGAAATCCCATAAGAACAAATTTCTGAAGGGGAATAAATTTATTCTGTGAATGTTTTAGCTCTTCGCAGTCATGATGTCCTGCTCAAATAAATGTAGCGCAAAGTGTTTATGGGCAATGACTGTTTGTAAATCTTTGATTATTTAAATGGTGTAGAGTCAACTTAGAGCAGTAAAAAACTGAAATACAGTTAAACCTCGATTAACCGGGCCTCTATGAATCGGTTACATGACGTTCTTTTTATTTTCCTCTATTATCCGTGCTTTATCCCTATTATCTGTGCTTTAGATTATAACTCTATATAGCGTTTCTTACATCCATTATCCGTGCAACATTAATATATTTTTTATTTTGTACTTATTAATTTTATTTTGTACTTATTAAATACTATTTAAATTCATGAGTCCACACATAAGAATGTATTTACGCTTTTACTCATTTAGCGCAATTTGATCTACTTACACCTGCTGTAGAATGATGATGGCTTCTTCAAAAAGTAAATTACCATAAAGAGCAAGAAAAGTTCTTTCAATTAAAGACAAAATTCCTTTGAATAATGACTACTACAATAACATATCTGTTAAGTTGCTGTTTCTGTATATTTTGCTATAACCTCTATTAACAGTGTATTTCGATTATCCATGGCGAAGTCTTAGTACCAAAATTAAAAAAAATTTAAAATTGACTTTTTAAAATTCCAATTTCACATGTATAAAAAACATTTTGAAAAAATTGAGAAAATTTTTAAGTAGTGAAGAAAATATATTGTGATAAAGACTAGTAAAAGTGTTACATTCGACTATGTTGAACCTTATATGCCCTTCAACAGACATGTATAACTACATATTCCATACTGCAGATTTTTCATTGAATAGTTTAAATAAAAAGCGGCATAAGACATTTCCTACCATAAAGTTTTTTATCAAAAAAAAAGCTTTTTCGTAATTGTAAGATATTCTTAGGGTTGTTGTCCCAACTTAGTAAATGCTCAAAGCTCACCATAACTCGAAATATATGAGCGAGCGCCATATTTTTACGTGATAGTTTTTCTTATTTTTTTAATTCTCTATCGCCCCATAATTTGTTTTTTTTTTTTTTTGTTTTTGATTGGAGTTACTTCATTGTTTCAAATTATATGAACAAATTAGAGGTAAGCGCGGTGTTTTGCTCGCTGACTCGAAGACAATTCGTACCTAAAGCTTCAACAAAAATGCAGGTACTGATTCGCCATGTGTGCCAAAGTACTATGGTTCAACTAAACTTTATACGAGCAGCGCCTTCGTTCTAAAGTTCTTGCTATTCCTCGGGGTAGCAAGAGCTTTTGGCCATTCGTTATAAAAGTGAAGGATAATGCTAGTTTATCAACTCCGCCTCTTTTAAATGAACCGGCTTATAAAGCTAACCTCTTGGCTGAAATTTTTGCAAGTAACTCTCACTTGCCGGAATACACACAAAAACACCCCGCACTGAAAAAGCTATAAGTAACTATACCAGCTATATTCTTTCAATTTCGTGCAGTTAAAAAGGTTTTAGCAGCATAACCAAGTCCCTTGGTCTGGATAGTATTCCAGCACTGGTCTTGAAGCAGTGCTCTACGACTTTACGCGTCCGTTAGTAAAGCCTTTCAGCATTTTGTATCATTTTGGTGTGTTCCCGACATGTTGGAAAGTTGCTTAAGTAATGTCAATCCCCAAAAAGCGAAAGGTTAGCATCCCTGGAAATTACCCCCAAATCGCAATTTGATCTGCACTTTCCAAAGTAATAGAGAAGGTACTTAATTTTCGTCTTGTGAAATAACTTGATTCTAACAGCTTACTTAATGACCGGCAGTATGGCATCTGTAAGGTACGCTCTACAGATAACTTACTGCCCTGCCTTTCGGAAAAATTGTTCAAATCCATTCACCATTTCGACGAAAGTAAGGTGGTGAATATAAATATTTCCAAGACGTTTGATAGGGAGTGGCATGATGCACTCATATCAAAACCTATTGTTGTCAGAGATCGCAACATATGAGTTTTTATAGATGGATCTCATCAAACGAGTTCATGGAAAATTCAGGGGTATGGCAAGGTTCCATTCTTTCTCCTACCCTATTTCTGATTCTTCTTCATACTCATTTCGCAAAGGTGAAGTCTTTCGCAAATTGGGATTATGCAAACAGAGTTTAATTTAACATTCCTAAAACCCAGTGCAGTGTGCTTTCGCACAGGCGACGGCTGACTATGCTACCTCATCTGTAATTATGGGTTATATAGATATTAATTAATCAGAAGCTCTCGGTGTTCTTGGCATGGAGAATCAATGTGATTTTCGGTATAACAAGCATATTTTTTAGGTGGAAATAGAAGCATTCAAGTGCCTAGGTTTTCTGAAATAGTGTAAATAATATTCAATCCATCTGATCTTCTAGCTATCTATGTCAGCTTTATCAGACCGAAAATGGCATACAACTCTCACGCTAGTGTTTTAAAGACTTGGAGTTACTAAACCTCATGCAGGAGAGAGCGTAGAGGCTCATCGGTGACAGTATATTATTATGATCTATCGATTCACTGGCAGATCGATGCAATGTGAGGTGAGTTTCAGTATTTTATCGGTACAACAACGGAATGTACTTTTATAAAATCACAGAACTTGTTCCTGAAAACCGTAATTTCGTACACGCAGCGCGCCCTTCATCGCGAGCTCATCTCTTTGTGGTCGATTGGCCAATGAATCCCACTATGCATTACAGAGAAAATTAGTTTCTTAGCCGAACAGTTCGTAGTAGAATAAACTTCCTGTCACTTTCAGTGGACCAAGAGTCAAATAGAGTGCCACAAGCACTACTCCCCCTATCCTCCTTTCCTTGACGTAAATTCTGAGCTCTGGCGTATTTAAATTTTCCCTAGTTCAGTCAGTGCCTTGGCAAAGTTGATTTCAACCCGAACAAG
The DNA here is from genome assembly GCA_916610165.2 of Gymnosoma rotundatum. Taxonomy (NCBI): domain Eukaryota; kingdom Metazoa; phylum Arthropoda; class Insecta; order Diptera; family Tachinidae; genus Gymnosoma; species Gymnosoma rotundatum. Next base: position 79,278,249 of record OU744340.1, read on the forward strand.
GAGGGACATCGCTCAATCGACTTCGCTATGCATAAGAGCTCAGAATATATATATATATATATATATATATATATATATATATATATATATATATATATATATATATATATATATATATATATATACTTTATGGGATCGGAAATTGATTACAAACGGAATGATAAACTTAGATATGCCCTTTCTCACCTGTGGTGAAGGGTATAATAACAAAAAAATTTAATCAGAACATTAAAATTTTTGTGTGTATTAAAAACTTTGCACAATAAATCTTACTTTTTTTTTCACAAGTGTATGTACTTAATTGGCCAATGCATTAAAAATCGCGAATTAATTTATAATGATGTACAACATAAATGAGCTCTTTAGCTCTGAAAGCAAACAAATCAAAAGCTGCAATTAATTAAAATTGCGCCTATAGTAAAGGATGATCGTAAACACAAAATAAAAAAATTCTCTGATTAAAAAAAAGAATGTTTTGAGGGGCTAGTATGTATTCGAGCGTTAGTGGTCATCGATGTTATTGATTTTTGTTTGCATTTAATACGGCAAATATTTATTTCGTCAGAACGTGTTTTTTTGCAATTAATTAAATTAAATGATATTTTGCTGTAGTTTTGTATTAAATTGCAATAAAAAAGTCGACAAGCAGACAGTGTTGTAACCATTTAAAGCCATTTAAAATTGTGTTTTTTTTTTGTTTTTGTTTCGCATTTTTTTGTTTTTATTAAATATTGTATGCAGCATTAAATTGAAGCGTGATCTTTAAAATCAATATAATCTTGAATTATAATACTTAAGGCACTTTTAACAGTGAATAGCGTATGTGATTCTTGGGATTTGATATGTTCTCTTTAATGTCTTTCTTTTTCTCTCATTTATCATTGAAACAGAGTTGTTCTTTCACTCTGTTAGTAAATCTTGTTTTTTTGTTTTACTCTTGTTCATTACAGAATGTAAATTTGTATTCATTATACAGTGTAACCTGTTAAAGATTAGGAAACTAAGTATATGACTTTGGTTTGATTCGAAAAGATAAGTTTGAAGACATTTATATTGCAAGCTCTAATGTGAGTTGTCAGCTTCAGAGCTTGTTGTGCTTTATATTATCTCACTTAAAAATAAAATATAATGAAACAATATGAAATTACGTGTTTATTAATAACTTTTAAAACAATTTGCATAAGTTGCAATTGTGATTAACATAAATAGCAGAATAAAAAACAAGCTAAAAAACTTGATTTATTTACTTTTAAACTATGATGAAAAAAATGTACGATATCAAATTCCAGTTATTTTCTATCGTGTTTAAGGTTCCGTACATAAAGTGTAAAAACGAAACCCAATTGCTTTCGCAACAATGATTGTTCTTCTGTCCGGCTGTCGCAACGCTCTATCTTTGAAAACGTAATGGGTAGACTCTTTTTCCTGTAAATTGTATGACCATAGTCACTTAAAAATTCAACTGTTAGAGGTAGGCATTTCAAAATTACACGATATAAGTGAAACTATATGCGCTAAAAAAATAAGTAGAAAAAATAAATCTTTAAATTGAAGGGTGTTCTAATAAAGATCATATTTTTATGAACGTGACCTTAGTTGTTAACCTTAATGGGTAGATGAATTATGTTCACTATAAAAACAATTACACAAAATTAAAAATAAAACTAAAATATAAAGGGTGTTGTTATGTGAAGTGGTTTTCATGTACATGGCTGTTTAGGCAGATTTAGAGTATTTAAAAATATTTTCGCTCTAAGAAAATAAGTGTTAAAAAATAAATAAATTAATAGAAATTGATTTTTGGCTTAAGTGATTATTTTATTAAATTCTAAAAACTTTTTTTTTAAAGAAAAATTATTTTACAAAGCAAAATCAAATATACAAGACGAATTACAGAGAAAACAGCAAACAGAAGAAATACTTTGGTTTGTGTGTGGATTTCATCTAACAAAATTAATATTGATATCAGTGTTGTGGCGATTTCTCGCCAATCTTGGCGATAAAAAATCCTTTTTGGCGATACATATTTGAAAAGAGACGAGATCCTTGGCGGTATATAAAATACTTAACAAAAGTTTTGTTTTTTAATGGTTTTCTCTACGATAACATTGCAATAATAGAAAGACAAAAAACCTAGCAGCTTTATTTTATATGTTTGAGGTTGACTAAAATTCTATGTACGTATATTGGCAAATTAAATAAATTCGCTTTAGCTCCTATATTTTTACGAACCTGTCTTATACATACAAATATATACCAAGACAAAAATCAAAGTTTAAGCAAAAATAACAATAATCAACACTGATTTTATTTTTCTTTTATCCACTGTATACGGCTGAATTTTTTTCGGTTCTTTTAATGAAAAATGAAATTAAAATAACAAATAAAATATCACAAAATACTACGATAATTTAGTTTTGCCTTATGCACGGGCACTTGCAAATTAATAAATATGTTTAAATCACGGGAATATTAAAGTTATTAAACTATCTTTAAATATTACACAGCGAAGGTAGATAGATCCAAAGAATGCTGATGAACGATGTAGCGGTCTACAAAATGCACCGTTACATTCTGCTGGTGTCTAATTTTTCTGGTTTTATAAAATTTTAAGCAAGTAAGAGCGCTATACTCAGCTATGCCGAATCTTATATACCCTTCACCGTCTATTTAGTGAAGTAACTCAAAGCAAATATTGCACGCAGAGAAAAAACATGGCTGTGATATGGTCAGAATAACCATATTAAGTTTTTTGTAAAATTATAAAGTTGCGAAGAACAAAATATAGTTGTTTTCAATAATACTTTAATAACCATAAACATTTTTCCATTAACATTTGACCATGATATGGTTACAATGCATAAAAAATACAACATGATTGATTTAACTTTAAAAAAAATGTTACCCATAAAAAAAGCTTTATTGCTTATTAAAAGCAATATAATATATTACCATAATATGTTTTTAATAATGTTTGCGTACATATGTAAATGTATGTGAGAACATATCTCTTTATTACTGTGTTTAAAGCACAATTTTGAAACCATTTTTCATTTAAAGCTGTCATATAATACATCAACAATAACAACTATTATAGTAACTTATATCACCGCAGACGCCAGATAAACGTATTAGAAGTTTTGGATAAATGTGAAGTCAGTTCCGAATGGCCATTACGTACGATCAATACGAGGATAAAACCTTTACGTTTATATTGATATTCCCGTAGGACTTAATGAAAATAAGATGCCGTAATTTGGGTTTATAAATTATATTGTTTGGATAAATAATTATTGTAGCCTATGTGTCAAAGACTCTTAATTATAACTTATACGAGAGCTGCTATATATATTTCTGGCCTGGCAAGACTGAGTGCTGCCAAGTGCAATCTGACATTTCCATTGGAAGGTTTGTCATTTTTAAGCATAACCGTACTCAAAACGTTTTGACGTACGACCATTATATGTGTTGTTTACAGTGACTTGAAAAAATGAATATAGAAAAAAGTGGAATTACCTCGTGGACATTTTCGTACCATCTTTTTTCACAACTTTCGACGTGAATTATCACGACAAGAGTGCATTGATGAACTTAAATCTTTGTATAGCGATGAAGCACCATCCTATAGCACTGTGAAAAATTGGTATAATGAAATTAATCGTGGCCGAAGCTCGCTCAAAGACGAATTCCGTGAAGGTCGTCCAAAAACGGCTGTTGTCCCAGAGAACATTGATGCCGTGCGTGAACTCATAATGCAAGATCGACATGCGACATACCGAGAGATAGAGATATCCTTGGACATTTCTTCCACCAGCATACATTCGATACTGCATGAACACCTGACCGTAAAAAAGGTTTGTTCTCGTTGGATCCCGCACAATTTGAAAGTCGCTCAAAAAAAGGCTCGTGTCGATTGGTGCAAAGAAATGTTGCAAAAATACGATTGCGGTGCTTCAAAAGACGTTTATAAGATCGTCACACGTGACGAATCATGGATCTATGCGTATGAGCCCGAAACGAAACAACAATCGACCGTGTGGGTCTTTAAAGACGAGCAAAATCCAACGAAAGTTGTTCGTGGAAGAAGTACTTTGAAGAAAATGGTCGCCTGTTTCTTCGGCAAAACTGGTCATGTGGCGTATGTTCCGCTTGAGCAACGTAGGACGGTCACTTCTGAGTGGTACACTACAATTTGTTTGCCTGAAGTCATCGGAGAAATTCGAAAAACCAACAAGAGAAGACGAATCATTGTTCACCATGACAATGCGAGCTCTCACACATCGGCTCAAACCAGAGCGTTTTTGACCGGCCAAAACGTCGAATTAATGGGTCATGCACCGTACAGCCCTGACTTGGCACCTAATGACTTCTTCTTCTTTCCGCACATCAAGAAAAAAATGCGTGGTCAACGATTTTCGTCGCCAGAAGAAGCTGTTGAAGTGTTCAAAACCCATGTTTTAGAGGTGTCTCAAACGGAGTAGAAAAAGTGCTTCGACAGCTGGTTTGAGCGCATGCAAAAGTGTATAAATCATGCTGGAGAATACTTTGAAAAACAATAAAACCATTTTTGATTATAAATATCTGCATTTTCACTATTAGGCCAGAAATATATAGAGCAGCCCTCGTAGTTTAAAAATTTTGTTTTTTTTAAACAAATAAAAAGGTAAGCAACTCGTTTCAAAAATAAATGAAATACATATATTTATGTGAATGTATGTGAGAACATAAATCTTTATTATTGTGTTTAAAACACAATTATGAAACCATTTTGCATTCAAAGCTGTCATATTATACATCAACAATAATTACTATTATGTAAGTAACAAAATATATCACCACAGACGTCAGATAAACTTGATAGAAGTTTTGGATAAATGTGAAGTCAGTTCAGAATTACCATTACGTATCGCATGATATCTTTAATACGAGGATATAACGTTTACGTTTATATATATAAGATTATTTGGCATTATTTGGGCTTGTAAATTATATTTTTTATATTTTTTTATTCTTGTAGCCTATGTGTCAAAGACTCTTAATTAAAATTCATGTGTAACAATCAAATAATTGATTTTTTCGGTGAATTTTTATATTTAAATAACTTCTGTGACAACAGAATTGTAACAATGCTTTGTTTTGTTAACAACCATATAATACCACCATAATAAGTTGCTTATAAATTATGGTTACATTGACCATGTGTTTTCTTTGCGTGTAGGGTGACAGAGAATTAAAAAATAAAAAAATTTTGGTACTGCATTTTATATTTAGGTTTTAATAATTAAAAAATTCGGATTTTATAAATCTTACAAAAAAGAAATATATCAAATACCTAATATAATTTTCTAATTTTCTGTATTTATACGCAAGTATATAAATAAAAAAAATTTTGCAGATAAACATTACTTTACGACCGGAAACATTTTGTCCCAATAACCTCGTCAATTCCAACTGCTTACTAAAGTTTTTACTACTTTCTTATCAAATTTTTTCTAAGAAAACTATTTAATAAATTCAAATTTAATTGGAAAACATTTACTCAAAAAAACAAAGGCATAATGGGTTTATGCTAAAGTTTGTAAAAGTAAAAAGCCACAGTTTAACAGCCCGATTCTGTGAATTTTTGATAAATTTTTTATCAACATATTTTGTCAAGATTTTTATCAACTAAAAGACCCATTGGTATTCTGTGGAAACATTGATAAATAAAAAGCTTTCGAAATTCACCAGTGTGGTAACAAGTATTTACATAAAAAATTATAAATTAAAGGGTGCGCCAATAGTTTATTTAATTTGATGTGTATGGCTATACTTTTGAACAGTTGTAGACAGACACATAAAATATACAACGAACTTAAATTGCTTAGTCTAACAACAGCTATAAAATTTGGATTCGGAAGTTAAAGGGTGTCCCAATCCTTGATGTATTTACAAGTATGTGGCCTAACTTTTGATCCGTTAAAAGGGACATGTATTTTTAAGCTCGTTATATCAACGAGTTTATAATTTGAATTTAGAAATTAAAGGCTGTTTCATAATTGATGTAGATTTACTTATATGGGCCTATCTTTTAAACCGTTATAGACAAACGCTTGCAAATTTGACATAATGTCGATTAATATAGTCATTGTAATAACAAATATTAATATTTAAATTATAAATTAAAGGATGTCCCAATAGTTCATTTATTTATGCGTATGGCCATAATTTTAGAAAGTTGTAGACAGACGATTGAAAATTAAAAAGAACCTGTATTACTAACTCCGCTACAACAACAAGTATAAAATTTGGGTTTGGAAGTAAACATCTGTCCCACTAGTTTATGTAATTTGGTGTATGTGGCCGAATTTTGGAACCATTATAGACAGACAGCTGGAATTTACAAGGGACCTGTTTTGCTAAGTCCGCTATAACAAGAAGAATAGAATTTGATTTTAGAAATTAAAGGGTGTTCCCAAAATAATGTAATTTTTGACCCGTTGTATACAAACACCTGAATTTTAGACAGAATGTCCACTACATTTTTTATAAAAATTACAAATTATGAATTATAAATTAAAGGGTTTAACAATAGTTGACATAATCTGTATGAGCAAACTAATGATCCATTATAAACAGACGATTGAAATTTACAAAGAACTTAATTGCTTAATTTATTACAAGAGCAAATATATAATTTGAGTTTTGAAAATAAAGCGTGACCCTATAGTTGTTGTTATTTGATGTAAATTACGAAACTATTGAACAGTTGAACAAGTATAAAATTTGGAGATATAAGGGTGTCCCAATAGTTAATGTAATCTAATTTATGTGGCCATACTCTTGAAACGTTATAGGCAGACAAATGAAATCTGTTTTGAAGTCGGTTTTTTTGCAAGATCTATTACAAATTAATTGGCTATAAAGTATATTAATAAACGTATAAATTTGTATAATTCATTAACCCGTAAAAGAAACCGAAATATGATCGGCTGCAAGTCTGCAATTAATTGCCGAGCAAGAACACTCAGGCGAATTTTTTTTTAAATTCTGCCTCTAACAACTGAAAAGGATCGCTTGAGTCACACCTACGCCTTCTTTTTTCCGTATTGTCTTCGTCTTCACAAATGATCATTAACACAATTATTTCTTCTTCTATTTTTCTAAAAGGATACGTAAATTTATTCAAGTATTTTAATAAAGAATCCATTATGTTTATATTTGCATGAAGCGTGCACTATTTACCGAACTTGAATACATGCACACACAATAAAAAAGAGTTATCAATACCAAATTAGACTTTGACATAGTATTAGCAGAATACCAAATCTTAATAATTATTCAAAAGTTGATAAATACTCAATGTTTGGACTTATCAAGTGAACAGAATCAGGCTGTAAATCTCATAAAACTACAAATAACCTATGATATACTTTTCTTTATTTTTTAAAAGGACATAAATAACATAAATAACATAAATAACATAAATTTATAGAAACGATATGGAAAATTAGAGCTAGGCCTGGTGTTCCAATAGAACTTCTTTCGGCACTATGTCTAATCGATTGGCGTATTTAAATTTTCTCTAGCTGATGTAGTGCCTTGGCAAACTGGATTGGATGACTGCTTTCGATAGGATTTACGAAAGCAGTCATCCTAAAACTAACTAACCTTAAATGTTTCAGCATACTCTAGCAGGTTGAGACTTTATCAGCGCTACTATATTATCCCAATTTATTTGGAAAATTCGTCATCTGTTCAAAATAAATTTAATCCGATGTTTTATTGCAAATTTATGTTTAGCGGTGACTTTATACACCAAATTGTCTTATATGTAGTGAAATTATCCACAGCAATTCTTACAGACTCTAATGCACTGTTTGTCGAGGTTTACACGCTAGTGGCAGGCAACATTAAACTTTACTTTTTCAAAAATAATACCCAAAATTGGATTAAGGTTAATGAAAATCGTGATTTTCTGTTTCATTTCGATGCGGTTTCAACTAGATGGTTTACCATCGAAAAAGTGACGTTTAGAATGCGCTTCTCAAGAACAGTCACGGTGACCACAAGCCCGAAAACCGTTTTCAAATGTTAATGAAATGTATTGACGCTTTAAAATTTTTTGTACTATTTTTTATAAGTTGAAGTCAAATACGCTTCCAAAAAATATTAATTATGAAGCTCAGTTCTATGAAGGCGATTTTGATTAAATTACTCAAGAATATAAAAATATATTTTCCAAAAAAGAGAGAGTTGCGGTGAAATAAAAATAAATTTTTTTATTATCACAAAAATAATAACTATAAAACCTTTTTAGTAGGGGATCTTAGAAATAATATTGCTTTCAATAGCGCAAAGGCAATAGCAAAAGTCGTTAGAAATGCAAATGTGAATTTAAAAATAAATATTTGTCACACAGTCAATAATATGAAATGATTCTTTAAATTTCTCAATAAACCAGTTTATTGAAGTCACTTAAAAAAATAATCAAAAAAAGTAAACAAGATAAGAATATTCCCCTTTTAATTAAACAAACTTTTATCACTTATTTGCTTGATATTTCGTGGCGCACTCTTAGCACACGTCTATAGAATATTAAAAAAAAGAAATTTATTTAAGATAAGAGTTAATATTAAAACAAGAGTATACAATTTTTTATGGACAGGACATGTAAGCATTTACTTTAAAGTATTTAAGCGGAAGGCAGTCCACCAACATGCGTGGGTGTTTTAAAACTGTCAAGTTTCTGTGAATATATGTCATTGATAACAATGTTATATTTGCTTTTTTTTCAATTTTTTTAACATATTTTAAATCAATATTTACTGACCAATACATGCATACAATTGTTATTAATAAATAATAAAATTTAATTTAACGGAGTTGTTATTTTCTTTTAAGTTATATATGTGCATACCATGCATGGGAGTAATTATCGGGATTAATTAATTGACGATTTCATTAGCATTGAATTAAAATGAATGCTAATGAGCATTATCATTATTTTCACCTATGGCAATGGTTTGAACGAAATAAAAAATTTCAAATCACTATCTTTAATTATTGTATTTTATTATTGTATTATTGTATTAGTACACATCAACACATATTTTAAATTATGGTAGATTATTATTTTTAAATGACATTTAGATCTCACAAATTATATATTTTTAACTTTAGCAGGAAAACTGAGACACTATGGGAGCATATTTCTGTTTTCGTGTAAGTTAAAAGTTCTGGGTGTTAGATGAATTTAAACCTCAAACATCAAGTTTTACATCTTTTTCACTTAAAATTAATAATTTTCATCAATTTTCAAATATAGATCTTTTTGCAAGTATATTAGGATTTATTTATTTTATGTATAGTTTTTTGAGTTTTTGCTACCACAAATTTATGTTTCATAAAAACAAGTATTTTAGATTCAATTAAAATTAGTATCTCCACAATTTCATTAAAATTTCATTACCACTAGTAAAAACAGATTTAATTAAAATAAAATCATTATTATTAAATTGTAAATATTTTTTTTTTATTTCAAACAATGTCAATGACATTCACTGTTAATAAAAAAAACTCAAGTATGGTACCGCTTGCAAAATATATAAAACGGGATTACTTAAAAAAAAGTTGTTCGTTTATAATAAAATCAGGGGGAAAATTACGGTATTCGATATCGATCGAAATATACATTTAAATTCTATTGAAATTTCGATCGATATCGAATGCCGTAATTTGCCTCCAGATCTATTTACATATTCTACATATGTCTTGCTTTTTCGGATTTCTTAGAAAATTAATTTGTTTTTTAAATTTTATCACTAAAACTGAAATAGAACAAAACCATTATTTAAATCATTTAAAATCTGGTGTCATTACAGTTCTAACTTTCTATTATATTAAAGAAAAGCTTAATAATTTGTTTACACTAGAATAAGAAATAATACTTCAAGTATAAAAATGTTTCTTAATACATAATCTATTAGCAAATATTTATCATCCTTGTTGAAAAATTTTAGACATCTTTCAATCGGAGTACAGATATTCATATAGCCAAAGTGTTAATTGCAGTCTAAAGCAAATGAATGGAGAATTTAATTTTCGAAGAAAATTAGCAAATTAATTTAGTCTGAGCTTAATCAAGAGAAGCAACTGAAGATCCACTCGGCTTTTGTTATTCCATTAAATTATACGCATCTAATAACGAATTTAATTATATTTTAATTAATTTTTTTCAAGCACAAGGTCTTTTTATTTTTATTTTCTTTTTTAATATTTAGCGAAATATTGAAAAAATAAAAATAAAACGACCTAGTGCTTGAAAAATAAATTAAAATATAATTAATTAAAAGGTCAAACAAAAAACTATATTAATAACGAATTCAAGCCTAACTGAAAATTAACGATTTATTACAGTACAAGAAAAGTAATTTGTTATCACAGTTTATGTTTTGTACTTAAGGTAATTTTGGACTGTACATCACAAGAAGAAGTCTGGCGAGCACTGATTGTTACTCAATATAATAGAGCTCAATATAATATAGCTATCCAATATAATATAGCTATCCAATTTTATGTTTTCATGATTCTATTTTTTTTTTAATCTTTAAATTACTTCTAACTCGCCCTTCAGTTGTTAAGTTGTTGTTTTTAATTAAAAAAACATTACTTTTTTAATACAAGTTTTAAGCCGCGAGCTAAAAACAACCCTAATTACATTCAATAAAACGCTTCAAATAGAAACTTAAACAAAACAGAAGTAAACTATTTTTTGCAATTTTATGAAAACTATATTTATGTTTAAATAGCAAAGTGAACCACACACACACAAAAACTAATTTGAACGAACAGAAGGACTATGCAATCTAGAGATCACAAAAATTACTTAAGATTTACTGTCATAAAGCGGCAGCAAATGAAAAATTTGTTGCTACAACAATACCAATTTACTTGATAAAAGTTGCAACATTTTGTGGTAGCCACATATTTCAACGTAGTTATCTTATATTGTTTTTTCGCTGTACAAATTATAATAAAGATTATCGCAATCATCATCATCATCATTACTACTCGTATTATTGTGGAGCAGTAGATGGAATCAAGTAAAAGCACTATTATTGCTGCTTGTAACAGCTTCTGAACGAGTGCTACAAGTAGCAATTTCTGGTGTTCACTGTTGGAAGATGTATTACAAATACAGGTTTATGGGGAGTAGTTTTTTCCATTTTTGTTATGATTTATTTTTTTTTTCTAAATTTTTCAAATATGATGGTTGTTAAGAGTTTTCAGAAATAAATATTTGAATTAAATTATAATAGCTGATTTTATATTTAAGCGAAGGAAGTTTTTTTCAAATTATTTAAAGAAAATGTATAAAATCAAATAAGAAAAATATTTCTGAAATTAAGTTAAAATATTTCAATTATTTACTTTTAGTGGCAAAAAAAAAAACAACTGTGAAGATACATACAGGCGGGGTTAAATAATTTTACAGAACTATTTTGTAAACATTTTTCTTACTTATTCACTGTATGTATAAACAGAATGTCTAAATGAAATATAAAATAGAGTATAATCGACAAATCCCATTCCACGTTTACCCTACACGAAACATGAAAATAAAGTTATGGTCAAATATCTGCAGAAAAATTAGGACAATTACTTTAAAAACACTTGTCCCATGATATATGCAAATGGGAATAGTACAAGAGCTTATAAATTTTACCGTTAAAAAATTCAACATGTAAGTGACATGTTCTGTTTTAAAATACTTAAAAAAGGACAAATCATCGAAAATTGTGGGCATACGTATGTATCAATGCATATACACCAAAGAACTCTCTAAAATTATAAGTACAAAAAACAAAACAAGCTTGTGAGGAAAATACCTGAAACCTCTTACAGAATAATGACGGGCAACGACATATTAAAGTGACAGGAGGTCTTCTTACTATGTGGCCAGTTTCGTGTCAGTTATTTTCCATCTAAAGACTTTTTGTTTACATTAATAAAGAGAAGAATATGTTCATTAAAGTAAGTGATATTTTACAAACTTTATATCGTTCACTCACAAAGGAACCATGTTTCTTACACTAAAATTGAAATCTGGGTTTCTATTCCTGCAATAAAGAAATTAATGTTTAGTTTTTTACATTATCTTTCATTAAGGTGATTTTCATAACCGGTACAAAATGTGCAAATGTTAAAATTAACTGAATGATAAAAATGTGAAATAAATTAGAAAAATTCATAATTAAATAAAATATATATATATATTAATCTTTATTACTATAAGTATTTTGGAAGAATATCACGAAATGTCTTTGTTCATATTTGGCAGTCGTGAAGTAGAATGGTAGCAGATTTATGATTTAAAAATATTTAAAGACATTTTGTGAAAAACAATCATCGAATACTGTGACGATAAGAAAGTTACATGAAAGTTTTGGGACAAAGAACGTGCGAACAAAACGAACTATTTATCGTGTACTGAATGATTTCGAAGACCTCTATTCCTCTGTAGGTGATAGGCCTACGCATGGACCACAACGTACTGCAAGATCGGCTCAAAACTTTACTGTTGCTTAAGAAAGTGTTCAAAATAATCCATTAACTTCAATTCGAAGCTGTGCTTAGGAGGTTGATCTTCAAAGACAACCTTGGCCACAATTTTGCCCACAACTGCATGCTATGGGCTTGATTAACATGTGGCATAACAAGACGGTGCCACATCAGATTACAGTGGAAGTTCTGCGAGACCTCTTTCCACAACAAGTTTTTTCTAGATATGGTGATGTTGATTGGCCTCAACGGTCGCTTGTTTTGACTGCTCCGGACTTCTTTTTGTGGGGATATCTGAAAAGCAAGGTTTATAAAAACAAACCAAAAACCATTAAGAAACTCAAACAAAATATTTGTGATGAAACTAAAACAGCTCGCAGTTATGGGACTAAAAGATTCGGACATTTATCTGATATTATATTTCATACATAATTGCCGACATTAAATAAAACATTTATCAATAAACGATTCTCTTTCATTGAATACTAATCATTTGAGTTAAGCCTGTACCAAAAAATTAACTTGAGTTATAGTTTTTTAGAATGACTCATCGATGTTTAAATAAATTTAAGTAAATAAAGTATTTAATGACTGCTCTCATATCCTTTCACTAAAATAAAGATTTGAAATATTGAGTCGGGTAACTTAACTTGACTTCTGAAGATCACTATAATGAAGTGTGGGAATGTCTTCAGAATGGAATAAAGTGTAGACCATTGTTTGTCCATTTAAGGGGCCGGGAGTTAGATCAGCTAATCAAATTCCTGTTTAATTCCTTTAAGTGTAAAATTTAACTAAAATTGCTAAAAAGCACGGAGACCAGATGGTCTAACGAAGTTACGTACATTACACCGAGTTCACACACGTCAATATTTCTTGCAGCAATTTTGGTTTTTGTGGAAGAGAAAAGAGTGTAGAATCATTCTCTTTTTCCCACATATAAAAATCAAAATTGCTGCAAAAAATTGACGTGTGTAAACTCGGTGTTATTTTAAAGGTGGCGTGTAATAACGTCCAAGGACAGAATGTCCATCAACGTCGATTTCTGTTATAGGTATATTTTATAGAATACTATGTAAGAAAGATTCAACATTTTTGAAACCTTCTAATAAAAAATCTTTGGTAAGAGAAGCCGGTATTAATTTATCATATAAGAGAAAAATCCTTGCGCCCAGGAAATATTTGGTAAACAAAACAGTTTTTTTTTAAGTGCAGCCATTATGACACTTTCGTAAGTGACACTATATCCACACTAAAATCGACACAATTTTCATGGATATTATGTCTTTTGTGAATACGACATAAAGTTAGTTGACATTATGCCCATGGACATGACACATATTTTAAAGTCAATCTGGCTTAAATATGATCGCAAGAAAACTGCAATTCTGTTCAAAACTGCTTAAGACTAAATTGTCAATTGGATGTATTTCTCCATCGACCCCATAACGAGGAGACTTTTGCCCAGCTCTTTCCGAAACTGAAAGCTATTGCAAATCTATCGAACTACGTTGCAAGGGGTGATTAAGTCATTTATTCGGGCAACGGATTGATATAGTGGTATACCAAACATAGTGCTACAGAAATACTAGTGCGGCAATAATCAAAGACCGCTGGGTAAGAACTTAGTATCTAGGAGGTATGAAGTCTAAACACAAAAAAAACTTAAAATGGAGAAAGAGTTAGGGCATTGTTTCTAAAGAAACTATGCAAGACTCTGCTCAAAACTTCATAACGACTATTTAGCATAACTCTGCAGTGATCATAATTTGTATGTTCGTAGTCCAGTTGCTGTATTAAGACATGTATTCGCTTTAAGCTTACATCTCAGTTTTTAGTTCATCTATACTAATTAATAATAAAAATATTTTCAAATACAGTATCACTTACTCATTAGATGTTAGCGGAATTAAAAAATATTTTCAGACTAAATGTAACAGGTTTTCACGATTTCTTAATTCGTATTGAACCAATTTTATCAACCCGCAACACTTAGGTGCTGCCAAGTGATAGTTTTTCCTTGCACACTGACTGTAGAGTATAATGATGGATTTATAATCGTGCAAATGTTGCATGAATAATGATTTTTTGATGTTTGTTTTTGATGAGCCACAGATTTAAAACACACACAGACACACACTCAGCGTAAAAGTTTCACTACTTTTAACAACTTTTATTTTGTTGTTAAATAAATAAAAAGTACAACACAAACAACCATAAAATCATAAATTGTTTAGACATTTAAAAGCTTAAGGGCATGACGTTAAATAAAATCTAAAAATCAGAAGAAATAAACCAACTAAAACAAAACAGATCATCAATGTGGCATCAACCACAAGAAAAAAAGGATTATTTTTTCTCTACAACAAATAGAGTAGAATTGAAATATTTTTGTATGGTTGGCATTAGATGTATGAAGTATGAAGTTGAACGGCGTCGGCGGTGAAAAATTTAACGGCTTAGGTTCTGTTAATGGCGATGATGATGGAGGTGGCGTCTGTGATGTCGGCTTTACAAAAATCATAATTATTTGTGATTTTTTGTATGCCATAATTTCATAAGATTTACACGTACGTATGTGTGTATCTTCACTTTTCATCATTATTCAATATCATGATTTTCAAAAGCATAAAAAAAAACGAAACACTGGAAGCGTTTTTATCTAAACACCTTCTTGGAAATTAGTTTTTATTTGTTTTACTTGTAGCTGCTTTAGTAAACTAAAATTTATTTGAATGTTTGTTTTATGATTTTAGCCGTAAGTTATTTAAACTAAAATGCTAATATTTTGTTTGCAATACTAGAGATAATAAAACAAGATCAAAGCAATTTAAAAGAAGTGTATCCAACTAATTTTGGTGTAATTTAACAATTTTGAAAATTTTACATCACCTAAAGAGTCAAATGAAAAGAAGTGTAAGAAATGCTTAAAGGTTTAAGCAACCAAAAATAATGATTTTAATTTATTACCACTAATAGAAGGTGTTAACACAAGTGATGACTTGTTTATTCTAGAATTATGCAAAAGACAAGAGTGGGTGAAGAGAATATGGTTGAAGTGAAAATGAAAAAAAAAAAACAAATACAATTTATGTGTTTTTCCAAAAACTAAAGGAAGTTTTGTTTTTTTTTTTTTTTGTAAATTTGTATGCGTAGAAAAAAAAAAATAAGTTGGTGCTGTTTAAATTTATTGTGAAATAAAAGTAAAACAATTTATTTCACTACAATACGCTTCCATGCGAGCTAATAGCTTCCAGACTGAATTAATATAACAACGTATGGAGAATAGAGTCTCTTTGTATTATGATAGCATTTTAATTTTTTTTTTAAATAACACACATTGAAGATAAACATTTAACTTTAACATTTAAATACCATTTAACATTTAACATTTAAGACCAATCGCCACGTCTGTACTTGATAAATAGCCACTTTTCGATTTTTGCTGGCCGTGAGCAATTCGAACGGTTTTGCCCTTCAAAGCAATTGATTTCAATAAGGAGATGCTTGTGGTTGCCACATGACACGTCTCACAATCCAGTTTAAGCCACATTTCGCCCAAATAAATGTCAATCATCTTTTCACACAAAAAATTAGTAATATTGATATTGATTTGCTAACATGCAAGAGTTCCCGCTTCTTTTTTGAAGAGAATAGTACGTCCACTTAATTTGAATAATAAAAAATGTGGCATGTTATAGCGTCCAAAGATATAACGTCCATATACTTTATGTCATACTCAAAAGTGATATCATGTCCATGGACATTATGTCGTTTTTTATTGAGTCGTTTTTAAACACTTAAAACAAGAGTAGCTACGCTTCCGAAAGATTTGCTCATCTATGGTATAACCAACACCGGCTTCTCTTACCAAAAATAATCTGCAGAGGAGGCCTTGGGCCGTGCTCAAGGACTTTTTCCGTTATGTGATAACCATAACCGGCTTCGCTTACCAAAGATTTTCTGCATAAACATTATGTCACTTTTTGCCGCGACATATTGTCCTTGGACGTTATGGCATGCCACTATATAAAAAATTGTGTATTTATATATACACATAAATACAGTAATATGAAGTTTTTGCACATTAGATTAAAAAAAATTCTTAATTTTAGCAAAATTTTTTTTGCTTCTATTTTTGAAATAATTCAGAAACTCTTGAGCTGATTAAAATTATCAAGGAAGCATAAGGATAAGTATATTTCTTTACAGTCTTTTTTTTAAATAATTCTATTTCCTTTTTCTCTAAGGAAGAAATTTCTTCAAATTATACTCAGGCCTTCAAGTATGCTTTAAAAAAGAAAAATAGACTTTTAAGTTTACATTTAGAATTAAATTTTTCTTTAAATGTAGCAAAGGTAAAATTATGCAAATTCGTCCAACTATTTAGGAGAATAAAACTCACTGCGTTCACACCAGTGCTACCAGGGAAAGACAAGAAAATGTTAGGATTTTCCTTCAAAAAATTTTTTTATTAAAAGTTACATTTTGAAATTTTCCTTAAAAAAAATAGTAATTTAATATTTTAGTTACCTTAAAAAAATTAATTAGTATTAATTAGTCTTTTATTTGATTAAAACTTCAACATTAAATTATTGAAAATTTTTCTGGCACTTCTTCAAGGAAAAAAAAGACAACTCTCTTTCAAATCGAGGTATTGGTACGGAACCAATAGCAAGTTGTCAAATTTTTCAAGTGAAATAACTAAAGTTGCTCGAAAGTCTGAAAAAAAGACTATGTTTTCCGCTCGAAATGTCGCTCATAATATTTCATAGTTGGGAAAAATTGTTGACAGAAACATTTTTCTGTTTATAAACATGAAGCAAGCAACATTTCGTGATTTTTCAGTAATAGAACAGAGTAAAACTTCAGCAAATTAATTTTTTGTTTATTTTAAACAAATTTTTTAATACAATTGTTGATAGCATTTGGAAGTAATTTTTATTATTAAAATCGAATTGGTGTATTCAGAACGGTTGTTATATTAAGAGAGGTTCTTACCTCAAATAATGAAATAAGTACTTTTTCAGTGATATTATTTTATTTCGTGTCTGTACCAAAAGTTACAAAAATTTAGGGAAGTATAACAAAATTATGCACATTACGTGGAGACTTCAAAAGTTACAAAAATTTTAAAAACTGTAACCAAATGGCAACACTGGTTCACACACTTATTTATCTTGCAAATGCCTCCTGCTTTAAAGGCTTCAAAAAAAAAATTAATGATATTCAACAAACATGACTCCATAATCATTGATGTCTCAATGATACGAAATACAACAGAGAATAAAATTAAGTGAAAAATCAAATAACACGCAAATTAAATTGAATTATTCTGGTTAAAAAGTTAATTTAAATCATGTCACAACACAAATTCATACGATTCGATAACTCGGTGTGTGATTTTATTTGCGTGCCAACATATAAAATCGATTTGATATCGAAGATATATCTTAATCTCATATACAAGATACAACAACAACACCCAATTACAAGAATGCCAAACGATTATAATTCATATCGGCAAAAACGAAAAAAAAAACATTAAAAAACAACAACAACAAAACAACAACAAAAAAATACGTAATTGATTTGTTAGATAAAATATTATCTTTAACATGAAAAGGAAACGATAAAATATAAAATTGATATGATAAAAATAATTTTATTTAAATTTTTAATATAAAATTTTTAGGTGGAAGTAATTTTTTTTACATTGAATGAAACCGAATTTAAGAAACTCTACTTGGAAACAAAAATTTGATATGTTCTTAGGGTCATTATTACATGGGTTACATTTAAGAAACTCGGCACAAAAATCTGCAATAATTATAGTATAAAAAGCTATAAAATAAAAAATTAGAAATAAGAAGCAAAAAAATTACCTTTAGAAGAACTAACCCTACCTCTGAAAAACGCAAGTTTTTTTAATTTTCCCGTCATGGTGCTTAGCAATTACAACTTTTAAGGCCAAAGAATGTTCAAAATCTCAAAGCTTGACTCAAGAGGTACTAAAATACCATTTTTAGATCCGCGCCCTTATATAGGCAGTGAAATAAAATATTATTTGAACTAATAATGTAATTAATAAAAGAAATAGATAACATACACCTTAAAACCATTAAAATTAATCTTTATGGGCAGGGAGAAGTATTCCACTAGTCCCATACTAAAATGTCCCTGTGAAAATTTTTAATATTTTTTTTTTTGCCAATTTTCGAAAAATATTAATTATTAAGCCCAACCAAGTCCTGCGTCCCAAGAATATTATTAAAAAAAAATTTCATATAATATGTTACTTAATAGTATTTTATTTATCTGAAAATAATTAATTTATTTATAGCAATAATTTATTTATGATTGTCACGATAAATTTTATTTAAAATTATAAAAATAAATTTATTTAAAACAACTCCTACTTGGCACTAAGATGATGATCAGTGCCATGGTCGGATTCTTTGAACACCTCTTCCGAATGTAAATACTCTTCAGCGTTAAGTACACTACTTCTTTGTTAAATAATGACTAATAATAAGTGGATCAGAAATAAGCAAAAGCCTATTAATAATATCGATGTTACACTGAACCCTTAAAAAACTTTCTATCAAAATTCTGCCTGTAAATCTGGAGATGTTTGTTGCGTGCCTCAGCCCAATAGGTAATAGTAACAATAGCAGTGTTAGATTTATTATTTTAAATTAAGATCATCTATCAATTATTAAAAACCAAGACATTTTATGAATATTAAAAGGCTTCTTGTTGGTATATACCCAGCAAGATGAGAAAAAGCAAAAAAAAAAATGGCGAAAAAACGCGTAATTTTTTTTTTTACAGTACAGAGGTAGAGATCGCAAATTTCATATATATATATTACATTTTTGGACTCGCGATTGAAATCAAACTCAAAAACCTTTTTACTTTTATTTCTTAAAATAGAACGAAATTTTTTATCATATTTTTTTTTTCAGATTAAAGTTACTCTAATAAGATTAAGAATTATATGGCCTCGAAAATCATAAAAATTTTAACAAAATTTTTATAAAAATTAATATAAAAAGCTGCTAATTTAGCCTTTCTCAGCAAAAAAAAAAAAAAAAAATCATTATAAAATCTTTATTGGTATGCTCACAAAAAATATATACATAGTGCAAACCTCTCAAAATCTTCAATAAAGTCAATAAATACGTATGAGATTTATTCAACTTCCCTGATTTTAGTAATGTCTCAAACGACAAATCTGAAGAGAAAGTCTTAAAAATTTACTAACGATGTAAATATATTTTCTAATGGAATTTGCTTACTATGAAAAATTCAGATTTTGAAATTCTCTTAAAATGTAACCACAAACAGTTTTTCACCTCTACTGAAAATTTTAATATTTAGAGTTAACACCCTCTTGTTGATTAAGTGCGATATGTATAGAATAAATTTAGTTTTAATAAAATGTTAAATTAAAATTATTTTATAGACTTTGAGCTATATTGTCGCGATTCCTTGTGGCCTCCATATTTATTGTATTTTCCACTTCAACTTCCTCGGTATCAACGATATCCTTTCTAAAATTATCCGTCATTAAAGGTTGTTCTATCTTGTAAAAATTACACAGAAAGCAGAACAAATATTTATTATCTTAACAACCTTTGTCGGTTTATGCCATAAAGTTCTAGATAAGCACCTGAATCTGCTTTTAATAACTCCTATTGTTCTCTCTACGATATTTCTTCCTGCTGCAAGGGCTTTTTTAAATTTGTGCTCAGCTGAGTCCGGACGAGGATTCCTATAGGGCGTCAAAACAAAAGGCTCCAATGCGTACCCAGAATCAGCTAGTAGCCAAGAACTTCTTACTCCAGATTCATAATTTAAACGATAAAGGTTTTTTTTTTTGCTCAGGTTCCATACAAATGAATCATGGCTTGATTCCGGACGTGTTGCATCCACTGCCACAATATTCATTTTATAATCACAGATCTAAAATCAGTTGAAAATTATTTTTAATGTGTATAAAAGTAATTTTTTTACTTAAAATCATGGCGTTGATGCTGTAATACCCCTTTCTGTTAAAAAACAAATGGTCATGCGCAAGTTCAATGTGGGTACAATCTATGCAGCCCACGATGCCGGGAATTCCATATTTATCAAAAAAAAATTTTTTTTTTTAATTCAAAATTTCATGTGGATCAGTTGGAAGTTTTATGTAGTGGTTACATAGTACTTGCTCTAGAATAACTATTTTTTATAATTTTTAGTTTTTAAACATTTCATATTTTAAGGAAACTTGATGTTTTATAATAATATTTTTTTAAGGATTTTTTTAAAGTTGAATATTTTGAAAATTTCAAAACTAAGTTAAATATTTAGAGCAAGTAAAGGACTCAATTAAGATGTAGGGTTCCTTAAACTTTATTTAGTTATAAATTGATAAAAATCTTATCATTTTTAAACACGCAATCAAGATATAAAAATTAAAAATAAACTTAATATGCTTTTGGCAAGATGCAAGTTCGACCAAAAGTATTTGTTTAACCCAAATTATTTTAAAAACTGGTATGAGTGTGGCAGCAAGTCTTTAAGTGAAATGCAAAAACATAAATTTCTTAGATAAAACTCAATACCGAAAGAGAAACATTGAATAACATTAACTATTTTCAATTATTGTTCATGAGGTTCTCAATACAAAACCCAAACACCTTGGTGGTCTCTAGAGATTTTTACGGTAACAAATTATTCGCAAAGAAAAAAAAAATACAAAGTGTTGCTAATTTTTACTTAATGAAAAAATAACAAAAATTCTTAAAATCTCTTTTGAAAAGTGGTATTAAATAAATGACAATTATTACGCATTTCGAATTGTATTAACATTTGTTAAGTACTTCATTAAAATATAATCCTGAACAATAAGAAATGTCAACAAGAATAAAATAATAGATACATAACTTTAAACTCAAGTACCCATAGTCACTTATGCTGAACAAAACTGCAATTGTTGATTTTTATACGCATGAATGAATGGATGCTTGTGGTTTTATATATTCACAGCCAGCATAAGTATATTTTATATCTATGTATGTGTGGGCATGTTAAGTGTATTCTTTTTTCGACCTCAAATTTCTTAAGAAATGCATCATTTTATTGCACATCTCAAGTACCAGCTGTGAGCCGAGTTTTTATGCATCAATATTTTTCCAATTTTGTCAATAGTTTGTTCATTGTTTTAAAGGTTTTCTCTTAAATATTAAATTTATGCAAAAACAAAAATTTTAAGAATTTTTATATTTCTTTTAAGGATTTAATTTTTGCATGAGTTCTTACTTTATTTGGCATGTGGCGAAACCATATCAAATTAATCTTTAGGAAAATACTTTTATTTATGAACTTCTTTAGTGGTTTTTAAAATCGCTTTTGAAAATATTATTTTAAATTCTCGAAGTCAAAGTGTCCAGCTTGGAGTGCAAATTATTTTCTCATATTTGATCATAAAAATTTGTATGACAATTCTTAATTTTTATTGAAATTAAAATTGAAATAATTGAAGTAAATTTTAGTTCGATGGAATAATTAACAAAAGAAAAATATATGGTCTTCTGGTTTTTTGCTGTTTTATGACAGCATGGCCAAAAAATGTTATGAAAAATTTTTCGGATTTAAAAAAAAATTAAATTTGTTTAACCGGCTTAAAACAGAAGGAGGTTATCAATTTTTCTTAATGTTGTTTTTTAAAGTTTGTGCCTGCAGAATTCAGTCATTTTTGAATTAATTTTGAAAATTTTTTCTTTATTTGGAAGGTTATTCTTATAGATTGGTCCCGTTGTAAAAACAGTTCATAATCTTAAAAATTAAAGGGTGTCCCCATACAACATACCGTATAGGGCGCCACTTTTCAATTAAAAAAAAAATATAGTTCCTAATAGCACAAAGTTATACAAAAATAAGTTTTAAAATTAAAGGGTGTCCCCATAAGTAACGTAAATTGGCCTATATGAACGTATCTTTTGAAACGTTATAGACAAATGCATGAAAATTGGACAGAAAAATGATTACTATGATCGTTATAATAACAAGAATGAATATTTAAATTTGTGAATTAAAGGCTTCCCCAATAGTTTTTTTAAATTAGCTGTATATGGCCATATTATTGAATATTTGTAGACAGACGGTTAAAATTAACAAGAACATGTATTGCTTAGTATACTCTAACAACAAGTATCAAATTTGGATTTGTCAACTAAAGGGTGTCCCAATAATGAATGTAACTAGATGTATGTTGCCAAGACTTGGAACCGTTATAGACAGATAGCTGAAATCTGCAGTCTATTTTTTTGTTTAAGAATTATATCACGAGGGCTCAAACTTCTCCACTTTTTAAAGGTTTTTAATGAAAACACTACAAACGTTGAACATTGCAAAAAGGGGAAAAAAAGGGATTTCTGTTTTTCCCCTTTTTACTCTCCAAATTCCTTCTACAATAGACCTAAAAAAATATAAAAATCAAACCGAAAAGTGAAAAGAAAAAAGTCTGGAAGAAACATAAGATTTTAATGATTTATTAATATCTTCAAGAAAGAATATTAAGATAAAAAAATGTATAGATTTGAAAATAATATTCACTAAGTTTAGTCGACCTTTTTCTTTAATTAAAATGTAATTTTAAATAATTTTTGAGCTTGAAGGTCTTTGTTGAACAGTTATTTTATTTTTCAATATTTCGCCAACCTCCGGCGAAAAAAAAAATTTTTTTATATTATATATAATAAACATACATATTGACCACTGTACAGACAAAGTTTACTGATTACAACAACAATGTATAAACTTACAATATGAGTTACAATAATGGTATATATACATATTCAGATCTAAAATTAAAAACATGCAGCCTCCTTCGTCGGTACTTCTCTATAGCATATTCGCCGGCGAAGTAAAATAATTAATAAAATGGCTATATCTATCTCCTTTCACCACCTTTCTTCTCTCTCATCTATCCATTTCCTAAAGAATGTAGTACGGTTGCGAACTAAGTAGGTATTTATTGATGCCTGAAGTGCTACTTCTCTTATAGAAAAAAAAAATAAACAATACAAATTAGTGTTTAACTTAATGTCTGTTATTGCACTGATTTGAGTATAGTAGTATAGTATATTTATTTCCAAAAATTTTAATGATGTACATGTTTTCTTAAAACTAATTTTAATTAATTATTTATTCCTTACATACTATCGTATTTTTCAAGGACTTGCCAAGATATTTTATAAAAGTATTTGCAGCATTGCCGCTTATAATAAAATTAAAGTTAAGTTTACTGTAGGTACAACATTTGTTTTAAAATTTCCCCGAAAAAAAGGTAAATAGGGAGGCATTTGTGCTTAATTCTAATATTAAACTAAACCTTATAGTAAGGCAGGAAAGAAGAAAAAACAGCGTTATATACAATAGAAAATAAAGTTATATACAAAAGAATAGGAATAGCCTATTGGGCGGTGTTATACACCAAATTTTCTATATCTAAGGTATTTATTCTCCTATGGTAATATAAGAGGTTTGCACTTTCATATAGGAGGCCAGCTTCGTTCAATGTCATAAGGTCTATCGGTGATAAGTAATTAGACAATCGTATGGTCCTCAGATTGTTTGCGCTTTCAAAGCACTGTCCAAGAAGACTGTTTTCAAGGGATTGAGCACTCTCAAGAAATTTTATAGCCGACCCTACCATATACGAGTCAATTCTATCGAAGCCTATTGCTTTGTATATTGATTTGCAAGATGGCTTGCGGTAGATGCCATCAGGCCCCTGCTTACACCGTAAGCCAAGGCAAGTGACCATAATTTTCCTCTCTCATTTCCTTAGTCTTTCCATCTGAGCAGAAGAAATTCTGGACCAGACTGGGAAGGCATAGGATATGAGAGGTCGAATTATCTGGCGATAAACAAGGAATCGAATTTTCCTAAAGAGTCCTCCCCTATATCCAAGAATAGATCAATATGCGGCATATGCACGCCTGCCGCGCTCCAAGACAAAGTCTATGTGGCGATAAAACTCAAAATTTTCATGGAAAATTACACCAAGGTATTTCATCCTGTCCGAAACCCTGATCAGTTCGCTGCCTATACTAAGAGTTAGTATGAAAGATCTGCTATTGGGATATAAAAATTTACGCTTGCCCTTTATCATAACTGCATCAGTCTTATCCATATTTAATTGAAGGCGCCACTTACCAAAGTAGGGCTCCAGTCGAGTCAAGTAGTTGTTAACTCTTCCGTTTACACTACGAGCGAGGGGCCCAGAAGCTGCAATGAGTATATCATCTGCATACATTAACAAAAGATCGCCGTCAGCCGGTTTAGGTATATCAGCCATAAATATATTATAAAGTACAGGGCCAAGCAAGGATCCCTGTGGTACTCCAGCACTGACAGATTTTTCAATCGATCGAGTTCTGCTTATTCTAACGCCAAAAGTCCTATCAGATAGAAAATTAGAGACGATTTTACACACACTTCTATCGAAGCCCATGTCCATCATTTTAAAAACAATGCCATCCTGCCAAGCGGTATCAAAAGCCTTGGCAAAGTCCAAGCTAACCGCAATTGTAGGATATCTTTTGTTCAGACCTTTGGAAACATAGTCTGAAAAAACCATCAATGCATGCGAGGTTGAGTGTCCTTTTTTAAATCCAAACTGACAATCTGGAAGAATATTGCAGTCTGATATTTTGTCCGTGATCTTAGAATGAATAAAGAATTCTAATAACTTTCCAAAGGGAGATAGCATAGAAATCGGCCTATAGTTGCTGCTCTGCCTTGGGTCAGATTTGGGTTTCAATATCGGAACTATTAACGCCCTTTTTCATGCTCTCGAAAAGTATCCCAAGTTTATGCAGTGGTTCATTAGAATTGCCAGAAATCCCCAGGTATCCCGACGAGTTCTCTTAAGTACTAGATCAGGAATTTCATCCCAACCACTCGATTTTTTGTTTGGCCTTCTCCTTAAGGTTTCGCCAATGGTTTCTGCTTTAATCAGCTGGCTGTTGTCCGAGCCGCTACCATCTGCGGTCGTAGTCCTATCAAAAACCATCATAGGTGTCCTATCCTGCAAAGTGGAGACTCTACTTGCGACGGTTACTGCAAAAGAATCGGAACCTATTTCATACGCTGTGGAAGTGGTCTGCCAGTAGATTAGCCTTCCCTAAGTCATCAGATACTATTGAGCCATCCGCAGTGATCAGATCGTGGATGACAACATTTTTACTTAAACCAGCCGCAGACTTTAAAGATCTATACGTCCTATCATTCAGCCTAATGTTGCTTAATTTTCTCGTCCAGTTTTCGCGCTCGTAAACTGCAATAGCACCCTGTATTATTCTATCCAGGTTTTTTACTTCTGCTTTAAGGATAAGACGACGTCCTGGGTCCTCACATCTTTGAACTATACGGCGCAATCTCTTTTTTTTTCATCAATAAAATGAAGTATATTAGGTGGAAGCTTCAAAAGCCCTTTACTTCCAACTAGAACCTTAGGAGTAGAAAATTCCATACCATTCTTGAAGGCATAAGTCATTGACTCTATACACTCGTCAATCTCCGCTTCGGACACGTTCGTATCTACTGGTAGCGTACAGTCGGCAACTTCCCGGGATAGAATCGCATTAAATCTTGCCCTGTCCATCTTGTCAAAGTCTAACCTTGTTGGTCGTATTCTCCCAACACAATCCGCAATGCCAAAAACTGCTTCCACAGCGTTGTGATCAGATTCAAAATCAAGGGTTTTAAGCCCATTTCCCATGATTATAGGAGACATGCCAACAGAAGTTATCATTATGTCTATATATGAAGAGGAAACGGCCGTAGTTCTTGTCGGGCCATCAGTGGGATGAATTTCTAGGTTCGGATTCGCTAAGAGTAAATCATGTAGCAACCTACCACTTGTGTTCTCCAGGGAATCCCCCCAATACGGATGCCTAGCATTTAAGTCGGCTCCAACTACCACTGCCCCAGTATTGGCTAGGTCAAAAACAGGCCTAATATCAGAGGCTGACATTGTCGCTGTTGGTCTACGATACATCGACACTACAGTTATAGAGGACCCATTTATTCTGTGAATGCGCACAATCGTGTTTTCTAAAGTTCCAGTGTCAACTATTACCCTTTCACATGAAATACTATCCTTAACTAGAACGGCCGTCCCTCCTCCTTGTCCAGATTGACGATTCTGTCTAAATATTATATATCCAGCAATGTCTAACTTGTGTCGAGGACTTAATTTATGTTCAACTATTAGGGCAACGTCGGGTTTGTGTCTATCCAAAAATAGTTTTAAATAGTGTCTCCTATGTTTAGAGACAACTGAATTCACGTTAATGAAAATTAACGTCCTAGACATTGTTCTGTAGCATCATTAGCATCCCAAGCAAAGCCCGAGATTTACCCTCATCATCTTTAATTGTATTATATTCACGATTGCACTGATTTGATTTCTTATTTTTTTATTTATTGTATGGTTTTGCGCGCAATTTTCAATATCTGTTTTATAATTCGTTCTCTTGTCCTGTGGTATGTTGATAATATGTAGCATTTCCAGGGTAAATCTCTTATTATATTTCTCTTCTGTGTCTAAAATCTCTATTTGATCAAAGTTTGGAGTATGTCCTCTCTCCGTACAGTGGGCTGCGAGTGCTGTTTTTTTGTGTATTTGTTTTGTGTCTACATTTTGTGTCTGATTTGTGTCCTGATATTCTGGTTTTTAGTTTTTTTTTGTCGTACCAACATATACTTGATCGCATATGTTTTCCCCGTCCCCAGTGCAATTGATTTTATAAATAACATTTGATTTATC
Source organism: Gymnosoma rotundatum (assembly GCA_916610165.2). Lineage (NCBI taxonomy): Eukaryota > Metazoa > Arthropoda > Insecta > Diptera > Tachinidae > Gymnosoma > Gymnosoma rotundatum. The sequence goes on from OU744340.1 coordinate 79,305,619, forward strand.
CATCTTGTCTATTTTGCTTTTGGTTTTTGTGAATTGTTGTCTTAGCGTATTTTGACTTTTACATGCTATTTTAAATTTGTCTGCATTAAATAATCCACCATTTTTTATTCGTTATGAGAACTCTACTATATATAGAACGGATTTATAAATTTTTTATTTTTATTTTTTTTTTTTTATTTAATCATTTAGATTTTGTAATAAAAAAGCCCTATTGGCCAAAATATATTACAATTGATTGCAAAAGAGTTAAACAAGTTAAATAGTAACCCAAATCAAATAACATTTTAATTTAATAAAAAAATTAACAGAAAAAAATACCATAATGTTCCAAATATCTTACACATAATATCACTCCATTACTAGTATTCTAACACTAACCAGCCTTCAATCTATAACACCACCAAGTAGTTACAAGTTTGAACGTCCATCTATATCGGCGAAAGGTACCTAACTACAATTAAATTAAAGAATATTTTGATTGTGATTAATATATTGAATTAATTTTCTCTGTTGTCTCAGTATTACTTTTATTTGTTTTGTCCAAACTGTATGTTTTAAATTATTAAAAATAAGTTTCTTTATTAAGGTGTCAGGGAAGGAGTTTCTTTTCAAAATACATCTTATTCTTGATATTATTTTCATGGAAACATTCGTCACTTATTGTCAAAACTCGTCTTATAAAATTGTTTGCGGTATTAATTATGATTGTTTTTGGTTGGCACGAGTAGAAATTCACAATCCGTCCAGATCCAGTAGGCTTTTGGTACCAGTCAATATAAATTTTGTTGTCTCTCCTTATAATTAATGTGTCAAGATATGGTAACATGCCTTGTTTTTCTTCTTCACTTGTAAACTTAATTCTAGGATGAAAATTGTTTAGTTCTCTTAAAGTTTCGTCAGTTGCATCTTTTTTCACTATCCCAAAGAGGTCGTCTACATATTTCGTCAGGACTCTAGGCTTTATTTTCAATTTTTTTCTCGTTTCATTTAATAATTCATCCAAAATAAGGTCAGCTACAATAGGTGATGCCGCAGAACCCATAGGTAAACCACTGTGTTGACTGTAGACCTTGTCCTTATATCTAAAATACCTATTGTCTTTAATACAGAATTTAAGTATTTATAAAAATAGGTCTTTAGAAATTAATGTATGTTTTTTAATGTCGTTCCATTTTTTGCTTATTAGTTCAATAGCGTAGTCCACAGGTATGCTCGGAAATAACGACACTACATCAAAGGACACTAATTTTTCGTCTTCAGATATTGCACAGTTGTTAATTCTATTTTTAAATTGTATTGCGTCCTTAATATTGTATTCAGAATTAATCGTAAGATTTTTTAATATATTCGTCAAAAGTTTGCAGAGCTCCACTGAAGCTGAGTTAATCGAGGAGCATATTGGTCTAAGGGGGATATCTTCTTTATGGATTTTGGGTAGTCCGTAAATCCTAGGTGCAATAACATTGTCCTTTTTAAACTTTTTGCAATCTATCGTTGATATTATATTGCACTTATAAAGATCATCAATCAATTCGTTGTTTTTCTTTTGTAATGATGATGTAGGGTCCTTATTTAGTCTTCTATAAGTCATTATATCTGTAAGAATAGTATCGATTTTCCTTTCATAGTCGGATTTATTCATTGCACCTGTCACATTTCCTTTGTCCGCTTCTAAAATGACAATGTTTTTATTCCTTTTAAGAAATGTCCACGTTTTTTCGACCGTGTTTAGTACAAAACTGTCGTGTTCATTAAGCCCATGTTTATTAATATAATTCTCCATTATTGAAGTAAATTTTGTCCGTGCTATTTCTTGTTGCTCCCTACTTTCCAGCATCTGAATACAGTCCTCAATATCTGCAATGTATTTCAATTTTGGGAATTTTGGTTTCACTGTTGGGATTGCATGTTTTTGTCCTAGTGAAATAAACCATGAATATATTTCTAAATATGTACTAACCAAAAACGTCGGTGGTAGAATTTTAATTAGTGACGACGAGCATTTTTTATTAAAACGTAAATGTAAAAAAAGTTTAAATTAAATTTTGATTGAAAAACTATTTTAAAACCAACTACATGTGAACATTCGTTCATAAAAATTTCTTGCCAAGATTACTTAAGATTGTGTGTCAAAATAGGAATTCACAAATAGACGAAGAGTCCTCTTTCCGATAGCGATTATAATGGTTGTAACAAACTTATGTTTTCACATTTAGAAATAGAAAAATAGTTGTTTTGTGGAATAGAGGCGGTAGGCGCCTCTTTGTTCCGATTTCTTCAAAAACTAAAATGTATCTTCACTGGGCTAAATATCGGGTGGTTAAATTTTAAGGGCCGATGTTGATTTTGAATTAAACACAAATTATTTAGGAAATTATTGTCATTTTTATTAGTTTGATAATAATTGGTATGAACCTTAGCAGCATATATCCCCATCCGATGCCCCAAATTTTCGATGACACTGAGGCATAATTGAGGTTCTATTCCGTTAATGTACCGAATCATCTCATCCCTTAACTTTTGAATTGTTTGCTGGCTTATCGATGTGCACCTTTTCTTTCAAATAAGAAGTTCAGCGGTGCAAAATTATATTCTTGGCGGCCAATTGACATCGCCACCACGGCTATTGAGTTTGTCGCGTAAAAGAGCCCTATTGTTTCGTTAGCTGTGTGGCAAGCGGCACCGTCCTGTTAAAACCACACATCGTCCACATCCGTATCTTCCAATTTGGGCCAATTGTTGGGCACGACGACAAGTTGAGGTGTACATTTCTTCAGCCACACTTTCGGAACAGCTGTACGAGTATGCACTAGTGTTTTCACATATCCCGCAGATCCGGTTTGCTCAAATTTTTCCACGATTTTTCCGACTGTACCGAAAAAATCACTAACTGCAGGATAACATTTTGATTTGAGCGCCAATTTTCGTAATAAGCCTGAATTACTTTAATGCTTTGCTCGATTGTGTATCTTTCCATCGTTCAAATTGAGTGAGTCTGAAATTTGGAAATTTCATATTAAATGTAGAAAAAACTTGACGTTTAGGTTCAACACTGGCCCTTAAAATTAAACCACCCGTTATAACTGCGTCAGCGCCTTCTTTATATGGGAACGAAACACTGTGTGGTATAGCTTCCAACAATAAAACGTTCTAAAAAATTATACTCTTAAATTAAAAGGGGTAGCTATAAGTGGCGTTACTAAACGTATAAGGCCATATCTTGTTGAGACTGATTTTTGAAATTTGTGCAGAGTATATTTTTTTTATTTGTACAGAGTATATTTTACTATGGTAAAGACTCTGGTAAATCATTGGTAAATTTGCATAGAGTAAGAGAGAAAACTAGAATAATTATAAAAACGTGTTCCATAAGAATCGTCGTTATATATATGGCTATTAAAATCTCATTCAAAGTCAATACCTCTCTGTTCTTCTGTCTGCTTTCAATTTTTTTTAAGAATTATCACATACTACTTTTGCTTTTGTTTTTTAATAAAAAGGACCTTGCCAAAAATCATTTACAAAAAATCCCTAAAATATAATTCTTTTACACATAAAATCCATATTTGACCGTACAGTCAATAACTACATTTAAGCATAGCAAAAGGTAAAATCTGGGATCTTAAAACATATAGACTAAATTCGAAATTTCGTAAAAAAAATTGTTCAAGTTTTAGAAAATCGAGGGGCGACGCTTTTAGCAGATTGTGCAATTTATTTTCTTTATAAAGGTGCTTTATAGAAAATGTGTTTAAATAAGAGCATGTAATAAAAATGTGTTGAAATGTTTCACTACATAACAAACTCCAGCCTAATTGAAACAATCTATTCATATTTAAACCGTTCTAAAATTATTTCTGATACACAATAAAAAAATAAATATTAACAGTTCATATCAACTAAAAATATAGTCGGTTTACAAAATATTTAATAGTAAATCTTGAATAAAAAATTTGTTTAATAAACATTTTTTAAATCAAATACCAGCAAATATTGTAATCCCTTTTAAAAATACCAAATATAAAAATTAACACAAGTTTTGCGTGCATTAAGCCAACTCTGCAAGATTTTTTTACATTTCTTTTAGAATTTTATAAAAATGTCACAAACATTTACTGAAACAAAGAGAAATCTTAACAATTGAAGAAAAGTAAGATTTACAACAATTAAGTTTATTCAATATTTTGTTCATTTCAAGGTATTTAGCACATTTTTCTACAAACGATGTTGGAAAAATCTGTGAGGTCTCTTCTCTTGTTTCTATAACAATTGTTTTTTTACTCTTTTTTTCTTAAATGAATTTTTTTAAATAGAAATAGAATACGAAAAGAATAAAGAAATGAAGACATTATGGTGACCAAACTAAAACCAAATTTTACAATAAATGAAAAGATTTTAAATCATTTGACAATAAATGGAAAATGTCACAAGATCATTGAGCAATATTCGTAAACACAGTGTTTTCATATTAAAGATCTCTCACTCCCCATAATATCACATTCATTATGTTTTTCAGTTTCTTGGCAAAAACTAACAAATATTTCTTCAAGGTGGTCTTATTTTTTGTTTCATACTTCTTGTCTTAAAACGTGTTGTTGTTGTTATATTGAGTTTTATTTGAGGTTATAATGATATCTCTTTTATTTTGCAATGTTTTGTCACAACAAACCAAATATTTTATGGTTGACATCTTTGTTGATATCAACTTTTCTTGTTTTAGTTCTAGGAATAGTTTTTTTTTGTTTTTGGAGTTGTTTTTATTTATTATGCCTAAAAGTTATATTTATTTGGTTATATAACTATTTGCAATTATTGTCACATTGTTTTATTTCCTTATAAAATTTGTGGGTAAATCGATGCCAATTGAACAATTTTTATAAACAATAAAACTTTTGATATGAAAAAATTTATGTATAAAATGCATTTTTTGATTGAGTTGTAATATTGATGATGGCGCCACAACATTACCTATTGTCTCAAATTCTGTTGAGTTTTATTGTCGATGATTCAATACTGAACACATTACAGTAAGACAAAATTAATTGTAATTTAATTTTAATGTCCGGCCGAAATTCGAAAATTTTGCTATTGACAACGGCAAAACTCCTGCCTCTATTTTTTTTCCATATTGTGAGGTCTTATGCTATGTTTAGACGGCGTGTACAAATCATATGGAATGTCAGATTTTTCATATGTAAATCAATATACACCGTGTAAATCTCATGAAATATAACATATCGTTGGCTTAGTCGGCAAACCTGTCAAGTCCATTTTTTTTTAATTTTTCAGGAGAGACAAAAACTGTTTAATTTTTTTTGGGTTAATTTTTTTTTTAAATCTGTAAACGCAGTTTTATTCTTTAGTTTATCTTATTTAATTTAAATCTATGAATTTAATGAATTTAAATCTATAGAAGAAAAACAAAATTTTTTGTTTTTAGCTGAACTTAGTACATGGCTTTTGATGTTTTGTTTTTTTTTTGGACTTTATAGAATTTCTTACCACTGAATAACAACAAGAAAAAACAACATAACGGCATTCTGTTTTTTGTAAATGATGTGTTTTGAGTTATTCTAGCATACTACATCAAAAACTCAATTTGCATAAAAATTGGACTTGATAGGTTTGTCGACTAAGCCAACGATATGTTATTTTCCTATTAGTTATAACATGTTTCAGTTTTTTTATCTAGAGCACGTTCTATTTTGATATGAAAACTATATGGCAACAGATGTTTTCAGTGATGCTAACTTTCACTTTTAAAATATCCGCTCAAAATATTTTTACTATAAAAGTTAGATTTCTGAAAATAAAATATTTTTTGAACTCTTGTAGCGATCGTAGGCTAAAAAATAATAATTGGGCATTTCCATAAACATGTTAATCATAATAGAAAAAACAGAAAGCCTTCAACCGTTTTATTGTGGCGAAATATTGAAAAAATAAAAGATAATTATCAATATTTTTATTTTAAAAACTGACCAAGTCCTTGAAATATTAGAAAAGAAAGAAAAAATGTGCCGAGTACCTTAATTTTAAGTTTGTAACAAGTACTTCATGTACGCCAAGTACATGAATTGAACGTGTACTTATTAACTTGTGACGTGTTCTTATAACGAACACAGCCTAAGTGCAATTTTATATTAAGGCAAATTTAATATTAGCAATTTTGATATATATATATATATAATAATAATAATAAAAGCAGTAAAATGTTTTGAGCATTTTTGTTTTCTCTTTACCAATTAGAGGTTATATCTTATGTACGTAACATATGCAAGTTTAAAGATGATAATTATAAACAGTATTTTAAACATAGATTTCGACATACACAACAAATTACATATGAATAGCAATTTTGACATTCCATATGACTTGTACACGCCGTTTAAACACAGCATTACCAACTACACCCTAAGTAAAACTTACAATTTTCGGAAAAAAGCTTTTTTTGAACCGAAAGAGTTTGTGGTAGCAAATAATTGCTTATGACGATTTTAAATTTAAATTATTTAATTGGAAATCCCGAATATGCTAGATGTGGTTATAAGTATATGGTGAATGGTATGTAAGATCAGACATAGTCGAATACAGCACTCATACTTGTTAATTTTAAAACTTATTTCACCTAATCAGCTAAGAATAATTCTCAAAAATAAAGTATTTATTTAAATAAAGTTCGTTCGTGGTCGTAAAAAATTTGATTTACTGTATGAATTCCGAATTTTAGGTAAAACATTCTGTAGAACTTTAACCCTCTAGGTTCAAGGCATCGAAGAAGAAATCCTTAGATTTAAATAGATAACAAAATTATTAGAAAATTTTTCACGAAAACTTAATTGAAAGACGTAAAATTGATGACATTAGCTTGAAAAAATAAATCGCTTAGATCGCGCATTATATTTTTTAATTAATTCATCTTTGTACTTTTCTAAGCCATTTAGATTCATCACCCGTTGGATTTCAATTATTTTTATTTAGGTAATTTAATTTTTTTTCATGTAATAATTAGTATGGACTTCGTTTATAATCTTATAAGCTAAGGAACTATTGCACTCACATTTCTGACACTGACGGCTGTCTGATAAAGAATGCAAAACATGCAAACATTGGATGGAAATATCAATTTTAATTTCTTTACCATATCTTAAGCTAATATCATTGATTTCATCATATAATTATAAAAAAATTTTATCTCCAAATATTTTGTTAAAACAGGTAACAATATCACTTAAAAATGTCATCTGTGATGTAGGTGCTTACAAGATAAATCACATTACCTTTCAATGGATATGCATTTCAAAAAAGGCACTATTTTTGATCTCATCCAGGAGCTAGCGTCTTTCGTAATTGAATTCACAGAATAGAATAGCACTGTTTAATCTTTTCGTTTAAATTTGTTTTTATTTTCTTAAATATTGTTTTCCTTGACTAAGTTTTTTCGAGTATTTAATTATTCGAATTGTGCTGTCTAGAAATTAATGCAAGGTTTTCATGTATAGAGAAAAATATTGACAGCCCAAAATAGAAAAAAAAGATAACTGAAAAATAAACTGCAAATGGTTCTCAAAAAATGGGACGTTACACGATAAATAACACGTTCAGCACACAACAATATTTTTAAATTATTACCTCCCATCTTAAAAAAAAGAAAAAACGAATCAATTAAGTTCTAAATTTTGGGATGGGTGCACCATTGAAACATACATGAGGCCATCCATCCAGTGGCAGTTTCTAAAGTTCACTATCGCGAAATGGAAGCAAATTCATATCTGCCTTAATTGGTTGATATTGCAAACGCTGACATATGGTTTTAATAGGATGGTGCTACAGACCAAACAACCCATGAAAAAATGAAATACTGGTTTTGGCAATAAAAAAGACCGTATAATTCTATTCCAATATGCCAACAATCACTACCATTTAATAAGGCTATGAATCTTTTTATCCGAGAAATTTTGTTACATTTATACAAACAGATCTACTTAACTCTTTAGATAGAAATTATCTTTTTTCATTTTATTCATAAATTGCTTAACGTCCTGCATAACTTTTTTTTATCATATTCAAAATATATTTGTTTAAAATAAATCGCCTGTCCTATCCTGTTTTATTAAGCTGTTATGTCTGTTCTACTCAAATATTATTGACTGTAAAATACATTAAGAAAAAAAACAGTTCTAATATTTGTATCTTTTACTTTTAATAAACCTAGATAATTTAGAACCATCAACACTTCCACTGTAATCTCTCAATCGCTCAATCATTTAACCAAATATGTTATTTCTTTCCTTTATTTTTCTAATTTCCATACCTTTTTTTTCCAAAGCCCTTTAATAAATCAGTGTAAGTAAAAGTAAATAAGAACATTTTATGGTTCGAAATTCTTTAAATTATCGCCACAACATTTAATGTTAATTTTCTTTTTTTTTTGTTGTAACTTAGAAATACTTGCTTAAAAGTGTTAAACTGACATTTAATTGACAGCAAACGCGTGCTTTTATCTCTAAAACCCATTGAATTTAGTTTATTAACGTCTGCAAACATTACAAGTGCTCTAAACACAAACCGCAGACAAATATTAGAATACGAGTAACGAAAAAATATTTGTTTATTTGTGTTTGTTTTTTACATGAATATTTAAAACTAAACTCAAAGTAAGCAGAACTAGTTAAAAAATTGTTGACGTCATGTACGGAGAAAAGAAAAAAAATAATAAAAAAAAGTAGAAGTAAGTAGAGATTAAAAACCAAAATTAGAATATTAATTTTTATATGAGTAACACTACAAAACTTAGCACAAAAAAAAAATAATTATTCGTATAATTAAAAAAAAAACTTTAAAATGGATCACAACGAAAAAAGCATATACAGCTATTTCGCTAATGCTTTTTTAGCCCGTTAGCAGTGCCACCCAAATTTTGAATATAAACTTTTGATTTTACTTGAACTTATTTGACAAAATGAGAATTTTATTAAGCCAAGAATAAAGTGAAAAATTCTAAACAAAAAACACATAAACCAGTTAATTTCTTAGAAGTTTGTGATATTTTTTGCTTCCTTGGTAGAAAGTAATTCTCATTTAGTCAATTTTTTTTTTAATTAAATTTAGTCAGGAATGCAGTTTAATGCCAACACTTAAAATTTGGCAATTTAAATTCAAAATTCTAAAGCAATCCATATATTTTTTTTTGTAGTTTTGAATTTTTTATTATTTGCTTTTTCGTTTAAATGTAATTCTCATATAGTCAATTTTTATATTCAAGTGAGTGATTAATTATTCTTCTATATAAAGAATTATAAAAAGAACTAGATAGTCAGATACTGGATCAATGTATGGAATTTTAAGGAGAATATAGTTCTTAACTATATTTCATATCTAATCGCAAAAACTAAACTACGAATATTAATTTTAATGCGAGTAAAACTATGAGACTTGCAACAAAATAATAATTATTCATATCATTAAACCAAATCTTAAAAATTCTTTTTGTAGCCCGTCAAAAATTTTACCCAAATTTTGAATAGAAACTCGTAATTTTTCATTATTTAAACTTGCTTAACTAACTGCGAATTCTATTAAGTCGAGAACGCATATAATAAAAAGTACAAAATTCTAAATAAAAACGTACAATTCATTGAATTTTTTGGGAGTTTAAGCTCTTTTATGCTTTCTTGGTTGAAAGTAATTCTCATTTAGTCATTTATGAATTCGTTTTTTTCAACAGTTTAATTTTATTTGCATAATGATAATTAAGTTAAGTCAAGGACGCAGTTAAATAATAAAACCGAAAGTTCTTAACAAAAACAAACAATCGAACAGAACAAACATTAATTTTTTTTTGGAGTTCTGGATTTTTTATTATTTGCTTTCTTGGTTAAATATAATTCTCATTTAGGCAACTATTTTCCAACAATTTATTTTCAAATGAGTTAGTAATTATTTTTCTATACATACTAGATCAATATAGGGCATTTCAAGGACTACTATATCCTTTTTAATTATTTTGTGTCTGATCTCAAGGTGTTTGGCAAAGTTTTTTGAAAAATAAGACAGGTCAATAATGTCAACTATGAATCGTACAATTCTTATGAAGGTACATTAGTTTAGAAAACCAAATTGGGATAAAAAGTGCTTAAATGAATTTGTTTCATTTTAGTTAGTAACGATTGACTTGACTCTAATGTAGTCAGGTTCTTCCTAGCTCATCAAACTTATATGATACCTGTGAGAAATCGATTGCACTAGGTCCCCTCTCACATTCCCAGGCAGTATTTCTGACACTTCACCATCTTGAACTTTGCTACAAAATTTAAACAGTCCCTACTAGAAGACCGTATAACGTTTTTCTTGAATTTTTTTAAGAAAAAAAAAACAGAAAATAATAAAAAATATATCTTAAGAAATAATTGTAAAAAAGACAATTGTTTTATTTCCTGTTTTTTTCTTTAATATAAAATTAAAATAGTGACAAATTATTTTCAAATAAAAATCTCCCCTAAAAAATCTTAGGATAATATCACTCATATTTCTTGTAATTTCTTCATTTTTTTGTGTTTTTCTTGAACAACAAAGCAAAAGATATAAAGATTTTAAGGATCTACACTAATAATTAATTTCTCCAATTCTAATCGTGAAATTGTAATTTTCAAGCGGTTTTGCAAGTAATATTCCAAAGAGGAAACAAGCAAGCGACGAAATTTAATGCCTTTAGATTTTTTTGTTATCGTTACTAGCAACCTTTAATACAAAGATTATAACAACAGCACGGGGGTGTTTATGAAATTTAAGTAACATTTGCACCTTACAGATTAAAAAGTGAAAAAAAATTGATAAGAATTTAGAAAAATAAATATTTTAATCACCCCTTAAAAAATAAAGATGTTATAAGTCTTGTCGCAGTTGCCTTACAAAGGCGTCATAAGTAAGTGTGAAATTATTTTAAAACCTTTAAATTGCATTTCGTTGAAATACTGGTATTTTTTAATCGGCTTAAATTTGGATTTTCTGGTTGATGGTGGTCCTTTTAGGGGAACTGTTTCTAAGGGTCACGGCTGACTGGCAATAATTTTCTGCTACTCACAAAAATAAAACGTTTATTTCTCCACAATTAAATGTCATAAGTGTGCGGAGTTTTTAGTAATTAATTTACGAAAATCATTTATATTTCGCTTAAGTATTACAGGGTTGGATTTTTTTAATTTTAGTTTAAATAAGTCCATTGGCTACGCTCATGCATTGGCATTTGTGGTTAGTTGTAACTAATTATGTGTTCAAAAAAATACCTATATGAGAGGCATTTAGTATAGTTTAAGTATTAGCTAATTTTCCTGTTCCTAAGTCACGTGCATGTATGGGCACCAGCTGGAATTCTAAATTTCTTTTATTAATTTTATTTTTTTCACAAATTGATGTGTCTGCATATGGGCTCCTAAATTTCGATGTGAGATATCGTTGATATGATCCCATACTTTTAAAAGAAATAATTTTTATTTCTGAATTAATATTCTACAATCTTACTACATATAGCCGTGCCGAATCTTATCTTATCACTGCCATGTTTTCTAATTTTCCAGCAATATATCTTTGATTTTTACTCCTATAGTTATTAATTTCATTTGTACAATGATGCAATAAAACAAAACATCAAATTTTGAATGAAAAACTAAAATTATTTCGGAAATATAAATATATAACGCATATGCATATTTTTTGAAGTTTCGATGGGGTAGAAAGAGATCAAAGTCGGGCCAAAAAAACATTATAACAGTGAGCAACTTCATGTATACAACTGCAATTTAACAAAAGATTTCTTTTGTGTTAAAAAATAATCACGAAAAACTTAAAACAAGTTTAATTACCAAAAACACTACAAGCTTATTTTGCTATACCCAGAGCATGAATTCGAGCCGGAAAAACCCATATTTGAATATCGGATATTTTGTTAATTATTAAAATGTTTTTTAATTTTTGAACGAAAATATGTGTATCGTCGAACTATTTAAATATCTTTAGTTTTAAGTTTTCTCTGCATTTTTTTGTTTAAATAAAAATGATTTGATAAAATTTAAATTTTTGAAATGAGTTTGGCTTAAGTTCATTTTTTTCCAAAAACCTTTTTTTTTCTTTCAAAAAAGTCCGCATATGAACGCGAAATGAACTTAATTTGATAAAATTATAAAAATAGAGGCACTCGCCTATTGTAGACTTTATCTCCATGGTTAATTGACCGGTTTTAATGAATTCTTGAACGTATATATTTTAGTTTGATAGAATAAGAGCATCTGTAAGTTACCTGGGGTATTTTAAAATTACTTTTCAATGCACACATAGAACTTTGGAAAGATCTATATCGCTAAATCGACTTCCAATATATAGGGATCTGGAATATATTTTTTATGAGTTCAGAAATGTGTAATGTAGATATAAAAAACGGAGTAATAAGTTTATATACCATTTTGGCATTTAATGAGCTAAGAAATGCATCTATTTACGAAGATATATTTAAAATAACCGGTTCCTATCCAAATCGTGGATATGTCTTTTTTTGGCAACATTTAAGAACGTGAATTATTGCAATCGCATTTTACTTCTTCACCGCAAAGAAATATCTATCAATTTTGCCCTTTAAGGCGATGATTAAATTCTTACTCCACGGTTTCTCTTCAATGATTCTTAATTCCACTAACACTAAGACTATCTAGCGTGACTAATTGAGATATTATGCCTTGCTTTGAGAAGTTAATGTCAATTCAGTATATCAAGAGATTTAAAGAATACATTGCAATTTATTATAGGAAGCACCATTTCTAGAAATATATAAATTATTTTAAATATTAATTACAAAATTGTTGCTTTTATGTGGAACTTTCCTGAAGACTACTGGGGGTTAAGCCCGTGAACTCTGCGGTCGATTCTGTGGTGCATACAATATTTGGACTCTTTGTAATCATCAGTTTGAAATAATATATATGACAATGACAGAAAGAAAAAGATGATAACATTTTTAAATAAGTAATATGTTCTCCTTAACCGTTTGCAATGTTAACGAATAAGAGTGAAATATTCGGCTATGCCAAATCTTATATATTCTTCGCCATCTATGTAAATTTAGTTTAGTAAAGTAACTCCAATCAAAAAAGCAAATATTGCGGTGACAGAGACTTAAAAAATAAAAATTTCGTACTGCAAATTTATAATTTTACCTAAAAATGACATCGGCTCTTAATGGGTTAACATTAAAAAAAAAAATTATTTCCTTAAAGATCTCTTTAAAAGCTTTAAAATAATACCCATCTTGATATTTTAAAAAATTTGAAAATTTCAAAGCCCCGTAACTCGGAAAATACGGGCGAGCGGCGATTTTTTCACGTGATGTTTCTTTTTATTTTTTAATTTTCTGTCGCCCCACATATTTATTTTTTAGATTGGCGTTACTTAATTGTTCCGAATGGCATGAAAAAATTATAGGTAGGCGTGGTGTTTTGATTGTTGCCTTGAAGGACATGAACCGATCATGCTGATTTCCAATAGCACCTCTTTCGACACTATATCTGATCGATTGACATATTTATTTTTTTTTTGGTGAAATCATGTTTGCCGAGGCAATCGGGCAGACGAACAAACGGACAGACGTAAAGACATTGCTCAATCGACTTCGCTATGCATAAGAAGTCAGAATATATATCCTTTATGGGGTCGGAAATATATATTTAGAAATTACACACGGAATGACAAACTTAGTTATACCCTTTTTCGACTTTTTGTGGTGAAGGGTATAAAATGAACTATTTCTTAGAAAAATCTTAAACCTCATTCCAATAGTTTCATAATTCAGTTCAAGTTTTGTTCTTAATTAATCAATTTAATTAATTTTAAATTGTACAATTCATTCATATTGATATTCCATGTTTGTTTTACTGAAAACTTATTTGTTTCGGTATTACTCTCAATTAAAAATAAATGTAACGACTTGAAAGTTTTCGTTATAGGTGTCAACTAATCAATATATTAATTGATTCAATTTATTAAGTATATCAAATTATTAGCAGGATTTTGATGCAAAAAGATTATGTAAATATTAAAATTAATTAATAACATATCACATTTTGTATTAAGTATTATGTGTTGAAATATATAACGAAAAATTTTCCGTTTTCAAGGACTGTGTGCAACGTTTTAAATAAATCTAAATATCCATTATTTAAAAACGTCTTGCCAACGAATAAATATTGCTAATATAAAGACAAGTTCTTTCTTAGATTTCTATTCCTGCTTTCGTTTTAGATCGTTTTAATTATTGGTATTTATTCTGAACTAAAACCTCTAATTAGATTAAATGTTTTTGGTTTAACAATTTAAATAAATGCACAGAATTTCAAAACATCAAAGTGCGGACATGCGTTTGCCTTAAGATCACTGTTAAAATGGGTGGTCAATGAGAACATCCTTTTTAAGAGCAACAAAAAAACCACACATACACAAAAAAAAATATCACAAAATTATGCTTTGATCCTTACGAATTATTTAAGTCAATTAAACCTTGAATATTTTGTAACTAATGAATGACTTGTATTTTTTATTTTATTTATTTTTTGTTTGAAATTGTAAAACAAAAGATCAATAGTTTTTGTAACACTGATCACGGTGTGTCTACCTTGTATTTATTAAAAACGTGCCTAATGCCGAAATAGTTTTAACATTTTAGTTTAAATACACTTGTGCTGATCTAGAATGTTTGTGTTTTAAAGAAAGCAAAAAGAAGAAAAATATTTATAACATTGTCATTGTTTTATTTTCCATTGACCATTTATATGGCGTCTAACTTTTTTCCAACATTTGTTGGTGTTTCTTTGGTCGCTGAGTTCTACTTTGAAGTTTTGTCTTGTGTTTAAAGAAATTAAAAAAAAAAATTCCTTACAGCCTCCCATATTATTATTGCTTCATTCATGGCTGTTTTTATTTTTATTTTTAATTTATTGAATTTTTTAAAATACACCATAATTTTTGTAAAGTCATTGATCGGTCGGAAGTTGCTTGATATTATTTAATAGTTTTTAAGGTGTTAAAATTATTGTCTGATTTTTTTAATTTCATTCTTTAGATTATTCACGGTTTTGTGATAAATCGGCATATTGTTAATGAAAATCTATAAATTTAAGATTAATTATAGTGCAGACTTCCGCATTCTCAAAGTTAAAGCACAATTATTAATACAAATATTTATTTAATTGAATTGAAGAACAATTTAATGGCGACAAAGAGCTAATGTAAAGGTAAACATGCCTGTGATTTCAGAGGCATTAAAGGAAATGCAATTCGATTCAGTAAATTTTTCTATTGGTCTGCAATATTATAGATTTTCTTTCAGCCCAAAAATATATTTTTAAAATGAAATTGTAAAGAATTTTTTTAAATTGTATAATACATTAGCTACCCGTAAGCATAATGAATTAGCTTAATTATTTCCTTATAAGTAGTTGCATATATTTTGCCATAAATAGCTATAATTATGCACTAGTAAATAAATTTAAAAATTAATAAAAATAATGGAAAACACAACAAATTATATTTGTAACCTATTTTGGAAAATTATTGAACACACTAAAATGAAAGATTTCCTTTTGAGATATCAAGCTTCAGAGAAATCTGAAAATACATTATTCTTTCAATTTCACTTGCGAGCATATAATAAGAGTTTTTTGTTTTTAATGTTTCCGTGTGATTCGTTAAAGTGTTGAAAAAAATTAATTTGTGTCCTAAAAAAAGATAAAAACTTAACACTATTTAAATTATTGTCCGATTTTAAGGGACTTAAATCATAAAATGTGTAAAATTGTGACAAAGGTAAAATTAACCTTTAACTACGGAGGTGAAATATTTCGACGTAGCTATTGAAGTAGTGGTCAATTTTAACTCATTTTTTTTATCACAAATTTTACCAGATATCTTTTATTTGTAATTTTTTTTAATTTAAAAAAAAAAAATTTACATTTAATTAATTAAATAAAATCATAAAATCAAAAATAAAACTTTGGCAATAACAAAACAAGGACTTTATTTTTTTATTATAACTATCATTAATACATTTAAAATATTTAAAATATTTACAATAATTACGTTTTTCGAGACCTTACTTAATTAAGTATTGCAACAAATATGAACTTAATTAATTGTGTAAAAATATCTATAATTTAATATTTACATTAACGCAGTGTTAGGAAAAAAAGATAGAGAAAAACCTAGTAAAGATTTAAAAAAATTCTGAATTAGTCCTTCTATCAGCTTCATTGCTGAAGTTGAGGAAAAAATTAATGCTACAAATTCCTTATTATATCATAATTTAAAGCTCTATTTGTCTTAAATTAGATATTACTTACTCTTGTTGAAAATTTTGATGCAGTCTACTTGTTGAGTACCTTCTAGGTAAATTAAAAATTATTTTTAAATTTTTATTCTGGATTATTTGCAACTTCTTTAGATAGGTCTTAGCACATCTATTTCACTAAATTTGACACCCATATGTCATAATAGGAAGGACTTTATTTTATAGTCACTTATCTCAAAGTTAAAAAAGAAAATTAAAGAGAGGGTAAAGTTTACCACACCTCAGAAAGAATTTATAATTGTTATTTTTTATTTATTTTTTTAAGTAAATAAGTTAAACTTAATGGAATTTTCTCAACTTTACAGAAAATTTTTATGCCTTCGTTCAGCTGAAAACCATATCTAATTTTATTACAATAAGTTAGTTAAGTTCTAAAATTTTTTTTCGAGTTTTAATGGCTTTAGTGAAATAAAAGCAATTAGTAAAATAATTCTTGGGAAGAAAACCCGTCTTAAAAACATATTTCATCTGTCTGTCTGTCTTTAACGGTTCAAAAGTATGGCCACATACATCAAATTACATAAACTATTGGGACCCCCTATTTTCCATCTATAAAGTTTACATTTGTTATAACAGACTAAGCGCTACAGCTCGTTATTAATTGATATGTATCAAATTACATAAACTTTTGACAAACCCTTTACTTTTAATAAAAAATATTCTGTTTAATGTTTAAGTGTTTATATATAACGATTCAAAATACATAGTCATATAAGCCAAATTACATCAACTGTTGGGACACCATTTAATTTCCAAATCCAAATCTTATACTTGTTGTTATAGCACAGTTAATAATACGGCCTTGTTATAAATATCACGCGTCTGTCTACAACTGTTCAAAAGTATGGCCATATACATCAATTTAACTAAACTATTGGGACACCCTCTAACTTATAATTTTGAAAGTTAGTACTTGTTACTATAATAGACATAGCAATCCATATTCTGTCCAAATCGCGTTTGTCTGTAACGGTTGAAAAGATGTGCCCGTATAGTCGGTCAATTTACGTCACCTACGTCACCCTTGAATTTTTTAATTATTTTTTTATTATTTTTTGCTGTTGGGAGCTATAAATATACACAGTATATTTTTTAATTTTGAAGTGGTGCCGTTTACGGTTCATAATACACATAAGAGAAATGTATGTTGTTTGGGTATACCCTCTAATTTTTAAGATTATAAACTGTTTTTAAAACGGGACTAATCTGTAAGCATAACATTTCAAATAAAAAAGAAATTTTCAAAATCGATTCAGAAATGACTAAAATATGAAGGCAAGAATATAAAAAAAGCAACATTCAGTCAAAATGAGAACTTCCCTCTTTTTTGAAGCCGGTTTATAAAGGACAAATTCAACAAATCAACGTGTTCTCACTCTAACTTACTTTTAGGATGTAAGTTTTTTTTAACAAATTTTTATGTTTTTCCTTGCCATCTGTTTTAACAAAAATTTTTATTATTTGTCAGGATTTTTCTAAACTTATTTTAGACAATTTAACAGATTTGACTAAACAGTATTTAAATAAAATTCTCTTAATTAAGTAATATTTCGTAATTTAAATAATTGCGTATAGGTTTAAATAAAAAAAACACGAATTATATATTTTTATGGCTAAGGTTTTACTAATTTTTTTAATATTACCTATAAAATTTGGTTGAGTGTATACATTTGCCACAATAGGCGAAATGATCGTATACATATTTATATAAAAAATTAATAAGATGGATAGCAAAATTCAATTTTTCCTTTAGATATGTTTGCGTGGAGAAATTCTCTAGGTCACAGCAGCAGCAATTTAAAAAAATTATCTATTTAAATAAACTTGGAGTTTAAGTAATTAAAAACGTTTTTAGCAAACAAAACATTTTTTTTTTATATTCTTCCATTAGATATATGTATTCTTTTAGTTATTCGAGCATTTTCCAATTTTCTAAAGCATTTAACTTCAAACCAAAAATAAATTCTATCCTTAAACCCCTTATAAATACAAACATATTTATTTTTTCGACATAAACCCTCATTTTTTTGCAAAGGCACGTGCTTGTCTTGTACCATAAAAACAACTAACTTTACCTGGCCACCCAGATTGTGAAACCCGCATAAATTGAATTCTTTTAGAAAACCACATAAATAGTAAATATTGCAATGAAATCCGTTTGCTATTAATTGGAATTCAATATGACACAAATTTCAATTCACTATAAAAGTTAATTTTAAGTCAACCTAAATGTCATCCAATACAAAAGAAAAAATCACAAATTAACTTTATTTAAAAATAAAATCCTGTTGTTCTGTACAAAAAAATTGTCTCAGTGCAAGGACATGTAAAACCAGCAGGTAACTTGGCTACAGGGAAGATTTAGTCAACAAAACGGTTGCAAATTAGAAGACAAGACAATTCACAAGTTTGTATGATTACAAAGACAAGACAACAAAATGATACCAGTATGAAAATGTCAGTCACTAATATAATCTTATCTATGAAATATTTCAAACAACTAAAACTAGGAAAAAAAAGGGATAGATCGTTTTTTTAATTCCCCGCAAAGTTCGACAATCCTCATAAACATGCAAAATAAAGATAAAATGTTAAGTATTTACCTGTTTTCGAATGTCCCACACTTGCAGACTTAACTTTAAAATACACGTGAAGAAAACAAGTGTCTGAATAATGAACTTTCCAATAAATTTTTCATTTATAATTTAGTCGTTCGAAAAAAAATTTTTTTACGTATGACAGGTTTTACTTGTTTTCAGATTAAAAATTTATTAAATTTTAACTGCTTCAATTTTACAGTATAAATACCAAATTTTTTAATTAAATAATTAATTGAATCAGTTGTATATTCAACTAAGAAAGAGGATAATCAGTTGCTAATGAAAAGAAAGAATAAATAAATCAAGTAAAAATTTAATAAAACTTTAATTGTTTTATTTTGAAAATTAATTAATATTATTATAAAAAATTCCCGTTGTTTAATTTAATTCAATATTTGCAAAGTGCCCGTGCATGTAAATAAATTATCGCAGAGTTTTGTGATATTTTATTTTTCATGCTCTTTCAACTGTATAAAAGAGCCGAAAAAAAGTCAGCCGTATACAGTGGAGAAAGAAAAATTGAGTTACTGTTGGTTATTGTTGCTTTTGCTTAAACTTTGATTTTTGTCTTTGCTTTATTGTTTGGACGAAAATTTTTAATTTATGTAAAATGTTTGTCGGAAGTTTCCTGAAGAGTTAAGTAAGCGGTAGTTGGGTAAGCGGTAACGAGACGTGCTTGGACCCTCGATAATCAATATCTTTAATTTAAATAATTATTTGGAATAATAGAAAATAGCACGAAAAAAAAACATTTTATTTTAAAAATTAATTAATTTAATTGTTTTAATTATACATTTAATACAGAAATAGATGAAATACTTTCTAATTAAATTTAATTTCAATTTTGATGTATAACCGTAAATAATCAATAACATCAATTATATATTTAATTAGAAAAGAGAAAAATAGAACATAGAAAAAAAGTAATGAAGTCAATTAATAAATCAATTAAATTTGAAATGAAGACAATTAAATCTTTAATAGCTGCAAAAACTTTTTTCTCAATTTTTTAGGTGGGAGCAAGCTTTTCTAATAAATAACATGGAGTAAAAAATGTTTCCAGGGCTTAGGGTTAAGGGCTTTGTAAATGGTAAAAAGGAAACCCTATTGCGTTCGATGCAATGTCTTTCTTTGCAACAAATTATTAAAATTTGCCCAATGACATGTAAATAGATGCCAATGCATTAATTAATTAATTAATTATATAATTCAACTCGAAAAATTAATTTATTATTATTGATAAAAAAAACTTAAAAACGCAGAAATATTCTCTACAGTTTTTTTAATGCTATGAGTAATTCTAAGTACTACAATGGATTTGCACATTTTGTAAAAGAAAGAACTACCGCGCTGCCTATAAAGCATAAATACTTGTGTTTACGTTGTTGTGCTATTAACAATATTTTTTCTTTATGTGTAGAAGAATACAACACGTGTTTTATTATCTTTAGTTGCCTTTAGTGCACAGCACTTTTACTTTGAATTCTCAACAGGATTTTTATTTTTGTCCTTTTTTGTTGAGTTAATTTTTGGTTTAAATTTTTGCCATATAATCTCGAGTACTTTAAAGACCATAAAATTGGGAAAATTCCCTCATTACACTTGCTGAGCTGTTAAACTATTTCGCATATTTTGTTGAGTAAAAGATATAAATTTTCTTTGGACATTAAATTTTTTTTCTTTTTTGCTCGCACTTTAGCGTTACACTACTTAATGTTATTTGTCACTTCTATATTTAATTATTTCTTAAGTTTACGATTTTAATTTCCTAGAATCATTGTGGCCAAATAGATTTAAATTTAGATTTGAAGAAAGAAAGACAAGCCCTTAAAGATTTATAACGTTTAATAGAATTGCAGAGATTTATAAGAAGAAAACGAGTTTGACCATTTAAAATATTAACAGATTTAAAAGGCTTCATCAGAAGTTTTAAAAGGAATGGTTGGTAATAATGCGGGTTTTATCTGTAAAAAAAATAATTTTTGCAAACTAATGGAAATTAGTTAAGCATTTTCCTGTGGAGATTTAAAGCAGTTAAATTATGAGATTGCTTTGCGATATAGTTTTCTTATACGATATGCATTATAAATATTTTGAATGTTTACTAAGCTTTATATGTATCATTTTTTGGACATAAATAAAAATATTTCAACAGAATGTTTAGTGGACATGTCTACTTTATTTAGATTAAAATTAAAGTTACCTGGGTAATAGTTTTTATTGCTAAAAGTTTTTTTTTAGAAAGAGTATAGAATCTCTCGAATAGCTGAACCATCAACAATGCTATGTGATTACATACATATGTGTTGCTTTCATAATTGTTAATAAAATGCTGTTCTATTTTTGATATTAAATTTATTTTGGATTTATAGAGAAATGAAAGAGCAACAGGAATGCACTTCTTACAACTTGGATTGTTACAATAAGAGTACCGTGCCATAAAGGAATAATAAATAAATCAAATTCCCATAGTGACACCATCTAATTTTTAACCGACTTCTGAAAGAGAAGGAGTTTACCAATTCGTCTGATTGTTGATTTTTTATTTGTTTATGCCCACAAAACACAGTGATTTCTGAATCGATTTAAATTTTTTTTATTTGAAAGAGTATGTTTACAGCCCCGTTTAAAGGGTGTCCCCATAAAACATACACGTTTTTTTAGGTTATTATGAACCATAAAGCACATCACTTTAAATTTAATAAAATGGGTCTCACTATAGCTCCCAATAACAAAATATAAAACCAAAATACATAAATCCCACAGATGACGTAAATTGAAGAACGCTTGAAAGTTGTAGAGTTGTGTAGTGCGTAAACGATCTAGTTCAAATTAACTACTCTCTCAATTGAACTATATGGAGCGCTTTTTTTACAGAGCTCTTTTGGCTCAGTTAGTAAGCGCCTTTTTTAGTTCATCGTTATTTATATCTAAACAAGTTTAAAATTAAATCTTATTTTGGTCTAAGTTAAGCAGAAACATCCTTTAGTGATCAAAAAAAATATTATTATGAACCAATAACGGTTTCCAAAAATAATGTCAGATAAATGCGCATAATTACATATAAATTATCTCTTAATCGATTTTCAATTGCACAATTTTTCATTAGTATGGGTAAATATGTCTGATAAATTTATCACAGAACACTAAGATTTGTATGAGCTAAACACATTTGAGTTAAACATATCAACTGGAATTGCTCAGTTCTTTTAGCTCAATAAGTGAGTTTTGAACTAAATGAACGAATGCCGATTGAAAATTTTAAATTAAAGGGTGATTTAATACGTATATGAAATTTATATATATGGCAATGCTTTTAAACATTTGTAGATAGATGCTTTAAATCAACAAGAAGCTTTTAAAAACGTTAAGTTCAGATTTGAAACTTAAAGGGTATCGCAATAACTGTTTTAATTTGATATATGTGGCTAAAAAAAAATTATTATTTGGAATCTTTTTTATAATAATTTATTTTAATTGTGCTTGATTCCTTTTTTTAAACTAAACTAAAAAATGAAATGTATTACTGGGGGGAAAGCATATCCATATGGCCATTTCGCTCATCAGTGGATCCTACCCAAATTTTGTAAGGAAAACCTCAGAGTCTTATTGAGTTTTTTATTACATCACAATATCACTCCTCATTCGCAGTTACCCTCATTTGAAAATGAAAACTCAGAACCGACTATTCTGTTTATTCATATATCCATCCAAATGGAAATATGCCTCGTCACTCATCACGAGTTTTTCATAAAAGTCGCCGTTGTAATGGACGACCTGTAACTTCCTATTGGCATGTGTATGGGCGGCGTTAATGGTCTTGTGCCAAGTGAACCTTAAATGGAAACAAATGCAAATTTTTATTCAAAATTGTAGCCAATGTTGTTTAGCAATGCTGGGGCGTATCATCTACAGACCCTCTTTCTTCGGAACCAATCACCACACGATTAATAGTGCGATTTGTTGGCACGTTTTTTCTCACAAAAATCGAATATTTTTTTAAAATAAATTTGTGTCTACTTCATGACTGCTAAACTTAACTTGTCAAGATTAATATTTACTAAAATGGCGGCAAAACAAAGCAAAAAATATTTTTGGTTTTTTGGAAAACTAGCCTTTTTGTTATCAGATATGCGGTTGGTAAAAAGGGTGTTTATTTTTAACCGACTTCAAAAAAGATGGAGGTTATACAATTCGGCTGAATGTTGCTATTTTAATACTTGTGCCTCCAGAACTCAATCATTTCTGATCCGATTTTGAACATTTTCGGTAGTATGATAGCTTATGCTTACAGATTGGTCCCGTTTTAAAAACAGTTCGTAATCTTAAAAATTAAAGGGTGTCCCCATACAACATACATATTTTTTACGTGTATTATGAACTGTTAAGGCCGATTCTATAAAATTTAAAATGACTGCGTATTAATAAAGCTCCAAAAAACAAAAACTTATACAAAAATAAATCTAAAAAGGTCCCCCCATAATTGATCTAAATTTACTTATATGGGCCTATCTCTTGAACTGTTATAGACAAACGCTTGCAAATAGGACAAAATGTCGATTGCTATGGCCGTTATAGTAACAAGTATTAATATTAAGAATTATACTGGGTGCGCCAATAGTTCATTTAATTTGATGTATATTGCCATACTTTTTAACAGCTATGGACAGACGCTTGGAATTTACAACGAACCTGTATTGGTAAGTCCGCTATAGCAACAAATATAAAATATGGATTTGGAAGGTAAAGGGTGTTCCAATAGTTGATGAAATTTCAAGTGTGTGGTCGTACTTTTGAACCGCTATAGACAGTACGATGAAACTTAAAAGGGACATGTATTTCCAAGTCCGCTATGTCAACGAGTTTATAAATTGAATTTAGAAATTAAAGGGTTTCCCATGGTTTCTGTAGATTTACTTATATAGGCCTATCTTTTGAACCGTCATAGACAAAAACTTGTAAATTTGATGCCATGTCGATTGCTATGACCGTTATAGTAACAGCTGATAATATTTAAAATTATAAATTAAAGGGTGCACCAATAGTTCATTTAATTTGGTATATGGCCATAGTTTTCAACAGTTGTAGACAGACGATTGAGATTTACAAAGGACCTATATTACTAACTCCTTTATAACAACAAGTATAAAATTTGGATTTGGAAATAAACGGGTGTCTCAATAGTTGATATAATATGGTGTATGTGGCCGGACTTTTGAACCGTTATAGACTGACAGCTGAAATTTACAACGGACATGTTTTGCTAAGTCCGCTATAACAAGAAGCTTATAATTTTAATTTAGAAAGTAAAGGGTGTTCCCAAAATTAATGTAATTTGTTCTATATGCAACTTTGTTCTTACTATGCATTATGTAGCGAAACACTGGCTAGAATGGAATTAGGGGCGTGGTTTCTCCGATGCAAAGTAAAAAATTATTACCCCGTGGCGTGAGAACTATAATAGACAAAGTGTTGAAATTCTTATTATGGTGAAAAATCAATTAAAAAGCTGGATTAGCTAGATGAGAAGAGTAGATGTGGTACGACTATTTTGTTATAGGGGTAGTAAAGCGCACCGAAAATAGCTAAATCTAAATAAATATAAAATAAGCCCTCAAAAGCTTTTCAGCGTTTTACTTATTTAAGATAACTGAGCATTTGTATATTCAAAGGTGAAAAATTTTGTTGGAACGTCTTAATACGTTTAAATTTATTACCCTTTTAAGGTTTTTTTTTGGCATTTCACGGAAAACAAGTTAAACTCACCTCGGCCATCTTCTTTGCTTGTTTACATTACAGTATGATTGCATTGCTCGTTCTTTCTCATAACAGAACTAAAGAAAAGTAGTTTTGTACATTTTTACACTCTTCTAAATTAAGCAGGCGGCCTTGTCAAATCGGGTATTAGTAACAATCGGTATAAATAAAACCACGTATGAAGATTTTATCCGGTTTGATAAAAAATTCTAAGCCTGCAGGGTATGTAAAGAAATCTAATCTATTCAAATATTTGTGAATGGCTATTTTGTAGCTTTACTTCGGAACATTCTTATATGAGGAAGTGTGCCTTAAATTTCAATGTACTGAAAAAAATATTTCTTTTAGAGGTTCGACGAAATGACGTAAAAGTTCAAAAGGAAATGAAATGCTTACGTGTTGTCTAATAAATAAAAGAAAAGCAAATAAATACGAGAAAACAGTGTGAAAATGCTGCAATTAACGCCTTCAAAAATACACCTCCTTTATTTTCTTTATGCTGCAAAAATATAGAAAAAATGCTGCAAAATGTAAAATTTTTAGGTCAAATAGGGCTAAAATAAATAAAAATAAAAAAATCAAGAAATGGGCGAGGCCGTGGCGAACCAAAAATAAACTACACAATCATTCGTATGAATTATAATAATGCACAATTAAATGTTTGAGAAACTTAATGTTCGTTCATCAAGTAATAAAATAATACATTAAACAAACTTAACAGTTAATGCAATTTTTCTTCTGCTAAAGAAAATTCTAAGGAATATTGTTTTATTAAACCGAATGTTTTGCGTTCAACCGGAGTCTTCCTTTAAGGATTTGTTAAAGATTTGCAAGTATTTTTTTTTTTTTTTTTTTGATAATGTCAACACTAATCGCACTACAAAAAATTTATTCTTTTATAACAGAGAATAAAATTTATTTTCCTTTGTATCTTTAAATGAAAAAAAGACGACTTTTCTGTAAGCCACAGGACATTTTTATGATTTAGGAGCATTAGCCAAAATCACATGCAGTGTGTAGAGACTAAAAACAATGCTTAAGCAGTTGATCCTCTATTCATTTACTCTTCGTCTTATTCTTTTTAGCTTTGCCGCACTGACTGCTCTTTTGGTGTCTGTTGTTGGTTTTGTGCAAAAATAGAAACTAGAACAAAAAATGTCATTTATTTTTGTGTCCTTATTATTCAGATCTTTTTTGTTTTTAATTAAAAAATACGAAAAGCAGTTTTTATAATCTTTGTAAAATAAATCTAGAGCAGAGCATTGTGAAAAAGAAATTTCACGTCTTGGTGATCATCAATCGATTTCCTTAGCATTTTCTTCTCTTTTCTTTCTTTTTTTTTTTGTTAATTTTTGATTTTGTGGCTTTTGTGTTGAACTTGTTGATTGTTTAGGCTTGTGTGTAGGTTA
This sequence comes from Gymnosoma rotundatum, assembly GCA_916610165.2. Taxonomy (NCBI): domain Eukaryota; kingdom Metazoa; phylum Arthropoda; class Insecta; order Diptera; family Tachinidae; genus Gymnosoma; species Gymnosoma rotundatum. Next base: position 79,331,772 of record OU744340.1, read on the forward strand.
AACTACTGACCAAAATGCAAAACAATACGTCCATGATTCCATTATTTTGAACTTAAATGGCATACAGAAACTTACCAGTGTTGAAATTTAAATGCGCCGCACCATTGAAGATTTAAAAATAATTCTTGCAAAAAAACCTACTTTAGAATAGATTTCATCTATATGTGTGTAACGGTTCAAAAGAATGGTCACATTAACTATTAAGGCACAATTATATTCCATCTTCAAACCTTATATTTGTTATAGCAGAATTGGCATTACAGCTCCTTGTTAATTTCAACCGGTTCAACACTTTAGCCATATACATGAAATTACATCAACTATTGTAACACTGTTTAATTCATAATTTAAAATAATTATACTTTTTATTATACCAAACAAGTGAAATGTTTTCATATAACGGCTTTAAAGGTACGGCCATATCTGTCAAATTAAATTAATTATGAGATTACCGTTTAATTTCTAAAATCAAATTATAAACTTGTTAATATAGAAGAGTTAGCACTACAGGTCCCTTGTAGTTTCAGCTGCCCGTCAATAACTGTTCAAAATTTGGGCCCTATACATCATTTTACATCTACTATTGGGAAACCTTTTAATTGCCAAATATCATAGCGGAGTTAGCAATTCACGTTCTTTGTAAATTTTAAGTACCTGTCTACAACTGTTTAAAAGTATGCACATATACATCGGAATAATTAATCTATTAGGCCACCCTTTATTTCATAATTTTGAATATTAATAGTTCTTACTATAACGTTCCTTGCAATCGACGTTCAGTCCAATGTGTAAGTGTTTGTCTATAGCTGTTCAAAATATAGGCCAATTTACGTCATCTATGGGGACATCTTTTAAATTTTAGATTTATTTTTACACTCCTTTTTGTTACTGGGAGCTACTGTAATACGCAGTCATCTTAAATTTTAAAGAAGTGCCCTTTACAGTTCATAATACACGTAAAGAATATGTATGTTGTATGGGGACACACTTTAATTTTAAAAGTTAGGAACTGTTTTTAAATTAGGACCAATCTGTAAGCATAATCTATTAAAATTTAAAAAATTTGCATAACCGGTTCAAAAGTTACTAGGTTTTGCAGGCAAAAACATTAAAGAAAAGCAACATTCTAAAAAATTGACAACCTCCTTCTTTTTTTGATTTCGGTTAAAAAGGCTGTTTTTCACCGAGAAGCCCCATTGTACACATGATTTTCAGAAGATATGAAGTGCGGTATAAGCTTGGAATCTTAAAACCATATTATGCGGAGCAGGGCAGTAAAATAAAACCGTTACTCTAGTGAGGGATATCACCTACAAGCTGAAATTGTCAAAATCTGACCTTTAGTCAGAGTTTTTGTAAGAGCGGAAACATTTTGAAAATAGCTTTTTTATGTGTTTATAAAAATATTGAATAATCTGCAGCAAAAAGTTTTTTAAGATAGTTAAATTTAAGTCAAAATAAAAAATTGTTTAAATAAATACATATTTTACATGATAGTCCCACTTAAAAGTTACATAACATCGAAAATTTCGGAAAAAAGTATCAAAACATATGTCACAACTAAAACTAGAGCCATCCGAAAGCGGGATATTTTTAACAGCCCTATAAAAATTATATAAAATTTGGGACATATTTTTTAAAAAAAACAAATTTAGGAATAGGATTTGTATTGTACAAACTGATTGTTTTACTCCGGTTGTAACTTGATCAATAATCTTAGTTTAGCTTAAGTTCAAGTAAATTGTTAACTTGTATTTTGATTAAGAAAAATATTAAAATTATAGTGCTGATCCTTAAAGAAAACAAGAAATTACAGCAGCATGAATAACAGCATATTCTTCATCGTTACATCTGTCGCGAATTAATCAAAAAATAAGAATATAAGGAATATTTGTAATCAATTAATATTTATTTAATTAGTTTAATTCTACCTATAGTTCAAACCTATTTTCGCTATTGTCTTTTTTAATCTAAACATATATTTTGGTAGCTTTTTGATAACCATCGGAATAGCAACAAATGCCATTTAATTTTTGTTCTTTTAAACATTTGTACTTACAGGACTGTATAAGCAGTTCCTGATCTGTTATAAAGTAATTATAAATGCACAGTAATCTTGCAAATAATTTTTCTTTCTTATTAAAAAGTTTAAGAATGCAAAAATGAATCTTAGACGATTCAAGTTTATTTATTTGATATAATACGTAAACAATTGTACTCTAATTAAAAACAAGTAAGATTGCTATATCCATATATATAAATTGGCAAAAAAAATCTGTCCCACTATTATGGTACGCCCTTTAAGTTTTAAATCAAAATTTTATGCTTGTTGTTATAGCGGACTTAGCACTAAAGCCTATTGTGAATTCCAAACGTCTGTCTAAAACTATTTAACAGTTTGGCAATATACACCAACCATACGGGCACCAATTAATTTCCAAATTTATATACTTTCTGTGTTAGCGCGCATAACCATGAGATTCATTGTAAATTGCAATCGTCTGCCTATAGCGGTTCAACAGTTAAATTACATCAACTATTTAACACACTTTAATTTATAATTTGAAGTATTAATAAAATTTTTTAAATACGATTTTCTTTTTGATAATACCTAAAAATATAGTGCAAACGAGATAGATTTTGAAAGAGATTTCAAATCAAATCTTGTAGATTGCGGTGTAATGTAAATGCACTTTAGGTATTTTATAAATTTCATACAATATACGCATATACATGCATGAATATATACCTACATACTTACATACACATATAAAACATTTAATTATAGTAATGTCACTGACATTGTCCTTACTATTCTATTGTACTTAAACATTACGATGAAAAATCTCTTATATAATTTGAGTTGTGGTGCAGGATAAAAATCACAAATATAATTTACAAAATCTTCGATCATCATTGAAATGATCTTTAAAGAAATATTCTTTTCAATACTCTACAAAATAATTTAACTTGATTTCATGAGTATAAAAAGAAATTTGCCGCCATGACTATTAATGCGCTCCGTTGCACTTGGTTGACATTGTGGTTGTTTCGGTTTGTCACTTCTTTTTTTTTGCTTTTAATGATTTTTGTTTTTGGCCTGCATATTTTTTTTACTATATTTTGTTTGTGCAACGTTTGCTGCCTTGAGTAGCCGTTGCGGTAAAATTGTGTAGTTTTTCTTTGAACCTCCTTATTTCTCACGCTTTCCAGTTCCTTTTGCTATTTTTCATTGATTTTTACGGTAGCGGGCGGTTTCGTTACGTCTTAAAAAGAATGTTCTTGTTTGTTGTTTTTTGTCTTTATGTCTTTTATGATTTTACAATAAATTTTATCTGATTATAGATTAAAATGTGATTTCTGCGGTTTGATTTAATTTTTAAGGTATTTATCGATCGAGTTTTTTTAAAATTGCATTTAACCACAATTTTTGTATTTTTTTTTTTAATTTCTAACCCAAATTCTTGTTTATGTAAGCGTGTGTTGTAGTTTCTTTGTAGTTTTTGTTTTCTTTTAAGGAAAATTAAGTGAAGCATAAATCTTGGCTTTAACTCAAATATAAAAATGTGCATTAACAAGAAGTTTTCAGAATTATACGTGATAATTTTTGAATAAAAAAGAGTTCCATTAGCCTAAGATTCAGTTTGCATTAGAAGTCACATTCAGCATTAAACAATTTTTAAACATTTTGCTAAATTTTATTTTGTCATTTTTTAACACTACAGTTTTTCATGTTTTTATACCCTTCACCACAAAAAGTAGAAGGAGGGCATATCTAAGTTTGCCATTCCGTGTGTATATATTCAGAGTTTTTATGCATAGCGAAATTGATTTAGCGATGTCTATCCGTAAATCTGTTCATCAATCAATCAGATATAGTGTCGAAAGAGGTGCTATTGGAAATCAGCATGATCGGTCCATATTCTTCAAGGCAGCAGGCAAAACACCATGCCTTTTCTAATTTTTTCATGTCATTGGAACAATAAAGTTATTCCAATCAAAAAAATAAAATATAAGCAGAAAACAACAAGTGACAAAATTCTCGCTCGCCCATATATTCCGAGTTTTGGGGCTCTAAATTTTTTAAATTTTTTAAAATATCAATATTAATACCAGTTTGAAGGTTTTAAAGATATCGTTAAGGAAATAAAGAAAAAAAATGCTTAACTCATTAAGAGCCGATGTCATTTTTATGTAAAATTATATCTATGCAGTACCAATTTTTTTTTAACTCTCTGTCACCCCAATATTTGCTTCTTTGATTGGAGTTACTTTACTAAACTAGTTTTACACAGATGGTGAAGGGTGTATAAGATTCGGCATAGCCGAATATAGCACTTGATTCTATTACAATTTTCTATTAAAAACAACCTTTAATATTTTCGATTTTCAGTCCCGGTATCATAATATTTTTTTTGTTAATACGAGATTTTTAATAAAAATTTTCATACAAAATTTGTTACGAACCTGTGTAGATCAAAAATAGTTTAATAATGGAAAAATAAGAATTTTTTGTTCTTTACCAAAAAAAAATTTGATTTTAGTTAAAAGATTATTCACTTAGAAGGTCAATTGACCTCGCTACAGTTACTCAGTTTTGGCCTTGCGTAAACTCCAATTGGACATTGAGTTTGTTCAAGAAAACTTTTCTGTTACGGGGCGCACTCTCCTCTTGTTGATTATTTCACCAAATAAGGTTGGCGAAATTTCGCAAAGTGAAATAAAATAGAGTGACGGTTTAGTGTGAACCATTTTCTATAAATAATTTTGCTAAAATAAAGAAACAAACAGGTTTGCGGACTTTTATTACCTGAAATGGGAGATAAGAATTTAGACAGTCTTTGATTTCAACAGAATTCTGCACCATGTCATATAGTTTATTAAACGATCTATTTTTAGGGCATTAAGTATGTAGTTAAAAGTGGTCTTGACAATGTGAATTGGTCGCCTTGGAGCTGCTTAGATTTTTTTTTTGAGGTGTCGTTGAAGACCGATGCTTTGCAAATAATCCAGAAGCGATTCACTCTTTAAGGCTATTATCATCCGAGTCTAAATCATTCGTGAGGCAGAACATTAGTGTCAAGAAAGTTCTGAAAAAGCGGATTGAAAGAATAATTTTTATATATGTTTGTTATTTCCCAGCAAAAAAGACGTGCACAAGAAGTAGATAATTCATGGATTCTACTTGGAATGAACTGGTTTAATTTAGGAGCAGAAATCAAGATTTTAATATTAGGTTGTCATAAGCGAGCATGGGTCCACATTAATAAAACGTCTTATTATTAAAATGAATGCTTAAATCATTGAAAATTCAATAATTATTATAAAAATTTTCATTAATTTTTTTGTTTGAAATTTCTTAAAATAAAAGCAAGTAAGTTTTTATTAAGTTTGTTGTAAAAAATTTTAACTAAATTTTTAAATTTTTATACATCTTATTTTATCTTAGTTAGTTTCAAAAGTTATAACTTAACTGTAATAAGCGAACTTATTAAAAATGCTTTGTAGAAAAAAATGCCAGAAAAGGAATAAAAGTACCAATGTTTTTTAACAGCATCAGTTTTTTTTTTGCTGGGTTCTATTATTCCAAAATGTAGCAAATAAATCAATGTTTATTAATTTCATCAGCTTTAAAAGAAAAATTAAAGTCGTCAATTCATCAATCAGAGATAAAAGGGTGTTCCAAAGTTTTCGCAATTTGTTGTATGTCGGCAAACTTTTGAACTGTTATAGACAGACAGCTAAAATCTACAAGGAACTTGTATTGTTAAGCCCGCTATAATAACAAATATAATATTCAAGTTTAGTTAGAAGGTGTTCCCAAAATTGATGTAATTTAACGTTTGTGACCAAATTTTTCAACTGTTACGTATAGCGACAGCTTAAATTTACAAGGAGCTATGTTCGCTATAACAACAAGTATACAATTAGAATTAAGACATTAAAGGGTGTTCCGAAATTGGTGTTAATTTACGTATATAGACCTATCTTTTAAATTTTTGTATACAGACACTTAAATATTAGACAGAACCTCCACTACTTTGTCTGGTATAAAAACAGGTATAATTTAAAATTAAAGGGTGTTACAATATTTGATGTAATTTGATGTATGTGGTCAAACTCTTAAACCGTTGTAGACGGAAAGCTGATATGTACAGGGGCCCTGTATTGCTAAAACCGCTATAACAACAAGTATAAAGTTTAAATATAGAAATTAAAGGGCTCCGTTATTGAAGCAATTCGACCTACGTATATGGTCCTATCGCTTGAATTATTATATAAAAAAATTTGAAAATAAGACAAACTGTCTACTTCTTTGTCTGGTGCAAATATTTAAAATTCTAAATTAAAGGGTGTTACAATAGTTGATATAATTTGATATGGCCAAACTGTTGAACCGTTATAGGATAAGTTTGTAATATACAAAGAGCCTGTATTGTTAGCTCCGCTATTACAACAAGCAAATAATTTCAATATCGGATTTAAAAGGTGACCCGATAGTTAACTTATTCTGATGTATGTAGCCAGACTTTTGAACCATTATATACAGCTAACTGAAATCTGTTTTGAAATCGGTTTTTGCAACAATTATTTGATGCTTGTACTTGGTCTACCCGGTACGTAAATATTATATAAGTACTCGTAAAACAATAATAATAATGAACTAAAAATAGGGAGTAATAGTTCCTGACATAGAGATTTAACCAAATTATAAAAAAAATTAAAAACTAAAAGAAAATCGGCGTTAAATTTATTTTCATTAAAGTAAAATCAAAAATGCACCGAAATTCCTTTGAAAAAAACAAAATTAAAAATCCAAAAAATTTTATAACAAACCAAAGATTCACCAAAAATCACTTTGTTAATTTAATGAAATTGAAGTCAATAAAAATTTGATATTTCATTGAAAAAGCAAAAGTTAAGCGAAACCTTCAAATTTCACCCTTTTTTGAAAATTGTTGTTTCTTTTAAAACCTTTATTAAATGTAAAAACAAATAAGATTTTAATAATGAACTCAAACGTAAGGCCACAAATTCTTTATTAAGCAATAAAAACAACGCAAAAAGTGAGACTGTATGACTAGCGAAAAATACACGAAAAGCCAGCTTAAAATATACACAATAGATTGTGGGCAGTAAATGAATGCTGAGGTACAAACAAAAAATAAAATAAAGCGCACAAGGATCAAAAACCTGCTAATACGCATTGGCAAATAGAAAAACTAAAAATCCCGAACAAGTTTCTTAATACAAATAATTTGGGAAATTACGCCGTGTTTTTATGAAAACCTTAAAACAGGAACTTGTTACATGAAATGAAAAACTCCAACACAAGTGTTTCTTTTTCCAAAAGCAGGGAAAATAAGACAGCGATTTGTATTCAAAAGATACAAATCAATCTGTTTGAGCACTACAATGTGCGGATAAGTGTTAAAACTATGATACGCAACTTAAAATTGACAAAAGAATTTTTTGCGCAGTTTAACAAATAAGGAAAAAAAGAAATCTATTGTGCTACTCTACTTACAACAACATAAACAAGGATAATTTGTAAGAAAAACAAAAACGTATCTTATGCTCTGTAGGTGGTGCCGCTACAACAACAATTTTCCATATTCGCAAAATCTTATCCATAGCGAGTAAAACCTTAAAATACGGGTTCTAAGACTTTAGTACATCTAAGCTTAAGCATTTAATTACTTGTTTAAATACCTGTTTCAATATACAAAACTTCTTAATTACTGGGAGTTTCCCAGACATTTATTTTTATACAAAAACAAAGACACAAGTAAAAGTTGCTTAAAATGCGTTTTTTTTTTTTTGAAAAGGAAAGAAAACAGCACGTTAATCTGCTGAGCGTAGCAAATTTTCTTCTTTCAGATTTTATTTGCTAAAAGTATGTTTAACTAAATTAACAGATCTGAGTAGATCTGAGCAAAAAATGATAATTAAAAGTAAACAGGAAATTTAAATATTTTTATTTTTTTAATTTAAAACACATATTAAGATGTTAAATTGATACGAGGAATTATGTGAATATTTTAAATATACTGCCAGAAAATGTTTGAGAAAACTAAAATATTGACAAAATTTTACTGATTACTTAATATAACTCATTTAATCAAGTTATGATTTTATTTAAAGTTGCGTTAAATGGTTAAAACTTTTATGCAAATAATATTTTTATTCTTCTTAAATAGAGTAAATCCTTCAGAATCTATTCCGCAATAGTACCCTTTAAAATAATATAATATTTTCTATGATTAAATTGATATTGTTTACAATGTACAGAATGTAGACGATGCAGAAAACATTGCATACTACATACTAATACTCACTCAATGTTCCTGATTTCTTAAAATCACAAAAAATACACAAAATTCTGAAAATAATTTTTCTATATATAGAAATAAAAATTTATGTTAATTGAGCCGGACAAAAATTATTCATATCGTTACTATGCCAAAATAATTCGACTAATAATTAATTACAAGTTAAAATTATTTAATTAAAAACAAAAAAAAATAACTTTAAAATAAAAATTTCGAAAAAGCCGAATTCAAGTGAAAACAAGTCAGAGTGCTATATTGGGTTATAACGAATCTTATATACCCTTCACTATGTATGTAAATCTAGCTTAGTGAAGTAATTGAAATCAAAAATGCAAATTTTGGGGTGACAGAGAATTAAAAAATACCAAAAATTTAAGTACTATATATATAATTTTACATAAAAATGTGATCGGGTCTTAATGGGTTAAGCATTTTTTTTTTAATTTAGTATATCCTGAAAGATCTCTTTAAAAGCTTTTAAGTGATACCCACATGCAGAGGAAAAAGATGTTTGTGATATGGTCACGAAAACCATATTATGTTCTTTGTAACAATGTGTAGTTGAAAAAAATTTTAGTTGTTTTCACTAAAACTTTAGTCACGATAAGCATTTTTTCTTAACTTTTAACGATTATATGATTACTGTGCCCAAAAAATGCAGCATGGTTGGTTTTAACTTAAAAAAATTCCAACCACAACCAAAGTTTTATAACTTATTAAAAATAATATAAAATATTTAACCATAATATATTATTATTAATCAAAGTATGGTTAAAACCAACAGAATAATGTTTGCGCTAAATAATATTTCTCTAGTTCTAGACAGTTTAATAATTTTTTGGTAGCTAAAATTTGAAATTGTTTTTTATTGTTAGAGAAAGTGAAAAAAATAAAATTTATGTACAAAAAAAAAATAATTAAAAATAATATACAAAATATGAAAACAAATAAATAGGGAACCAAAACATTTAAAAAATAGTTAAAATAAATATGTATGTAAGCATGTATATCTTTGTTTATTTATTTATCTTAAACTTTATTTTTATATAACTGATTCTTGAAGCCTATGATCTAAGCGTGAGTAAATAAAACAATAATAACTAATCATTTTAAATTAGTAAAATTTTGCACTTACGAGACTATTAAAATATAGTCTCATAAAAATTCAACCAATTGTATAATATGACATTTTCAGCCATATTATGATATATTAATTTAACCATTTAATCTTTATAATTTAACATAACTATGTTTATACTTTAGCATGTTATTATTTTGCTACTCAACTATATGGTGGCAAATGTAACAATATTGTTTTATTAGCAACTCTATAATGCAACCATAATATGTTGCTCTTAGATTATGGTTACCTCAACCATAATTTTTCTTTGAGTGTAGGTACAATCGTAAAACCATGTACATATATGTTTTTTAATTAAAGCTGTCATATTATACATCAACAATAATTGCCATAATGTAAGAAAAAATATCACCGCAGATACAAAGGTGTTAGAAGTTATAAGTAAATGTGGATTCAGTTCCGTTTCTTATAATATCGTTTACACCATAAATTAATGTTCACAAAGGAACGTATGAAGATAAGATGCCGTTATTATTATTAACTCACATATGGCAAACAAATAGAAGATTTTTTGTGCATTTGTATTTTTAAACAATTTTTGGACCAAATCATTATTAAATAAAATAATAAATAATACGAGTAATAAGTTTGTATATACACGCAAAGAAAAAATATGGTTGAGGTAACCATAATCTAAGAGCAACATACTATGGTTACATTATATGGTTGCTAACAAAACATAGTATTGTTATATTTGCAACCATATTGTTGTCCAAAGTATAAACATAATTATTTTCAAATATAAACATTAAATGATGTAAGCATACATCATGTATTATCATATTTACTTCAACTTCTTTTAAATGTTTTGGTTCCCATTTTATTTATTTTCATGTTTTGCATATTATTTTTGGTTATTTATTTTGTACATAATTTTTTATTTTTTTTCACTTTTTTAACAATAAAAAACTATTTCAAATTTTAGCTACCAGAAAAATTACTAAACTGTCAAGTACTAAAACAAAATATTTTTTAGCGCAAACATTATTCTGTTGCTTTTAACCATACTTTGATTAATAATAATATATTATGGTTAAATATTTTATATTATTTTTAATAAGTTATAAAAATTTGGTTGTGGTTGAAATTTTTTTAAGATAAAACCAACCATGTTCCATTTTTGGTGCACAGTAACCATATAATCGTTAAAAGTTAACAAAAAATGTTTATCGTGACTAAAGTTTTGGTGAAAACAACTATAATTGGTTCTCCGCAACCATACATTGTTACAAAGATCATAATATGGTTAGTGTGACCATACCACAACCATGTTTTTTTTCTGCGTGTATGTATGTAAGCATATAAATCTTCGTTTTTGTGTTTGAAGCCCAATTGTAAAATCATTTATTTGGGCTTATAAACTATATTTTTATATAACTAATTCTTGTAGCCTATGATCTAAGCATTATTATAAGCAAATAATTGATTTTTATGCGAATTTCTGTTTTTAAATAATTTTTATGAAAAATCATTAATGAATAAAACAATAATAACTAAGCCTTTTATATTAGAATAATTTTGCACTTACGAGATAATTCAGTTATATAACATGATATTTTCAGCCATATTATAATATTTTAATTTAACCATTTAATGTTTATTTTTGAACAAAATTATGTTTATACTTTACCAAGTTATTGTTTTATTAGACAACAATATAGTTGCATTTGTAACAATACTATGTTTTGTTGGCAACCATATAATCCAACCAAAATATGTTGCTCTTATTGTATGGTTATCTCAACCATGTTTTTCTTTGCGTGCATATTGATATTTTAAAAAACTTGAAAATTTCAGAGATATGAAAAAATTAGAACTGGGCGTGGTGTGTTGCCCGCTGCCTTAAAGAACATGGATCGATTTTGCTGACTTTCAGTGGCAAAATTTTCGAAACTTTGTCTTACTCGTATCTAGTGCCTTCGCAAACTTTAGTTTAACACTAACACGAACGGACAGGCGGACATTGCTCAAGAACTCAGAATAAATACTAAATAAGGTCCAGTATTTGTGGTGAAGGCTATAAAAAGACGCATTTGATCTTCAAGACCTTTAATAATTAATTTTACGTCGAAGAGAACTTTCCGGAAGCATCTTTTTTAATTCATTAGTTCTAAGATTAAAATAATAAACGCGGTCAGCAAGTTGTTCGAGTTTTCACATGATCAAATTTCCAGGTGTTACTTTTTCGCTTTGAAGTTCAGAAAAAATTTATGAAAAAAAAAATCATAAAAAGTCATTATTATTAGTTTTTATCAATTCATCATCATATGTATTTCTATGTTTATGATCATAACAATAGTGACTTTTTGATGACATGACATGACATTAACAAAAAAAAAAAAACCACAAAATTTACTTTTAATCAAAAATTAAAAAAAAACTTAATTTAATATTGAAACGCGTGGCAATTAAATATTAATGCACAAACACAAATGGTTCAAAAACTCACAAAGAAAATAGTTTTTCAAAACAATAAACAGGATTCTAGGAAATATTCGAAGCAATAAAAAACTGATGAATGAAAGAAATTTTCATAACAATTTATGTGAAATCTTTGATATAGAAAAACATGTAAAGAAATCTTTAATAGAAATAGACAAAGATATGTTTTGTGAAATAATATTTAGCTTCTATGAAATTATTGTTCTGCTATCAAACTTTTAAAGTCCTTTGTCATTTTGAAAAGGGACTATATTTTATTTTATTTCATTTCTTTTATTATTTTCTCTTTTCTGCATGTTGTAGGAGCTAAACTCTTAGATCCTTTTTTCTTTTGTGTTCTTGCTTTTGTTTGTATTATTTTTCGTTGGGGAAACGTTCAGTAAAAGAAGAAGTCACGATTGTTGGTTTCAACTACAGAATTTATTGCAAGAAGTTGATTTGATTTTATTCATTCATCCCTGGCTTAAACGAGTACGTGTTTTATTTTCGGCTGTAGAGTTTTCAAGCGGAAAATGATTTATACTTTAATGGGTTTTTTTTCAATATTGACTTTTTTTCGGCAGATTGGGGTAAGAAGAGTGAAAGTGACAAGAAAAAGCTAATATTATTATTCATTTTAAAACGTGAAGTTTTAAAAGTTTTTTAAATTTATTGAACATAATTAAAGTGTGAGGTCACTGTAGATTTACGTTTATAAAAAAAATATACGTCGAAAAAGATTATATTTTTTTAACAGAAAGACTCTGAAGTTTTTGTATAAATTTGTTTATGAGATGGCAAAAAATTTATTAGCAAATTGTCAAATTCAAAAAAAACAAAATACACTCTGGCCAAATTTTGTTTTCCTAGTGGCGTGGACACAGTCTTTTCTTGCGAATAGGAAATAAGGACTTCGACATTTTGTGTTTTTAATATTAGTTAACAATTTGAATAGAAATTTATATTTAAATCTTCTTTTATGTGGGTAAAAAATTAAGGCTTCTGAAAAAATAAATTTTTAATATTGTAACAGCGTGAGGCTGCGTTCGCGTTTACGACAAAATATTTCTTGTTCCTGGAAACGTACGGCAGTGCGTAAACAATTTTTTTTATAATAGTGTAGATTATACTTGACAAAAAATTATTTTAGGCCAGCGCTCATGACTAAAAATTTTACTTGCATTAAGAAAGAGACTCCTAAAGACTGTAACCGGTCTAGCCACTCAGCTGTAATTACTGTTTGTAGAAAAGCAAAAAAAAAAAAAAAATGAAACAGTCTGACTTGCGTTTAATGCACAGAATGGTTTTTGTTTATCTCTGTTAACAGACGATAAAGTTACCGTATTTGGTTCTAAGGAATATAACAGTGTGGCAAGGGGTGTCTATAAAATTTAATATTGGAATGTCCTTTAGGCTCCCTAATGATTGCAAGCAAAATTGTACACTATAAGAAGGCTCGCGTATTGTTAATGTGTGTAAAATAAGTTATTCATAAATCTACTGACGGCTATAAATAATAGTGGAGAATGTTGAGCGTTCTAGAATGTCATGGCTAAGCCTTCAACAATCACTATCGCCATGAAAGGACGAGTAACAAAATGGACAACGAGCAGGCTCTAAGAAAGCTGTTACTGGGAGGTTAATAACTTCTGTAGCATTACTGTCTTATCCTGTGGGCAACGAGTTGAAATTTCCCTGTACGATCCGTCCAATTTCAGGTGGTCGAATAAGAAACATACCTAACTGCGCGCTTTATCTACCAATGGTTGGATTATGGTAGGACAACACACTCTTTAGATATGCTGTCTCAATGAGGTTGAAGAGGTGACAATTTCATACTTTCCCTACCTTTATTTCGCCTTTTAATATCTAATGCTACCTATTTTTGGATTATATTTATATTAATTCTTTTCCGTTATTTCATTGCATGTGAGTTGCTTAGCAGCAGCCTGACTAACATAACACCAGTGGATATAGTTAATTCTGTAACCAGACTTGCTTAATAATCCCCTATTAACCCTTGTAGGTATTTATTATCAGCTAATCAAGAATCACTTCCGAAAGTCCAGTAAGCTGCCATTACGGATGCTGATATTAAATTTAATTTTATGTGTTTACATATAACTAAAGTTCTTCGATTTAGAAACGCTGCTACAATTCCTTGAGCTGTTATCATTTTTTGATAAAATTTTTTTCGAATGTCGCGCAAAATGATTGTGGGAAAATTGAAAAATTTTTCTTTACTTTATTGGAGGTATAATCAGGCATTAGCTTGAGTTTTATAGCTATTACTTACTTTCAATATTTTTTGAATTTCGACAATAACAAAAATTGGACAAAATATTTAGAAACATAAAATTTAACAACATGTAGCAGCTTAAAGACTAGTTTCTAATTCTTCAGCTCCAGCTCAATGATAAGAGAATAAATGTTTAAAGGTAAATCTGTTGTATTCATAAAATATTTTAAATGTTCATAAGTACATATTTAGGGACAAATTTATATAGACATTTGTCATGAAATACATTCCAAAGTTATTTTATTTTTTATGAATATGTCAGAATAACTTTTATTACTTTTGTAGTCTAAACAATTCCCAGTTAGCATTTGTAGGCCTGTTTTTACAAAAAATCACGAAACTGCGTCTTTTAAGACTACAAAGATGACTTAAAACTGATTTATCAGTTTTGCGTTTAAAAAGAGGAAAACGTTAAGAAAGCGATATATTTAAAAAACTAAAAGTACAAAAAGCAAATGCATGATATCCGACTGTTTTGAGCATTATTTTAGAGACATATATATGTATGTATGTATTTAGCACAGCCAAACGATAAAAAAATGATTCAAATATTTTATCGCCCCATATATTATTTTTTTGATTAGAGTTACTTTATTATTCCAAATGACAATAAAAATTTAGAGGTAGGCGTGGTGTTCTGCCTGCTGCCTCCAGGGACTTGGACCTACATGCTGATTTCCAATAGCACCTCTTCTTTTCTCGAGAAAAATTTTTTCGTGGAAAAAAAAAATTCCGTGAGAATATTAATAATTGGGCTGTATATATATACTTTATGGGGTCGGAGATGGATAGTGTAGAAACTACTGACGGAATGGCAAACTGAGTTATACCCTTTTTCCACTTTTTGTGGTGAGGGGTATAATAAAGAAAAATGTTATTTGCCATGTTTGATTTTGAGAAAATACAATTAAAAATAAGCGTGTAATATAATTCGAAGAAAGTAAAAGTTTCGTATTTGATTATAAGTACAATTGAATACAGTATCGAAAATGAGTCAAGAACGCGAGTCATAAGGGACTCGTTCAGAAGAATCGAGGCTACGGTATGATTTTCTCACGAGAAAAGAATCACTTTCGACTCAAAAGCGTGTTCATAAACGATTATTATAATCGTATATAGCAGTTAAAAGACTCGAATGTGATGAATTATTACAAAATGTTAACGGCTTAAGAGATAAAGTCATATACTTGTTTCTATGTTGATACCATTTAAATTCATTACCTACAATATTTTAAAACATAACCTACATATGAATATGTATTTGACTTTTATAATTAATGTTCTTAACTAATTTATTAAGCAGTAAGTGAGTTTGAAAATACTTAATGTTAATATTTTTGTTTACTGTTTGCTGAACAGTGCGGCGAAAAATTTAAAAATAAAAACTGTTCTAGTGCTTGACAAATTAAAAAAGAAATAATAAGTCCACAAACCTGGAAATGACTGCCGATTACTGTTCGACTGACGGAGGAATGTGGCAGGAGACATACGTTGTAGTGATACTTAGGTGTCGTATCATTTTACCCTTTGGGTGTAAAAGTCAAACGGGTATAGAATATTCCAACACTAATGCTAGTCTAAGAAAGGTCAGCAAAAATATTTTATATTTAATATAAAAAATAATAAAAATTTAAACAGGAACCAAGCAATTTTTTTTTTTTGCTATCGAAAAGTACTTTCATTTTAAGGCAGTAAGTTATTAAAAAACATAACAGTTATCTAATGAACTAAAAAAAAATTAGCTCTTTTAGCGCAACTGTACCCTACGCTGTTATATTTTTAAAATAAACAAAAAAATTTAAAGTTTTACAATTTAAGTTTGTGAAAAAGGGCACGCTTATTAAGTGTGTACCGGAAATCGCATAAATTTAAAGAAAATTTAATCACAATTTTAATTTACGAAGGAAAAAAATACTTTCAAGCAACAAACAACGGATATTAACGGTTACGCCTCATAGATCTGGGCGAAAAACAGGACCACGTGGATTGTTATGAGTAATCAACACACATCCACACACATACATACAAATAGAATAAACTTAAGGATACAAACACGAAAAAAAAGACTTCAACAGACAAAGCTGTCTAGGGCTTAAGACTCACAAACATCATAACGTTACAGAAAAAATGATAATTTGCTGAGTAATAAACTTCCGGTGGTGAGCAAATTTAACAAACCAAACAACCAACGAACCAACCAACCCTACTTTTTAATATATACATAATTCCATAAAATGAGTTGCTAATAACAACTCTAACACTTCGACGCATAAATAATTTAACAAATAAAGGCACCCAGAAGACAGTCAGTCAGTCATGCATTCAGTAAGATTTTAAAAAGTGTGCCTTGCAAAACGAAAAAGGACCATTACACACCCTACTAACCAAGAAAATAACAAAATAACAAAAGGACAAATGTGTTATTAAATATATTCATATACACACACACATACACACGCATATTCATATGTAACATATTTATTTTTGGTTTTAGCAAATATATTCTGAATTTAAATTCAACTCAAAAAAAGTGAAATCAACACCCATTTTGTATGTTGTTCCGTTAATTTATTCTTTCTTTTACTTTTGTCAAGTAAATCAGTTCTTGTGTTGGACTTTTTCTTCGGTAATTATTACAATCCATAATGCAATGTCCTTATGAGCAACACCTCTTCTCTACATTCACTGTGTATTGCTGTTGCAAATGTAGGTTTCCTTTCCTTATTGTATTACTTTGGTGTTAATGTCGTTCTTTTTGGTTTCCTTTTTATTGTTTAGTTTGCAGGAATTTTTATTTATTTGTAAATTAATCTGTCTTATAGAAGAACAAATGAATAGTTTTGGTAGCCTTGTATTTCGTAACATGTTTTGATTTTATGCAAATTTTTTTTTTTTTGATTTTAATTTTTAATTCATAAATTGTTGCAACACAATTTGTGGCACGAGCATTAAAGGAAATGGGTGTATGTTCTAGTTGTAAGATTTCTTTATAAAGAAAGGTTTAAAAACTAGTTATTAATTTTAAAATCATGATGATATATCATGGCATTCATAGTTTGTAATTTTCTTAATCTGATTGTTGTCAGCTATTTGCTATAAGAGTTGTTAGGAGCATTTTAAAAGAACTGAATATTTATGTTTTTTTTTTGAAATAACAAATTTGTAGTTATTCGTTATCAAAATCATTATGTCAATAATTTTTACTATATTTATTTGTTTTGCATATAATTTCATATCAAAGATATTTTTTCTAACAATTTCAAAAATATTTAATTTTTCCTTTCTGTCAAATCCGATTACAAAAATAGTAGTCAATATTTCATATTTCTTTAAAAAATTCTAAGTAAGGATATCTCTAGTATGCTTAGGAATACTATTATACAGACTATAGGAAGAAAAACCTGGTAGGATAAGTTCTACATTTGAAATCTTAAGAAAATAACGGTACACCGACTCAGGTATATTAAATTGAATACTAATTGGCATTTTCAAATTTTGTTCTGACTTTTAAAATATATAGACCTAAAGGTTTCTTATTGCTGCCTCAGCCGTCCTTTTGTCAATTTGCGATTAATATCACAATTAAAAGTATATAAATGAAAAAAAAATTGTTTACAAATAATTGCGGGGTCTAATCTTGGCCAAAGCTTGGGAAAAGTAGATTTATTGCTTCTGTTTTTACAATTATTAAAAAATACGTTTCCAAAAAGCAATTAAAAAATAAAAAGAAATTACTATAATTGTTTTTATTTAATTTTTATAAAAAACCTCGTGCTAATCAATATCAGTAATTAATTTGATCGGGATAATTTAAAATTAGCACGAAGTTTTTTATAAAAATTAAATAATTTAAAATATTCCCGTGTCTTTAATTAAATGATTTGCAAAGTGCCTGTGCATAGAAAGAAATTATTTTAGTGTTTTTTGATATTTTATTTTTCATCTTCTTTCAACTGTATAAAAGAGCCGAAAAAAAGTTAGCCGTGTACAGTGGAAAAAGAAAAATAGAATTACTGTTGGTTATTATTGTTTTTGCTTAAACTTTGATTTTTGTCTTTGCTTTATTGTTTGGACAAAAATCTTTAGTTTATTTAAAATGTTTGTCAGAAGAATGGTCATCGAGACGTCCTTTGACCCTCAATAATCAATATCGGTAATTAAATTAATCGTGATAATTTAAAAATAGCACGTACTTTTTTATAAAAATTAAATAAATTTAAAAATTTTCCCGTGTCTTTAAATAATTGCTTTTAATTAAATTAAACTCCTGTTGCATTATCATAAAAATTTTTAAGGTAAATACAACAAAATGCAGATACATAATTTTTGTTAGAAATCATACTTTTTACAGGAACTAAGGGAACTACTTGAACTTTATTAATAACTTTGATTTTGTAAAATCACTGTCAATAAAAATTTGTGTACTCAAAACAAAAAGAAAAAAAGTTATTGACTATTTACTATTGAAAACTCTTTACCCCTGTTTAAGAAACACACTAATAAAGAATTTCTAATTTTTAAATTTTTGAAAAAAAAAGAAAACAATTTTCTAAAAGTCTCTATGTTACATTTTACGAGGACGAAGAAGTATATATAAAATACTTACTATTTATAGGTGTAGCTAAAATTGGCTAGAAAAGTTAATATAAATAATACTTGCATACAAAACCGATTTCAAACTAGATTTCATCTGTCTGCTTATAACAGTTTAAAAGTATAGCTACATACATCAAATTACATTAACTATTGGGACACCCCATATTCCATTTCTAAACTTTATACTATTATAGCAGACTTTGCAATACAGCTACTTGTTAACTTTAACCGTTTGTCTACAATTGTACAAAAGTTTGGCAATTTACTTCAAATTACAGTAACTATAAGGGCACCTTTTAATTTAAAATTTTTATTTTATACTTGCGGAGCTTGCAATGCAATTTTTTGTAAATTTCAAAAGTTTGTCTACATCTGATCAAAAGTAGGGCCATATACATAAAATTATATGATTTATTGGGGCACATTTTAATTTATAATTTTGAATAGTAATAGTTGTTCCTATAATTGTCATCAAAAAAACATTGGACATTCTATCCAATTTGCAACCGTTTCCTGTAACGGTTCAAAAGAAAGGCCCGTATAGGTCAATTTATATCAATTACGGAAACACCCTTTAATTTACAAATTCTAGATATAGCGGGCTTAACAATGCATTTCCCTTCAGTTTCAACTATTGGGACACCCTTTAATTTCCAAATCCAAACTTAATACTAGATATAAAAGCGGATTCAGCAATAAAGGCTTTTCCGTCTGTCTATACCCGTTCAATACTGTGGCCACATGTATCATATTAAGTAGACTATTCGGTCACCCTTAAGTTCATAATTTTTAAAGTTAATATTTGTTATTATGAAGGTCATAGCAATCGAAATTCTGATCAATTTGCAAGCGTGTGTTTATAACGGATGAAACTATAGGTTCACGTAGGTCAATTTATGTCACCTGTGGGGACACTCGTTAGTTCTTAAATTTATTTTTGTATTACTTTTTGCCATTGGGAGCGATAATGATAAAAAGTCTTTTCTTTAATTTTAAAGTAGTGCCCTTTATGGTTTATAATACACGTAAATAACATATATATTGTATGGGGACCCACTTTAAAATTTAAGATTACGAAATGTTTTTAAAAGGGGACCAATCTGTAAGCAATACCTTTCAAATAACAACAATTATTAAAATCGATCCAGAAATGACTGAGGAGATTTTGATTTTGGAAGCTCAAATTCATAATTAAAGAATTTTGAAGAAAAATTCAAAATATTGTTTTGCTTTTGGCAGGAGTGTTTTTCTTAGCTTCCTGTAAGCTTTTTAAATGCCCCTCGTTTGTTGGTTTAAGAATTTTTAAAACTTTTACAGGATCTATATAGGAGAAAGTACTTCTTGTTTCTTTTGAGTCGATTTTTGATTTGGAAAAATTAGGTGTTTCGTGAGTTTTGATAATTAAGTAAATTATTTGGAAAAGCCCCTATCATTCGATATTGAAAAAACAGAAGATTATTATTTTCTGCCATTTGTGCAATAAAACTATAATTGATCAAATAGTTGACGAAAAAATATTAACAGGTAACTGCTATAAATTGCTCAAATTGTCTCGTGACAAGTTAGGTGTTAGTGCCTTTTTTCCTACGATTTTTGTCGGTATCAGTCCTAAAAGATTCAAATTTGTTTAAATCTTAACTCCAGGAAGGACATTTTTAATAAAACTGCTTTTAATCATGTATTTCCAGAAAAATCTGTTAAGTAGACAATATAGAAAACAAGTTGGGTCATTAAGAGAATTACACTTTCATATGTATTCTATTGCACTAAAGTGGTAAAATTATCACATTTTCTAATGCCACTTGTCATATTTTCCATTTAAACAGTAACTAAAAATACTCAACAGTTTCCTGAAGACTTTAAAATACTTTATTTGATATTTCTACTCCAAACAACATAAATCATTATTTTGGAAGAAAACAACAATAAAAAGGCGTCTAAGAAACATAATTTTATTTAGATGATCCTTCATATGTGTTGTTTGGTAAAGAGATTTTTAAATTTATGTGACGCCAATAAAAATATAACATCAAAATAATGATAAAAATTAAAGAAGTATTTTTTTTTTTTTGTAATTTAAAGATATTTCTGTGAAAAATGATGTTTTCTATAACAAGAAAGCAAATATTCTAAAATCATAAAAATAATATTATTTGTATCAAATTTCGTACTTCAAAATACAAATGAAAATATGTTCCAAATATGTTTTTTTTCTTATTTTAAGATAGCAACAGAGAAATTATATTACAATCACTTAAACGGTAGTAAAATAGAACTCGAAACACTTATGAATAAAAAAATAAAATAAAATGAAAATAAAATAAAGGACATTTCATTTTTAATAAAACAAACACAGTCTAAGTTATTTGAAGAATAAGAGCTACCAAAAGGAAAGTGCAAAAATATGAATGTAAAATAAATAAATATGAACTTCCTGAATGTCATTTTAAAATAACAAAACCCAGAGCAAGAGAAAAATATATATGACAGGCAGCCAAAAATACTTGATATTAAAGAGGAGGTTTTTTCATTGACAGTCATTATACAATAAGTGCTACTAGTCGTTGTGTAAAGTGTGTTCGTTTTAAGAAAAAAGGACAATGTAAATATAGTATTTCCTGGCACGCTACATTTCACTTAAATCCACTTTTACAATTACATTAAATTTTTCCTAGTTGCAGCATGTTGGGAAAATATTGTAATCAAATCTTAATACCCGTAAAATGATCTTAATACTCGTCTTAAAATTAAAAGCAAAAGAAAGGAATTGCATAAACTACACATGTCATGTCATCTTAGCAAATATTATATCATTGGCTTAAGAAGAATTTTGACACCTTCGCTTTCTAACTGTTAGAAATTGTTCTAAAGAAAATTTCCAACAATTTCTATTATTATTGTTTTTTCTTGCATTTAACAGCGAAAGACACAGTAGCAAATTTAGGGACCAGCCTCTTTAGCTGGTTTAAAATTTCCTTTTTATTGTGATTTCAATGGATTTTATTTTATTTCATTTCATTTCTTGCTTAAGCTTCTTTGATATCCGGTAACAATGTTCCTATTGTACAGCCACAATTATTATCTACATCATAACCAACTCCTCCTTTTCAATAGACATATTCTCTTCTCTTCCCTTAATATCTGTCGTTTGAGTCCATAGTTTTATTCTTTTAAAATTTTAAGCTGTCGTATTTAATTTCATCAAGAAAATGCAAAAATTCCTTTTACAATTTTTTCCCTAAAAATTTATCGCAATCTTTCGTACGTTCGTCGTTTCTGTACATTTTATACAAGAATCTTGAATCTTGTTTATTATTTGGTGCTTCCTGTACTTCCTCTTTTTGCAAAGTACATATACACTACAATACATTTTTTCTGTTTTTAAACGGAAGATCCTTAGACGGTCAAACAATGTTTATTATTATTATTATTTATTCTCTTTTGAATGTCTATCAAATAATAAAAGACACACATGTATGAGCATGTGAGCCCTTAAACTACAAGGAGAATATATCATGTGTGGACAAGCTTTACTACTCATATTCCAAAAAATAATTGAAGAAATTCTTAACACAAAATAAATCGCATTGTAAATTATGTAACTTGTTCTAGAGTAAGAGTAGACAGAGTCTTAGGAATTACTAAACAAATTACTTTGCTTTAACATACATCGTTATCAATTCAAATAAAAAATTGTTATTTTTAGTTAAATAAAAAGTGTGATTATTATTTCGTTTAACTGAGTATACATTTACCTGTTCGTTTAAATAAAATTAATAGTTTTTGGCAACACGTAAAATATCACAATCATATCACATTAATATTTTTATATCCATGGAATATAAAAATGCATAAAACACTATTTTGTTCACAACATTGTTTTCTATTTCATTGAAATTAAAAACTTTTGAAGCCAAAATTTATTCTTGTCTCTCCAGAGTTACTACCAGACCAGTGTTGCCAACTAAAAAGTTAAAAAAAGCACCGAAATTGGGAATATAACACACTTTTTCGGAAAAAGTGCTAAAAATAAAAGGAAATCTGATGTCACCGAAATGCGGAAATCAACAATTTCTATGTCAAAAATTAAAAACGAGCTTAAAGCGCTGGTTTCGACGATCTAAACACGGCAAATTTAAAGCTGATAATAAATAATAAAGGCGAAGAAGAAAGCATATTCGTGGCAAGTACATGAAGAACTTGAAAAATTATTCAAAGTAACACAAATAAAAACAAATTGAATATCGCACAAAAGGTTAAGAGAGTTAGAACGCCAATTACACGTTGCAAAAATTCTATTTCAATGATACAACGAACAAAATACGCACGCAAAAATGATTTGTGCTTTCTGTAAATAAAAAAAATAATTTTATTTTTATTAAATTATTATTTGAACTGTGAATATTATAAATGAATTGAAATTATTTTGGCTAAAGTTTATTTTATTTTTAATTTCTAAAAATCTTTTTTAGAAAGAAAATTTATTTTACAAATGTATGCGGACGTTTTCTAAAGAAAACAAGAAAAATTATACGCTAGGAGAATGAAATGCTGCACATTCTGGACCGCTACGGCCTTCATCAGCATTCTTCGCATCTATCTACTTTAGTTGTTTCTGCTAAAATCTATCAAAAAATTAGAAATTACCTTAAAAAGTATTTGTCATAAAATTACTTACTTTTGTGATTGTCATATTTTGTTACTCGCTTACAACACATTACATTAGTTCGCAAAAATAGGAAGTAGTAATTGAACTAGTTCTTTAAATAGAATATCTTAAGTTATCAATAAAATCAATTCTCAGTAATTAATTATAAAAGTCTCATGACTTGTTAAAATCATTAAGTTGGTAGTCTAGTGTGAAAGTTCTTCCGCAAAAATGATTAGTTCCGCAATCGATTACATTTTCTAAACTTTTTTGCTGGGAAGTTACTCTGTGTTAACTCTGTGCGACATATGGCACACCTATTACTGCAATGTTTTCAATTTGTTACTTAACTAGACATTTTAGCCATGATCAGCTAAGCAATATCCTTTATTGCTTTTTCTACTAAAAGATCTGCAATAGAAATACTCCTGTACAATTTTCTCACTTCTATGATTTTCGATGTAAACGATACATATGATCACTCTGTACGGTAAATAAGACGTAAGTGTTCCAATTTTTAATCTTTGATCTTATGCAAAAAGTTAAATTATAATTGAAGAATTTCTTGTAGGTTTATCGAGTATGAAATAAAAAAACAAAATTCTTAGCGGGTGTAGCAGTCATCTATTTTATATTATCAATCTCTTTAAAAGTTTGTTTATTTTTTTTTATAAAATTTGAAACATGGATAGATTTTTGTCCTCATGAAAAAATATTGCTTATATATTTAAAAAAAGTGGACCAGGACCATCTACACCTATACTAAAACTGTAACAGGATCGTATCTGTACATAAAATATTTTTATTATTAATTTGTTGGTAATTTGGGAATTTTTGTCTGTCTGTCTGTGTTCGCATCACATAAATACTGTTAGACGGATTTAAATAAAACTTTGTGAAGAGGTCCTTTAGAACCTTGGTTCAAGAATAGAATATTTTTTTTAAACTGTCCTATAGGAAATATAAATATAAGTTTGAAAGCACCTAATTTTACCGATATAATGGTACTAAAACAGTCGTCAGCAGATTTTATTTTTATTAAAATTTTAAACACTGCTTATACGAGTAGAAATCTGCAATAAATATTTAAAAATACATTTTAATTTCAAGAAAATTAGAAATGTCACGCTGACGTAGTTGTGGATACTGCCAGTATTCTGTATAAATTTCATGTCCTGTTTAAAACAGTTGAAGAGATAATAAAGTAGACATTAAAAACACATTATACGGGGATTCACTTTAATTTTTGAGCATAGTTTTTATATGAGGGTTTATTTTTGGGAGTTCTGTGCTCTTGTCACTAAATATAAATATTAAAATCACGTGTATTAGATGGGGAAACCTTTCCTTTTAATATTTATAAAAATATGTTCAAGGTGGAAGTAATCTGGAAGCATGGCCTTACAAATAAAACAAAATGTTTTAATCCGTTCAGAAATTCCGGAATTTTGAAGTAACAAAAACAGGGGGAAAATTATGGCACTCGCTATTCATCTTCAGGGGAAAATTTTAAAATTAAACACAATTAAATTAAACTATCAATGTTTGAAAAAGCACGTATATATTGTGCAGTAAGTGTTTACTGTTTAATTTTAAAATTTTCCCCTGAAGATGAAGCGAAGCTATTCGAAATATTGGGAATAAAAATTAAATAAAATTAACAAAGTGTTTTAATTACCCAAAAACGACCTTAAGCCGAACAAAGAATTTAAATCATTTATCAAAAATTAAAAGGTCAACAATACGCCACATTTTCTTCAATTTGGATTTTCCTGAAAAATCTCTTTAAGAGCTTTTATGTTACACCCGCATTAATGAGCTGCACAATCGTACTTTTCTATGAAAAGTTGAGAGGCCCAAAACTCGAAAAATATGGGCGGGCGCCTATTTTTTCTATTGATGTTTTTTTAATTTATTTTTAAGTCTCTATCGCCCTATATATTTGTTTATTTGATAGAAGTTACTTTACTAAACTAGATTTGTCACAAATGGTATGGAAATATTAGAGGCAGGCGTGGTGTTTTATGAATGAATTTTTTCTTCTTATATTGAATTTGTTTTTCGTATAACTGTGTTGAATCTTTCAGTTTTTTTTTCATTTTAACAGGGGTTTAATGAATTTGAGCTTGGAAAAATAATCATTTTTAATTTTTTCCCCAATCAGAATTTTAACAGTCCGGGAAAGGCAGGAAAACGTTGCGCTTTGCCTAAAGCTGAAAAAAGTAAATTCATTTCAAAATAACAATTTTCAGACAAAAAATACTATATTAATCTGGTAGTTTATGGAAATAGAACAGTTTTTAAAAAAATTACTCCATTCTTTTATAGACCTACAACTGTCAAATGTATTGCATATCAAAACTCTAATATAAAATTGTTTTTTCGAAACTACATAAATAAAAAAGACTTTTGATAAAATTTTTGTTTAAATATTTTTGTTTTTATTTAAATAAATAAAAATTTATAAACGGTTGTCGTTTTGCTTAAAAGCTAAAGTTTAGTGTCCTCCATATTAATTAATAATAAACTTAAATAAAATAATTAAAAAAATATATAAATTTTAAATCATTGTCTTCCATTTAAATTAATTTTAAACTTAAAATACTAATAATACTCAAGGCACTGCTTCATTGAGTAAAAGCATGACACTTAAAAATTGAATTATTTATTTACATTTGTACAACCATAAGACTAGTTCTTTTAAAATTTTTTTTGTCCAGGAACAAGATCCATCTTTTAAAGGCGGGTATATTTTAAAATTCACATACTAAAAGTTTTCACTTATTTACTTATTGATCTTGCCAAGATGAAATGTAATCTAAAAGTTCTTCATCATCATGTTGTTCGGAAAAATCAAATTTGAAGTCTTGGTGTTCAGGTTCTTCTAATTTTAAAGGTTGTACAAAACTATTGGCGCCATTAATGGAGATATCAGAATCAGAGTACGATGAAGTTGGTGAGTGAGTCATTTGATAGGTTTGTTGATCAACTGGGCTACCAATTGAGGAATAACAATAGTTGCTGCCATCATTGCTGGATTCATCGTAATGTTGTGGTTGCATGTTGATTTTAGGGCCAGCTGGATTTGTTGAATCTAAAAGATCTTGTAAACCGCGAATATATTCAACAGCAATGCGTAGAGTATCAACTTTGGAGAGTTTCTTGCTGGCACCACGGCCACCACTGGACAAAGTGTTGATAACTGTCTGAGGGATATGCTGGCGTAGATTGGAAAAACCATTGTTGACTTGTTTGACACGGTTACGTTCACGGGCATTACGGCGGGCAACCGATGGTAACTGCTCACCATAAGGCATATTGGCATAAGTGTATTTCTTTTTTGCCATCATGGGTCCGGAAACTGAGTGCGCTTGAATGTTTTGCAAATTGCTGGTGCCTAAAACTTTGGGTTGAGCTGGTGCAATGGGTTGCAGTTTGTTGACATATTGTGTCTGTAAAGGCATTTGTTGTTGCTGCTGCTGCTGGTTTTGTTGCAATATCATCATGTTGCCATTGACAATTTCAAAATGATGTTGTTGATAGTTGTTTTGTGACATACAAACACTCGCCATTTTTATAACTTTTTACGAAATTAATCCACAAGTTTTTTTTTTGAAATAAATCCACTTTTATTTCGTTAATGCGTTCAACGTCTTTTCTTAACGATCTCTTGTATACAACTGAACTCGTTTTAAGTTGCAAGTATTTTAATTTTTTGTTTAAATTGTGTGTAAGTGTTTAAAAGAGAGAATTATACGTTTTGATATGGTAAAGTTGTTATAGCTGTTTTTTTTTTTTAATGTTTACAGTTTGAAATCGTATTCCACAATGATACCCTTCGTCCTGTTGCTTCGCCTTATGTACTCACTGTGAGAAGTTGCAAAGAGCACAATCTTAACTACCTGTTTTGTTTTTCCTTCTCTACTTTGGTTCTTTTAGGGTTCTTTGCACAACACAAGTGATCTTTGTTGATTTTTACGTGTTGTTTTTACCTTAGAGAAAAGAAGAGCAACATTAAATGAGTGCGTGCTTGCATGTGGATGAGAAAAAAATATAGTTCTTGGCAAAGCATTAAGTAGAGGATTATGAAAAGAATTTATGGTTCAATACATTATTTCTTTGCATGTATGTATGTAAAGTAAATGTGTTTGAATGCGTGTGGGTATGTTTTGATCAGGCTTAACATAGAAATAAATTTCATGTTAGATTTAACATTAGGATGTATACAAATTTTGGCCACGGGCGCTTTAGTAAGCGCCCTGTCATTTTGGCATACATTTTTAAATATTTTTTACTTAATACTTAAAAAAAATAAAATTATTAACAAAAGTGTAATTGTTTATGGAGTTTGAAAATATTTAAAATATGTGTTCCTTTGATTTAATTGTGCAGGTTGTGCAATTCAAGATATTGTTTTATAAAATTGCATATTTTGTTTACTATGAATTCAGTGGAAGTACTGATGATTTCTATCTTGTTGTTTGGAAAATATTATTTTCCTAAAGTATATGAAATCAAAGTCCTATAAGTTTAACTTAGTTTGTTTTATATCATGCCGTTTTAGGGAAACCACAAAGAAAAATTCCTTGGCTAGATATTTTTAACTAAATCAAGTAAATAAAGGTTATTTTATAATTGAACGTTTTTAGCGACATATTTAAACAGATTTTTTTAAGGAATAATAATTATAATAATAATATAATTAAGCACGTTTGAAGCAAATATTATAAAACGTCTGTTAACTGAATATTTTGCATTCGAATTAAAAAATTGAATACTAAATATAGACAACGTTAAAAATAAAACGTTTAAGCCCAGCTTAAGAATAGATACTAAATCACAATATGTAAATTTCACTTCAATAAATGCTATTGCGTAGGCTCAATTTTGTGCTTTTGTGAACTTAAATAAAGACATGCCTACGAAGCTGTGCATTTAAAAATCAAGAATAAGGTGAATTTTCTTCATGTAGTTCTCAATAAAATTTCTGAAAAATTATTAAAATTTGCTTTCGATTTATCTTTATTTATTTAAAAGTGAATTACACAAAATTTTCCCAGAAAATTTATTTTTACTAGAATCATGTAACCACACAGAAATGTTTAAATTTGTAACCAACCCCTTTTTATCCGAAACTCAATTTTTTTATTGTAAAATGTAAATATCATAGAATTATTAAAATTAAATACAAAAATTCCGAAATAATTTATCGGCAAAAATCGTTTCTATAGCAAAAACAAAATGAAACTAAAAATCAAACAAAAATATTTATAAAAGCAATTAAAATATTAATTGTACATTAAGCGAAGTTAAAACAAATGATTGTTGAAAAAAAAAATAATCATATTTTTTCTGCAGTAAGAAAATTTTTATATACTGAAGCTAATTAGATGTTCGTCAAATCATTTCTTAAATTAAATAAATTTATAATTACAGCAGAAGCTCTTTTTAGGGCAGCGAATCAGGTTCTTTTGTACATTTTTAAAATTTCACATTTTTAAAATTTCTAGTTACTGTGAAATATGAAAATTTTCTATTTACTATTAACGAAGCCTTTTATTAAATTTATATATACCCAGCAAAAAATTAGACATTACCTTAAAAAGTACTTTCCATATAATGACTTACTTGCCATATTTTGTTACTCGCTTACAAAATACATTACATTAGTTTTCAAAAAAGGAAGTATTAATGGAACTAGTTCTTTATGTTAAAAGAGACTACCGTACTAATGGTACTCATTATTTCCTACAATAATTATTCTCAGGAATTATTTATAAAAGTCTCATGCCTTGTTAAAATCATTAAGTTGGCAATCTAGTTGGGTAGTACTTCTGCCAAAAATACTTACTACCACACTTGATTACCTTGTCAAAAAATTTTTGCTGGGTATTTTAAGGGTTAGTGCCACTCAGTATCACTTTAAAGTACTTATTTTTTAAAACTTAGATACAAAAATTTTTCAGGTGATTTATTTTTTAACATGGCTTCGTTTTACTTTTTACCTTTTATTTCCTATACAATTTTTTAAACCTCTCAAAGTATTATTTCGGAAGATCTTCAAAATCGGCCTTCATTGTTGATTAAAACCTTCCTCAACCCATTCATTTCTTTAAATTGAGAAAACAGAGCTAAAGAGAAATCTGAATAATAATACAAAATATTTGACGTAGAATGACTTTTTTCATTATCTAGGTCGTTAACTACAATTCGCAAGCAAACTTGTTTTGATTGTAGAAATAGTATTCTTCATTTGTATATTTTTTTATTGCGCACCTAAAAAATCAGTATCGGGTCGCCCAACATAAATTTATTGCATTAACTGTTTTTACATATTTTGTATTTGCAGAGAAAATTATGAGTAATTATGAGTAATTTAAATTTCTATTACTGTTTTGATTGCTTTTAAAAAAAATTAAGTTAAAAATTTCATTTTACCTGAAAAAGCTTTATAAAAATAATACATTTACGAAATGTATATAATTTTATGAATTTTGTGGTAATAAATTATTATAATTAATTCGAATTTAACAATTTAGTAACTTAATTAAAATTTTAGCTTTACCCTAAATAAGTCATCTAAATTTTGTATCTCACTGTCTTCAGTCTTCGAGTCAATATAAGAAAGTTTTTTAAGGTGGCATCATGAAAGTCAAATCGTTTTGTTATTCATTTACAGAACTCAATGTAAAAGGCAACTAGGGTGTCCGCAGGAAAGGTAAACTACTTTGTTTGTTTATAATTTTTGATTAAATAAAGGAGAATGGATATTATATTGATAAATGTTTTATGAAATGTCGGCAATTATGCACTGAATACAATATCAGATAAATGTCCACCTCTGTTAGCCTCACAAATGCGAACACTTTTGAACACATTTTTCATTACAGTCTAATACATTTTACGCAGTATTTCATTAATTTTATTACGAATATTTTGTTTGAGTTGCTCAAGTGTTTTATGTTTGTTTACATAATCTTTGCTTTTCATATATCACCACAAAAAAATTCCCGAAGCAGTCAAATCAGACTACCGTGGAAGTCAATCAACATCACCGTTTTATGAAATTACTTGTTGTGGAAAGAGATCTCGAAGCAATTCAATTGTAATCCTGGCTTTACACGATGTGGCACCGTCTTGCTGATATCACATGTTAATCAAGCCCAAAGCATGCAGTTCTGGTGTTAAAAAGTTTTCAATCAACTCACGATATGACTCGCAAAGTAGACTGATAATTAATTTGATGGTTTTCCATTGTCCAGAGCCGATTATTCTATTAATTCAGATATCCATCCAAATAAAATTGTGCCTCATCACTCATTATGATTTTTTCATGAAAATGGAATATGAACGGCAGTGTAAATGGTCTTGCAGAAGAAGCTCTAGTGTCAACTGGCTCTAAAATGGAAACAAATACAAATGGTTTGCAAAATTATGGCCAAAGAACAAGCTCTTGAGCGCGGCGACGAATTGAGGTTGATGGATTATTTTGAACACTTTCTTGAGAAGCAGTAATGTCTTCAGCCGATCTTGCAAAACGTTGTGGTCCATCCTTAGGCTTATCACCTACAAGGCCTCTTTCTTCGTAATCATTCACTACACGATACGAGGGCTGCTATATATGTTTCTGGCCTGGCGACACTGAGTGCTGCCAAGTGCAATCTGACATTTCCATTGGAAAGTTTGTCATTTTAAAGCATAATCGTATTCAAAACGTTTTGACGTACGACCATTATTTGTGTTGTATACAGTGACTTGAAAAAATTAATATAGAAAAAAATGGAATTAACTCGTGAACATTTTCGTGCCATCATTTTTCACAACTTGCGACGTGGATTATCACGACAAGACTGCATTGATGAACTTAAATCTTTGTATGGCGATGAAGCACCATTCTATAGCACTGTGAAAAATTGGTATAATGAATTTAATCGTGGCCGAAACTCGCTCAAAGACGAATTCAGTGAAGGTCGTCCAAAAACGGCTGTTGTGCCAGAGAACATTGATGTCGTGCGTGAACTCATAATGCAAGATCGACATGCGACATACCGAGAGATAGAGACATCCTTGGACATTTCTTCCACCAGCATACATTCGATACTGCATGAACACCTGACCATAAAATAGGTTTGTTCTCGTTGGATCCCGCACAATTTGAAAGTCGCTCAAAAAAAGGCTCGTGTCGATTGGTGCAAAGAAATGTCGCAAAAATACGATTGCGGTGCTTCAAAAGACGTTTATAAGATCGTCACAGGTGACGAATCATGGATCTATGCGTATGAGCCCGAAATGAAACAACAATCGACCGTGTGGGTCTTCAAAGACGAGCAAAATCCAACGAAAGTTTTTCGTGGAAGAAGCACTTCGAAGCAAATGGCCGCCTGTTTCTTCGGCAAAACTGGTCATGTGGCAACTGTTCCGCTTGAGCAACGTAGGACGGTCACTTCTGAGTGGCACACTACAATTTGTTTGCCTGAAGTCACCGGAGAAATTCGAAAAACCAACAAGAGAAGACGAATCATTGTTCACCATGACAATTCGAGCTCTCACACATCGGCTCAAACCAGAGCGTTTTTGACCGGCCAAAACGTCGAATTAATGGGTCATACGCCGTACAGCCCTGACTTGGCACCTTCTTGTTTCCGCACATCAAGAAAAAAATGCGTGATCAACGATTTTCGTCGCCAGAAGAAGCTGTTGAAGTGTTCAAAAACCATGTTTTAGAGGTGTCTCAATCGGAGTGGAAAAAGTGCTTCGACAACTGGTTTGAGCGCATGCAAAAGTGTATAAATCATGCTGGAGAATACTTTGAAAAACAATAAAACCATTTTTGATTATAAATATTCGCATTTTCACTATTAGGCCAGAAATATATAGAGCAGCCCTCGTAAATAGTGCGTTTTGTTAGCACGTTGCTTCTCTCAAGAATTTCACGTAACGTTCTCATCGTCACACTAATCTATGATTGACTTGGATAAAATGTTTTAACGATTAAAATACGTTGGCTTATGAAATATTTTTCCATAAGAAACTTGTATACTTCACGATTGCCAACTATAAACTGTCAAGAGTAATGTTTACCAAAATGTCGGCAAAACAAATAAGTATACCTTCCCGGCGGATACCCTATACAACTTTCAACTTTTAGTGTAAAATTATTAAGATTTCTTACATCAATAGTTTGAAGCTAATAAGACAATGAGTATTGGATTTAAATAGTTCCATTCTTTTACAGAGAAAAAAAATAAAAATACCTTTAACTTCAAAAAAAAAAAAAAAATATTTTCAGTGAAGTAGAGATTAACTATGTTTTATTTGCTTTAATAAAGAGTTGTGTTTCACTTTTTATTTCATAATTATTTTATTTTATGAATGGAAATTTTTTTCCAATAAACTAACTTTTTCAATTTAACTTTACTAATATTGTGACAGATCCTGTTTCTATAAAATACTTAATTGAGGTTATAAATCACATAATTGTATTTGAAGCTAAAATTATTTAAGATATTTTAAGACTCTCATAGACATAAAAAGCACTGTGACCCATATGAGTTCTTTTTAAATTTGTACTTTATTAGAATCATAAATACCATTTGCCTTAAATTACTTTCGTTGTAATTCTCCCTAACTCAACATAAGCTTGTTACCACACTACCCTTTTTAGACTGTTACTTTAATATAAATTTAACATAATCCCTATGAACAAACTACCTAAATCTAATTCTTAAAATAGCAACTATTAAGTCGCGTGGCACCTTTGGGCCATTTGTAATATTTGCCGCACAACTGTAAAGAGTGTAGCAGATACCTGAATGTTGAATAACAGCTCAACAGAAATAAAACTAACAGACACAGGCTCATATAATTTTATGTTAACAGTTCTAAGGATTAAGTCAAGTTCATTGTAGGCAATAAAACTTGTAGTGAAAATTTACTAGAAACACATACGCACACACACACCTACACCCAAATACAAAATTAACAGGACTTGTACCTAAAAAAGCAACAAAATCTAAATTTAGTTTTTTGAGTTTTTCTATTTAACTTGTTCCCTCTGGTTGTGCATAAATCTACCTAGATTTTAACATTTCAACTAAAGGGATTTGTATATTGGTTAGCAAGAGTATTGCTCACTAACACTACTAAAAAAATTAAAAAGATTTTATTACAATCAAGGACTTAAAATTACTACGGCGCAAAAAAATACTTTTTTTTGGCTTCTTTTACTTTCATTACATTTTTGACTATTTTTACAAAAAATTCATTGTGGACATTTTGTATGGATGGATGGAAAAAAATATTCCTAGAGTGTATTTATGTATAGAAATTTCTTAGTTCTGTGTCTAGAATATTTTTTGTTTCTCTGTTAACAATAGAACACTGATATTTGAGATCTTTGTCATGTTGGAACAACAATAATATATTCCAATTTACAAAGGATCTTTTTTCTTCTTCTAGATTCCTTAGAGATTTCTTTGTTTTTGTAATGTTTTGTTTTGTAGTCTTTTATAGAAAATGAAATTATTTTTTTATTTGTCTTAAAAACAGTATTTGAGTTTCAAGTATAATATATTTTAGGTCCCAGCAAGTGTTTGAAGATGAAGGAATTTTAGTTTATCTTGAGACGGGCTGGTGTGTGTTACTTTTTATATTTTAAATTATAAAATTGTGTAAAATAGGTTAAGGAATATCATGTAATTTTCTCAGCGTAAAATGAAGAATCTAGTTTGAAGCAAATTCGTGTTTTAAAAAAAGGACTTCAAGGAATATTAAAGTACGGCTACAACTTCAGTTGGCACACAAGATGTTCAAAAATATTGTGATTTATTATTATTAAAAAATAAATAAACATTTTTACTACATTAATCAAATTATTGTTTTTAATTTACAGCAAATCGTGTAAATCTAAATAAAAGCGAGTAACCTCATAATGTTGGTCAAATAACAATTCTGAAAATTTTTATTATTTTGTAATTGCTGACGAATAAAACACATTACTTATCAAACTGCAAACCAAAGCCTGACTTGAACACCTTAAAACGATTAATTTTAGCATTATTTGCATTTCTTTTAGTCCGTCAGATTTTAGAAAGAAACTCGAGATCATTAAAAGAACTAATCAAAATAAGAATGATTCAAGGATGGCTTAGTGATTCTTGAACAAAATTTTCGAAGTGGACGTTTGTTTGCAAAAATTATTGTTCTGGTTGTGCTCAACCATTTGGAAACTACTTGTTAAACTAAGATAATATAAAATAGTTTTCAATAACTTATTTTTTTGTGCTTGTAAACGAACCTTTACGTTAAAAATAAAACAACTGTGGCGTGGTCCCACTTATAGGATTTTAGAAATATTTTTTTAAAAATTCAACAACACAACCGTTTTAGACATTTAAAATCAAAGATAAAAATATGGAGTAACTTTTTGTAGATTCTATTCAAGTTGTTAATTTGAATTATATACGGCTTTACAGAATAAAATTAAGTCTGCCTGAGCGAAAAGTTTACTCCAATATAATAAATAATTATAGATAAAGATTTAATAACATGATATTCTTCATTCATATTTTCTTTGGGTGTAAAGTTTTTCATATAAAAGATTGAGTTTAGTGCCAAAAATTTAATTTTTTGGTCAAAAAATTATTTATTAATTTTTAAAGTGAACACAGATAAAAGTCCGATTCCTTCTTGGACGCATAGTTATCCACACAAATGGGTTTAAAGTTTTTCATATTATGTCAGAACACTTACTTTAATCTAATCTAGAACATGCACTTAAGTTCACAGAAATTGTTTTTTTTTAGAAATCATATTATTATCTGAGGCAGAAGTGCCATATACCTATTATTTTTGATTAACCGACTTCTATTAAAAAACCTGTTATTTGCAATAGCGACATAAATCAGATACAGAGACAGAGGGTTCATCTAAAGGTTTATTGCAATAAATATAAATATTAACCCTTTAAATGGATCATACAAGCGGCTTAGCAACTTTAACTTGCTTAATCTAATGCTACGTTTATGCAGTGTTTTTTTAAATTTATTATTTATAATAGATCACAAGCCCATAGGGCTTGATTACTCAAGAATATACATTTGGCAACAAATAGAATTATTATACATATAGTGACATTTAAGGCATATAAATTTCTTTATTAATTAGTTTTTTTTATCGAAATTACTAATATTATAATATCTTATGTGAAACGATCATAGCCACCTCCCTGCACAAATACTGAAAATGAAAACTCAATCTTTAAAATTAAAAAAAGTGGCAGCAAATTTGCAGCATTGTAATGTTTTCTTTATAACCAAGATATAAGCATATGTTTATAGCTTGATATAGAGCTCGAAAACCTTCTTTCCTCATAAGACACAACTTGTTACTCGAACCACAAACGATCTATTCATGACAAGAGAAGAATATCTTGGAAAATTCAGAGCATAATGCATGCTCGTCTCGTACTTTTAAAAGTTAGAAACACTAAAAATATATAAAATTTAATCACATTATTGTTCTATTCTATGTATTCTATTATCAAAAATACTTTTTAATAATTTCAGCGCCATTAAGGGATAAAAGTATTTACATATTTTACAGAACAAAAATGGTTCCTTTATTTAAATTTTTATCATTATTATTTATTTTTTTTAAAGATGGCTGCCAAGATTTTTTTACGCAAGGTTAACGTGAATATAAAAATAGGGACTTTATTGAGGACTTGATGATATCTAAAAAATCGTCGAACACGAAGTAAACGTCTTGCATCTTGTGGAAATATAAAAGCTTCATATGTATTCTTCGAATTATATATTTTCTTTATAAATAAAAAAATGGATTTTGCAAAAAAAAATTTTTATATTTGTTTTATTTATTTTTTTAATGCTGGAGGTAATAAAATTATTACATTGTTTACTAGAAAAATGATATGCAAGCTGTAAGTGAGCCCTTGTTATTATTATTTATTTGGATTGTCATCCAATATTTTTTTTAGCTCAGATTGTCAAAATTTTAAATTTCGGATAATTTTAGAACAGTTATAGAAGAAAGTTTTGAATTTTTTTTATGAAATTATACCAGCAAGAAATGTGTGAGAGAAAACTTATACACACCCAATTTTCTATTAATATATTTGCAATAATTTTATACTGAAGTGGCGTTAGCGATGTACCGCAATTGGTATTAAATTAAAATGAATTTTTTTTTCATTTGTTAATTAAATCTAATTTTTAGCTTATCTAAGTTCAAAATGCAGCTTAGAAAAAGTTTTGTAATTAATTATTTTCCAAAGATCATGAAAAATTGCATTCTATTTTTTGTTGTTTGCTACATACATCACACACATGTTTTCATCACATTTTTCTTATTCCTATCAATAATATGATAGAGACTTTGTTCCACGCAGTAATGGACATTTCCACCATTCGTGATTGTCATTTAATGGATCATACGATGTTCACTGTTTTTATATGGAATAAGTTGAACTGTTTGATATATTAAATGAGTTGTGTGAATTTCGGCCTAAGTTCACGTTGCACAGTGGTCCAAATGCTCAATCTAGTTGGCAGAAAATCATGACTCGCTTTTAAAAAGCCGCAGTGACATGAATCTTTGCATGTACATACATATTATCACTAAAAATACTTACAAAAAAATGGGCGTAATGGGCGTGGCAGATTTTTTGTTAAATAAATAAAAACAAATAATATTCCTATATTTATGTAAAACAATATTTATTTATTTATCTAAAATTTTGAATTTTTATCCCAAAAATTTATGTTTAAAAAATTATATTTTCAACAACAAAATATATAGTGATAAAAATATTTTTCAATATATTTTGTTGTTGGAACAATATATAAAAAAAAATATATAGGATAAAAGTCTAAAATTTAGGAAAAAAGTGAGAAAACTAGCTAAAATGTCTTCTGAATTCGAAATATACATCTGTTTAAATTTAACTCAAATTAATTTTAAATCATTCAATTGATCAATTGACCAAGTCTCCAATAAAGGTGCAACTATTGTTCGCTTTGGTCTATTACTTTTTTCTAAAAATTCTTTAGAAGGTCTGCCATAGCTTGATGATGACAGCCCATCCAGTAATCCGAGTTGTGGAAGAAGGCTTAGTTGGAATTACAAAACTTCCATCTAGCCAATATTTCTTTGTAGTCTCAAAAACCCTCTTTGTTCGATTGCCTTGAGCCCACTTCTTAGCCAGAAACCATACAAACGATCGAACAGATTGCTTCACTTGTTTGCAATAGCTTTTTGTTTGTTTCATTATTCTCAAGCCCAATTTTAGCAAAAACATATGATACAACAACATTAACTTTTTTATTTTGTTGTTTTTCACTACAAAAAGCATCAAATAGTTCCCTCTTAGTATTAAACATTTTAGATTGAAAATGAAATAAAAAGCATTTAGGCAAAAACTGGCAACTAATTTTCAAAATATTGACAAGCTACCATCGTACAGATTACAAAAACAGAAATAACAGAATTAGAGTTTTATAGATTCCCATTCAAAACTCTAATTAAATTTGAACATTAAATAAAATGTTCACATATAAGACACATACGTAGAAAACTGCATTTCTTTTCTAAACAAAACATTTTATTTCATATATAAAAATAACAAAATTTCTTCCTACCTTTGTTAAATTAGTTTCAGCAAAAAAATATTTTAAAAACTTTGTTCTGATTTTTTCACGACGACTTTAATTGCGGCACTAAACATCCACTGAGCAATTGATAGAAAAACACTACAGCAATTACTTGTGTTTAAAAGAAGAAAGGAAACCTGAAACAAAAGTAAAAAAAAAAAAATAAAAAATGTACTGTTATGCACTGTAGACACTTGTTAACCTATTATCAAACTAAATATTTAATTTCGAAATAATAAAAAAAATTACTTTCTTCCGGCTAGATTGAGCATTTGGACCACTGTGCGTTGGTTTTAAATTGTAAAAATTCTAGCGATGCAGAAAATGCTGCATTAATTTTTTAAAACTAAAATAAAAATGAACTTAAGAGTAAGTTTATTTAATTCATTTGTTAATTTTCTTGAATATCATCAAGATATAAGAACAAGTGAACTTTTGTGGCAAAAAAAAAAAAAAAAAAATAGTGAATGTGCATTAGAAAAAACTTTTTAATAATTTTTAACTGTTAAATTCCTTTTACTAAGCATGGCAAAGACCAATCAATAAATTATTATACTTATTCCACAAAATATTACATATTTTTATGACACCCTTTTTTAGTTCTCTTGACTCATTCACCAGACAACCCCATTATAATTCTAATGCTTTTGTTCGCTGTTAGCACAATAACCTACTCCAAGCCTGACCTTGAAAACGATTCAACAAGAGCCACCCAAATGAGTTTCCCCCAGCTAGTTTCTGTAAAAAAACACAATGTCTGCAGACAAATTACACATATTTCTATAATTTAAAGATAGAGAACAATTGACACGTGCTTCCGATTCAGAAGTAAACAAAAACGGATCTGCAATCTAGCATGAATTGAATTTAAATTCTAAAAAAATATGAAAAACAGAAAAAATAAAGTTTGTATGAGTAGTGTTCATGAATAAATGATCAAGATGATGAAAATAATCACACAGATAACAACAAGTGACCATACAACAAGGCCTACAGTCTAAGAAAACAATAATAATGATAATAGACACAGGCATTTGTTATTCAAAGGATTAACATTAAATCCTCTCGTGCCAGACATGTTTGGTTGGTCAGTAAGTAAGTAAGTAAGTAAGTGACTTCATGTGTGTTTAAACGTGATTTGCAAGAGTGTCTAAAAATTGAAAGTGAACCGCAAAGTTGACTATTTAAATGAAATAAAAATCAATGGACAGACAAATAGATAGAATCAGCTTGACAAATCGACAAATAGGGAATTTGAAAACAACTTGGTACCAGTAATATTTATTCATATGTACATACTCACATAAAAATGTATATTGCAATGAATAAAATGTATACGGATTGATGGCCATGGAAGTGATGACGAGATTTTGTTTTTTTATGTTTTTGACATCATCTGACTTGTGGCTTGTGCTACCACAGCCCGTGCGTGCCCAAAAACTTGGTTGCAGAAAATGAAAAAAAAACTATTATTTACTATTCATACGCATAAATTCATGAATGTTGAAAGAAATCAAATTTAATGTTCTACACTTCTGAAACAAACAACAAAAATATATGGGGGACAGCTGCAAATAGGTAAATGAATTTAATACTCACAACTCTTTGTTTCAGCTTAGCATACTGCTCGTAAATGGCTGCTGAGAATGCAACGAATATAGTGGCATTGAATTTTTTTATAACTTTGTATGCTTACACTGCCACTAATTAGAATGATGAATAGAATGAATCTAAAGGTTTAGCTTGTGATAAAAAGTATGCAAGTAAGAAGTACCACCTTGATGGACAATTATTTATAAGTACAAATTAAAGTTTAGAAATCTTTACCAAAACATGAAAGCACGTATTTGGTCGGGCAGCCCTTCAATTTCTGTAAAATTTCATCTTCTTATCCACCTACATTCAACATTTTGAAAATCTATGAAAAGTGCGATTTTTTAAGGCACTCAAAATGAGTTTTTGTTACAGAGTTACAACCTCCTATTTTATATTGTTACGTTTTTCCCTTTTTCAAGAAATGTACGGATTATTTTTATTGCAAATACCACTGTGGCTCTTTAAAAATTCTGTATTCTTACTTTTTGGCTTTATCTGACTATACTTCTTGATCCTACCGGTCTTGTGAATGCTTTGGTATCGTATTTACTAAACATGTGTTATTATTACAAACGCAGCCATCCAGGCGACACTACTGTGTTACTCCGGCGAAATATGAACTACTCGATGCCTTGTTTAGTAACCTTAACCATTCACAGACAACTCCACTACGCATTTCATCCAAGCCACTCATCCTCTTTTATCTAATTCTAATAGCCATAACACACGTCTGCCATACACTGGTGTTATGCTGTTACACTTCCCTGCGCTTACCGCTACCGTTCTTATTCTTTTTATTTTAAGGGGCTTCTTGACAATTATCTGTTACGCTTTTTATTTAACGAGACGTCTCCACTAAATTATCTGCATTGACTTCACACAATAAAGTATTTACCTTTTCGCATATTCGAATACAGCGCTGCATTTTATAAATAGCATAATACTTCTAATCTCTTTTCGATTCCAGTTAAAGTACTAGGTTTTCAGCGGGAAGCTATACTAATTTATTTTCCCACCATTTTGGTAAACATTAACCTTAACAATTCTTATTAGACAGTCGTGAAGTAGACACGTTGCGAATTTATTACGGAAATATATTCGATAAGCGAACTTATTTTAATCCCTAAAAGAATTTATCAAAATCAGTCATCGATTACTCTGACGATGAGAATATTACGTGAAAATGTTGAAAAAAGAGGGCTTTTAGGTGATAGGCCCAGGCATGGATCACAACGTACTGCAAGATCGGCTGAAAACATACTGCTGCTCAAGAAGGTGTTCAAAACAACCCATCAACCACAATTCGATGCCCTGCTCAGATGCTTGATCCTCAAATAACAACTTTGGACCCAATTTTGCACAAAGATTTTCATTTGTTTCCATTTAAGATTCAGTTGACACAAGAGCTTATTCCATAAGACCATTTACGCCACCCCCGATTTTCATGAAAAAATCGTAATGAGTGACGAGGCACATTTTCATTTGGATGGATGTGTGAATAAACAGAATAGTCGTTTTTGGGCAATGGAAAACGCTTAAATTATTTATCAGTAACCTTTGCATCCGTTAAAAGTGAAAGACTGGTGTGCAATTCGGTTAGAAGGAATCATTGGATCTTACTTCTTTGAAAATGAAAACGGCGTAACAGGGAGCGATATTACGATATGATTGAAAAGTTTTTTACACTACAACTGCATACTTTGGGCTTGATTAACATGTGGTATCACGAAGACGGTGCCACATTGCAGGATTATAATGCGATACCTCTTTCAACAACAAGTTATTTCAAGAAATGATGATGACAAACAAATCAGAAATGCTTGAGCAACTCAAACAAAATATTCATGATGAAATTAATAAGATACCGTGTGAAATGTTTGAGAATGAAAAGAAAATTGTCCTCAAAAAAGCGCATTTATAAGGCGGACATTTATCTGATATCGTATTCCATAGACAATTGCCAACATTAAATAAAGAATTCGTCAATTAGAGATCCATTGTCTTTTATTTAATTAAAAATTATAAACAAACAAAGTACAATACCTTCCCGGCAGACACCCTGTACTAAGTGTGTAAATAAAAGGTTTTCTTTATTTTAGTAACGACAAGATATTGAACAGTTTTTTTTTTTGGACCACCTTCTATAAATATTAGTAATTCTTTGAACAAAAATGTTATTGCAAATTTTGGCAATGAGTGCTTTTACCGTATCAGAGTAAGTGACAGTATGAGTGTATTGAAATGTCTTGATATTGAAATTAAAAATGTCTGATATTTTGTTGCATATTAAACGTTCATTATTAAAAATGTGTGATGCGTGCTGTTGCGCATGGTCAGTTATTATTGCAATCAGGGACTCGTTTTTAATTCATTCAGTTTTTATTTTTATAATTTTATGAGCTTAATTCACTCTACTTGTTGGCAAAATGCGTAGTGACCAATAATTTCTTGCAATGAAATTGCAAATGAAACTTTAAAATAAAATGCATTAAAGCTTTCGAAGAAACAAAAAACAACATCATCACATAAAATCTTATAAATCTGATATTTTAAGCTGAAATGTTAAATTGCGCAACTTTATACAAAAAATTATCAACAAAACAGATAAAATATGATTTAAACAAATATACAATGTATTGTTTTTTTAGATCGAAAGTTAAAATATATCACGCTTTGTAATAAAGATCTGATTTAATTAATAACTACCTGCAGTGTTTTGAGATGTTTGTTTCTCGCTTAATTTGAATTCATTTCTTTTCATAGATGTTGTGGAATCAGCTCAATTTGTGTATTCTCTTGGACATAATGTCATTAACAATTTAATATTATATAGTTTTGTCGTCTTTTATTCGACGCGAAAATTACAGCTTTCTTTTATACTTCAAAAACTAAGGCGGCGTTAAGTTGGCGATTGCAACCTGGTTTTACGTCAGGCTAAAAAAAGCAAAAATTGGAGACTAGCAGAATGTAACAGAGTAGTTTCTGAATAGTTACTAATGTCATCAGCATTCTTCGCATCTATACACTTTAGGGTGTGCATGTTGTAAACATTATCTTTACCTGATTGACTAATTCGTAATCAATCACTTACAAAAGGGATAGAACAGGTCCACATACAACTTTACCTTTTTTCTTCGTTTTTTTAATAGACACATTGTTGCTTTCTGATAGCCGTCGGTTTTAGCAACGAGATCAATTACGTTATGTTTACTATACTTTTTTATCATTTATTTTAATAACTTTCTGAATAGTAATATAAATAAAAATATAAAGAGACTGTGAGGATATGGTAGCCATTAATCAGAGTTCCTAACTTAAATCTATTTATTCGGAAACAAACAGCTTTAGAAAAAATTTCTGTCCGTAGTCTTGAATATCTGAATCCTTTGTTTTAACTTCCACTACTTCAAGTTAATATTATCCTTGCCTTAACCACAAACAGATGGCAAACTTATGACTGCTACTAGTGACGTTGTTGATTACACCAAATTACTACGTTGGAGTATTGCTGGTGCTAAAGAATATTATCCTGATCGCTGTTAAAAAATTTAAATTTTATAAAGTACCGTAAAATTCTGAGCTTCGTTACTGCGCTCACGCGGAGCTGATGGATCTAAAGAGGGAATTAAAACTTAAAACCAAGTTAAATTAGTTAAGAATAGATGCACAATGTGGTGAGAACAGAAGTGATTAAAGTTCTTATCTGCACAAGCTGACTACGAGAAAATGGAGTGATATTGAAAAAGAGGTAGGATAGGAAAATCTAGGAATTCCTGCCAAGTTCAATCACTGAAAGAAAGTAATACTCGGTTGTAAGATGCAAAACTATAAACGCAGTCGCGGCAGCAGGAGATTTACAAAATTTAAATCGAATATGGCTTTAGTTTCAACCAACGAA
This sequence comes from Gymnosoma rotundatum, assembly GCA_916610165.2. Classification (NCBI taxonomy): domain Eukaryota; kingdom Metazoa; phylum Arthropoda; class Insecta; order Diptera; family Tachinidae; genus Gymnosoma; species Gymnosoma rotundatum. The sequence continues at coordinate 79,375,373 of OU744340.1, forward strand.
CGTCTAAAATTAATGCGCTTCTCTGTTTGATATTTTTTTTAATGCATTATAAAGCTTAGGATGTACGTTATCATCGAGGTGCATCGTTTTTATTTCTAAACTCAAGTAAAAAATGTTTTAGGGATTTTGCCAAAAATATTGACTATTACTTTAAAAAAAATTTATTTGGCTTACAGTGACCAATTGACGATGACGAATTACAAAGTCAATGGTTCTCGTACTATCGGTGGCAATGCTTCATTTCACGGAAGTTTAGAGTTGTATTAACACACAAAAAAATTATTTCAAAATATTTCACTGTCCTTATTAACATTTAAATAAAAGATATAGTTTTCATAAAGGAGCTTCCCCAATGCACTAACCTTGCGATGAAGCTCAAACATTATCGTTCTTTAGGTTATTGTTAACTTTTGAATTAAAGTTTAACCAAAAGATCATTATATGGTCAATAAAATCTTAATTTTGGCTACATGCATGACCCTATAAAATAACGCCAAAAAAATGCAAACTCGCCAAACGAATAATCACCATACAAAGATGAAAAGTTTCCTAAAAATATAAATGGAAATTTAGCACAAAATTTAAAAAAAAAAATCCAAAAATAAATGAGTTATCTTCCATGTTCATTTACATATTTTTTACAAAATACAAAATACTACCGAAGTGCGGTAAGGGCATTGATCCGTCCAACTAGTTTTGAGCTTGTAACTTCTGTACGCCATCTCTGCAGCACTTCAAATGTCTGCATGACAGGAAAGCAATGTTCGGATTTTCTTTCGTGGATACAACGTATTTAAATGATTTTTCTTGATCTATTTCGGAACTTTCACTTTGCACTCGAAGCTTTTTTTCACTCATAGTACCAGCAACTCGAATCAATTTTATTAGAAAAACCATATTCACATATAAGTAAATGATATGCGCATAAAAAGAAAAGTCATAGTTGTATTTTAAATCTTTTTTAATTAAAAGTAACAGTTTTTTTTACCGTTACATAAACAAAACTTTCCTGAACAGATTTCATTTGTAATTTGTTAACAGAATAAATGAGGTTATTACGATTTGTTTTTGTCCTTATGTTATGAACTCAAAATTATTTGCATTGTCTCCATAGCGGAGCCCTCGAGTTTGAAGATAAATTTTAAATGGCTCCGCTCCGGAGCCCTCGAGTGCAAAGGGTTAATAGAATCGACTTCAGATTCATTTCCGAATATATTTAAATACGCTTCCCAATCTGTGCAAATATTAATACGTGTTTTTTAAGACCGATAGAACTTTAAGTTAAAAAAAAATATCACTAAAAATTAAATTTTTATGAAAAATTATTTCTTGTGATTTTTATGGTGCACCTAATCGTCCGCTTAAACCATCCATTTCGCTTTGTTAATAAGCAAAATTGCAGCATATTAAATGAGATCAATCCACAACATACATTTCAGACTTCATTGCATCCAGAAAAACGTATCGTTTAGTGTGGTTTCTTCAAAAATAAGGTCAATAAAAAACGTTACCGCAACATGATTAATAATGTTTTGTTTGAAAATATGTATGACATTGATGCGGACGAAATGTGATTTCAATTAAATGGCGCTTCGTTATTATTTTATTATTTTTTTCGTTATTATTTTGATTAAAAACAAAATTTAAAATTTAAGTTCATTTCGAGAAATGAACCTGTCAATTGGCCTCTAAGGTGGTCCGATTTGACACCTCGTGATAATTTCCTGTGGGTCCACGTGAAGTCACTGGCTTCTGCTGATAAACCAGTAATAATTGACGCTTTAAAGGCCAACACTGTTCGTGTTATTCGTGATATACGGCCAGCAGTACTTGAAAAAGTGACTCAAAATTGTACATCCGGAATGCGCTTCGTCATGAGCAGCCGTAATAGCCATATGCCCGGAATCATTTTTAAATATTAACACCATGTTCTGATCATTCTTGATTACAATTTAATTCTTCTTGATTACAATTTAATTTTTTGTGTTACTTTTTACAATTTGAAGTTACATCGGGCTTAAAAAAACAAATTACCCTCGAGAACGTTTATTATTAAAGAACTTTGCAGTACTATTTCAAAATCTGTTAGGAAACTTTTTGCTTCCAAATTAAATATATTTTCATTAATGTACGAAAATAAATGATTGTATGTTTTCTTAGCCTTTGTATACATTAAAACGAATGTGAAAGGAAACATCTTTGAATAAAAGGAAAAGTAATTACGGTATAAATAGTATACAACTATAAGTTAAAATATTTAATTGTTGTTATAAATGTGTTTATTGTAAAATTATGGAATTCTTCATTTTATGAAAATGCAAAATCGCACCGAAAACAGGTAATCTTTTATTAAGCATCTATGTATATAAAAAAAATAATCTTCAAAAAAGACGAAAAAACGACAACAATTTTTTTCATATGAAACACTGCACAATTTTTTGTGGAGATTCTTGAGGTAATTTTTCATTTTTGCTTTTGATCGATTTTTCATAGGGTCATTTTGCATGCAGTCGTAATTTTAGCCGTTCTTAACTTCTTATACTGTTTTTGTGTTTGTATTATACTATTTTATTGTTTGATTATTACCATTTTGCTTTATTTCGAAAAATGCACTTTTACTTGGATAAAGTATAGGGGTTCTTATATATGAACATACGAGTAGGTAAAATTGTATAATTTACTTAAAATTTTCGGCTTATGTAGCATTTATTTTGACTAAGTTTAACTTAAGAATTTCTATTAATTAATGTAAAAAAATACATAATTTCTTGTTCCTATTTTTTTTTTGCCTTAAAATTAAAATGCAGACAATTACACTTTTAACGCAGGTGCTTTATGTTTTAATTCCTAAAAATATAATAATTATTATAAATAAACTGTAGAATAAAAAGCATTTTTAATTTAATTAAATTTCCATTAAAATCGAACAAGTCCTTTTTGAAACTATAATTTCCTACATCATCACTTTCACTCCTACGACTTCAACAAAATTAATAAAATCCTTTTCATTCATTAAGCCTTTTCTTGCATTTGTGTTTTTTGGGTGTTAACCTTGAAAATTGATTTTCATTACTCGTTCGTTTAACTCCTTCATAAAAATGTTGTTGGCATTACAAAATCAAGAATATCTGTCGGCTTTATGAAAAGGCTAACTACCGTTTTTACAAAATATACAATCATAATGTTATTTCACATTTAATTTTTTTTTTAATTTATTTCCCACAATCTTTGATTGATTACAAAATATTGCGTTATCGTCCTAAAGTAATAGTTTCTTTACTGAGTGTGTTAAAACAGGTAAAAAGGATCATTTATATGAAGGCTGTAATTGATTTTTTTCTTTGTTCTAATTAGAGTTATAGCAGCATCCTTTAATAAAATTTAAATGAAAAGCATCTCTGTTTTAGAAAATTGTGATTCTAACTGGATTTAGCGGTGACATCTAGGAATACTTTCCTTTAACATGTCAAGGATGCTATATTAAAAAAATCTTATTGGATAGACAGGATGCCTTTAGTTCGTATTTTAAATGTTATCATATCCCAGAACCTAAATGAAGAAATTTAAAATCGCGTTTTTAACTAATTTTCCAAAAATTGCATCTATATTTTTTCAGTTTATTCCAAATATGTCGAAATGTATACAGCAGTGTTTAGAACTAAATTATATTTACATCCACTGCAAGAATTTTAAGATAATCATTTTTAGCTTTATTGTTTTTCAGCAATTTTTTCTAATGATCGTTTTATTATGGTGTTAAAACTTATTTTTATAGGAATCGAATCGCATTAATAATGACTAATAATAATTTTAGATAAAAATTATAAATTTTAAAAATAAATCCTTAAAATTTGCATCATTTGGCGCTTTTGTATAATTGCTTTGTTCATTTAAAATCTTTTATATCATATTATTATTTTTTATTAGAAGAATGGAAAAAGGCTCAAAAATTTTGTTAAAAAAATATTCAATAACAGAGTAATGAATGAGGCTGACTTGTGCGAACAAAAATTTACTGCCTTAAAGTTTCTTATTATTTTTTGTTATACTTGTGGGAAAAAATTAGAACTCTTAAAAAATACTATTCTCATACATCATGTAAAAGCGGTTATTTTAGGAGTGTTTTATCAAAATTTTACAAATAAAATTAGTAGATAAAAAGCTGAATCACCAAAAGATAAAAATTCAAAAGAAAGCAACAATTTGGTAACTGTTCGATATATAAAAAGTCGCCAAAAATGATAATTTTACAAATAATAATATTAATAATAATAATTTGACTGCATTTAATGATTATTTAACAATAGTCCATTAAAAATCCAACTAAAATCAAAAATAGTGAAATCAACTAAAATCAAAAAAACGGGAAAGATTCAAATTTATAATAAAATTTATAAATAAATTATGATAAGGAATAAACAGATAATTAGCCATAAAATTTAAAATTATGTAAAAAAATTAAGAAGCCTCTGAAATATGGATATAAAAACGAAAAACTTTATTAAATTTTGAAATTAATAAAAACAAGTAAGAGTGCTCTATTCGGCTATTCCGAATCTTATATACCCTTCACCATTTACGTAAATCTAGTTAAGTGAAGTATCTGGAATTAAAAAAGCAAATATTTGGGTGACAGAGAATTAAAAAATAAGAAAAATAATTAAGTAATACACATACATAATTTTACATAAAAATGTCATCGGCTCTTAGTGGGTTGATCATTTTGAAAAATTTTTGTATTTTCTTGGGATCTTATTAAAGATTTTAAATGATACCCATATTGATATTTAAAAAAATTGAAAAATTTCAGAGGCTCGTAACTCAGAAATTTTTTGACTTAATTATTTTTTCTTATTTTTAATTATCTATTGACCCCATATATTTGTTTTTTTTTTTATTGTAGTTACTTCATTGGACATGGACAGATATTGCTGATTTTCAATAGCACCTCTTTCGGCAAATCCAAAGTATGTTAAAATGTATTAAAATATTTTGAATAAGTCAACATTTTCAAAGAAACTTGGTTTTACAAAAATTTTTTTTAATATTTATTTTTTTTTTGGAACGTTAATTAAACCAGAAGCGATTATTAACTATTATTATTAAAAGTTTATTATTTTATCAGTTGCGTTCAAAACTAACATAAAAGCATAAAAAGTTTACAAAAATAAATAAATCTGTGGAGCAGAAAATGTGTACTCAGCTGAGAACAGCGGCGGGTTGCATTGTCGTCGAATTCTTGCATGGTATAGAATAGTGGTGAGGTCCCTACGGGATAAACGTGGTGGCTGTGGTTAAAAGGTCTATATGTGCAGGGATGGTGCGGAATAGATGGAAGCGTGCTGTTTCACTCTCAAGAGACGGGGTTGTTTAGTCTCCAACGCTCATAGTTCATGGTCCCGCAAGCCATGTTCATCGAATTGTATCTCCGTTGGCTACGTCCAGTGGAAGGTGCTAGTCGACGCTTTGTGTTTCACTCAGTGGTAAGACCATCATCAGGTTAGGTCTTCACCGCCAGGTAGACGAAGATAAAGGCCAAGCTTTATTTTGGATATTTTGGCTTAAATAGTACAGTACCATTTGACCAAAAGAATTTCATTTTTTTTGTCGGCTCGCTCTTCTTTTTTCATTTTCTTCGCACTTTTTCATGGAAAATTTTTTGTTCTGTTTTCTCTAATATTTCCAAATGCACAAATCCTTTTTCCTTGACAGATTATAACTGGTACAAAAGTAATCAAAGCCAGTCTGCATTTTTATAAGCAAATGTTTTACTATTCTAGACCCTAAAGGATCACAAGAATTTTCATCCGATTTTCCACAATAATAATCAAAAATGTAGCATTATCCAATGGAACTAGCTTCTACACAGTTTTTGAAGTCATATTGTACTGGCTCTATACGTATAAACTGCCTTGCAGGTTGATAACGAAAATATTTTATATTTCAGTCAACACAACAACAATATTTAGCAGCAACAATATTTATATACAAGTACTTTCTGCCGCTGTACTCAATTGAGTATTTAAATTACAATAACTTTGTTAAGGTTAACGGCATACCATTTTCCTTAAATTATTTTATAATTAGAAATGTTTACTGTTAGAAAATTAAAATAAAAAGGAAATATGCAAAAGAGTAATAGCTACAAGAAGGGAAAGATTCTGCTCATCTCGACACACCAGTCTTGTATACATAAAGAGACCACTTTTTGACAGTTGATATATTCATAGCAAGATTTTTTTATTATTATACATGACAACAGATTTCTTTTAAGCTAAAAGAAACAAACAAATCAAAAAAACTATTGAAATATTAAAATTATCGCCTAAAGTTTAGCACGAGCACGTAAGTTTTTGTTTTTAAATTTGATTACAAATATATTAATATATTTTGTGTTTTTAGTAAAGAAAAAAACCATCCTCCAGCATTCATTAAATTTACTTGTTGTGCTCGTTTGATTTAAAAGCACCATTATTTGCGACATCTTTCTCCTAAAATGTTCCATAGCGGGTGTTAAAAATATAAGCATGAACTACAAACATCCAGATTTTTCGAGCTAAACGCGCACTTATGTCCACTAAAAATACTTCTTCTTCCAGGATATGTACAATTATTTCAATCCACTCTATAAATATCTAAGTTTTTTCTTTCAAAGTCACAATTAGTCCAATTAGTAATGTGTCCACGAAATCCATTTTTTTTAAATCTTATTTTTATTACCAAAAATTATACGTCGTCTAATTGCATGTTTTTGTTAGCTGAGTTGATGGTAGATATTAATTGCTTTACGTTTTCTACATCTTTCATGCGTGTTGCCAAAATGTTAATCAGTTAGGCCTAAAAGTTAGTAAAACTAAAAATCAAAAACAAAACAAAACTTTTGAAAATTCTAGGTTAAACATACTCTATTAAATTTCTTGCAAATAATTTGTCATACATGAAAAAGTATCTAGAAACCCAATTGGATTAAATTCTAAGAGTACGAAAGAAAACGAACTGAAAACAAGAATTTCTTGATGAATCCAATTAAAGTTAGAAGAATACTAATTTACTGAAAACTGCATTACCATCTTATTTTACTACCGCAAGCAGTGCAAAATTGTTTCAGACACATCAAGTACAGGATGAAATATGCAGAAAGAGCGATTTGATATTGAAATTTGTGAGTGCTTTATTTAATTATTATTGTCTATCATAAATAAATAAACGGAAAAATAATCTTATTTGAAATAAAGATAAACCTTTTTAAACAGACTAGAAAAACCATCAGGATATATTTCTTCATAAATAAATTCCAAGATCTTCATTTTAAATAGTTTATTAGAAAAAATATATCATTTCTGAAGATTTTCGGACCACATATGATATATTTTATATTTTTTACTCCGAGAGATGTGTCAGTAAAGTTTCCATGTTGGTTTCCATTTTGGTTCATTGTTTGCTGGGTTAATACTAAAAGTATTATTATACGTACCTTTCGTTTTTCGTGAATTTAATTATGAGAGTTATACATCTATTTTATTTTTAGTTTCCTGACGATGCTACACAAAGGAGTAGTGAAATATCGAACGCGAAAATTATTTTTTTAAAAAGACCTTGTGTTAAAAAAAATAGAAGATAAAATTACCAAACAAAGCTAATAAACTTTAATTTTTTAATAAGTTTAAAGCACTTTTTACCCATTAAATATTTCTAAAAGATGAAATAGTTCTAGATCCCAAAAAATGTAATTGCTGGTCGCTTAATAAATACGCCTGTTTCACCTTGTTATTAAATTAAGAAAGAAAGCAAAAATATCAATGATCCTAATTTAAACAAGTAAGAGTGATATATGCGGCTATGCCGAGTCTTATATACCCTTCACCATCTATGTTAATCTAGCTTAGTGAAGTAACTCCAATCAAAAAACTAAATATTAAAGTGACAGAGAATTAAAAATAAAAAAAATGTGGGGTTGCATATATATAATTTCTCATAAAAATTACATCGCCTCTTAATGGGTTAAGCATTTAAAAAAAAATGTTACTATTTCCTTAAAGATCTCTATAAAAGCTTTAAAATGATACCCATATTGATATTTATAAAAATTTGAAAATTTTAGAGGAGGGTATGAAAATATGTAATAGAATAGAATAGAATATAACACGAAAATCTGATGTTTTTTGTATTAAATAACAAAAATTTTAGCCATAAATTTTAAATATTGTTAATAAATCAAGGTTTTAAAATGAAATGAATTTATTATTCTAAGTCCATCAAAAAATTGAAAATTACTTATAAAAAAAATAATTCAATTCAATATTTCACAATACATCAAAATAGTATTATAGATTAAGGTTTAAATAAAAATCTAAATTTAAATTTTTTATACAATCGATGTTTTACTAAAAACTTTTAAACCAAAAAAAATAAATCCTAAAAATTAGAAAATATTTTCAAGACGACATATTTTACAACAGAAACATAAATGGAATTAAATGTGTTCCAAATACATTACTTAGACACAACCCGACATAGTTTCTGTATGACGATATTAAGAGAATTAATTTTAATAATTTCAAAACATTGATCTACGATCTACAAATTTTTGGTGCAAAAGAAGAAGTGTTTATTAATACAAAAAATGAAATATTTTTTTAAAATGTAGGCTAATGATACTGACATAATCAGATAAAACATATGATCATTGATATTTCACAATATTTCATTTTCATAAAGTCGTGTATTACTTCTAAACGTTTTATTTCTTTTAAAATAATAATCTCTGCAGTTTATAAACGAATCACATAAAATATCAAAAAATAAAAAGTTTCACTTTCGCTATCGCAATATAAAATCGAAACCAACAGAAAAAAAACAGGATACATGACACAATTTGAAACATGGATCCGATTGGCAGTAGCAATTCCTTTTATCTGACACCAACAGCAGCAACATCACACGTTCTTGTGATAACAGTGCGGGTTTTTCATTATTTCCAATAAAAACCTGCACACTTCTCGACCAGACCAAGTGAAAGACAAACGTGATTTAAACACAGATTTATAGGTGGCGATAAAAAACGAACTCATCGCTTGTGTCACTAAAATGACAGCTAATTTATCAACGATTTTATGGGTGTTCCACAAAATCATCAGAAAGTAACACAAATTGATAAAAAAAAATGTAACGTTATGTGATTGGAAATTTTAATAACACAAAAAAAAACAAGAAATTAAAACAAAAATTTTCGATATTTTTTAAAACCAAAAAATTTGTTTGTAATAAAATTTTAAGAATTCACTTGTTTCTCTTATTTATTTCTTTCTTGAAGGAAAACCATTAAAGCACCTAAATTGTGTGTCGCGAACAGGCGTATATACAAACCAAGCAGTGCTTTGGGCTGAGAAAAAGTCACCAGAGCTTTTTACAAGACTACTGACCCTGTAACATACAAATAATGTGTCTCTTGTATAATTTTAATGATAATTGCTACAACAACTCATTTTTCACATTGATAAGCCCTGATTATTCATTCATTCGCTCCTACATTCACACCAACATCAGTTTACTTTAAAAGATAATTTCCAGCCATTTTTTCAAGTCCTTGTTCCTGTAGCGCTCTTGTTGTTTTTTGGTGTTTTTTTTATTTAAAAATAAATAAAATATAATTTTTATTTTTCGTTTCTCATTAAATATCAGCAACAAGATTTGTAATTATCACTTGCATTTTTCACTAAACACCATCAGAGATCTCAACAGATTGCAAATTTCATTTGCGAGTTGATTCGGTTGTTGTTGTATGTTGCAAATGTTGATTTGTTTGTTGTGTATGTTGAAATAATGTATGATAAAATATCAAAGTACCATCTTGTTTATAGTGAATCAACAAGATGAGGAAGTTAATCACAACTGATAGTAAACTTACGCTGTCCCAACATTTGTTATATGGACGTAGTAAATTAAAGGGCACATCAAGAAGGCGCAGGAGTTTTTAAAGAATTTTATGTGTTTTTTTCTATAACTTAACTCAAAAATACTTAGAATTATATATACAAAGTGAAGGTTCAGCTACGAGGGCTGTTCTATATATTTCTGGCCTAATAGTAAAAATGCCAATATTTATAATCAAAAATGGTTTTATTGTTTTTCAAAGTATTCTCCAGCATGATTTATACACTTTTGCATGCGCTCAAACCAGTTGTCGAAGCAATTTTTCCACTCCGATTGAGACACCTCTAAAACATGGTTTTTGAACACTTCAACAGCTTCTTCTGGCGACGAGAATCGTTGACCACGCATTTTTTTCTTGATGTGCGGAAACAAGAAGAAGTTATTAGGTGCCAAGTTAGCTGTACGGCGGATGACCCATTAATTCGACGTTTTCGCCGGTCAAAAACGCTCTGGTTTGAGCCGATGTGTGAGAGCTCGCATTGTCATGGTGAACAATGATTCGTCTTCTCTTGTTGGTTTTTCGAATTTCTCCGATGACTTCAGGCAAACAAATTGTAGTGTACCACTCAGAAGTGAACGTCCTACGTTGCTCAAGCGGAACAGTCGCCACATGACCAGTTTTGCCGAAGAAACAGGCGACCATTGGCTTCGAAGTGCTTCTTCCACGAACAACTTTCGTTGGATTTTGCTCGTCTTTGAAGACCCACACGGTCGATTGTTGTTTCGTTTCGGGCTCATACGCATAGATCCATGATTCGTCACCTGTGACGATCTTATAAACGTCTTTTGAAGCACCGCAATCGTACTTTTGCAACATTTCTTTGCACCAATCGACACGAGCCTTTCTTTGAGCGACTTTCAAATTGTGCGGGATCCAACGAGAAGAAACCTTTTTTACGGCCAGGTGTTCATGCAGTATCGAATGATGCTGGTGGAAGAAATGTCCAAGGATGTCTCTATCTCTCGGTATGTCGCATGTCGATCTTGCATTATGAGTTCACGCACGGCATCAATGTTCTCTAGCACAACAGCCGTTTTTGGACGACCTTCACGGAATTCGTCTTTGAGCGAGCTTTGGCCACGATTAAATTCATTATACCAATTTTCCACAGTGCTATAGGATGGTGCTTCATCGCCATACAAAGATTTAAGTTCATCAATGCACTCTTATCGTGATAACCCACGTCGAAAGTTGTGAAAAATGATGGCACGAAAATGTTCACGAGTTAATTCCATTTTTTTCTATATTAATTTTTTCAAGTCACTGTAAACAACACAAATAATGGTCGTACGTCAAAACGTTTTGAGTACGATTATGCTTAAAAATTACAAACTTTCCAATGGAAATGTCAGATTGTACTGAGTGCTGCCAGGCCAGCCCTCGTATAGCCAGGAGCTCTCAATTTGAAGCTGTTTTATTTTAAATGAATTGAAATTGATTTTGGCTTAAGTTCATTCTTTAATTTCTAAAAACCTTTTTTAGAAAGAACAATTATTTTACAAATGTGTGCGGACGTTCTTAATTTTTTTTTTTGAAAATGCTTTCATTAAATAGAACGAAAAACCGAAAGTTATAATTTATTACAGGAATGAGCAGCCTTTTTGTAATGCTGGCCAAAAATGAAAACAACAAAACATAAGAAGGCCATAACATTGTTTTTGTAGGTAAATGAAAATTATGTTGTTATATAATGGCAAAAATCATTTGCAGTAGCAGAAAGTAACAAACTAGTTATCAAGACGGACATTTTGCCACCTTTTACATCCATTTTCACATCAGAAATGAAAGCTATCGAAGAGGCAATTAAAGCTAGACCATCACGAAGTAATCTCCTAATATGCACCGATAGCCTTTCAGCCATTAATGCTGTGAAGTCCAACAGTCTCTCAGATTAATTAAAAGAATCAAAGAAACTCTTGTTCCTAGTAAAAATATTAAAGTTTTGTACACCCAAAAAATCGATTCTAATAAATAATTATAAAAAAAAAATATCAATAATCTAGTAAAATCGCAAATACAATACAAAAACATGAACTCAGCTAATATCTTTTACAAACCCATTAATCCCTCGTTACAAAAAACAGTTTACCCAAGTTTCTTAACCAAACTACAAGTTACTCACCAGACTACGACCAGGACACTTAAAACTAATACACGAACACCTTATTAGTAAAAACTTAAATCCACCGAAATGTCAGCAATGCAACAGTAATTTAACTATACAACATATTCTGTCGTGCTACAACAAAATAATAAAAAGCACTTACCACCAGAGTTTATTAATAATATTTAAAGCTCAAAATATATAATATTATATCGCAAAACACTATTGAAAAAAGAAATTTATTGTAAAATAGAGTTGTGTAGTTCGTGAACGACCTAGTTCAATTGTGCTACTCACGCAATTGAACTTTGTGGAGCGCTCTTTTTACTCAGTTGCTGAGCGCCTTTTATAGCTCATCGTTATTTATATGAAAACAAATATAAAATTTCAACTTCAGTGAAATCTTAAAACTTATTTTGGTACAAATTAAGAAAAATAATCCTTTTGTAATCAGAAAATATATTATTATGAACCAATATTCTTTCTGGTTTTAAAGGTTTACAAAAACAAGCTCAGATAAAAATTCTTACTTACATATAGTTACTCCTAAATTTTTGCCAGTTGCATAGTTTTTCATTAGTATGTGTGAATATATTTTTAATTTCTGATAAATTTATCACAGGACACTAAAAATTGTGTGAGCTAAAGAAGTCAACTGAATTTGCTCAATTTTATTCTGCTCACTTATAGAGCAATTGAACTTAAAAAAATTGAGCTAAACATATTAACTGAATTCGATCATTTGTTTGAGCTCACTAAGTGAGCTTTGAACTAAATAAACGAACTAGCTCGTTCTAATGAGCTGAGCTGAAAAGAGGGCTCACTTTAAGGAGCTGATAAACCCAACTCTATTGTAAAATTAATTTTCAATACAATTTTACAGGTTGAACAAAAATAAAATATTTTTGATAATATATTTATAATTCTTTTTATTGCTGTACTATAACATAAAAAAAATAATAATAATTAGTATAATCATATTAATGAGACACTTGCCACTGCTTATTTATGGATTAGGAACTTATGACTGGTTTAATTTAAATGCTTACTTTCTAAATTCGCAATCTATATTATAATTTTAAAAAAGTAATTTTCTAAAAAAATTGTTTGCATTTATATGCGATCCCAAACAATGAAATATTTTTTTGCTTTATTAAGTAATTGCGGAAATATGTGTGCATTTAATTTTAAATAAAATTCAATTTTTTTTAATTGCATAAATTTTTTTTTAAGATCCTTCCTTGCTGTTCAATTAATTCTAACTTCTAATTTTCGGGAATTTTGGTAACATCTAGTAAAAAAATGGACTTGAAAATACATCAAAATAGCATTCTTTACTGCTGAAATCCATTAATCTTATTCCTCTAAGTAACATAGCTCGTGGTGGTTCATGTATCTTAGTTAAAAATACAATTAAATATGAAATATGCCCCCCAGTTCAAAAACCATATCTATAGGGCATAAATATTTAGATTAAAAGCAATGAAGGGGACTGTTTGCTATCTGCTATATACTTCCCTCCTCGCCATAGTGTTACGGCTTTACAGTATGAAGAATTTTTTAAATCGCTAGGCCATTAATTTGTTGGTGGTGGTGACTTTAATGCGAAGCATCCATGGTGGGGCTCGAGATTAATAAACCCAAAAGCTAACCAACTTAATAAGTATATTACAAACAATAAATAATCCATTTCATCTACCGGAACACCAACCTACTGGCCATCTGATCCCCATAAAATTCCTGACATTTTAGATTTTGTTCTTTATTCTGGCATTTCAAATCAGCTTTTAGAATCACATGATTGCAATGAATTAGATTCTGACCACTCGTCACTGTTAATAAATTACAAAATTGGTTGTAACTATTAAACACAAAGTCAAAGTATACAAACTTCGCAATCAAATATTAAATAATTTCAACACATAGAAAAGTTCAGATAAACAAATTTAAAATAACGACAGAAATCAGAGGACTTATCCGGGAAAAAAGAAGGCTGAGAAGAGTATGGCAACAAAACAGAAACCCAACTAATAAAAGATTATTTAATAATGCTTGCAGGCGTCTAAAAAACGAAATTAATAACTCCAAATATGATGATCATCTTTTGTGGAAAGCAACTAAGTACATTAAAAGACCAACTAAGCGCAATATTCTTGTAAAAAATTCGAGTGGATCTTAGTGTCGATCAGACAAAGACATATCGAAAGCTTTCACTAATCATTTAGAGGATATATTTTAGCTATTCCACATGAATACCCTTGCTGATCAGGATGAAATACAAAACTTTTTGGTCTCGCCATACCAAATGGACTTGCCAATACGACACGTTTCGCCTAATGAAGTACAAAAAGAAATAAAAAAATTAAACAAAAAGAAGTCTCCAGGGTATGACTTGGTCAATGGATACGTAGCCAAAACTCTCAGTTGGAAATGCATTATTTTTCTAGCTCTAATCTTCAATTCTATACTTAGGCTTAATCACTTTCCGTCCCAATTGAAGTGTGCCGAGATCATAATGATTCCAAAGCCAAACAAACCAAATAATATTAAGATTCGTACAGACCAATAAGTTTACTGGCAACATTTTCCAAAGTATTTGCAAAAATATTTCTAAAAAGACTGCAACCGGTGCTAGAAAAACGAAATATAATTCCGGAACAATAGTTCGGCTTCAGACACAAACATGGAACCCCAGAGCAGTGTCACCGGGTTGTTAATGTTATATCTAACTCACTTGAGAAAAAACAATACTGCTCAGCTCTTGACGGGCAACAGGCCTTCTGATAGGGTGTGACATCAAGGTCTCTCTACAAAATTAAGAAAATATTACTCGGGCCATATTTCCTATTTTTCTAAAGCTATGTAGCGAATAGATCTTTTTATGTAAAAATTAAAGAGGAGAGGTCGAATATTTTCCTAATTAATGCCGGTATTCCACAGGGTAGCGTGCACGGCCCAATTTTATATACAATATGCAGATGATGATGATGATGAAACTATAATTTTTTTAGGTTTATTAGAAATATTTTTGTTTTTCTTAACTATTTTTTACGTAACTTTTTCTTTATGATCTTTAGAGACTGTTTCATGTTTTTCTTAGTTTTGTTTTGTTGCCTGTCACTGCCTAAAGGCCGGTAGCTATATAAATTTTAAATATGGTCACTGGCCGCAGGTTGCCCACCACTGACTTCTTATTTAATATGACGTACAGAATTGTTGTATCTTTCTTCTAATATAGTATCGGACCTACTTTGAATCAACTTAAGCCCACCTCTCTGCTTAGTGTTTCAGTACATTTTCAGTTATGTTTCCAATTAATTAAATATATTTTAAGTACTACAACAAGTTTTAAATATTTCATTAAAAAAATAAGAAGAAGAAAAAAACATATTTTAAATATTTCATTCCTTCCTACCAATTAATGTTTCAAAAAATCGTATTAGTCCCTTAAGCGCTTCCTTACCTCACCTCTTTAGTTACCGAATTTGCATAAATTTAATTTTTCTTAATTTCTTGGTAGGTTTAATCACCAACTTGTGCTAATGGTAAAATTATTGCCATTAAGCAACAAAAGGAGGTGTGATGTTGCGAACATTAGGCCAAAAACGTTTGCAAATATTAACAGCAGCAATAGCAACAATAAAAATATTGTTGACATTCGTAGCATTTTTCCCTTCGCTTGAGGCAGTAATTTAACCATTTAGTTATGTACTAATTTATCATTTAGCCGCTGTATTGTTTAATACGACATTTTAGGTTGTTTTTAGAAACATTAAAACAAGAACATTCAATTTATATGGAATACAAGTGGCATTTATTTAAATTTTTTTTTCGCATTCAAAATTTAAATAATTACAATGCATGAAAGGAACAAAAAATTTTAATCAACCAACTGGTTATAAAGTATTACACGCTGAATATTTTAATTTTTAAAGAATTCATCTAAAGCATAATATGAATATTATATTGAGCAATATTATTGATTCTTTTAGAAACATAATAGCTTTTTCTCTTAATTGGTGTCTTGAGGTCATAATATTAGATGCTTTTATACACTTCACAACTGGTAAGAAAGTTACATGGAAGTTTGTCATTCCACTTGAAATTTCTACAATATGCATTTCCCACCCCTTACACATATATTAGAGAAAATTTAAATACGGCAATCGATCAGACATAATCTCGAAAATAAAGAATCGGCAATATCGGTTTATGTCCTTCGAGGCAGCGGGCAACATCACACCAGTCTCTAATTTTTCCATACCTTTTTTAAACTTTTAACTTTCGTTTATATTCCTGCAGATGTTTGCGTTTTATGATAAAAATTGAATAAGAAAGGTAAGAAAACTTGATGGCTTTTATCTAATACAACAACCCTAAGCAAAACTTACAATCTTCTTAAATAAAAACTTTTTTGAACAGTAAAACTTTATGGTAGGAAAGAACTGCTTATGGCGATTCAGCATTCAGGCATTCAGAAGGAAATCTGCAGTATTACACTCTTACTTGTTTATTTTAGAACCAAGGAAGTTACGATTTTCTATAAATTTTTCTTATGTCCTTTCTAAGCAAAGGAAGACTGAGATTTGTTACTTTATTTTAATTTTTAATACACACTCAAATTATAACTCGTTTTAATACACACTCAAATTATAGCTCGTTTCTGTAACTAAAGTGAGAAATTTCTCACATGAAAATATTGTCATCTTATTTAGTTGAGCAAAATTGGCTCATGAATGTTTTAATTATTTTGTATTATTGAAAAATTTTTATCTTCAACATGCCTCGTGTAAAACAATATTAATACATAATTTTCATGTGAAATAGTTTTCACTATATTACAGAAACCAAGTTCAGTCTTCTAACTCTTGAAATATAAATGAACGCTTAATTTTTTATTAAAAAAATTGTAAAAAAATTAATAAGTTCTTGTTAATTTTACAACTTTCTTAAATTTGTTGACAATTTTTAACTTAAAAATTTAATTTTTTTATAAAATCCTTTTAAGAAAGCTTTGTTTCTAGCGTGAGTAAAAATACTAAATTATTTTCTTGTGGGTGTGTAATCATGTTTGAAAACAAATATTTTTCTTAAGAGTTTGTGATTAAAAATTTTCAGAATCTTCAAAGTTAGACTGCCGAAGATCGAAAGAAGTTGGCTGGAAATAATTTTGGACATAAAAAGTATTAAAAATTGCACGTCTAAGCAATAGGAAGCTTCTATTATTTAGTATATCTATTTTACCAAATCAAGGACCGATTTTTCAGAATAAAAATCTTTACGGAAAACTTGGCTTATTGAAGTTTTAAGATCTTGTGGATTTGTGGAAATTAGGCTCGTGTATTGAGCAGTTCCGTGGATAGGCTTAGCAGGTTTTATAAAGTGTAATATGAATCCCTGCTGACTCCTAAGAAATATAAATGATCACTCAATAAACCGCCTTTTTTGCTTTTATTCTTTATATGGTGAACATAAAAGCTGCACAAATGATCGTATTGAACGCAGTTGTTTTGGCCAATGATATTCTAATAGGACTTGTGGTTTAAGATTTTCCTGTTTTATTTTAATTAGACTCTTAACACCGTTTTTTCCATATTATACACATACATATTATATCAACTCAAAAAAAAAAAAGATTAATACAAACTTTAAAACTTTAAATTACCGTACACTTTTTCTCAGTGTATAAATCAATATTTATTACGCTGAGAACTAAACAACTTGACATTTGATACTGTTTGACTGTTCTTGTATGAAAAACATGCCATAAACTAAAACTCCAAAGGAACCATACAAAATAATACAAGTAGTAGTTAAAACAAGAAGTTCATCTACAGAAGTCGTTATTCTACTCGTATTCGTATAGTTTAAATAATTTTTTTGGCAACGTACAATTTCTTAACAGACTGCTGAGTGATATATTCCAAAAATAAGGATTATAAAAAAAAAACTTAAACACAAGCCCAGGACGTTTTAAATCATCTACCCAAATCCACCACACACTCCTCAATCTAGTCATTGCGAAAAAAATAATGATGATGATGGTGTTTGCGATCATGAATAGATGTACATACACACATACCATATGCATATGTATGTTTCGTCAATTTTATTACTTTCTTGCTGAAATTTATTTCTTTGATTTCAGCAATTTAAGGTAATTATAATGTTGCTAAGGGGTAATTTTAACACTTCGACACCAAATCGGACAAATATCATCAAAGAGCTTGCAAGCGCTCTGTGTTAAGGTTTTCGAGTAGTTTTAAATGAAATGGCAGCTTTTTGTTCTGCTGCAAAACCAAATTTCCACATAAGAAGAATTATTACTTTTGCTTAAGTTTTGTATTTATTTTTTCCAAAGAGTATAATAATATTTTTCCTCTTTGCGTAGAAATGCATGAAACGTGTGTTGTAACAATCAAATCTTCTTAGAATAGTATTTTATTCGACACCTCTTGTAGCCAACGTAAATGTGTTTTATTTTTATTGATTATCTTTTTTTTTATTTAAAATAATTCTTGTTTTCTTATTTCTGCGCTCAGTACTCGCACGAAAAAAGAAATAAAATATGATTTTTTTTTATTTCTTGGTGTTGAGCAACTTTAAGTATCTAAAGATGAATGAATTGTTAGTTGAAGTTTAAGTTGTTGCTATTGTTTGCTGGCTTGTTATTGCATATGGCATCTTGTTTATGCTCGAGGGCACGTTTCGCACTTCGACAATCTGAGTATTTTTTTTTCTTAAATTTCTACTTTCGCACCTTCAGAGTGCGTCTAATTTGGAAAGGCAAATTTTATTTATAAAGTAGTTGCACTATAGGACACAAAAATTTTTTTAGCTTTCTAAAGGGAATATGAATATATCAATATGTTTATATAAAACAGGACACTTCATCGAAAGATAATTAAGACTTGTTAAGAGGAATCCTTTAGTTTGCTTGTAGCATAATTCTTTGGGGGGTAATTTTCATTTATTTATTTATTTCTTAAGCAAATTATTTCAAAATTATTTATTTCGAATCCCAACATTTTTAGAAATTTTTAAAATAATTTTTAGGATTTTGTACTCAAAGAGTAAAAACGCAATCCAATTTTTATGGCTACAATGACTGTAAGCATGCTTTGTCTGTGGAACTGTTATCAAAATCCACTTGAAAACATTCACAGAATAATATGGTCGCTACAAAAATAATTAATAAAATAAAGTAAAAATTTAAAAGGTGTCCCATTAGGAAAATGATTTGAAAGTATATTATTATTATTATTATTATTATTATTATTATTATTATTATTATTATTATTGTTATTATTATTATTATTGTTATTATTATTATTATTATTATTATTATTATTATTATTATTATTATTATTATTATTATTATTATTATTATTATTATTATTATTATTATTATTATTATTATTATTATTATTATTATTATTATTATTATTATTGTTATTTAAACCATTATAGACACACAATTGAAGTTACACAAGGTGTACAGTACTATTTCCGGTATATATGCAGTAAAATTGAAAATTAAAGGGTGTTCCCATAGTTACTATATTTTTAGATATATGGCCTTATCTGTTAAACCTTTAAAAGCAGATATTTGATTCATATATTTGCTTCTTCTTTTAATTAAGATATTTCTTTTAGGCCGATTGGATGACTACTTTTCGAATTGAAAGAAGTTTACTAGAGGGTGTCCCATATACATGGTACGAAACTTTAAGTGATATATTTTGTTTTTCTTTTAAAGACATATTTTTTTTAGATACTTATTTATTAATTAAATTTTTCCCCATTTTTAAAAAGTACTTTTTAAACAAGATTTTGAAGCCCATAAGCGCGCCTGCGTTTAAAATTATTTGCTTTGAAAAGTACGAGTATGTATTCTTATAAAAGTATTTCTTGTGAAGAAAGAGCCTTTTAAAATGTAATATTTTTGCGCAATCTTCGTAGATGTTGCATAATTTATATTACAATTTTCAACTTTTCTAAAGGCTGAAAATTATGTCACAACATTTTGCTATCGAAAACAAGTTAGCATTTCCAATCCCAGCAGAATTTGGTTATTTATATTTTTCTTTACTTTCTTTCTATTGTATACTTTTAATAACCCAAATCAACTAAAACAAGCTTTCCTACATATACTTCATGTCAGAGAAGTTATTTTAAAATATGACTTTTTTAAGTTAACAAAAAGCTATAAAATTTATTTTCTATCATAATTGACAGATTCTATAAACAGTTTTGTATTCTAAATATAGTTGCACTTCTTAGCACAAAATCGATAATTTTATATTAGAAAATTATCGATAACTTTATATTAAAAAAAATATCGATAATTTTGTACTAAAATATTATCGCTAATTTTATATAAATATTTATCGATTACTGTGACGCTGAGTAAGTTACGTAAAATTTTTGGGAGAAACGACGTGCTAGCAAAAGGCACTATATATCGCGTAGTGTGTGATTTTGAAGAGAAAGGGTCTATAATATATAGAACCAAGCGTGAACCACAACATACTGCAAGATCGGCTGAAAACATTACTGCTGCTCAAGAAAGTATCAAAACAATCCATTAAACTCAATTCAACGCCATGCTCAGGAGCTTGGTCTTCAAAGAATCACTTTGGTCACACTTTTGCAAATGGATTTGCATTTGTTTCCACTTAAGATTAAGTCGACACCAGAGCTTCTTCCACAAGATCATTTACGCTGGCGTACATATGCCAATAGAATGTTACAGCTCGCCCTTAACATACTCGATTTTCATGAAAAAATCACTATGAGTGAAGAGGCACATTTTTATTTAAATGGATATAAACAGAATGAAATTATAAACGGAAATAAATTATTCATCAGTCGTTCAAAATGAAAAGGGTGTAATGGTAACTTTAAAAGGGGAACGATATCGTGATATGTTTGAAAACATTCTAACGCCACACATGCCGGCTTTGGGCCTGATGAACCTATGATATGAACAAGAGGAACCAAATCGCATACAGCTAGGATTAAAGTGGAATTTTTGCGAGACCTCTTTCCACAAGTTATTTCAAGAAATGGTGATGTTGATTGGCCTCCATGGCCACCTGATTTGCTTGCGTCAGACTTCTTTTTTTTAAGGATATCTAAAAAGCAAGGTTTGTGCAATCAAACTAGAATCGCCTGGGCAACCTTAACAAAATATTCGCGATTAAATTAATGAATTACTGCGTGAAATGTGTGAGAATGTAATGAAAAATGTGCTCAAAAGGCTTCGCAATTGTGAGACTAACAGAAGCGGACTTTTATGTGATTTTTTTGTACATAATTACCGACATTAAGTAAAACATATTTCAATACAAGATCCATTCCATTGTTTTAATCGAAAATGATATACAAACAAAGTAGTATACCTTCCTAGCGGACACCCTGTACATGTGTTTATTTTTTTAACCTATTAGAATTGCATTCAAGTTGAACTGAGTTTTACAAACGGCAATAAAAATCAACTACCAAATCCTTCAAATCGGGTCTAATCAACTGATTACTGAAAAATGGCATTTAAAGTTATTGTCCCATAGTGTTCTACAGTCATCGTTTTTACTTAAATGATGATTATGCTGACGATGATAATGATGATGGCAATGCTTAATGTTTTTGGGCTGTTGATTTCTTACTTCACACCTTAAAAGTTTATTTCACACCTCATGTTTTATCGCCAAAAAATATCAGACAATTGTTTTTAATATATTTTGAAACTGGAAAAGTTGCAGCAGCATAAAGCAGACTATGCTTTAAGCTAAACGTGATGTTTGGTGAATGATTCCTTAGATCCTTTCACGAACACAAGAAAAAACTAACTTTACTTAAGCAATTTGAGATGTATATCCTGTCAACACTTTGGCGCTTTCGTGTCTTCACCACTAAATAAAAATGTCTTGAAGAAAAAAAATTTTTATATATTTGTATGAAAAATTATGCCAGGATTGAAAAAACTGAAGAAAAGAGTGTTGGGCGGTGCGATTGAGGCTTACACTATATTGTTGATAATTGAGCCACGCGCATAAATAACCGTTATTAGGTGTGATCGTGCCAAGTTGATTTCTTTTATTACTTCTGAACAACAATCGATCTTTTTAATTTTTGTTTTAATAAATTTCCTTTTTTAAACAGAAGTTTTTTTCGGTTGACTTTTAAAGAAGGAATGTCTGTCGTGCTTTTTTGGTATAATTTTAAAATTTTAACAAGTTGTTTTCACTTTTGTCA
The DNA here is from genome assembly GCA_916610165.2 of Gymnosoma rotundatum. Classification (NCBI taxonomy): domain Eukaryota; kingdom Metazoa; phylum Arthropoda; class Insecta; order Diptera; family Tachinidae; genus Gymnosoma; species Gymnosoma rotundatum. The sequence continues at coordinate 79,397,668 of OU744340.1, forward strand.
AATTAAAGATTGTGAAAAAGTCCACCAGATAGCAAATTTAAACGCTGATTTAAATTGACACTTGTTGATGAATATTTAAATGATCGAAAAATGCTTAACAAGACTTTCATTAAAAAAAGAAGAACCAAAAAAAAAACATGTTGCATTTTCAAGTACTCGAACTTGCAGAGTAAAATAAAAAGGTGTCAATCATCAACAAGTTGACACTTGTATAACTTTTATCGACAAGAAGCTTAAAAAAACAACAACATGTTTATGACATAAACATTTTTTAGGTTATTATTGAAGGTAAGCGGAAGACATTAATTCCTGAATTATTACATGTATTGACAAAGATGCATACGCGTTAAAGTATTTTGCATGTCATTAAGGGCAGTCACGAATCTAGAGAAATTATTTTCATTGGAAAATAAGTTTAAGTGTTAAATATTAAAATTATTGGTAAGTTGGCTTAATAAAGTGTGAAAGCGTTATTTTACCTTTTAACAAATGTTGCTTTAAAAACTCATGGTATACTAAAAAAAATCAAGAAAATAAAAAAAGTATGGGAAAAATATTGAATTGTTTCATTCATGGGAGTAACTAATTAGATGGACTAGTTAATTTCTAAAAAATCATTAGAATTATTTTTTGATCAATGCTAATATTTTTTTTATCATTATCATTATTTCAACTAATGGTAATGCTTTCTAATAATAAGGTTTCATTGATAGTTAGTTAAAAACAAAATCATTACCATTAACTAATGGTTTTAAATCATTATCATTAATGAATTTATTCCCTGCCTTTGTACACTAAATACACATTTTAAAGTATAGTACAGCATTGTCTTAAAATGGCATTTAGATCAGAAAAATTTGATCAAATATACAGTGACTCAAAAAACCGTCTCAATGTTATGCTAGTGTTAACATATATAAGTACAACAACAAAACTACAGTCTCAATCATTCTGACATTTTCACCATTTGCTTATTGCTCTTTTGTTTATAATTACAATTCAATATATTTGTTGTAATATTTACCGTTATCTAAAAATAAGCAAAACAAGTTTAATAAGTCATTGGGATGGTTTTTTGAGTTTAATTACTTGAGGAAGCTACACGTGTTTTTTCGTTAAAAAAAAGTGTAAAATTTTAGGAATTTATTTTTCTTGGCTGAATAGTATAATTAAATAAGTAAGACAAACTTAAATTTATTGCTTTATTCTTTTTTAACAAATTTTTAAGTTTAATATGGTTCGTCCATTGCTGTCCTCAAAAGTCAACGAAATTCACCATTTTTTACGTCAAGGTAAAAGTTGTAGTGAAATTTCGTTGCTTCTTAATATTTCCAAATCCAGCGTGGGTAGAGTACGGAAGTCGTTGCCAAATTTACCACTTCCATCACGAGGAGGCAGAAAAAAGATTTTATCCGAGACTACAGAACGGCGCATTTTAAGAGATCTTCGGCAGCAAAAAGTTGAAAATGCAGTTCAAATCCAAAAGCAACTAGCAGAAAATGAAAATATTCATGTATCGGTTGAAACAGTTAGAAATACTTTGCGAGCAGCTGGCTTGAAAGGACGTGCCAAAGTGAAAAAGCCAATGCTCACAAAAAGGCATCAAAAAATCCGTTTGGATTTTGCAAAAAAATATGCTTCGTGGACAGCAGAGGACTGGGAAAATGTTATTTGGTCAGATGAGACCAAAATTAATCGTCTTGGGTCAGATGGTAAGGAATGGTGTTGGCGAAAGTCAGGACAAACTTTGCAAGCGAAAGATGTCAGACCGACCTTAAAGTTTGGCGGTGGATCCGTGATGGTATGGGGTTGCATGACAGCTAAGGGTGTTGGAACAGTCCACAGAATAGTTGGTACGATGACTGCTCAAACCTACGTAAATATTTTAAGCACTAACTTACCTACAGCTGCAGAAAAATTCGGATTACAGAAGGAGGATATCGTTTTCCAACAGGATAATGACCCGAAACATACCGCAAAACTTACAAAAAAATGGCTCAGTGACAACCGCTATAATGTTCTCGATTGGCCGCCCCAGTCACCCGATCTTAACCCCATCGAACATCTCTGGGGTGTTCTCAAAAGAGGTGTTGTCGGTACGCCTGGAAATCTGGAAGAATTGTGAGCACATGTGCGAGAAGCGTGGATTGGTATTGACGCAAACATTTGCAAAAATTTAGTCGACAGTATGCCTCGCCGAATTGATGCTGTTATTAAAGCCAAAGGGGGCTATACAAAATACTAAGCCTTTATAAATTCAAAAAATTAGTAAAATAAAGTAAACTCAAAAAACTATCCCAATGACTTCTAAATTTGTTTTGCTTATTTTTAGATAACGGTACATATTACAACAAATATATTGAATTGTAATTATAAACAAAAGAGCAATAAGCAAATGGAGAAAATATCAAAAAGATTGAGACTGTAGTTTTGTTGTTGTACTTATATATGTTAACACTAGCATAACATTGAGACGGTTTTTTGAGTCACTGTATATGTTTTAACTTTCTCATGAAAAATAAGATACTATGGGAACGTACTTTTGTTTTCCCGTAAGTCATAAGATCTGCTATCTGTCGTATTAGCTGACCAAAGTTCGCAGACATCAAGTTTTACACTTATCTTATTTATAAATCGTAAATTATTACAGTTTTTAACCTGTCTTCAAGAGCGTTTAGAATTATTTATTATGTACACATAGTTTTTTTAAGCTTCAGCGATAAAAAATTTGCGTTTCATAAAAAACAATTATTTTTTAATTAATTGTAATTAAATTATTTCATTAAAATTTCATTACCATTAGTAAAAATTATTGTAATTACAATGAAATGATTAGCATTAAATTGTACCTAAATTTTTTCATTGTCATTATTTCAAATAATGGTAATAAAATTTCAATTAAAAAAAATCCCAAGTATAAATTGCTTTTAAATTAACTATTTTTTCGAGTTATATAAAATAAATTAAATTATTAGAAAATATGGACGAGCCGCAATTTTTCACTTGATTTGTTTTTCTTATTTTTAATTCTCTATCGCCCCATATATTTGTTTTTATTTTTTGTTGTTGGAGTTTCTTCGCTAAAGTAGATTTCTTCCAAATGATATTGAGAGGCAGGCGTGGTGTTTTACTCACTATCACGAAGGACATGAACCCATCTTGCTGATTTTCAATAGCAAAATTTTCCAAATTATGTCTGATCGATTGGCGTATTTAAATGTTCTCTAGCTCATTCAGTTCTTTGGAAAATTGATTTTAACCCGAACATGCGGACGGACAAACGGATAGGCGGACATCGCTCAATCGACATTGCTATGCATAATCACCGTATAAATTACACCCGAAATGACAAACATGGATAATCCATTTTTTCTACCAGTGGTGAAGGGTATAAAAATAAGTGTGTAGGTAATAAAAGTGTAACATCTACATATATGACAACTACGATGTACATCTGTTTGATAAAACGTAGAACATTGTTGCTATTTTAAGATATATTAACCGCTTCTGACTTTGTTAATGTCCTTGTATTAATTGTGTCACGCGAATACTAAATGCAACATCATGGTTGGTTTGCTTTCCTTCTACTTCTAATTTTTAACTGCCCAAGAATTAATACCTCGTGGTAGATAGAACAAGGTATTCGCTAGAGAAAAGTCTACGTTTTCTCTGTTTCTGGAGCTGTGGCTATTCGAAGGAAGCCCCAAACGGTATAATTGCCTTCCTATCGACCAGTAACCTGTTAACATTGCCAGTAAACTTAAAATATGGATTAAACCTTTTACATTTATGGCCATATTTATCTAGAAACCCTTTTGCTGTTTTTAGTAACACCACCTTTTTCTGCTTTTAAAATAAAAAACAGATAGTACTTCCTTTACTAGTCCCCGTTAGTTGTGTAAAATTTGTTCGCGTGTTCTCTATGTTCCATAGCTGTCTCCATGCGCTGGAACTTTATGAATTCTTTTAGTTAGAAGTTTATGATGATATTTTTTCTACAGTTAACTTCTATAATTTTAACATTCAGTTTCAAATAAGTTCTACTCCCACAATTTTTAATTCCAATTTCGTTATTTTTCTGCTTACAGAAATAGCTGGATATCATTTACGTAAATAAAAAAGTCTCTTTTTCTGTTGCTATTATTTTTTTCGATTCAACATTTTGCCAGACAGAGGCTGTAAGACAATTCTTTAGCAAGAAGTCAATTTCCAAAAATTTGTCAGTTACGTTATTTACGTGGTCATTTCAACATTACATTCTTCTTTTATCTGATTTTATCCAAAATAATATGATGTGGTTTTACTTGCTTTTTTTTTTGATTTTTATCAAAGTGTTCTAGTAAATCAATGGTAGCACTTGTGTTAATACGTGCCACTAGTGACACGTATCTGAAATTATTTTTGTCATGTCTTTTCCTCTGTTACGTCCGGCATAATTATCAAGTGTTTTTGTAGTCATGTTTTTTGAAGTGACAATTTTCTTAAGGGAGGTCATAAAGTTGATAGTTAATTTTTCGACATAGAAAACACAGCACTTCGTTGTAAATGTTTTAATTGCTGTAAATATTGTGAAAAATGTGTTTTAAATATTAAGACTTAAGGAGACAAACTTTTCCAAGTTCGAAGTAGCAAATTGACAATTTATAAATTAGTAGACGAACAATACTTTGTATTTTTTTGTTGTAGTTGATTTGTGTATTTAAATAAGTTGTTTTTGGTGGCCAAGTTTTTTTTTTTAATATTTAAAAGAAGTTTACCGAAGAACTAAGTAAACGAAATGTTAAAAAAACGGTTGCTTTCTGTTAAAAAAAACCGCCGAAATATCTAAGTATTGCCTAGGGTTGTTGTCCCATCAACTTTTGTTGTTATTCCTAGCATTTAGTAAAAACAACCATCTGCAGGGATTCAAACGAGAGTTGAAAAAAAGGTATGGAAAATTTAGAGACAGGGATGGTGTTTTGCCCCGAAAGGCATGGACTTATCTTGCCGATTTTCTATAGCACAATTTTCGAAACTAATGACTAATCAATTAGAGTATTTAAATTTTCTCTACCTTTTTTAGTTCCTAGCCAAAATTGAGCTGCGTTAGAACTCAGAATACGTTTACTTTTTAAGTTCGGAAGTGCTTATTGTAGAAACTACAAATAAAATGACAAACTTAGATATACCCTTTCCCTTTTTTGTCGACCGCGGAATACTCAAGTTTTGAATAAAACCTTCTTCATTTATGACTCCAAATCCGCCTAAAAACTGGCCCATACATACTTATTTATATGACTATATTAATGAAAATTATTTAGTGAACATAAAAAAATATATTTGTTTCCATATTGATTTTTTTCTGCGAGGAAGAGGTTGCATGTTTTTCGATAATCTTTAGTTTTTGTTAATTCAAATTTTATTTTGATTTTAAAATGTGTATGTATGTATGTTTTGCTGCTGATTTTCTGATATTTAAAATTTGTACAAGTTCGTAGAACAATTATTTACAGCAACTGTTTTTTTTAAGTCAATACTAACCGGCCTTAGCGCCATTTTGTAGTTTTATTATCTGTACATATCTGTTTGTTACGTCTTAATAATTGTTGAAAAGAAACCGACTTCAAGAGAGATTTTAGCTGTCTATCTATAACGGTTTAAAAGTTTGGCAACATGCATAAAATTATATTTATTTTTACACCCTTTAATTTCATAATCCAAGTTTTATACTTGTCATTATAGTGGACTTAGCAATACAGCTCCTTGTAAATTTAAGCCGTTTGTCTACAACTGTTTAACAGTTTGTTAATATATACAAAATTATATAAAATATAGGGGCACCCTTAAAACCTAAATCCAAATTTTATACTTGTTGTAATAACGGACTTAGAAATACAGTTTCTTTGGAAATTTCAACCGTCTGTCAAAAATTGTTCAACAGTTTTGCCATATACATACATTTAATAACATTAACGAATATATATACTTCTTATTAAGCCAGACGAAAAAGTTAACATTTTTTTTTAATTCTCAAGTAATTGTATACAACGGTTCAGAAAATAGACACTATAGGTCAAATTACATCAAATCTAAAATCAAATTATTATTATAGCGGACTTATCGATACAGGTTATTTGAAAATTTCAACCGCCATATTGAATTAACTATTGGGATACCCTTTAATTTATAATTTTGTAAATTTAAACGTGTTATTACAACGGTCATAATAATTAGCATTTTGTCCAAATTTGAAGTGTTTATTTATATTGGTTCAAAAGATAGGTCAATTTGCGTCACCAATGGAACACCCCTTAATTTTTAAAATTATTTTCTATTACTATTTGCCATTTGGAGCTATAGTGATACTCAGTTCTTTTAAATTTTAGAATGCTGCCCTTTTCGGTTCATAATGCTCTTAAAAACATGTATCTTGTATGAGGACACTCTTAAATTTTGAAAATTATGAACTATTTTTAAAAAGGAACCAATTTATAACAAAGCATCTTTTGGATCGCTACATCCACATTCAGCATTCTACGCATCTATCTACTTTAGATTGTGTACGTTGTAAACATCATCTATTTAATCAAATGTTTTGCTAAATAAGAATACAAGGAGTAGTGGTAGTTAATCAATATTAATTTGTTTAGACAAAGTCCACACAAAACCTAAAGCTTTCTTTGCTGTTCTCTTTTAAAATTAACTTTTTTCTCACTTAATTAAGTTGAGGTGTAAAATTAAATTTTTTATTATCAGCCTAATTATAAACAAAAATTCCGTGCGAGTTCTTTTACTTTTCTCCAAGTATAAATTTTTTCCCCTTTTTATTGACTGCGGAAAGTGAAAAAAAATTCGGGGAAAAAAGTTGGTATTATGAATTACGATAAATATTATAGTTATTTTCCAAATATTTGTATTTTTAGCAGATAGATAATAGAAGTTCTAACAGTGTGATTACAACTACTCTGGTTGTATTTTGATACAACATACAATTTACAATAGGTTTTAAATTTCATTGTTATTATTTATTGTTAGAGACATCAGATGCTAGTACCGTTATATATGAGTACAATTCATTTGTTTTTGTTATTTTTTTTACTTCTAACGGGTTTCGTTAAGCAGATGTCTTCTATTATATAATAAACAAAATATTAAAATAACATGCAATTAACGTGATGTTGTCGCTTGCTGCAATCACATGATAATGACACATTGAAAGGGACAATGAATATGCCCCCGGCTATGACACGCTTATTCTAATGATAAAGTTTCTCTCTCTCTCTTTAAAATAAACATCAACACCTTTAACGGTGGTCTTAGATCAAGACAAGACAAAGAAAAAAATTTATGATTCAAAAGCATAACACTCTGCAAGGAATATTTGAATTTTTGGGTCCACTTTAACGCATTTTCATTGATAATTTAATGTTCAGTTCAGAGTGTGTTGTGCTGCAATAGCACCTGCCATTAAATTTGAATACATTAATGTTAAGTTTTCCAATAAAAGGAATCACGTTTTTCAAATGTGTTATTCTAAATTTTTACTGTTGTTTTAATAAAATTGTTGTAACAAAACTGAAAGAGGTGGTTGTTTTATTAAAACTCTTTCACGTACAAAGGAATTTGATACTAAATAAATTTCTATTTTGAATTCCTGTATGATTGTAAAGGATTTAGAGTGTTTAGAAAGAAGGAAAGAAAGGAATAAAGAAAAAAGGGTGACATTTAATTGTTTGACATTGTTGTCATTTGGAAAAGGCATCTGGTTTTGAAAATACAATTATTATTGTGCAAAGGAATTTTACAAAGAATTTACAATAAAAGCAGATGCATTTTTAATGCATTTCTGTAATTTTATACTTTTCGTATAAATGTTAATAATCGGCAGCAAATTGTAAATTTGTGTAAAATGAATTAAGTGTAGGAGAACAAGTTTGCAGATTATTTTTTGCTTTAAATATACTTGCATCATTAATAGTCACTAAGGCATCAGCTATCTTACAGTCATGTCTCGTACTACAAAACAAAAACAGCTTTAAAGTCTCTGCTTATTTGCAAGCCTGTGGAATGAAAGTTCTATATTTAATTAATAAATCTTTTAACGAGGTCATAATAATAGAGGGAAAGGTTACGAAAGTTATCATTAGGATTTACATTCTAACATTATTGAGTAAAATGAAAACACTGTTGTTACGAGAAATATAAAGCAAATTATCTCTTTTAATATACAAATTGTTTCTGCAACCAATAGCAATTTTATAATTTATCTTTTACATAAATAAATGGGTTGTTCTCTGAAAAAGCATTAAATATTAATTAAACAAAGTAAGTAGCCCTAAGAAAAATTCATTAAGCAATCAATAAACACCCCCTAGAGTGACACCAGTGCCCTGGTTTTCTACTAATCATGACAAAAGACACAAGTCATATCACAGCAATACTCTCAGAAAAATGTACGGTTGCCTTTCAAAATTTATTTATTGAACTTGCTTACTTCATTAATTGTAATTAATTACAAATGAAATTATTTTTAACAGTACAATTAATATTGGATTTTTAAAATATTTTTATTTTTTAAACAGAAATTCTTTATTCAATATTTACAAAATATTGATGTTTTGTAGCCCTTAATGGCCCGACAGAATACCTGTGGAGAAATTATGCAAAATTTCAAAATATTACAAAGAAAACAAACAAAAACACCAAACCCAAGAGAATAAATATATCTTAACAAAATATTAATTACTTTAAAACCGCATACACACATTAAACAGCAGCATTTATATTAAATACAAATTGGAAATGAAATATTTTTATTTATCTTCGTTTCAAAATCTTGTAAACTACTTGTTGAGCAAAAACTACAAAGATAGATTTGATAAATATCTTCGATAAGTGTGTTTTTAATGTTTAACATTACAAAACATTTTTACATTTTACATCTTTTGCACCTCAACTCACTCACATTCATCAGTGTTGCTTCGAGTTTTGTTGAATGTTTTCGTTGCCGCATTAATAATAAATATGTGGTTTCTATTCACAGCAGGTAATTTTTCAGAAGTAGTTAATATTAATTGGCAGAAGTTTTAAAGTAGTTGAAACCTAAGAAATTCTTGCAGATACAATTCGCAGAATGTATATCTTGTTTCTTTCTTATTATTAGTTTTAAGATTTATTTCATTTGGTTAACTATTTTTTTAATAATTTATTATATTGTAACAAAAATAAATAGAATTGTGAATTCATATAAAATACTAGAATTTAGGATGGCATATTTTGTTTTAAAACATTTTCTCCGATTAATTTTATTATAGGCCTTTCCATTTATTTGCTTCTAAAAAGTCAGATAAAATATTTAAAATTTAATGACTAACATCATAATTTAATTTTTATTATAAATAATATTTTTGTATTAAGAACTAAAAAATAATATTGGATCTTAAAATTTGGCCGCAACAACTACTAGCTAAGTTTAGTTTATGTCTTGGCGAGAGACTACTATGTAAGTTGCGAGATGCAACTAAACTTATTCAGCACATTAGTACCGAAACCCTAATATTGATAGTTAGAATCATCAAACAAAACATAGTTGAGGTAACCATAATTAAGTGCAAAATACTATAGTTGTATAATGTAGTTGTTAGCAAAACATAGTATTGTTACTTTTAATAATAATATAGCTGTTCTTGCAACCATATTGATGTTTAGCTTAGCAAAAAATTGGTAAAGTATAAACATATTTATGTTTAAATATAAACATTAAATAGTTAAATATAAACATTAAATGGTTAAATTAAATAATAATAATATGGTTGAAAGAATAGTGTTATATAATTAAATTCAAAGATTTCCTAATATAATAGACTTATTATTATTTATTGTTTTATTTATGTATTATTTGTTCCAAAAATTATTTAAAAATATAAATTCACAATAAATACATCTGTTTGTTTGCTATATGTGAGTAAATAATAATAACGGCATTTTATCTTCATACGTTCCTTTGTGAATATCAATTTATAGTGTAAACGATATCATAAGAAACGCAACTGAATCCACATTTACTTAAAACTTCTAACACCTTTGTATCTGCGGGGATATATTTTTTTACATTATAGCAGTTATTGTTGATTTATAATATGACAGCTTTAATTGAAAAATATGTATGTACTTGGTTTCACAATTGTACCTACACTCAAAGAAAAATTATGGTTGAGGTAACCATAATCTAAGAGCAACATATTATGGTTGCATTATATAGTTGCTAATAAAACATTATATTGTTACATTTGCAACCATATTGTTGTACAACAAAACAATTACATGATAAAGTATAAACATAATTATGTTAGAAAATGTCATGTTAAGTGCAAAATTTTGCTGATATAAAAGGCTTAGTTATTATTATTTTATTTATTCACAAAAAAATAATACATTTGCTTATAATAACGCTTAGATCATAGGCTACAAACATCAACAAACATATAGTTTAAGATAAATAAATAAAAATTTACATGCATACATACATATTTATTTCAACTATATTTTAAATGTTTTTGTTGCCTTTGTATTTTTTTTTCATATTTTCCATATTATTTTTAATTAGTTATTTTGTATATAATTTTTTATTTTTTTCAGTCTCTCTTACAATAGAAAACAATTTAACATTTTAGCTAACAAAATAAACGACTAAATTGTGAAGAACTTAACGCAAACATTATTCTGTTTACTTTTAACCATGGTTGGTTAGTAATAATATATTATTGTTAAATATTTTATATCATTATTAATAAGTTATAAAACTTTGGTTGTGATAAACCAACCAGGTTGAACTTTTTGCGCACAGTAGCCATATGATCGTTAAAAGTTAACAAAAAATGTTTATTATGACTAAAGTTTTGGTGAAAACAACTTTAATTGGTTCACCGCACCAAAACATTGTTACAAAGAACTTAATATGTTTATTGTGACCATCTCACAAACATGTTTTTTTCTGAGTGTAAATACAAATATAAAGAATTTATTTTTTCAATTATTTTGAAATGTTTCGCTTACCCTTTTATTTATTTTTATATTTTGTATATTTTTTTTTATTATATATGTATTTTGTACATAAGTTTTCTTTTTTTCTTTGATTTTCTCTAACAGTAAATAAAAATGTTCAACTTTAAGCTAACAAAAAATTACTTAACAAGTAGAAAAGCATTCTGTCCAGACAAAGAACAAAATATTTTTAAACGCAAGCATTATTTTGTTTGCTTTTAATCATATTTTCATTAATAATAATTTATTATGATTAAATATATTTCATTATTTTTAATAAGTAAAAAAACGTCAGTTGTGGTTCGAACTTCTTAAGGTTAAAGCCAACCATGTTATGTTATTGCGCACAGTTACCGCATAATAGTTAAATGTTAACAAAAAAATATTTGTTGTGACTGAAGTCTTGTTGAAAACAAATATAATTTGTTTTCGGCAACTAAACATTATTACAAAGAACATAATATGGTTATTGGGACCATATTACAATAACTTGTTTTTCTTGCGTGCTTTGCTTACTTCTTCTGAAATTTTTAACAAAATGAAAATAAAATTTATACACATATTAAAAAATTTTGAAAAATATTTAAGTTTATAAATAAATATGTAACAAGATTTATTGAAAATGGCAAACAATTCTCCAATATTGTGAAAAGGTGACTTAACAAACATGTATAAAAATGTTTCATTAAATGTTTCATTAACTTGGCAGTGGAAGAGCGCGCAATATGGAAAGTAGAATATGAGACAATGGAATATAAAATGAAAAGCAAGAAACTGTAAGGAAAAGGAAAATGGGGCAAATTTAATGTTACATTAATGAAATGTATTGTATGTTTTCTTATTCTTTTTATTCTTAATAAAGGCTAATATAACAATGTGTTGTTTTATTTAATTCACTCTTTATTATCAAATTCGATTGACATTAAATTCGGTTGTCGTATCTCAATGTCAAGAATTCCAAATATCATACATAGCTACACTATCAAATACCACAAAGCTCTACTCCCACTAACGTGCTTGTCATCTTTCTATCTATACTATCCCGACAATTTAAATTTGTTCGTCAGTAAGTAGCTTTGGAATATTTTTAATATATTTTTTGTGTATACTCTTATACTCTTTTAGACACATGCGGGAAGTAAATGATACACTTTTTGTGTTTAGGCTGATTTATAATAAGTATTAAAACTAAATACTTTTCAAAATTCCTTAATTGATGTTACGATATAGTTTCGTTGCTATATAGAATCAAACATAAAGTTTAAATACAAAAAAAAACTGAAATCGTTTTACATATTGTACGAATCCGCTGGTTTCCAAAATACGATTTTCACTTTTTTAATAAATTTTAAGAAATTTAAAATTGTTTCAAAATATTATGCTTAACAATTCAATTTAATTTTAGTATAAAGTGATATATGTTATTTTATTTACATTTATGTTATCTATTCCCAAAATAATTTTATATACATATTTAACAAATTATAAATTGTTAAAAATTTCATTTTATTTACTCTTCATATAGTTTGATCCTACTTGTCATTTGAAGATTTTTTTACTCTGTAGAACCCGTTAATTGAATTTCTATTTAAAATAATACACAGAACGTAGATTTAATATTTCAAACAAAACCCTAAGATCTGTATCCTATTTTGTCCTTTTTTGATTAAGCAATTAATTAGGTTTTTTACGACCTCCCTTAAGAAAACTATTGCACAAAAAGAAAAAGCCTCATAATTATTCAGGACATAACACTGACATGACGTGCTTTACTTCACTAAAATGGAGCAAATAAATTATTATTTGTAACATGTAGCAGAGAAAAACACAAACAGGTGATTTAATAGAACATTGCTACTAATGATAAAATCTTAAACATTTAAGGACATAAATTAAAGAAATACTAAAGATTCAGAGTGAACAGGAAATCAGTTTGGAATGTATAAATTGTTTGTAGAAACGAAGAATATGTATCATTCAAGAATGTTATAAAAATTCTGAAAAGATTAGTTGAGAAGTTTTACAGTTTTGAAATGTAAATATTTCGTAAATTGCTTTATCATGTTTTAGTACAAAAATTTTTAATTTTTAGTCATTACGCCATGATTCAAATCGGAGGTAAAAATTCTTTATTTAAAACTTTATTACAACTACGTTACTTAAAGAATTTATTGCATTTTAGTTATATTAATATTGTAGAATAACGATTAGTTCTTAACCCTCATAACGACATTACGCCCCCAACTCAAACAGCTTTAACACGCATTCGATGCTTAAAAATCAAAAGATTTAAGAAACAAGCGTGCAAAAATATCTTTTTCAGAATTTATTTTTATTGTTCTTATATTTTCTATATAAATTTAAATCTGTAATAAGATATGCATGTCTTATGTAACTTTATGATTTTATATTTAGTTTAGTTGTTTTTTATACAATAAATACACGTGCCTTCAGGCCAAAAATATCACATTACTCACTGGTACTAACAAGATGAGCGAAGTGTTTAAATTGGTGTTGAACAATATTACCACAAAGTAACAAAAAACAATGTACAAAAAGAGAACAATAAGCCAGCACAAAAAAAAGGCCAATGGCAAAACAATTGAATACAAATTGCAAAAATATGAATTGATCTTTGAATGTACAAAAAGAAGAAAACTATTAAAAAAAGCAGAACACACACGTATAAAAAAATGAAAAAAAGAAAAATAAAAAACATCAACAGAGATGAACAAAATATTACAGATATTTAAGCACTAATGAAAAGTAATCGATTACATGTTGCTGTTGAACTTTATTTTTGTATTTCTGTTACATATTTTTTAAGATTCCTTAAGACCACACCTTTTTAATCTGATAAGCCTTTGAGATTTACCACAAATTAATAACTTAATAACATAAAATTTATTGCTTTAACATTTTACCTATCAAGTGACACTTTTTACAACACTTTCTTTTGTTTATAAGGCACATTAAAAATAGGCTCTTTTTTACTTAAATCCACAATTGTTTTCATAGATACTCTATAAGAATCAGGATTTCTGATAAAAAGAATAAGATTTTTGACTTATGAAATTAAACTATTCCTTCAATAGTTTTCTTACAAGGATAACAATGTAATTTTTATGACTGTGCCTTTTTTAACCAACAACTCAATTTAAACGACCCTTATATTTACTCAAAGACATGATCATCATTAAATGACACTGCATTTTTTGCTGTGTTTTTTGGGGTTCCTCTTAATAATTTCATTTATTCTTTTGATGAAGTTAAACGTGTTTTCAAAAGAATTTCGATTTTTGTCTAAGAATATTAAAAACGAATCACAGCATGTATGAAAGGATATTAAGAGTTAATAATTTGATATATAAGCGTATTAATGTCAAAAGATAAGAAATTGATATTTATATTAATTATTTAAAATGCCATAAAATATATAGATGTGTTGGCGATAAAATGCTCAGTTAGAGATATTCAGGGAACTTAGAAAAGTAAAACCAACTGATAAAAAATTTTTGGATTTATTTATTTTTTTTTTTAAATTTAATTTTATTTAAATAACACTCACGAAATAAAATAAAGAAATGTAAAATGTAAAGACTTTTATAATTTTCTTAGGTTTTAGTAACGATCTTTAATGCAGATAACGTGTTTAAAATTATCAGAGTTTTGATGAAAAGCCTCTAAAAACTTGTAGTCGAAAGTATCTTGATTAAAAAAGAGGGGTTCGTAAAAAATGTGAAGAGTTCTACTAGAATCTACAAGCACTGCATCTCTTCACATATACCTGCCATATCTCAATGGAAATCCACACTTGAATTTTTCACTATGATATGCAAGCAGAAATATCAAAACGCCTTCCTGTAGAAGTTGACTTACAAAGGCAATTTATTTGTTCAATATTTAAAATTAATTTCTCTGTAAATATACCGACTGATACAGTAGAGTTGTCGCTGAAGGAAAAGGCCTGTTTTATTCACTCATCCAGGTGATGAAAAGGCAATTGCTAATTAAAATTATTGGAAAAATTAAAAATTTTGTGGCCACAAATGGTAGTCGGTAATAACTTTTGGTTGTTTTAATTTACTTAAAAACCTGAGAATAATCATCATTAATATAAATTATATGTATTGAATAAGTTCTTATTGAGATGATTCAAATCTGAACTTAAAAGAGTCTAGAATCCAGGTTTTTTTACAAAGATGGCTAAGAATCAAATCGAATGTGGATAAATTTTTTGAAGCGTAAATTTTCACAGGTTCGCACTTTCTTAATTACACATATTGATAGTAAACTTACAGATAATATTAACAATTCTACTTTTGGAGGGTTAAGGATTTAAGATGTCAAAAAGTTACTTAATGCCGTAGTTATTAAACTCCCGTTGTTAATTTTTTTTACTTTCGAGTATGACCGCATACAACTTTATTTGCATTGAATGATAACTAATACCAATAATTCATTAGCACTTTTATTTTCACTAATGGTAATGCTATTTAATGAAAAGGTTTCATTGATTATTAGTTAAAAACTAAAATCATTACCATTAACAAATAATCTAATGGTTTAAAATCATTATCACTGATGAATATTTTTCTTGTCTTTTTATACTAAATTTACATCTTAAAGTATAGTAGAGCATAATTTTAATATGGCATTAACATTAAAAAAATTTGGTGAAATACAATTTTTAACTTTTTCAGGAAAAAACGAGACACTAACGAATTAACATATTCACACTGTAGGAAACAAGACACGCCTATTGTTGCAATGCCTTTAATTTTTCGCTGAACTATCGACCTAAGCAAATATTTTATTTCTAAAAACTCTTGACATTATAGCCATCAGCAGCATGGTAATATCTTTTACTACTATTACTAATACATAAGATGGAAGATTATTCACATCCAATTACAAAGTGAGCACTATAATAATTTCTTATTTAGGCTATAAAAAATTATGCAATTTTTCATAAGAATTATCCAAAAAACTCATAATAATCCATAGTGATTTTAATTGTATTTTTTTATCTTTGTTTACTTTTTCCAACTCTAAGTGTAACTGTAAGCATAAAGCAAACTTAAGCCAAGTGGCGACAGCTTCTCTAATTTTTATTTTGCCAATACTATATTGTAAATTTATAATAAAAGTTTTTTTGGGTAATAATATTTGTATATAAGTGCACTTTCAATACGCTAATAACCCAAAACTTTCTTCATCTTCGAAATCGGTATACGTACTTGTTTATTGAAATACTTCTTATACACGAAATCAGTTACCGATTACTGGAAATAAACAAATATATTTGTGAAAGCTTAAAACCCATTTTTATGTGTATGTATGTAAATAAGGAAAAATAAAATTGAATATTATAAATGAAATAAAATTGACTTATTTTCGGCTTTGGTTGATTTTTAATTTAATTTCTAAGCATTTTTAGAAGAAAAAAAAATTATTTACAAATTTATGCGGACGTTTTCGAAAGAGCCTATTTAACCAACTAATCTTAATATTAATTTAGCTAGACGAATTCCACACACAACTCAAAGCATTTCTTTGTCGTTCTCTCTGTAACTCGTCTTGTACATTTGTTTTTGCTTCGTACTAACCTTCGATATAGCTACGAAATGCAATTTTTTACTTCTAATCTTTCATACTTGTTTGTTCTTTACATTAAAGATGCTGTTTCAGAATCATATTGACTGTTATAAGTTAAGTATTATTGTAAGTAGGCTGTGCCTTGCGTTTATTTTTATATTTTTCAATCAGGATTTTTACCGTGGATCTTATTAATGAAATAAGGTTGAGTTATTTAAGGCTTTGGTTCATTTTTAATTTGTTTATTTTCTATTGGACCAAATAAGTAAATTTTAATTCATTTATAAGATTCATGGTTTACATCTTGATTGAAAAAAAAATAAACGCAAGGTACAACCTATTTACATTCATACTTGGGAAAAATATTTAAAAATTAGTATTGATTATTATCGAAACTCACTCTTGTTATTATAAGGAAACAAGCAATTTTGCTTAAGTATAGCAACATTTAGTTTCATTTATTTTAAACTCACTTTAAAAAAAATTAGAAGATTATCAAAACATGTTTAAGTTTCTTTGTGAATGTATATATTTCTTCAGAACACTGCTATAGCTCCCATTTTTATAAATTTGAAAAAGGATCGTCCTCATATAACATAGGTGATTTCAACGTATCTTAGCGTTCTAAGGTTCGGAAAATTCTAATTTTCCTAGTTAGGAAAACTTATAAAAGACTAGAATATAATGACCTTGAAGCGTTAAAGGCAGGAACAATTTTTACTAAATATTTTCTAGTTTATTTTTTTTTTTTTTTGTATAAATTAAGAATTAAAGGGTGTACCCATAAAAGACAGAAAATTGAAATTAGTAAGGTTATGTTTAACTAAGCCCACTGTTACACCAACAATGAAAACTAAAATTAGCATTGAAGGATGTCAAAAAAAAAAAAAAGTTATGCACAAGTATATGGCCTCTCTTGAAATATTTTAAATAGAAATTCAAAAATATTATATAACAAGCTATTTCCTGGGCACTTCGCTACAACAGTTAGAATAATTATAGCGCGACCAGTCTGCCAAGCGAGTTTTTTATTTGATTAATATGGAAGTTACAACAGATTTGCTTCTAGCTATTGAACCTTATGACTCACTTCTTTTAACTATTTTTAAGATTGTTTTTTGTTGAAATCAGTTCCGCGCATTTTTCCTCTTTCCCACTTACTTCTCTTTTTCGTCGTTTTTAAAATAAGTTTACCGTCTTGAAACTTCTAAATAAATATATATTTCTGTTTAATTTTTTTTTTAAATCTATGCACTCGTAATGCCCATTTTAGTCATAACTCACGAACGTGTCGTTCGATTTGTACTCGGTTTGACCATTCGAGAGTTACGAAATCGCAACGAACTTGCTATTTCTTACCTCAATAGGCTGGCATTCGGTTCTTGTTTTTTATAAGAATTATATTGTTGTAGTTTCACAAAGGTTTGCAACAGTAGTTAACAGTGAGGGATGAATTCATCTGTCATATCAACTGATTTTTTTTATTAATGATCGAACCTTAAAAAAAGACAGCAATGACAAGTCCTTTTTCGACTACTGTATTTACAGTATTATAGTTTTTATTGAAAGGAATGTAAAAAAATATATCATCCCATTATTTTATAACCTAATTGAAGTTAAAATAAAACCCCAAAGGCTATTTTAAAATTTTTATTATTATTATTATTTTTTTTTTTTTTTGATCTTGAATCACTCTTGCTTTCATTTCAGTATAATAATATGCTTTTAACTGAGTAAATAATAAAATGAAAATATGGTTAACTACTTTTAACCGGATGTTTTCACTTTTAAGGCTCGTCTGTTTAATTAGATAAAACAATATAAAATCATTAAATATTACAACTGTTTAAAAACCCATTATTTATTTTCTCATATATTCGATTTCATTTGCACAATTTCTATAAATAGTCATTTATTCTAATTTAAAAAAGGATTAAAATACTCGTATATGTAGCTGTTGGTTTTTTAAAGAAACAGTTTCTATAAAACACGCAATATAAATTCTTTTTGACAGCATCTTTCAATCCAGATCACATTGCTGCACACATTATTGTAAAAACTTACAGTTCCAGTTTATCTCGAAAAAAATATAAGAAACGTTTCTTACGTGTTCATTATTAAGTCATTAATATTATGTATATCAGCGCAATATAAAACAGGAAATAAAAATTTAATTTTAATTACATTTACATTTAAGGTTTTCTTATTTTACACGGAATAAAAAAAGATTTCTTTTTGTTATCATTTTCGATTTGGTTTGGTTTTTATCTGTTGTAGCATTTTGCGGCCAAAAAAACAAGTGCATAATTAATGGAATTGTTTTTAGTTTAAAAAGTAAAATAGTTCAATGTTCTTCATTATATTTGTTCGACATTGCAATGACGCCCACTAAATCTCAAGCAGCTGTTAAAATGTTCAAGTAATTTTTGTTAAGAAACTATCAAAATGAATTTTTTTGGATGTCCTTAACATTTTATTGCTGTACAATTTTGTATGAAACATTTTAAATTAAAGGTCAAATATGTTGTAATAAACTTGAGGTACTAAATTTATAAAAAGTAAAAGTAGTCTCGGACATATTCATCATATCACACCTTTCATCATTTAAGAATAGGAAATAATATTTTTAGGTAATGAAACTGCTATTTTGTACATTATTCCTGTTTTATTAAATTATTTATATTCTTACAAAAAACATTTAAATATTGCAAAGCAAAATTACTACACACATTAAATAACGATATATGTTTTAGATGTTACTAAATAGCGCTGTTCAATTTTATATAAGGACTTTTCCCCAAAGACCAATATCTAAGCTATAAAATATATTCATAGTGGCCCGTTCCAAAAATTTTTGGTATAGACGCTGCGGCGCAACTTCTTCCAAAATGAGTTGAGGTCACCACGGCCAATGGCGAAAGCAGATTGATAGTAGTTAAGGTATTGATTTAATCTTATTGAGCGATTAGGAACGGAGTCGAAGATCCATGCAATGGGGGTTAAGTCTACCACAACCAGGCTTAAATTTCGTCGAATTTATGCAGGATTTATTATAAATTCGATCTCTCAATTCATTTCTCCAATAAAACATTGCATCTATTAATGATGTTTTATTTTTTGTAAAGGGTCCACCATCTAAAGTTTCTTTTTTCAACTAATGCTTATTTCGTGAATGGCAACACTTAGCTTATGTCTGAACGAATATGGTTGTCTATACGCTTGATCTACGCTGGTAAATATTACTTTGAAAATCATGATAGTGTTTCAGAACGGTGCGAAAATTGCGTACGGATTTTGGAAGAAGAGAAGCATCGTCAGCTCCGTATGTTCGTTACCTTGTGAAAAAAAAGTGAAAGAAGCTGGGATCTTCATAGAAAAACCAAAGCGCGAAAGGCCAAAAACAGTGCGTACACCCGAGAATATTGCTGCTACGGCAGAAAGTGTGCGTGAAGCGCCATCAATATTAATTCACCGTCGTTCTCAACGATTGAACATTTCGGAGACATCATATTTTGCATAACGACCGTGGTATGATGGCATACAAAGTCCAATTGGTTCAGGAGTTGAAGCTTTTTCGCTTTGCATTTTCAAAAAGAAAAGTAATTTTGCGGACCCTTTATAACCAGAAAAATTTATTTTGTTAGGACCCTCACTTACAGCTGGCACAAGAATAAAACTTTGCAGAATTTTTAATTTCAACCAATTTCTGTGACAAATATGTTGTTGATAATAGACTAACGGCTACAACGCTATTTGAACGAGAACTATTATTCGATTGGTATAAAATCGGATTCGTTACTTGAACATGGCGACGGAGTAGAAATTGGCCAATTCTTAATTTCTGTACACTCTGCAACATTTTACTGAAATAATGGTGGCATGTCATAACGTCCAAGGGCATAATGTCCATGTCACGCAAGAAAGTGACATAATGTCCCTTCGATGCGACGTAATGTCTATTAACGTAGAGTCATAATATTATAGATATACTCGTTTTATACATTATTTTTGGTATTCTATGTAAGAAAGATGGAACATTTTTATAAACTCGCTTGAAGAAAACCCTTGGTCAGCGACGCCGGTTTTGGTTATACTATAGTAGAAAATTTCCTTGCGACCGGCTGAAGGCCATCTATCGAGGAAACCTTTGGCAAGCGATGCCGTTGTTGTTTAAAGTATTTAAAGACGACACATTGTCCATGGCCATAATGTCACTTTTGACTGCGACATAAAATCCATGGACATTATGTCCTTCGACACTATGACATACCACCGAAATAATAAGAAAATAAAAGATAAATTTTTAATATCTATTAATATGTCACAGGGAGGTTCTTGCTTCAACTCCTGTAGTTCGACATTGCTACGTCTTTGGAAATAGACCTCTTATACTGCTAAAATTCTATGTGATAGATTTTAGAACTAAAGTAAGGGTACTAGTTCACTATAATATTTCTCCTAAAACTGAATAGCTTTTAACATTTATAAAGAACGACTGAAACAATTGTTCTCATTTTGCCAGAGAGAAGTTGAATATTACAGCATATACGATAAGAGAAGCGTCAACAATTTTCCCGAAATTCCCGTAATTGCGTAGAACGAAATATCCAGGTAAAATGAAAATGGTGACCGAAACTTATGTTTTTTTTTCTGATATATATACAAAACAGCGTTGTCATATTTTTTAATTTTAAGTACCAAAATTAAAAGACATTAACGCTTTAACAAAAAAAAAAAAAAAAAAAAAAATATTAAAATTTAGTCTGATCTCTAAAACGGATTTAATAACAAAACATTTTATAATCTGAATTTTTAACTTTCCTAGACAAAGAATTTAGTACCAAATATCTACAATGGCAACATCGTTCAGTATAAAAATGTTGCAAATGTGGTGGTTTCGGACGTCAATTTGTTTGGTGGTTAGATGGGGGCTTGCAGTCTCTGTTTAGCCTAAGTAGATTGCATCTAATTTCAATAATTTGCTTTTAATTGATTGCAAATTACTTTTTGTGCAAGTAAAGGTGTTGGATGTTTTGGGTGTCTCTCCTATAATTAATATCTGACTTTATGCAATAGTTGATATGAACAATTTTGACCCATTTCCTATATATAAGAACTCTTGCTAAATTTTTGTGATTTTGGATGTGTTTTATCAGTCTCAGCTGATCAAGAATCAGAGATAGAATCTACTCCACAAATGTTTTTTTTCGCAAAAAAGGCTTGTCTAAGATTTCTAAATTCTGTACATATTTTTACTTTAACACTTTGGTTATAGTTAAATACTTCATTCTAGATATTAACACTCTTCTTTTGATTTGTAAACTAGTAGCATGCACCATTCCTTCCTTCAGCATTTAGTTTTATAATACATTCCTGAAACTCACTACTTGCCTTTGCTTACCCACTCAAACAGTAAAATCATTTTTGTGTATCCACGTTAACAATAATTATTTTAGCACAAATAATATTCATAAATTTGTTTAACGCGTATTCAGATACTCAGGTTAAATTACATTTAAATATTAAAATAAATCCCCGATTACTCAAAGTTCTTACGTCACTAAAATACAAATTAAAATCAAAAACATTCAAAAGTACAATAAATTATATTATATTACATACTTTATAAGATATAATTTAAGCGTTTTTCTTAATAATTTCACCTACGAATAAATTGCTCGCAGCTTAGATGGGTGGGCTGCTTTGTTTTCTGCACACTCTGATCGTAATCCTCAACGCGATTTGTATTTTTTTGCTGCAGATCAAATGGCCAACCAAAATGAGTACATAAAAATGCAATTTGATACTTTTAAACTAAAAAAAAGAATATAAAAAACATTGAAAGCAAAAGGTTTGTTTGGTGTGATGTAAAGAAGCTCAAAACACATAAAGATACAGTGAGCACACGCGTATTATTCTAAAACATAAATGAAGTCGAAGCCAATTATCAAAATAAATAGCAATCAATTTATAAGCTAAAGAAAAAGGCAAAAAAGTGCAAAGACAAGCGTATAGAATTGTATCAAAATGCCTTAAAGTTAAAAAAGGTATGAAATTTGATATTTATAAGGCTTTTAAAAAGAAATTTAATTTGAAATTCGATTCTTGAAAAAAAATATATTCAAATTTTAAAGTATCATTTAAGGCAATTTGTTAAATACCTTTTCAAACCGAATACCTTGTATTTAACACAATTGTTTTTACCAGTTTAATCTAAAAGGTCAAAGGTAGCCGATTTGCTTTTTTTTTTAAACAATAATAGACTATAAACGTTAATAGCTCTTTGCTACCAAAAAAAAAAAACTAAAAATTTTCTTTGGCTGTTGAAGAGTCCCTTCTGCCAGATGTAAGTCCACTTAATTTCCTAGAAATAATAAACAACAATGTCACCAACTATTTATTTTATTATTATTAGTTTTAGCGTAATGAAAATTTTCACACTTGAATTGACCTTGCTACCATAACTAACCCATTCTATTCAAAATTCCTTAAAAGATAAGAATTCCTTAAAAAATAAGATAATTCTTCAAGGTTTTGGCTTTAAAACTATCAAAATATTTACAAATTTTTATTAAATTGTGAAATTAATTTATACACGCTTCTCTGTTATAAACAATTGTTTTGAAAATATCTATTTAATTTTCCATTGCATTTGTATTTTGCAATTTATTTGGCTCAAAGCCTTGACCGATTTAGTGAGTACAAACAAGTGATTTTTTTCTTTTTTGTAAGATTGTTAACTAGCCGAAACAATTTC
The DNA here is from genome assembly GCA_916610165.2 of Gymnosoma rotundatum. Lineage (NCBI taxonomy): Eukaryota > Metazoa > Arthropoda > Insecta > Diptera > Tachinidae > Gymnosoma > Gymnosoma rotundatum. The sequence goes on from OU744340.1 coordinate 79,421,045, forward strand.
CCAAATATCCCTGTTGTCATATTTGTCATGTGCTACTTTTTGCTTGTGTTTTCAATATTTTGTTTTGCCTGCTGGCAAAATCGCAGCGTGGCGCTAAAGGTTATTTAAGAATGATACAAAACTCATTAGAATGCAATAGCTGTTACTTTAAAACAATGGAAATATTTTCTTTATTCTGTAAAGTTAATTTGTCCTTTTGTTGCAACAGTATCTGTCGTACGCTTTTAACAAAGTAAATTCCTTAAAATACGATTGGTTATGGCTCACCGGTTTCCTTTTCACAGCATTGTTTTTCCACATTATTTTTATAAAATTTCTTTACTTTTGTATAAAAAGTTGTTTAGTAAACAGTATAAAATTTTCAAAAAATTTGAAATTAAATCATTTTTTATTTAATTTATTTAATCCGTTTTTGCACAAGCGGAAATCAATAAGGCTTTTTAAAAATAATACGCGTGAAGCTTTTTAAAATTTTAATAGAAAATATTTTTTTGCTGCCAGGATGATGTTTTCCAAAACTGTTATCCTTTTCCGTCTACTCATTTTTCTAAATATGAAAACAGAGAAACACATTCTCTTTTCAGTTTTATCTAGTTCACATAGTTTGTATTTAACCTTTTGAATCTTTAGTAAGATCTTTGAAAATCCTTTGCAACAGGATTTGTTAAAGAAATATTCTTCTCAGTAAACTTAAGGCTTTTATTATTTAAATGAAGGAACGGAAATAACTCCCCAGAGGACTAAAGTTGAGCCATCTATGGTGGCCATGAGATTTGCAAAAGCCTAAACCTAAGCATACCCTTAACATAACATTTCTTAACGGGGTGTTTCCAGTCTTCTGCTCTTAATTAATTTAATAGTTGTGAATATTTTGATTACAGATAATTGCTTTCTTTCTGTCTTAGTCCAAATTTACGCTATGCAATTTTTTGAGGCATTTTTTCTTAATTTTCTATTTAAATTACAGCGTTATGCGTTACCTAAAAGTAAACCTTAACATCCCCTCAAAATTTAGGCCATACCATATTGCGCTCTTCTCCTACTGTACAAAGAAACAAAAATTTCATGTTAGTGTCATGAAAAATTGCATAGTATAAATTCCGTATTACTTAATAAAATTCATTTCATTTACTATTGTTTTACGAGAGCTGCTCTATATATTTCTGGCCTAATAGTGAAAACCAAAATAATCAAAAATGGTTTTATTGTCTTTCAAAGTATTCTCCAGCATGATTTATACACTTTTGCATGCGATCAAACCAGTTGTCGAATCACTTTTTCCACTCCGATTGAGACACCTCTAAAATATGATTTTTGAACACTTCAACAGCTTCTTCTGGCGACGAAAATCGTTGACCACGCATTTTTTTCTTGATGTGCGGCTGTACGGCGGATGACCCATTAATTCGACGTTTTGGCCGGTCAAAAACGCTCTGGTTTGAGCCGATGTTGGAAAGCTCGCATTGTCATGGTGAACAATGATTCGTCTTCTCTTGTTGGTTTTTCGAATTTCTCCGATGACTTCAGGCAAACAAATTGTAGTGTACTACTCAGAAGTGACTGTCCTACGTTGCTCAAGCGGAACAGTCGCCACATGACCAGTTTTGCCGAAGAACCAGGTGACCATTTGCTTCGAAGTGCTTCTTCCATGAACAACTTTTGTTGGATTTAGCTCGTCTTTGAAGACCCACACGGTCGATTGTGGTTTCGTTTCGGGCTCATACGCATAGATCCATGATTCGTCAACTGTGACAATCTTATAAACGTCTTTTGAAGCACTGCTATCGTATTTTTGCAACATTTCTTTGCACCAATCGACACGAGCCTTTTTTTGAGCGACTTTCAAATTGTGCGGAATCCAACGAGAACAAACCTTTTTTACGGCCAGGTGTTCATGCAGTATCGAATGTATGCTGGTGGAAGAAATGTCCAAGGATGTCTCTATCTCTCGGTATGTCGCATGTCGATCTTGCATTATGAGTTCACGCACGGCATCAATGCTCTCTGGCACAACAGCCGTTTTGGACGACCTTCACGGTATTCGTCTTTGAGCGAGCTTCGGCCACGATTAAATTCATTGTACCAATTTTTCACAGTGCTATAGGATGGTGCTTCATCGCCATACAAAGATTTAAGTTCGTTAATGCACTCTTGTCGTGATAATCCACGTCGAAAGTTGTGAAAAATGATGGCACGAAAATGTTCACGAGTTGATTCCATTTTTTTTTCTATATTAATTTTTTCAAGTCACTGTAAACCACACAAATAATGGTCGTACGTCAAAACGTTTTGAGTACGATTATGCTTAAAAATGACAAACTTTCCAATGGAAATGTCAGATTGCACTTGGCAGCACTCAGTGTTGCCAGGCCAGAAATATATATAGCAGCCCTCGTATGGTTTTTTAGTTTTTTTAATGACTAAATTTTGTTTTAATACTAATATTTTCTTTTGTATTAAGTTGTAATATCCTTATGAAATTATACGCCTCACATTTTTTGTGATTTTTCCTAGAATCTATGTTCTATGTTTAATGATGACTTGACAATGTTTTATTACTCAATTTCTTTATTGTTTCCTTTGTCAAAATATTTGTAAGACATGATACTTTTTTTCTTGTCAACATGTAACGAATTCATAACCGCGTTCTTTTCTTTTATTAGAAAAAAACCATTAGCCCCGTATGCTTGTATCTTTTATTTATTTTTTTTTATTTTTGTTCTCTAATCAATATTAGTCAAATACACCATATAAAAACAATAGATGAAAACAATTCAGAACAAAAGTGTTAAAATTAAAAAACAATAGAAGACACTTCAGATGGAAGTTTTTCATATTACAGCTCTTATAGTCTTTTGACTCATTTCGAGTGGCTGCAATTAAAGTTGTATTCAATCCCTTTTAGTTGAATTGAACCCGCAACAAATTTAAACAATCGAAGTATTCAAAGGATTATTTAATAAAACGTTAAGTCATCATGTGTGTGTGTGTGTGCATAATATTGAATTAGATGATTTTTACGTTTGTTTATTTTAAAATATCGAAAGGACAATAGTAATGGACATGTTTGACATGCATAAACACAATCCTTTTTCTCCTTTATCCCTTTCATTTGTTGGCTGCGACTGTGTTTGTATGAACTTTAACATGGATGATGAATGCAAATAATCCTTTTGAATAACAAAATGTTGAAATTAAGCGGGTGCTTTTCTAAAGTCTTCAAATAATAGTACTCTGGAATGCATACTATCCTTTTATTATATATGAACGTATGTAAATTTTCAAACCAAATAATTCGTTTAAATGCATGTGGATTTAGCTACCGAGTCCTTAAGGGAAATATTGTTTGTATATTTTGCACGTGTAATACTCATATTTAAACAAAATGGTTTGTCTTCTAATAAACTCTTCGTTTAGTTTCATTCGATGTTGCGGGTGCTTTGTGAGCTGAGTTTTTTTTTCTGGCCTTTTTTTTTTTTGGTAGTGCTGGTTTTGCGTTTGTATTTTAAATACTTAATAAATTTTTAAAAGAAACATTTAGTTTTTGTTGTGGCCTCCAAGTGTTTAAATTTTGTTTTGATCAGCAAATAAATCATCTGTAGTAGCAGTTGATTCTTTGTTTTTATTTTGCGGTTTTACTTCAGGAGACTAAAAACGCCTTTGGTTGTTCTGATGCAAAAAGGACTTAATACTAATAAAAACCATTATTTTAACTGAACTATTTTAACTTAAAAGTTTTCAACAAGAAAAAAAAAACGGAGTGAAAAATTATTAATAAAAAGAAAAAACTTATTATGCATTAACTTTGATATTAAAAAGTAAAAATAAAATATTAAAGTGATTAAAAAATATAACGTTTGCTACGCACTCTTGCTGAGAATATTGTAGAAAATTTAAGCGATTTAGAAAATATTTTTTTTTTTTTAAGCGTAAAGATTTTTTTCTTACAAAGTTAAATTAATACTAAAACATTAAGTTCTTGTTAAAGATTTAGAACACTCTTGGGGAAGAAGTCAATTAGTACTAATCAAACTTAATTTTAATAGAGAAAGGTAAATGCGGGTCTATCTCATATCATCTATTTCTTCAATATGCCTGTTTTGATAATCATCTTGTCGGAACATTAATAATTTTTTTGCGAAGTTATCAATATCTGCCAACGTTTAATTATTTTTTTCCTTATTTTTGTTCCTTTACAGGTTTTTTTGAATTATTTTTTGAGAACTTTTTTTTATACCAAAAAACCGTTTTGTTACATAGCAAAATGGATTACTAAAGGACACCGTTTGGGCATTACTCCATTTAAGCCAAAAGTAATTCATCTTCAATACGTTATCTATCTTTTTTATGATGACATCTTTAAGAAATATAACCCACTATAACTTAGCAGATCGTATGTCGATGGTTACTTTTATGTAAATATTGACTTCTTTAGGGGCTAGTAACCAAAGCCTATAAACTAAACCGTATCAGTACCGCCACATCAACTGTCCCTCTGTAACAGGTATCTACCACTGAAACCGTAATAGCTTTTAAATTTTCACAGAAGTTTTATTAGATAGAAATAAAATGGAGTTATACAGGCATGTCACAAATTCCGATCGGAATGGTTTGAATTCCGTATTAACGATTCCGATCGAGTTTAACTTCTTCAGATTTTAATCGATTTTGCTTATTTCTAAAAAATGCTTAATCTTCACCTTTTTATTTGAATTTGGCTAACAAGGCTAATCTAAATAAGGAAACATAATAAAAGTAAATTTAAAACACCGCAAGTAACTAAATTTCAGAGAATTCAGAAATGGTTTCATTCCGAAAAATTTTTCGTTTTTCAAATTAATAAAAATTTACTTATTTTCGGCTTTTTGGTTCTTTTTAATTTAATTTCTAAACATTTTCAGAAAGAAAAAATATTTATAAATTATATGCGGACATTTTCCAAAGAAAACAAGAAAAATTAGAAGAAAAAGAACCAATTTGCGGAATTGAAACCTTTTTCGATCGGAATTCAGCTCTGTGTCATGCCTAACAAATTAAAAGTTTTACGACTAAAGACATTATTCTCATGCTAAAGCCTGATCTTAAATTAAAAGAAGTATAAAAACAAGTAGGAGTGCAATTTTCGCCTATGCCGAATCTGCACCATCATCCCAAAAAAGCATATATTGGGGTGACAGAGAATTAAAATATAAGAAAAAAAAAATAAGTACAACATAAATATAATTTTACAAAAAAATGTCATCGGCTCTTAATGAGTTAAGCATTTCTCAAAAATTTTAGTATTTCCTGAAAGATATCTCTTTTAAATGACAATGTTGATATCTTAAAAAATATGGTGCACAAGCGTACTTTTCTATGAATAGTTTAGAGGTCCATAACTCTCAAAATATGGGTGAGCGCCAATTTTTTACTTCATATTTTTTTTTCTTATTGTTCTAATTCTTTATCGACCCATATATTTGGTTTTTTGATTGGATTTACTTCATTAAACTAGATCTGCTCCAAAAGATATAGAAAAATTATAGCTAGTCGTGATGTTTTTGCAGCTGCATCGAAGGACATGGACCAATCATAGCAAAATTTTCGAGAATATGTATGATCGATTGGTGTATTTAAATTTTCTCTAACTCATCTCATGCTATGACAAAGTTAATTACAACACGAACAGGTATGGACAGACGGACATCGCACAATCGACTTCGCTATGAATAAGAACTGACAATTTTTATTATTTATGTGGCCAGAAATGGATATTTTTGAAATTACAAATGGAATGACAAACTTAAATATACCTTTTTGCCACTTTTAGTGGTAAAGGGTATAATTATAGTTAAAATGAAACCAATCAGGATGACGCATAATATTCTTCTATTTGTGAGACCAATGGGTACTTTGCGGATTAACCTATTCCTAAAATTAGAGACTACCGAAAATTGCTTCAAGAATAATTGATCAAACCGCCGGAAATACCTTTAACAGTTTGATTTCAGTTCGTTGATGATATCTTGAACGGAGATCAAGTAAGATCAAGTATGATAATATTTATGGATTCCCTGAGATTTTTCTGAGCAGTCTTTCGGAAAATTTCGGTACTTTCGACGGGTATTTTAAATTAACTTGTTTTTTCAATGAATCCTTGAGGTGGAATTTTTCCGCAAAAAAACAGACGATTCTTTTACACGACAAGTTATTTATTTTCTTATGGATTTAAAAAACATTATTTTCTTAAATTTAAACAAGTTGTTGGTCCATATTTAAATGACCTTGGTTAATGCAGATTGTTTTGAAAAACGACAAAAAACTACTGGCTTTTACATGTGCCTTAACTGAAATCACTAATTAAATGAGTAATAGACGTTTATCAACGAAAATTGGCAGCTTGAACAAGATAATCAAATTAATCAAATAATTATTAAAATCATTTTTACTCTTTAGATAAACATTGTAATCAAATACATATGTCTCTAATTTTTTTTAATTTTGTACACTTTTCAGAAGTATAAATTGAATATTTATTTTCTATTTAAATCAGGTGATAAAAAATATCATCACGGCAAAAACTCGAAAATTTAAACGACATACTTAGATTTTGGCACCGATTTTAATTAAAATCTTCTAAACTTTCTTCTTCACACAGTTGCTTGAGATACAGAAGTATATTAGTGCAAATTAAAAATTATATTTATTTGCAGACAAAAAAAGGACAGTGATATTTTCAGCAAATCCTGTGACCAGGTGCAAACAAACAACAAATAATTCTTATAAGCCATTGAATCGCCCTCATAAACACGGTTAATAATAGTATTATAAATAATTCAGGGCATGTAATTAATAGATGTCTGATATTTTGGCACACGTTCTTCAAAGACACCAAAAAACTAAAAATGTATACGAAAATAAAAATAAAAAATCACAATGATCATCATAATCATCAGCCAGCCAAAAGTAAAAAAAATCTAAAAACACATAAAATTATTGAACATCATTCATCATCACTACGAAATGAAATTATATGATGATATTAAATGAGCAAAAATATCTCCCATTGATATTCATTGACACGTAGACACAGTCTGAGATCTACACCAGAGGATTATGGGGATTTGCCATAAAAAAGTTAAAAAAACCTGAATTTTTGCTAAAATATATTTTATGCGTTTCAAAAAAAAAAAAAAAAAAAAAAGAAAATGAATGAATGATTAAAATCAATTTTTTCTACAAATGATAGAGTATAGTTTTACTTTAACTTAACAGACTTGCTGGTTGTCAACTAAATCAATTTTTTTTAAGATATGCATCATGAAAGATGTTAAAATATTTAAACAAAGAAAATTGTTTTGTTGCTAGAACCAGAAAGTCTTTTTCATGTGCAAGTTTTAATGAAAGGGTAAATGATTGTAACAGGTAAATTACAATAAACAAAAAATCCGCATTTCCGTTTTTCTTTTAATTTAATCCCAAAAATACATATATACTTAGTGTGTATAATACATTCAACACGCACTTTTTTGTATTAAGAAAAAAACTTGTAAGTAAGATATAGAATTATTTAAGTTCCTTGTTTGTATGCTACTTTTGGTTAACTTATTTGAGAATATAAAATTTAATTCAAATATTTGTTAAGCTGTATTTTTTACACCGTTGTTGCAATAATATAAAGGATATTTGTTTTAAGCTGATGGAATTTTAAGTTGTAAAAAATAACGCAAAAAATATATTTTAATTAAAAGAAAAATATTCAAAAAATCGCCATATATTTGAAAATAATTTTAAACACGTTGAATTTAGTTCACTTTTTCGAGGACTATTGGCATTATATCAAGAAAAAAAAAAACATGGGCACTGTTGGAAACAATTCTCCAGTTGTTGCTGATTTATAAACATTAAGCTGTGACTCAGGAAATAATCGAGAGGTGTTAAATCGTGTGACTTTACAGGTTGATTGACAAGTCTATTTCTGATTATCAATATATTGCCGTCGACTTTTTATACTCGATGGTTACGATCGACGTTTGGATCGTAGCACCAGCCTTATAAAACCACATCTCGTCTGGATCAATGTCATCCATATTTTTAAGCAAACCCTTGTTAATCATAATACGGTAACAATCTCCATCGAACTTAACGTCAGCTCTGGCTTTATTTTCTTATAATGCCACCAGTGTGTGAGCCGCTTAAACCGGTGCATTTTCTTGGATGTAGTGAAGTCCTTAGGGTCTGTTGTAGATTCCTTTCCATCCAATTGCAGCAATTTTGTTTATTAACGAACTCTAAAAAAATTTGCTATCGCAGGATGTCAATTCGTTTGTCTGTTAACGCTTTCATAAATACTATCGGGATAAAAAAAATTATAAACATTATGTATGGAATGTAAACTTTGCTCTAAAGAGGATATTTTATAATCATATCGACTAAAAATGTTTGGTTTTCTTTGCTAAATGTTCTTCGGTTAGTTTTATTTGAAAACGCTATCTATAATTATAATATCGTTATATTTAAAATTGTTATTACTATGTTCGAAAATAATATGGCTTGAGACATAACAATATTATTAATAAAATGATTTGATTATATGTATGAAATTATATGTTGCACTTAGATTATATTTTCATCAACTATGTTTTATATTTGCTTGTATCAATAAATTATTGGACCATCGCATCTGTAATAGGAAACAATTAACTAAAAAGTGGATTAGGGAAGAAGAATTATGGGAAATTTGGAATATGCATAAAAAAACGGATCAAAAATTATTTTCTCATTAAAGAAATAAAATGCAATGAGATTTTGGTTAAGTAGCATCTCGAATTATTTTCAAAGAAATTAGCTTCGATATTATAAAGAAATTGAGGCCTTTAACTGCATTCAAAAATTGAGGATACTAAATAATGCTAGAAAGAGTATTTAAATGGTAAGAAATAATTTTGAAGAAATATATAGAGATATTTCTTAAAGTTGCTTATGTTTTTCTTTAAAAGAAAGAAGAGGCAATTTTCAGCACAAGATTTAAGCAACGTTAACTTAGATGTGAAGATTTTAAATCACTTTTTGCAGCTGCGCGAAATTCTCGAATAACTTTTATCTTTAGAAGAAAATAGTATTAAATTAATACATATTCCCTTTAGGTAACTCGTAAAGTAAATCTTTTGATGATATTTTTCTCGGATTAGATTATAAGACATATTTATAGCAGCACAGTGTTAATTGATAAATTGTTTCCTCCGGAAAGCTATGCCACTTTGATTGTTTATAATTTTTGGTAAAATTGAAGAGAATGGATCTTGTATTGATAAATATTTTATTTAATGTGGGCAATTATGTATGGAATACAATATCAAATAAATATTCGCCTCACAAACGCGAGCCCTTTTGAACACATTTCTTATTACATTCTTATATATTTCACGCGGTATATTATTAATTTCATCACGAACATTTTGCTACATTTGTTCAATTTGTTTGCTACATTTGTTCCTGGTTGATTTGCATAAACGTTGCTTTGTAGATATCCCCACAGAATGAAGACTGGAGCAGTAAAATCAGGCGACTGTGGAGGCCAATAAACATCACTGTTTCTTTCAACAACTTGTTGTGGAAAGAGGTCTCGCAGCAAAACCTTTGTAATCCTGGCTGCATGCGATGTGGCACCGTCATTTTGATACCACTTCTTAATAAAGCCCAAAGCATGCAGTTATTGTGTTAAAAAGTTTTCAATCATATCAAGATTTCGCTTTCAATTCACAGTTACCGTTACGCCGTTTGCATTTTCAAAGAAGTAAGCTACAATGATTCCTCCTGCTCAAATTGTACACCAGACTGTCACATTGATGCGAAGGAGACTGATTAATAATTTGAGTGTTTTCGATTGCCCAGAACTGACATTTTGTGTCTATTCACATATCGATCCAAATGAAAATGTACCTTGTCACACATTATGAATTTTTTATTAAAATCGAGCTTGTCATAAGAGAGCTTAAACATTCCGTTGGCATATGTATGGCAGCGTAAATGGTCTTGTGGAAGAAGCTCTTGTGTCAACTGAATATTTAATAGATACAAGTGCCAATTCTTGTGTGAAATTGTGGCTAAAGTTGTTGTTTGAAGACCCAACTCCTGAGCACGGCGTCGAATTGAGTTTAATGAATTGTTTTGAAGACTTTCTTGAGCAGCAGTGATGTTTTCAGACGATATTGCAGTACTTTGTGTTAAATGCTTGGGCCTATTACCTACAGACACTTTTTCTTCGAAATTATTCACTACACGATAAATAGTGCGTTTTGTTGAAACTTGTTTCTCCCAAAAATTTCACGTAACTTTCTCATCTTCACAGTAATCGAAGACTGATTTTGATAAATATTTTTAATGATTAAAGCACGTTAGTCTATCCAATATTTTACCGTAACAAATTTGAACCTGTCTACTTCATGACTGCCAAATATGAACTGTCAAGACTAATTTTTACCAAAATGGCGGCATAATAAATTAGTGTACCTTCCTGGCGAAGAGCCTGTATTTAATTGTGTATATCATTAAGATCTGATTATAAGCAAACATAGCTGTTAACGAAAATATGCTTTAGAACTCATTTAAAAAATAATCGATTAAAACGGCATAAAAGAAGGAAGCTATTTGTAATCTATAGCTCTCGAATAGTGCAGAGTACGCATTCTTCTTTAAAAAGTATTTTTAATTTAAACACAATAATTTGAAGGGTGCAAAGACTTCGCTCAAGCCTAACCATTTAGTTAGTTAGTCTTTAATACATATTTGGTTAAGATAATTTGTTTTGTTTTGTTTTCTTGCGGAAGATATTGATAAAAAAGACTGCACCATGTACGAATTCAAAAAACTTCAATTATTCTTTGAATAAAAGACACACAAAAAAGAATTAAAAAACAAAAACAAAGAAAAAGATAAACTTTAAAAACAAATGGGGCGGCGTAGCTGAACTGATCGATTGCTGTGAATGAACCACTACTACTCGTCCGGACATAGTGGCAAATGAATTTTATTTTCTTAAGTCACTTTATGCGTATCAAGTTTAATTCTCCTCCAACACATCTTACTTCCATGTGATTTAATATGCGAAGGAGGTGTAAGTAGAAGGTTCTTTCATGGTAAATCCGAAAAAAAGTTTAGGAGATTTAATGTAATAAATCATGATTGGTAATTACCCCTTGGCAGAGTGTAACACACTGTTGTAGTTATTTCGTTATTTTTATTTCGTTATTTTTGCTTATTGGCCATACTTGCACTTCTAACCTGGCAGTTATACACACGAAATAAAACTTTAAATACTCATACTTTGCATTAAATTTGTGAAGTAAAGTGTGGCCGGGTCAACGAGTTGCTGTTTTACATTAAATACGTTTTTTTTAATACAATCGGTAGATGATATGGTTAAATCTTATTATCATGCTATTTTTTTAGTTTTTTTTTTTTTTTTTTTTTTTTTTTTTGTAGAAAAGGCAGTTAACACAATGTGAGCTGCATGATTTTTTCTTTTTTATTGTAAAAAGATCGTGCAAAAGATTTTTGTTTTTTAGTATGTATAGGTGCTTAAAAGTTTGCTTAAATTTAGAAGAATATTCTTTTTTTCGATACAAATACCGATTAGTAAAAATAAGAAATCTATTAGATGCACAGAAATGATACCATCATAGATTTTACAAAGATTTTCCACATTCAATAAAAAGAACAAAACATAAGTGAACACTCCTCTGCATACTTCATTGCAGAGGTCAGTATAAAATTAATAAATGATTAAAAGTAAATGAAAATATTAATTTTAAAATTAAAGTATTTAAAAATGAATGCGTAGTTATTGTTTTTCATGGAATTGGATTTAAAAAAAATATTTCCTTTTAAAAATAAAGAGACGTTTTATTAAGTTTTTATAGTCAGCACTATTTTCAGACCCTGAAGGTTTTTTTTTTAGTTTTTACATTCAGCATCTTTTCTAGTGACTGAAGCATTTTGTAACAGTAAGCGTTCTTTATTTCTTTAATCGTAGCAAATCGATGTTCTTTTATAGGTCCATTCACTTTGGACCATATTATTATTTATCTTATTGCCTCTCAAAAACTACGCATTACTTGAACACAAAAACAAATGGAAAAAAGGGATATATCTAAGTTTTCCAATCCGCTTGTAGTTTCTACATTATCCATTTCCGACCCCATAAAGTAAACACATTTTGACTAATGCCTAGCGAAGTCGATTAAGCGATGTCCGTCTGTCCCGCTATGTTCGGGTTATTAATCAACTTTACCAAGGCACCAGATGACCTAGAAAAATTCTTCAAGGCATTGGGCAAACAACTCTATACCTACCTCTAATTTTTCTATATCATTTGGAAAAAAAATATATATGGGGCGATAGACAATCAAAAATAAGAATTAAAGAAAAATACAGCGTATTTTTTAAGATATCAATATGTGTATCATATTTGAAGAGATTTTTTGGGAAGTGCTTAATTTTTTTTTATATTCGTGGCCTACTAAAAACCGACGACAATTTTAATGTAAAATTATATACAGTTTATATTTTACTTGCTCAAATAATAAATAAAAATAAATAAAAAAATTCGGTAATAAATTTCAAAGGTATACTTCCCTAATGTCAAATTTTATATGTTTTTTATTACTTCTAAGTTTAAAAACGCAGAGAAAACTTGAAAAGTAATTGAACAAGGAAAGATTTTTAATTGCTCGGCAACAAAGACAATACTGGAACATTTAAAAGACTTTGACTTCGAAGTTATAAAATAGAATCTATTATTCAGTACTATATTTTACAGAATGTTCAGAATCATCGCTACAAATCAAAATATTCAGAAACAAAAAAAAGAAAATTAGCTTTAGAGTATCGTAGCACCGTCTTTTTAAGCAATGACTAGGTTAATTTTAAAACATGACTTCACCTCTAAAATAGCCGCATAAAGTTTCAATGGAATCGTGCTAGCCCCTTGTAAACTAAAAAATTATTCGCACTTTTTTATGAAATCTCTCGATGTGCGTTGCCAAACAAAGCTAGCGTAAGCTCACATTTGCAACACAAATTCAAAGTGAACTCGCTAGGAAACAGCAAACATATAAAAATTTAATTGAGGCTGTCATGGTGATTATACGTTGACAACAAATCTTGTTGGACAGGGTTCAACCCCAGCGGAAATCAAAAAATATTTTTATTTTATTATTTATTTATTCTGTTTAATGGTATAAATACATATTTGAAATTTACATTACAACATGCAGCCTTCTTCGTCGGAACTTCTTCATAGCATATTCGACAGCGAAGTAAAATGACTGTATCTTTCTTCATTTACCTCCTGACTTATGTCTCATCTATCCCTTTCCTAAAGAATTTAGCACGCTTATAAAAAAAGAATAAATAATAAATATTATTGCCTGAAGTGCACTTCTCTTTGAAAATAAAAAATTACACCATGCCATTTTTTGATGCAATATTTTTTTAATTTCTATATAATTATTATTTGAACTGTGAATATAATAAGTGAATAATAATTTCAATTCATTTACAATATTTTTTTTAAATTTTTTTACATTGCAGTGATATGCGTTATAAGCAATAACAACATCCCCACAATCCATGCCACGTTGCTTACGCCTTTTCTAGAGTCATGAAAAATTACGCTAATATGTGTAAATTACGCTAATATTTCTTTCTTTGCAAAATCATCAATACATTTTCACTTTCTTTAGTCTGATATTATTATAAAAAGGTGTAGATAGTCATGGCCCACTACCTTTTAAAGGCTTTCAAGAAATGGTTTTTATTAAATTTTGGAGTGTTGTAACTCTTAAAATATAATTGTGAATTTTTTAATAAAATTTTTTTATCCTTAAAACGGTCTAATAATGCATTTACAAAACATGTTACATATCGCTGGTCTCATGTAGAAAGGCCTTAACTCGCATAATTGTGATTTTACAGGAGAAGGTAAAAACATAACAAAAATTGTATTTATCACAATGTAATATTTAAAATGCAATTGCTTGTAATCTTGTTATTTTTGATACTATTGTATTCAAATTTTGTGACGAGTTGTATTTGCATGAAATGTAATGGAATCACGAAAAAATTGAATTTCATAACAATTCGAGTTAGGGCCTTTCTACATGAGACCAGCGATATTCAATAAGCAAGTGTTTGTTAGATGAGCTCTTTTTTAAAAATTTCTTTGCCTTTTGTAAAGCAAGTGATCCAGATATTATAATTAAAATATTAATCTTGAAAGCTACTTCCTCTTCAAAATATTGTATAAAATAATTATGAATGTAAATCATATACAATGAAGATGTAATACTATCAAATTATCATCAGATTTAAATTTTCATTCTTATGTAAATTTACCTCTTTGAATTTCATAAAATAACGTGTCATGAGAAAAACACTTTTCCTTAACCCTGACCCTGATAATGAACATAAATACAAACAAAAAAGAAACTCTAAGCTCCTTTTAAACAACAAAACCCAGTTGAACTAAATTCTGACAAGTGAACAATAACTGCTCTTAATCACAAAGAACTTGTCTAAGAAAACAACAAATGAACAACTATTGTTAACCCTTCAACTGTCAGCCTACCATAGCTAGAAGGAAAAAAGAAAACGATTAAACAAAAATAAAAATAAAAACAGCAGCCCAAAACCTACAACAAAACAGTCCCGCAACGAAAATTACGAGGAAAGATTTTTTTTTGGAGTTTTTGAATTTGAAAAACGGAAGAACTTTCACTATTTTCCCAAGTTAGAAAAAGACATTGTTTTTCATTTTTAATAATCGAATTGTTGTTATTTATTCTATATTCTCCTGACTGCTTGTTTTGAAGTTTATACATTGAAAGGGTCTTTAACTGACAGTTTTTGTAAACAATACCTCTTTCAATGGTTAAGTTTTCTTTTATTTTTTTTTTTTTTTGTTATTTGTTTTGACAGGTCTTTTTGTTTGTTGTTAATTGTTTCGTTTTGTAAAACACAATTGTTAATAAAAACCAGGTGTGAAAAATTAAATTTAAAGTCAAGCAATTTTAATCCATGAGAAATACCTGCCTGTGTAAATACATATATATATATACGGACATATATATATATGATATGAAAATTATCAAACATAAATTAGATTATGCTTATTTTTTCTTCATAAATCTTTAGCCCAAATTTTTTAAAATTTTTGCTGGCCAGCCATCTATCGATCTTTGAATGATCTGTATAATTGTTGCCACAAAAAAGAAAAGAAATATCAAAATGGTTGTTTCCTTTATAGTGTGTTTTTATAAAAATTTAATGTTTTACCACCTCGGGCACAAGATGTTAAGATTTTTGATAGTTTATTTTTGAAAGTTTGTTAAATACTCTTTAGACATTTCAAAACAACCGCCTTGTCTTCAAACAAACAATGCCGCGTGTTAAATATCATATTTGAATATCAATAAGGTTTTAATAAATTTTTGACAGCCACCTAAGGAGAATTTATTTAAGCAAGTATTTATTTGTTGAAAAAGTTTAATAGTTTCAGTATTTTAACCCATTAAAGGCAATAAGCATAAAATTGTTAAATTAGTAATTATTTGTTTGAGAGGGGTTTGACTGCTTGTCTATATCGCATGTACCGTACTACGTAGAATAATGAGTACGACCGCTACAGTAAAATGTAAAACAATAGTTAAAAATGAATGGATTTCCTCTACAGACACAATATTTGCCCAGCTATGTCCTAACATTATGGCAAACAATTGAAATTAAGACACCCTAAATTAAAAAAATAAAAAGTGTTCTCAAAGAGATGTGACATCTATTCTCATCATTCGCGCCGCAATGGGAAAGAACTTTAAAATTCACATAGATTGGGCGGTCCATTGTATCTTAGTTTATGGTATATGGATCTTTAAACAGCATGTTATAAAAATTTTAAAGAAAATTTAAAGGGTGTAACAACAATGGTAAGTATTTCAGCGTATGTGAGTCCAACTCGGACTTGACAGATTTACTGCAATTACATACTATTAATCTACGGACAGGTTTTTTAATTTTGATAGCAGTATATAATTTTTGACAAGGGCACAAAACAAACATGCTGAAAACTAAAGTTTACGCACGGTTAATTGAAATATTAATTGGCATTTTCTTCAGGGACCAAAGGCATGTAACACCAGAAAAAGTGGAAAAATGGTACAACTAAGTTTCTTATTCTGTTTTTAATATCAACAATATCCATTTCCGACCCCATAAATATATACAATATTTTGAATTCTTATGCATAGCAAAATCGATTGAGCGATGTCCGCTTCTATAGCTTTCCGCCTGTGTTCGGGTTGAAATCAATTTTGCCAAGAAACTAGATGGGCAAGAGAATATCTAAAAACGCCAATCAATCAGACATAGTTTCGGAAATTTTGCTATTGAAAATTAACAAAATCGGTCAATGCCCTTCGAGGCAGATAGCAAAAAACCACGCCTACCTCTAATTTTTATGCCATTTGAAATCTAGTTAAGTAAAGTAACTCCTATCAAAAAAAAAAAAAAAAAAAAACACTGTTTTCTTATGAATAGCGAAATCTGTTGAGCAATGTCCGTCTGTGCGTTCGTGTTAGTGTTGAAATCAAGTTTGCCTCGGCACAATAAAAAAATATGCCAATCGATCTGATATATTGACAAAAGAAGTGCTATTGGAAATCAGCATGTTCGGTCCATGTCCTTCGAGGCAGCAGGCAAAACACCACGCCTACCTCTAATTTTTTCATGTCATTTGGAACAATAAAGTAACTCCAATCAAAAAAATATATATATACGGGACGATAGAAAAAAACATCAAGTGTAAAACTAGCCGCTCGGTCATATTTTCCGAGTTACGGGGCTCTGAAATTTTAAAATTTCTTAAAATATCAATAGAGGTATCATTTAAAAGCTATTAAAGAGATATTTATAATACAAATAACCTTAGGTAGATAGACGCACTTAATGCTCATGAAGGATGTAGCGATCCAGAAAATGCAGCATTATGTTCTGCTGGTGTCAAATTTTTTTTTTGTTGTTTTCTTTGGAAAACGTCCACAAACATTTGTAAACTAATTTTTTTTCTTTAAAAAAAAGGTTTTTTAGAAATTTCAAATCATTTACAAAAGTATAATGATTAATAGCTTTAAATGGTTTTTTTACCATAACGCCAATTCAATTTATTACGTTATATTGGGAGTTTCACAGTTAGAATGACTCTGATGACGACATCGCAGAATAAAATTTCGAACAAGGTGATTGTCTTCATATTTATCTTAAACTTAGGACGATGAACCCAAGGGCTAAAAAAAAGATTCAAATAGGTCGAAGTATCTATAACCTCAATGTGTTTGTAATTTAAGTAATATATTCGTTTTAGGCTATAAAAATATATTTTTAAAACATAATTTTTAATTTTTGTAATTTTTACTCAAATTTTTCTTAATTCGTTTAAAAATTAACACAATAATTTGTAAATAATTTTGCTTTCGTAAAATATTTAAAACTAAAATAAAAACGTGAATTTATGTCAAACTAAATAATATGTTTGTTTAAAAAAAAATTCAAAATTCAATTCATTCAAAATTTTCACGTTTCGAGAAATGAAACTTTGTGTTCAACCTTTTTGAACGGATAAGTTACGTCAATTTCGGTTATTACGGAAAAAATACTGAAGGGTGATAATATTTCAAATATTTTATTTTTTTAGTTTTTTTCAAATTATCTGTGAAGAAACTATATATTTTGCTGTGAATCATTTTAAGGATTAAAACACAAAACTTTCTTAAGCAAACCACAAAAATGCAATCTAAGGTTATTCTAACTTTAAGACAAAAAGCAACATTTTTGTTAAGAAGCGGCTTAAAAAACTTTAATCTTTATGTATAAATAAAATATTAACTAAAATATATAAATTTACGTTGTTAGGGCTCCTTTAAACAGGGCTGGCTTTGAACTAATATTTGAACATTGTCAGGTCGAGAGATTTGTGTTTTCTAAACTCAAAATGTATTTTTGCCACAAGATAAACGCTTAAATTCACATGAAACAAACATAAAGTAGGCGTTATCAATTAGCTTTATGAATTATTGATTATATTTTTGTCTTTCAGCTAAATTTATGCACAAACAATTTTGCTTAAAAACCATAATTTTCCTTAATAAAAATTATAGTTTTAGAAACAAAAATTATAAATAACACGGATGATCCTTTAAAAACACTGGCGCTGGCAAACACAACAAGTGTCATTGATCTGTAAAACTGATGTTGCATGACAAAAGAGTTGTATTTGAAAGATCAACATTTGGTTTTATGAATCTTTTTTTTTTTAATTTTTAAATTTTTATATATTTTGTGTTGAAAGAAAAGTACTGATGTCTGTTGTAAGAAAGTTATCAAGTTCAATGTAAGAATAAGTTTGCTGTCTGGCCGTGTACCCTACCTAAAGGGAATCAATTAAGTAGTTCTAACTACTTTCTGTAGAGTAGTTTTGAAGTGGTAAAAACAGATTTTTGAGTCTCAATTCAAGTCGCACATAATTTTTTACTTAAGTTCAATTTAGCAATTAAATTGGTTGTGCTTCCTTTTTTTAGATTACTGTCGTTTATATTTAAAAATTCTATGTATAAAACTGTCTATAACCAGCGACCGTAGAGTGCACAATTCTGATCCAATTAATGTTTGTTTCGCTGCTCTCTTAAGTTGAATTCAATGTTTATAAACTACTTTGAACATTTCAGTCATACTTAAGTACAAATATCATGAAAATTGTATCAATGAAGAATATATGATCCAATTAGTGATTAAAGAAAAAAATATGATCCAACTTTATGACTTTATAAAGAAAGGCCTACACAAAAAG
This sequence comes from Gymnosoma rotundatum, assembly GCA_916610165.2. NCBI lineage: Eukaryota > Metazoa > Arthropoda > Insecta > Diptera > Tachinidae > Gymnosoma > Gymnosoma rotundatum. Next base: position 79,439,922 of record OU744340.1, read on the forward strand.
TCTTCCTCTATTTGATGGTTATTATTGCTTCTGCTGGCTCTGTTGACGGTTTCCTTTTATAAATGAAAAATAAAATTAGTTTCTTCATTCATTCGATCTTACTTAAAATGTCACATAAAGTTAAATGATAAATGTAGTTACACACTAACAAGTGATAACTTCTTTTTCAACTTGTACTCCTCAGAACTTTGTTTTTGTTTTTTTCTCTTTTTTGAAACTGTATTTTGCTAAGGACTGTTTTCATGCTTCTCTAGAGTTTTGAACACAAATTTCAAGTAGGTGTACAAGTAGTTTGTATATAAAGAATATTTTTTTTCTCAACCTAAATCAAGAAGGAGTCTTAAGAAAACATACTTATGTTTCAATTTTATTGTTGTTTGTTTTGCAATTTTCTGTAGAAATTTCGTAGGTGGCAATGCTGATTTTAAGGCTTAAAAATATATTTATTTTTTAGTCTAGCGCCAGACTAATTGACTCAACTACTTAACGCTGTTCGTGACAAGTGTTTCACAAAAGAGGTGTGAGAAGTTATTTAAAGTATTAAATAATGATTTGTTATTAAAACATAATTTAGTTTTTAGGGTGTTTTTGCAGCACTAAAAATTTTAAATAGCAAATCATTATTTATTTTAAAACGCATGTTTTTAATTATTTTAAAGAAGGCCAAGGTATTTAAAACCAAAAAAAAAAATTTTCATTTTCTACTCAAAAAATTGAGGTTTAATAAGAAACTGTTTTAAATCTGAAAAAGAAAATGATGGTTTGATGAAACAGGTTCTTATATTTTTTAGAATTTTATTTTACTCATACCAATTTTTTTTGCAATATAAAACAGCCTAAAGGTGTGTTTAGATGACGTGTATAAATCATATGTAATGTCAAATTTGCTATCCATATGTAATTTGGTGTGTATGTCAAAATTAGTGCTTTACATAATGTTCATGTTCAAACCTGCATATGTTACATTTATGTGACCCAACCTCTTGTTGTTGAAAAGAAAACTTAAATGCTTAAACTATTCTTGTATACTATACACACTTTTTAGCAATAACTTTTTAGAAAGAACAACGACAAGCACAATACTGCCTTTCTTTTTATTATTAATATCCAAATTGCTATATATGAAATTTTCTAATACATAAAATTGCACTTAGGCACTTGGCTGTGTTCGTTGTAAAGACACGTTATAAATTCAAAACTTCATGTTCAATTTTGGTATTTGGCTTAGTTTGTGTGAAGTACGTCCCAGCAAAAAAAATTTAAAAATGGTTATCGAGTTTCGAATTAATCATTTTGGCGGAAGGACTTCCCAACTAGATTACCAACCTCATGATTTTAACGAGGCATGAGACTTTTATAATCAATCAGGAAATAATGATGATCATTGGTACGTATTTTTCCTGTTTTTCGGACTAATGTGATAAGGTTTTGGAAGCAAATAACAATATAGGCAATCACAAAAGTAAATCATTATATGGCAAGTACTTTTTATTTTCACATTTAATTTGTTAGTTGCCTTAATATAGCAATTAACATACAAGTCTGGCTTATCGTACAAGCAAAATAATATTATGTTAGCAAGTGTTATTTATAAGTTGTAAAAAAGAAAGCACTTTAAAAATTTCCATTGAAGAAAAAACTGTTGTAAGCAAATTCATCTTTGGCGTGTTTTCTGCAACTTTTCGCTACCTGTAAAGGGCACACACGACTTTATCTTAAAAATCCATAGCACCCTGGAAAAATTTCCACTGGTAAAAAACTCACATATAATTTCCACAAAAAAAATCTTCTGTGTGTTATTTCTTATAAATTTTACCACCATTATAATTTTTTATTTTACGTACATATACATAAACATACGAAGACTTAAAAATTAATTTTCAAGTATACTTTCACTAAGACAAAATATGAATTACTAGAGGGTAACAATGGCAGTAATTCAAATTTCAATTCATGTTTTACCATAAAATATTTTGGCCCTAAATATAAGTTGTAATATTTGCTTTTTCAAAATGCAATAAGCGGTAATAACATTCAAGTACCGAATTTTAATATTTCTTTTGTACCATATAAAAAAAGGTTGAATAGTTTAATTTTTTCTGTCGTGAATGACATGTTTATGGAAATGCCCAAATATTTTTTTTAGCCCATAATTAATTATATCAATAATTATCTACAAAAGTTTAAAAAATATTGTTTTATTTTTAGAAATCTAACTTGTATCGTAAAAATATTTTGAGCGGAAATTTTAAAAGTGCAAGTTATCATCACTGAAACATCTCAAAATAGAGCGTGCTCCTTATAAAAGCTAACACATGTTATAACACAGGAAAATAAATAATATGTTATGTTTTATGAGGTTTACACGGTTTGTATTGATTTACATACACACACCTTAGAAACACAAAACTTAGGAATAAAATGTTAATTCAAAAATTATGAAATTTTATTATATATACTACGTTTATACGCACGCTATTTGTAAGTAAAAATTATTTGTTATTATTTAACTCACTGTTTATACAGCAAATTGCAAAGAATAATGTTTTTACATTTTTAGTATCAAAATTACAACAAATAGGCAACACAGCTATAAAACACATAAAAAAACAATCAACAGTAGAGACTGACTGTGAAAAAGACTAAAAATGTCTAAGAAGGGGTGCATTACACTTTCACTTAGAAATAATTTTCTTATTCAGGTATTATTTTTGTGACTTAGTTATTTGCAAATCACATAGTAAATCAACGTTAGGCGGCGAAATTTCTTATTTTTTACTAATCACTTACAGAGTCGGCCTCTGACGTAACGTGTCAACTTAGTTACTTTGAGATTAAATTTTGTTTATTCCCTGCAAATTCAATCCACAATAGAGGAAAAAGCAACTTACTAAAATACGATTGTTGTCTGTATTTTAGCTTAAGTTATCCTATTAGGAATAATGGCTTGTTTTTTTTTTTTTTTTTTTTTTTTGTTCACCCTAATTTTCTGGAAATCAGTCCTATTAAAGTAAGTAAAGGGAGTTCTGCCAGTTCATATGCCAAATAACTTTGAACTATTAACTGTTTTATTGCAAGTTTTCAGTCCAAAATTCTCTTAAGTGCAAAAAAAAAAAATTAATTTCTGCTTCTTAAAATTTAATTTAAAATTTAAGAGAACACATTTATTAAAATTTTGATCACATAGCAGTTCTATGACAAAGTATTGGCCGTTTATGATTCTTCGTGTTACTCGATTTAAATTTAGCCATCAATGAATAAATAAATAATAATAATTTAGGTGGTGCGCAACGTCCACAGACACACTCATCCGAGAGACCAAATTGAACCCAACGCATACTGTTTCAAAGTTCTGTCCTGTTTAATGATTTGTAATACAAAAGACATCCCTCCATTTTGAGAGTTTTTACAGGAACTATTCAAATATTTCGAGCCTAATCTGATTCAAAGGGCAACCTGAAAAGAGCTTTACTTGAGATTGTATAATAATTGTCTAGATTCTTCTCATCATTGCATTCAAATTATTAATATAAGGGTTTTTACCTCCAAAAATTTTAGATGTACATAGTTAAAAATTCTCTTGTATTAGAGATAGTTATCGTTGTGTCTTTTAATTTGGACTGTTCAAGAAAGATTGATAATATATTCTTATTTCACATACAGTTTCTAAAAAATTCGAATCGATTAGCATGACAATTGTTACATGGGAGTAACTAATTAAATTGACTAATTCATTGAAAATTTATTTAGCATTGAATGTTAAATAATGCTAATGATTTTTTGGCATTACTGTTATTTTCACTAGTGTTTAATGCTCTCTAATGAAAAGGTTTCTTTGATAATTAATTTAAAAACAAATTCATTAACATTGAATAATGATGAAATGGTTTTTAAGCATTTCGATTAGAAAACGTCACTCCTTGTCTTTGTACAATAAATTAACACTTGAAAGTATAGTAAAGAATTATTTAAAAACAGAATGTGTGAAATATGTATTAAAAAAATGAGACACTATACGAACATATAATAAGTACTGCTAGCTGCTGGGGAATAAAATGACTTCAGATCTCAGACATCAAATTTTACACCTATTTTACTTAAAATTGATAAATTAATAAAATGTTCAAATATAGATCAATCTACTAAAGGGCTTGTTTGTTTTATATAGTTCTTTTAAAAGATCTGCTATCATTAATTTATTTTTTTATAGAAAATTTCTTTAAAATTTAATTAACATTAGTAAAAAAAATTATAATTAAAATAAAATTATTATCATTAAATGGTAGTGAAATTTTTTTCTTTGTTTTATTTCAAATAATGCCAATGATATTTCAATGGCAATGTAAAACTCCCAGGTAGGATAATTGGGTTAGAATGATATGTATTTGACGTAGTATCATAAAACAATATCAAGTTTATCTATATTAATCACGTACAGTACTGCTACAATTAGCTGTATAAAAAAATTTATGCCCAAGGGATTTCTAATTTAGATATAATTTGGGATAGAAACCAAGTTCTGCCGACTGCTAATTATTATTAGGTAAGGGCTTAAAACAACAGAAATATTGATATTCCAGAAACTCATACTGCATATCAAGTTCGTGTGTGTTAGTATTAAAGCATTTTATTTTATTTTGCAAATTGTGTGCGAATTCCCTTTAAAATTTTTATTTAAAATAAACTCTTTTATCAGTCAAGCAAATAAATCTCTTTGAGAAAGACAGTTATGTTTTCCAATCAGGTTTATAATCATTATTTATATTCATACAGTTGCACTTCAATATTTTCTCATCGGCAGAACCATCGTTATCATTTAAAACAGTTTAAAAGTACGACTTTTCTTAATTTTAATCAAACTTTGCAGTTAAAAAGGAAAAGAAAGAAGAAAAAGAGTCAATCAACTTTTAGAGTTCATTTACTGCTTGATAAACAAAAGTGAACGCGATACAACTAAAATTAAAAACTCTACATTATCTGGTTATGTGTATTATCTAATTCCTTATACTAGCAATATTATTTAAGTATAAAACTAAAGTTCTACAAAAAATATAAAAAAATAAAAAATTAACCACTTGCAGCTAAAATATCAACAACGACATTTTATCATAAAGTTAACTCCAGGCTGCCGGGCTACTACAGTCATGGTGGACGGACAGATACAGCAAATACTTACAGACACTGTGACTTACAAAACTGAACTAGTTTCTTTATGCGAAAGTATCAATATTACTGACGTCATATTCATCCAAGCCACATAATGAATTATATATATTTTTATATTATTTCAGAGACATCTTCCTACCACAACAAAACAAATAAACGATAAAAACAAAATTAACAACAGTTGCATGCAGTATTTTTTCAAACATTAAATATGCATCACAAAATTTAAAATGAATATTTGTTGCATGCTAGCGATGGCAAGAGCAGATAATGATAGAAAAACGAAACGATGATACTCATCAACAGCAGACTTTACTATGGTTTCTGTATTTTGATGACATTGGAAACTATAAAGAAATCAGTGTAATTGGATAAAAAAAAAATTAAAAGCAAATATAATCCTAGATCGAAGAAAAGTTTTAATGAGTTAAAACCATGAAATCTATCGAAGAGTGATGTTATTGGAAAATATCTAAGTGAAATACTATTTGATTTGTAACAGTGTTTACATCCACTACGAGAAAATAAAATAAAAATTGAGGTAGATAGGTCGGTTTGGAAGGGCTGAGAAACCCCAGATCAAATTTATCTTCCCAGGATATTTTTTTTCAGGAATTTAAAAAAAAACTCTTTCATTTTCGTTAAATGATAAATACTGGGCAAGTAACCAAAATGAAGTGAAGGATATTGAAATTTTGCTGGGGATTTTTATCTTTTTCTCCCCACTGCAATTGGTGACAATTATAGATAATATAAAATAAATCGATATCGACGTTATCTATAAAAAACACTGAAACGTATTACATTCTAAGAATGCAATGTTTTTTTTGAAGTTTTATAAGTATAAAAAACATTCGTTATAAATTGGTCAGAAGAAACTCTTATTTTTGACTTAAGGAGAATAAAAGAATTTCAGATCGCCAGTATAATTGCCTTAAATAGATGGTTCTAAAACGTTAAGAAATTAATGTTTTGAAATATGTATACTGCGTTTTCCAAAAAATTTAAGATTTTCTTTGCCTACATCCCGTGCATTTGAGCGTTTGAAATATAATACTTTTTTGCTATTTATAAGGTGGGATCCCTGTTTTCAAAGGGTCTTTGTTATCTTTACGTTTCAGCTTCGCCAAAAACGGACCCATAATTTCCTCGATTTACAAAAACTATTTTTTACCACACTTTAATTTTTTCCCCAATAGATAAAAAACAAAACTATAGAAAACAAACATAGAATAATTAGTTAAATCGCTGATGTTTTTTAAAACCACATCCTACTGAGCATTATTTTTTAAGGAAAGATTTTATGAAAGAAAAGAATTAATATCCAAATTATATTTAAAAATTGAAAAGAACGTTCACTTATGATATAATGTTAGATTTTATTTTTGGACTTTGTACGAGAACACACTCAAATGTGCCTAGAAACCGACAAACTATTAAAACTAAAACTCAAATTATAAATAACTAGAAAAATTAAAAATTTTTAAAGTATGCGTATTCCAAATCCTTCATTTTAAGCAGCTAAATCTTAGAGAGATATGTTATTAATTAGCCATTAAACCTTATTTTCTTTAATTAGTTACTCGTAGATAACATTTATTGAGCTTGTAACCCTACATCTATTTTAAGTTATAATAAATTTTCCCCCATTTTAGAAGAAGACGTCTTCGGCATTCTTTTCTTATTTATGGATAATATTTGGCAAATCAAATCAAAAATTAGCGTTATATACATATGTAAGTGTGTAACATGGCCAAATAAATAATACACGGCTACAAAAACAAAAAAATATATAATATTGTTGGTACAGAACACATCGCTGATTTCAAAGTAGCTGACTAAACAACAAAAATAACCGAATTCAATTTGTCCTTTTATCCAAGGCGAATGAATAACCAGGTGGCAACGTAGGCGAATTTATATATAAAAACTCTATATATAAAAAATATACACAGATTTTTAAGATATGAAGTTTGACAGTAGTGTTTACATCGGAATTAAATTAATTCTCCTACGCTGCCACCTGGTAATAGATTCACCTTGCTTCTATCATTATTTGGTACATTAAATAAAGTACCAATAACTCATATTTCATTTTTTGGTTTTGAAATAAATTTTTAAAAATTTTAAAGTTTTTACTTGTTCAATTACTTAAAAACTTTTTGTTTTTACAATTATTTAAAAATTTTGGTAACAATTGCGAACATAAACAAAAAACAGTTGGTCTATTAAGGTACAATTATGCGAACGTCCACTTAAGCTAACCTAACTGCCGTTTGTTTTAAGTACACTAAAACAATGCAAACGCTTACCGATATTAACTGTCATGTTGCCGAGCGCTTCAACCTGTATAAAATAGATTTTGACGGCATTGTTACGTGACTTTCGTAAGACAGTGCTGGAATTCATACATTCATATTTGTTAAATACCATTGTGGCACATTTGCCCGTTTATGGTACTTTTAAAGTAATTGATAATAATTATATAAAAGTATAAAATATAAATTTAATAATAATAGTTATATTAAATAATAATATTTTTTAAAATATATAATTAAATTTGTCAATACATGGAATGAAAGTAATTTTCGAAGCTAATCTAGTACTTTTTCCAATTTCACATGTACAAAACAGTAACTACAACTGTGCCACAAATCTCAACACTGTTCTGAACAGCTGGCAGCAAATTGTGTCAGCTTTTGTAATTTAATATTTTAAGACCACGTGTACTTAATTCGCCGTTGCCTGTAACAATTTGGGATGTCCATCGGGATTGTTTTAACACTTTGATGCGTGGTGTACATTAGAATGTACGTCGATTTTATCAACCCGTCACTGGTTGAAAATTTAGCATACATGCAATTAATTTGCAGTTACAGATTCTTTGTGAAGTTGTTTTTTAAATTCTAAAGAACTTGTAAAATTTCAGACAACTTGAGGACAGTTTTATATATTTTGTCTAGTCATCATTGACGCAGCCCCTTATATGCGAAAGTTTATTTTCAAATTAGAAAACAAAAAATGAATTTTCTCCCTTATTTTTCATGAATTTTTAAATGTTGCTTTTATTTATGTTCATACACTCATATATATGTATATTAAAAAATTTAAAACAAATAAAGAATAAAATAAAGTGATAAATTTCTAGACTTAAGCAGATTTTACATTAAAACGTACTTCTTCAAAACCCACTTTGGAATAAAAATTGGTCCCCATAATTTTTTACACATGTTCTTTGAAGCCTTTTTAAGCTATAAAATCTATATATAGAATTTTTAACGCCTGAAATTAATTCCCGTGTCAAAGGGTTAAAAAAAAGATATTCAGGATTGAAAAAACTTTAGGAATTTTGAGGTTTTTCGTAATTTTTGAATCTTTGTGCTTTTAAGTCTACTATATTTTTGACTTCTCGAAACATAAATTCAATAATTAATTGACTGTTTAAGTTATTTTTTTTTTTTATAATATGTTCATAATTTATATTAACGTTTTCTATTAATTTTTAAAGTTTTGACACATTCTTATCACTTAAAACTTATTACGGTCACTTGTTAACAAAAACCTAACGCTTCTTTGCTGCCATTTTATTTACAAGAAACAAGTTTGTGCAATTTTACCGCAATACAATAGTCTGAATTTTCGTTACATTTCATTTTATGCATTTTTAAAAAGTTTTCAGTTTTGGATTTCATGCTATCAATCTAATGTGCATGCCCATCTCTAATTTTAATGTGAAAATAATAAATAATATAGAAAGATATTTACTTTTAATATATTTTTTATCTATTATTATTTAATTATTTTGTTGTTGCTTTTTCTATACAATCGATACAACTAACTAACGAATAGTCCACTTCGTTACATAATACACTATACAACATAGACTGTGAATTGCACAAATGTGTAGCAAACGCAATTACAAAACAAATAAATTTAAAATCTTAGTAGTGACTTGATACGAGTATAAAACAGCAAAAGCAAATATGTGCAGTTGATTTTATTATTTTGTTGTTGTTGATGAACTGATTTTACCGCCGTTTAATATACTGATGACGATCGAGTCGGCAGCTATTGTAAAATACCAACACCACCAGAATACGTTGGCAAGAAAAAAAATGTGATACTCCTGATGCTGCTGCTGTTTTTTTTTTTATTGTTTTTTTTTTCTACTTTACAGAGGCTGTGACGATTATTTCCTGATGACGATAATGACGTTACCGATGACGGTGGTGATTTTGTTTGCTTGCACTGATTGCTGCAACAAGTGGTAGAAAGAAGTATTAAGTACGAGTAGTTGCTGTATGCCTTCGCAAGATGATGAGCTTTTTCCATATGCATATTCGCAAACAAATTTAAATATAATGTGCTGGGCTTTATGTGCATATTACATACATACATATAGACATACATATTTGCATGTACATACATATGTTTGTTTGTTTGCTTGTGAATGTGTGCTAGTAGACATTTTCATTCTGGTCTAAATGAATGAATACGAAGTATTTAAGTGAGTATGTGAGTCTACTAACTGACTGGTCTTGACGGACTGACTGGTTGCTCATGGAGTGTGTGTTGGCATGCAAACTTCATGCAAAACCACCACGCGACCACTGGGAGTCAAATCCTGTTTGATTTTTTTTTCTGTACTCGTACTTTAACTTAATATTACTTTGGCATCATCTAAATATTGTTTATTTCTGTTGTTCATATTATCGTCGTCCAATTTTTTGCTTTTTTCCTTTTTATTTATTGTTAATGTTGTAGTTTGTTGTCGTTGTTTGTACGAAACTTTAATTTAAACACATTGTAATTGTTTAAAGTTTCTCATAAAGAGCTGAGTTTTGCTGCATGTTAATCATTAGTTGCTCGCGTATTATTTTTTAAGTTTAATTCAATTTCTTTTTTCTTTGTTAATGTTAGAACTGATCAAGTGGCACAACGTCTTCGCATTTTATGGTTTGTAATTATTAATTTATTGATTGTATACCGTGTTTAGACATTTCCAGTTGATTCATTTCAATTGAAAATCGTTACTGAGAACACTTTCGTTGTACTTGAAATCTAATGATGGATTTATAATAATATGTAAAAATGTCTTATTTAGTCATTTCTGAAATGCTTATTTAATAAATATAAAAATATATATAGTGTTATTGCTTTATTCGAATAATTGTGTATAAGCTAGTTAAGATTAGAAATATTTAATTGTTTCCTTTCAAGATGTACAGTGTTTCATAAAAATATAATTATACTGGATGTAAATATGAATATTTGATGTGGAGCTGGAAAATTTCAAACTATTTTACAATTACCTTGAAATTTATAAATCGCTATCATAGTGAAATCAAATCTCCATTAATGAAAGTTTCATAATTAAGTGATGGATTCTTAATTAAAAAAGTCATGAGTTTGATTATCTGCTATCGAAGGTTCGAATAAGTGGCCACCTGCCTAAATTATCACAAAATAAAGAATCTGAATATTTGCAGTTGAGCTGGCAGTAAGGTCATCATTGGCTACTTAAAGGTTGTATATCACACTAAATCTGGTCCAAATATACTTTAGATCCAAGAATGCGATGGCTGATACTCCATAATGAGGCGACTAATATCTCTTGTGGCATTTTTCTTTCCCCGAAGGTAGTTTTTGCGATATCTCCAAGATAAGATGGTCTAACAAATCGACCTGCTTTATTAAAAGCAGATTGATGAAATTTTTATGATTTTACCGGATTGCAAATACGTACTTTGGTGCTACAGTTGATGCGACATTAGAAATTGTTTGTGGGATTGGTCTCCCAACATTTGTAATTATTGAGGACCCTTTACCTTATTCATTAGAAATAGTGAATTAATTCGTACCGCACTGCGCCAGGAGTGACTAATATGTTTCTATGTGCCTCCTCCCTTTCCCCTTACCTCTAACCTCTTTTCTCATTTTTGTATCCTCTATTCACCAACTTATTTTTATCTTTCCTTTCCCCATTTCCCATCGCGGTATTTAAAGAAGATACCGGTATGGACCGAACTTAGTTGGGCTAAAGCTCCCCGCCTAATCTAATATAAAAAAGGGTTCGAATTATTGTCGATTCCACATTGTTTTCCACATCTATCAACCACCTCAAATTTCAGCTCCAAGGCTTAAGTAAGCAGTTAGTTTTACTTTGTAAAAGGCTTAAGGCTTATAGCAAAGACAATGGAATGTTAAAAAATAACAAATTAATTCTTATTGTTTTAAATTAATATATACATGCAACCATAAATACATATGTATGTATATATTTATTTACGAGTATTTATATACATATTGCCACCTTACATTTTTAATCGTAGCGTTACAATCAGAGCGACCGACGAAATCAATCACTCGATATGTCATATTTTGTATACGACGATTAACGTTTCTAACTCAAGTCAAAGAAACTTGTAAAAGCATAATTTAAAAGAACATAATATAAATTTACTTCTACAATAATCTGAACGATTAAATATATCTTGCAAAAAAAATAAGACTTTTAAACAGATTTCATCTTTCTGTCTATAACGATTCAAAAGTATGGGCACGTACAATAAATAAGATTAACTATTGAGACACCCTTATATTCCATCTCCAAACTTTATACTTGTAATAGCAGTCTTAGCACTTCAGCTCCTTGTTAATTTCTATCGTCTGTTGACAACTGTTCAGCAGTTTGCCAATATACATCAAATTACAGCAACGATAGGGGCAAAATTTAATTTCTAAATTCAAATTTTATACTTGCTGTTATAGTCGACTTAGCAATCAGTTTCTTTGTAAATTTCAACCGTCTGTCTATAAAGGTTCAATAGTTTAGCCACATACATGCATCAAATTATATCAACTATTGGGACACCCTTTTGTTTCTGGATTCGAATTTTATATTTGTGGTTATAGTGGAGTTAGCAATAGAGGTTCTTTGTAAATTTCAAGCATCTGTCTACGACTGTTCAGAAGTATGGAAATATACATCAAATTTAACGAACTATTGGGCCACCCTTTAATTTAAAATATTGAATAGTAATAGTTGTTCTACGTAATACTTGCATGCGTTTCTCTATAACGATTTAAAAGATATGCCCATATAAGTAAATTAACATAATTTATGAAAACACCCTTTAATTTCTAAATTCAAATTATAAACTTGTTGAAATAGCGGTCTTATCAATGCATATTCCTTGTAAATTTCAACTATCTGTCTATAACGATTCGAAAGTTTGTCCATATATATCAAATTACATTAACTATTAGGATACCCTTTAATTTTTTATCCAAATTTTGTATTTAGCAATACAGGTTGGTTGTAAATTTCAAGGGTCTGCCTACAACTGTTCAAAAATATGACCATATTCATCAAATTAAATGAACTATTGGGGCACCTTCTAATTCATAATTTTGAATACTAACACTAGTACTAATGGTCATAGCAATCGGCATTCTGTTCAATTTGCAAGCGTTTGTCTGTAAAGGTCCAAAGGATAGGCCCATATAGGTCAATTAACGTTGCCTATGGGGACACCGTTTTAGATTTATTTTTTTATTACTTTTTTTTTTATTTTACAGTGGTGTCCTTTACGGTTCATTATTCACGTATAAACATGTATGTTGTATGGGGACACCCTTTAATTTTCAAGATTATAATTTTCAAGATTCAAGATTATATTTCAAGTAAAGAAAACTACAAAATGTATTTGGAAATGACTGAGTAATGGAGGCACAAATATAAAAAAGGAACATTCAACAAAATTGTTATCCTCCTTCTTTATTTGATGACGTTTAAAAAGATGGCGCTCTTCAAATATCTTCCAAATGGCAGCTGAGTTTCCAAAATTGTTGATATAATAGTGTTTTTTATTTTTGTTTTTTGTCATCAATTTATTTAAAATATTACTTTAAAGACCGCATTTACACATAAAAAATCTTTAAACATACTATTATTAAATAAAACAACTTGCAACTATTTACAAAAAACTGGCAGACAGCTCTCGTATTGAACTCCTAATCCAGCCTCATCATTACATAATCATAATTTTATAATATTGAAACGAGAAAGTAAAGGGGAGAGGGGTCTGGGTGGTCATTTAACATAAAACATTACAAATTCAAACTTGAAAATGATGCATTACATTGTGCTCCAATCCACATGCACTCATACTAAATGACTAACAGAAGAACTGATGGTAGTGATCTTTATAATAATTGGTGATGAAATTAATGGGTGCAACTTATAAATAACAACGAATGGCAGTTTTTCTTTTTTTTTAATACACCACGGTAAACGATCGTCGTTGATGTTTTAAATTAACAAAGAAAAAAAATTAACAAAACTACTCATACTCGTTTGTGACTTTTTCAAGCTAGAAAAGATGGTGTTGTGGAACATGAGAAAATCGTAGTTGAGTATAAAAAATTTATAAGATGACCGAAAAAGATCACTTATCTGCTGGACAATAATAATGTGACTATGAAAGATGAAGGCATTGAGAAACATACCATGCATTATATATAGTGTTCTTATTTTTAATTATTTTATTTTTTCTAAAATTCCTTGATTGTAGATGATGATATTTTTTTAAATATACGGTTTTAATAACAATAAGAAAATGAACGTTTTTAATATTTCATTGTGATAATGAAACATTTAAAAGATTAATAACTTTATTATTCATATTACAGTGCAACTAAAACAAAATAAGCTGATGGCTTTTTTCCTAAAAAAAAAGCAATAAAACAACTTCTGTGTAAGTTGTAAATAAATAACCTTTTCAAAATGAAAATTAGTTTGTGTGTGATATTTTAAAGTCAGGGCTACTACTCATGACCGTTTTTATTTCTAACTTCTGTAATTTGTATTTTAATCTGCCTATTAAAAATGACTATTGTCAAAAGTTGCACTTGAAATTCAGGTACTTATTCGTCCTGAAAATAGTTGTAGCCGGATTATTTACCTGTTTTATTGCCAGCGCCGTATTGAAAAAGTTAATTTGGAATTTCCATTAATAAAAATATGTATCAGTGTTGGCTACTTATGTATTACCTGAATTAGTTTTAAAAACACACTACAGCACACTCATTATTACCTTATTATACCCCTTTTCAGAAAATTTCCGTTTAATACTTTTAATGTGTTGCTCTTCGCTTTAAGTTGTTGTTTATCACAAATCCCGTTTTTACTTACAAATTTGAATTGATTTTTATATTTATCACACAGTTTTTTTTTCGAACCGTAATATCAATAATTTTTCTGTTTATTTATATTTGAATTGTTCAAACAACTTTTAAAATATTTCCGTATTTATGCAGCAAAATTGGTGCAGGATGTTTATTTATACTTAAGTGTTGAAATTAACAGTTGTATAGTTTAGAAAACTGCGTTATTTTAGGCATAACGTTTAGTGGTAAAAACATCCCTAATGAAAAACATGTCCTAAAATGAACGCAGAATTTGCCATGTTTTTTGCTGGCCTAACAGATTTTATATATTTGAAAAATACTTCAATAAAAATTAATATTTAATAGCTGATGTTTTTGTAAAATCTTTCTTGGATATGAAAAAAAAGTCACTTAATATTAGAAAAACAAATGAATACACAAGGTTTAATTTTGGCGGTGGTTTGAAGGTTGAAAAATAATTTTTCGAAAATGAGTTGTTGTTGTTCACATGTGATTTTAAGAAAAATGTGTACCGTTTTAATCAATTTGGCTTTTGATATAAGACTGAGGTTTTATATACAACATTTGGATCCACTGATGAGCTATAAATGAGCAGTAGCGAAATGGCAATATGGCAATGGATATGTTTTCCCCGCTGTAATACATTTCATTCTGTAGTTTTAAATAAAAAGTATTTCATGAGAATATTATGAAATATTTATATTTTTGAAGAAATGAAGCACCATTAAAGTAAATTAACATTAAAAAAGATGCCGAATAATAAATTTTAATATTGATTTAAAGAAAATATATATTCAAATTTTACAAAAAAAAAATCTTGAGGAGGCACAAAAAACTATTTCCTACAATAAAATCACAAATGGATTTAAACTACTTTTTTTCTTTAGATTCCGATCTATTTTCTTTATAATTATGAATAGTCCTTTTTTAGTTTTAATGTAAAAATTTTGTCTACAAAAAAACGCTTATCTTAATAAAAATAAGTTTAAGCTTTATCGCAATTAAAATTCGAAGAATTTTTGTTTTTCTGGATAACAATTATTCGGAGTAAAGTAAGTTCTGTGATAAACCTGATGATTTCAACAAATATATTCAAGCGACAAAAAATGTTTCATTAAATTATTTGAAGAAATTACACATGCACATCTATAATTAACATTTAGTGAATTTCAGATAAAGTCAGTGATGTGTTCTGCATGTGCGATATGAGGACACGACGAATCAAGTTTTTAGTAGTTTTATCGATTGTAGCGGAATAATGCCAATAAGCCTTAAACTGGCCAGTGACAACTGAAATTTGTTTTCTGCAAAGGCAGTCTATTTAGCTATCTTAGCAATTTAAATTATAAAGATTAAAAAAAAATTATATTTCTTATATATGTTAAATGTTATTAAAGTAAAACGCCCTACTTAGCTGACGTCACTAAATAGTCAACAAAGAAAAAAAACAATAAAACAAACACTGTTATAAATATATATGTACACAACGTGTACCGCAGGTTTCTAAAAAATTTAGCTTTCTATTCATTAGGCGCTTTCCAAGAAGGTTCAATAATTAATTTGTAGGGGTTAGTGGTTACTTCCCTTTTAAAGAAAATTAAAAGATATTTTAAAAACCATTCGTAAATAGCTATGTCATTGATATACAAAATATTTAAGAACAATAATTTGTTTTTTTGTATAAACCAAGGCAGATTAATATACTAGGTAGTGGCAGTAGATCAGTTGACTTTCTTGTTTATGTTTTCAGATGTCATATTTTGTTTACACTTATTATTTTTTTTCCTACAAAATTTTTTTTCTTACAGTGTAGTTGCGGAAATTTTTTTAAAATTTTCATAAAACAAAATTGTTTCACACACTTTTTGAAACTGAATTTTATTTACAAATTGTAGGCTTCGCCTCTTCATGATTTGGTTTGCTCATTTTATATGTTAAACGCAGGAAGTTTGGTACAAAATGTGTTTATACACATTTTTGATTTTTACATATAAAAAATAAGCTGACATAATCACGAGGTTTAGGAAGCTCCTTGAATAAAGCAAAATGATGCTACATGTAAGTAGCATCAAAGGAAAGCTTATGACGTCTAGATTAATAATATTCTAATTATTTTTTTCGAGCTACATTTTCAAAAACTGAAAAAATCATGTTAAGATGGGTTTTTGAGAAATTAAATATCGGGCTATTCCTACAAAATTTTTAAGTAATACAGCTAAAAGTGTTTGTAATCAAATGGTAAAATAAAATTTATTTTTTTTTTGTTTTACCATATAAATTCCCGGAAAGGAGAAAATGTCCCAAAAAATTGTTTTTTTTAAAGAGGCCTTAGATAATCACGGGGCTGTCAAATGGTTGTATGTAGCCAAAATTTGGAGACTTACCGTTTACCTTTTTTAATCGGTGCTTTGCACTCCGAGGAATTTTACAATAATTTTAAAATTTTGTTCCAAAATTGGCAATGTTGGAAAGGGCTGGAGGGGAACCGTTATAATTGTTGATCTTATTTTGCTTTAGCTTTTCTTTAAAATTGTTTAAACAAATTTGCTACTACTGAAGTAAATTTAAATTACATAAGCAAAGAAAAGAATACTACCTTTTTGCGGAAAGTCCTTAAAAAACGATATTTTTTTACATTTTCTTAATCATAACTTTAAACTTGTTTATTTTAAATTTTATTAATAATGTAGCAAATGTCTTAAAGTAATAATCCGATAATTAATAAGCGTACTACGCCAAAACACTAAGTTAAGATAAGCTAAATTTTAACATATTTTTATAGACATTTTCAAGGTTTGATTAAATTTAAAAATCTTAACATTTGAGTTAAAAATAAACTTATCACATTTGGGTACGTTAGACATTTAAAAATACTGCTCTGCCTCTATAGAATTTCGTTGTGATATATTAAGTGGTTTATATGATACCCAATTTTGCAAAAAAAAAACTTTTTCAAACCACTGTGCTTTATTTGAATTTGACATCTGAAAATATATTTTACACAAACAAAATACATGTTGTTTACTTATTGTTGTAGTTGTTTTAGAACTGCTATTACCTGTAAAATTAATTTGCCTTGGTATAAACTTTAATTTTATTTTTTTTTATTCAACCCAAATTTGGTTTAAATAATAATACTTTTTTCAAACTTATATCTGAAGAATAATTTAGAAATTATCATAGGAAAAATTATTATTTGTGGTTATTACTAAATTTTAATTCTTTTTATTGTTTTCTTTTAGAATTTTTTATTTCATTATTTATTTGCCTTTTTGATTTAAACTAATTCTCATTTAGTTATTAAGAATCTGGAGTTTAATTTCAGCAAAATTTGGGTTAAGTCCACTGATGAGTTATATATACGTAATAGCATATAACCATATCGATATTCTTCTTTTGCATTCATTTTGAAGTTTATTTTTGATGATTAATGTTCATGAAAAAATCATAAATATTCCTTTTTAAATTACTATTTTCTGATCAAGCGACAATATGTAAATCCTGATAAAAAATGCTTCCCTAAACAGCTCAGTAAACGGTAGCGAAAAGTTCCTCGAGACTTGCTCACCCATCATAATCAATATGAGTGATTTAGTCGGGGAAAAAATAGAACAGTAATTTTAAAAATATTTATTTAATTAAATATTTCCGTGGCTTAAAAAATGCTTTAATTTAATCTGTCAAATTAAAACAAGTAATCGTCTGATATTCTTATGAATGAAAGAAAATTAGCTGTTACAGATATCTAATAATTATTAATGCTATTGTCAAATTTGCAATGCAATGCAATCTAGAGATTATTATCAAAATATCGCATAGTCGTCCAGTTTTTATTTTTTTAACAAAGAAGTTAAAAATAAAGCAAAATAATTCCAGTTCTTAACTGGCGAATGAATATATTTATTTCTGGAAAGGTAATTTATTAATTCAATGAACCCATTAGAAAAACAACCTACAACTTTTAACCACAATATTGAAAATATTCATTTTTGTACACATTTTGTTAAGTAATTTAAAGTTTGTTGAAAGCATAACAGAAACCAAATAAATTTTAAATTGTTCTCTCTCTCACTTTTACCGAAATAAAAACAATTTGTTGTATTTAAAATCTATATATAATTTTTTTATTTACTCATTCATATACTTGTCTTACCAAGTTATAATCTTAAAACTAATTAACATTGAGGTTTTTACTTATTTAAAATATATCTTAAGATCTAAAATAAAATGCTTAAAGTCTTCCATAAATTATTAACTTAAAATACTTTTTTCAATCATTGTCTTCTTTAGTTCTACAAAAAAAAATTAAACTAAATTATAAAAATTTATGGTTAAAGGCACTTGAGTTTAAGAAAAAGTTCTAATATTTATGCACAAAAATATAAAAAAATATTTGACTAGATGTATGAAACATTAAAAAATATATATTTTACACACTGGCAAATACAATGAAATTCCCTGATTTATTTTGAATAATTTTTGATTATGTTTTTGTTTTCCTTGATTTTAAACAGTCTTAAATATTTGTAAAGAGTTGGAATTACTGTTCTTGCCACAAAGAAATATAATCCAAAATTTCCTCATCGTCTGGCGTGCAGTCCTCCTCATCGAGTGTAAAATTATCATAAGGTTCAAATTTCAATTGTAAATTTCCATCGAAATGGGGCGGAGTAGTTTGCTGATTTTGCTGGAAAGTTGGCTGCAAATCTTGTACTAATTGTGCTTGTGGATTTTGTTCAAAGCTGGGAGAATCATATGATAAGCTGGAGCCAAGTGTTGTGGTAGGTGAATGACATCCTGTATTTTCCAACAGTGCGGTCTGATCATGAGGTGGTGAATAGGCATTTAGAGACACCGGTGAAAGAAGAGTAGTGCTGTTATTGTAGGCATTGCTTAGATTGGCAGCTTGTAAATTGGCATCTAAAAGAGATGGCAGAGGGCTTGAAGGCTGGGTATAGTAGACATGAGTATTTGTGTTGGTGTATGATGACGGCGATGAAGAACCTGTTGACAAAGAACTGCTAAAGGAACTATTACTGGCCGAATCACAGTTGGAACTATTTTGTGTTTCAAATTGTAGCTGTTGCTGACTTGAGCTGCCTCCATTTAAATCTTCTAAAAGATCTTGTAATCTTCTGATATATTCAACTGCTATGCGCAATGTATCCACTTTACTTATTTTCTTTTGTGGACCACGTCCACCTCCCTTTGTTAGATCAGCTATAATGGATTGCGGTATATGTTGGCGCAGACGCGAAAAACTATTATTCACTTGTTTAACACGATTACGTTCTCGAGCATTGCGACGCAAAACCGATTGCGTTTGATCTGGATTATAGGCAGCTGGACAATTAGCGGGCACCTTACGCGTTTTACCATCCTCCACTATGGGATGGGGTTGTATGGGAGGATATTTTTGCATACTTTTAATCGACAGAATTGTAGTTGGAAATAAATGTTGCTGCTGATTATTTATTTGACTACAAGTAACACTTGACATTGTCTTTTGTACACACAGAGTTTTTCAGTTTGTTTAAGATTTTTCGTTAATTAGAAATCTTTTTTATATTGATTTTTGTTTCAGTTTAATTCACTTGATCCTACGACACCTTGTTAAAGAATGAGTCCCTTAGTCCTAAACCTTTGCATTAAGTACTCATGCTCACGCAAGTTGCCATGGTTTTAGTAAAATTGTTTTTTTTTTCTCTCCTCAATTTGCTTTTTAGTATTCACTCTTGCCTTGTGCTTAGTTTTAAAAGAAATACCTGCGATCTTGTTAACAGGTAAATGAGAGAAAAATCTAAGAGAGTTATAGAAAAATACTCTTGTCCATCATTTCCCTCTCTCTCTCTATCTCGCTCTCTCTCTGAATACGGATTACACAGGTAAGACTTGCTTCGTTTGTCTCAAGTAATAAAAATCTTATCAGTATTTTTTTCACTGCTTTGCAGCCAGGTAAATATTTATGAAATAAATCCTTTATGTTGTTTGAAGATTTAAACTGTACTGGGAATAGTTTCTATGATGTTTGCAGCCATATATTTTTTACCCCTCCTTTTGCGTAGAGGTTTACAACTCTCCTCTTTATTTCTTTGGTTGAATTGCTAAAAAGAGTTTGAACTTGTAAACGGAGAATTATTATGTCTTCTTTTATTTTAGAGCACTGCTTTAGAGAATTATTCAGTTTAAAATTTTAGTTATGATTAGGAGTTTTTATGCGTAAGTACTGCTGCAGGATTTGTGAACTAATTTTGTTTATAACTATCGTAATTTAATTTTGCGTAAAAAATGTATGTATAAAGTTAAGGCACTTTTTTAAGATTAATTTTAATAAAACATTTGGGAATTGTTATAATTTCTTTAATCTGTGCTAAACACAAATTTAATAAATTTTTTTTTTACCTGTTAAATTCGTTACTAAAATAAAAAATGTTGTTTAGTTTACAAGGGATAGTCAACACGTCAAAGCTAAATCATAGAAAAACAGATATTTCTAGTCTAGGATTTAAAGTTTTCACCCTTACTTAACATTTTTAATCCTCTGGAAAGTAATATTTAAGAAGGTCCACAAAATATCATAACTTCGATTCATGTATTTAAACTTAGAATCACTGGGAAGTTTTTTTTTTTTAATAAATCACTAAAAATATAATTAAAAAAATAAATTGATGTTAAAAAAGTTCCTTTGAATAATAGTTACTTTGAAAAATTCTATTACAAAAGTAGATTTTTAAAATAAATATTTTTTTAAGAGCCTTCAAAAACGTAAGGTATTTAAGATACCTTAAAAATATATAAAAACCTTAAAACATATTTTAAAAATTACACCTCAGTACATCCTAAAGAATTAAAAAAATACCTTTTTTAAAATACCTGATAAAATGGCTTAAAAATTGCCGTTGAAGATAAAACTCAAAAAACGAAATTTTAAAAAAGACAATTTTGCAAAAATTTTCTTAGTTAAAATTTTTTTTATATAAATCTCCTTTTCAAAAAGGACTTTATCTAAAAAATATCGTTTCCAAAACAAATGAATCTATTTTATACCAATCGCGTTTGCTTTCGATCCTGTTAGCGATTGGTGTCAAAAATGTGCACCGGTAGCAAAGATGTTAAGGTAGCAGGGGAAAAACATGCAAACACGTAAAGAAAAAACATGGTTGAGGTAACCATAATCTAAGAGCAACATATTATGGTTGCTAACAAAACATAGTATTGCTATAGTTGCAACCATATTGTTGTCTAACAAAACAATAACATTCTAAAGTATAAACATAATTATGTTCTAATATAAACATTAAATGGTTAAATTAAAATATCATAATATGGTTAAAATGACATGTGCAAAGTTTTTCAGATATAAAAGACTTTGCTATTGTTCTTTTATTTATTAACGATTTGTCATAAAAATTATTTAAAGACATGAATACGCATAATAATCAATAATTTGCTTGCAATAACGCTTAGATAATAGGTTACAAGAATCAGTTATAAAAAAATATACTTTATAAGCCTAAACCAATGATTTCACAATTTGCACTTGATCAACAAGAGGGCATTAACTTAAAATGTATAAAACTTAATTTTTTGCAAGAAATCCACTAACAACATCATTATCTATCTACTGTAAAAATTTTAACGTATTCCGTTTACTCTTTCATCTCGAAAACCACTTTTGAGACCATATTCATGATAACGTAGTGATTACCTTTATTTCAACAAAAAGGTATTATTTCGAGTTAATACAAAAGCTAACATGGAACTGATTCGTAAATATTCATAAAAAAGGTATTTTTTGGAGTTGAGTCTCTTTTCAATTTGGTTTTATTTTAAGTTGATACTGTCTTGTTGTAAAATTTATTTCATTTATCATCGAAAAATTCCAGAAAAATGGTATTAACTCAAAAAATTGATTTTTTTTGCAATACTTACACAGATTTCTAGGAAAAACGGTCTAAATATATTTTCTAATGGAATTTGCTTACTATGATAAATTCGGTTTTAAAATTCTCTTAAGATGTAACCACAAACAGTTTTTCACCTCTACTGAAAATTTTAATATTTTGAGTTAACACTGTCTTGTTGATTAAGTGCGAATTGTGCTTCAAACACAAAAATAAAAATTTATATGCTTACAATACATACATATATAGTTATTCCATTTTTTTTTTAAATATTTTGGTTCCCTTTTTTTGTTTTCATATTTTGCATATTATTTTTATTTATTTATTTTGTACATAAAAAAAAAACAATTTCAAATATTTGCTACCAGAAAAAATACTAAACTGTCAAGAACTAGAACAAAATATTTTTTTGCGCAAACATTATTCTGTTGCCTTTGACTCTAATTAATAATAATATATTATGGTTAAATATTTTATATTATTTTTAATAAGTTATTAAACTTTAGTTGTGGTTGGAATTTTTTTAAGTTAAAACCAACCATGTTGATTTTTTGGTGCACAGTAACCATATAATTGTTCAAAAATGTTAATCGTGACTTAAGTTTGGGTGATAACAACTATAATTGGTGCTACGCAACTATAGATTTTTACAAAGAATATAGTATGGTTATTGTGACCATATCACAACCATTTTTTTTTCTGCATGCATAAGTGCTTCGGCTCATAAAATAGTAACAAGAGTGTAATAACTATAATTCTAAAATATACATTCCGTTAGAGACTCTGGCTGTTACACCAAAACCTAAAAATAAAGAGTACACCCTATCATTGCCAGTCAGAAATTAGTAAAAATTCTGTGATGAGAAATAACACTTTTGTAATATGTCTTTGCCATAGTGATGCTTAGCGCTGTAGTTAATAAAATTTAACGCACAAGAAAGACATTTTGTTGTTAAGCACATTAATCTTCATTTCTATACTGAAAATAAGCCAAAGTAAAAATCCTCAGAATAGGGATATATAAAGAAAACAAAAATTGCACAAGAATTTATGCCACAAATCTCCCATATCGATCTATGAATCTTATATAACGAATCTTATATCTGTTATTCCCCGAATCTTATATAGCCTTCACCACATACGGATGTAAGTCTAGCTTAGTAAAGTAACTTCAATAAAAATAGTAAATATTGGGGTGACAGACAATTAAAAAATTTAATATTTCTTCAAAGATCTCTTCGAAAGCTTTACAATGATACCCATATTGATATTTGAAAAAATTTGAAAATTTCAGAGCCCCGTTGCTCGGAAAATATGGGGGAGCACCTATTTTTTACGGACTGTTTTTTACTTATTTTTTAATTTTCTATCGCCTCATATATTTACTTTTTTTATTGAAGTTACTTTATTGTTCCATATGACACGAAAAAACTATAGGTAGGCGTGGTGTTTTGCCTACTGCCTCAAAGGACATGGACCGATTTTGCTGATTTCCAATAGCACCTCTTTCGACCCTTTATCTGACCGATTGACATATTTCTTTTTCTTTTGTGAAATCAAGTTTGCGAAGGCACTAACACGGACGGACAGACGGACCTCGCTCAATCGTTTTCGCTATGCATAAGAAGTCAGAAAATGTATACTTTAATGGGTCGGAAATTTATATTGTAGAAATTACAAACCGAATGAAAAACTTAGATATACCCCTTTACATAGGAATATATATAAGGGAATTAAAAATTGTACAAGAATATCTGCTATAAGTTTTAGTCTCTGAATACACCATTGCTCAAGATGTTTTCAGTACACCGAAAGTAAGAGTAAAATTAAGGACTAATATTACTTAATTAATTAAGGACTATATACTTATATTAAATTACTAAATTAGTATTCAGATATTAAATTTGTGTACTTTTCAGCGTGGTTTTAAACAAAATATTGTTATGAAATAACCATCCCGTTGACCCGTTGACTGCTCTTCGAAAGCTTTACAATGATACCCATATTGATATTTGAAAAAATTTGAAAATTTCAGAGCCCCGTTGCTCGGAAAATATGGGGGAGCACCTATTTTTTACGGACTGTTTTTTACTTATTTTTTAATTTTCTATCGCCTCATATATTTACTTTTTTTATTGAAGTTACTTTATTGTTCCATATGACACGAAAAAACTATAGGTAGGCGTGGTGTTTTGCCTACTGCCTCAAAGGACATGGACCGATTTTGCTGATTTCCAATAGCACCTCTTTCGACCCTTTATCTGACCGATTGACATATTTCTTTTTCTTTTGTGAAATCAAGTTTGCGAAGGCACTAACACGGACGGACAGACGGACCTCGCTCAATCGTTTTCGCTATGCATAAGAAGTCAGAAAATGTATACTTTAATGGGTCGGAAATTT
The DNA here is from genome assembly GCA_916610165.2 of Gymnosoma rotundatum. Lineage (NCBI taxonomy): Eukaryota > Metazoa > Arthropoda > Insecta > Diptera > Tachinidae > Gymnosoma > Gymnosoma rotundatum. The sequence continues at coordinate 79,464,587 of OU744340.1, forward strand.
ATATTGTAGAAATTACAAACCGAATGAAAAACTTAGATATACCCCTTTACATAGGAATATATATAAGGGAATTAAAAATTGTACAAGAATATCTGCTATAAGTTTTAGTCTCTGAATACACCATTGCTCAAGATGTTTTCAGTACACCGAAAGTAAGAGTAAAATTAAGGACTAATATTACTTAATTAATTAAGGACTATATACTTATATTAAATTACTAAATTAGTATTCAGATATTAAATTTGTGTACTTTTCAGCGTGGTTTTAAACAAAATATTGTTATGAAATAACCATCCCGTTGACCCGTTGACTGCTCACCGCAACTCGTAAGGGAACTCTTAGCCACATTTAATTTAAGCTAAAGCCCTGACCTCAGATTGATAGAACGACAAAATTTTTAGTGATTCAAAACAAAATATATTTTCTAATTAATCTGCACTACAGTTTACTTTTATTATTTTTATAATTATTTCTTTTTTTCATTATAGATTCGTTTTAAACCTGAAATAATGCTCTGCTGCTAAATTATAATTCTTATTGAAAAAACTTGTAAATTTCACACAGACCAGAATTTCAAAGCAATATTTTTTCTGCACAAATATCCTTTCATGCCTATTTGCACACATCAAATCCTTTCTAACTCACACTAGCGCACACACGCAAATATCCTTTCTTATGTTCATACACATAAAGCAAAAAGCAACAAATTGAATGCTGTTGTAAACCATGAGAAATGCTGTCAAAAAGGCGTTTCTGAAAAAAATCTATTTTTCAAATGTCAATAATATAAACCATAAAGGTGGCGGTATTAAACCGTAAACTCTTTTTTCTTTCTCTCATACCAAAAGAAACCCAATTCAAATATTTAAATAAAGCCGCCGCAAAACGAAACGAGAATATCAGAAAATAACAAATGAAAGTGTTAATGATGCGAAAGAACAAAACTTAAGAAGAGGACACACAGTTGTTTCATTTTTGAATATTAAACCAAAGCAAAAGAACTGTCATTGATCATAATGATTGTGATAACGATGATCATCACAATGACTGGGTATAAATTTCAATGATTACAATGATACGACGATGACTGATGGTGAATATGAGAAATAAAAATGCTTGAAATAAAAGTGAAAATTGACACGAGATTTTCAATGACAATTGTAACAATAATAAGAAAACGAAAAAAAAACAATAACAATTTGGGTGTTTATTTGCAAAAAAAAGAAGATTGGTTGAAAAAAAACACCTGGTAAATTTTATTATTTTTGTTAATTTTTTTTTTAAGAAAAAAGGGTAAATTTGCAACAAAGGAAATTCATCATTTTACATGCAGCAGTGGCAGAAATGTCACAAAAAATTTCTAGCAAAGGAAGTCGAAAAAACTAAAGATTTTATATTAAAGTGTTCACTTAGTCTTTTTAATTAAATATTCTACAGTGCAAAACACGAGCTGTTGTATGGCTGAAACTTTTAAAGCGTTTTTAGAGCATTTTAAGTTACTTGCAAAATTAATTACGAGGGCTATTTACAAAAGGTAACACAAAATCCTTTAAAACAATGATATTGAAATTAAAGTTGTTTACAAATAAAGAAATAAAAAAAAGAATTATATATTTTTGAAACTAAGAAATATAGTTGCTCAATTAAATACTTGGAATGTCTTATTGAAGCCTTACGTGGGACTTGCTAATTTTTTTGTCCAGCTGATAAGTTTTTGTGTTGCAAGCGAACGGCGCATTTAGAAAATTTGTATGAACAGCACTCAGGCTTTGAGTTAAATTTTAGTTAAATTTTCGGAAGAATTGATCGATTTTAAAATTACTATAACAACGAAGTTGAAAAGAATAAAAGAAAAAGTTAGCTGCTCCAGCAGCCTGGTTAGTTAAACAGAAGATAGAAGTATGAGTTCAAATCCCGACAGAGCCTTTAGTACTAACAATATTAAGCGCTGCTATGCTGACTTTTAGCTGGTGGATGAGTATGAATTGTTTAAAAGTGAATAAATCGTAAGAAGAATTCAAAACTTCATCGGAAACTGTTCCAGAGAAGTAAAAAATAATTTTTGTGTAGTCTTGGTATATGTGTTAATGAAAGCGCCTATATTTTAAACAGCAGATAAAATAGTTAAGATATCTGCAATATAAAACAAGGAAGTCGTGTTTCAAACCCGGCGAAGCAAAAAGGGGCAAATAGCTTAATTACGACGCCAAAATAGAATTTTTTAAATTAATTTTCTTAAAATATCCTGCTATTTTTTATCCCGATTAAAGTAAATTACCGATATTGATTACCAAGCTTCAAAGCACGTCTCAATGGCCACTTCACTACCGGTTACTTAGCTCTTCAGGAAACTTCTTACAAACATTTTAAATAAACTAAAGATTTTTGTTCAAACAATAAAGTAAAGACAAAAATTAAAGAAAAACAACAATTATCAACAATGATTTTTTTTCATTATCCACGGCTGACTTTTTTTGGGCTCTTTTATTTACTTCTACTGCAAAGGGTTTCTTTCTACGCGATCTCTAAAATATTTTTCTGGCCCTTCTCTTGGAATAGTTAAATTATTCTCGAAACAATTTTTTAATACGGGAATGTACTACTTGAGTGAGATAATTTTTGGGCATCCAGAAGCTACAATCTTTCTCCCAATCAAATTTTTTTATGTTCGAAATTAAATATTTTTAAATTAATTCAAACGCAAGCTCTAAAATATCTCAATATATGAAAAGTGGACTTAGACCACTTTCAAAAAAACCAGCTCGTATAATATACCCCATTAAGAAAGCAAACCTTTTAAGAATCTGTGAAAGTATGTCGCTTGAAAATTATAGATTCAAATGTTTCTGATATTGAATTATGTTAAGGTTAATGAAAATATTAAGGGGTGGTGAAAACTTTGTGTTATGGACATGGAGTTTTACTATCGGTAGACTTTTACAAGTATCAAAAATAGTGTCTATGATCGTTAAAGTGGAATAACGAATTCTGTACTATAACTCAGCTCGTTGTTATTTATATTCTCTATATGTTTCTTAACATAAGTCGCGTAGCACATTGGTTGAGGTTCATAGAACGAGCGGCTAAAAATAGAAGAAGTTGTCGAAGGACAATAAAACTTAGCACATAGTGATTTTTGTTTAAATCAAGAGAAAAATGGAAAAATTAAAATGATCCGCCCACTTTTGCGCCCACCTCCCATACAAAGTGAAAATTAGATTTTGACCTACGGCATTGTCTTATTATTTTTAGACACTCAGAATCTTTTGTGTGAAATTTTAAAAATATCCGCCCACTTTTACGCCCACTTCACATACAACTTGTATTGAAAAAGTGGCATAACTCCCTTGATTTTTATGGCATCAGCTCAGTTTTCACAAAAAATTAATATTATAATTATAGATTGGGCTCCTAAAAATCTATACCTAATCCGCCCACTTTTACGCCCATTTCCCACAAATAGAAAAAAAATGTATAAATAATTTTAGCATAGTCTTTTAATAATTTTTTAACATCATTTTAATAGTCTAATTTTTTGATTTACAGCTTTGAGCAAAATCTATTTACAAAATTTAATTTTAAAAATCACTTCTTAGGCCGGCCACGTATAACAATGATTTGATCGTTTAATTAGAGAAATAATTGAAATTGTTTGAACACCTTTTGCAGACTTGAGGGATTGAATATTTTAGCTCTTTTATGATGTTTGTGCCAAGCCATAGACATTGATTGAATTAAATCTAAAAGGGAAAAAAAATGAAAAATTCCTCCACAGCCTGTAAAGAAAACAAAAAAAAAAAAGAAAAAACAACGTAGTTTGTAGCGATTATTTTTATAATTTGCTCTGTTCTGAATATTGTTGATCTTAAATTCATTAACACACTCTTAAATATTTTTAGCTGCATATTTTTCTTTAGCTGTTCCTTTGTTTTGTGATGAGTTTTAATTGTGACTCTACGACTTCAGTCAATTCCAAACCAGCAACAGATTTTTGAGCAGACTTCAAAAAATGTAAGCTATTTTAATTAAATTATAACTTGTTAAAGAAATATTTTTTTCAAAGTAAAAAAATATAGGTTGCTGCGTTTTCAAGCTTGTATTTGTCCACCTCCTGAAATTAAGTTCTTTGCACACAATTTCAAGTGTGTTTGTATAAACGTATCGGCATTTGCTTGAATGAAGTCATTGGAAATTGATTACAACCGATAACTTGTTGATGTTGTTGCTATTTGAATGCTAATAAGAACAGAAATAAAATTGTTAAGTTTATTTTAAAACAGGGGCCATTTAATAAAAGCACCACCTAGGGATTTTTCAATGACTTTAAGCACAATATTTCGCCACGAAGGCATTCTGTAAATGGGGAAACGCAACTTTGTTACCAACCAAATGAAAGGCATGACATTTTTTTAATTTTCTAATGAGTTCACACAAATCAGATTTTAATGTTTATTAGGCATTTTAATAAATATTTATGTTAAGACGGAGGTATTAAATGTTGACAAAATGATGATGAACAAACTGTTAATAGTACAAGATATTTTTGTAAAGGGATCTTAACAAAGAAATGGAAATTTGTTAAAAAAAACAACAAAAATAGAGACTTTAATTTGGATTAATATTAAGATATCAAGTTTTTAACAGAATTTTTTTTAAGGATTTCTTTTTATGTTTTTAGTCTTTAAGGTTGGACGCCGACTTGCAATTTGAAATATATGGAATTTTTTTTAGCATGTTTTGCTTTACTAAATTTTTTATTACAGAATTTCTGTAAGTGCTCTAAATAGAGAAAAAATTGCAGAATCTGCCATGAGCAGCATGGAAGTGAAGGCCAGCTAACTTAATTTTATATTTTTTATAATTTTATGTTTGACTTAATATTTATGTTTCATTTATAATTTATTGTTGTAGTGGTTATAATAATATATCACATCTCCTGGTGAAATGACAAATATTTACGTTCTAGAGATAGAAAGTTTCTATTAGAAACAAATAACAGACGGAAACAGATTGTAATCATACGAAAAGCGTTATGTTTTTATTCTTTTAATATAATATAATGAAAGCTATTTATTTATAATTTATTTATTTCTTTTAAAAATACAGCTGGAGGAAGCTATTACTTATTTTAAAAAAGCATTATTGTTGTACTTAATCAACCGAAGACTTTTTCTAAGTAGAGCTTAAGTAATCAGTATTAATTTTTTTCTTTAACAATTTTTTTGTTATGATTGAGTGGGATTTCGTGATATCTCTTAATTATTTATAATTATTTAAAATAATTGTTAAATCTTACTTATAAAACATAATCTGTTTATGAAACCATCCACACGTACCACAAATTACAGATGTAAATTTTCACTCAAAAATATCAATTATCAATCGATGGATTTCAGATATTATTTGAAAAAATGTAAAAAGAAAACACGTTATAGGAAAAGGTAAATGGGCAGATGTTTTCTTTGTATTTACCTCTTCTTTTTAGCATTTAAACAGTGACCACAACTAATGGCCTGTGCCACCGAATTAAAAACAACAAACAGACAGCAAAAACAACACAGATGTACAAAAGTTATTGTAGACTATGCTTCAGTTCTTTTTCAAATCACAAATCAAACAAGCAACCTAAATAAAAAAACTTAACTAAACGTCTAATCTTGAGCAGACAGAAAAGAGGGTAAGCAAGCTCCACAAAAAATAGGGATTTGTTAAGTTGAGTTTTTTGCCAAGTGGTTGCAACTAACGCGTGGAGTTGAAAATAATTTTAAGCACAAGTTCACTTAAAAAAACAACAATGATAGTGAGTAGTGGATTTTGTTGTATGTATGGAAGTATGTATGTTGAATGTTTCACGAAAAAAAAATCAAGAACCATGGCAACCTTAACAGTTTAAGGGAAAGACTATTTTTTAGTTGCCTTTATTATTATTTCTTCATTAACTTAAATTTATATTGTTTTCATATCAATAAAAGTTATCCTAAGTTTTATAAGTTACAAAATAAAAACGCTTTTTATTATTATTGCCGCTATTTTAGTAAACATTAGCCTCAAGAGATCATATTTGGCAGTGGTAAAGTAGACAAGTGGCAAATTTATTGTGAAAAAATATTCGGTGCTACATCGAACACACGATTACAATGGAGGTCTCGACCTCATTCCACAACAAGCTATTTCAAGAATTAATGTTGTTGATTAGACTCAACAGTTGCCTGACTTGACTGCTCTGGCCTTTTTTTCTGCGGATATCTGAAAAGCAAGACTTATGCAAACAAACCAGAAACACTTGAGCAACTCACAGAAAATATTCGTGATGAATTCAATGAAATACCGCGTCAAATTTGTAAGAATTAAAGAAAAATGTGCTCGAAATTGCTCGCATTTGTAAAGCTAACAGAGGCGGACATTTGTCTGATAGATCGTATTCCATACATAATTGCCGACATTAAATAAAACAATTATCCCCAGTAGATAAAGTGAGGAAACAGAGTGGTGCAAATTCGGGTGAAAGACCTATGAGTTTTACATTGGCATGTCATTGAAGGCATGTTGTTGGTTTTTAACAAAATTTTACTACTTTTAATTAGCTTTCTAAATGCTAAAAAGTTGCTGTAATGAGCATTTATTTTTAAATAATTGAATTGCGTTGCGTTACATGTAGTTTTAAAATATATATTTTTTTGCCAACATTAGAGTATCTCTTATGTTAGACAAATGGTTTTAAATTGGAGTTCTTATTATACGCTCTATCTAACAAATAGATTAAGATTGCACCATTAGAAACAAAATAACAAATTTCTTTAGAAAACGTGCATTCGCATTGAAAATTTGCATTTTTTGATAAGCACATTAAAAATTAAATTGTTTTTAAAATAAAATTGTACTTTTTGTAATATACTTACGAAATAATATATTAAGAAACTTGGGGTAGTTTAAGACAAGCTGTTCGTTATAAGTACCATTAAAATTGTATTATGGTCTACTAAAACTTTTTTACATACTGTCACTAAGACCTTATTTTAATCCGCAACTTCCTACAATATCTCTTATAGAAGACCTCTAAAATAAAATCGTAAAACAAAACTAGTCCTAAAATTAAATTCAAATTAATTAATTAATTAATTAAATTGAAATTAATTTTTATTTGCACTCACAATTTTTTTTTTGCTTTCTGTTATTTTTTCTTTCATGCCCTTACTTCGTTTATAGATTTAATAGGAAATGTCTTTATGTGTTTTGTATTTTTTTTTTTTCTATCAAAAAAATGAACGTCTAGCACCAAAGAATTTTGACTTATGATTGCTAAAATAATATTAATGTTTTATCTCTTTAGAAAACGCCAGCTTCATACTGAAAATTTTTTTATTCTGTTTTGCTATGAAAATCTGATCTTAAGTTTTCTTTAAAATTTTTGTAGTTATGCAAGGAAAATTGTAAATCTATGAAGAAGTTCAACATGTTATTTAAGAAAATATTTTGAAAAAAAATTACAAAATTTAGAAAATGAGTATTAGCTTTTTGGATTTAAGTAAGATGCCGTACGCTAAGAATGACATACATTATTTTTAACTGGGTCTATATAAGATCCATTTGCTTTCATTTAGAATTATAAACAAGCAAAGTAGTATACCTTCCTAGTGGACACCCTGTACATTGTATTAACTTTAAACACACACTTCTTAAAAATTGGAACAGAAGAAATTTGTTGTTTTGAGATTAAGGGAACTAACACTGGAAATAATATTTGGCAGCACTTTTGGTAAGTACCGCTGATTTTAAGACAACAAAAAACAAAATATTGTTTGCTTACTTAATTTTTTTTTTTTTTTTTTTGCATATGCGTTGCTTTTTCTTTAATATCTATCTTAAATCGAAAAGATTTTAATTTTATGGGCCAAATACATTTAAGCTAGGGTAAGAGAGGTGCCAAAATCTTCGCAAAGGCTTCCAATTTTTTTAAAATTATTTATAGTTTTACTTAAGCTTAAACTTTTGTGGCCTTCATCACAGTTGAAACAGCGTATATTTAAGTTTGTTATTCATTCCGACCCCATAAAGTAGATATATTCTGAGTTCTTATGCATAGCGAAGTCGATTGAGCAATGTCCGTCTGTCCGCCTATCCGCCCGTGTTAGTGTTGATATCAAGTTTGCCAAAGCCTAGTGCCTAAAGAAAATTGAAATACGCTCATTGATCAGACATAGTGTTGAAGAGGGTGCTATTAAAAATCAGCAAGATCGGTCCATATTCTTCGAGTCAGCAGGCAAAACACCACGCCTGTCTCTAATTTTGGATAATATTTGGAACAATGTAGAATCTGCAATAAAAAAAAAAACAAATATATAGGGCGATAGAGAATTTAAAAATAAGAAAAGATCATTAAGTGAAAAAATTGGCGCTCGCCCATATTTTCCGAGCTACGGTCCTCTAAACATCAAAATTTTTTGATAATATCAATATGGGTCTCATAAATTTACTAAATTTTTTTTAAATGCTTAACCCATTAAGAGCCGATTACATTTTTATGTAAAATTGTATAATTTATAATATATAATAAATTTTTAAACTTTCTGTCACACCAATATTTGCTTTTTTGATTGGAGTTTCTTCACTAAACTATATTTACATAGATGGTGAAGGGTATATAAGATTCGGCATAGCCGAGTATAGCACTCTTACTTGTTTCTTTTTTAGTGTTCTTTTTTTTAACAGTTTAAGATCTAATTGAAAGGCATTAGCGCAGGGTTTTTCAACAAGAGTCTCAGCTCCAGAGAATAAGCTCAAGTGTAGCAAAACTTCATTTTATGCACTCTGTTGTTGTGATCTTGAAGAATGTATCATTTTATTTGGCTTGCAGTATCTGCAATGTTTGAAGGGGTTGTTTGCAACGAAGAATGAGTTTTGCGATTGTTTTGCCAACTACTAATAGTTTAAACGGGTCACAGGTAGAAATTGAGTAAAATAGTTTAGCATTTTTCAACTGCTTAGAGAAATAAGATTGTTATGCAGAAATTGACTTATTTGGATATGTATTTCTATTTCTAAATTTGTTCTTTTTTGTGGTAAATAAGATTGTGTGATAAAGCATCAATAAATTTATTTGCTTTTTAGAATTTTTTGAAATACTGATATACTAAAAAAATGTCAGGATTTCAGGTTAGTTGAGTTAAATTTTTTCAATTTCGAAATTTTTGAAGTAAATTTTCCATTTTATGTGGCTTGTAAAATGTTGATTGTTTAGTGATCTTTTCCATTGCAATTAATTTTTTGTGAGTTTCCGCTTTTCCAAAAAGAAAATAATAGAAAGTAAAGACTCATTACATCGATCGATTTTTAGGTCGATTTTGGGCTCTGCCTTCTTTCAGTTAAATTGATTGTTCCATTAATTCATCGACTTTGAATTATATGATCAATTATAATATTTGAGCTCAGCTCACGTTACCAAAATCTTAATTACTCTCCATAGTGATTTCAGTTGTTTAACTCTAAAAACAAGAAGGAAAACAACTTACACTTAACCCGTTTATACTGGAAAACTTCTTGTTGTAACTGCTATACCTAAACGGTCCTTCTAAAGTTTACTGTGGCTTCATGTTGTATAAAAATATTAAAAACCCATTAAGCAACAAAAGCTACCCCTACGGAAAATACAAATTTTAAACTGTAATAAAAACGAAAAGAGAGTATGAGTGTGTTGATGAATTTGTATTAAAATGCATCCCCTAGTAAGTGATCATTTTCTTTTTATTAATTCTGTAGATTTTGTTTATTTTTTTTTTTATTTTTAACAAAGTTGAATACTTTTATCAAGTATGAAAACATTTTTAGTTACTGGCTTCAGTTGATTGTTCAAATGCTGCACATAGTGTGGCAAAGTTTACTTTTTTATCTCTAGTAAATACACCTGCCACGCGCCGTCAATAATGTTTTTTTTTGTCTACTGTGTTCCGCTGTTGGCTGTACAAACACACGCTGATGATGTTAAAAATTATGCCGTGTATCAAAAATAAAAAGGACAGAGAGAGAGAGAGAGAGAGAGAGAGAATTGTATTTTTTTAAGGGTGTCTGCATTTAATTAAAATATTAAAATAACATCATACGAAAAAAAAAGGAGAGAAATAAATTAAAAATAGAACTCGCTTACACATACATATTTGTGCATTATTGTACACTGGCTTTAAGGTATCCCTAATTAAATCAACAGGATCTTCATATAAAAACAAGTTGTTGTATTTCTTTTTCATTTTAGAGTTATTCAGGTTAATTTTTATTAACTTCTTTTTTTTTTGAGAAGTCATCGGATAACTATACACTAACATACATACACGCAAACATAAACCCACTCGTCATTTTACAAACCAGCGTCAGGACCTTTTAGTTGATTTGAATGCTGTATCCACTCACCTGTAATTTTAATGTAACAAGTTGCCCCTTCTACCGTGCCCACCTATCATTTCAATATTTTGTTGTAGCTGTTGTTTTTAGTTATGGCCTTTTACGTTGTTGTTAATTATTGCCGTGAAAAATAAACGCTTACAACACGTGCTCTACTTGCTCCGGAACTACACTTCAATTCACCTTTAATGTTAAAAACACGAGAAATATTCCAGTTTCAAGTAGTTTTCTTTTTTTGTATTTACAAAAAAAAAATATTTTAATCTAAATTTTATAATGGGGTGTCATTTAAGATTTTTATCCCTAAAAACGAAATAATAATGAATGTATAGTTTGAATTTTTTGTTTAAGGACAGAATTATTTCAACTTAAAATGCTTCGTTTAAAAATTACGAATATTTTACACTTCCATATAATTCAGCTTAATAATAAATAAAATTTGTTGGTAAAACAGATTTTCGAAATTTATGCAAATAAATTTTTTTTTTAAAGAAATACTTTTACTATGTGGAATTAAATTAGATAATATAACAAAAATTCAACTTTGAAATGAATGATTTTTTTTTTCACTAAAAAAGGATTCTTCTTTATTACCTAAACCTGCCCCTATGAATTTTTATTCTTAGTAAATACCCTGATTCGCAAAATAAGGGAATACTAAGTGGGTAACAACTATTTTATGAGTTTGAAAGTTTTTGACGAATTTAAAGTTTTTGGATATTTTTAACATGATCTTCGGAATTTTGCATAAGAGCACAGAATGTAAAGTATAATATAACTGACTTGCTTTCTGCATTTTGTGTAGATTCGAGTTAAGCTAAATTTGTTTATATAACGAATTCTTTCGAATTCTATTATTTTTATTTTATTAGAGTGTGGTTTTCTGCAGTCTCCAACAACAGGATTTAAAGAACATGAACCTAAGTAAATATGTTCTTTCGGGGTTAGCTGTACACGCAATAATTCAAAAACTTTGCGATTAAAAAAGCGAAACCACTGGAACCAGAAGAAGAATCGAAACTGCAGTGAATATTTACCTGAAACCCATTTAGTGCATTTTCAGCAATTTCGATTTAATTTTTTTTCAAACAAATTGCAACAACAACAAAAACAACATGTAGGAACGTTTTATTCGGTTATGCCGAATCTTATATACTCTTCACCATCTATGTAAATCTAGTTTAGTGTAGTAACTCCAACCAAGAAAGTAAATATTGGGGTGACAGTGAATTGAAAAATAAAAAAAAAAGATTTAGTACCGCATGTATATAATCTTACATTAAAATTCTATCGGCTAGCATTAAAAAAAAATTCCTAAAAGATATCTTCAAAACCTTTGAAAACATATACACATTGATATTTTAAAAAATTTCAGAGGTCCGTAACTCGGAAAATATTGGATCGAAAATGGATATTGTAGAAATTACAACCGGAATGGGAAACTTAGTTATACCCCTTTTTCAAATTTTTTTTAATTTTACTAGCTATCGGCTCTCAATGGGTTAAGCATTTTTTAAAACAAATTAGTATTTTCATAAAGATCTCTTTAAAAGCTTTAAAATGATACCTACACTGATATTAAAAAAAATTGAAAATTTCAGAGCTCCGTAACTTGGAAAATATGGGCGAGTGCAAATTTTTCACTTGTTATTTTTTTTCTTATTTAATCGCCGCATGTATTTATTTTTTTGATTGAAGTTACTTTGTTGTTCCAAAAGGCATAAAAAAATTAAGAGTTGGCGTGGTGTTTTGCCTGTTGCCTCCAAGGCCATGGACCGATCACGCTGATTTCCAAAAGCATCTTTTTCGACAACATACCTGACCGATTGACATACATATTTATTATAATTTTGTATTTAGTGAAATTATGTTTGCCTCGGACGGACAGACAGGCATCGCTCGATCGACTTCGCTATGCATAAGAAGTCAGAATATATATACTTTATGGAGTCGGAAATGGATATTGTAGAAATTACACACGGAATGACAAACTTTTTGCGGTGAAGGGTATACGAATGCAAGGCAGCATTAGATCATTTAATGTTCTACAGTATCTTCATGCAACAAAAAAAAAAAATAAATAAATAAATAAAAAACACATTTCTAATATTTATTTACTTTTCATTTGTAACTTGCTTAATTTAATGTTATAGAAATTAATTTTTGTATTTATTTTAAACATCAATTTTAAAAGTTTTTTCAAAATTGCACTCGTGATTGTTGATCCCAAAATCAATTTTGTGTTTAAGCAAAGCTCATCAAAGTAAAATTTAAAATTGTCTTCTGTTAGTCAAGTATATGAGAGTACTACGTATTCATCAAAAGGATTATTCCGCAAATATTTGGTTCATTAAAAATCAATAAACACAGCACCACAATAATAATGGGTCGGTGTATTCGTGTAGTTGCTACAATGAGGCAACTGCATCAACATTTATTATTGCGATAACAACAATAAAGACCTAAAAATCAATCAACTAAACATTAATAAAAATCGAAAAAAGAATTTAAAAATTAGTTTGATCTTGAAGTTCTTTATTATTTTATTATATTTTTTTTGTCAGCCAATAATGGCGTAAAGAGTGATAAAGTGGGGAAAAAATTCATCTAAAAGATCACTTTATAGTTATAAAAATGTTTTTGTGGTTTTTTTTGTGTTAAAGTATTTACCTTTCAAGTGTAAAAGGATCTTTAATTTAAATTTTTTGTGTTCGTTTTCGTGTAGCAAAAACATTATGTTTTCGTTTTCTTTTGTATGTCGTTTATATCAGGTACATTTATGCTGCAATTTATTTTGATGTTGTTGTTGTTTTTTCGTCAACTTTTAAGTGAAAATTAAGCAATCAATAAAATAATTTTGCTTTCATTATAGAATGTTATGTAACGAAAAAGTCGCCAACTTATGTGAGGACGCAATGTTAATTTCGTTTTTTCGGATATTTCATAAATGTGGTTTATTTTTTTATTTTGTATAGAGCAGTTTTTTTTTTGATACATTTCAGTATTTTATGGAACTCTGAATACTTAAAAAGAGTCATTGACTTTAATTTCTTCGACTCATGCTACAAATTTTTTAGGGTTTTAAATTTTTTATTTTCATTTCGGTATGTATTTGTTGTTGCTTTTCAATCTTAATTAAAAAAAGGACAATTTTTGTGTGTATTGAAAATAATAACACCCTTAATTTGGAGGGTGTTTAAGGTTCATTAAATGTTCCATTGAAAGGCTTGATTGCCCATCCATTTTAGGACTAAAGGCTTTTTACTCTTTTGTTACTTTGGAGAAGTGATGTGATACCTTGGTAACATTGGGAATGTTTTATAAATATTAACAACTGTTTGCAGATGACCAAGGGTGTTATTCAAATATGTGAAGGTTAAGTTGGGCACAGGTGTTGATATTAATTTGATGTACAAACTTGTTTTCCTTTAACAATTATAAATAACAATCGATTTGAAAACGAAATTCTATTGTTTTTTGGTTTTAGTTTACAAGAATTAAATTATTTATTTGAAAAATTAAAAAAATTAATTTTTTTCTGTCATTTGATCTAAAAGCTTGAAAATCATTATGAATTCATTTTGTATCTTTCTAAGATTTTAACATTTGTTTAGCGTAATTATCACATCATATCACGCACCAAGTAGCGCTTTGAACCCTGCGGCCACAAGCAAGTTAAAATAGAAACGTAGGATAAAGATGGATTTGTGAAAAAAAAAATTATATTATATATATTAGAAAGGTTAAAATATATTCGGAAGATACCTCTATAGACAATAACCACCAATAACCTTAACCATCCACAGATAACTCCACTACTTCTTTTATCCAAGCCAGTCATCCCCTTTAATCCAATAGTGGCAACGTACTGTTGTTATGCTGTTACACTTCCCTGCGCTAACCGCTACCGTTCTTAACATTTATTATAAAGGCCGACTTGACAATTATCTGTTACTCTTATATTAAACTAGATGTCTCCACTAAATTATCTGCCATGGCTTCACACAATAATTGTCTTTTTCTTCTCGGGAGGTTTGTACTGCTGCTTCTTAATTTTTAAATGCTTTATAGCAATTATTATTTTCCCTTGTACACCGAAGGTGGGCTCGAACTCACGATCTTCTGTTTCATAGCAAGCACCTCTGCTAACGAAACCATTGAGGTTTGGGAAATTACACCAATATGAAGTAAGTGACTTCTTCAACCAATACCTGAGAATAGTTAGTAACCTTTATGCTGACGTCTAGCATGGTATCGTCATATTTGGTTATTAATAGATCTTGTTTGTATACTGTAGGATTGCTAAATTAAAAGAAATAAAATTTTGTTTACTTCAGTAACAATAACCTTTCTGTTATCTTACGTGCTTAGAGCGATTAATAACTCCATTCATTCTAAATTGGAAAAGACTTTAAATGATTTAGGAATAGATAACGAATTATTCTTAAAACTTGCAGTGAATGAGGAGTTTATATTAACTATTACCGAAAATGGCTTTGGTAAAAGAACTTCTATCACATTCGGTTTTCTGCTCTCAGGGTTCCGTAGGTATAAGCTTGATTCAAGGCTTGTTATTTACGATTCTTACAAAAATATTGCTTCCGTTTTGCAAGGCTGAAAATATATGTCCTTTGGTTTACTCTAGTCCAGGATAAAAAGTTTATTACAGTCTTACTTTTCTTTAGAAATAGTTTTTAAAATGAAATAAAAATTTTTAAAATAAAGTTATTAAAAACAAGTAAGAGTGCTATATTCGGCTATGCCGATTCTTATATACCCTACACCATTTATGTAAATCTGGTTAGTGAAGTAACTCCAATCAAAAAAGCAATTATTGGGGTGACAGAAAATTAAAAATATAAAAACATTTGGTACTGCATATATATAATTTTACATAAAAATGACATCTGCTCTTAATGGGTTAAGAATTAAAAAAAAATTAATATTTCCTTAAAGATCTCTTAAAAAGCTTTAAAATGACACCCATATTGATATTTAAAAAAATTTGAAAATCTTAGAGCCCCGTAACTCGGAAAATATGGACGAGCGCCAATATTTTCACTTGACGTTTTTTTTCTTATTTTTTTTTCTCTATCGCACCATTGATTTACTTTTTTTTTTGATTGGAGTTAATTTATTGTTCCAAATGACAGGAAAAAATTAGAGGTAGGAAGGACATGGGCCGATCATGCTGATTTCCGATAGCACCACTTTCGACACTATATCTGATCGATTGACATTTTTATTTTAGTTTTTTTTTCTGTGAAATTAAGTTTACCTCGACACTGCCGGACCGATGGACATCGCGCAATTGAGTTCGCTATGCATAGGAAGTCAGAATATATATTGTAGAAATTAAAATACACCACTTTTAGTGGTGCAGGGTATGAAAACAATGGATTTTCTTGTTTTTTTCAATATGTAAGGCACAAGGTCAGTTTTTTTTTTGTTGTTGTTTCCTGAATATGCCACCCAATCTTTTGGCGAAATATTGAAAAAATGAAAAATAATAAACATAATTTTTATTTAAAAAACTGACCTAGTGCTTGATAAATTAGAAAAGAGAATTAATATTTAACCCTTTCGGGACGGAGTTTTATTTTGCAAACCAAATTATGTATGGTAAAATTTTTTTCATATTCTAAAAGGTATGATAAAAGTATTATGTTCTCCATACTTAAAAATTTTAAATTCGTCCTTTTATCCTGGAACATATAATCCCAACAAGTATTTTCATGGGGCATAAAATCCCAATCAGTGTTATCGAAGAGCGATTCGAAATTAAAAAGATAACTAAAATATAAATATTATTAGATTTAGATAAAAGCTAACATTTATTTTTAACATTTTAGGAATGCAATTAGGTATTTATTTGTGGAATGGCCCAAAACACCCGAGCATATCATCTTTCTTCGCTTTTATATGCCAAGTGAAGAACAGCGAACACAGCGACAACGCTTCTCTTGCTCTACTGGCAAGTGGTCTCCAATATTGATGCTCTCAGTTTTTGGACGTTTGGGAGTTCTACTTCCCTGGCGATTGCGTTGAAAATAAAGAAAAAAGACAGTTTGAAAATTGCTGGGACGTATTATCCCAGTAGTCCCGAAAGGGTTAAAGGTCAAATAAACATTAATACAAAATTGTTTTTTTTTTTTTGAGAAATTCGCACACTTATTAAAATCATATGCTTTTGTTGTGATTACCGAACTTCACTCCCTAGTTTTAGTTTGAAAAAAAAAATTCTCCTTTTTGTCGGTATTACAATAAAACGAAAAATTTTATTTACCGCTTCCAATTACTACAAATAACTGTCATATATACAATTTGTAACCTTTAATTATTGGCGCCATAATAAATATCATACCAAGGAGAATTTTAAAACAAATTATGTTTTGACGTTGAGGGAATCAAATACACAAATTTTAACAGTTTCTTTCATGCTTACAGAAACAAAAAAGGTGTGAATTTCAAAGAAAAGAAGCACACGAGTTAAGCAAAAATCCACTAGATATGTGTTTGTTTTATTTGGCAAAAGGTGAGAGCTGCATCAGCACTTCCTAAAGACTTAACATTTGTTGTATCAATTTTTGCCAATAGAAGTTAATGGTCAGTACGGAAACATCCTTTTAACGCCTTTTAAATGTTAATGGTATTATGTCGCCACGTATTTCTAGTTCAGCTCAAAAGCCAAAAAGAAGGTGTTGATTTTCTCACTTTGTTTTTTTTTTCTTGAGCTTACTTATCCTGACAGTAGAAAAAAGAAAGAAGACTCAGGTCTGGTTGCGTTCAGTAATTCATCGTCCATAGTTAAGCAAATGATTAATGATTTTTTAAGAGGCTCTTTGCACTTTTTGCTTTTAATTGATACAAGCCAACAACATAAATCTGCTTAAAAATTGCCACTAATAGGATTAGATCGTGTGGAAGAAACAAGGTTGATATTATTTTGTTTTTTTTTTTTTTCTTAAATTCATCTACTGGTGATGGTGTGAAATGAGACACAAGGTTTTTGCAGTTGTTGTGGTTGTTGTTTTTATTGATTTTTAGTTTTAGACAACAAGGTGTGAAGAAGGTAAATTGATACTTTGTTGTTTTATTTACTTTTAAACTTAATTCATGTTTGTGCGCATTAATCTCTTTTAGAGGTAATTACTGAATATTCAGAGCGAACTTCTTTTAAATAAAAGAAACAGCAGGTTTTGCGCTGTCTTGACCCAGACTTAATTGGAATCTTTAACGTAAGTAGAGCCAGTCCTTTTTTAGAAAAAAAATAAATAAAAATTGGTTATTAACTATAATTAACACCTATAAAGGGACTTAATTTAGTTAAGCTTATTAAGAAAAACAATCAGTAAATGACTGATGGCTAAATGAAAAAAAATGTATTGCAGTAACAAAATCTGTAAAAGTATTTTAGTTTAAGTTTTAAAGGAGTTTTGGTTCATTTTATAATCAATAATCATTAATCATTTTATAATCAATGATAATTTTATAGTCAAATACGTTTAAGTTTCATATAACCAAACAAAACGTGTCTTGTGAATATATAAGTTTTTTTATACCAAATTTGGATATAATTTACTGATGAGCTATATGAGCAGTAGCGAAATGGCCATATAAATATGCCTTCCCCGCGGTAATACATTTCATATTGTAGTTTTTAATAATAAATATTGGATGAGGATATCATAAAATATTTATATTTCAAGGAACTAAGCCTAACTAAAGTTAATTATATTAAAAAAGATTCCAAATAATAAATTTTCATATTAATTTCAAAATTTTTAATCAGTTTTATTTTCTGACTTCTCCTGACTCCGATCAAGAAGCAAATATTGGGTAACATAGACTTAAAAAATAAAAAAAAGTGTTCGTACTGCATATACATAATTTTACATTAAAATAACATCCGCTGTTAATGGGTTAAACATTTTTAAAATATCAAAATGAAAATTTATTATTCGGAATCTTTTAAAATTTAATTAATTTACTTTATTCGTGATTGATTCCTTCAAATATAAATATTTCATGATATTCTCATGAAATATTTATTATTTTAAGCTAAACTACTAAATGTTTGCTGTGTTTTTGTGTAGAACATTTTTGAGTTGTTATTGTCTTCTGTCGTATTGATTCAATGGAGTTCTCATTTAATCAATTTGGCTTTTGATATAAGACTTTCTGTTTTTCTATACAAAATTTGGGTAGAATCCACTTATGAGCTATATATGAGCAGTAGCGAAATGGCCATATGGATATGCTTTCCCCGC
Source organism: Gymnosoma rotundatum (assembly GCA_916610165.2). Lineage (NCBI taxonomy): Eukaryota > Metazoa > Arthropoda > Insecta > Diptera > Tachinidae > Gymnosoma > Gymnosoma rotundatum. The sequence goes on from OU744340.1 coordinate 79,483,249, forward strand.
AGTAATACATTTCATTTTGTAGTTTAGCTTAAAATAATAAATATTTCATGAGAATATCATGAAATATTTATATTTGAAGGAATCAAGCACGAATAATGTAAATTAATTACATTTTTAAAATATTTTAGTATTTACCTAAAGATCTATTTAAAAGCTTTAAAATGATATCCATATTGATATTTAAAAAAATTTGAAAATTTCAGAGCCCTGTTATTCAGCAAATATGAGCGAGCGTCAATGTTTTCACTTTATATATATATATTTTTTTTCTAATTTTTAACTTTTCTATCGCCCCATATATTCATTTTTTTTTTTATTTTTGATTGGAGTTAAATTATTGTTCCAAATGACAAGAAAAAATTAGAGAAAGGCGTGGTGTTTTTGTTGCTGCCTCGAAGGGCATGGACCGATCATGCTGATTTCTATAGCGCCTCTTTCTTTACAATATCTGATTAGTTGACAAATATATATTTTTTTTTTGTATAATCAAGTTTGCCGATGCAACACTAACGGACGGACAGACGGACATTGCTCAATCCACTTCACTATGCATAGAAGTCAGAATATGTATAATTTATGGGGTCGGTAATGGTTATTGTAGCAATTACACACGGAATAACTTTTTTGTGGTGAAGGGTATAGAAAGAACTCAAAAGAAGCAAGTGGCTGCTTGCTGTAACATACCAATACAATCGTAAAATTACGTTGTGCAATGCGCTACGAAATAAGTATTGATTTTTAAGCGCCAATGCATTCTTTATTGTAATGAGCAAATCAATCAGTATACGTTTACGAAACGCACTTAGAAAAAAATTCGGTTATAAAGTTTTTCGTTATTATAGTTTTCTTTTATGGCTGCGTACGTTTAATTTAATGGATATCTTTCATCGCAAAAAAATACAGAACAAAATAGCACAGAGCAAAATAGCAGGATATGAAACGACTTTTATAACTAAAACAGCTTATTGTCTATCTATTGAGGAAAACAGCATAGTATTAAATAAAATTCGATTGGTACATTTATATAACTGAAAAAAAAAAACGATTGATTAACTCTTTGACACGGGAATTAATGTCGGCCGTTGAAAAATCCTATATATTTTTATAGCTTAAAAAGGCCTCAAAGAACATGTGTAAAAAACTTTTTCACTTTATATTATTTTTTATTATTGGCCCATATTCATAGTTAAAATAAAGTATACTTTAAGGGAACTAAAGTTGGTTTTATTTTAGAGTCGACTCTAATTCATTCATAGAAAATTTAAAATATATTTTTGGCGTGAAAGTCAACTCTAAATTTAAAACTAAACAAAGCTGTTTTTAACTCATTTTTCCAAAATTATTTTATTTGGTTTAAGAACACAATACTCTTTATCTGATTTTTTTTTGTTTAGAAATTGTATGAAAACATTTATCAAATTACAGTTGACACCCAGTGGAAGGCGGCTAAACATAAAGTATACTTTATTCTTGACTATGAAAGCAAAAAAGATAATAAGAGCTTTTTATTTTAGAGTATACTTTAGCAAGAGTCGACTTTATTCTATAACTATGAATATGGGCCTATATTTTTAAAATCATTTTGTAAAATAAAGACAGTTTATTAGTTCTGTGCTTTATTCTACCGCAAACGTTGTTGCCGAATATTGAAACTGCATCTCTTGTTAAAGCCAAAACAAAATTTTACTTTAAATATTATCAATTTTAATCAAATTTTTTATAAATATTGTTTTTTTCGTTATTAAGGAAGATTTTCTAAATAAGAAGAATTTGTGTTTTTTATTTAAGAAATACGGCAGCACTGAAAACTGTTAAATTATACTAATAGCCTGAAAAAACACCATCTGTTTGCTCTCATATTATTAGGAACGGAGCAACTTTCTTTTTACTTTTGCTTTTATAGTCTTTGAAATTCAAATTAACTTGAAGGTATTGGAGAGAAACTATAAACCTTAGCTCTCTAATCTTGTAAGTTTTCTTAAAAAACTGAGTGGCTGTTTGATCACTGGCAAGTCCAAAATGTGGGAACTTGAGTTAACAATCTTTACAAAGCTGCATATTTATTTTTCCATAAGTTCTTATATATTTAAAGGCACGTATAGAATAATTATTTAAGGAAATAAAAAAAAAATCGAATTTGATATTTAAAAAATGTGATTCAAATCATACAAATGCATCTGCCTTTTAAGGACATTTTCATAAATATAGAAAATAAAGGGGTTAAGTCCTAGCATTTATTCACACAAGCAAACGTGCAATTAAATATTGATAAAAATCAATTTGTATTTTATGCATTTCACAACCAGATCTTAACTAAATCATATCAATGGGTATTCGAAATGAAAAATTAAGAAAAACTGCTCGTATTGCATGCACATTTTATTGTTCCAAAAGAAAATAGAAACAAGGTGTTTTTTCTTTGCTGAGTTGCACATGCCCTTTCGCGTGTGTCATTTTACACTTTCCTAGTGGCGGTATTTCAGAAAAAAAATAAATAAATAAAAATGCCATTTGTTTGCATTTTACAAATAGAACGTGCTAATATTTGTTTTGAATTTCTTGAGTTATCTGCTTCACATTTAAAATTTATTTAATTTCACAAAAATATGTTATGTACTGTACTGTTGCGTTTTATTTATAAAATCTTTAATCAATAGAGCAGATGCATTTCTTGACACGACATTATAATAAAAACACATTTTCAAAAATCAATTCAAACTAGTATCTAATGTATGTAAATATTTAGAGCAGATTTTTTTCACCATCGAAAGGATTAGATAAAAAAATTGTATCATTTCTGTTTTTCATTTCTTGATGGCTACAAAAAAATATACATATGATACTTTTTAGAGCCATTTTTTTTTTATTAATATTGTTATTTCCAAAAAAAGGATATTTCTTGTACTGTTATCTTTAAGTGTAGGTTTTAGACTATTTAAAATATTACAACCTTTTGGATTAAAGTTGCGTCTGTAGGATTTAATCAATAATATTTGTTTAGTTTTGAATTTAATTTATTTGATATTAGTTTTGTGACATTTCCTGTCTAGTATTTATTCGGCAGATTATTTATTTTAACTATCGTTAAAGGATTATGTCATGTTTTGTTTAAACTTTCCCAAAGGCGTTTAATCTTTTAAGATAATTTCATGAAATATTTATCGTTTTGGTGGTCAGTATCCCGATTAGAAAAATGGCCTGTAACCAAGGTTTCCATTCTGGTAAAAAACGTATCTCTTTAAAGTATTTTTTAAACATCTTTTCTCGATCCAAGTCGTCGTTAAATCTTTTCGAAAATAATAAGGATGGTTCAAAACAAGGCTTCTTCATTTTTTATACAAAAAATTGGAAAACCATTTGTATTTGGGTAATACCCTTACGTTCATAAAATATTATTAAAGAAAACATCAAAAAAAGCTGCCAGATCTTTTCATCGTAGATCAGTGTAGACGTTTTAAATCGTCTCTAAATACAAATCGCAGTTGCGGGAGGTATAAAAGTATTAAGAAAAATATCGAAAGAGAGTTGTATATTTAAGTTTTATAAAAGTATATTAATACAGGGTGTCTGCCGGGAAGGTATACTACTTCATTTGATTATAGTTTTAAATGAAGGAGAATGAATCTTAAATTGATAAATGTTTTATTTAACGTCGGCAATTGTTTATGGAATACAATACCATAAATGTTCGCCTCTGATAGCCTCAATAATGCGAGCCCTTTTGAGCATAGTACATCTTGCACATTTCATTAATTTATCACGAATATTTCGTTAAAGTTGTATAAGCGTTTCTTATTTGTTTGCATAAACCTTGCTTTTTAGATATCCACACAAAAAGAAGTCCAGAGCAGTCAAATCAGGCGACCGTGGAGGCCAATCAACATCACCATATCTTGAAACAACTTGTTGTGGAAAAAAGTCTCGCAGCAATTCCATTGTAATCCTGCTGTATGCGATGTGGCACCGAATATTTTTCTGTAAAAATTTGACAAGTGTCTACTTCACGATTGCCAAAAAAATGAACTGTCTGGACTAACGTGTACCAATATTGCGGTAGAAAAATTGTATATTTTCCCGGTAAACACCCTGTATTACTCTTTTATCAGCAAATATCACCTACCGAATAACATTTGTGCACCACCTCTCCATCCAAGTCTAAAAAAATCTAAACTTCACTTATTGACAGTAATTAAAAAAAGTATTTTAGATTCTTCTAATTTCATGAATAAAAAATTAAACTCTTGTAGTGTGTAATTCATAAAAGAAAACCAAAAAACTTTCGAACTTAATTGCTAATCTACAATAGAATATGAAATAGCTGCGATCATTTGATTGCTACCTGTTCCTCGTCTCTATCTGTCTTTCCAAGCGTCTTAAGTCATAAAAACAGACATTTAAATATCATCGATCGCTTTGTTGTTGTAGGTCAGTGTTTATGCCATAGTAAACTATTTTTTGAATTAAGCTCTTAAATTTTCAATTTTGAAAACAGTAGTCATTCGCTTTTTAATTTCTGTTGTTCAAGTTTTTAATGATTTTGATATCAATAATAATATCAAATAAAATGGTATGGGTTTTGTTGCGGTTTTGTTTTTTTGATTAATAAAAGCACAAAAATGGCTGTACATTATTGGAAGACAACTTTATTTTCGTTACAATCCCATTTAATGACCGATCAAAACATTTATGTTAAAAATTGCTATAAAAAATTGATATGAGCAACATTGTTTGAATAAAAAGCGTTTAAATTTAATTTTCTCAATTTTTTATTTGATTAAAAAATTATAAAAATTTTTTGTGACTCCTTTAAGACGTTCAGTTGGCAGGTATTAATTTTAACAGCCTCCAACCATCGTTCTATAATTTTATGATGCTTTACAAACTCATAAAAGCCATCGGTTTATTAAATTAAGACATTAAGCAACAAATGTAACAGTTATTAAAAGTTTATGAAAAAAAAATTAAATTAGTTACGTTGCTATAAAAATTCTACTTAGGCGGCATATTGAAGCACTGGATATTTTTATCTTAATTGTTAATTAAACAGACTCTAAAGAACTGTATCGAACTTGTTAATTTGCTAGCAACTTATGGATTAAGTATTCAGGTAGTTATTCCTTTTATCTTTAGTACCATACCCAATCGTGCAAAGGGTTTTATTGATATTTTATATCAATATTCTTAACATTGTAGTCAATTGACAGAATACAAATTGTAATTTATATTGGTGTCGCCCAGCAGAGCTTAGTTCGAATTATTCTTAACTTGAAAATTTTTTTTCAATTAAATACTTTGCGAGTGCCTGTGCTTAGAAAAAAAAATAAATTATCTAAGTGTTTTATGACGTCTTTCTATCAGTTTTTAACTGTATAAAAACGCCGAAAAAGAGTCAAATGTGGTTCAAATACCACATTTGATCTACAAACATATACAGGGTGTCCGCCGGAAAAATATACTACTTTGTTTGTTTATAATTTTTGATTAAATGAAAGAGAATGGATCGTACATTGATAAATGTTTGTTTAATGTTGACATTTATGTATGGAATACAATATCAGATAAACGCCCGATTCTGTCAGCGTAACAAACACGAACACGTTTGAGCACATTTTTCAATACATATTCACATATTTCACGCGGTATTTCATTTATTTCATCACGAGGAATTTGCTTGAGTAGTTTAAGCGTTTTCGTTTGTTTGCAACAATCTTGCTTTACAGATATCCCCACAAAAATAGCCCAGAGTAGTTAAATCAGGTTACCGTGGAAGCGACTCAACATCACCATTTTTGTTAATAACTTCTTGAGGAAAAAGGTCTCGCAGCAATTCCATTGTAATCCTGGCTGTATACGATGTAGCACCGTCTCCTTGATACCACATTTTAATCAAGCCAAAATCATGCAGTTGTGGCGTTAAACAGTCTTTAGTTATATCACGATATCGCTCTCCATTCAAAGTTACCATTACGCTGTTTTCATTTTCAAAGAAGTTAGGTCTAGGGTGTTATGTTCTTGATAACTATTTTATTAATAAATTTTTTATTACATTGAAAATTCTTAATATGTAAATCAAAGTACACTATGATTGAAATTAACAAAGTGAAAGTTAAGTAAAATAAATTTATAGTAGTATTTATAATACAACATAGGATTCCTCCTGACCAAATTACATATTGGACTGTCGCTTATAATGGATACAAAGTTGACTGTTTCAAAAATTTTACGTAACTTTGTCATCATCACAGTAATCGACGATTGAATTAAATAAAATATTTTAACGATCAAAACACGTTGGTTTATCTAATATTTTTCCATAAAAAATTTTCCACATGTCTACTTTACGACGGACACCTTGTATTTCAATGAAACTCGTTGATATTTTGCAGATGCAGCAGGAGAACAACCGTTTACGAAAGTGGCTGAATATTGTAATATTAAGAAAAGTTATATTTAAATTAATCTTTATTTTAAATTAAGACACCATGTGTAAAATACTGTAAATAATATTTTTTTCTAGTATTTGTTTATACGAAATGTAGAGTTTTTTAAAACATATATGACATGTAAATACGGAAGTTTCAACTTTAAAATCTTGTTAGAAATATCAAATTTCTTTTATATTTTATAACTATTATCTTTTGTATATTCTTGAGAATTCTGAGAAAGTGTTTGAAAACAAGTCTACTTTAAAATATGCAAGAGAATGCTACTAAGCGAAAACTACAAAAAAAAAACAAAACTAAATCATTTAACTTTAACACGAATAAAGAAATCAAAATTTCAGATACGTGTGTCCAATAACAAACACAGTGCACACACACAAGAAGTAACAGGTCATGTTACAATTTTCATCATTTAATAAACGTATGTAAATATGACGTCGGCATACAAATTCTAACGTTAATTCTAAGAAAAAAAAATACCTCAATACACAGGTAAATGCCAGGATACTTTTATCCTTAGAAAAATAATGAATAAAATGAATAACAAGGTCAAGAAAATTACTGTATGCAGTCATAAATACACCAAAAAATATTTACTTTAATTATGTTTAATCGTCTCACAGGTACGTTTGTGTGCCGGCTTACAGTTTATTATTTTATTTCTTGTTTACCACAATAGTATTAAGATCTTGGAGATTTGCGTGGCATTGCAACATGTATGAGTTGAGATTAGTTAAGATTTTCTAAGGATTTTAATGATTATTTAGTTTTTGCATACATTTTGCAAAAATTTATCCATGATCAGTTTAGATCATAAAAACGCCGCCAAAAATATTGAATACAATTTTTTTTAATAAATTTTTTTTTTGCATAATAATAATTTGAATAAAGAATTATTTTTTATCTAATCTTCAGGTGTGTTCCCAAATATTGGATTAAAATATATCCTTTTGAAAAGTAGATAGTAGTTTTTAAAAATAATGAATTAAATATAGAAATTGCTTTGCGTTTTATTTGTGAATCAACATGCAGATATGAAAATCAGGAACTCATTCCCGTAAAGGCATTTTAGACATTTACAATTTATACTGTTTTTTAAGCAGTTTTACTTTTTCTTATTAAAAAATATTTTAAGCTTTTTTATAGCGATAAATTGCACTTAGACTAAACTTTGTTAATTTTCCTTTAAACTAGTGTTCTTTTAAAGTGATGACGATGAGTAGCAAATATATGGAGATAATTTTGATATAAAATTTGACGAACTTATTAAAGTACCAAGGATAAGGACAGAAATGGGGAACAGCTTCAAAAATCCAAATGCACGCAAAGAAAAAACATTGTTGGGATATGATCAGAATAACCATAATATGTTCTTTGTAACATTGTAAAGTTGCAGACAACAAATTACAGTTGTTTTCAGCAACACTTCAGTCACGATAAACACGTTTTTGTTGATATTTAATCATTATATGGTTACTGTGGCCAAAAAATTACAACATGGTTGGTCTAATGTAAAAAAAAAATTGAACTACGACCAAAGTTTTATAATATAACATAATACAATATGATTAACTATAATATATTTTTATTAATCATAGTATGATTAAAAGCAAACAAAATAATGTTTGCGTTAAAAAATATTTTATTCTAAGTCTTGACGAAATGCTTTTCTATCAGTTTAGTAATTTTTGTTAGATTAAAATTGAAATTGGTTTTATTGTTAAAGAAAATAAAAAAAAAATAAAAAATATGTACAAAATAAAAAATTAAAAATAATATACAAAATATGCAAAAAAAAATAATAATTATATATAATAAGCAAAAATTGTTTTTTTTTGTGAATTTATGTAACAAATCAATAATAATAACTCACTTATATAACATGACATTCTTAACCATATTATAATGTTGATTTTTTTTTATGTTTATATTTTAACATAATTATTTTTAGATTTTACCATGTTATTGTTATACTAGACAACAATATGGTTGCAAGACCATCTTTATTATTATTAAAGGTAGCAATACTATATTTTGTTAACAACAATATAATACAACCATAACATGTTGCTTTTAGATTATGGTTACCTCAACCAAGTATTTTCTTTGCGTGTGTATTCTGTTGTTCTTAAAACTCCTTTTAGAGCATTGCAGGATTTCCCTAAGGAAATTACCAAAAATTTATACGTTCACTGCAGTTTTAAGGACAACATCATTGTTTAAAAATTTTAGTTGCTCAAAAGGTTAAATCTGTTAGTAGTTTATGGCTAAAGTTAACATAAGAAAATCTTTAAGTTAGTTTTGTGTAGAGATTTGTTTGCAAGCTATCCGTCCCTATGATTTCTAAGTTTCTCAGTGACAAGTGTCTCTCCGTTTGCCATTAGTGTGTCAGTAGTAAAATAACACATATTAAAAAGCCGAAAAAAATGTTACTTCTTAACAATCTTGATTAATAGAGGTGTTCGTACAAAACGCTTTCTTCGAAAAATCAAATTTTGTATATTTTGCCATTTTGGCAACCATTTTGTAAAGAAAAAATATTTTATATATTTCTCGGAAATAATTTGGTGTAAATTATTTGGCTGTTTAGTCATTTAAATGTTTTTTAAAGGAAATACCGGTTGCTTTTTTTAAATCCCATATAACTTACGAAATGGTTAAATGTCAAAGAATCTGTCAAACTGCCCTAACTTTTTTACCGACTTCAAAAAACGAGGTAATCAATTCGTCTGTTGGTTGGTGCTTACAGATTGGTCGAGTTTGAGGAACAGTTCATAACCTAAAAATTAAAGGGTGTCCCCAGACAACATGCATATTTTTACGTATATTATGAAGCGTAAATACTTTAAAATAAAGAAAAATGCGTATCATTATAGCTCCTAATGGTTAAAAGTAATACAAAAATAAATCTTAAATTAAAAGGTTATCCTCATAGGTAACGTACATTTACCTATATGGGCCTATCTTTTAAACCGTTATAGACAACCGCTTGAAGATTAGACAGAATGTCGATTGCTATGACTGTTATAGAAGCAAGTTTTAATATTTAAAATAATAAATTAAAGGGTGACCCAATACTTCATTTAATTTAATATATACGGCCTTAGTTTTTGACAGTTGTAGACAGACGCCTGAAATTTACAAAGAACCTGTGTACTTCGCCTTAACAAAAATTGTAAAATATGGAATTAGAAATTAAACGGTGGTCTAATATTTGATGTAATTTTATGCATGTGGACAAACTTTTGCACCATTGTAGCAGACAGCTAAAACTTGCAAGCGACCTTTATTGCTAAGTTCACTATAACAATAACTTTATGATTTGAATTTAGAAATTAAAGGGTGTTTTCATTGTTAATGTAATTTGACGTAAATGGCCGTGTGTTTTTTTACATACATACACAGAATACCATTGGGTATTCTTTGTTTGGTATAATAAGAAATATAAATTTTTTTATAATAAAGAGAGTATCAAGAGTTGATGTAAATTAGTGTATATAGCCAAACTGTTGAATCCTTGTAGACAAGCACTAAAAATTTACAAAACTTAAATTTGGAAATTAAAGGGTAACCCTATAGTTGATATTTATAAATGTTATAGACAGACAAATGAAATCTATTTGAAGTCGGCTTTTTTTTAAGAATTTTGATCATCATGAATAGATTTACGTTTGAACAACGCTATTAAATTATCTAAATTTACTTTGAAAATCAGTCAACACTTCCGGCAGCTTATAGACGCAAAATTGCGTTCAACGATGAAGATGGTTTATAAGCCACAGCAGACCCAACAAACTCCATTACATCTAAAAAAAATTCACCGTTTGTTGCGGTTAAATGCTGGTAGCATCATTATAGAAATTTCTCCAAAATGTAGCTCGCCTTACTGCACCATGATAATAAACTTAATGTTCGAAAAGATGGATGATATTAATCCGGGTGAGATGTGGTTTCAACTGGATGGTACAATGTGCCATATAGCGATCACAACCGTCAACTAATGGAAGTCAAAATTTGGCTAAAAGTTAATTTTATAAAATGTTCTAATCAATTTGCTATCAAGCTTATGCGTTTTGTCAACTTCCGATTATCTTTTGTGGGTCCTTGTGAATTAAGTCACTAGTTTATTCTGATATATCGGCACCAGTTGACTGACACCTAGGAAACCAACATTTAGTTAAATAAGTAAGAATTAGAATACTTTGTTACTAAAATGATACCATTACATTTGATTTAATAACACCATGTAACTTTATCATTTTATGTTGCTTCTAAAACAAACTAACAAACATCTAAGAAAGTGAATTAATAAAAATATCCATATAAATGTGTTTAACATTTTTTAAGTCATGGTTGAATGTTGTATACATAAAGTCAAAAAGATAAAACATTGATTTTTTTCTGATATTCATTTTAGTTGGTAAAACCTTTATATTAACACTGGCGCTTAAAGCCATGACGAATGTGTGCCACGCACGTATAAATCATTATGGGCAGATAATAATACACCTAATTCTAAAAAAAATAAATACTCATTTCTTGTCAGTATGCTCAAGATCTGCGGGTGAGTATTATTAGTTGCAGTTAAAACTACTATAAAATTAGTGTGTTGTGTGCCTAACAAAATATACATTTACATTTGTATTAAGACCAAAAACAATTCATTAAATTGGCACTGCCCAGAAAAACTAATTGTGCAAAAAATAAAAAAACACATACACCCTCTAAGTCTTATGCTATTAAATAGATACACCTTATTTGCCCTACTTCATAATGATAATGATGATGGCAATTCTTAGAAATTTCCAAAAAAATTATTTTGCTTTTAGGTTTTTAAGTGCAGAGTATATTTGCCAATAAGCAGCAACAATGAAACAAAAAAAGTAGAGTTGCCATTAAAATTTCAGCAGCAATGATGAATTGCTAAAAAAAGGTATGATCGGTCATTAGAATACTATGATTTTAAATCTGCAATAACTCAAATTAAAATTCGTGTTTCTTTTTTTACTAAAAATATTCAAATTATTACGCTTCTGTGGTTGCAAATAAAACCATGTCCATTTTTACTTTTTATTTTTGTCCTCTGTCTTTAAATTTGTGGCTCTAGATAGATTGCACTCTTGCGCAGTCTTTCCCAAAATACTCTGTCACTTGTGCAAGACTCGCTCATGATATCTCTTTACATAAACATGCATCAGAATACAGTACTCCGTGGTTGCTGCGAGAATAAAACTTATAATTTCCTTTATCACACGCTATCCTGTTGTTGCCTTCTTCTCTAACGAAGGTTTCGCCGAGATTTATACCACGATTTCCATTCCATCTATTGCTCTCAAAAGACAGACGCATTCAACAACTCATCAATCTTAATAACTATTTCGCTAGACAAACAAGTATCTTCTTAACCGACTTAAAAAACAAGGAGGTTGTCAAATCGAATGAATGTTGCTTTTCTTTTATATTTGTGCCTCCATAACTTAGTCATTTCTGTATCGCTTTTGAAAATTTTTATATGAAAGGTGGTGCCTACAAAGTGCCCCCGTTTTAAAAACAGTGCATAATCTTAAAAACTAAAGAGTGTCCCCATACAACATACATGTTTTTTCTGTGTATTTTGAACCGTAAGGGCACCATTTTAAAACTAAAAAAACTGCGTATCACTATAGCTCCTAGTATAAAAAAGTAATATAAAAATAAATCTATGAATTAAAGGGTGTCCCCACAGGTGACTTAAATAGAACTCTGTCGGCCTATATTTTGAACAGTTATAGACAAATGCTTGCAAATTGTACAGAATGTCGATTGCTATTACTATTTAAAATTAAAGGGTGCCCCAAGAGTTCATTTATTTTGATGTATACGGTCATACTTTGTAGCTAGTTGTAGACAGACGCTTGAGATTTAGAGAGAACCTGTATTGCTACTTCCGCTTTAACAACAAATATAAAATTTGAGTTTGGAAATAAAAGGGTGTACCAGTGGTTGATGTCATTTGATATATGTCTTTTGAAAACTTTTGAAACTGTTATAGAAAATCTTCTGAAACTTACGAGAAACTTTTATTGGTAAGTCCGCTTAAACCACACGTTTATAATTTAAATTTAATAATTAAAGGGTGTCTCCAAATTTTGTGTAATTTGACCTACATGGCCGTATCTTTTATGACGCTATATACAAACAGTTTAAAATTATACAGAATGTCTACTACTTTGTTTGGTATAAGAAGAACTTTAAATATTTTAATTATAAAGTAAAGGGTGTTACAATAGTTGCCAAACTGCTGAACATTTGTAGACAGATGGTTGAAATTGAGATCGAGCTGCATTAACAAGTGTTAAGTTTGGAGGGGTTCCAATAGTTAATGTAATTGATGTATATGGCCATACTTATGTTTAACAAACCAGCAGACAGCTCTTCAAACGCTTATCAATTGCAAAATATCTTTTTTCTTTCTTCTAATTATAATCACACACATCATACTCGGCGTAAATTAAAAATATTTAAAATTAAAATGACGAGCGACTTGGAGGTTTGGGTTTTTTTTCGGATAGATTTTCGCGAGGATGAGGATTCAACAATAGTTTGCCATCCCACCAGCCTTTGTAACGCTTCTCGTTATCTTCCATTTCCTGGTGAAATCTTTCAGCTTGTTCATCAGTTTCGGAGCCCAACTTCGTGGGAAAAATAACCAAATGACTGAATAAGTAGTGTAATTTAGGTGACATATTTGAACCTAAAAGTTAAGAAGAATAAATTTTCAAATGACAACGGCCTTTCACTCAACGCTTACCAATAGCATTGAATTTTTGCAGTAATGTATCGATCGTCTCAGCGTAATCAGGACTTCTGTAGTTTCCCAAAAGGTTGTGAACGATAGCCCGAATTTGAGGTCCATCAAATATACCAGCTTCAATTTTGCTCGATGTGGCTCTCGGAAATTTCTATTTAAGGTAATTCATGGCAAGACTGTCTTTTGGCAACGTTTTGGCAATATTTGTATCAATCAATCAAGTCTAATATGTAATGGAAAAAGTATAATCTTCTCCTGAGGAATCAGTTGGTAATTTTTGATATTGTACTCTCGGTGCGTATATACAATAATGAAAGGGACAAATATAGTCATAAAGAATATTCTAGAAACAATATAAAAACTAAAAACAATAATCGTACCTACTAAAACAACTGCGAATAAAGTGGGTGAGTAATGAAAATAAAAATATTATCGTTCCACAAAATCCTTAATAAAAACTTTATTTTTCATCCATTTTTTTTTCAAATTACGGTTAAAATATTGGGCATAAAATAAGCTATTTGGTAAAAAAATAAAATATTTCAGATCTTTACAATAACGTAGAAAAAAAAACCAAAAATAGGCAAATCTTGAACTTTAAGGTGCCATAACTCAGCCGTTTCTTGGCAGATAGAAAGTTGCATCATATCGACGGGAAAGGCATTCAATTGCCTTTTCATTTGAGTCGATCAAACTTTTCGGTTGCGCTCCACAAGGGTTTGAGTGGAACCATAGACCGAAAAACACAAAAGTACCGTTATCTAAAAAACGGTACTTAGAAAAAATAATTACAGCGTTTTTCGTGTTTAGGAGGTTCCAATTAACTTATCTAGTCATGTGGTGTTCTTGGTACTTTAAAATTAAAAATATATAAAAAATATAAATTAAAAATTTGTAAAGCTGTGTTATTTAAACACTATCCAATATTTTTCAATGGATAAAACAACAACATGCCAATATTTTAATGCTAAATTCGTATCAATAATTTTCTTTGAAAAGATTATTATAACACTTAACAAGTTAGGCTTCAAAATATCGGAGAGTGAGGCAAACGAAGTAATGACTCGAGTTGTAGCATCCTTAAACCTATTTCATGCTGGTAATAGTCGCAGGCATTGTACCAACAAAATGGCACATATTTATATGTCAGATTTGAAACTAAAATTAAATTATATAAAAATTATTACATTTGTCAATATCAGGAATCATCATTAACAAAAAATATCCACCCTGTCTACAGTTTTAAAATATTGTAAACAATGTCATTATCATTAATTTGTTAGCAAAATGTAGGGACAATACAGCAGCCACCAGCAAAAAACTCTTGGCGGAAACACCTACAAAATGTGATAAAATTGCAGTTGAAATGTTTTTGTTTCTTTTTCTATTTGTGTAATAAAATTTCTTTTCGGTGTCTAATTGTAGACATAAAAAATGACTAAAGCATCATTTATTGTTATTAAAAGTACGTATTATCGATCACTTTGTAAAGATGCATTCATTTATCCTCCTTTAAAATCACTTTGCAGAAAAACTGTTAGCATGTCACTGTTAGCAATAGGTAGCTGGGCAATAGTTTTGTTAAATCTGTTGACTGGGCTAGTATACTTACAAAGCGCGGTTGAATATTCTGCTTGAATGTCGATCATGGCTGAGATTTGTTTTTTGGTTTTTTATTTCATTCGTAAATAGTCTTTAAGATCGTTAATACTGTGTGATACACTTCAACAAATTGTGTTACAATTTTTGTTTTTTTTTTTGATAAATATAAGATCATAGTAAATAGGGAAATCAACAGAACTGCTAAAAGCTGCAAACCTTGAAACATTTAAAATAATTTATACTATCTGTGTCTACTTTAATCTTATATATGCGTCAGAGTCACACACACACTTAAGCCACTTGAAAAAGCTCCACCGTGCCGACAGAGGGACTTTTTTAACAAAGCGACAATAAGAAACGTATAAGACGTACAACTTATTATGCCGTTATTGAATATATAAAACTTAAAAATGTGAAATTTAATAAAATGACCATTATTGGTTTCCTTGGATTTATAGGGGATTTTTTAATATCAAAAATCTGTTTATCAACGCCTCCAGTTATAATTTCAGTAAACTTGAAATCTCTCTTTTATTTGCTGAATGCTATAAACACAATCAAAGGCTACCGACCATCGACTACCGGCTACAAAAGTTGCTGGCTACAAAAATAGTTAAGTCGCCAGCTACTTAATTCTTTAACGACTACCGACCACTAACTAAAAAAAATAAAAATCTGTTTTGACAAATATATTAAAGTTAACCAAAACATGATTATTATTTTTCAATGGTGCCACTATAATAGTTTTTCGCGTTTTTAATAGCGATATTTAATGTATTGCGTTTTTAAAACCACCATTTCATGCATTTATTGTATTGGCGCCACTAATCTGTTTTTTGTAGCCAAGACAAATAGAAATTAGCCTAAGTTGGCTACGCGCTACAAAACTAGCCATGTAGTCGTGTAGCGGCTAAAAGAAATATTCTCATAAACACGCATGTATTCCATTTTGACATCTTGTAGTCGCTGGTCGATGGACTTGATTGTGTTTATAGCACAAGTTTGTATAACTTGTTTTATCAATCATATTAAAGAAAACTATTTTTATTGTGCTGGATGATTGTAGACTGCGATGTGTTAAATACTACCCAGCAGAAATTACTGCTTGACAGGAAGCAGTTTTGTAAGGGAGATAATGTTATAAAAGCACTTACTGGTGCGCATTATTAAGGCATTTATTTTGTTTGAGATGAGCCGGCTAGAAGCAATCGGTTTTGCTACCGAATAGCGTTTTTTTATCAAATGATTTAATGCATTCACTTACTGCTTTTGCAAGTAAGTTTTTACAGTGCATGTGAAGTGCGCTTTTTACATTTTATATTACAATCGAATATTTCACTGCCTTAAGAAGATCTTCTTTTTGTCATTCTTGAGTGCGAAATACTATATACATATTTTTTATACTAAAAAGCTTCCAATAAAGCTATACAAGGGAAACGATATTTTGTAATTCAAAAAATATTTTATTATTTTTTTTTTTTTATTTAATAAGGAATAAAAAAATTATTTTTACAAAATAAAATTAAAATTCTTTCAGTTCATTTAATCACTAAATTTAATTTCTTAAAAATAATACAATAAAATTAATAATAGTAAAATTAATAATAGTAAAAATTTTAATTTTAAGTCTTATTAAAACCAAAATTTAAGAATTCGTTTTGTATTAAGTAGAAAAAAGTAAACTTATATTGTAAGAAAAACATTAATGCATAAATTATTTTGATTTTTTTTCTTGTGTTCTAAAAGTTAAGAAAGAATAAAATGAATTACTAAAATTTTCTCAGAATTTAATAATATTTTATATTCAGAATTTATAATAATTAGCGAAACAAAACTTTAATTTAAAGGTGGACCAAAGAAAGTTCATTTTTTCTGTAATTTCTTTCTTCATCACTATGAAATGAGTTGGTTTCATCCTCGAATTATTTTCATTTTGAACTTTTCTCTTTAGAAATTCTTCCTTGTAATTTCTATTTTTTACCAAGCGCACTCCTATTCGCATTTCTTTTAAAAAAGCATCCTTAGTTAGCATCTGTTCTTTGTATATTGATTCTGAAAATAGTTTTACGTAAATTAATGCAATACGCATGTTGAAATGCAATAATTATATATTTATAATTTAGTACTTACTATAAATACAGTTCATGATTTTGGGATAATCTAAGAGCCGTTTTTGTCTTTTTTGCCATCTAGGTTGAAATGATACAAGTGTTTATTTCCAAAAACGGATGAGACTTTCTTTCTAATGTTTGCTCTTCCTATAATATTTTTTTATTAACTTATTTTTCTGGCTTTTACTTAGCATTTTTAAACAAAAACAATAAAAACCCAGAGGTACAAACAAAATCAGTTTTTAATTGATCAACATACACATAAACGATTTTACAGTTACCTTAGTTTTTTTTTATTCTCTTATTAAAGGTCAAAAATAGTTTAAATAAAACACTTCACGCTTCGGTAGCAAGAGTTCAACTGAAGTCAATATTTCTATTTTTTTTATAACAATACTCCAGCATTCGTTTGTGCTCTGCTATTTTTCGTAGGTGATCGTAAATAAAAATTTTACATATAAGATAATATCTACCTTACTTTATTGCAACAAAGAAGCAATTAAATATTATTTTTGAACATTCGGTTCTAAGCTTTTTTGCTTTTGCAACAACGAAACAACAATTTCTACTTTTATGTAAGGCCTCCCTTACGTTATTGCTTTTCAAAAGCACTTAAATAAGGGAAACTATAATAATAAAAAACTAGTTAAGCCAAGATGTCTCTCTTTCTCTTCAATTTAATATAAAAAATAACGTTTCTTTCTGTAGTCTTTGTATTTTTGTTCTTGGACCACTGACTTATATATATTTCATTTATGCTTTAGTTTTATTGTTAAAAATCAATAATTTGTTAATAATTAATTCTTCTTTGTTATATTTTTTTTTCCTATTCAAATCTTTAAATTTTCTTATTTGAATTTAATAACTTTTTGTTAATTTTGTATATTTTGTAAAAAAAACAGTTTGTCAGCCTTTTAATTATGCTTCTTAATAAGCATAATTTTTTATAAAGTTGATGTTATGATTCCTATGAAGCCTTATATTATGGCATTTTTGGAAGCTTTTGCAACTGAGTAAGCATAACGTTGCTTCCATCAGTTTTTATTGCTTCTAAATTATGAAAAATTTTTGCTGGGTAGTTTAATTTTACTTCGGCTTTATTACGGCTCTCAAATTAAATAAAATATTAAACACTTTGATTGCTTTTTAAAACAATTGGTTTAACTAATCCACAGTTGCAAGTTAGACTTCCAACAAAAAAGCTTAATTTTGTATTTTCTTATTTCTTTTAATATGTTATTTTTGAAAGTGGTATAACTCCATCTGGGACTAAAAAAAATTTTTTTTCGAATAATTTTAGTAATTCATTATTATTATAAAACTTAAATGGTATATATTGTAAAAATATTACTAGAATTGATTAATATTTTTAAATGAATTCAAGCGCAAACCCTTAAAAATCTCAATTTATGAAAAAATGGACCTTTACTACTTAAAAAAAACCAGCTCATATATTATTTCCTGTCTCTTTAAATTCATAATCAATTTCTTCACCTATTTTCCGTACCGTATACATTTCTTCTTCCTCACCCATGGTTTGTGCGTAATAAATTTGGAATCTGTTTAACTGTCAACGAAAATGCCGAATGTTTTATACTTCAGTCGTGGTGACCCAGTAAAGAAGGTCTTGATATCTTAATGACTAGGAATACATGCGTAAAGAGGAATTAAATTCACAGACTATTGAGTGTCAATATTTTTGTTTCCTGATAAGAGTTTATTTATGCCTTCAAATCTTGATTTTTAAAAGCTTTGAATTATGATTTAAGAATTTCGGAATTGGGTTTGTCTTAATGTAATTTTTTTTTCCAAATTTTTACTCTGAAGCCTACAGGAATAAAAAAGTTGTAAAAGTAAAAACTAACTTTGCTAAAATTTGCAAACCAGAAATATTGTACTCAAATGACTACACTAATTAAAATTGAGACACGTTCTTATTACAAAAATGAACGATATTCTCTGAGATCTTACATTGACTTTTTTGGCTTCTTTTAATTTTTTTTTAAACAAAATAATAATTCAGTTTTCCTGAGTGTACTTTTAAAACCGGATGTAATGCGTGTATTTACGTCAAAAAGAAAAGTGTATGGCTTTTAAAGTACAATGCCAGTATATGGGGCTATTGATTAGTTATTTATGGATCCTTATTTTTGCTATCTTTTCCGTTTCTTTTTTTTTATTTTTTCGTACGTCTGTCTTTCTGGTAGATAAACTTTAGTCATCTGAGAGTGTGATGAATTGTTTGTAGATCACATTGATTATGATAAGCTGTAAGAATAAAAAAATGTTTTAAATGGAAAGAATAAAACTTTAATACATTTTTGTGAGTAAAAATATTCACTGGAACATAAAAAAATTATTTTATATTAAAATGATGACATAAGCCAACATAGTCATTAGTGTTTAAGACTGCCGACCCCATACATTTAATTAGTTGTTCTATTTATATTTATCAAATATAATTATATTGCTGCTGTATACACAGTGGCAAATCAAGAAATAAAAAACGTATTAATTTTTATTTTTTAAATATTCATAACTCACGCGTTTCTTGCTTTAGATTTAATTTTATATTATTTATGTTTTTAAAGTAATTGAGCATCATCGAAAGCCGCTATTAGCTTCACACAAAGACAGAATGGATTATAGATTGTATCGTACGATAAAAATAATTTTCAAACTTACAATATAACAAGTAACAGTGCTATAATCGGCTATGCCGAATCTTATTTGCTCTTCACTATATATGTTAGTTTAATTTGTTGAAGTAACTCCAATTAAAAAGACTAATATATGGGACAATAGAGAATTAAAATACAAGAAAAAAAATTTAGTACCATCTATAATTTTGCATAAAAATGTCATTGGCTATAAATGACTTTAGTATTTTATTTTTAAATTTAAGTATATCCTTCAAAAGCACTTTCAAGGCTTTTAAATGATACCCATATGGATATCTTCCAAAATATCATGAAGAATCGTACTTTTCTGCGGAAAATATAGGCTAGCGCCAAATTTTTTCATTGATATTTTTATACCCTTCACCATAAAACGTGTAAAAAGGGTACAACTAAGTTTGTCATTCTGTGTCTAATCTCTACGATGGATATCGACCCCATAAAGTATATATATAGTATATATATTGTGACTTCTTACACATTATAGTGTGTTGGTCACACTCATCCACAGTTGGTCACATTATTTCAACTATTTAAAATAACAATTGATTCCTCCAAAATAAAAAGTGCGAACTTAACATATTTTCTTTTTCCCATACTCAACCATGTAAACAATCATTTGCACTGACATACATACATATTGTATCGTGAAAAATTTGGAAGGAATCAAATTGCACAAAATTGAATTTGCTGCTTTGAAGCTTTGCGATCACACATTTAATAATAACAAATAATAATTGTATTGTAAGCAAAATTATGAATAATATTTTAGTATAAACAGCGGTAAGAGTTATTGAATAAAATCAGAATCTTTCTGGTAACGAACAAAAGAGTATTCTCTTTATTCTAACTGAGCACCTTAAATTGCTTACAAGAATCAAAACGTGCTGTGGCTAAGCGCAGCATTATAAAACCCTTGGCAGACTGTTTTCACAAAAATTCATGGATTATAACATAGCGAAATCGATTTCGCGATGTCCGTCTGTCCGTCCGTGTTAGTATTGAAATCAAGTTTGCCTTTGCAAACAAAAAAACTAAATATGTCAATCGATTAGATATAGTGGCAAAAGAGGTGCTATTGGAAATCAGCATCACGCCTACCTCTAATTTGTTCATATTATTTGGAACAACACAGTATCTCCAATCAAAATTGGCGCTCGCCCATATTTTCCGCGTTACGGTGCTCTCAAGTTTTCAAATTTTTTAAAATATCAACATGGGTATCGTTTTAAAGCTTTTGAAAAGATCTTTAAAGAAATAGTAAATTTTTTTAAAAATGCTTAACCCACTAAGAGGCGATGTGAAATTGTAAAATTGTTTTTTAATTCTCTATCGCCCCATATATTTGTTTTTTGCTTGGAGCTATTATAGGAAACTAGATTTGTTCCAAATGATATGGAAAAATTAGAGGCAGGCGTGATATTTAGCCCACTGCCTAGAAGGACATGGACCGATCTAGCTCATTTTCAACTCAGAATATATATACTTTATGGGGTCAGAAATGGATATTGTACAAATTACAAACGGAATAAAAAACTTAGTTACGCTTTTTTTCTGAAGGGTATAAAAGCGTTGAAAAAAAAGAAAGCCAACAAACGGAAGCTTAGTGTAAAAGGTAAACAAAAGTTAAACAGGATTTTACGAAAAAAATGAAATAATGAATAAGATAAAAATCTTTCATAAGAGCAAAAAAAAACTGAATAAATTTGAAATGATAGATTACTTACAATTTACTGACGACATGTTGTGCATGCAAATATTATGTATAAAAACCTTTATGCTCTTTTTTGCCTTTTTTCTTATCAAATATTTTATGCAAATATATATTTTAAACAAAATATGGCAGGTATATGCATATCAAATAAGATAAGAACAACATCAGCAACACGATCAAAAAGTTCATTCATACGTAAAAGCGAAGTGATTTACCTGCCATTCAAAGATCACTGATCTCTGATGATCAGGCTAAAGGGAAAAAAGTAAAAATAAAAAAATAACAAAACTTAAATATGACATATTTTCCCACTAAAGCATGCCTTCCAACTGCCTGGGCATCAATTTCATCAAGCTGGTGGAATTTGAATACTTCTGCAGTCAGTCTACCACTTATTTGCATTTAGCTGTTCTCAGATTTCAATCAATAGATCATATCGCCACCGCGCACATGCACTTAAGATTATCAGGGTAAATAGCATAAAATTAAGTAGTCGATTTCTTTACCTATCTCCTTTGAATTTATGTGAAGAATGTGACAACAAGCCTAGGGGGGGTGACATTTTGTCTTTCAATTACAACAAATTGCTTATAATTATTATTTGCATTTTCTTGATGTTGCATTATTGTTTTAAATAAATATTTTTTTTCATATTTCAATAATTATGTTCATTTTGTAATAATAGTACGTGGCAGCAAAGCGTTGTTTAAGAAAAAATTTTTGCTATAATTTGCAACATTTATTTAATATTGAGAAGTGTGGTTAATATTATGGTTAATAAATATACTCCAATTCAAAATATTACTTTTGTGTATTTAAATATTTCAAAGAAGTCGTAAATTGAAGTGGTAAAGTGGATAATATGAACCCTATATTCTTGATATGCCGGTACCCGTAAATGATTAAGCCAGACCTCACTCTTTGGTTTTGAAAATGAAAGCAAAACAAATTAACACTTTTTGGCAAAAACACCGCAAAACTAGATTCTAATATAACAATCAACAGAAAAGACATTCATATTTAAATGGTTTATTTACGAATATTCATATAAAAAACTGTAATAGGATCATTTATGAACATGAAAAATTTTTGGAAAATTTTGTTGTTGGTGTAGATAGTCTTTCTGTGCGCTTCTTTGTCTGTCCCTCTATCTGTGTTCGCATCACGTAAAATCTGCAGAAATGATTCGAATAAAATTTGGTAACGAGGTGCCTTAAAACCTTGGTGCAAGTATAGAATACTTTTTTTTAAATATAAACCACTTCGTTTAGAAAATAAAGATACAAATATAAAAGCACCCAATATTACCATTACAATGGCACTAACACAGTTGTAGGTACATTTTATTTAGTTAATAATGTTAAGAGTAGTCTAAGGAAAATTTATATTGACTCGAACTGTTAATTGTAACTACTAGACTCCTTTAATCCCAATAAAATTTACGAAGAGGGTAACCGTCAAAGGAACTATTATTCTGAGCTCACTTAACATTTATAATCATTATAATCTGGAGCATCATCACAACGCTTAAACAGCGTTATCAAATTAATAAGATTTTTTTTTGATAATCAATCAAAGATTCGCGCAACTTATAGACGTAAAAATTTGTTCAGCGATAAGGCTTAATTTTGGCTTCACTGGTTTGTTTTTGGAGTGACACCAGTTTACAATAGACCATACAGGCTCCATAGGCTTCATTGCATCGTTTGGTGCGGTATACACGCTGGTGGCATTAATAAACTTTATTTCTTTAAAAATTAAATAGGAGCTTGCGTTATGGCTGATCCAGATCGCTACCGCACCATGACAAATGGTGGATGACCGCAACCAAAATAACAAAACAAAAAACTTAAAAACTAACTGTTGTTTTGATTTTTAATACGCCTTACGTCTGCATTAAGAGTTGGCATATAACCCACCTAACGCAGAAGGGAGTGTAAGCAAAAACAAACACGTGGTTAGTTTGTTGGTAATTTTTGTTAAAGTCTTACCATTTTTTATGAGCTTCAAAAATAACTCTCAAGTTGTTTTTGAAGTTTTGGGATTTTCTAAAAATTTGAATAAGGGTTTCTGATGAGGTGGCTTAAGCAACCGGCAAAAACCGTATAGATACCTGCTTTTTCAACCAACAAATAAATTGCATTTTTATTTAAAAATGTTATGGATTTGGCATAATATAATAAATAAGACTTGGCATTAAGTTTATTTCAAAAATGGACTTGCCATTGTAAATTAGCCTCAAAGATCGTTTGATTTTCTACATCTTGATAATTTCCTGTTGGGCTTCTTGAAGTCTTACTGGCTTACGTTATTAAACCAGTAACAATTGGCGCCTTACAGGTCAGTGCTCGAAAAACCGACCCGAAATTTAATGTCCAGAATGCGCCTCAGAAAAAAGAGCTGCGGGGGGCATACTTATCCAAAAATAAAATAAATACAATTTTGATAATAAATTAATACAATTTTATTCTTTTGTTATTTTTAAAAAAGCTAAAGTTATACCTGACTTAGAAAACACCCATTGGTAAGTATTTTACTTTTTTTATTTTTTACAGTAAGACAGTAACTAAATGTTCTGTTTACTACAAAGTCCGCCATCTAACGTTTTTTTTTTCAACTAGTGCTTATTTTGTGAATTGTAACACTTAGTTCATGTCTTGTTTGACAGATAATTAGTTTTATCTTTCCGCTGAACGAATATGGTTGTGTATACGCTTAAACAACGCTGGGAAATATTGCGACATTTCTTTGAATATCATGGTAATGTTGCAGAATGTGTGCATAAATCGCGTACGGATTTTGGAAGAAGAGATGCACCGTCAGCTTGTAAAAAAGCGGAAGATACTGGCATCCTCATCGATAAACCAAAGCGTGATAAGCCAAAAACAGTGCGCACACCCGAGAATATTTCTGCTGTGGCAGAAAGTGTGCGCAAGGCGCCATCAACATCAGTTCGCCGTCTTTCTCAACAATTGAACATATCGGAGACATCATTTAGACGAATTTAGCATAAAGACCTTTGTATGACGCCATACAAAGTTCAATTGGTTCAGGAGTTGAAGCCAACTGACCATCCAATGCGTTTTCGCTTCGATAAGTGGGCCTGCGATCGACTTACAGAAGATGCCGATTTTGCCAAAAAAAAAAATAACCATCTTTTCAGATGAAGCTCATTTTGATCTTGGCGGATATGTAAACAAGCAAAATTGTCGCATTTGGGGCACGGAAAACCCGTACGCATACATTGAAAAGCCGGTGCACACAAAACGAGTCACTGTTTGGTGAGGATTTTGGTCCAGAGGCATAATTGGGCCATTTTTCTTCGAAAATGAGCAAGGAGTGGCCGTTACAGTCAATGGCGATCGTTATCGGGCAATGTTGAACGAATTATATTGGCAACAATTGGTTTCAACAAGACGGAGTTTCGTGCCACACAGCCGAAGCTTTAGTCGATGTTTTGCGCCCTGTTTTTGAAGATCGCAGTATCAGCCGCAGAGCTGATGTGGTTGGGCCACCTTGGTGCTGTGATTGGACACCGTTGGACTATTATTTGTCGGGTGCTGTCAATGATAAGTGTTACGCCGATAAGCCAGAGATAATTGACGTTTTAAAGGACAATATCCGTAAAGACATTGGTGAACTACAGCTGCAGACAATCGATAATGTGCTTAAAAATTAGACCGATCGTGTAGGCTACTGCATGGCCAGCCGAGGCAGACATGTGAATGAAATTATTTTCCGTTATCAACTCGAAGGATTGTACTTTCAAATAAAAAAGAAATTTGAGAAAATATTCGGTAGTTTTTTTATAGCATTTTCCAAAAAAAAGGACCCTTTATCAGTCGCGGAATAAAATTTTCACAAAACCAAAAAGTAGCTTAAAATAACCTTTTCCTACATGTATGGAATAGTAAAGTGTGTCTTTGTGTGCAAATGAACATATATCTAAGTATATAAAAAGTGATACAAGTAGTCTGGACAAGACTATTTTCTAATAAGCAATTATATCCGTTATGTAGTAATTTTGATTTTTAAGATAGTTTCTGCGCAAACATTTTAATGCATTTTTCTGCTAAACGCTAGAAGAAATAATTTTTTAGGGAAGGAATACAATGCATTTAAGCTTAAGTTTGCGCTAATAAAAATAAATATAAGCTTTAAATTTCTGCATCGAGTCCTATGCCCATCCGCTTGCTTGTTCTTTTGACTAAAAAACTGAGCATTATTAAAATATGTCACATATTACAGTCATATTTGTGAATTTTTATTAAAGATTTTAATAATTCTTTAAGATTACTTTGTCTTAAGAAAAGTTAAATAATTTTTTTTATCAAGTAGTTTTGCAAGTAATTAATGCTTCAAGTGAGTCAAATACTATCCCACGTCATACTTTAATGGTTTACAGACAAACTATCAAAATGTTATAGGACCATGATTAAACACACATAACGAAATAAAATTTGCACTTTTTTAATTAAAACTATAGCTATCAATTGAGTAATGGAAATTGCATGTTATTAATCATAAAGTGAAAAAACATCTACAAAACTGTCAACGTCAAGGTTAAAAACTCATCTCTTGCCAAACAAGATAAATGTTATTGAACTCAGGTCAGAAGGAACCAAAACATATATCGAGTCTTAAAAGAAGATAAATTAAAAGTGTGAAAAACTAAATTTACATAAAAATTCAGTAAGATTTAATGATAATTGTAGTAAAATAAAAAGTACTTGCGCTTTCAACTTGCATTATGAAACACATTTAATTTTTTAATTAATCAAAGCGGTACTTTTTTTAAATCACATCAAGAAAATTTGTTTGTTTTTAGTTTTTTCTTGATTACTACAAGATTAAAATATTGTTTTTATACAATTAAGTCGTTTAAACCTCTAACTGACAATATCTGGCTAAATCTTTAGAAATAACATGACATAAGCTAATTTACGAAACGTGATACGATTTTGAGCAGTTGGAGAGAAAAACTTAAAAAAAATATTCACAGACAAGGTAAGATACACAAAGAGTCTATACCCTCTGACTAAAAAAAGACAAAATTTAAGTTTAAAAAATTTTTTGTGTAGTTGTTGGTGTGCAAACAAAAAGACAGTTAATCGATTATCGCATTCATACAAAAGAGACATGCTAAGCATAAGATTAATTTTTACGAAAAATTGCAACAATAACATCTTATTCGAGTTACCATGTAAAGAAAATAAAAAAAGGGATTTTTCAATCAGGAATTAAAGACATCTAAAATTTTTTACGCTAATAAATAACTATGAAACTTAAATTTTTCTTAAAATAAGTTCAAAACTTCGACGATATTTTTTTTTTAAGAAAACGTGGCATTATTAGAAAATGTTATTATTAACGAAAGATCAAGTTAAATTCGTACATGAGTCGCACTTTTTTAATAATAATTAGTAGTCTAATGGCCGCTACATCAACTAACTTTATATGACTCCAATAACTACTGCAGCCTACGAACTTAATTCTCAACGATTTTAAACAGCCACAGTTGTGTTAAACTTCTGTGACCAGTAGCACAGTTCTGCAGCTAACGGTGTTTCCATTATACAAGTAGCGCTTCCTTAAGAAGTTTTTAATTTTGCCTACAATTCTAAATCTCCTGCCAAGTTTTCAGGTTTATACCAGCGCAAGGCCTGAGCAGATCGATTATTGTTTTGCGAAAACGTTTTAAGTATTTTAACATCTCATGGCAGAAGATTATATTGAATTAACTGCCTGTACAGTGCATTTTTAGCAGACTTTCCCATCTTAATCTTATGCAATTTAGAACCTCATGTATGGCTGTAGTGTTACTTTGGTTTACTTTTCTATAGTTTGCAAAACATGTTAATAAAAATTCAGTTGTACCTAACAGTCACAATATCACAACTAGATGGTAACAAGAATACGAACGCCATGCATAGCTTGGTACATAATTTTCCACCATTGAATATGGTAGTTTTTTAAAGAGTACACTTCCGTCCATCCTCTTTCCATTTAATATTGCAAGAATATTTAAGACGCTGGCCGGCTGCTGAAAGCTAAAGACAGAATTTTAATACAGAACATATAACAGATTTTAGGTTTTTAAGCAAAGACATTAAACTTCGGTTGAATTTGGACTTTGGTACTTACATGTAAGTTGAATGTAAAAATTCGAGAGTTGGTTATTGGTTTTTGACAACACTTTACAACAAAAGCTGTGGCTGCTGTAGTCATGAAAGTAAGCACTTTGATTACAAATCTGCTTGGACAGGGTGCAACCTCTGCAGCAATAAAAAAATTTTAATGGTATAAATACATATCCAGAAGTTACATTACAGCACGCAGCCTCCTACGTGGTTACTTCTTAATAGCACATTCGCCGGAGAAGTGAAATAAAAAAAAAATGAAATGGCTATTTGCTTCATAATCGACCGCCTAATCACCGACATAAGGGCGGGCAGTGTTGAATTAAAAACGAAGCACTTTCTCCTTTATATATCTCCTTTCACCACCTATCGTATCTCTTACCTATCCCTTTCCTAATGAATGAAAAAAATAGCTAAACAGGTTTTGTTGCCTGAAGTGCTAATTCTCTTCAAAAAAAAAAAAAACGAAATAAGCTAACGCGTTTGTGTGTGGTAAAGACGGTTGAATAAGTTTTTACGTCAACATTTTGCGATTGAATAGAATAAAAAAAACGTAAAACCTCGTTAGTTGAGGTCTGTACTTGTTGTAAAACAGAAGATCATGAGTTCAACTCCAAACAGCGACATGGAGATAGAGAAAAGTAATCGTTGCTGAGTCCGCATTTATTCGATTAGGTGTTTATCCTCATCAGTAAAATATATTTTTTGTAGCTTCGATAAATAACTTCATCAAGCACTTGTACGAAAAAAATTGCGAAAGATCCTCAGCTATGGAAAGTAATAATATAACGACAAACAAATTGTATTTGATGGGAACTGAAATTCCCTTTACTACAAATTTAAAATACCTTGGAATTAATTTTAACAATCTTATGAAGTTTAATAGTCATGCCAGAAATGTATTAAGTAAATCTTATAAAATATTAGGATCATTTGCAAAGCTTCTGTATAATAAAAGTTTACCGAAGAAAACTAAACTTTTATTATGCAAAACAAGTATAAGGCCATGTTTTCTTTATAGCTTTCCGATATGGTTTAGTATTTCGCCGAGAAATGGAAATACTAGAGCGGAAAGTTTTGAGATATTGTATAAGAAAGAACTACAAATCAGTCAATAAACGATATTTTAATCGATATGTTTATATTCAGTCAAAAGTTACTCCAATTGGTCTCTATATTTGTGACATTTTAAAAAAAGTTTGTCACTAGACTTGTTACTTGATTCGCTTCATGATTCGCTTGGACTAATACAAATTACCTTTCACCTGTTAGTTTTATCAATGAAGAACCGCCTAATTTTAATATAAATGTTAACACTTGCTATAGTTTTTTATAAAAAGTACACCTGGTACTCACAGAAGATAGTACTATTTTGTTTTCTTTGTTTGATTTTTTAATTTTTGTTTCATTTAGAATTAAGTTTTTTTATAGAGATTATCTCTCTAATTATGTAAGCCTCGGGAGCAAGGGCGTACTACTTTTAGTCTTATGTATTTTGTAACAATTTTTTTTATTCTATTTTAAAGAAAAAGCTTGATGCTGACAAACATTATTGTTAATTTAGATTCCTAAGTTATTCTTTTCTTTGATGTTGTTCCTATTCCTCTCACTATTATTAAAAAAAAGGCTGAATAAATATTAAATTAAATTAAATAAATTATATCTACATAAATAAAAAGGATTCACCGTAAATTTTGAAAATGGTTCGAAGAATTCGCATAATTTTTAATAATTTACTATTTTCCTTAAGGTAAAGTTGCGAGAACATAAAAAGTAAAAATTATAGTTTTAAGGTAGCGCTGTATTCGAGATCTTTAATTTTTTATTTTCGAAGTTGCATCTAGGACTACAAAAATTGTTTCTGCTGTGCATAGAGTGGAGTCATAGTTTATGTTCATTTCTTTGTAAGTGCGTCAATGGCGGCTAATCGACCAAACCGATGTCCCCATGGTAAGGGTATTTATATGTTTACTTAGCGGCCCAGAACGTGAAAAAACGGGAAGTGGGTTTTATATGCGCCTGAATCAATTTTAATATAGTCTCGGCTTATCGCTTTAAATGAAATTCGAAACATAGATAAGTCCTCATCTACAACTGTTTCCAGAGCTAGGACCTAGATTACAGACAAAATGGAAAAACGGGCATTTATGTCTGTACCCCATAGCAACAAACAAAATGCTAAAAATATGTTTCACAGTGCCTAGAAATACCCGAAAACTATACCTAGGCAATACCGGGGGATAACTAGTATCCAATTAACATGTAATATATTTCTCAAAATATGGCAACTTAGTTTATATTTTGTAGATTACAAGAAAACTCTATATTAATTTTTAACTCACTCATTTTATTTACTTGAAGTTGGAATTTAAAGCTACCTTTTTTTTATTAGTTGAAAGCGGTAAAGTTGTGTCCTAAAAATAAGCTGCCTACTGCACTTTGATATTACGTTGTCATGGTGGCAATATAAATGAAACACAACACAAAGCTTATTGTCAAAGCTTAAATGTTGCGAACAATTGTTTCAATTTCCCAAAAGGCAAAAAAAGCAAAAACACTTTATAGCAACTTAATTTGGCATGACCACCAACCGACAAAACATTATGGATGCCAATAACAAACCAATCAGGACTACTACATCTACTCCCAGCCTACATAAAAGTTTAGAGTAAAAAAAAAAACAACAAAAAAGGAAAACAATAGCCCTTGAAAACTTCATCTACATTTGTGCTCAATTATTGTTTAGCGTTGTTGCAATAAATTCGTTTATCGCCCCAAAATGAATAAAAACTTAAAAACAAAATATTTTAAAGATCGTTTATAACAGATTAAGTGATTTTTTATTTAGTTGTTGTTGGTTTTTTCATTATTGTACATGTGTCGCTTGTGTGGCGTCACGATATGTCCGTCCCAGCAATTCATTGCCAATCTGCCTACCACATATACAATTTTACACACACACACACACACACACACACACACACACACACACACAAATTGTCGTTGGTTTTTGTTTTAAGGATTTTCCTAAAATCAAAAAAAAAGGCAATCGAGGACAAAGTTGCTTTATTAAGTTGGTACAAATTGATTGAATTATGTACGTAATTGGCGGTAACAAACTCTCTGTAGGTTTTTTTTCGTTTGATTAAAAATTTAAATACTTTGTTTTGTAAAACAGATTTTCGGATGGACGATTTTTTTAGTAAAGAATTATAAGCTTAACTTATGGCTTTTCATTTTTTTTTTAATTTTTTACATTTATGTTCTTGTATGTATGTGTTTATGTTATTAGTTTTTTTTAGGTTATGCGGATGCTTTTTTTATTAAAATTATTAAATTGAATAATATTATGTAGCTAAAAAAAATTGCTTAAAATACATTTTTATGTATTACGATATTAAATTTGATTTTCTTCATCAATTACGCAGACGCAGATATAAATAACTGTTCTCATTAAAAATGAACTTGGGCCGAACTAAAAATTAAAATTTTTTTTGTATTTTAAATAATGCAAATAAAAAATAAATCACTAAACTAATTTTTGATGTTTTTTATTTTCCATAAATTCTTTTAAATCTATAGAGTTCATTGCCCAAAAATATGTTAGGTGCTACAAAACATCATTTTGGTGAATGCCAAAGAAACACAATGCGAACTATTGCATAGTTAGTCAAAGTTAATTGTGCTTCAAAATAAAATAAATAACAATGGATTCTCAATGGGTACCTCGCGTTTGTACAAAATTTGTGTATTTTTTTGTCTTTTTAACCGACTTCAAAAACAGAAGGAGGTTAACAATTCGACTAAAGGTTGCTTTTTTCTATCTGTGCCTCGATAACTCAGTCTTTTCTAAACCGTTTTCAAAAAAATTTTCTTCAGTAGAGAGCTATTGATTACAGATTGGTCGCGTTTTAAAATCAGTTCATAATTTCAAGAATTTAAGCGTGTCCCCATACAACATAAGTGTTTTTTACGTTATTGTGACCTTTTAAACTAAAGAAAAAACTACGTATCGCTATAGCTGCCAATAGCAAAAAGTAATACAAAAATATATCTTAAAATCAAAGGGTGTCCCCATAGGTGACGTAAATCGACTTACTATATATGGGCCTATCTTTTGAACCGTTGTAGACAAACGATTGCAAGTTGGACGAAGTGTGGAGTGCTATGAATGTTACAGTAACAAGTATTGATTTTAAAAATTAAATTATTTTAAATTTGAAATTTTCAACGAAACTGTATTGCTAACTCCGCTATAACAACAAGTATAAAAATTGGATTTGGAAATTAAAGGGTATAGCTAATGTAATTTAATATATGTGACCAACTTTGAAACCGTTGTAGATTGCTAAGCTTTATAATTTAAGTTAAGATTTTAAAGGGTGTTGCCGTAACTATGTAAATTGACCTATTTGGGCCTACTTTGAACCCTACAAATGTTTGCATATTGGACAGAATGCCGATTGCTATGACCATTATTGTAACAGGTATTAGTATAAAAAATTATAAAACAAAGGGTGTCCCAATAGTTGATGTAATTTGAGGTATGTGGCTAAACTTTTAAACTGTTATAAAATAACAGAAGCCTGTATTTCTAGTTTATAATTTAAATTTAGAAATTTTAAGGGTGGCACAAAATAATGTAAATTGATCGTTATATACAAACACCTGAATATAAGGCAGAATGTTCACTACTTTGTTTGGTATAAAAAGAAGTATTAATATTTTAAAATATACATTTAAGGGTGTTGGTGTATACTGCCAAACTCTTGAACCGTTAACTATATGTAGACAATTGAAATTAATTATAAAGAACCAGATTGCTAGGTTTACTATATAGCTAGTATAAAATTTGAATTTTAAAAATAAAGTGTGCCCCTATAGTTGCTGTTATTTGATGTATGTTGCCAAACTTTTAAACATTTGTAGACAGACGATTGAAATTAACAAGAAGCAGTAGTGCTACGTGTGCTATAGCAAGTATAAAGTTTAGAGATAGAATACAAGGGAGTCCCAATATTTAATGTAATATGTTGTATGTGGTAATACTTTTGAACCTTTATAGATAGACAGATAAAACCTGATTTGGATTGAGTTTTTTTTTTGCAAGAATTAATTTTCTGATTTAATCAATTTAGTTGAAATTAAGCACATAAAACGCGAACTGGCCACTGGCCTCAATTGTAGGTAAGTTAATTTAAATTAATATTTTGCGCACAAATCAATGTAATTTTTAAGTTGAAGCGAATACTCGCTATCTTTCAAAAACAAACATAAAATGTAAACCAACAAATATATGTACGTCAAATTAGAAAAAAATCTTTGGTGAACACACAAATTTTGTTGCAGTTGTTAACTTAATTTTTAAATAGTTTAATAATGATTATTTGACCCTTTTTTTATTAAATTATTTTCTATTTTATTGAGCCTTGGGTCCTTATATTTTTAATTAATATTTTATTTCAATATTTCGGTACAGCTTAATAAAATAGAAAATAACTTAATTTTTAAATTTTGAATTAGTTTATTTTTCACTGTAGATTAAAAATAATTTTTTTAATAATTTAAATTATCTTCTTCTTGAAAAGACTAACAATAATATGAGACAGATGTGAAATTAAATCAAGAACGGGTGGGATAGGCGTAATAATTTCTATCCAAATGAAAGAAGTTTTGCGCGATGGAATCAGGACCTCTGATAGGATGAAGTATCTAGGGGTATTATTTCATGATTACTTTGATTTCTATAGACACCTCGAATTCATAATATAACGTGCTAAAAAGGTTTATTTCTTGTACCACAGCATTTTACGCCGAATGGGTGTTATTTACCGGCACATTATAAGACCTCTTATATCTTACACTTTTCCAGTGTGGTTTGGAAAATCTTCCCACCAGATGGAAAAAGTTAGGATATGGAAGATACGTGTTCTCTGCTGGTGCCTATGGCTACATGCCAGGGCGGGCCCTGATGGCATTTTTCGGAGACCTTCTTGTAAAAAGATCTATAGTTGTATTTACTTCGAGAGGATTGATGTTTTTCTTATAAGATCTGCACTCAAGTTTTTTTGACAAATCATCTTTTTCGAATAATGATATGGTAGGGGCACAGTAGAGTGAAAATTCTTGACATATCTTACGTAGTATACGATACCGCACATTAGTTATAATAGGATATTGTAATAATATATATATCGCTTATTTTATAATTTTAAGTGTTCTATATTTTGTAGGGGAATTTAAGTTATTACTTTTAAGTAAAATTCAAAAACAAATGAGTGTTTTACTTTTTGTCCTTTTTCTTGGAAATATAATCAAATGTAATAATTAAAAAATGACTGTATATATCACATCTGTAATTTACCTAATTAAGTTTAAATTATCAAGGACGAGTAGTATAACCATAGAAATTTAAAATTTTGCAAAATGTCGACCTCGAAATAGGCAGGCAGATGGTCATCGAATTGGAAAAGAATAGACAATTTGTAAGAGATAAAAGTGTGACATACTTTAATACTAATTTCAGTTTTCCTCCATGCCGTTATAGAAGGCTTAATTTCTCATACTTTATGCAAATTTTAAGTGCCTGTAAGTTTACGGCCACACGCGTCTTTTACGTAGACACCGTTTAATTTCCAGAGAATATAATAAAATATATTTAATATAAATAACAAGTTTCTGACTGTACGCTTCCACAGATAAGATAACACACGTAAAATGCAGCCACCTTAAGCTACACCCTTAAATTTTTAGTTTCCGCCCTTTACAACGTTTTCCTATCTAAATGGAACCAAAAAAAATTTTTAAAACAATTATAAATTCTGAATTAGTAAATATACAAAAAATTTTGATGAATTGATGACCTTTTTTTCCCTTTTTTGAGTCACAAAAATAAATTCATGGTATTGCAAAAGAAATTCGAGGTCAGGTCATGTTTTCTTGTAAAAAGCTTTGAAGAGTATACTTTAGTTTCTTAATTATTAAACTCTTTGTTAGCTAATGATGTAGTAAAATTAGTGTATGAATTTCGAAAAAGGAGAAACAAATTGTAATCCGTTAATATTAAAAAAATAATGGAATAAATTACGAACAAAACTTATAAATATAAAAATTGATTCCAAATGACTTTTGAAATTATATAATTACTAATTAATTGTGGAATAAAAGTCATGGAAGTAAGGCTGAACATTCGTGGAAGGTTTGGCTTATGCTAATACAACTATAGTTTTTGTTTTTTTTTTTTTTAGTTTGAAAGCACTATTTCCGTTCATTTGTAACCTTACTTTTAGCTGCAATATGAAAATTTCCTTTTTATTACTACATTAATACCTCTTATTTTTGTAATATAAATTGTACAAAATAAAATTCACTAAACGCCACTTTAAAAACCAACTTAAAACTAAAATATATTCCATTCCATAATAAACATAAAAAACAATAACAACTTATTTATTCGAAAACATTCTTATTAAGACATTCCCATTGTAAATATGTTTGAAGCATCAAGCAACATGATTTGATTAAATATAAAGGGTTTTCCAATAGGGATGAGAGTATAAATAATACAGTTTTAGAGTGGGTTATTTTGTTGAATACTTCGCTTGAAGTTTATTGAAGACACGAAAATTATTTATTCGACTTTCTTGTCGAATGAATTTTCAATCATGTCTTTTATATCAAACGCCACAGGGTTATCACGACTAGAGTTTTTTTTATTATTCCAAAAATTCATTACAATTATGGCTCTTAAACCACATTTCTTATAACATATTTCTTAACGTATTACAACTTTTCTAAGACTAATTTCCTCTTAATTAATTACATTTCAGATATGCTGTATACATTTCCAAAAAAGAGGATGAAAAGGAAAACAATCATTTATTTTTAAATTTTACTTTACACTTAATACTTCAGCTACCCTACAAACTAAAACGTCAACTACCCTACAAACTAAGCGATATGTAGTATCTATCACCAATTTGTATTAAAACTACTGTGCGGTGTATACACCTAGACAGTTATGTCGGTTAAAAATTACAACCATAACCAAAGTTTTATAATTTATTAAAAATAATATACAATATTTAACCATAATATATTAGTATTAATCAAAGTATGGTTAAAAGCAATAGAATAATGTTTGCGCCAAAAATATTTTGTTCTAGTTCTTGACAGTTTAGTAATTTTTTTGGTAGCTAAAACTTGAAATTATATTTATTGTAAGAGAAAGTGAAAAAATAGAAATTATGTACAAAATAAATAATTGAAAATAATATGTAAAATATGAAATCAAATAAAAAGAGAACCAAGGCATTAAAAAAAAAATTGAAATAAATATGTATGTAAGCATATAAATCTTTACTTTTGTGCTTTAGGCACAATTGTGACATCATTTATTTGGGCTCACAACTATATTTTTATATATAACTGGTTCTTATAGCCTATGATCTAAGCGTTATTATAAGCAAATAATAGATTTTTTGTAAATTTATGATTTTTAATAATTTTTATGACAATTAATTAATGAATAAAACTGCAATAACTAAGCCTTTTATACCAGGAAAAGTTTGCAATTAAAAGATTATATTATAATTCAATTACATAACATGACATTTTCAGCCATAATATGATATTCTAATTTGCCATTTAATGTTTGTATTTGAACATAATTATGTTTATACTTTAGCATCTTATTGTTTTGCTAGACAACAATACAGTTGCAAATGTAACAACACTATGGCCATATTCACGAATTTGTGCAATGATTTTGCATCATAGCATTTGCAAAATTGTGTAGCATACTTTTAGTTTACACCAACAAAACACACACACTAATGAGTAAAATATGCTACACAATTTTGCAAATGCTATAATGCAAGACCATTGCACAAATATCGTGAATAGGGCCTATGTTTTGTTAGCAGCTATATTATGCAAACACCATATGTTGCTCTTAGGTTATGGTTACATCAACAATGTTTCTTCCTTGCGTGCAAAAAGGTCTCCGCAAAATGCCATCAGGGCCGAACCTGGGGTGTAGGCGTAGGCATGAGCAGAGAACATATCTCTCCCATATCCTAAACCTCTGCAGCTGTTGAGAAGATATTCCGAACCAAAGTGGAAAAGTGTAAGATATAAGAGGTCTTATAATCTACCGGTCTTTTCGTACTTAGACCACTCCTGCGGCTTTAAATCCTGTGGTAAAGAAATAAACCTTTTTAGCAATTTTTTTTTATGAACTCGAAGTGTCTACAGACATCAAGGTTCTCATGAAATTCTATTCCTAGGTAGTTCATCCTATCAGAGGTTCTGATTCCATCGCTCGCAATGCTTAAGTTTTGCACATCTTGCATTTGGATAGAGATTACCACGCCTATCATTAATAATTTCTCCATCGGTCTTCTGAACATATATTTTTATTTTCCATTTCATGAAGTGTTCATGACAAATTCTCAGGTAATTATTGACCCTGTTATTAAAATTTTTAGCCATAGGGCCACTAGCAGTTATAAATACATTAACAGTATACATGAGTATACAAAAATATTGTACAAGCAGGGTTATTACTTAAATTTTATGACTACAATTATTTCATGCTTTTTTAGTGGTTGGTGGTCTGCCAAATAAATAATTATGACAGTAGATATAACGCAAACAGTTCAGAGTACATCGTGACTAAAAGAGAAACCATTCTCTAGTCCCTAAACTTCACTAATGAAATGTACCCACATATTTCCGTTTCTTTCCTAAAATACATAATATTGCTTTGTGTTATCTTTGCGTAAGATACTAAAAACCAGAGTTACGAACAAACAGTATATTGCTGTAACTACCACGAACTTGAAAAATCTACTCAGCCCTGTAGGAAAAACCTATAAAAAATTTACAATTATCCATTCATTCTCTACACTTTAGCTGAATTTACTCAATCGCTCATTCACTAAAAATACCAAAATACTTTTCTTTTCTTTGTTGTTGGCGAAAAAATTGCAACAGCCAGCGACAAGTGTAAAAATGCTAAACAAACCAAAACAACAGAAAAACTTCATCACATGGGACATTACGTGACAATGCAACAATGACGATGGGGAACCAAAAAAAAATAAAATAAAATAAAATAAAATAAAACGCCAAGTTTAAGCTATGTCCATTTTAATGTTAGTGCTGTTGTTGTAAAGTAGTTTTTTATTGCATTGCAGATACATATTTATGTAAGTTTGAAAGTTTGTTTGACTATCTCAAGGAATGTATGCAGTTTTTGGTTGTTTTATGTTTTTTTTGCAGTATCGGTGATTTATGATGTGTTCCATGGAGTTTTCTTTTTTGGGCAACATTAAAGAGAGATGCTATTTTTTTCATTTTTCTTCATCTTAAGGTGATGTTTTTATTTTTACACTAAAGGATTTTTGTGTAACATGTTCACTTAAGTGTTGCATGTCTACGCTTGTCAATAAGTGAAATGAAGAAGTTGTTTTATGTCAATGTCTTCGTCTTGCAATTGAAACATTGTTGACTTTGATTCTTTGATTTTCTGTTGATTTCGTTTAAGTTTAATTTTGTTTCTTTTGATGCCGTTTGCCTCCATTGATGTGTTCATTGGAAAATTATAAAAAGTTTTTTGTTTTGTTTGTTTTATATTAAAAACTGACATCACGAACTGGCGTTCATTGTATGTAAAATGTTAAATATCATACGTGCATGTATGAATTTCATAAATCATAATTCTTATTTAAAATTTAACAGTATAATTTTTGTGTTCACTGGCATTTTAGGTTGAATTTCTCTTCTTTTTAAGATTAAGATATCATTAGAAGGTCGTGTCTGGTAAATTATTTCAGTTTTTTCATAAAATTTAAAATCTAAATTTTAAAACTGTTAATAAACTCTAATAATTGGGCTTGACGGATTTTGTGATAAATTTTATTTTGGTGGTCTTACTTAGCAGAAATTTTTAAACTTGCAAAAATATTCTTAATTTGACTTGCAAAAATATTAGACAAACTATAATTGACATGTGCTGCAAGAAACTTAATTAATATCTTTTAAGATTTTTCCTTTTCTTAAACTTTTATAAACGATAATATTTTCTGCAAGTAATATTTGAATACACGGTTGAATCACTAGTCGACTATAATAATAAATAAATGATTTTAAAAACTATTATGTGCTGTTGATGCTACGAAGCACAAATGATCACTAAGCAGCCGAAGGATACAACAGCTGACAACTAAGACAATGTTTTGCAGAAAAGGAATTTTTCGTCGAGTTTTTTTTAGGTCCTTGTGTAAATTGTCATTGCAGAAAAAGTATCGCTTTTTTAAAGTTGATCGCCTTATCCATAAGTATACGAGCAACATTTTTCTTAAATTATTTAAATGTCTTGTTGATGCTTTTTGGTTCTACTTCTTGTTAGTAACAGTGCTACTCTGATAAAAATCTGCTTAATAGTTTGCGAGCTAAATAAAATACATCTGAATCATATGTGGGCTTGCTATCTCTGAGCTCAACTGTAACTTATTATTTCATCATACCGAACATTTTGCATCACATATTTTTTCGTCTTGTTTTAGCGAATACAGCTCAATATCCAACATGTTGTTCTATTAAATGTATTTTGCTTTCTTATATTTCTCAATTATTTTGTAAACAGCCACCCATAAATCTTACATAATAGTCATGTTAATTTGTAAAATTTTCTACACAATGTCACCTCGTTTTTTTTATGACCAATTTTTTAAAATACATTGCACTTGATCTGAAAGAAAAAACCTATCAGGCATGTATGTAGGTATCACTTGATTAAGTTCAATGTTACTATCTGTTTTACCGTCTGACTTGGCCGCTTGCTGACCAACAAACATTAATCATGTAAAACTATCTACTACCAATTAATAATCCGCATTTGACACCTTCAATCGATTGATGACAGTTCCTGATAACACAAATAGCAAGTAATCCAAGCTTATACATATACACACAAACAAATACTTGATAAACAAAATTATACTCTTAAATTGTACATGTTAAAGCAACGAAAGGGATTTTTTTTTTCTATAAAATTTAGTTAGTGCCAGGATGAGTTTAAAAGAAAAAAAACGTAAATAAAAAAATTAACAAGTGTAAAGTTTGGCATCAAGTACAAAATATACCAATCACAACTGGGAATAAAAAAAAACTCATTTAATACTATCAAGATTACATACACAATACAGACAATATTACAAGATCATTGATCATGGGACAGGCAGAAGTAGTTCTTATTAAAGTGTTGCGGTTTATTAGTGTGTCGTTATTGCTTTGCTGTTGGACGTTTTTGTTCCCCTGTAAGGTGTGATGTATTACCGATTTTTTAAGTACTTATTTCTTACTTTTATTTATAAATACCAGAATGTTAAAGATCTTCCACACTAAAGAAGTGTAAAGAAATTAAAAAAATCGCCGCTTTTGAAAGTTTGTATGAAGTAATTTTCATGAGAAAAAAAGTAAAAGATAACAGGATAGTTTGTTATACACTGAGCAAAAGTAAGTAAATTTAGCATTAAATAGCAGCTCCTAAACTCATATAAATATAAATAAATAAAAGTGACATATTTGTCTATGCTGAATCTTAAATACCCTTCACCATCTATGTGAAACTAGTTTAGTAAAGTAACTTCAATCAAAAAACCAAATATTGGGGTGACAGAGAATTAAAAAATTAAAAAAAAAATTGGTACTCGGCATATTTACATCTGCTCCAAATGGGATAAGCATTGTTAAATAATTTTGGCATTTCCTTACAGATAACTTCAAAAGCTTTAAAATGATACCCATGTTAATATTTTAAAAAATTTGAAAATTTCAGAGCCGCGTAACTCGGAAAATGTGGGTCAGCGCAAATTTTTTCACTTGATGTTTTTTCTTATTTTTTAATTAATACTTTATTGTTCCAAATGACATAAAAAATTAGAGGTAGGCGTGCCGTTTTGCCTGCCTCAAAGAACATGGACCGATCATGCTGATTTCCAATAGCACCTCTTTCGACACTATATCTGATCGATGGACATATTTTTTTCTTTTTGTGAAATCAAGTTTGCCTCGTCACGTACGGACAGACGGACAGACGGATATCGCTCAATTGACTTCGCTATGCATAAGAAGTCGGAATATAAATGTATACTGTATGAAGTCCGAAATGGATATTGTAGAAATTACACACGCAATGACAAACTTAGTTATTCCCGTTTTATACTTTTTGTGGTGAATGGCATAAAAAGCCATTTACGACTTTAAAGGAAGCAAGCATCAAATACATACTAACATGTATATGATTTTTATTTATTTATTGTTGTAACTCCATCGTAATGTTAATTAAAGTTTTCAGTCTTAACAGACCTATGAGAAATTGGGAACAAAGCTCTTTATATCGTTTAATATAGGACCATATTTACAGTTAAAAATAAAGTATACTTTAAGGGAACTAAAGTAGGTTATTCTTTGGAGTAGACTCTAACTCATCCCTAGACATTTAAAAATATAATTTTGGCGTTAAAGTCTACAATAAATTTAAAACTAGCTAAAGCTGTTTTTAACTAACTTAAAAATAAGTTTTGTTTTTGTCAAATTAAAAAGTGAAGTTTGTGTTTCAAAAGCGGGGGAATTATATATTATTTTTCTTACATCTTTAACTGCATATTTTGAAGAACTCTTTAAATCTCAATCAGAGTTTGTAGCAATTTCATCACTAAAACTTTCGGTGCAAAGAATTTCCGTAAGGCAGTTGCTGTCGATTAAAATTTCGCCATTCTCTAACTCGTAAACAATTACAACCTCAGCAAGCGATTGCATTGTGATAGCTTTTCTGTCGTTTTTTTTAAAGAGAAGTAGCACTTCAGATATTAATACCTACTTAGTTTGTAACCGTGCTACATTCTTTAGGAAAGGGATAGATGAGAGAGGCAGGTGGTGAAAGGAGATAGATATAGCCATTTTATTAACTATTTTACTTCGCCGGCGAATATGCTATGAAGAAGTACCGACGTTCTGGCGTTTACTGTTATATTAACCCGATACGACATTACCCCTGTTTCCATCGTATCAAAATGTACGCGCTGAGAAAAACCATGGTTTTTATATGGTCAAAATAACCATATTATGTTTTTTGTAATATATATATATATATATATATAGTTGTTTTCAACAATACTTGAGTTACGATAAACACTTTTTTGTAAACATTTGACGATTACATGGTTACTGTGCACAAAAAATACAACATGGTTGGTTTAAATTAAAAAAAAATTTAACAACGATCAAAGTTTTATAACTAATTAAAAATAATATAATATAATATATTTAACAATAATATATTTTTATTAATTAGAATATGATTTAAAGCAAACAAAATAATGTTTGCGCTTAAAAATATTTTTTCTAAGTTTTGACAGAATGCTTTTCTATCATTTTAGAAATTTTTTGTTAGATTAAAAGATTTTAAGAAATATGAACAAAATATGATAACAAATAATGAGGTAAGCAAAACATTTCAAATTATGAAACCATTTACATATTTTTCATTTAAAGCTGTGATATTATATGCTCGTTTTAACAATAATTGCTATTATGTAGCAATATATATCACCGCATACGCCATATTAACGCATTAGAAGTTTCGGATAAATGTGGAGTCAGTTCCGAATTACAATTACGTACCGTATGATATCTTCAATAAGAGATCACATCATTTACTCCACAAACGAATGTGCACGTAGGAATGTATTAAGATATGATGATATTATTTCCGCTTATATTTTCTATTTTTTTTTATAAATTTTAATTATTATTCATATATGTATAATAAGTAAACAATTGCTTTTTTCTAAATTTATGTTTTCAAATAACTTTTGCGACAAATGAATAGTCAATTAAACAATAAATAACTAAGTCTTTTATATCAGGAAATATTTGCACTTTTGTATAATTCAATATATAACATGACATTTTCAACCAATAATGATATTTTAATTTAACCATTTAATGCTTATAATTGAACATAATTATTGTGAAATTTTACCATGTTACTGTTATGCTTGACAATAATATAGTTGCAAGACAAGGTATATTATTATGAAATGTAATAATACTATGTTTTTTTAACAACTAAATAATACAACTATAATATATTGCTCTTAAATTATGGTTACC
Source organism: Gymnosoma rotundatum (assembly GCA_916610165.2). NCBI lineage: Eukaryota > Metazoa > Arthropoda > Insecta > Diptera > Tachinidae > Gymnosoma > Gymnosoma rotundatum. The sequence goes on from OU744340.1 coordinate 79,525,910, forward strand.
ACAACCATGTTTTTCCTTAGCGTGCAGTCTGTAAAGAAATCTGTAATTAATTAGATGTATAAATGAACAAACCTTTTAAAATTTTTAGATAATTTATTTTTTTTTTTTTTGGTTTAAGAAGACAATATTGATTTTTATACAAAAGTGAACAAAGTAAAAACAAGGTTACCGTTTTCTCATGTTTGTTTAGAAATTGTATGAAAACATTTATCAAATTAGTCTTAAGTATACTTTATTTTCGACTATGATAACAAAAAATATAATAATATATAAGTTCGTAAATGCATCACTGCACTTCATATGATGGGCAGTACGTTCGTAAATGCAAATAGTGGCAGCACTGCAAATGTCATCTGTTCATAAATGCATCACTAAAGTATATTATGCGCAAATAAAAGCAAAAAACTAATCACAAAAATGGCTGATGCAAAGAATGAGTGGGTATAAATTTTAATAAGTTTTTTTTTTATTTATTTCTTTTTGTTAAATATTTTATATTTTTATTATTTTTACGCCAATTTTTATCATTTTTTGTATCATATAGTTTACAAATCTAGTTTATTATTAATTTTTCTATTTTCATAGTATTTATTCGGTCGTAAATGCAAACTAAAATGAGCAAATCTAAGCATACGCAACAGCTGATTAGCAGTGGCAGTGTAGAATAATCATATTCTGCACCGCAGTGATGCATTTACGAACGGGCCCAAGAGCTTTTTAGTTTAAAGAATAATTTAGCAAGAGTCGACTTTAGTTTCAAACTATGAATTTGGGTATATATTGCATTTGTAGAAATCAGAGCTTTGATATAATAAAAAACGTTGGACTCCTTTTTAAATTTAAGTTAATAAAACATAGTCAATGGCAATATCACAGTTAACGAGGGATAAGTCATAGCTGTACCCTAACAATTGGGGCTCCCCAAATTCACTTTAAAATTTTTTGCAGTGTAATTTTCAGTTAAAAATTTTAGCCTTTATGATTCCCTTTAAGCAAACTCTTAGCTTTACCTTTCAAAGCTTCTACAAAGGTATTCAATGTTTTTAATTAAATTAAAATGCGTTAAAGATTTTAAACTCTAAAAAGCGGGATTAAAATAATCCCATATATGAGTAGAAAAAATGAAAGCCAACGTGATTGTCTTAAGACACAATAAAAAAAAAAATTAAACGTATTCAGCTTAAGACCTTTCTTAGGCGATTTTATTGCACTTTATTTAAAGCTTTTTTATTTTGCCTTTTTTTAATTTCAGCAAAGATTTTAATCTTTATCAGCAGTTAACTGTAATGAGAGTTTAAATGATGCCATTGTAGACATCATTTAAAAAATATATATCCCAACACAAACACACAGTCATCTTGAGGATGACTTAAAACTACTGTATAAAAACAACATAAGATTGCATTTAAATAAATTCTGAAAATTAATTTTTATTTATTTATTTTTTTTTGCACAACAAAATAAAAACATTAAAATAATCAAGATTAAATATTATTAAAGGAAACAAAACAACCTAAATTAAATTGTAAGCCACAAGTATGTAGATCAAGTTTTTTTTTTGTGTTTTTCAAAATGAGTTCATAATGCATAATTTAAGCTCTATTAAAAAACGTATGCCTCCAGGCATGTACGAGCTTGAGTCGCATGGCTTGTTTTGAAAACCGTTGCATGCTTAAGGAATGCCACGAGTCGTACGTAGTATGTAAATTTTTAATTATATCTGCATATATATTTTAAAATGCTAAATTATTACATATTTATACATATTTTTTTAATTAAATAAGAAGTAAATCCTTTACAAGTGCCGGCAAACACTAACTAACAGTGACAACATTTTGCGTAAGACTGAAGAAAAATGTTTTTTTGTTGTTATATTTATTTTTTACTGCATTTATTATAATAAAAGGGCTTTGAGAAAAAACAAAAAATTGATAAATTTTAATTTTTTGCAAAAGGCAAATTTTTGAAAACATAAATCAAAGATTTAACTGATGAAGAGGAGAGGAAAATGTACTTTTATTATTTTCTTATTTTGATTTCTGCAATTTAATTTAATCTAAAGCAAAAACAAAATAAAAGATAGAGTGCAATATTTCAAAAGTACAACAACAAATGCAATCTATATCTTTATGCTTCTTTCGTATCATATTTAACCGGTTTTTAGCTGGACATTTTGTTCGTTTTTAATCGTCTTAAAAAAAGGAGGGTTTCAATTCGACTGAATGTTTTTTTATGTTTGTGCTCGCAGAACTCAGTCACTTCTGGATCGATTTTGAAAATCAGGTTGGTTCCGTTTTAAAAACAGCTTATAATCTTAAAACTTAAAGAGTATCCCCATACAACATACATGTTTTTCACGTGTATTATAAAGCGTAAAGTGCACCACTTTAAAATTAAAAAAAAAACTGAGTATCACTTTAGCTCCCAATGAAAAAAAAAATATATATATAAAAACAAATCTAAAAATTGAAGGGTGTCCCATAGGCGACGTAAATTGACGTACATGGGCTTACCTATTGAATCGTTATAGACAAACACTTTTACATTGGACTGAACGTCGATTGCTAGGACCGTTATAGTAAGAAGAAGTTATACTCAAAATTATGAATTAAAGGGTGCCCCAATAATTCATTAAATTTGGTATATATGACCACACTTTTGAACAGTTGCATACAGACGCTTAAAAATTCATAAGAACCTGAGTTGCTAACTCCTATATAAAAATAAGTATAAAATTTGGATTTGGAAATAAGAAGGTGTCCCAACTAGATCAACTAATCTTATGTACATATGTGGTTAAACTTTTGATAGAAAGACAGCTGAAATTTACAAGGGGCCTGTATTGTGAAGCCTGCTATAACAAAAAGTTTATAATTTGAATTTAGAAATTAAAAAGTGTACCCAAAATTTGTTATAAACAAAAACTTGAAAATTATACAGAATGCCCCACTACTTTGCTTGGTACAATAAGATAGAAATATTTTAAATTAAAAATTAAACTGTATTACAATAGTTATATACAGACATTTGAAATTTACAAAGAACCTGACTTCTAAGCCTACTACAACAGCAAGCATATAATTTGAGTTTGGAAGTTAAAGGGTGCCCCTATAGATGCTGTAATTTGATGTATATTACCAAATTATTGAACAGTTGTAGACAGACAGTTGATATTAACAAAAAGTTGTAGTGCTAAGTCCGCTATAGCAAATATAAAGTTTGGAGATGGAATATAAGGGTATCCCAATAGTTAATGTAATTTGTTGTATGTGTCCATACTCTTGACAGACAGACAGATGAAATTAGTCAATAAACAAGAGATAATAAATGACAAATTTAGTTTTATTAGGAGAATAATTATGAGTATAACACGAGTATTAGTATCATAAATATAACACAGTTTGTTCGTTTTATAATTTGACGAAAAAAGGGAAATATTTTGTAATAATCATTAATAAAAGTAATAATATAAATAAAGATAATTAATGTTACGGATTCACTTCGTTACAATAAACTGCCAGTAATAGTGAGAAACAATGCGAGAGAGAGTCGTTTTAAAGCCATTGTGTCCCACAGTGGAATCGTTGTAAAATCTTCTTCTGATTCTGCTTTTATTGATTTTGGTAGGACCATCCTCCATTTTCTAAATCTTGATCCTAGCAATAACAACACAATACTCCATCAATCATTAGGTACCAACGGCTAGTGAAACGGCTACAATTTACATTATCGACATCAAAAGATGTTATACAAGTTTTAATTTCAGTGTCTTCAAGTTGAGCTTTTGTTAAGTCTGTCAAGTCTATTTGCAGAAAATCTATACATTGACATTACTAAAGGCAACAAAATCATTTGTCAGTTATTTTTAATTTGAACATTCACTGGTATATGTCCAGTGGTATCTGTTGTTTAATTTATAATTCTTTTCATTTTTTAATTATTTTTTTAATTTAATTCTGAATTCATCTCCAGTAAAAGAGCCTAAAAAAATCGAACCGGAATTTCCTAAATAGTGGTAAATAATGTTTACTAAATATGTATATGACGCTTAGATTAAAAATTATATCAGAGGCAAAACCGGCTCGTAGGATTATGTACAGGATTGGACAGAAACTTATTGTTGTTTGATGTTTGTTTTTTTTTTTTTTTTGGAATGTTAGTATAAATTGAGATCATTACAATTTATGCTTTAACATAAACTAATATTTGAAAGGCGAATAGGTTAAAAAATACTATTATGGTTTTACATGTAAGTGCATATTTCAATTGTTAAGGAATAAATGACACTGATAACACATTATTATGCCTGGGATTTAGGACCTGATTATCCGTATATCTTACCACTTGTTATCAAATCTGTTACTGAATTATTTGTATCAGCTCTAGTTTATAAGATATTAAACACAAAATTCAAAGAAATATCGAGTGTAAATAACGCTTTTTACATCAAGAAATTGTCTTTTAAGTGGTTCTCTAGAGTAAAATTGAATTGGACAGTCGCGCATGACTTTTCAGCTGCAATAGGCATCCCATCTGTCTTGATACCTATTTTCCATGTTTTTTATATCATGGTGGAAGCGGTCTTCTTGTTCTTCGCTTATATCTCTTAAAATATGTTGAGAGTGATCTATACGACAATGGAGATATTGAGCTTTTATGCTCATATTACAGACAACATTTTTAAAGCCAAGCAGCATTTGCTCAACTAATTCTAAATAGTTTTCAGACTTGTGATTACCAAGAAATTGTTGCACGACTGCTTTTATTAAATGAAGTATGAGAGGTCCATCAAAAATTCCTGTTCTTAATTTTTTAGTATTAAATCTGCAAAATTCTAATATATAAACTTGAAACATTACCTATTTCTTTTTAAGGCTTTAACAAACTGCTTCATTAGCCCAAACTTAAAAAACTGGTATTGGAACAAATTCTTAATTGCTAATAGGTCATTTTGAAGAATAAATATTGTGATGTTTCCATTTATGGCGATTAATCCCCACTATACTAGTAATACAAAAACAACAGCCATCATGATGATTTTTTTGTTCTTGCCAAATCATAGGTACCCCAAACTTCACACGCTTACGTATTCCTTTCTCCCACTGTTGCAAATGTTCAATGCACATCGTTAACATTTAAATAATGCTAGCCATACAAAAAAATAAGATAAAGTTTATTTCTGTAGTTGTTACATTGACTGTTACGATACGAACTAGAAAAAAAGAAATAAAGGGTTGAAATTACTATTACAGCTGATCGGTTGAAATTACTATTGTTAATACACAGTATAGTAACTTCCTTATCGACATCGGGTACAAACAGAGCTTTACAAAAAAAAAAATTTGGTTTCATAGAGCTGTGTAATTAATTCAAATATAAATGTTACAAAGAATCGAAAATAAATTTGTTTAAAATTTGTATTTTAAACATATATAAAATAGAGCAACAAGGATCTTATTGTAGGTAATAAATTTTTTTCATTCTCTTAAAAATTATATATTCATCTACTCAAAAATTATTTTTCTTGGCAATTGACTTGTTGCAATTTTGTTGTCAACAAGGTTCTCCAAAAAAATCCACTAAATAAAATTAAAATTTTAAAAATGATCATAGACAACTAAAATATAATTTTGATTTATCGTAAATAATTCATAATTATAATAAAGTATAATAATAACATTACATTCCTTTCTTGCTGAATATAACAACACTAAAATTTTTACCACATACACACACTGTTTCGAAGAATGATCAAAAGTACATTGAGTGCTGATTACTTTTTCAAGCCACTTGTAATATGACTTCCCGCAGTGACCCAGTTTAGTTTGTGGATGCAACCTGCATGATGTTCCAATTTCCTGTTGTTGCTGCTGTTGATATTTTAATATTAATCGCTTATTGATATAGTTAAGCTGATTTGTCGTTAATATTAATTGACTTTAAATCGTATGGATGGATGAATGGATGTCTTTAAGCTGAAAGAACACAAGTGCAAATATTTGGCAAAAAGCAATCAGCTTTAATAATGGTTCAGCAAACTAAATATAAAGCAAAAACTTAAAAGCAAGTTACAAAAATACGGTATTTGAGATTAAATAAAGGCTTGAAATAAAATAAAGCAAGTGTTGATTGTACATAAAAGATTTAAGAAAGAAACACGATATAATATGATTAAAACAAGTTGTAAGCAGTTTTGCCTTTTTTATTTTCAATGAAAATTTTGTTATTAATTATTTTATAAAATTAATTTTGAAACAAACATATTGCAATGGCCTACTCTAAATCGATATTTTTCTACATTTTGTTTTGTAGAAGCAAAGAAATTGGAGGGCACCAAAGGAGTAGTTTTTTAATTGTAGTCTGCTTTGGGTTTTTATTTTGGTTCGATAAAGCCAAATAACAATAAAAAAATATATTTTATTTCAACCACTTAATTAGTCTATATCAATTTGAATCTGATTGATTTATGTTTCTGTACATTATTCAGCGACCACACATAATAAATATCTAAATGCTAAAATGTCAATTTAAACTTAAATTCTAGCAAAAAATGAAACCGAAAACATTAGCACACGTTAAAATGTGATTTACTTGCCACAACCTCGAAAGTGACACATACCAAACTTGTCTCTCAAAAACAAAATTAAAAATAAATAAAAAATAACTTGTCGATGACAGTTTTAGAAAACAATATTGAATGCCACAAAGAGAAGGAATTAAAAGCGCTATGGTTTTTGATGTTAGACAAGCGAAAAAGAAGCAATTAAAATTTTTTTCGTCAAGAAACAATACCAAAAGAGGAATTCTAGATAAAACGACTAAAGAATAATTTTAAAATTAAAAACAGAATTCAACTGTCTGGCAGAACAAATAACGCAATGACTTTTAAATGGTTTGGAAAGATTTTAGTTTTTTTTATTATTTTCCAATATCCTTCTTTGCAGTGAACACAGTATAGTAAAACAGCTAATATAAATAATTACTGAAATTAATTAAGCTCTATCCACTTTATCATTTTAATTTAACTGAATTATTTGCAAAGTAATACTTGCGATCAATAACATAAACCGCAAAATATAAATATAATTTTCATTCAAATTTACCAATTTAACCAAAATAAAATAAGAAACTAAAAAAATTGTCTTAGTTTGTGTTCATTTGCATTTTTTCCAAAAAATCTTACATTTCTACCTTGGCAAGTAAATGTTATATAAGACTCGTCTTTGCCAAAAATAAAACTGACTTGTTTAACTTTAATTTAATTATCTTTGTTTTCATTGTCTTACAATAATATTTGCTTTTTTGTTAGTTGAGAAGGTCATAAATAATGTGCCGCAATAACATCTTGTTTAAACTAAAAAAACTAAAACCACACAAATAATTCCAATAACCCGAGGGTTACAAATTTTTCACACCTCATTTTAACACTTCTAAAGGCAACTAAAATCAACACAGACGCATTTTAATGGAATAGCAGCAAGTTAATATAAACAGGCACTACCAACCGTATAATACATTTCATTAGCTGGAATTTTATTTTAAACATTTAATTATGTAAAGTTATTTATATGGGGTTTTAATAAATTTCTACATTAAACGTGTAACACTAAAATGACCTTGGGTCGGGCGCAAGGTACAACTAACATCAGCTTCGCTTACCAAAGATTTTCTTCAAGCGAATAAAAAATGTTAATATCCATTGCAGTTATGAATCTACGTTGATGGACATTATGTCCTTGGACGTTATGACATGCCAACGGATTAACACTTGCTTTAAAGGTTTTGATTTTTAAATACTTAAAGTTTTTATATATTGAACTAGAAATTTCAAGCATCACAAACACCTTCATTAACGCATAATATCTTCTATACTATTGGTAGTGTTAAGTGTTTGAAAGACCTACGCATTTTCAAATTTGCTTTCTTCATTTGAAAGTCGTTTATTTTTACTCCTACCTTGTTTAGCTTTGTTGGCTTTATTAAAATTAGGAATCCTTTTGCTTATATGTTAATAGTATTGGTTATCAAATAAATTTATTATATACTAATTTAAACTTTGCTTTGTTGAATTTGTGGTTGTACACAAATATTTGCCCAATAGCCCTCAATATAATTAATATGTATTTCCATTCGCACAATAAAATTGGTTATTGCCTAGATATGCGTTTACACTGGTTACGGCTGTTCCTTGAACGTCACTAGGAACATGTATTAAACTTATTAAATCATACAACGAAAAAGTTGTTTATTAAATATAAGATAAATATTGGATATTTGTATACAATTATAGATAAGATAAGGTTTTTTGTTCATACATTATCGTCCATGATTTTCTATACATCGGATTTTAGTTTTTGAACTTTTTTCCAATTATTTTGAGGTTATTATTATGTAGGTATTTTATTATGATTGGTGGAAAAATATATTTGACTCTCATTATTCTTAAATATCGGTTTCGTGCAGAGAAAGCCGCTACCAGCAGCCAATAACATAAATTTTTTTTTGGTTCATAACTTATTGTGCTCTAGAAAAAACTGTATGCAATGTGCTGTCACATAGCCTGTAACTAAAGGACAGTCAAGACCTCTCCAACGATTTTAATATGTAGAGATTCCGAAAGATTAATAGAATATACACTTCCATATACAAACGTAATGGTCGAAATCATGTCTCGCTTAAGCTACGACGTAGATAGGTAAAAAGTAAAAATAAGTAAAGCTCTGTCTATCGAATGCCAGGCAATATGCATTACATCGTGATATAACCAGGATATATGTGAAAAGAAAGGAAACGCTATTTTGAACTCTACGCGAATCTAAAAAAGAAGCAGAAGGCCGAAATGTCTATATTTTATCTTGCACACAAGCGGCTTTCCCCCTTACAGCTCATACTTGCAGAAGGCCACAACAAACCACCTGCTAGAAATAGCAGGAATGTGTTAAACACCTTAAAGCAAAGACTTTGATAATGTTGTTCGAGCCGCCTAATCGTTTTTCTTACACTAGAAAGGGTTACCGTTATTGAATCTAGTGTCTTTGCATTTTTTTGGACCATCCTCATCCCCGATCGCATGCAGTGTTGTAAGACACTTTGATGTGACATCTTCCGGCGTTACCAGCCGCTTGGGATTTTAGGAGCAAGTAGATAATAAAAATCCGAAGGCCAACCGGTGGTTTAATAAACTACTGGCACCGTAGGAGTCAGTGGCCCACAAGAATTACCATCTTTTAACCGGTTATTAGTAAGAACCTGCGGTGGTTAACTTGGTTTTTATGGTTTATGTGTTGTTGCATCCTCAACAGAATACCGCCAATAGCAGTGCGGTTTAGTTTAGACGGTGCTCAAACTCTTAATCATGAAGTAAGTAATGCATTGCCTTGCAAACCTCGACACTGGACTTGCTCTTTTTCCGTTGTGCGCCCTGATACTACTGGTAGGCGCACAATATCCCTCCTAGTGGTAAGACCATCGTCGGTTAATCTGTAGAAAATTTCAGTTTCTTGTGCAGATTCACTTATCGCATATAATTCACTTAATTTTACACTAATGTTCCCTTAAAAATTATTAAATCATGTTAGATAATGTATAACTTCACTCAGGTACTTGTAACACTTGATTAGCACTACAATTGGTGGAAAGATTAATTTTAGGTTTCGCATGCGAATGGTGAACAGTTCAAACACTTCAAAGGCGAACCGTTCATACACAGATGTCAGCGAAACCTGATGGAATATTTAAATAAAGCTTTTATTTGACCTTTTTAATAATTAATATATTTATTTAATTTTTAAGCAATAGGTCTTTTTTATTTTTATATATATTCTTGATATTTCGCTACTCCATTGTGTAGCATCATCAATAAATAATTGTTTTCCTGATGATGCTACACAATGGAGTTGCGAAATATCGAGAATATATATAAAAATAAAAAAGACCTATTGCTTAAAAATTAAATAAATATACTGATGGAATATTTTAATGTGACTAATTTTAAAATGTGATACATTGATGTACCTGAATATAGTATTTATTCGATTTAAAAAAAATTAAGTAGTTTATTTATTATTTAATTTTAATTACTGTTTTACATTACATGCATGCGACATTTCGTTCCATTTAACTTTTTCTTGTTAATTTTTACCTTTTATTAAATAAGGCATGCAGAAGATGATTAAAAACGATTTTTAATATACTCAATATATGTCCCAGTTTTTTAATTTGTGATTTTGTAATTTTGTTTCATTATCCTTTAAACTCTAGTTTAACAAAATTATTTACTTCATATGGATTCAATAAATTTTAATAAAACTAGGTACCAAAAGGTTTTAAGGGTCGCTGATTACGAATCTAATGCCAGTTCGTATTTGGCAGTTCTAAAGTACATACGTAGCAAATTTGTTGTGGAAAAATATTTGATAAACCCACGTACATATTTTAATTGTTAAAGCATTTTGTCAAAAGCAATCACCGATTACTTGACTTGAGAAAGTTACCTGAAATTTTTGGGGGAAACGTGCCAACAAAACGCACTATTTTTTGTGTAGTGAATGATTCGGAAGAAAGAGGGCCTCTGGGTGATTGGCCAAAGTAAGAACACAACGTACTGCATGATCGGCTGAAAATATTACTGCTGCTCAAAAAAGTATTCAAAACAATCCATCAACCTCAATTCGGAGCCGTGTTCAAGAGCTTGGTCATCAAACAACAACTTTGGCCACAATTTTACACAAGGATGTGTATTTGTTTCCATTTAAGATTGAGTTGACACAGAAGCTTCTTCCACAAGACCATTTACGCCGCCGTACTTATGCCAATAGAATCTTACAGCTCGACTATGACAACCCCGATTTTTATGATAAAATCATTATGAGTGACGACGAATATTTTCATTTGGATGGATATGCGAATAAACAGAGTAGCAAGTTCTGGGCAATGGACAACCCTCATATTATTCATCAGTCACCTTTGCATCCATTAAAAAAGCCAGACTGGTATGCAATTTGGTGAGGTGGAATTATTGAACCTAACTTCTTTGAAAATGAAAACAGCGTAACGGTAACTGTGGATGGGGAGCAATATTACTATATGATTGAAAACTTTTTAACGCCACAGCTGCATGCATTTGAATATTTCATGATAATAGAAATGACAATAAGTATTTATTTGTCCTCTTCTATGAATCCACGAAATTTTTAACTTGTGTAAACGCTTTATTTTAAAGAAGACGTTTGTAGTTTCATCTTTAACTTCTTTCCAAACAACACAAAATTTCTATAAAAAAGATTTCAATCAGTTTCTAAGTACGAATATTTTTACCAGCATTAAATAAAAATTGGTAATACATTGTTTTATGCCTTCAAAGCATAAAATTGGAAACGTCTGACAAACAAATATTTATATTGTATTTGATTATGTTTATGTTATTTAATATTTTGCCATTTGTTTCGTTGCAACAAATTGGATTAAGCTTATGTTTGTGCCACTTGTTGTTTATGGTTGCTAATAAATTTTAAGAAACTAAATGAAATCGGTTTCAATAATATGTGGAGGTGTTGAAATGTATTGTTGAGTTAAAGCAATTTTAAAATAAATAAGACGCTAGTATCTACTTTAGTTTAAACCAGTGCTGTGAGGCACATAAGTGAAATAACGTAACATGATATGAAATAATAAGGTGTGTACTGATGAATCTGACTTAAGGAATATGAACGCAGTTTGCAAAACTTTTGGACATTTGTTTCAGAGGTGGAACGAACGCTGTCGCCCAAACGCCTTAACATAAAACATATTTTTAATTTTTGATCAAGCGAAATTTGAATCTTCCGTCGTAAAGTGTTTCCAAGAGTAAACAACACACTTTTTTAGTGAAAACTATTTAAAAAAAAACTCTTTGCAATTTTTATGAATACTTAAACGTTCATAGTTCGGGGAATGTCCTTTTCAAATTATAAATGCATTCCCATGGCTTCACTGTTTAATGAAGGTACTTATTCAAAAATTATGATAATTCAACAAAGTCTCTTATTTAATACTCATAGGTATGACAAGGTTTTGTCTAAATCAATTAGATTCCTTTAATGCTGACTATGGGCTTATCCGGAAATGCTTCACTGCGCCGAATCTGATGCGCATGTGTGATTAGTTTGCGATGCCGATGCAAAACAGCTGATGCTGATATTTACTTGCTTTACTTACTTACTTTACTTACTTAAATATATTATTTGCTTACAATTTCGAATGCTTACACGTTAAAAATCGATAAATTAAGAATAAATTTGTTTGTTTGTGTTATTTTGTTTGTTATTGTTCCCATTAGGTACTTGTTCCTTTATTTTCTTTAGAAACTGCCCCAAGGCACCGACTTCTTCTTTTTTGCTGATGTAAATTCCTCTTATATGTCCAATCGAACTCTTATTATAAGTTTCGAAAATTTGACGTCTAATTCAGTTGTAGAAATGCATAAAGAAATGTTGTTAAAAACAAGTAAGAGTGCTATAATCGGCAATGCCGAATCTTATATATCCTTCACCATATATTTAAATCTAGCTTAGTGAAGTAAAAGCAAATATTGGGGTAACAGAGAATTAAAAATTAAAAAAAATTTGGTACTACATACATACAAATTTACATAAAAATTACATCGGCTCTTAATAGGTTAAGCCTTTTTTAACAAATTTGGTATTTTCTTAAAGATTTCTTCAAAAGCTTTGAAATGCTATCCATATTGGTATTTTAAAAAATTTGAAAATTTAGAGCCCTGTAATTCGGAAAATATGAGCGAGCGCCAATTTTTTCACTTATTTTTTAATTCTCTGTCGCCCCATATATTTATTTTTTTGGTTGGTGTAGTTACCTTGCTGGTGTCTATAAATGCCGGTTGAACGCGGTTAAGGCAGCTAATATGGCTGTATATGTGTTGGTTTGATTTTAGGAAAACCACCCTTGTTTTGCAGCCGGCTCCCACACAACTTCAATTACTATAATTAACAAAAACTTCTTTTTATATTACTGATCGCGGGTGACACAAAAAAAGTGAAGTTTTTCGCCCCACATCAGAGCCAGGGAAAAACAACGCCGATCGCACAATAAGCGGCGCACAACATGAGAAACGAAGTGCTGTTGCTGTGAATTCGCCCACCTGAAAGTGACTGGAACAGACAATTGGATTTACTTTATTGTTCCAAATGACATGAAAAAATTAGATGTAGGCGTGGTGTTTACCTGCTGCCTCGAGGGGCATGCACCGATCATGCTGATTTTCAATAGCACCACTTTCGGCACTATATCTGATCGATTGACATATTTATTTTTTTTGTGAAATTTTAACACTAACGCTCGGACAGACAGACACCGCTCAATCGACTTCCTTATGCATAAGGACTCAGAATATATATACGTTATGGGGTCGAAAATGGATATTGTAGAAATTACACTTGGAATGAAAAACTAAAATATACCCTTTTTCTACTTTTTGTGGTGAAGGGTATAAAAATTAATATATATAAAAAAAAACTTACTCATTCATATCATCAGCCATTTTTGTGATGCGTCTTTGAAGTTTGTAGAGCATCAGAAAATTCTGTGATGCATTTTAGAACACACGACATTTGTAGTGATACTAACTGATATTTTTAGGAATGCGCTTTTCGAACAAGCTTAGATGTGTTTTGAACAGATGATGCTTTATGTCTTACAGCTGAAGAAATGAATCATATAATGTATGAGTTATTTATTGTTACTTTAGCAGAAGTGAAAGTAAAAAAAATGAATATTAAGGTTGAAGCGAACAAGGGTATTGGCAACAGCACTAATATCTCTTAAAACTTATATCGACTTTGGTGTTAGTGTCACAGGTTTAAATATATCTAGGACATCTGTATATACCAACGTAGTTCATATGGCTTAACAAAATCATTGTTACTCAGATGTTATAAAAGTTGTGAGTCTAAACTAAAGTACAATTAAACATACATTTATTTTTAGAGCGTATAAATTGGTAAAATCAGTTGTCATATTAAAAACCTGAGTATTCTTATGATTGTAAACGAGACGATAAAGTAGAGCCCGAGATTAAGTTTGTAGAAATATTTACTTCCAAAGTCTGGTTTGGACCCTAGAGAAGCTGGTAGTTATAGAGCAATCTTTCTAATACTCTCGTTTGGAAAACTAATAGAATAGTTTTTGTTATCCAGAATACGTAATAAAATTACAAATTTTGGTGTTCTTAAAGACTGTCAGTTTGGCTTACAGGGAGGCCATTCAATATCATACGCCCCAATGTTCTTCACAGACTTTGTGACCAGGGTCCTAAATAATAGGTACCCAACTCTTATGATAAGTCTGGATTTTTCAAAGGCTTTTAACACTGCTTGGCAGCAGGGAATTGATGGGCATTAAACACTCTACTTATAAGATCGTAGCTGTTTTTTGAAGGCTCGTTATTTCAAAGTAAAAGTAGTAACAGAATTATCAGATGTAAGAGTAGTGGTGGCAGATGTTCCACAAAGCTCCTTTGTACAATATTTTGCCTCCGGTCCTAGGGCTAAGAATTTGAAATGGAGCCTAAAATTTAATATTCAGGAGATGGATGGATTAATAATTTAGGGTAGGCATGGTAATCTCTATCCAAATGCAAAAAGTTTTGTGCCAAATTTAGGCATTGCTGGCGAAGTTATCAGGACCTCTAATAGTATGAAGTATCTGGGGATAGCATTAAATGGGAGCTTTCAATTCAATAAACACCTCGATTTCATAATAGAACGTGCTAAAATGGTTAAATGGTTTCTTTTACAATAGGATTTTACGCCTCAGGGGCGATCTAAGTACTTTATGGGATCTGAAATGGATATTGTAAAAATTTGAAATGGAATAACAAACTTAGATATACGCTTTTTCCACTGTTTGTGGTAAAGGGTACTACTATTAGAGCCATCCGATTTAGATCCCTTTTGTGGAGTATAAAAAAAAAAGCATCTAAATCTGCATAGCAGTAATTGTAAAACCTATTTTGTTTTTGATGGCCTTTTGTACTCGTATTCTTAATAGTTCTGTATATTAAATATGTATCATTTTAAAAAGCCTTTTGGATTTTGTGTAATTAGTATTGGTTGTGCAAACTGAAATTTCAATTTCATTTGAAATTTTTAATTTAATTTTAAAATATTTAT
Organism: Gymnosoma rotundatum; assembly: GCA_916610165.2. Classification (NCBI taxonomy): domain Eukaryota; kingdom Metazoa; phylum Arthropoda; class Insecta; order Diptera; family Tachinidae; genus Gymnosoma; species Gymnosoma rotundatum. The sequence continues at coordinate 79,541,077 of OU744340.1, forward strand.
AATTTAAATTTTATAATTTATAATTATAATTTTATAATAATAATAAATTTTATAAACAAACTACTAACTGAAGCATACTTCATCTTGGAACTGTAATTTTTGTTTAATGAATTTATTTTTAACACTACCAAAATAATGCGAACAGACATTTTGAAGTGTACATTGTGCTTTTGCTAAATTACTCTACAAGTAACTTTAAAATTTAATTTATCAATTAAATGACCTGTGGTTTAACAACTTAACTATTTTTGTAAACGTATTTACTATTACTTTTTATCTTGCAAAATTATTTTAAATTAATCCATTACAGAGGTTATACATATTAAAATTAATCAGAGTAAATTTTTACACAGACTTTAATGTGCTTAACAAAATCTCGAAATATCAAGCCCATACTTAACACTTTGCATAATTTAAATTTAATAATAAAATAAAATTTTTACAACCCAATTTTATTTAACAACAGCAGACAACATAAATAATGACCTTGTTCTCTACTGAGAACAAAAAAAAAATATGTACAAGTCTATACAAAAACGCCACCAGTTGATGGACTTTAACTCATGTGCACTTTGTTTAATTTGTTCAATCAATTTTAATAGTTAAAATGAAACAAAATAAGAAAAGATCAGAATAGTGCTGCACAGAACACAACATAAGAAAATAGTTAAATAATTGTTGCAATATAATCTCGCGAGCTTGAAAGACATTTACCGCTGGCCTTTTAACACAATCAATAACCAGCAGCAGCAGCAGCAATAACCTGTAATGTCAAAGTGTTTAAAATTGTTGGTAATTATATTGAATTGTTTTATTAAATCTACTATCTTTACGGGCTCTCGAGGCACTTATTACAGTCGCAACTATCATTTACTATCAATAAGTAATAAAAATTGAACAGCATCCCAGAGCTTTAAATAGGATCAATAATGTTGGTTTTTAACAGGTAGATTGGCAAAAGTGACTAACACACGCATGAAACACACACTCTCTAGGCAATTCATTAATGAAAATTTTAGTTATTTAAAACATTTAAAATAGTTAACAAAAAAAAATCTTCCTTATGGCTTTTAAACATTTTTTTTTTTTTGTTTTTTGAGCAACAAAACAAAAAATTCAAGCCAATATAAGACAGCATGAGCATATAACACGCACATTAAGTGGGAAATGTGGTAGACATGGTGGACATGGTTTCTTAATAGACGATCTAGTATAAAGTATAGTGTCGAGTCAATGTCATCGTTTCATGTATTGTACCTTTTGTTTTTGATTCTTTTGGTTTTGTTTTACTGGCGTAAAAATTCCACTTTACTATAATTTTAATTACATTGTCCCATACAAATTATTCAACATTCAATACAAATTGTTTTTAGTTTATTGAATGTAGTTATCTTACGTTCAATTTTTGCGCCAATTTGTTTAAGCTGAAGTAAGCGGCTTTTTTATTATTGATCGTTTTGGAGTGATTAAGAAATTTTTCAAATTTGCCTCACATGTTGCTAATTTGTCAAGTTATGTTTAAAATTATTTTGCTTAAGCTTCATTAAGTTTTCGTCATTTTGCTGTAGAGTTCAAGTTCAATGCTAAGAATTAATTATAATTAGAGTTTATTGTAAAGTTATGGTCAAGGTTATTTAAATTTAAGTTCTCAAGTTTTTACATGAAAGTTTTACTAATCCGTTTTGATCAAAATAAAAAGAAAAGAAAATTAATACTGAGTACACTAAGCATGCCCTAATATTAGATTACTCAAGCTGATCAGAGGGGCAATATGTATTATATGTAACATGCTTTGTTTGTAAGCGAAAGCCTTAGGTTTGATTTGCAATATAAATAGGAAACCAGTTTTAAACCGATTTTAAAAAATTTGTGATAAATTAAAAAATTAAAGTTATATAGAAAGTTTTTATTTAAAATAAAGAAACAAAAAAAGGAATCCGCTATATGCGAGTTGGACTTAGAGCTGAAGTTAAAACCTTGAAGTGTTTAAAATATTTAAAAAAACAAACTCATACTTAAGCTACTAAAATCAGGGCTGCCCACTTTTTCATAACTTGTGTTTTGTTCTCGGCAACTAACAAGCAGCATTATTACAGGGTTGGCAAGAGATTTTATGCATGCACCTTTTAGCTTTAAAATGATTTATAAATTCGAATGACAAAAAAATTATAAAAGTGGTATTCTACACCACAGTCCACCCTCACGTTATGATATGATATGAACATATTGCAATTTTTAAGGAAATGATTGCTCTGAACATTTTATTAGTCTAGCATTCAATAAAATCTTTTCTAGATTAATAGATTTCTATCTGCATTTAGCATAGTAAATATGAGCGTTTTACAAATTTTTTTAATAGGCAAACATTTGTTGTAAAAACCTAAATATTTCTCCTTTGGATTTTAACCCATTTTTCGCCGACCGGTAATTATAATTGTGCTGGTAATTGCAACTACCAGACGGTTTATTTTTAATGTTTTAAATTACTTATAAATGTTCTTTTGAATATTTATTTAACTAGGTTAAGTATTTTCAAATGCACAATAATTTTTTTTTTTGGTCATTTTAAAATGTGAAGATTTAAATGATATGATTATACGATTTCTGACAATATAGTATATATCATTAACACTTGTTATTTTGTTTTCTTATTGCATCGACTTTTTTATAAAAAATATGCATTTATGATGAGTAACTTAGTATTCAATATTATGGTGATTACAATAGCCATTGGCGAAAAAAATATGCCTAAATGTGAGCTTTATAAACATACATGCAAGAATTGTAAAAATTGGTGAGCATTTATCACTCGATGAGCAAATGGCTCCATACTTTAGAAGGCATTCAAGCAAAATGTACTTATCATCTGACATATTTGTATGCCCTACGCTGGTTCCCAGCAGGCCTATATTAAGAAAATCGGCCTTGGAGCTCATGTGGTTTTCAGGGTACTAGAATATGTGAAGCATCTAGACATTACATCAAATATATTTTGAAAATTTCTTACTTCCTTTTATCTAATATGACGTCTGTCAGAAAAAAATTCGAGCCACCGGTACAGTGCGCAAAAATCAATTACAGAGCAATATGGGCATTATTAATTACAATATTTAAAAAAACGTGAATACGATGTTACGTTTGAAATCGCAATTAAAATATTCATTGTAACTTCGATTTTGATACCATCGATCCTTTTACAACTGCCCGACGTTATAATCGAAAATGAGAGTACGTTAGTGTTGAAGAACCTAATGTAATATAAAATTATAACGCACATGAGAGAAGTTGATATGGAAGCCATGCCTTATCGAACTACCGTATAAATGTAAGAAGCACCTCTTCGGTGATGGCCTTTCTTTTCAGACGCTGTGGATTCCGCTATTATAAACGTCTGGAAGTTTTACTATTTTTTGTGTAATATTGGAAAGCCATAACTAGAGCCAAACGATATCTAGACTTCTGATCTGAAATTGCTAGAGCTCGACTTGTTTCTGAGGATGAATACCATCAGCAAACAGAATCAGATGAATCAAAATCAAAACGTACCAAAGTGTAAAACAGAAAAAAGGCAAAAAAAAACGTCGTTGTAAGCAATGTCACAGTCATACACCATTTATTTGCAAGATGTGTGAGATTCATTTACACAATAAATATTTTAAAACTTAACATGATAAGTAATTTTTATTTATAAATAAAATGTTTTTCTTTGTTCCTTAAACATTTCATGTGTTTACGTTTTTCGCCGGTGGTGATCATATGGAAATCCTTCTGCTGTTCAAAAAATTGTTCAAAACAATCAATCAACCTCAATGCGATGTCGTGCTCACGAGCTTGGTCCTCAAACAACAAATTTGGCTACAATTTCGCACAAGAATCTGCATTAGTGTCCCTTTAAGATTTAGTTGATACAGGAATAGCATTTTGCAGCCCGCCCAAGACAACCCCGATTTTCATGAAAAAATCATGATGAATGACGAGGCATATTTTCATTTCGATGGATATATGAATAAACAGATTAGTCGGTTTTGAGCAAGGGAAAACCCTTCTTTCAAAATAAAAACGGCGTAACAGTAACTTTGAATGGGAAACGATAATGTGGTTTTGATGGAATTGCTGCGAGTAGCATACCTTCTCGGCGGCATCCTGTATTTTTAAAGAATTTCCATATGAACGAAAAGATTATACTTTCGTAATGCTTTGTTATAAAATAGCAGAAATTATTTTCTTAATCTGGTACCTAGTCTGCTAGCATCAAATCTAAAACAGTTTCCTCGTGTATAGAAAAAGGCCTAAAGACTCTAGAAACTACTATAACGAATTGTTTGTCTATTTTAATTGTCTTTAGACTTTATTAAACATTTTATTGTACTTAAATTGCCCAAATTCAACCATTTGTACAAGTTTTTGCTTAAACCCTTTCAGCTACTGAAAGAGACTCCACCTTAGGCGTATAAATATTGCAAATGTTATTTGCCTTTGAATCAAGCCGTTTTTATTAAACATTTGCCCTCCATAATTCTTCACCTTAAGTGCGGCTTTTTAATTTAATTTACGTTTCTTAAACAAATTATAGTTTATTACTTAACAACACGTAAATGCTACCAAGACCATATAAAACATCTAAGTATGACTGAAAAACATAAGAAATTCCTAGAATTCTTTCATAAACTATTAACAGCTACTAGACTAAAGGAACACTACAAAAATAAGAGCAGAATATGGAAAAAACAATACGAAAAATTAAACACAAATGTAATCAAAAGAATATCCAAGCAACGAATGTGTAAAGTAATCCATCGACCAAAAATATTAACGTGGTTGTAACAAAATAATAAAAAAGAAGCAAAACAGACAAAACAAAACTAAATAATTTCTTGGATATACTCGTAACTGTAGGATAAACAAACAAGCTAAAGGAGATGCAGTTTAAGAAAAAAGCACCTTTTTCTCTGGCTACTTCCACTATATTTTCCTGCACTAAAAGGAGCAGTTTTTACTGTGAATATAAGCAAAGCAATGGACAGACACACCAACGAAAAACAGATGCATTTTAAAAGATTTTGTTTTTGTAACAAATAATGAGTAGCTCAAAAATTGTATTTCGTGGTGCCATTCGACTCAACAGTAACAAACTAATTCTCCCCTATATTTTTTCAAACCACTAAGACTCAAAAGCAGGTCTCAAAATAAGGACTCTACTGCTGCAGCCTTAAAAACTAAAGGAAGAAATTATTTAAAACTTTAAATTCAGTCACATACTTAGATGAATTGGTAAATACATAATGAAATGCACAAGAATTATTTAAACGAATAAAATTCAGACGTTAAAAGACAAGACAGGAACTAAATAAACTCTAAATCATTAAAAGAAATGCATGGTTCCTGTAAAACCAGCAAATAATACTCGTTCAAACTCATATTAGTGTCCTGACTTTTTTTTTGCTTTTATTTTAAAAAGCAAAGTAAAAAACAAACAAAAGTTTATATGATGGTTGAGGGCAGATGTTTCTTGGCACACGCATTAAGTGGTTTGTTAATTTTTTTTTTATGTAAAAAGGACTCACTCACTTTTATAATGACCCTACAGTTTATAACTGTTTACGTACTTTAATATTTCTATAGCGGACACCATTAGGTGTGGTTAGCTATTACGATTATTATTTCCACAAAGCTTTAAATTTGTTTACAAATTTTTAATAGTTAATAATTAAAAGAATATTATTTTATTAATGGTGCACGATAAATTTTCTGTTCATTTTTGTAAATTATTTCTTTGTTTACTTTTTAGGTACGTAAAAAAGTTGTTTCAATACAACTACGATAAATTTTTTTTACATTCTTTACTTGCATTACTTCTAGCCGTGTATAGAAAAGTATCTTTTATTTAAGTTTTGTAACGCCTTAGGGGATTTAAAGCAACAGAAGGATGAGGTTAAAGGCAAAGCAAACATATACCTCATTAAACCGAATGGGATTAATATTAACAAAATTGTCATTAAAGATGACAAATGAAAAATGTTAAGTCCCGAAATGCCGATACTTGGGAGTTCGTCATTACCATTGAAATCTCACTGGCATTGTGTAAAATAATGACAATGAAAAAATCTAATTACCATTTAATGCTTTTGGTTTTGTTTTAATTACAATTATTTTTACTAATGGTAATGAAATTTTAATGCAATATCTTAATTACTAATTACAATTAAGTCAAAAATAATAGTTTTTATGAAATACAAATTTTTGATCGCAAAAACTATAAAAAAAAGTTAATAAACCTTAAGAAAACAATTAATAAGCCTTAACACTCTTGTAGTTAAAACTACATTTAATAATTTTAATAAAAAGTTAATGTCTAAGATACAAAGTCACCCATTACCATAGCTAGCAGATCTTATTACTTACACGAAAACTACAATAGTCTAATTTTTCCTGAGAAAGTTCAAACATATATATTTTAACAAATTGTAAAAGCCATAATGCCGTTTTAAAATATTGCTCTTCTATACTTTAAAATGAGGATTAAGTGTACAAATAAAAGAAATATATTCATTAATGACAATGATTTGAAACCATTACTCAATGGCCGTGATTTTGGTTTTTAACCAATTACTTTTAGGCATTACCATAGTTAAAATGCTACAATATCATAAGCACTATTTATCATTCAATGCTAATGAAATCGTAAACTAAGTGGTCCATCTAATTAATTACTCCCATATATGATATTCCAATTGAAATTAAACTTGTTATTGTCTAGGTAAAATGTTTTTGTTTGTTTTGTAAGAATTTTATATTAAGAAATATATACTATGATACTCAAAAGCAGGAGTATGCTTTTAGTATATTTTTAATAGACACATCTAAAATATTTAAAACTCAAAACATTTAAATCTTCTTGTATTAAAAAAAAAATAAATAAATAACTTAAATGGACTAAAGATTAGCTGACATTGAAGTCAAAAACTATGTTTCGCATTCGAGCGCCTTAGGGAAGTGCAAATCTCTTGAATGATACTCCACACGAAGTCTCACATCATTTTCTCGTTATATGAGCCCTGATATTTTTCCTTAAACTCCATGATTTCGAAGTGATCGATCAATTATATGCATTTTACGAAATGTTTTGCAAGTCATTCTTCCAAAATTTTTAATGCTTCCCAAGGTGCCTCTCACTATTAGGACAAAGTTGTTTCGTGCAGCTTTTTCTACATCGGTAAGTTCGAAGAATAATTCAGGATTCCAAGTTAATAAAATAAGCTCCACGCCACAAAGCAACAGAAAGGCCATATTCCACTTAGATAGGTTTTAATCTGTTTTACTTGGGACCGTTTTAAATAACTGCAATTGACAAAACCTATCAGGATATAATTCTTAATTTTTCTACTTGTTTTCTCGAAATCAAATGGCAGTAAGACAACACTGCATAGTTGAGCCGTATCCATCGTCATTATAAGTTATTTCAATTTTTAATGTTAAATAATGTTATACATTGAATTGAGTAATTTGCAATTATTTATTGCAGTTATTTTTACACAAACAAAAAAAATTGTACATTAAAAAAAGGTTCGGCAATATTGATTTTCTTCAAAATTCCGGAATTTTGTAAATCTCCAATCCCAGGATTTTATAAAATCAATCCCGACTTTCTTAATTAGAATTATGGGAGAGAGTTCACCTCAAAATATTAACTTTACTTTTTATAAAGGTTTATAATTTTAAATATGCATAAAAAGAAGACCTAATCTTAATTTAAATTTTCAAGAACTAATCTCAATTTAAAGTCGCTTTGAAAAACGACATTGTGTCGTTTGACTTCTGTTAAATAAAAAAAAATAAAAAGAACTTGATTAAAATTTTATGGATAAATCGATACTGAAAAACTTAGCAATTAATTGAGCCATTGACTTAAAAATCACAAATAATTTGATGCCTCCTTTACAAGGATTTATCTCAAGGATAGCATATCTAAATTAAATCGACTTTAAACGCCAAGATAAAAACAGTTTATTGCTGCATATTTTTTTTTAGCAAATTATCATTCTTGGGATTTTCGCATTACCATTGACATAGCATTGAAATACTTACAATTCCAATAATTTAAGTATTATTTAATGCTAATAAATTTTTTTAATTTCTAATTTTTTTTACTATATAATGAAATCGTTTTATAACAAATTACAATGCGATAAAAAAAACTACATTTTTAATATTCAAATTAATAACCACAGAAGCTTAAAAAACTATACAATTTAAACCATCTTGCAGATGGTTCTATATATCAACATTTTAATAATATAAAAATTGTAAGTGAGATAGTTGTAAAACTAAAAATAGTAGACAAATGTGATCATGCTTCAAAACCAATTTATTTTTGGTCATTGATCATGATGAAAGCTTTTTTATTTTTTAACTAATTACAAAGGGAATCTTTTCATTAAAAAGTATTGCTATTATTTAAAGTAATGGTAATGCTAAAAAAGCATTAAAGTATTTATTTTTTCTAAGTAAACTAACCCAAATAATATATAATAATACAATATAATTCTGAATTAATTTCTATTTATAGCCGCGATTTGTTCCGCATTGATTGATGAAAGTGTTACAAAAATATGAGGGTCCATTACGTGATAAAAGGTGCTGCCAAATATGTAGTGTCATTTTAATGGCCGAAATTTTAAACTCCTTTTTTTCGTTTCTATTTCTCCTTAGAAATAAAATATCTATTCGGATCTCCGGGATCAAAATTCCAAAAACTGGTGTTTTGTTTTCTAAGTGCCAATTTACACTATAGAATTTTTCATGAAATCAACACTAAATTTTTGTTTGGTGGTGAAGCAAGAGGAATAAGCAATATGGCATGGCACGGACTTTGAGGGAATGTTATCTAGCTTATATTTTTTTTGTAATATGATGCATTTCACTGCAACTTATTAAGAGAATTGGAAAAAAAATTGCATGGTATAAATCTGGTCTAAATGCAATCTATATATTCATTTATCGATATTGATGTCATTTATAAGATGGAGTGTTTTTCTCTTAACAATCTGAAAATCCTAATATTTGAGCCTTTGCCAATGCTTTTGGCAAATAAACGAAAATTTAACTATTTAGGGTTTTATGTAAAAACAACGAAACTACTGTTGTTTTAAACTAATAAGTATTTTGGCCACTCTTAAGCAAAGAGTCTTTAAGACAATTGGAAACTAGGGGTTGTTTTAATTTATTAATGTTTACGTGAACGTTGAAAGATTCAAAATGCACCTTGAATTAAATAACCAATAGCAGAAAAGAGATATTGTTGTTATTGAAGCCCCTACATTAAAACCTTAAATACTTTTAAAAGAAAATAAAAACAGTAAATAAACGCGTGCTTCAGTTAAAGATACTTTTAAATAAAAACTAACATTTAAGATGATTAAGTAAAATGTCACTCACACCTCTAGAATGCAATTATAAAATAATAATAATTGAGTTACTTTTCTAAAGATAACATCAAGGAACCATTATTGAAGTTGATGATTTTTTTATATAAACCATTTTACAAAACCTGAATTCTAACTATTTTTTAACCCCACCTACGAAACTACCAAATGTGCAATGACAGTGACAATGTCATTGACAATACATAATAGAAACACTTCAAAAAAATCGATTGTCTTGGCCTTCTGTTTTAGCTGAGTACGTTGTTATTGTACTTCATTTTCATTGTCTTTTAACAATGATTTCAATTCTTTAATGTTATTTTATTTGTTTTCTTTTTTTTTCTATTTTTTTGCATTGTTATTAAAAACTACTGCCGCTGTGGTTCTTGAAAATTTTGCGGCTTTGTTTTTAAGTAGATTTTGCATTCTTTGTACTTTGTGTTTTATTTTTCCTGGAGGATTACTTGATATATATTCACGCCTTTAACATTTTAAATACTTTTGTATGTTTTACTTGTAAAATCTTATTTGTCATTGTTAAATTTAAGCGCATAGAAAAATGTCATACAATGGTCAGTTAGTTGCCTTTGGGCAGTAACTGGGAAGCCACAGGAATCTTTGAAAAGCAAAAATCATTAAAAACGTATTAGCAAAAAGAGAAAACTATTCATTTTTATCCCAGAAGTGCATATAATACTTTATTCAAATTTTAAAGGAGTAATATACAAAAGACTTAGGACACATGCACTATATAAAATTATCTAACAATTTTCAAAGCCACTTCTCAAGCGAGCTCTTACGTAGATGGAAATAAATGACAACTTATGCTTTAAGAGTACACGCTTTAAGACAAATTTATTTACACTCAGAAAGCATGGTAGTAAAGAAAATTTAATTCATCTAGTTAATTGAAGGTAGCATTATGTGGGTCATTTGAAAGCGGATTTCTAATGTATAAAAGATAATGTTTCAAAACAATGTCAAAGTTTTAATTACATGCTTTTCTATAAGGAACAAATGAATGAATTCAAAAAATAGACATCGAGCCTTTGGTGCAAGAGGGTCATACCAAAAAATTTTAAATTTCTACGTTAAGAATGCAATAATGTTAACATGTAATAAAACCTAGTCTCAGCAAAAATCAGGACTTTATCTTCTTACGTGTAAATTTTACTGATAAAGATATCTAAAGAGGTTCCAAATAGTTAAAGCAAATTTTTTTTAAAAAGTATTTTACACGGTTCGATTCTCTTGAGGTTTATCTATTTTGCAAGTAAGCCTCATAAAAGATATCTGTTGGGGAACCTTTTCGCTAGTTAATAAATAAAGGCGCTGGGTAATGTGAAATGAATTTTTGATATCTTATATAGTTACAGCAAAAGATTTGTCCCGCAAATTGATATAACCAAACCGGGAATCAACATGACTGTAAATTTTAAAATTTTCTAAGGAGGGTTTTAGGTATTTAAAACTATTTAAAAAATATTGTAAAAGCTTTCATCCTATTACTTAAAGTATATATAATTTATTTGCTTTCACACAATCGAACTTTTTCATTCCAACAAGTTTTAGTACTCAGTATTATAGAATTTTCTTTTTTTTCTTTTTATCTTTTACGAACACTTCAACAATAAAGCTAAAAAATATAAAATGTTGTCCCGGGACATATAGGACCAAAAAACTTTATTTAAATTGAACAATTTAGAAAAATCAGGAATTCATTGTATAAACAAACAAAAAAAAAATAATAACGGGCTTTATAAATTTAAATATGATGCATTTGTTGGTGGAGGGGCAGAGAGCATTATTGCAGCCTCATACGAATTTAGTTTTTTTTTTCTTTTGAAAAGAAGTGCATTTCACACAAAGACGTAGGGAGCTGGTTTCAATGGTCAAATAGTTACCGACGTTCAAAAGCTACTTTCTCGGGGCTTAAGACGGCCTACCATATGTTAGACAGGTCCTTAGTTCTTTGTGTTTCGTTCTCTTCGCACCAAGAGTTTCAGCAAACCAATGGAACCATAAATTGGATTGATGATATCTTACGGTGATGGTGGGTCTTATCGCTGGCTCATGTAAAAAGGCCCTAACTCGAATTTTTACGAAATTGAGTTTTTTCGTAATTCTAATATATTTCAAGCAGATACATATTGTGATAAATACAGTTTCTGTTATGTTTATAACTTCTTCTTTAGAATCACATATATGCGAGTTAGGGCTCTTTACCACTTTCTGGATTCTCTGTTCATATCGTTCATTAGAGTTTTTCTATCAGCGGGATCTACACCTCCCATCATACGATTATAATCACTGATAATCAAGGGGCGATCCACATACTTATGGCATCTTTTTGCTTTCTTAGCACTTCAAATTAATCTGCCATGTCAACTGTACATGCACAGTACATATTTAGAGTCCATCTATCTCGTAACTGATAAGCCATTAGAGATTGTTTGAAATTGTGATTGCCCGCGATCCAATCGTCCTTCAAAATTAGGCGTTTTTTAGTTTCTAATACGCTTCATAAAAGCAGAGATACTGACATGAAAGATCATCACCATATTTATCAACGCCATTGAAATATGTTTTAACTGTTCAGTTTTATAAACCTCTTATTAATACACTCGGTAATGTGAATGTACCAGCTCTTTGGAAAAAATTTGTCGTAAGATCTAATAAAACTTCTGCCTGCAGATATTGTAAACTTTGAAACAAATATGTTTTTGTGTAGCAACCACTTACATGTTAGAAGCTTAGCAGTTGCATTAGGAGTAATTTCGTCACCTTAAATAACAACAATAATAATAATAATAATAATAATAATAATAATAATAATAATAATAATAATAATAATAATAATAATAATAGTAATAATAATAATAATAATAATAATAATAATAATAATAATAATAATAATAATAATAATAATAATAATAATAATAATAATAATAATGATAATAATAATAATAATAATAATAATAATAATAATAATAATAATAATAATAATAATAATAATAATAACTAAACAAAAACTAACCAAGAAAGTTACAAGCCGTATCCTCTTATAGCTGTTTCCTGTTCCTATTTTCAGTTTCGAAATCATAAACTGGACTACCACCAAAATTCAAGCATTTCAACAAAAAAATAGAACAATTATAACATCATAACTCATGCCGCAAGTGACAGCAATAAGAAAAGAACTTGAAAGAGGCATTTAACGCCTTAATAATAACCATATTTACTCAAACAATTGATAGAAACATACTTCTCCAAAAACTTCATGGATACGGAGTTACAGGAAGAGAACTAAGATGGTTTAAGTCATATATAATAAACAGAAAACAAGTCACAAAACAACGTTACATCTAATATAAACACTAATGTATTCGGAGTCTCAAAAGGTTCAACACCAGAAGCATTATTATTTATTATATACATAAATGATATGTCAAATATATTGAAGAAATGGGAGATTGCTTTATATGCTGATTAAACACTCATTTTCACGGACGCAGAATCTTATCACAAATGTTATGATAACCTTACTCAGGATATGGAAAATGTCAACGTTTGGCAAAACATAAATAAATTAAAACTAAACGAAAATGAAACAAAAATTATGGAAATAAATACTAGCAGCAATGAAATGTTTAAAATAAATAATCAAGGTATCGAGAAGATCGAGCAAATAAAATATTTAGGATTCATTATTGACAAGGAATTGAAATTTAAAAGTCATATAGACTAATCGTTAAAAAAATTTGTTTTTTTTAGGAATTAGAAAGAAAATTTTATAACGTCTATCAATATATATAACACCTTAATAAAACCACATTTCGAATATGAATGGACAATACTTCCCTCAAGCTACACGACACAACAGATCGATCGGCTACAGAAGTTACAAAATAGAGCAATGAGAACAATATTGAAATGCAACAGATATACACCTATTCATTTCACGCTAGGCTCCCTGAAATAGCCCAATATAGAACAAAGCTAAACACTATACTCGTAAACTTCATTAATAAAATGAAAAGGGAAGAAGCACCAGAATACCTTAAACAAAAATTATTATATGTGAGTGACGTTCAACCGTACCATCTTAGAAATATGGATAATATCAGAGTTAAAAGAGTATCAACAACAGCTATGCAACGATCGCTTATTCACAAAAGGTTGCAACTTGACAATACCCTGCCAATCTTTGTAAAATTTGAAAATAATTTAAACTTGTTTAAAAAGCATATTGTAATTTTTGTAACATACTCGTATAATTTATAATTGGGGAAAATAAGAAAAATGGAATCACTTAGTATGTAATATAAATGTTATGTAAAGTAGATATTTTATTAACAAAGAAATGAAATTAAAATAATTCTTGCGAACAAAACCGACTTCAAAACAGATTTCATCTGTCATCTTATAAAAACTCAAGTGTATGGCCACATAAATTAGGTTACATTAACTATTGGGACGCACTTATATCTCCAAACTTTATAGTTTTTCAACTGTTTAATAGTTTGGCAATATACATCAAATTTCAGCAACTATAGGGTCACTCTTCTTAATTTCCGAATTCAAATTATATACCTGCTGTTGTAGTAGATTTAGCAATCAGGTTCTGTGTAAATTTAAACCGTCTGTCTGTAACGGTTCAACAGTTTGCCCATATACATCAGATTATATCAACTATTTAATTATAATATAGCATTTTTATACTTTTTATTATACCAAATAAAGTAGTGGACATTCTGTCTAAAATTAAGGGGTTTGTATACAACGGTTCAAAAAATACGTCCATATAGAAAAAATTACATTAATTTTGGGAGCACCCTTTAATTTCTAAATTCAAATTATAAGCTTCTTCTTATAGCGGGCTTAGCAAAACATTTCCCTTGTAAATTTTAGCTGTCTGTCTATAATGGTTCAAAGGTCCTGCCACGTACACCATATTATATCAACTATTCGGACACCCGTTAATTTCTAAATCCAAATTTTATACTTGTTATTATAGAGGAGTTAGTAATACAGGTTCTTTATAAATTTCAATCGTCTGTCTACAACTGTTTTAAAGTATGGCCATATACCAAATTAAATGAACTATTGGTGCACCCTTTAATTTATAATTTTAGCTATTATCAGCTGTTACTATAACGGTCATAGCAATCGACATTGCGTCGAATTTACAAGCGTTTGTCTTTAACGGTTCAAGAGATAGGCCTATATAAGTAAATCTAGAGTAATTATGGGACACCCTTTAATTTCTTAATTCAAACTAAATACTCGTTAATATAGCGGACTTAGAAATACAGGTCGCTTTTAAGTTTCAGCGTTCTGTCTACAACGGTTCAAAAGTTTGGTCACATACGCAAAATGAAATTTACTATTGGAACACCCTTTAACTTCCAAATTCAAATTTTATACTTGTTGTTACAGCAGACTTACCAATACAGGTTCGTTGTAAACTCCAAGCGTCTATCTATAACTGTTAAAAAGTATGGCCATATACATCAAATTTTATGAACTATTGGAGCACCCTTTAATTTATAATTTGTAATATTAATACTTGTTACTATAACGGTCATAGCAATCGACAATCCGTCCAATTTTCAAGCGTTTGTCTAAAACGGTTCAAAAGATAGGCCCATATAAGTAAATCTTCATCAATTATGGGACGCCTTTTATTTTGGAATTCAAATTATAAACTCGTTGATATAGCGGATTTAGCAATACAGGTCCCTTTTAAGTTTCAGCGTTCTGTCTATAACTGTTCAAAAGTTTGGTCACATACACAAAATTACATTAACTATTGGAACACCCTTTAATTTCCAAATCAAAATTATATATTTGTTGTTATAGCAGACTTAGCAATACATGTTCGTTGTAAATTTCAAGCTTCTGTCTACAACTGTTCAGAAGTATGGCAATATACATCAAATTAAATGAACTATTGGCGCACCCTTTAATTTATAATTCTTAATATTAATACTTGTTACTATAATGGCCATAGCAATCGACATTCTATCCAATTTGCAAGCGTTTGTCTATAACGGTTCAAAAGATAGGCCCATATAAGTAAATTTACATCAACTATGGGCGCACCCTTTAATTTTTAGATTTATTTTTGTATAATTTTTTATTTTTGGGAGCTATAGTAATACGCAGTCATTTTAAATTTTACAGAACTGCCCCTTACAATTTATTATACACGTAATAAATATGTATGTTGTATGGGAACACCCTTTAATTTTTAAGATTATGAACTGTTTTTAAAACGGAACCAATCTGTAGGCATAGTCTATCATATAATCGGATAAGAAATGTCTAAGTTCTGGAGGCACAAATATAAAAAAGCAACATTCAGCCAAATTGCATAACATCCTTCTTTTTTGAAGTCGTTTAAAAAAATAATAACAGGCGTCTAGATAAAACCATTACCGACAATAGTATTTCAACAGGATTTTTTCTATATATTCCTGTCTAGATGCCAACAATATACTGAACTAGCTGTTGAAACGAAAAGAACTTGGAATATAAGAGAACAATTAAAAATTATAACAATTTAATGCTAGCACTAAATTTATGTTTAATTCTCAAAATATAGCCGAAAGTCATGTTTTTCATATTTAAAAAATTTTATAATATTCGAAATTATTTTTGAAAATAAAATTTATATAAAATATGATTATTTAAATGTTTTTATTATTATTGCATTTAATGGAACTTTTTTATCTTAAGCCGCTTTTTAATTCCAATTAAGGATAAACGTAAATTATTAGCTGCCACATAGTAAAGCTTTGTTACATACGAATGTAATAACATTCATACACTTGAAACATATTGTAACTTGCAATAATTTAAAAAAAATGCACTTGTTGTTTTGCAAGCCAACAATAATACAGTCAGCATGTCAACTTTAAATGAACAACCTAAACACGGTATTTAAGCTAAATTTAAAATCGCGCAACCGTAATACACTTGCATTTGGTCAGAGGAATGGTGTCGTACGTTAATGTGTCGCTCTAGGCTAAAAAGCAATTAAACAAATTATTATATGTCCACCCCACACAAACTTTGGCCAGCCAAAGACCCAAAACTGACAACGTCAAATTCTACATTGAGCCAGACTTAAAGCTCGCTGGAGATTAATGGGAAATTATGAATGAATTTCGGTTTGAATAGTGGCAAAAGAAGATGTTTATTTTTGGTTTTTACATTTTTTTTTTGGTAACTTAAATATTCTTGTGTCAAATTGACATTTGGTTTGGGAAAATTTTAACATTCACACACTCAGCAACAAATGCAAAATCTGGAGGAAAAAAACCGGAGGCTGTGAATATTATTTAATTGTTACGCAAACGACTTAATTGCAAAGACTAAGATATATTTTATAAACAGTTGGACCAGCCCACTGTCATTCGTTGGGTATCTTGTAGAATGTTATACGGTGTGTGGTTTTCTTTTAACAAAACTATAAGCTGCAGCACTACTTGTTTAAATGCAAATTATACAAAAAATTACAATTTCTTTTTTTTTTTTTTATTTAAAATACTTTTGCATTTAAGACTTATTTTTGTTTGTTTCAAACTGACGACAAGCTTTTGCCGCCACATTTACACACGTATAATGCTGTCGGCTTTGAAAATCTAAAAGGCATGAATGAGTATTTTGTGGATAATGAATTTAAAAGTGGTATAAACTACTACTAACAAAGCTTTGATTTCAACACTCTTAGCTGATGCAGGGCCTTGAGCTTTAGTACAGAAAAATATTATGATTTTTTTTTTCACTTTGAAATTTATGTTTTGTTTGGCTTTAGGCCACTTTAACAAATGTTAATTATTTTATGTCATTTTGTATAATAAAATCTTATGAGAAACTAAAAGAATTTCCTGAAACCGTCAGCCATTCAAATACATGTCATCAGCCAAATCCTGTTTTAGCCTGTCTCATCACATACAGAAGTCACTCATGTCTTATGCATTTAGTTTGGTTGGTTGGCTGATATTTATATAAACACAAATGTTTTCCAAATTGATTATACAAATTATTCAAACTGTCAGGCCGTTAACACTTTCAGAATTTTTTAATAACAAAAGTATTAGTTTGAATTCTTTTGTCCAAATAATATTTAATAACTTAATACTATATTGTGCTCTTATATTTTTTTTTTTTTTTTTTTGCACATACATATACAAACATTTTATTGTCTCTTAATCTAGTAACTTAAACATAAAACATTATATTTCGAATTCTTAAGACATGCTTTATTTCCTTATTCTGTTTTTTTTCTTTGTTTACTTAAAGTGACAACATGCCTTGTCAACTTACTTATAATTATTATCTTTTTTTTTAATTCTAAATCAGAATTTTTTTATTTCATTATTTGCTTTTAAATTTGTTTATTTAAATAATTTTAAAATCAGCCCATTTAATTCTTAAAGATAAAAGGAAAAAAACATTATCTTGTTCATAGGCTTTGTGACTACTGTTTGTGATGCTTATCGCACTACTGTTTTGTGTTAATCTTATTTTGCTTATCTTGGGTTGGAAAGTCAAACATTATTGTGTGGGTTTCTTCTTTTGTGCAAAAACAAGAAACTAAAAATTTAAAAGGTAAACTTTTTTATATGTATGTATTTGAAACATCTGACCGCTCAAAACGATTTTTTGTTTTTAAATATCTTTGTAAAAACATGTCTATGTGTCTTGTTTAAACAATTTCTAATAACTAAACATAATGTCAAAAAATGTCAATTTAGGCAAAAAAATATTTTCACTTTGGGCGAAGATTGAGCTTAGCACTTCATTTTATCTATTAAGGTTAATTAATATTCTGCAATTACTATTTATATACCAAGATAACTTAATTTTTTTAAATTTAAAAATTAAAGAAGGTTAAATCCAAAGCGAATTAAATACAAGGTGACCGCACGGCTAAAAAAACAAAAATCACGTTGGTGTCAAAAATAGCTGACCAAACAAGAGGATTTAAATGAAGTTGTAACAGTTGGTTTCTTTCTCCTACATGTGCAGCATTACCTCATATTTCATTTTTTGGTTTTGAAATATAATTGTATAAAATTTTAAATTTTTTTACTTTTTAAAATTATTTAAAAATTGTTTATTTTTAAAATTATTTTAGAATTTTGACAAAAACGTCGAACATAAGCAAAAATCAGCTGGGCTATTAATGCCACCTGAAAATTAATTCGCCTTGCTTAAAGCCAACAATAAACGCTTTAACATGGCGAAATAATACAGGTGGTCTCGATGGCGAATTTATCACTTTTGCCGTAAACGCTAAGTGTCAAACTCCATACATAAAAAAATGTGTATATATTTTTTTTATATGGTGTTTGACATTTCACGTTTGCGGCGAAAATTATACGCCTAGTATATTTTCGCCATGAGCTTTAATTTGTAATGATTTAATTATGATACCCTTCCTTTTTAATTTGGTTAGCATTTTTTTTTTTCTTTTTAAAAACATATATTTTCTGACACATTCATTAAAGTTTTTAATAATACCCCTATCACACAGGCAAATTTTACTTTGCAAAGTTTTGATTTCATGTGAGAGAGAGGAAGAAAGCATGACGAACAGTACAGACTTTGATCAAAGACTATAAATATACTAAGATGTTTCACTGCCGTACATTCTACATCCAGTGCATATTTTGTATATGGACGTACTGCTACTGCCACTTTAAGAGTAAAATCACGAAGAGAGATTATTATTCTCAGCAAACTTGTTACTCTCATCTCACATTAATTCATTTGTATATACGTGCATACGAATGTGTATATATTTACATTATAAAATATTCAACGTAAACCAATGTTACCGATTGTGTATTTGTATGGTAACAATATATGTTTTGTTGTTGTATAAGAGAAATAACATCGATTTACACCGAATATTAAATTCATTTATTATCAATATGCAAATTTATTATTCGAAACCTTTTCGATTTTAATTTACTTTACTTTTTTAGTTACTGAATGTTTGCTGTGTTTTTGTATACTGTCTTTTTGTTCCTGTCTTTTTCTCTTATTGATTCAATAGTTCTTATTTAATCAATTTGGCTTTTGATATAAGACTTTCAAGTTTTCTATACAAAATTTGGGTAAAATCCACTAATGAGCTAAAATAGCAGTAGTGAAATGGCCATATGAATATACTTTCTACGCAGTAATATTTTCAATTTCTTCTTTTAAATAAAAAATGTTTAATGAGAATATCATGAAATATTTATATTTGAAGCAATCAAGCACGAATAAAGTAAATTAAATTCATTTATTATTCAAATTTAATTACTACATACATATAAATTAAATACCAAAATTAATAACATTAATTAATTTGTTTCAATAACATTTATAACCATTTATTTTATTAACTTTTATCACTATTCTAAGAAGAATACTAGTTTAGCGTCTCAGTTGTAGTGAACATAGTGCTTGAATCTTATATATAAAAATGGTGTAAAAAATGTATAGTAATTCATAAAATAAGAACAGCTGTGCCGATTTCTGTAACATTTTTTTTCAGTTGTTCGTATTTTCAAGTAGAAGGTTTTTACAGAAGAAAATTTTTGAAAATCCCTCCCGAAAAGTCGGAAAATTGAAAAAATTAAAAAATTGGTGATTTTAATAATTTGCTCGGGATAATTAGCACAATATTTTTTAAAGATAATAAATTTAATTTAAAATTCCCGTAATTTAATTTTAATTATTAACTTTCAAGTGCCCATATAAAAGGCATAAATAAATTATCGTGGTGTGTTGAGATATTTTATTTGTTGTCTTAATTTTAATTATACTTATGTTGCTAAGAAAGCATTACTCATGGGAAACAGATGAGTGCAAAGTAACAAGTACTTGGAAAGTCTCAATTTTAAAGCGCCAGTAATTTATTTTGTTTGGCAATTTAAATATATAAATTTAGCTATCAAATTCATATTGAGGTTTATATATATTGAACCTATATGCAGGCTAAATATACTTAACAGAATATTTAATAATAAATATACATAAATAAGTGCCATTGTTTGAAATATCTTAAAAAACATATTAAGTATCCACAAGAATAAATGCTAAAAAAAAAATTACTACGTAATTTAGGGTATGATTAATTCGGTGCGATTATGCATATTTTTAAAAATACACAAATAAAAATATATAGTTACCCTACAATAACAAGAGCATTCATATAGTTTCGTTTTTAAGCTTACTTTACAAACAATTTTTAAATAAGTAGGAAAAATAGAATTCAGAAATAAAATTTTATGAAGCACATTCTTCTTTATATGTAGATATGAAAGTAATTATGTACGTTTCTATATGTTAAATGTGTGTTTTTGTCTCTCATTACTTTACTTTAACAATACATTTCTTATGAACATCCACACACATTTTTAAACGCATGTGTGTATGAATCTGTCTTGTTTACAAAACTAATATTGTGCTCTCTTGAGTTTTGGTTGCGCTCACAGAAATTTCTTCCCTCTTATCTCTTACCCCCGCTACCAAGAAACTGCTCATAATTTTTGATTTTTTAAATGTTCAAAGTGCAACATCTTTATAAATTTATTCTCTTTGGTACAAGTTTGCTTTTAAAAAGTATGGATTCACGTTCAACACGCGAAGAAATAATAGATTTTATGTCTAAAAAAGGGGTTGATTTTCTGACATCCGCCTCCATCGCTCAGGTACGAGCACTTTATACGAGTGTGCAGTTAAAAAGCAAGAAATCTGCCGATAGCGGAAATTCTTCAAGTGTTCGCTCATCGAGAACAAGCGTTGATAACAGTGCAATGCCCATATGTGTCGCTAATAAAGTAACAGATCCTGTAGCAGAAACTGCTGCAGAGTTGTAGCCAAGTAACTCCGAGAGTATTTTTCATACTGAGTTCTGGTAGGTAGACAATTGTTGTCGAAAATTCAAATCAATTTAGATTTGATTCTACTGTCATGTTACCAATTTATTCTGCATCCACTGGCGTATTGCAGCAAAATTTTTCTTTACTTACTGCAGCTCTTCCGTTGCCTCATTCTGTATCCACTGCCGAACAAACTAAAAAAAACTGATGTCGCTGTTGTTGAAGGTGTCATTCCATCTGAATCATTAGAAAAAAAGTTAAAGGCTTTGGAATTGCGAGTTCAAATTTTTTGGTCACAAGAGTAAATTCGAGCCCGAGAAAGATATAATGGATAAGTTGAAATTAATGCAGTTATACCACCATTTAGTGGCGATGACTTCTACGATATTGAGTTTTGATAAGAAAAGACGTTTGTTAATAAATTATTAAAAAAATTAAAACAAATATATAAAATATTTTAAACAACGGGATTTTTTTAAATAAATAATTATATTAATTAATTCTCAAATTTCGAAAATTCTTTTTTTTTTTTTCCTCATGCTATTCTCCCGATTTGTTATTTAAATCACCGATATTGATTATTGAGGGTCAAAGCACGTCTCGATGGCCATTTCGTTATCACTTACTTAACTCGTCAGGAGATATTTTAAATAAACTAAAGATTTTTGTCCAAACAATAAAGCAAAGACAAAAATCAAAGTTTAAGCAAAAACAACAATAACCAATTGTAATTCTATTTTTCTTTCTCTGCTGTATAAGGCAGAGTTTTTTTCTGCTCTTTTATACAGTTGGAAGAGGATGAAAAATAAAATATCACAAAACACTACGATAATTTATTTTATGCACAGGCACTTTGCAAATATTAAATATTTTAAACAACGGGATTTTTTTAAATAAATAATTATATTAATTAATTCTCAAATATCGAAAAATTCTTTTTTTTTTTTTCTCATGCTATTCTCCCGATTTATTATTTAAATCACCGATATTGATTATTGAGGGTCAATTATATAACAGATTCTAAGAGTGGTTTAGGGACACCATTTGAAATCATCATACGGGTATGTACGCGGTTTTATCAAGGACTTTATCATCAATCAATTTATAATTGTAAAAAAAATTCACTTACAAAATATAATTTGATACTAAACATTTCAAAATAAATATTAAAAAATTAATTAATTTCTTAACTCTTCATTTTTCTTCGTATTTCATTTATTGTTTTTTTTTTGTCATTGTTACAAAACTAAAAATATTTTCCTTTTTAATACTTTAGAAAATAAACTAAAACAGAGATATTTAAAATGATTAAATTTATATGAAAATTAAAAAATAAACTAAAACTACATTAAATATGTATTCCTTTCATTCTCAAACAAAAATCTCCTTCACAGTATGGGTTAAACAAAAAAGGATTCATATTTATAATTTAGTAGGATTGAGGTTTAGTTTATTTAAAAAATATTTTTATAAAAATATTAATCTTAGTTTTCACTAATTAAATAATAAATTATATCCTGCCATGATTTCTTCGAACCGTTTAATTGCTTTTGACTAAATAAAAGAACTTTTACTTTTTCTGCGCTGTCCTATCCTGTCAATTTCTGTGAAAACAGGCCAGCGATAAGCGAAGAAAAAAAGCAGGCGTTTTTATTTGCCGCTAAACTAAGTAACGCCCTCAATACAGATTAAAAAACGCTGTTTTGTCTTACGATAGTGATGAAAATTTATTGCTTTATCAGTGTGTACTTCAAATTATGAGTATCAATGTTTCAAAGTATTAAGTACACAATAACCAAGTGAGATTTTTTAATCAAAAACAAATAAAATTATATCACATTAATATTGTCTTCTATCAGTCTTCTGGCTACAACTAAGGCTGAGGCTGGATAGCATAAGACACAAAAACCGTTGTAACACAATTTTTTAGAGATAAAAATCTTAATGAAAATGAAAATTTATGGCCAATTTGTTTTGATAAATCAGAATATGATAACCAAAAGATAAATAAAACATAGTTGTAGTACACACTTTACTAATATTCATACTTAAGCACATTAAATTTTGGTATTAAGAAAATTTATTACTTATTTAAAAAAAGAAAAATATTAAGGAAAAAGCAGCAGAAACTAAGGATTATCAGCGGGCTATTAAATACGAATTGTACCAAATTTCGCGGTGTTTTTGGAAGAAAGTTTTTTTTAGTTTTTTAACAGAGCAAGAAATAAAACGTCCCCACACTCAACCTGCCAACATCAATTGTAACGCCTTTTTTGAGATTTTTTTATCTGCTTTTTCAATACAAATAAGTTTACGCTTGAGCGGTAGATTGAAATCTGTTGAAAGGGTTTTTTGATTTTGGTGTATATTTTTTTGTTCAAATAACCAAAAAACTATGACATAATTTTCTAAGAATCATCATAACAAAAAAGTAATATAATCGCTCTTCAAAATGTTAGGAAGTGTTAGAAGGAAAACAATTCGTTTCATTCTTTTCTGTTATTTATTTTTTTTATTTTTTATTTTTGTATTTGTTGGCATTTATTGAGCAATAATCACGCGATTACTTGTTACTTATAAATTCTTGAAATTTATACCCTTTGCTGAGATCCTTAAAATTCTACATACACAATTGTTTTCCTTTTTTGCTACACCATGACTACTCACATTTTGCAGCTAAACATCAATAAGATTTAACTCTTTGTTTAAAGCCGCCTAAAATTTCTTATTGTATCCTTTTAGCCACGATTAACCGGGCTTGTTAACGTTATTTGTTTTGTAGTCTAGTTAAAAATACAAACCGCAAAAACATCTAACAAGTGTTTTTATATTCAACAAATACCAGAAGCATGTTTATAAAGGATTCCTGTTTGATTTGTATGTTTGTCTGTTGCGTTTAGCGATAAATTGAATTGTTTGTTGAATTGCTTCTTTTTTGTGCTTAACTCATTTTCACACCTTATAAGGTGCCAACTCATGCTATTTTTGAAATTGTATAAAATGTGTATAAATTTTTAAATCATTCAATAAATGCATTTTAATTTCATGGAATTCAGAATATATAATGATGTTATTTTCACACTTGCTAGCAACAAATTATACGAGTACCACCTTTATGGAGAAATTTGTTATGGTTGTCTAAAACGCAAATTTTCAGATATTCCTTAAACTAAGCGCCACTGAGTTTATGGCTACAGTGGTTTAGTAGCACAAGTAAGCGAAATTCTCAAAGTTGAATGTAAAGATGAGTTAATGTTTTAATGTCCGACATTTAAAAAAGACATAGCCTATTACACTTTCTAGTCTACAAAGTTATATCTTACTTGTATTTAAAATTTTTTTGTATTTTTTCACTTCGCTTTAAAATGTAATTTTACGCACCATTTAAAATACAACTTTATTTCTTAAATTTGTTACAGCGAACATATTAATACATACCTTGGATTAATTCAAAACAAAGCCCTAAGAAATACCATAACTATTGGCATGCCTTTTAATTTTAGTTATATAACGTAACTAACAGCACACTCATTTAATTATACTTTCATTCTTTTTGTACAGCACCCTTATAGCAGACACAGCATTTTCTCCTCTATGAAAATTTCAAGCGCCTGTCCTTATTAGTTTAAAAGATAAGGCCGCTTCCATCAAAATCGATGCTTCTATGAAAACATCCTGTAATTTAGTAGTGAACTATCGACAACGCACGCTCTGACAGTACTGACGGACTTGACGGCTAGGGGACTGAATAACAGATGCCCTACATACAGCTGTTAGCCTGGACTTTGCCAAGGCGTTTGACACAATTTGGCATGATGATCTTGTATATTAAATGATAAGCTTGGGATTTGGTGTGGGCATTTGCCGTATAGTGGACAACGTTTCAAGGGACAGTTCGTTTAGGGTACGTGTGGATGATGTAAGGTTTGAAGAAGGCTTCATTTCTGCTGGAGTGCCACTGGGCTCACTTCTGGGCCCTGCGCTATACAATATCTTTGTTTCCGACATACCACAACCGCCATGGGAGGATCTTTTACTTATGTATGCCCATGATATTTTGCTTGCCTCATCAGGTGCTAGAGAGTACTGACGAACCATTTTACAAAATGGGGTCTTACATTGAACATTTCGAAGACTGTCGCCGTAATGTTCAAGGGCAAGCGCAAACATATTTACCCGATTTGTAGACAATACATTCCATGTTTGACTATCGGACGAGAACTGATTGAGACTTCGGACAAGGTTAAGTATCTAGGTATCACCTTCCATGAGAACTTTGAGAGCTATCGCCACATTGACGATATTCTTGAGAGAAGCAAGGGGATTTACTTAGCATATCAGGCAGCTCTCAAACGTAATGGGGGTCTTGATAAAAGAGTGCGTCTTCTAGTATACCGACAAATTATCCGTCCTATCATCTCTTACGCCTTTCCTGCTTGGTTTGGCATTCCATCGCACCAGCTAGAAAGGCTACGGAGACGGGAGAGATTAGTTATGGTTACTTGTCTTGGGCTTAGGCCTTATATAGAACCAAATGGTGATATTCGCAGGCCATCATGTAGATCAATTTGCGTCTGTGGATGTCTAAGTGGTGGAAATGGCTGTGAAATTTCATTAGGGCGCATAATCCTTAGAGAACTCCTTGGTAAGGGAATGTTGTCTGGAGGGTGTTCGGATGTCATGGTATCTGTCTCTGGTTTATCTGTTTGTCAAACTTTTTTTTATAGCGGGCATTTGTTTAAATTCTAATTGTTTGCTTTAAGAACATATGAAGATATTAAAATCACATCACTATTTGGCTGTAGTTTTACTTTTACTTTTAATTTTTGGTACTTGTTCTTATAGTGGACATATAAATATTTAAAGTGTCTGCCTATTACGGTTCAAAAACAATCCAGCAAAAAAAATTTAGAAAAAGTAATCGAGTGGGGAATTAAGCATTTTTGGCGGAAGTACTTCCGAACCACATTACCAACCTAATGACTTTAACAAGCCATGAGATTTTAGTAATCAAGTTAAGCAAAATTACTCTTAATAAATCCGTTAAACTTTTTTTAAAGTATTGCCTTTTAACTTAAAGAACTAGTTTAATTACTACTTCCTTCTTAGATAACTTATGTAATGTGTTTTATAAGCGAGTAACAAAAAATGTCAATAACAAAAAGTAAGTCATTATATGGTAAGTACTCTTTAAGGTAATGTCAAATTTTTTTTTTGCTATGAAAGCAACGTCTGAAAATCTTCTTATTAATTGGACACTCTTTAATTCAAAATAATAATTTTTCTTACTTGTTAATATGGCATTCTTAGTTTAACATACACTGAGACAATTACAACTGTGGTAGCGGGCTATGACAGGCGAAGTGAATATAGTTAAAATCAATATTCTGCTAGCTTTAGTCAAGACTGCTCTTAGAGTACTTCTGGGTGGACTAAGAAATTCTACTGGAATCAGGTAATGTAATGGTTGCTAATGATGTCTATCTAGTTAAGAGGATATAAAGTGTTACTTGATAGCAAATCGTAAGGGAAGCACGATGAATACAAAAAAATAAAATAAAAATAAGTATGAGTGCTATATTCGGTTATGCCGAATCTTTTATTCCCTTTTGTCATGTACCTAAACCTAGTTTAACTAACTAACCTTAACAAAAAATAAATATTGGGATGACAGAGAATTAAAAAATAAGAAAAAAATTAAGTACTATCTATCATTTTACATAAAAATTTATATATATTTATTTTATTTTTCATAAAAATTTTAGTATTTCCCTGAAGATCTCATCAAAAGCTTTTAATGATATCCATATTATTTACTAAACTAGATTTGTTCCAAATCATATAGAAAAATTAGAGGTAGGAGTAGTGTTTTGTCAGCTACCTAGAAGGACATAAACCAATCTTGCAGATTTTTAATAAAACAAATTTCGAAATTATATCAGATAGATTTGTCATATATAAATTTTTTCTAGCTTATCTAGTGCCTTGGTAAAGTTGATTTCAACTCGAAGACGGCCGGGCAGATGGACACTCGGACGACTTTACTATGCATAAGAAGTCAGAATATATGTACTTTATGGGCTCGGAAAAGGATACTGAAGAAACTACAAATGGAATGAAAAACTTAGATATACTCTTTTACACATTTTGCGGTGAAGGGTACAATACAATTAAAAAAATTTGATATAATTCTAACTACATAAAAAAAAAATTTCACACTCTTGATTGGCTCAATTGGTTACAAAATGTTAAATTTTAAAAAATACAATTACAGTAGCTCCAAGCGTACTCGTACTAGACTAATTTTTAAACTATCTTATAACATTTAATAAGAAGCTCTTAAAAAATAAAACTGTATTTATTTTATTAGTTTATTTTATAACAAATTTAACAAAACATAAAAACTTCAAATTATTATTCAATAAAAAAATTTTTTTAATAAAAACATAAAATAATAGTAATTTCTGTGACAAAGCCAAACTCGTACACCACACTTTAATCAAATATTATTTTGTTGGTTGTAAATATTAATATTTGGTGTGCACGCCTTTATTTTTTATCACCATTTTTAATCTATTTGGCATACTGCGCACAAGGTTTTCGCAAAAACTTGGTTCAATTTTTCCCCATTTGTCCTGAAGAGCTCTTTTCAAGTCATCCTTAGAACTTATTGTATGACTACGAATTTTACGATCGAGATAGCTCCACAAATTTCGATTGGGTTTATGTCTGGACTCTGGCTTGATGTATCCATAACATGTGGATATTTATGAAGTATCCATGACCGCACAATGTAAGCGTTATGCTTAGGGTCGTTGTCTTGGTAAAAATAAAAGTTTTCACCACGACAAAGTTTCTGCTTACAAACTGGCAAACTTTCTTTTAAAATGTTCAGATACATATGCTAATCCATGATACCATCGATAAAGTGTAAAAAACCGGGCCCAGATGCAGAAAATGATCCCTAAACCATTACTGACCCACCACCGTGTTTAACTGTTGGTTTCATGTCCTCATTTGATTTTCTCCATACATTAGGTCTTCCATCTGAACCAAACAAGTTGAATTTACTATCATCTGTGAATAATACCTGCTTCCAAAATGAAAAATCCTTTGTTTCATGTTCCTTGGCGAGTCGTAACCTTATCTTTTGATTTCTCTTATTAATCAGAGGTTTAACTCTTGGGCTTCTACCATTGAAATTAGCTCTTTTTAATATGTTTCTTATGGTCTGTGGGCAACATTTTTTTCCTAGGTGTTTTTCAACAATTTCTACGAGTTTTGGAGCACTTAAAAATGGGTTCTTTTTTCTTTGACGTAAAATATATTGCTCGTCTCGAGCAGAGAAAATTTTTATTTGCACTTTTCTTCTTGTTCGCAATCCTCTCTGTATGATGTTGAATTATTAATTTTCTTACTTCAACAGAAGTTTGTCTCTATGTCTACCCAATTTGTTCTCTTTTGTAACTCTTTCAAACAAAAATTCAAATAAATGACAATAAAAAAGGTGATATTGGGGAAAGTCCCTATTTTTTTAATTATTTTTACGAAATAATCCGAAGTTAGATGAAAATTAAGAGAATTTTGCTAAATTAAAAAAGACTGTACGAGTTTGGCTTTGGCGCCGAAAGTTCCCACTTTTTAAAATATTTGTCTGTATTTTAATAAATAAAGATATATTTAAAATTTCGTTTCGGATATTTAATTGAGTACATAGTTTTGTACTAAAATTAAGTAAATTTATTTTATTAGCCTATTTAGTTTTAGACATATAACATAAAGAAATTTGTTTTCATAGGTGTACGAGTTTCGCTTGGAGCTACTGTACGAATTTAATTAAAAAATTGTCATTTCCTATTTTACTAAAATATATAATTGATTCCGGTAATAATTTAATCAGAAAATTTTACATTCGTTTTTAAATTAAATATAAAATTAAGTTTATCCGATTTTCATTAAGTTTAAAAACTTTTTCTCCGGACTTGTTCATGTCCTTCTAGAAGATTAAAAAATTATTTGTAGTAGCAGAAAACCTGCAAAGAGTGATATGAGCTATATTCATCTCTTAAGAAATAGTGCCTTCACTTTTTGTGTAAAAGATTTGTCGACTAACAATGGTCCTTTACAAAAAAATGTTTTTAATGATTTAATTATTAAATTGGCTAAATATTTTACAAAAACTTAAGTATCAGTTTTATATCTTTCTTAAATTAAAGTATAATGCGACTTACCTTAATTTAACTGACACGCTTTTCTTTGTTCTTTTGGTTTCCCCTATTTCTTTGACTTTCGTAAACTGGTTGCATTTGTAAAATCATTATTTTTATCTGATCGTATAATACACTTTAATTGCTTTTAAATTTTTGTAAAATTATTACAATAATATGTCATTCATAATCAATTTCAATCACAAGTCACCCGTAAGTAATTCCATTCCCCTGATTATATTTCTTTGGTCTCTTTAATGGATCATGTACGTGGTTTGTATGGTTATAAATTAAATTTTCCATTGCAAATACAAGTGATCAACAACTTAATTTTGTATCATTTGCAAAATTTTGATTGCATGAATTTAAAGATAAAAAAATTACAATTTCATACATCGTTATTTAGTTTATTCTCTTTGTTTTACATTTAATTTTTTTTTTTTTTTTTTTTTTTGTGATAAAAGTATTTGCTTACATATTTTTGTACATAAACAGAAAATTGTGATTTAAATTGACAAGATGGTAAAAAAATCGTACAAGAAAATAGGGCTACTGGTTTTTACTTTTAAAACTCAACCAATACACCTGCACTGAGAAAAATAATATGTCATTTTAAAAAGACACTAAAAGGTTTAACTATATTCTTTATTTTAGGTCTTGCAAAATTTGGTTTGCGAGTTTCGTTATAACATTTTAATCATTACAATTTAGTTTTAAATATTTTTTTAGTTCGCTATTGAACATTACGTGAAGTAGCGTACAAACGCGTAAACATTCGTATTAGTGTCATTCTATGCTCAGTCAAGATTTGATTTTCTTCGGATGTCCCGCTTAATCTTATGGTGCGAGTATATTTCGTCGAAGCTAAACTCAGGCTAATTTTCGTTTGACTTGTACGGCATTTACACTATGCAATTTTTCATGAAACTAGCATGAAACTTTTATTTGTTTGTGAAGTAGGAGGAGTAAGCAATATGGTATTGCTTGAGTTTTGAGGATATGTTACTGTTGCTAATGTTTACTTTCAGGTAACACACAACACTGTAACTTAAATAGAAAATTTAGAAAAAAAAATACCTCAAAAAATTGCATACTGTAAATCTGGACTTGATGAATTGTCGGCAGAAAATATTAACCATAAAGTGGAGTTCAGATGTTGATATGAGATAACAGCTATTTTGTATTATTAAACAGTAGCTGTTTCCAGGGCGCTTCGTTTCCCCAATGAGAATAAGCGTATCACGACCACTCTTCCAAGCAAGTTTTTTATTTCATAAATATGAAAGTTATAATAGATTTCCTTCTGCCTGTTGGTCCTTATGAATAGAACTTATTTAACTTTCAAATATTCTTAAGTTTTTCGTTAAAATCGATTCCGCGCATTTTTTCTCTTCCCCAATTACCCATCCACGTTCATTTTTTTAAATAGGCTTACCCTCTTGGAACTGCCAAATATATTTGTTTTAATTTTTTTTCAAAATCGGTGCATCTGTAAATGTCCGTTTTAGTCATAACTCACGAAGGCGTCGGCAGAGTTCGTATAAGGTTTAGATAGACCATCTACACGACCATACGAACAATCTCTCTCAATAATTTAAAAGAATTCGTTTAGACCGTTCGTGATTTATAAATTCACAACACACTTGCAAAAATTTTGTATATATACATATGTATATAGATTATCAACCAAGATTTAAGCTTAACCTTTGAATTAATTAAAAGATCAAATTGTCTTTAGTTTTATTTAAAAGATTTCGTACTGCAACCACCGTTTACTTTCTTCGTTGAAAGTTTTGATATGTTCACAAAAACTAAAATATAATTAGCTGACCAACATGTACGTAAGTAAGTAAATCACCTAGAGCCCAACTAAATAAAGAACTTTACCGATTTTTTTTTAAAACGCTTTGGCCATCATTTTTAAAATAAAATTGTCGTTTCTTTAGATATTTTAATATTTCTGCTTGGCATGCTGTTATAGTGAAGCGAATTGATCAAATTATTCCGGTTAAAATTTACATTCAAGTAAAAACGTTTCAAACGTTTTATTTTTTAATAAATTGCAGAATAGATTATATGATCGGATTTTCTTTCCACTTAGAATTAAAACATTTAACACATAAACGGTTGATGATGAAGGTGATTTTTCGAAGTTACGAAAATTCTATCAAAGAATTATTTTTTTAAGTTAGGTTAGTCCATGTCACTAGCAGCAGTATTTCCACATCCAAAACAATTTATATTTTACCTGTGTAATATTTATACTGGCCTAATCATAACTGTCGGCCATAAAAAATATTTAAACATCAATAAGAAATATTTAAAAATGACGCGGATGCATAAATCGGGAAAAATAAACAGCAACAAATCAAAAGCAAAGAAGAAACTCCCAACAAAGACAAGCCAATTATCCTAAAAGCTCCAGCACAACCAAATCAGAAAAAAATAAATAATGCTTATGCAACCACATAAACGTTTTGTCAAAGCAGCAGCAAAGAAAAAAAATCGAATAATCATACCAGTACCTTGATTCATTCCTCCAAACAAAATATACAACAACTTCCTACTCACAGACTCACAATTTTATTACTCTTATGTATTGCAGTATATTCCAAGACCAAAGAATTTAGTTTGTCTCAAATTGTGCGTAGGTTATTAATACAACAATAAACAAATATACAACATGTTAAAAGCCTCTAGAAGAAGATCGAGATCAAAAATTTACAAAATCAAATTATACGTGGCATTCGTATAATGCAAATACAACTAAAATACAAATGATAAAGATGACGATGATGACGACGAAATATTATTTAATAAAAACAAGAACTGAAAAACAATGTCCCCATAGAGAAGAATTGTTTTCTTGATGATGCCTAAATAAGATCACTTCCCTCTTAAATAAGCGCAGATAAACTGAGCAAACAAGCATTTATATGGTAAAAGGCAGGAAGACCAAAAAAGAAAATTGACAAGAACTGCAAAAACCAAATGTAGAAATCATAATAAATTGAATGACATTCATAAATAAACAATATTCAGGCAATAAGTGAATGTGTATGAATATAAAAGGGGATCATCTTAAATAAACAAAATCACAGTATTAACTCCCCAGAGTTTAAAGGAATTATTTCCTTAGCTGAAGATAAAGCGTACATTAAGGGTGTATTTAGTCAATATCACTGGCTTAATACCAAGCTTTTCAATACATGTGTCTAGTAACTTCTCCATAACAATATCAGCCACAATTGGAGAGGCAGAAGATCCCATCGGCAATCCTTTCTGTTGTTTATAAAATTTACTACTTTTAGAATAGTAGTTATATATTTACAAAAAAAGATAGTTTTCCATTAAGACCAATTTGTTCATGTGTAAATTCCCCATCTTATGAACTTTGTAAATATATAACTACTATTCTAAAAAAGATAACTGAACATTCTAAGTATAATATAAAAAATTCTGTAGAATAATAATGAAAAATAGATTTCCTTAGATGTAGTGTCTGTCTTTGTTTCCAATCGTACCTGTTGATTTGGCAATAAACACAATATAAGAAAAATGGAATATTATAGAGCGACATACTAATATAGAAAAGAGCTTGTTTATCCGTATTGTAAAATTTTGTATAGAAGATAATAGTTCTTTTCAATATAGTAGCTAAGGGAGTAGCGAAATATTGAAAAAATAAAAAATAAAAGACCTTGTGCTTGAACAATAAATTAAAAAATAAAGGTACAAAATTACTTTCATTCCTTTTAATATATCCTAACGAAAACATAGTCACCCTTATCACGCCAATATTTTTCATTTTTATTAAATTTACTTTTATAAGATTCGGCATAGCAGAATGCAGCACGCTTACTTGTTAACAATGTAATTAAATTAAACAGTCTATACGTCTCCTTTTATTTTTTTTATAGATATATCAATATTTCGTTATGTAGCATCATCAGAAAATTACATTTTCGGTATTTTTAAGCCTGATAGAATTTGTAATTGTAAATTTTAATAAAAACTTTCGAAAATGATTTCCGACATTTGGCTGTTCTTTTCAAAATGCATATCGGGCGTATACTTTTGGTACACTTTTACCAATAACTCAACCATGTTGCACTGCAAGGCGCCAATAGTTGCTGGTGTATCTCCTCGGGGGAACTTTGAGTCCGGCTGAGAGAACATAGGCTTTAAAGCAGATATCTTTGGGGCATAGGGGGAGTCAATCCCCTGGTGTGCAGGCACTGAATGTGAATAGACAGTGGCTTACTGCCGGAGGATGCACCAAATTCCTTAAATAATAATATCATATAAATAATAATACCAAATAAATAAACTGGCACCTCGGAAACCGGCAGCCCATACAGAAAGCCGCCCCTCTCTATTGTCGATTATTGATGAGGTCCCTTCGGGGTACACGTGGTGCGGTTAAATTAAAGTATATATCTGCAGGTCTGGTGTGGAATAGACGGAAGAGTGCTGTTGCACTCTCAACAGAGAAGTTTATGGTTAGACTCCGACCCTTTAGCAAGGGGTAGTTTCATGGTCCTGCAAGCCATGATCTAAAAAATTGCACAGAATAGTGGTTAGACCACCGTCTGGTAAGGGCTCAGCGCCAGGTACAGACGTCAATCTAATTCACATATCCTGTTGCTGGTGTATCAGCATAAACCAATAGCTTCACGTTTCTCCGTAGAGAAAAAAATCAAGAGACGTCAAATCGCAACAAATTATTGCCAAGGTTTTATCTTAATAAGTCGTCGGTTGTGTTCGCCATTTAACACATATCGACATCCTATTGAAACCACATCGTGCCTGGATCAATGCGCTCCGTATCTTCAAACAATAAGTTATGGATTACGGTACGGTAAAGATCGAAAACGGCAGGCTCCATTTTTGAAGAGTTTAGGTCCAAACATACCACCAGCGTGTGAACCACACGCTACATAATTCTGGATATACTGGACTTTTTATGATTCAGTAGAGTATATTATTCATACGTACCAAAATGTTAGCGCAGAACGACAGTTCATTGAAAAGTTTAACCTTTTTTAAGTAATAACGAGTTAAAAGATATCAATAATTGAAATAAAAATTCACCTAAACGTTGTTAAATTAAAAAAAAAATATTCTTAGCACTGTTGTAAAATATTTTGTTATATTTGTGTGTTTTATCTGTTATTCGTTCGCTCCGTCTTATAAAGTTTATGTGCAATATTGAAAAATTTCGCTCAGTTTCTTGCTTTAAAAAGTCATTTATAGAAAATTATCAGCATTTATTCAATTGTTGTTTCTGATACCTGCTTACTCAGGGTTTATGATTCAAAGATTATACTGACAAAATCTATAGCAGGATGTGAAACGTAAATGTAAATTACAGAAGCATTTTTAATAATTTACATTTTCAAAAATATTTCGTATAAAATCTTACTTTCATCGCAAAAAATCCAACACATAAACTGGCTTTTGACCGATATATTTTTTTTTAATTTATTATTGTTTTCAATATAATTGAGCGAACGAAATAATTCTTGTACCTCTTAGAACAGGCAGAAAGCCTCTCTAAAATTTTTCTCATCTAATTAGTCTTTCCTAAACTGAAAAGCAAATTCCAGCTTAACTCTAAAATTATTAAAATTATTTTTTTGACGATTTGATTCTTTTATTTTATCAGAACTTAATAAAACTAACTACATGTACTTTTGCTCTACATTAATAAAGTAAAATGTTTTAGTTGATTAAGACATTATTTTTTATATCTTTCTTACACACAAGTACTCACAACATCATTTATTATTTTGTATTTTATTTATTTCCATTCATACCTCCATATGATTTTTTTATGTGCAAAAACTTTGTGAACAAAACAGAGTTACTTTGTTGGTAGCTTTTGATTTGTGAAAAATACTTTTGTTTTCTCAGTTTATTCTTAACTAGTGTTTGTTATTTTACGTCTTTAGATTTTTAAATAGTTTTTAACTTATTTAATGAAATCAATGACATTTGGTCAATCTTATTTTATAATGATCATAATTTTACATTTCAGAAAGACCACACTAGTTTTGATTTACTTAATGAATGCATTTTCTTGTTGCTGTAACTTGTGTGGGTCGTCTAAATATTTATTCCTTCTGTAGTCAGTCGTCACTTTTCTCCTGCGGGTCTGATGCAGTTTTCTTAATTGGCGTTTTATTTTTTTACTTTATTTTAATCAAAGTCTGGCCTTATGATTTGCTAGTTATGCTAATAAACTGAATGAATATCGTTAAAATTTTGATTGGCTTTCGGTTGAATTTGAAATATGATTTTCTGATGTTTTTGAATTCTTAACAAAGAAATATACTAAATTTTTTGAATCGTAGTACTTTTTCTGTAAACATGTTTGCATTTAATTATTTAAAGGCATATTTTATTTTTTTACTATATCATAATTTTTTCTTTGATGCTTTGAATTCAGGCAGTTGTATGTGAATTTTTAAATCTGTACTAATCATTATTTGCTAAAAAAAATTTTTGACGTACTTCAATACTAAAAAAAAACAAGTAAGAGTATTATATTTGGCTATGCCGACTCTTATATATCCTTTAATGTAAATCTAGTTTAGTAAAGCAACTCCAATAAAAAAAAAAACAAATTTTGGGGTAAC
Source organism: Gymnosoma rotundatum (assembly GCA_916610165.2). Taxonomy (NCBI): domain Eukaryota; kingdom Metazoa; phylum Arthropoda; class Insecta; order Diptera; family Tachinidae; genus Gymnosoma; species Gymnosoma rotundatum. The sequence continues at coordinate 79,577,235 of OU744340.1, forward strand.
AGGTAAATAAAAAACAAAAAGAACTGTATATAATTTTACACAAAGATTTTACCGGCTCTTAATGCGTTAATTTTTAAAAAATGCTAGTATTTCCTTAAAGATCTCTTCAAAAGCTTTTAGATGATAATATGGGTATTAATATCTTAAAAAATATCGCACCGTTCTATGCAAAATTCAGAGGCCCATAACTCGGAAAATGTGGGCGAGCGCCAATTTTATCACTTTATGTTTTTTTTTCTTAGTTTTTAATTCTCTATCGCTCCATATATTTGTCATTTGGATTGGAGTTACTTCGTTGATCCAATGGAAAAATTAGAGGCATACGTGTTGTTTTGCCCGCTGCCTCGAAGGACATGAACCGATCTTGCTGATTTTCAATCACAAAATTTCCAAAAATATACACGATCGATTGAAGTATTTAAATTTTCTCTAGCTCATCTAGGGCCTTGGCAAAGTTGATTTCAACACTAACACGGACGGACATACTTCAATCAAATTCACTACGCATAAGAACTCTGAATATATACACTTTATGGGATCGGAAATGGATTTTGTAGAAATAACAAACGGAATGACAGATTTAGATATATCATCACTTTTGAAACCCATTATTTAAGGAAAACCTAAACAAGTGTTGTAAGTCAACTCAAATTCCTTGAATTTTTTAAAAACTGTTTTATTTGTGTTATTAATTTAGTGAATGAAGTGATGTTGTAAGAGAGAAACCCTAAATTATAAGTCATACTCTTTAAACTTTCACAGGGGGGTGTAATTTGCTTATTTTGAAATAAAATTAAAAAAAAAAACAGTTTTTCAAACCAGTTAACATGAGACTATTGCTTTGTTAAAAACTGTAATTTGGATTTAAATACAAAAGCTCTTTGCAAATTTGTGGGCATTTTTTTCCTAAAAAAATCAAAAATATATATAACTTAAATCAATTGAAAATTTTATTTTTGTTAAAGACTGCAGTCGACTGATGTTTAGCGTTGAATAATCCTAAGTTTTAGTAAAATTGATTTAAGTTTACCCAAAATGCACTAAAATTATCTTTATTATAATTATAATATAATTAATTTACATAAAAATTTAAAATACATTTCATTCGAAATAAAAGCGTTTCATTTTATTTTTTATAAAAAGCTAAAACATTTTACTTTGTCATATCGCAGAGGATATAAATACAAATTCCCAATTACTTTTTGCCTGCCCTTTATTTGAAATTACTTCTGTACAACGGCTGTTTTGACACCTTTGTACAGTAATGGAATTCCACATTTCGTTGACAGGTTTCCAAAGACCTTAAACACTTGTTAGTTTTAACACAGAAACTCCCTACTTTAAGTTCGTCTATAGATTTTCGATTACTGACCTCTTTCGCCATTTTGATTATGAATTCGAGGTCGTTGTCTTGCTGGAAGAACATAATATTTTCAAGGAATTTAACATATGTATGTAGCAGTCATAGTTTTTTGGCGAAAGTATTTTCTAACACGCCCAGGTTTAAAAAGAACTAGGACCCTTATACCAGAAATGTGTTTTATGAAAAATTTTCCATACAAATTTTTCCTAAAATACATTTCAAATCTACTTTAATATTTAATAAATACGGGAGTTAACATATAATCATTTCTGTACAAAAAATATTTTCTGAAGTGATGTGAGTGCAGATAGTAATCGATACGAACACAAAACACCTATTTTTGGAATTTTTGTCTTTTTGTTTATCTGCCTGTCCGTCTGTCTGTGTTTGCATCACGTAAAAACTACTGGATGGATTTGAATAAAATTCTGTGAGGAGGTCCCATAAACTTGCTTCAAATAACGAATACTTTTTTTCCTAAAAGTTTGTCATTTCGTAGAGAAAATAGAGATGCAAGTTTTACCGTCATAGATATACTAAAACAGTTTTCGGCACATATTTATAGTTGGAAAATTTTTAACACTATTTACAGAACTCTACAATAAATATTTAAAATCACAGGTATCTTAAATTAAATTAAAAAAATAATCAGAAATGAGGCACCGACGAAGTCGTTTGCACTGCTTATCTTCATGACTATTTTATACTGTTTCCGGCATGTTGCGTTCTTTTTATACCGTTGCGATTTTTCTTATACTGAAGCAAATTTTACAAAAAGAAAAAAAAAAATAGTGTAACGTTATCGATAAAAGCTGTTAAATCAAGTTAATTCTTTTTCAATCTATTCGCAATTTGTTCAAATGAATGAATATTCACAGTCATTTTTTGTGAAAAAAATCTGTTTATTTAAATTAAAAATATCTATTTTAATAAATTAGGAAAAATTCTTCAAATATTCCAAAGTTTATAATAAATAAAAAATAAACAATATAAAATTATTCTCAAGTAAATATAAGCAAAGATGGACAATTGGACCTTAAAAAAGTTTTATTTAATTTTGTAACAAAATTTAAGCGAATATAAGTAACTTTTTGTAGTGCGTTTCTAAAAGAACGTACAAAGTCCAACATTAACCACTTTTAATCATTGTTCTATAAACTATACAAATTGTAATTTAATATTATTTAAGCATTAAAAAAGAGAAAACTCAACTTCCAGGAAGTCTTTCGGCAAATCAAAAAAATGGATTCACAACATTTGATAGCTTCCTCATTAACATTTTTGAATTGTTTTAAAAAGCCTTCTGTTTTTTCATTCTATTAGCTGCTCTAGCCAACCAACTTCTTATTGATGTAATAAATACCAACCACAGTTTTTCCTCATAAAACTGGCCACTGAGTTAACTAACGTGTCAAAGGCTACCGAACGTATAATTTCTATTGCAAATATTACTTAACAGATGTTTTCTTTAGAGCGGGCTTAAACATATTCTTTGCAAATCTGGTCTTTCATACCGAATATGATCTTGTTATTGTCCAACTATTATCAAAAAAGAAGATAAAATCAGTGCCTTAACTTAAGTAAAACAACAACAAAAAAAAAAAAAAAAACAAAAAACAATTGCAAATACAAATGGGATTTATAAATATTACAACACCCAGCATGCGCCACACAAACAATGCAAACAATGCAAATTGTATGAAGGAAAACTAGCCTCAAGGATACGCTTGCATTGTAATAAATATCGTATGAATATAAATGGTTTTATGCTGCCTTAAAACCAGGCCAAACAAACTAGAAATCTTATTCCTCTGTCTAGGTAAATTAGCTGAGGCGTGAATTGTTATGAAATTACAATTGTTGCAATATTTCCTTATATAATGCAAGGCAAACTCTTCTTAGGTCTTTTCTCATTATTATTGGTTTTATGAAAGAAAAGTGTGTCGTTTATTCCTTTGACACTTTTGTCCTGCATGCTGATTGCTATTATGTATTTTGTCTGGTGGTTTGTTAAAGGGAATTTAATTCTTGTTAAATTTTAATTGTTAAAATGTTTTTTTGATCTTGGCATGCGTAAAGTGTCATTTATGTCACCGGACATTGAAATATTAAAAAGAAAGAAACACCAAACAAAAAATAGAAAAAAGAAAGCGATTTGTAAAGATTTGAAAGTTATAAGTAGATTTCTTAAAGGTCGTTACAACTGAAGAGTATGAAGCAACTAAAGACTATGAAAAATAGTATTTAAAATTGGAGAATATACTAAGATGTCGATTAATGATTTTGTAGTTTTTTTTTTTAAATTCTTTTAAAATAATAATCCTTAGATCATAATTTGAAGCTTGTTATACGAGTAGAATTTTTATTTCACAACAAGACTCAAAGCCAAGATATTATAACCATCGCTGCTCTTACTCTTTTTATGTTTTTACATACTAAGTGCTGCCTTTATTTACTGTGACTTCATAATAGCTTTTTCTTCCTTCTAATCGATACTTCGAAATGTTTGAGCTGGTGTTTTAATTAATTCTTCTCTTTTGAATGACTCATCTATCGCGAACCTTCTTCAACAACTATTAATTATTTCTCTATGATGGGATGTGATCACACGATCTTCTATTTTTATTACCAAACAAGTGAGTGTGAGTGTAACTCACAATTTATTTAGATATTTCAAATATACACCACACTTGCCAGTGGTGAAAGTAAAATTTTTTTTCGGCGCGATAACTACTTGCAACCAATTCCGCATTTTACACTGAAAGGTTTTAAAATTTGAAATTTAAAAAAAAAATTATATTATGATTTATTTTATATTAACTTTAATTTTATGACTTCGTCAGCTTGTCATTTGATATCTTCTTTTAATTCAAATTTGGAACATTATGTTTATATATATATATATATATATATATATATATATTTATTATAAAGTTGTTTAAACAAATTTCTTAAAAAAAATATTCCATCTACAAATTTTAATTTAATTGCTGAAAACAGTTTTAGTATCATTATGCCGATAAAATTGGGTGCTTTCACATTTGTTTCTCTATTTTATCTACGAAATGGCTTACGTTTACATAATAGTAATATGTTATTTTTGTACCATGGTTCTAAGGGGCCTCCTCACAAAATTTTATTTATATCCATTCCAGTAGATACGGATAAACAACACTGTGCCATCAAGAGTTTCCATCCATTTAAGTTTCCGGGCCCGGATGAGATCACCCTGCCGATCTTCAGAATAAATTAGATCCTTCCACTATAAAGGGTCTGCCTCTCCTGGTCCTATATTACGGATCAATGGACGAGGTGAAACGTAGTCTTCTTCCCCAAAAGGGGAACGACATCGCATTCAGGTGAAAAGGACTTTATATCAATCTATATGACATCCTTTTTGCTCAAAACAGTAGGGAGACTTATCGAAATCTACATAAGGATAATGACAGCAATCTTCCTTCTCCATATCAAGGCGCTTACACAATGGATAGATCAATTAATACGGCTTTATATTCACTCGTGGGTTCGATAGCGAATTCACTGGATTATTACAACTACACAATAGTAGCCTTTAAATAAATCAAAGTTGCCTTCAACAATATGGACCCGATTGCGATCACTCAAGTTCTCAAGGATTTGTGGATTGACCGATCAATTATCGGGTTCGAAACACGCTTGCTTAGTTGGCATAGAAAAGGTCACATTGGTGAAGGTAAGCGGCATGTCACACGGCGGAGTTCTGTCTACGCTGTTGCAGATTTCTCATAGAACTGGACTTCATGTGTTTTAGAACTGTTTCCTACGAGGATGATGTGGCGGTGGCAGTGTCTGGAATTTACGCTGATATGGTTTCATAGAGGTTAAAAACAGCGTTCAAGAAAATCTGCACCTGGTGGGAGCAGACCGGTATGAACGTAAATTCGACTAAAACGGAAATTTCTTCTTCTATAGGCACTACAAACTACCTTCCTCCGGTTAATCCAGACTAAATGGAGTTCCACTTAATCTATCTAATTGTACAAAATTTTTGGACATTATCCAGGAGATTAAGCTGTCTTGGAATATGACTAACCAGGCTAGAGCGTCGAAGGCCATTACGGCTGTATATCTATGCAGATAAGTAATTCGAGAATCCTAGAATATCAACCCAAGGGTATAAATTGGCTTTTCGAAGCGGTCATCAGACCGTTTATTATGGGAGATACTGGCATACTACGGATCACGGATTTCATGCTTGCGGACAGCGTATTGATACTGCTATATACGATCTTGCTTGATTCCTTTAAATATAAACCAACTTTTTACTTAATCTTACATATTTTTAAAATAATAAGGCACAGACTGAAAAGTTTTTAACAACATAATTTATTAGCATGTCTTTTATTCAAAAATAAAAATACTTGTAATTATTATGCTCTATAGCGAAGTTATAGAGCAAAATTGAAATCTAGGCTCGAATTCAAGTGGACGAAACTATTCACACAGCATAATATGTTTGGATATAAAATCACATTTAAGATTACTTCTTTTAATCTTGTTGGTAATGAACGAACTAGTTTTCTTCGATTTCACTCCGACTACTATGCCCGTCTTGTATCAGGGTTTCCTTTAGTTGATCCGTACTTAAAAAAATTACACTTTTTCTCTCATCCTTCCACATTGTCTCAAAGATGTTAAATGTGTTGCATGTCAGGCAATTGCGGTTGGCCGGGTAAGATACGGAAAACGTTATAAATTCTAACATCATTGGCAGGGTATTTGTAGTCACTATCTTATTGAAAGTAAGTATTGTCCAAAATACCTACATTCCCGAAACTTTAAAATAAATTTTCTTTGGCAATACTTAGGTAAACCGTTTATGAAATTTAAGTCTCGTACCACTGCTGCAGCAGCTCATCCCCATGTTATGACCCATAGACCGCCATTTATAATAGCACTTATAATATTGTTTTTTTTTAAGGTTCTATATTTGACATCCTCCAAACTTTCCTTTCTGAAGCTAAAACGCTTGACTTCTTAACTTTATAGAATAAAATATATTTTTCTTAAAACTTGAGAGCTGTAACCAGCATATTGGAGGGTACCTCGTAAAGTTTTTGGATAAATTACTGTACTCATCTTTCATTTACTATGTTTGTGTCAACCTGAATATTTGTGAGCATTTTCCTGAAGATATAAGTAAGCGATAGCAAAATGTCCATCGAGACGTGCTTCACCCTTAATAATCAATATCGGTGATTTAATTATTAAATTGGGATAATAAATAAAAAATAGCAAGAAAAAAGATTTTTTTTAAATTATGAAAATTTATTTTTTTAAATCTTTTTTGTTAATTTACTTCAATTGTGCTTGCTTCCTGCAGATATAAATATGTCATAATATTCTTATAAAACAATAATGTTTGTTTTTGAAGGAATCAAACACAAAAAATCAGAACAATATACTTTCTGATACGAGGGCTGCTATATATATTTCTGGCCTGGCAACAATGAGTGCTGCCAAGTGCAATCTGACATTTCCATTGGAAAGTTTGTCATTTTTAAGCATAATCGTACTCAAAACGTTTTGACGCACGACCATTATTTGTGTTGTTTACAGTGACTTGAAAAAATTAATATAGAAAAAAATGGAATTAACTCGTGAACATTTTCGTGCCATCATTTTTCACAACTTTCGACGTGAATTATCACGATAAGAGTGCATTGATGAACTTAAATCTTTGTGTGGCGATAAAGCACCATCCTATAGCACTGTGAAAAATGGTATAATGAATTTAATCGTGGCAGAAGCTCGCTCAAAGACGAATTCCGTGAAGGTCGTCCAAAAACGGCTGTTGTGCCAGAGAACATTGATGCCGTGTGTGAACTCATAATGCAAGATTGACATGCGACATACCGAGAGATAGAGACATCTTTGGACATTTCTTCCACCAGCATACATTCGATACTGCATGAACACCTGGCCGTAAAAAAGGTTTGTTCTCGTTGGATCCCGCACAATTTGAAAGTCGCTCAAAAAAAGGCTGGTGTCGATTGGTGCAAGGAAATGTTGCAAAAATACGATTGCGGTGCTTCAAAAGACGTTTATAAGATCGTCACAGGTGACGGATCATGGATCTATGCGTAAGAGCCCGAAACGAAACAACGTGTGGGTCTTCAAAGACGAGCAAAATCCAACGAAAGTTGTTCGTGGAAGAAGCACCTCGAAGCAAATGGTCGCCTGTTTCTTCGGCAAAACTGGTCATGTGGCGACTGTTCCGCTTGAGCAACGTAGGACGGTCACTTCTGAGTGGTACACTACAATTTGTTTGCCTGAAGTCATCGGAGAAATTCGAAAAACCAACAAGAGAAGACGAATCATTGTTCACCAAGACGAATCATTGTTCACCGGCCAAAACGTCGAATTAATGGGTCATCCGCCGTACAGCCCTGACTTGGCACCTAATGACTTCTTCTTGTTTCCGCACATCAAAAAAAAAATGCGTGGTCAACGATTTTCGTCGCCAGAAGAAGCTGTTGAAGTGTTCAAAAACCATGTTTTAGAGGTGTCTCAATCGGAGTGGAAAAAGTTTGAGCGCATGCAAAAGTGTATAAATCATGCTGGCCAGAAATATATAGAGCAGCCCTCGTATTAACCAATCCTAATAAAATTAGATTCTGATGGGTCTCTCATCTGTTTGAAGGAGATCCTCATAAGAAACAAGGCTATAAAATATTTCACAGTGCATAGAAAGTCCCTAAAATTATACCTACGCAACGCCAGGTACAATAAGATAAAATTTAAATTATTTCTATTCTAGTTCCTTTACTGTAGTAATAAAATTTAATAAAACCATTGTAGTTAAATTCGATTTAAGAAAAAACCATTGATAAATAACAGTTCACATTGCATAGAAGATACAATTTAAATCAAGATTTTATGACGTATTGACGTACGAATTTCTTTTCAGAACAGAAGATATACGAATTATAAATTTTTCACACCAACCTTTAATTGATTTTATTTCCGTTTAATACAAATAAAAACGCAAAATTTCATTTTTACCTAAGTTCCCTCCAATTCCTTGATAAATGAGCAAATGGAAGAACATGTTAATACATTTCTTTTAAGGAATTAAGCATAACCTCCTACCCCACATGAGTATATTTGGCTAAACAAAAATCACTTATTAAATTCATTCGATGTTCTATTAAAAATAACCTAAAATAGAGACTCAGCAGCTGCAACAGAAAACATAAATGAGTTTTGATGGATACAACATTTAAAATCTTTAAGTGGAAGTAAATATCGTGAAGGGTTGTTTTTCTTTCTCTTAGTTTTTTTGAAGCAGTACATTCCAATTTACTGTTTTGTTTGTAGGTGTACCGTTTAACTTTCCAATCAATTTATATTCATTTTTATCGATTTTTGCTTATTGACATTTGTGGGAACCAAGAGGAAATTTAAACATTAATCCTGAAATTTATGAGTAAAAGATTGTGGTGCATTTAAAACAGATTTTTATTGTTTATTGTTTTCTTTTTCTTCTCTGGCAATTTTAAATGCATCTTCCGTTTTTGATAAAAAAAAAAAAGTTATGCAAATTTGTAACTTGTATTGATTAATTTTTTGTTGTTTTAAAGGTTTGTTGTCAAAGTCTTTCGTTTAATCATTTGCACTTATTATCCTTTTATTCCGGTTTAAATTCATTGTATTAAAATATCTGAATTGAGCATTGTTTTGTTTTAAGTTGCAATAAAATTACATTTGCATGAGTGTCAAAAATTCTATAAACTTACAAATAAAAAATTTTAATATTGATTTTTGTATTCAAGGAACCTTTAACCAGTGTAACATAAATGCAGCATGCAACAATTTCTGTGGAAATATAAATAAAATTACTGAGTTTAAAAATAGCGTATTCACATTGACAACATTTCAACTAGATTTTTAAAACACAAGCATTAAATCAAAGTCGTTTGAGATTCGATTTTGATAGAAAAAGGTTTTTTTAACTTTTGAGATAATTTCAGCTCAGTAGCTGGATTTTGTGTCTCTCTACACTCTTAATGTCAAACTGTAGATGAAAAAATTATTTAGTTATTAAACTTAAATACTATATTCGCAAATCTGCGTTTACCTGATAAATAAATGTAATTTGTTTTTCTAGTTATAACAAAGTTTTTCCACTTTATATTTTGTTTTGTATAGCAAATCAATTTAATATCTTTTTTATTGACTAGTTAAACGTCCAAATCTAAATTTATCTAGAGTTATAACGGTTTTTCTGTGGTCACAAGAACTATGTTATGGTTCCTATGATGATATATGGTTGCGGTTAAGAAGTTATAATCGTTCGTAACAATATTTTAAAATGCATAATTTTTGTCTTAATTAATATATTTTTATTTAAGTTTAAAAACACAATTGCTTCAATTTTACTTGTTTTCGTTGTTTTTAATTTTGAATATTTCGATAAACTTTAATAATCATTCGCGCGAAATAATTCTCGTTTAATTTTTAGGATTCAGTAACCAAAGTGTAGAAACAACACATAAATCGCTATAAATACTGTTTAATTTTAGGTTTGAATAAAGTTTATTAAAGTAAAAATAAAACGTATTAGTTCAATTGAATACATAAATGGAATCAAAAAATTAAGACAGGAAAAACGAATGTTAACTGCGTTCACATTGTTTACAGGGTTTTCATAATATTAAGAATTCCAACACTCCTTCTCAATGTGAATAACGTTGTAAAATTTAAAAATATTTATGTTTTTTTCATTAATTTAACAAAATTCATATGTTTTGTCTTTGATAGGTTTTTAGTAAATATATCCGCATTCATTTGATATGTTGGGCAATAGTTTAGGACTATCTCCTTTTTTTTACAACTTCGCGTACGTGGTGCAACCTTATGTCGATGTGCTTAGTTCTTTTGCGTTTGTTGCTAGTTTTTCTGCTCCTTGATTATCAATGTTCAAGGCAATCGCTTCAGCGGATGAATATCCAATCTCCAAAAGTAATTTTTTTAAAAATATCGCTTCCTTTCCTAAATGGCCATGTATTCAGCCTCTGTGGAGCTTAACGCGACACACGATTGCTTCCGGAATTCCGATGATAAGGGGCACTCTTCAACAAAGAATAAAAATCCTGAATAAGACTTTCGGTCTAAAAAATTACCGCCCCAGTCGGCATCGACAAATCCGCTTACCGATTTTTCACCATTTTGATACACGATTTTCATATCCATTGTACCACGAAGGTAGCGTAGAATATGTTTAATTGCTTGCATATGCTCGGAATGTGGACTTTAAGTTCTCTGGGCTAACTTGGAGACTGAATGGAGGATATCTGGTCTGCTAGTTATTGCTAGTTACAATCTTTCTTGTCACAGATGACTTGATAATTAGACTTAAGTGGGGTTGATACAGGCTTGCAGTTTTCCATACCGTATTCTTTAAGCAAATCTTTAATGTATTGGGTTTGACGTATTGTAATGACCATGTTTCATTTTTATGCAATGATGATATTTCCGAAATCATTGCTTAGCGCCATTTATCGCTGTTTACACTTTTTAGACCCTGATCTACGGTTTCTGGCACTTCCTCAACAATTTAATGCAATTGTGCATATTGCTTACGTGGTCTGCCCGGTCTGCTAGTTTTCACAATCTTTGGTCTTCCACGTTTAAAACCAGCAACGCTCTCCTTCTGAATATTATTATCTTTACCTGATTCAGCTTCCTCAGCTGTTCTAAAACTAGCGAAATCTGAATCACCCTTAAATTAATCCTCTTTATGCTTACCATCGTTAGATTCGGAATCTCCTTCAGATGTCGATTCGACACTTCTGTTTACCTGTTGTAAATCAGAATATGAAATTTGAATTACTAAATAATCACCGTCTCGTTCTGTTCTTTTTTCACGTTCGACATCATAGCTATTCTCATCAAAAAGTACACCACGTCGTTCTATTATTTTTCGACTATTTTTATTATATAAACGATAAGCTTTGGCTCCTTGCGAGTAACCAACCATTATTAAATGGTCTTCTTTAGCTTTAAATTTATGGGTACGAGTCTAATTAAGTGCCACTGCAGGAGAACAAAATATTCTTAGATGCTGCACACCTGATTTGCGGCCATGCCAAACTTTGTATGGCGTTATATCGTCCAATATTTTGGTGGGACATCTGTTACGTAGGTAGACTGCCGTAGTTATCGCCTCAGCCCATAAATTTTGTTGAAGGTTTGTATGCACCATCATAGACCGGGCTATTTCAACTAAAGTATGATTGGCTCGTTCAGCTACGCCATTTTGCTGCGAAGTATATGGTACCGTTAGCTGACGTGTAATGCCCTTATTTTCTAGAAAAACGTTAAATTGTTTATTTAAAAATTCTCGGCCATTTTCACTCCTTAATATCTTAATCTTACGACCCGTTTGTTTCTCAACCATTTGATTAAACGCTTTAAGTTTTTCGAAAACATCGCTTTTTAATTTAAGAAAATATAAAAAAATGTGCCTGGAGTAATCGTCAATAAAAGTGATGATATATCTAGAGCCACCCAACGAACTAATGTTGAACGGACCACACACGTCACTATGTATAAGTTCTAACAGTGTTTTTGTTCACGTACTAGATTCCTTTGGAAATGAGCTTACATGAGTTTTACTGACCATGCAGGTTTTACACTGTATTAACCTTGATTCACCGTTCTTTAATTTCATACCGGTTGCCATGGATTTATTTGACAACTGACTCAAAGACTTGTGGTTAACGTGGCCATATCTATCATGCCAAACCTGATCTGATGTAGTAACTGCAAAAAGTCGTTGTATTACGTGTAACAGCATGCAAAAGTTGAGTGCGTTCTTTCTTTGGCTTAACACATTTAATTGCATAATGTCCGATGTGACCGCAAATCTAACAGTTACACTTAAATTTGTTTTTGTTTGGTTTACTGTCTCTTTGATTTTTGTTTTTTTGAAAATTCATCGCAAAAGCATGTTGTGTATTGCTCGATGATTCTTCATGTTTACCTTTTTCTTTGTGTCCGTCAATTTCTTTTAATATTTTTTGTCTTACGATTGACAAACTATGTAGGGTATCTCGTTTTTCGATGGCAATAACAAAATGCTCAAACTCACTTGGCAAACTGTAAAGCAGCATTATGGTCAAAAGTTCCTCCTGAACGACTATACCCGTTTCGGCAAGCTTCTCTGCAAATTCCGAAAAGTTATTCATATGGTGACTTACATTTCCACCCTCCATCATTGTCAAATTTTAAAGACGTTTGTACAACGACACCTTTTGTATCGGTCCCCTTGGCTTATAAGTTTCTTCTAACCGCTTCCAAGCATCATATGGAGTTAAACAATTTTTATAAGACTCAACTGTGTTGGCTTTACACACAAAGTTATTGTAGCCAGTGCACGTTCATCGCAGTCTTAGCCTTAGCCTTTTTAACAGTTCCATTTACGATTTTCCACCAACCATTATGTATAAGTAGACTACGCATCTGAATGCCCAACTATCGTAATTTGTGTCGTCAAGTTTATCAATCTGGTACATGGATGCCATTTTCTAGCAACAGCTTTCCAAGAAAAAAAAAAATCAATCTTTGCTTTTCCGTTAGTTAAAAAAAAACTTAACAAAACTTTTATCGACCACAATTAATATGTTTAATTTTAGGTTTGAATAAAAGTTTATTAAGGTAAAAATAAAACGTCTTACCCCCTGTTTACATTAGACAATGCTGTCATGACAATAACAATGCATGCACAGTTTTTCACTAATACATGTCAATTGTCTGAATTACTGTCTTGAATATTTTGAAGACAGTAAACAAGACAGTGATTTGACGTATGCCGACAAATTTTTATATAATTGCTTTAACTAAATGAAATTTTAATTAAATTATTATTTTAATTACTAAAATTTTCTTTGCATATAACAATAGAAATGAAATAATAGCAGGAAGAAACTCTAAGTCTATTTTAAATTTTCCTAACGTGCTCATAATGAATTGTCATAACTATTGTCTGGACGCCTATACTACAGAAGCAATTGTCAGCATTTTTGACAACTAATGTGTATTTTTTTATTGTCATGACAGCATTGTCTAATGTAAACGTAGCGTTAGTTCAATTGAATATATAAATGGAATGAAAAAATTAAGACAGGAAAAACGAATGTTAACTGCGTTCACATTGTTTACAGGGTTTTCATAATATTAAGAATTCCAACAAATACAAGTATAGAAAAGTAAGAGTGATGTATTTAGTCGTGCCCTTATACTCTTCACCATCTATGTAAATCTAGTTTAATGAAGTAACTCCAATCATAAATACAATTATTCCGGTGACAGAGAATTAAAAATCAAAGCAAATGGACAGATCTTGCTGATTTTCTATAGCAAAATTTTCAAAACTATGTCTGATCTGGCGTATTTATACTAAATATTTTTCAAAGACTTATCCTATTTGTTCAATAATTTATGAAACACGATTTTATTTATGAGACCGCCGTGACTGGATTCACAGTAGTAAATCCTGTCAGTTATATGTTTGTTATTGACCGTTTATGTTTCTATTTCGCGATAAGGGTATAGATCGGCACCCTACAAAGAAAAGTCTAAGGAGATAAATTCGCAGCTCCATTAGACCAAACTGATGTCGCCATGATGGTGGGTAAAGGGATTAACAAACCTTATGCGCAAAGAATCTATTGGTTATTGAGCTCTGTGACACTTAGTGAAACTAAAGATTATCAGCCAATGAAAATTTCGTAATCATCGTACTGTAGAAATAACCAAGGATAAAAATTGAAATTCAAGTTAGAATTTCGATTACGACACGCAGTTTCTTCGGTGCCCAGATGCGATATCTGGTTTGTAGAGACAGCTGACGAGTTTATAATGGGCCACGTCAGAAAAAAATTATTCCTTAGGCAAATGTGATGTCCAGGTGTAGCTTTTGTAAGGCCCAAACTGAGAAGCCGCTTGCTTTCCATACTAACGGTTCCAGCAGCCACATTCACGGAGTCTATGGGTGCTGTCTACTAGCAAAACATCCTCACTAATTCTTGGACCAACTCGCGTAAAGATGTCGTGTTGGGTGCTTCATCTTGGCCAAAACTTTTTTTAATAAACAAACGGTTGGAGCGCCATAGCATCACCACGGGAATAAGTTTTCAACTTTTCATTACGACTCATTTTATCTTATTGAAGTATGATATGATATTGATTGTTTGCCAATTTTTTGACAGTATAAATTAAAATGATTAACAAAAAATATATGATTTAAAAAGAAGCTTGTTTGTGGACCATTGGGTGGGAAACCTCACTACGTCTTAACAAGTATTTATAAACTTATATGTATACATATATTCACTTTCACTCATTAAGAACATATCAGCAGAATAAATGTTTTATTAACAATTTTTAGACTCCTTCTTCGTATACAGGTTACTGAATAAATTTTCTGTCGCAGTACGTCGGCGTGTGTTTCTTTTAGGTAAAATTTTACAGGGAGAATAAACTCCTGGTAAATACGCATAACACCAATAAGTCTGTTCTACCCTTGCATCTAATTCACCTGTTTTCTTTTCTATGAAATCTTTTCTGTGAAATGTTACAACTTTTAATATTTAATTTAATTTTAATTTTCATAATCTCTTAATAAATTTTATTCTTTGCACCTCAAGCCATGTCAATTTAAGACAATAATATCATGTTGTTTCAAAGAGACACACTTATTAAATTAAAATTTGTAATAATGACATTCTTTTGTTCGCATTATGTAATTTCAATAAATGTATAAAAATTAACAATCAAATAAAAAATATGCCTGCACATTGTATTGTGAGTGTCATTGTGTTAACAAATCTCATTAGTACGCCCCATTTAACACCTTGTTCGAAAATAATGAAAGAAAAACTTATTTAATTCAATTCATTTTTTGAAATAGCAACAGACGCTATCAGGTGTATTGCTACGTTCTTAACGTATTTATTTACTACCGCTTACGAATATGATCCAGTTTTTCTTTTTAGTAGCGGCTCTTTTGTTCTTTGTTCTTCTTTTTAGGACGTTTAGCTATAGCAAGTGCATAAAATCTTGAAAATCGCTTAATACTAAAAACATATGAGGACTTGCTATACCTTCGTAAATATGTGTTATAAATGTATAATTTTTTGTTTGTTTTTAAATTGATTTTTTTTGTCTAGTTTTTATTTGATACAATTTCGCTTTTGTTTGTACAAAATTATAAATTTCTTGCTTTCTCACGCTTTAATTATTGGTAAACCAAGTCTTTGATTATTTCATATGATTTCTATGTTTTTGTTTTCTATTGTTGTTTTCGTTTGTAGGTTTGTGGTTACGGTCTTGTTATAAACCTATTAATTTTATTTAATAGTAGGAACTTTCACACTTTATTTTTTAAAGGAAAATATATTTTGTTTAAGGCCTACTATATAACACTGCTAAAAAAGGAAAAACATTTGTTTACTTGTCTCGATGTATATTCTACAGTTCTTTAATGTCTTGACAGGTTAAGTTTTCAAAAACTTTCTTTCAATACAAGAGTCTAATGAATTATTTGGATATAGGATAAATCTTGTTTGTTGTCGTTAGTAAGGAATAGTATTTACTGTACAGTTTTTTTTAGTATTAGTAGTCGATGCAATTTCCAACATACAACGGTAAAATAAAACCAGTAGTTTTACGGCCTTTTTTTCACATCTGAAGTAAATGCCTCAACTGGACTTCTTAAACCAGGTTAAAGACTTATTTTAATCTACGCTTGCGGAACTGTTCATGAATTTTATATTCTGACAGATACCAAGTCGCGTGTTTTTTTCATTCTCAGCAGCCGTAGTGTGTTATTCGTGTTGGTCCTAAATGATATCATAACTAATCCGCTTTCTGCATTTTAAGCCCTTTCTTTGTAGTTGCATCAAATTGTTCCATTGTTCCTGGATGCGCGCAACAATGACTAAGAAAATATTCAACAAAATTTCAGATATTTCGCATTTGTGTACCCATCAGAACTAGGAATTATGCTGTCATAGTTAATCTTAGACAGTTCCGCTCTTTTAAAAATGCATTGTTTTGACTGTACGGTTTTAAATTCCTCTTCCATCGACTACTAGTTCCTTTTAAGATCTTTTAGCATCAAGCAAAGATAAAACATGGCTGAGGTAACCATAATCAAAGAGCAACATATTATGGTTTTATTATATAGTTGTTAACAAATCATAGTATTGTTACATTTAATAATAAAGCTGGTCTTGCAACCATATTCTGGTCTAGCTTTACAATAACATGGTAAAATCTAAAAATAATAATGTTTAAATATAAACATTAAATGGTTGAATTCAAACATCATAATATGGTTGAAAATGTCATGTTATATAATTAATTATGATATAGTCTCGTAAGAGCAAATATTTACTAATACATATAAAAGACTAAGTTATTTATTGTTTAATTTATTTTTGAATTGTCATTAAAGTTATTAAAATACATAAATTCACAAAAAGACTTATTGCATATAAGTAATAATTAAAAGGCTTTAACACATAGGCTACAAGAATCATTCATACAAAAAATATAATTTATAAGCCCAAATAATGGCATCTTATCTTCATACATTCCTATGTGCACATCCATTTATGGAGTAAATTATGTATTCTCTTATTGAAGATATACGGTATAGTATTTCGGAACTGACTTCACATTAATCCAAGACTTCTAACACGTTAATGTATCATCTACGGAGATATAATTTGTTACATAATTGCAATTATTGTTGATGTATAATATGACAGCTTTAAATGAAAAATATGTAAATGGTTTCACAATTGTGCTTAAAACACATATACGTACATACATATATATCATCTATTTTTGAAATGTTTTGCTTACCGTTTTATATGTTTTCATATTTTTATATTATTTTTAATTGTTTATTTGTTCATATATTTTTAATTCTTTTTCATTTTCTCCAACATTAAAACAATTTCAACTTTAAGCTAACAAAAAATTACTAAACTGATAGAAACGCATTCTGTCGAGATCTAGAACAAACTATTTTTTAACGCAAACATTAATTTGTTTGCTTTTAATCATACTCTAATTAATAAAAAAAAATATATGGTTAAATATTTTATATTATTTTATTTTTAATAAGTTTGGTTGTGGTTAAAATTTTTTACGTTAAAACAACCATGTCATTTTTTTTGCACAATAACCATAACGGTTAAATATCAGCAATTTTACAATGTTACAAAAGAAAATATAATGTTTATTGTGATCATATCACAACCAAGTATTTTCTCTGCATGGTTAACGCAAAGCTTACGTTATGGGGAATAACTCTTCTTTAGTTTTTTTCGAAAAAGTCAACTCTTCTTTTTTCATTATTATACAACAACCAATTGTTCTAGTTCTAATATTGGTCTAGTTCCTAATCTTACAAGACGATACCATTTTTATATATGGAGTTAATTTTTAAAAGAACACTTATTCATTTTATTATATATGTATATGCCATTTAGTTTTGGTAAAAAAAAATTAAGAGAAAAAGTTTCACAATTATTTTATTTGGGATTAGTGCCAACTTCGATATTTTTTAAAAGAAAATTGGCAAAAACACTCTGATTATGAATCATTATGTAACAATTTTTTTCTTCTTAATATCTTAAATTTCAAACTTCCTGTGCTGAGAATCAAACGAGTTGGTATATTTTGATAGGTATCCAAAGTCAAATTGAAAAATTTTTTCATCGTGCTATTTGCCATCTACTTTCCAATGAAAAGCAAATTAATTAACCATAGCTATTCACATAAGCTTTGGCCTTCATTAATGTACATACATATATATCTAAGCAAAAGTAGTCTTATATCAATCTAACCTTATATTTACATTCAAAGTCTTGAACTTGATGTCTTTTTAATCTACATAGCGCAAATTGAGAAATCATAGCTGTCTTAGTTTTTCTTAAGTATATATTTAAATTTTTCACATTTAGTTACTTTCAGCACAAAAAAATATTACCTGATTTAGGTAAAGCTGTATGCAAATATGCACTATATTTTGGAACCAACAGGTCTTATTAAAGAGCTTTTGAAGAGATCTTTCAGAAAATACTAAAACTGTTTAAAAGTAATTAATTCGTTAAGAGCTGAAGGTTTTTTTTTTTATTTTATTTTATTATTGTTTTATGATACACTATTAACTTAAGTACTTTGCAAATGTTTATGTTAGTTTGTTGGAAATAAAATGTGATAAAAAATATTAAATTAATAAATATAAAATAACAATAAAGCAACAACTAAAGCAAACACTGGCTTCGCTTACCGATGCTTTTTTATGTACTATACATAATTTTAGATAAAAAAATATCACCGACTCTTAATAGGTGAAGAATTTAAAAAAAAAAAATTTGTACTTCCTGAAAGATGTCGTACTTTTTAATTCAATTTAAGCCCAAGATTCAAATAAGTTTTTTTTTTATAATTAAATAATAAAGAACAAATTTAATTTTTTTTTAGTTTAGTAAGCTTTTAAAGTAATTACAGCATATATCGATAAAAATACTATCGACATGTTATTTTCTCATGGTTGTATTTCTTTTTATCGGTTGGAAGCAGCTGCTGTGATAGTTATGAATTGTAAATAATGCAAAGAAGACAACTGGGACGTACGACGAAATTCGTCCAACATAACGAATACGTCGTCAAAAATTCGTTGTGTAAATTCGTCGTATGAAACACAATAACGACGAAAAACACAGCTGTTATAATTTTTGAAGTTGTTTGCTTTTTGAAAGCTGCTAAGGTGACCATAAAAAAAAAATTATTTAAAAAGTTAAACATTTGCAAAAAAACAACTAAAAACTATTTTTATACCTAACTTATAACCTGTAAGCTTATTAAAAATGCTGCAAAATAAAAATACATTTAAATAAAACAACTTTATTTACTAAAATGCTTAGAATCTAAAGTCAAACATAGTCACTTTATACCGATTTGTTCGTCGTTCGCCGGCGTAAGAAATATAAATCATTCTATTGCATAGTTTGCAGCGTATGACGAATTTCGTCTTACGTCATGATTGTGTGCATTTTCATATAAACAAATGTATTTTATTTTTGACGACGAATATTCGCGAAAAAAGTTCCTCGTTCGTCCAGTTTTTTCCTAGCATTAGAGTTATACTATCCATTAACTGTTTTTTAGTCTCTGTCATCCAGTAAAGAAATAGCAAGGAGGTTACAATGGTTGCTTGGTCTTTCCAAGTATCTGGTTCTGTGTAAGCTAATTTCGATTTTGACGTTTGGAATGCCCTTGTTTAGATGAATAATATCGTTTTTCACAAACCATGGCACAGTTACTAACATTCATAGAATTTGAAGAATTTTATATATTCGAATTACTGGCTGTTCCCCAAAGTTGATTTCCGTATATCCACATTGGCTTTAACGTAGTTTTGTATAAAAAGACTTGGTTCTCTAAACTAAATTCAGGGGGCAAATTAC
This sequence comes from Gymnosoma rotundatum, assembly GCA_916610165.2. NCBI lineage: Eukaryota > Metazoa > Arthropoda > Insecta > Diptera > Tachinidae > Gymnosoma > Gymnosoma rotundatum. The sequence goes on from OU744340.1 coordinate 79,597,128, forward strand.
GGCATTCGATATTCTATTGAAATTTAGATCGATATCGAATGCCGTAATTTGCCCCCAGATTTTGGTTTCGGCAGCCAGTGCATTCGCTTAGTTTTAATATTTAAATGATCTTACTTAGCTGATATATGTTATTTCATTGTTAGTCTGTTATCAAGATACTTAACACAATCAATCCTTGGAACTTTCTCATTGTTTAAAATATAGTTGAGCTAGTACCTCTTCTGAGTGTAAAAGTTATGTGTGTTAAACCAAATGGGTATTTTATTCAAATAAGTTTGTACTTGATTAGAGTCTACTATTTCAGTCGTATTATTTGCCCTTATGGCTATTCGGTGGCTAGGACCCAGAACGCTTCCCTGAGGAATAAGTAAAGAAAATAAAATCTTCAATCGTTATTTATTTAATTTATTTTGTTGTTATTATTATTATTATTATTATTATTATTATTATTTTTTTTTTTTTGTTCTATCATGAGGTATAAAGTTAATTCTTTTCTTTAGAAGCAAACTGCTTTAAACTTAAACTACATTAACGAAACTTTGCTTCAGAAAGTCATAACTCAAAATTCTAATTTCTGAGTTGTGCGTGCAGCAGTTTACTTTAGTTATAAACTTTAAGCTCTTGAAAGATCTATGACTTCATCTGCTACTACCTGAATTAAAATTTGTACAATAATTCTATGGGCTCAAAAGAGTCTTAAAATTTTTTTGATCTAAACACAATTTTTGGAGTCTCATTATATTTATAAATATTGTCTAATAGGAAGAAAATTATTACTCCTCTATATTCCTGTAAATCTTTTTAACAGTCTTTTATCATTTTGAAACCCAGAAACGTTTGTAACGTAAGTCTTTCGATTACATCATTCGCTAAAATTAAAGTAGCAGAGAATAACCAAAGGCTATTTAATATAAATAAAATAATATGATGAATTATAATTGTGATAATTGCTGGCACAATTAAAATTATAAAACGAAAAGAAAAATTATATAAAAAAATTTATATCACGAAAATAAAGAGAAATCCTGCAATTAAATACAACCTTGTCCTCGTCATCATCATCATCACAATCGTCTACAAAAATTTTTTAATTTTATTTATATATTTGTCTTAAACTAAAACTATCTAGCACTCCAGTTTATGACTGTCTATATTTGGCGTTATAGTACAAGCCTAGAAGCGACGTCAACTGAAAACTGGGTAAACATTATTCAACTGTCATTGAAGTCATAACATTTCATTTAAAATGAAGTTGGTTTATGCAAATAACCCAAAGGCAAAAACTAAAACTATAAAAAGCATCAGCATATTTGCACAAGCACACGCACTTAAACTCAACATTATATTAATCACTTGTTATAGTGGCAAAAGTTGAGTTGAGACTTCAGCAGCATTAACAGACCTTAATGAAGAGTCTTTTTGTATTAATCCAAACTTAAAGCTTTAGAGAAAGAGTTTTAGGATTTTTGCATAATAAAAACCTTTGCCATATATTTTACTACATTATTGTCTGTTGAGCTATAAAAACTATGCGCTGGTTATGTTTTTTGGCTGAGTATGATAAATAACAATAAAAAATTATTGTAAATGATTACAGGGCTTAACGTTTGCTAAAGTAACATAGTAATTTTAAAACATTTTCAATTCAATTTGTCTGTTCAGCCTTTTTTTCTTTATAATGTCTTAAAAGTTAAACATAGACAGGGGTGTATAATTATAAGAAGGCAAAGTGTAAAATTACAAGTGCATAAGAATTATTGAAATATATTTTTTATGATTTGTTATTTTTTTTTTTTTTTTGCATTTCATTCACTAATTCATTTAAATAAATTTTAGTGTTGAGTTTCTTTTGTCAGCAGAGAAATCAAAATTAATTTTGGTTTTTGCCAGTTTAACTGTTTTATTTGTTACATTTTCCATTGTGGTCAACAACTGTTGAAGGTTGTAACGTTCCTTTTCATCTTTTGGAATTCGTAAACGGAAAATAATACTGTGCGTGTGTATTGGCAATTTTATGGCCATCATATTAACACAGGTTATGATTTTTTTTGCTGCCGTTTCCATGGAATTAAAATCAAAAGTGTATTAATACTGATGTGGTGGCGGTTTATGATCTTCAATGCTTTTTTTTATTTAGTGTCATTAATTAGTGTTCCAAAACAAAGCTAAATTCTGTAGTATAATTGTAATGATCACGAAATGCATTTTTATTACATTTTATTTTCTTGTTTTATTAAGTTTATTAAATTTACAGCGACTGTTGTAATATATCTGTATTTTGTTTTTTGTTTTTTTTTTTAATAAATATAAAAATTAATGTATAAAGTGTATAATGGCAAGTCGTAAATATATACTCACTTTGAAGACGCGCGTTACTTTAATCCAAAATTATTCTCGTTTCATTAATACTGCCTAGAGTTGTTGGTTTCCTTTTTACTGCGACACAAATTCCGTATTATTAAATAAATTTTTCTTAACACTAAATGTAATTTTCAACTCGGAAAATTTTAAATTTGTAAGATGTAAATGACAAGCTGTCCGATGTCCGTTCGTGTTAGGCAGTAGATATGCTAGAAAAACTCTAAATGCGCTAATCAATCAGACTTAGTATCGAAAGAGGTGCTATTGGAAATCAGTAAGATCGGTCCATGTCCTTAGATGCAGCAGGAAAAACACCACGCCTACCTCTAATAGGGAATTGAAAAATAAGAAAAAAATATCAAGTGAAAATATTGGTGTTCACCCATATTTTCCGAGTTACAGGGCTCTGAAATTTTAAAATTTTTTTAAAATATCAATGTGGGAATTATTTTAAAGCTTTTGAAGAAATCTTTAAGGAAATACAAAATTTTTTTAAAAATGCTAAACGCACTAAGATTTTTATGTAAAATTATATACATGTAGTATTTAATTTTTTTTTAGTTTTTAATTTTCTGTCATCCCAACATTTGCTTTTTCAATTGGAGTTACTACTAAACTAGATTTACTTAGATGGCGAAGGGTATACATATAAGATTCAGCATAGCCGAATATAGTACTCTTACTTGCTCTTTTTTTTGTGCTGGTATATATTCGGTCTTAAGTTGACATTAAAATATCTTCTTTAAACTTAATTTCTTTCCCTGGAGTTAATGTCGACGTCGTTGACGGCGTCAAATGTCAAAAAAAAAGTTGAATCGTATGAAATTGTATGAGAGCAGTTAATCTCAACGCGTTGCAACGCCGTAAAAGTTCAATCTGTTTCATCTTTTTCGGCGTTGAAACGCCGTCAACGACGTCGACATTAACTCCAGGGTTTATTATATACCCGTATTTAAATTTTTTTATGTAGTTTTTCAAGGGTTTTTGTGATTTTTCGGTATTTGGAAATTTCGAATTATTTGTTTTTTTATGTTTATTTTTTTATGTTTTTGTATAACTTGATTTATTTTATATCAGTGTGTATATTTTTTTAAGTAAATTTTCTATGCATTAATTTTGTTTTATTGAAAATACGTTAATATTTTATTAGTTTCAAATAATTGCATTCTACACTTGTTGAAACCACATTTCGTCCGGATCAGTGCCTTTCAAAAATCATTAATAATGATATGGTAACGATCTCCATTGACCGCAACGTGGGGTCCCATGATACCACCAGCGTGTAAACCACATCAAACGGTGCAATTTTCTGGATTTTTTTGAGATTGTAGAGTATGTTGTGGATTGGTCTCACTCCATATGCGGCTATTTTGTTTACTAACAAACTCGTTAAGCCAAAATTTAGCCTCATCGCTCAACAAAATTTGGCAATAAAACTACGGTCCAGTTACTAACTGCTCTAGAGCCCAATCGGCGAAAGAAAGACGCATATAATGTGGTCGTGGCAGTGGCAGAGGACAGAGTCCTGCGTCCGACGACGAATCGATAATTTTAAATCTTTTTCCACACTTTCATTTACAGCAGCTATATTCTCTTCGGTATGCACATTCCTTCGACATGTTGGTGTTGTTGCCTCCTCTAGAGACTATGTAGTGCGAAATCTATCAAAAGTTCGACGTATGGCTTGCTCAGACGGACGATTGTATGCACTGTAAAAATCACAAAGTTGTTTACAAGTTGCTTGAATTGATGACTGATTTTCAAAGTAAACTTGGGTGACTTGATAGCGTTTTCCAAGCGGCGTTTATATTGATTTGTTGGAATTCACTGAAAACAATAACAAAAAGTTTTTCATCAAAATTCAATTTTTAGTTTTATTTTTTTACAATTATAGTTCGACTGGGCTTAAAAAATACAAACCGGTATATTCAATTATTTTATATAGCGAAATAATAAACTTTTAACTACATTTCAGGTCAACACGGGCAGGACAACCTCACACAAAACTAGAATTACCGAAAAATTTTATACATACAAACAAAGTAACGTAAATCTTTTTGATTGCAAAAATTATATAAATCTTATTTCTTACCAAATTTAATTCAGCCAGCGTTCGTTTATATTATAAATTTCTTAACTTACTAAGAAAGAAAAATTATTTACAAATTTTTGCTATAATTTTCAACCGAAACAGAGGTATTTTTTTTTTTTTTTTTTTTTTTTTTTGTTTGCAGTTAAGTATGAAAACTTCATAGACTAAATGGGAATTGTTTTAAGCAAAGAAAGTAAATTTTTATTATTTTTTCAATTCTTAAAACATGACAAATGTAGTTTATTTGTTGGATATTTTTATTAAAAAAAATTTACATATATTTTTTTAACGATATGTAAAGATTTTAATATATAAAGGATTTTATTTAACACAGAAAAATTCAGTTCAACTACATAAAAAACGAATACACACAAATTATATAAATTCTTATTTAATTTTTAGAGTACTGGTCAGTTTTTAAAATAAGAATTATGTTTTTTACTATATTTTATTTTAATTTTTTTTTTCAATATTTTGCCATAGAATTGGGTGGCATCTTCAGGAAACAAAAATAAAAATATTTAATTTAGTGTTTACAAATACAAAAAAAAGCTTAACCCTGGAGTTAATGTCGACGTCGTTGACTGCGTTTCAACGCCGAAAAAGTTGAAACAGATTGAACTTTTACCGCGTTGCAACGCGTTGAGATTAACTACTCTCATACAATTTCATACGATTCAACTTTTTTTTTACATTTGACGCCGTCAACGACGTCGACATTAACTCCAGGATATTTTTAAAATTTTATTTCTTGTTTCCGAAAGATGCAATACAAAACTGTAGCGCAATACTGAAAAAATTAAAAAATAATATCCTTAATTAAAAAAAATTTAATTATAAAAGTCAAATAAACAGTAATATTAAATTAAAATTTCACCGTTTAAAATTCTTGAAAAAAATTTTACCGATTTAAACAATAACTTTTAATTCCAGTAAAGTAAAACAACTTGAACTATTTGCTTTCATTGGCAAAGTCTTTCTAATTTGCTTAATAATTTCCATTTAATTTCTTCAACTTTAATGTGGCTAAAAATTCCTTTAACATTTTTTACTTCTTTATGTTTAATTTGTGTACTTTTATCTTAATGAACAGTTACAGTTGCTAATATAAGTCTTACTTAAGGCACATGCCTACCAGTATTCACGATCAACAAAATAAGGTTTCATCAACAATCTTGAATTAAGTGAAGTTAAGCAAACAAACCAGATGACTTTCCGTAATGAAAGTTTAGTTGAGTTTATTGTGAGAAAGTTCCACAAATTGCCATCATAATTATGTATATTCAAGTGAAGGCCACAAGTCAAGGAGAAAAGTAAACAAAAAAGCAAATGAAAAAAACTTTTGATTTTGTTTTGATAAAGAAATCGAGGTGGCTCATTTTCTTATTTATGTTTTTTTTTTTTTTAATTTAGGGATTTAAAAAAGAATTCTTAGTACGCTAAAATTAAGGCGTTCTTTAAAAAAAAAAACTTATAAAACATTAAAACGTTTTGGGCAAATCATCCAATTCTCCAAATACGTGCTGGATACAAAATGTCTTTGTTTTCATATGAAAAGAAAATACTGCCGCCTTTTATATAAAATAAAAAGTGAAATCGATTTTGTTTCATTTATTTTGTTCTGTGTTCTAGAATATAATCAGCTTACAACTATTGTTAAGCAGTGATCGATATGATACGGTGTATTTAAACTATTGTCCTGACACGTCCTTTCTTAACAATTTCATAATCATGCTTCTGAGATTATTGATTGTATTTGAACAAGAATTCTGTGTATACTCACACACTTTTCAAATTTTAATAGCTGCTGTAGTTTTATTTCAGTTTATAGCAAATGGAATAGAACAAATTCTTTAGTTGTTTTTTTTTAGTTTTTGAGTGAATATCCTTAGCTAACAAGTGCTCTATTATCGTTTGAGAAGGATGTGTTCTTGATTTTATTTAAAACTTTTTTTCTTTGAAACTTTTATTGAATTTTATATGGACCCTATAATTTCTAATAATGACCAGATTATTTCCTTTTTTATTTTCTTAAATCTGAAATTATTATTATTTAAGTGCACATGATTGTCACTTTAAATTAGAAGCATCTACGAGGGCTGCTCTATATATTTCTGGCCTAATAGTGAAAATGCAAATATTTATAATCAAAAATGGTTTTATTGTTTTTCAAAGTATTCTCCAGGATGATTTATACACTTTTGCATGCGCTCAAACCAGTTGTCGAAGCACTTTTTCCACACCGATTGAGACACCTCTAAAACATGGTTTTTGAACACTTCAACAGCTTCTTCTGGCGACGAAAATCGTTGACCACGCATTTTTTTCTTGATGTGCGGAAACAAGAAGAAGTCGTTAGGTGCCAAGTCAGGGCTGTACGGCGGATGACCCATTAATTCGACGTTTTGGTCGGTCAAAAACGCTCTGGTTTGATCCGATGTGTGAGAGCTCGCATTGTCATAGTGAACAATAATTCGTCTTCCCTTGTTGGTTTTTCGAATTTCTCCAATGACTTCAGGCAAACAACTTGTAGTGTACCACTCAGAAGTGACCGTCCTACGTTGCTCAAGCGGAACAGTCGCCACATGACCAGTTTTACCGAAGAAACAGGCGACCATTTGCTTCGAAGTGCTTCTTCCATGAACAACTTTCGTTGGATTTTACTCGTCTTTGAAGACCCACACGGTCGATTGTTGTTTCGTTTCGGGCTCATAAGCATAGATCCATGATTCGTCACCTGTGACGATCTTATAAACATCTTTTGAAGCACCGCAATCGTATTTTTGCAACATTTCTTTGCACCAATCGACACGAGCCTTTTTTTGAGCGACTTTCAAATTGTGCGGGATCCAACGAGAACAAACCTTTTTTACGGCCATCGAATGTATGCGTGTGGAAGAAATGTCCAAGGATGTCTCTATCTCTCGGTATGTCGCATGTCGATCTTGCATTATGAGTTCACGCACGGCATCAATGTTCTCTGACACAACAGCCGTTTTTGGACGACCTTCACGGAATTCGTCTTTGAGCGAGCTTCGGACACGATTGAACTCATTATACCAATTTTCACAGTGCTTTAGGATGGTGCTTCATCGCCATACAAAGATTTCAGTTCATCAATGCACTCTTGTCGTGATAATTCACGTCGAAAGTTGTGAAAAATGATGGCACGAAAATGTTCACGAGTTAATTCCATTTTTTTCTATATTAATTTTTTCAAGTCACTGTAAACAACACAAATAATGGTCGTACGTAAAAACGTTTTGAGTACGATTATGCTTAAAAATGACAAACTTTCCAATGGAAATGTCAGATTGCACTTGGCAGCACTCAGTGTTGCCAGGCCAGAAATATATATAGCAGCCCTCGTACTACAATTATGTAGTTTTTGTTGTTTTTCTCTAGTAACTTGTTTACTTCCATTCACTTTAAACTATTAAATCAATAAACGTATGTATTGATACTAAGATTTTAATTCATTGATGCCAGCCCCTTTGAAACACATTAAGTGCTCTTTCTAGCTTCTTAGGATTTTTTCATATCGTTTCAAGTGATGTCCATTTTAAAGTATTTTCACTTTTTTGTTAACTGAATTGAATTAATCGGATTATATGTTATTTTTCTTGAGTTTTTATTTAAAAGAGATATTGAGTATTTTATTTTTTGTCATTTATTCTGCTGTAGGCAGTTTCTGTATTGAAATGAATAAATATTTTTTTTTAATTTTGTTAAGTACTCATATTATGAAACATATAAAACATAAACATGCATTTCTTAAATACCGTTTTTTTAGATCTATCCTTGGTGGTAATTTTTAATTTTGTTACTTTCTTCATAAACTTTAATTATTAATTAGTTTAAAATATTTAACCCTTTTGAAATTTTCAGCTGTGTGTGTTTGAAAGAGAAAAAACGTCATAGAGTTTTATATCAAACAAAAAAAAAAAAATGTAAGAAATGTAAAGAAATAGAAGACTTTTGTCAAATATATTGACATTTTAATTATAACAGACAAGGCAGATTTATTTTACTAGGTAGTGTCGTCCGCCCAGCTGGTTTGTAGTTGGAAAAGTCAAAAGTTGTTTGTATTTTCCTTTGTTTGTTTACGAATTTCAAAAAACACTAACAACAAGCGTTTGCGAGACAAAGCAAGCATATGTAATGAAAGCAATTATCTTTTATTTCTCTTTGTGTTTTTGACGTTTCCAACGCACGAAACAACAATAAACAGACATGTTGTTTTTATCAATGTTGTATTTGTTGTAGAGCCGCTATTACCTAGTAAAATAAATCTGCCTTGATAACAGATAAATATATATTTTTTTGGTGCACACATATGTATTTCATCATCTGTTTAATAAAATTTAAATTTTTTTGTAAATAATTATTTTATATATTTTTGTAAATAATTATTTAAGATTATTTAACATTAGTTTAGTGTGTTAAATCAAACTTTATTTTTACATACGAGTATGTATGTATGTAAACTCAATTTATTTATAATTGCCCAACTCAACTTATCGCGGAATTTTAAACTAGATTTTAGTCGGTTTAGTGTTTAAGGATATGTATTGTACATCAAATTAATCATCTTAAATATCAAAGCTTATAAAAAACAAATAATCATGAGAAATATTATTTTAATAGCATTTCTTTAATTTCAAAAACTTAAACTAAAATAAATTTATAATATTATTTGACATTCTTTTTTAAATTTCCTCAAGTACTTTTTCTGAAGACGTCCGCTTCCAAAACAGATTTCATACGTCTATCTATAACGGTTCAAAAGTACGGCCACATAAATCAAATCATACAAACTATTGGGACACCCTTTAATTTCCAAAACTAAATTTTATACTATTTAGCGGAATTACCAATACTGTTCAAAAATGTGGCCACATACATCAAATTTATTGAACTATTGGGGCACCCCTTAATTTATAATTTTGAATATTTATACTTGTTACTATAACGGTGATAGTAATTGACATTCTGTCCATTTTTCACGTATGATGAAAGAAATTATTAAAAAGTTATCTTTTTGTATGTTTGTGAAAAAAATCAAAAGTTAAATTAAACCATTATTGTAATATAATTATCCGTTTCGTTCTGTATCACGAACATTTTTTCTATTAATCTTTTATTGTAATTTTGTGTTTTTTATATAAATTTTGTGTCACAGTGGAACTCCTAATTTAATAAAAAATTATTTTCTTTATTAAAATTAACTACGGGAATATATTGTTATGTTTAATTAATCTATTTTATTAATATTGTGCTGTTTTGTTTATTGCTATCAATTTAATTAATGTAATAAAAAATTTAATTAATTTAATAAAAATTATTTTCTTTATACAAAATTTTATGGGGTGCAGACCTCAATTTTTTACTGTTATTTAACGTTACACAAGATTTGCTCCATAAAATTATATGCTTAATATTTATAATATCATCAAAAATGTTTTGTAAAATTTTAATAACAGCACTTGCAATATCATTGTAACAAATTTCACATATGTACCACAAAGTAAAAACTATTTCCGAAAATATGAAAATGAAATTTTTTTTGGATGTGAGAATAGGAATTAAACTGTAATATTTTTTTAATGACTTCAAATATTGTTACCTAAATCGATAAGAAACTTCAAACATAAAATCTGGCAAAAATAATGCACTATTTTTTCACGTAAATTTTTTTGTATATAATTATGAAACTTAGGACACAATTTCCCAAAAGAAAAAATTGGAAATACTTGAAGATAACCTTGGCACGTTATAAATATTTAAACTTTAAATGACTGCCTATTGCGGTTAAAAAAATGCTACGTTAAAAGGATACTCTTTGACTTGACAAACCTTAATTAGTATTTCTGGAATAGAAAACAATCTAATTTTGATTTGTCTTCTTTCATTTTTAGGCATTGATTGTATTCATTTTAAAATTCCTGACACATTTGGTTTATTGAGTTAAGTTGTTGTAGAACAATTCCAGATGAAAATAAATTAATACAATAATGACTTTATCTACCAAAAATAATAAAATTTATAACTTTAAGGCCATTAGCAGTTCTATCTCGAATGACTCTGCCATTGAAATTTAAAAAAAAATATTACCGTTCTTTTGTAACGCAGTCATTTGCTTTATATGAATTTTTATAATTTTCAGACTCTAGATTTTCAAAATATAACATTTGGCAAATTTTCATTCGGCTAATAGCAGGGTTTTAGCAGCTGCCTTGACATTTTCAGCTAGTTTTAGGCTTGTGGGTGATAGAATCAATTTAGATATATAAAAATTAAAAAATAAAAACGAAAATAACTTTAAAAAAAAACAGGTCGGATTTCCCTTCAAAATAATGAAGATGAGAAAAAATGTATTTTTTAAATACAAGCTGCTATAAGACTCGACAACTTTTTTATTGTTATTGCAGAGACGCCAAAATAATGTTAAAATTGAAAATTAATTTCAAATATCAAATAATATGAAAAATAGACATCAGCAGGACCCTGCCTTATTTGAAGGTATCAATGATAATTCACACATTTTAAGAAACAAAAGTTCTTTGTTGTCACTGATTGTCAAACTCTATTGATTTAAAAAAACATGGTCTTACTTACTTTCCCAACTATTAAATAACAATTAACTTTATAAGAAATCCAAAAAATATATATACTTATATGTATGTACATGTTCATCGCTGTTAAAATTTTAGTTCAATAAACCTCAAAAATGTGTTAATTTCTGTTATTCCTATAAACATTTCACACAGAAGAACCTGCCAATCACCTGTTAACATATTATTTCTGTTCTCTTTTTTTCGCGTTCGCATACAATTAGAAAGAATAACGAAAGCTTTAATAATCTAATATTGACACAAGAAATTACATAAATCAACATGCACAAGTTCTGCGACGAAAAGGATGATCACAGTGTTAGCTGCCTTTGAGACAGGGGTTGCAAGCAGTAAAAATGTTAAACACACTTACTAATAGTACAGTATTAATGCGTTAATGGTCAATTCGAAAAAGTTTTTGAATTTGAAATCAATGGAATCAAGCGAAAACGTGAACTAACGTACGTGCACCTGCTGTGCGTGAGGCCACAACACAAGTATGACGCGCGAAACAAATACGTTTGCAACAAAATAAAAAGAAGAGTAAACTAACTAATGCCACAAAATTACGCAAAAATCCTTAAATACATATTTAAACTTGACCAATACGATTGATAATAAGGATGAGTGCCTTTATGTTATCTTTTTTTTTTTTTTTGTTTGTTTTCTGTGAAGGAAATAAGAACCTTAAGATTACACCTGCAATATTTACAGAAAAACAAGGACTTTAGTTTTGTATCAGCTTAAGGAAAACTACGATATACAGGGGATAATAACAACTACAGCAACAGCAAAAATAATAAGTAATAAGAAGTTGAAAAAGAAAATGTAAAACAAACAAAGGATGTGCTCACAATGAGTTTAAAAAAAAAATTCCAGTTGTATTTTTCAGGTTGTGTTGTGTGTTGAGATAAAAAAATATAAATTTAACAAAATAATTAAATCTTCATTTGTAAATTCGTTACCTCATTGTTTTAATTACTACAAGTGCAGTACTTGTCGTTATATAAAACAAGTGCACAGGGATAATAAATTATGTGGGCGTTTGTGTTAAGAAACCTCTTTAGAATCTGTTTGCTTTCAATGCCTTCATTCTGTTTGTCTGTTTTTTTTATTTGGTGTAATTTATATTTCTTTTTTTTTTCTTTTTGAAGTGGTTGCAATTTTTCACTTCTTATCATAGATTTCACACGACATTTTGGTGACAATTTTATGGTTTTAAAGAAATGTTTATTTGAAATCTGCTCGTTTTTACTTCATTCTATTGTATTTATTTTTGCGCCAGAATTATATTTGTATTTATTCGTCTTAAGCGGTTAATTAAAGAGATCAGGAGATGTCATTGTAAATCTATTGGTCAATATCGGAGAAGTGAAAATATATCCTTTTATTATTCCTAGTCCTTTTAGGAAAATCTGAAAAGTTCTTTGAGGGCGTTAAGGCCGTCTTTATTTTATATAAAATCTAAAGTGATTTATTATTTCAAAAAATAGTTGTGCTATTTTTTAATTTAATTTAATAATTTGCAAAGTTCCCGTGCATAAAAATAAATTATCGTAGTGTATTGTGATATTTTATTTTTCATTATCTTTTAACTGTATAAAAGAGCCGAAAACAAGTCAGCCGTATACAGCAGAGAAAGAAAAAAAGAATTATTGTCAGTTCTTGTTGTTTTTGCTTAAATTTTGATTTTTTTTCTTTGCTTGATTGTTTGGACAAAAATTTTTAGTTTACAGTAGCTCCAAGCGAAACTCGTACACCTATGAAAACAAATTTCTTTATGTTATATGTCTAAAACTAAATAGGCTAATAAAATAAATTTACTTAATTTAAGTACAAAACTATATATTTAATTAAATATCAGAAACGAAATTTTGAATATATATTTATTAATTAAAATACAGATAAATATTTTAAAAAGTGGCAACTTTCGACGCCAAAGCCAAACTCGTACAGTCTTATTTAATTTGGCAACATTCTTTTAATTTGCATCTAACTTCGGGATATTTCGTAAAAATAATTAAAAAAATTAGGGAGTTTTCCCATTATTACCTTTTTTATTGTCATTTATTTGATTTTTTGTTTGAAAGAGTTACAAAAGAGAACAAAATGGGTAGACAGAGAGGACAAACTTCTGTCGCAGTAAGAAAATTAATAATTCAACATCATAATAATAATAAATCGTTGATAGAAGCCTATCAACAGTGCAATATATTATAAAAAGGTGTAAAATGGAAGAGAGGATTGCGAACAAGGATAAAAGTGCATATAACAAAATTTTCTCTGCTAAAGACGAGCAATATATTTTACGTCAAATAAAAAGGAACCCATTTTTAAGTGCTCCGAAACTCGTAGAAGCTGTGTAGAAAGACAGGAAAAACATGTTGCCCACAGACCATAAGAAACATATTAAAAAGAGCTAATTTCAATGGTAGAAGCCCAAGAGTTAAACCTCTGATTAATAAGAGAAATCAAAAGATAAGGTTACGACTCGCCAAGGAACATGAAACAAAGGATTTTTCATTTTGGAAGCAAGTATTATTCACAGATGAAAGTAAATTCAACTTGTTTGGTTCAGATGGAAGACCTTTTGTATGGAGAAAATCCAATGAGGAGTTGCTTGTCTAAAACATGAAACCAATAATTAAGCACGGTGGTGGGTCAGTAATGGTTTGGGGATAATTTTCTGCATCTGGGCCCGGTGTTTTACAATTTATCGATAGTACCATGGATCAGCATATGTATCTGAACATTTTAAAAGAAAGTTTGCCAGTTTGTAAGCAGAAATTTTGTCTTGGTGAAAACTTTTATTTTTACCAATACAACGAACCTAAGCATAAGGCTTATAATGTGCGATCATGGCTACTTTATAATTGTCCACATGTTATGGATACACTAGCCCAGAGTCCAGACATAAACCCAGTCGAAAATTTGTGGAGCTATCTCGATCGTAAAATTCGTAGTCAAACAATAAGTTCTAAGGATGGCTTGAAAAGAGTTCTTCAGGACGAATGGGGCAAAATTGAACCGAGTTTTTGCGAAAACCTTGTGCGTAGTATGCCAAATACATTAAAAATGGCGATAAAAAATAAAGGCATGCACACCAATTAATAATATTTAAAACCAACAAAATAATATTTGATTGAAGTGTGGTGTACGAGTTTGGCTTTGTCACAGAAATTACTATTATTTTATGTTTTTATTAAAAAAAATTTTTTATTGAATAATAATTTAAACTTTTTATGTTTCGTTAAATTTGTTATAAAATGAACTAATAAAATAAATACAGTTTTATTTGTTAAGAGCTTCTTACTTATTGTTAAAAGATAGTTTAAAAATTAGTCTAAAGTGTACGAGTTTCGCTTGGAGCTACTGTATTTAAAATGTTTGTCAGAAGTTTCCTGACGAACTAAGTAGCGAAATGGCCATCGAGACTTGCTTTCACCCTCTATAATCATTATCAATTCTTCATAATTTAAATTGGGATTACATAAAAAAATATCGCAACAATTTTTTTGAAAATTAATTAATTGAAGTGATTTAATTCGATCAAAATTATGACAAGAAAAAAATTATTAAACAAAAAATCTGTCAAATAAGGACAACGTTAACAAATCATTTTTGTTAAAATTGTTATCAAGAGAAAAACTTGCATATTATTTAAGATTTTAGGACAATTTTATCCTTTTTTCTGGGCATAAAATTGTATCTCCGTTAAAAACACGAAAAACGTTCCACACTTTTTTTTATCAAAATTTTAGGAAAAAATATTCTCATGACACAGAGCGAGTCTCTTGAGAACAACTTCTGTTAATTAAAAAATTAACTTCTTTTCAAGTATTTTTTGAACAAGATGTATTTGTATTAATTTTTAAATTAAATATATAATAAGGTCAAGTAATATTTATAATAAAACACTCATTCTAAAAACAAGTATATCCTTATGCAATATTTTTGAGTCAGTAATAGTTTTGTTACATAATAACAATAACACTTCTTATACGGCATGAATGTAAAGGGTATTTTTTTAAGCATAATAGAACTTTAAATTTTAAAAAATACCTCTAAAAATGAAATTTTGATGAACAATATTTTTCTTAATATTTTCAGTAAGCTCTGGCAAATTATTATGAGCAGACTCACGCTGGAGGAATGCTATTAAATTATCCAAGTTAACTTTGAAAATTAGTCAGTTATAGATGACTTCGTGATTTTCAAGGTGCACATAATCGTCAGTATGACCAAGCAATCCGTTGAACTGTGTATAGATTTCTTACCACATATTCTCTAGAGGATGCAATAACACCAACACGTCGAAGAAATATTGGTACTGACAAGAATGTCGCAGCTGTAAACAAAAGTGTGGAAGAAGATCCAGATTCGTCGATTCGTCGTAGGTCGCAGAAATTGAGGCTCTGATCGTCCGCTAGGTGGAAAGTTTTGCGCAAAGATCTTGGCCTACATCCGTATAAGATCCAGCTAGTGTAGGAATTAAAGCCACCAGCCAATTATATGCGTCGTTATTTCGTCGATTGGGCTCTAGAGGAGTTAGTAATTGACCCGATGTTTTATCGCCAAATTGTGTTAAGCGATTAGGCTCATTTTTGGCATAACGGATTTGTTAACAAGCAAATTTGCCGCATAAGGGGTCAGACCAATTCACAACATACCCTACAGACTCCATTGCATTCAGAAAAATGCGCCGTTAAGTGTAGTTTATACGCTAGTGGCATCGGACCTTATTTTTTCAAAAATAAGGCTGGATCTCCGGTTACGGTCATCGAAGATCGTTACCGCATCATGATTAATTATTCTCTGTTTGAAAATATGAATGGCATTGATCAGGAAGAAATGTGGTTTTAACCAGATGGCGCTACGTGCGATACGGCAACCGCAACCAAATCAAAATTTGGCGATAAGTTAATTTCGAGAAAAGGAGCTGTCAGTTAGCCTCCAAGGTTTGCGATTTGACACCTCTCAATAATTTCCTGTGGCGCCACGTGAAGCACTGTTTTATGCTAATAAAACAGCAACAATTGACGCTTTGGAGGCCAACATTGTTCATCTTATTCGTGACATACGGCCACCAGTACTTGAAAAATTGAACCAAAAGTGAGAGTCCAGAATGCGCTTCTTTATGAGCAGATATTAATGCCATATGCTGATCTTTCGTATTAAAAAAAATTATTCATTACAATTTAATTTTTTGTGTTATTTTTTACATTTTTTTTTTTTTTTTTGTTAAAACTTAAATTTTTCTTCCACTACCACCTTCACATAAACTTCCTTCAAAAAAAGAACATTTGTACTGATAAAATAAAAAAAAAATTAAATATTCTTTATAAATGTGTAGTTTTGATTTTTCAAATTATGATTTCCTTCTTATGTAAATTTCATCAAGTACTTTAACGTGTTCTTCTTTATTTTTTCTTTTTTTGCATAATATCAACTGATCAACTGCACTTATTGATAAAACGTAAATAATGTCTTTTTCTTGTAGTTCATTTTCAACAGGACACACGTGGTCTCATATCATAAATACATTGAAAAATTTCCATTTTATGTATTTAAAGAGTTTTACTTATTAAGCAAAAAGGAAATACAATTTTGGACCACAAAAAATCACTGCCATGAATGAGAGAATAAAACATGACAGTTTACATGGTGAGTACTTTAGCACCATATCAAAAAATCTCTTTAGTGCAATTCAATTCGTAACGGCTGGTGCAATAAAATCACATAAGTATTTTGTTTGCAAGACGAAATTGTGATGCGCTATTTTAGATCAAGTAGAGAGTATATTTGTAAAATTCGCATCAGAATTATAGAGACGCCTAAGTTATATTGTGCGAAAAGAAGTTTTAATTCAATTTGCTCAAAATTAAAACACATTTTCGTAATTTATTTATTCGATTCATCTTCACGGGGTCACATTGAATTGAGGTAAATTTGAAGTCTGGCAAAGGCACTAATCTACTGTCCTGCTGTGCTCCTTTCTCCACTACACGAATGATGCTTTGTGAGATATCCTGCGTTATTGTTTAACAGTCAGACCATTACATCAAATCCAGACAGGACTTAAGCATTTAGAAATAAAAATAATTTTTCCTGAGTTCCTGAATTCAAGTTCTCGCCGGAGTCACAAAGTACTTTTTGGTTTGAATAGTGGACTAAAGGTGCACAATTGCGAAGTAAGACATCGAGTTCTTCGAGTCTAGCCAGAGTAGCATAGTGTGGATGGCTTCTTAAATTTGTAAAATCACATATATAATAAACAAGAGATCTTGCTCGAGTAAGAAATATAAAAAATATTAAGTAATAGAATGCAATAGATAGATAAAATTGGAAATTATTTGCTGATATCATAGGAACTCCTTAGTTCAACATAGAAAAATTTGTTACAAATTTTACTTATTAAATAAATTTCATAAATTTTATTCCATTTAATGCTTGCAGTGCGCAGGTGGCCAACACATAAGAGGTAATATTTTACATTAAACCTATTAAACCTAAAATATTTAAAACCTATTTTCAGCCACAACTGGAAAACAACATAATTGTATGGAGCATTTGGCATGAGTTTTTAATTCTCCAAAATTCTATGCAAGTTTGAAACTGCCTAATACTGGCGGACAGAGACGTGATCAACTGGTGCTTTGAGGTACAACTATTTCACAAGGAGCTTTTAGCCTTGAATTAGTGAGCGCAAACAGGAGATCAGTCTCCCATGAGCCGTTAGCATAAGTTTTTGTTCCTCCACAGTTCCTGTTGTTTGGAAATCTCTTGCACCAGTTAACTGCCAATCCAGGTCAAGGAGCTAGATATACTGCAGAACACCTTTGCGCAGCACAAACGAGCTTTAACAGCATGCCGGGCTATAACTGCAGATTAAGAAAGCAGCAGAATTTTTTAACGTTTACTCAACGTGTTTTATTTTTATTGTGCTGCGCGACTGTGGACTCCGCTGAGCATACGCCAGCATCTAGCCAACGCGTGTCGTTATTTTGCAGTACTTTGTTCTTCTTGACGCAGAAAGGAGCATTTTTTCCGTTACCCTCGAGTTAATGTCGACGTCGTTGACGGCGTTTCAACGCCGAAAAAGTTGAAACAGATTGAACTTTTACGGCGTTGCAATGCTTTGAGATTAACTGCTCTCATACAATTTTATACGATTCACTTTTTTTGACATTTGACGCCGTCAACGACGTCGACATTAACTCTAGGTTCAGATGAAAAGAAAAAACTAAGATTACAAAAAATGTATTTTAAGGGATTTTTTATATTTTGTCTGTTACATTTTGAATAGGTTTTTCTTATTTTATTACTCATAACTAAAATATAAAAGTGAACGTTATTTTATTTGTCACCTCTAGTTGAAAAGTCCAGCTAAGCCGTTATTAGTTTCTTTAATGTTTCATGCAAGATTTGCGTTTGGCAATTTGATACAAATCATTACTTTAGCATTGATTGGTGCGGGGATTTCTGTAAAAAATCGATTAAGTCATCACCAATTCATGCCTCAACATCGCTTTCAAACCTTCTTCTTTTCTAATTTATAATAAAATTGAAATTTTTCATATGGAATAAGTTATGTTCAAATTTAACAATCAATTTAACATACTCAATATTCTATAAGTAATTCCATATTTTTAAAAGGAACTTTAAAGTTCTGGGGTTTTTTTTTAACCAAAACATGCAATGACATAAACAAAAAAAAACGGATGGAAAGATCATATAGTTTTTGGTAAAACTTAAAAACATTAAACATACAACATTTCACACATTAAACGACGATTGTATGTATGTTTTTACGCTGACCATTTGTTGTTGTTTTAGTTAAGAAACAGGCGACACTCAACGCGACAGTAAACGGTGCAAAAACGAACGCTTTTTGTGTGAATTTAATAATACGTTTGTCATGTTCTTCCTCATCTTTATGCTTTCACACACACAGAAAGCGTGCGAGCTGGGCAGTGAATAAATGAAAAATATATATATATATATTGGAGTCAAAAATATATGCAGAAATATGGATGAATAAGTGCAGGAATGGTTGGACCGATGAATGGATGAAGGGACAGACAACACGATTTTATAGTATGAATTTATGAAAAATATAAAACAACCATACTTTAGTGCTGAAAGAAGGGAAAGACGTCCGTAAATGTACAAGTAAAACGAACGACAGAGATTTTAAGTTATAAAAGTGCTCTTCTTATTATTGCTCTTACTTTTACTTAACTTTTGTACGTTCATATACCCTACACCAATATTTAATAACACAGTGTTAAGCATTCGTTCATAAATCTTTCACACTAAAAATATTAATTTCAATTAATACTTAAAAACATAGAAGCAATAAACCAAATAAATTGTAGGCACAAAATTTGAGAAGACATTTCAAGGTTATTCGACAATAGTTTTCGATTCCTTTCAAATGATTTGTTCTTTCTAACAATAAAAAATTTTCTGTTGAAATAAAAGAAAATTTAAATAGTTTTTCCATAATAAATGTGTTTTGGTATTCAATGGTATCATTGTATTTAACTCATTGATTATAATTCTCATTTGATCAATTGATTTTTCGATTTATATGTCAACAGATTTATGAACAAAGTTTGGGTAAAAAGAACCAATGAGCATTCTTTCCCTATAGGAAAGTACTGTGCCGTTTATTTTCTGACGACATAAGAATACTACGAAATGTTATTTGGCTGAAAATTCATACCACGCTTGTATATTTTGTCGCCTTATAATTTTACGCGTTATATACTTTTTTCACTTCAAGTTACATGTTTGTCTTTTGATCAACTGTCGTGTAAATATTTTTATCAAATAGAAATAAATATTAGATTTAGAACCTAAACGTAACGTACAACTCAACTGGAAATTTTTTTACGTTACGTCAGATCAGAAATTCCTGTTTTTTAACTGCGGTAAAATTATATTTCTTTTTAATTTTTTGCTATAAAAAAGCTGCCACTTCTTGCCACGCATTCAAAAGTAGAAGTAAATCTTCTTGTGAGCGACAATTACTGAGCCAACGGCAATGAAAGGTTTTTTTAGAGTATTGCCCTGAACTAGGAAAAGTACATTTCTTAAAATTCCTCTTTTTAATTGCGGTAAATTTATAGTTTTTTTAATTAGATTCTCGGCAAATTATAAATTTTTGCAAATT
This sequence comes from Gymnosoma rotundatum, assembly GCA_916610165.2. NCBI lineage: Eukaryota > Metazoa > Arthropoda > Insecta > Diptera > Tachinidae > Gymnosoma > Gymnosoma rotundatum. Next base: position 79,617,373 of record OU744340.1, read on the forward strand.
TAAATTTTTTAGCGAAATATTAACCAGTAATTATCTGATCCTATTGAATATTTTCGCGAAAACTTAATTTTTTCAATCATGTTTCTATTTCAGAGGATCTCTTATTATTTTGATATTTTAGTTTTAACCCTAGAATATCATACTTATTTTTATGTCGAAAACATCATACTTCGTCGAATCGAATACGCTGTATTCAAAAGGATGCAAAGGATGATCTATATACAGAAAATTTCCAATTCTTAGTTTTTTCAATAGTTTCTTATGTATTTTATTGATATAAAACAAATAAATGATGTTTTTAAATATAATTTAATCATAAAAAAAATTTTTCACAGCACTCCTTCAGAAGAGAAAACAAGAAACAAAAATATGCGTCGTCGTTTCGACGAAGTATGATATTCTACGGTTAAGTGAAAATATTTTTTTTTTTTTTTTTAAATCTTCCTTCAGAGTTCTTTTTTAATTTTTACTGCAGAACTTAATTTTTTCCGATACTTTTGTCAATTATTTTTTATTTGTTCTCAATAAACTAACTACCGATTTTGCTAAAGAGCAGACAAAGCTAAATAATGCCCCATATCCATTTCGATGAAGTTAAAACTTTTGAAGATTTTACAAACCGAATCACAAACTTATGCCTTCCAACTTACTCTGTGTTAAACGGTATAAAAATAAACCAGTAAGAGTGATATACTCGGCTATACCGAATCTTATATACCCTTCAACACCTATGTAAATCTAGTTTAGTGAAGCAAATATTGGAGTGACGGAAAATTTAAAAATAAAAAAAAATTTTGTACTGTATATATATAATTATACATAAAAATTACATCGGTTCTTGATGGGTTAAGCATGTTTAAAAAAAATTTATTTTCTTAAAGATCTCTTAAAAAAAAATATATCAGAACCCCGTAACTCGGAAAGTATGGACGAGCGCCAATTTTTAACTTGATGTTTTTTTTTATATGATATGGAGAAATAAGAAGCAGGCGTGGTGTTTTGCCTGCTGCCTCGAAAGACATGGACGCATCATGCTGATTTCCAATAGCACCTCCTTCGACACTATGTCTAATCGACTGAGATATTTATTTTTTTTTTTAGCTAACATAATGCCTTGGCCAACTCGATTTCATACTAACATGGATGGACAGTCGGACAAACGGATAGAAGAACAAACGGACATGCCTCAATCGACTTTGCTGTGTATAAGAACTCAGAATATATATACACATTTTATAGGGTCGGAAATAGATATTGTACAAATTACAAACGGAATGACAAACCTAGTTATACGCTTTTTCCACTTTTTGTGGTGAAGGGTATAAAAATAATACAGTAACAACAATAAGAACATATCCAAGTACCATTTATGATTTATTAAGGAAGTTCTGATTACAAGATCGTTTGTTTTTCGTTAAAATATTAAAATGTTCCCTTTGTTGTTGTGTTTTTCGTTTGATATTTATTTATAAAAAATTTATTTTAACATCTTTAATATAAACTTCATTTGTATGTATGTATATATGAATGTAAGTAGACGAGTTGACAAACTGTGGTAAACGATACATATTTGTTGAGGATCAATCTGATCGCACCCCAACAACCATGTCTGATGAGAGATGTGATGTGAATTTGATATAATACATGGCAGGAGAAAAAATGATTTGTTAAACATGTATGTACATAATATCTGACCACAATATATCACCAATGTGACAATGAAAAATTATTGATGAATTTGTTTTACATTAAATATCAGTTTTTTCACTTTAGCTACGGTTTGGGCTAAAACGTTATGAAAAGAACTTTTTATATTTTAATTTTTTTTCTCCAATGTTGCATATTGAACATGTGAAACTTTTGCAAGCTATGTTGTCCAAGAAACTAAAAGCTTTAGTTTAAGTTTTGTTATTACATCCTGAATAGTCTTAAATCCCTTTTGGGTTGGTGTGTTACATATTTAAAAGAAATTTATGTTTATTTCACTGCATTATGTAAGCGGAACTCAGACACAGTTAATATTTGAATACCAACATCGACTCTAGAATCTTCTACAAAAAACACATCAAATTATTGTATAAAATATTAGAATTTCATTTCAAGTATTTAAGATGTGAGTAAAAAATGACTGAAGGGAAAATTTTGTGTGGTCTTTTTTACAACAACGATGAGCTTTAGAAGCAAATGGCAAAAAGTTTTAATAAATATAATTTAAAATGGAAGCGCTAGCATAATGAAGTCGAGTTTCATTAGTGACTGATCTAAATATTTTAGGAATTAGTGAAGGGAAATATTTTGTTTATCCATCTTCTTTTAATTTTTTTTATTATTTAGGAAGAGTTAATAAAAAATAATAATGAAATTGTTATTTCTATATTGTATTATTATTACTACCAAAAGTCCTTAACTAACTCAATGTTTTACATAGAACGACACTTATCTTATTGCAATACCTGTGCTAAATTTTCATAAAACTTTTTGAAACATTGCAAATCGAAAAAGTGTATATTATAAATCTCTTTGTAAGTTTGTTTGATTGTTTATTTGTTTTTAGTATGTTGGAGCATCAAAAGGTGTGTTTAGACAACGTGTACAACTCATATGGAAAGTCGAAATTGCTATCTATATGTAATTTGGTGTGTGTAATTCAGTATTTAACATACGGTTTATAATTATGTTCAAACTTGCACATGTTATGTACTTATGTATGACATAACCTCTTGTCGTTAACAAGAAAGCTTAAATGTTTAACCCTTTCAATACGAATTTTTTTAAGGATACAAACATTTTTCTAATGCGGTTAGTTCATAATGGCTCAAAAAATTTTCCTTTGGGTGCGTTTAAGTAAAGGCTGAAAAATAACCTGGATCAGGGTTGTCCTATCAGTACATTACTATGGAAAAATTACGTCCCAATAATAACAATAAGGAAAATATTAAATAAATGGACTCTAATCGTGTAATTTCGAAAACTAAATGCAACAACAACAATCCATTAGCTTGCAAAAACTGATGGCATGAAAATGTTTTGGAATATAAGGTAATAATTGTGTTTTAGTTACTTGGAAATACCAAGTGGGGCACATGTGTCCCGTCAATATTGAATGGGCTAAAACAGTGATGTCAACTATTCATGCTTTTAGCAATAACTATTCAGAAAGAACAACTACAAGCACAATACTGCCTTTTCTTATTAATATTAACATATATCAAAATTGCTATATATTAATTTTGATATAATATAAAATTGGCTCTGTTCGTTATAAGAAAGCTGTATGCTAAATGAGGTACTTAGCGTAGTTCGTATGAAATACATATTACCAACTTAAAATTAAGATCTTGGCACATTTTTTGTTTGAAGTTGATAGTTGCCCAATAAAGTAATTAACACACAAGTCTTGCTTATTATACACGCCAAATTATAATATGTTTGCAAGGGTTGGTTACAAGTTGTAAAAGAAAAAGACATTTTAAAAATTACCATTGAAGAAAAAATTATTATAAGCAAATTCCCTTTTGCGGTATTTTTTTCAACTTTTCGCTACCTGCAAGGGCACACACGCCTTTTTGTTAAAAAAAAAACCCTGGAACACTACGCTGGAAAAATTTAAACACTTGAAAAACCCGCATATATTTTTACACTCTTAAAATCTAATCATTTCCACAAGAAAATCTTCTTTCTGCTATTTGTTACAAATTTCTACATTGGAACTGTCACCACTATTATTTTTTCTTTTACATACATACATCCGAAGTACTTGTACCAAAAAAAAAAAGTACACTTCCACTGAGAAAAAAGGGCAATAAGTCAAATTTCTATTCATTTTTTACCATAAAATAATTGGTGCTAAGTTTAAATAATATATTTTAGTAATGCAATAAGAGGCAATAATCTTCAAATACTACATTTTAATATTTCTTTTGTATCATATTAAAAAAAGACAAGGGATTCTGTATTTCCTGTCGTGGTTGACATGTTTATGGAAATGCCAAAATAATATTTTATAGCCTACGATTAACTGATATATTACCTACAAAAGCATATTTTTTTTTTATTTTTAGAAATCTAACTAATATCGTAAAGATATTATGACCAGAATTTTAAAAAGTGGAAGTTAGCATCACTAAAAACATCTGCCGTCATATAGTTTTACACATCAAAGTAGAGTGTTCTATAAATAAAAAACTAACACATGTTATAACACATTTAATAACTTATGTAATGTTTCAAAAGGTTTACACTATGTGTATTGATTTACGTATGGAAAATCTGACATCCCATATGACTTGTTCACGTCGTCTAAGCACACCTTTAACGACCGATACGATTTTAATAAAATTTGGAACGCTGGTTGATATTTGTCCTAGTAGTAAATTAGAGTTTTTATTTTCTTAAATAACGGATCAGGAGGAGAAAAAAGCTTCCTTCTTTTCTATAACTTTGAATCGACCGTACCGATTTAGAACCTCAATCGATTTTAATGAAATGCAAAACATAGATAGATTTTCATCTATAAAGTCCAATACTTATATGTTTCTGCAGCGCAGAACTAGGTGAGAGAAAAACAGGAAAAACAGGTAACTACGGCTGTATCGATTTAAAAGAAAGAATTACGTGGGTGAATGGCAGAGGGGGAGAGAGGACAAACGCGATATTTTTTCCTGTCTTGAAATATTTTTTTTTGGGTGAATGACAAAAAATTGCTTGATTTACTTATGGCCAGTTTTTGACTTCATATTTAAATACGCATTTAGTTAATTTGCATTTAAATTTTAGTTGTATTTAAATACAGTTTCATTTTCAGTCATCTTTGATCGTTCTTATATAACTATGATAAAAATATGGCAGCATTACAAAATATCAAAATAATTATCAATAGTTTATGAAAGACAGCTGCTAACAAACACAATGAATTAAAATTTTTTTTTAAATATTTGGAATATATAAAAAAATACCTGCAATACTCATGGATTCTCCACACAAACTCATTTTTTTATTAATTTAACTTTTTAATTACTATTTTCATTAAGAAATATGTGCAAAACATAAAATATTGTTCTATCAATGGCTAAAAGGTTTGTGTACTTTTGTTTAGTTTTGCGAAACAACAACAAAGAATGCGATTACCATATGGTAAAACCGTATTATTTTAAAGGACTTTTAATGCACAAGATTAGACATTTCAGTTTCATTTAAGTGTGCATTGACAAACTGAATTTTGTACTAAAATAAAACTTTAATATTAATGACATTTAAATACGAAGTCAAAAACTGGCCCTTAATCGTTTATAATAAACTCAAGTTTGTATGCGGAGTTCCAGAATGAAATTCCTTTAAAAGTAATTTAAAGTTTAAGGACCGAGCAATACAAACATCATTTTTTTGATTACGAAAAACTAATGACGAAACTTAAATAAAAAGGAGTATTATTATTTTCGAATCCCAATAAAATTTCTTCTTTTGCATATCTTTCGTTACAGATTGGACCTGATAGGCGACGCCTCTTCTGAGATTTTTAATATGTTATCTTCGACATTACACTTTCCATTACAAATTATTGTTTTTAATGCGATTGTAATAGAGCACCATAGTAAACGAGGCTATAATAGGCCTAGAAAGGCTCTAAAATAAGACCCAGGATACAAAACATTAGTAATCATAAAAATGTAGAATTTTAAGATGTTTTAAAAAATTCCTGAACTAATATTATGTCACAAACTTTGATGCAAATGAGCAAAAAATTTGTATTACTATAAAGGATAAGTAGCCTCAACTTTATTCCCATTATTCATAACTTACTTAACTGCCTTTTCTGAAATAACAAAACATACATTTTATATTTAAAAACAATTATTCAAAATATTTACAAAAATAAATTTATCTTCTTAAGTTGTTAAAACATACTTTGAATAAGTAACGGAAAGTGCATGTATTAAATGCATGTGTTATTGCATCTACAAATGTACAAAATGTACTAAATGTGTTAGCAGTTTTGGTAACATGTTGTAACAACATTTGCACCGCACTTAATCAATTGAATACCAATAATTTTCTGTTTAACAACATGATTCGTAAAAACGTAACAAGAAATAAAAAAAGAGGAAAATAAAATTATACAAAATAAACGTTGGGTGCACGATAACACACAAAAACAACGCCATAACAAGCCTAATAAAAACATTGAAATTTTAACCCTTTAACAAGATTTTCAAATGAAGTTTATGTAAAATAGACTGAACATTTGACAGACTGAAAGGCAGATTAAAATTTAATTTTCATTAAGAAAACTTTAAATGGCAATTAGTTGCATTCAAGTTGAAGTATTGGAATGTTTTAAGTCAAAAGCGCAGCTTAGATTTAATTTGTTTATGGATTTTATGGCAAGTATTTTTTATTATTTTCTACCTAAAGCGATTCTAGATCTCATTAATTTATGTAACTCAAAAACATTTGGTCGTAAGCTAAACCTGTAGGAGATAACTGCGTGATTTTACTTTAGATTCTTGGATCAGTGGCAGCATTGATATGTTTTAAATGTGACGTTCGAAGTAAGATACACGAATTAATTATTAATTTTTATTTATTATAAGATCTAAAGGCTGTGTCTATTTGATTATGGCAGATTGTAAAGGAAAAATAGTTGGGTACTAAGAATAAAAAAAAACAAATCACGGCTCTTTAAATTCGCTGCCTTTCTGGATAGCAAGAGCTTTTTGTCATTCGTTAAAAGAGTGAAGATTAAAGCTACTTCCTCAATTCCACCTCTTATAAGAGATAATCAAATTTTAACGACCCGGTTCATAAAGCCGGCATTTTCGCAAGTAACACTCACTTGCCGCAATGGAAAGGGTATCAGTAACTATGGCAGCTATATTCTTCGAGCCCGTGCAATTAAAAAGGATGGAATTCCAGAACTGGCCTTCAAGCAGTGCTCTTTGACGGCTTCCGTAGGGGACGCTTTACGGGTAATTTACTCGACTTCCTCTCGGAAAAATGGTGTCAGTCCATTAACCATTTCGGCAAAAGTAAGGTGGTGGCTTTAGATATTTCCAAGGCGATTGATAAAGTGAGGCATTGTGCACTCATATCAAAACTTATTGCTTTTAGTGTCAGTGATAGCTTCTCTCAATTTATATCGAACTTTCTCAGGGATCGCATTACGCGAGTTTTTATAGATGGGATCTCATCAAACGAGTTCATGGTTAATTCTTAATGACCTTCTACGTCGGACTTCCAACCCTATCTATTCTTGCGCAGATGACAGTAGCATATGCCATTCATATCCATTTTGCAATAGGTCTAGCCTTTCGGAAATTAGGGCTATGCGAAAGCACATGAACAATACTCTGAATCTCTATCTTTTGCCAATATCCGAGTGGGGCTTTGCGAACAGGGTTCAATTTAATGCTTGTAAACCCCAGCGCTATAAGCTTTCGCACAGGCATACGGCTGAATATGCTACCTCATCTGTAATTATGAATGATATAGATATTTAGGAATCAGAAGCTCTCAATGTTCTTGGCATAAAGATGCAATGCGAAGTTCGGTAAACCAAGCATATTTTTCAGGTCGAAAGGGTTTCTGAAACTTTGTAAGAAATACTTCACTCCATTTGATCTCCTCGCTATCTATGCCACCTCTATTAGACCGAAAATGGAATCTTAGCTATCATGTATGGGCCGGTGCTTTAAAGCCTATTTTGGAGTTACTCGACCGCGTGCAAGAGAGAGCAAAGAAGCTCATCGGTGACAGTAGGTCGAGTTCTATTGATTCACTGGAGCACCGACGCAATCTGGAATGTGTGTCACTATTTTATCGTTACTACAACGGAATGTGCTCTTATGACGACAGAGTGTCTGTTCCTGAAAACCGTAATTTCGTACGCGCACCCTGCCCTGCAGCAAGAGCGTATTTGTTTGTGGTCGATTGGTCAGTGAATCGCACTACGCATTAAAGAGAAAATTCGTATTTTAGCCGAACAGTTCGTATGTAAAATAAACTTCCTGCGGAGGTTTTTCCTGTCACTTTAAGTGTGCAAAGATTCATATTAAATGTTCACTACTCCCTCTATTCCCCTTCCCATTACTTAATTTCCTAGTTCTGGTACAATGCGTTGCATAAGTAGGGGTCATCCTCTGAGTGCTGGTCTTAATAAAAAAAATTTGAACTTACTTACGATATATCCTCGATATTTTCAACCACAGTATATATAATGTGCTTAATCTCGCCACTCTATGAAGGTACAAATGTCACGTAGGATGCCATGGAAATGTCCATATGTCAAAAATACATTAAAGAGTCATCGTTATTAAATATAGAAGCACTCAGGCCCCTGACGCCTAAAAAGCATGATTTTATTTAAATAGATTTTTTATTTCTTTCTAAACATTAATGTAACTTCCTTAAACTGTAAACTATTTTACAAAACTTCTAAATTTCTCATGATCAAGAATAGCCTTCAATAAAAAACTAATAGATATGGCCTATAATACCTTTAATGGTTTAATTCACATAACATACACATACTTATAATACTTAAGTAAGTACATGGCTTGTAAACAAATCAGTATCGTAGATATGTTGGTTGTTTTATTATGTTATTGCATTGTATTGCATGCCCGTTCACTGTCCAGTTGTTGGTTGGTTGCAACGTATGCAGATTAAGAAACAAACATGAACAAAAGCATAAATCGTTTACAAGATTATTGTGAACCAATTTAATATATTTATTTGCTGCTGGTTCAACAACAACATGCCACAATTGCCAACACCACCACCACCGCCATCATTACAAAAAAATATCGTCAACATCAATGAAACGGCTTTGGTAGGATGTTATGTTTTTTTTTTCTGATCATATGCAAAATAAGTTCATGATTTTTTTAACCAACAGAAAATTAAAAATTGATCATTTGTTTGTTGATCATTTTTTTTTAACGACGGAAGCTTTGAAATCGATAAAAACGATGCAGTTTTATTTCAGAAATGAAAAAAAAATAAATAAATCTATAAACATGATTATAACATGAATAACAGCAACAAATAAGTCTGATGAAGATCTTTTATATTTAAGTGGTAAATGTATTGATCACCTGAAATTGTTTAAGTTAATTCATTGTATTTTGTCATTTATTGTGTGTTTTTTGTTTTTTTTTTTCTTTCTTTTGACCCTTCACTTGACAACACTATTAAGAAGGAGGCTACAAAAATTGTCATTTTGCGGCAGCAGTATTGGGGATATTTTAAAACTTCGAAAAGCTGTTGTAAAATCATTCACAGACGCCGAATTGTACAGATTTCTTTTCTTTTCTTACTTTTTTTTTTTTTTGTTGCAAGTTATTTAAGTTTAACAAATGTTGTTAGTATAAGTAGTTTTTTTTATTATTATTGCTTTTCCATCTTATGTCGATTTTAAGTCGATATGTCTGCTGGCAGAACATGAGCATCCGCTTTGGCAGCATGAAACATTTTAACGCTTTTCTGCCTATTAGCTATAAAAATAATGCTGATGTTTGGCTTCCTGCACACTAGTAAAAATCAAAAAATTAAAATAAATATTAACTAAATAGTGAATAAGCAATGAAATTTTAAGGGGCCTTTAAGCATGTATTTTTACATTTAGTCAATTAATGAGGCTTAGCTGGGCGGTGGCTTAACTTAATGGGGAAAGGGGGAGGCGGGTTTATCACAATCTTCGTATTTATCCTGTTTTTCAGCCTTTGCCATTCAAGTGTTTTATATATTTATGTCTTTTCAGACTCTTTGCAGAGTAGCTGGGTGATCTGCACCTCTTCATTAACGAAGCAAAATATTCTAGGTGGTGTGGTGAACACCCATGGGCGAACGTGAAGAAGACCTTCGCATTATTATTACTACTTCTTACTTTCACATTTTTGTACCACTTTCCGACCCCAAAATGTGTATATATTCTGACTTCTTATGCATAGCGAAGTCGATTGAACGTCGTCCGCCCGTCCGTCCGTGCTCTAAATGAAATTAAATTTGAAAAGGCACTGCACGAGCTAGAGAAAATTAAATTACGCCAATTGATCTGACATAGTTTCGAAAATTTTGCTATTCGAAATCAGCAAGATCGGCTATTTCAAAATTTTCCATATCATTTGTAACAAATCTATTTTAGTGAAAAAATTCCAATAAAAATAAATAAATAAAACAAATATATGGGGCTATAGAGAATTAAAAAATAAGAAAAAACATCAAGTTAAAAATTGGCACTCGCCCTTATTTTCCGAGTTATAGACCTCTGAAATTTTCATAGAAAAGTACGACTGTGCACAATATTTTTTTAAGTTATCAATACGGGTATCATTTAAAAGCTTTTAAAGGAATCTTTGAGAAAACAGTGTTTCAAATACGTACGTAATTTTTTCCTTTTTTTTTTTTTGATTTGGGGTGACACAACATCTGTTTTTTTATTAAAGTAACTCCACTAACCTAGATTATGGTGACGGGTATATAAGGTTCGGCATAGCCGAATATAGCACTCTTACTTGTTAGTTGTTAACGGTTTTATTTTTGACATGAGATTTTTTAAAATAGCCTAAAATCCAGTGCATACAAAGTTTCAGGATGATTTTTTAGTGTGCATCTGGTTTTCCTTCGTACTCTAACGTATTCGCATAAAAATACAGAAATATACCCAATATCTTTAGAGCAAGATTTTCTAATATTACTTTTATTATCCAAAAATTTTTAGAAGTAACCTCACTTTAGATTTTGCTTTAAACACGCAAAGAAAAGACATGGTTGACGTAACCATAACCTAAGAGCAATATATCATGGTTAAATTATATGGTTATTGTAAAATTATATTATTTTTAAAAACAATAATATAATGGTTTTTATTGGAACGTGTTGTTGTCCAATATAAAAATAATATTGGAAATAATAACCATTACTATGCTTAAAGTATAAACATATTATTTCATCAAAATATAAAAATTAATATATTTTTACAATATTTAAATTATTATTTTATTACAATATTTTTAAAATTTTTACTACAATATTTAAATACAAAAATAAAAAACTATTTAGTTTATTTGTACAAATTTGTTAAATACGAATATAAATTCACAAAAATATTAGTTTTAATTGCATTTATTTCCTTCGATTCCTTCGATACGATTATATCCGCAAAACTAGACTCTAAAAATTTAACGTATATAGAAAAGTAGGCTTCTTCATATTCAATTTGAGCAGCGTGATAATGTGAAACAAATCCATGATTTAAAAGCCTTTGTATACACAAGCTATAGGAATCGTTAATCAATATATGTTTATAGTTTATTAGCCCGAATAAAGATATATCATCATCATATTAAGTTAATTTGCTTTGAAAACTATAAAGCAAACAATTTAAAACAAAAACAACAATATTCAAAAAGTAAAAAAAACAGAAAATATATATATGCCCAGTTAGCATTTGGAAGATTGTTTTTACAAAAATCACCAAAGTGAGTCTTTTAAGATTACCCAAGATGACTTAGAACTGATTTATCAGTTTTGCGTTTAAAAAAGACTCGAATATAGTTTCGACAAACACAAAGAAAGCGACTTGTTTAAAAAACAAAAAGTACAAAAAGCAAATGCTTGAAATTCGACTGCTTTTAGAATTATTTTGGAGACATATTAAACGTATCCTAACGATGAAAAAATAAGACAAATACATATTTTATTTTTATTCTTCAATTTTCGTAAAAATACATATATCACTTCGTAAAAACAAATAGAGTAACAAATGTAAAATGTATTTTCTTAAATTTTTTTAAAATTCGTTTTTTTAAATTTGAATTTTAAGAAAACTAGAAATAACATGCTAACGAATGTAACACTACGTCTTGATTTGTTCGCACATGAACAAAACGGCAGCAGAATAGGTTACAAATATTTGTTCATGTTTGTATGCGTGGAGAAAACTTGGCGATGTTAATGCTTCGTTTTCTCGCTATTTGAACACGACATGTAATCGACAACGATGGTCCACACAAGCCATTTTAATGTGCGCACATGGCTCGTCAAGACGGCGTGTAATAAAAAATAAGGATAACGTTGTTTGCATTGTTTCATTTTGAGAAAATTTAATTATTAATGTTCGTATAATATGGTTCGAAGAAGACTCGCATACAGCTAGTAATATGATCAAAAATTGAGTCGAAAAAGTATTGTATTTGGTTATAAATACGATTGAAAACAGTATCGAATATGAGTCGAAAACGCGAGACATTAGGGACTCGTTGAGAAGAGTCGCGGCTAGGGTACCATTTTCTACCGACAAAAAATCATTTTCGACTCTAAAACGAGCGCATAAGCGATTTTTTTAATGGTGTAGAAGAGCCAAAAAAGACGCGAATATTATCAATAATTGAGTTGTATACTTTGTTTATATACGAACAAACTTAACATATTTTGTTTTAAAATAATATATTATGGTTTTAATAATATATAATTATTGAATAGTTATAAAACTTTGATTGTGGTAAGAAATTGAATATGGTTCAAATCAACCATGTCGCCTTTTTGTGCGTTATAACATTTAAATGATAAAAAGTTAACAAAAAATTTTGTATCGTAACAAAATTATTGTGTAAAACAAGACAAATTAATTAACAGCAAACATATTTTGTTACAGAAAGCAATACCAATCATGTTTTTTTCTCTGCGTGAAGAAAACTACGATTTTATCGTTTCAAAATTGTATGAACTAAAAATTGTTTTATAAATCTATTTATTATAAAAATTGAACATCCCCACAGGCAGATTTATTAATTTTTTTATGTAAGAGGCCAGTTTAAATAATTTAGAAGTTATAAATAAGTTAATAACATTTGTATATTCCTAGGACGAAATAAACTATAATTAAGTGTTAAAGGCCCTTTAATATCAAGAAATACGGCACTGCCATATTTAATGGTTGTAGGGGACACTGGTTTAACTAAAAAGCACACTGAGATTTAAAAAACAATGTTTTAAATTTTGAACAAATGTTGTATTTTCTTTCCTATGCTGGTAGAGGTAGATAAAAAGGACAACAAAATGTCAAAGTCAACCTTTTTGTTTTTTATTTTAGTTGGAAACATAAACTTTCAAATTAATGTGACAAATTTCACCCACATTTCTCTAGTGTATTATAATACTTTCTGCATATAAAAGCTGTGGGAAAAAAATAACATGTATTCAGAGAGCTTGTTAGCAGTTATTTTTTTCGTTGACAAAAAACATATTTTTGGTCGTAAAATACTTTAATGTAGATTAAAGTCTAATTGTGTTGTTTGGTAAAAAATGCTATAAAGAACTTAGTTTTTAATATTGTTAATAAAAATTTGTTTTAAAGAAATAAAATGTTTTAATGTGACAGTTACTTTAACACTTAATTTTTGGGTATGATATTAATAATTTCTGGTACACAGTGGTGCAGACTAAAAATATATATATATATATATATATTTTAATTTATATCAAAAAGCCGATGAGATTTAGTTTCAATGCAAAACTTTCACATTTTTGGGAAGGATTCCAGTCAATATATTTAAAAAAAAACCATTTAAATCTTTCCTTTTAGTACACGCATGAATATGGGAATCCAAAAAGTTAATCTGCTGGAGCTACAACATTTCATAAGGGCTAATTTAGATCAAAGAAATAGGAGATATTACGCAGGTCTAATGCAGTAATCGAAATAATCCTACAACATTTTAAGATAATGTAATTTCTGCACAGGGAACTCGGTTATCATGTTAAACCGAACGGAATAGTTTTAATTTCGTATTAGCCATTCCAATCGAATTTGTTTTGCCATTTTTAGATTCCGATCGATTTCACATATTCATAAAAAAACCTAAATCTCAACTTTTAAATTTTAATATGGCAACATTGGTCACACTAAAGTAACAAACAGGCTAATATAAATAAGTGTGAAAACTAAAAGTAAATGTAAACCCTCAAAAAATAAACTTTGAAAGAAAATCAATTCCACTTAATTTAATAGTGGTTTCATTCGGAAGAAGTTGTTCGTTTTTCGTTTTCTAAAGAACCATTTTGCGGAATTAAAACCACTTTCGATTGGAATTAAGTTCTGTGACATGCCTGATTGTACGAAACTCGCAAATTATGCGAAAATCATTGGAATTTAGTTTATGTATATTTTAACAGTGTTTCCAGGGAGAGACGGCAAAATGTTACGCATTTTCTTCAAAAAAGTTAAAATTTTTCATTAAAAGTTACATTTTGAAAAATTATTTAAATAAATATTAATTTAATGTAATTTATATAAAAAATAGTAAAAAGTTTTATTATATAATTGAGGAAAAATAACAAGGCAACAAATTCATTTACTAAACAAAACAAAAATTTAAATAATAACAAAAAAAAAGAAAAAAAGGTGAATAAATTTAAGGCCAATTATTCTCAAGAGTATTTAAATCAGGACTCAATAGTAATTTTCCGTAATTGAAAAGTCCATGCTCTCGCCATTCAATAAATCTAGTTAAAGTAAAAATTCTTTTAATAAATTCGTTTAACTTTTTTTTTTTTTTTGAAAGATTGAGCGTCGATAGAATTAACCTCAGCCAAAAAATTTTAGAAAAGGCTGGCTGAAGGACTTCTTAACTTTTATAATACTGAGAATTGATACTTTGATTATTGTTAGAAATAGTGATGCTCATTAGTCCGTATTTTAAGGTATTCTCTTTTAACTTTAAGAACTAGTTCAATTACTACTTCCTTTCTTTGCGAACTTATGTAATGTGTTTTGTAAGCGAGTAACAAAATATGGCAATCACAAAAGATAGCCATTATATGGCTAATACTTTTTTTTAATTTTAATAATACCGTTATAAAAGACAAATTTGAGTCTTATTTGCTTAAGACTTCCACATAAAATAGCTAACAATTTTTTCGTAATATAAGCGGCACTTCTTCAAGGGAATTAAAAGACAACTTTCTTTTTAGTCGAGAAATTGGTACGGTACCATTAGCTACTTGTCAAATTTTTCAAGCAAACAGTTTTCACAAGTTTGAGCAGAGTTTTCCGCACGAAATAAGCACAGCTCATATATTCTCGCAAGAATTGTTGCCAGAAACATTTTGTGATTTCTCAAAAATTTAATAGAGAAAAATTTTAGTTTCGTAATTTTTTGTTTATTTCAAACTATTTTTTAATATGTAATTTTTATAGCATTTGCAAGTGAGTAATCTTTGTTTTTAAAACAGAATTGATATGTTAAAAGAACACGTTATCTGAGATATTCTTACCTCAAATAGTGAAACAAGAACTTTTTTAATAATATTACATTATTTCGTGTCTGCACCAAAAGTTACAAAAATTTTTGCTAAATATAACAAAAGTTAAAAAAATGTATAAGAAATGTAACCAAACAGCAACACTAATTTTTATTTGAAGTCATTTTATTAAGGAAACTTTATGTAAGGCGTTTGATACTTTAAGCCGAACTTTAAATGGTCGAATAATTTTAAGTTCTTTACAAACAAGATAAACAGGTTTTAAGTAATTTATTTGAAAGTGAGCTATTTCATATGATTACTGTTCTGATATTCATACTCACATGCTATTTCATTTTATATGCGGACAGAGCACCAACAATATTGACATATTGCACTTTTAAGACGAATGAATGAATATATTTTTAAAGATAGAACATCGCATTATTGACAGGATAATACATTTTCTTTTAAAACCTTGTGTAAGGAATGAAAATTCTCGCATGAATTTGCGACTCCATAAAAGGTAATCTAATAGTGATAGAACATGATCACCGAAATGAGGGATTATGCAGAGAAAACTCGCATTATACAAAATTATGATCTTATTATGTCTTCCGCTTAAAAGCGGTAATAAATCGCTTTACTACATTATGTAAAGAATTATCGCACTCGGAGTTTAAGTCGTTAAGAAATATATAGAAACCATATAATAACTCAATGGATTCAATTTATTATTTCATGGATCATAGGCAGCTCCTGGTGTAACAACACCATAAATATTCGGAAAGATCTGAAAGTTGGTGAAAGCAATCGCGAATTTTTCATGCAGCATCACAAAATTTTATTAACATTCAACTATGAAGGCATCTTGTTTTTCTTTGCCCAACAGCATAATAATGAATTCAAAATGTAATTGTGGCAAAAAAAATTTTTTTTTAAATATGCTTTTTTACTGAAGCGACAAAAAATAATTTCATTAAAAACTAACAAATATCAGAAAAAGCACAACAGTTAAAAATCTAAAACTATTTTTTAATACAATTTTTTTTATAATTTTATGTGATAGAAAAAAGTACCATTTCGTCATGAATCCCTTTTTGCTCTTTTAAATGAAACATCAATAAAAATTCCTTTAAATAAATAAATATTTTTTATATATTTGTTTAATTAAAATTTGCTAAAAACTAATTTTAGTGTCCTCCATTATTTTTTAACCTAAATATTTTAAATCATTGTCTTCCATATTTTTAATAAAAAAATATTAACTTAGAAAATAAATATCTATAAAATAACAGGCACATCTTATTAAAACTTAAAACTAATTTGTACAATTTCTTTTGATAAAAATTATTAATGAGGTAGAATAAAAAAATCTCTTTGTATTTTCAATTCTCGTTTTCTTTCTCTCTCTCTCTCTCTGTCTCTGCTATTTCTTACTTCTCTGATGTGGTACTAAATTTAATAATACTTTTGTGATAACCAATCAATGGTTTTAGTTGCATTAAAATACAGACTAGATTATAAAAATCTTTGCTTATTGTTGATGATGATGATATTGTTGCATTTATTGATCTTGCCAAAAGGATATGTAGTCCAAGAGCTCTTCATCATCTGTAGACGAGGCAGCAGAACTGGTATTATTCTGATGATAATCATCAAAACTAAATGACGATGGTTCCATTTTAATGGGAGTTGTATTTGGTGTGTTCAATGTAAATGTTGATTGGGCCAATGATTGATAATGATTTGGTGAATGATGAAATGAATACGATTCATTCGAAGCACATGAATTAGCTGGAGATATTAAATTGTGTTGTTGAAAGCTGCCGGCATAACTTAAAGGTGGACAATATTGCAATGCTGTTTGTTTTGTTTGTGATTGTTGGTAGTAGTTGTTGTTGTTGCTGATGGTATCGTTGTTGCCGTTATATAGAGAAGGTGGCGGTGAGCTACTGGTTGATGAGGCATATGCTGAGGTAGTTGTTGCTGTGCCATATGAAGACACACTGGAAGAATCGCTGTTGTCTACTTCATCAATTACTTTTTTGAGGCGACGTATGTATTCAGCTGCCATGCGTAAAGTGTCAACTTTGCTAAGCTTTTTGTCTGCACCAGGGCCAATACCTCGTCTACCATTGCTGATTTCTGCAATAATTGCTGTGGGAATATGTTGTCTCAGTGTAGAGAAACCATTATTGACTTGCTTTACACGGCTGCGCTCGCGAGCGTTTCGTCTGACCACAGCGGGATTGTTAGAATCTAATGTAGTGCCGGCCAAAATGTTATTATTTGTAGAAGGTTTTGTGTACGGCGCAGGTGCTATAGATCTTTGGTGGTTAACAATACGTGTTCTCAAAACTTCGCGTGGCTGCTGCAACTGATATTGTGCGGGTTGCTGATGATAAACCATATTTTCTGAGCCCAAAGCCATATTTAAAATTTATTTTTTGGTATTGAATTTTATTTCGAAAATATATTTTTTATTTTTAGTTGTTTACTCTTTGGATGCTTCAGATGTAATGATGCCCTTCCCTGCGCCGGCAGGGTATTTAAATGATTTCCTCTAGCATCCTCAAAGCCTGAGAATTTGTTTTAAAACAATACGCACAATTTTTTACCTGCTATTTTACACTCTTTGCAGGTAACCAAATAAAATCAGAGATCAAAACTAAACCCTCTACTCATTAATAAAAGAGCTGTGTGATGCATTTTACTCTCAACAGGATCTTTTCATAAACATCATTTTATAAGCCTAAAAACTTACCTTTTTTGCTCTTTGGTCTCTAATTGTGAGTTTAGTGGCTAAGAAATTTTAACAGTTTTGAGATTTTCCCTTAAAAAAACTCAATATTCTCAGATTTGATTTTCTGTTTATAAATTTACTTTTTTTGTTTACCTGTGCAGTTAAAAGTAGGGGCATTTTAAATAGTTTTAATGCTGGGAACAGTTTTGAAAACCATGTCATTTCCCCTTATGCAGAAATATATTTTTTGTCTGAGTTTATTTAATATTATTTTTCTTGTATTGTGGAGCAGTCGCGTGCCGTGTGATAAGCCGGTTTATGGTTAAGGAGAAGAATTTGTTGTATTTTTTGTAAGACTTTTGTGGGGAATCATGTAGAAATTACGCTCTTAAGAAAAGTACTTTTGCGTTTTTGTAATTATGTAAAAAGCTACCAGACGTAATAAAGTATTTGTGTGGGAATATTTTGACGATTTTTTTTAAATTCAGCGTTTTTCATTGTAATATTTTTACTATATTTAAATAAAAGAGTTTAAAAATTAAAGGGTGCTTTTATATAAAGGCCGTGATTTTCTCGAGTTAGGCTTTATCTTTTCAACCGTTGTAGCCACCCACATCGAATTTGCATAAGGTATGTTTTGCTACGTCTGGTATAAGGGTTAAGGTAAAATAATAAAGCAAGGGTGGTCCGATAATGTGATTGTAACGTATATTGTCTTACCTTTCAAGTAGTAAGTAGGCAGCTACTTTAAATTGTGTTGGCATGTCATAACATAATGTCCATGGACTTTATGTCGCTTTGAAAAACGCGATAATGCCATGGACAAACATTTCCTGCATAGCCGACCTTTAGCTAGGGGCAAGGATTTTTTTCGTTGATTGACATTATTTCCTTGGACTTTGAGTCATACCAATAAATTTTTAACAAAAAATTATTTAAAGCTAATTTTAGCATTTTAATGGTGGTAAGTACAAGTATGGAACGCTTTGTGTATCAGAACAACCATCACTTGCTGGATTTCTTTGTTTTTGTAACTTAAGGTCTCTCAAATTTTTTCTGAAGGTTCTACGCAAGATGTATAATTTTGTTACATTTGGCAAAAATTTCTGTAACTTTTGATACAGACACAAAATAAAGTAATTCCACTGAAAAAGTACTTGCTTCATTATTTGAAGTAATAACTTTCTTAACATATCTATTAAATTCTAATAACAAAGGTTACATGTAAATATTTACTATCAAAATCCACCATAAAAAATCAGTTTGCAATAAACAAAAAATAAAGTTGCTGATGTTTTACTCTGTTCAATTCGTGAGAAATTACGAAATGTTTCTTACTTCATGTTTAGAAGCAGCAAAATGTTTCTGTCAACAATTTTTCCCAACTGTGAAATAATATTAGCTGCAGAAAACAAAATAATCTATTTAAACTTGCGAACATTATTAGCAGCTTTAGTTATTCCGCTTAAAGAATTTAACAACTTGCTGCTAGTGGTAACATACCAATAGCTCGATTTACAAATGAGTTGTTTTAATTTCATTGAAGAAGTATTAAAGAAAAATTGTCAGTTATTTAGTGTTAAAGTTTTAAGCAAATAAGACTCTAATTTGTCTTATATAATGGCATTTTAATAAATTAATTTCGTAAATTCTATCGCAGCTCAATCTTTCAAAAAAAAAAAAGTCAAACGGATTTATTAAATAAACTCCTACTTTGACTAATTTTATTGAATGACGATAGCATGCACTCTTATATTCCGGAATATTACTACTTATACTTTTTGTTTTGTTTTTGTTCAGTAAATGAATTTGTTGACTTGTTATGTTCTATAAAATACGAAATAAAACTTTTAACTATATTTTACATAAATTATTTAAAATTACTATTTATTTAGGGAAAATTTTAAGATGTAACGTTTAATGGACAATTTAAATTTTTAAAGGAATAGAGTAACTTTTACCTGCCTTTTCATTCCAACACTGGTCGTCATATCAATAAGATTTTAATTACTTTTGAAGGGCAACATTTTCTAAATACATTTTCGCTTTTTTCAGTCTCTTATCAATAACATTTATTCCCACCTTAAGTAAACAACATTTAATCATTTAGTTTCAAATTTATTAAACCCAATAAATATAACGCTACCTCGGAAGCAAAGACCGAAGTCGCTAATATTTCGAAAATAAATTTGACTAGTTCAATTATATTCAACATTTTTTTCACGAGAACTGACACTGCAAGTCATGATCTTCTTAGTCCTCTCTAGGCTAATAAAAGCCTTCTTAAACCCAAAGCTCTGCGGCTTCTTAGATTCCCTGTTGCAATATTTGTTAAATATATTAGAATGAATTGCTGCTATAACTTATTTCTACAGCATATATCTACCATTCACTGTTAAATTGATACCTATGTTACCTTTTCCTATTTTTAAATATTTTAAAATGTAAAACTCTTTTCTAAGAGGCGTTATTATTAAACAATTTGTTATTTCAACACTTTGGATACTAAATACAATCACGACTCTTAAACCAATCAGTCATCATATTTAAATACTACTTTCCGTTTGTGTTCAGATTTCATTTTGCTAACAAACATCCTTTTTTATAAAAAGTCAAAATATTTATACTCACAAATTAGTCGCCATAAATCTAAATCAATTAACATTGTTTTTCTTTATTCTATTACATAGAAAAGTTACATTGCGTAAGTGAGTCTACATTTAGTTCAAAGACGGATAAATAATAAAAGAAGAAAAAAACTTGATCTGGAAACTCCCATACATCTGGTCTAATACAAGGGTTAATAATTGCTTCTACATAGAACAAATGCTCATAGAAATTAATAAATTTAAATTGTAACAAAAAAAAAAAAAATCCAAGCTGACTCTGATTGGGAATTTAATGGCAGGAGAAATACGTAATAACAGGATAACAGTGTTAGACACTCAATTTATGTATAAATATTTTTGATTTAATATACGTGAGTAAATGCTAATTAGTGTTAAATAAATTACTAAAACACCTTTAAAACTGTTGAAAAATAATAGTGAAGGAAATAAAAGAGCGCTTGTGTAACAAATATCAGTATATTTTTTACATTTTTAAGCGTAGAAATTATAATGGAGTAGCCAGCTAATATAGAAAATTAAAAAGAGATTTAGATCCGACCTTGCCGAATTTAATATGCACAAAAGGGAACAGTAAAAAGTTTTTCCATATCCTTTAATGTTAAACTCATTTTCAGTTAAATAATTATTCCTTTATAAGTTAGGGCTAAACCCACATTTTAAAATTTAAGACCTTAATTCTATTCGTTTTTATTTTTAAAAAACGCGGTTATGAATTCGACTGAATGTTGCTTTTTTTATCTTTATGCCTTAATAATTTAGTTATTTCTGAACCGATTTTAATTTTTTTTTTAGTTTGAACGGAATTGATTACAGATTGGTCACGTTTTAAAATTAGTTAAAAAATAAGTTCCAAAAACTAAAAGGTGTGTTAATACAACATACGTATTTTTTACGTAAAGAAACTGCGTGTCGCTATAGCTGTCAATAGGGAGAACCCATAGGTGACATTAATTGACCTATGTGGGCCTATTTTTTGAACTGTTATAGTCAAACGCTTCCAAATTGCACAAAATATCGATTGCTTTGAATGTTATAATTTACAAGCATTAATAATCAAAATTATAAATAAAAGGGTGCCCCAATATTTCATTTAAAATGATGTATGTATATGGCCTTACTTTTGAACAGTTGTAGAATCACGCTTGAAATTTAAAAATAACCTGTATTTCTAACTGTGCTATAACAGCAAATGTAAAATTTGGATTTGAAAACTAAAGGATGTCCTAATAGCTGATGTAGCTTGTTGTAAATGGCTTAACTTTTGAACCGTTTTAGACAGACAGCTGAAACTTACAAGTCTTTTATAACAGCAAGTTTATAATTTCAATGTAGAAATTAAAGGGTGTTCCCAAAGTTAATGTAATTTGATTGTTATATCCAAACACTTGAAAATTATTCAGAATATCCACTACTTTGGTTGGTATAGTAAGAAATATATATATTTATAATTATAAATTAAAGGGTGGTACAATAGTTTATGTAATTTGATGTATACTGCCAAACTGTTGAACGTTATAGACAGACGGTTGAAATTTACAAAGAACCTGATTGCTTAGTCTACTACAACAGTCAGTATAAAATGTAAATTTTTAAATTAAAGCGTGCTCCTATAGTTGCTGTAATTTGATGTATATTGCTAAACTATTAAACAGTTTTAGATAGACGGTTAAAATTAACAAGCAGATGTAGTGCTAAGTCTGCTATAGCAAGTATAAAATTTTTGAAGATGGAATATAGGGGTGTCCCAATAGTAAATATAATTTGATGTATGTGGCCATGCTCTTTAATCGTAATAGACAGACAGATGAAATCTATTTTGAAGTCGGTTTTTATTAGCAGGAATTATTTTAGTTTGTATTTTTATACATATGAATACATCCTTTAAAATATAATAATAATATAATGCTTTTATGAGTCGTCTCGTAAAATAGCTGCGACAGCAATGGTTGTAAACAAAGTAATTATATTGAAGTTAACACGACCGGCTATATTGCATCCATCCTTGTTAGCACATTGACTGCATTTTTGCTGCTTTGTCAAAGAAGAAATATAGGAAGTCAAAGGCAACCTACAGCCATAATTATCTTTTGAATAAACGCAACCCTTATAAATGTTCTTAGATGATGCTGCAACAAATTGAATTAAATGTAATATTTGTTTAACACTTAAATTATAGCAAAAACTTACTTGTTTCTATGAATTCATTAAAACATTCGAATCTATTTGAGGTGACATTTAAAGGGACTCCAGTATGAAATTGTTTCAAATATAATTGGGTAGCATTGGCTAAAGTTTGATTGCATTGATAAAGTTGAGCTTTTTTGCAAGATAATTCACTATTGCATACAAAGCATTTAAGGGAGTAACCTAAAATTTTAGGAATTAAAAAATATATTAAAATTACATTTTAAATTGTAACCATATTTTTGGTCAATAAAATGGCGTTATGGTTGCAACTACATAAATAAAATACATAAATTTAATTCACTTCTAAAAACAACAAAAAATAATAATATTAATAATAATAATAATATACATATAAACATATAACATTTTAGACAGTTCTGAAAGCTTCTTGTAAATAGATTAACAAAAATCTTTAAATTCATTTAAAGCTTGAAATCTCGTAAAAGCTTTTGACAATAGCTAAGACTAGAAAAGACCGCAAACATTTTTCATCTTTAAATTATAGCTTTGAAAAAAAAAACTTTTTATACATTGTGTAAAACGTTGTCGTGCTTAGGAAATGATTCTTTTGTTGTGGATTAAAAGTAACGAGCAACATTTATATATTACTTTGTAAAAAATATCATTGTTATAACATGATAAGTAAATATTATACAAACATAGGTATTTAAGTTCCTTTAAAAGTCTTAAAAAAAGCACAATAAATTGCAAAAGTTGCAGAATTGACTGTTTTTTTTTAATTAAATTGAATAATAAAAACCAGTGTTTAAATTGCTTTCTTAAAAATAGCAACAGCACTAAAATCTTTGCTTTGCTTACATCTTTTTCAGCAAATAAAAAAACTAAATGTCTCAGCATTTACAAAACATTTCATTATAAACGAAGCAACAGCAAAAAGCAAATGCAAAAAAAGAGAAAGAGAAAGCAACGCATTTGCTTAAGCTGACTAGAGCCAGTTCACATGAAGGGCATTGTAGCTGATTTTTATTGTTTTCTCTTTTGGAGAATCTCCGTAAGTCATCAAGCGTTTACATTATGACTCTTTTGTAGCAAGTGAGAGAATTTTATGATGTTTTATCAATCAATTTTTCAAGTGTTGCCATAAACTAAATGTTTAATACATTTTTCAAAAATTTTTGAGCAATATAGAAAAAAAACAGCAATTTGATAACACCGCTCAAGATAGAACTGCAAAAAACGAAAGAGAGTAACAGGAATGAGAGAAAAATTAGAGAAAAAACTAAAAAGAGTCATGAATATTCATTTCGTGCTTCTTTTACTACCCCGTAAGCTTCTCTACACCTCTTGCCTATAAACATCTGCATCATGACTTTTGTACCTGATACAATGCCCTTAATGTAAACTCCCTCCTATGTGTTTCTTTCTGCAGCAAAGTAATTTACCGCTATCATTGACATATTTTTTGTGTTGAAGAGAATTGTAGTTCTGTATATCTGCTCACTTAAAACTCTGTCAAAAGTAAACGTCCATTAGTTTTAAATACCAGAAGATATTAATTTAAGTGCAATTTGGTTCATTTTGGTCATTAGGATGGACTTTAAAAATAACTAGCAATATATCAAAAGCATAAAAATGAGCATGAGTAACGAAACTGAGCAGAGTTTTAAAGAGCACATCTAAAAAATATGAAACTGAAAATAGTCCCAGAATATAGCTATAGATAATGACTTTATAATCCAATGACTTTATTATCCATTCCCATCACCCATGACAACCCTTTAGCAAAGTTTTCGATGTATACACGACCCTAAATATTTTATATTTCTTAGAATTATCCGACTAACCAAAAACATGTAACATGTTTGTAATTCCGTGTGTAATTTTTACAATATCCATTTCCGGCCACACAAAGTATATATATTCTGACTTTGTACGCATAAAGAAGTCGATTGAACAATGTTCGCCTGACCGTCTTTCCGTCCGTGTTAGTGTTGGAACCAAGATTGCCGAGCCAAAAAAAAATAAATATATCAATCGATCAGATATAGTGTCGAAAAAGGTGCTATTGGAAATCAGCATGATCGGTCCATGTCCCTCGAGGTAGCAGGCAAAACACCACGCCTACCTCTGATTTTTTCATGTCATTTGGAGCAATAAAGTAAATCAAATCAAAAAAAATCAATATATGGGGTGACAGAGAATTAAAAAAAAAATACGAAAACATTAAGTGAAAGAATTGGCGCTCGCCTAATTTTCCGAGTTACGGGGCTCTGAAATTTTAAATTTTTCTTATATATCAATATTGGTACCATTTTAAAGCTTTTGAAGAGTTATTTTAGAAAATATCAAAATTTTTAAAAATGCTTAACCCATTAAGAGCCGATGGCATTTTTATGTAAAATAATATACACATATGCGGCACCAATTTTTTTATTTTTTAATTCTCTGGCACCCCAATATATACTTTTTTGACTGGAGTTACTTCACTAAACTAGATTTACATAGATGGCGAAGGGTATATAAGATTCGTGATAGTCGAATTTAGCTTTCTTACTTGTTCAAATATGCCTTTGATTATTCTGTCATGCACAAATTTTTTAATTCTTAGAGTCTTATTCACAAAAAATTCTTATTGTAAGCTTAATGTATACTTTAGTTATTAAACACTTTTTGTTTTATTAACCATTAATAACAATTTTTATTCACAAACGTTTAATAACACATAATTAACTATTTAACGGTTTTTATAGTATTGTAGTTTTATGTTGGCAACATCATGTCATATTATATGTAAATTTACGTTTAGTGATGCATACAACAATGAACCAAATACCTGAATAATGTTTTTATAATTAAAAAAGAATAATGAAATCAGCAATAATATTATTTGTCATAACTTAAATTATCATTATTTAATTATTATTTATTGTTTTATATCAGAAAAAATTTTAAAGTAATAAAAAATTGTTTTTAACCTTTTTTATAAAATGATTCACTGAACGAGTACAAAAAAGTATCTAAATACCGAGCTTGGCATTTCTGTTTGTACATAACTTTATTATTTTGTTTACTTATGATACAAATTTGTAAATTTTTTATTTATTATTTTTATTTTCAAATCAATAAAATACAATGCTTGAATTATGAAAGAACAGTTAATTAAATTATGATATTTTCTCTATTCTAAACACATTTTCCACAAATATTAATAGTTAATTTGGTATTTATTACCTGGAAACGTATCGTTTTCTTTAATTGCAGAATAGATAAAGTGATAACTAAGTTTTTTGCATTTGAAAAACCAATTGTAAGTCCATCTAATAAACTAAGAAAATGCTGCTTCAAAACCCCAAACTAATTTGGGAGTTATTGTGTTTGATTTCATTTGCATTTTGTGGTCTTAAATGGTGTAAATAAATACATATAGTTGTAGTTTATATTTAAGTATGTTTTAAACACTACCTATTGTAGAAATTAAATTTATTATATTCGTTATATTTTTTTTAATAGTTTTTCACACTTTTACAGTAAAAAATTTTACGGGGAAATGCTTTTCAAAACTTATTAAAGATTTAAAGAAGGGTAACTGCTACATTAAATATTTGAAATTTATTAATGATTAATAACAGCGTAATAGTGCTATTAAGCGTTTGTGAATACTACTTTAGCGATTTTTTCTTATTAATCTCTTATTAAGCAGTTTAAAATTTTTGTGAATAAGACTGTTAAACGATAAATAACGGAAACAAGTTTAAATTAAACTACAGCGAAAACTGTTTTTCCACAGTTCAAATTGCAACGCAGAATAAAGCATGCGTTTTAATCGATAAGTATTATAATTTTACATATACATTTTAATTTACTATTAATTGATTATTCACAAACACATTTACTTATTTGCCCTATTCACAAGCCCCCTAGTACGTGCTAAGTGCTAACAAAATACAACGGTGCTAGCTGTGTTGTTGGTAATTTTCATGCAAACATGCGATACAACACTTAGTACTTTTTTTCATATGTTTTTCAAACGTTGTATTTGTTTAAATGTTTTATGTTTAAATGAATAATTATTTTTGTGTTCATGTGTGAATTATAATAAATTAAATTGAATTAAAATATATTTTTATTGGTTTTATTTATTTAATTTATTGATTTGACTGATTTATTATAAAGTTGAAGTTAAAAGTTGACAATATAAAAACTGTTCTTTAAGATTTAATATTGCTTTAATGACTCGATTTCTAATATTTTGTATGGTACAGCCATCACCTATACCAAAAGGAGATGCTACCTTACGAACACAAGCACCATTTCCTGAAGATCCCAAGCAGTAAAGTACAATTTTAAGCTGCAAGTCAATGCGTAGTTAGAGCCTTTCGCCATTTGTGTGAAAAACCTCGTGATTTTTTATAAGGTTGAATATATAGGCAAATTCCTCTGGCCGTAGTCCTATCATATGAAGAAATCTGTTTTCATCAAAATATCTTAAAACCCGATTATGCCATAATGATGATTTTGGTAGCCCTAAATGTATAATTCTGCGACTGAGAGCAAGTACATTAGGTTCATCCTAAAAATGTCTTAAATTTCATCCTCACACAAAAAATTTATTAATTTACTTTTTTCTGATTTCTCCCCCATTTGTCTTATACTTTTTGACGTATGAAGTACAATGTACAATGGCACACTGATACAATGGTTGCTCACAAAGAAGTAAACAAAAGGTAGTATGCAATACTACCTACACCTTAGCAGAGCTTGTGAATACGGCAATTGTTTCATTTTTAAAAGTATTTGTTATAATTAACTAAAATGTCTAATGAATTAACGAAGTTTAATAAATATTTTTAACATTTTTTTTTTCTTTAAGCGTTAAAAGTTTAATCTGTTGTCGCTTACTTAATGAGATTTGGCAAAAAGCAATTAAAAAAACGCCAAAAATTATATTCCTTGAATTCATTTTTTTTTCACAATTTTTTTCTAATTTTAATAGAACTTTACTCGACACTTGTTGAAGAACTAAATGTGAAAATAAATTATTCAATGACTAAATTTATACGTTTATGTTATCTTAGATGTATGAGATATGATAACAAGACCTGAAAACAAAAGTTCTCCAAAATGCGAACAGAATTTAGCTGATAAGAAAAAGTAAATTTTAGTGTATTTTCGAAATTCTAGCCAAACATTAATTTAAACAGATATCTGCCCATTATCGAAGTATTTTGTAATACGCAACACGTGGTATATTAATCAATAACAGGGTTTTCCAACAAGGACAGCTAAATCCTGACGTAGTATATCGACTGTGTTGTTTATTAGCGTCGGTTAATCTGCTGTTTTAAGTCTAGTTTACAACTTATTTAAATAATTACAACTTTGCAATCGAAGCTAATATTAGTTGTTGCAAATGATTTTCCGTGACCAAAAGTTAACAGCATGTATGTAGATTATGTATATTTTGAGCAAAATCATTGGGTATTTTGCCAATCTAGCCGGACATTACTTTTATTTTTTAGTTTATATTGGCCCTAAAATTTACTGAGTGCACGTAGATGAATAAAACTTGACAGAAAAATCTGCTATGGTCATAGGCTATTAAAGATGAAAAACAAGAAAAAATAGAAAAAGGGGAAAAAGTTCCCCTTAAAAAAAAACCAATCTACCTCTGAAAAATTCAAATTTTTTTTTTAATTTTCAAGTCATTTTGTTTTGCAATTACAACTTTTAATGTCAAGGAATGTTAAAAAACTTAAAGTTGGACTCAAGAGATTCTAAAATGCCTTTTTTGCCCCTCCCATTTCTTTGAGGGCTGAAATAAAATATTATTTGAAAAATGAATGATTAAATGCGCCTTAAACCCAGTGAAATTAATTTATATGGGCAGTGGGGAAGTATCCTTCCAATGCCAATCCCCGCCTCCTAAGAATATTACTAAAATGATATTCTTGTAATTTGTTACTTTATAGTATTTTATTTATCTGAAGATAATTATTTTTTTCATAATTTAACTTATTTATGAATGTTTCGAAAAGTTTTATTAAAAATTGTTACAATTAATTTATAGAAGAACTGCTCCTTTGCACTAAGATGATAATGAGTACCATGGTCCTTTTTCGTCTAATTCTTCATAGACCTCTTCTGAAGCATTAAGTATATGTGAAAGCATAAAAAGTAATAAGTTTGGAGTGGATCTTATACTAGTAAATGGCGGGTTAGACGAAAAACGCGCAACGCTTTTTTCTACAGTATAAAAGTAAAGATCGTAAGTTTTATCTTAAAAACTTTTTACTTTTTTTTACAAAAAATTTACAAAAATCCTTTCTTTAATTTCAAAGAAAATTTTTAGCTGCAAAAATATCGTTTCACAGGAAAAAAATCGGTACAAAATCTTTATTCGTTTAGTCACAAGAAAATGTACTGCAAGCCTCTCAAAATCGTATAAAGTCAAGTGTCTTAAAACGACAAATCTTAAGCAACAGCTTTAAAAATTTACTATAAGATTCAGAATTTTGTTATGTATCCAGCTTCATACTTTAAGATTTACAATTCTCAAAAATAAGTTTTGGCCTTATGTCCAGCTAGATTGGCAAAATACCCCTTTGTGCGATGCTATGCTTAGCATCACGAATGAAAACCGCAATGCAGAAAGTCTGACATTAAAAGCAACATGACTTAAGCCATCGCTTTTATACAGCTAACTCATTTAGGTAGACTAACCGAGATTTACGCTTTTCATGCCACTGCAGGTGGACGTTATATACAACAGATTGTGGCAAACAAATTAAGAGTTTGTAATTTTAGGTTTTTAAAATATGATATTGTTCTGTATTATTTCACTTTTAAATTAAAACTGACTTTTTAAATTTAATTTTATTCTTGTAAAACCTTAAAATAAAAAATAATTTGCATGGTAATGAAAATATGTGTCAGCAATTATGCAATTCTTGCATATATTAATATTTAATGTTTTTTATATTAACATATATAAACCCCAAAGAAAAATACATTTTCTTTTGTAAATCCCAACTTAAGATTACCCTTCCTAATGGATAGACCCTTTATAAGGTGAAGCTATTGTGTTTGTGCCATTCTCATCACCACTGTGTAGTGATATGGTTCTTGGAAATAATTTTTTTTTTTAAATTCTTAAAGCTTTATATTTTTAAAGAAGGTTATATCTACTTAATGTTAGCATCCAAATTAAACAACTGAAGTGCTATTTTCTATTATCCCGATTAATTATTAAAATCGCAGATATTGATTATTGAGGGTGAAAGCACATATCGATGGCCATTTCGCTACAGCTTGCTAAGCTCTTCTTCTTTTTGTTTTCTGAGATACCATTTCAAATAACTTTTCTTTCTTTTGAGTTTGTTTTTAGCTATTTTGATAACTTTAAAATACATACGAGTACACATATAAGTACACCCTATTCTGGGGGGTTAATCTCTATTGCGATGCGAAAGAAAAATAAAACGTAATCGAAAAATGTGTACTCTCTGTTGCGTTTTCGTATCTTTCTTCCTCATTTAATTAATTCTCTTTCGCAAATATGGTATCACCGCACTCAGTATTGCGTGTCGCAATGCGATAGACAGTAACCCCCTGTTTTTACACGACATATTGGTCGTGTGCAAAAATAGGTGATTAGTTCCCTGTCTCCAAAACCTTTTGAATAAAGTAAAAAACAAGGACTTTTTAAAACAAGTATTCATTTTTAATTTAGTAAATCACATGTGTACATAAGTATATTATATATAAATGTTTTTTTGACCTTTTTATAATATATATAAAAATTGTTATTATTTATAAACTGGCCTAGTGCTTAAAAAATTAGAAAAGAAAAACATAATTATTATTATGTTTATTTGCACTCTAACCTCAAAAGTAATTCAAATTAAATACATATATCTCAAGTTAAGTAACTAGAAACAGTTCTTTATGTCAAATAGCTATGTAGTTAACAAACAAAAATAAGTTGTTAAATTTTCATGAAGAAAAAAAATAAAAATGTCTTTCCCAAACACGTTAAGTTGATCCAAGCAGTAAATTGCTTGTATCCACAAAAAGGGAATTCCCCTAAATTTGTGATATGAACATATAGAGCATTTACTTCTATAACGTCATAAATCAAAAATGTTTATTTCGAGATAATAGCAGTGTAAGTTTTTGACTCGTTCTCACAAGCAAGCTGGTATCAGGCTACTTAAGTTCCCACTACAACTATTTAAATGATTCATAAATAAAAAACCATTTAAGAAAACTTTTATTAGTTATATAACAAAGGCGAGGTCTTGGACAAACTATGTTGGATATTTGAATTATGATAATAAGTTAAATAATATCCGATATTGTATCGTGAACTAAAATATGTCGTTATTTGTGAAAAGAAGAACGGAGTATTACTTAATAAAATTTTTCATAAACACAGCCATAAATAAAAAAAACATAATATTCTAAAAGTCATTACATTAAAAAAAAATTAAACTCATATTAAGGTCTCTGCAAAATTGCAAGGAGCAAGAAATATGTAAATCACTTACTTCTGTAGAAATTACAGACTGCATAATAAAATAAAACATTCAGGTGAAGTGTACGAAATGAGTCTAATAATAACGAGTAATATTATCCAAAATTATTTCATATCAGTAATCATTACCAAAGGCACTTATCTATCGATTGGAAAACTTTAAATAATGTGATTTGTTTTGGTTTGCTAAATTCGTGAACGATATAATAACAAGTTTTTATTTAATAAAAAAATAACATCATGTGTATGCCTTCAATCAAACTTCAAAGAATCCATAAATATACTTAATTTGGTTTCTTTTGATAGCTTGAGTGGTCAAGCGATTGTTTAATTAAACATGTCATTTTACCTTCAAGGCATAATAATTTCTTTTTTAAGAAATAAAGTATCTTTGAATAAGTAAAATTATTTGCTTAGCAGAGGCGGTCGCATTGAAGCACGTAACGGGGAAAGAAAAAGTCTCAACAAAATTTGTTTCCTATTTGTTGTAAGCGAAAACATTTTAACGAAGAAACTAAAAGCTACTATACATCTATAAGCGAATAATTTAACTTACATATGTATATTACAATAAGGTTTCAGCTTGTTATTATATCTGGTAGAAAGTATAAGTCAATGGTGTAGCGAATTTATTTCTTTAGAAAAGAAAAAACGGATGGCATTGGGCTCTGGTATATCACGCAATTTGCGTTAGATCGGCCCATTCTAATGAAAGCATGATGATGTTATCTATGGCGAGCATAGATTTTCATACGTTATTTTCTTAAAAGCGCAGCGCTAACGAAGGTATCAATAAGCAAAAAAAATATTTTTTGAAGACGGACCTACACCTAAGGAATAGGAATAGCGTCTTGAGATTATACAACATAACCATTCTATAGAAAATACGAAAGTACACAGTTGCGGCTAAAATGATTTTTGTTAAAGAAATTTTTCCATATCGAAATGCAATTCGTAAATAATGTTTAAATAGCGTTCAAAAATCAGTAAAAAAAAAACATTCTAAGCAACTCTGCAAAAGCAGCTCTAATTATTAAGCCTAATCTTTAGTACTTTTTAGAATTTAAATAGGTCACTCTGCTTATGTTTTGGCTTTACAAATATTACAAAATTTTTCATATTTCAAGTTTTTAAAATTTTTCGCAATTTAAATGATTCTTAAACTTTTTTCAAATAACTTTGATTTTGCTTAATTTGTAAACAATTGGGCACATTTTGTTTATGCCATCACTGATGCACTGAACGTAGTATTAACACCCGATAATACAATGGTAATAAATTAAGAGTGCTTGAAAAACTTTTATTATTTCCGAAAAAAAACTTGTATCAAATCATTTTTTATTTTAAACAAGTGACGGTGTTAAGATTGACTCATTATATTAGTATTCATGCGATAAGATTATTGAATCTTTATTTATTTATTTGGTAAAAAAAACAAAATGTTAAACATTTTAAATATAAATTATGGTCGTTAAAATATAAAATTAGTTCCATTTGACTGTAAATTTTTTTTTCTGCCATTAATTCCCATGTGATTCTTGTGCTTTTAAGATCATAGACGGGTGCCTTGCAGTTACAAAAATAAATTTTTACTAACATTGCTATGTAATTTTCTTTACCAGTAAAATAATACCGATTACATTCATAAGTGACAAATTATTTTACTGATACTGCAAATAAAATCTCAGGTAATTTTGCTGATTTTTTTCTGTAATCAGTGAAAATTTACTGGTAATGAAAATTAAATATCGGTATCAGTAATGCAGTGTACTACGTGAATAATTTTTGTGAAACATATAAGCCCCTTTATATCGTAAAGGTCTTACTTTTACTTCTATGGAAGAGTGCAAAAATACCCTGGAATTGAAAAAAGGACGTGTTAAATGTTTAACAAAAATATTTGTAATAAACTTCTATTATACGTCTTCAAACACGTTTAAATTCAAAATTTAACCCGAACATCAGAAATAAGTCAGAACCATTGTAATCCTAGCTGTATGCGATGTGGCACCTTCTTGTTGATACCACAGGTTAATAAAGCCCAAAGCATGCAGTTTTGCCGTTAAATAGTTTCCAATCATATCACGATGTCGCTCCTCATTCACAGTTACCGTTACGCCGTTTTCATTTTCAAATAAATCAGGTCCAATGATTCCTCTTGACCAAATTGCACACCTGACTGTCTTGACTTAAGGGTTTTACATTGCACAGAACCAATTGTTCTTTATATACATATCCATGTAAATAAAAATGTGCGTCGTAATGGAATATAATTTTTGTATGAAAATCGAGGTTATCATAGACGAGCTGTAACATCCTATTGGCATATGTATGCTGACGTAAATGGTCTTGTGGAAGAAGCTCTTATGTCAACTGAATCTTAAATGGAAACAAATGCAAATCCTTGTGCAAAATTGTGTCAAAGTTGTTCTTTAAAGAACAAGCTTCTGAGCGCGGCGTCGAATTGAGGTTGATAGAGTGTTTTAAACAATTTCTTAAGCAGCATTAATGCTTTTAGGCAATGCTTGCGATTATCATCTTCAGACTCTCCTTTTTCGAAATCATTCACTACCCCAAAAATTTACGTAACTTTCTCATAATCATCGATGATTGATTTTGTTAAAATGTTTTAACGATTAAAAAACGTTGGATTATCGAATATTTTCCCATAATAAATTTGCCACGTTTCTACTTTACAACTGTTAAATATGAACTGTCAAAACTAATGTTTACCAAAGTGGTGGAAAAACAAAGTAGTATACCTTCCCGGCCGACACCCTATTGAAAGAAGGGAGAGGATCTTTCTGTCCTATTCCAATAGAAATGGCCAATCATTAACTGTAAAAAGAAGTGAAATTATTTTAAAACCACATATTCGACTTACATTCTGCAGCACTGATGTTTTCAATGGCTCTAGCAATTGTTATATTCTTTTTTATCGTGCAATTGGAATTTCTCTCCTAGTTAGGTCGAGAAGAAATAAAGAAATAACAATTTTTGATTTACAATTTATGTGCGGTTTCTGTATTAAATTTTTTGAGTGATTCCTATATAAATTTTCTAGACGAGTCGCTCGCTTTACAATCGGACAAGATGTTAAGATACTACAGAACTTTTTCCAGTTTTTCCTCAAATCCTCCACTAGAAACAAGACACTTCAAATTTAATCTGGTCTTATGCAAGCCATACACGTTGCGACAGATTGCAATGTTTGTGGTGTAGTTGTACGAAGTTGCGTGTTGGTTGTACGAAAGATCAAAAAGTTTTGATTTTTTGGCAAGTTGTACAACTCGATCGCAACGTTAGTGGACATGTCGCACAACATTATTCTATTTTACTTTCATTTTCGTAGTGGCACCATAAAAAAACACATCGCAAAAGTATTCTATACATTCAAAGAAAATTTCAATTATTAACATTATGAACTGTTTTTAAAACTGAACCAATCTGTAAGTATACTCTATCAAATTATAAAAATTTTTTTTCAAAATCGGTTGAGAAATGACTGAGTTCTGCAGGCACAAGCATTAAAAAAAGCAATATTCAGTCAAATTAATAACCTTCTTTTTTGAATTCGGTTAAAAATGAAGTTGTGCTGCGCGATTGTACGCAAGTTGTATAATTTGTAGGCAAAACACCCAACTTTATTACTAGCAAAGTTGTACAACAGGTCGCAACGTGTATGGCTTGCATTATAGTTTTATAAAGATTTTACTTTATAGGCGATTATAAATAGAAATAAAGACGCTTTAACAAACACATATGGAGGTAATTCGCAACGATTTAGAATTTAATTAGATGATAAGACTTGTGATCCGTTTTTTAGTCAAAGTACTTTAGCTATAAAGTCTTATATTGTTTTTATAAAAGACTTTAACCTAAGTTTAAAAGAACCAAAAAGTAAAGAAAAATGTATTTTATTTCATATTTCATCAATTACTCAAAAAACTAACTTAAGCCTGATCGGCTTTGCTCTTCGTTAACTGTTCAACATTTGGTGTAAGTAATTTTAGAAAATTGTCTTCTTAAGTTTGGTCAGACCAGTTATCGTTAAGAATTATTCTTTATGTTGTTCTTTTTTGTTCCCAAAGTTATTTAACCAAAATTTCTTATATATACCTACACAAATCCTTTATGAAACAATTATTATGTCCTTAAGCAAAATAGCGCCCCAATTTACATGTTAAAAGCGCACTCACAAGAACACTTACTGCCGCACACATTCAGGCAGGCATGACCTCCCCAACAAAAACTAAAAACGATAAAACAAATTAAAAGCGCACATTCTGCTAAGGACCATATAAACAAATTGAATAATTTCTTATTCTTCCGAAACGATAAACAAATAAAGTATAAAAAAAATAATAAATTATATAAGAAATGATGCATAAATAATGCAAAAGAAAAGTGTAAAAAGCACTTGAAGAAACAAGTGTTTGTTGTTTTTTGTTTGCATCAAGCAGTTTCACATGTAAAAATTTGTGGGTCACACTTGCATGTTAAATTGTCAGTGATGTTAATAAATGAAGTTTTAACATTCTTATGTTCTACAAGTTGACAGCCAGATACACGTGTGAGGAGAATTATGCTTGTGCAACTACGGTCAAGTGTAGAATTTAACACTAAACTTGTCAAAGTACAAACTCTCAAGCCAGAACAAAATAAACGAAAGCAAGAGAATATTCGACATAACATTAAAAGAAATTAACATAAATCAATGAAATATTTGTTAAAAACTTGATACAAAGTTGTTGTGTTGTTCATCTTTTTTATGACAAGCATTTTTTTATTTTTATAGCATTTGTTGTGTTTGTCCTGCACTAAGTGCACACAGTTAATCAGTCAGTTGTGTTCTTTTTTTTCTGGCAAGGATTCTTAATGATTTTTAAATGATATTTGCATTTAAAAATTTAACCTGAGGCAAAAAATAATATCATTATTTGTAATTTTGTTAAAATGTTTATATAGTGAAAATATTCATTTGTTCATTATTGCAAAGTAGTTTTCTTTAGTTAAAAACTTAATATTGTGCTTGGAAAATTTAATACTTTTGGTAGCCTTGGTTTCACAC
Organism: Gymnosoma rotundatum; assembly: GCA_916610165.2. Classification (NCBI taxonomy): domain Eukaryota; kingdom Metazoa; phylum Arthropoda; class Insecta; order Diptera; family Tachinidae; genus Gymnosoma; species Gymnosoma rotundatum. Next base: position 79,653,741 of record OU744340.1, read on the forward strand.
ATTTGTTTGTTTCAGTAGGAAATTATTTTATTTTTAATTTTAAAATTGTTTAGAAAATAATTTTGTTTGTATCACTGAAATATAAATATGTACGAAACTTATGAGCCTTTATATCAATGGCCCATATTCATAGTTATAGACTTAAGTCGACTCTTGCTAAAGTATAGTCTAAACTAAAAACTCTTATTATCTTTTATAAAATAATTTGTGCTATTTTTTAAATTATCTCGATTAAATTAATAAACGATATTCATTATTGAGGGTCAAAGGACGTCTCGATGGCCATTTCATTATTGCTTACTTAGCTCTTCAGGAAACTTTTGACAAACATTTTAAATAAACTAAAATTTTTTTTCAAACAATAAAGCAAAGCCAAAAAAGAAAGTTTAAGCACAAGCAGACAAAAGTAGAAGTTTCCTGAAGGGTTAAGTAAGCGGTTACGAAATGGCCATCGATAATCGATATTATTTAAAAAATAGCACAAAGTTTTTTTTATAAAAATTAAATAATTTCAAAAATATTCCCGTGTCTTTAATTTAGCTCTTATTATATTTTTTGCTTTCATAATCAAAAATAAAGTATACTTCAAGTTGAATCGACTTTAACTGGGTTTCAACTGTAATTTAATATGTGTTTTCATACAATTTCGTAACAACCATAAAAAATGTAATCTTGTTTTTATTCTGTTCAATTTTGTATAAAAATCAAATTATGAAAAATTTGAAACGGTTTATTCATATAAACATCTAGATATTATTTTGGTCGTAATTAATTACAGATTCGTTTGCGGACTCTAAAGAAAGTAAGAGGCTGTAAAGCCATGCAGGTAGATATGCGCGCAATCGAGTAGTATAAAAGTTAACGCCGTAAAGGCTGTCATAATGATATTACTATTCTTCAACAGCAACTGAGTTGTGGAAAATGACTGCACTTAAAGTTTTAGTAATGAAATGGCTAAAAATTCTAATAAAATTTTAAAAAATCCTCCGAAATGTACAGTTGCAGAGGTAAGCAAAATAAAGTTTACTTTCCCCGCTCTAAAAAGACAAATTTTCACATGCTTTTTAATTTGGCAAAAAAAAAAAAAGAAGGTGTTGTTAAATGAGTTAAAACAGCTGTAGCTAGTTTTAAACTTAGAGTCGACTTCAACGCCAAAAGTATATCTTAAACTATCTATGAATGAACTAGAGTCGACTTTAAAGCAAAGCCGAATTTAGTTCTCTTATTTTTAACTATAAATATGGACCAACTATTTTAAATTAATTTTTATTTGCTAAGCTTAAAAAATACAGAAAAACCAGATTAATCAATTTATCGAACAGCTGTTTAAATTTAACATTAATTCTATTTTACAGACCAGTTGGACAGGCGAGGTTTCGGCCTAGCTCGTTGTTTTAATCCTCTTAGGTAGTTCCGACACTTCACACCAGCCACGAATTCGAACATTGCCGTAAGAAATTTTGATATTAAAATGTACATGATCTAAGGTGAATTAATATTATATCTTTATATATAAAAAAAATGGTTGCAAGTGCGTTGTGACTTTATAACTCATGGTCGGTCAAACCGAATTCGATTAAATTTTTAGGATTTTTTTCGCATGGTCATGTAGATAGTTTCGTGGTTTGCACGAAATCGGTCGACACGTTCGTGAGTTACGACTTATCATCATGAAATACTGTATCGATTGGAATAGTGAAAAGTGAAATTTTTGTCGTTTACACAGGAAACTGTAAGGGGAAGTGCTTTAAAATTACGTAAAAGTAACTTTCATATTCGCGTGCATAATCAAATAAAAAATTTGGCTGGATTGAGTAGCGAAGCGCACCTGGAATAGCTAGTTTATTTATAATAAGTCTGCTAATTGAAAGTGTTTAGCCCTTTGGTATACCCTTCAAGTTTAATTTAATATTCAAATCAATGCTAACAAAACCATGTTTTGCTTTATTTCTATATGAAGTACCACTTTGCTTTGTCTTAATGTAGGGTGCATACGCATTTGACTTTTGCATAATTAGCACATAAAAATAAATTGGCTTTTAAGTACAAACCTTTATTATAAACAAATTTTTTAAATGAATAAATTGTTACCTTTTTAAGCAACATAATATGAAAAACAAAAGGGTTCCATGTTCGATTTAATTTGCATAACAACAAAAAACAGTCACATTGCAAAGGCAACAACACAACTTAATTAAAGTCAACACTATCACATTTCTGTAATGAAAATAAGAAATCTAGACATAAAGTTGGATCAAAACTTAACAATTGGATGATACAGATAAACCATTATCTTAAAAGCGTTTTAACTAATTTGTTTGTATCATATGAACCGTCATTAAAATATTTTGTTAAAATTTGTAACTTCGTACCTAGAATTTTCAGTTTTTCTTTTCAATATTTTTAAAATAACCCGGCTAATAAAATTTTGCAAACTTTATATGGGAATATTTGTGCCTATTTTTTCTATTAAACTGTAGATAACGTGCTAATTGTCAGAAGATGATGTAGGTAATCGATTTCGATATTGATTTGAGTCACTCTGCCTTTTTCTACTGGAAAGCAAATAATTTAATACTTATATTTTTTTTTAACAAGTAATTTAATTTTTTTAGAAGCATAAATATTATAATAATATATTATGCCCATGTAATGACCGATTTATCTACAAAAAAAAATTCTGACCCACTGTGCATTTTTACACGCTGCAAAATAAATTCAAAGAAGAAAATGAAAAATGAACTTAAGTAAGCTTGAAAACTAAATTTTTACTCGTATCAGCAGCAGCCTTAGTTACATTCATCTGCAGGATTGAGGCTTTGAGTAATAATACTAGAAAAAAATCATCTACAAAATCAAATTACATTAGGTATTGGGGCACCTTTGTATCACATCAAATTACATGAACTATTTTAATACCCTTTAATTTATAATTTAAAATGTTTGACTTTGTATTATACCAAACAAAGTAGTGATCGGTCTGTCTTATTTTCAAGCCATATAGGTCAAGTTACATTAGTTTGGGAACACCCTTTAAAATCTAATGACGTAATGTAAACTTGCTGATATAGCGATATAAGTTTCAGAAGCCTGTCTATAAATTACATCAACTATTGAGACACCCATTAATTTCCAATTCCAAATTTTATACTTGTTGTTATAGCGGAGTTAGCAATAAAGGTTCTTTAATATTTTCAAGCGCCTGTCTGTAACTGTTTAGAAGTATGGCCATATATATGAAATTATATGAACTATACGGGCACCCTTTAATTTATAATTTTGAATATTTTATTCTTGTTACTGTTACAGTCAGATTATTTATTACCTAACATTTGCCATAAATAAGTATGTTTTAAGAACGATATTTATATTAAGATTGTAATTTCTTCCAAGTCAACGAACTTATGGAATTTCTGCAATAAGAGATTGCATAAAACAAAACATAATAAATAAAATTGCATAAACAAAAAATTGTTAGTTATAATTTTAATTAACATCAGCTTTTTGTAAAGGGATTATATAAAAGGGCAGAGAGGTTTAAACAGTTCATGACATCCATATTTTTCTACTTTTTTTAAATTTATTATTAAAATAATTATAAATCCATAACTTCTCACTTGTAAAACCTGAGACACAAAAATTAACAAAGAGTAATAATTTTATTAATATGAAAATTTATTAGTTGATTAAAGTAAATTAACGCAATAATTTTATAAAATTTTCTTGCAATTGTTTGTGAAGTAAGAAATAATTGTGAACTTGAATAAAATTTTCATTTCGCTGAAAAATGACTTTTACTGTTTAATGTTAAATTATTATTATTTTTTTTTTTTTTGTTAAATTGTGAATTTTTTAGCCGACTTCAAAAAAAGAAGGGGGTTAATAATTGGCCTGAATGTTGCTTTTTTAATGTATGTCGTTTCTGAAATAATTTTATAAATTTTATATTTATTTGATAGGTTATGCTTACAAGTTGGTTCCGTTTTAAAAGCAGTTCATAATAATAAAAATTAAAGGGGGTCCCCACATAACAGTAAGTGTATTATGAACCGTAAAAAGCGCCACTTAAATATTAAAAAAACTGCGTAACTCTGTACTTCCTAACAGCACAAAGTAATAAAAAGAAAAAAACAGAAAAAATCAAGGGTGACCTATTAGTTACATTAATTGACCTATATGGGCCTATCTTTTGAATATTTATAGACAAACGCTTACAAATTGGACAGAATGTCGATTTCTATGATCTCTATAATAACAAATATGAATATTCAAAATTCTAAACTAAAGGGTGCCCCAATAGTTCATTTAATTTCATGTATGTGGCCACACTTTTAAACAGTATAAAATTTGAATTTGGGAACTAAAGGTTGTCCCAATAGTTATTATAATTTTATGTTTGTGGCCAAACTTTTGAACCAATATAGCCAGACAACTGAATTTTACCTGGATTGCTAAGTCCACTGTAACAAAAATTTTACAATTTCAATTTAGAAATTAAAGGGCGTTTCCATAATTGATGTAGTTTCACCTATATGACCCTATCATTTGACCCGTTATATACATACACTTGAAAATTAGACCTAAGTTTTCTAAGTCCGCTAAATCAACAAGTATACAATTTGGATTTGAAAATTAAAGAGGGGTCCCAGTAGTACAAATAACTTATGTATGTATGTGGCCAAACTTTTAAACCGTTTTAATCACATAGCTGAAATTTCTTTTCTATTTTGTAAGGTTTAATTATTTTTCTGAATTTTAAATGTTTTGGTAATTTTTTTGTTTTCTACAATTTCGAATCTTTGTTCTTTCTATCTTCGGTTTTTGAACTTTTCGTATTTATTAAAAAATAACAATTTTTGATTCTCTGATATTTTTTTGTTTTTAAGGTAAATTTTGCATTCTACGTAAAATTCTTATTATTGAAAATATTTACATTTTAGCAGTCAAAATAATACCTACAATTAGGAAACACAAAACTTTTTAAATATTTAAATAGTTTTATTTCCCTTAAATTATTTTAATAACTAATAAGTCGTAGCTTATAAAGTGATTGTATAGGAACTTTTTTTTTAAATCAAAACTAAAAATAGCCACTCCAATAACGTTACAAAATCCCAAACTGTTCAAAAATGCTGATACCTTTACTAACAACCAGATGGTAAAACATCACTATTTTCAAGTAACAAAATAGTATTTTAGTAAATTTAGTATTGTGGCCTTTTAACAGGCATTAAATCACCTCTCCATGGGTGCAGAATATCGCTTGCTGTTTTGTCGTACAAAAGAAAATTTATTTAAGGTTACATGGTCACTGACCATTAAATAGTTTATAACTCTTGAACAGATTTTGTTTTTTCCTACCTTTAAACCTTTTATGTGACGAAAAAAACGTGCTGATTGTGAGAAAAACAAAAAATTAATGCCTTGGCTGGGTAAAGTTGATTTTAAATAAAATTGGAATCTTTATTAAATGTGACATTAAATCAGTGGGATAAATAAGCCCTGCTGCAAATAAATTTGTTTAAATAAAAGATGTCAGGAAATAAATAGAAAACATGCTAACAAGAGAAATTCTGCACAATAGCTTTGAAAAAAATCCTTAAATTCCTTTATAAGCTGCAGAAAAATAATAAATATTCGACAACTCATCAGTGTATTACAAGAGATTAACTAAAATGCTTCTTAACATTTAGCACCTCATTAAAATTAAAAATCAATAAACAAGTGAGACAATTTTTAAAATGTTAAAATGGAATTTTAAGACAGCTTCTCTAAACCAAAATAATTCTACTTGTTAACAAATAGAAAATAAAGTATAAAATGAAACCTAGTTCCGAATTTTTAAATAAGAAATTCTTTGAAATGGAATTTTTGCAGGTCACATAATTGTTTAAGAATAAACTGAAAGTAAACATTTGTCATATGACTGCCAGCTAAAAGCAAATCTTAAAGAAGCTTCAAAACGGATAAAATTAAGTTGACTCTTCCATAATTTGCTAATATTTCTATTTTATTTTTGATTCAATACAGAAAAATCTACGTAGAATGTTACAGAATTGAACCATAAATCCAAAACTTAATTTCTATTTAATGTGTTGCGATCACATATATATTACCTTTTTTCTATAGAGAATTAGACAATATCCATACAATATCCAACAAATTTTTCACTGCAAATAAGAAAAACCATGACACAATTACATAATTTTGTGAACTAAAATCGTTAGATTAATAAGCAGATGATTTTGTTTAAAATAATTTGACACGAGTCTACAAAGTGGCAACGTAATTGCGGAAGGTCAATGATTAGTATCAATTTCCTGCCGTCTCCAATAATAGAAAAATTTTAACCCTCCACCCATAGGAACAATAAAAGTGTTTTTCTGGGGGGAGGGGGGTGGTCTATAGCCCATAAGTAATTATTTCACAATTTAAAAATTCGATTAAATGGGGAGAACTCTGGGTGATTTATTTTGTTCTAAAGACGGGTTAGACCTCCCCAGACAGTCCTTTAAAAGCCAATGTGTTCGCCGACATAGAAGATCGCTGCTAGCCGTTATTTTCATCCTGAATTCAATACGAACTGGCATTAAGTACCCACCTCAACTACGCCAACTTTGGTTTGCAAGTATTCTCTTGCAGCAAGTCCGTTTCAGCAACCTTCAAGCGATCTAACGACACGTTCTACGCTGGTTGCTGGGATAGCTGCAGCGGAGTCCAGGGTCGTTGCAATTTTATTTATCGTCCTAAGACGGAAAGGAAATAAAACAATTATTGTTCGGGAAACGTTATAAACTTCAATTTATGTTTTATTCTCCTTATTCTTAAGGCTATAGCGACGGCTAACTAACGGTCGGGAACGAAACCACCAATCTCAATAGCGGTTGTAGCAAGCGAGCTGCGGTGAAACAGTCAGCGATAGCGACGGAATCCAGCCGATTAAATTGTTTTCTTGTCACAATATTTTTTTAGACAGACTGATTACCGTTACAAGAAAGTAACGCAGAATAAAGAATTTGAACTTGAAGATTGATGCAACGTATCCTGCCAAATGCTGCCATTTTTAGCTTAAATTTCTTACACTATTACCACGATTTTAGAAACAATGTTTTACAAATACTTATTTGCTATTTCCATCCATCCTTTTTTTACTCTACTTAGTGCTTTGGAGTTACAAAAAATAAACCACCATGCAGTGTCGTATTTAATTTCAATCATACTTGGGACTTTTTAATTACCATTGAAAGTTCATTGGTATTGTTTGAAATAATGACAATGAAAGAAATTTAACTACCATTTAATGTCAATGCTTTTAGTAATGCCATTTAAAAATAATGCTCTTTAAGATGTGTATTTAGTGCACAAGGACAAACAATACAATCGTTAGTGAAAATGATTTAAAACCATTTAATCATTATTCAATGGCAATGATTTTGATTTCTAACTGATTATCAATGAAACCTTTACATTTAAAAAGTATTATCATTAGTGAAATTAATGATAGTGCTAAACAAATCATTACCTATATTTATCATTCAATGCTTCAATCCAATTACTCCCGTGTATGCTTTGGAATAACTTATCGTAAGGGTGTTTATTAGAGCTGCAAAACCATCGATAGCTCTTTATAATTTCAATAGATTGCTTAAAAACTATCGATGCTATCGATTTTTTTAAGTGCTGCTTTTGAAAACTAAAGCTGTCCGATACAATCGATAGTCATTTAAAAATAAAACTTTCGGTATTATCGATAGTACTGATTGTTTCACTGGTTTATTAAAGAGATTCTGTAAATCAGCAATTATCTGTAAAAATCAAGTTGCTCATGTATAGCAGACAACAAAAGGCAATAACAATCGCACTGAATAAATCTACGAAATATGAATAATAATATTAAAATAGTTTAAAATAAATTTGATTGTTATAAATTGTTTATTTGGTTCTATACTTTATTTCTTATCTTTTTTAATGAAAACAAAGTAATAACAAACTGTAAAAATTATCGTATTATTACCGTATCGTAAATTGTATTTTAAAAGTGATAAGCTTTTGTTTTGAAGTTTCCTCTTATTAATTATGAGGTCACTCAAGAACCAATAGAGTTGTTTTTATTAAAACACATTAACACTTTAACATGCTCAATATACGTACACTTTTTGGGTATTGGCTTAGGTATTAAAAAATTGAAATGAAATGATATTTTAGGCCGAAGCTAGTTTTCAAATCATTTAGTCATAAAATGGAAATAAATATTTATTTGAATAAAGTTTTTATTTGACCTTTTTAATAATTAATATATTCATTTAATTTTTAAGCACTAGGTCAGAGTTATAGACATTTAGTAAATAAGAAATAATTTTGTATTTGTTACAAAAAATTTTTTATTTGACAAAATAATTTTTTGTTTGTTAAAATATGTTAGTTTGAATAATTTTTTATTACATTTTGTTGTTGTTGTTTTTTTTTTCTTTTTTTGTTGATTCAATAAATAATTGTTTTCCTGATGATGCTACACAATGGAGTAGCGAAAAATCGAGAATATATATAAAAATAAAAAAGAAATAGTGCTTAAAAATTAAATAAATATATTAAATGTTTATTTGTTTAAATTTTATTTATTTGTTTTGTTAAAATTAAATTATATATATTGCTCATATATTAAGTTAGAGAATAATTTTCTATCCTATGATTAAGAGTATAAGTAGCTATTTCTGTTTTATAGGTTTAAGGTAGGAGCGATACTTGGTTAGTTACGTGACACAGCCACAATTCCAAAATCTTCGGTTTTTACTTCGACAGTAGACCTCCTCTAGAAACTTCCAGCTTTTAAAATTTTCTGGCTAAATAATTATAAATATTTAATTTTTATCCTACTTTCCACACAAACTTAAAATATCAAAATCACCAATCATCAAACGTTAAACATAGATTTTTCAACTGATATTTATAAATATACAATTTATTTTGCTTGTTTTAAATATTAAACGACAATATTTTTCTGTAAAATTTAGAAGTCGAAGATGTTTAAAATTAAATATTTTTTAACTACTCCTTACATTGCTAGAAATATTTAAAGAGAACTCTTTAAGTTTAACAAGTAACACCGCATTTTCCTTTATGCTGCATTTTAATGTTCTCTATTACTCAGCAGGCCAATAACGTCGTTATAAAAAATATTGCCTTTCTAAGCTATTCATTTAAAAGAAATTTGTAGTGATAAACTAACTAAAAAGTATTATTTAAGTATTAAATTAACAGCAGCACATCTTTTACAGATATCTCACAGTCTAAAAACAATTTCAAGCTGGTTGAAAATATTTTCATTTTAAAGAAAACGTTAGTTAGAAATAAATAGACATATTCAAGTGCTGCATTTTTGCCACAGTTAGTGGACAGACAATAGTATTGAATTCTAATTCATATAAAAAAATAATTTTACAAAATAGTGTGTAAAAGTCACGCATTGAGAAGTCGTTTTATGCTTGTCATGCCCAGAATGTATTGGTCATTTTACTACTACTTTAAGTGTAATGCCTTGAATTGCAAACACCAAAAAATTTTGTTTTGTCAGTTTTCAACTTTCTTTTTAAAGAACTTGTTTGGCATTTCTCTTTTTTATTTAAAATTTTTTTGTTTTATTTTTTATTTCTTCACTTTCAATAAGAACTTTTTACAAAAATTAAATGAAATAATTGCATTATTTTGTTAATTAATACTCTTTTTTTAAGATCTTTATACACCGCCTTTGAACAGTTTTTAATAACTGTTAATGACATTTTTTCCGGCTACAACATCAGAAATTTCTTCGTTTAATAAACACATTTTGTAATTTTTTTATAATTTAAAAATTTTTCAAACAAATAAATTTATTTATATGTATGTACATATGTGTTTCGGTACATCCTCTCTACCATACATATTTTTGATATTTGTAATTATTTTTCTTTTTTTTTAAATTTTTAATTTCATTTTCTTTTTTGGGGCCAAAATAAATTATTATACCCTTCACCACAAGAAGTGGGAAAAGGTTATATCGACGTTTATCATTCCGTGTGTAATTTATACAATATCCATTTTTGAACCCAAAAATTATACATATTCTGACTTCATATAAATAGCGAAGTCGATTGAGAGATGTACGTCTGTTCGTCCGTGTTAGTGTTGAAATCAAATATGCCTTGGTAAACAAAAAAATTAAATATGTCAATCGATCAGATATAGTGTCGAAAGAGATGCTATCGGAAATCAGGATGATCGGTATATGTCCTTCGAGACAGCAGGCAAAACACCTGCATGTTATTTGGAGCAATAAAATAACTGCAAAAAAACAAATATATGGGGCGATAGAGAATTAAGAAAGAAGAAAAACCATCAAGTGAAAAAACTGGCGTTCGCCAATTTTTTCCGAGTTACGGGGCTCTAAAATTTGCAATTTTTTTAAAATATAAAAAGGGTATCATAAAAGCTTTTAAAGATATCTTTAAGGAAATACTAATTTTTTTTTTAAATGCCTGACCCATTGAGAGCCGGTGGCATTTTATGTAAAATTATATATATGCAGTACCAAAATTTTTTTATTTTTTAATTCTCTGTCCCCGCAATATTTGCTTTTTTGATTGGAGTTACTTCCCTAAACTAGATTTACATAGATGATGAAGGGTATATAAGATTCGGCATAACCGAACATAGTACTCTTACTTGTTAATAAGTATTAATGACATTTTTTCCTGTTACAACATCAGACATTTCTCCTTTTAATTTAAAATTTTTAAACAAATAAATTTATTTGTTTTTCGGTTCATCCTCTCATCCATATACAATATAATTTTGATATATGTAATTATTGTTTTTTGTTTTTTTTTTTTTGTTTTAAATTTTTTTGGGGGCCAAATTAAATTATTTTTGTTTCAGTTTAGTCAATTTCATTTTCGTTGGCATAATCCAGTTTTTTACTGTTATGAGTTTTACATCAATGTTGCCTTCAATTTCAATTAACTGGGAAAGAAAGGAAAGAATGAAATGAAAGTAATTTGAAAGGACTTAGTTTTACAAAAAAAAATAATTATATTATTTAATAGTTTTTGTCATACCTGGGATTTTTTCATTATCATTGAAATTGTTTGATTAGCATTGTTTGAAAAAATGACAATGAAAAAATATAACTACCATTTAATGCTAATGATCTTGAATCAAAATAATTGTTTTTATGACACAGAAATTTTTGATCACAGAAACTTAAAAAAACTATATGCATAAAATAAATAAATCTTAACATTCCTATAGATAGATCTATGCTTAAAAATTGTAATAATTTATAATGTTTAAAAGATATAGGTGTAAAAATTGATGTGTGAGATCAAATGTCACCTAACACCACAACTAGCAAATCTTATAACTTACACGAAATCATTAAGTGCCTCAATTTTCCTGAGAAAGTTAAAACACATATATTTCACCAAATTTTTCTAATATAAATACCATTTTGAAACAATGCTCTAATATACTTTAAGATGTGTACTTAGTGTACAAATACAAAGAACACGTTCATTAACGATAATGATCTTAAACAATTTAATCATTTGTCAATGGTAATTTTAAACTAATTATCTATAAAACCTTTTCAATTAAAGCATTACCATTACTAAAAATAATTATAATTCTAAAAAAACATTAATATTATTTATTATTTAATGCCAATGAAACTGTCAATTAATTAATCCATCTAATTAATTACTCCCATGTATGGTTTTTGTCGTATTTTTTAATTGTTTTTTTTTTTTTTATTTATCAAGTTATTTTTGGATTTATAAAGTTAAGCATATCCAAAATTTCTGAGAGGTTATTTTGCCTAAACTTTATTGATTCACTGTATATATTCTGAGTTCTTATGCATAGCGAAGTCGATTGAGCGATGTCTGTCTGTCCGTCCGTGTTAGTGTTGAAATTAAGCTTGCCAAGCACTAAATCAACTAGAAACAATTTAAATACGCTAATCGATCAGGCATAGTATCGAAAGAGGTGCTATTGGATATCAGAAAGATCGGTACTTCCAGGCAGCAAGAAAAACACCACGCCTACCTGTAATTTTTCCACATTTTTTGGAACAATAAAGTAACTTCAATCAAAAAAAAAAACAAATATTTGGGGCGATAGAAAAATAAAAAAATAAGAAAAAAACATGAAATGAAAAAATTGGCGCTCGACCATATTTTTCGAGTTAGGGGCCTCTGAAATTTTAAATATTAAAATGAGCACGATTAAAATCCTCACTAAGATCTCATCAAATCTTTAAGGAAATACTAAAAATTTTTTTAAATCCTTAACCCATTAAAAGCCGATGATATTTTTGTGTATAATTATACATAGTACTTAATTTTTTAACCGACTTCAAAAAAAGAAGGAGGTTATACAATTCGGCTGAATGTTGCTTTTTTTATATATTTGTGTCTCCAGAACTCAGTAATTTCTGATCCGATTTTGAAATTTTTTGGTAATATGATAGATTATGTTTACAGATTGATCCTGTTTTAAAAACAGCCCAGAATCTTAAAAATTAAAGGGTGTCCCCATACAACATACATATTTTTTACGTGTATAATGAATTGTAAAGGGCACTTTTGTAAAATTTAAAATGACTGCGTATTACTATATCTCCCAAAAACACAAAATTATGCAAAAATAAATCTAAATATTAAAGGGTGCCCCTATAATTGCTGAAAATTTACTTATATGGTCGTATCTTTTAAACCATTATATACAAACGCTTTCAAATTGGACAGAATGTCGATTGCTGTGACCGTTATAGTAGCAAGTATTAATATTAAAATTTATAAATTAAAGTGTGCGCCAATAGTTTATTAAATTTGATGTATATTGCCATACTTTTGAACAGTTGTAGACAGACGCTTGAAATTTACAACGAACCTGAATTGCTAAGTCCGCTAAAAGAACAAGTATAAAATTTGGATTTAAAAGTTAAAGGGTGTTCCAATAGTTAATGTAATTTTGTGTATGTGACCAAACTTTTGAACCGTTTTAGACAGAACGCTGAAACTTAAAAGTGACCTGTATTGCTAAATCCGCTATATTAACGAGTTTATAATTTGAATTTAGAAATTAAAGGGTGTCCCATTATTGATGAAGATTTACTTATATGAGCCTATCTTTTGAACCGTTATTGACAAACGCTTGCTAATTGGGCAGAATGTCGATTGCTATGGCCGTTATAGTAACAAGTATTAATATTAAGAATTATAAGTTAAAGGGTGCGCCAATAGTTCATTTAATTTGATGTATATTGCGATACTTTTTAACAGTTATAGACAGACGCTTTGAATTTACAACGAACCTGTATTGGAAGGTCTGCTATTACAACAAGTATAAAATATGGATTTAGAAAATAAAGGGTGTTCCAATAGTTGATGTAATTTCAAGTGTGTGGCCGTACTTTTGAATCGTTATAGACAGAATGCTGAAACTTAAAATGGACATGTTTTGCTAAGTCCGCTATATCAAGGAGTTTATAATTTGAATATATAAATTAAAGGGTGTGCCATAATTACTGTAGATTTACTTATATAGGCCTATCTTCTGAACCGTTAATAACAAACGCTTGTAAATTTGACTCAGTGTCGATTGCTATGGCCGTTATAGTAACAGCTGATAATATTGAAAATTATAAATTAAAGGGTGCACCAATAGTTCATTTAATTTTGTATATGGCCATACTTTTAAACAGTTGTAACTCCTCTATAACAACAAGTATAAAATTTGGATTTGGAAATAAACGAGTGTCCCAATAGTTGATATAATATAAAGTATGTGGCCGGATTTTTGAACCATTATAGACAGACAGCTGAAATTTACAAGGGACATGTTTTGCAAAGTCCGCTATAACAAGAAGCTTATAATTTGAATTTAGAGAGTAAAGGGTGTTTCCAAAATTAATGTTATTTGTTCTATATGGCCGTATTTTTTTAACCGTTATATACAAATACCTTAGTTTTAGACAGAAAGTCCACTACTTTTTTTTTTGGTATAATAAGAAGTATAAAAATGTTATATTATAAAATAAATAGTTGATATAATATGATGTATATGGGCAAACTGATGAACCGTTACAGACAGACGGTTAAAATTTAGACAGAACTTGATTGCTAAATCTACTACAATAGCAAGTATATAATTTGAATTTGGAAATTAAAGGGTGACCCTGTAGTGTCTGTAATTTAATGTATATTGAACAGTTGAACTTGTATAAAGTTTGGAGATATAAGGGTGTCCCGATAGTTAATATAACCTAATTTATGTGGCCATACACTTGAGCTGTTATAAGAAGACAGATAAAATCTGTTTTGAAGACGGTTTTTTTCGCAAGAATTATTTTTATAATTCTCTGTCGCCTTAATAACTACAAAATTCAAGTTCTCGTATTGACTTAGAGGACAACTGGCGCTACTCATATGCTCCTAATTGAAAATAATTTTTTTTTGTAATTTCAAGTGCACTTGGTTTAAAAAATACCGATATTTCAGCTTCTTAACTGCAATTTCTGACCACAAAACTTTTTTTCAATTTTTTTGTTTAAGTGTTTATTGTGTTTCACTCAAACTTTGATTGATGTGACATTTTTAGGATTCTCACCTTAACAGCCATAACAACACATATTTATTTCAAAAAATATAATAAAAAATTTATTTTAACAGAGACATAAATTGTGCAAATAAAAAAAATTTAACAACAAAAAAAACAAAACGCAAAAAGCATTAAGTAAAGAAAATATTGAATCAATCTTTATCATCTGATATGACGCATTTTTTGTGTGACTGATATCTATCATCACCTAAGTCACAACAACAAACATCAATTTTATGGAGGCGTCATTTTGGTCAAACAAAACAGAACATTGACGCTTTAAAACTGTCAACAAATATTTTCAGAAAAATTCATTGTTCAACTTTCCATTTGATGGCTGGCTGCTAACTCTTTCTGCTCTATACGATTCTGATCAATTGTATTCCTCAGAATCCTTTCAATTTTTAAAATTGAAATAAAAAAAAAACATTATTTTACGCTTGTTATTATGATTTATGGTTAAAATGTCATAAAATATCGAATTATAAAAACTGATTGTCGCATTGATTTCTAAAGTGCATTTTACCTAGTGCAGGATTTTGCTTAGAATTTCTGTAAAATAAAAAAATGATTCTGCTAGTGGCTTGATGATTTGTTATTCGTTGAGGTTGAGGTTGAAGAAAAATTGCTTGATTTTAAGTTATGATTTGGCAAAAATCGAAAGAAATAACAATTATTCTTAAAGATTAATTGCATATGGATTTACCAAACATTTATGACTTGTTATTTAAGTGGAAAATGCCGACAAAAAAATTAAAATGCCAGCAAAATATTAATGTCTTTTTATGAAAGGTTCAAAGATTTTTGTTTTTTTTTTTTCAAGGTTAAAATAAGTATAATTGTGATAAATTTTTTTTCCATTAAGTATTATCAAATTTACATGTTATTTTTTTGTATATGAAAGAAGATATTTTTTAGAGGAATTAAAAATAAAAATACAATTGCAACAGCAACGGCAAACTACGTAATTTTCAAAAATGTTTAGGTTATGCATTATATAAAAGTTAAAATAAATTTACAGGTTTATTATAAATCTCTTACTTAAACGTCTGTTGGAGCTTAAAGTATGAAAATAAAAATGTGGTTTTATTGTTTTGTCATCAGTCTATAATTAACTTTGCTTTTTTCATAATTAAAGGACACGAGGTGGCAACTTTGCTACTACAATTAACATGACTATTTTTAAGAATTAGTATTTAATTTTTTAAGGCTCTTATTAAAGGGTTGCTTTAAACCGCAGGCATGAAACATTTTTAAGTTTTCTTTGTCATCCAACCATTCAATCATTCTAAAAAGTAGAAGTTTTATAAATAAATTCGTCAAGTCATGCCCAATTTGCATGTGTTCGTTACGCTTGTAAGATATTTCATTGTTTTTTTTTTTTTCTTATTTTAAAATTCTTTTTAACAAGACTCATTTTGATTAAGTTAAAAATAAAAAAAAATAATAATAACAATAATAAGTAATAAACAAAAAAAAAAAAAAAAAAAAAGCCACCAAAAAACAACATTTAACTAGTGAGTGGATCGCGGAACTGTTTTAATAAGAGCGGTATTACTCGTATAATGTCACTACAACACATTAATTTACAACATATTCCTTTATGATTGGCAGCTGGACGCGTGGATAGTTGAAATATACATATACATAAGTATGACTGCTGATTAAATTTTTCAATATGCAGTTTTTTTTTATATTTTTCAAAACCATTAAAAATATAATGAGAAAAAGTATTCAACGCATGTCTAAAATTATAAACGAACGTAAAAGTTGATATTTAAGAAAATTTTTATGTCCTGTTGCATAAGTTTTTATTTAGATCAATATCAAGTTTTTATTTAGTTCAATATCAAGATAGTGTTTTGATATTTAAAACAAAAAAATTAATTGCAACAAAATACATTTTAATCTTAATAAACGAATTGATAGAATGATGCACATGCATGTAAGGCCATTACCCAATGTTACTTCAGTTTAATAATGAAAATGTAATAAAATTTGTACTTAGCTCTTAATGTAAATGAATCAAGAATATCTTAGAACGATACCTCTGTTAATCTATGCCGTAAGCTGGGCAGCATAAGCGCTAAACAATCCTTTATATTACCCACAGCTAGGATTTTGTAAGTTCTGCCTTTATTTTTGTAAAATATAATATATGTTTTCGATTGATGTTGGCGTTATTACCAATAACGTATTAAATAAATAATCTTTTTTTTTAGTTTATCTGCCCGTGTGCTCATAAAAATTCCCAAACTGTATGAATTTAACTCTTTTGGCCATTACATGGTACAAGGTATCCGCCGTGAAGGTATACTACTTTGTTTAGCCGCCATTTTGTTAAACATTAGTTTTGATAGCTCATATTTGGCAGTCGTAAAGTAGATACGTGGCAAATTTTTTTATTGGAAAATATTCGATAAACCAACGTGTTTTAATCGTTGAAACATTTTACCAAAATCAATCATCGATTACTGTGGCGACGAGAAAGTTACGTGAAATTTTTGGGATTAACCAGTTGCCAAAAAAACGCACTAATAATCGTGTAGTGAATAATTTCGAAGAAAGAGGGTCTGTAGGTGATAGGCCGAAGTATGGACCACAACGTACTGCAAGATCGGCTGTAAACATTACTGCTGCTTAAGAAGGTATTCAAAACAGTCCATCAATCCGTGCTCAGGAGCTTCGTCTCCTTGAAGACGAAGCTTGTGGCAACTTTGGCCCCAATTTGGACAAGTATTTGCATTTGTTTCCATTTAAGATTCAGTGGACAGAAGAGCTTTTTCCACAAGACCATTTACGCCGGCTCACACATACCAGCAGAATGTTACAGATCGCCCATGACAACCGCAATTTTCACGAAAAAATCATAATGAGTGACGAGGCAACTGAAAACCTTCATTATTATTCATAAATCACCTTTGCATCCATTAAAACTGAACATCTGGTGTGCAATTTGGTCAGTAGGAATCATTGGACCTTGCCCATTTAAAAATGAACAATGCGTAACGGTTACTGTTAATGATGAGCGATCTTGTGATGTGATTGAAACCTTTTTATGGTTTTTTGGTATCAACAAGACGGTGCCACATCTTATACAGCCAGAATCGGAATAGACAGAGACAAGGTAGTGTACCTTCCCGAAAATCACCTTGTATTATTATTAGTCTAAAAATTTTTTTATGGTTGCATTTTTACTATTCCTTTATTCACGAGATATTTGCAAATCTAGAAGAAGAAATATGGTTAATTCTTAAAAAATATTTCCAACGCAGCTCGGGAACAAAACTTTGCATGTGCCTTCAAAATTTAAAACCAAAAAGTACTTAAAGAAAAGAAGACTCAATAAAATATATTTCAAGTACTTAAACATACTCGATTCTTCACATCCTTTAGGATAATGAAAAGTTTGAAATATACCCTGTACTGGTTCCACTGGTTGGGGTGGTTAAAAATTGCAATTTATTCGGATGTTATATATGGGTCAATATCACATACATGCAAATACATACACGCACACACTTGAATATATTTAATGTCTTTAACAAAGAAGTTTATTTTATCAATTGGGTCTGCTTAACTTAATTATGAGTCATAATTATGTAACGAAATTTCGTTTAATTTATTTTTTTTAACATAATTAAGATTCTTCTCAGCTCTGGCGTTAAAAAAACACACACAAAGCTAAATTTATTATAATTTCTCGAGAATAAATCATAACTTTAATTTTTAATTGAAGTATTGAATTCTATAAAATCCTTGAAGAGATCTTTTTATATAAAGAACTTGCAGTCTGCGTGAAAAAACGCTTGTTATGTGACACCCATTTTGATGTAGCAATTTTCTACGTGATTAATTTACTTTAGATCTTGCAGTTACATCTACATTATAACGTTTAATACTTTTACAACAAAAATAGTTGTTCAAGATATCTTCTTGGAATTACCATTCAATTTTATTACTTATATGTACGTACACTTGTACAGTCTCTATATTATGTTTAGTGCAGCCTTACTAAAGTTAGAGTAGTAAATTAAATATTAATTATGTTGACATATTGTTGCCAGCCAGCAACTGAAGTGCAATTGTGTTCTGTACTGGGATCTTCTTTAATTTTTGGTATTTTACATCAGTTAATTTATTCCTAAAATATTTTAACGATTGTTCTAGCGAAAATGCCATCATATATGTAATAAGAAAAATTTTGTTACTTGATAAATTCTTGTTTCTTGCTGCTTGTTTAAAATTTTTGAATAAATGACAGAGAATGCATCTTATATTGAAAAATCTTTTATTTAATGTCGGCAATTTTGTATGGAATACAATCTCAGATAAATGTCCGCCTCTGTTAGCTTCACTAATGCGAGACCTTTTTTTGCCTTTTTCATTACATTGTCACACATTTTGCACGGTATTTAATTAATTTCATCACGAATATTTTGGTTGAGTTGCTATAGCATATCTGGTTTGTTTGAAAAACCTCGTTTTTTAGATATCCCCACAAAGTGAAGTCCGGACCAGTCAAATCGGGCGACCAAGAATATCAATCAATCATCACTATTTCTTGAAAAAACTTGAGGTCTCACAGCAAATGCATTGTAATTTTGGCTGTACGCGATGCGGCATCGTCTCGTTATTACCACATGTTAATCAAGCCCAAAGCATGCAGTTGTGGCGTTAAAAAGTTTTCAATCAGATCAAGATATCGCTCCCCATTCACAGTTACCTTTACATCATTTTCATTTTCAAAGAAGTAAGGTCCAATGATTCCTCCTGACCAAATTGCACACCAGACTATCACTTTTAATGGGTTCAAAGGTGACTGATAAATTATTTGAAGGTTTTTCATTGTCCAGAATCGATTAATCTGTTTATTCGCATATCCATCGAAATGAAAATGTGCCTTATTTTGATTTTTTCATAAAAATAGGGGTTCTCATGAAGGATTTTTAGCATCCTATTAGGATATGTACGGCGGTGGAAATGGCCTTGTGGAAGAAGCTCTTGTGTCAACTGAATCTGAAGTGGAAACAAATGCAAATCCTTTTATAAAATTTTACCGAAAGTTGTTGTTTGAAGACCAAGCTCCTAAATACGGCGTCGAATTGAGGTTGATGGATTCTTTTGAACACTTTCTTGAGCAGCAGTAATGTTTTCAGCCGATCTTGCAGTATGTTGTGGTCCATGCTTGGGCCTGTCACCTACGAAATTGTGTGTTCTGTTGGCACATTATTTCTCCCAAAAGTTTAACGTAATTTTCTCATACTCACAATAAACGATGATTTTGGTAAAATGTGTTAACGATTAAACCACAGGGGTTAATCGTATATTTTTACAAAATATTATAACTTCCTTGCAGACACCCTGTATTAATAACTCTCTTAAAAAATTTGTAGGTGCAAAAAAATACGATCTAATTTTAATAGCAAATTAATTTTCCTTTGCAGAACAGGATTTTCCGTTATTTAACAAAAAAATAAATGCTTTCCAGTTCTTGTGATTAAATACTCATAGCTTTGCACAGTGCCCGTGCATATAAATAAATTATCATATTGTTTTGTGATATTTTATTTTCATCTACTTTTAACTCCCTAAAAGAGCCAAAAAAAAATTCAGCCGTATTCAGCGGAGAAAGAAAAATAGATATGCAGTTGGTTATTGTTGTTTTTTACTTAAACTTTGATTTTTGTCTTTGCTATATTGTTTGGATAAAAATCTTAAGTTTATTTAAAATGTTTGCCAGAAGTTTCCTGAAGAGTTAAGTAAGCGGTAACGAAATGCCCATCGAGACGAGCTTTGACCCTCAATCAATGCCGGTGATTTTAATAATTAATCGGGAATATAGCACGAAAAAAAGATTTTTTTGAAAATTAATTGATACCATAGCTTTCTTTTAGGAAAGATAATAATTCCTTTGTTGTAAATTCTTATAGAAAATACTAAAAGATCAAAGAAACTTTTGAACATACAGATTTTTAATTAAAAAATAAGAAAAAAATATAAAAACAGAGTACTTTATTTAAAATCAGCATACATTTTGGCATACCCTATACAAGAGGGCAACTTTATCTTAAAGTTTTTACATTTTACAACCAAATCCTTGTTAATTCTGAAATATACGATGATATCATTGCTGTTTTTATCTGTAAACTTGAAAAAAAAAACCTGTCCCTTCTGTCCACGTGTTCTTCTGTTGTTTAAAACAAAAACATACAAGATAAGAAATCGTTGCTTCTTTTGCCAATATAAATCCTGCAAATACAAACACACTAATGTAAATGTTTTTCAGTGGTAAGAAATTAAAATTCATAATTAATCATTTTTTAATTTACAGGTAAAATAAGCATGTTTTTCTATAGTACAGACTATACGTTTAATAACACAAGACATATTAAAATAATATGAGAGCTACTATTCAGGCTTTATAACTACAAAAATATTGCCTAAACTCAAATCTTTAAATCTTGATGTTTTTGAAACGCAGAAAACATTCTTATAACACTTTTTATTATGAGTTTTTCAGCTTAAGTCTCATTTCGTCTGTAATATTGTGCTTAAAAGAAATATAGTTTAAATTAGTGATTAAAAAGGCTTGACTATTTTCAATGCATATATAGTTGTTTAACTGTTGCTTTGAAAAATGTGCAGCCAAAACAAAAAGCAAATGCAAAAAAAAAGAAGGAATGGCATTTTCTTCAGCTGACTATGTGTTTCTTTCTGCAGCAAAGCAATTAATTTGAAAACTTTTGCTGTTGCTTAAGCAATTAGTTTTTCTCTGATTTTTTTTTGTTTTATTTTTGCTTTTTCTTAACTCTTTACTATGAAGTTGTGGCTGATTATGATTGCTGTTTCTTGCTGTAACTCGCTGCTTTTAATCCCTTTTAACATTTGAAACGTGTTTATGTATTTATTACTTACAATACATAAGAAAATACATACAATACAAATACAAACGTTGTTTTTATTACACCATTAAATGGTGTTTTTTTTCTTTTTTCTTAAAAAGCAACAGCAAAGAAGACACAAACATCAACTTATTGTTTAAGCAACAGCAAACGTTGTCAAAATATATACTTTGCTGATGGCTTTGCTGCAGAAAGAAACAAATAGTCAGCTAAAGCAAATGCGTTTCTTTCTATTTTTTGCATTTGCTTTTTGCTATTACTTGTTTATAATGAAATGTTTTGTAAATGCTGAGACATTAAGTTTTTCTTTTTGCTGAAAAACATGCAAAGCAAAGTTGTTATTGCTGTTGCTATTTTTAAGCAAGCAATGTAAACACTGGTTTAAATAACAGCAACGGTATTATTAAAAGACTAACAAATAAGATTGAATTTGGCTATTTTATTATAATTGGATTTTAAGGCACCGATCGTTTTCGGGTTAATGAGATATGAGAATTGACTTTATTAAAATCGAATGTAGTACTTATTCTTATTCGAACAACAAAGCAACGGAAATACTTTGCTATCGATTGGATAGTACCAAACAAACAACGAACCTTAAAAGCTGGTTTGCTGTAAAAAAAAAAATTGCCGCCAAAATTTATTGAAAAGGTAACCAAATGAGGAAAAAAAGTAACGAAAATTAAGGTCAAACCGATTTAAATAAAATTTGGAACATACGTAGCTGCATGCCAATATGGTGTTTCAAATATTGTATATTTTAAAAAATGGACATCTGAGTTAAAAGATGTAATAAATTCGCCTGCATATATATATCGAATCCATGTATACAGAATCCATGTACATATACAGAAGAAAAGATGTAAAACAGAAATGTATGAAGAAGAAGAAGAATGACCTTGTGTATCTTTGGTCACAGGCAAATAATTATTTTTCATTGAACAATTAATATTAAATCTTTAAAGTAAAATCAGCTTTCATTAAGCCATAGCGAAAAGCAATACTTAGTAGTTATTGTTTGCGGTTAACGTTCTTGCTAGATTCCATAGGCCCTATAATTTTCTCCTATTTGGATATCAACAGTCTTTAGTGACAGTAAAAGCAACGCTATCATTATCATTCTGAGAAAATACTAATGTGAATTGATTTTTTCTTAATAATAGAGGATGTCCTAATTTAAACATAATAATTGAATTTGCCGCCATTTTGGTAGTTAATTGTTGGCAAACCTGAACAAATAACAATTTGAAGGCTGAGAGTTTAGGGTAAGCAAAAATACATAGATGTTGCCAATATGTGTTTTAAACAATTAGGTTCTACTTGCTTCAGATATTTATTGGTCGTGCGATCTGAAGTAACCCTCGTCATTTTAGATGGTGTGATTTGATACCATAATATTTCTTGTTCCTCAAAAAGTCTTCAACCACCCCTGCATTAAAAGAGAAAATTAAACTGCATTAACGAAATTTAGCCACGATTATGCACAAAGATCACAATTTATCATCGCTCTTTTAGTTTTAATACTTTTTTTTTAACATTAATATTATTAGAAGGACCTTATAAATTTAAATTAGGCAGACAGCAGGAGACAAATAAAGGCACACAAAGTACATAAAGCAAACGTACAATAACCTATAATAGACTATAATTTTGTTCAAAGTTTTTATTCTAAATATTTTTTTTACTACTACGGAAAAGTATTGTTTTTTTATATGCGCCAACTTAGCTATTGCAAGGGAATTATGGTATTTTAACCATAATAAAATAATGCAGTTACATATAAGAATATGAAGCCTATCTATAAATAATTGTTGCAAGTGTGTTGTGACTTTATAACTCACTAACGGTCAAACCGAGTTTAATTAATTTTTTGGGTTCGTAGATGGATTACCTAAAGTTTGCTCGAAATCAGTCGACGCGTTCATGATTGTTTGTGTGTGCTCAACCGCGTATTAACGACAACCAAGTTTTATGAAATTTAAAACATGAGTAAATACTTCTCCTCACAGTAAAATAGGGTATCTATATTTTTTAATAGCTGACAAGGAGGGGAGTAAAAGGGGAAGCGGGTATTTTTGTGTATCAGAATGGATTTTACCAAAGTCTCGGCTTTTCGATTTTAATGAAATTGAACATATCGATCTAAGCAAAATCAGATTATAAACATATTTGAAATATAAGATTTTAAAAAATTTGACAGATTTCTAACGTCTTTGAAGTGGCTAGACAGGTTCAAAAATTAAGCCCAGGCAATGCTGGGTGTAACAAACTAGTTTAACATGTAATTGTTGTCAATCGTGACCAAATTACTCAATATTACATAAAGTGAACATATGATCTACATAAATTTAAAAAAATAATCAATCAAAAGAATAAACAAAATATCAACGATGTCACAGGCGCTTAAAAAAAACCAATTGTAGTTGAAATCAATTTGCCATCAGTTTGCAATATATTTCCATTAACTTTTTGATCAACAAAAGTCAAATTGCTTTGCAGTTCACACACCATAAACCCCCTTGTTGCATTGTTATAACTGTTTGTTGCATGAAATGTATATCAATGTCAGATAATGTTTTTATTTTTATAAATTAAAGCAGTGACTTTTACAAATACAACACAAAGGCGCAGATTCTTTTAATCCAGTATCCCCTTAAAAACCGTTAGCTATTGAAGAAGAAGAAAGAAGAAAAAGGAAACGCTACTTTCTATGCTTCCATATTAAAAAATGCTTGAAAGTCCAATGAAGATAATCATTCAAAATCCATTTGACAATCTGTAGACAAGAAATAACAACAACAAAAAACAAAAGGCTTACAATTTTCATGTAAAAGACGGTTTGATCACTCAATGGGTTATCACACATCATACAATACATGTGTGTACTTGTATCAATATCAGCAACAGGTAAAAATCTGATAAATTAACAAAACTAATAGCGAGACAGAAGGGAAAATTCATAATTTTAAAGGCCTTCGTATGTTGTTGATGCAGTATTACCCGTATTATCAACCAGTAATTTACATGTCATATGTCGCACACGACTGTCTTAAAGGGCTATAAAAAAATGAAAGACAAGCCATTGAGTTTAACAGTTTATTTGTTGTAAATAAATGTGTGCAGTATGAGCGTATCCGAAAACCACTAAAAACAATCAACGGACCTGTCATTCTATAAGCAGTTAGCTGCCTTATCGGTAGCCTTAAAAAGCTTCTGGCACTCACGCGTGGTATACAATCAAGTAATATTTTTGCCATTATTATTAAGGTAGACAATGTCATGAACACTACACTACAATGAGAGAAATTAGTCAGACACTCAACTCGTGTGTGTTAAGATTTCAATTCTTGCTTGATTTAACGAATAATAATCAAGAATTTTATTTTTTATTTCGAAAATTTTAATTACTTCATGGGCTCACTTCCCATGCTTTATATATATTTTATTTGGCAATGAATTATATTTTTGTCAGTATATCATGTGGATCATTTTGCAGTAGCAGAATTTATGTTGGTCAAATGCTAAAAATATTACATGGAAAATTTTTTTCTTGAAATTGGCTTCTTTAGCGATCAAATACTTTACTTTCCAAATATTGATAAATTTATTGTTTGATTGTTTGACACATGGGCGTTAATAGATTTTCTTTAAAGAAACGCTACGTATGCGATGCATTTCCCCGGAACTAAGAAAGTTGTTTATGGGACGAGAAATGCGAGACTAGTAGCCGTGGGCTTTCAGTTAGAATAGTGTTGAATTGAAAGTAAAAGCTGGAAATTCTTCAATGACCTTAGTAATTCACAAACCTGTTTTCTATATTTTTAGAGCTTATTTCATTGTTGTTAATGTCAGATAATAAAACACATCCCACATTGCCTTAATAATATTTGATATTCTTTTATCAATGATGAGCTTCTATTTCTTCTGCCCCTGGTCTATGACTACTATGACTCACCGACACATACCTTAGAATTGTATCCAATTTTCGGTAAGATATTGACGATATAAATAGTAAGGTGAGTAATATGGAATGAAGTGCGTATTATGGAATGAAGAACCTCTTACTCCCTTTCAAGACACAATCACAGTATTTGAGGAGTTCTTTTGTAACTTAAAAAACTTGATCATTTTTCTGGAACTCTTACTATTTTTTTATTTTTATTATTAAGAACTTAAGATCTTTCAAAACATATAACACTCAAGACTACAGATAAAGCAGGTATGTCTGTGAGAAAGATTACAATACTATATCTTGCGAGATTTTAAATCAGTCCCTTTGACACCACCCCGTTCAAAGATTATAATGCATCCAGGCAAATGCTATTATTATCTTCGAATGAATAGATTCGGATGTCTAATCCTAAGGTAATGCACATCGAACTCCAAAAGTAATCAAATTCAAAGGATACCTAGCAAATTTCTATTTATGTTTTTTTAACATCAGATTCAAACATCTTTTTCCATTTCTTTTCATTTTAGCCTGGATTAGCGCACTGTTAACATCTTCAAGGTTCGCAAAACCAGCCTGTAGTCTCCAATTGCGGCGAGATTCTCTGTTAAATCCTAAATTAGTACAATTTAAAAATAATCTTAATTTTTCTTATTTAGGAAAATATTTCTTTTACATCTTGTTTTCGTGTTTCAAACCAAGATTAAAATTTATTGTACCACAATTTAAAAGTAGCTCAACTTTTAAAAGTGTTGGTGGTTTTGTTTTCTGGTAACGTTGGCCTGAAACCTGATATACATTTCGAAAAAAAATTAAAACCCAAACAAAAATATACTCCTGCAACAGTTTTGGTTAAAAAAAAAATTTAATATTAAGCGCGTAGTCCGCAATTAACAGAAGGCATCAAGTTGCCATTGCAGAATTATAACTTTAACATGTGTTTCAGTATTAATATGAATATCACATACCAATATAAAATACTTATTACAACTAAAAAAAACCTTCATATTTAACATGTCACAGACGAGTAAACGTACCACCAGAAAATCTCATTGAAGAAAAAAATAAAAATATTAAAAGCGTGTGCGCGCGCGTTCATACGACAATTTCACCTGTTGACACAGTAACTTATATTTGCATGGCTGTCAACCCAGGCAAATGACCAAACCAGTGAGCGTACGTTTAAAATAAGCTAACCCTCCAACTATTTTCAATGTAATCGATCGTTTCTTATACAATCTTTAATCATTGGCTTAGAGTTTTTTTTTATAATTTTCTTCATAGTTGTTTCATATCGCTGCAGTTTACAGTCTAGAGTTTGATTTCAATGATTCGATTTGTATCGTTCAATTAATGGTTACTTTGTAAATATTTTACCTCTCTCGTTTAATATGAAATAATTGTTTTAGGGGGATTTCATGGTTGTTTACTAGTTGACGACGATCAAAATGATCAATGGATCACTATCATCGATGTCGATGATGAAATATTTTAATAAGAGACCTCTGGGTTAAAATATAAAAATAAAAAAATGTTTATCAACTAAATAGGCCAGCATTTACGCTACCAAATATGTGTTGCAATTTGATTTTTTTTTTTTTTTAATTTTACAAGAAAATATATGACATGTTTGTGTTAATGATTTAAAGGTGTTATTTATATTTGTATATATATTTACAAGAAATTAGTATTAACATGTTGAAAAAATTACAGTTAAGGTCCCAAAACGACTTCATTGCATAGTTTACTGAATCACAAGTAAGTGTTGATTTTTCAAAGATAATTATGGGGTGCAATAAAACTCTATTTTTAAATAATCAAGTTTCGAATAATCGTCAAGGACGCCTTAATAAGTATTCAGAGAATCCTTTATAAAAGTTGGAGAACCCCTGTGTAATTTCCAAAATACAAGTGGTATCAGCCAGACATTCCCGAAGAGCATTCTCTCTGGTTTTAGTTTTTAAATCTTAAAACTCTATGTTAATAATCATAAAAATATGGATGTAGTGAATGCTTTTTGCTACAAATAACAGTATGTATTGAGCTGAAGTTCCGCCTCAGTATGGTGTTCTTCCCTGAACAACGGGGATCATGATAATTTAGCCAGATATTTTACCATTAGTCTCTCATCAAAAGTAAAAAATCATAAAAATATGGATGTAGTGAATGCTTTTTGCTACAAATAACAGTATGTATTGAGCTGAAGTTCCGCCTCAGTATGGTGTACTTCCCTGAACAACGGGGATCATGATATTTTAGCCAGATATTTTACCATTAGTCTCTCATCAAAAGTGTCGTAACTGTTTGAAAAATTCATATCAAATAAGCTGAAGCATATTTTAAATTTATTTATTTATTTTCAATAACCTAAACTCTTGGCCATAATCGGTTACAATATTCTGCTTAAAAATTATTAATAATTAACAATTATTAAAAATTTATGATTCAAAAATTAATAAAAACAAAAAATATTAAAATTATGATCAAAACTTAAAGTAATAACATAGAAACAAACATATATATAATGTAAAATATATGCACTAATTTTAAAAGGAAAGAAATATCCAAAAAAAAGTCTATCACAAAAATTACAAAACAATTATTTCACTACTGGAAAAAAAAAGCAACGGCTTCAGTAAGTGTCTAAGTAACACGTGAAATTTATATATTATATGCATGACTAATTGTATGAATTCATGCCTATGCAAACAAATTATTCCTTGAAATGTCAGGAAATAGTTTAACCTTATAAGCATCCTCAGAACAATCAAACGTCCTAAAAAATATTGATAAAACATTATAAGCTTGTGCCGCTCTCACACAATCTAGGAATTTTCAATTGTCTATTTCAAGTCGATCTACAAAACTGGAAGAGATTAACTAAATACGTAGGTATTTGTAACCTATATGATCTATTAAAGTGCAACAACTAAACACATTCCATTAACGAAAAACCCCAAAAATTCAAAATGTAGGGTGAAACATGCTGACGTATTCCAATCGAGTAAAGATATCGCATAACTCTGTTAAGGCTAATGTTACCTTTATCATGATATAACCAAAGGAACGAGAACATACCTCTAACGCATGTAAGAAAATTGGTGTAATTAGTCCATGAACAACACTTTTTTTAATATGAAAACGCAATAGCAAGTTCAAACTATATAATCTACGTAAAATAAAATTAAATCTAGAAATTAAAGAGTTAATATGACACACAAAACTTAAGGCTGCGTCAAGCAAAAAAAAAATTTAGTTTAACAACAAATTCACCAGAGTTGTTATACAATACAACTAAAATCTGTAACAACATCATACCCAGTTAGCATATGGAAGATTGTTTTTACAAAAATCACCAAAGTGAGTCATTTAAGAGTACCCAAGATGACTTAAAACTGATTAATCAGTTGTGCGTTTAAAAAGAGACTCGAATATAATTCCGACAAATGCAAAAAAACCGACTTTTTTAAAAAAACAAAAAGTAAAAAAGCAAATGCTTGAAATTCGACTGTTTTTAGAATTATTTTAGAGACATATTAAACGCAGCCTAACGTTAAAAAAATGATTCAAATACATATTTTATTTTTATTTTTTAATTTTTGTAAAAATACATATTTATCTCACTTCGTAAAAAAAATATAGACACAAATGTGAAATGAATTTTTTAAAATTTTTTTAAAATTCATTATTTAAATTTGAATTTTAAGAAAATTGGGAATAACATGCTAACGAATGTAACACTACGTCTTGACGAGCAATTGATTTGTTCGCACATGAACAAAACGACAGCAGAATAGGTTACAAACATTTGTTCATGTTTGTCTGCGTGGATAAAACTTGGCGATGTTAATGCTTCGTTTTCTCGCTGTTTGAACACGACATGATATCGATAACGATGGTCTACTAAAGCCATTTTTATGTGCGCACATGAAATTGTTCAATGTTTGAACAAATCAATAGCTTGTCAAGATGGCGTGTAATAAAAAATAAGCAAAACGTTGTTTGCATTGTTTCATTTTGAGAAAATTTAATTATTAATGTTCGTATAATATGCTTCGATGAAGACTCGCATACAGCTAGTATTATGGTCAAAAATTGACTCGAAAAAGTATCGTATTTGATTATAAGTACGATTGAAAACAGTATCGCAAACGAGTCGAAAACGGGAGTCATAAGGGACTTGTTCAGAGGATTCGCGGCTAGGGTACCATTTTATACCGACAAAACAATCGAATATGATCAATAATTCAACAAAATGCTAACTGGGAGCCTCAGTCTTCTCAGTATTGACAGACAATTTTCAGAGATCCAAGTTATAATAACTATAATGTGCATAAAATAACTTAAGCAATCTTAAACAACTGTGCAAATATATTAAATTATATGTGGTAAACTGTAATGTACATAAGATAACTTTTCGTCAAGTTTCGTTAAATTTAATTTCTTTATGCAAGGTACGAAACTGATCGCACTTTCCGTACGGAAACAGCTGATTATGCTTTGTAACACAAAGAAAAATTGTAATTAAGACAGTGTTAAACTTTTAGTTTTTAATTAATAGAAATGTAGAAAAAATTTTTTTCTGTTTCTGGCCAATTTTTAACAATTATAACAAATTAAAAATCAATTTTTATTTTACATATAAATATACGATATAAGCGATGACCACGGTTGCATTTTTTAGTATGATTGGCCACAAAATAACTTGTTATATTTTTAATGAAAATTTATCTTAGAACATGAACCAAAAAATGTAGATGTGTGTGTGAATGTTACTAATATTATTATTAATATTTTAAGATGATAATTTATATATCTTCTTAAAAGCATTTTCGTTTTAAAATTATGTTTAGTTATAGAGGCTAAAATACGAATTAAACATAAATGTGCAACTGTGGCCAATAAGTTACTAAATTTATGTAAGTACATTGTAGTCACCTGTATTTCTGTAATACAGTGCTTAAGGATTTGACAGAGGAAAAGCCTCTGCAAAATTCTGAAAAAAAATTTACATCATTTCGTAATGAAAGATTTTGCGAGATAGAATGTTTGAATGCATTTTAATTTTTTACAATAAAATTTAACCGGTTTTTTGGTTAGAAAATTTTAATAAGGAACAAATCGAATTATTGGAAAAAAATAGAATTGACAGCTCAACCTTTTTTTTCCTAAATGATAGTTAATTTTTTTGTAGTAAAATTAAAAGATATTTCGTAGAAAATTCTTTAAAACACCCATAATTGCAAACACTTAAAATTGGAATGCCATTTTATATCGTGCAATAAACACGCAATCTATTTCCTGGCACTAGATATACAAAATTCCTTTAAGCGCAAGGATTTTGTAATTAGAAAACAAGTGCGTTGTGCAGTCATTTATTCCCTCATTCATTTTATGTGCATTTTATCTTTTCTGGTCTTGTTGTCCTGTCTTGTCTACTGACCTGTTTAAATACACACATAATTTGCTGGTAAAAAGAACATTCAATGATGATTTAAACTAATAAATCATTGTTTATAGACCCAAAGCAGATCGTCCATCATTTTGCAAGAGTATGTCGCAATTATTGCAAAAAAAAACTCATACGGTCGTATTTTTCATTTCATGTTACAGGTTTTTTTCTGTAAATCGTTTATTCTTAAAAAAAAAAACACTTGTTGAAGACATGCTTACACAAGCTGACAGAAAATGGGACAGACAAACGTTGTCGGTATTAACACAATGCCACACATTTTTGCTTACATGAATGAAGGCCAAGAGGTTGTACAAGATGAAAATGTCTTGTGTACCAAAACCAGAATAAACCCCCCCGTTGTTTTGAATCGGTCGAATTGTAACAAGAGTGTTGAGAAGGGATAAGAATGTAATTTTATTATTATTATTTTTTTCCTCTTTTTATTAAAACGTTTTTTAAGAAGCAAGAAATGATACAGTTTACTTCAAATTAGATTAAAGTAGAAAAGAAAAGCAGCATCCAAAGATCAACGATGTTTTCAAATAAATTATGTGGTTAATTTGGCCAACAAACCTATAATTTAATATTTATTTTGAAATTAAAACGAAGACTTCATAACTAGACAATTGCAAGGAGCAGGAAAAAGACATTTTATACTTCAATTATGTTTTGTAATTAAAAAACGGTTAAACTATAATAAATCTTTATCTAGTGCCTTAGGCAACGGACATAAGAACGAGACAATATATTGCAGCTGAACACTAGATATTAAAATTTAAATTATTTTTTTTATAGACTACAATATCATCTTAACACGTGTCCTTAAGGTTAACAACTCTATGTGACTTTGTCATATTTATGATTTTAGTTTCATTTAATGTTAATAAAGTAGCATGCAACAAGGGCTTTTTGTAAACATGCTAAAAAGCCGGTACTCATCATTCAGCTTAATGTCAGTACTTTATGTTAGCCAGTATAAGGAATGTATTCTATGAGAAAAAATGTGAATGTTTGTTATTGAATTTGCGTAAGAGCGAAGTTATTTTATAATAAAATCGTTTTAATATAAATTCCTTAAACCACTTCTTACCGAAGTTCACTAAAAAAAAACTATTAATACCGCAACATATTTGATAAATAAATAAAATTATAATAATGATTATAATAAATTAAATGGTTTAAACTGTGGCGTATGTTTTTGGGCTTAAGCTTAAAATTACAAATAACTGTTCAATTGGCCTAATGCCAAACAGAAGAGGTAGGGCTTATAAAACACTTTATCGAAAGAAAATATTTATAGCTCATCAGATTCTAAGTTTGATTCACATGGGGTCGGAAATGGCTATTATAGAAAATACAAACGGAATGACAAACTTAGTTACACTATTTTTAACTTTTTGTGGTGAAGGTTATAAAAAAATATATGGAGCGATAGAGAATTAAAAAATAAAAAAACATCAAGTGTAAAATTGGCCTCTGGAAATTTAAAATTTTTTAAAATACATATGGATATCATTCAAAAGCTTTTGAAGAGGTCTTTAAGGAAACACTAAAATTTTTTTCAAATGTTTAATTATATACATAAAGTACTTAATAATTTTTTTTTTTCTTATACTTTAATTCTCTGTCACCCCAAAATTTGTTTTTTTTTATTGGACATCACTTAACTAGATTTACGCATGTATATGGCGAAGGCTTTAAGATTCGGCATAGGTGAATAAAGCACTCTTACTTGTTATACCCTTCCCCACAAAAGGTGGAAAAATGGAATATCTATGTTTGTCATTCCGTGTATAATTTCTACAATATCCATTTTCCACCCCGTAAAGTATATATATTCTGACTTCTTATGCGTAGCGAAGACGATTGAGCGATGTCCGTCTGTCCGACCGTTTAGTGTTGAAATCATTTCACAAAAAAATATGTGAATCGATCAGATATAGTGTCAAAACAGGTGCTATCGGAAATCAGCATGACCGGTCCATATCCATCGAGACAGCATGCAAAACACCACACGTTCCTCTAACTTTTTATGTCATTTAGAACAAGAAAGTAACTCCAATCAAAAAAAAATAGATATATGCGGCGATAGAGAATAAAAAAAAACAATCGAAAATATTTGCGCTCGCCCATATTTTCCGAGTTAACCCTTTCGGAACTACTGGGATAATACGTCCCAGCAATTTTCAAACTGTCTTTTTTCTTTATTTTCAACGCAATCGCCAGGGAGGTAGAACTGCCAAACGTCCAAAAACGGATAGCATCAATATTGGAGACCACTTGCCAGTAGAGCAAGAGAAGCGTTGTCGCTGTGTCCGCTGTTCTTCACTTGGCATAGAAAAGCGAACAAAGATGATATGCTCAGATTGTAACAACGCCTTATGTTAAAAGTGTTTTGGGCCATTCCACAAATAAATACCTAATTGCATTCCTAAAATGTTAAAAATAAATGGAAATTTTTATCTTAATCTAATAATATTTATATTTTAGTTATCTTTTTAATTTCGAATCGCTCTTCGAGAACACTGATTGGGGTTTTATGTCCCATGAAAATACTTGTTGGGATTATATGTCCCAGGAAAAAAGGACAAATTTAAAATTTTTAAGTATGGAGAACATAATACTTTTATCATACCTTTTAAAATATGAAAAAAATTTCACCATATATAATTTGGTTTTCAAAATAAAACTCCGTCCCGAAAGGGTTAAGGGGCTCTGATATTTTAAAATTTTTTAAATTATCAATATGGGTATCATTCTAAAGCTTTTGAAGAGATCTTTAAGGAAATACTAAAATTTTGAGAAAAATGCTTAACTTATTAAGAGCCGATGTCATTTTATGTAAAATTATAAGTATGTGGTACTTATTTGTTTTATTTTTATTTTTTAATTCTCTGTCACCCCAATATTTGCTTTTTTTATTGGAGAAGGGTATGTAAGATTCAGCATAGACGAAGATAGCCCTCTTACTGGTTTTTAATTAAAAAGGCCTTTTAAAATAGAGGTAATTTAGTTTAAAATCTAGTTTTTGCAAAGAAAAAGTCTTTTAAGGCTGCTTTACATTATCCCACATGTAATTAGATTTGTCAAAAAATGTTTGTCGTATAAGCGAAATAAAATAATGTAGAATAGAAAATTGTTCAAAAAGCAGAGCAAATACCGTTAGAAATTTGACAAGCAGATTGTTACTTTTTATCATATTCAACCACTCATGTATATAATTGTAAGCAGTGTTACCAAATGTGAAGATTTGTATTGTATTTGAAATCAAAAATGCAAATTTTACTTTTAACAAGATAAATTGTAAATGTACTGAGTGATTTTCACACAAATTTTTTAAACAAGTAAACAGCACGTTAATATATTCAATATAATTTTCCTTATTTGATAAGATTTTTCGAAAGAAAAAATATGTTTAATTTTTCATAAAAGAACGTCTGTAAGACTTTTATTTATGGCAACACTGAAAGACCCCGTTTTATTTCTTTCTGTTCTGATTCTACTTCACAATAAAGCCCATACTACACTATGAAATGAAGTCTTTATATTTAAAAATAGTGGCATGTCTGCCCAAAAAGTGGATTAGTGTATATTATATTAAAATGTGTAAAAGATTCTATAAAGATTTATTCGAGTTTTGTTGCATTTTGATATGTATCTTTCTTGTCTCAGACTTTGGCAGCTAAACACAATATTTTAGCGATTTTTCAAAGTAGAATAGATTATGATGTGACTATCATGGCTCTAATAGTCTTAAAAAAATAAAAATTGCAACAGTTTTTTGTTGTAATTTCCTTAGCTACAAAGCATTTTTAATTCTACTTTTGTCTCTACAAGATCAAATCAAATGTATGTATGTAAATCGTTAAATAAAATCTACTAGAAGTGTTTTAACAAAAAGAATTAAAATTTTACAATTTAAAAATAAAATTGTTTGTCTTTAAAAATAAAAATTGCATTTTCCATTATTTATTAGAGACCTGTTGAAACCAAACGTATACAATCGATGTCTATTTTATGAGCTGTTAAACAATATTTTTCAGGCATCTACTTTTAATGATTAATTACTGCCATTAGTTTTTGATATTCTTGCACTTTAAGTTTTTTTTTCTACATTTATTTTTCAAGCCATACAATAAAGAATTTATAAAAGTTATCTTGCGTTAAAAGACTGTTTGCTTTTACAAATATTTAATGGTTTACAAACGTACATCAATCAATTTTAACGAGTGATGTGCCAAAAGTTCGTCGTTGATGAGCTACTTTTATGCACTTTTACGTGTTTTTCTTTCGCCATTATTAGTTCAAACTTAAAACACGAACCCTTGACTGAGTTTCAAAAACTCTTTTGCTTCAGAGTACAATTCAGTTTGGGTGGTTCTTAAGCCATTTGTAAACGTTAACATTATTGGACCACCAGCAAAGGTTGATTGAAAAAAAAAGAAAAAACAAAACAAATTGTCTTTGAAACCATTTTAAGCTTAAAGACTGCTGGCTGCACGCACTTTCAGTGTTAAAATTGATACAATAAAGCATTAAAGCAAGAAACAATTTTAAACATAAATTAATTAAAATGAACAAAATTTAAATGCGCCATTTTCTTTATTAATAAATTAATTAAGCAAAATTTATTAAAATTGTGATTAATTTGTTATATTTTTCTTATCTTGACATTTTGCAAAAGAGAAAGTAGATGTAATTAATACATTAAAGTTATAAAAATGCATAATTGGCATCGAGAAGTTCATCCACATCAGGTTAATACAACGTCAACTATATATTTAGCAAGTTTAGTGATATTTATCTCATTTTTAAAGCCATAGACGACAGCACTATATATAACTTCTATATTAGGCTTGTCAGGAATTCGAATATAAAACTGCTAGTCTAATATTCATTATTATACTCTTCACCACAAAAAGTTTGTCATTTCGTTTGTAATTTCTACAATATCCATTTCCAATCCCATAAAGTATATACATTTATTTATATTATAAGTTCTTATGAATAGCATATTCGATAGAGCGATGTCCGTTTGTCCGTTCGTGTTCGGGTTGAAATGAAGTTAGCCAAGGCAATCAATGAGCTAGAGAATTTTTATATGTGCCAATCGATTAGATAGAGTTTCGAAAACTTTACTATTGAAAATCAGTAATATCGTTTGATATTCTTCGAGTCAGGGGGCAAAACACCACGCCTGCCTCTAATTTTTTTATATCATTTAGAAAAAATCTAGTTTAGTGAATTAACTTCAATCAAAGAAAAAAAAAAACAAATATATGGGTCGATAGAAAATTAAAAAGTAAGAAAAAAAACATCAAGTGAAATAGTTGGCACTCGCTCATATTTTTCGAGTTATAGGACTCTGAACTTTTCATAGAAAACCACGATTGTGCACCAAATTTTTTTAAGATTTCAATATGGGTATCATTTAAGAGCTTTTGAAGAATTCTTTCAGGAAAGACTAAAATTTTTTAAATATGTTTAACCCATTAAGAGCCAATGACATTTTTATGTAAAATTATATAAGTACTTATTTTTTCTCTTATTTTTAAATTCTCTGTCACCCCAATATTTTTATTTTTGATTAGAGTTACTTCAGTAAACTAGATTTAACTTGTTGTGGCAAATTATCATAAATAGATTTCAATCTGACACTTTTTGGTGACAATTGCCCACTTGAAATTCTTATAAAAATTAAAGTGGTTGCGACATGATATTGCTTTTATGCCCCTAAATCGCATAATATTGATTAAGACCACAAATATTTCAACAAAACGATTCAACATTCTACACCAACTCTGAAGCAAGGAAAAACCATAAACGTCATTTTCGGTAAACAGAATTAATCTACTCAAGATTAAAACCACTCATTGATTGATGGATGAAATTATTCCACGTTTTATTAACGTAATTCAGCTACTTCAATGCAAAATAGTCATGGAAATTTTCGACAACACCGTGGAGGCCATTAGCATTAGAATGAAAATTGTTTAGGGTACGTTTTATTACTAACAGTAGTTAAATCATTAATTAATATTGTTACGAAACTAAGATCTGGCAACTCCTGTTGTTGTTAACAGTATGAGAGTGGTGAATAAAGTTACTTCCACTAATGCTGTGTGTATAGAATAATACCAAAATTAGCTAACAAAAGCTGAGCAATCTCGATGGTTGCGTTGGTAGAGGTGCGTGCTGTAAAACTAAAGATCGTGGTTGTGATACCGCCTTCGGACATTCGTCAACGGAAAATAATAATTGTTATAAAAGCAAAAAACATTTAGGCGCAGCAGTACAAACCTCCCGAGAGACAAAAGACAATTATTGTGTAAAGCCCTGACAGATAATTTAGTGGAGACGTACAATCTAATATAAGAGTAACAGATAATTGTCAAGAAGCCCTTTATAATAAAAAATAAGAACGGTTGCGGTTAGCACAGGGAAGTGTAACAGCATAACAACAGTGTGTTGGTGCTATTGAATCCAATTACAGAGGATGGATGACTGGCTTGGATAAAAGGAGTAGTGAAAATGTCTGTGGATGGTTGAGGTTACTAAGTAAGGCATCGAGTAGTTCATGTCTCGCCGGAGTAACACAGTAGTGTTGCGTGAATGGCTGCGTTTGTAGTAATAACACATGTTTAGTAAATACGATACCAAGGATTCACAAGACTGGTAGGATCAAGAAGTATAGCCAAAGAAAGCCATAAAGTTAAAATACAGAATAATGAGCCACAGTGGTATTTGCAATCAAAAGAATCCGTACGTTTGTCTAAAGAGGGAAAAACGTAACAATATTAATAATTAACAATTTTATGTTTAAATTTTATACCTTTTTGTTTTGTTACAACTTTTTTAAGGAATTAATGAATGAATAAATTTATAAAAATTAACAACAAACGAAAAAACTTTTTTCTTAAGAAAAACTATTTAATCTTTTAAGTTCATTGACCTGCTGCAGCGTGTACAAGTAGCAGGATAGTTATAAAATATTGAAACACTGTTGCAAATAAACATCTCTTAAGCCTTGTTAAATAATCGTATAATTTTAATTCAATTTAAGTCTAAAATACCGCAATAAAAAAGTAATACTTCGTGCACAAATTAACGTCAATAATGGTTTAAAATTGGGGCTGATTAAATGGTTTTATGATTTAATGATAACCATGTCATGCTGTCTCCCCAGTGTTAAGTTAAAAAAATTTTTTTTTTACTTTTTTATAACATGACTGCCTAAATTTGTCTACCATAAAAACATGATCAAGAGAAAAATTAGCTTCCGCTTTTAACAGTTACTTTACAACAAAAAGACTTAAAAAGAATAACAAAAAATGTAGAGGTAGTTAATTGAAATTGTAAATTTCATAACTTATACCTTTTATCTACAATAACCATCACCAAATTTCTTAGTTTTGTGTGAGACACGCAGCTCCATTTTGCGATATGTTGTTACAAAAAGTTTGCAAAAATATCCAGGCGCAAATGATAAGGATTATTTTGAAGTTTCTTCTCATTGATCTGTTATTCGAAAGATGTTTAACACGCATATATTGCTTTATTATAAAATGATGTTTTAAAGGATTTTCTACAGCCAAAATTATGTGGCGAAAAATTTATTGATTTCAATACCAATACATTTATAAATTAGAGTTGTGGATTGCTGTAATTCAAATATTTGCTTGAGAATAATTTTAATTGTAAACTTTAATTAATATTAATGTAAATAACAAATTTAGCACCTGCTAAGAGTTTTATTTATTTTCAGATTGAAATTAAAATAAAATTTTAATTGACGTAATTATATTATGCATTGAAAAATAATCACATAATTTTCTAGTTATGTAATTAATTAAATCAATTATTTATTTAATTAAAAAAGAAGAGGCTAATTTCTTGTTAAATAAATAAATCAATCATTTATTTTATTAAAAAAAAGAAGGTAACTTTCTTCTCGTGGGAAGATGACACAAGAAGAAAAATATTGTGGAACCCAATTCAAATGAACTAAGTCGAGCGGGTTATGGCACCATAACGGTCTGTCTGATTTCATTGTATGGAAAAAGCGTAACAGAAGCAAGTCTAGTTCTAGGGGTCTAGTTTTGAAATTATTTGACTAGTAAAGAGATTGGCCTCGTTTTACAGCTAAATATAATCGTTTAATATTAAGACCGAAACCCACCCGAACAATCGATGCATCACGGTCTGAAAGGGATATGACAAATCTCAAACAAAAGCCTTAAAAATTCAGTATACGCTGCAGAATTTCATTATCTGTCCAGCTGCATACTAAAATTCATTACATTTCTCAAAAATAATTTTTGGCCTAATGTCCGGCTAGACCTATTTTAAAGGGGTGATAATAAACAATTTCTTCGCTCAAAATATATTCTGTTTTAATTAAAAAAATTAAATTGCAATAAAGGTATTTTATATAAAAAAATATATAAATATGTGTTGATTTCATTCACAATAACGACAAAATGCCACAATTACACAAAAATTTAAAGTTTTTGTTTTTATGTTAAATTGACAACAGGCTCGCAATTCTTTTATGCTATAAGTTGCAGTGGTAAAAGTGTTGGTCATTACTAAGGACTAGACTCGATTAAACTGCTGTGGGTATCCATGAATATATGATTCACAGTTAAGACTAGATGTGCAAACTCTTACAGTCATATATCTTCATAAAGTGTATGTTTTGGTATTCGGGCTCTACTTTACGCTGAGTTTTCTCTTAACAAAGACAAACTTCTAAATAACTCGGAAGATTTTTGTAAT
Source organism: Gymnosoma rotundatum (assembly GCA_916610165.2). Taxonomy (NCBI): domain Eukaryota; kingdom Metazoa; phylum Arthropoda; class Insecta; order Diptera; family Tachinidae; genus Gymnosoma; species Gymnosoma rotundatum. Next base: position 79,693,462 of record OU744340.1, read on the forward strand.
AAAGTTAGCGAAATCGATGAACGATGGGTTAAGGAAAATTCGAGTTTTCAGTAAAGTTCCGATAAATTTTGTATATATGAGTTTTTTGGAAGAGGCGAAAAAATAACATTCCTTGAAAACATTGGTTGTGTAAAATTTCACATCTTCGTAAAAAGTTGTAAAATTTTCGTAATCTCGGTTGATTTTTATGTCATATTTTTATTAGAACATTTCGATTGCATGTTTCCCCATAAAAACCCGTAAATCATTTTAGTATTCAAAAAATATCATTAAAGAAAGTTCCTTACATATCAAGATATAAAATATAGACTTAGTCCAGATTTACACTATGCAATTTTTGAGGCATTTTTGTTTCTTAATTTTCTATTACAGTTACGGTGTTATGCGTTATCTCAAAGTAAATAATAGCAACAGTAACATCTCCTCAAAACTCAAGCAATACCATATTACTTCGCAAACGAACAAAAATTTTATGCTAGTTTCATGAAAAATTGCATGGTGTGAATTCCCCATAAATAGGGTTGCACTATTAATTTAGAATTTGTTCGAATAATATAATATTTCAGAAAAGTTAGGCTTGAAAAAATATGATAATCCATAATTCTATTACGCACTGTATGTGTTTACTAGCTACTAACTAATATTTGTTTAACAGATTCCATTTTTTACAACAACAAAGAGAAAATATATTTATTTCAAATAACTCCTCGTTCCTGTATGTTGACTGCCGTTTAGTTCTGCAACTAAATTTTTATTAATTTATTTTGCCTCACACATTAACTATTCCTGTTCAATTTGAGTTAGGGCGCCTAGCAAAAATTGTGTTGAAATTGTAGCAAAGCAACGCGTCAAAAAATAAATTAAGGAATTTTTTTTTAAATCCAAAGGATCCTGCATTTAAATTTTTTCTTTTCCATTGGCAAAAAACAGGCATCAATCAATTTATATAGATTTAAATAATAAACTGGGCTGTCAGCACTATGGTGATGCTTATTTAATAACACCGTAAATCGTTGACTGCAAAAAGACTTTTGTTTTATTTTAAATAACCAACGTTTAAAAATTTAATGAAATACAACTTGGAATTAATTTTTAACACCTTTTTAAGGAAAAAAGAATATAGTTTGTTCTAAAAAACCAAAGTGTTAAGGACTTAAATGATAAATTACTAAATATACATTAAAAATAATAACTAAATAGTTAATCAGAATACTAAAATATTTTTAATTTAATCAATAAAAAAAACTTTATTAAAAAACTTCATTGGTAAAATTTTATGAAAAAATATTAATTTATTTCAGACTTTCGTTCCTTGAACATGCCCTGTCATTCGAAAAACACTACAAGTAAACTTGCCATAAAATATATAAATAATTTTTAATTAAATAAATTTTTAATTTATTTTTACTTAAAACATTAAACCATTCAAGTACAAAAATATAGCTGCTGTAAACGAGATTATTCGAATTTAATGTGTGACAACGATTGCGTGCTTAAGAAAATTTGTCAGTTAAATTTGCGTGTGTCTAGAGCAGTTGAAATTATTGATGATGGTTTAGGTAAAGCGATAAAATCATGAAACTCTAAACTTTATACAAAACTATCAATATACCATTGACAGTTAATGTATCGTTTTTAGTAATAAAATATAATTAAAATTTATTGTTTTAACTACTTTTATCAAGCTATTTTAGTATAATTAAAAAATGTGTAAAAAATACTAAATTAATTTCAAGGTCGTTAAAATTTCCCATACAATTTTTGAATTATATTTATTTTATATTTTTAGAGGTATAATTTAAGAATGTGTGGGCCCCATAATCAATTACAAAAGTAAATTAGCATTGTTAACAATTAGTAACAAAAACAATTTTTTTTTACTGAAACTAGTATTTTCTTTATGTATTTAAATAAGAAATTTGTCACATATAAATATTGACGTCATCATTATTTCACATGAAAATATTATAATTCGCTAATGCAAAATTTTATAAAACAAAAATATAAAAACACAAACTTTACATTTTTGTGTCATTGTGGCATTTTTTTCGTTATTGTGAATGAAATCAACACACACTTATCTACTTTTTTTTTAGATAAAAAAAAAAAACCTTCATTGAATTTTAATTTTTTTAATTAAAACAGAATACATTTTGAGCGAAGAAATTGTTTATTATCACTCCTTTAAAATAACATCGCATAGGTCTAGTCGGACATTAGGCCAAAATTAATTTTGAGAAATGTAAAGAATTTAAGTACGCAGCTGGACAGATAATGAAATTCTGCATCGTATACTGAATTTTCAGAACTTTTGTTTGACATTTGTCATATTGGGACACTGCTAAAGTCAGAAATGTTGAATAAATCGCAGTATATATTTTTTGGTGGCTAAACGAATAAAGATTTTGTATAGATTTTTTTTTTTTTTATGAAAGGCTATTATTAGTTTTTGTTTTAAATTTTTATATTAAAAAAATATCTTTCGAATTTAAAAAATGATTTTTTTGTTATATTTTATGTAAAAAAAATTAAAATATTCTACTAATTAGTATTATACACACTCCAAAAAAGTGTAACGTTTTTTTCATGCTTCTACCTTTACTTATCTCTGAAGAGGATTCCAATTCGGCAGAGGTCCTTGAAGAATCAGACGAAGAAGGACCATGGCACTCATCAACATATTATTGCAAAGGAGAAGTTGTTTTACACAAATTAATTAATTGTTATAATTTTAAATAAAATAAGTTATAACTATGATTTATTTATATTTTTTTTCAGATAATTAAAATACTATAAAATATCTAATTACAAAAAATATCTTTCTAATAATAATCTTGGGAGGCCGGGATTGGTAAGGCATTTGGAAGCTTACTGCTGAATATTTTTAAGAAATTGGCAAAAAAAAAAAACAGTAAAAAGTTTTTTTTTTTCACAGAGACGTTTTTCGAGGTGGAATTGGAGGGATACCTCCCCCTGCCCATATAAATTAATTTATACGGCTTTGAGGCACATGTAACCCATTTCATTTTATATTTACATTATTTTTTCATTTCACTTATCATTTTCATTATTTCACCGCCTACAAAAAGTGGCGGGCTAAAATGGCATTTTAGAATCCGTTAAGTCCCACTTTAAGTTTTTGAACATTCTTGGACCTTAAAAGTTGTAATTGCTAAACAAAATAAAATTAAAGAAAACCTGCATTTTTCAGAAGTAGGATTAGTACCTCCAAGGTGAACTTTTTTCTCCTTGGTCCGATTTTTCTTATTTTCTAGGTTTATTAGCCTATGATTATAGCAGATTTTGCTGTAGAACGTCATTAGTCTAGGGGAGGGGCACTCATTACAGCCAATATAATCTAAAAAAAGTAATGTCCGGCTAGATTGGCAAGATACCCCTATATGCGTCGTCATATAATAATATTAAATCTTAAGTTCAAATTTCAAATTCTAAGGCTCCACAAGAAAGCAAAAAAAAAAATAATAATAACACGAAGATGGTAAACAAATAATTAAGAATTAGAATTCAGAATTTATTCTAGTAAAATTGAATTTGCATTTTCCTACTGAAGGCACACAGATTAAATTATATACTGTAGAGTTAAAGTAATTTCGTTAAAGTTAAATTATTTACTTCATCAAATAATGCAATACTTCAACTATATGCCATTAAAAACAGAAATATTTTATAAATTAATGCAAAAAATCATTTAAACAATATCTCTTGATAATGAACGCAAGTAAAATTTAAAGATAATAATATTTGTTTTTCTTTAGATTTCGTTAAAACTTTTGTTTTGTTTTATTTTAACATGTTAAATAATTTAATAATAATTTAAATAAAAATAAACTAAAATTAGTAGTTTATTTTACTATTTATTTTATTCGATTTAAGGAAATTTCATAATAAAGAATTTTCCTGTATATAACGAATTTTCTAACATTTTTTTTTTCAAGAAACTCCTGCAAAATTAAGCAAAAAATTTCTTTAATTCTTCACCCCATTTTTGGTTCAGTCTACGGACAGACAAAATTAAAGTTGCTGAACTATCTTGCCAATTACCGTTGACCTCTGAAAACAAAATAATGGAGAAAAGTATTTTCACCACAATAATCAGAAAGGCCTGAATGACTTCTGTTATTCTTCTATGCCTTCTGGCTCATCTAATACTACATTATTTAAATTTGTACTTATAATAAATTTAGACTTCCTTATGCTTTAAAAAATTATTTGTTATTGAATATCTGACTGGGTTGCCGTTCCTCTCAAAAAAATATTTTAGTGGTACAATTAGCAACTATTTTTAATTAAAATACTTATGCTTGTCTTTAAATTATTTTGTTAAAACCTAAACTTTTCCCTTTTCACTTTTAAAAATTAAATTCAATATTATGTTACCTTTCGTCTTTGTTTATTATTTCTTTTTAATTTTCTGGTCATTTTGCTTAAAATTACTTTACATATTTATCGAAACGTATCTGTCCCAACATTTCATTCATTTAACAAAATTAACTCTTAACGACACTCGTGCCAACTACTGAAATCTTTCAAAAGTTGCCACTTAAGTGATGAAGATGAAAAATAAATTGATGCTGTGGTTTGCACGAGCTGTCGTTCCTTGATAATGTCATCATGGCGCACCGTGGCACAGTTTATGAGATCGCAACCAAAAGTTTTCTTTTTCTATTACTTAGCGGTTATAGGCTTTAAAATAAATTAAAACAAGTTGAAATTAAATAGACTTCTTGACGCTATTGGGCACAAGGGTATGAATTACAGTTGGCGGCCGTTAGTAGGCCGGTAATAAGAAGTCGAGCGAACTTAGCTGACGATATAGAGTGGATGGACATATTTTTTCCTATACAGAAGAATTTATATATTCTGATTTTGATCGTAAGAGGTAGAGAAATTAGTCTCGGAAGAAAATTCTATTTGTATTGGCCAACGAAGGAACCCGAAAGATATAGACAAGAGTTGGACGGCATAATATTCAAAGGCATTCCTCGAAAAGGTAACCAGAGACTTCTACGCATTTTTCTTAAAATAGCAACTTCTAATAATGTCACTTCTTATTTCACTGCAATATTTGAAGAGAAATTCCAATATAAATTTCACAGAATTGTCCACTTTTAAAGACCAATTTTCGGCTACTGGTAAAAAAGCAACATTCATCTTAATTATTGTTAAATGTAGATTAAGACTGTAAAAGACCCCAGCCGATCTACTATAACTGTTATATCCATTAAAAACAAAGTATTTACAATATAATTAATGGCAGCTTTCTCTACTCTGTCCCCCTGTGCAGCGTTGACAGTTTCATGATAAACTTTTAAACTCTTCATTTTATAATTTTTTATTTAAGTTTTCATTTATGCAGTCATTTGTTTCTTTTAATATTAAGTTTTGCATTCGCCTGTCCACTATCATCTTGATTGACATTTAATGTTGTTTTATTGAAATTAAAGTGTAAAAAGCCGCTTTAATGCAAAATTAAATTAATGATCAAATTGGAGCGGTTAAACTGCACACATAGAAAACAGTTTCAGTTATAGCTAAATCCTGAAGCAGCTCAATCAATTTTTTTTTCTTAGTCGGTAGCGGTGTCTAGAAGATGATTGTAGAAAAGAATTTCCAGCCAATAAGAAGAAATGATAATAAATGGAAATTCTTTTAAGAATTAAGTTAAATACGTGGCAGATAATGACAATAAAACAACAAAATGTCAACCAACAGAGAGGGAATTGAAAAAAAGCGTTAAAAAGACTTTTGAAAATGTTTTTCCTTATTGACACTAAAAATAAATAATAAGTCAATGGCTCTTAGCAACACAACTTATATTGTTTCATTCTAACCTTGAGATTGGGTGGGCCTGTCCATTGAACTGCTTTTAAGTATTTAAAACCTTGTTGCATAAATGAATGGAAATCAGTTGAAAAGTTCGTTATGATAATGACCCAGAATAGTAAAACAAAAAAACAGTTAAACAGCTAATGGCTTCAGCTGCCCTTAATATATCAAGGCTGCAAAAATTCGATATCTTTCCTTTAATTTCCTTGATCACTTTCATTAAAAAAGTATTTTTTTATGTCTTTTCTGGCTTTTCGGATCTTGTTCTACTTTTCTAGTTAATTATAGCTTTTCATTTTCATTAGTACCTTCAATAATTATTGCTGGAGAAAACATAACGAAAACGTTTAAATTACAGTTGATCTCTTATGCTTTAACTCCTTGTTTCAAAAACCAACAATTCACAAAACAGATTATTTCTTGTTGTTAATTTCACTTGAAGGCATTATGCCCTAAATAAATGTTGTTTATATTTTTAAAGCTTTAGGTTATTAACATGTAAGTAATGCATCAAAATGCATCCATAATTTTATACATCTTAAGAGACGCATTTCCAAATATGTGTGTATGTTCGATTGTACGTAAATAATTGTGTGTGTATTTCATATTACAGCAATAAAATGATACCTTTTTAAAAGCCGCAGAAGCGTGCCCTAATTTAAAATTTTTAAAAGAAAAGTGGTTAAAAACAATAACTCAACACTGACCACACGAACTATTCAAAGTACTCAATTCGTGGAGTTAAAAAAAAACACACATTCACTAGTGAGGGAAGTAAGTCAAAGTTTTGCAAAAAAAAAAAATATACATATATAATTGTAATTATGGTAGGACATCAGGTTTAATAAAAAATAAAAAAAATACATGAAATATCAACAACAAAAATCATATAATTACGCATGACATTGTAATGAGTAATTGTTAAGACGTTAATAATACACTCACAAAATGTTATACCAGCAGCACAAAAATACCAATATAAGACGTCTATTTCAAACTATTGATAACTAACTCATTTCTTCTGGTTATATGTTTTGAATTATACGAACTTTACAATTCTTATTTTTTATTATTCAAAGTATCCACATGAGACATTTTTAATCAGGCTTGAGTTCATATACTTTTTACAAAGAACCTCTAATGCTAACTTCGCTATAACAACAAACATAAAATTTGGCTTTGGAAATTAAAGGGTGTCCCAATACTTGACATAATTTGATATATATGGCCAAACTGTTGAACAGTTGTAGACAGACGGTTGAAATTAATAAGGAACTGCAGTGTCAAGTCTGCTATAACAAGTATAAAGCTTGGAGACGGTTTATAAGGAGGTCCCAATAGTTAATATTATTTGATATATATGGCCATACTTTTGAACCGTTATAGACGGACAGATGAAATCTGTTTTGAAATCGGTTTTTTCACAAGAATTATTAAAGAGTGTTTCTTACGCCCGATAGAACCTTAACTTGTAAAAAATAAAAGAAAAAACTAAATTGCTATGAAGATTTTTTTATACGAAATATCAAAAATCGTATGGCAGCCGCGGTGCTTATGGCCATGCGTACTCTGGACCACCAATTTTGGGTCACTTTTTCAAAGACTATTTTCCGTATGTCACAAATAACACGAACTATGTTGGCCTCCAGAGCGTCAATTGTTGCTAGTTTATTAGTATAAACCAGTGACTTCACTTGGCCCCACAGGAAATAATCGAGAGGTGTCAAATCGCATGACTATGAAGGCCAGCTTACAGGTCAATTTAATCAACCCATCGCCCCATCGTGTTGAAACCATATTTCGTCCGAATCAATGTCATCCATATTTTCAAACATAAACTCATTTATCATGGTGCCTAATTTTTAAAGAAATAAGGTCCAACGATGCCACACTAAACGGTGCATTTTTCCAGATGCAATTGAGTCTGTAGGGTATGTCATGTATTGATCTCACTCCATATGCGGCAATTTTGCTTATTAGCAAACCGATTGCGCCAAAAATAAGTCTCATTGCGGAACACAATTTGGCGATAAAACAACGGGTCAGTAACTATTGCTCCAGAGACCAATCGCCAAAGAACGACGCATATCATGGTCTCGTGGCTTTAATTTCTGCACCAGCTGGATCTTATACGGGTGTAGGCCAAGATCTTTGTGCAAAATTTTCCAGGTAGTGGACGGACAGAGCCCCAATTCCTGGAACCGATGACGAATCGATAAATTTGGATCTTCTTTCACATTTTCGCTTTAGTACGCACATACCTTCGACGCGTTGGTGTTATTGCATCCTCCAGAGAGTGTGTGGTATGAAATCTATCCACAGTACCACGGAGGGCTTGTTCAGACGGAAGATTATATGCACCATAAAAATCACAAAGTCGTCTGTAAGTTGCTCGAATTAATGACTGATTTTCAATGTAAACTTGGATGATTTGATAGCATTGTTACAGCGTGAGTCTATTCAAGATGATTTGCCAGAGTTTAATTAAAAATAATAAGAAAAAATTTTTCATCAGAATTAAATTTTAAGTGTTAATTTTTATAATTTAAAATTCCAATGGGCTTAAAAAAACAGCCGAATTTTCAATTTTTATGAAAAACTTATTAATTAATAATTATTATCTGGCTTCAGATTACGTCTGTTTAAGTTTATAAAGCTCGAAAATCAGATACCAGCAGAAAGTTACACATTATTTACTGGATTACAACATCCTTATGCTGTATAGTTTGTAAAAAACAACATATAAGTATAATTTTGTAATTAAGAATATGAGGAATACGAGGGCTGCTCTATATATTTCTGGCCTAATTGAGAAAATGCGAATAATTATAATCAAAAATGGTTTTATTGTTTTTCAAAGTATTCTCCAGCATGATTTATACACTGTTGCATGCGCTCAAACCAGTTGTCGAAGCACTTTTTCCACTCCGATTGAGACACCTCTAAAACATGGTTTTTGAACACTTCAACAGCTTCTGCTGGCGACGAAAATCGTTGACTACGCATTTTTTCTTGATGTGCGGAAACAACAAGAAGTCATTAGGTGCCAAGTCAGGGCTGTACGGCGGATGACCCATTAATTCGACGTTTTGGCCGGTCAAAAACGCTCTGGTTTGATCCGATGTGTGAGAGCTCGCATTGTCATGGTCGTCTTCTCTTGTTGGTTTTTCGAATTTCACCGATGACTTCAGGCCAACAAATTATAGTGTACCACTCAGAAGTGAACGTCCTACGTTGCTCAAGCGGAACAGTCGCCACATGACCAGTTTTGCCGAAGAAACAGGCGACCATTTGCTTCGAAGTGCTTCTTCCACGAACAACTTTCGTTGGATTTTGCTCGTCTTTGAAGACCAACACGGTCGATTGTTGTTTCGTTTCGGGCTCATACGCATAGATCCATGATTCGTCACATGTGACGATCTTATAAACGTCTTTTTAAGCACCGCAATCGTATTTTTGCAACATTTCTTTGCACCAATCGACACGAGCCTTTTTTTGAGCGACTTTCAAATTGTGCGGGATCCAACGAGAACAAACATTTTTTACGGCCAGGTGTTCATGCAGTATCGAATGTATGCTGGTGGAAGAAATGTCCAAGGATGTCTCTATCTCTCGGTATGTCGCATGTCGATCTTGCATTTTGAGTTCACGCACGGCATCAATGTTCTCTGGCACAACAGCCGTTTTTGGACGACCTTCACGGAATTCGTCTTTGAGCGAGCTTCGGCCACGATTAAATTCATTATATAAATTTTTCACAGTGCTATAGGATGGTGCTTCATCGCCATACAAAGATTTAAGTTCATCAATGCACTTTTGTCGTGATAATTCACGTTGAAAGTTGTGAAAAATGATGGCACGAAAATGTTCACGAGTTAATTCCATTTTTTTCTATATTAATTTTTTCAAGTCACTGTAAACAACACAAGTAATAGTCGTACGTCAAAACGTTTTGAGTACGATTATGCTTAAAAATGACAAACTTTCCAATGGAAATATTAGATTTCACTTGGCAGCACTCAGTGTTGTCAGGCCAGAAATATATATAGCAGCCCTCGTATTCTTAATCAATCAAAATTAATTTGGTTAATAGAAATCCACATACCCCCAAAGCTTCTTTCGTTGTTTTTTTTTAATAAAATATTTAAAATAAAGTTGCGTATGCATATGACAGAACTATCAGAAATGTCACAATAGGGTCCCAAACACAAGACCCTAGAACATATGAACTTAAAACGCTTCTCTTGTTGTTTGTTTATTTATATACGAAAAGATAGAAAATATTTTTAAAGCCACAATAGAAAATTAAATTGCATTTGGAGTTTTTGCATATACCACGATCATCTTTAAATTTTTCTCAATATTTGAATTTTTTATATAGCAAGGCACTCTAATGAGCTTGCCTAATATTTTAATTCAGTTCGTTTGAATTTCTTCTAAATTTATTTTGGATTTCGTAACATCATATTGGCTTCAATATGGCATTATAAGGAAGAAGTTTGCAATGTTATCAATTCATTCATATTGCTTTTTATTTCATCTACGTAAAAATCGCTTCTACAGGGAAAATGCCTGTCAAGAAGTATAACGAGATAATCAACTTTCGTGGTTGAAGTATTGATTAAATGTTAATTCAATGAGGAGGTCAAAACTCCCTGCGCAACGTAATTGTTATGTACATACATTTTTTTTTCATTAGTCTTCAGTCCCCATATCTAAATGTGGACATTTTGTAAATGCTTAAAAAAGCAGTGACGTCAATAAATGTCGGTGTATAGATATTAATACTATTGGCGTGCAAGACTTATAAAGCAAGTATAAAATTAAATACTTTCTTTTTGGACTCTGGCTTGGATGAATTTTGGAAATCGCCTTTTTCCAACAAATACAAAAAGTATCCAGAATAATTAGCACATTCAAACAAAACACCACTATTTGACTTAGTTTTTTGTGCTCTCGCCGGTTTAGTCCAATCAAAAACAGTTAAATGCATTTAATCTTATTTAAGAGCTTCCCTCAATACCATTAACGTTTTTTTTCGTTTTGTGTGTTTAAAAAACATAATTTTTATGTATTCATAACAATAGTAAATCATCTTTTCTCTTGCAATTTATTTTGTCAGTGTATTGGAATGCTTAGTATATTTAAAAAATTATCCATGCAACATTATACGCAGTTGCATTAACTGTTATAGACAACCGTTGTTTTTGTTGTCAATGTGTAACATTATCATTACAATTTCTTATGTTTTGTTTTATAAATTTACTGTTTTTTTTTTTCCTTGAGTTGAATAATTAAATAAACCAATGACAAGTTATGCGAATAAAAGTCAAACAAAACAAGAATTTCTTCTTTTGCCGCAAATATTAAAAAAAAAAGAAAATAAATATAAAAAAAAAAAAATATATTACAACCAAATAAAACAAAAAATTGAAATGAAGCAGGAGTTATTATGTTACCAACAAATTTCTGGTAACACTTTTGCTACAGGTATGTGTAAATATTTTGAACTTTTTACACATCATGTTTTCAAGTGTCGTTTGGTCTGGTTCGATTTTATTTTAACTTTTCACACCTGTTCTGTTGACTTTTGTTGATCATTTGTCATCGAAGAACATCAAAAACAAAACAAACACAAGAACCAAATCAAGTAAATATGTGATTAAAAAAGAAGTTAAAATAAACACGAGAGCTGTGTTACAGATGAACTTTGAAAAGAATGTCTTGAGGTTTTTTATGTTAAAACAGGATTCTTTACCGTGAAATTTTTTTTGTTTTTTTTTCGTTTATTTTTTTATTTCTTGACTGGTTGTTTACCAAACTTTCAATTTCATTATTTTGCCTTTGGACACAAAATTGTAACTTTGTAATTTGGTCAGCTACTAGTTGTTTTTCTCTTCGGGTATTTTTTTCTTTCGTCTGTAGGGTATGAGGTATGTTTATTGAAAGCTTTAGCAAGTAACGTAAGTCACTCGTTAAATTTTATTTTATTTAAATATACTGCCCTATAGCATTAAATGAAGCTAAACGAAATGTTAGCTGCCTAATTATTAAGGACCAAAAAGGAAAGCAAATATTAAGATTTGTGCGATCTAATTTTATAAACAGCAGCTGATATAAAAATATGCGTTCCTAAGGTATCCCTCTCTAAGCTTTTAGTATTAAGGAATTTTGTCCACTCAATTTCATATATTGAGATCTATGCAATAAAAAAGGATATAATAAAGAACAAGCTTTGAGCTTTAATTAATTTAATGTTCCTTTTAGTTGAAAAACTCCTATATTTTATTCTAGACTCTCCCGTAAATGTGTTTGGAAAACAGTTTTCTCAATGTTGTTAATAAACAAATATAAAAAAGTGTTTTGTAGCGGCTCTCTGTATTTCGTCATGCGCAAGCAACACAGATTTATAAAAACTTGTCTTAAATGTCATAGTTTTGCATACATAACTGGATACCTTAAAGGCATTTATTTTTATTTTTAAGGGTTATTTTAATAAAGGACATAAATATTTCTCAAGGACAGATGACAAGACAAGGTTAAACTCGAACGAAAAAACTGGTATTTAATAGAAGAAGCAAAATAATTAACATATTAAAATTTGTTTTATAAAACCTCTTTTTTTAAATAATTAAAACAATAAAAAATTATTCTTTGTTAAACAAGAAAAAACTTTCCATTTTATTTAGTGTGGTTTTATTTTATAAACTCAAATGAAAAAAAAACAGAATCATTATACAATATCAAATACACCAAGTCTTTAAGATTATAAAGGTTAAAAAGACTACAAGAGTAACGAATTAATTACTTTTTATGACTAGATTACAGTTTATATCAAAGACTGCATAAAAAGTTTTATTGATGATTTTTTTGTTTTTTAGGGTTTAAAACGAAAAAAAGCAAATGTCTAAAAGTGATATAAAACCAATCTCAAAATGATAATTATTTACACGAATATCCTTTTAATTAAACCATAAAGATGTTAAGCATGGTTACTTTTACTTTAAGTCAAATGCAAAATTGTTTAATAGTATCTAGTATATCATGACGTTACTATCATATTTGTGGTTATTTCCGATAATCAAAACCTTTTTTTTTGCTGGCTCTTCCTTTTTCAACCTTTGTTTTCATCTCTTCTTAAACAAAAAATGCCAAAAACAACTCACAGCAATAATAAAGCAAAAAACTAAATAATTATCAATGAACTGTAATGACAGTTTTTTTAGATAAACGTCACTTGCATGCATGTGGCTGACATTAGAGAGATTATTCGTACCCACAAAGAAACTCAAACATAAATTCTCACTAAAAAAAGACAGGCAAATGGATTGAATAAAAACTGTTTTCGTTACCTGCCATACAGGCAGTGGAAGAGCAAGTGTTTTAGAGTTTTAGCATGATGCCTAAATAAATATCTTTTTTATATGGGTATACTGGCTTACACTATTCCTTTGTACGTCTGCTTTTGATGTCCTTTAAATATGTTATCAATTTAACAACTTAATTTTTTATTTTTATTTTATATAAACGTTTTTATTTTCTTGTTTTTATATTTAAAAGTTCAAGGATGAACAACCGATATTTACCAGTTTCCTTGTCTAAAGGGTGGCATATAAATCTATCATTGAATTTTAGAAAACATTAAAATTTAAGATATTACCAAACTATCTAAGGGGACCACCCTTAATATTCAGGAGACACCAAATACGATGATAACCCGAATACGTATATTTTAATCATAATAGAAAGCACGAATGTAAGCAAAAGGTCCGCTTCATCAATATATTGTGTGGAACAAATGACACTTGAATACAGCAGTAACGTTTAATTCATCATATTTCTATCACTAATATTAAACACGTTCTTGCCATTTAATTTTAACTGCTGTCTATAAAGTTTTTAAATAAATTAAATTTGCGTTTGTGTGGACATCTTCGCTGGTACATATATTATCTAAGTTTTTCTAATCATTTAAATGACAATACACCACAATATGTTCTTTGTAATGTTGTAAAGTCGCAGAGAACAAATTATTGTTGTTTTTGACAATATTTCAGTCGCGGTAAACACTTTTTTGTTGATATTTAACCCTAAAATGGTTACTGTGCACACAAAATTCAACATGGTTGGTTTAACGTAAAAAAATATAAACCAGAACTAAAGTTTTATAAGTTAATTTTTATTAAATTAGTATTTGAACTGTGAATATTATAAATAAATCGAAATTTTTTTGAATTTAGTTCATTTATTTTTAACTTCTAAAAAACTTTTTAGAAAGAAAATTTATTTTAGAAATGTATGCGGACGTTTTCCAAAGAAAACAAGAAAATTTAGACGCAGTAGAATGTAACGCTACACTTTCTGGATTGCTACGTCCTTTACAGCATGTTTCGCATCTATCTACCTTAGTTGTGTATTTTATAATCATTATCTATTTAACCAAATAACTTTGTAAATAAAAATAATAAAATATTAATAATAAATAATAAATAGTAAACTTTCTTTCTAAAAAGATTTTAGAAATTAAAAATAAATAAATAATATAGCCAAAATAATTTCAATTCGTTTTATAAGTTATTGAAAATAATATAATATATTTAACGATAATATATTTTTATTGATCGGAGTATGATTAAAAGCAAACAAAATATTGTTTTCGCTTAAAAATATTTTGTTCTAAGTCCTAGCAGAATGCTTTTCTATCAGCTTAGTAATTTTTTGTTAGCTTAAAGTTGTAATTGTTTTTATTGATAGATAAACTGAAAAATTAAAAAATTTCTGTACAAAATAAACAATTATGATTATATACAATATATGAAAACAAATAAAAATGTAAGCAAAAGATTTCAGAAATAGTTGAAATATATGTGCGTATTTGTATGTGTTTCTTTCAGAATATAGTTGATGGAATCACCTTTGCTGGTGGGAAGTAGGAGAAGAATAAATCGTTGCTTGAGCCAATGGAGCAAACAAAATTACGCAGGATAATTTGGTTCGCTCACGAACGCAATTAAATAGATATAAAACCAAAATATGTAGAGAAAAAAAACAAAATAAAAAACAGTTGTTTTAGTATTGGAATTTCTGGTTTTATTTGGTAAATATGAATTTTAACTTTTGAAGCTTGTAGGAAAAGTAAGTGCTTAAAGACAATTAGTATATATAAAAAACGGAAGTAGTATTAAAGACATTTTGGCTAATGGACGTTCAATTTAGGCATAATTGCAGAAAGAGACAAATAGCTATTTGCATTAAAACTAAATAACTGCCATAATAGGTAGCTTTTGAATATGTCTGGTTTTAATAAGACCAGCTCTGTTTACCTGATTGGTATTAAGTGTTGTTAAGACGTTTGGTCTTACCAGTATGTATATAAGCATATAAAACTTTATTTTTGTGTTTTAAGCACAATTGTGAAACTATTTACATTATTTTCATTTAAATAATTGCCTTTTCTGTAGATTTATGTTTTTCAATAAAGTAAATGAAAAATCAATAATATATTAAACAATGAATAACTAAGTTTTCTATATTAGAAAATATTTTCACCTATTATAATTCTATTCTATAACATGATATTTTTAACCATAATATGATGTTTTAATTTAAACATTAAATGTTTATATTTTAACATAATTATTTTTAGATTTTATTATGTTATTGTAATGCTAGACCACAATATGGTTGCAAGACCAGCTTTAATAATAATAAGTGTAACAATACTATGATATGTTTACAACCATATAATACAACCATAATATGTTGCTCTTAGATTATGGTTACTTCAACCGTGTTGTTTCTTTGCGTATAATGAATCATAAAACTAATTAACAAAGTCCCTTATAAAGAAAGGTAAGTAAGGGAAATATTCCGTTTAAATCCAGGTAAGCTCTGAAAAAAGCTGGCGAAATACTTTAAACAATCTTACATTTCGAAATATTCAGATGACTTGCTATTATATTATAGACTTTTTAACAAATCCTGCAAAATTTAAAAAAAAATCTCAAAATAGCAAAATTGTTTAAAGCGGTTTATAATGTATCTGCTGTCATTTAGAAAATTACTATAACAGACAATAAAAAACTTAAGCAACATTCCAATGATGCAGAGAATTATGAAATACTTTAAAACATTATTTAACCAAATATTATATAAAAATATATATTCGATCTTGCTAAATCCCTTAAAATCTCTTACTATTAATATTGCCTTCCACGGCATCAATTGTTGCTGTTTTATCAACATAAATCAGTGACTTCACGTGTCTTCACGCAAAGAATAATCAAGAGGTGTCAAATTGCATGACAATAGAGAAGTCCATTTCTTCCTAAATTTTGACATCGACCAGTGGATGGTTAAGGTCGCCGTATAGCATGTATCGCCATTCTGTTGAAACCACATTACGACAAATCAATGTCATCCATATTTTGAAGCAAAGAAGCATTGAATATGGTATTGTGAAGATCTCCATTGATCGCAACGCTAGCTTCAGCTTAATTTTTGCAAATATTACCTAAATTCCAATGATGACATCAACGTTTAAACCGCACCAAATGGTAATTTTTTCTGTCTTCAGCCAAAAGTAATCATCATCGCTGAACCACTGATTGATGACTGAATTTATGACTGCTTTTCATAGTAAGTCTGGAAAATTTGGCAGCGCTGTTTAAGTTTCAAAATATTCTTAATAATTTGTCAGAGTATAATAATTACAAATGACAAACAGTGACCACAGAATGTCATTTCAGTGACAGTTAAATCTTGCGGCCTAAAAACAACACTCTTTATAATACATACCAAGCCCTAAAACTTACAGATGTGGTAAGCATTTATTACTGTTAACTACCTTGAGGGCATAAATAGGCGATGTTCCCGGTTAACGTTCACCAACATTCTACAGCGAACTGTATCACATGTGCATTTTCGCTTAGGATTGAGAAAGATTTTACACATGGAAATACATTTTTTCGAATGATGGGAGTCCTTATGTGAGTCCGATCTTCCTATCTTTTTGTTCATAAGTCGTACTTAACATTTTCTTAAGAAATTCGCTAACGAAAACATTAACAACTTACTGGTCCGTAGAAAAGACGCTCAAGTTATTAAGGCGCTGTGTACCGGACTTTAGACCATCCATTTGAGGTAAAACTGATATATATTAATATCTCCAAGAGCTTCAAATTTCACAACCCCAATCCCGTCTCAAGTAAAAAATTATATTTCACTTTAAGTACAAACTTTTAAAAGACTTCAAGAAAGAAGGTTGTTATCAATTCGTTTGAATTTTGTTTTATTTTTCTTCTATTTGTGCCCGCAGAACTCGGTTTTTTACGAACTGATTTTTATTTATTTATTTTTTTTTATTTAAAAGTTTATGTTGACTGTCTTAAAAACATTACATAATTTTAAAATTAACGGGTGTCCTCATATAACATACATGTTTTTTACGTGTATTATGAACCATAACTATATGAAAAAACTGTGTATCACTATAGCTCCCAATAGCAAAAAGTAATACAAACATAAATGTTAAAATTAAGGGGGGCCTATTTTACAAACGCTAAAAAATTGGACATATTTTCGGCTACTAACACTATAAAAACAAGCGCATATATTCAAAATTATTAACTTAGAAGCTGCCCCAATATTTCATCTAACTTAATGTATTAACTTACTTTTTAACTCTTATACACAGACAGCTAAAATTTACAACGCAGCTATATTGTTAAGTCTGCTATGACAAGAAGTATACAATTTGAATTTAGAAATTAAAGTGTCTTCACATATTTGATGTAATTTGACCTATATGGCGTTATCTTTTGAACCATTATATACAAACATTTGAGTATTAGACAGAATGTCCACTACTTTGTCTGGTATAATGAGAGATATAAATATTTAAAATTATAAAATAAAGGGTCCTACAATAGTTAATGTAATTTAAATTATATATCCATACTTCTGAAAAGTTTTAGATAGATAGTTGAATTTTACAAATAACCTTTATGGCTAAGTCTGCTTTAACGAAAACGAGAGCAAACGTTTCGTTTTGTGTATTTCCGTACTCTAACCTACCCTAATAAATCGGCGAAATGTCAAAAGTATCAAAACAGGTAAGAGTTCTATATTCAGCTATGCCGAATCTTATATACCCTGCACCATTAATGTAAATCTAGTTTAAAGAAGTTACTCCAATAAAAAAGACTAATATTGGGATGACAGAGAATTAAAAATAATAAGAAAAAAATAAGTACTGTATATAATTTTACTTAAAAATTTCATTGGCTTTTAATGGGTTAAGCATTTTTTTAGAAAATAAGTATCTCCTGAAAGACCTTTTTAAAAGCTTTAAAATGATACCCTTATTGATATTTTTAAAAACATGGTGTACAATCGTACTTTTCACTTGATGTTTTGTTTTCTTATTTTTTAATTCTCAATCACCCTGTTTTGTTTTTTGATTGGAGTTACTTTATTGTCCCAAATAAATTAGAAAATTAGAGGCAGGCGTGGTGTTTTGCCCGCTGCCTCGAAGGACATGAACTAATCTTGCTGGTTTTCAGTAGCAAAATTTTTGAAACTTTGTCTGATCAATTGCCATATTTAAATATTTATCTAGTGCCCTGGCAAACTTGATATCAACACTAACATGGGCAGACAGATGGACATCGTTCTATAGACTTCGCTGTGCATAAGAACTCAGAATATGTGTGTGTATACATTATGGGGTCAGAAAGAGATATTGTAGAAATTACAAGCTGAATGACAAACTTACATATACTCCTTTTTAAATTTTTGTGGTGAAGGGTATAAAAATGTTAACATAAATAATAATAATTTTTCTTTTCTAATTTTTTAAGCACTAGGTCAGTTTATAAAAAATATAAATTTTATTTATATTTTCAATATTTCGCCACAGCGTTGGTTCACTTATGTCACGCGTTTTCGACTCATTATTGATACTGTTTTCAGTCGTACTTATAATTAAATACGATACTTTTTCGAGTCAATTGTTGATCATATTACTAGCCGTGTGCGAGTCTTCATCGAAGCATACTATACGAACATTTCTAATTATATTTTTTCAAAACGAAACATTGCAAACAACGTTTTGCCTATTTTTTATTACACGCCGTCTTGACGAGTTATTAATTTGTTCAGACATTGAACAATTTCATGTGCGCACATTAAAATGGCTTGTGAAGACCATCGTTGTCGATGTCATGTCGTGTTCAAAAAGCGAGAAAACAAAGCATTAACATCGCCAAGTTTTCTCCACGCAGACAAACATGAACAAGTGTTTGTAACCTATTCTGCTGTCGTTTTGTTCATGTGCGAACAAATCAATTGCTCGTCAAGACGTAGCGTTACATTCGTTAGCATGTTATTCCTAATTTTCTTAAAATTCAAATTTAAAAAAATGAATTTTAAAAAAATTTTAAAAAATTCATTTCACATTTGTGTCTATATTTTTTTTACGAAGTGAGATAAATACGTATTTTTACGAAAATAAAAAAATAAAATATGTATTTAAATCATTTTTTGATCGTTAGGCTGCGTTTAATATGTCTGTAAAATAATTCTAAAAACAGTCGAAATTCAAGCATTTGCTTCTTGTAAATTTTGTTTTTTTAAAAAGTCGGTTTTTTTGCATTTGTCGGAATTATATTCGAGTCTCTTTTTAAACGCGCAACTGATTAATCAGTTTTAAGTTATTTTGTGTAGTCTTAAAAGACTCACTTTGGTCATTTTTGTAAAAACAATCTTCCAAATGCTAACTAGGTAAATGTTTAAAACTTTTGAGTTATTTGACTTGAATGTTTTCTGAGGTTTAAATTTATAAGAATGTATATGTTTAAATATTTGAATTTTTTGTCGTTACCCTGCAGGAGGATAAGCGTTAATTGTCTTTAAACTACTGTTACCATTCCTAGTACAGCAAGCACTAGTTCAAAAGGTGATAGAATGTATATAGAAAAATACTAGTACTTCAAGTAGTTCATTTGTAGATTGATTTGACTTGCAGAATGTCATATTAATTTTTGATGATGTTTTAACGCGAATAGCTAATTCGCATTTCCATTTTATTTTATTTTATTTTTAGTTGGTATAACAAATTTAAAACAATTATAAAAGTAAACCTCGATTTTCTTGTGTGTAAAAAGTGACATTTAAAAAAAATTAAATTAAAAGGTAATTTTAAATTTTTTTGAACCTGTTTTTTGTTTAACATTGATGTTCGAATGTAAAACCAGCGATCCTTTATTAAAATACTAAAGAAATTTTTCGACGTTGAGTGAAGTAACACAATATTTTATACCTGCATGTAGTTCAAATTATGGAAATCAATAATATTGTGGAATTTTTCACGGACTTTATATTTTCTTTTGAAAATACAAAAATTTAATTGTTTAGTTTATGGTGAAGTATCAAATAAAACACATTTCTTAAATTAAAGGATTTTCGTATATGGTGGAGTAACAAACGTAACTCAAGTTGTACAAAATTGCTAGTGGAATGAGTGTTCCCTGAACAACATGTTGAAAATCCAGGAAATTGCTTCAACAGCCATAAATTAGTAAGCTAAAGACAAAATTGAATTTGTGAAAAAAATTATAAATCGACTTCAACTATACTTTAAGAAAAAATAAGTGATAAAATTACCCTACCGACAAAAAATTACGAATTATCAAATCAAAGTTAAAAAAATGGTTTATACAGAACAAACCCACAATAAGTTGTGCTAAAATTTTTTTGTCAATTATGTCTGAGGACTGCTTGAAAAAACGAACGAAATTGAAATCCGAAGTGTTTCATCAGGTAGTTTTTACTATTTAGGAATAGAGAATCAGCTTAAAAAAGTAAAAAAAATGTTTTCGGAAAACCAAATTGCATAGAAAATTATTTGCTATAAACCAGTTCCTAATGCAGAACTAATTGTATCCGACTAGAAGAACTGGCACTAAAATCCAGCTTGAATCTATTGTACCAGTTCTTATTTAAAACCAATAATACTAGTTTTTCATGTAGAACTAATTGTACAAGCATCTACCTAGAATCAATTATACTAGTACTCATCTAGTACTAATAGTACTAGTATCCGTGTAGTACCCATCTAGTACCAATGTTACTAGTAATTTTCCTAACACACTCAATGTTATTTGAGCATTAAGATGGTACAGGAAAGTTTACAGTTGGGAACTAGTACTGGTGATTTTTGTACTAGTACAATACTCGTTTGATACTAGTTCGATCTTCTGCAGGGTAGGTTTTTGAATTTTCTGTGTTTGTTTGAAAAAATAACTTCATTTTAATTTAGTTTTTAAAAAAATCTAATTTTTAATATTTTTTGTTTCCTGACGATTACATCCAACGGTGGGCGAAATATTGCAAATATAAATAAAAATTATATTATTTATAATATTACCGAGTGCCTAAAAAATTAGACAAGAAAAATTATTTAAAAAGGTCAAAAAAACAATTATACATATATTAATAATAATTATAATATTAGAAATATTAATAAAGAGAAAAAATAACTCACTCATCATTCTCATCCTTCCCAAATTAATCATAACGGTTCTTTGTATCGATATACTTCTTCTCACGTATATTACATGCCGATTTTCCAGTTTAGGAAGATTTACATATTCCGTTCTACAAATGAAGCAATTTTTTTAGTTTTGCTTCACGCTGATAAAGTGACTACATTTTTATAACTGAATGATGTTTAAGTGTTCATTAAAAATTTTTTATTACTCTATCAGACAGTATTTTAAATATTAATTATAAAAAGAAACATGAGTTATTATTTAATAAGTTAATTTAAAAATAAATAATAAATTCTTTAAAAAAAAATCAAAAAGCGAAGTATATTTACTTTACTACAGAAAATAAAAAGAAAAAAATAAATGGACGCCTTACGAACAACATGTACAGTGAAAAACAGCAGCTTTATTGCCATCATCGTCATTACAAGTACTACAATGATTAACAGCACCAGCAGCAGAATAAAGAAGAGGAAGAACTGCAAACGTTACAATAAGAATAACTGTCTGTAATCTTTTTTTAAAGTATAATTATAAAGCACACCCGCTGCTGTTTTAATATTTCTCAAACACATCAAAATCTTTTAAGGTTTTTTTGCTGGCTCACTTTATGCCTTCTTGGGTTTAAGAACTTTGTGCACTTAAGCCAAAAATTGTATTTCTTTGTTGGTTTTTTTCCCTTTATCATTTAATATTGTAAATTGTTTAGACTACTGATCGCTTGGGCAGGTTTTAATTTTACAGTGGGAGTTTATTGGCTTCTTAATTCACATTTTTTCTTTTCTCGTTGTGGTTTACAGCAGTAGGGAGTCATTCGTTTAATATGTTTTAATCACACGTGTTGACAGGCGAAAATAATGCTAAAGATTTACTTGATCTGTGTTTTTTTTTTTTTGTTAAATGTGAAGTGTAAAAAGCTTTTCCTTTTGTATTAAGAACGCGTGGTTGCAAATGAATGAAAACGATATATCAATAAGATGTTGTTGTTGCTAAAGGGTTTTATATGAAATTGAAGATAAAAAGGTAATAAAATAAAGATGTATTAATAAAAAAAAGAAAATGTTAAATGCTTAACGACTCCAGTTAAACACAGAAGTTTTTTTTTTATTTATTGCCTAAAATTGACATCAAGTAACTGGAAGGAATTTATAAGATTTTGAATTTATCTCTGGAATTTAAATTTTAACTAGAGAGTAGACTTTTTAATTAAAACCTTTAAAATATAAAAATTGAAGGACTTTTATACGACATAAAATACTTCATAATTCATAATTTTAATCCGGCTTAAGTTCACATACATAAATTTTTAATTTTTAATTTATTAAAAAAAATATTTTACATATTTTAAGTGTATTTTTGAAAAAAAAATTTTTTAATCGCTAAGTCCGTCATCAGAATTCTTTTTAATTTTTTTTTTTTTTGCTTTAGATTCTATTTACTAGAAATACCTCACATTCAAGCACTATTAACTTATTTAGACGAAGTGCATACGTGAACATAAGACGGAGTAAAATTATATATTAATTGTTTTTTTTTTTTTCAAAGCGGAATAATTAAAATTTTTTTTTTAAAGCCCCCGAGCTAACGAACTTAAGCATTACATAAAATTATCTATTTTGTAAATGTCTTGTTTTCTGTACTCAAGATGCCCTCATACTTTCTTAAATGGAGTATAATTAAAGGCATTGGTTTATAAAACTTTGTTCACAATATGCTGCCACTGGCCTTTCTTTCCATTGCATGTATTTTTTTTAAAGAAGATTTTTGTCTCCTGCAACATACCTAATAATCTATAACTGGAAATAAATCCACCGCGTCGAGCTTTCACAAGAATGGTTCTATACAATATATTCCCTGAATTTTGTAATTCTTAGTTCGGCCTAAGCTCGTGTATATTTTCATTTTTTTTTTACTTTTTGTGAAATGTTTGCGTACTGTTTTAGTTCAGTTCTCTTCTTGCTTTTATTAACAAGTTTTTGTCTTAAGTCTTTTGTTTTACTGAATAACAATTTTTTGACAAGAGACGATATAACGAAAACCTTTTTACGAAGCATTTAAATGAAAATATAAACGCTATTTACAGTTGCATGTTTTTACCACGTCCGGCTCCTCGATATCACGAAACTGCAATACAATGATGAAAAAATTATTTCACAAAATCTTAATTGATTTTAGCACAAATTGCGTGATTTTCATTTACATCTCATCTCAAGTCAAAGAAAACAAATTTAAGATATTAATTTGTCTCATGACACTTTTTTGCCTTTGATTTTCTTTAATAAAACCGACCAAAACTGGCGTCAAAGATCTTAAGAATTGAAAGCAAAGTTTGAATAAAATATATAAAAGATTTTATTAACGCTCACCAAAATGTATATTGTGGCATGTCAGTGTTTTTTGCCATCATGACAACTATAACAAAAATACTCACTGAAAACTGCATGTAAATTCATAATGCTGACATTGAAGCCTGGTTCTACAAAAGATTCTTGTATTCGTATTTTAATTTAATATTAACATTTAAAAATATTTCATACTTTTATTTTTCCCCTTCTTTAAATTAAAAAATATACATCAACATCAAATTTAAAGTAATAAAAAAATTTTGTGTCGTCTTGCTTATCAAATACAGACAAGTGGTTTAAGAGAAATACATCTATATTAATGAAAAGAACATTAAATTTTTGGCATAAAACTTACAATTTTTGTGACTTTTTTTATAACTGAAAGTTATATCTTATGCTTCATTTGCATTATGTAACTCAGCAGGCTTTTTTTTATCGTTAAAATTAAAGCAAAAAGTTTAAATGTTTTACCTTTTGATGTGTTTTTTATGAGTTTTTTAAAACTGTGAATATCAATTTTAGTATTAATTTTATTTTGCGATTTTATTTAGTAATGGCCACTTAGATTATCAAAGAACATAATTGGCTAATAAAATGTTTTAAAATAAGTAACTGTATTAATTTTAATTATTTAAATAATATGGTTAGATATTTGAAGGAACCATAATATTTTGTCACCTATAGTCAGCAATGAAAAGAAAATTGTTTACAAAAGCATTCCTATAAAGGGTCATCCAAATGTGACGCCTAGTTGTCAGCACTATATAATTTTTACACATGACATCTTTTCAAATGACATAAGCCATTTTGTTTTATTAGAAGGTAGTGCAGTTTTAACCATGGACAGGTACACATTGCAGCAACGCGTTTACATCATTCAAAGTTATTATGAAAATGGGCGTTCTTTGAAAAATACCCAAATCAAAATTTTGTTTAGTAAAGAAGCTCATTTCAGAATGGATGGATTCGTTAATAAGCAAAATTGTCGTATCTGGGCTGGTGAAAATCCTCGTGTTATTCATGAAAAATCTCTACACCAACAAAAAGTTACTGTTTGGTGTGCATTTTGGGCAAATGGAATCATTGGGTCATTTTTCTTCGAAGATGATGCTAGAAATGCTGTTACTGTGAATGCTGAGCGATACCAATCAATCTTGAGAGACTTTTTATGGACACAGTTGAATCATATTGATGTGTTTGACGTCTATTTCCAGCAAGACGCTGCTACATGTCACACAACTCGAGAAAACATTACGCTTTTGCGATCAAAATTTCCTCAACGTGTAATTTCACGAAATGCAGATTTCAATTGGCCTCCAAGGTCATGTGATCTAACACCATTAGATTTTTTTTTGTGGGGTTTTTTTGAAAAGTCGATTGCATGCTAACAAGCCACAAACAATTAATCATCTAAAGAACAACATTCAAGTTGCAATTCGTGAAATAACACCAGCAACATGTCGGAAAGTCATTGAAAATTTCGATATTCGGATTGATGTCTGCAGACGCAGTCATGGTGGACATTTTAATGATATTCTATTCCACTTATAATTGTAATGGATCATACTTTTAATAAAAAAAAAACAGCTTGAAAAAATTGCAAATAGTTTGTGTTTTATTTCAAAGAAACATGGATGACAATTTATATGTATAGAGCCAAAAGCAACTAAAGTTGAGCCATGCATGAAATTATTTAGCTCTGACACAATTCCATACTGACTAGTGAAACAGGCATATTCAACTAATGCTTAAATCCTTCGTAATAAAGTTAGTTAAACCAATATTTCTCTACAAAGTATATTGTTGTACTTTATTGCACCCTATAGGCTGTGAATTCGTGTAAGTTTAACTGATTAACGACAATTTC
This sequence comes from Gymnosoma rotundatum, assembly GCA_916610165.2. Classification (NCBI taxonomy): domain Eukaryota; kingdom Metazoa; phylum Arthropoda; class Insecta; order Diptera; family Tachinidae; genus Gymnosoma; species Gymnosoma rotundatum. The sequence goes on from OU744340.1 coordinate 79,719,069, forward strand.
TCTCTGTTTGGTAAGAAAGCTTTTGAAGAATCAGATATAATTTTAGTTTGTATTTCGTAGAAGTGTACGTTATAAATAAGTTGTCTCGTTTAGTATAATAATTAGTTTTGGAAAATAATTTATTGCAGCATTGACTTACACCAAAAATTTAATAACACAGAAAAAAAGACATGCAAAAGAAGTTGGTAATTCATGCGTTCTATTTAAAACGAATTAGTTCAATTTAGGGGAAAACGCCTGATTTTAACATTAGCTTGTTATCGCCATGACAAGCATGAGTTCACATTAACAAAACACTTTGGCATTTAAATGAATTCTTAAAGATAATGATTATTCGATGATAAGTGTACGTTTTTTCATTATTTTTTTATTATTTTTAAAATTAAATATAAGCAATTCCTAAATATTATTACATAGCTTGAATAGCTTTCATTAATATTTATTTGTTGTAATAAAATGGAAATAAATTTTTAAACTTTTAATTCGCACGGTTAATGAATCTTACTTTATATTATTTAGTTTTAAAACCAGTTTTTAATAACAGAATTTTTTATGAAATTCCATGAGTTTTTCATGAGTTCCACAATTATAACTCAACTAGAATAAACGAACTTATTCAAAATGCATTGTTAAAAAAATTGCAAGAGAAGCAATGAAAACACCCATGGGGTTTTAACTGCTTCATATTTTTTTTTTTGTTTTTTTTTTGCTGGGAATTACGTGTATTATAAAATACTTATTTGCAGGGGAAAAACTTGTCTTTCTTCTGGTAACATTTCTATCTTGTGGCCTAGTTATTTACGTTAAGTATGAATTCCGTGTATGTTACATGTATAGCAGAAACAGGATGAAGTATATGTATAAATATGTAATATAGATAGAATTTCGAATTGTCATACTAATTTCATGCACCAGCCAAGTTTTCATAAACAATTCTAATGCATCAACCCAGTGATAACAGATAAAGAGACCATTTAAAAGAAACTAATTTAATAGGATCTTTCTGATTACTTACTAATCGAATTAGCGGTGAAAAATGTGCGACGTCCAGCCAAGCTGTTGCATCAACATCAAACTAAAACCATTATAATGTTACAAATCTAAAAGTCATGAGTTTAACTATGATACCACTTACATGTTAATTGACCTTTATTTAAGCTATTAGTGCCTCTCCAACCTCACCTCCTCGTGATTGTTTTGCTTATTTTATATGTAAAATTAAAAATGTTAGTTATTCGTGTTTTTTAGTCGGCCAAAATAAAAATACAAAAATCTTAGTTAATTTCCTTTCAAACTTAAAGTAATAACCTACACATGTAAGCACATTTTTATACCCTTCTCCACAAAAAGTGGAGAAGAGTATATATAAGTTTCCGTGTGTAATTTCAACAATATTCATTTCCGACATAGCATTTCCTGCATAGCGAAGTCGATTGAGCGATGTCTGTCTGTCCGTCCGAGGTAAACTTGGTTTCACCAAAAAAATAGATATGTCAATAGATCAGATATAGTGTCGAAAGAGGTGCTATTGGAAATCAACATAATCTGTCCATGTCCATCGAGGCAGCAAGCAAAACACAACGCCAACCTCTAACTTTTTCATGTCATTTGGAACAATAGAGAAATTGCAATCAAAAAAATAAATATATGGGGCGATAGGGTATTAAAAAATAAGAAAAAAACACCAAGTCAAAAAATTGGCGCTCGCTCATATTTTTTGAGTTACGGGGCTCTGCAATTATCAAATTTTTAAAAATAGCAATATGGCTATCATCTTAAAGCTTTTGAAGAGATCTATAAGAAAAAACTGAAATTTTTAAAAAATGCATAACCCATTAATAGTCGATGTCGTTTTCATGTAAAATGTATATAAATGCATACACTTTTTATATTTTTTAATTCTCCAGACTTTGGTGGCTTAATTAAAAGCCCCCTTTAGCCTACGCACTCAAATTGAACCACCGTAAGTGGCTCACGAGACCCCGAATTTTGTCCAAAATAAATGGTTTTCAAACCACTGCCGTACACTTTAAAAAATAAACAGAAATTTCGTTGATAATAAAAAGATATTTCAAAGAAATTGGCTTTTTATTGAAATATCTATACAATCAGAACGCTTTTTCTCAGAAGTGCGTGCAGAAAAAGCATATTGACAACAAAACGCTAATGAAAGTTTTTTTTTTTTTGTAAACTTTCCATTGCCATATGAATTATTTTAATCCGTCTTAAGGAAGAGAAATATTTAAAAGATTTTGTGTTAATTTTAAAAGAAAACTACTAACTTAGACGCAAGAAAAATGTAATGCAGCATTTTCTGGGTCGATATATCCGTCCTTAGTATCCTTGGCAACTATTTATTTTCAGTTTTGTAAACTTTGCCTATGGAATTCGAGAAATAATTTGTTTATAAACTCTTTATTAAACACAAGAATTTTAGACTCTATTGTAATAATAAAGTTAATAAAGGTGTAAAAAGATTCTTTGACAGATGATAAATAAGCTTTAGCCTCTTCTTGATCAATCGATTAATTATTTACAATTTATTAACTAATAATTTATGTTCAATTAGTCATATAATCTATTGATCGATTAATATTTATTTTTTATAGCATCACTAAACGTAAGCATATATTTTATTAGACAGCGTCAGTATTATTGCTACCAGTGATATTGCCCCGTATTGTAACCATTCATTGTTAAGAACGATGTAATCTTTTTGGCGATCAAAGTCAGTTCTTCTTCCAAAATGTAAAAGAAATCTATTCCACTAATTGCTTGCAATAAGAAGACATGGATGTTTGGTTTAACTTTTAAAATTTGCTCTACGAAAAAGTAAGATAAAGCACTTGAAACTAGAACAATAAATATTACAGACTATAATTTTTGATATATATATGTTTTGTTTCTCAAACTTTTTTTCTTAATTGAAATATCCATTAAATAATTTAAGCAAGGCAATTCAATTAAAAATGCCTTAGCTTAATTTTATTATTTACACTGACTTTATTAAAGCGTTCGACAAAGTTATGAGCTTTTATTATTGTTATATCAAGCTGGCAGATACCAACGGGTGTGTTTCAAGGCTTCAGTATTTCAATATATTATCTTGAAATCGGTTGTTCCTCAAGGTTGATCCAAATTTATTTACGCTTTTCATGATTTACCTACTGCTATCAACTTTTCAAATGTTTTGACATACGCTGATGATGTAATAATTTTTCATAGTTACAACATTTTTGACAACTGCAATTCGCTTTAACAGGATCTAGACAGCTTTTTTGTTTGGTACACGATCAACTTAATGGAGTTAAAATTAATACAAGTGCAAACATATGCACATTTCCAAAAATATTGATACATGTAATTCGTTCTTTTTTGAGGATTATCAGTCCTAGATTTGCTTTTGATTACTATAATATCAAATAAAGCCCGTGGGGTATGTGCTTCCATCAAACGATGGGCCAAGGAATTCACTGATATTTACATCAACAAACAGCTTTATACATCTTTAGTACGGTCAATTTTAGAATATGGGTCCGTTGTTTAAGACCAAGTATATCGTGCATAGTAATAAAATTGAGTCTGGTCAAAAACAATTTTCGTTGTTTTGCTTACGAAATAAGTACCAGAATAATTTTACCAATTTGCCGTCATATAAAACCAGGTTTGCGGAAATCGGGCTACCGTCGAAGAACTATTTTTAATGTCACGTTTTTATTTATTTCTGGAGATGTTTGTTCGGAATTCCTTCCTGAAAACTTATACCTCTACATTCCTGTTCGTTCAACAAAAAATTATGGGTCATCGTTGGTTCTCTTTAAAAGAACTTGTTGAATTTTAACAATTTTTATAGTTTAATTGATTTCTCTTTAAATGTAAACATTATTGTACCCTGTTCAGACATACGTTTTAATTTAGACAGTTTAAATTTTGATTGAGTAATTAATTTTGGTGTTCACACATATCCAGTTTAATTTACTTAATTAAAATTTGACAGTACTACTACTAATTGTTATTGGAAAGTGTTTACTTCAGTACCTCAAAAGAAGCAGCGAAAGAGTAAAAAAGAGTATAAGATTTAAATGTTAATAAATTTGTTACTACTTTTGTTACTGGCAAGAACAGAACAGCTAAATCTTGTTCTGTTTTACAAAATAAGTTAATAAATATTGAATACTTTGAACTGAAAGTGTTTATTAGCACTTTCCACGAAAATATTTACATCATATCGTTGCTGGACTAAAATGGTGTGGCTTTTTTACTATAATTTGTAGGGCGATTTCAAAACCGAATATCTACAGCTGAAATTTTCTACAACCACACAGCACAAAATATACATAACATTTATAGTTTTCGGTTTTAAATACAAAATATTTTGATTTGAAGCTAACGTTTGTATAATAGTTAGAAGAAAGCTGAGAAAACTATGTACAAGTAAACGCCAGGATAAGAAAACAGTAAACAAAAGAAATAGAATAAAATAAATAAAAAGTTTTGCACAGAAGACGGAAGGAACAATTTTGTCAAAGCTCTTGCAAATGCTAACTGTTGCAATACAAAATGCTTTACGCATCGAACACCAATTTTTCCTATTTTAGATAGATATTTATTTTTATGGTTGTTTGTTATTATCTTCAGTTCGGATTTACTTTGCTATTTTTTTCCAAAAATGCGTTTATTCCTTTTTTTATTTGGAATAATAATGTTGTAAATTTTTATTTTACTCTATCGTTGCTAGTTTCTGCCGAAAATTTATTGAACAGACCTAATTTTTACATAAGAAATTTGTATTTGTAAATTTAGAAGAATGAAGAGAAGTTCGGCCTTAAAAGAAAGTTTGCTTGTTTTTATTTGAAATATGGAACTCTTTCAGTCAGTACGATCAAGTTCCGACTGCACGCTAGTTTTGAATCTCTATTAAATTTTCAAAAATTTTTCATTTCATTTAATTTGAAAATATTGGCCCATATTCATAGTATGTCTGAACAGGGTATAAAATGTAATTTTTTGTAATGTAATTTAAGGTTTTAAATTGTAAAAAAACCATCTTTCAATCTGTAAGGACTTTTTATATTGACTAAGATAATAACAAAACTAATAATATGCCAGGGAAAGTTAATTTACAGATGTCTTTAATAGCGCAGCTGATCTTCGTTTATGTTCGACGTTGTTGTCAGAATGTTACAATAATTTAAATAATAAAAGAATTTTAAATAGTTTGAAAAAGAATTGTAAATTTTATAAAATTAATTTTTAAACTAAAGAATTAAATATAAAATATTGCTGCATACGCAGCTTCATTTAGAGTAACATATCGCTCATTTACTTCAACAACGACATAACTCAAAATTTTAAATTTTGGAGTTAATCATACAGAATTGTTCGCTATTTCAAACTTTATATTGTGTATTAATTTCATCTTTATGTCTTTTGTACTTTTTAAGAGAACAAGTCGTTATTTCATTTCATGTTTGGAAACTTTGTTTGTCAATAAGAACGACACATTTTGACTTGTGGAGTAAACTTAGTAACGTAAAGGTCATAACGATTTCTAAAACAATGTCGCATTTCGTTTTCTGACTGTATATATGAAAAAATTATATTTTTAAAATGTATGGACTTTTTGCATATAATGTATTATTTTTAATTATGGCTGTGCTGATCAAAAATATTAAGTGAAACTCTGTTTTCCTTTTCACAAATAACGACAAATTTTAGTTTACGACACAGTACCGGATATATTTTTTCAGCAGTAATGCCATTATAAAAACATCCAACATAGTTTGTCCAAGACCTCCCCTTTAATATATAATTGATGAAAATTTTCTTAAATGGCTTTTTTAATTATGAATCATTTTACTAATTGTAGCCGTCTCATATTTTTATCGACGGTGAGAACAAGTCAAAAACTTAAACTGCGAATATCTCAAAATGAATTTTTTTGAGTTATGACGGTCTTGAAGTAAATGAGCGATATGATAATAGAAGAATAAATTGAATTCAGCTTTCTTTTGTTTATTATACTATTTTTGACATCAACGTTGTCATCTGCAACAACAAAATTACATAAGGTTTTTGCTTTTGCAGCCGTGCGTGCGGCCACCTAATTTTTAATTCACCCTGCATTTTACCTTCGCTTTTTGCCTTCTTCTTTTTAAATTATATATTTTAGAACTTTAAGCATCTTTATTAAATCCTCGTCGTAACAATTCAAATTTTCCTTAGTAAAGCTTATTTGGGAAATAATTAAAAACTCTTTTTCTGTTTGTTGCATTTCTTAAAGTGAAGACAATAGATTAAACCAACATCGAATGCAAAAGAAAAAAAAACCAAACGGATGCGTAACCATTTGAAAACAATAATTTAAAATTTAAACAAATTTCTGATCAACGGGAGAATACAAGAAGCTGTTCTACAAATGCAAAACATTTTTATCCATAAAAACCACTAATGACAGGCTTTAGCAAGAGAAACATCATCAGATTAGAACGTGTTGCTTTTTTAAAACGAATCCATTTATTTTGTAGAATTTGGTTGTGCAAATTTGCTTAAATTTTATTTATTCACTTTTTAAATCAGACAACTGCTACTTAAAATAAAAAAACAATCAAGTGAAAATTTCTATAATTTAGAAATCTGTAAAGAAATGAGGTAGTTTTTGTATGTTTGCTTAAGAAAATTGTTTGAGTGTGTGTATGTGTGTGTGTGTGAGTGAGTTTATATGTAAATTATTTATGAATACGTTTGTTTAAGCATACCAGCGAAGCTTTAAATTACCCTGTTTTACTACCAGCCAAGGTGGCTGCTTATAACGTGGCGCTGGTTTGCACCTCGTTTGTTAAACAAGCGCGCCCAATTTGTGCCAACAAAAAAAAACAAATAATAAGAAGTTGTTGTTAGTGAGGCTGAAAAAATTGTTTCACATTATTAAATTTGTTTCTTAGTTGTTTAACGCGAAAATAAAGGATGGTTTGTTATTAAACAAATACTTTAACAACAACAATCTCCCCATTATTTTCCTTTAACCATGTTAATATAAGATTCCCACTGTTACTGTCAAGACAACAAATAAGTCAACATTTTATTAAAGTTGAAAACGATTTTAAAGAGCTCTATTCTACAGATATTGTTTTAAATTTTTGGTAAATAAATTGAATTGATAATCGTTACGAAACTAAAAACTGAACAGTTTTATTGTGTATTTTGCTCTTAAATAATTGTTTAGATCTTGAAAATTTAACCAAATATCTTTTTTAAACCATCTAATTTATAATATTTTAATGTTAAAATAATTTAAAATTTTATAAAAAAAATAGTGGATTCCTTCGTGCTTCGCTACGATCACAGTATACAAACCCCATACGCTCATAGGCGCCTATGTATTTCGTGTTAATTTTTTTTTATATGGACAAAATCAAATGTTGTCATGAAAAGTCGTAACTCATGAATGCGTCGACCGTTTTCGCGTAATTTTTTATAAACTATCTACACAACCATACTAGCAAACCCTAGACTTTAATTGAATTTGGTTTGACCGATCGAGAGTTATAAAGTCACAACACACACACAACAGTTTTATATATATCGGGTGTTTTTTTAAGCCCGATAGAACTTTAAATTGTAAAAAGTAACACAAAAACTAAAATTGTAATAAGAATTTTTTTATCAATTTCATTATTGACCGTAACGTGAGATCCGGCATCATTTTTGAAGAAATAAGATCTATTGATGCTCCCAACGTGTAAGCTACATCAAGCGATGCATTTTTCCGGATGCAATGGAGTCTGTAGGGTATGTTCTGGATTGGTATTACTCCATATGTGGCAATTGTGATTATTAAAAAACCCATTAAGCTTAAAATGAGCCTCATCGCTGAACACGATTTGGCGATATAACAAAGGGTCAGTGCTCTAGAGCCCAATCGGCGAAAGAACGACGAATATAATGATTTCGTGGTCTTAATTCCTGCACTAGCTGGATCTTATAAGGGTGTAGGCCAAGATCTTTGCGAACAATTTTCCACGTAGTAGACGACAGAGCCCAAGTTTCTACGTCCAACGATGAATCGATATATTGGGATCGTCTTCCACACTTTCGTTTACAGCAGCGACATTCTCTCCAGTACGTACATTCCTTCAACGTGTTGGTGTTATTGCATCCTCTAGAGAGTAAGTGGTAAATCTATCCACTCTTCGACGGATGGCTTGCTCAGACGGACGATTATGTACAGCATAAAAATCACGAAGTCATCTATAACTGACTGATTTTCAAAGTAAACTTGGATGTTTTGATAGCGTTGTGCAAGCGGTAGTCTATTAATAATGATTTGCCAGAGTTACCTGAAAATTATACGAAAAAAATTTTCATCAAAATTTAATTTTTAAAGTCATTTTTTATAATTCAAGTTCTATCATGCTTAATAAAACACCCCTTGCAGAAGATTTTAAATTATATGTATGGACAGCAATATTTCGCTATATTCATGGTGTTCATGGGAACTAAACTCAAGACCATATTTTGTTAGTGAAAGTTATAACTCTTCCTTTTATTTTTGTAGCATTTTTATTAGCATTAAATAAAAGCTTGGCTTGTATGAAGCCAGAGAATTACTTGTGGTCTTCAATTGTGTTCCTAGTATTCGATTATTGTTTGTGAATATGATACAGTACAGAAACCGCAATTAAGGAGACCAGCTGATTGCTAAGACAAATAAGTTGATTTTGTAACGTCACACTGACATTAGCGAGAAACCTAGTTGTCCGCCATACTTCTTCAACATCCTCGAAAAGGCGTAATATTGATCAATGAGACCTTGTAAAAGATCTAGTCTGCATATTTTCAAGTAATTTTAAATTTACACACTTGTCTCCTTACAAGTCACCAAATGAGTCTACTAATAATGGAAAACACTTTAAAATGTTAACAATTTTTAAAGTATTTTTCAGGAATATCTTCATATTAAGGCAGCGATCAAAATACCAAAATGGTCTCTCACTTTTCACACAGAGACATTTTAGTTTTTGTTGCTTCTTTCCATAAATGTGTGAGAGGCTAGAAAATATTTTGGTTTTTTCATTTGATGTGATGAAAAAAATTTTCATTAAGCGTTCGCGTGTGTATGTACGCATATTTTTTATTGTTCTACTGCCGGCGTATATATGGGTATGTTAAAAATTGTTTTTTCTTTTTTATTTGTTTTGGAGTATATGCAGATGTAAAATTTGTTCTTTTGAGCTATTATGGCTTACTATATTCTTCAGAGACCTTTAAAATATTACTTTACTGGTTATTTTAAAACCAAATACATATTTTGTGTGATTACTTAAACCTTTACTTGCATCAATGCTAATATATACATACATTTATATGGGATCGCAGGCAGAAACTTTTTTTTTTTTTTTTGTTCGTTAATGACCGTGAAAAACAAAAAAATGTTTTTCTCATTTATGAGAAACTTCATTAATCTCATCTTTGAATGCTATTAAATAAGAAGTTTTCAAGTCTGAAAAACTGTTCGCATTCGTTTATGAATAGCAGCATTAATGAGAATGATTTTATTTATCCCTTATTAGATATGAATGCTTAAAAACTCACTCAATTATGTGTGATCGTAGTAAGAAAAGTTTTTGATGGTGATTTATGAATGTGAAAAATAAAAAACGTACATATCTCTTTTATCAAAAATATCATAAATGCTCATAATTAAATGCTTATAAATGAAAAGTTTTGAACTCTGCAGCGTTATAAGAAATCTGCCATATTGACAACTATTAGTAGAAAGTAGGATTCAAACGAAACAAGAATTTAATCCTTTGTAACTTTCATATATTATACATTTTACAGTTCTATTAAAATAAGAACCAACAAATAAATTTCCTAATAATACCCCGTACTATAAGCCTTCTTTAACATCGATATACTTCATATAGTCCAACTTCAAACAAAATGTTACATACAACTTCATGAAAAGTCTATGACTTTTAGCGAACTCTTCTACAAAATTTAACAATTTATTGATGTTATGCTTTACATGAATGTTTGTTTGTTACTTGTATTTTTGGCGCATGTCTTTGTTTGTTTGTTTGTATTGGTTTCATTTGGTATTTCATACCTTGTTATAGTGCTAATAGTGGCAAGTGTTGTTTTAGCCACTTGTGGCGTCAAGTTTTGCATCTTTTATTTTTCTTGCTTTTTTCGTGTTTTTGCTTGTTGATTATATATTTTTATATTATTCATGATGCATTCAATTTGGTTGCGAGTGACCACAGGAAAAAAGAGAAGCTAAAGCCCTTTAAGTGGGCTGTTACTACTGTTACCTACTGCCGATTGCAGCCAAAGCTTTACCATAACTACTGGCAGGAATGTCTGGCTTGATGTTCAATGTAAATACTTTGGTTAGTTTGATTGTTCCATTTGTTTGTATAAGGTGACTATACTTAACAGTTCATTAAAAAGTTTGTGTTATGCTTTAAAACAAACATAATATTACCTTAACTTTCGCCCATATTTGTTGTATTATAATGCGAAAGTTTTTATTTTATACTACTGGATATAAGAATAAATATATATACACAGCCCCGCCCACATTCAAAGATCACCAAAAATGTTATTACAGATATATATCATATCGTTGTAGTAACAGCGGCAGCATCATCTAAATAAATCAAAACAAAAAAGAAAAACAAACTCAGCGAGATATATCTTCGCTTATGTTTTTTTTTTTAATTTTTAAATCACATACTAACCACCATTGAACAGTCAATCTTTAAATCAAGTTCATTTTGGGTATTTATAATTAAGCTTATCGCTGTTTTCCAAAAAAAAACCCCTGCAATATATCACAAGAGTGCACTGCATTTTAAGTGCTTAACAGTAAATAGGTGTGAGTCTGCAGAAGGAAAACACATTACATTTACGATATCATCTTCACTTTAATAATCATTATCGTCAATTTGAAACTTTTGATGTCAAGCCTACATTTGTGTTGTTTGTAGCATTTGTTTTATCTCAGTTATAAAATTTTTATACACTGTTACATTTTGTTAATGATGATCGCAATCATGATCTCTGTGAACTTTCAACAGTGGAAAATTTGGGAAAATTTTGTTTATAAATACACAGTCTGACTCAAGGCGAATTAAATACTAAGTTGCCGCATGGCTACAAAAACAAAAACCTAATACCATGATATAAAAATAGAAGGTAGTTCCACTCTCTCTTTTCGTCGCCATATTAACGTTCTGACGTTTGCGGGAATTATGAAAATTTGTGCTACCATATAAATTTGTAAGATCCCGGTTTTCTGTTTTGTTTTTTTTTTTTTTAAACTTATATGAAATTTTAAAAGAAATACATAATATAAAAATCATAAACAAGTTTTATTAAATAAATAAAACAAAAAACAAAATTTAGCAAAAATGTTGCCTTTTTTCGGACTGCATTAGTAAAAGACGTTTCTGCAAGAATTCTGTAAGATTTTTCAAACTTCGAACAATTTGATTTGCCAAATGCATCTTTAGTGTGGTCGTTGCATTTTGGAAAAAATGACATTGTTTTGGACAAGAAAAATGTACTATTGGAAAAAGTGTTTTTCCAGACTTCAAAAGTTAAAATATGGAATAAAATTTTTAATTTCAGTTTTGGCCCCCATATGCAAAAATTTAATGTTAGATACTAATATTAAAAAAATATTTTTTTTGGGAAGACAATATTTTCGTATTCGCTTTTCGAATAGAAAAATGTAAAATTGTGTAAAAAGATAAAAAACTGCTTGTTAATAAAACTTATTCTGTTGTCGTTTATTAATTTAAAAATTTATTTATTATTTATTAATTTAAAAAAACTTGTACTTAGCTAATGCTAAGGACTTAAAAACTTATATAAACAATATTGATATCATTATAAAATGCTCTGAAACACAGTTTGCTTAATGAACTTGCCAGGCATGTTACAGAACTCAATTCCGATCGGAAGTGGTTTCAATTCCGCAAATTAGTTCTATAGAAAACGAAAAACGAAAGATTTTTTCGGAATGAAACCACTTTTAAATTTCAAAGTGGACTTTACTTTCTTTGAAATTCTGTTATTTGCGAATTTAAAATTTACTTTTATAATGTGTCCTTATTTAGATTAGCCTTGTTGTTAACTTTAGTGTGCGCATATTGCTACATTTAAATAAAAAGGTAAAGATTGAGCATTTTTTTTAAATAATCAAAATCGAATGGAATCTGAAGAAGGTAAAACAAAGTCCATCGGAATTGTTAGTACAGAATTAAAACCATTCCGATCGGAATTTGTGACATGTCTGTATATTTAATTATTATTTACGTGAAAATAAATATCAATCTTTTAAACTTTTAATAATTAAATTGCATAATTCGTTAAAAATCCTACTCTACAATTGTTTCTGTGTAATTTATATTTATAGTAAATAGATTTGAGTTTCATTTACATTTATTATACAAATTACACATATTTTGTTAAATAGTTCCAAAATAACTTTTTTCTTATTTATATCTGTGGCAACGCAAATTGTGTTGTTTACGAAAAATATATTTCAAATAATTCCCGCAAACGTCACAAATTTTTGAAGTGGAACTACCTTCTATTTTTATATCATGCCTAATACCATTTTGCTGTTGTAGAGAACCACGTTGATGTCAAAATTAGCTGACTGAACAAGAAGAAGACCATTTTGTTCTTTCTTCTGCATATGCATTTTTGGTTTGAAATTTAATTTTATAAAATTAACAATATATAAATGTTTTTTTGACCTTTTTAAATAGTTTTTCTTTTCTAGTTTATTAAGCACTAGGTCAGTTTTATAAATATTAAAAATTTTTATTTATATTTTCAATATTTCGCCACACCTTTGGGTGGCATCATCAGGAAACAGAAAACAAAAAATTATATTTTCTTTTTTTTAAAATAACAAAATTAAAATCAAATTATTTTTTCAAACAAAAACAGAAAAATCAAAAACCAAACGACAAAAAACTCAAATATTTAAAATTTACATTCTTATAAATTTAAAACTCAAAAAACATTCAAGTAAAATAGCTCAAAAATTTTAAACATTTACATTCTTATAAAAATTTAAAAAACAGAAAACATTTAAATTATTTAAAAATTTTAAAAAACTTAATTCAAATACATTAACATAAACTTTCACGATAGAAATGTTACAAGCAATCATATACTCTCAAACGTTTATTATTTTTTATGCACTAAATGTCTATAACATTGCGCAACATTATCAGTATCAGCCTTAAAGTTTATTATTTTTGTTGCTGGTATTTTAATTATTTGTAACATCTCTAACATATACCGACGCTTATAATTATTTTCTATATTTAAAACAGATGCATCTTCAAAGTTAGGATTATGATTAAATCTGGCACAATGGGAAGATAATGCAGTAATTCTCCCTGAAGCTGTTGGCTTTTTATTATGGAGAAATTATTAGACACGTGCATTAATGAAATTAGTATAAAACCAAGAATAATGACAAAATATGTGGATGATTTGTTTTGTATTATTTCTGCAGAATTATTAATTATTATTCAAAGCATAACAAAAGAATAATTATTAATACGGGAAAAAATTTGATAGAAAAAGTACTTAAGCTAAGTGATAAGGAATTTCACAAAAGCAATAAAGATAAAGTTAAAAAGATATTAATTGATAATAATTTTCCAATGAGAGTGATAAATAGTTTGTTTAAACAGTTAAGGTTTAGGAGAGCAAATAATACAAGAGATGTTACAGAAACTAAAGTTTATAAGTCTTTAATTTATGTACCAGAAATAGCAGAAAGGATTGAAAAATCAAAAATTTTTGATGGGGATAAATATAAAATGGCATACAAAACTTGTAATACTTTAAATAGATTATTTAGTAAAACAAAAGATAAGATTAAAAAATGGGACATGTCAAATGTAGTTTACAAAATACCTTGTAATGGTAATAATAGTGAGAATTGTAATAAGGAATATGTAGATACGACAAAAAATAAACTAAAAACTAGAATAGCTGGACGTAAGTCTGATCAAAGATACAGGGACGTTAAAAATTCACAAAAAACTGCATTATCTTCCCATTGTGCCAGATTTAATCATAATCCTAACTTTGAAGATGCATCTGTTTTAAATATAGAAAATAATTATAAGCGTCGGTATATGTTAGAGATGTTACAAATAATTAAAATACCAGCAACAAAAATAATAAACTTTAAGGCTGATACTGATAATGTTGCGCAATGTTATAGACATTTAGTCCATAAAAAATAATTAACGTTTGAGAGTATATGATTGCTTGTAACATTTCTATCGTGAAAGTTTATGTTAATGTATTTGAATTAAGTTTTTTAAAATTTTTAAATAATTTAAATGTTTTCTGTTTATTAAATTTTTATAAGAATGTAAATGTTTAAAATTTTTGAGCTATTTTACTTGAATGTTTTTTTGAATTTTAAATTTATAAGAATGTAAATTTTAAATATTTGAGTTTTTTGTCGTTTGGTTTTTGATTTTTCTGTTTTTGTTAGAAAAAATAATTTGATTTTAATTTTGTTATTTTAAAAAAAAGAAAATATAATTTTTTGTTTCCTGTTTCCTGATGATGCCACCCAAAGGTGTGGCGAAATATTGAAAATATAAATAAAAATTTTTATTATTTATAAAACTGACCTAGTGCTTAATAAATTAGAAAAGTAAAATTAACAATTTTTACCCTTTTCAAATTATTTGAAATTTTTTTATTTTTAAAATTATTTTAAAATTTTTGGTAACAACGTCGAACTTTAGCAAAAATCACCTGGGCTATTTAGACCGCCCGTAAATTAATTCGCCTTAAGTCTGACTAATGCTAGGAACACAACTGGGACGAACGACGAATTTCATCCAACACAATGAATACGTCGTCAAAAATTCGTTGTGTAAATTCGTCGTATGACACAATGACGACCAAAAACACATCTGTTATAATTTTTGAAGTTGTTTACTTTTTGTAAGCTGCTAAGGTGACCATAAAAAAAAATATTTAAAAAGTTAAACATTAGAAAAAACACAACTAAAAACTATTTTTATATTTAACTTATAATCTGTACGCTTATTATAAATGCTGCAAAATAAAAATACATAAATTTTTTAAGTAAAATAATCTCATGTATTAAAATACTTCGAATCTAAAGTCAAACATGGTCACTTTGTACTGATTAGTTCGTCGTTCGCCGGCGTAAGATATAGATATAATTCTATTGCATAGTTCGCCATGTATAACGAATTTCGTCTTACGTCATGATTGTGTGCATTTTCATATACGCAAATGTGTTTTATTTTTGACGACGAATATTCGCGACCAAAAATTCGTCGTTCGTCCCAGTTGTGTATCCATATATCTACTACCATTTATGGACAACAATAAATTTTCGTCGTATAAAAAGACGCACACAATTCGTGCATTAAACGAAATTCATCATGCATAAAGTCTTCTACGATAGGTTGATTTTAATTGTTTTACGTAAACGGACTACAAATATTTTGGTGCTCAGTGAGTGTTCTTCTATTTATTTGTTTGT
Source organism: Gymnosoma rotundatum (assembly GCA_916610165.2). Classification (NCBI taxonomy): domain Eukaryota; kingdom Metazoa; phylum Arthropoda; class Insecta; order Diptera; family Tachinidae; genus Gymnosoma; species Gymnosoma rotundatum. Next base: position 79,734,646 of record OU744340.1, read on the forward strand.
TTTGTTTTTTTTTTTTATTATTACTTTTTAACCGACTTCAAGAAACGAAGGAGGTTATCAATCTGAAAGTTGCTTTTTTTATGTTTGTGCCTGCATAACCCAGTCATTTCTGATTCTGAAAATTTTTTGTAATATGATAGGTTATGCTTAAAGATTGGTCCCATTTTAAAAACAGTTGATAACCTTAAAAATGAGAGGGTGTCCCTATCCAACATACATATTATTTATGCACATTATTAACTATAAAGGGCACTTCTTTAAAATTTAAAATGACTGCGTAATAATATAGCTCCCAATAACAAAAAGTACTACAAAAATAAATTTAAGAATTAAAGAGTGTCCCAATAGGTAACGTAAATTGATCTGTATGGGCCTATCTTTTGAACTGTTATAGACGAATGCTTGTAAATTGTACAGAATATCAATATATAGGATCAAACTTTTGAACCGGTATAAGCAGACAGCTGAAATTTATGAGGAACCTGTATCGCTAAGTTCGCTATATCGATAAGTTTATAATTTAAATTTAGATATTAAAGGGTGTTCCTATAACTGATGCGCCTGTATTTTGAATCATTATAGACAAATGCTTGCATATTGTACAGAATGTCGATTGCTATGACCATTGTAGTAACAAGTTTATACATATATTCAAAATTAGATTTTAGAGAGTGCCCCAATAGTTAATTTAATTTGATGTGTACGGCCATACTTTTAAACAGTTGTAAACAAAAGCTGAAATTTACAAAGAATCTATATTAATTAATCTACGTCCGCTAGAGGAACAAGTTTAAAATAAAAATTTAGAAATTAAAGGGTGTTCCCAAAATTAAAGTAATTTGACCTATATGGCTATAACTTTTGAACCGTTATATACAAACACTTGACAATTAGACAGAATGTCAGCAAAGTATGCTTGGTATAGTAAAAAGTATAAATATTTTACATTACAAATTAAAGGGTGTTACAATTGTTGATGTAATTTAATACATAAACTGTTAAACTGTTATAGGCAGGCGGTTGAAATTTACAAAGAAGCCGTTTGCTAAGTCTGCTACAACAGCAATTATAAAATTTGAAAATGGAAACTAAAGGGTGTCCCAATAATTGATGTATATTGCCAAACTGTTAAACAGGTGTAGGCAGACGGTTGAAATTAACAAGATGTAGTGCTAAGTCCGTAAAAAGTAAAAAGTTTGGAGGTGAAATATATCGGTGTGATAATAGTTAATGTAATTTGTTGTATGTGGCCATACTTTTGTACTGTTATAGGCAGACAGATGACATCTGTTTTGAGCATAGCCTTTCATTTATTAATACTCGTATTTATATATATTTCTTTAGTTCTTTTTTTTTCTTGTCTGAAATAATTTGGTACTCTTGACAGAACGATATTAATTTTAATACCTTTACAATGAGTTTGCTTTACTGGGGAATAGGTTTAATACTTATCTATTTTTTATTTTTTTTTTTTTTGATTTTGATTAACAATTCTTACAACAAAATTAAGCTGATTCAAGCCAATAAAAAAAAGTCACATTCGAAATGCAACTACTCTGGGGGAAAATCCCCAATCTCCAGCTAAGGTCTGTTTGAGAGACATCATTATGTTTTTTTTTAATTTCATCGTAGCGTTTTTTTACCTTCATTTGTGTGAATCCACACTTCATTAAAACTTATACCACAGCAGTTGAATTTATCAAGATTGCGATGGAAGTCTTTAATTTATTTACAACTCCAGTTACACTACTGCTGTTTCTTCGATACTTAAAGAGCGATCGTATTACGAAATAATTTGTTATGCTGAATGTTTTATGCAAAATACAAATCAATAAATCTTGTAATATAAGATAACTCTACAAGTTTGCGCACGTTAACCAATAGAATAGTTAAATTAATATCGTGGATTTAATATATTTTATTTCTTGTTCTATACTTCCTGTTCCTGCGCGGCGCGTTAAAGTGTTAGAGTAGATGAGTTGTCAGCTAACTTATTTCCGCTAGAAGCATCAATGTTTTTATAAAGGCCCAACTATAATGTGCTTAAGCTAGCTTGAGCTTATGTCAAAAATCCAACGAAAAGCCTGTCAAATGCTTAGGTAACTAATTAAAGAAACTTATGTGGCTACAATATACTTACATATATTTAGTAACTTAATTGCCACAGTTGCACATATATGTTTCGTACTTTTGCCAAAATTAATTTCTATATAAATCAACAATATTTAAAAACGCACAGGTTTATAGAAGATATTTTATACATATATATTAAATAACATTCACATACACATTTTGATTCATGTTCTAATAAAAGTTAAAAAAATTAGTATTAACTTATTTTCTGTTTTGTGTTTGTGGCCAACCGTACTAAAAAATGCAACGATGTTCATCGCTTATATCGTATACATATGTGTGTATAAATACAAACTTTACTTTAATATATTATATTCGTAAAAAATTGGCCATAAAGAAAAATGTTGTTTTTTCTACATTTTCTATTTAATTAAAAACTAAAAATTTAACAATTTAGGTATTAATTGAGTTTTTTCTTTATTAGTGTATAATACAAAGCACAATCAGCTGTTTCCGTACGGAAAGTGCGATCAGTTTCGTACCTTGCAGAAATAAATGAAATTTAACGAAACTTGACGAAAAGTTATCTTATGTACATTCTAGTTTACCACATATAATTTAATGTATTTGCACAGTTGTTTAAGATTGCTTAAGTTGTTTTATGCACATTATAGTTGGGCCTTAAGTCAGAAGCTGCTGTTTCTTCTCAAGATAGATTTGCTAGTTTTTAGGGTTTGCAGCTAATATTTTTTTCAAATTATTTGTTGCTCGAGTATTGTCAGAATAATTGTGTCAACTATACCAACTATAATTTTCGACGAAAGAATTTTGGATTTATTGAAACCCTTCCACAGTGTTAAAATTACAACTCATTGTAAATGAAATGTTTATGTAACGGTTTTACTAATTTCCTCTTAAGTTTTACACCTTTTTTGCGACAACTATGTTTCCGTATTTAGTTTTTTAATATTCCTTTGAAACTGTCTCTTGACTCACTGTGCATTATAAAATATTTTGTTTTTTTAGCTTTTATTCATGTAAAATTGTAATCATCTTTAAAGCAAATACATGAGACGATAAATATTTAGCTGCCATTTAACAATCTCGTTCAATTTAGTTCTTTTTCGTTATATTACGGATCCGCTTGATATACACCAAAACATAACGTGTGAATTTTCACAGTCAATGTGTTATAAAAAAACGTGTCACAATCAAAAAATTTTGTTTTTATTTCACATCTTTTAAGTTGATTTTAACAACAAAAAAAAAAAAAAACTCGAAACTACCAGACATGCTGATCAATTTTTATCGTTATTGATCAAGCTTTTTGGATCTTGTCTTGTTTTGTTTAACTTGTAATTTTAAATACATCTGGATCATGGTTCCTGTTGCAATATAAAACACTGCTTCCTTGTACAATGTTCTTATCTCTGCAGTTGTAAACCGTTTTTGTTGGTTTAAACTAAAAAAAACATTTGTTATATTTGTTGGTTCCACTTAATTACAATTTAATTATTTTTCTGTTATTTTTTATTTCTTGTTAAAAATAATTAAACAAAATTCACAAGGATTTCTTCCGTTTAAGAAGTGTAGCAGCCATAAATTATTTTTTTACGTTGTGGGTATTTTGGCTTATTAAAAAAAATTGCTTTTTAATTATTGATTTCTGCCTTAAGATATGCTTCTGTAATTATTAATAATTATCGTTAAATTGATCTGCAATTGTAATATCGTGCTGCCACTTGGTCTCTTTTAATTTTTTTCTATACAAAATAAAAAAAAAAATTGTGTCCACGGCACAAAGAAAGAGGTTTTTAATTAGAGATTAATGTTTTGATAAATATGATGAAGTTAGATTATAGTCAACTTTTAACGGTTTATTACCTTGTAAAAAGATAAAAAGCAATTTATTGACAAAATCGTTGTGCTTTACTATGTAAAACATTATGCTAGTAACCCTTTAAAAATTTTAATAAATTGCAATCTATATGTATGTTGGACACGTTTTTATTGTTTCCCCTTTATTTTATTTTTTGCTGATGTTTTTTGCAACAAATAAAAAACATTTATAAATTTTTGGTTAAATTTTTAACGAAAACGAGAAAAAGTAGACACTAGGAGAATGTAATACAGTATTTTCTGGAGCGCTATATCCGTCATTAGTGTTCTCCACATTAATCTTTCTTAGATAGTCTGTATTGTGAACATCATCCTTTTTAACAATTAATTATGCAAACAATGTTAAACGAACCCTCAATTAATAAATTCCATTTTTTTAAATGTTATGAGATATTAGCAAAATATAATAAATATTATTATAAAAATTCCTAAGATAATTTTATAAACAAAAAAATATGCAAATGCTTGTGCAAACTGTTGGCATCATGGTTATTTTTTATTTCTCTTGAGAAATTAAAAATATAACAGTGCTTTTTACTTTTAATACGCCTTACGTCTGCATTAAGAGTCGGCATATAACCAACCTGTTGTAGAATAGAATGTAAGAAAAAATAAAAACGTGGTTTGCTTGTTGATAAGTTTTGTTGAAGCCTTAACATTTTTGTATGGGCTTCTTAAATAACTCTCATATTGTTTTTGAAGTTTTCGTACTTAAAAGAAAATATTTTTGTCGTTTCTAAAAATTTGGATTAAGGTTTCCTGTTTAGCTCGCTAAACAACCGGCGAAATACGTATAGATACTAAAGGGCTGCACAAGCATAAGAAAAATGTCTTATAAGCAATCAGGTAAATTTCAAGTAGTGTCTGTATAGAACACTCTCATTTTCAAACACATACTTCCAAACACAAATGTTTTGCTTTGCCACCAAAATAGAGATTAAAGAACAAAAGTATTTTAGAACAACGTAAAACATAACAGAACTAGAACAAGAATGATATAGAATATCAAAACTGAAGTAGAACATTCAAAACATGCTTGAAGTTTTTGATAGCAGAATTAGACTAAAGAGAAACTACAATCATTTTCGTTTTATCTCAATATGAGGTGTCGTCAACTTTAAGATTTGAAAACGCATAACAATGGAGAAAAAACATTATAATATCTGTTTTATTTAAAATGTTAATTGAATTACTTTTTATAGAATATAAAAATATAATAGTAAAATTGTCTTTTACATTTCGGGGTTTTCAGAAAAACAAATAGTAATAAAACGTAACAAAAATAAAAAATTGCCTGTATTCGATCGTACTAAATAATATATTTTTTATAAGTTCTATACAAAAAATTTTAAAAAGGGTTTAGCAATTGATAATAAGGAATTAAAACTAATAACACGTGGTTCAGTATCTATCCTTTTATAAAAATATTTTTTAAAAATTAATTTTTTATCCGAAGTTTCATATTTTCATATTAAAAATATAACAATAAAACAGCCTGTAATAAAAAAACATATCTGTATGTTTGCATATCATTTCTATATTCTATAAAAGTATTTTCTTTCAACAGCCTTAAGTCCCATTATTTAACAACACTGTTTTATTTTCGTAAGCATTTTTGTATATGTTCTAGTGCACTCGATGTTTCTACTATGATTTACAGTTTTTTCTACTTTATTTTCGCCTTTTGTTTTGATGCTCTACTCTGTTTTAAAACACAAGCACTAACAAAGCTGTAAAGACAAACTTTTTAAATGGTCTTGTTTTGTTTTAGTGGGAGTCATGTTTTGTTATGCTTGTTTTGATATTAATATTTACACTGAAATTCTGTGTTTGGAAGTAGTGTACACTAGAACATAAAACTTTTTAAACATTTTGTGCAGCTCTTTAATTGATACCTGATTTTCCAACCAACAAATAAATTTACTTTTAATTTAAAAATGTTATGCGATATTAGCATAGTACTCGTATAAAAAATAAAGGTACGGTCACATTAGTCAAACATTTGACTGAAATCGGCAAATATTTATTTGCCGTAGTCTGACCACAAAATATTTATTAGAAGCAAATAACATCACAGCTGATTTTGGGCAAATAAAATTATTTGCCAGTAAACAAAAATGCTTCTAATGTGAACATAGTGTGACCACTTGACGTCAAATATTTGACTCATTTTTAGGCAAATAAATATTTGTTCTTACAAAGTTTTTGTAAGAACAAACAGAGACAAATAACAGCTGTATCAACAATGTTGCCCAGTATTTAAACTAAATTATTAAGTTTCGGAAAAACTCGCTGATAATTTTAAACTTATATGTGTATTAAATAAAAACAAAATACTGTAAGCAATTAATAATAAAATTATAGATAAAAAATAATAAAGTGCAATTTTTGGAAGAAATAGTAAATTAAAAAAGTTGTCGGGCCACATATTTTTCGAGTTATATATCATTAAAGTATTTTATATCTAATTTGGTATATTTCGACATTTTCGCTTCAGAATGGTGCAAAGTTTCAAAATTGTATATAAAAAAGATATTATGGAGATTATTAAATGTTCTTTTATAAATTTTTAGTTAAGTATTGATTTAAAGTAAAGTCGCAAGAAATTATATAACTTGAAAAATATGCGTTGGCGCTAAATTATTTACTCAACATTTTGTTCTTGAAATAGTCATTCCTACAACGTAAGTAACTTTTGTTTTCATTTTGGAATTTTATATTAAACTAGACTGGAGCAAATATATCTTTACTTATGCTGAGGGCAAGTAATATTGCCGGAAGCTATAATTCGGGAATTATAGAATTTTAAAGTTATAAATTATATACTATTATGTATCTGAACATAAGCCTATGATAAGGTTGAGATGCATTTTGTTTTAAAATGCTTATAGATAACTTTTAAATGAAGTTATATATGACAACAAACAACATGCTTTCACTTCAAGAATCAATATCAATTAATTTATATTAAACAAGACTTAAGCACGCTTAAATTTAACCAACATAAATTAAACTTTAATTAAGATTTGCATAGTGCCCACGCATTTTAATGGCTTAAAGAGACGAAAAAAGTCGGCTATGTGCAGAACAAAACCAAAATAATTCTTCAGCCCCACTCGAAGCGTCTGAATAGAGCTAAGAGTCATTAGTGAATATCCATTTTAAGCACCTAAAGTGTTCTTTCATAACTTTTGATTTGCAATCAAAAGAGATGTGTTCTATAAGTACTAAGCTGAAAGATTATTTTTGCAGTTAATGTAAACTGTTTTTTTTTTTCATTATAAATATATTCGTTTGACGGTATGTTATAATGTAACAATTTTTAAAAACTATATATGTACAAGAGTTTTTCCTCTATTTTCAGAAATCTGAAACATTAAAATTTCTTTAAAATTGTAGAACTTTGTATCCCAATTAAAATCTTGCATATTTGCAGTTTTATTCTTTGCGAAATTTGCTTTTTAATTTAAGCGACTTTTTACTTCAACATATAATTTGTCTACACTTATATCAAGTAAACAAATAAACAGCTGTAGTTTGAAAAATATATTAAATAAATTAAAAGTTTTTAGAAATTTTAACCAAACGAATGTAATGAATGATTATTAAAATTTATTGTTAAGAATTGGGATCTAATTCCTATTTAGCTTCATCCTCTTATTGTGCTCCTTCTTTAGAACACCTTTTGTAGCTTCTTTATAGAATAGAATATGAAAAATTTTATGTTGTTGCTTGGCTTTGTTCATTTGTAACTTTCATACATGGGAGTTATTCATTATAAACTTTCATCTCACATTGCCATTATGTGTAGTAGTTATTTTAATGGAATCTGTATTCATAATACATGCAGGTACATAGATATAATATTAGCCATCATTATTTGACCAACTTTTATAGTCTATGGCTATCAGCGGTGGATATTTTATTTTTATATTAAAACCTGGGATTTAAATTCTCGTACAAGGTATAGGAAAAGTATATTATAGGAAGAGAATAAAAACTTAATTTGAGATTTTTAAAAAGATGCGCCTAGAGTCTGCCTAGATGAAAAAAATTTTTCTACATTGTATATTTTTGTTCCATCTACAAATGGTTATTACTTCTTTGCTTTGAACTTATGTATGTATATTATACTGCAATTAAATATTTAAGAGTAGCAACTATTTTTCATCATTTATAATTAGCATTTAAGAATATTTTAAACATTTTCTTTGCAATTACTTCGAAATAATGCCGAAGAAATTTAATGGCAATAAAGACATCCCATGCGCAGCAGTTTGTGAGCAAATAAATTTACGTTTTTTTACAGTTTGATCAAATATATTTTTAAGGAAAATATTATTTTAAATGTGACCGCACATAAAATATGTTTGTCAGTATTTTATTTCACATTATTTCATAGCTGTTTGAACAAATAAAAATAGGCAAATAAATGTGCGTAGTGTGACCACAAAACAAATTTTGTATTGTTTTGAAAAAATTTAAGCCAAACAAAAGCAAACAAATTTTAGGCAAATATTTGTCATATGTGAACGTACCTTAATATTATAAAAATTCTTAAAATAATTTTATTAACAAATCTTTTTCGCTGTTATATTTATAAGTCGTCAGAATACATTTCTTTTTACAAAGCGTCAATGTAGCTGCGATTGCAACTTTATTTATATTCTTTCATTTTTTTTCTTTACAACGTAGATAATGCTGTTCCAGTAACAGTATAATTGTTATAAGGTAAATTTGAAGGCATGTTTTCTTGCAGATACCGCGTAGATGTATTCAAAAAATCCAAAGCCGTAAAAGTACTAAGTGATTAATCTACCAGCTGTTTCAATGTTGGAGGGCTAATCGGAAATATTAGAAGGTACGAATGTATTTCAACAACTTTTCCCTGTTACGAATTTATCAAATTATATGTTTGCAAGAGCAATAAGGCAACTTATCAAAACTAAAGACCGTAACGTTAAAATTTTTCTTATACCAGTTGCCTTTTAAAATAATGTATCCGTATTTATTAACTTTTTAGCGTCTATGGTTGTTTTCAACATCTGATGTGCTGTAGCTTAGATACTTCGCACTTTGACTAATAAGCTGTTATTGATTCAATGGCCTGGGTTCGTAACCCACCCACGGTCAGTTTAACAACTTTAATTTTTTAAAATAATAATTTTTCAAAATATATAAATATATGTTTATATAAACATAGCTCCCTTCTTCGCATATACTAAAGAGCTGCACAAAATGTTTTAAAAGTTCTATGTTCTAGTGTACACTACTTCGAAACACAGAATTTCAGTGTAAATATAAATATCAAAACAACCATAACAAAACATGGCTCTCACTAAAACAAAACAAGCACCATTCGAAAAGTTTCTCTTTACAGCTTTGTTAGAGCTTGTGTTTTAAAACAGAGTAGAACATCAAAACAAAAGGCAACAATGAAGTAAAAAAAACGGTAAACCATAGTAGAAACATCGAGTGCACTAGAACATATACAAGAATTCTCACGAAAATAAAGCAGTGTTGTTAAATAATGGGATTTAAGGCTGTTGAAAGAAAATATTTTTATACATACATATATAGAAATGATATGCAAATACAAATTTTGTTTTTTTATTACAGGCTGTTTTATCGTTATATTTTTAATATGAGAATATGAAACTTCGGATAAAAAATTAATTTTTAAAAAGTATTTTTATAAATGGATAGATACTGAACCACGTGTTAATAATTTTAATTCCTTACTATCAATTGCTGAACTCTTTAAAATTTTTTGTATAGCACTTATAAAAAAATATATTATTTAGTACGATCGAATACAGGCAATTTTTTTATTTTTGTTAAGTTTTATTACTATTCGTGTTTTTGAAAACCCCGAAATGTAAAAGACAATTTTACTATTATATATTTAATATAAAAATATTAAATTTCTTTTGAAAAAGTAATTCAATTAACATTTTAAATAAAACAGATATAATAAAGTTTTTTTCTCCGTTTTTGTGCGTTTTTAAATCTTAAAGTTGACGACACCTCATATTGAGATAAAACGAAAATGATTGTAGTTTCTCTTTAGCCTAATTCTGCTATCAAAAACTTCAAGCATGTTTTGAATGTTCTACTTCAGTTTTGATATTCTACATCATTTTTGTTCTAGTTCTGTTATGTTTTACTTCAATTTTGTTCTAAAACACTTTTGTTCTTTAATCTCTATTTTGGTTGCAAAGCAAAACATTTGTGTTTGGAAGTATGTGTTTGAAAATGAGAGTATTCTATACACACACTACTTGAAATTTACGTGATTGCTTATAAGACATTTTTCTTATGCTTGTGCAGCCCTTTAGCATATACTATTCTACAAAAAATCATCGGCGAAGTGAAAAATTTATAAACTGGACTGTACTAGATTTTAAAAAGTAATGCACCTGTTAGCAACAAAGGCGCTGCAACATTGTTCTAAACATTACCATAAGGCGCAATTTCAATGTTGTGGAAGAGAAAATGAAGCATTCTATTGCTCTTCTTCACCACCTCTATTCACTACACTTTTCCTTTCCAAAAGAAGATAACACAATTAATAAATAGGCCTTATTAGCAGAGTCTTACTTCTCTTTAAATAAAAAAAGTGTAGAATTATCGCTGGTTCGTCTCCAAAAGCAAACGTTTCTTATCTTGCAGCTGCTAATGCCTTTAATAGATAACTTTATTCAAAGTGTAAATTGAAATATGTTAAATATAAATATTGTAAAATATTTCTTATTTTTCTTGACTAAAATCTTGAACCGCAGCTATAATAATTTACGTACTAAACTTAACATAGCAAACAAAATAGTATCTTAATCATTGTTGTATAGACACTGCCAAATTGTAATTGATTAAGGCCGCAGACCATGAGTTCATATCTCATCAGAGCCTCATAATATATATTTTATAATGATATAAATTTTATTTGTAATTCCCGCATAATATATTTCTTTCGTAGAACTATTCATTTCTTATGACATTTCTTATATGTACACGATATATTATTCTTCTAGGGCTGTAGCTCCCTGCAGAAAAGTTCTTTAGTTACAATAATGAAAAGACATTAAATCTTTATAGGTCTTTATCTACCGTTGTCTCTTAAATATAGTTAACACCCATAAAGATCAATATACAGAGTAAATTATTGTGCTCGCTAAACAGCAAGATAGCGGTAGAAAAAAGCAAAAGTACCTGATAACTCCTATGGATTCGGAAAAAATCACTTAAGATTACTTAATAAGGTTCTTAAACCTTTTGACTGATTGTAGAAAGTATTTAAGTTTATACTCACAGTTTCCTTTATCTTCAGTATTCCTTTAAATATTAAAGACCATTAATTTTATTATTTAACATTTTACTTTTTTAATTAACATAAAAGCTGCGATTTTACTAATTGTTTACAATCAAAAAGAAATTATTTATATGTTTACGCAATAGAAAAAAATGCATAAGTAGAATATCTAAAGAAAAGAAATAATACCTAATAAAAAAAGTAAAAGAGGAAATACATTTTTATGAATACAAAAGAATAAAAAAAATATTTGAAATTAAAAAATACAATAATCTAAAATTTATTTATTTAAACACAATATGCCATATAAGTTTACGTAGTTTTAAGACAGTGATAATGAGATTAGGCTTTTAATTAATGATGCTAATGATGACGCCACCAATTGGAACTGCGAGCTGAAACATAATTCTTCAGACCATCAGTTTGTACTGTCTGTGATGCTAGTTGAATGGGAGGAAAAAGATGTGGACCACTGGATGCCTCGTAGGTTAAACCATTTTGTTGATTATAAACAAAAGTCTTAGGAATGTCAACCTTTTGACTACTATACGGTGCTAGATATGTATTAGATGGACTTTGTGAATGGTGAACGAAAGTATGGTGTATGGGTTGTTTCTGAGGTAGAGGTGTTAAATATTGCTTGTTATAAAGGGGACCTGGTTTGGGTATAGATACCGCATTTGATGGACCATATATATTACTACGTTGATCACAGACAGTTCCTTCGATAAGCGTACTTAAGGGAGCAGTATAAATACGGAAATTAACATCGTTATAATCAAGCTCGGCTAGCAAGAAAACAGGCATACGATCGGACAGTACCCAAACATTTTTATTTTCATCTATTATAACATCAGCAGGAAAAACTAAACCGACATCATCACGGTCCACTATGCCATGGAACTGGGGAGAATATGGCATGGATGAGTGCCAGCAGCCAACGGAGTTTTGATCGATTAAATTAAACAATTCAATACCATCATCGCTCATAACATGAGATGTTGTATGGGAGTTAGGACCTCTTTCGTCCAGAGCTATAAAATCGTGAAAACTGTCTTCCACCCTGGACTCATCTCTTAAAATGCGAGTAGAAACTGCAAACTGTCTATGGCTAGCCAAAGGACTAAAGTACATGGTACGGAAACCATCCGATTTTATAGGTGACAAAGCCATGCCAAAAATACCTTCTTCACCCCATTGGAAATTCAAGCCAGCAATGTTGTAGTCACCTCTCAAGGGATCGGGGAAAAAGTAGGAGTGCGATGAGAAACGCCAGGATTTGTTTTTTTCCCAAGAGTATACAACCAAACCATAGCCCAATTCATCGGAGAAATAAGCAAAGGCATCATCACAAGATTTTCCAATATCCACAGCTATATTCGCAATAAAAGTATTTGCATTTGTATCTTCTGGTCTCAATTCATAGCGACGTATACGTGTATTTGTATGCAAATCAAATACATTGACTGCATAGGGACATGGATTTTTGGTTGTATTGCCAATGCCAATAGTACCAGTATCCAAAACCCAAAGACGACCACATTCATCAGCTTGAATACGATATGCTGTCGTTATACTATTTGCACAATCACCAGCTGTATTACTGCGCCAATCGGGGTACGGTATGAGTGCAGGAGATCCAGTAACACTATGATCCATATTGATGTACGTCAATGTGGCTGGTATACCTACAAGTAAAGAAACACGAAATATGTAAATTATTTACAAATAAAAATCTTAAAACAGATTGTGCTATGGAAATTGAAAGTTGCATAAAACCTACTAACTTAAATTACACGTTGCAAATGCTTGCTAAGCATCTAATTTTTTTATGTATTATGTTCTGTGCAAACTATTAAAAATGATAAATTGTTATCCATTTTAAAAGCAACACAATCTTTAAACACGAAGTCTTGTAGCATAAAACATTAATTTTTACTTTTAAAACATTTTTTTGTGCATTATTTCTTAGTTACATTTTTACAATCTAATGATCAACTTAGTAACAGTATGTTGTGGTTGCAATGAATTTTAACATTTACTTCAATTTGCCGTTGGATACATGTTAATTTTCATAACAGATAATGTTAAAAACAAAAATCTCAGCTACAGAACTCTATTTAAATTGTTAATTTGATACGCGTAACAATTGCATACTTTTAGGATCCAAATATTAAAGTATTTTATTTTAACCAAACGTTTGGAGTCCAAACTTTGGACATGCACTAACATGAGATATAACTATGGCATTGAAGAAATGTTGGTATTACATTCAGAATTAAGTCATGCGATTTATTAAAGGAAAAAACTAATTTATATACGGGTTGAGATAATTTCAAGTTAAGTTTTAAAATTTATATTTTTATTCATAACTTCAAAAAAACCAATAGTGAGTGGTTCTCTTCCACTTTATTTTATATTTTTAAAGAATATGGCAAGAGTCCCTCTTTTTCTCTTCTATTTGATAAATACTTCTCTGCCAAGGATTTATGTAACACAACAATGTTTAACAAAGGTATGCTGCCATATAAAAAACAATATTTGTACTGCATGGGAAAATTGTAAAGCTGTTATTTAGCATTTAACGTAAAATGAGCAACTAACGAAATTCAACTGTAAACCAACGTCTGATACTAGAATTGATAGTTCGTAAAAGAGCGTGCTATAATGAGGATAAGATTAAAGGGTTTAGAGTTTGACTCTTATAAATCCATAGGAGTTAACGAAGGATGCGGCTCTTAACATTTCTAATACTTACGATAGATTGTAATATGATGATTTTCTTTCGAAACTTATGGCAATTAGTGTCGGTAAGAGTGTTACTATAATAATAATTCTGCATAGCTGGGGTCTTAAATACGCGGGTTTCAATTAAAAAAATAAGAAATCTTTCGTTAATATATCTCTGCAATCGAGCTCTCTCTTTCCTAAAAGTAATACTATCAATAGTGAAAGTAGAAACTTGTTGTTTTCTCTCTTAGATGGCGTTAGTGGTGCTATAGTCAAGGATGGCTGAGGGTTCTGAGGTTGAGCTTAATTTTTGTGGTGCTAGGAAAGGTTCAGCGATTTATTATTTATGTTCGCTTGAATTGTTGCATGACTTCCAGATTCACTGCAAGGTCTTCTCAGACCGAATGCCCTTGTTTGTGTCTCTGTTCCTTAAATACTTTTCATTCTAAAGAATTAAAGCTACCATTGGAACTACGATGGTTTCCTTATAAAGTAGCTAAGTATAACATGCACCCAGGAGCTTTTCTGATATTTAGTACATAAAGTAGAGTGATTTAGGAAAAGATAACTTATCCTCTGATATAATTCTCATTATACAAAGACATGTCTTACATAGCAAAATTTATACAGTGTTTAGTGCGATGATCTTGACAAAATTATAAACTAAAATATCAAATTAAATTTTGCTATACATATTTACCAATTAACTGTTAGTTTGTTTTAGCCATTATAAAAAAAACATATTATTTTATAATTGCAAACAAAACACATTTTAAAATAGTTATTATTAGTATTTTTTTAGTCATTAATTTTTTTTTACAAATTTTAATCAATATCGCACATACCATTTTTTATTTTTGTTTATTTACTTTTTACTAAAATTGTTGCTTTATATTAAAATGTAGCAACATGCACAATTTGCTGTCATTTAGAGAAATAAAATTACTTGTTAATTTCTCAATTACCATTTATGTCATTTGATGAAAAGCCAAATAAAAATAGAAACATTTTTTACAAATCAATTGGACAACATGTTAAAATGATTAAACACTTGTTTAAACTTTCAAGCATTATATGTCACATTAGCAGCCAGCAGTAAGTCCCAGCATCCATAAATTGATTAAGTTTTAAGGCGGCATTTTGCTAAACTATTGTACATACAATCATGGAGATATGTACATGTTGCTAGAGCATTGAAAATTAATTTAAATTGTTGATTAAAAAAAAATTATATACGCTTCAGTGAGGCATAGCAAAAGATGATTAACACCATAAGAAAACAATTCATAAAAACTGGTCGAAAAAAGAGAAAAACACATCCTTTTAAAGAGTTGCAAGTTTTGTTTTCCTCATTTTATTAAAACGAAAAACAAAAATTATATACGTTAAACTTGTTTGACAAAATTCACACACTTTACTATGAATTTTACAATGAAATTTATCGTATCTTTAAATGTCACATTGAAATTATCTTGTTTATCGCTGATGGCAGGTTGCTGATGATGCGAAACTAAAAAAAGTGAACGGAAGTAAAAGAAAAAAGTTTATTTCTTTCTTAATGTTTAATGATTTTATGGATTTTGAAATTGAACTAAGCTGGCGCAATAAATTTACTTCTTTTTATAAGTTTAACCACAAAATGCTGACGACAAATTTTATAAAAATAAAAAAAAAATTGTTAAGTAAAACTACAACTCTTTAGTTAAGAAACACATTTTAATTATACAATGGCAAATATTCACAATAACTTATTTATTGAAATTTTCCAAGAAATATTTGGGTGTAATAAGTATGAAGTTAATTTTCAATATCAACTTTCCCTAGAAGTTAACATTTTCTTTTATCCAGTTTTGTAAGTATAATTATCTTTAACATTTTATATAATTTTGAAAACTAGTTTTTATTATATGCTTAAAGCATAGATTTCCTATATGAAAAAAAGCTATACATCTTGTTTACATAACTTCACTCGTAAAATTTTTTATTAAGGCTTAACAAATTAAATCTTTCCAATTAGTTAAAAAAAATTTCTATTTTTAAAAGGCAACAGCAAACAAATATAATTTTTCCTTGCTCTTAAAGTCAGAGTACAGTATTGAAATGTTTTTTCACTTTTAAAGCAAACAAATAATTTTTTTCGATTTTTGCCCCTCTACGTGTTATCGAACTCTGAAAACCTGGCCACAATCATATTTAGGAACTTTTGTTATTCACTCTTATTTCAGTTGTCGGAGTCGTCGTCGTAGTCGTCGTCACTTAAGTATCAATATCACTTCTTATCAATGTCGGCTTCAATTCAATGAAAATTTTGCATTCTATAACATTCCAGTGACGACGTCGACGGTTTAACGATTTTTGTTTTTTTTTTGTTTTCGCAAGTATGTACATACGTTTTGCCTGTTTCTGGCTGTGCTTCTGCGATAAATTAGTTTGATTATTTCATGGCCATTTTCTATACAAGGGTTTACCACAGCTTCTTCTACCGGACTGAGTAAAAATTGTTTAAACATTCCGCCGACATTGACTTTACACTCACTCCGCTTTATTAGCAACCATTTTTTTTTATTTTGAATTATTATTTTCGCCATACCTTAAAAGTTATTTTAACAATCTTTTTAATTAATTCCTATTCGATTCTTTATTTTGTTTCCTTTTGCCATCCATCTGCTAATCTTTTAGGCGGACCAAGAGAATTTATAATTTTTCCAATTTCTTTCCTTTTTTCTTTAATTTGCAGTGCCTCTACGAAAACCAAGTGCAAGAGATTGATTCTTCTGCAATTCTTCAACCAATTTTTCAAAATTGATTTGCATTGTCAACTTCACTGTTTTACATTTTCAATGTTATGTTTGGTTTAAATCACTTCCAGTAGTCATATAAAAAGTTGTCGACAAAAAACAGAGTCACGTCAATACAATATCGTCGTCACATTTGTTATAAAATACAAAAGCTCTATGAGTAATCGATAAGTGTCAATAACAACAAGTAGAATAACAAATCCAATGCGTCGACACATATCAATATTGGTATGTGACGACGCCGACAACTAGAATAAGGGTGAATGAAACATACTGACCAGAGTTCTCTGTTGCAAATCTTACCTTTACTATTTATTCGCCACTTACTATTTAATAACCACCAGAGTTGCCAGACGAAGACAGAAAAAAGTTACGCTTTTCTTTTAAAAAAGTTAAATTTTGTTAAGATTTCCTGAACCTCCGGCAGGTTGACGAAATATTGAAAAATAAAATAACTGTTCAACAAAGACCTTCAAGCTCAAAAATTATTTAAAATAACATTTTAGTTAAATTTTTTCATTAAAAGTAACATTTTGAAAATTACCTTAAATAAATAGTAATTTTAATAGAATTTATATAAAATTAAATTTATAAAAAATAAAAAGTTTTGTTTATTATTATTTATTTTCATTTACTGAACAAAAACAAAATGAGTATTTAAATCAGGACTCAATACTAATATTCCGGGATGGAAGAGTATATGCTTTCGCCATTCAATAAAATTATTAAAGGAGAATTTGTTTTTTTTTTTTTTAAGAAAGATTGAAAGATTGAGCTTCGATAGAATTTACTATTTTAATTATTGTCAAAACACTGTTATTAAAGACAAATTTGAGTCTTATTTGTTTCTATAATATATAATCTGGCACTTCTTCAAGGAAATTCAAAGACAACTCTCTTCTAAATCGAGGTATTTGTACGGCATCACTAGCAAGTTGTCAAAATTTTCAAGTTGAATAACTAAAATTGCTAATAGTACTCGCAAGTTTAAAAAGGATACTTAGATTTCTGCACGAAATGCTGCTCATATCAATTGGGAAAAATTGTTGACAGAAACGTTTAGCTGTTTCTTAACATGAAGCATGCAACATTTCGTTATTTCTCACTAATAGAACAGAGTAAACACGAGCAGAAAGAGCTTTTTCCTTTCTTAAGTTCTTATGCCGTACATTTTGTGTGTGGCATAACGAAATGACGCAACAGCAACGCTTGGCAATTGGCAAAACCGATTTTGACATGGGGTTTAATAATAATAATTAAAAATAAATAATAATTAAAAAATTAATTTTTGTTTTTTTTTATAAAATTTTAATTTTCACAATACAATCACCAGAAATATCATACTTGTTAAGGTTATCAGAAAATTTATTTTTTTTCATTAACCCTGTTTTGGCGTAGCGTTGTCGCTTTTGATTAGGTATAGCATTTCAGCGTAAAAGCTTTGCGGAAAAAAACGTTCCGCTTTCCTCTTTTATGTAGGTATGGCTGTAAAGTTCACCAACGTTATACTTTTTTTTATTTCAAACTACTTTTTTATGAATTAATTTCGAAAACAGCTTTTGCACAAAAATTTTGTACAAAATTGAAAAAAAATTATCTATCATAATTTTAAGTTAAGTGAGTAAAATGTAAAGTAAAATGAGTTGATTTGGGCAATAGAAAAATGTGTAGACAATTAAGTATTTTCAAGTTGATTTCGGGTGAAACCACAAAATGATTTAATTTTGTGGCAGCCTGATCGTGCTATTAAGAAAGGCTGATATTTTAAGAGAGGTTCTTACCTCTAATAATGAAACAAGTACTTTTTGAGTGATATTATTTTATTTCGCGTCCGTACCAAAAGTTACGAATATTTTCCCAAATAAAGGGTCCGCCAAATAACTTTTTTTTTTGGAAATGCTACATACAAAAAAAAAAAAAATACTGAATATTTTCTCAAATTTCTTTTTTTATTTGAAAGTACAATCCTTCCGTTTAATAATGGAAAATAATTTCATTTCGGCTGGCCATGCAGTAGCCTACACGATCGGTAAAATTTTTAAGCACATTATCGATTGTGTGCAGCCGTATTTCACCAATGGCTTCACGAATATTGTCCTTTAAAGCGTCAATTGTCTCTGGCTTGTCGGCGTAACACTTATCTTTGACGGCACCCCACAAATAATAGTTCAACGGTGTCAAATCGCAGCTCCGAAGTGTCCAACGCCATCAGCTCTGCGGCTGATAATGCGATCTTAAAAAACAGGGCGCTTCAGTGTAGCTTCGGCTTCAAGCGTGTACACAACCACAGTCGTCCAGCGGAAGGATAAAACTTATTATCGGACATAAGCTAAGTGTTACCATTCACAAAATAAGCACTAGTAGAAAAATAAAACGTTCGACGTGGAGTCTTCAAAAGTTACAAAAAATTTAACCAATCGGCAACACTGATCACCACAATTATACTATGGTTGTTTTTTCTGGTTACTCACCTTTTACCCACCGTTTGTTTAGAAGAGAAAAACTTAATGGTAGGAAATACCAAACAAATATTTGATGTAAAGTAAAGTTTGTCAAACGGAGTAAATAATATTACATGAATTTTTTAATCGTTTAATTTGAAATATTTAACCAGTGTATGCAAACAAACTAAACGTTTCGCAAACGTTTCATACAAAGACATAAACCTTAAAAAATATTCTCAATCACCGAGGTAACAAAAGGCGAAAACTAAAATTCATTTGTTGTAATGTCAAACATATCAACTAATAATTTTAATAAATTAAATATTTAATTATTTTAATTAAAACAAAACATTTGTTTGTTTAATACCAGATATTTATTTTCTTTTAATCTATTTTTTAAGCGAAAAAACTTTGAAAAACTTGAATTAGAAGACAATAATTTAATAAAAAAAACAACACTTTGGCTTATTTATCCCCCGAGAAACTTTTGATGGTTAAAACATGTTTTTTTATGTACCTGCCAACGTTGATAGATCAGAGCGTTTACACACAAACAGTGTTTTGTTTTTACAAAAGCCATAAATAAAGCTTGTCAAATGGACATGTTTTTTGCACTTTCGTGCAACATGAATTGGTCATTAAGAGAAATTATTTTTCTGACGTTATGTTCCGCTGTAAAACTTTTTTAAAAAACTTTTTGTTTGAAGTGTGCTGCATTTAAAAAAGTTAAGACGATCGGGCGCCATTTTTAATAAAAACATGGGATGGCTTTAATTGCCGTGAAATATTTGAGTCTTTTTATTGGAAAAAAGTATAAATAAATGTGCTATTGGCTATGTGTCTATAAATATTTATATTAATTTCTTTTTCCAAATGGTTGTTAGTTGCAGTTGTCATGTTTGATATTTTTGTTGCTTTTATATTTTTTTTATTTATTTAGAGTCAATAAATTCGTAAAGAGTGTTAAAATGTGCAAAATTTATTACATGTTTTGACCACAGGAGACGTGTGATATTTTATGATATTAAATATTAATCTCTAAAAAAACAATATATGATTTATTAATTAATTGATCAGCATTGGATTAAAGCTTAAGTTAAATTGATTATAAAAATTAACTTTGAAAAAAAATTAATTTTAAAATAAATTTTTGTTGTAAAAAATATTTTTTTTATTGTTAATATTTCATTAGATTTAAGAGATATATGTTTTTAATTATAAGGCGATTTATTATTAAGTGTAAGTCAATTTTTGACAAAATTTTTCAATAGCAAAATTTTCGGAGATATGTCGGAATTTTCTCTTACTAATCTAGTGCCTTGGCAAACATGATTTCAACACTACCATGGACGGACAAACAGACATCTCTCTATTGACTTTGCTATGCACAAGAACTCAGAATATATTTACTTTATGGGGTCGGAAATGTATACTGTGAAAGCGTTTTATAAAATTCAACTAAATTATTAATTTAAATAATTACACTGTACAACACACCAAAAAATTACAAGATCCGGGCTATAAATTCTGATAGAGGAGACAAAAAAAAGATATACGTGTATCGGCGTTTTGAAAGTTTACATCTGGATTTCATTTGAGAGGGGGTTAAAGTTTCCCAGCTCTGGCACATTCTTATTGTTAAACGGCATAAGAAACCATGTGACCCTTACATTTTAGGTAAAAAATGTGTTCAGCAAATTTATGTAAAATGTTACGGAGAACATTTTTGTAGAAATGTTAACCCTCTAACTCCTCAAGATGTGGGTCTTTTTTGTCCTTCCTTTAAAAAAGAGCAAAAAACACCATTAAAACAGAGTTTTAGAGGCTTAAAATGTTCCACAAAAATGTTACCCGTTAAATTTTACTATAAGTCCCTGAATACACCAAAAAGGAAAATTCAACCATAAAGTCAGAAATAAGACGCAACAAAAGAGAGCTTAGGGTTAATTTCGCATTTATTAAGAATTTTGTTTTAAAGCAAATTTGGATAGCATAAATTACATTTTTTTTAGCTCTAGGCAATTCCACTTCATTATCATACAATGTCCAGCATATTTCAGCGATAAGCGAACGAATGCTTTTACCTTTATAGCGTTCTTCAATGGGTGCGCAATGCGCATGTCTGATGAAATTATTCACCATGCTCATCAGATTCTGTTGACAAGTGGTTCTTAAAGTAATCCATATGGGAATTTAAAAAATGAATTTTTGTTGACATATGAACGCAATGAAAAGTTCCTGTTTCAGCGATAGTTCCATCAACATAATGACTAGGACTTCGAAGTTGTAGCACAGGTACTGGGAGTTCGTCAGAATGCGGAAATGGCAGCATGGCTGATGGCACAGTTTTGTATACAAAACTCTTTCGCCTATATCTATTCAATTTTAATATGGAAATATTTTGGCACACGTAGCACGTAGCGTCATTATGTTCACCTGGATCTAACCACCGCATAGGAATACCAAACTGCATTTAATTTCGTTGACCTTCAGCGAGAGTTCAAAAATAAAACTATAGTTTTCGAACAAAAAAAAAATTAATTACCTTTGGACCACAAAATTAAGCCATTATAGCAAATGCGACAGCAATGCACTATGGGCTCCCAGACCGGTTTTTGAGGCAAAAAATCATAGGAAGCTCCTAGACGCTTGAAATTTTGTGGGATTAAGTATAAGGCCCATTAAAGGTGTTAGTAAAAATTTCATGCTAATTTGGTAATGCCACGCCCACTTCTATGTGCGAAAATTAATTGTGCGTCTAGATACATACAAATTATAACTTGAAACTGAGTTTGTTTTAATTACACTGGACAACAGTGAAATAGTATTTGGCAAAAAATGTGCTAAGTATATAAAATTTGATCCCCTTATATATATACATATATATATATAAGGGGATTTTAGTTAACGAGATATCGCATTTTCAATATTTCGATTTTTACGAGTTTTTCAAGAAATTTGAATTCATAAATTCAAAATATAACACGTATGTATTTTTATAACTCATAAGTTGAGTCCAGCCCGAAGTTAAGTTGAACCCGGTTCACTTCGGGTGGCCTAAAACAATTTTTGTCTAATATAAAATACTAATATATTTTAAATAAAATAGATTAAAACTAAAAATGATTCACGATTATTATGTAAAAATTTATTCTCTGTAGGTATTTGTTTACGATACTTCAATCAATAAATAGCAAAAAAATTAAATTATGTAGAGTACAGCAAAATTAAGATTCATCAAAGTCTTGTAATGTTTCATCAATTTCTAATTCAAATTAATTTGGAATGATGTCTCATCTTCTTCAGAATTGGAATCGCACACACATTCAGGAGTCTCTGGAACCTTTAAAAGAGAAATAACTTCTCGTGGAAAATTCAACTTTCTTTTTGCTGAGTAACGTTTCTTCAAATACACACTAGATAAAAATGGGTCAGACGAATCCATAGCTCGGTTAAATACATCAGTTATATTGGAAATGGCAATAAGTATTATATGCAGGGGCTTTATAAATTCAAGATTAACATCTGTTATAGATGCAAACAATTCTGGATTTGAAAATGCTCTTCGAACTGTATTACCATCATTCGTCGATCCGCTACCATTACTTTTCATCATCCGATGTGACTAGTTTTAGTGGTGTAACGGAGGTAACAAAGAGGGAGCTATCTAAATTTTCTGGGGCATTGCTCTTATATTTTGGTTAAACAAACTTTGTCCTGTAGAACCATCGAAACCATAACTAAGAATTAATATCACTTCACTTATCTCAGGCATTATCGTTAAAATTTCTTCTTGGTATGATAATATTCTCTCAGCTGTGTGATTAACTAGGTTTTGTAAAGGGACTTCCGCAATTGATTCTGTTATCATTAACCCTTCAGGTCGGCATTGCTTCTTATATTCTAGAAGTTTTTTATAGCTGGGATAAATATCGCAATTGTGTAATTTGTTCAGCTCCCTCATCCTAATATACTGTTGTTTTGTTAGATTATTTTCTAACAAAAAACCTAATGCTTCTCCAGGGGAAAGCATAATTGGCTTTTTGTTATCAGAGGTGAGCTCTTTTCTAATTTTAAGGGGCCCTCCTGGGGAAGAAGTTGTTTTTTTTTAAACAAAATTCAAATCTTTTTCTTTATTTGAATGAGCTGCAATTGAAGCGGCATGAAGCAGCAACTTGGTGTCGTTTTCCTGTTCTGCCGAAACTTCGGATACGAGTTTTCGTTTTTGCCTCACACTTCCTTCACTATAACCAATTTTAGGCCGACCTCTTTTGATTGGAACATCATTATTTATTAATTTAAGCTCAGTCTCACAGGATAACCATTGGCTTTCCTTTTTTTCGAATTTAGCCCAGAATCTGAAGTTTGCAGACCACTTTTGGTTGGCATATGCACAGAAATTATTAATTTTCTTCTTAATTGGTATCATACAGTTCTCATCAGCATCTCTTTGAAATTTACCGCAAATCCAGTTGATAACAGCAGTCACACTTCTACTATTTTCTAACCAAAATTTTACAATATCAGCATTTTTTATTTTTACGCAATCTAAAAATTTTAATATTTTAGAAGGTTGCAGATGGTTGCAGTAAATTTTTTACACACATTAACTAGACATTAGTAGCTTCCTGTGCACATCAGTTTTTCACACAATACGTTCCAATAAACAAACTTCCACTCCATTACATATGAAAACTATCACCAAAAATACACAAAAAAGACGGCACACTTAAACAGCCTACATTAAGTAATACAACAATATTTTTGCACAATTTTTTTCTTAATCTAAATTTTCATACCTTTATTAATATTTTCCAATTTAAAATAATTTATTAAGTTTGATAATTATTGCTTACTTATTGCTTTACTTTGTTTACTTATCAAGTGAAAAATGTATGAAAGCAAAATAAAAAAACAAAGTCTGACTTTGAAAGCTTCCCGTTAAATGCAGGGTTGCCACATGGTTATAATTTTTTGCACTTGAGTTCCCCAGGATATTATCTATAAATTACCATAGTTACTTTTTGGAAAATGTTAAGTTCAGAAATGGACTTTTTGCCTCAAAAACCGGTCTGGGAGCCCATAGTGCAATGCTTCGGCGTCCACAGTTAATCCGGAAAAACTTCTAGCTCAAAATACCTTTCATAGATGTCTTCAACTTTACTATTGAAAAACGTAACTTTATATTCCGGTCTAGTATGTTTACCGCAGATATAGCAAAACAAATCTAATTTTTTCAAACAATTGGACATTTTTGCCAGAAAAAATCTTTTACGTAAACTGAGTTTCCTAATTAATTTAGTATTACTATGAGATGGTCAATCTTTTGAAACTTGAATGCAACGGAAAAGAAAACACACAGAAAAGGACTCAATTTGCGTAGAAGAGGAGTTTTTAACTAAAATATTTTAATTTTTAGTGTTCAGTAACTACCTAGTTCTATTTATATTATGGAAAACATCGATATTTATTATTGCAGTAATTCATACATACATAAGTATTATTCAAACTTTTTTAACTTTCCCAAATTCAATTTTAAGAGATTTTTTACAACCGCAATTATTACCCTTTTCACATCACATTTGAAAACATTTCAGTTTCAACTGAAATTATTTACCTATTGCAATACCACTAATAAATATTCTAGTACCTGGTTTTATTTAGGGACATTCCCAAATTTGTGGAATTTTAACAACCACAATTATTTTGTACATCCAAATTGACCTGATTTATCATAAAATTTAATTGCTTTTTCAAATTTGTTATTCTAAATGAAACATTTTCCTTTTAATGTTCAATAAATCATTGTGGGGCGATAAAGAATTAAAAAATAAGAAAAAAACATCAAGTGAAAAAATTGGAGCTCGCCCATATCTTCCAAGGTACGGAGCTTAGAAATTTTCCAATTTCTTGAAATATCAATATGGATATCATTTTAAAGCTTTTGAAAAGATCTTTAAAAAAATAGTATTAAGAGCTGATGAAATATTTATGTAAATTAATATAAATGCAGTACCAATTTTTTTTAATTCTCTGTCACCCCAATATTTGCTTTTTTATTGGAATTACTTCACTGAACTAGATTTACATATACTATATGGTGAAGGGTATATAAGATTCGGCATAGCCGAATATAGCGCTCTTACTTGTTATTTACAATCTTTAAGGGGAGAAATAATTTTGCGAAGAAATTGAAAATGTATTTATGGCCTCAATAAGGTGTTGTTTTATCATTATTCTGGCTGAAAACAATTATTTTACGATTATAAAAAATACAGATTCAAGGGGAATACTCATATAATAAGTGCCTAGGGCAACTACTTCATAGAATTAAGTATTCTTCACATAATTTATATCCAAAACGGGAACTGAAAACAAATTTTTTTGGTTTTTGTTTTAAACGTAAATTGTATATAGAAATTATCGTTACTAATCTGTTAGTAAAATAAGCCTTTGCTTAATATGGTTAACACCATTGCTAATCGTTCTAGTTGCCAATCATGGAAGGAATGGCCCCGTTGATGGATCAGTAAAATTCTAAATGAAACATTTTCCTTTTAATGTTCAATTGAATTTTTTTTTTTTTATTTACCTCTTTTTTTCTATGGACATTCTCGAATTGGTTTTTTCTAAAACAGATTTTTTAAAACCACAATTATTATCCCTTTTAACACGTAATAAAAGGTATATAAAAGGACAGTAAGTAACAACAATTTTCGTAAGATAAAGGTAAAAGCATTCGTTCGCTTATCGCTGAAATATGCTGTACATTGTATGATAATGAAGTGGAATTGCCTAGAGCTAAAAAAAATGTAATTAATGCTATCCAAATTTGCTTTAAAACAAAATTGTTAATAAATGCGAAATTAACCCTATGGTTGAATTTTCCTTTTTGGTGTATTCAGGGACTTATAGTAAAATTTAACGGGTAACATTTTTGTGGAACATTTTAAGCCTTTAAAACTCTGTTTTAATGGTGTTTTTTGCTCTTTTTTAAAGGAAGGACAAAAAAGACCCAAATCTTGAGGAGTTAGAGGGTTAACATTTCTACAAAAATGTTCTCCGTAACATTTTACATAAATTTGCTGAACACATTTTTTAACTAAAATGTAAGGGTCACATAGTTTCTTATGCCGTTTAACAATAAGAATGTGCCAGAGCTGGGTAACTTTAACCCCCTCTCAAATGAAATCCAGATGTAAACTTTCAAAACGCCGATACACGTATATCTTTTTTTTGTCTCCTCTATCAGAATTTATAGCCCGGACCTTGTAATTTTTGAAAAAATTTGATTTTGTTGTACAGTGTTATTAGTGCGAGTGTATCTTATAGAAAAATATTAAATAAATAAATAAAATGCATTTAATAAATTTTGCAAACTTTATTCGACTATTTTTATTTTTTGCGAGTTCATAAAAATGTTTAAATGAAAATTTACGATATTTTTTTATTGAATAGACAATCGTACTAAAATCAAGCTAAATGTGACAACTTTATGTGTTCATAAAATTTTATGGTCATGTGGTTAACACGCGCCGTCATTCGCTTGTCCGATCGTTCATGTTTTTTTTATTATTATTATTTGTTGTCTAGTTGTGTAGTTTTAAATTAATCTACAATTTACAAAAAAGCCATAAATATCAAACAAATTGTAGGTGGCAACTATGTATTTGTATATGTGTGTTTTTTTTACTTTATATAAATTGTTTTGCAAATAAAAAAAAATTTAAACCGTTAACATATGGACAGGTAAATAAATAAGCAATAGAATTAAGATTTTATGAGCACTAATATTTCGATTTCGCGGACCCACTTTTAAACCATGTAAAACAATATCACTTGGTTGTTTAGCAAAAAAAAAAAAACAAAACAAATTTTAACAGCGTACAACATGTGAATAATGTTTTTTATAAAATTTGGAGCATATTTTGTAGATTGCAAACATTCTATTGCAATCATAATGGTTGATCTTAAGGTAGAGTTGAATGAGTTGTGAAGAAGTTGAGGCCATCCGAAAGCAGTTTGATACCTATCTTGCATGAACATGTTTATGAGATAGCTGTGCTTAAAATATGTTTTTGACAGCTAGCTAAATGCTAAGAATTTTTATACCTTTCACCACAAAAAGTAAGTTTGTCATTCCGTTTGTTATTTCTACAATATCCATTTCCCATCCCATAAAGTATTCTAAGTTCTTATGCATAGCGAAGTCAATTGAGCAATGTCCTTCTGTCCGTCCCTGTAAGTATTGAAATCAACTTTGCCAAGAGACTAGATGAAAATTTTACTATTGAAAATCAGCAAAATCGGTCCATGTTCTTCGAAGCAGCGGGCAAAACACATCGTCTGGGATAATGAAGTAACTCCAATCAAAAAAAAAAACAACAAATATATGAAGCGATACAGAATCAAAAAATAAGAAAAAAGCTTCAAGTAAAAAAAATTGGCGCTCGCCCATATTTTCCGAGTTATGGGCCTGTGAAATTTTCATAGAAAAGTACGATTGTGCATCATATTTTAAAGATATCAATATGGGTATCGGTTTAAAGCTTTTGAAGAGATCTTTTAGGGCTTAACCAATTAAGAGCCGATGTCATTTTTATGTAGAATTATATATAGTACTTAATTTTTATTTTTAATTCTCTGTCTAAGATTTGTTTCTTTGATTGGAGTTGCCTCACTAAACTAGATTTAGAAATATGGTGAAGGGTATAAAAGATTCGGCTTAGTCGAATATATAATTGGTTTTGGAGGTATTTACGCAGAAAAAATTAAAAATGAGTGGAAAGAAAATTCTAAAAACGATTAGCAGAGTAGACAGTAGGTGTTGAAAGCCGTTTAAAGCAGACATTATTTATTGATTCAGAGTTTAGTATTTTTTTAGCAAAAAAAAAAGTAATGAACTTAAAAATTAAATTTCATTACAGGATTTGTGACACTATGATCAATAAGATTGTTAATTTTTTTAAATCTCAAGCCAATAGCTTAGGAATTTTTTTTGTTAAATTAAAGTTGCGTATCGTAAATAGATTAAAAAAATCAGTCATTTCAGCCCAATCATGTCACAAATCATTATATTGCAAAATTCGAGTGGCAACAAATTCATTTGATACAATAAAACTGATAAGAGCCAGTTTGCATTTATAATAAAAGAAATAAATTGAGTTTAATAAATTCCAACAAAAATACAATTAACTCGTTCGTGATTATTAAACTAAAAATATCATTTCACAACAAAAGCCCAATTTCAATTTTCCATAGTCATTGGATATGAGAACAAAAAGAAAAGGTGTATGGTATTTCTTTA
This sequence comes from Gymnosoma rotundatum, assembly GCA_916610165.2. NCBI lineage: Eukaryota > Metazoa > Arthropoda > Insecta > Diptera > Tachinidae > Gymnosoma > Gymnosoma rotundatum. The sequence goes on from OU744340.1 coordinate 79,763,206, forward strand.
CATATCTTAAATTTTTGTTACAACCTTCATTTTTTCAATAAGTCGCATGTAAATGCATGATATAACACTATCAACTGTCATAATCAATTTAAAATAAAAAAAAATTTTACTTTTTTGTTTAACATGTCAAAGAGGTCATTATTATTATTCAAGAAATAATTTAAATATTTAGGCAACTAAAGGTAAAATATATTGTTATTAAATCTCTTTGAAACTTTGTAAAAAAAGGTAATGGCAATTTAAAAAAAACAAAACCCGCCTACAGAGTTTTCTAAATCAATTCAACAAAAAGAAGAAAAAAAAACTGTAACGAATGCAAGATATTTTAAATGTAATAAAAATTGAAAGTATTTCATATTTAAATATCCAAGAAACGAAAAATAAAAAAGCAGGCTGAGTTAAAAATAACCTTGTTAGACCCTGGCCTTTTTTGCATTCACAAAAACAAAAAAAAAAAAAATAAAATTAAATAAAAAAAATTTTAGAAACGAAATACCTTTTATACATTTAACAATAAACAGCAATTTTTACTGCTTATGATCAGTCAATGAATAAAAACAAAAATTAAAACCTTAACCGGAATTATGGTTTAACTAATTGTACTATTGTAATGCAAACAAAAAACTGATTTCTTTTCAATATTTATTTGTAGGTTTTTTTCTTTATAAATATTAATATTATTTATATTTGTAGTCTGTTACCATTTTAAAAGTTTAATTAGCTGGTAAAAACTTAAAATCTTTCGTCAATGATTCATGTTTACAAAAAAAAACTGAAGAAGTTTTACATTTTAATTGCTTAGAAGAAAAAATCAACTGCTCATAATAACATTTTATGGTTTAAGGTAGCAGCTAGAAAAAGAGATCTTTAACTACTGTAACTTTAAGAAAATGACACAATAAATTAAAAACTGACATTCATCATAGCATAGCAATAGCATTTTTTATGAGCTGGTTTTTATGATTTTTTCTTTTTTGCCTTAAAATATTTTTAATCTTTTTTTTTCAAATGCAAGCATAATAAGTTTTTATTTTGTATCTTACAAGACTGCATACAGAAACAAAAAGCTCAATACAATTTTACAGTTAAGTGCTTAAAAATTAGGAAAACTTTTCTGTGGGTTGGTTTTATTTTTTAATACTATTTATAAAAATAAAACTACATATATGAGTATTATTATTTATTAAAACAACTGACAACATTTTTTCCTCCATTTTTTATTATATGTAGCTATAAATCATTATTATTGCAATTTATAATTTAATATTTAAAACATAAGATATTGTCAATCTGCTGTAAAGTGTACGAATTGTGTGTGGTGTTGAAATCTACATATGTTTGAACACAGACACAAATTGCACAAATTATAACAAACAAAAAAGGAAAAAAATATTACAGAGGAAAATGTGTCAACAGTTGTTATTTCAAAAAACATTTGTTTGCTGGACGATTTCATTGGCATTGAATGATAAATAATGTTAATCATTATTTTAACATTATCATTATTTTTAGTAATGGTAATGCTTTTTTGATTCATTGATAAAATCATTACCATTGACTTATGATTAAACGGTTTAAAATCATAATCATTAATGAAGATGTTCCTTGTCTGTGCACACTAAATATACATCTTAAAGCATAGTAGAGCAAAATTTTAAAATGGCATTTAGATCAGAAAATTTTGGTGAAATAATTATGTTTTAATTTTCTCAGGAAAAATGAGACACTTTTTGAACCTATTTTTGTTTTCGTGTAAATTATAGTTTGTTTAAGCTTCTGCTTCTGTTTGTGTTGCATAGTAACAATTATTTTTGATTCAATTGTAATTAGTAATGAAACGATTTCGTTGAAATTTCATTACCATTATTAAAAACAATTATAATTAAAATCAAATCATTAGCATTAACTGGTAGTATAATTTTTGTTTTCATTGTCATTATTTCAAACAATGCTAATGAAATTTCAATGGTAATAAAAAAATCCCAATTATGGTTTGAATTAAACTAGATTTTTAATGAATGTATGTTTTGGGTAATTTAACCATTTTATTTTTTATTTCACCTAGGAACAAGACTTTTTATTAAGCTTCGAATTAATGTGGCTGATTCCAATATAGTCCTTATGCCGTGCAACCTAGCAAACTTTAACTGCTTGTCTTTATCAGATACATTCAGAGAAGTCTCATAATTGATTCCCATGGTCGATCTTTTTTCATTTTTTTTGCTACAATAATTATCAATATAATTTGTTTTTCTTTTCAACAAAACATTTACCACGACCTTTAAAGCCCGTAAGTTCATAAAAGAACTTCAACTACAGTCGAAATTAAATAGAAAAGAAAAAGGTGAGAAAAAAAAGTAAATAAAAAATTTACTAATTTGTGTCTTAAATTTTCTGTGCTCTCTGCTCTGCTCTCTGTGGTAAATTCTATTTTAAGAAAATAGTTGCTTAAATTCACAAATTTATTATTTGAATTTTTTATTTTATATTTTCTGTGTGGCCTAAAGATGTACAAGGCTGTGTAAGGCACTACAATATTCCAATAATAGTAAAAAGGTCTGCCTACAGAAAATTAATAACGATTTAGTTGAATAAACTTTCCCAAGTGAAAACTATTAAAAAAATTTTAACACGTGCGTCTCCTAGCGACAACAATTGATCATGGCATTTATTGTCATATGGTGTTGCCAGTTATCTACTGAGCCCACAGCTTCCTCATGATTTTCCAGTCTAATCCTAAAAAAAAATTGTATTAACCCCAACAATCCGACTGCAAATAGTACTATTTTAATTTACATCCATTCAAGGATAAACATAAGTACGTATACTTTAATTGTACAATTAAACTACGCCACATTTTTATAAATATTTTTAACAATTAAGTTTAGACAATACTAGCAGTACCCTCGACTTCGTCTGCGTGTTATTATTAAAAGAGTTCTAAAAACAGTGTGAAACATTTTCACATCTACAAAAATTAAAAAGTGCTGACAACTGTTTTAGTACCACTATACCGGTGAAATTGGGTGATTTTACAACTGATATATAAATTTTTTATATATTGTCACGAGCTGACCTCTTTTTAAGAAAAAAAGGTATTATATATTGAAACCAAGATTCTAAGGGACATCCTCAAAAAATTTTGTTCAAATCCATCCAGTAGTTTTTACGAGATGCGAACGCAGACAGACAGACAAAAATTCCAAAAATAAAAAAAAATGAAGTAGTAAATGCAGCACTGTGATAAGAAAGCTAAAATCATGTCCAGCTGATTCTGCAGTAGACTTTTAAAACAAAGCACAGGTTGTCGGCAGTTATGTATTAATTCTCATTTCGTTCTTTATTTTGTCTCAATTAGATTCGTTTCTATAACAAAAATAAGTACTACCCGTAGATCCACAGGGCAAAGTTATAACCAATTCTGTCATATCTTTAAATCCTCCTATTGAAATCTTCACATTTTCTTCTCATAAACTGCAATAGTTTTAAAAATTATGTAAAATTCCCAACTTTAATAAAGTAAGAGTGCTGTTTTTGGGTATGCCGAATGTTATATACCCTTTACCATATATGTAAAACGAAGTGTACCATACTGAAGATTTGAAAACTTGCTTAGGGTTGTTGTCCTAACTTAATAAATGAAAAGCTTGCTTGCTTTTTTCATTAATTTGTATCATAAACAATAACCACCTCCAGGAATACAAACGAAACATGTACAAAATTGCAGTAATCAGTAAAACTTTACTGGTTACTGAAAAAATTGCAGTAACCAGTTAAACTTTGATGGCAACTGCAATTTTTTCTGTAAGCAGTAAAATTTTACTAAAATCCAGTGCTATGCAAATTTTGACAGATTGCAGTGTTGTAACTGGTTTTTATTTATTACTGAAATAAACAATATTTTTTCTTAATTAGCGAAAACAATTTTATTTATTTCTGTTAGCTTTCCTTAAGAAATCAAATAACATTTTCATTTACAAGTAGAATTTTATTGGTTAATGAAATTATTTCAGTTAATGCTATGGTTACTGGTTACTGCTATACATAATGCATTAAAAATATACTGCAGTGTGCCCAAGTATGGTTACTAGTAACTAACTGACATGCTACTTCTCTTTTCACCCCGCCTGGGGTGAAGGGTATAAAAAATAGAAAAAGGGAAATTAACGGCCTTAAAGGGTAAAAGTATGTCTGCTCTTTCCACTTTGTATCTGCTGGTTATAGTGTTTTAAGTTTTATTTGTTTAACTAATTATTTACCACCATAGCTATGTATATACTACTAGGGATAAAAAAGATTAAAGAAAATTAAATTAAATGTTGCCTCAGTATGGCTTTTTTATGTCTTTTTCTTTTGTTAACTACCAATAAATTCAGATTTCCGTGTAAATCGTTTACATTAATAGTTAAACTTCAAAAGAAACACATATAAATCAAAATTTGTGTATGACTGGTGATTTACGGCACTTACTTCGCATTATATCGAATCGTTTTAGTTAAACTGCTGCTTTTCAGTTATAGCAACTTAGTCGTCAATTTGTACAACTAATGCTGCTGTCTGTTTTTTTTTTATCAAGTTGTAGCAGAAAACCAATTTTATTGTCTTAAGTGGCATATTGTTAGTTTTTTTTTTGTTTTTGTTTTTGAAGTTAATAAATGGCAACATTCGATTTAAATTGATTTTGATTGTGTTTTTTGTTTTCAGCTCCACTTATCAAATTGTTAAAATTGGTACAATCACGCTTGCTTTTTTGTCTAGCAAATCTTGATACAATTAACAAATTGATTTTATTTATTTATTTTTTCTGAGTTAAAAGCTTGTTTAAGAGTGTAATTTTTAACATATTTTTATGCCTTAACGTAGCATGATTGAATTGTAAATATTCTTGTTAGTTGGCTTTAGTATTTTTTAACTTATTTTAATTATACATTCAGCACACTTCATTTAACAGGTGATTTTGCAGCAGCCCACCGGCATTGATTGATGTTTAAAATAAAATTAAACTTTATAATGACAGTTGGAATGTTTATATGTGGACGTACAACTTTGTTATATTATGAAACTTAATTTCAACATTTTTCCTGTCATGATGAATTAACTCAATTAATACGAAAAATGCAAATTTTTTGGTTCTCACAATATACATGTGTTGGTGAGACAAATATGTTCTAGTAAATTAAGATTTTTTTATTATAACCATTTTTTTCAGTCTTCTTAACTTTTTTCAATCACCTTAATGCTTTCTTAAGAGACTTTTTATGACTTTAGAAATGTGATACAAGCAAGAGGATATTAACAGCAGCTGAACAATTGGTTTTACGTGCTTATTTAAAATAACTTTTCATAAAAGGATTAGTTTTATTATTAAACCCCTAATAAAGGAAAGTTTGTTAAAGGTAGGCAATAAAAGTAACAGTCAAATTAAACAATTAAAAAAAATAATTTTTCATGTAAAACAAAAATTTTCATCAAAACAAATTATTTATTTTAGACTGATTTCATATTTTTTGTGAACGATTTTTTCTATTTAAAATTCTGTAAATATTTTACAATTATTTATTATAGCTTTCTAGCCCCAAAGTGTTAGTTAAACTACAAGTGATGGCTCCAAATTGCATTAAGACAAGCATTAGAAAGAAAATTTTGATACCAAATACACATAACCCTCCAGTGGCGAACAAATTTTAATATAACCTAGGAACTAAACTTTAGACTAAGTTACGAGTTGCTGTGGCTGTAAACAATAAATTCTCTATGACAGGGAACCCATAAAAGTTTAAGTCTTTATCAAGTAAATTCAGAGAAGTCCCATAATAAATTCAGAGAAGTCCCATAAGCCGATCCATGATCCGACATCAGTTAGATTTTCTGTTTTACATATGTAAGATTTAAAATCTCTTGTGACAATAATTTGCAAAGTCATTTGTTCAAATAATTAACTACAAAAGTTTAGCTGCTTGGACGATGAAAGGAGATGTTGACAACCGACACTGATATAAGTAAATGCGAAGCAGTCTAACCCTAAGTCGCTTAGAGACGAACGTAATTTCCAAAAATTTTCTTAAAAAAATTTGTTGCAAATTTTGAAAGCTGACATTGAAAAAGAAATCACTGATTAGCAATATTTCAAAGTACAAGCACAAATGTGCTGATGCACAAAGTGTTGACTTCAGTTTACTTTACATTTTGAATTGAACTTTTCGTAAAAACAAATTTCATTTTTGTAGAGTTTCGTACCCAGAGCATAACCACGTAACTTTATTGTTTTCACTACAATGGCAGTCCGTCTGTCCGACTTTACGTGGGTTACAGCCCTTAAAAGTTCTATCAAAATAAAAGCAAATTAAAATACAATACAAAAATTAAAGGGTGTTCCGAAAGTGAAGTGTAATTCATCAACGTCAAGTTTACTTAGTCTATATAAAACTATATCCGCTATAGCTACAAGTACAAATAATAAAATTTTAAGTTAAAGGGTGTTCCAATATTAACGTTAATTCTATGTACGAGGCCTTGGTTTTGAACCGCAATAAGCATTTTTTATGACAAAACAATTCAAAAATCCAAATAAAAACCTAAAGGGTGTGCCTACAGTGACGTAATTTTGGCTTTATTTAATTTGTTTGAATTAACACAGAGTGTGTTCGAATATGCCAGCTATAAAAATAAGCATGAACACGAAATGTTAAAATTAAATAGGCCGTGACAAGTATGACCTTACCTCAATCCGTTATAGAAGGCGTTTGAAATTTGTACAAAATATGGATTGCTATGTCTGTTGAAGGCACAAGAGAATTAAAGTGTGTTGCTATAGAGATTTGATTTTCATGTATAAAGCCTCATCTTTTAAACCATTTTATACACATTTGTATCTTATCACAAAGTGTGCCTTCTATAAAAACAAAGATTAAACAAGAAAGTGCTTCATTCGTCTATTGCAAATCTTATATACCCTTCACCATATAAGTAAATCTAAGGTATAAAAATAAAATTATAATGAAAGATTATTCTTATAGAAGACCTGATTTTTATGTAAAATATTTTATCACTTTAATCTTATTATGTAGAAGCGTTAAATTTTCAATAACAAATAATAATAACGATAAAATTTAAAACTAAAAGTTGTCGCATACATGGTACGGATCCCTTTGTATGTGAGTCTAGCTGGCGCGTGTCGGATTTATTAATTACTTACAAAATAATATTTATGATTTGTTTAATGTTTTCAGTTGAGTGGAGCAATGCAAATTAAATGAAAAAATATTACAACTGTTGTTGCTTTCAAGAAAAGACTAATATCTGTAGCTTCAAGTAAATTGTTTATATTTTGAAATAGTTTATCTTTTAAAAGATGTCCTATAAATAAGACTTAATGGCATTAAATTTTTGCCATAAAATGGTTCAACTGAAAATTCACTTTGCTCTATTTTTATGCAAGTTTCTCTAAAACATATTGCAAACCAAGCTACAACGTTTTCGAATTTCAGCCATCAGTTTTATTACCCGATATCATTATCAAAGAAATATGTCATGTTGACCTCTTTTTGGATGACCGTAACATTTGACGTCCCTGGTACAAGTACTCTCTGCAGTTTCAAACACAAAATTTTCTTCCGCATCTTGTTTTAATTTTTAAAAGACTTTTTGTATTATAGTTTTCTATGTACAAGGCTTACATCTATGTACAAGGCAGACAAGTTGCATGTTATCTCTAGAAAAACAAATAATTTTTAAAAATAATTTGCTTTCTTGGCAAATCAGTATTTTTATTTTTTTTTTATCTTTTTTGTACCAGCATTGGCTATTGACACTTGTTCACTATGCCATCGTACGTGACTGTTTAAATTTATATAATGAACGTATTAAACTTTTAGTCTATCTACTTTCGTTTTTTTTTTTGTTAATTTATCTATTTTTGCCAATTTATCAGTTTGAAAACGAAAACACAATACATACTGCAGAAAAAAATATAATTCACTAAGAGAGGTCACAATTATATAAATGATCAAACATATTGAATGCACTCAATTTAAGACTTACGTACGTTCACTTATTAGAAAAAAAAGAATAAATATGGATTATTTTAAATAATAATATTTGTTTCGCTACCATTTACTTAAAACGTAATTTGAAATGATTTCAATACAAAGCAAACTTGGCCATCCAATTAAAAAACAAATTACAATGTGAAAATATTTTTGCCAAACTTTATTATTATGCAAATGCAGCATCCTGTTTTCCTTGTTTTATCTTCTGAAAAACAAACGGAATTACTGTGCAATACTAGGAATGTAATCCGCAAACAACATAAAGTTATGGTTTTTCAATGTTTAACTCTTTCTATCAGTAAGCAAATGGTTAGTTATTTTGGGTAATTATTGGATAAAAAGCTGTATTTTTTATTATTTTATATTTTTCTTTTGCAAAAAAAATATGTAAAGTGCCAAGGCAGATGAAGGCAGTTTTGTGTTTTTAAGGTAGGCTGAAAAGTATAAATTACAAAAAGTGTGAATAAATCTTTGCTACTATTAGGTAGCTACTAGCTAGTACTGTTAAGAGATAGCTTATACTAGAAAATAAATAAATTTGAGTGTTGTGTCTCGAAAAAAATGGATTATGCTGGTTTTACATAGCAAAATTTTCGAAACTATGTCTGATCGATTATCGTATTTAAATTTTCTTTAGCTCATCTAGTGCCTTGGCTAATTTGATTTCAATACTAACACGGACGGACAGACGAACAGAATTCGCTATGCAGAAGAACTCAGGATGTATACATTTCATGAGGTCGGATATGGATATTGTAGAAATTACACTTAGATATACCCTTTTTCCACATGTGGAGAAGGGTATAACAAACGACAATGTACTTTTTGACGAATAAATGTATTTCCAGCACCTCAATAACATGCTTACAAAAATTTAAGTTAAAACTAGTAATTTTAAGTACTTACTAGTTTTTAATCACACATATATTAAGCAAACACTGGATAACTAGCTTGAACTAGGCAACAAAAAAGCACTAGCTTTATCTAAAAATTTTATTCACCTCAAAACTAGTTTAAACTTAAAATTTGCTAGTTTTAGCTAGAACTATATTTTTATCACACCGCCCATTGATTCATATGACTCATTTACACGTTTTATTGTGTTATGCAAAAAGTACTTATTGATACCTTTAATAACCGCCTTATCTTTTATAACAAAATGCTTTATAGTCGGCCAATCCAGTAATATAATATTTAGTGTTGCCGTTTGTTAACATTGTTTACATTTTTTGTAATTTTTGAAGGCGAGGCGAAACATATATAATTTAGTTATATTTTGCCAAACTTTCGTAAATTTTGGTATTGACACTGAAAAATTACTTGTTTCATTATTTGAAAACTAAGCATTCTATTCACACTTGCGAAAATTGTTTGCAACTTTAGTTATTCCGCTTGAAAATTTTGACAACTTGATTTAGAAAAGAGTTGTCTTTTAAGTTCCTTGAAGAAGTGCTGGATTCTATTAAGGAAAAATTTTCAGTAATTAAATGTTGAAATCTTAAGCAAAATAAACTCAAATTTGTTTTTAGTAACGGTATTTTTAAAATAATTAAAAACGTAAATTCTATCGAAGCTCAATCTTTCAAAGAATAGGTTCAAACGGATTTATTAAAAAAAATCCCACTTTAACTATTTTTATTAAATGACGAGAGCTTTCTATCCTGGAATATTAATTTTAAGTCCTGATTTAAATACTCATGAGTATCTTCGGGCTGAATTGTATTATACGCTTTTCTATTTTTTTTTTTTTCTGTTGTTCAGTGATTGAATTTGTTACCTTGATATTTTCCCTGAAATATGAAACTAAAGTTTTTAGTTATATATTATATAAGTTACATTAAATTACTATCAATAAGAAAATTTACTATTTGCAATCTTTTTTATAATAATTTCCTTTATTTGTGCTTGATTCCTTCAAATATAAATATTTCATGATATTGTCATGAGATACTTATTTTTTTTAATATATGCTTTCCCCGCAGTAATACATTTAATTTTTTAGTTTAGTTTAAAAAAATAAATATTTCATGAGAATATCATGAAATATTTATATTTGAAGAAATCAAGCGCAATTAAAGTAAATTATTATATTACTATCTTTTAAGGGAAAATTCAAAATGAAACTTTAAAGAAAAATTTTAACTTTTTTAAAGGAAAAGCGTATCTTTTCACGTCTTTTTCTGGCAACAATGAGAAACCCTGGTGTTTTTAGAGCGTTATGTTTATGGTCATTTTTCAAATATTTCGACCATAATCAACTAGACTGTCCAAAAAGGGTGACTTAAGTACGTCAATATACATATATATTCGAATTCATGTTACCATCAATTTTATGGAGATTGCCTACACAACACATTTCCAAAATAGCACTTTTCCATTACAAATTTTATCGTCGGCTGGCTTCCAAAACGTCAATTACTTTATATTCGAACACAGTACAATGTGTATGTAATGATCGTTTTGGGACTCAACGTTACAGCAGTACTTCTTTTTTTTGTGCCAACAAATTTATGTTTATAAGGTCCGTATCTAATATTTTCACCACATTTTTATTTATTTTTTTTTTTTTTTTTGGCGAAGCTAGTCGAAAATTTCATGTCTTATTATCGATTACGGCTTCCATGTTCTTCTTCGAGCATGAAAAATACAACGATTTATTTCTTTAAGAGCTGTACGTTTAGAAATTTCAATTGGATAGCAAGAATATGGTTTTTGTAGCACCTCACGTAGACTGTTTGCGACCCTGTTGCAATGGACGCTGCTATTCTGCAACCGTCAGTATCAAATTTTGTCACTATATTCCCAATAGTTTTAAAAGATATATTTAATTTTTTCTGCTATTGCTCGATACGAGTTTCCATTTTTCTGTTCTTCAGTAACAGATTTTTTCAACTCCAATGCTAATCTTTTTATTTGCACTATTCTGCAGCAAATTGCTTAAATATGAGTGATTTATAAATTTATCCTAAATATTCTTAACACATTTAGTAAATACAACCGCGTGATATCAAAGTTACAATTCTAGAAGATTTTTAAGTTTTCCAAAAACAACTAATATTAACAACGATATTTTCAGAATATAGTTGCCATATTGCTATATTAGCAAATAAGTCACAAAAAAATATAAAAAAAAATGCATATAAATATATATATTCATATACACATATTAGCAATTAAATTGTTTTTTTTATAATTAAAAGTCGTAAAAAATTATAATTGCAAGAAGTTTATTCGTAAATTTATTAATAACAATAAAAGTTTTTGATAGTAAAGTCATCTTCCTGGTTTAGAATTATTAAATTTAAGAATAAACTTTTTGCAATAATAATGTTTTAGTACTCACAATTATTTTAAAATATTTTTATTATATTCGTTATTAAATATAAATATTTTTTTTTTTTACTTAAAGCAAAAATTCACTTTTTTATTATATCATTATTTCGATTATATTATGGTTCGACTTCAAGGATACTCCTCGCGGTTGCTCTCTTTGACTTACGATGTTCTACTTTAAAAATTTTAGAACATCAAACACTAACCTGTTTTACCACTATATATATGATTTTTTTTGTTTTCCCCTTGTTTCCCTTTTAAATAATATTTTTTTCATCAAATGCCTTTAGTAAATATTAATACTACTGCTTATAATTACATTTGTACTTTAAAGTCTCGTCGTATATATGAACCTTTTCTTAACTTGGTCAATATAATATACGTTGTTAATGAAATTGTAAATATAATGGCTTTGAAAGTGTTGAATGTTCACCACCATCTTTATATCATTATACCAGCCTCATCACAACAACGATGCTGCAACCGTTACCTTATAATCTTCCAATTCATCAGGGCTACCTTCAACGATATTCTTATGAAGAAAAAAGGTAATAATGAAAAATATTTAATTAATTCACAACCTATTGGAAATTGCATATTGTATCATATACAACATGAGCAATTTTTATATTCCAAAAACCTCAAATAAAATTAAAAAAAAATTACTAAAAAAAAATGATTTTACCCGCAAAATTTCATTTCTTCCATGATATTTAAAATATCCATGAAAAAAAAGTTGCTTATGTTGTAGCAGCTATTTACATAGATTCGACGACTTGGCGTACTTTCAACAGGTTGTGAATTGTAATTAAAAAAATTTAAATGACCCGAAGATAATACATGTTTTAATTTTTTTTTTATTTTGACTTTGAAAAAGTCTTTTAACTAACGGCTTAAAACATTAAAACAACGTTACAAACTTAAATTAATTTGATTTTTAAAAAAGGAAAATGTTTTTTTTTAAGAAATAAAGCTCAATGCCATGCATTTACTATTTACAAAATGCATTTATATGCATTTCTCAATTTTTTGTTCTTCTTGTTCGCAAGAGTCTATCTGCTTTAAGAAATCATGAGTTGTGTTCATTTCGGCAGACACTTTATTGTTAAGTAAAAAAACCAAATTCATATAGTCTTGTTAGCAACTGCGTAGACATTGATGGCAGGCGACTATGCTAGACTACAATAAATGTGCTCGTTCAATGCGTTGTGCACAAATCGACCATAATTCGCAAAAAGATACGGCTACACGACTGTAATCGGTCACACGTTATTTACCAATCAAAATAAATGGAGATTTTTCATAATCTCCTAAAATTGTTTCTTCTCCATTCTTCGATTTTTTTTATCTCTAGTGGCCAAGTATTGACATTAAATCTATATCACACTTACTAAAGACTTTTTCTAATCGATAACATATGGCATGGCTGAGCATTATTTAAACTCTTTCGAAAAATATAAAAATTCTCGGAATTCTATTATAACATCAAGAGACGTGTCTTTGTCGAATTAATTATTTTTATTTCATATTTACTATTTTTATAATAAATGTAACTATAGCAAATTAAATAAAAAATTATCTAAAGATGTTTAATGAAAATACTTTAAAAGTACTAGGATTGCTCTTTAGTTGTTCAAAAAAAAAGTAAAAGATTATTCCATAGACCAGCAGCATGTATGTAAAGTTGTCATTCGAGGCTGCTGTAGTTGTGGTGGTAAGCACGTTGACTACAAATCAGGTTGGCCAGGGTTTAATCCTGCGGCAATAAAAAAATATTTTTTCTGTTTGATGATATAAATACACATTCAGAATTAACATTACAACATGCAGCCTCCTTCGTCGATACTTCTTCAAACCATATTCTCCGGCGAAGTAAAATAGCTAATAAAATGGCTTTGTCTTTCTTCTTTCACCACCTGTCTTATAACTCAACTATCCGTTTCCTAAAGAATGAAGCATGGTTGCAAAAAATAACTAAATAGGTATTACTACCTAAAGTGATACTATTCTTTAAAAAAATTGTCATTCAGATACTAGACATTGCACATTGCCAATCTAGCCGGACATTACCTTTTTTTAGTTTATAATGGCTCTAACAATTGACTGAGTGTCTATAACTTATTGAAAATTGGCAGGAAAATCTGTTTTATTCATAGGCTGTTAAAGCTAGAAAATATTAAAAATCGGACCAAGGAAAAAGAGTTCCCCTGCGAAGGACTAACCCTACCTTAGAAAATTTTAAGTTTTTTTTTTAATTTTTCCGTCATTTTGTTTATCAATAACAACTTTTAAGGTTAAAGAATGTTCAAAAACTCAAGAGATTATATAATGCGATTTGTGGGTGGCGAAAAAAAATATTATTATTATTCTGTAATTATTAAACGCAATGGATTACATACGCCTTAAAACTATAGAAATTAATTTATATGGGCAGGGTGAGTTACCCACCCTGTAAAAAAACAAAAAAGGTGAAATTTTCAAAAAATCAAAAAAAAAATGGCGCCTAAAAGTGCAACGTTGTTTTTACAGTATAAAAGTAGAGATCGTAAATTTAGGATGTGATGATCTCCATGATAACTCTCAAAAACTTTCTTTCAGATTTACACTATGCAATTTTTTGAGGGATTTTTTTCTCAATCTTCTATTCATGTTACAGCGTTATGCGTTATCTAAAAGTAAATATTAGCAACAGTAACATCCCCTTAAAACTTAACAAAACAATATTTAATAAAAAATATTTTTTTTAATTTCGAACGATATTTTTTATAACAAAAACTTTAAACAAAATTTTTCTAAAAATGAATATAAGTATTTGTTATTATAGCTTTAGAAAAATCAGTGTCGTATAAAGACAATAAAAACGTATGCGATTTATCCAACATTATTGACTTTAACAGTGTCCCAAACGACAAATCTCAAGCAAAAGCCATGAAAGTTTATTATACAATGCAGAAATTTGTCATGTGTCCAGTTGCGTGCTTAAATTTCTAAATTTCTCAAACTTAATTTTTGGCATTATGTCCGACTAGATTAGCAAAATACCCCTCTGTGCATTGATGCCGAGGTATTCAAATATTTTGGTTCTGCAGAGATTAGAAAAATCGTAATTTTTCAAACAAATTCTTTGGTGATTTTGTGTTTATTACTCGTACTTTATGTAAAAAAATCAGTGTATGAGTGTGTTACAGGTTTTTAAAAGAAATTCTATCTTGCTAATTATTAAAAAAAATGTTAAAGAAAAACGAACATTTTTCACTTGTTCTTCAAATAAATAGAACTTAATTAAGCCTTTTTTAAAAATGGAGAAAAGCAAGAAGTCAAGAAGCCAAAGCGAAAATTTTAAATTCTATATGACCAAAAACGCTCATTCCTTTAAGCCTCAAAAACACCAAACTGGCAACATATTGTTAAATTAACTTTTATATTTAAGTTTATTTATTTCTTTAGCAAAAACCGTCATATCTTATCAGCTTATATTTATTAAAATGTCAATTTGCTGTTCAGTAAAAAGTATTTTTTGCTTAAATGTATACGAGTACTTTTTTTCATTATTATTTGAAAAGTTTTAAAATTTTTATTTGTCCAAAGTTACAAAAATAAAAAAAGAACTAATGTTTCATATTTTTGTTATGTTTAATATTAAAGCCGATTAATTATTATTTGCGTTATAAATAAATTATTGTATATTCGTGGGAAGTTTAATGGATGTAATGTTGATATCGGGAATAAAATTGAAACTTTTTATTTTTTTGCTAAATATTTTCAACCCAGTTTTTATACTTGAGGTAGCACTTTGTGCAAAGCATTTATTTAAGTATCGCATACGATGATTCCTTTAAATTTAAATAATTTTATTAGTTGTTGTATAAGTTAATAAATATTTAAAACCATTAAAAGAATTCAAGGAGTTATTTGCACAATTAAACAAAACCTTTTTAAATTAAGCAAAATAACTAGAAATATTAACCAGGGTTAATCAAAATGGCAAACAAAAACGCTTTATCAGATTAAAGTTGAGCATTTATTTATGAGTTAAATAAAAGTATAAACTACTTAATGTTTGCTTAGAAAAAAATATAATCCATTTTTAATTAATTTCAAATTGATTTTTAACAATTTACTTAATTTTTTATTGTTTATTTTTTTATTTTTTCGGTTGATTGCAAATATTTTTTTTAATAAAAATCACTCAACCTTTTATTCAATTAAACTTTAAAATTGCGAAAAAGTAAATAATTGATTTTATTATTTAATGGCAGGTATAAAGTTGATTAACGCATTAATTAATTCCATTAATTCCGTAATTGAAACTTTTATCGCTTTTTGTTTATCAAAAGGCTTGTGTTGTTTGCATTAAAATTACTTTTCGACAATCAGAAATTTTATTTACTTGTATCAATATTAAATGAGTTTGCATTCACTTTTTTGATTATCACAATTAAAAAATAATAAATAAATATCCATTAATCATTGCCTTCTTTTTTTCAATTAAGTCGGTAACAGTTCACTAATTGAAATTAATATTTCCATGGTAAATGCAAACTTTGTTGACTGAATCAATAAGCTGCTACTAAATATCAAGTATTTCCTATGCCCCGTTCTTTTCATTTTAATGAGTTATTTTAATTCTTTTGTTATTTAATTTTTATTTTTAAAAATGATTTTTTGCCATCACGTCTTACCATCTCTCCATCTGGGAACAGTGACAAATAAGCGATTTCCCCAGTGTTCTACACCAACAGGTAAACCATTTTGGGGTATATAATCTCCAGTGGCAATGGCCTGTTGTTTCAAATGTTCATTGGGAAAAGCAAAATCCAATTGATTCCAGCTATAACGTTCTTGCAACTTATAAACCGCCTGAACAAAATTCAGGCAACACAAAAATGCTAAAAGGCCACAAACAAAACACTTCATTTTGGAAAATTATTTTTTTATACAAGTCTTCACTAAAAATGTTTTTTTTGAGTTTTTTTATTTTATATTGTCAATAAAAGTCCTTGCAGGATTTATGTTTGAATTTAGTTAAAAATTATATAACTGTTGTTTTTTATATTTTATTTTGAACCGTAAACGGTATATTTAATGTACGCGGCGTTGATCGCGCAACTGCTTCGTTTGTTAAGCCTTCTTTGATTTATATAAACTTAAATTTTCTAAGCTCTACAGGTTTCTTATTGTCGTTATTGTTGTCTAAGCATACATTGTAGTTGTATTGGTGTTAATATGTTTAACTTGGCGTAGTTGTTGTCAAAGCCGTACTGTTATTTTGAATTGATCGTCAAGAAACGATATTTTTTTCTTCATAGGTATAAAACTGTTTATTAGGTTCGTTGATTGTATAATTATAATTAAAGTGTCTAACTGTATGCGTGTGACGGTATTTGGCGCTGTGCATTTAGTTTCTTGTTTCTGATGTTTACTACTCTACAATACTTTTAGTGGAGAGTGGATTTGCCAGATACGTGTAACAATAACAAATATTTGATTACCCGTTATCTTTAAGGTTAACCATCTATCTTATCAATATATTTCTGGTGTTAGATAGAGGTTAAAGTCTATGTCGCATTCTCTTAAAAGCTCCCCTATTTTAATTTAAATTTAGTTAAGACGTTCCAACTCTTATTCTAAATCTTGTAAAGGTTACTTTTGTAATGACCTTAAATTAAAAACCTTTTGTTAGGAAAATGAAGGTATACACATCATTTTTATAAACACCTCTCATAAACTAAATTTGAATACGTTTGTTTTTAATATTTAATAATTAAAATTTATTTTTAAAAACATTCAACACTTGATGAACTAAACAAAGCGCTAAAAATACAGATCTTTTTGTAAAAATAATTAACCACGATTTACATTCTTAATATTTTCTTTTTTGTAGTCTTGACTCTTAAAGCGCTGGTTTAGGTTTAAAAGTTCTAAATATAAATAACTTTCAGCTACGAGGTGGAATATTGATCTTTTTTAATTTTTCTTTTTTTTTTTTTTGTATTTATGCATTTTCAAAAATTTTTATATTTGATTTGTGTTTTGAAAACCATCGAAATTAATTGCAAATCGATCGATTTCAATCTTAAACCTGAAGGTATGAATAAAATGAGAACACGCTTTACAAATACAATTTTTTTCAAGTGAGGCGAAATTTCGTTAGAAAACGAACAATTAAAATTAAAGGCATAGTTTTGAAAACTTTAATATTGGAAATTAACAAGATCGGTCCATGTCCTTCGATGCAGCCGGCAAAAGAATACGGCAGCCTCTAATTTTTCCATATCAATTGGCACAGCGAATTAATTCCAATAAAAAAAAAGAAATAGATGGGGCAATAGCGAATAAAAAAATAAGAAAAAACATCAAGTGAAAAAATTGTCGCTCTCCCATATTTTGCAAGAAATGTGCCTCTGAGCTTTTCATAGAAAAGCACGATTGTGCATTATAATTTTTAAGATATCAATATGGGTATGATTTAAAAGCTTTTCAAGAGATCTTTCAGGAAATATTATAATTTGTAAAAATGCTTAACCCATTAAAAGCCGATGAAATTTGTATGTAAAATTATTTTTTCTTATTTTTTAATTCTCTGTCTTTTTGAATGGTGTTACTTCCCGCAACTATATTTACATGGAGAAGGGTATATACGATAAGTTATAGCCGAATGTAGCACTTTTACTTGTTCCTATTTAAAATTTTCTTTGTATACATTTTTAATTAATTTGTATACATTTTTAATTTATAGAAATTCTTGACACTTTTTAAAAGTGAAAGATTTTAGATCTACCGTTTTCCATAACACACCTGAATAATTTATTGAAGAACAATACAAATAAAATACAAAGTGAGGCAAAAAAAAATAGGTATTATTTTAATTAGTTCATTTGTACGAGTAATTAGTTCATTTGTAATTAGTTCGTTTAAAATATTTGTGAGAAGTTTCCTGACAAGCTAAGTAAGCGGTAGCGAAATGGCCATCGAGACGTGCTTTTACCTTCAATAATCAATACCGAGAAAGTAGCACGATAAATTTTTTATATTTTTTCTTGTAATCTAATTTATTCATACAAGTATTTTTTAAATCGTGTTCCAATTGAAAGTGAGTTTTCATTTTGAAGTAGGGCTTCTACTGAGTCTGTGTCTAGTGTACTAACTTCTGATTTAACTAAACTTTATTAAATAATTTGTAATTTTCTTTTGAATTTTAACAGATTTAAGTAGCTTTTCTTTCAATTTCAATATATATTTGTATAGATAATTGATTTGTTTATTTTCATGGTTTGTTATCAACAATCTGTTGTTAACTTGCTAATATGAGTATTTTTGTTTATACTTTCTTTCGATAAAATTTCAACATTTTTTATTTATCCTGTTGCAGACCAATAATTTACGTTTTTTAGTATCTTAAATTTAAAAAAATATTTCTCTTTAAATACAAGTAATTCTGTTAACGTCCAAAAGTTTTTTTCAGTTATTATATATATTCCTGACAATTACTCGTATTTATTACATATTTTGTTTATTCGTGTGTATCAATGCATAAGCCTTAGAATCTGCTTCTAATTTTAATGAAATAATAATAATTAATAAAATAATAATTAAGCGCTTCTGAAAAACCGACTTTCCATTTTTCAAAACTATTTAAAAATAATTATATACATATATACATAATAATATGTACGTATGATTTTTATGCCTTTTATTTAATAACATTTAATTCTAAAGCCCTGAAAATTGTTTTTCTTTTATTTCAATAACCAGCAATAATTCAGCTCATTTATATTTTATTTGAGAATTGTCACAGAGTGGCAAAATAGTGTCAAATGACCCCATGCAAAGCCAACACCAATTTAAAAAAATCGTACTCCTTGTCCCTATGGGGATGTCAAACTCACGCCATGTCTGCAAACTTTAAACATTATTTGGAAATAAAAGATTTATGTTGTTTTTGTTGAATCTGTTTTTCATACAGTGGTGATCAAAACGATTGAAACTGAAATCACATTTTCATCAATGATCCTTTGTTGTTAAGGTAAAAGTTTTAAAGCAAAAAAATTTATATAACTTTGTTTGGTCAATCACAATTATTTTACAATGGGTATTGTTGATTGTCCCAATTATTTGTTAGTTCTAAAAGAAGTTGTAAGATAAGGCATAAATGTTACCTATGAATATAAAGTACTTTTTAAATGACTTCAAAAAAGAAGGAAAAAGTTGCTTTTTTATATATCTGTGACTCCATAACTTACGTTATTTCTGAATCGATTTTAGAAATTTTTATTTATAGATTGGTCCAGTCTCTAAATAAGTTCACAATTTCAAAAAATAAAGGGTGTCCCTATACGTGTTTTATGAACCGTACCGGACACCACTTGAAAATTTAAAAAACAACTGCGTAACACTATAGCTCCCAAAAGCAAAAAAATAATACAAAAAAAAATAAAAAAAATTAAAGGGTGTCCTCATAGGTGACATAAATTGACAGACAACTGAAACTTATAAGGGGCCTGTAGTTCTCGGCCGGCTATATCAAGCTTATAATTTGATTTTAAAAATTAAAGGGTGTTCCCATTATTGATGTAAATTGACCTGTATGTACCCATTTTTTATGACCATTATTATAACAAATATTAATATTCAAAATTATAAACTAAATGGTGCCCCATTACTTCATTTAATTTGATGCATATAGCCACACTTTTAACCGTTATTAAAAGCGAGATGAAATTTGTTTTGAAGTCAGTTATTTTCGCATGAATTATTATTATTATAAACTTCTTAGCATTAGTGTACTTTCTTTTGGTTCTATGTCTTTTCTGTAAAAAGATACAGCAACTCGTCTTAAATAGCAAAAAAAATGTTGTTTTTATTATCTTGATGGCCACTTTTGTTAAGCAACTAGGAATAAACCATAGTCTTAGATTACCGAGACGTAGAAAAAATTCTTCTAAAAAGTAAAACGCTACGACGTGTTTAGAAAAACAAGAGAGTCGCAAATCTATCTTAAGATTCTTTGTGTGGTGTACTTAAATGCGTAACTAATGCATTATCCTCTCCTGTAGCAAACAGAAAACATGTGTTGTGTATTAAAAAATCCATATGAAGGGTGATGGGCACGCCCGTATACGCTACTGAGTGTACTTTGTGTAGTTTATGTCTTTAACAAAAAAAAAAAAATTCAGATAAAAATGGAAATTTTAACAAGAATTAAAGGAAATTTAAGATTTTTTATAAATCTTAAATTGTTTTTTTTTCTTGTATTATTTCAATAATATGAGAATATCTTGTTCAAAATTTCATCTAAACACTAAAAACCTATTTAACAAAGAAACTGCCAGGGCCTCTACTTCGAAAGAAAACAAATTTATTTTTTATTTTTTTATTTATTTATTTATTTTTTCAAATGTAAATTGTACGATCTAAATATTCTTTCACTGTATTACAAATCTCGTCAATTAATAAAATATACAAAAACTTACCACAAGTAACAATTTTAGCTGAAGAAGTCGTCACACAGTCTGTTATTAATGTTTTACGTGAAGATAATGTGACTTCTTAATAATGTTCAATTGCTATTCAGTGCAAGTTTTTTGTTAATTTTTTACTTGCATTGATTTGCAGCACAGCGACAATGCAACAATATTTCTTTATTTGTCTTTTCTTGTTTATCTTTTAATCATTAAAAATGATGCTTGATGAAAAACTAAGTAATTAATTTTATATTATATGGTAAAAAAAAAACCAGTTTCCAACTTTAAGTTTGTTTAAAAAGGTTTTGATTTATTAAACAAAACACTTTTTAAGGAAATTTCTTAAAGAGTTTGTAAACCGAAAATTGTTTTTGTTTTTTCATATTTAAAACAGTATTCAAGGCCTGACCGCTAGAAAATAAAGCTGTAAATTTTTAAGTACCCTTTAAGTTATCAATAGATTAGCCTAATGTTCATATAGATATGCTTTCCTCGCAGTAATCTTTTTAAAGTGACGAATGTTATGTAAGATTATCACAGAATATTCTTTTTTAGAAAGTAAAGCTTTTTCATAGAATGCAACCATGATTAATGTAGATAATCACCCCTATCGTGAACAAAAGGCGAAATTTTTGTTCCCATGAAATTTTCATTCCCCATGAAGGGAGAATTGCTATCGTGAGTTTCATGGGAAAGTTTGTTCCCGCTATCAACTGAATACAAATTAGAAAGAAGCAAATATTAATAGGGAAGAAACATTCAAATTTTTTTAAAGTTATGAAAAATTTAGAAATATTAATGATTGGTGCTATTGTGTTGTTGCAAGATACTACAACAGAGAACAATTTCATTTCAAGAACGTAACGTGCAAGACGCTTAAAAGCCCTTGAAGTTACCCTAGACACAAAAGTCCAATCAATGGAGCCAAGTGGGCTGTGGCAACATGGCTGCCTGCCTAACATACCCTAGACATTGGTTCTGACCCATTTCAATAAAATAAATTTTTGTATCGGATCATTTAAAAAATATAGTTTTAATAAAAAATCTTCAAAAATATATAACCAATAGATAAATCTCTTTGTTTTGCATTGCACTAACTGATGTTGAATTAAAAGAATGTGTTTTTGATGTAAATATTCTAATTAAAACATATAATAACTGGCATCATGTATGCAGTTCCCCAGCAAAATTCAAGTGAACAAATCTAAGGGAAAAGGGAAAAAATCAATCCCTATAAGGAAAATTTTTGTTTAATTGAAAAATTGTTCACGTGAATTATTCACGATTGCAATTTGGGGAAAAGGGAAAAAATTTCGAGTGAAAATATATTCATGATAGGGGTGAATATTTTTGTAAAAACAATTAACTTTGTTATACCAATAAATAACCCAAATCCGGCTTAAGAACAAGTAAATTTTAAATTTATTGTTTTTTTTTTGTAGCTACATGCGCCCACAGTATTCTTCGTAGCTATTTACATCCAGTTTACAGAACACAATTTGCCGTTTGGACGCACAAAAACGGTACCGTTTTCCATGTTTGGGTTTTTAAAACGCGAATATCATTGTATTTTTGTAAAAAACGTAACAAATGGCAATTGTTTCTGGTTTATGTATCGCGCATTATAGTGTCAGTCACGTCAAAACTGAGCGAAAAAAATACTATTCGTCAGGAGTTAATATTGTTTGGCAATTGCCCATCATAACACTTTCACTATTAAGAACATCTATTAGTATTATACAGACGTATAATAAGAATAACACAATTTAAAAATTAGTTGTTTTGTAATTCTTGCTTAAACGATTTTATTTTCACAAATTTTTGTTTCACAGATTGATGGTTTGATAATGTTGTTTTGTTTATTTAACTCAGCTGTTTCTTTTTAAGCGCCGAAGCAACGTTACCATCATTTAAGGCAAAAACAAAAAATGTATAAGAAAAAAGTAAATAAAAAACATTAATTAATACATTGGCAATACTACGATTTGACACAAGATTATTTATACGAAACAAAACGTAAGTTAAACGAAAAAACCGGAACGTGTTACACGGACGGTAATTATTACGTATTCGTCCATATGCCATCCAGTTTCGTTTCGCTCTTGACGTGTTCTATAAACACGCTTTTACTTTAGGTTACTACATTGCAGACATCATCTAATAAACCAATTAATTTGATAAATAATAGCACGAGAAATTTATTATAATAAATTAATATTAGTTTTTATTTTTTTTTTTTTTTTTATTAATAAAATATGAAATAAAAATTTATTGTTTGGTATCTTTTTTATGTTAATTTAAGTTAATTGTCATTGATTTCTTTAAATATTAGAATGAAAGAAAAAGAAAAATAGTTACTCGGTGGTTACTAAGTTTTTGTATAAAAGCTTTCTGCGTTTCTAATGCATTATATTAAAAAAGCAGATTAAACTATTCTCAGTTAATTAATTTGGATTGAATATTCTATACAAAATTTGAGTAGAACTCACTGAACAGTAGTTATTGTCGAGAAAACGAACATCAATGTATTAAGATTCATTTTTATTTTTTTATTTTTTATCTTTGTTATACTTTTTTGCAACACTGACATGAGAAGCCTTTACCAATATTTCTTCAGAAATAATATATTGGTTACGTTTTTGCCTTTTTAGACAAACCTACGGATTCTTTTGATTGCAAATACCACTGCGACTCATTGTAAATTCTGTATTCTTACTTTGTGGCTTTATCTGGCTATACTTCTTGATCCAACGGTCTTGTGAATGCTATAGTCTCGTATTTACTAAAAAGTATAAACGCATTCACAGACAACTCCACTACGAATTTTATCCAAGCCAGTAATCCCTTTTATCTTATGGCCACAACCCACGTCTGTCATACACTGTTGTTACCTGCACTAACCGCTACCGTTCTTACTTTTTCATTATTAAAAGGCGCCTTGACAATTATCCGTTAGTCTTATATTAGATTAGACGTCTCTACTAATTTATCTGTCATGGCTTCTCACAATAATTTTCTTTTTCTTTTCCGGGAGGTTTGTACTGCTGCTTTTTAGTTTTTAGTTGCATTTTAACAATTATTATTTTCCATTGTACGCATTATCCGAAGGTGGGCTCGAACTCACGATCTTCTGTTTTACAGCACGCAACTCTACGGACACAGCTATTGAGGATGCTCAGCTTTTGTAAGCTAATAGTGGTATTATTCTCCCCCTGGGGTACTTACAGTCTGGCTGAGAGAACATAGGCCTTGACACAGGTATCTTCGGGGTATAGGGGGAACCAGTCCCCCGGTGTGCAGGGACTGAATCTGGATAGACAGTGGGGTACTGTGTCCTTAAATGATAATAATATATAAATAATAATAGCAAATTAATAGCACCACGGAAACCGATAGCCTATACAGAGAGACGACCCTCTCTGTAGCCGATTATTGGTGAGGTCCCTTCGGGGTACACGTGGTGGCTGTGGGTAAATAAAAGTCTATATACGGGTCTGGCGCGGAATAGATAGATGGATAAAAGTAACTTTACTCACCACTCTCATACGGTTAACAACAACAGGGGTTGCCAGATCTTACTTTCGTAACAATACAAAGTCTTAAGCAACAAGTTATTTAAACGTTTCAATAATTAATCTTTGAATTCGTCAACAAAAGGCAAAGCTAAAAATTAAACACAAAATAAAACTATTATATATGGTCAAAGTCGGGTTAGAAAATTGGTGCATATTCTTTCAAGAAATATTATATTTTGCGGTATTATTCCAGAGAATTGGAACTCAAGTATAAATTGCTTAAGCACAGTGAAGAAACAAAGCATTATCTACTTTCATTTTCTAAAAAAGTATTTTTGTGCGATTTTATTTATACAAAATGAACTTTTGTGTCTTTTAAATTTAAAATATTTCCACAAAGAGTAGGGAATTGCTTGCAGATAAATGAAAAAACTTTCTTTTTTTCTAGTTGATTTGCAGTTAGCTACTTTTTTATTAGAAAAAATATAAAGTAATATTTCTGAGTGTTATGTGCTGTTGATATTTTCCAAATGAACAATTCGTTTAGAAAATTTATATTGGAAACATTCAATTTTTCCACAAGAATTGTTTGCTTGGAATACAGAAACAGCAACCAGCCTTTTCCGATACTGTTTTTTTTTCAATATTTTGCACTTAATTAACGGATATTGAAATTTTTAGTTTTTAGTACGCAAATCTATATAAACATTTTTTTTGCTTCGAAAAAAACTGAAAAAAACAATTTTAATTGACCAAATGCGTGATTGCTACAAATGGCTCTTTTACTTTAATAGCTGAAAATTCGAAAAATGCAATTGCAGTTTAGTAATTTTGGTAATGCTGTTTTTCTCTGAAACACTTAAAGCGGCAGAAGGCAAAATATTTTGTGACACAGGTTTTGAAACGTTTACTTTTTTTCAGAGAACATATGTAAAAACACGTTGTATAACTAGAGGGGTAAATATTTATAAAACTTACATCTAAAAACATACAAACACACACACACACATACATATGAAGACATTGACACTGTTTAAAGCGGTAACAGATTTGGGTATTAGATGTCTGGTTTCAGAAATTAGTAAGAATGACTATGAGCTGTTTATTAGAGTATTTTCAGCTGTAACACAACAGATATTGCATAATTGGACTAAAACTGGATTTTGTAGTTTCATATCTTTAGGGTACTTAGAAAGATTTTGTGGCTGCCAAAACACTTTGCTTCGACTGCGTAGGAATTAATATCAATGTTGCAATATTTAAAATTAATGGAATAATTTTAAAGATATATTGCAATACTTTGTGTTGCAATACATTATTGGTGTAAGATTTTTATTTTTTGTATAATTATTTATAAGTTTTTGGAATTTTAAATATTTACAAATAATATTATGCTAAAAATCTATAGAAACTGATAAGAAAAATGCAACATTTGGTGGGGAGAGAAAACAGGTATCTATAAGTAATTTTATAGCTGATCACAGTTAAAAACATTGAGTACGTGTCAACATCGAAATGATTACAAAATTATAAATATTAGCAACAACAAACTAAGTTTTATTTACCTTACATTTATTTCTACCAATGTAGAATGCAGACGTTACGGCTATAAAAATCATATCATCACATTTTACTCTCGCCAAAGTTTGAAAGCCGGCAATTTAATTTGGATAAACAACAATTATTCTATTTTTTTGTATAAAAGAGATGAAAAAAGTCAGCAGTATACAGTAGACAGAAAAAATAGAATCACTGTTGGTTATTGTTGGTTTTGCTTAAACTTAGATGTTTGTCTTTATTTTATTGTTTAAAATGTTTGTGAGAAGTTTCCTGAAGAGCTTAGTAAGCGGTAGCAAAATGGCCATCGAGACGATTACATATTTATACCCTTTAACATGCGTCTGTTTTCAACTTTGCCAAGGAACTAGATGAGCGAAAGAAACAATAACAAACAAAAAAAAAAAAAAAACAACAACTATATAGTAGGAAAAAATTTCTGATGCTAATTTGTGTTTATACTATTCAATGAGAAATCTGCAGTATATTAGCAATATAAGATTCGGCATAGCACTTTTTACAAGTTCAGAAAAGCCTAAGGTTATTATTATAATAATCTTTGACGGAGTATACAAAAACTTTGATACAATTTTCAATTTTTTGCTTTTCTTATTTTGTTGCCTTAAACTTTTGAAATTTTAAAACTCAATTATAAAAACTAATGTAAGTGCTGATTAATAGGGAAAGTAGGGTAATACAGCTTAGGGTAATGTGTGAAATTTGTTTATTCAACATATTGATCTGACTCCATCTTATTTACTTAAATTAATTGAGTAAATATATTGTTACGAATAACAATATCTGGCAACCCCTGTAGTTGTTTCCGTATGAGCGTGGTAAATAAGCTAATTCAACTAATGGTGTGTTTATAAAATAACAAAACCACAAGTTAGCTAACAAAAGCTGAGCAGCCTCAATGGCTGCGTTGGTAGAGGTGCGTACTGCAAAACAGGGGGTCCTGAGTTTGATACCGCATTCGGACATGCGTGCAACGAAAAATAATAATTG
The DNA here is from genome assembly GCA_916610165.2 of Gymnosoma rotundatum. Classification (NCBI taxonomy): domain Eukaryota; kingdom Metazoa; phylum Arthropoda; class Insecta; order Diptera; family Tachinidae; genus Gymnosoma; species Gymnosoma rotundatum. The sequence continues at coordinate 79,790,131 of OU744340.1, forward strand.
TTATAATGCAATTAAAATTAATAAACAGCAGTACAAACCTCCCGAGAGGCAAAAGACAAGTATTGTGTGAAGACGTCCAACTTAATATAAGAGCAGAAGATAATTGTCAATAAGACCTTTATAATAAAAAAAAAAGTAAGAACGGTAGCGGTTAGTGTGGGGAAGTGTAACAGCATAACAACAGTGTATGGCGGACGTGTGTTGTGGCTATTGGATTAAAGGAGATGACTGCCTTGGATAAAAGGAGTAGTGGAGATGTCTGTGGATGGTTAAGATTACTAAACAAGGCATCGAGTTGTTCATGTCTCGCCGGAGTAACACAGTAGTGTGTAGCGTGGATGGCTGCATTTGTGGTGATAACGCATGTTTAGTAAATACGAGACCAAGGGTTCACATGACCGGTAGGATCAAAAAGTATAGCCAGAGAAAATCATAAAGTTCGAAGACTGAATTTAGCCACAGTGGTATTTGCAATCAAAAGAATCCGTACGTTTGCTCTAAAAAGAGAAAAACGTAACAATATTATGCAGATGATACATTAATGCGAAGAAACAACTAAAAGATGTATCGCTCTCTAAATTCATTATATTCTGAAGGTAGAAAATTTTTATAAAATATGTGTCGACAAGTGAAAGTAGAAAAAGTGAAATATTTCTTTTTACCTCCAATAAAATTTTATTGTTTATAGATGTATTTCAACCTTTAAGCAATGTATTGCAATAATAAAAAGTAATACAAAAATAAATCTAAAAATTAAAGGGTGTCCACATAGGTGACGTAAATTGACCTACATGGGCCTATCTTTTGATGAATATTATAATAAGAAGTATAAGCATTTAAAATTGTAAGTTAGAGGGTGGTCTAAGAGTTAATGTAATTTAGAAATATGTGGCCAAACTTTTAAACCGTTGTAGGCAAACAGCTGAAATTTGCAAGGAACCTGATAACTCCATTATATTAACATGAATACAATTTGGATTTAAAAATTAATGGGTTTCCCAATAGCTGATGTAATTTGATAGATGTGGCCAAACTTTTGAGGCGTTATAGACAGAATATTGAAAATTAATAGAGACCTGTATTGCTAAGCCCACTATAACAACAACTTTATAATTAGAATTTAAAAATTAAAGGGTGTTCCCATAATTCCTGTAAAGTTACTTATATGGGCCTGTCTTTCTGAACATTTATAGAGAAATTCTTGAAAATTGAGCAAAATGTCGATTGCATACAAGTAATTACATTTGAAATTATAAGTTAACATGAACAAAATTAGATATGAAAAAAAATGTTCCCCTAAAAGTTGATGTAGAATGTAAAATAAATGTAATTTGTTTTATGATCCTAAATAATGAATCGTAAAATAAAAATTAATCAGAAAATTAGACAGAATGTCCACTGTTTTGTTTGGTATAATAAGAAGAAGAATAGTTGATGAAACTTTTCAAGATAGTTAAAAAAATTATTCAATAAAAAGTCAAATTAAATAAGATAATTTTTAATTTTTTTGGCACTTAAAAGTAAATCCGCAACAGACTAATTCACAATTTTATGAATCACTTTAAATTTCAGATTTTTATTAATTTATTTTAATTTAAAAAGTTCCAATATTTATTGTTTTTTAATGTCATTGTTTTATTAATGCCATTTTAATTAATTAATACATCAAATTTTGACAATATTATGAATCACTTTAAATTCAGAACATTATTAATTTCTTTTAATTAAAAAATTCCAATATTTAATTTATTTTTATTGTCATTGTTTTATTAATGCCATTTTAATTAATTAATATATCAAATTAATTGACAGTTTAGTGACCTTAATAGCAAATATTTAAAAATTAGGAGAACGGATAACAACAACAAAATATATAATGATTTATTGTTTCGGTTGCGCAAAATGAAAGGGAACTGTTGGTGTTTTATTACGTTATTAATTATTTGTAGACACAGACCAGTTGCAGATTTAACATTTCGAATGCTGAGAGTCAAGTTAGTTGGCCTTGTCAGCTTGAAGTTAAGAATTTTTAAGTCAAAGAATTTTTGAAGAAGATTTTAATGAGAGTTACTTGATCTGAATACGTTAGCGAGAGAGTAAATTATAATATATTTTTTACAACAGCCCATCGGCCAAGGTGAACGTTAAAGAGAAATGAACTATGCAAAAATTTCTATGGTTTTTTATACAAGATAAGCTACTTCGGAAATTCAAATTAACGCAGTTTGTTATTTTATGCGCTGTATAACACTTTAATATTTTATATTAAAGTAGCTTTTTTTTAGGGGAACTTTACTACCCCAATGAGAATATTCGTACCATGACCACCTCTCTAAACAAGTGTTTTTATTTGATTAATATAGAAGTTATAAAAGATTTCCTTCTGCCTACTGGACCTTATTTACCTTTCAAATATTCTTAAAAATGCTTTTTGTTTAAATTGATTTCGCGCATTTTTACCCCTCCTGTTCCATATTTCTTAAATTAGCATACCATCTTAGAGCTTCTAAATAAATATCTCTGTTTTTAACTGTCTTTAAAGGGCACTCTAAGATTATCGACTGGGATGTACCACTGCCATGAATGGTGGATTACACCTCTTCTACTCCCGCTCTGGACCACGGGTTTCAGACCCATATTCCGAGTAGGGAGATATGGGTCCGTAACGAAGTGGTTGTGGGTGGTACTGTTGACATCTACACCGGTGGCTCGAAACTGGACGACAAGGTCGGTTACGGAATCTTCTCCAATAGCCTTGGACAAAGACTCTCCCTTAGACTTCCTGACTACTGCAGTGTCTCTCAAGCCGAGGTAATGGCTATTCTGAAAACATCCGAAATAGCGCTTAGAGATGATATTTCTGGCCTTGCTATTGGGATATTTTCGGACAGTCAGGCGGCAATCAGGGCGCTTGCTGCTGCATACAGTACATCTAAGCTAGTCCTGCGTTGTCGCTCATTACTGAACACTCCATCGGAGCGATCACAGATTGACCTGTTTTGGGTACCTGGTCACAGGGATATCCAGGGTAACTGTGAGGCCGATGATCTTGCTAAACAAGGCACATTGCTTCCTAACGTCTCCTCGCTACTAGATGTTGGAATTCCTCTGGCAACGGTAAAAATGGCCATAAAGAACCACTACCTCAATTTGTCTCGCAAATTATGGGTAGAGAAAAAATCCTGTTGTGTCTCCAGACAACTGTGGACTACACTGGACCTCAAGCGGACCAGGCAGCTGCTCAGACGACAGAAAATCCATAAGTATCACGGTCTCGGTACTTACTGGACACTGTCTAATCGGCAGGCATGCTGAAAGACTCGGTCGGCCCTTAAATGATTTCTGTCGCAGCTGTGACTCGGAGGAAGAGGAAGAGACCGTACTGCACCTCCTGTGCCACTGCCCATACCTGCCTCGAAGAAGACTAAGAATTCTGGGCTCTCCTTTCTTTGGAACTCTTACGGAGCTATCATCTCACTTTATAGGGGACATAGCGAAGTTCATCCGTGAATCCTCATGGTTCTCGGCTGGGTAAGGGCCATTCGATTATGCTCAAGTGAGCTTCGCCACGAGTCACAACACACTTGCAACAATTTTTATATGTATATATAGATTTCTTTGACATTGTACCGATATGCGAAAAAAAAATTCAGATTTACATTTATAACAGAGGCTGGAAATGCAATATATTGTCTTAAAAGCATCCTACCGATATGTCTGCCCTATTATGGTACGTATTTTGATCTTAGTTCGGTTGTACTTACAGTGCTGTACAAATATCCAAGTCTTAACATAATCTGCTACAGATAATGAAAAAATGTTCTACAACTATTGAGTAATTAATTGCATTTTTTTTTGTATTTTATCCATTTCAGGGTTGTGCTTCAAATATAACGATTTTTAGAAATTATCAACTAATAATTTTTTTATTTTTATTTTTAAATTTTTTTCGTTTAGTTTTCTGAAGAATGCTACTTGATTTTCAAAAGAGCAAATTTCTATATTACAATCAATAACGTTGCATTTACATACAGAAGTAATATTTTAAATTCTCAATACTTATCACAACAAAAATTTTAACGAATTTGACAACTTTCTTGAAAATATCTTGACTGCTTTCACGAAAATTGATAGTTCATTTTCAAAATGTCACCATCTTTAAATCCTCTAAATTATTCAGAATCATTATACTGTCTTAAAGGAACTTATTCGTTATAAGATTTGAGTTCTTGTGGCTAAAGATTTTTCCTTGTACAGCGCAAGAATTAAAACAAAATTTAGATGTATAGAAAAGCATTGCAGCAACCAGAAAATTCTTAACTAGTTTTTACAACAATGTTTGTTACACTTTAGTGGAAACGTTATGTAAAATTCAAGTTTAAAAAGAGTTTATGACCCCTCATCTTACGTTAAAACTTCCTCCCGCGAGGAATGCATAATTAGTCGATACAAAATATCTAGAGTAGTGTTTCTATTTGATTTGGAATAAATTTCCAAGTGTAATGATTAAAGTCTGATCTACAATTAAAAAACTGACCAACATGGCCATATAAAATGTTTTACCCCGACAATTAAATTCCAACAAAATCAATATAATAATTTAGCTTAATAAAAACTTCCAAATAACAAAAACCAACAAAAAATTAAATATTTTTATGAACTATTTTCCTGATTTAAGTGATTTTTATGTATCTATAAATTAAATGTAAACAAATTATTTTAAGTTGTAATAAACAAATATTTTTATTTCTTAATTACAAATATTTTATTTTAAAATGATTATTACTTGAACGAATATAAACAAAAAACTGGTTTTTTGAGTTTTTTGATGACATTTGTTTCGCACAAGTGCGTAAATTTTATTAAAATGATTATTAAAATTAACAAGTGCACTCAGATTATACCACGAAACGTGGTGTGATGGAAGCTATTAAAACAGGTTTTTAATTTAATATTAAAAAAAATAACATTTTTAATGCCATTGAATTTAAACCATTTTCTTTTATAATTTCCAGCAAAATGGGAAGATAATTCAAAGCGATAATATCTCAATATAGTTGCATAAATATAATCCTATTTAGTGTATAAATTGTGTATGTGATAAAATATTAATCTTTATAATTGTAACCGACTCATAATTTTGAACATCAAACTCAATTAATTTCAGTTTCATTTCGTTCAGTTTAGTTTTAATCATCTACAATAGCACAGTGGGGAATTTTATGTAATTAGGAAGTGAATTATTCTTATTTGTCGCGTGGAGATAATCAAAGAAGAGGATAATGATAGCTTCGGAAACATTTTTGTCTGTCCTGTTATATATAAAAATTTGCTTTCCATAAATAAAATATTTTCTGCCAACTTAAAAATTATATATTTATTAGTAAGATTTAAGTAAAATATTAAAATTTTAAATTAACAAGAACAAAATTTACATTTGGAAAAAAAGGTTCTCCTAAATAACATTTTCCATGTCATTGAATTTAAGCTTGATGTTTTTAATGTCTGAAACAACATGTTTTGGTTCTATTAAAACAAAGTCAAAAATTTTAAAGCTAAATAATGTCTCAATACAACGAAAATTATTTTTATATTTTTTTTGTTTGATTGTGAAGAAAGAGGTGTAAGCAATATAGCATGGTTTCAGTTTAGAGGGGATGTTTTTGTTGGTTATGTTTTGTTTAAAATAACATTTACCGCTGCAACTTTTAAAGAGAATTGCAAAAAAATTGCATCAAAAAATGGCATAGTGTAAACTATAATAAGAAAACCATAGAACTAATTTAATATTAAAAACAAATTTCATAAACCTTGCCGAATACAATTTAATTTTTGGCATGTTTATGTTTGACAAATTTATATGTAGTGAAAGTAAATAACCGAGTGATAACTATTTTAGATGAAATTTTGTGAAAATTATGCATACAACGATCAAATTCGTTCATTAGTTAAGTAGAATTTCCAGATTAATGTAATAAAACAGATTTGCAAAAAAAAATCTTTACAATATTTTTTTATAAATTAATATTTTTTTTATCAATTGATTAGCTTTACAAACAGGTTTATAACTGATTTATTATATATATGGGAAACCTATAAACCAAATAATAAATGGAAGTGTATACTTTTATGCCCGCTATAATTAAAAGTATACACATACAATAACAGTCTTAAATATGCGCAATGAGATGTAATTTTCAATTTTTCGGTTTGTTTGTCAGTGATTATAGTAAATAATATTGAAAACTAATGCTAATATACTACCACCTTTTATATTATTAATTTATATTTAATGTTTCTCTACTTCAAAATCTTTTTTCGAAAATATTTCTTCCCATTTATGTTGCATCTGATTTATTGGCAAGGTTTTCGTAATAGAACGAATATATGAAATGATTATAGTTAAACTTTAATATCCAAATTATATCCGAGTCTTAACTTATTACAAGAAGTACGGAATTTACACTATGCAGTTTTTCATTAAACTAGCATGAAATTTTTGTCTGTTGGTGAAGCAGGAGGAGTAAGCAAATTGGTATTGCTTTCGTTTTGAGGGGATGTTACTGTTGCTAATGATTACTTTTAGGCAACATATAACGCTGTAACTTAAATAGAAAATTTAGAAAAAATGCCTCAAAAAATTGCATAGTGTAAATATGGACTATTTTATTTTGATAAACGAGATTATTAGATATTTGACTTAGTGTCAACACGAAGCAAATGTGATAAAAATGCAATTAATATCTATAACAATTAAGAGTGTGATATTCGGCTATACCGTTCACTGAAGTAACTCCAATAAAAAAGAAAACAAACATTCGGGTAACACAGTATTAAAAATAAAAAAAAAATTAAGCACTATATATAATTTTACACAAGAATGTCATCGACTCTTAATGAGTAAAGCATTTTTTTTTTTATCACTAATCATACCAAGACTTAATATATACCTATTTCTACCATAGCGGTTCAAATGACCCGACTTTATGTTTAATGCTTGAATGTATGAAATATGGATGTTAGGAAGGAAATAAAAATAAAAATTAAATTTATTATAATTAAACAAAATAGTATGTTGAGCATTTCTATTACAAAAGCAAAAAATTAAAAAAATTTTAATTCATAGTTCATCGCATTTTTTACATATAAGTGTTTCCATTGTACATTTTCCGCAAACATATTTTTTACATTTAGAGCAAATTTTGTTGGTTTTATTTTCTTTACAGTATCCTATTTGACATCTCATACGTTTATAACCATCTGCAGTAGACTTCGCTTCTTCGATTGTGCATGTTCTTATATGGTTCATAATACGGTTGTCAATTATCAATGAAAATGCAGTACTAATTTTACCTTTCATTATATTGCGTTTTGCATATCCTGTTGGGCCTACTTCTTGCCTGAAAATGTTATGAAGTGGTGCTCTTCCAGGTGTGCCACCTACTTGCATTTGTTGCCAAACAGATCCATCATTCGCAACATTTTGTTCGTTTATTTCTACTTCACTTTCTTCCGAATTTGAGAGTAATCTTATTCTTTTTCGGCCACTACATACATTTACAATATTTTCCTCTTCATCGTCAGTATCTGAAGAATCAAACTCATTTTTATTTGCAACCAATATATCTTCATTTTCAGAAAATTCATCTTCACTAATTTCTGAAAACTCTTCGCCAATATTATTTATATCTGTCTGTCTTGTTTGCTTCGACATTTTTCTGGGTAAAAAATTATCTGTATTACTATAGCTATCAAAATAAAATATAAGCTAGCTACTTACCAAGAATGTGCAACTTACTGACTACAAATATGACTCGATAATCTCATAAAACAGAAAAATTCTCTCCGGGTCAAATGACCCGTTGTGGTAGATATCGGTATACAAGGATTACTCAGAATAAACAACAAAAAACAAAACAAAAATATTTTTATAACTGTACATTAATTACTTAGGAAAAGTCATGAAGTCAAAAGTGCAAACGCAATAAAATTATATGTTTTCAATGCAAAAGTTCAAAATGGGTCATTTGACCCCATATGGTATGTTTAGTGTTAATTTTAGTATTTAAAAATCCCTTCAAAAGCGTATAAGTGATATCCATATTGATATCTTAAAAATATGGTGTATATTCGTACATTTCTATGAAAAGTTCAAAGGCCAATAACTCGGAAAATATGGGCGAGCTCCAATTTTCTCACTTTATGGTTTTTCTAATTTTTTAATTCTCTATCGCCCCGTATATTTGTTTTGTTTCAGTTACTTCATTTTACCATATAATATAAAAAAGGTAGGCGTGGTGTTTTGCCTGCTGCGTCTGAAGACATGGACCTATCTTGCTGATTTTCAAAAGAAACTTTTTCAAAACTACGTCTGATCTAGTATCTCGGCAAATTTGATTTCAACACTATCGCGGAAGGACGGACGGACATCGCTCAATCGACACCGCGATGCATAAGAACTCTGAATATACATAATTTATGGTGTCGGAAATGGATATTGTAAAAACTACAAACGAAAAGACAAAATTAGATATATGTACCTTTTTTTCTACCTTTTGTAGTGAAGGGTATAAAAAATGTATTTTTTTTTAATTAAGTATATTTAGACACTACTATCTAGTTCACAAACACGAGCAAATTTTGTTTTCTTTTTATTAATTTGTAGGTCTACAAGTGCAGCTGCTGAAGAAGCTTTTTCTAGTGGTAGAGGTTTAAATTAAATTCTCTAACTGGTAACAGAGTTCTTTATTTCAATAGTATTTGCCTTTTGTTACTTATTTAAATAAATTTTGGAGGTTCGTTGTAGCCAATTATTTGTATAAGCCGTACAAGAAATGGCTAGCTGATAAAACATTAGCTAATAGCCGGCTTACAGCCGCCGCCACCCATTTTTCAGTAAGCCGCCGCCGCCGATCAAAACCCCTCAGCGCAGGTCTCTGCTAAGGCATTATGACATGTCACCAATAATCAAATACAATGCTTCTGATAAGGTTGGTCTCAACAGCTGTTTTCTATGGTTATGGTTATGACACGTCTAATTGAACCTAAATTTAAAAAATTTGAAGAGCTTACGATTTCTAAAATCCTATAGATATTGCAAAATGTTCGATTGAACATTTATGTCAAGCATAAAATATTTGATCTTACAAACTATAAGACCGATCTGGCTTGTATGACGTAATAGTGGTTAAACTTTAATTAGAAACTGGGGGATACTAAAAGAGTAGAAACTAGCGCAAAAGAAGGTTGATAGCTTTAATATAGTGATTAGTATCGATAGATAAAAGACACTATTGACACCAACAGTAATAAGCTTCAACTAAATGCTTTTGAAATATATATTTAAAAAAGTTTGCAAAATTAAAGCAGCGGCTAATGTTTACCGAAAACAAATATAGTGAATAAATAAACTTCAAATACTTTACAATTATTTGAGCAATTTAAAATTGTGCACTAAATTTCATAGCTATTAGTCTTTACTTTTTGCGAATAGACGGTTAAACAGCAGCAATACATCGCATTAAACTAAGAGAAATATTCTGCATTTAACACATTCACCTGGATATAAGTTTACTATTGCAGAGAGAGTTACGGAGTTATTATCAGACATTGCGTTAAGAAAAACAAATTTATAATCATATTGTTTGTTAACATTCCCCACTGTGCCAAATTAATTATCAATTATGTACGTTTGATGACTTTTATAATAAAGTTTACATATCTTTTACCCAAAGCATATTATTGCCAATATCTATTTCATGCAGCAGTGTTGTGACGTGGTCTAATCTAGATACAAAAACCAACTTATGCAACTTGTTGATGTTCTATAGTAATTAGGCTACAATGTTAGTTAAAGCCTTTTACATAAAACAAATTAAAATGCAAAATAGCCAGGTGTAGTTTGCAATGAAAGCGATTTATGGCAAATGATATGTACGAGGGGAAGTCAATAAATCTATTCAAATATATACAAAAGAAATTTAAATTTATAAATTTTATTGCTTTTTTTTTAAATGAAAAATGGGGACCAGGTGTCATCGAAAGAGTAATAAAAAGCTCAAAATATTAATGCTTGTAAACAGAACTTAGTTACTTATTTTTAATTTTTTAAGGGTTGGCCTTTCAACTAGAAGAGTTTAATGATACGACGGGATTGCTTATTTTTTAAAGCAGCAAAAGTTTCCGCAATCAACAAAATAATTGTTAAATATTTTCAACTTTTTTCTGAAACATATTTAATTTAAATTGTAGTTATTAAGACTTTTTGACTTTGCCTCGTATATTATATGTTTTCTAATTTTAATAAATTAATCTATTAAATTATTTACAAGCAGCGTATAGTTATTTTAAGAAGTTAATGTTTTGCTTTGTAATCTTATTAATAATACATTTTTTTAACGTTCGAACAGCTGTGAGCTTTTTGACACATGCTTTATGTATTAAAAAAATTTTTTGCTGACATTTAATGTAGTTCTGTAAGTAAAAAACTAATAATAATAAATTTACAAAGTAAAAAGTATTTTTGAGAATTGTTTATCGCATTTGCTTTTGATATTTTTATTATGAGTTAGTAAAATATAATAAATTTACATTTATACTCGTATACATGCACATACAAACACTTTTTGCTTATTTTCATATTACTTTGCATTTATAGATGTTTTTGACAGAAAATACATTTTAATATTTACTGCGTAAATATTTAGTAATTTTTAATACACACTTTTCGCTTTAAGAGGATTTGGAGCTAAATTTGGTATTTGAGTTTTGATTTATAATAGAAATTTGTATTTAGTAATTGACATAATTTGTGATTTCATAAAATCAAAATAATGTATGTTTACAAGTAACTACTTTTTCAGTATAAAAACAAGTAAGAGTGCTATATTTTGATATGCCGAATCTTATATACCCTTCACCATCTATGTAAATCTAGTTCAGTAAAGTAACTCCAATCAAAAAGGCAAAAATTGGGATGACAGAGAATTAAAAATAAAAAAAAATTTGGTATTGCACATATATAATTTGTAACGACACGTTCTTCGCTGGTTGCTGGGATAGCTGTTGAGGTTTTATTTATCGTCTTAAGATGGAAGAAATTAAAACAGTTCTTGTTTCGAAAACGTTATAAAACTTCAGATCACGTTTTATTCCTATTATCTTTAAGTTGCGGTTTGAGTGAAAACAGTCAGCGACAGCGTAGAGACTCAGGCCGGAAAAAAAAACTAGGATATTGGACCGGCGGCAAACGGCGCAGGTAGCGACAGACGGGCAGCGATAATACAGCTATTGGTGACGAAATAGAATGTTGCTCTAACGGCTCTAACGTCCAAACAGGCAGTGATGGCACAGGTATCGGCCAAACAGGCACTAATGCCCCACAGGCAGCATAATCAGCGGCGGCGTATTTTGAACAAACAGGCAGGTAGCAGCAAACAGGTAGCGGTGCTACCGGACAGCGATAACTCTAGTAGAGGCCAACAGGTAGCGGTGACCCACAGGCGGCACAATTAGCGGCGATACAGGCAGTAGCTGTACGGGTGACTAGGACGAGAGCAACACCGATTATTTACACATTACCCGCAGACATTGCTGGAAGCACTCGGCTTGATTCTAGGGAATTTACAATTCCTCATTAGAATTAATTCCGGAGTCGAGTCAACACCGTTAGAAGAAACGCTTCTGTGGTTTTGCTCCTTGCAATATTCAACTTGATTTGCTGGAAAGAAATAAATTAGGGAATTACACAATTCCTTGCCAAATACTTTTTACCGGCAGGCAAGATGCTTCCCAACTCATCAATTTTCAATTTTGTTCTGCTTTTTAAGGCCTAATTAGTCTTTATTTTCTGTTGCTGTACTGTTCCCTGCTGTTAGGGTTAATCTGATCGATTGACAAATTTATTATTTTTGTTGGAGTTACTTTATTGTTCCAAATGACATGAAAAAATTAGAGGTAGGCATGGTGTTATGTCTTCTGCCTCATAGCAACTCTTTCGATACTATATCTGATCGATTGACTTATTTTTTTGTTTAAGTTTGCCTCGGCAAACTTAATTTCAATACTAACACGGACGGACAGACGGACATCTCTCAATCGACCTCGTTATGCATAAGAAGTCAGAATATATATACTTAATGAGGTCGGAAATGAATATTGTAGAAATTACACACGGTATGTTATACACTTTTCCACTTTTTGTGGTAGAGGGTATAATTATAGGTTAACGCTACGTATGCAATGCTAAGACATTATAATTTTTGCAAACAAACCTCTGTCTACAAATTAAAATATAATTTTAAATATTTATACTTGATATTAAAACGGTCGTAGCATGTCGATACATTCTGTCCAACTTGAGAGCGCTTGTATATAACGGTTGGGGATACTCTTTTATTTTAACATTAATTTTTGTATGACTTTTTGCCATTTGGAGCTATAGTGATATGCAGTTTTTGTTTATTTTATAGTGATGCCTTAACGGTTTATAATACACATAAAAACATATATTATGTCTGGGATAACCTTTTTATTTTTTTAATTATGAACTGTTGTTAAAACGGGACCAATCTGTAAGCATAATCTTTAAAATAAAGAAAATATTTTAAAATCTGACTGATACTTTTACTGAAAATACAAAACTTTAATTTAAATTTAAATGTAAATAAAAAAACTACTAAAATCAGCCCAATCGTGAATCTTCCCACGGAATTTCATTCCAACGGAAAAAATTTTCCTCGACAAAAGATTTCTCCAATTATGAAATCCGTGAGAACAAAATAATAAAAAAGTGGTATCATCGTAATTTGCGGGGAGTTATTTTGTTTATTTTCATGTAATTTTTCTTTTATAATCCATAATACCTACTTTACATTCCCAAATTTTTTTCACTTTCCGAAGTCAATCAAAAGGGGAAAAAAATTATAATGGGAAAAAAGGGAAAATGTAAAAACTAGCACGGAAAATTTGTTTGTAGAGAATATTTTTAAAACTAATTTTAACAACAGGTTGTAAAATTGACAAATATTACAAAAATTTCTGTTATTAAATTCTAAAGAAATTAAGTAGAAATAAAGTAAATGAGGCTACATTTTGAATAAACGTACAATATTATAAACTTACAAGTATATTCCGTATTAACAGCAGTGGAGGGTGTAATAAAATATTATGCTCTTAAGCCCGTAAAACATAAACGATTTACCACAATTAATATTTAATTTGTGTTATAAAGTTACAAATCAGTCGTGAGCGGGTAACATCAAATTTAATTATTAATATCTTTAAACAAAACAAATTAAATCTCACTTGTCCAATATTCTAGGGGCGTAACAAATATAAGAATTTGCGTTTTATTTTAATCAATTAATGTTGTTTAATTTTAAACTCAAAACTCATAATACAATAGCAGAAACAAAGTCAAACATCGCGGTTACACAGAATGAACTAAAAAACACAATTACTTGTCAAACTTGACACGCTTCAGGCCCTAGTAAAAGTAAAAATTATAAATATTTTAATTTAAAAAATAAAATCTTAGCGTTCGAAGTTCAAGAACATTCTGAATTTGCATAAAACAGTTTGTGTTTTTATTAAATTTAAATTTAGGTTGATCTTTTATTTCACAATATTTTAAAAGCAAATTCAGTTTGAAAATTAACCAACCCTTTAATTTTATGATTGGTGTTAAGTTTAATTTAAAAAATCTAGTTTCCAATTATAATCTGCTTGTAATTATATGGATTTTGTTTAGCAATCTTTTGACAATTTGCTTACATATTTATTGTTTGTCATGTAACAATTTTCATTTAAACCATTAGTTGTTCATTGAAATTACAAAACTTTAATTTTAGATTTTGGTATTTGCCTACTTTTGTTTGGCCAGATTTATTTGCAAATGTTTTTAATTGAGTTATAAAATGGGACATAAACGTTGTGTGAAAATTAAATAAATGTAAAAAATAAATAAATAAATAAGCAAAGACAGCTAAAAATGTACTTACATTTGAGAATAAATCTCTCATAATTTCAACGAGTTGAAGGGAAGGATGTGATTAATGCAATAAGCATAATATATTATTCAGAACCTTTACTTCTTCTTGAAAAAATAGGTTCGAAAAGATGATACAATGTGCTTTGTCGTTCATGGTTTAAACAAGAAATTGTAATTTTATAATAAAACAATTGTAGGTCTTTGGTTATCAGGCATGTCACAAATTTCGTTCGGAATGGTTTAATTCCGTATTCATAATTCCCATCGATTTTGTTTTACCTTCTTCAGACTCCTATCGATTTTGCTCATTTCTAAAAAAATGCTTAAGCTCAACCTTTTTATTTAAATGTTGCAATATTGCGCACACCTAAGTAAACAACAAAGCTAATCTAAATTAGGACACATAATAAAAGGAAATTTAAAAACCGTTAGTAACCAAATTTCAAAGAATCTTAACTCCACTTTAAAATTTAAAAGTGGTTTTATTCCGAAGAAATTTTTCGTTTACTAAAGAACAAATTTACGGAATTGAAACAACTTTCGATCGGAATTGAGTTCTGTGACATGCCTGTATATGTATATCCCTCTCCCAGAAAACAAAGAAGTATCTATATAATTTTACATGGGACTAGCATTTAAAAAAAATAGTATTTCCTGAAAGATTTCCTAAAAAGCCTTTGAATCATACCCATATTGTTATTTAAAAAAATATGGTGCACAATAGTACTTTTCTATGGAAAGTTCAGAGCCGTTAATGTTTGTTTCTTTTCTTGTTTTTTTTTTTCTTTTTTTTAATTCTTTATCGATCAGAAGAAGTTTCGAAAATGTTGCTATTGAAAATCAGCAAGATTGGTCCATGTCGGTCCAGCGTTCAAAACACCACGCCTTTTCATTATTATTTTACACAAATCCAATTTAGTGAAGTAACTCCAATTAAAAAACAAGTATATTGGGGCGATAGAGAATTAAAAATACAAAAAAAAAAACATCAAAAAATTGCCGCTCGTCTATTTTTTTCCGAGTTATGGGCCTTTGAGCTTTTTATAGAAAAGTACGATACTTTTTTAAGATATCAACATATCACTTAAAAGCTTTTGAAGAGATCTTTCAGGAAAAAATTTTAACCTATTAAGAGCCGAAGTCATTTTTATGTAAAATTTAAAATTTATATCTTCGAGAAATTATGAACAATATTTTGAGTTTTATTAAATTAATTGGGTTGATTCCGCCAGTATATATTAAACTGTTGTTATAATTTTCGGTAATAACCGTCGTCACTGGCTGTGTACAAAGTACAAATTATAACAACAGTTTAATATATACTGGCGGAATCAACCCAATTAATTTAATACCGGATACAGCTAGTCAAGCTAAGGTACTATTAACTAGACTCACTAACAAGACACTACAACTACACAAGACAATAGCAAACATACGATTCAACAAACAATGTCTTAAAAACAACATTACTCCACGTTACATAACTATTAACATTACGAACCAAACGTACGCTTCCCAACGCGCAAAGCGTGTAGCCCAACTGATCCAAAGTACACAGCCAGTGACGACGGTTATTACCGAAAATTATAACAACAATATTTCGAGTTATTTAACAATTTAAAACCATAAGTAATTTCTGAAATAGCTGTTGAAGTAAAAAGATGAGGGGAAAGATAAGGATTAAGCCGGCAACTCACGTACAGTTTGAATTGTCAGTTTAACTATTCAGTTAAAACTCTACGTATGTAGATTATAACTGCATGACTCACCTGTTTAGTTTAACTGAGAAGTTTGAAATTTTTATATTTTTAACTGGCAGTTTCAATTGAAGTGAACCTTGGTTAGGTTTCAACTGTACCGTTCTCAGTTCAATATATAGATCTGAACCTTTCCTTTGGCAAGTTTAATCTAGCGAGTACCATGATCGCGCTAAAAAAGATGCTGCTTACAGAAAGCTGGCGAAGAAATTTGGCCAAGAAGAAACAGCTTAAGATTCTTTTAGAAAATTTTAGGTGCTCATAGGACCGCCCTGTTGTTAGAAATCTCAATCGAAAGCAGTTTTTGGTACATTAATTGTGTCATGCGCAAATAATTGAGGAAATTTAATGGTTCTTCACCTAATTCTTTAAATAAACTAATGTGGGAAGATAAATTTTGTTGTAATAACCACTTCTTGCACTACTGTTTACTCTGTTTTTTTTTCGTAAAATTACAAAAAGTACACCGAGGGCGGCCAAACCGTCCTGCTTATTCGAACTCATATTAAAAACTAAAGTATTGAACTACACGTTTGTGTACATCTCAGTTCACCGTTAAGTCTGTCAACTGACAGTTAAAGCTGCATGTGAGTGGCCGGCTTTAGTTTGACATTGAGCAGTTAAGAAAGAGTTCGATTTAAAATCGTGTAGAAGGGCATCATCAGATCGACCATCTCAATCACATTTAACTAAATATTTTAATTACAAATTTTCTTTTAGTTAATTTAAATTGTCACTAAACTTCTAGTTGATCGTGGCACACACTTATTCCATGTATTGTAATTTTTTTTTTTTTTTTTTTTTGGCACGAGGATATTGCAATCATGTACTAATTTATAAACAAATAAACATACTTTAAGTTTAAAATAGTAAACAAAAACAAGCTTCAAACAGCAATTGCTAAAATTGTTATTGATAGATTTTGGCCAACAGCTTTTAGAAAAACTTACAAATTTACATTTATTTTTTCGTTCAATCTCATATCCGAGTTTTTCAAAACTTGTGCGACCGTAAACAGATGTTGTTTATCTCGACTTTTTCTTTACGTTGACTACGTACGAGTATAACCCAGTTAAAATTAATGATAATTATATGTTTTATTTGTTCATTTGAATAAAATAAATGACTTATTAATACTAGTGCGAGATATTTTATTTTCTGTAAATGCAATTGTAAATTAGAAAATTATTTTGGAAAGAAATTTAAAATATTTTACTCTGTTCCTCAATAACTGATTTGTGCTTAAGCGGAACATGAAAATTTTTTTTTAGTAAAAGAAAATTATAATGTAAAACAAGATTCTTTAAAAATCAGCACCAATTTTGTCATTAACATTTAAGATGGAAATATCAACAGCATTGAATCTATTATTTTCCTTTTTATTAAACACGTCAATTTTCCAAAGATGATATGTTAAAATATACTTTTTTAAAAGCTGTTTTTCATTTGTTTGTTGAAAAGCAAGAAGTAAAAGAAAAAAGGAAAAAATTAAACTCTGAAAGCCTGTATTCACTTCTGTCTGCATTTCAGGTTGCCATAAGAAGTATGATTAAAATAAAACATCGATGAGAAATTCAAGCTTGAAAAGTTTAGTAGTATACCGCTGAAAAAGGAAAGTCCACGGAATATTTTTTCATTTCTTATTCATTACAGAGATCTTACAAAAAAAAAAAAAAAAAACAACACACTGATTTGATATGGAAATTCCTTATAACTGAAACTGAGAGTTTGAGTTTCAAATGTATTAAGTATCTCGCATAATGTTCCTGATATTCTTTAAAAGTGAAAATAAAAAATTATTAAGATCATATCCATTTTATTATACTAAAAAAAACTCCTTCCGGTTTATCTCTTCCTATTAAAAGCCGGATTCTAAAAACACTTGTAAACTCTAATTGATCACTTGTTTGTACAAGATGACTTTGCGCACTTTAACGAAATCATTAATGCCAATTTAAGTGATTAATGATGTGCTGTTCCTGAACTACAAGCAACCAACTCGTCTGAAAAATGTTTATAAAAAACCATACAGTTTTTTGAGTTATTTCTATACACATTTCTGTTTCAATAAACTACAGAAACAGCATATAAATGCTGTTATTATTTTTTTTTTTTCTGTTACGTGGATTTTTCTGTCATATTTCTTGTAATTAAATTTTAATTATTAAAAGAAAAATCATGTAAGGAATGCTTTACATACATATGTATGTGTGTATCAATACATAAAGAGTGATCTTAACATGGAAGTATGTGTTTCGTAATCAACTAAAAAAAGAAAAACGACAAACAAAAAACTAAAATTAAAATTAAAAATGACTTCAATTGTTATAAAATGATTTATAAAATTTTTGTATAAATTACTTTTATACGATTATACAACTTAATATTAAACACTAATTGGCAGTTGTGAGAAATCTTTGGCTCATTGCTTTGACTTTAGAAGAAAAATACACCTTATTCTGTTTTAAAACGGTTTTTTTACATGATATTTTTCCGTTTGGGATAATTCAAAATTTGTGGGCTTTAATGTTTATTTAAATTTTATTTGTGCGAAATACTTATGCATATTCATATCATATTTGTGGATACAAGCAAAATTATGGTTAGACGTGTTTAAAAAATTTTTTTTAAGTTTTTTTTCTTCTTAAAAGTTGAATAACCTTTTTTTTCCCAACAACATTGAATACTTTTTTTTTAGTTCCGAACTTTTCACACATTTAATTTGAATAACTTTTAAACATATCGTTTTTTCATTCTTTGATATCTATACTTACGTAAATAAACATAATACTTATACGTGATATAATAAAATAAAAATGAGTACTTGTTCTTAAAAAATCCCTTTTATACCTTTTACCACAAAAAGTGAAAAGGGGGTAATGGATTTTCCAATTGCAAAGAGTTGCCGTTGCGTTGCCGCCGCGTTATTTCGGTATGATGGGCATGAGCATGAGAACTTTTGACAGCAAAAAAAAACGCTTTCCGTTCTTGTTTAGGTATGGCTGTAAGTTTATCATGCCTTCTATAAAACTTTCCAATATCTATTTCCGATCAGATAAGGTATATGTATATATTCTAAATTCTTCTACATAGCGAAGCCGATTAAACGGTGTCCATCAGTTCGTCCGTGTTCCGGTTGAAATCAACTTTACCAAGACACTAGCTGAGCTGGAGTAAATCTAAATACCCCAATCAAAAATTTTGCTACTAAAAATCAGCAAGATCAGTTTATGTCCTTCGAGGCAGCAGGCAAAACACCACGCCTGCCTCTAATTTTTCCTATCATTTGGAAAAAACCTACTTTCATGAAGTAACTCCAATCAAAAAAAAAAAAAAAACAAATATAGATAGAGAATTAAGAAAATAAAAAAAACATCAAGTAAAAAGTTGGCTCTCGCCCATATATTCCGTGTTATGGGCCTCTGAACATTTCATTAAAAAGTGATAATGAGCACCATATTTTTAAAGATATGTGGGTATCATTAAAAAGCGTTTAAAGGAGTCTTTAAGGAAATACTAAATTTGTTTAAAAATGCTTAAAACATTAATAGCCGTTGACATTTTTATGTAAAACTATATAGTACTTAATTTTTTTTTCTTACGTTTTAATTCTCTGCTTTTTTCTTTTTTTGATTGGAATAACTTCACTAAATTTGATTTAAAAATGTACATGGTAAAAAGTATATAAGATTCAACATAGCCGAATATAGTGCTCTTACTTGTTTTTCACCCATTTTAATAGGTTGTAGAGATAAGGAACCAATTACCTTTTTTTCACACGTACAATGTCTTTTTTTGCACGGTTTTTTTCTGGAATCAATCTACCATGAAAAACAAAATTGGTTGTATATAAAAAAAGAATGTATGCAACCCAAGGTAGATAGATGCGAATGATGTTGCGATGCAGAAAATGAAGCATTACATTCTGCTGGTGTATTATTTTCCTTTTTTCTTTGTAAACAATTTTTCTTTAAAATAATTCTTGCAAAAAAAACCGAATTCAAAACAGATTTCATCTGTCTGCCTATATCGATTCAAGAGTATGGCCATATAAATTAGATTACTCCAACTATTGGGACACCCATATATCTCCAAGCTTTATACTTGTTCAACTGTTCAATAGTTTGGCAATATACATCAAATTACAGCAACTTTAGGAACACCCTTTATTTTTTAAATTCAAATTATATACTTGCTGTTGTAGTAGATTTAGCAATCAGGTTTTGTCTATAACGGTTCAATGGTTCGGCCATATACATAAGATTATATCAACTATTGTAAAACCCTTTAATTATAATTAAAAATTTTTATACTTCTTATTATACGACACAAAGTAGTCGACATTCTGTCTAAAATTTAGGTTTTTGTATATAACGGGTCAAAAAATACGGCCATATAGAACAAATTACATTTATTTTGGGAACACCCTTTAATTTCTAAATTCTAAGCTTCTTGTTATAGCGTACTTAGCAAAACAGTTCCCTTGTAAACTTCAGCTGTATGTCTATAACTGTTTTAAACTTCAGCCACATACACCAAATTACATTAACTATTGGGACACCCTTTTATTTCCAAAACTAAATTTTATACTTGTTGTTGCAGCGGAGTTAGTAATACAGGTTCTTTGTAAATTTCAATCGTCTGTACAGCTGTTTAAAAGTGTGGCCATATACATCAAATTATAGGAACTATTGGCGCACCCTTTAATTTACAATTTTTAATATTAATGCTTGTTAGTATAGCGGCCATAGCATTCGACATTCTATCCAATTTGCAAGCACTTATATGTAAAGGTTCAAAAGATAGGCCTATATAAGTAAATCTACACCAATTGTGGGACACCATTTAATTCCTAAATTCAAATTATAAACCCGTTGATATAGCGGGCTTAATAATATAGGTCCCTTTTAAGTTTCAACATTCTGCCATAGTCAAAAGTTCGGCCACATACTTGTAATTACTACAACTGTTGGGACACCCTTTAACTTCCAAATCCAAATTTTATACTTGTTGTTATAGCGGACTTACCAATTCTAGTTCGTTGTAAATTTCAAGCGTCTGTCTACAACTGTTAAAAAGTATGGCCATATGCATCAAATTAAAGGAACTATTGGCGCACCCTTTAATTTATAATTTTTAGTTAATTAATACTTGTTACTATAGCGGCCATAGCATTCGACATTCTGTCCAATTTGCAAGCATTTGTATATAACGGTCCATATAAGTAAATCTACATCAATTATGGGGCACCCTTTAGTTTTCAGATTTATTTTTGTATAACATTTTTTTGTTGGGAGCTATAGTAATACGCAGTCATTTCAAATTTTACAGAATCGCCCTTTAGAGTTCATAATACTCGTAAAAAATGTGTATGTTGTATGGGGACATTCTTTAATTTTTAAGATTATGAACTGTTTTTAAACCGGACCAATCTGTAAGCATAATCTATCATATTACCAAAAATTTTCAAAATCGGTTCAGAAATGACACAAATGGCACAAATATAAAAAACAACACCTTTTTTTGAAGTCGGTTAAAAAAAAAAAAATAAATGGGATTAAACTTAAGCCCAAACAATTTAATAAAAATTACAAAGAAAATTTTAAAGTAATTTCATACAATTTAGTTTAGCAATTAAAAAAAAAAATAAAAATGCAAGGCAGACAATGTTTCTTGTATACAAACGGGCTTGAAAATATTTATGAACACACTCAGCCGAAAGGTGGAGAGTCTAAAAAACTTTGTAAGCCAGGAAACTATTTTGAATTCTGCAGAGAAAATATATTATGTGCAAAGACTTCAAATATCAAATTTATTTAAGATAAAATGAACGGCTGTTTTTTAGCTGGTGGATATTCGAATTCTTGTTGTAATCTTGATTGGTTGGAGAAATTTCTTTTTCACTCTCCCTAAAATTTTATTTCTTTATAAAATTCCAAATACTTGAGAAAATAAAAGTTTATGATAAAGTATTGATTTTTTAATTTTAATAATTTTAATTGTGTTTAAATTTCGTTTATTTGTTAAAATAAAGACTTGATCAAAATAAAATTTTTACGAAATTTAATTTTTAAGTGAAATTTATAAATTGAATAAAATAAAAATTTTTAATGAATTTTAAATACTTAGTGAAATACTTTAAACTTTAATTTTACGTTAAATTTATTTAAATTTAAAGAAAATTTTATTTTTGTTATGTTCGAATCTAGTTTTTGGTAAAGCATCAATATTAATTATATATTTCTAGTAGTCCTAGGAAGGCCATCACTTTTAGCTGGATTAATCTTTGGGAAAAAGAGCTCTACTCTTAATAGAGCCCATTAACTAAAGTGGTATTATGATTTATTTATTATCATAGTTTCCATAATTTTCATTTGTAACTAAGATATGATTATGGAAATTATATTCTTTCTTTACGTATAATAAACTCTACAGACTTTTTCTATTTTTATTTTTTTATTTGCTATTGAATTAATTTTCAGTTTTCTGTTTCTTGTTAGTATTCTGACAAGGTTTGACACACAATGCTGTTATTTTGAAATATTTTCTTGAAATAAAACGATAATTGAGGAAAACGTGATAACCAGACTTCAAATAAATAAATCTCCAACAACTTGTGATTTTACAAATAAATTAATGTTTTACATTCGATGAAATAATAAAAGGCAACAACTGCCAGATGAAAGTGAGGAAAAATATTCATAATGTTACCAATTATAATTTCAAGTTCAATAAAACAAAAAACTTGAAATAAATATTACATATTGTTTAAATTATTTTATTATAATCGACCATAAAACAAGTGGTTTTTATTGTTATTAATGATGTTTTGCTGTAAAGTTTAAATGAAAAGTTTGTGAGGTGTTGAAAACATTATTAAAATAAACAAAGGTTTTTATGCCTGCTCGTGCGCCAGCATATGGGTGTAGATTAAAGAAATGACAACAAAAACAACAACAAACTTGCATGTTTAGTTATCCAATACCTTTCATCATTTCAACTTCCATTGAAGTCTTCCTGCTGCAGTTGTATTAACAACTCTGTAGCTTTTTATCATTTTAATTTTTTTTATTGTTTTAAGTTTTGTTGTATCCGAAATTTAGAAGCAAATTTAATATATTTGTTTATTATTAAGTAAAGTTAGTTGGGATCCTCAAATAAAACTAAACAGACAAGTCAAATTTATGCTTTTATTGCCCACTCTGCTGCAGGTAAGATTTCATGAAAATTTATTTCAAACAAGTTTTATTCGTACATAATTTTTTAAACGCTTTGGATGGCTTTAACAATAATTTCAATTTATTGTTAAACCGACAACTAAACACTATCTAGATTTATTTTGCATAACGAGACTTGTATAAAAAAAAATAATTGCTTTGATGCCAATTTTATATGTTGCAAATAAAAAATCTATTTATTTAACAATTTGCTACAAAATTGTAAGATTTCTTTTAATGAAATTAACATTAAAGGAAAATAATTTTTGCAAATGGTAGCATATTTCTTTGTATTTTTAAAATTCATTGTGGGTAGAAAATACCTCACGATTAGACAAACAAATATACTTTCTCCCTCTGTTGGTTACAAGTCAGTGTTTATACCAACAATGATTATAAATTTTTTTATTTTTAATTTATATTGCATGTTTATAAAAATTTTTAAGTAGTGACAATCAATAACGAGACTTTCTAAATATTGGATTGAGTTTTTGTTTTTCAAAAAAGTCAATTATATCAGTGTATCAATTTACAAAAATCTTTTATATTTTTTCCATTTCTTAAAACACTATTTTGTTGTTGTTTTGGCTCACATAGAAAAAATCTAAACAAGCGAATAAAATATGCATGCTTGTGTATGTTTACATATATATTTATTTATTTTTTTTTTTTAATTCCAGATAATGTAAGTAATTAAATATTATACAAAGTCTGCTATGGTGTTTACGACATAATATGTGAGAAAATTTTGCTTTGCAATTGTGTGATAACCAAATTGCTCTTAGAAAACTAAAATTATACAAATTTGTATCGCGCAAGAAATATGTCTAACAAATTAAATGTATTTAATAATTCAATTAACTTCAATAAATTAAATTATGAGTTATAAATTTAAGACTTTAATTTTTAATCGCGCAACATTAAAAGTAATAAGAGTAAAAATAATAAAAAAAAAAACTTATATTTGTCATATTTGTGATAATAAACGAACCACCTTTTTGCTTGCTTTTTATTGCTTCTTGATGTTTGTATTTTAAGTCGCTTAAATCTGAAATATTTATTGTTTTTATAACCTTCTTGATCGGTAATCGGGTAATCTGTTTAGACACGTCTCTAGATGAGCTACAGAAAATTTATGACCACCATTCTCTTACGCATAGTTCCAAAAGAGGTGCTATTGAAATTTAGCAACGTTAGCACAGTGAGACAACGCCGGCAAAAAATACAAGGAGTCAATGTAGAGCTCTGAAATTTTGCACAGGTTATTTTTAAGGGAATTCCAGTAAAAAAAAATAAGAAAATCCGCCCACTTTGACGCCCACCTCCAACACAATCGAAAGTTGTAAAATGTCGTATTGTCCGTAATACTTTAGGTATAACTTTCAATTTTGGTACACTTGATTGTAATACTGCCACAAACATTATCGGAAAAAAATTTTGAACATCGGCCCACTTTTACCCCCTCTCCTTCAATCCCCCCATCCATACAACCTCATAAAAAGTGCCATATTTTCTAATATATTTTAGATTCAACCTTCAAATTTGATATTATTGTAATTTACAATAA
Source organism: Gymnosoma rotundatum (assembly GCA_916610165.2). Classification (NCBI taxonomy): domain Eukaryota; kingdom Metazoa; phylum Arthropoda; class Insecta; order Diptera; family Tachinidae; genus Gymnosoma; species Gymnosoma rotundatum. Next base: position 79,814,662 of record OU744340.1, read on the forward strand.
CCCGCCCACTATTACCCTCACTTCCCACTAAAATGCAATAAAAAAGAACCATTTTTATTAATGTTTTTTTTCTTTCATTCTATCAATAATTTTTTAACATCATCATGGTATTCTAATTTTTTCAATTTCATTCTCTTTCTAAATGAATTTATATAAGGATCTGATGATATTTTCAAATAGTGCATTACATCTTCATTCGTAGAAATACGTGAATTTTTACGAGAATGGAATAGCCTGCAGTTCTATACTCCTTATTCATTGCTTCTTGCGCTTCTTCGGATAACATTCCTATAGGAACAAAATAAAGTTAATATTAAATAAAATTTAAAAAAATACTTTCAAAAATAGAAATTGCAAACAATAGGTTTGTTGGTAATATAGCCTTAGATATCATTTTGCTGCCGTGAACGAGAACTTTATGGACAGTGATAGACATGTAATACCAGCCATAATGCTCTACATACAATTTTGCAGTAAGTGAATAGTTGTAAACAATTACAATTGTAGTTTTTTGTATGTTTAAAGTACTTTTGCAAACTTTTGCTATACTTTCTTTACTTCGAATGAAAGCTAAGACTTCAGCCTTTCATTTGATATAAGTATGCATCTAAGGCGAGGGCCTGCTCTATATTTCCCAGTCTATTGAAAATGCAAAATGTTCAATGTTTACACCACAATTCTGTTGTTAAAAAAAAATTAAAAATTTTTTTTTATCTACTTATTCTACAACAACTAAATTAATTAAAAAAATAATTTAAAGTTTTATTTATTATGTATTTTTTATTAATAAGCTTTTGAAGATTACGTATTGAAGTAACATATTTCAAGCGCGTTGGCATACCTCAACTTTGACTTGCTCTAGGCGAAAAAGTAATAAAGTTATGAGGCTGAAATTTCAGAAAATTGTTACTCATTTACCTGTTAATATACTGTGAAAATTTCATCCAAATCGGACGACAAGAAAAAAAGCATTTTTTACCGCGGTTAGTATAGGGCTGTCTCACTATGCGTCGGTCCATAAATGAAAGAGATATGTACAAAATAAAAGGGGAAAGCCTCTATTTTCTTTATTATTTAAATTTTATTGTGCTTCTTTTTGTACGTTGTTGTTGTTGTTTTTGTTTTATTTATTGAAATCCGAAATGAAAAAAAAACTAAAATTACCATGTAATTGAAGTATAACTAAACCATCAAAATTTCACCAAAATATTTTACTTTCACCAATGTTTCACCCAAAATTTTTTATTTTTTTTTTTTTAAATTGCGTATGCAACAAAAAATTTGAAATTTCATGCAAAAGCGAAAATGTACAAATGAAAACGATCATCAATTTAAAAAAATTTCAAATAAACTTTACTTTAGCAAAAAAAAATTACACTAACAATATTGAGTTATTTCTTATATTATAATTGTAAAAGCGAAGTTGAACACTAAATACCTGACGTCTTCAAATCATTTCTTTCAGCGATATTTTGGCTTCCTTAAAGCTTTTTCTTATTTTTTAATAGATTCTTTAACGAAGGAGAGTGCAGAGCAAAACACAAGCTGACAAATAAACCCCAAATATCTTATTTATACAAAAAATAAACATATTTCGGCAAAAAACTATATTTTACACAATTATTTTGATGAAAGGTAAATAAGACTCGGAACAGCCGACTATGGTACTCTTAGTTTTTTACTACTTAGTTTTATTAGTTTTGCCCTGGCTTAACACATAAAAAAGACACACTAAAAAAAAAATGAAAATGCTTGATACTTCAATAAATATAGTAGAGCTATAACAGACATTGAGTACATAGTTTATAGGCGCAAGTGTAATGCTGCTTTATTACCTCAACATTAGATTATAAAAAATTGTCATCAATACGATTTTTTACTTTTTATCCACTTTTAAAAATTTTAGTTAATATCATTTTTTTTTTTAAGTTTAGCTCTATTCAACATATTGGTCTCTTATAGTATTCCATCTGGAATATTTTTAATAAAATGAATTTAATAAAATTATTTTAAAGATTACATTAGATTATCTAGATACAGATTTATATGTCAGTTTATATTACAAGTATAAAATGAAATATCACGATGTGTTATCCACAAACGTAAGTATCAGAAAACAAATTAATTAAATCATCAACTTAAAATCTTTTCATTAAAACTAATATTACATCATAAGTGATGGCTGTGTGTAGGGCTGCCAGTTTTTTTTAAGGAAAAATAAGGTATAAACTTATTTTTCTGATAAAAAAATAAACTGCCGTATTCATAGAATATCAAAATAGATTTGAAATATATTTTAGGACAAATTTGTATGAAAAATTTGTTATAAAACACATTTCAAAGTTATTTTGTTTTCTATGAATACGGCAGTAAGTGTTTAAAGCATTTTTAAATTTATATGTGCTTTTTGTTAAAAAAAAATGATCCAAATAAAGGAAATTTGATTCATCATTTGACCAATGTTTTTTTTTCCTTTTGGGAACATCTTCAGGAGCTTCTTTGAGTGGAATTTAATTTGAGTTTTAGTTTTTTTCAAGCGATGCTATATTTCTTTCATCTCTTCTGATTCATGACAGAAAAAACTCGTTAAGTAAATCCCGAATTTGATAGTACAGGTAGAAAATAACCTATTAATTTAGTTATATTTATTAAATGTTCACAAGTTTGCAGTATTTTCTAAAGTGAATCTTTATCACTATTTAGATTTGCTTGAATCTGTTTTAGTATTAATGTTTCTGAATATAAGTTTTGTAATTCGGCCTTTCCTATGACTCTTTAAAAATATTCAAATTTAATTTAACTTTTTAAAGATATATAAGAAAATTTGAAAAGAAGCTACCTTAACTAAAGTCAAACCACCACAAGTAATCTACGCTTTAATTTAAAAAAAAATTTAAAAATTATTGGTGACTGCATAAACCGTTTCAGGTTCATTCAGTTTAAGTTTTTTCAATCTTAATTTTGATTGAAAAGCTTAAAAAAAAGTATAAGGGATATCGGTCAGAAATAAAGTGGATTACTGTTTAATGAAGTACATCTGGCAACCCTGGCTGTGTATCATAAATAATAATGACATTGTTTTAACAAAGCCCACTTATTTTCTTCTTGCTTTTTTATAATAAAATCACCTGTTAGCTGGGTTACATTTTTTTCTTATTTTATTATTACATTTGTTTGAAAAGTGACATTAAAGAAATTCGTCTTGTAGTTCCGCTGTCTTCACTTATGACTGAAGCCAGCACAATCATAAAGAGTTTTATTCTTTAATTTAGTGTTATTTAAGCCCGTTTTACATCATATTACTGAGTATTAAGATTTGTAAATATAAAGTATTATGAAAAATTGTGTTAGTGTAAAAACAAGTATAATGTATATGTCAAATAATACGAATAATTATTTGCATTCCAAAAATACAAATTAATTTTTAGAAATAAAATGATTTTCATTTAATCAGGATTGTTTGGCTGCTCATAACCCAGCCAACTACTAATTGAGAACTCTAAGAAAAAAGACTGTTAAAAGAACCAAACTAGGGAGCTTTCTCTGAGCATGCCTTAAGATGGCTCACGCCATAACTCTTTATGACACTTAAATATGAGTATCATGGGAGCTATAAATTCAAACTCTTTTTGAGACCAAATGAGTTGGTAAAGTTTTCTTTCGGATTCATAGGTTTGCTGTTGAAGTGTGATAGTGTAGAAACAAAATATAATGTTAAATTAGATTCTTTTACAATCACAAAATTCTCATTTTATTTTTTCTTAGAAAACCCAATATAAATCTTAAGACTTGTATTATAGTGCTCTATAATGTAAAGAGAGATTTAGCTTTAGTTAATAGCTTTCTTACTCATTATAGCCAGAAGATACTTAAGGTTTTTATTTCCTATTGCAGCCGCACTGATTATATTTGTGTAACTAAAATTAGAAACTATCTTCTTACTAATATCGTTTCAAAGTCTTTCCATCTGCAATTTACAATTTTCAAAGAAGGTGTTATATTAAAACCGCAATAACAACAAACAAAAAGAAGTTTAAAATTAAATGGTCTCCCTACAGGGACGTCGGGTCTTAACATCTGTTTATGGACTCATCTTTAAAAGCGTTATATGAAAATTACAAACGCTTGAAATTTTACACAGAGTATGAACCCTCTATAACAAGAGGTATAAAATTAAATTGTTCATTTGCCGTTCATAAATTTAAAACTTATAACATGAAAGCCATCCCTATAGGTGACCTATTCTCTTTAAACAGAAAATAGACAAAAAATATATAGCAAAATTAAAAAAAATAATAATAATAATAAATGAGATTAAAGTGTGTTACGTACATCTTCATGCGTGAGTCAAGTTACTTTTGGCTATTTTTTTTTTTTTTTTTTTTTTTTTGTTAATTTTTCTTATATTATTTTTTCCTGCCCTCACAAGGAGGGTAAAAGGTTAAAAATTTGTTTTGATTTACTGTCTTTTTTTAGTTCCCTACCTTAAAGTGCAACGACTGGTTTATTTCAATGGAATAATCTCCTACAGCTCTTCATACCCTGCCTAAAGATCCAAAAGTAAAAGCATTAATATTATTTCCCGTACACTCTTTAATTATATTTTTATCCGCAATGTCCATCCTTTATACATTTCATATACACTTGAGTCTCTTTATATTCGAAATATCATGAAAAACGTTGCTTGGTGGCATCTATAATGAATGGAAGGAGGTCGAAAAGAGACAGTTAAGAAAACGGCCTACTTCGAAAAAAATAATTATAACGTAAAAGTAATAAATCAAAGATGATGGAAAAAGTTGCAACTAAAACACAGTTTATTATATTGAACTAAATAAACCTGGGAGAAATTAAATTAAATTATTTACTTTCTAAAAAATATTGTGTTATTTTTAATCCCGATTAAATTATTAAATCACCAATATTGATTATTAAGGTGAAAGCAAGTGTCGATGGCCATTTCGCTAACACTTATTTAGCTCTTCAGGAAACTTCTGACAAACATTTAAACTAAACTAAAATTTTTTCAATAAAGTAAAGACAAAAATTAAAGTGTAATCAAAAAAGAACAACAATCAATGCGGCTCTTTAATACAGTTAAAAGATGATGAAAAGTAAAATATCATAAAACACTGCGATAATAAAATTTTTTCTATTCATGGCATTTTGGCACAAAATTATTAAACGAAATTAAAACAAGAGAATACTGAATTAATCGGAATAAAAAATAGCACGATATTTTTTTTAGTTAATTAATTTAAAAGACAATTTATTTTATTATTTTTTAGTCAATTAATCTAATGTATTTTTTATTATGCATAACATTATGTTAATATAATATAATATTGTCATCCTTGATTTAAATTTATAAACTTTACTTTTACTATTACGTTGACTTTAAAAGACTTCTTTCCTGTCATGAAGTGTATTTAGCAGACAATCTTATTTAAGGTAATAAGATCTGTTAAGGTCAATTTTTATTATTTTATAGTTTTTCTGGTTATAGTAACCGTTATAATTTATACGTACTATTTTATAGAATTGTCTTCAATTAAAATAAAAAGGCAATAAAAACGTAGTACTAATTCAAAAAAGATCGATAGCAACAGCAACAGCAGCTAAAATTTTTACCTTAAGATATTTAATGAATAATAAAAGTCTAAATTTGTTATAAAGTACATATGTATGCTGCTAAGAAATACATTTTATTATTGGCATAATAAATTAATCAGTTTTAAACATTAGTTTTTTGTATTAAAAAATTAAAACAAAAATCATTGACGATTAAAAGCATTTAAAACATTTATTTACGATAATTGATATTAAACTTCAAGGCTTTTTTAAAACTCCTATAAGTACAATTTTGCTTCAAAAATCTTTTGGTCTTAAGAACGAACGTTTTACATACATACATACAGACGTGCGTTTATTGCCATTAAATATAATAAACATTAAATATGTTGTTATCGTATTACGGCGCTAGTCTGTGTCTTTTTCATAAGAATGTTAAGTAATCGCTAAAGAAAAAAAAAAAACAAAAAAAAAACTAGAAAATTAATAAATATTTCATAATTTGAATAAAGTAAATATTGGAACTGTTGTATTTAGTTCACTAAGTGCAGCAGCCGTAAGTAAGTAACGGCATGTGTAGGAATTATAAACATATTTATGTTTAATTACAAGTTTTTTCTAAAAGACTTTCAGTGCGCAAACTCTATGGTCTAAGGAAAAATAAAAACGTTCATTAGTATTAAGTCTGTGTTGAAATCTTTTAGTTGATTAGTTTAGTTTACATTTTTTTTCTTTTAAATTTAATATATTTTTCTATGTCCCAGTGCAGTTTATGAAAATTTGTATCTTGTTATAGCAAAATTTTACTTACAGCTGTGTAGCATAAAATGTTTCGTTAATAAAATGTATTTAATGTTCCTGCGATTACATTTTTTTTATGATCATAGCTATTAAAAATTTGCGTTACGAATAAGTAAGTGTTGTAAGTTGAAAACGTATTATGAGAACCTACTGTCATACTATTTTGCAGTCACTACTAGAAATGCTTTGTGTGCGTAGTCCTGTAAGATAGGGCGACTTTTAAGTTGCCTTTACTTATCTAATTATCGATTTAAAGAAACGGAAGCTCATGAAATTAATTATTAACGATTAAGGCGGTTATTTAGAATATTTATAGAAGTAAGCTAATTTTTAAAATAGAATGTGACATAAACTATTTAAGTATCCATTTAGAAATATATGAATGTAAAAACATTTTATTGTACATCATATTATTAATAAATAAATAAGAGTGCTACATTCAGGTATGCCAAATCTTATATATCCTTCACCATCTATTTATATCTAGTTTAGTGAAGTAACTCCAATCAAAAAGCAAACATTGGGGTGACTTAGATTTAAAAAAAAAGAAAAATTGGTACTGCATATATAACATTTTGTTTAAAATGCCATCGGCTTTTAATGGGTTGAGCACTTTTTTAAAAATATTAGTATTAACTTAAAGATCTCTTAAAAAGCTTTAAAACTATATCCATTTTAATATTTTAAAAAATTTGAAAATTTTAAAGGCCCGTTACTCGGAAAAACTGAGATCGGATATGTATATTACAGAAATTACAAACGGAATGACAGACTTAATTATACGCACGGGATCCCAAAGTAGAGTAAAGAAACAGACCTAATATTATATTATTATATATTTATGTCATTTGAGAACTTTTCTAAGGCCGACTGTATTTCTACACAATTTATTTAAAACAATATTTCTTACAGAAATTAACAGCTTTAACGTTTTTAATTTAGAAAATGTCATAAAAAATTTAATAAATTATTAAACTGGGGCGTAAACATACTATTGTTTTAAAGCAAAAAAAGTATAATGAGTTTTCCTAGAGGTAAAAAAAAAATTTCCTTACATTTTTCATCCAACGCTGGTAAACGGTTTTTTAAAATTGTAGCAAATTGCTTCCTAAAGCCCGTTTCACACTATTATAATGAGTATAAAGATTTGTCAAATACCTTAGCGATATGAAAAAGTATGATAGCTAAGCATATCAATTATAAGGTAGCAGCGCGAAGACAACAAATGCAACAATACAACAACAAATCAATGATTAGTGTCAAAAACATGTAACAACAAAAAGAAAATCAAAAGAGAAAACGTTGACGCAAGCCATCAATATTTTATTGTGTACATTTAGGTACCGTAAAATAACTCCCCAAATGAAATAACTCCAAATGCAGTAACTTCAAATAAAATAAGTCCCAACAAAAATGAAATAGCTCCCAAATTAAAAAAAAAAAACGAAATAACTCCCAACGCCAAAATGAAATGAGACCCAAAAACTTAACCGTTAATTCAAAATAAAAATTTTTTTACAAAAAAAAAAATGAAATAACTACCAAATGAAATAAGTCCCAATGAAAATGAAATAACTCTCAATACAAATTATATTTGCATCCGGGAACTCTTTTAACCTCTATGGTATAACAGGTACCTTTCAATGAAAGAGGTCCTTAACTTTAATTAATAACTTTCAATCATACCATATATCATAAATATGTGACCAAAGGCCGGCTATAGGGACAATATTTTGTTAGAGAAGCCGCTGTTCGATATACCATAGAGAGGTCATTGACCAATCCCAGCGTGTGTAGCCAACCTTCGGCCGGATGGAAGGGTTTAACCTCTATAGTATAACAAAGCCCGGTTCCGTTATGAAATAACTCCCAATTTGTATGAGATTTTTTAATTTTTTGTTGGGAGTTATTTTATTTGAGAGTTATTTCACAGTACCGTACATTTAATTTGTAGATTTCAAAGCAAAATTTTACTTATATTTGTTTTATATCGCTTATTAAATATTTAAAATATACTTCGCACAACACTTGAATATTAAATTTTAATAAATATTTTCTCTTTCGTAAACAAAACATATTATTTTGACAATAATCAAGTATAAACCAAGAAAAAAAAAAATAATTTAAGTAAAAAATTATAACCTGCCCCAGCGCTGCCAACTAGTATATATGCCTTGTATGATCAAGCAAATATAAAGGAAAGGAAATTGAAATCCCATAATACAAATTCAGTTTTAGAAATTATTCCAAACACTCTAATATTTCATTTTTCAGGGCTGTCTTCCTGCTCATAACCCAGCCAAATATTTAATGAGCACTCCGAAAAAAGACTCTTACAATAACCCATCTAGGGAGATATTTCTAAGCATGTCTTAAAATGGCTTACTCTATGACTACTATATGACACCCAAATATGCGTATCTTAAGAGCTATAAATTTAGAGACAAAAAAGCTAAACAAAATATCGTTTCAAAGCAAATTTTGCTGAACCAGTTTAGTAGAAAAAATCCCCCATTTCTGAAGGTTTTCTGTTGGCAAATGGATATTTTTGTACTCTTTAAGAACGCAAAAGCTACGAGAAATAAATTAGTAAATTTTACTTTCGGATATATAGGGTTTGCTGGGAATTTTCATTCTACTTGAAGTGTGATAGTGTAGAAACAAAATGTGTGTTAAGTTGGGTTTTTTTTTAACAATTACTACAATTCTCATTAGATTTCTTTCTTATAAAACTTAATGCAAGTCTTAAGATTTGATTAATAGTGTGAAAGGGCCTTAAATAGTTTTTTAAATTCAAGTTAAACTTTAGATTTTCGTTATAAACATCTATATTGAGTCATAAAAATTTTCCTCTAAAAAATTTATTGCTACTTTTTATTTGTATCGTATGTATAGTATGTAGCGATTAGTTGTTGCTCAGCATCAGGGGCTTTAGCTGGGTCTCACAGTTATTCACGAATACAATTATCCTGTCGTTCGCAATAACTTCTTTATTATTCTTTCTTACTTTTTGATTTGCAAGTATACAAAGCTATGTCACAGATAGCCTTATATTTAAAATAAAGTTAAATGTTTTTTTTTTATAAATTGTACTAAACAGTTAGAAGTTTAAGGGTTACCAAGTGCGATTACCGTCTCTGGTTAAATTCTGAAAGTTTTTCGCTTCGTTTTTTATCTTCATATATGACAAAATTTTTTACGTTTTTTATAGCGCCACTTCTATACATTCGATATAAACTTTTTTTTGTTGTTGGTGTAGATAGTAATGGTATAGAATAAAAAAGTTCTTTTGGAATTTTTGTTTGTCTGTCTGTTTTCGCATCACGTAAAAACTAAGTTATAAGATCTTAATGCATAGTTTTTTAAGTTTATGCGACCAAAAATTTGTGCTTCAAAAAAGCAATTATGAAGTAAAAATGATTATAACTAAAATAAAATTATTATAAATAAATGGTAGTTAAATTTCTATAATTGTCATTATTTAAAACAATACCAATAAAATAGAAATGGAAATGGAAAATCTCAAGTATATTCGTGTATAATTGTTTAAAATATTCCTTTTGTTGTATCAGAAAATGAAAACGAAAATTTCAAAAGGAATATTTAGGTCTTAAATTGAACTTAACATATTATTTATGAATTGTTGCACAATTTTTGTAACTTACAGTATTTTTAATTTAAACAAATCAGTTTATTATAATTTCTTTTATTATTACTAAACAAAATTAAATTTAACAATTATGTTTATAAAAAACTACAAATATGCCACTTTACCATCCTTGGATTGTAGTCAGCTACTTTTTGACACAATTCATGATTTTTACACAAACAAATTGCCTGTTGTGATTTTAATGTTTTATTTGTTGTAGTCTTGCATGTACATACTTGATATAGGTATATTTTGTTTGTGGTCTTAAAACATTTAAAGCTTCAATAAGAAATCACATTTTGTTATATTAATAATTTTTTACTCTTTAAAAAAAAACCTATTTTTAAGCAAATATTTGCTGATATGCAAACGAGCCCTAATTTAGACTGCTATCAATAACAAAATCAATCCATGCCGATAATTTTACAACTTAAAGTTCTGTTTAAAATATTAACAGTTTATAAGAGGTTTAGTTGTGCTTCAGAATATTGTATGGGATAATTTGTATTCACAAGCACAGATTGCGCTACAATGCATTTAAATGGATTAAAATGTATTAAAAAAGATCACGCTTAAGTAAACTTTCGTATATACTGCAGTGTTAAGGAGAAAATTTCACAGATACCTTTTTAATGAAGCTGATAACTGTGGAGAATCTCAATATGCAAAAATGGAGTTTCATTGCTTTCGCTTACGTCAATTTCTATTTATTTTTACTAGTTTTAGTAAGTTTGGCCCGGTCCGCGTTGCTGGCGCCATCTGTCGGTAAATCCTAAATCCACACAGAAACACTTCTTACGAACAGTAGATACATATTAATTTTAGTCGAAATTGGTTATAAAGGTATTAAGTTACCGCGCACGAACACTAAACTACATGGAAGCACTGCTGGCGACCCATAAAAAATAGAGAATAATTTTTAGCGATAAGTAATAGCGCAAAATAAAAAAAATTTTTTGAGAAGACCTAGGCTTATTGACTGTTGCATTTAAACACACCTTGCTTTAGTACAGGTTTTTTCTAAACAAATTTTCGTACATAAAAATGTTTAAAAATTTGAAATTTTCTTAACCGATTCTTAAATTAACAAATTTTAAAGGTTCTTAATTGGTTCTTTAATTAAAATAATCATTTGATTTTTCAAATTAAGAATACCATTTTTATGACCTGTCCTTTTTCGGTTTTCAACATGTTTATATACTTTAAGAAAACAATGTAAGTGTGAAGCCTTATTTACTTGATTATACAACGTGTGACAAAATACTTCCTTCCGTATAATGCAATAAAAAGAAACCCATAAGTTTTCTTAAGCACTTAAATATTTTTTATCACTAAATAGTTTTTTTTTTTTAGAAAATATAAAAAACTGTCAAGTTTTCACCAGATTGCTGGCATTCAAATTATTTAAAAAAAACATATTACATTAAGCTACACAACTGACGACACCGCAACTAAGATAGAGAGGACATTAATCTGATATAAACGTTTTATTTTTCCGTTAAAAAATTTCTTTAGTTAATCAAAGGCTATGCAAGCAAATGTTAATTATTTGTTTTTTTATCTAATAGCTTGTATTTTACTTGCAAGTGGTTAATACCTCTTTTCAACCAGAAAAGAAAAAAAACCTGTCATCATATGATGACTGTTTACCACAAAAACCAACAATTTTTAAAAACAATCACTCATTCTTTAACAAACCTATTTACTTTTATACAATTAAAGTACTGCTGTCTAACGTTATGAGTGGTTATTGAAAAATCATTAAAGCAACACACACGATCACTTCGATTACTTAAAAGACAAAAGGCAAAAATTGTCTTTCGATTAAATGTGACACAAATTCCTAAACCCCTAAAAAAACATTAGAAACAATAAGTGACTTAACAATTTGTCTGTCTTTCCGCATGTTTTCATGTTTTCTTGTAATGTGTTTTTAATTTTTTTGTTTTTTTTCCTATTGTGCGTTACACTGTGACCAAATGCATACAGATTTAATTAAGTTTGTTATAATTAATAATTATATTTGCTATAAATAATTATGCAATTTTTAAATAAACAACTTAATGTTGAAAAAGGGGTTATCCAAAAGGGATGAGTAGAAACTAGAATTGTCGTTTATGACAGCACAGTAGTCCATTTGAAAACACTCAAGTGATTATGAAACACTTTATCTTTGCTCTTTCTTCATGCAAATTGGCTATCTAAGAGTGATTCGAGTAATTATTCGTCTGATAAAGACTAGGATTTTTTGAACACAATTTTTATTTATCATCAAAAAACAACAATGGAAACAAAACCAGCAAAGTCTAGTCCTCCCTCTTAAAGCCCCCTTTACTTTAGTCTGTAAAACACACAAAAAGCAGAAATGAAAAACATTGTATTTTTATCGAAAAAAAAATATGTTTTTATTTTCAAGTCGGTGTTAGATGAACCAGAGCATGAAATAATAATAATCCAAGGTCGTCTTAAGCTGTTCATTTTTTTTTTTCTTGTTAATTTGCCACTTAATTATGAAAGAAAAATGTTTTAGATCTAAATCAATTACATTTTTTTATTCATTTAAATATTAATAAAGTGAAATTGTAATTATTTATTAGTTTTACGAAAAAAAAACTTTGCACCAGGTGCACGTTGACAAAAAAATATAAATGTGTTAATTGAAAGAAAAAAAATTAATTATTTTCAACAATTTAATGTGACTTGCCAAACTTTTTATGTTGGTTTTTTTTTTTTTGGTTACAAATGTGACTAAAGCTGTTTGACAGGTGTTAAATATGCAGTAGAGTCTGACATAAAATGTTGTCCACTACAATTTTATTACTCAAAGCGTTTTATTGCACTGCACTTTTATGAATTAATGTATGAATATTTATTTTTTCATCTAGCAAAAAGTGGTGATGTATGCATAAATTTAAAATTCATACACAAATTTAAAATGAATTCATTGATGGTCATATTCTGCGGCCCCTATAATATTTAACACACGATATAGTTTTCCTTTTCATTAGAGGGCTATTTGACCCTTCAGAAAAATTTACTAGTTTCGTCTGTGGTGAAAAAACTGTATTTATAGAATATCCATTTCCAACCTAATAAAGCATATTAGCTAGAGAAAATTTTAATCCGCCAATCGAAAATCAAACATAGTGTCGAAAGAGGTGTTATTGAAAATCAGCAAGATTGGACTATTCCATTGGTGTCACCGGGCAAAACACCACGCCTACCTTAAATTTTTCCATATCTTTATTTCAACCATCGATTGTATTCTTGCAGGTGATTTTTTTTATGATTAAAACAAGTAATAGTGCTATATTTGGCTATGCCGAATCTTATATACCCTTCACCATCTATGTAAATTTAGTTTAGTAAAGTAACTTTCAACAAAAGAACAAGTATTGGGGTGACAGAGAATTAAAAAATAAGAAAAAAATTAAGTACTACATATATATTATTATCATTAAAATGTCATCGGCTTTTAGTATTTAAAAAAAATAGTATTTCCTTAAAGATCTCATTAAAAGCTTTTAAATGATACTCATATTGATATTTAAAAAAAAATTTTAAATTTCAGAGGACCGTAACTGGTTTTTTCAGTTGACGTTTTTTCTTACTTATTAATTTTCTATCGCCTCATACATTTTTTTTGTTGATTTGAGTTACTTTATTTTCCCAAATAATATGGAAAAACTACAAGTAGGCCTGGTGTTTTGCCCTCTGCGTCTAAGGGCATGGATATTGCTGATTTTCAATAGCGCCTCTTTTGAAACTATGCCTGATCGATTGCCGTATTTAAACTTTTGTTGAAATCAAGTTTGAGAAGGCTAAGACTAACAGGGACGGACAGACAGACAGACGGACATAAGGAGTTAGACTATATATTCTTTATGAAGTCGAAAATGGATATTGTAGAAACTACAATACGTAGTTATACCCTCTTTCCACTTTTTGTGGTGAAGGGTATAATAAATGAAAAAGGTAAAAAAAATTTGCGGGAGTACAACGATTGAAACTCGCTAGGTGAGTCAAAAAAATCAAAAACTACTTCTTTTGTTGGCTAGAACTTCTTCATTTTCATTCAGATTCTTATATGACTTTGTCCAGATTTACACTATACGAGTACTTACTGGTTTTTCTCGTAAACTATGCGTCCTAGAGCTTAGATAGCGAAGATCTGTGATCACCTATAGAAAGTATGAAAGTGAATTTTTATAAGAAAATATACTAAATTTATAAAAAGTCTGTTTTGAGCCCAAAAAGTGAGTTTTTATATTAAAAACTTGAGACATTTTTTTCTCAATTTTCTATTTAAGTTACAGCGTTATGCGTAATCTAAAAGTAAACATTAGCAACAGTAACATCACTTTAAAACTCAAGCAAATGCATATTGCTAACTCCTCCTGCTTCACAAATATACAAAAATTTCATGCTAGTTTCATGAAAAATTGCATAGTGTAAATGCCGTATTTGACAAAAACTTTTGCGTTTAATATTGATTAATATAAGACCCGCGCTATGCTGTGGAAAAAAACCACGAGTCATGAATTTGATTGTTACTATTGCATGAGAATTAAAAGTAGTATTGTAAAACATATGCGATGGTTGCACCCGATGACTTTAGGTGGTACATTTACACTTCTGTATGCTACATATAGTGAAGCTTATTTATTATCTCCTCAACTTTCAACGTCAAGCATGTATGGCACATTAGATACATATGTTAAGTCAATTGATGTCATAGGGGACCTGAGACTTATATAAATAAATATGAACGTTTAATTGAAACTAATGTTCCATAGATTAAACTAATGATATAATGGTGCTTAGAAATAGTTTCGTTTTTATTGTAAAATTAATTATTACTTATTTCGTTTCCCTTTTACCTTTTTTAAATTTTCATCTATAAGGTTCAATTGATTTTCTATGGGATTCAATTTTTGTCATCTAGAAAGCATGTTTACTGCAGTCTTTTTGTCTACATCTTTTGTTTATTCCTTACAAATTAAACAAATTTAATTTGCTTTCGTCACTTGTCATTTATTTCAGCAATGTTGATATACTTGTTTACCTTTTTAATTAGTGTTTCGCCTCTATCGTGTTTTCTCGTATTATCGTAAAGTTACAAGACATTTTTCCAAAGTTTAACAAAGTAAAAAGTTATGGACGCCGAATGAGATTTTTTTAAATCATATTCTATAATAAATATGAAAATTTATTTTTCGGAATCTTTTTGGTTTAATTTAATTTAATAGTGCTTGATTTCTTTAAATATAAATATTTCATGATATTTTCAAGATATTTTTTTTATTTAAAACTACAATTTGAAATGTATTACTGTGGGGAAAGTATATCCATATGGCCATTTCACTACTGCTCATATAGCTCATCAGTGGATTTTACCCAAATTTTGTATAGAACAGTTGAAAGTCTTATATCTAAAGCCAAATTGATTAAATGAGAACTCCATTAAACCAATAAGACAAAAAGACAGTAACAACTCAAAAATGTTTTATAAAAAACAACTGAATTTAAATTAAATAATAAATTATGATACTTTATGTTTTCAAAATTAATATCAAATGGTCAGCCTAATACCGTTTTTAAGGTTGAAGTCTTTACTACAATAATTTTCAACAAGTTATGCTTTTAGGTGTAAACCTCTAATAAAATAACAGTATAGTGGCAGGGTGATTCTGATTTAGTGAAAGCTACCAAAACAATGATTCATATAATTATTATGTAGTTGAGCCTGAAATCAGCAATTTAATTTTTACCCTTTTGTTGTTTTCTTTGAAATCCTTACAACATCAGGGATGGAATTTCATTATTAAAATGTAATTTAAAAATATTCAAATAGTATTATTTTGTTCTAAAAAAAAACAATATGTGATTGAAATCAGCCTTTTTAAATAAAGAAGGAGGAGAAAGGGTTGCAATTATATTGTCAGTTTTCAATTATATAATGAGAAAATCAGCTAACCATATTCAGAATTTTAAGCTGATCAAAATTTCGGCAGCCGTCTTGTTTACTCCTATTTTTTAAATTGCTATAAGCTTTTTTGCTCATTTTTAAAAATGCGTTTGTATGTACGTATTTACAAACTTGAAAAAGTATCAACAATATAAATTTTAAAATTGTAATGTAATGTATTCGACAGTTTAAAAATTGTTATGAAATTGTGGCACAGATTTATGATTCAGTGGTTGGTAATAAAAATATTTTATAATCTTTCAATTTGGTTTTTGTTAATAAAATGAGATTTAAGAACCCCATGTATAAAACTAACGATGCCCAATGTTGTGTTCGATTTTGTGTTTGAGGATGTTGTGCAGCAACGTTGGTGGAGGTATATTTGCTAAACAGAAGATCATATTTTAAGTCCTAACAGAGCAACACCTATAAGACATAAGCACTAAATGATGGAAGCGCCTGTATAGTAAAACAAGATAATCCTACAAGGAAAATAGTTGTTAAGACCCCAGTATGTAGTTAAAACAAGGTTAGATTCTTAACGAAGCGTATAGCAGTCAGGGCTTATTGTAATAAGGACCTGATTGGTAATCCAGAGATCCAGAGATATCGATTTCGAGTGACACTGGTATAATACTGTGTTCAAGCGTAAATTTATAAAAATGCATATTTAGTAAACCATATAACGTGGAAAGAAATTAAGACAGAGCCAGAGTAATAATAAGAAAATAAATTAAAAGCCACAAAGGAGTAAATTAAAGATAAAAATGAAGATCCAACGAACTCCTACGTTTCAGAAGGAAACAATGTAACAGTAAGTAACAATGTATATGGTGGCTCATCTAGGGCTGCCAGATGTCCTGAAATGACTTAGATTTTGCACTTATGGTTCGAGTTACCAGTTATACTACAATATGTCCAGTTAAAAAAGAATTTCTTTAATTTTTGTTTTTTTTTTTTTGTTAAATAATTTTTAATTAATTTTACACAGAAAAAATAAATGTATATCAACATACATATAGAAAAAATTGTTGTAGGTGTGTTGTAATAACATAACTCACGATCGGACAAACCGAGTTCGATTAAGTTATAAGGGTTTGTTCGTATTATCGTGTATGATAAAGAAAGCATCTAAGGAAAGCGGTCGATGCGTTCGTTATTTATGTCTTTTCATGAAAACAAGTCATTTTGTCCATATCAAAAAAACAGCAAGGCCTGAATTTTTGTATTAGAAAATTCCTTTATTTATATACATTTTTTAGAGAAATACTGTATCGATTAGGAGAGTGGGCGTGGTACTTCCCATACAAAGTGAAAAGTTTTTGTCGGTTCGCTAATGAAATATAATAGGAAGGGTTTTAAAATTTTGTACAAGTAACTTTCATGAACTTAGCATTAATAATCAAATAAAAAACCGGCTGTTGTAAGGTAGCGAAGCGCACCCGAAATAGCTAGTATTAAATAGGAAGAACGCAAAATATGTGGTCATAGAATAACAAAGTTTCTTAATATCTGCAATCAGTTTCGCCCTCACCGCTGATACACTAAGGACTTAAAAATGTTTAAAAAAGAAATAATCTGCATAAACGCTATGTTTCATCGGGTAATGAAGATGTTCTTCGTCAATACAAACTCTACGCTAAAGAATTTAAGTTTTTTAAAAAGCAAGACCAATCCAAAACATTTTTGGTCTATATTCGCTCGAAAAAGCATTGGTCTGATATACTTTCCCTCATGGTTTATGAAGATGATTCGTCTAATAAGCCCCAAGTTATTGTAATTTTTTTTTTTTCGAATTTTTTTAAAATCAACTTTTAACTCTCGTTTATCTCCAGAGTACATTGTTGAACATATTTATTCTAACCTGAATTTAGGCCAAATAGTAATATCTAAAGAGCAACCTTTCACTGCTATTTTTTGTGTAAAGCACTCTTTTACTAAAGATGCTGATGGTTTGAGTTCTTTTTAATTAAGAAATGTGCAGAGGTATTAGTTAATCCAATTTTACAAATTTTCTATAAATCTCTTTTAGAAAGTTTGCTGATTTTTAGAAATTCACATTTATGACCCTCTTTTTTAAATCTAAAAATCGTAATGACGTTTGCAATTACAGATCTATCTCTAAATTAAGAACAATTGCAAAAATTTTTGAACATGCGATATATGATATATGATGTTTTTTATTTTAACACAAAATCCCTAATAATTCCTCAACAACATGGTTTTCGTACCAATAGATCTACAATTTCTAATGTTTGCATTTTATCTGATTTTTGTTTTTCACAAACGGAGTAAGGGCTTTAAGTAGATACTATATATGTATACAGATTTAAATTGCAAAGTGGTCGTGATAGATTAAATGATTATTGTATCAATAGCAATCTAAAATTAAACTTGAGCAAATGTTTTTATGTATCGTTCACAAGATTAATCATCCCATTATTTTCAACTTGTCGATTTTTTAATGTTAATATAAAACAAAAAATGAAATCAGTGACTTAGGTATTTTGTTAGATTCTAAATTGACTTTCAAGCCTCATTTAGATAAGCTTATACCTAAAACCTACTCTATGCTTGCATTTATAAAAAGAAACAGTACAGCTTTCGTAGACCCATATACAATAAAACTTCTTTTTTCGGCTTACGTTAAATCTAAATTGGAATATGGGGCGTCTATATGGAGTCCTCATTGCGCCATTCATATCAATCGCATTGAAAAGGTAGAGAAACGTTTTAATAATTTTGCTTTGCCTTACCTTAATTTACTTTGTCCGGCTCCCACTTACGTGTCTCGTTACATCTGGGTTTAACATTCTTAGAAAAAATAGGGAAAATACAGTCTATGCTTTTTATATTTGACTTGATAAATGTAAATATTGATTGTACAGAACTTTTACAAAAAATTACTTTTTATATACCTTCCAGACTATCATTTCATCATAGAAGATTATTTTTTGTGGCCTTATACCAAAGAAATTATATACTAAATCGCCCAATAATCAGATCTTTATATTATTTCAATTATTTGCTAAATAATGGTACTGTAGACTTCAATGCATCAAATACTTGTTTTAAAAACGGTCTATTGCATTATCTGAACTAATATTATATACAGTACTGTTCGAAACCTAAGCAACTTTTTCCTACTAAGTAATAATAGCCTCATATCTTTTCTTTAAATAAATTTATAGAAAATATTTTTTTTTATTTACTACTACACAATGTGTCTATAACCTAAAAATAACAACAAAAATTTAAATCCATTTCTTTGGAAATTATGATAAAATAAAAACAAAATTAATTAAAAAATTGGCTGTTCAAAACCTAAGCAACTTTTAATATTTTCTATGATATCCTTTATTTCTTACGACCTCAGCGCATCTTTTGGGCATAGATTCAATAAGATTCGATAGAATAGATGTTGTTATAGTTTCCCACTCCGATTTTAGACAGTTCATCAGCTCCTGTTTATTTTTAAAGCGTCGAGTTGCAACTCTCCGTTTTAAAATTTCAAAGAGGTTCTCTATGGGATACAAGTCTGGCGATTGAGGTGACCAATCTAAAACTTGAACCCCATTAGCTAATAACCAATCCTTGACTAACTTCGATGAGTGTTTTGGGTCATTTTCATGTTGAAACACCCATCGAAGTGGCATTTCCCACTCAGCATAGTTGAGCATGTGAGTTGCTAAAATGTCTCTGTAAACAAAACGGTCCATTTCCACCCCCATGCTTTATTATGGCTTTTGAGTACCGAGGATGTAGCCGCTTTCCTTTTGGTATTCTCACGTGGCAAACTCCATCTGAATTTAGTAAGTTAAATTTCGATTCATCACTGAACAAAACACTTCTCCATTTGGATATAGTCCAATCTATATGTGCCTACCAACCTAAAACTACCGAAAAGCTGAGAAAATCAGAGACTACGTTGCAATCAATCAAACAAACCTCTTTTTTAGATGCTTCTTAGTCAGCATAGGCTTCTAAGATGGCATGAAGCTCCTTAAGTTTTGCTCCAATAAACGTTTTCTTACTGTGGAAGAACTAATCTGAAGTTCAAGCTCATTCACTATGTCTTTCGACGAAATAAATGGATTTTTTTAACTAGACGGAAAATTTTCTGGTCTGATCGCTCAGAAGTTTTTCGAGGTCTCCCACCGCTATTGGCCTTCTCTACTTTCCCAGTAGCTTTATACTTTTTTATAAGTCGGGAAACTATTGATTTATTATTAATTGGTTTGCTATAGCAATTTGGGGCTTACCGTTATTAAAAAGTTCAATAATCTTAAGCTTAAAAGCTGATCCATAACGTGTTCGCGTCATGGTTGCACTTCTAAAGAATTGGTACCACTTAAGTGCATAAAATCAACCAAAATTACTTTTTTCAATAGCAATCATAACGGGACTAAAATTTTTGTTTAAAATTTTTGTTGTTGTTTTAGTTAATATTTCGCAACAGATGCAATAATGAAAAAGTTGCTTAGGCTTCGAACAGGGAATTTTTAAGTTAATTTTGTTTTTGTTTTATATTTTCTTCCAAAGACATAAAATCCATTTTTTGTTATTATTATTAGTATGTAGACTATATGTATAATAATAAATAAAAAGGAAATTTTTCAATAATCTATTTAAAGATAACATAGATAAAGATAACATATAAATTGCTTAGGTTTCGAACAGTACTGTATGTGTAATATTAAGCATGTAATAATTAAATAAATAAATAATAATAATAATAAAATGTGCTTGCGAATGTTTAATAAGTTGAGTTTTTTCTAACATTTATTTTGTACATCACAGAGAATTTACAACCACAAAAAAAAAATCATATCAAAATTTAAAACAATCTCTTGTATCATGTGACATTTCGAAAGTTTAAGAAATATCAAATCTGGTTGGCCAGGGTTCAACTCCGGCAGCAATCAAAAAATAAAAAACTTTTTTTCTATTTATTGGAATAAGTACATTCTCTGAATTTACATTACAGCATGCAGGCTTCTTTGTCGGTACTTCTTCGTACTATATTCGCAGGCACCGAGTATACAGAGGTGTCACGAGACTGTAGTCGTCTCGTTTTTTCTATGCATCTCTTGCTTGACATCCTATCGACTTCAATTTTGTTTTTATTTTTGTTTCTGGCGCAAGAAAAAATTTAATGCTTTATTATAAGCAAAAGTAAGGGTGGGTTTTATGAAAATTTATAAAATTTAAAAAAAAGTGATATTTATATGTTTTCATTTGATCAAGTTATATTTATATTAATCATTTGACAAAAATGTTATAGTTTTTAATTTTAACACGTCCACAAAAAATGACGCTGCATTTCTTCCACAGATCACAATTTCTGCATTCAAAAAACACTGCAAATTTAAAGACTTTTTCACTTCTTTTATCTTGTAAGACCACAACATATAACATTTTTTACAAATTAAAAATACTTCGTAAATGATTTCTTTATTTACGCGAATAAACAATATTTTTTTCTTGTGGCAAAAACTTTTTGTGCTGTGTGTTTTCTTGCAAAATATTTAGTTTTTGTTTTGTTTATTATGCCTTGTTCATAACAATATAGCAGTATATTTGTCTCTCTCTTGAGAACCTACAAAAAACCTGATTATATTTTTTTCATATGCCAAGGGTTTCACGTCTGTATGCTTAGTGTTCGCAGGCGAAGAAAAATAAAATAAAATGTCTTTCTACTTTCACCACCTGTCTTATCACTCTACTATCATCCTAGAGAATGTTGTGCTGTTCAAAAATAACTCAATAGGTATTGCTGCTTGAAGTGCTACTACTCTTTCAAAAAAAAAAAAAAAAACATTATATATACCAATAAGCAATGCTTTTTGTGAAAGAACTGTTAGTATTTTAAATAATCTACGCTCACAATATTTTTATATATATTTTTATTTTTGTAAAAAAAAAATTAATAAAATTTTTTTTTATTAAACTATAAGTGCATTTATTATATAATTTTCCAGTTATTTTTTCAATATCCAGGTGAATTTTTTCCACTTTTAAATTATATGACTTTCGGTATCTGGCAAGCCTAGGCTTATCACACCTGTGCCTCGTTTCCAACTTAAGTAAGAAATTTCTCACATGAAAATATTATATCTTCCAGTTTTACAAGGGTTGACTTGAATTAAAGAAGATTACTATTACTCACATGCGAAATTTCTGTTTTGTTACAGAAACAGAATACTGTTTACTATTTTAAGATAAATAAAATAATTATTCAAGAATCTTTTATTTTATTAATTTAAATTTTTATTTGAATTAAAATTACGCTCAAAACTTTATTACAATATTTTGTTTTGTTAATTCGGTTTTCTTTTGCTTCTGCTTTTATTTTGGTTTTAATAATTACTCTGACTATAATCGTTTTAGAAGAGAGTTTTGTAATTTATATCTTTATTAATACTTTTATGTTTGATTTCTTAATATATTTGTTTAGTTATACTATGAATTATTAAATTTCTTTATTTATTTATTTTTTTATATATATTTATGTATATAATAAACGTACATACATACCATCTAATTATATAATTTATTTTTTGATGCAAACATAACAAACAATGTTAAATTAACATTCCATTGTTTTTTATATAAATTTTTTTTATAATTTTTTCTTCTTCTTTCTACTCAGAAATATGTTTTAGAAATATTTGTATATTTTATTTATTTTTTTGTTAGTATGAGCATTTTTGTGTCACCTTTGTATATAAGTATGGGCATGGTTTGTTTTTGTTATCTTTGCTTCGTTATATTTTTGTTGTTTAGTGTAAAATTTAATTAAGTCAAGGTTTATATTTTTGTCATATTGAATGTTATTTTGCCATATTTAATGGCGACTGTGTAAATGTATTGATAATAAGTAAAGAGGTCCTATCTGCAATTGTAATGGATTTTCCAAAGATCAGATACAGTTTCCAAAACCATTACGAATAAAAAACAATAAAATTTACAACGTTCTCAGAAGGTTTCTTTGAAGGTTTCTAGATATTAAACGTATTTTTCACCAAAACTCAATGGCTAATTATACAGAGTGTCCGCCGGAAAGATAATTACTTTGCCCTCAATTCGGTAAATATTAGTCTTGGCGGTTCATATTTGGCAGTCGTGAAGTAGACACGTGGCAAATTTATAATGGAAAAATATTTGTTGCCATATCGCATACAGCCAGAATTACTATGGAATTGCTGCGAGACCTCTTTTCACAACAAATTATTAAAAGAAATGGTGATGTTGATTGGCCTCCACGGCCGCCTGATCTCTTTTTGTGAGGACATCTGAAAATCAAGGTGTATGCAAACAAACCAGAAACGAAGGAGCAAATTAAAAAAAATATTCGTGATGAAATTAATAAAATACCGCATAAAATTCGTGAGAAAGTAATGAAAAATGTTCTCAAAAGGGCTCGCATTTGCGAGGCTAAAAGAGGAGGACATTTATCAATATAAGATCCATTTTCTTTCATTTAAAATTATAAACAAACAAAGTAGTAGACCTTTCTGGTGACAGGGTATCCAAGATTCTCAAATAGTCCTTGTTTTTTAAAATTGGAAACAAATATTTTTTACTATTATTCTAATACATTTTTTTGAAATAAGGATTGTGTAACTAAATTTAACTGGCATTCATAACAGTTTATAACATTTTAAGTAATTTAATTGTAAAATGCGACATTTACCAAAAAAAAATTACTGGCACTTTATCTCTCATAATGTAAATGGAGACCTGTAGAAATTATTTAATTTTTAAATGTCAGTTCGCCTCTTTTAGTAGTTTTTTCAACACATGATTCTTAAACCAGATTATTTGCAAATAAGTTACTTTTTGGGCCTAAGCTTTATTTCAATTTAAGATTTGAATAGTTTAAAAAAGTGCAAAAAAAATTTTAGCTTAAAAGTGAAATTTGCTGACATTACGTAGTCCAGCAAATTGTTAAAGGTTAAAGGATATGCCCGTTTACAGAACTTAATGGTGACCATGGCTTTATTAGGGATTTCGGAATTATGAGAACTAGTAAAACGCGCCAGATATGCTGCTGCATAAAAATAAAAAATGGAAAATATTAAGCAAGTAATGCCAGCTATAGCAGTTCCTAAAAAATTGTCTGCCTCCGACCAAAGACTTATGTTCGTCATGTTCGTCTTTGATTTTTTATATTTTATAAAACAAATACAGACTCCTTAATATTTTAAATATTTTTTAACGTTCCAATTTTCTCGCCATTCTACATGTCATTTTGGGCCGTCATTTACATATTTTCATCACCGAGGCCAATTTGCTAGAAATTACTTTAAAACTGAATTTCATTACTGAACGCCATATGCACTACCATCTCAGACTCAAACTCAGCAAACAGCATTTTCCTTGATTTTTATCTTAGCCATATAACTATTAAAGAGGCCAATTTATCTCAGTGTACTTCCACAGTAACCCTTTCATCTAAGGTTTCCTACAGCACCTTTCAAGGCTGCCTGCAAATTCTTCTTTCCTAACAAATTTTTAGACTAATGAAAATTAATCTTTATAAGAATTTAGCCATTCCGGATTCTGTTCTTAAAGAAATTTGCTGCTAATTTGCTGTTTTTTTCTGCTTTAATTTCATCTCGCTTATAAATATGTACCTGTGTAGAGCACGTTCACTCTTTTGTCCGAACGGGATTGACCTTAAATATACCCAGGAGGGGACAGCCTTATAATAAAGTACCATAGGAAAGTTTTAATCACACCTATCATGAATATCATTTCCCTCGAAGTGTTTTTTTTTTCTCTAAATTGCAATCGTGAATAATTCACGTGAACAATTTTTCACGTAAACAAAAATTTCTCTTATCGTGATTGATTTTTTCCCTCGAAATTTATACACTTTTTCCTTGGATTTGTACACTTTAGTTTTTCTGGGGAACTGCATACATTATGGAACTTTTTATTTGTTTAATTAGAATATTAAAATTATGAACACATTTTTTAATTTAAGATTAATTACTGCAGCGCAGACTGACATTGTGCAAAACAAAGCATTCTATTGCTTGGAAATTTGAGAAGATTTTTTATTTAAAATTGAGATATAAAAAATCTTATACAAAAATGTATTTTATTTAAAGGCTTATATGCGTCTTGCACGTCACGTTCTTGTAAATAAATTGTTAATTCGTTTCTAAAAATGTTATTTATTGACTCTTAAACTTCAATATAACAATTTTCACTGAGCTTATTCTTCTTACTTACATTCAATGTGCACTGATAGCTAATTTAATATTAACAGCTGTTTAATGAATGTAACATATATTTCACGGAAAATCCATGCTACCAATTTTCATTGGAACATAAATTTCACTCTCTATTCACGATAGGGGTGAATATGTAATTTTATGGGACTAAATTTATTCGTAATGTAAATTCTTTTTTTATTTAATTTTTTTTTAATACCTTCATTATAAAGTAACCCTTGAAATAGTGCATCAAGATTTTATAGTTAAAATACAATTTCGCTAACTTTTGTGAAATTAATACGTTCTTTTACTTTGCACTGATGACATTTTACGAAAGTATAGTATTTTACTTTTACTCGCGCTCATTAGTTTAAAGATGGATTAGAAACTAATCTGCTTTCTACATTTTGGTCTATTTTAAAATAAGTTTTTTTTAACAAAAAAAAAAAATATTTAAATTAATTTTTTTATGACAACTTTGTATGTATGTATGTCTTATGTAAACGGCAGTGTATAAAGTTTTTATTATTTTTTGATATATTTGTGAAACTTTCTCAACTGAAATCAGTACCTCATATCTGTAACTAAAGGGAGAAGTATTTCACATGAAAATATTGTAGACATCTTGTTTAACACACTAATAATTCTTTAAAATATAAAGTAACTAAAAAGTTTAACAAGTAATCTAACTCACCTAGTGTAAAACAACATGACTACGATATATTCATGTGAGAAGTTTCTCACTTCATTTACAGAAACCAGGCGCTGTTCTTAAAAGTTGTGTTTTCTTTATATTAATTTTGGCATCATTCAGTAATATTTTTTGTCTTTTATTCATTTCAAATTTTTAAAACGGGGTATTTTTAATCATTTAATTTTTTACTTTTATTCTTTTGCAAAAAGTATGCATTTCATGTAATACCTTTAAATACTTTTATAAATATTTTTTTTTATTTTGCTTGTTTCTTACTTGGTGGGTTGTAATTTAAACATTTTTTTGTTTCTGTTTTATTATTTAAATGCATTTTTAATTTAATTAAAACTTGTTTTGTTAAGAGAAAAATTGTTCATTTGCTTATATTTTTTTAATAGCATATTTCACTACTTAGAAATGGACATTTAAAAAAAAACTTTAAAAAATTTTCGGTGTTTATCATCTACAAAAAATCTTGTTTAATATGTTTAATTATACTTTTTTTGTTATAATTTAGAGTGTTTTTTGTATGTTGCAACACTCTATAAAAACACTATGTATCATCACAGTTATATTGTTTGGTTGTTGTTGTTGTTGTAATTTTTCACTATTTATTTTGGTTTTTAATATAGAGAATGTGAGATGATTTTATGATGTTATTTTTGCATTTCTTTTAGGGCGATGTAATGACGTTGTAAGTTTAATGATTTTAATCTTACAGGTTAAGCTAAAGGTAACGGCCTAAGCATGATATTACATTTAAACATTTTAATAAGATGAATTATTTTCACTTCGATTAAATCACTAATGTAAAAATGTAAAGTAGAATTTAAGATTATGACAAATATTTGATAAAAAAAATATATACTGTCAGAAGCAAACACAACGTACACTTTAGTTTTGTCAAGGCAAGTAATCAATTGATTTTATTTCTACAGACGAAAATTTTGTTAGAATATCAAAAAATAGTTTTTGTTTAAAAAAAAAATACAACAACTTTAGAAGAATTTCAATCTTTTATTTTGAATATAACATAAGTATTCTGCTCCATGAATGCCTTGAATAAATATCTTTGTACTACACTGCCACAGTAAGTGTCAGACATAACCTGAATCAAAGTCCCCTGCAGATTAAATTTGTTTTGTTTGTTTTTTTTTTTCTTCTGATGTAAAATTTAGGCATTTTTCCTGATACTCATATTTTCAATAATGTTAGCGGCTTTTTTCTTTACAAACTCCTTTTCCCTGTGCATTAATTCTTTTAAAAAATACAAGTAAAAGTACAAATTACAAATTACTGCGAATGAAAACTGTATAGATTTTTATCAAATATTTGCTTAATATGATGCCTTAAAAGTAATTGATTAATGAGTAGAATTGTGAGTTTAAGGTCATGTGATGATCAATGTTAAGTTAAATAATTTAATTATTATAATTTTATTAATTTTTTAAATTTACATTTATGTTTTTTTTTATAAAAGAGAAGAACAATTTCATATTTTTATTTTATATAAATATTTAAACTTTTATTTGCGGATATTTTCTTTTTATCATGATAAAAATTAAATTTTTATATAATTTATTATTTATGTCTCAGATTCTCTTAAGATTTATAACCAACATTAAATAGATTTTTAGTAGTAGAAAACATTTACACAAAAAGCTTCTTAATGTGAACAACGAGTTTTAAAGAGATTTCAATAATTTGTAGTTTCGATAATTTTTTTTGTTTGAATTTTCCTTTAAAAATAATTCTAATTTAAGCTTAGAAATTAAAAAAAATTTCTAAGGAGTATTCACTTATAACTGACATGTTTTTAAAATGTAATTGTAAGATGTATATTTTTTTAATCAGTCAAATGTAAAGAAGAAGTAGTTAAGTAAATTTATATTACGTCATGTTATGGGGTCTTTCGCGTCTTTCAATATCATTAAGTACTTCAGTCGTTTTTTTTTTTTGTGTAAACTGATAATTTTCGTTCCACACAAGCGTTTACCCAAGGCTTAGTTATTTTTATCTTGTAGTATTTGTAAGCATTTGTTTCAGTTTTGGTATCCACTAAATATCGCGTATACCCACTCCAACACCGCCTAACACTGGATACTTCCATCACATGGAAATGTCTCAGCCTCTTAGAAACAACTCTTTTATATGTTACAGATTATATGAACTGATTCTTGAAAGTGGTAAAAGACTCCTTCTATCAATAATTGCAATAACAAATATTTCTTTTGAAAGTGAACTAAGTCCAATCCTAATAGTTTTATTTAAAATAAGTTTGATTAGTTTCTTTCAAACGAATATTTGCAGTTGTGGAAACAGCATTAAAAAAAGACCAATTTTACACTGTCCAAGACTATTTTATTTCAAAAAAGGCTTGCTTGAAAAGAAAAGACTATTTCTGTACGAGCGAACCTAACAAAATTACTACCAAAACAATTTTTTTGTTTGGAAAAAAGGAAGACCAAAAAACCTCAGCAAAACTATTATGTTACAGTTTTATAAAACTTTATTGAGCACAACAAGAGAGAATTATAACGATATAAGTTTATTACCTTATATACCGCCTATTCACCATAAATACTTGAATATGTTGATGTTAAAGAAAATTTAGTATAAAATATCTTTTTCTAATACAAACACAAAGTGTATATAAATGTCTTCATTTTAACTGTTACTTTTTACATAAAAATTTATTTTAGTTAAGCTTATGTCAATAAAAATATGGTCTTAAATTTACTCCTGTTTATATTTCCCTTAAAATGTTATTTTTAAAAATGGTATAAGTCCATGGAGCCAAAAAAATCGTCTTTTTTTAAAATAATTTTAGAAATTATTATTTCATAATAAAATTTAAAAGATTTGTTACTTTATTAAAAGTGACCAATGTTTTTAAATTAATTCAAACGCAAACCCTTAAATACCTCAATGTATGAAAAAATGGACTTATACCACTTTCAACAAAAAACAGCTCATATTTTTAATTCTTGGTTTTTTCATACCTTTATTTATATTTTCATTGTTGTTTCTAAGAGAATTAAAAATACAAATTCTTTTTTATTGTTAAAAATCCTTTGCATAATTAAATTTAAAAATTTAAAAAATTGGACTTTCGTATGAAATATGCTTTATCGAGTAGCGCTTTTCTTTTCTATATATATCTTAATTTCAACAAAGTAAAAAAATAATGAACACAATATCTTACGTCCAATTAAATATTAAACACCAGTCCATCACATGTATTGCTCGTAAAAATCATGTTTGAAGCAATT
Organism: Gymnosoma rotundatum; assembly: GCA_916610165.2. Classification (NCBI taxonomy): domain Eukaryota; kingdom Metazoa; phylum Arthropoda; class Insecta; order Diptera; family Tachinidae; genus Gymnosoma; species Gymnosoma rotundatum. Next base: position 79,843,844 of record OU744340.1, read on the forward strand.
TTTTAAGATGTTTCGAAGACACCAACGAACCAAATTCCTGACTTAAGAACTCCATTAATGCATTTTAATTCCATTTAAGGGTCTTTATAAGTTAAAAAAAAATCTACTGATCTTTATCAAAATTGATATATATAGTATATATATATATATTATATATATATTATATACTTCTTAAGCAAATTTTTCAGTAACCTAAAACCCAGTGTATTTTAATGTTTATATTAATAATACTCTTAGAGCTTGCTGACGGAGATGTGCTTTATCCGGATATTACAGAAATAATATAAAATAAAATTAATGTCTTATTTATCCAAGGATAATTTCCAAAAAATAGCTGGAAATAATAAAAAGTTGAGAGAGAAAACTGCTCACATAATTCCAACAATTTGTCTTTAGCAGGCGTATCACATCTTCTGTAGATTAAATTAAGAATAAAAATTTTAGGACAAGGCGATCTGAGTTAAAGCTTAAAGTTTAATGATTCTTTTTTTCTCGTTATAAAATTCTGCATATGTATATAGGCTCAACATTTAACACTTATAGGCCAATACCTAAAATCTTCTTATATTCAAATACCTTAAATATAATTTAATATTAAAGATGGATGAAATTTTTGTGTAAAGAGTAGGAGCATCAATCGTGAAAAGACGAATGCAAAAAAGTATGAAACTCAAACGAGCTTGGGATTATATTTTCTTAAGAGCTCAACAACAATAAAACCAAACTAGGCCAAAGAAAAATGTCAAGTTTTAATAATTATTAGGTTTTCAAATACTTCTTTTTGAAAGCCAAGACCCATAAGCAAATTTAAAAGTTAGGAGAGTTATCTGAACTAGCATTAAAGCTTTTTTGAACCCAGCGATGTTTGAATTCAAAATGGATTGAATCAAAAAAGACCTCGACTTTATGTTAAGAGGCTGATGATTAAAAAAGAGCAAACGGGAATTTGTGTAAGTATTAAAATGTTACTAAAAGTGCTTTCACCTTCCATAATCAATATCGATGATTTAAATAATTTGATCGGGAAAGTAGTAATATTTGTAAAGCTATCAGAGTAAAGTTTCTTCTTTAACTTGAAACGTTCATATATTTTTCTCGCCAATATTTGGATTTAAAATCGAATTAAAAAAGGTGCTTTTTACCGAGTTAATCTTAGTACCCGATTTTGTACTGCTTTTATTGGAAAAATATGCTATTTAAATTATAATTGTTTTCACGTCCCTATTTTTTAAACTCTGCAAAGGAAACTAATGTTTCCTAATGCCGACTTTGCGGAGCTGAATAACCGCTCGATAGAATTGAGCTTAAGGAGGCTATTTAAAAAATAAAATACAATCGGTCTAAAATAATGTATTATTCTACATTTTTATTTGGACTTCTTCGTTTAGAGCTTAACGATCTTTTTTAAGTCTATACCATTAATAGACTCGAATAACGGTTAGATTTTACAAATCTCTCTTCCAGCTAAAAAAAAAATACAAAAGGGCTGACTTCTAAATTGTGTTAATACACAGTTTGTATACAGTTTTGCTCATATACAAAGTTGCGAAACAAAGCATCAATTTAGAAAATGATGCGCTAGTTGCTCGGTTGCAACGTTTCTAATACTTGTCTTCTACATTTTGGAGTGGTATGCAATGTAAACATTTAGTACCACAGCATTATGAAACACAATACATTGTTCGAATACAAAGCAACTGACGTTTTGGAAGTAAAGCCAAGTTTATGACGAAATTGATAATAACTTTTTTAAAAAAGTATTAGCTGATGCCTTAAAACATTTATATCTTTTTAGAAAAAGCTTGCTAAGAAAAATCGACCGGTATTTTGCACAAGCAAATAAATTTGGAATGGCAAATAACAGAAGTAAAAAAATATAACAATGTATTCCTGGCTTAATTCATAATTTTTTATTTTAAATATTTCCATATTCATAATCACAATCTAAATTTTTTTTAAATCTTATATTTCTTAATTAAACTAACTGCCTCTTCTATGAAAAACAAAAACAAAATTATAAATAACCGAAATAAATTTTTATTTAAAAAAAAGTATGCAGTTAAATTTGAAGCGTTAGCTTTTTTTAGTAAATTTCTTAATGCGATAAATTATGAAATAAATGAATTACTACTTAAATACTATATTAACGATTCTAAGCACATAAAAAAAAAATTTTTTTACTAAGAGTTTACTTGTTTCAACATCAAATATTCGGCCAGCACTTTTGGTCAATTCATTTTTATATAATTAGTCAGTGTTTGACATCGTTAATATAGGCGTTCAAAAAGACTTTAAGCTGTTACTTCCTTTGGTACTTTTTATTAATAAAGTACACACTCTGGACCATGGTACTATTTTTAGGTCAAATAGTACTTTCTCATATTAACGTAATTGGAATAAATGCATATTTCGTCTGAAAAGAGGCTAAAAGTTCTTTATCTCTAAAACCCTATAATTGACTAGAGTTTTTATAACTTATTAATTTTGAACCGAATTCCGTCAGGATTTAAAGGTTGATTATGAAAAGCATATTATGTACTTAATCTAACTATTGGAGACAGTCAAGTAAAATTAAAAATAATTTTTCCAGTTCATATTTAATTAAGTGTATTTTTACATTTTTCTTTGGCAAAAGGGATTAAGAAAGTACGACAATACTAATCCTGTTTTGTGAAAAGAGAAATATTATCTATGTTTTAGATAGAATTCAAAACATAAAATATTTCTACAATCTATTAAACAACACGCAGCGGCATTTTGTTAAGCTAATGCATGCAGTTAAAAGAATTTCATATTTACGGTACACTTTGTACAAAATGTAAATTTTAACTGATTTCTTAACGAAATGAGTAAAATTTACTCTGTTTTATCGAAAAAAAGCCTGGCCTTTTAGCTATGAGAATATCGCATTTAAGTGAATACCCTTAATATATAAAAAACTTAAGCCTTCGCATACTCAAAAAAAGCGGTTCATCTATAAGCAAATTTGTTAAATGAATAGAAAGAAAAATCCCTTTATAAAATAAAATAAATGAGTGAAAGAAATTGAAAGAAAAAAATTGTTGTATGAATGTTTTTTAAGTACTTTTTTTTGGAATTTTATTTTTTAAATTATTTTGTTTGTTTGTTTGTTTGTTGCTTTAATTTGTTGTGGATAAAATGATTTGTTTAGATTTATAAACTACAAATAATGACTTCTTAGCTTAACAAAATTTTAATTTAATATTACACTCAAGACAAAGACAAATGAATTACATAAAAATACTTTCAAAATATACAATTTATTTTTTTTATTTATGTTTTGTTCATTTCTGCTTTATACTCATTTTTGTTTAATAAGAATTGCACTCTCATTCGTCTTATAACACAATGGTTTAATAATAAAATTTACAAAAGATACAAATAAAAATATTTTGGTTTTTTAATAAATATAAATATTTTTTTTTTCATCAATTTAACACTACAAAAAGTTGATAATGTTATTTTTTAATATAAATTTTATATTTATTTTTATATTATAACTTAATTTTAAAGAAATATTATTTTTTATAAATACATAATGTTTTATATTTGATTTTTGTTGATTTCGTTTTAAATATAGTTATACGGAATTATTATGAATGTATTTGTTAAATATCAATTTTTTTTTTGTATTTTTGGTTGTTTTCTTTAACTCCATAAAATGGTCCTTAAGGATGATTTCTTTTCGTTAGCAATAAATTTTGGTTTTTGAGATTCATTTGTTAAATTTCTTTTTGTTTGCTTTTTCCTCTTAAAAATGTACTGACTACTATTTTGGTGCATTATATGGCATTTTTAATTTATTTCTTGTTTTTCTTTTTAAACTAAATTTATTAGCGGGTTTAAATTAATATTTAATAATATTTATTCAATATTGAGTTTTGTTTTCTTTATGATTCACTAACATTTTTTTTTAATTTTTTTTTGATAATAAATATGTGTTGTTTTAAAAAAATTAAAAAAAAACATAATAATTATTTAGAGATATTTTTGTTGTTGTTTAAATATCCACCAATATCTTAAATTTAATTGAATGTTGTTGGGTTTCCTTTTGTATCAGTTTAATTCAAAATTTACTCCAAACGTGCCTTGTAGGTGGTCTTCCAAATTTCAGCTAGTGTGACAGCACTGTGGAAACGATGGAAAATGCAAAGTGGCAGTGTAACACGTTGTATAATAGCCCATGGCACAAAACCATAAAAATCCAATTGAACCTAAGAAAATTGGAAAATAATATATTATTAAATTATATTTTAAGTACTTTAGCAGAGGTGGAATAGATGTTATTTCATGATGAATATGCAATAATTTATGAATGAAGATATGATATAAACAGAAATAATCTAAATCTTTATGATTTTACTTTATCATGCATCTGATTTGTGTACATGCTGCTACGTGTTTTTATGTTATTGAGGGTTTCTTTTTTAAAGTGCTGCCTGTACTTAAGTAAAAACACATTCTGAATTGCTTAAACAATATTATATAAGTCATTATTACAAAATCAAAAGATTTTGCACCTACTGAAGTTTTATTTATTTTTAACCGACTCGAGAAAAAAAAGGAGGTTATCAATGCGACTAAATGTTGCTTTTTTATATTCGTGTCTGCATAACAGTCATTTCTGAACCGATTTTAAACATTTTTTCTTAATTTGAAAAGTCCTTTTTCAAAAACAGTTCATAATTTTAAGAATTAAAGGGTGACCCCATACAATATACATGTTTTTTAATTGTATTATGAACCGTAAAGGGCACCACTTTAAAATTTAAAAGAACTGAGTATCAGTGTGGCTCCAAACAGCAAAAACTAATAGAAAACTAATTAATTAAAGGGTGTCCCCAAAGGTGACGCAAATTGACCTATATGGGCCTATCTTTTGAACCGTTAAACAAACGTTTAAAACTTGGACAAAATGCCGATTAATATTATTGTTATAACAATAAGTATAAATTTTCAAAATTATAAATTAAAGGGTGACTCAATAGTTCATTTCATTTGATGTAAATTTTTCATCACTGTTAGATAGGCGTTTGAAATTTACAAATAATCTGTATTGCTAAATCAGCTTTCACAACAAATATAAAATTTGGATTTGGAAATTAAAGGGTGTGCCCATAGTTGATATAATTTGATGTATGTGACCAAACTTATAAACCGTTTTAGACAAACTGTTGAAATTAATTAGGAACCTGCATTGCTATGTCTACTTTAAGAACAATTATACAATATGAATTTAGTAATTAAAGGGTGATCCCATTATTGATGTTTTTGACCTATATGGTCCGACCTTCTACACCGTTATAAACAATTACTTGAAAACTAAAAAAGTGTCCACTACTTTGTCTGGTATAATAAGAAGTACAAATATTAAAAATTATAAATTAAAGGGTTTGGATTTGGGGATTAAGAGGGTGCCCCTATAGATTATATAATTTGATATATACTACCAAGCAGTTGTTGAGGTTCGGTTTAAATTTAAAATGAGCTGTATTTCTAAGGTCACTATAATAACAAGCATAAAATTTGTATTTGGAAATTAAAGGGTGTCCCAATAGTTAATGTAATTTAATGCATGTTGCGATATTTTTAAGCCGTTATAGATCTAAAATCTATTTTAAAGTAAGTTTTTTGCAAGAATTATTATATAGGGTTATAATTAAATTTTTAATTGCCTCAATTATTTATTTAATGAAAAAATCATTTTCTTTTTTTTTCAATTTAATATATAATTGATACAATAAATGCTTTAATTACAAAATTTTATATTTAATAGGTGAAAAAACATGTTTGTACGTATATTATTACACTGAATTATGTAACTGTGAATTTTCACATTTAGAAAAATAATTATAATTACAAGCATTTTTTTTTAAATAATGCATTAAACGCCTTGACGACAGCAGCCTAGACAACTACAAAACCACTGAAAACGAAAGCTTGAAAAGAATGCATAATTTCACAGTTTGAAAAAAATGTTACCAGAAACATTTTGGTGTTTCTAAACATGAAGCAAGAAATTTTCGAAATTTCTTACGAATTGAACAGAGTAAGACTTCAAGAACGTTTTTATACCCTTTACCACAAAAAGTGGAAAAAGTGTGTATATAAGTTTGTCATTCCGTGTGTAATTTCTACAATATCCATTACCCCATATAGTATATATAATCTGACTTCTTATGTATAGCGAAGTCGATTGAGCGATGTCCGTCTAGTCGTCCGTGTTAGTTTAGTGTTGATTTCACAAAAAAATAAATATGTCAATCGATCTGAAATAGTGTCGAAAGAAGTGCTATTAAAAGTCAGCATGATCGGTCCTTCGAGGCAGCAGGCAAAACACCATGCCTACCTTTAATTTTTTCATGCCATGGAACAATAAAGTACCTCCAATCAAAAAAATAAATATATGGAGCGATAGAGAAATAAAAAATGAGAAAAAAAACATCAAGTGAAAATATTGGCGCTCACCCATATTTTCCGAATTGCGGAGCTCTGAAATTTTAAAATTTTTTGAAATATCAATATGGGTATCATTTTAAAGCTTTTGAAGGGAACTTCAAGGAAATACTAAACCCATTAAGAGCCGATGTCATTTTTATTTTAAATTATATATGCAGTACACAGTTTTTTTTTATTTTTTATTCTCTGTCACCCTAATTAGATTAGCATACATGGTGAAGGGTATATAAGATTCGCCATAGCCGAATATAGCACTCTTACTTGGTTTTTTATTTCAAATTAATTTTTTATGTGGAATTTTGAGAGCATTTGCAAGTAACCTTTGTTATTAAAATCGCATTTAAATGTTAAGAAAGGTTGATTTTTTAAGAGAGGTTCTTACTTCAAGTAATGAAACAAGTACTTTTTCAGTGATATTACTTTAATTCGTGTCTGTACCAAAAGTTACGAAAATCGCGCCAAATATACCAAAATTATACATGTTACGTGGAGCCTTCAAAACCTACAAAAAGTGTAAAAAATTTAACCAAACGACAACACTGCCGCAAGGTTTATTGGTTTCACTATTTATATTTCCGCCACGATTTCAAAGTTAACGTTGTATGTTTTTTCACATGAAAGTGTAAATATGTGCACTCTACTATTATCATTAACGCAACTCACTTCTAAAAACTTTACATCACATTAAATAAAATCCTGATAATGTGTTTTGGAAAGTTAAAAATAGCAATAGAAAAGATCAATGAAACTTTACTAAAGTGTATGCAAAGATGAAGAAAGATGGCTTAAAATTAATACAAAACGTTAGTGATTATCAACTAGACAAGCAAACTACTGAACATATAAAAAATTTACCATAATTTAAGAAAATCATATCTTCATTATTATTGCTCACGTACATATCTACTTACGGGATTGGCGAATACTTTTTGAGCTTCAAATGTGTAGATGGCAAACATGGCCACATTACATATCAACAAGAATGTAACAATTTGACGTCCAGGCTTGCTGCGATCGTGTTCGGGTAAATGAACACGACGACGTGATACATCAGCAATGAATAGTAGTTGTAATACAACTTGAAAAATGGCCACACCACTTGTGGTGGTCACTAAGAGACTGGGTTCACTCTCCATAACCTTTAAGCTGCCCGAAATGACAGAGAATGCCGAATAGGTAAAGAGGCCAAAGGCAGAAATGCGCAATAAGATATCATTGAGATTTGATTGTTCCTCACAGCGGAATTTTAGGTTTTTGACTCTGAAAAATGATTTAATCAATTAATTCATTAAATTTAAATTATATTACAAAAAAGCAAACTTACCTTATAAAGCCAATAATAATGGCCAATATAGCGAACACCATAAGTATACAATGGCTGGCATCGGCCAAATAAATGGCCAACAAAGAGAACTGCTGATGACGCACCAAGACGAAGAAGAGTATCAAAGATATCATAGCACCCACCAACAACAATAGACCAAAGAACAAACCCTTAGATGAGCCAACACAATCCACGCGTCCTGAACGTGCCTGCTGGGCCATTGCTACAGCTCTTCGTGACAGCATTACCTCTAGGCGATGTTCCAAATCGTCATCACTTAAACGACCGGGATAACGGCCAATATGCTTCCACATGACATATAAAACAACGGCTCCAATGAGGGAATATTCAATTATAAAAGGATAAAGATAGGGAGCCGAATCATAGACAATGGTGCCCATTATATCGATACGCCCACAGCCAGTGGAGTTGAGGGTGCCAACGTTGGAGGAGAGAGCGGCAGGATAAATGTTATCTAAATTTTCATAAGTTTCAAAAGATATGATACTAGATGATTCGGGATGGGAGATACCAGAATAGGTTTGGAAACTATTTTCCATGAGATTGTTAATGAGATTTAATGAATTTTCTGTGGTTTTTGTGGCAATGGTAGTGGTTGTGGTGGTTGTTGCGGCGGTAGCTGTAGTGGCAGTGGTTGGTGATGTGGTGCTTGAAATGAGATTATTGAAAAATGTGGCAACGCTGGAGCCCAAACTCGTGCTATCAACTGATGATACAGTATCGGCAAAAGTAGATGATGTTAAAAGACTTGCTCTTTCATTAGCTGCTACCAAAGGTGATGCCGTAGTGTATAAATTTTGAAAGGTGTTATAAGGTAATTCAGTGGTCGTTGTTGTAGTCAAAGGTGTAGTTGTTGGCCAAGCTGTAGTTGACGTAGTGGTAGGGGCGGGTGTTGTAGTAGTCGTTGTTGAGGACGATGTACCCAATGTTGCAGCTGTGGTACTCGAGATAAACTTCTTCAACTTGCGTGCCATAGTAGTACTTTGCCATTGATAGCTAGGCGTTGTAAATGGAGCCCTTGTCGTAGTGGTGGTTGTAGTTGTAGTAGGGAAACTAGTTGCCATACCTTGAATCGTGTTGGCAGTCAAATCAGCCACTTCGCTCGAGCCATACCCCAAAGTTTTCGATATGCCGTCCACAGTCTTGCGTACCAACTTTGATAAAACATTATCGGTTTTATAAGCATTGACCGGTAACAGATCTTCACCATCCAATACTTCAAATTCTTCATTTGGTCCATTGTGAGTACGCAACACAGTGCCAGCATGTCTCAAAGCATGTTGACGTATTGACTGTGCTATAGCCGAATCGTTGGGATCATTTTCACGCTTCTGATGATACAAGGTAATTTCCAACAAGGACTCTTTTACCAGTGTACGTATCCAAACACAGATGTTGGTGGCCACTACATGCATTAAACCAAAACGGGCTATAACTTTGAAACGATGAATATTTAACTAAAATTATACAAAATTTAAAAGTGTGGGAAATAAAATGTGTTATTCTTCTAAGAATTTACATACAAGTTTTTGTTTAAAAGCCATTCAGATGATTAAGGAACTGCATTTTGTTCTAAAGTTAAACTAAAGAAAAGTTTAGCTTTTGTAAGCAAAACATAACAGGGCTTGGCTTCACTCAACTTTTGTTTAACTTAAGTTCAATGTCCTTCTTAAATTTAACTTTACTTTATTAACTTATAAGCTAAGAATTTGCTTAAATTCTATAAAAATTAAAAACCCAAAATTAAATTTCTTAATTCCATGATAAAAAGCTTTTTACACAAGAAATAAAAAAAGGATACAAATGAAAATTTAAAATGTGACTTTAAAATCATACCTGTAATGGTGGCCTAGTCTGCAATTGATTTGATTGTTTATGATGATTTATTTAATTTTTTTTTTAATGACAAATAGGAGGGAAGAGGGTTTATATACATGAGTTTTTTTCTTTTTGATTTTAAAAGAATTTTATTAAAATAATTTCTAGTTTTTCTTTTGATTTGATGAGAAATGCTTAAAAATAAAATGTGATAAATTAATAAAAGGATTGTGAAAAGAAAGATAAATTAAAAATATTATGTGAGTGTTATATTTTTAAATTGCTTGCCCATTTAAATGTGTGGGTTTTAATTAAAAATAAAAATTGTGAATAAGTGTACATAATAATATTTTCCAAAGCATTGTTATGTTAATAATCCAATTGTTTTATAATTTATTCATTTCTCAAAAAAAAAAAAAAAAAAAAAATACCTGTTAAAAGAATGTATGCATTTGGATCATTTCTCTTATCAAGGGTAAATTTTTATAGTTATACGGCATTGTATTAAAAACAGGGTACGAAAAGAAACAAAACGAAATGTTTGCTCTCGTTTTGTTTTATTGTTCTTAGTGGCCTTAACAAAAACATGAGAACGATTTTGCCATTTATTTTGTTTTTATTGTTTTTGCTCATTATTAAAAAATGTACCTTAAACATACGCAGCCCGAAGAGGATACGATGCAGAGTGTCTGATAATCATTTTTTACATGTTCTCCGATTTGAATACTTTTTTGGTATTTTACTGTCAGATATCTAAATCTTATGATTCCATAATATTAGGCTGATATATTTATTATTTGTATGGACAGACACGCTTGTTCGCTTGTTTAAAATGGCATGCAAATTTACTGTATATTCAATCTTTTGCTACAATTACAGTAAACTTATCATTTGACTTTATCGTAAATGACAATTGTCATAGATGAGACTTGCATTAAAAAATTTCGTAGAACAAAATATGAACAACATCAAAATTTGGAGTTCAATAACTTCAGTGGACTGCATCTTTTTAGCGCTAAGGAGCTCTGTTTAAGGAAAGATGTAAAATTACAGCTTGAAGTCTCAGCAAAAAGTTAGAAAAAAATAATTCAGCTGCTCCTTCCTGCTCCTTTCAAAAAAAAAAATACATTAATAACTGGAAAGTGATAAAGTAACAAAACATGAATTTTCGTTCATGCATGGTGTTGTTGCCTTAGTTCTTTACTGTTTAAAATTATTACATAATGTAATATATGTATACTCAGTAAAAAAAAGTGAGGAAAAAACTACATCTATACTAACGAAGTGGTGCAAATTCAAATGAAAAACCTATGAATTTTACATTGGCATGTCATTGAGGGCATGTTGTTCGTTTTTAACAAACTTTTACTACTTTTAATTCGGTTTCTAAATGATAAAAAGTTTCTATGATGAGAATTTATTTTTAAGTAATTAAATTGCGGTACATTATATGTAGTTTTTAGAATATATATTTATTGCTAATTTTTAATAATCTCTTAATTTAGACTTAAACTATTTTTATTCCGAGTTCTTATCATACGTTCTATCTAACAAGTAAATTAAAATTGCACCATTAAGAACAAAATAAGAAAAAGTTTGTTTTTGAAAACGTACATTCATATTAAAAATTTGCATTTTTTTGATAATCACGTTAGAAAAAAATTTTTTTTTACATAAAATGGTACTTTTTGTAATACTTACGATATAATATGTAAGAAACTTGGAGTAGTTTATGACAAGCTTTTTGTTATGACTACCATTAAAATATTATAGTATTATAGTCTACTAAAACCATTTGACGTACTGTCACAAAGGTCTTATTTTAATCCGCGACTTCCAACAATAGTTCTTAAGGAAGAAGTCTACAATAAAATTGTAAACCAAAACAAATCCTAAAATTCGTCCTTTAATTTGTTTATATATTAAATCTATAAACGTTTTTATGTGTTTCGGATTTTTGAATTTGGAAAAAAGTTATTAATTGTTACACTATTTTCTATAAGGATGTAGCGATCCAAAAAATGCAGCATTGCATTCTGCTGGCGTATAATTTTTCATGTTTTCTTTTGAAAACGTCCGTTTACATTTGTAAAAAAATTTTCTTTTCTAAAAAGCATTTTAGAAGTTAAAATAAATGAATTTACCCCAAAATCAATTTTGATTCATTAAAAAAAATGTTTTATCACTTTAAAGCGAGATCGCCAAGTTCATGTTGAACTTTTGTGCATTTTGTTTTGCTATGAAAGATCTTAACTTTAGTTTTATTTAAAATTCTTGTAGTCATGCAAGGAAAATGTAGATCTAAGAAGTAGTTCAACATGTTATTTGAAAAATATTTTAAAAATAACCTACAAAATCTAGAAAAGGTGTATTAGCATTTTTGGATGTAAGTGAGAGAATGACATACATTATTTTTTACTGGGTATTATAGTCAATAGTGTTAATTGTTATATATTTCATGGCGGCAAATAAAGCTAAAAATCAAAAGATATTAAAGTTGACGCAGGGCATAAATGTGGACGCAGTGAAGCAAGATATGAGCAAAACAAATGGTGGTAATACGGGAAGAAGATTTTTCGAAATCTAGCCAAAACTGCAGACGTAATTGGCATTAAAAGGAGTAAATAGAAAGATTTAAAATTATTTTGACCGCAATAAATTGAAACTCTGTTATCGACGCTAACAAATTTCATATATATTGCATGGATACCGCCAAGTTGTTTGTTGATCTCTATGGCTGGTACTACATGCGTGTAACTGTGCATAAGGTTCTGTTCTGGTGTATGGTAGCAAACTTATAGAAGAAACTATTCTGACAATAGGTATGTCTTTATCTAAAGGCCATTTTTTAATGATTTCATTTTTATTTTTTGTATCAGATATGCCGTCCGAGGTAGCTCAGTAAGCGAGGAATAAATTATGCTCGAAGAACTGGACGTGTAGCCTTTAATGAAGATGTAATGCATAATCTTTTATTGTCTATTTATAAATAGATTTCGCTCAAGGCTGCAAATAAAAAAATTGGATTACGATATAATGTTAAAAAATTATTATTTGTTTTTTCTATTGGAGATGGGCGTAAAAGCAAGTATATATTTTCAGGGGCCCATTCTACAATTATAATATCTATTTTTTTTTTTGAAAATTGAGTTGATGCATTAAAAATCAAGGGAGTTATGCCACTTTTTAAAAAAAAGTTGTATGCGAAGTGGGCGTAAAAGTGGGCGGATATTTTTTAAATTTCACACAAATGATTCTGAGTGTTTAAAAATGCTAAGCGCTAAAAAACAATGCAGTAGTACAAAATTTAATTTGTATGGGAGGTGGGCGTAAAATTGGGCGGATCATTTTGAGTTTTTAATTTTTTTCTAGATTCAAACAAAAAATGCCTATTTTATTTTTAAATTGTTCAAGCACGAGGTCAGTTTTTTTAATAAAAATATATTGTTTATTCTTTTATTATCGATATTTCGCCACACTGTGAATGACATCTTAGGAAAACGGTTGTAGAAATTAAACAGTCTGTGTCAGCAAGCCTACATCTAACAATGCATTAAAGAGAACCTTAACTCAGCTACATATATTTATTCAAAATTGTAATAATATAATTTAAAAAGGATTGCAGGCACAAACGCCTTTGTAACTTGCCTATAGTTTATGCAAATGCTTTTTTAATGCTTTTTTTAAGCTCTTATAAAGTAACAAATTAATTATTAAATAGTTCTCCACAATGAATACATTCTTTTATTTTGTGGGCATTAAAGTCTTTTACAGTATACACCCAAATGGCCTTCAAAAAAATATATACATAATTACTGACTTAAGAAATTAACTTAAGTCTATACTTATAATCAAACAACTTAAACCAAATTAAATCATTTTCACAAACAAAGTATTCATAAATATAATTTTGTAAATTTAAAAAATAAATATAACTTACCCTGGCATTCATGAAAATGAAATACATTTGCATAAAAGTGAAAACCATTTGCAACAATGGGTTGACACCGATCAAAATGTGATGGCATGGCGAATCGAATGGTATTTCAAAGAATGAACCAAATTCCAAACCGATATAAATCATGGCACCCAAACCAAAAGCTAGAAAATATATAAAATAAAAATAAATTTAATTATTTCATTTAACACTTTTAATTAATTTAATTTTGTTTTTAATTACCTATAGCCCCAACACGTAAAAAGAAACTGCCATGTGTCAAATCACTATGGGTCGTCTTGCGTTTGCGTACATTTTTTGATGTTACTGCTACTTCTGCTTCAACTTGAGAATCCTGTTTGTTTTTATTATCAAATGAAAATAAGATTTTTGAGGAAGTTTTTAAGTATCTCCTTAATGTTTTTAAAACTTAAAGCTTTTTTTTAATTTAGGGGAATGTTAATAACATGATTAGTACGTTTTTATTAGTGTGTCGCTGTATGACTGTGTTCTAATTTGTTGATCATGCTGTGTTAAAACGAGTAGATATTTAGTGTACATAATGAAACCTTCACCTGAATTAAACTTTAAAATATACATAAATAGAAATGCTTTTACAATTTATTGTTGTCAGAGAAATCTAGATTTGGAAATCTATTGTAACTTATTTCCAAAAAAAAAAAAAAAAAATCAGGAATATCGGTAATTAACTTATGTGCAGGTCTGAAACCGATGTTATAAATTTCGTTTGCAAGAGCTCCTTATATAAGACAATTTTTTTATCTTCTTATTGTGCGCCCATCATTAATACACACCAAGTAATTTTCTTTCCTGGTTAAATGATATCATTTTCCATTCACAGTATGTTTCAGTTGACGCAACTTAAACATACATTTTCGCAACATGGTCATGCACAGCACAAATTATTAACATTTTGTTTGCCAAAATACATCTGCGGTTTGTATCATTTTTTATTCTTGTCTTTACATTAAGATGCTTATTCATTAAACTATACTCATTGCCTAGTTATTAAATTTGCTGTTGGGTTTTGCTGCAAAATTTGTCATTCAAGAAAACTTTTTACATTTTCTAAAGAATATTAACTGCAACTTCCAATAACAAAAAATAAAATGCCAAAGTGCAACGTGTTAATAATACGAGACTTTGTCAGCATGCCCAGTTGTCCTCGAAATTGTGCAGGTGTTCTAGTTGGACCATCTGGTGTACTTGGCCTTAAAAAGTTCCTGCTAAAGTGTAGTCTTACAGCAATTCAACAGGACTCTCATCAGTAGATCTACACCCCGGTCTCTTAGATGTGTTCTAAAGCTAACGAGTTCATCCGCAAGTACTCGTATGCTCCCAATTGTGTTGGCACAAAAAATATTTCCAGGATTGAATGTCTTCCAGCATTCACTAACAATCTGGATGTCATAAAGACACCCTATAAGTAGTATATTTAGGCTTTGCTATTGGTATAGATAAGATTATCCTTTCCGTAAATCCTGTGGTTCCTCATCCACCGTACCGCCTTCTTTATGGCTGCAATTTCAGTCAGAATTGCGCTTCATTGGGTCTGTAGCCTAAACTTCATACTGATATCAAACCAAGGAAAAAAGACGCCTCCCCAAACTCCACTGTATCTATGAGCTTTACATCGTGTAGTTGTAAAAATAATCAAAATAAAAAGCAAATCCTTTTAAATAAAAATTGCAAGTGCCTGTGCACAAAGCTCTGGCAACTCACTATATTTTTGAGTTTATTATAAACACAAATATATGGTTGCTGCCATTTGCTTTTTATTTTGATTACTTCTTACAACTACACGTAGAGTTGGAAAATACCAACCATGTGTATGTAGAAATGTAAGCAAAAATAAAGTCACTATTGATGATTGGTATTTTGTTTAAGCTTTGATGCTTGTGTTTATTAAATTTTTTGTCCACTTCTCAGTTGGTTAAAAATTTTTCTTAAATATAATAGGCAGCTTTAGCTTATTTAAAATATGTTATAAGGTTCCTTGATGAGTTGAGTTGAGCAATCAACAAAATGGCCAAAGGAACGAGCTTTACCACTAATAATCGATATTTGATTTTATTTAAAATATTTGGGTTATTAAAACTGAAAAGTGAACTAATATAAAATAATTATTCCCAAAAATTATTTTAAACAAAAAATATTATTTAATTAATTTTTAACTCGGTTATAATAATTTATAATAGTATACTCGTAATATAATTCTAAGTGTTGTAGTGATATTATTCCATTCGTTTATCGTTTTACTTTTATTTTACTGATAGTAATCATGTTTGAAAAAAAAAATTTTTGTAAAATGTATCTTCTGGAGCACAAACAGAAGCTTGAAGTTTTGAAAACGGTTTTAGAAACTTTACTCGTATTGTGGTTTTCCGTATTCGTAAAAAGAAAATAAAAACACAAAGAACCTAATAATTTATTTAATGTTTCATTGAAGTAATATTACTCAGAGGCTGCAAATATGGCATTACTATTATTGTGTTCAAGGGGTCCAAAGGAGGTTGCAAATATTTTCTTTAATTTATTTTGCTTCACTTAATTAACTGGAATAAAATCATTTAAAGAAAACTCCAATTGAAACTTGTACTTTTTAATCATTTTACGACTCATTAGACTTGATTAACTTATTCAATGATCAAGCGCATCTAAGGTTTATCTGCCCATCTCTTTCTATCTTCTTTATACATAAAGCAACATATGTATGTTTTCGTTTGGCTATTCATTGAAAAGCAATAGCTGCCTTTATTAGTAAACGAATCTTTCTGAAATTTTTGCATTTATTCGTAGTGGTGCGATGGGTAAAATATTCTATATATTTATATTTCTATATCGATATTTCAAGTGAGCTCTGCACTTTTCATATAAAGTAAATATTTTACATCGTGTAACTTGATAACTTTAGCAGTTAGAGTAAATCTCTAACTAATGCACACAGTTTGACAAAAAGCACAGTGGAAGCGGTACATCCAACACAAAGTAAAAAATTATTATCGTATACCTGTACAGTTTTATTTGTTTTCAGGTTGAAATTTAATTAAATTTTTAATTAACGCGCAATTTTTAAATTTGGCGCGATTCGACATTTGAATAATTGTTATTGTTTGCTAGTAGAAGGTAAGAGGTTAGTAAAAAAGGGAGCGCTACACGAACGAAACACGCATTCTCATTGTGAAATTGTTTTACCAAAATGGTGAAAGTTTTGCCGATAAAATCATCTTCAGTGACAAGGCCCATTTCCATCTTGATAACTTCGTCAATAGGCAGAATTGTCGCGTTTGGGGTGAGGAAAATCCTCGAGTGATTCACGAGAAGTAAATGCATCCTCAACGTATCACTGTGTGGTGTGATTTTTGGGCTGGAGTACCATTAGACCTTTTTTTATGAAGTGTATAGTGAAATGATAACCAAGTTTTTCTTGCCCAGAATTGAAGAAATGAATGTGGAGAGCATGTGGTTTCAACGAGACGGGGCCACATGTCATGCCAGAGAAACAATTTAATTGCTACATCAGTCATTTTCCAGTCGTGTTATTTCGCGTTTTGGAGACCAGAATTAGATGCCTAGATCGTGCGATTTAACACCTTTAAATTTTTTTCTTTGGGGTTTTTTGAAGCGGGAATTTACGGCTTTACATAGTTATTTTATTTTTGTAGAAGAAAAAATATTTTGTAAAAAAATAAAAAATTAATATGAGGAGGGAGGGCAAAAGCGCCCTCAAATTAGACCCAAGCAACACTTGGTACAATAAACTAGTATATAATAAATATAAATATCTGACAATGATACGACTGAAAACTGTTTAAGAAATTTAATGTAAATGTAGTCGCAAAATAGTTGAAAACACTTTATTTATCAGGATCACAAATACTACGTACAACTTAAAGAATTCTAAATTTAAAACTTATTCCAGATGCTTTTTTAGAATTAGAGCAAGTTAATTTTTATTTTTCATTTTTCCACATGTCATATAACAAAAACTTAGATCTTTAAGTGCCCTGGCAAGTTGAAAAAAATCATCAAATTTGTTGCAAAAAATTCTTCAACTGTTTTTGCGCTTTTTAAATTCATTTCATTAATTATACAATGATGCCATGACCAGCCTATAATTTACTTATTATCCAAATGAGAACAGCTTTAACGATCATTTAAGGTAATCGAAGCTTTTTTGACACATTACTACTTTTTAGAATATTTTAAATTAAACAATAATTTTTCACAAACATGGACAAAATACCATGAGAATTCATAGAAATTTAATATTGTACAATGCGTTGGTCTGGTCTATTGCAAACATTAAAAAAATAAATTTTCCAATAAAATTACATACTTGCGAAAAATTTTAATTTTAATGAACAAGCAGACTAGTCAACACACCAGCTCACACATACTTTTTAGTATCCAAGCATGTAATGACACAATTATGGCAAATTTGTTGTTAAATCATAAAATCATTAATAGAAAACATTTAATACTGAGACAAAATGTACTTGTTGTTTGTGTGCCATTAATGGGGTTTTAGCACAAGAGTACAACAATTATGACATGTTTAAAGTGTTGTTGATGATGATGACGAAGATGATGATGAGGAAGATAACGCTGGCAATAAAATATTTAAACATTGCATCCCCCACCAACTAAATCCTATGTTTTCTCATAACCAGCGCCACCATAAGCGCTCGTAATAATCAGAAGTAATATTTACTAGTGTTATGTAAAACATGAAAAAAAAACATAAAGGGTGTTTTTTATAGACGTATAGAACTTTAAGTTGGCATCACTTTTTTAACTGGCGGCCATTTTGTCAGCTGTCAAGTGATTAATATTTAGTTTGGTTTGCCATTTCATCATGAATAGGTTGACAAAAGAACAACGCTTGCAAATCGTGCAAATTTATTTCGAAAATAATGGTTCAGTTCGCGAAGTTTACCGCAAGCTCCGTCCATTTTATGGTCGACATAATCGGCCATCAGAGCAATTAATTCGGTTAACCATGGATCGTTTTCGCACTACGTTTACTCTATGTGATAATACGCATCCGCAGAGACGTCGAACAGTGCGCACAGAAGAAACAATTGCCGCTGTAGAGCAAAGTGTTGAAGAGGACCCGAATGAATCGATTCGCCACCGTGCACAGCAATTAGAGCTTTGTCCATCAACTTTATGGAAGATTTTGCGCAAAGATCTTGGCTTGCGACCTTACAAGATCCAGCTTGTGCAAGAATTAAAGCCGCGAGACCATGCAATGCGTCGTGATTTTGGTGTATGGGCCGAAAATGAGATTGATCTCGATGCTGATTTTCATAGCAAAATTTTGTTCAGTGATGAGGCTCATTTTTGGTTGAATGGCTACGTCAACAAGCAAAATTGCCGCATTTGGAGTGAAGGGAATCCACATGAGACCCTTGAAACGCCATTACATGCACAAAAACTGACTGTTTGGTGTGCTCTATGGGCTGGTGGAGTCATTGGGCCATACTTCTTCCGAAATAATGCTGGAGAGTCAGTTACCGTTAATGGAGACCGGTATAGAGCCATGATAACCGACTATTTTGTTCCCCAATTGGATGGCATGAATGTGCATGAGTTGTGGTTCCAACAAGACGGCGCTACATGCCACACAGCGCACGTTACAATCGATTTATTGAAGGAAACATTCGATGAGCGCATAATTTCGCGGAATGGACCTGTCAATTGGCCACCAAGATCGTGCGATTTGACACCATTGGATTATTTTCTTTGGGGATATGTGAAGTCGCTCGTCTACGCCAACAAACCAGAAACGTTAGGGGACTTGGAAGCCAACATTCGTGGCGTTATTGCCAACATACGGCCCCACATGCTCAAAAAAGTGGTTGAAAATTGGACCTGTAGAATTGACTTTATTCGAGCCAGCCGCGGCGGCCACATGCCCCAAATCATATTTAAACATTAATGGCATAAAATTATCCTTCCAATAAAGCCAAATTGATGGACATTAAAACGATTTTCTTGTGTTTTATTTCAATTCGAAGTTCTATACGTCTATAAAAAACACCCTGTACAAGTAGTCGTACTATCTGTGGCTTTTTTTTGGTTCATATTGAGGTTGAGAGAATTTCAAATGCTACATGCCACTTGTAGACAATAAAATAAAAAATCTTAAAAGCGAATAATACTCTCTTCATCATCATGTTCAGTATGAGTTTTTACAAAGACGGCATTAAGTAACAATGATTTAAAAGAGACTTAAAAGAATTGCAGCCAAGAAATAACACAAAAAAAATACAAAATTAAATAAAAGAATATTAAATTTCGTTTAAAAGAAATATGAGATATTCACAATTTGTAATTTCAGTTCACCATACAAAACAGAACAAAAAAAAAATAATTCAATGATATTTTCTGTTACAATTAATGATAAAAAATAAACTAAACTGAATGAATGAATTAATATTAAAGTTTGTAGTCGTAGGAATGCTAACGTTAGTGGTTACAAAAAAGCAATTCTAGTTCGTAATAATTTTAACCGTCTTTTTTTTAAGGTTGCTGTGTAACCATACGAAGTTTTTTATTACACAATTTTAGTAATTTGATTAAGTGTCATAGTTAGAAAATACCAAGAAAATTTATTTTATGGCAAAGGTAATTTGTAGCAGAAAAGAAAAGAAATAACAACATAAATAATTTAGGGTGCTGTTTAAATCTTGTTTAAATATTTTTGGCAACTTTTTTTGCATTATTTTCATACACAATTCATTAATAGTTTCCAATAATAGAGAGCTTTTTCACTATCTACATATTCTCTTGCGATTTTGTTAAGTCATCTAGTGTATAACTAAATGGTACAAGGTGTCCTCAGGGAAGGTATGCTACTTTGTTTGATTATAATTTGGACTAAATGAAAGAAAATGGATTTTATAATGACAAATTTTTTACTTAATGTTGGCAATTATGTATGGAATACAATATTAGATAAATATCCGCCTCTGTTAGCCTCACAAATGTGAGCCCTTTTGAGCACATTTTTCATTACATTTTCATACATTTCAAGTGGTATCTCATTAATATCATCACTATTATTTTGTATGAGTTGCTTAAGCGTTTCTGGTTTGTTTGCATAACCCCTGCTTTTCAGATATCCCCAGAAAAAGAAGCCTTAAGCAGTCAAATCAGACGACCGTGGAGGTAAATCAACATCACTATTTCTTGAAATAACTTGTTGTGGAAAGAGGTGTCGTAGCAGTTCTACTGTAATCCTGGCTGTATGCGATGTTGATACTACATGTTGTTGTGTCAAAAAGATTTCAATCATATCACGATATCGCTTCCCATTCACAGTTACCGTTACGCCGTTATTATTGTCAAAGAAGTAAGGTCCAATGATTCCTCCTGACTGGATACAAAGGTCAGTGATGAATAATTTTAAAGTTTTTAATTGCCCAGAACCGACTACTTCATTTATTCACATATTCATCCAAATGAAAATGTCGGGTTTGTCATGGGCGAGCTTTAACATCCTACTGGCATATGTACGGCGGTGAAAATGGCCTTGTGAAAGAAGCTCTTTTGTCAACTGAATCTTAAATGGAAACCAAAACCAAGCTCATGAGCACGGCGTTGAATTGAGGTTGATAGATTGTTTTGAACACGTTCTTGAGCAGCAGTAATCTTTTCAGCCGATCTGACAGTATGTCGTGGTCCATGCTTGGCTCTATCACCAACAGACCCTCTTTATTAGAAATTATTCACTATAAGATAGATAGTGCATGATGATTCATTTTAATAAAATATTTTAACGATTAAAATACGTTGGTTTATCGATTATTTTTCCATAATAATTTTGTCTTCTTCACGATTGTCAAATATGAACAAAAAAGACTAATGTTTACCAAAATGGTAGAAAAACAAATTAGTACATCTTCCCGGCGGACACCCGCTACTTTAAACTAGTAACTACATAAATTATTGTGATAGAAACGCAGAATTAAATCACATTTAAATATTTTTTTATTCAGTACTGTTTCAATAAGCTTTCCAGGAAGAAATGAATGACCCAGGCGGATAAATATTAAATTGTGATGAAATAGTGTTAATAGACGGAATTTCATTTTTTACTTGTGTTTATTTATTTTCAGCTATGCAGCTTAGGAAATGTCTTGTAATTAAAACTTGTATAAAAAGTTTTTTGTAAAAAAATCAGGCATCGCATGTATACATTTTTTTTTTCATTTATTTGATAAAATGGACTACTTAATGACGGTTATTTCGAGCAACAATGACCGTTAAATTCCCAAATAAAATAAGTCAGTATCCACCAAAATTTTTACCCAAAGTATTTTCGTACAAAATTTAGATTGAAGAACTTGGGGTTTAATTACATCAGTTCTATCCTAAACTGGATGCCTTTGGCATAGCTTCATAATTCGTATAAATATTATTTAAATTTTCAATAGAAATGAGTATTTTACGCATTTCATATGATTTCTACATATATAGATAACTTTTTGGCAATTAACTTTCGCTGATGTAAGAATTGAAAAAATAAAAGTAAAAAATCATCGTTGTGGTTGAGAAAATTGTTTTTATCTCAACAGCTAACAAGCAACCTATGCAAATTTATTTTTTGAACCAATTACCCAGTTGATGATTCAATATTATCGCAAAGTTGAGTCGACTGGTCGGTAAACCTCCATACATAGACCCAAATGTGAAATCCCAAAATCAAAAGTTTTTTTGTGGATTACTAAACCCACAATCCCTGGGTTCTTAAATAAAACCTGAGTATTTATTTTTTAAAAGAAGTGAGTCCTTGAAAAACAGTCCGAATACATTAAGAACTGAACTAAAATTTGGGAGAAATTGTACTTTCAATCTGAATAATTTTTCCCCTACATAATATGTCCGTCCGTTTACCCAAAAATTTGTAAAAATTTGTACTGTGTTTTACTTTACTGAAAGGCGTTCGTTTACCCATTTTGTAGTAATTGAGAGCACAAAAAAAGAGAGTAAAATGACATCTCTTTGACTGAGTACTTACAAATTTTTACTACAAAAAGATTAAGAATTTTCGATAAAAAAAAACTCAAAATTCTCGGAGCTTTAAATGTTGCGGGTTCATGATATATTTTTGCTTAGCTATTGTCTATTTGGATTTTATCAGTATTTTCAATATTTTATTTTTTGTTTTTTTCGGTTTGTTTTTTTTAAAACCTTAGAATGAAATTTAACTACTTCTAAACTTCTCGAAAAAACGACAATTCTTTAACTCCATCGTATTTTTTTTAGATTACAAATAGGCATTTCTTTTCACGGATCCCCTGTAGCTTTATTTGAAATCTGTTACTTTGTAAGCAGTAAGGAAGATAGTCTACATAACCTTTTAGAAGGGTACGAAGTTTAATTTATGGAATTTATCGCTGGCGAGTGCGCACATTTTTGCAGGTTATTTGTGATGTTTAAAAAGTACCTTTTTCTTTGCTATATGGCATCATTTTGGCTTCATATACGTTTAAAAAATACTGGTAACTTTGTGCTTTTAAATGTGATCAAGGTAAACGACCCTTTGCGTATTCCAAAGTCTGTCTTACTTACTGGGGCTTCTTGGACTTTCTTCCGCTTCTGGGCCTTTTTTGGGTTTCTGCTCCTTTTTCAAACATGCCAAACACGTCTTTAAAATGGCCAAACTATTGCAAATATCGCGCCGTGCTAGAGATTGCGAAACCCAGTTCGCAAATAGCTTTTTTATTATTAAATACTCGGTTATTGGAGGAGCATATGACATCAGCTCCATCTTTCACTAATCATCGCATATCGATAATTTTTGTAAAATCTTATTTTTAACTGAAACACTTGGTTTATAGTTCTTGTAGAATTCATCAAGCCTTTTCCTGGTATTTGCTGATTTTTTTTTTTATTATTATTTACGAAATACTACTATTGATATATAAATGCAGAATAACTGTTTGTTTTCACAATTTAAAAATATATAACACACTTTTTTAAGGCCGATTAGCGTTAAAGTAACACCAAAGTAACTGAGTGAGGAACTTTTGCAAATTATTTTTTTTTAACTTATTAAAAATGAAAAAAAAAGTAATTTTAGCAATTTAAATATTAAGAATTATTAAATAAATATATCGATATTTGTTAATAGCAGCACATTTGAAAATTAGTTGTCAGTTTTAGTAAAAGAGTTTGATAAACTAGAAAACATAAAATAAATAAGGAATCATACCTGTGTTGGTATTAAAGAATGTCGTACCAAATCACGTTTCTTAATTGGATACCGTTCCTGGGTTTGGTGGTAAAACAAAATTTCAGTTTGTTTCATTTTTTGAAAATTTTGTTTTATCATGTGTGAGTGAGTGTTGAGCAAAATACGTGTCATATTATACAATTACAATTGTCAGGCAAACATTTTTAAGATTTTATAAGATTTTTTATATGTTTTTAAATACCATCATATTCAATAACACACAGTTATTTTTACGATCATGTTAAAGAAAAACATTTTTTACACAGATTTTTGCACACATACCCACACGGACACGGACATGGAGTCACATTTAATGTAGAAGAGAAACGTGATGTTTAACATTTTGTTGGTGGTGGCAGAGTAGAACATCGACAATAGCAATAACGGGATTTTATTCATATTGTAGTAGTAGTATCAGTATTAGCAGTAGTAGTAAAGTAGTAAATGTAGTAATTTTGGTTTTTTGTGTGTTGGTGTTTTTTTTTGTGGTGATTTTGATTTAGGATGAGGAGTTTTATTTAGTTTGGTTTTTTTACAGACAGGATGGATGATTTAAGCAACAACAACATATAAGTTTAAAAATAAAAACAGAATTTAAGTTTTGTTTTATTTTAATAAAATTAAAAGCATTCTTTTCAATTCACTTTCACAAAAGTTTTAATAAATTTTATTTAAAATATTAATATTTATGAATTTACTAACCTGATAGGGACTGGGCTTACCACCCTTGCCAGAATCCTTATTACCCTTCGCATCCTTCGAATCGGCTGGATCCTTGTCTTTTTTAGATTTCTTTTCTTTCTTAGGAGATTTCGGTTGATTGTTGCCGCCATTGCAACAGGAACTTTCTAAGAAATTTTAAATTCAATAAAAAAAAAAACTTTATATCTTTCGTAATGATTATATAAATGCTGTGTCTTAAAAAAAAGCTCTCAACTTTAGTTCATTGTTTTTTATAACCTCGAAAATTGTTTTTACGAAATTGCTCGTCCTTCAGTCGCATCAATCTTTATCATTTAATTAAATTAATACGCCAATTAAATATTGGACAAGTGGCAATACTTTATCTCAATACTAATGCCAGACCAATGGGTTACCTGTCATGCATTATACTTGATATTAATAAATAAGTTATTAATTGTAATAGTATTTTAAAATGCTTTTTAAATTAAGTCTTTTTTTAAATTCGCGTCTCCAAAAATGCAGGGTTTTTCAATAAGAGCACTACAAAAGTTTTTTATAAATAAAACAAATGGAGTCCGATTTCTTTTGAATGGCCACCACGCGCACTTTTGCATAAGTCCAGACGCTGACCGCAATTTTCGACGGTTTTCAAGAATAAATTGGCCGATACTACTGAAATTTCACGTTCGATATTCGTACGAAGTTCATCAATCGTCGCTGGCTTATTGGCATAGACCATAGCCTTGACGTAGGCCCACAGGAAATAGTCCAACGGCGGCAAATCGCACGACCAAGACGGCCATTTGACTGGATCATTTCATGAGATAACACGCTCTCCAAACTTGGTTTCCAATAAATTAATTGTGATATTAGCTGTGTGCCTTGTGGCGCCGTCCTGTTGTTACAACAAGTCCTCCAAGTCCATATCATCCAATTGAACCAAAAATACTCCCATTTACAGTAATATCCCGGTCTTGCTCATCACGGAAGAAGTATGGACCAATGACGCCACCGGCCCATAAACCACACCAAACCGTAATTTTTTCGGAATGCAATGATGACTCATGGAGTACGTATGGCAATAACGCATATTTTGTTTATTGACAAAGCCTTTCAGCCAGAAATAGGCCTCATCGCTGAAGATGAGTTTTCGATGAAAATCCGTAAATTTCCGCTGGTAAATTTTAATAACTTCGATTCGTTGTTGGCTCGTATATTTTTCCGTCATGAAATAACAAACCTTACTGAAGAGAAATCTCAAAAGAGCGGCAAGAAATATGGCAGCATTTGCTGTCCCTGTCGCTCTACTTTTGTTGCGTCTCTATTGAAAAACCCGATAGATACGTACTATCCAAATGCGAAATAAATTTAAAGTAAATGAAACTTGCTGTATTTAGCCAAGTCTTAAGCCTACAGTCAGTAGCTAAAACACTGTCATAAATGGACAATTAAATATTTTAATATTTACAATTAACTTACCCTGTAACAGAAAACAGAAAACATACAATAGGAAGAGTATGCTGACACCATACAAATACGTAAAGAAGCTTTCATAATAGAGTACAGGCAGACGGTGAGTGGTCACATCACTTATAACGTAAGCAATGCAAACAACAATCAATATGATGGCATAAACCAAACTGGTCACAATGAACAATGATGTCCTAAAAATGATAAATGTTTCAAAGCACAAAGGGAAATGGAAGAGAAAGAAAATAAAAGAGATTAAAAAATTTATATTATTATTGGAAAACATGTTATACAAAATAATCAAAATTAAAATCAAAACCAACTAAAGACTAAAAAAATAACCCTTTACACAAAAAATATAACATTCCCCAAACAATAAAGTTTTAATTAATTGAAAAATTTTATTATTTTAATTGAATCTTACTAAAGTGCAAGTGCATAATTTACTTAATATTGTAAAATTCTTGTAAATCATTGGAGAACATGCTAAAAATATAGTGTTTCTGTTTTGTTATCATTTTTTTAAGTTGTAAGAATTTTTTTGTACTTTTTATTTTTTTTTTATTTTTTACACACACAAAGATGTTTTCTTATTTTAAACGTTAACTTAGTTATTTCCTTATATGTATTTTTAAATAAATTTGTACCACACAATTGACCGTCATGTGCTAGAAAATTTAACTAAAAATAAAATTCAAAAATAAGTTCTAGTTTTTCTTTTATATTCTTTTAAAAGGTTTTCCATTAAGAAAAACTCGAACTTGCTTTTGTCAAAGCTTGTTTTATTTACGCAGTTTTTGTTTTTCATATCATCCATTACAAGAATCACACGCATACTATGTGTGTCATTTGGTTTGAAACATAGCGAAACGATTTCAAGTTTTTGTTGGAAAATTAATTTCGGTGCTAAATCGTTCTATCGAAACAAACTTTATTTTATTTTATATTAGTTGCCAAATTGCCATAATGAGACTAATATCAATTATAGTTTTAGTTTTTTAAATCGTTTCATTATTGTTCGTTCTTTAGGAGTTAATTGCGTACATACGGAAAAATCCCAGCCACTAGATTAAGAGTAATTTTCCTTGCATAGCTTCGACCTATGAGAGGGCTGGGGTTAAGCATCTCATTTAAAGACCGTCAATACGGCATCCGTTAAGAGGGCTCCATAGGAGATTTAATGGCTTTCCACATGCAAAATGGTGCCACTCCTTACACAAATTTTGTGAATTTCGTGTAATCGTTCTAAAATTTGTTATTTCAAGTGTTCTTGAATATCTTCTGTTAACGTTAAGCAAGATTTCTTAGCGATTATATAATATGATATGATTATGTAAGAAATCTCATCAAATTAGTTCGATATTAAATTTTGAATTAATTATATTAAATTCACTATCAAACTTTCAACACATTGTATTCTTTCGCAGACTATGCTGGCTGGTGATCGAATGTAGCCAGATGTTACAAAATAAATGATAGACTTTATCACGATATTAAATAAAATTATAAATGGGATCGTGCTAACACAATCAATTTTAACGCTTGTAGAAGCCAGTTTTTTATGCTCTTACACAGACATAATACTAAACATGCTGCTTGATGTATGGTTATGGGTGATATAAATGTTACGAAATCGAATTCTCTTGCCTCATGTCTTGAAAGAAGAGCATAAATTTCTTGTTTTTTGATACTATGTGAAAGATACTTCAGTTTAGCTGACCTGCTTATAATTTATATTATATCAGCAATGCCCAGGGCTTCGTCTGCGTGTAATTTCTAATTTTCTTAAAATTCAAATTTAACAATTTATTCCAGAGTTTTGTAGACAGTGTTTAAAATTTTCCATCTAGAAAAATAAAAATCGTAAACAACTGTTATAACTGTTATAATAACGGAAAAATTGTACAATTGTATCTCTATTTTGTCAACGAAATGACCTATTTTTACGAAAAAAAAAGTATTTTATATTGGAACCAAGGTTCTGAGGGACCTCCACGCAAAAT
The DNA here is from genome assembly GCA_916610165.2 of Gymnosoma rotundatum. Classification (NCBI taxonomy): domain Eukaryota; kingdom Metazoa; phylum Arthropoda; class Insecta; order Diptera; family Tachinidae; genus Gymnosoma; species Gymnosoma rotundatum. The sequence goes on from OU744340.1 coordinate 79,871,848, forward strand.
TTTGTTCAAAACCATTTAGTAGTTTTTAAGTGATGCGAACACAGATAGACAAACAGATAGACGGATAGACAAAAATTCCAAAAATATGTGTTTTGTGTTCTATATCGATTACTATCTACACCAACAACAAAGTCTTTAAAAAATATTTCATGTATAGAAATGACCCCATTACAGTTTTACTTATATTAACATTGTGCTTCAACGTCTATTTTGTTGCAACATATCCGCAACCAAAAGAAAGTAAAGAAACTTGTCGTTTACTTTAGGGTTCAACTCTACTGACTCCCTGAAGCAATAAAGTGAGTCTTTTTTCCAGAAACCATACTTTTTGCAAACAACACGTTCTTCGTCAAGGTTTCCTGCTTTTGCATTCGCTAAAGAGTTTTATATTGTGGACTCCTACTTACCTGGAAGGAGCTTATGAACTGTCAAAGCAAATGAAGCCAGCTTGGCTACGATATATTTATAACGTATTTTAATTTTTTCTTTTATATATATATTTTATTTTTTAAGTAAAAATATATAAGAAATAAATCTAATGTGAATTATTAATGCCAAAAAAATTAAAGTTCTAAAATAAAAATAATTTGCAGAAAATATTTTCAAATTAGCAAATAATTTGTGTTTTTACTACGCAGTATTTTTACTTAAATGTAATTTTTTACTTATATTTTTTGTGCCCACTAATTGTGTTTTAGTATTTTACTTTTAAAGACTACTCAAATTAAGAAATTAATCTTAAAAAAGAATGCAAACATTAAAGAAGATTATTCTTATTTTTTTTTCTGTTAATGATTACATATGTGTACGAGTGTTAAATTAGTTTCGTAAGGTCTCTTTAGAAAATAACTTTTAATTTTACTAAGAAAACACTAAATAAACTTTTTTAATAAAGCAATTAACCCGACAATTTTTTTGGTCAACAAGACGTTTTCACAGTGCACAGATTTGATTTAGTTATTTTTGTTTTTAATTCTCTCCTAAAGATTTTAAAATTAATTAAGTAAAAAGTTTTCGAATGCTTCTATCGCTTCTACTCGTACGTAGTTTTCACATAACAGTAATAGTTAACTCATGCATTATCCAAAGTAATCACTTTTTCCAAGAAAATTAATTAAAAAGAAATAAATTCTCAAGGATAACTGTTTGGTGCATCTTTTAGTATAGAAATGGTTTTGCAATCAACAGCGTTCATTAGTAGAATATTATAACGAATGTTTTGTGAAACCACTTAGCATGTCGCTGGTCTCATTTAGAAAGGCCCTAACTCGTATATTTGTACTTTAAAGGAGAAAGTAAAAACCAGTGATTAAAAATGCTTGACTATTTTCAATGCATATATCGTTGCTTAACTGTTGCTTTGAAAAAATGTGCAGCAAAGCAAAAAGCAAATGCAAAAAAAAGGAACATATTTGCTTAAGCTGACTATGTGTTTCTTTCTGCAGCAAATCAATCAGCAAAGCAATTAATTGGAAACGTTTGCTGTTGCTTAGGCAATCAGTTGTTTTTTATTTTAATTTTTGCTTTTGCTTACCTCCTTACTATGAAGTTATGGCTGACTACGATTGCTGTTACTTGCTCTTACTTGCTGTAAATCGCTGCTTTCCATTCCTTTACACATTGGAAACGTATTTACGTATTTATTACTTACAACACGTAAGAAAATACATTTTAAAAATGTTGTGTTTATTACACCATTGAATGGTATTTTTGTCAGCAACAGCAAAAGAACACACAAACATCAACTTATTGCTCAAGCAACAGCAAATATTTTTAAAGTAAATGCTTTGCTGATTACTTTGCTGCAAAAATAAACACTTAGCCAGCTTAAGCAAAAGCGTTTCTTTCTCTTTTTTTCATTTGCTTTTTGCTGTTGCTTCGTTATAAATGAAATGTTTTGTAGATGCTGAGATATTTAGTTTTTTTTTATTAGCTAAAAAAACACGTAAGCAATAAAAGATTTTAATGCTGTTGCTATTTTTAAGCAAGCAAGTTAAACCCTGGTAAAACATAACAGATACTGTATTTATCACAATGTAATATTAAAAATACAAATGCTTATAAAATCGTTATTTTTGACACCATTGTATTTAAATTTTATGACGAAGTGTATCTGTGTGAAATGTTTTGGAATCACAAATTTCGAGTTAGGGTATTGCTACATGAGACCACGGATGTGTAGCATCAAGTTCTGTTAAGCAGGCGGCAAGAGAAATCGCGCTGCAAGGCAAAGCATTGTTAAGCCGTCTCATTGGATATCGTCTTATACCTTCATCAAAAAGGGTTTACAAAATATTTCTCAAAAATAGCAAAAAGTATATATATATATATAACTACAAGTTTGTTACGCTTTCACGACCTTACAACTTATCCGATCGAATTAACGACAAAGAGTACATTTTATCTAGAAAAAGATAAGACTATTGAAACTAGAAATATTTTTTAGACAATCGTCTGAAAGGCGACTATAACCGAACTAGTTCCAAGCATAATTTCATACTAGCAGTGCCCACGACTTCGTTTACGTGCCATTTCTAATGTTCTTAAAATTCAAATTCAACTATTTATTCCAGAGTTCTGTAGACAGTGTTAAAAATTTTCCATCTACAAAAACAAAATGTGCTGACAACTGTTTTAGCACCATTATAACGGTAAACTTTTATGAAAAAAAAATATTCTGTGTTGGAATCAAGGCTTTGATGGACCTTTTCACGAAATTTTGTTCAAATTCATCCGGTAGTTTTTACGTGATGCACAGACAGACAGAAAGAAATTTCAAAAAAAGGTGGTTTGTATTTTATATCGATTACTATCTACGCCAACAGCAAAATTTTCAAAAATATTTCATATACAGAAATGACCCCGTTACAGTTTTATTATACATAATACATATATATACGTCTCAAAGTAAACATCAGAGCTGGGATTTAACATCGAAACTGACCACTAGGTCGATGTCATAAATAATACATCTCAGTTAATAACACAGCAGGTTTGGTAAGAGTGAGGTAAAACCATGGCTTACTTTAATACAACGAATTCCTGCTTATTTCATAGAAATAATTGCAAGCTTTTGCAAGGCATCTCTTAATTACTAGAGCTATGGCTTGAATTAATGATGTTTAATATAAAATTCCACATTTTTTCAGAGCGAAATGTTGTAGATGGTTGAGCTCATAAGAGAGATGTAACCAGATGTGCTTTGATAACCATTTAGCTAAGGAATCATTTTTTATTACTATTTTAATATCTTAATTCTGAGAAAACATAGTTTATGTATGATAAAATGTGGATGTATATTCTTCCACACTATTTAGTGAGAAGGTTCTAGTTTTCTTTTTTATTGTTTATTACTTAATTTTTCTAAAAGCCACGATATTTTATACTGTATTCGTTACAAAGTGTTACCTTGATCGCCTTTAATGTTGCCCCAAATTTCATAAGCCTTCTAACATTCACATTCTTCTTTTATTGTTATTTTTTTTAATTTAGGTAATTGTTTACATATCTGCTTAAATATATTTATAACTAAATGTTCACTGGGGTTAAATAAATAAATTTTGTAATTTTCTTTGTAAACAGAAATATTTAAGGTTTATTTTGTTCTTTTTTATGATTTTTTTTTTCATTTTTCATTTTTCTCTTGAAGCCATATTAAAACCATAAATTTTTTAAAAGAGGCTTTTCAAGAAGGCTGAAATTAATTTTTTTATTTTAACTGATTTAAGCAACAAGAACAACAAATAGAGCATTTGATGCCTAATGTAAGATATATTTTTTTCGTGTTTTTATAACTTAGAAAGTTTGGAAAAAAATTATTAGTAAAACTTTTAATATAATCAACCTTTAAACTTCAAATATTTTTTTAGATTTCCAATCTGTTTCAGTTTGTAAGAAATATTTTATTATTAGAAAAAAGTAGACTTTCAATTCTTCAATGCATCGCTTTTTATAATATGGACGTAACAATTTTGCAATTAATTGATAAATACAATATGTAACACTTAACGTTAAGCTTATATATTACGTCGTTGCTTCGAACACTGTAATCCCATTTGCATTGATCGATTTTTTTAAATAATTTTTTTTATCATTCTTTAGTTAACTTATTCGCAAATAAAAAAATTGTTAATAGAAAATTTTGCCGCAAAGACGGTGAATTAATTTTTGATTTACGAAAACAATTCCTGATTAACGACACTATTTGCAAACAAGGTGTGAAATGCTACCACATTTTTTTTTTTTTAATTATTAAGTGTTCAAGCCAAGGCAGATTTATTTTACTAGGTAATAGCCGCTCTACAACAAATACAACATTTACAAAAACAACATGTTTTTTCATTGTTGTTTTGTGCGCTGGAAACGTCAAAAACACAAAGAGAAATAAAAGATAATTACTCTCAATACACATGCTTGCTTTGTTACGCAAACGCTTGTTGTTAGTGTTTTTTGAAATTCGTAAACAAACAAAGGAAAATACAAAAACTTTTGACATTTCCAACTACAAACCAGATGGGCGGACGACACTACCTAGTAAAATAAATCTGCCTTGGTTCAAGCCTTATAAATAGATATGTGTATGTACATATGTGTTTTAAAAATTTAAATTTCGGGAGAAAATGACAATTGTTACAAAACAGAAAATTGTGCATAAAAAATTGTTATAAATAAAATCTTTAAATGTTTTCTTTAGAAATGTTACCATTTAAATATAAAATTGCAATCCGGTACCACTAAATGACTTGTTTGCAATTTTTCTTACAAGTACTGAGTTGTATAATTAGAAATAGTTTTTATTTGAAAATAGTTTGCGTATAAACGTCGGCTTTATGGTTGAAAATTTTGCCTTCAACTCTTCTTATGCTGTTGACATGTTGAGTTCAACTAAACGCTTAAAGAGGCACTACAAAAAGTTTTAAAATTTTTCGCAAAGGAGAATTTACCGAGAAATTAAAGAGATATATTCGAGTTTAAGTTTTGAATTTAAACTTTTTGTCTTCAGATTTTTATTTAGCTCAAATAAGTCCAACTGCGGTTGCGGTGTATGGAAAACTTAAACTATTGCAATTTTTTTACAATGCAATTATTGTAATTTTTTCAAGCTTATTTTAACTGGCTTTTGAAAAGTAATAGAAATGTTCTCACTTTTTGGCTAGAACATTTTTCGAATACACGATTAGCAAAATTATTTTTAAAATTTAATTGTGATTTTTAATGTTTTCAATACTGATAAAAAAGGCTCGATGCAAAACTTCAAAGCAACATTGCCATCATTATCATCGATAAAGAGACCTCTAAGATAAAATGAACAGCAAGTGACCCTTTTATATAGGTATTTTCATGAAACCATACGTAACATTTGTATACAGAGGAGAATAAATTATGAAAATGTATAAGTACCCATTAAATGATTTATACTCAAATTAGAGGGTACTATATTTCGAAGGAATTTTAAAATACAATTAAATATGTGCGAAATTCTTCGAATTTATTGAGGTAAAAGTTATTTTTTTATATTCTTGTTCAATATTTTTTTTTAGTCCATCATATTTAAACACAAACAGTCCTTGAATAATCGTATGATGAATAAACTTTAATATCGTTCGTTAAATACCGTATGCTAAAAAATTTTATCTTATTGTGTAGTTATTGTTTTGAACTTTCATTTAGGAACACTTAAGACGGATCAAATGCAAATGACGCAATAACATTTGATTTTCTATTTCGCTTTTTAACCAATTCGTTGTCCTTGTGGCGTACACTTGGAATGTTACAACTACCCGAATTTCTTTACTAGTAAACCGATTTACTTTTCATTTTTTAATGCTGTAAAAAGAGTAGTTTTTGTTTTTATACCGCAAAAAGTGCACAAAGGGTATAAGTTTGTCATACCGTTTGTAATTTATACAATATCCATTTCAGACCCCATAAAATATATACATATATTTTGACTTCTTAGGCATAGCTAAGTCGATCAAGCGATGTCTGTCTGTCCGTCCGTGTTAGTGTCGAAATTAAGTTTGCCGAGGCACTATTTCAGCTACAGAAAATTTAAATACGCCAATCGATCAGACATAGTGTAGAAAAAGGTGCTACTGAAAAGAAGCAGCGTGCACAACACCACTTCTACCTCTAATTTTTCTACATTATTTGGAACAATTAAGTTACTCCATTCAAAAAAACAAATATATGGGGCTATAGAGAATTAAAAACTAAGAAAAGAACATCCAGTGAAAAACATGAGGCTCGCTCGTATTTTCGAAGTTACCGGCCTCTGAAATTGTCAAAATTTTTAAAATATTAAATATCATTTTAGAGCTTTTAAAGAGATCTTTAAGGAAAAACTAAATTTTTTTTTAAATGCTTAACGCATTTAGAGCCGTAAAATTATATATATGTAATGCTTAATTTTTTCTCTGTTACTCCAGTATTTGCTTTTTTGATTGGAGTTATTTTAATAAATTAAATTTCATAGATGGTAAAGGTTATATAAGATTCGGCAAAGCCGAATATAGCACTCTTACTTGTTTCTATTCTTGTTGAGATATTCATGGTATTGCTAATATTTAGGTCTGCTTTTATATAGTATGCAATATTTAAACTTTATGGTTGACATTGACTTTTAGATGACATGCTGGGTTCTCACAAGAACTCTTGCAACACTGTAAAATTTGTTGTGTAAAATAGCCCTTGGTCGATACCCAAGCAGTTTTAAGACTACTTTTGGTTCATATAAGAGTATTTACACCTTTCGACTAATGCATTTGTGTGAATAGCATATTCAAAGTCACAAATGTAAATACATATTTTCAAATATTGTCATATTTATTTTTTTAAATGATAAAGAAAAAAAAAGTTCAAGTTTTACCATAATTCAATTGGTCCTGTTATAACGTTTGTCTGATATGTGCCGTGTATCGTTATTTTGGCTGGTAAGTAGCTTCGTTTATTTGGATTTGATTTTACCGAATAAACAACCCTAGAATTTTGGCAAAAAAAGAAAAATAGTAATTTGTACTCAAGTTTTAAATACAAGCTAGCCAAAGTCTCTAAAAGGGATAATCGGATAATTTGGAGATGTTGTACTGTTATAACACTAATAACTAGATTAGACACAAGGAAAAATTTTTACATAAAATCTACTTTATTGAAATTCAGGTTAATAATTTAATTTAAGAGCAAAATAAAAGTTTGGCATAAAGTTTTATGAGGTGGATAAAACTACAATACATAAACAAATTAATAAATATTACTTTTAGGTTAAATTAAAGTGACAATTAATAAATTTATATTTGACTCAGCTAAGACACACACACACACAAATGTATATAATTATTTAAATAATATTTTAAACACCTGTATTTCACAACCATTCCGAGGTTGGAAATTAAAAGATTTTTAAATACTTAGACGAGGCTTAAAGAAATCATGTGTTTACTTTTAGGAAATCTTCATGAACTATTATTATTATAATTTTGAAAGATATAAGTAAATAATTTTCACATTTTAGGTAAAATTATATATTGTTTGGCTTTCCCTTTCTTTTTTTTTTTTGTACTCATCTTTGGCACTTTTATTTACACACTATTTACTGCTGTATGACTCCGGCTAATTTATTTCTACAAAATCTACAATATTCAAGTACACCAAAATAAGCGAACTATTTGACGTTTAGTTTAGCAAAAATGTGCCTTTAAGCCAAACAGCCATGTACACCCTTTAGCTCCGGAAAAAATCTCGAAATTGCAATCCCCTAACCAACTTAGCCACTAAAGTCATAAGCTATTGTTATATTGTTGTTTCCTCATTACGACTTCGTTACAATTCGTCTCAAGATTTCCTTGCTTTAGACTACAGACACCTCATTCATCCATTTACTGCATAAACCACTCTTCTACCGCTGCTGCACAACAATTGCTTACGTTTTGCGACCTTGTTTTTACTCTCCTCCCATTATGTACCACCCTTTTATGTACCGCGGTTACAAAATAATTACTTTCCTATTGTAATTAGCCCGCTGGGTTTTTATTTATTTGTTATTTAAAACAATTCATCAAACAATTTTTGATACTCATGTCATTGCTGGGGTTCGAACTCTGATCTTTTGTTTAATAAAATATATATATTGAATATGTTGACTAACTTTTCGTATTTTTATTAAACATACCAGACTTTGTTACTTTTTTATTTAGTACTTTCTTAGCTAAGACACAATCCAAAGCTACAGGGTTGCCAAATTATTCTTCTGTAACAATGGGCCAGTTTAACGGTGTCGCAATCGTTCGATCATTCGCACAATTACATTCAAAACAAAAACAAATTTTAAAAAATTGTTTATAATAGTTAATAGAATGAGTAACGGTGATAATAAATTGAAATGTATCTATAGATTTAGTACTGAGAAAAGAAAACACAGTGGTTTCTCCCAATAAATTTATATATAACATTTCAAATTTTATGAACAAAATAATTTTTGCTGTTTTTTTGCGAGATTTAATGTTTGTGTTCTTTGAAAAGGGAGGTATGTTTATATTTCATATACTGCGGTTGCATAGTCGCGAATTTGTAGCACAATTCTCCAAAATCCCTACAAACATTTAATTTTAACCTATTCTTTACCAAATGAAATAATTGCTTAATTCACAAAACCTTGTATCCGTGTATACTGTGTATTGTTCAATTAAAATACAATAGTGTATGCTTGTTGTTGGAAATTTTCATATAAAATTTCAATACACAATTTTATTTTGCATGTTTTTCAAAAGTTGTATTGGTAATCGTGTTATCAACTACATGTGAATTCCATCACATTGAGAAGAAGAAAATAAACAAAAGACATTTGTATTGTTGATGTTAAAAATTTGTTAACAAAAAAAAAGAAAAATTGAAATTAATTGCTTTTTTCAGTCCTATTGTCCAATTTACTTCCTGAAAACCTTCTCCTGAATACTTAGCTTCTTCTTCTTATTTGCTTTTTGACATTTAATATACAAAATAAATTGATACGATAATACACTACGTGTTCACAAGCATAAAAACAGAAAGTGTATTCAATACACAATACAAGATTTTGTGAATTAAGCAAATAAAAGCTGCAAAATATAAAATGATAAGAAATCCCTGAAAAATAGTTTTTACCTTTTCAAAACACACGTTTTTTTTTTAAACTACTTTTTTATCTAGAACTTTAGTTATTTGTCCCCGATCTGTCCCCAACTTTTTAAACATCTAATTGTAGATTTTTTCCCTCTTTAAATGAAAAGATATTGTATCCGGGGGACTTTTCACATTTTCGCATATGGATGTGATTTGCATCGCCATCCTACGAAAACTAATAATAAATCACATTTTGTTTTGTACTATTTATTTATAAGGATTTTTTTTTTCAAAATAAAATTCTAGACTTTAAAATGATGCCGAAAAGTTTGATACCGAAAACTTTGGTCCACGGAGCTGAGATGATCAAGCATGCATAAGTGTCAATAAGTGAATTATCGAAGGTAGCATGTTTATTTGTTTTTTTCTGCGTGCGTCAATCACGGCTAAGTGACTTAACCGATTTTAATGAAATTAGAAAAACGAATAGATATTTGTAGGGTACTTATAATTTTAATTAAAAATAAATCGATTTTACCGAAATTCAAAACATAAATAGATTCTTATCCATATTCGTTTCCAGTATGCAATTTTTCATTAAACTAGTAAGAAATTTTTGTTTGCCAGAGGCGTAAGCAATGTGGCATAGCTCCAGTTCGTGGGGATGTTTATGTTGGTTACGTTTTGTTTAAAATTGCTAATAACGCTGGATTTGCATTAAAAAATGGCATAGTGTAAACGTGGACATACTTAAATATTTATGCAAAGCGTAGAATATTCAATGTTTGTTTTGCAAAAATAAAATGCATCTTAACCGATCTTAACAAAATCAGATTCTAAAGATTTTATAAAGATACTTTCTTATCTATAAGTTCCATATAGATTTAGTACAATTTTTTACGTGTTCCGAGTAAAGCCTCATACCAAACAAGGCTATAAATTATTAAACAGTGCCTAGAAGGGCCCTTAAATTAGAACTAGACAACGCCGAGTACAATAAGCTAGTAAGGATATAAAATAGCTTAGATAACAACATTCACAACGAATATCACGTATTGTTCAAATACAGATCTTTCAAATAGGTTTTTTTAAGTTCATATCCACTTATTTCTGGAGCCCGAAACTTACAAAGAAAGAAAACAAGTAGTTTAGGTGAAGGAGTTTTATATTTGCTTTTATATTTAATAGATATAAACATTTTCCTTTACCTTATTACCTTATATAACTTAATAATACCTCATATTTTATTAATTGACTTTGTGTAACTTTTTAAATAAGTTTTTTTTCAGTGTATATTTCGAATGAATTAAAATGGAATAAATATTTACGCATTGAATTTTATTATAGAAATACTTTATTTTAAAAATTTTAAATGGCTATTGCGGCTACAGTTGTTAACACTTTTTTTTTATAAAAAATTTGCAACTTCAACTTCTTCGGGCATGCTATTAGACCCTAGCTTTAGTCGTTCTGGAGATATAGATTCCTTAAGGAAACCATTATGCAACAATTTGATTAAAAAACCACAGGCTTAAAAAATGCTAAAGTGTTTTTGTTTGCTTGAATATTATACTGAATATTATTAAATCAATATTGAGAATACAGACGCATGAAAATATTTAAAAGTATTTCAAAAAAACTGAATTTTTTGCAATACTGTAACTTATACAAACTGCTATTCTGTTTGAATATTGTTTTTTTCCTTTTTTCGAACTTAGTTTTCATAAAAAGTTGAATTTTATTCTTTTTATTTCACTTCCTTATTTTGCGTTTTTTTAGCTTTTTGCCTCAAGTGTTTGCTTAACGACCTGCAACTTTTGTTTAATACAATCAAAATGCTAAAAGCAACAAATATTTATCATCCCCATCATACGTTGAATAAATCCATGCTTTGCATATATAATTGTGCGGTTTTTTATCCTTTTTTTTGGCTCGCTGCTACTAACAACAAAAACAAATACTTGATGGAAAACTTTTATTCTCATCAACATTTTTGTGTTAGTGTATGCGATTATTATAATGCTAAAGAGCTCCTCTTGATGCTACCTTATTTCTCTTGCCGCAAACAGCAGCAACTGCAATTCGCAAGAAAAACATAAATTTGACCTAAATCTGCTGTTATTATGCAAATATGTTTTATAGTGCAAAGGAATCTGTTGAAATGTGGCAACATTGTATATGTATCGAATAGTAGTGAATAAAATAAGGAAAGAAATCAAACTTCATATCTGTTTAAAAATTTTGAGTATTTCACTTCAAAAATATAGGTCTTTCGCCATTGGTTATGTAAATATCAATATGGAAATGTGACTTTAATATAAATTAAAAAATTAATGAGTAAAATAGAGAAATCTGCCAACAATGCATTTAACCTAGATTTATATGAAAAAGTGTGTTCGATATAAAGCTTTTTCAATTTTCTATAATTGTATCTCATATGAATATTGATTATTAATACTGATTGAATATGAATTTGTTAAAATTTAATAATTATTAAAGCAAAGATTGGCCCTTGTTAAGTACATTTGTGATAAACTATCTCACATAGATTTTAGAGTTTCTTCCCATGCTAACTTAAACGTTCACACGGCCGGCGTATAACTACAGTATACGTTCTTTATATAGGTGACATGTTTGAGTGTTATAAAAAAGTAAGCTGTGATCTTTAGTTAAAGCAATACACATACACATAAGATATTTTTGTTAACCAGAAGTGTACGAAATAAATTTCAGCAATAAATGAATTTAAATTCAAAATTAATTAAAATAAAATTTTTATTTAAACGCAAACGAACAAATATGAAAAACTTCATTTCACTATCGCAAAAATAATAATTTTTTCTGAAGCCAGTCTGCAGAATCTTTTTATTCATTTTGGAATGTTTGCATAAGTGTGACAAGATAATCAGAGATTTCTTATGACGATATCTGAAGCTCTTTAGAAAAGAGGGCATTACTTATAATCAGTGTTGCCGTTTGATTACATTTTTAACATTTTTTGTAACTTTTGAAGGCTCCACGTAACATGTATAGTTTTGTTCTATTGGGCCAAAGTTTCCTAACTTCTGGTACAGACACGAAATAAAGTAATACCACTGAAAGAGTCCTTGTTTTATTATTTGCGGTAAGAATGTCTCTTAACATATCAACATTTCTTAAGATATCAATTTGATTTTAAAAACAACGGTAACCTGCCATTGCAATCAAAATCCAAAAAAAAAAAAAATAATAAATAAATTAGTGAAAATTTACTTATTTTCGGCTTTTTGGTTCTTTTTAATTTAATTTCTATACATTTTTAGAAACTAATCTTAATGTTAATTTGGTGAGACTAAGTTCACACACAACTTAAAGCATTTCTTTGTCGTTATCTTTGTAACTCGCCTTGTACATTTGTTATTGCTTTTGTGCAAATTAATAAATTAGTTTGAAATAAACAAAAAAAAACATTGTTGAAAATTTACCCTGTTCAATTCGTGAGAAATCGCAAAATGTTTCTTGATTCATGTTTAGAAACAGCAAAATGTTTCTGGCAACAATTCTATCCAACTGCAAAATAATATGAGCAACATTTTGTGCTGAAAAATAAGCATTTTGTTTAAACTTGCGAAAATTGTTAGCAACTTTAGTTATTCTGCTTGAAAAATTTGACAAGTGCCGGATTATATTACAGAAAAATTGTCAGTCATTTATGTTGAAGTTTTAAGCTAATAAGGCTCAACCTTTTCTTTAATAATAAATAATTTGTACAGTAAATTCTATCGAAACTCATTCATTGAAAGAAAAAGGTAAAAAGGATTTATTAAAAAAAATCCTACTTCAATTATTTTTACTGAATGGCGAGAGCATGCACTTTTCCATCCCGTAATATTGGTATTGAGTCCTAATGTAAGCAGAGTTGCCACACAAGAAATTGACTTCCTACCAATAATTTTCAAAAATCCTACCAAAATCGTTCACAGCCTACCAAAAATTTAAAAATGCATTTTTTGCACATAAACTCTGTTATACTCATTTGGTTTTTTTCCGTAATTGTTGAGATGGAAGTTTATCTTTTTAGAATGAACACCCATCCCTTTCCTGAAGCCAATCAAATTCGCTCAACCATTCGGTTCTAAATTTTCTTTTGACTGTTTCTTTACAATGATCACTAAAAGTATTATATTATTTAAAAATGTTTTAAAACAAAAATTTTAAGAGTGGTTTTACCTGGTTGATGGTATGTCGTCTTCTGAAAATAAACCTTCACTCAAAAATATTGTTAATTTCAATTTCATAATATTGTTCGGATTTCTTAAGCCATGGTTATAGCTTTAATCATCTCTATGCAAAAAGCAGAGATGTTTTTTATTTCACCTAAGATAGTTTTTGAAAACAGTGGTAGCACTATTCAAAGTTATTGTTTATTTAATTCAAAGTTACATTTTTTTTTTTTTAATTATATGTACTGAATTTCTAAGGAGAAAAATTTACTACTATTGCTACAGGAGGAAATCCTACCAAAAATTTAAAAAAAATGCAACAAACCAACCAAACTACCAAACCGTTTTTTAAAGTCGAAAAACTACCAAGTTTGGTCCGATTGGACCAAAGCGGCAACGCTGAATGTAAGACCACATGAGTCTCACTGGTATTAAATTTTTTTTATTTTTGTTTTGTTTCAGTTCAGTAAAAAATTTGTTGCCTTGTTATTTTTTCTGAAATATGGAATAAAACCTTTTCTATATTTTATATAAATTACATTAATTTACTAATTAGTTAAGGGAATTTTTAAAATGTAACTTTAAATAAAAAAAATTAAGGAGAAGCGTAATTTTTCCTGTCTTTTCCTGGCAACACTGAGCAAATATGCTCATATACGCCAATAAATGTTTGTGTAAAATTAGCAACAGAGCATTTGACCACCAATTCGTTAAGAGTCAGTTATTATAATATATAATGATTTGTGATAGGAGTAAACGTTTTAAAAATACAATTAAAAAATTAATTTAATTTCTAAATAAATGTTTCAACTAAAATGTATTCGATGTGAACAGAGATTTAAAAAATGAATTCCATTTCGCTGCCTAAATTCGAATGTTCTCTTTACAATAAATTAAAATTACTAAGTAACTTATGCCTAACCGAAGATGTATAACTTAATTATAAATTTAAGTCGAGGTATAACTGAAAAATATTTTTCCTATAAAATTGCTTAATTGCCTTTCTCTTTAGCTAATGATATACTTTAATAAAATATCCATTAAAAAAGTTTCTTGAAAAAAACTTATTCAAAATAAAGTATTGTGGAAACTATTGAAGTTTGACAACAATGCTAATATTTTATTTATTTTAATTTATGTTGGTCTTAAATAATTTCTTAAATAGGTACCTGTTTTACATAAAACCAAGAAATACGTGACAAATTCACTTTTTATTTAAATATTTTAAATGTCCTCAAGATTTCTTGCGTTCAACATTTTCCACAATTTCCCCTATTGAAACCTGTCATTATTTGCCATTACTTCACTTTGCTGTCAAGTTTTTTAAAACATTTGAAGAAAAATAATTCTTGCAAAATGTCCTTTAGGGATACATGAAAAAAAAATCATACACTTTGTAGCAATTGTTTGTTATCATGTCTGTCCTTTAGTACTTTATTCTCTTCGGAGTTACAAGTTTGCAAACATCACAAAAACAAAAAAAAAACATACTTGTATCAGTGTATGGATTGTTGTAAGTGTGATTATGAGTTAAGAAAATATCATTGTTGATTCTAAAATAATCCTTGTTAAAGTTTTCTCTTATCCTTTTTTAATGCAGTTGTAAGTAAAATCCTGTCTGAGGAAGCAGGCGTGTATTTGTAGTGAAATGTTTCAGCACATATTCTTCATGTACCTTTTGGGGATTAATTTTATTAAAAAATAGTATTTTTTAACTTGATTTACGGTAGAGTTTATTCACTCTGGAGTTGAAGATTAGTATAAAAAAATAGAATTTAAGAAATAAAGTTTCGATAAATTTTTATTTATTCATAAGAATACATAATATGTTATCCTTTTTGGCGTATTTTAATTTAGGGGAATTTAATTTTTTATAATTTAAAAGTAAAAAAGAAGGAGTGATTTATAACAAAAAAAAACGAATTTTTAAAAAAGCCAAAGCAAAACAGACAATCTAAGATACAAAAATTATATCTTAATTGAGGATTTCAAACTTAATTTAAATGCTATTGTTTTATTTATTTTAGTTTCATTTGATGCAAAATGCTTTAATTTTTAATTTTTTTAAGACTGCAGGTTTTGTATTTTTTTTCTAATAATGCCTTTTGAGCAAGCAGCAATCTGTAAAAATCCTTAAAAATAAAACTTCAATTGGGATTCATTACAACTCAATAAATTTTTTTCCGATCAAAACAGCTTAGCCATTTATAATGTGTAGTAATGGACTACAATTTATTTCAATCGTACAACCTTTGACCCCGGATATTTCTTAAAATAGACGTAGGGCGCCCGCCGGAAAGATATACTACTTTGTTTTGCCCCCATATGGTTCATGTTTGGCAAATTTATTATGGCAAAATATTCGATAAGCCAACGTGTTTTAATCGTTTAAATATTTTATAAAAATCTATCAACGACAATTGTGAAAATGAGAAAGTCACGTAAAATTTTTGAAAGAAACAACGTGCCACCAAAACGGACTAGTTATCGTGTAGTGAATGGTTTAAAAGAAGAAGGATCTGTAGGTTATAGGCCCAAGAATGCAGAACGAAGTTCTGAAAGATCGGCTGAAAACATTACTACTGCTCAAGGAAGTATTCAAAACAATCCGTTAATGTCAATTCGACACAAGAGCCGTCGCCGTGCATATGCTAATAGAATGTTACAGCTCGCCAATGAAAACCCTGATTTTCATGAAAAAATCATAATGATTGACGAGACACATTTTCATTTCGATGGATATGGGAATAAACAGAATAGTCGGTTCTGGTCAGTGGAAAGCTCTCAAATTACTCATCGGTCACATTTGCATCTAAAGGTGACAGTCTGGTGTGCAGTTTGGTCAGGAGGAATGATTTGACTTTACTTCTTTGAAAATTAAAGTGGTATAACGGTAACGTAAGCGAGGAGCAATATCGTTTTATGATTGAAAACTGTTAAACGCCACAACTGCATGTCTTGGGCTTGATTGGTATCAACAAGGCTGTGCCACAAGACTGTGCCGCATCCAACCAGGTTTACAATAAATTTGCTGCGAGACCTCTTTCGACAAGATATTTCAAAAAATGACGATATTGTTTGCCCTCCACGGTTGCCTGATTTGACTATTCCGTGGGCATATCTGAAAAGCAAGTTTTATGGAAAAAAAATATTCCTGATGAAAATTAAATGAAAAATGTTCTCTATAGTACTCGCATTAGTGAGGCCAACAGAGGCGGACATATAGCTGATATTGTATTCCATACATAATTGTCGATATTAAAAAAAACATTTGTCAATATAAGATCCTTTCTGTTTTATTTAACCAAAAATTATAAACAAACAAAATAGTACCGGCGGATACCCTGCATAAGCTAAAAAAACATAAATTATCTGGTGAATAACCGAAATGAAAGAAAATTACTACTTTTTTCGTGGGACCCGCTATTTAATCTATAAAATTGCAATAGAAACTTTAAACATTTTTAAAACAAAAACTTGTAAAAGCCAGTATTATTTAAGAATACTAGAATCAAATTTAAACACGTTTTTTTTCTGCCGATGAGAATTTCTAACCCCTTTCAAAACACTGTTTTACAGTTAAGCTAAGGTGCAGTCAGATATGCCAAATATTTCACCTTAAAGCATAACTACTATTTTAACAATTGTTTACTCATTCTTCAATATTTCCTGACACGTATCATTGGGATTAACGATTTAAAATACACTAAGTATAATATGTATTTGAGAAGGACAAGAATTTCTTTTCATAATTTAGTGGTTATGTCTTTTTGATCAAAAAATCTCTAATAAATTTTTTGAATAATTCAAAAGAAATTCAAGTTTTTCAATATATTTAAAATACTGTAATTTGCAATTTTCACAAAGTAACTTCTTTGCTAAAAGTTGTTGTTTAGAATGATAAATTTAAAAAATGTAAATTTTTACCTTTTTCTTAATGGTATTCTTCAAAATTGATCTAAGACTAAATATCGAAAGTACGAAATTAAAATAGAGTAAATCAAATTAAATCTTGTGTAAGAGAAAAACTTATGTGCAATTTAACGTCTAATAAAAAGTATAGAAAAACTTCTTTGAACAGAAAATCAAGGGAACATTTCACCGTATTCAGTACAACTTATGCCTTTATCCTTTAGCCTTATCTCTACTAATTAATCGAGAGGTAAAGACTCCTGAAGCCAGTCCATATCTCCTGATATTTTATGAAAATTAATTGGAAATAAATAAAAAAAAATGTTTATATCAAAAGGTGAACATCCGTGTGCGAGCAGATTTTCCTTTTTCAGAAAAGTAAGATTATAATCAAAGAAGCAATGTGCACCTTTTTTTAACTGGCTTATATCCATATGTCAGAATTTATAATAGTTATAGAAATAAAAATCCGCCTTCTGCGAGTTGAATACAAACGATGTGTTTTCTACGATTTTGGGTCACCTTTTAATTCCAAATTTTTTGTTTATAGTATTTGCTATTGAAGATTTAAAGTGTCTGCCCGTTGAGCTTCAAGAGATAAGACTATATGCCAAAATCTGATTTTCCATAAGAATATCGTTCCTATGAAGACCCCTTTAATTTCATATTTTATGTTCAGTGTTTTTTGTTTAAGCGGGTATAATAATACAACTTCTGTGAAATTTTTTTTTTAATTTTCAGTTATGGAGGGCCTGTGTCCGATGAACAGATAGTTTACGTTTTTACCGTTTGGGTTAAGAAACACTATCAAGCTACCAATTGTATTTGTGCGCTGCAAGACCTACGCCGTTTTATCTAAGTTTATTTAATATCGGAGGTGGGAACTGAAGTGATTTCTGTTTAAAAAAATATTCCGGTCCTTCTTTTAATACTGAGCTTTTTTTTAAATAAATAAATAAAATAAATTTCTTATGAAGTCGGTCTACAT
This sequence comes from Gymnosoma rotundatum, assembly GCA_916610165.2. Lineage (NCBI taxonomy): Eukaryota > Metazoa > Arthropoda > Insecta > Diptera > Tachinidae > Gymnosoma > Gymnosoma rotundatum. The sequence continues at coordinate 79,890,046 of OU744340.1, forward strand.
GGATATTTCTGCTCATTTAAGTGTGTTTGCATAAGTAGTAAATTGCAGAAAATGCTAATTATCATATCCAAGTGTTTATAACAAATTCGTTATTGTTTTTAATCTAAGAAAAGAAACCTTGCAACGTCCTGTTGATCAATACTCTCTTTCTCTGGTTTTATGTGATACAACCATTGTCGCCGTTTTTTACATTTTTTTAAGTTTTGAAGGCTTTTTGTAACATATCTAATTTTGTTATATGAGGCCTAATTTTTATTACTTTTGGTACAGACAAGAAATTAAGTTATATCCCTGAAAGAATACTTGTTTCATTATTTAAGGTAAGAATATCTCTTATCATATCAACCTTTCTTAACATATCAATTTGATTTTAATAACAAAGGTTGACTTAACTGCGAATGCAATCAATATCCAATATAAAATATTAGTTTGAAATGAACAAATAATAACATTGCTGCAATTTTATTCTGTTCAATTAACCCTCCGATGAGTGAAGAGGTCCCTAGGGATCTTTTTGCCTTTTCAAAATGAAATTACTCCTACCTCAGCCAGTTTTTTTTACAATAGTCTTTAGAAAATTCAAGCAAAAAAAATTAAAAAAAATATTTTTGTATATAGAATTTAGTTTTAAACAATAAAAACAAAAAAAAAATAAAAAAAAAATTGTTATATGAAAAAAACATGATTTACAAAAAACGTCCGTATGGACCTGCCGTGGAGTTCAGAACTGTCACTCATCGGAGGGTTAATGAGACACTACGAAATGTTTGTTATTTCATGTTTACAAACAGCAAAATGTTTTTGGCAACAATTCTTTCCAACTGTGAAATAAAACTTTCGAAAATTGTTAGCAACTTCAGTTATTCCGCTGGAAAAATTTGACAGCCGTACCAATACCAATAACGAAAGTTCTCTTTTAATTTTCTATAGAAGGTGCCGGATTATATTACAGAAATATTGCACATAATTTTATGTTGAAGTTTTTGGCAAATAAGGCTCAAATTTAATAAGGCAATTTCAGATAAGAAAACTTTACTTGCGCAAGACTTGTGCTTGTGGGTGTAAGAGGAAAGGTCGGTTTAAAGGGGTAAGAATTGCCGAGATTTGAGTACAGACTTGCTTGTAATTGGCAATTCCGTTTCTGCTGTCATTTTTGTCTTGGGATTTAAGTATATCTTTAACTAAAATATTTTTTTTTTTCAACTTTTATTTTTTCCACTTTCATAATTCAGAAATGAAACAAAACCTCAACAAATTAAGAAAATTCGGATATAAGAAAATAAAACTTGCTCAACCAAGTTGCTGAATGTAAACATAAAAGCAAGTTCAAAAAAAAAAAAAAAATTAAAGCTTTACTTGAGCAAGTGAAGTTGCCTAATCTGAAAGGGGCCTACAATATTTTTAAAATAATTCGTATAGTAAATGCTATCGAAGATCAAACTTTTAAAGAAAAGGGTAAAACGTATTTACTTAAACAAATTTTGTTGAATGATGAGAGCATGCACTTTTCCATAGCGAAATATTAATATTGAGTCATAATTAAAATCCTCATGAGTATCATCGGTATGGAGTAAAATTTTTTACTATTTTTTAAGGAAAAGTCTAACTTTTCCTGTTTTTGCTTTGCAACACTGAATGGATACATCATACAATTTACAACAAGTTGTAAAATAATTTTGGACTCAAAGCAATAATTACTAAACAAACTTCGAAGAAAATTTAATTTTTGATTTTAACCAAAAATGTTTTTGTTGTATATTGTTTCTGTGCAAAAACCATTAAACCAATGTACGGTAGAAAATAAGTTCGCATATAGTTGATATACATATATATCATTACCATATACATATAAAATTTACCTCTTTTTCCTTCTTATAATATTACCCAAATTTTATTCGTAAACAACTTTTTTTATATAGATATCTATTTCAATTTTTATTTATTTGCAATCAATCACCTTTCAGCCATAACTATTGAAATTTATAGCTGTATCATATTTCTTATGCATTCATACAGAACATTTTGCTTCAATAAATAAACCAGACATTTTGGCATCACTCCAAAATGTCTAGCCCAGCGGCAAAACCAACACAAATATAAGAACAAGAGTGCAAATAAAATAAATAATAAAAACATTGTGTTATAATATTAAGTCTACATATGAGACAGTGTAAGTGTAAAGGATAAGATTATGATAAAAGAAATCCCTGTAACATTAAGCAAAGTCCTGTCAACTTATTATTGCAACATTAAATTATAAATAAAAATTAAGAAAGAAATAAGAAGTTAAATTTGTCAATAACCTTTGTAATGGCTGTGGCACAACATTTTTTAATTCCATTTCCTTATTGGCAGCATTATTTTTCTCAGCACTATCTGTGCTGGCTGTTGTATGGGAGCGTGAGACAGGCAATGTTGCCATATTATCACCACCTTCAACATCGACGGTAGCCACTTTAACTTCTCCACCGTTACCCATATTTTTCGCTTAATTGGATTCTTGTTAATTTTTTTATTATTATTTTTTTTTTTTAAATCACTTTACTTGTGCTTTAGTTTTGTTTATGTGTTTGAAAAATAAATTAAAATTTTATTAAAATTTAATTTTTTTTTTTAATTTTTCTATTAAATTCACATGTTTTTTGTTTTAGTTGTTTAATTTGGACGTTTGTTTTAGAATAAAATTGGTTTTGTTTAAAAATTTTCGTTGTCTTCAATCACGTTTTAACTGTATTTTCATAATGAATTAAAATTATTATTTCCTCTATTCCTTTGGTTGATCATTTCTTTGTTAATTTTTTTTTTTAATATTCTGTAAATGTGGATTCAAAGTTTTTCTAAAGGTTCTCCGGAAATTATTTTTTTTTTAAATATACTAATGCACTGCTCCTCTTTACATAAATTACTCTCTCACTCTATCTCTCTTGTTGGGATTGTTTTTATTGTGTCTCTCTCAAGGACATTGTTCTTAAAGCATCAGGAAAAAGCAAACAATGTAGCTTTTTCGATTTGAGTTTTTTTATCCAAAAGTTTTGTATGCTTTTTATCTTTGAAAAAGCTAGAGAATACGTTAAATTTTAAAATGAAGCTGCCTGCTTTTTTGGAATAATTTTAAAAACAGTTTATAAACAATTATAAACATTTTGCCCTAGATTTTGTTTTTAATTTACATATTTTGATTGGAGATATATTTTTTTCTTTAGCTGTAATATTTTCGTGGGTGTGTCTTTCGAAATATAAGAAATTTTTCGACATTGCTTTTTTAAAGGTACAGACATTTTATTTTCTTAACTTTAAAAATACACAAAAATTTGAATTTTATAGCTGATTCTAAATCAAAGTTCTTCTTCTAACGTGTGTGTGCAAAAGAATTTCGTTTACTATTTTTCATCTTGAATGAATACAAGTCGTATTTTGCGTGTTATTCTATTTCGTTTTGCTCTCATAGTAAACTAACTACTACACAAATTCTGTAATTGTCATATATTCAGGTATATGAGCATCATTTTAACACCCTCTTCCATTAACAAAAATACCCAAAATAATGTCAAGAAATAAAAAGAAAATAAACCACCCTTGTAATAATGTTTGATCTCGTGTGTGTTTTTATATGTTTTCAAACCATGTAGGTTTTTAGGCAGTAAAAGGCCTTTAAGGCCCAAAAGGCCAAAAGAGAATTTTATTAAAATAAAAGATATTAAAATATTATTTTGACAAACATACCAAATATTTTGATTTATGGCGTTCTCCACAGTTTTATCTATTCTATTTTAATTTAAAATATTAACGTAAATATACTTTACACAAATTTTTGGAAATTATACCCGAGACATCCCTCCTGGGCTGGTTATTTTGCTTTTGATATAAAAGGTAATTTCGAAAATTCTCCAACCCTCAAATTATTCATCAGTCACCTTTGAATCCATTAAAAGTGACAGTATGGTGTGGAACTTGGTCAGAAAAATCCTTGGACCTTTTGAGCTTTGATCTTCGAAAATTAAAATGACGTAACGGTAACTATGAATGGTGAGCAATATTGTGATATCGTGAAAACTTTTTAACGCCAAATCTGCATGTTTTGGACTTGATTAACATGTGCTATGAACAAGACGGTTCCATATAGCATACAGTCAGAATTACAATGGAATTGCTGGAAAGACCTCTTTCCCCACAAGTTATTTCAAGAAACGGTGATGTTAATTGGCCTCCACAGTCACCTGATTTGACCGCTCGGGACTTCTTTTTGTGGGGATATAAAGCAATTTTTATGTAAACAAACCAGAAATGCTTGAGGAACTTTAACAAAATATTCGAAAAAAAATTAACGCGCGAAATGTGTGAGAATGTAATGAAAAATATTCTGAAAAGGGCACGCATTTGTAAGGCTAACAGAGGTGGACATTTCTCTGATATTGTATTTCATACATAATTGGCGACATTAAATAAAACATTTATCAATATAAGATCCATTCTCTTTCATTTAATCAAATATTATAAACAAACAAAGTGGTATAGCTTCCCCGCTGACACCTGTATAACAATAATGTACAGATAAATAGAAACCTAATTTTTTGCAAATTAGCTCTTCTAGATCGCTTCGAAGACGCGATTTGTCTTTAAATAAACAAAGTCCTTGCTACAGTAAAGCAAGTAGATAAGAGCAAAGCCAATTATTTCGGCTTTGCTCTTTCTCATTCAGAAAGTAATTAATTGTTTGAGTTTTGTTCATATAGAAAACGATTAAAAATTTTTAAGAAGTTTTTGTTTATATCTAATAGTTTATTTGATGTCATGGGGGGTTTTGAATTGAGCCATTATTTAATTCTTTTAAGTAATCTAAAAATATCAATATTTTTTGAACATTTTGAAATGTTGATTTGGCTTAAGTTGAGTTGAAGCCAAGAAATCAAAAATCAATATCTAAAATAGACAAAAGCAGCTTACGAGTTATAAGATTTATACGAATATCCCAGTATTCACCATTTCTGTTTACTGAAAAATATGTACTTCAATAAATTTTATTTTTTATACGTTTTTAATCTTTGTTTTAATAAATATATTTTATATAATTCAGAAAATTAACAAACAAAAGATGTTGATTTAATCATCAATAAAACTGAAGGGCCCAGTAAAATATTTATATAAATAAATACACCTTGACAACAGCCCTGTAGTGTAATAGATAAAATATTCACTTCAATATCCCGGGCCGACCTAGTGACCTCTCTGCAAAATATATAAACTCTCTAACAAACAAACCCCTGCAATTCATAAGAAACTACGAAAAGTAACAACAATTCAAATAAATTCCTTTGACTAGGCTTTAAATGCAAAAACAATTTCTATACAAATCACATTAGTTGGAAAAGTAATTGTTTGAATTTTAGTGTGGCCTGGTAACTCTATGGAGCGAAAGAGCAAACATACTGTTTTTAGTTTTCTCAGCGAGTAGCGAGATAATAAAGAGCAAAAGGAGTCTTTATGTTGCACTCAAATATAGATTAAATATTAAGGTAAAAATATTCTTTATTATGATTGTACACACACAAACATATTTATTACTTTTGTTTGTTTCTCGATGTGTAGGTGATGGTAGTGTGGTGGTTTACAAGGACTACGGCACCAAAAAAGCAAAAAATACCAACTCTGAATAGATGTTATATTGGATGCTTTACATAAATGAAAATATTATTGTACTTGTGTGTTTGAGCGTGTATTATTGTATAGTGTTTTTATTTTCCTTTTTAATCCTAGACTAAATTTAAAACTGCTGCAGTAGTTGTTCATTGTTATTATTTTATTTCAAAAGGAAACAGCTTATCGTAAGGATGTTGGGTAAATTTAGCCTTTTTTTTTGCTGGTACTTTAGATACCTGAAATGTTAACTGCAAAATATTAACCAAAAGTGTGCTATATTTTTATATATATTAATTAAAATATCTTTATTTTGCTGAATGATAGAAAATTTGAAAAGACAAATAAAAAATTTTTCCTTGCAAATTATTTTATATTTTTTAGTTTTTAATTTCTTAAGGTTTCCTTTACAGGAAATCAATCAAAGCAATTTTTACTGATTTAAAAAAAAAATTTTATTAATAAAAAAATTAACTTTTATTTTTACGATCTTGCATTAACGGTTTCCAATACCTTTTTAATAAAAGATCCAAAGAAAATTGTTTAAAATTTACAACAGTTTAAAATTTTTAGTTAAAGTTGCTCAATTTTAAATTTTTGTTTACAATGTCTGGCACCACAAGCAAAACTCTGACAGAATATACAATATTTTTATACCCTTCACTACAAGAAAAACGGTATATCTAAGTTTGTCATTCCGTGTGTAATTTCAACAATATTCATTTCCGTCCTCATAAAATTTACATATTCTGGCTTCTTATGCATAGGGAAGTCGATTGAACGATATCCGTCTGTCCGTCCATGTTAGTATTGAAAAAAAATAAATATGTCAATCGATCAGATATAGTGTCGAAAGAGGTTCTATTGGAAATCAGCATGATCGGTCTATATCCTTTGAGGCACCAGGCAAAACCCCACGCCAACCTCTTATTTTTTAATGTCATTTTGAACTATAAAGTAACTCCAATCAAAAAAAAAAAAATATATGGGACGATAGAGAATTAAAAAATAAGAAAAAACCTCAAGCGAAAAAATTGGCGCTCGCCCATATTTTCCGAGTTACGAGGCTCTAACATTTTCAATTTATTTTAAAATATCAATATGGGTATCATATTAAAGCTTTTGAAGAGATCTTTAAGGAACTACTAAAATTTAAAAAAAATGCTTAACCCATTAAGAGCCGAACTCATTTTTTGGTACCAAAAAAATTTTTTTAATTCTCTGACACCCAAATATTTGCTTTTTTTATTGGGGTTACGTTACTAAACTAGATTTACATTGATGGTGAGCGGTATATAACATTCGTCATAGCCGAATATAGCACTCTTACTTGTTTAATTTTATTTAATGTTTTTTTTTTTTTAATTATTTAATGGAGTTGAAATTTGCAACGTAAAATTATATTTTTGTTTATTTAATATAAAATTTTTGAATTCCTGTTAATTGTATCTAATGTGATAGCGAAATTTTGAAAATTAAAAAATTAATTTTGTGACCTCAAGCTCAATTAAATAATCAAAATTTAAAATAGACAAAAAATATACATGTAGAAATATAAAATTATTTAATTTGATTAATAAAAACGATTAGGACCCACAGACAACAGCGTAAAAAAGTTATAAATTTTCAGAAGTTCAGCCGAAACTTGTGAAATTGAAAATATTATAGTCTTTAAAATAATAAAGCTGTTCAATTTTTTTTTATTTTTAATTTTCTTCTTCATTTGGTAAAAAATTTTTCCCGCCTCATTTCTTATAGTTATTATGTTGAGTAATCATGTCCTTAAAACAATTTTTCTGATTTTTCTATTAATTATTGGTCTAAAATTTATTAATATATTTCCAAATAAAAATATAGTAAGTTATCTCCACTTCTCGAGCCGATTTTGATGGCAGATATACATTTATTCAACGGTGACAGAAGAAAAATGGCGGTGAAGGAAGTTTTACACCAAATACTGAATAATTAGTGGACACAAATTCAGCACAACGACTTTCGGGACCACTTTAGCTTGCAGAGCTCTCAAAATAATTTTAAGTAACTGCCTTAACAGAACGCGAAAATATGGCTCAAACAATGGATTCTTCTTAGTATTAATTTAGGGATTTTTCTCAAGTTTTGCTAATCGCTTGACATTTTTAGAAACTTTCAAAGTTTTGCATTTTAAGTACTCGTAAAATGGTTTATGGGAACATAAACATATCAGTATATTTTACTGTGAGAATATTTGTTAATAACTTTGTCTAAAAAGTACCAAAATCAGAACTTGGACAAAATGTTCTAGATTTGAAACGTTGATACTTGAAAGCAACTTTTATCTCCTAAAGTAATAATACGCACCTATTTTTCAGATGTAAATTTCTTTTTTTAAATGTTATCAATTGTACTTAAAACTGAACATTAAGTAGGTGCCACATGTCCCTTTGATTCTGCATTTGTATAACAACTATTAATCTTTTCTGGTTGAATTTTATTTTAAGACTTTTTTCCCTGTTATATCCACACTTATCAGCATCTTTGGCATGGCTAACAAATAATATTTCTATACACCATGTTTTACCAGTAAAAACAAAAAATGTACTAATTATCCATGTTTAAATGAAGCCTCATATCAAAACAACCAAACTGACAGGAAGAGTGAGTGGTACTTTGAAATACTAAAGAAATAAAAACATGAAAAAAAGTGCAGAAAGGTTGAGTTGAAGATTAAAGAAATTAACAAAGAAATGATCCGGTAGAGGAGATTTAGTTATTCATTTCAGGCAAGTTAAATAAGAATTGAGATAAAAATCTTTGTGGTTTTAAAGTTCTGGTTTCCTTAAATCAATTTCAAATAATTAAATATTTTCTTTTAGATTTTTTTCTGCTTTAAGTATTTCTAACTAGGAGTTATATTTAATTTATTTATTTCCTTTAAATTTTTTCCATAACTTTTATTTGTTTTTTGTTTAGTTTTTTTTCATTATTCTGTAGTTTAATTAAAAAATTTTCTTTAAGTAATTTTTTTTTTCTTCACACATTTGTATTTTTCACAAAATTTTATGTATTTTGTTTTTGCAATTTTTTTTTCTTGCAAATTTTTGTGTACCTTGTATTATTATTTGAAAATATACACATCCGTTTTCAACAATAACACACTAAATATTACGTCTACGACGTTATCCTATCCAACTACAACTGAAAGGAAAATTTTTCACTAAACCATTTCTCTCAATACTCATCAATCCAGCCATCCATCCATTATTGTAAATAAAAGCTTTTTATGCTCGTATTGAGTACTTCTTGAAAATTTTACAACATCAACTGGAAAAATGTACAAGAAAATGTTTCATAAAAATGTAATACACCAGCTTCTTTGATTTAATGAGTTTGCTGCTGAAAAAGAAGGATGCTGTATCCTTTTATTTTGTATTAAAACGATTCTGCGCAGTTGCCATTGTTTTCCCTTAACTTTTTGTAAAAAGTGGATTTAAAATTTATTAACTGTTAATGTTCCAAAAACCAGAAGGAGATGGTTATAAAATTTTATATTGCAAGAAACGAACGAATGCATATTCTCCTGCTGGCAACTATTTCAGTTGCATGTAAAAAAAGAGGGGAATTTTCTGTTTTCCTTTTAAAGTCAGCTTGTTGCTGTTGTTGGCTGTGTTTTAGTTATTTTTGATTTTCAGTAAAAGTAGGACAATAATATTTTTTGTATTTAAACATTTTTGTTGTTTTAGTTTTCTACGTTAGTTGGCTTTTTATTGCATTTGATTTTATTTACTATAAGGATTATTTTACTATAAGAACGATTACATCTACATACATACATACATACATACATACAAACATAAAATGTTTTTGTTGATATTTAAGTTTTGTTTATATTTAAGCTTGATGTAGTGTTTTCTTGTTGGAATTGTTGTCATTTTATTAGTTTTCTTTGTAACATAAAACGCTTTGAGTGGTAATAATGCAACCTCTTTATCTGAGATGCCTTTTGTAAACATTATAAAGATTTTTCAAATAATTTGATTCAATTTAAAATATTGCAGTTTAAGTAAAGATTATTTTTAGGTCATTGTTCTAACAGTAATAATTAGGAAAGAAACTTTTGCCACTAATTAACAATTCTAGATTTCTAACAGTTATTATTTTTAAAAGTACTTTTCATTTTTTTTTTACGGTTCTGTACTCAAAGTGTAAAAACGTAACCTCTTGTTTTGGCTACAATGTCTATTCTTCAGACGATATTTTTTAAATAGAACTCTTATAGCTAGCCACTCGAAATTCTACAGTTGTATTATTATGAAAGCTACAGCAGTAAACAATAAATTAATTAGGTTAAAAGTTAGAGGGTGTCCCCGTAGAAAAGACTTCTAAACCGCGTTGGGTAGAAACTTAAAATTTACACTGAGTATGTCCGCTACAAGGTTAAGTTAAATATAAATGAGTTAAATATAAAGAGCGAAGAGATATAAAATTCCATTCAAAATTTGTCAACTATTTATAGCCAAAATGTTAGAAGTTTGTGTTGCATTATTCTAAATTAACTAGCGGATGCTGATTACAAAAACAGAAGAAACACTTTGGTTTGTGTGTGGACTTTGTTTAACCTGAATAATATTGATATGAATACTTTTCTGATTCTTATTTAAAAAGTTAGTTGGTTAAATAGATAATGTTTACACTGTATACAACCTAAGTTAAATAGACTCCAAAAATGCTGATGAAGGATGTTGCGATCCAGAAAAACCAGCATTAAATTCTGCTGGTGTCTTATTTTTCCTGTTTTCTTTAAAAAACACCCGCTTAAATTTGTAAATAATTCTGCTTTCATAAAAATATTGAATTTGTGCTAAAATTAATATGAAAAAGGGAGTGGTAAAAAATTCACTTATTTTATTCGCTGAAAAGTGGAAATATTATATAACTGGTTTTGATATTTTAGAAAAAATAGACAAATTATTGATAAGACTTGTTTAATTATTAGATATTGACTTTTAAATGTTATACTGTTAAAATTTCTAAATATGCAATACAACAACGCCGTGTTAAAGTGACAGGACCTTTTCATATTAAGCGACCAGTTTCCAGTCGGTTTTTTTTCTCTAGGGCTTCTCTTTTAAACGTCATTCAGAGTCAACGGCTAATGCGATTAAAATAAATTATACCTCATTTCAAAGGCTACTAAATAGCGCGTCGAACAATGGCTTATATGTTTTGATCGAATAAAAAGTGACTAAATTTTCATGAAATACTTAAAGGTTTACACCGATTGTTTTCATTTCACAAGATATTTTGTTTTAAAAAATAAAAATAAATAAATAATATCCTTTTAAAATTTTCTTAAATATTCCCTTTCATTTTAAGAACTTTGCAATGATTATGCATGAGATATAAAAATGTTTTAATAAAATAAAAATAAGAGAATTAATAAAAAATTATCTATCAAAACATACTAAACGAAATAAATAATTATTTAGTGGGTGGTCCGAATGCAATTGTGTACTTAATTTTTGTAATGGCACCTAAAATATTGGAAAGGTGTTAAGTGCAGCTGCGATGAGGTGGTAAAACGATTACCGGTTGCTTAATGCACTGTGAACATGGTACGCCATCCTGCTAGAACTAAAGATAATTCAAGTTCATATTTTTAAATTCAGGCTAAAAAAAATATCCATAATTATAGTTCTGTAGTTTCGCTGTTGACTTAAGTATCGCTTCCAGCTGCATTATCTACAATCCACACCAAACTGTTCTCTATGTGGATTCTTTTAGCGATAATTTTATTTGCTTAAATAGCCACTGAAATGATATTGAGCCTCGTCAAAAAAGATAAATTTTTGCAAAACATGTGAGGTGAAATTTGTTAGACGAATCTCAAAACACATCTGCAGCATCATTTAAGAAAACTATTTTTAGACAAATGTTGAATACCCTTCAAGATGCACGATGTAGTTTAAGTGACTGTCATATTAAAGCATTATCTCCACATATTAACTGCAAGATCAAACTCTATGTATGAATTGGTTATTTTTTGTTTGCGTATCTCAGAAACACTTCCAAAATCATTTCATAGTCGCTTTCAAGAAGAAAGGACGTACAATTTGTTGATTGGATATTGTTCTATTTTGGTTGTTGAAAACATATGTATGTATGTACGCAGATGGGCAGTAAAAAAAGTTTATACTGATATAGCAATTTCATTTTAAATATTAGTATAATCTTTCCATTTGTGAGTTATTAAATTTAAAAAAAAAATGTTTTCAAAAAACACAGTAATCATAATATTTTGAAAATATTGCAAGATTTTACTAGTTGAAAATTAGTATTTTTTATTTTGATATGAATGATTTCAAAAGAATCGGAAATAATATTTTTTTCGTTTTTGTTACTACATATCGCTGGTCTCATCATGTAGAAAGGCCCTTACTAGATTTTTTACGAAATAGAGATTTTCGTGATTGCAATACGTTTCACACAGATACACCTTGTCACAAAATTTGAATGCAATAGTATCAAAAATAACCATTTTCTAAGCATTTACATTTTTAGTATTACATTGTGATTAATACAGTTTCTATTATGTTTTTATCTTCTCCTGTAAAGTTACTTATATACGAGTTAGGGCCTTTCTACATGAGACCAGCGATATATGCCTTGCATTTAACTTGCCACGAGCATACGATCCACGATAAACTTAAATAAATTCGAAAATAAAAAATTTTCATATTTTTTTCTTCGTAAAAACCCTACTATTGTCAAGTCAAGAAGTAACCCAAAGATGCAAAACTGAATAACTGGTAGTAAAAATCAAATGATTTTCGTCAACCCTAAAAGTGTTAATAAATGCGGCGAATTCACTACCAAAAGAAATTCACCACTCATGCTGAATTATTTCTCACATCTCTACCCAACCTTGCCAAACAACTTTAAAAATGTTCTACATAATGCGACGTAACTGTTTTGTTCTGTCTTCTTTTTTTTATTGTTTTGCTTGCTAAATTCGCAATCACGTAAACTACGCATACACAGACAAAACCTCAATATGTTTTCTGGGATTTTCTTTTACTCCCAAATTCGTAAGGCGCAATATAATTTGTGATATGAATGTTTTGTATACATACAAATGAATTTTAAAAAGTAAATTTATTAATGTATGTGTGTGTAGTAGTTTGTACCAAAATAAAATTAAAAACAGTAATTATGTATATATATGTAGATGGCATAATCCCTTGGTAGGTATGCGACGTAAATAAAATTGATAATATATGAAGTATACTTCAAAAGGATATATTGAAAAATGTTAAGTATAAAGCTTAAGTAAAATAGTAAAGTAATAGCAAAAACAATAGACAAGGCTAAAGTTTAAAGCCAAACATATTGTTGCGTTGCACTTTTGTTCGCTCTATTTTGTATAAAGGATGTTAACCCGTTTAGGTAACCCTGAAAATGTGTTATTTATTTATGCTCAAAACAGGTGTACCTAATATTTTTCTCGAAGACTACAAGGTAACAGTTTAATGCACATTGACCGATACAGCTAGTTGCTGCACTTCTTTTTGTTTGTCGGCTGCTGAATGAATTGTTTAGGTGTAATAAAATTTTTTTAATGGTTTCCCTTCAGAAATTTGACTAGAAAATAAATAATATAATACTCCGTTTCTGATTGATTCAACTGTGTGAAAAATCTACTCTATCATTTGAATATCAGATCCAAATTAATATTGAAACTTTACCAGCTGTTTCATTGTACATATTTTTTTATTTCGTTTTCATATCAGGTAGTAAAATACTTTTGGCAAATGAAAATAAATAACTTTTTTCTTGTCTTATAGCCGCTTGGATAGCGGGAACGTATTGAAAAAATTACATTAAATGACCTAATCATTATCGGTCTTTGATTCGTTTACAGTAGAATAAGCTCTAATCTATTTATATTTCAGTTGCAAAGATTTAGAAACTAGAAAGTATTACTTTGATAATTATGCAAATTTAAATCTTTTTAATAATCGCTTAAATAATAATTTATTCACCCACAACATAAATATTTTCAACGTTGGCTTTTTACCATTTGGAAAAAATTTCACATGACATCAGATAAAAAACAGCAAATATACAAATGAACAATCAAATACACACATACTAGCATACTCACAAAATATTTCCTTTATTGACATTTTTAACTGCATAATTACTTCTAACAGAGAGACACACAAAAAACAAAAAAAAAAAAAAAGAAGGAATTCTGACAGGTACAACGCACACCTATAAACGTTCAAAGCTCTTTTCTGTTATGTGTAGCTAAAGCAAGAATAAAGTTGTACATAGGTGACTATTTACTACCTCTTCACTATTTTGAAATCCTTAATATAAAAATGAAATGCTGATTTGATTCAAACAAACAGTTTAAACTACTCAAATAAGCTTACAAATACTATTCACCAAATGCAGAGGTTAGTTTAGCCTGGCAGCTGTCTTGCCACAGCCCTCTTGTATCTATTAATTAGTCCCTTTGTGCGACGTGCTGGGAAAGAAGAATAAGCAGAGAAAGAAAAGAAAGTCATAACGTAGAAAAAGATAGAAAGATAAGGAATAGAGTAATAGTACAGAATTAAAAAGAACTGTATGCGTAAAGTGTGTAAAGAATATTCCGCCGGATAAGGCACGCTTGCTAAAGAAGGCGCTCATCCCATTGACTGGGTCGCAACTTCCGATTGCAGTCCAGTGAGCCAGCCACTGCACCTTAAAAGGGACTGATTCTACCTGGTCCAGGTGATGATTTACCAGACTCTCGTAGTACCGTTGAGCTAGGTGTCTTAGTCGTATACACCCCAGCGCAGGGCACAGACAGAGGAGGTGTTTAACCGTCTACTCCTACTCGTTCTAACAATATCTGCAGAAATCATTCAAGAGAGACCCATTCTCTTACATTCAAAGAGGGCCAGGTTATTCTTGCGATCCAATATGTCCATTCATTAGACCATCTGATCTGAGCCAGATCATATAGAGCAGCGTCAATATGCTGTTCGCAAGCAAAGGGATATGCAACAGAAGGAGGCAATGGTATCCTCTTCAAACATTGTCCCCTTCTTTGCCAGTTCATCAGCAACATGGTTGCCGAAGTCAGTCCCATATCTCCTCACCCATTTTAGGGTGACTATTGAAACCCCCGACATCCCATTTAGGGATAAGTTTAGATATGGTATCCACACCTTTAAGAGACATAATCGTGGCCTAACTCTGGGACATTTCTATCTGTTAAATTCTTACGTTCAAAGATAAAGTCATGGTCTTTTTTTGAGCTGTGAATCACCTGCTCTAAGATAATCTCCTAAGCGGACTAGAATTTGAATTAGTAATACATGAAATTAAAAGTAAATAATTCAACTTTATCTTTCTTTGAACGGACATATTATTTTTACTAATCACAGCAGATTTACTTAGTTCTATTTTTAGTTTATGTTCATAAAATATTAAGGAGTACAAATTGCATACGATTTAATAAAAGACAAAAAAAACATCCATGTAAATGAGTTAGGACGTAAAAAGGCTTAGAGAAAGAACAAAGAAAATTAAATAGTAAAAATATTCCTTTAATAAAAAAAACAAGATGAGAAAAACACACCCAAAGATTTTTCACTGAAAAAGATGTGACAGCAACAACAATGATAACAAAAACAAAAATAACAATGAAAATAAAAATAAAAACAACAATAATAAATTCTTTTAACATGTGTATTAAATCTTTTAACACTGGATTATGATGAGATTTCTCTTTTCATTATGCCGTAGATGTTTCCTAACAAAAGTAGTGTAGTAGTGCAACAACACTACATACATATGTAGTGGCACAAGACACAAAGAAGAAGACAAAAACCTACTGCAATTGCAGCAAAACTAGCAATGATATCTATTAACATGTGTATAAAAATGTTTGTAAGATTTTTCCCAATTGGAAATATTTTTCCACTCTTTCTTCTTCATAATTTTTTCACACAAACACGCTGAAGTGAAAAGAAACTTTTGTTTTTAAAACAAAAAAAATAAAAGAAAACCCAAACAAACAAATAAACAAACGAAAAAAGTATAAACTTCGTCGTTCATTGACATAATAATCCGTATAAATAAGTAAAAATAATATGACTACAAATGTTGGCACACTTGGCATTCGTTGGCTGTTTAATGAATAAAAATAAAATTTTATTTCCGTTCCAGTGTAACACTATTGCTGCTGCCACTGCTGATGCTACAAAATAAATGGCTTTTAGTCAAAGGAAAATTGTTGTTTGTGGTTTTTATTTTTATCATATACTACTACTATATACTCAATTGCATAATTAAAACAACAACTTAGCGTGTTGTAATTTGTTTTATTTTTAAATAATCTTTAATTACATTTAATTTAAATCAGTTTATAAAATTTATATGTAAAAAACAAAACTTTTTTAAAAAACTCTTTTAGAATTTAGCGGTAATCTGCTAATCCTTACATAACCAGCGCATTATGCGACTAGATGAAACTCTAAACTTTTTCCTTAATCCATCTATTAAAAGATCAATTCAACATCTAATAACGCACATTGGGGATTTTACAATGTGACAAGTCTGATTTAAAAGTATATAGAAAAGTTGAAAAAGAGCTTTGAATTTATATGTTACAATTCTTGGGGAGAAGACGCCTTATTGCTGTAGACACGGGCAATTCGATTAAATGAAAAATTGGAAGCATTTCAATATTTTTAATTTGTAACAAGAACTACATAAAGCATTAATTTAAATGTTATATCTCTTAGTTAAGGGGATATGGGACTTTAAAATTAAACATTTATACTCTTGGGTCCACCTTTGTTTAACCTTTTGCTACGCTTCTGAATTACTTTCATTTATAACAAGTTTTTTAGTTTCTAATTAAAAATCTATTTCCAGTCAAAAAAAATATATGAAAATAAAATCAAAATTTTAATATTTCTGTAAATTCTCTACTCATTATTTAAGAATATGTTGTCAAAAGTATATAGTGTTTATGTGGCCGAAAGAGTCGTTCAACCCTTCTGATAATATAAATATGTATAAATGTGAGCTTTTGCATTTTTGTTTATTTGTTTACTAGCAGTGACCACGACGTCGTCTGCGTATCATTTCTAATTTTCTTCAAATTCAAATTTAACTATGTATTCCAGAGTTCCTTAGACAGTGTTTAATATTTTCCATTTACCAAAAAAAGATTTGACAGGGTGCTTTTACAATTGTCTACGAAATGACCTATTTTTACGAAATTAAAGTATTCTATATTGGAACCAAGGTTCTAGCTGATCTTCTCAATAAATTTGTTCAAATCCATACAGTAGTTTTGACGTGATGCGAACACTGACAGACATACAGAAAAAAATTCTAAAAATAGGTTTTTTGTATTCTATATTGATTATTTTCTAAAGAAACAATAAAATTTTCAAAAAATATTTCATGGACAGAAATTACCCCGTTAAAGTTTTTTTTATATTTATAGATTCTGAACACATCGTTGTGAAATGTTGTACAAGCGTTGACAAGGGCGCAGAGATCAAAAAGTAGAAGTAGGGTTTCCGAAATGGCGACCACAACTTTTAGCCAGTTGTATAAAAGGCGAAAGAAAATCCTAGGATTCGTTTAGGCGTGAAAAAATAAAATAAGACGACGCTTTATTTGTTTTTAGACCATGCACGTAGTGTCATTGGCAGGAGATGTAGAGGAGATGGTACATAACAAAGGGTTCTATTTAAACCCGATAGAACTCATGAACAGTAAAAAATACTGTCAAAACGCGCTCATTTTTTGACATTTATGATTACTTTATTCTGGAATATCTTTACCCAGCAAAAAATATTTAAAAAGGTAATCGAGTGTGGAAATAAGCATTTTTGGCAGAAGTACTTCCCAACTAGATTGCCAACTTAATTATTTTAACAAGGCATGAGACTTTTATAATCAATTACTGAGAATCTATTACATTAATTATTGTAGTAAATAATGAGTACCATTAGTACGATAGTCTCTTTTAATATAAAGAACTAGTTTCCTTACTACTTTCTTTTTTGGAAACTAATGTAATGTGTTTTGTATGCGGGTAACGAAAACCTGGCAACCACAAAAGTAAGGCATTATATGGCAAGTACTTTTTAAGGTAATGTTTAATTTTTTAGATGGGTATGAATAGATTAAGGCTTCAACAGCAGTACAAATGTATCTAGAATTACTTCGAAAATCAGTTACCCATCAATTTTTAGGGATGAAACTAATTTTTCGCTTAACAAAATTTGTAAATGTATAAAACTGCGGCATTTAGAGTAAAAAGATATTACATTCAAAGAAATGTAAATGATTTTTAATTAAAAATATGAACAAAATAGATCCGGACGACATGCGGTTTCAATAGGATGGCGAACATGTCATAAGGCGACCACAATCATCAACTTATGTTTCCGAAACGATTTTCAGTTGATAATTAAATGAAAATTTTTAATAAACAATTTTGTTTATTAAAATTAATTTTTGTGTTATTTTTTAAAGTTCTACTGGGCTCAAAAAAACAGATTTCGTGTTACAGGAAAATAGTTTTTAAATGTTGATTTACTGCTTGAAAAAGAAGCTCCCAAAATATATCTAATTTGTGTAATAACAAAAAAATAATAAAATATGTATTTTATTACCACGCAATAGAATAAAAAATATATAAAATCCCATTTTTAAAAATTTTGGATTTTTTAGTATTTTCGAATTAATATTAATCAATTTTATTTTTTTTTTATTATTTTACTCATATGTGAAGATAACAAATTTCATAGCACGTACCATCTTCAAAATATCTCGTTCACGCAATAGTTTAATAAACAACGCTTTTCACTATTCTTTCACAAGCTTTGAAATTGAAAAATATATTTTTAGAAATAGAAACTAATTCTTCAAGTTAAGAGTAAATTTATAACGTTATTCTTCCTAAAACCTAATTGGAAAAATTATTATTTTTTATAAAATAATTTTACTACGCAATAGAAATTTTTATGCAATTAATTTTAAACAAGAAAACCACATATTGTAAAAATTAATATTTACAAAATAACCATTTTTTAATACTTCAAATTAAAGTAAAAATATTCATAATATTAATGCGTAAACAAAGGCAAGAGTACTACTTTAAATTTTATGAAACAAAAAGCACCACTAAACTTAACGTCACCTACTAAAGTTGTTTGAATTTACAGTTTCTCACATTCAATTACGTAAACTTTATATTTAATTTTTTTATTGAGGATCAAGCAGTGATGAAAACATTTTCAGTTGCTTAAAATAAGTCGAAACTCTCTAGAATTTCTTTGGGAGAATTTTTAATTGTTGACAAAGTTTTTAATAAAAAAAAATCTGTATAATTAAAATGTTACTCCCTGTGATTGTTTGTCGAAATTTCCACATTTAAGGTTTTTTTCAAATAAAATCATTCTTAATTTTATTAATCATTAATATTTTAAATTTATTTTTTTTTTTTAATCACTCCTGGACTATTTAAATTCTTTTCCTCTTCGATATAAAGAATATTTCATTTTGTTTAAATAAATAATTCTTCTATTAACATTTCACCGCATTCCAATTAAATATACAATTATAAATAAGTGCTCCTTGTATTTATAATAAATAGAGTGCAAATGTGCAAGTTTAACAAAGTGTTTTATTTTTTCTGAAGTGTAAAAAAAAAAAAAAACAAATTGAAATGTGAAAAAAATGTGCCGAAATCACAAACAAACATAAATCATGCACCACATCATACACAACATCACATCCAACAACAAAACTAAATGCGCAAGTGGAACTAAACAAAACAAAGCAACAACAGTGTAATTTTCTAATACAAATAACGGAAAAAAATTCTATTGCAAATTACTTTAATAAATTTATGAAAACTTATTTCAATTAAGCATATCATACTAAAAAAATTAACAAAATTAAATATTGTTTTCAACAAACAGTTTATAAATTAAATTGCTTGCAAAATTATAATTTTTTTAACTGCTAGTTCCAATTTTGTTAAGAAATTGAAAATAAAATTAGAAATTAATATTAAATGTATTTTTATTTATTTAGATTTTTTTTAAAAGATTTTTGGTTTTGCTGTGTACCAACCAACCTTCGAAATGGTGGTGTGGAAATCTGTTCCAGTTGTGTGCTGGATTGGTTTCTTTGTTGGTTACTTGAATGTCAAAACATTAGATTTTATATTCAAGATTTGGTTTCGCGCGATTTCACAGTTAAGAAGTGTATAATAATTTTTGGCGGTTTGAACATAAATAAAACATGAGTTTTATGATTTTGTTTAAGAAAATAAAGAAAAAAAAACATTGACTGTAATTAATATTAAAAAATGTATTTAATGGTTTTTAAAAGAAATAGAAAAATAATTATTATTTCTAACGATTAGTACAAAAATATAAAAGGGTGATGTTTTTGCTGCTTGGTTTTTTAGTGTAGACCTTTTTATAATTTTATTGCTATGAGTGCAAATGTTCCTGCCACAATTTGTGGTCACGGGTAAGGAATTAAGAAATTATTTCGTTAATATATCAAATGGCTTTTGTACTGTTTGACTAATTTTTACTGAAAATGAATTATATGGAAAAGCATACAATACCTCTTGTGGAAATTTTCTGTAAGTTCTTTCAAAAAATTTGGCTTCGGTTAAGCAGCTCTAAGTTTGCTGCTGTATACGCTTAGCTAAAAGCTAAAAGTTTGACTAAATTAAGCCGGGCTGTCGACATCCAGTTTTAATATAGACTTGTTCATTCAGACATGTTCATGTGGAGCTTTGTATGAGTGGACATTACTAGAAATTTTTTTCAATCTAAAATCATAACATTCACCGTTCGACAGAGATGTACAAGAAAGCTCGCAAGAGTTGGAAATCAGGTAGAACCCGGTATAAATGGACAATAATACCTCGAATTGAACTAGCTACAGGTTATGGAATCTTAAATTCCTACCTGCCCAAGACGTAAAACAAAGAAAATGATAATTGCAGAAAAGAAAAAAACTCAGACTGTAGAGCATATTGGGTGTGAAAGCTTACACAGCTTTGGCAGTCATATATAATAAGGGGAACTTATGGGGAACCTCGTGGCCTTAAATAAATTATGCCAATTATATAGGAGTAAAGGCCGTCACTTATTAGTTGAAATCCTGAAATCTCTGAAATCTGTCAATCAATCTTTGATACGAAAAAGCTTAACACATTATGTTAATAAAAAATATATTATTGTTATAAATTACATGTGTATGAATATAAATACGTCAAGTTAAATACATTTTTTAAAAATGTAGCATGCGATAAATTTTTTCTTTCATACATACAGTACAAATTGTATAGTAAGTTCCGGACCTTTTTTAACAAATACGATTACAGTGCAAAAACCCCTTAATCTTGGAAACTCAAACCTATTAGGAAAGCAAGAGCACATTTAGAGCTATTAAACTGTAAAACAGCTTATCCAAATTGAATTTGAGATAATTATTATAAAATGCAGAAAATTTACTAAGTGCAATTTTTCTCATATACAATGAGTTCTGTGAGGGATTTTGTTGCTGTGAGCAAACCCTTCGATCTCGGAGAATCAAGCCGCTTGATGCTGTAATCGTATTTGTTAAAAAAGTCCGGAATTTACTATACAAATTGTACTGTATGTTTGGGAGAAAACAATATCGCATGCTACATTTTTTTAAAAACGTATTAAACTTGACGTATTTATCCTCAAACACACAAAAATTACTTACTGTTTTAGAATAGTCATTAAACTTTAATATTGATTAAAATTTGATCAAAACTTATTTGGCCCAAACCAATGACTTTTTGTTCGTTATAAACTATTACTGACTAAATGCTAACAAAAACTTTGTTGTGTTGAATAAATTATTGTTTAAAACAACGATAATTTGTTCATTGCAACCATTGTATTGCTAGACAGAATATATTATGGCCTTTGTGACCATACTTCAATCATTTTCTTTCTCTACGTGAGATAGCAACTCATGCACTATTAATATATTGTTTAACTTAAATATTGCCACGTGACGGAATCTCCAGGTTATGGTTTAATTTTAAAACTACTTTCAGATTTATTTAAAATTTAGTCGATATTGCTATGATAGCAATGTAAGACTTTCAAAGGCGGATGAATTTAGTTACATTACAGACGACAATTATCACAACGATAACTTTAGTAAGAAGTGAATCTGATCAACCTATGATTTAAAAAAAACCAACCTTTACACTACTAATTCAATGAAGTATCGGGATAAGCAATCTATTTTAACGCAAGTTCATTTCGCTCTCAGATCATTCAACTTAATGCCCCTGTATTATCTATATATATATAAAAATGAATGTCTGTCTGTCTGCTTATTTGTGCTTTATAGGAGGTCAAACCCTTGGACCGATCTTTCTGAAATTTTCACAGCATGTTACTGTGGCTCTGGAAGGAATAATAGGCTATATGAAGTTTTAATTCGACAAAGGTGCGTGGCACCGCCCATATAACCCAAAAATTTAAATCGCCATATTTTGGCCATTTTTTGACCTACGTCGACGATATTTGGTACATATGATATTGGCATAATTAGGAATACGTACCAGGAGAAAAGTGGGTGGGACCCCGCCCCTTTTTAGAAAAATTAAAAATCGTAATATAGACTTAACTACTGGACCAATCGTCATTAAATTTTCGCAATAGGATATTCTTGACTATATAAAGTTGGGAGTAGACAAAGGGGCGTGGCCTCGCCCATATAACCCAAGGGGGGTAGCGAAGCACACCGGGTTCAGCTAGTTTTATATGAAATGACCTAATTATCCAATGCCAATTGCAGTATTAAGACAAAATGTTATTACAAAATTATTATAGTCAGCATATTTTTTAAATTATTTTTCAATATTAATTGTCTTACACTTTTAATGTTTATAACCAAAAGCTTAAAAAATCACCCTATAGAACAGTTAGTAAATAAAAACACAGAAGAAAAATATATTTAAAAAAATAAAACATTGAAAATTTTTAAATAAATAAAAACGATGTAAAATCCTTTAATTTAGAAATAAAATTATTAATTTTTCAACTCTTCAACAAGCGCAACACAGGGAAAATTTAATTAAATTAAAAAAAAGAAAAACAAAAACTTAAAACTTGCTTACATTTCAAGCAAAACGAAAATAATTTCTTTCTTTAATATTAAATAAGGATTGACAGGGAAACATTAACTAGTGTTTATGGTTTTTACAACAGGAAGTTTTATGTGGTAGAAAAAAGGAAAATATAAATTTGAAATTTCATAACTTACTTGGCGTTTTTTGGCCGCTTTGCATCGATTGGAAAATCATCATCGAAATCCAAATTGAAATCTTCTCCCAGATCTCTAGGCACCAGTGGTGTTCTTTGATGGGTTGGACTAGTGTGATACCCATCAGCGTGTAGCTGTTTTGTTTATAATTCATTTTAATAAATCATTTAAATTGTTGTTATTGGTTTTTGTTGTTTTCATTTTAACATTTAAACAAATCATTCAAACAATGTTTCATATGAGTTTCATATGAGTGTTCGTTAAGAGTTGGAAAAAAGTGAAAAGAACACAAATTATTGATTAATGTTTATAAATATTTTAGTTTGTTTTAAGTAAAATAAAATAAGTATTTTCTAATAAATCACTCAACATTCAGCAAATGGCTGGGAAAATAAAATTTATAAAAAAGACTTTAACAGTTAAAAATTGGAATTGGAATAAAAAGAACAAAATTTATATTTGAAAATTTAACTTCTGCTTACAGTGTAAATAGAAGCTATAAAAGTATTGTGGTATAAAATTATGTCACCCTAAATTTGCTCTAAAAAGGTTCTTTTAATTTTAACTGGGTTATTATTTTAGAACTTCGTTTTTTAAATAGACAGACATTAAACAAATTTTTTCAACTTGTTTGGCTGAACCTGTAACTATTACGTAAGGGACTCTATATTGATACGTTTTTCCCTTTTTTAGACGAACATTCTTTTTGATTGCAAATACCACTGTGGCTCGTTATAAATTCTGTATTCTTTACTTTGTGGCTTTATCTGGCTATACTCCTTGATCCTACCTACGGTCTTGTTAATCCTTTGGTCTCGTATTAACTAAACATGTGTTATTATTACAAACGCAGTCATCCAGGCGAAACTACTGTGTTACTCCGGCGAGACAATAACTACTCGATGCCCTTTTAGTAAGCTTAAGCATTCATAGACAACTCCACTACTCCTTTTATCTACACACGTTTGCCATACTCTGTTGTTGTTATGCTGTTACACTTCCCTGCGCTAACCGCTACCGTTCTTACTTTTCATTATAAAGGGCGTCTTTAGACGTCTTCATTAATTTATCTGACATGGCTTCACACAATAATTGCATTATAACAATTATTTTTTTCGTTGTAGGCATGTCCGAAGGTGACCTTGAACTCATGATCTTCTATTTTACAGCAAGCACCTCTACCAACGCAGCTTTTGTTAGCTAATTGTGGTTTTATTCTATACACACAATATTAGTGTAAGTAATTATTCACCACGCTCATAAGGAAACAACAACGGGGGTTGCCAGATTTTATTTTCGTAACAATATTATACACACGTTGGTACCTAAGCACAATGCCTATCCGTCTTTCCGTCTGTACGTCCATCTCGGGAACCGTAATAGGTAAACTTTCACAGAAAATTTATTACTATAGCCACTATAACAACAATAAACTAAAGGGTGTCCCGAGTGTTGTGATATTCATAAAAATATTGTTATGTTTTGAACTCTGATTGGTAGTCAAGTCAAATTTGCACAGTGCTAGTAAAATGATGTGCGATATAGCAACAAGCAGAAAGAATAAAAATTTAAATGAAAGGTCGTCCCTTAGGCTTTCAGCCATAAAAGGCAGATATAAAGGATTCACAAATATATCCACTATGAAAATAAATATAAATCAACAGGTGTTTACTAGAGGCCGTGAATTTAACAAATATGGCCTTTTCGTTTAAAGCCGTTATATGCAGGTGCTTAAAATTTGTACAGTGTGTCCGCCGGAAAGGTATACCGTTTTATTTGTTTATAAATTTTGATTAAAAGAAAGAGAATGGTTCTTATATTAATAAATATTTTGTTTAATATCGCCAATTATGTATGGAATACAATACCATATCAATGTTCGCCTCTTTTAGCCTCACAATTGCAAGCTCTGTGATCACATTTTTCATTACATTCTCACACGTTTCATGCAGTATTTCATTAATTACATCACGAATATTTTACTTGAGTTGTTCAAGGTTTTCCGGTTATTTTTTGCATAAACCTTCTTTTCAGAAGTCCAGAGCAGTCAAATCCGGCGACCGTGGAGGCCTTTAACATCACCATTTTCTTGAAACAACTATTTGTAGAAAGCAATTCCATTGTAATACTGGCTGTATGCGATGTGGCTCCTTTTTGGTAATACCACATGTTATATAAGCCGAAAGCATGCAGTTGTGTCATTAAAAAGTTTTCAATCATATGACGACATCGCTACCAATTCATAGTTACCGTTACGCAGTTTTAATTTTCAAAGAAGTAAGGTTTAATGATTTCTCCTGACGAAATTGCACACCAGACACTTAACAAATGCTAAAGGTGACTAATGAATAATTAGAGGGGTTTCTATTGCCCGGAAACATCTGTTCTTATTATTCACATAATCAGCCAAATGAAAATGTGTCTCGTCACTCGTTATGAATTTTTCATAAAATACGGGCTTGTAATGGGCGAACTGAAGCATCCTATTAGCATATGTACGCCGGCGTAAGCAGTCTTCAGGAAGAAGCTCTTGTATCACTGAATCTTAAATGGCAACAAATGCAAAATCTTGTGCAAAATTCTGAACAAAAATTGTTCTTTAAAAAACAACCTTCTGAGCAAGGCGACGAGTTGAGGTTGGTGGTTTGTGTTGAACACTTTTTTGAGCAGCCGTAAATTTTTCAACCGTTTCATACAGTACTTTGTGGTCCAAGCTTTGGGCTATCACCCACAGACCTTCTTTCTTCGAAATCATTCGCTACACGATAAATAGTGGCCTTGTTAGCAACTTGTTTCTCACAAAAATTTCACGTAACTTTCTCATCGTCACAGTAAGATAAAATATTTTAAGGATTAAAGCACGTTAGTTTATCGAATATTTTTCCATAATAAATTTGCCACGTGTCTACTTCACGACTGCCAAGTATGAACTGCCAAGTCTAATATTTACCAAAATGACGACAAACAGATTATTATACCTCTCCGCCAGACACTTGTTACAAATAATGTACTTCTATGATAGTAAAGTGATTTTCACATGTATGGACTAATTTTTTAATTTTTTAATTTAAAAAAAATTAAATTAATGGGTGGCGGATTTATTTAATAATAATTAGACACTTAGAAGAAGTAAACATGTCGTAAATAAGAACTGATTTTATTTTTTAATAAATATCCCACTTTCTTTAAAGACAAATGCGCAGAGGAATGCGCTTTAAGCTTTAAAATTCTATGTTTATATGTATGTAGGTGCTAGTAGTGATATGCGCAAAACAAATTCTTTGCCGCCTAAAGACTCATTTCCGCGTGTTGTATTACGCTTTTATACCCACTGTGCGAATTCATATTCTAGTTAAATTAGTCGATTACTTTAAACTATTTTTTCTTAATGAATTGAATCACTATTATTTACACACTAACAAGTCCATATTATTAAAAACTTTGCTAAGCAAAAAAAAATGTTTTTATTAAATATTTTGCTTAAAAAAATATTTATAGGAAATAGAAACGAAATCATGTTGTGAAAAACAAATCATGCAAATAAATTAAATATTTGTAAATCAAATGTAATTTAAAGCCATATTTTGTTTTGTGTAAGATATATTTTGTTTAAAAGTGTGGTTTAAATTTCATACATTTTTGTTTCAATTCCAATTCAATTTTTTTGGTTGTTTTTTATTGTGTCTTTGTTTTATTTCTGTTAGCAAATCAACTTTACAAAATAGAACATGATATATGTATAAAAAAAATCAATGTAAAGTTAACCAATCTTACGACAAAAATAATGATAAAATATGTATTCTGGTTTATTATAAAATGATTTTAAAAAATATTATGAAATTTATGATTGCTGATAATGATGAATTTTGAGCAACTTAATTATGAATATGAATTTTTTTAAAAGTTATTTTACAATAAATATTATTAAAAAGTAATAAAATAAAAGTAAAGTAAAGGGCCAACATTACTCGTGCAAGGATAATTTTCATAACGAGAAAGTAGATAAATAACAGCAGCAAAGTATAAACTGTAAACTGTTTTGTAAAAAGAATAAATAAACAAAACGACAAAAGTTAATCAATTTAAATATGTTAAGGAAAAGTTCGTGTCTTTTGTTTAAAATCCTTGTAACGAGTACTCTGTTGTAACGCCCCTACCTTGACTATAGTGCCGACCTGTTGTAATTCAGCTGATTGACGATTGTCTAATAGATTTGCACGCTCCATTTGTTCCAAAGGTAATGATTCACGATTTTGATCGTTTAATAAACGTTCTCTCATCTCATGTATATAAGGACAACGCTGCATACCTTTAGGCTTTAGCAACTGGTTTTATTTTGGGAAGGGATCAAACTCCTCAGTACTTTTTATTCCTCTTGATCTATTTTTTTTTCTTTATTTTTAAAATATACAAAATGTAGAAAATCCCAATAATAAGTAGACTATTATTTGTATCAAAATGTGTAAAAATATTTTTTTATTTGTTTATTTCAAAAAGAAAATCAGTCACTTCCATTAGTTTTATTTAGTTTTGATTTTGTTATTAAAGATGATATGAATTCTAGTCAGTCTGCAATTAAAAAGATAAAAAATAATGTTTATAATTAAAAATTTAGCAGTAGCTTAACATTCTTAAAATTCAAATACACCTCCAAAAAATTATCATTAAATTAAAAATCATGAAATATTCATTTTTATGGGTCACAAAATTTTTTGGTTTTATTTTAAATAAACTAGCATTGAATAAATAATAAATCCTTCAGGTAGGAGTTTGACTCACATACGTAATAATCCCTGCCATATATGGCTCACCCTTTAATTTAATTTTAATTTTTTTATTTAAATTTCATACAGTGGACATAGTTGTACATACTTTGAGTAAATTTCCAATAACCCCCTGTGGAAATTACGTAAATATTGGAACATCTTTTCATATAAATTATTAATTTTACAGCAAATTGGCAACACTTATTCTGCATAAATTTATAGTTCCAGGTTCAAAAAATAAGGCATATATGTGAAAATCACATTACTATGGGGATACCCTTCATTTAATTTTTATTTTATTCACTTATTCTTATAGAAGACAATATCATACTCTTTTTGCCAAGTATCTGCCTGTATTCTTGAAATCTACGGCTTGTTGAAAACAACCTTTAATTTCCTATTTACTGTTTACAACTCATTTTTATACCGGACATATTATTTTATGTCTGTGATTTCTAAATATCTGCCTAATCCGCTTGAAAAACTAAAGCCAAATGAGTAAAATTCAAGCTAATTTTGGGACACCCTTTAATCCAAAGTTTAATTGTTTCTATTTGTTGCTACATGCAAAGAAAAAACATGGTTGTTATATGGTCACAATAAACATAATATGTTCTTTGTAACATTTCAAAGTTGCAGAGAACAAATTACAGTTGTTTTCAATAATACTTCAGTCACGATAAACACTTTTTTTGAAAAGTAAACAAGATAATATTTGCGCTTAAAAATATTTTGTTCTAGGTCTTGACTGAATGGTTTTCTATCAGTTTAGTAATTTCTTGTTAGCTTGAAATTGTTAGAGAAAATTAAATAATAAAAATTGATGTACAAACTAAACAATTAAAAATAATATGGAATATATGAAAACAATTAAAAAGATAAGCGAAACATTTCAAAAATAGTTGAAATATATTTACTTATATATACATATATATATATATATATATATATATATATATATATATATATGTATGTAAGCATATAAATCTATATTTTTGTGTTTTAATAAGCAAATAATTACCTGTTTTGTAAATTTATGTTTTTCAATAACTTAAGTGACAAATCAATAATAAATAAAACAATAAATAACTTAGTCTTTTATATTAAGAAATATTTGCACTTACGAGACTATATTATAATTCAATTATATAACATGAAATTTTCAACCATATTATGACGTTTGAATTTAACTATTTAATGTTTATATTTAAACATAATTATTTTTAGATTTTACCATGTTACTGTAATGCTAGATCACAATATGGTTGCAATACCAGCTTTGTATTATAAAATGTAACAATACCATAATTTGTTAACAACCATATAATACAACCACGATATGATACTCTTAGATTATGGTTACCTGATATGCGCGAGTATAGCGCATATCATTTTACTGACACTGTACACTTATGACGTGTCTGCTTATCACAGTTCAAAAAATAACAATATTTTAATGAACATCAAGTCACTTTCGGCACACCCGATATTAAGACATCTTCCGTGCGAATTTTAAGAGTCTGCCTATTGCCTATACATTGTGACGATAACAATAGGGTTATGTTTTTAACCGACTTCAAAAAAAGAACGAGGTTACCAATTCTACTGAATGTTGTTTTTTTTGTGAACGCAGAACTCCGTCATTTATTTACCGATTTTGAAATTTTTTAATTATTTGAAGGGTGATGCTTACAGATTGGTTCCGTTTTAAAAACAGTTCATAATCTTAAAAATAAGGGGTGCCCCCAAACAACATATATAATTTTTACGTGTATTATGATGCACCTTAAAGGGCACCACTTTAAAATGAAAAAAATGCGTATCACTATAGCTCCCAATGGGAAAAAGTAATACAAAAAATCTAAAAATTAAAGGGCGTCCCCATAGGTGATGTAAATTGACCTATATGGTCTATCATGGACTGACGATATAACAAATAATGAATTTCTTGCAGCTATAAACAGAGACCGTTTTAAATTTAATAAAGCACAGGAAAATCAAATACCTAGGATATATCATGCCAAATAAAAAATAAAACAAACTGCAGTTAATGCTTTAAGAAAAATTGAAGGATTAGGCAGATTGGGTAATAAACAGGCATCATGGCTTTGCAACTTAAAACAATGTAGTGGAATCAGAAGTGTTGGAGTTCAACTTAATTTATCAAGGGACAGAGATGCATTCGCCCTACTCATCAGAAATAAAATTTAGTTAAATAGTCTCACTTAGATCAACATGGCAATGCGATTATGTTTTCAAATTATAATTTAAAGAAATTTAACTTAATAAGCTTTGTATGATAGCCAACATCCGATTACGATAGGCCGATTAAGAAGAAGATAATATTACTGTCATTGAAAAAAGTATAGACTCTATATGGGCCTATCTTTAGAACCGCTATAGACAAACGCTTGCAAATTGGACAGTATGTCGATTGCTATGCCCGTTATAGTTAACAAGTATAAATATTCAAAATTAAAAATTAAAGGGTGCCCCAATAGTTGCTATAATTTGAGGCATTTTTCCAAGCTGTTGAACAGTTGTAGATAGACGGTTGAAATTAACAAGGAGCTGTAGTGCTAACTCCGCTATAACAAGTATAAACTTTGGAAATGGAATATAAGGGTGTCCCACTAGTTAGTATAATTTGATATATGTATGCATATTTTTATCCCTTATAGAATGACAGATAAAATCTGTTTAGAAGTCGGTTTTTTTCTGTGCAAGAATTCTTATACTTTGTGTACGCCTGTCTTGCTTTTAAATGCAAAATTATAAAAGAGATAAATAATATTTTTTAAACATTTGTATAACATTTAGCTCGTCGACTTGACTAAAGAGTGTACTTTTAAAGGAAAGCAAATGCATTGGAAAAAACAATATATTTTGAAATAAAATTTCTTTCGGCATTTACGTTATATTAATTAATTTTATAAGTTTTTAGCGTTTTTTTCTCATTAAAGATAACTTTTAATTAAACTTTTTTAAGAGTTAATTTATTTAATTACAATTTACTACCTTTTACCATTAAAATAGTTATTATCTTACAAACCGGAAATGATGTAAAAACAAAGTTTAAACACTCTAACTTTCAGATTAAGATTACAATTACAAAAAAAATCTATTTAAAAGGTCCATTAAATTTATTTTATTATCACATTTATAAAATTGCTCTTTTACTCTGTCTACATGCCATTAACATGCAAAAAAAAAACTAATTAGAAGCGCTAAGTGCACAGTTTTTTATTTTAATTAACATTTAGGATTTTTAAATAAAGTTTGTTGTAAATCTTTATGTAGTTTATCACAGAGATTGCTTTATTTTTAAACAGAGTATTTAAATCACAAAGCACCAAGCTTAGACACATCAACTTTTAAAAGATACTAATTCACAAAAACGAAATAGGAAAATGGACTACACAAACAATAGATTTTAAAACTGGCCAAAACCAAACGCATAAAAAAACAATATTTTCTACTCCAAATTTAACTAAAAATAAAACTTAATAGTTAAGCTTGAAAAAACGACAAATAACAAAATATATATAAAACAGGGTTGAAAATTTCTCTTAAAAATTGCGGTCAAAGTAAAATTTTTACCAAAGCAGCTCTTCCCCAGCGTGGAGAGATGGACTAGGAGGAATTTCGGGAAAGTTAAATACTTCCTGAACCGGTTTCTCTGCGGCCAGGTATACTTCCGAAGCATCCTGGGAAAAGTGCATGATCCTGGTTGCATCTACTGCGAAACACCGAACGATGACGCTAAACACACTTTCTTCAACTGAATCACATGGCACGTTGAGAGCGACACCTTGAAGGAGCATAATGTTGAGTTCAATTCCACCAACATAGTTGACAAATTGCTAGAATGAAATTCTCTAAAGAGAATCAAATATCTATAAAAAAAATCTTACTTTTGCGAATTAGGAAAATTTATTTTTATAAATAAATTAAAGTTGCTGATAGTTTAGAAGAAAAAAAAAACAAAATATATGATTATAAGCAGGACAGTTCGTAATTCTAAAAACCAGCCAATCGAAAGGGTTGACAAATTTAAGTAACTTTGTTGCGCTGAGTCAATGTTAGCTGGGATCATTCGTATCTAAACCGCAAAGAACATCATTTTTTAAATACAAGAAGGTTATTACAAACCCCAAGTTTGACCTGAGTCTAAAACTTCGATTCGCAAAATCTTATGTATGTCCTGTTTAATTATATGCAACGTAAATCTGGACATTGAAAGTATACGATATGAACAGCTAATAAGCTTTTGAGAAGAGTATTAAAAATATCATGGACTGATCATATAACAAATACTGAAGTTCTTGCCGGTGAACTTTTGAATTGATTAAAGCGCAGGAAAATCACATACCTGGGATATGTCATGCCAAATGAAAAATACAACAAACTGCAGTTTATACTTTAAGAAAAATTGAAGGATAACGTAGATTGGGTAGAAAACATGCATCATAGCTTCGCAACATAAAGCAATGGAGTGGTAACAGAAGTGTTGGCGTTCAGTTGGGACAGAGGTGCGTTCGCCGAACTCATCAGAAATAGCATTTAGTTAAATAGTCTGACTTAGAACAATAAAAAAAACTTGGCAACGCGATTATGTTTTCAAATTATAATTTAAGGAAACTTAACTTAATGAGATTTGTATGGTCGCCAACATTTGATTATGACAGGCAGATTAAGAAGATGATAATATTACTTTCATTAAAAAAAAAAATAAAGACTCTTTATTAAAACATATAAACTATACAACCACGTAAACATAAAAATGCTGAACCTTTTTTATAATAATTAAGCAAATATATATTATAAATTAAATAGATGAAAAGAATGCTGATAACGAATGTAGCAATCTGAAAACCATTGCATTCTATTCCAGTAGAGTCTAACTATTCCTGTTTAGTTTAAAAATTAACGCAAAATTGTGTAAATATTTTTTTTTTTTTTTTTTTTTGCAATAAATTTACGTCAACTTTAACCCAATCAAAAAATAAAATTCCTATAAAATTAGTTAAAAAATCAAACTAAAAGTCTCTTAAATCAAAAAACTAACTAAACTGGCATGAGGACAAATTATACAAAATGTTAGTTTAATAAAAGCAAAAACAGTTTTTACCCAATTTAAGTTGTTATTTTTAATTAATCTATAAGAACTAGGATACTCTTAAATTTTCACTTTTTTTGAGCTTAAATACACAAAATACTAAAACTCTTGGTTACCCTATCCTATTTTTCGAGCTTTTATTAACCAGGGTTGTATCTATATACGAGTAATATATCTACTACTAACATATGTTTTCTTTATCGACACCACTGTGCTCTTTTATTCTCTTGATTAATAATTTAAATACAATCAAATTTTTTGACAAAAAAAAATTACTGAAATTTCAATACCCTATACATATTCTATAAAAAAAATTCAAACCCAAAAATCTTAGTAAAAAAACAAACCAGTTAGATTATTTTCACTTAACTTTTTTATCTTTGTTTTGACCGTTGTTCATAAAATTGAATAAATTATTAAAAAAAATAATAACAAGAATTTGCAAACAAAAACAACAACAATAAAAAAATCAAATATTTATACTAACACATACGTTAAATTAATTCATTCATTAATTTTTTGGCCACTTCAAACTTGTACATTTCAAACGTCAACAGTTTTGCTTGTCGCAAAGTCCACACACTTAAATGAAACCAATTAGGAAGTTGTGTTAAATTACACAATAAGAAGTGTGAATTGAAGTAAAGAAATATTTATCATTTTGTTTGTTACAATAATGAGAAGGCATTATTATTATTTATTGATTTAAAAATGTAACAAAAAACAACATGCTTTCAAATGTTTTCAAATTTTGTTAGCACATCAGACGCCAAGATTTAACTAATTTATCAATGGTTTCTTTATAATACCTTTTTAAATAACTATTTAGCATAAGTGTTATTATTAAGTTATTTTTATTTTAGTAGCCCTTTGTCATTTCACCTTTGTTCGGAATCTGTTTGTTAACTTAAGAGGGCGATACTAGAACAAAGTCAGTTTAGTATCTATTAAGCATTCATAAATAAAAAACATTGTAAGGAAACGCTAATTCTGGGAAACTATTTTTTTTAATAAAAATGAAAATAAATATATTAAAAATATCAATACGAAAATTTATTATTTAAAATCTTTAACTGCGCGTGCTTCCATCAAATATATATATTTCATGATATGAGACTTTTAGGTTTTCTCTATATAATTGCGGTAGAATCCACTGATGTAATACATTTTATTTTTTTAAATTTTTAAATAGTATTTCTAATGAAATTTTTATATTTGAAGGAATCAAGCGCAATTAAAGTAAATTAACATTATATTAAAAATATGTAGTGCTCGCGATTCCCGACCAAGGGAATATTAAATTAAATTAATTAATTTTTTATTAAATCACCGATATTGATTATGGAGGGTGAAAGCACGTCTTAAGGGCTATTTCGCTACCGCTTACTTAGCTCTTCAGAAAACTTCTTACATAACCGCTACAACTTCAATATTATTGCTTTTGCATATTCGAACCATAACTCTGACAGACCGGAATTAATTTCAACTGCTATATCTGCAGTTTCTGTAGAATTTATCGAAAATCCAGCTGTCTTTCCACGCTCTAGTTGAATTTCGGACTGCATCAAGTAAATTAATAGATACTGGATCTTCATTCGCGTTGTAATTTAAAATTTTCTGTAGCATCCGTTTTTTGTAATGATGTTTTAAATTCTGAATAATTCCTTGATCCATTGGTTGTAAAGATGATGTCATGTTAGGAGGGAATAAGACAAGATTGATATTTTTTAGCCCATTTTGGACTGATTTGGAGTGTGTTAAACTGTTGCTAACAAAAGCAGAGTTTTCCTCTTTTGAGCAGCAGATTTTTTGTCTAGGCTTATGAGCCATCTCTCATATAAATCGATAGTCGTTCATGATTTTTGGTTGCTCTCATAGTCTACTCCAAGATTTTGCAGCGCGAATTTTTGGCCTTTCCAATAACAACCAGGTTATGTTTTTCTGCCCCTGTCATGTTAGAACTCACCCTTATGATAATTATATCCTTGCTCTTTTTTTCTTAAGTACATTTTTCGTTTTTAAATGCAAGTGTTCGGGTTGGAAAGCATCAATAAAACTGGTCTGTTTCGTCTGCTTTAAAGATTCCATTATGATCGTATTGTTGGCTTATGTTTGGCAAAACGTTATTAATCCAGTCATTGCGAGTTTGGATATTTATGTCACCGTTCTCTCCACCGACAACTTTTCCATCAATATTGTGTTGTCTTTTAAATTTATCAAGCCATGAAATCGGAATGGCCCAATAACTCTGCAAATTCTATTGCATTTTCTCGAATTATTGGTCCGGAAAGAGCAATGTTTTTTATGCCTAGCATCTGTTATCCACTTAATCATAGCTTTGTCAATACCGGCTAACTAACAGAATCTTGCTTTTCGAAATTTGCCATATGCAATAGATGAACTTCTAGTTTCTTCAGATATTATAAAGTACTTTTTTCTAACGATAGACATTTAATTTTTGCCATCTTTCAATTTACGTCCGATCAATACAAAAATCACTTGAAACTGAGATGTTGTGTACGTACGTAGTAAGTATGAATACGCAGGCGTGTAACGTCTTTTTGAGTTATATTTTCCGTGTCTAAATTGATGGAAAAAATCGATTTCTAAAAAGTTCGCAATAGAGAGATTATTCAGTGTGAAAGTTCTATTTAGGTCTTAAAAAGAGAGAGAGCTTCGCTATAGGGAAGTTCGTTATAGGAAGATCAAAATGTATTAAAATACTCACAAAAATGCTGTGTTCACTATAGAGAAGTTCGACTCTAATAATAAATTTTAATAATCGAAAGAATAAAAAAAATTAATCGATTACGACATCTTTGCGGCTGATGTCACTACAGCAAATGATTTATGGCACATCCTCACTTCTCACTTTACTCTCGCTCTGAAATCGTTCAGACAATCACATTAAAAAACACCGGCATTAATTCCAACGTAGTATCATTGATTTTTGCGGGTACTCTGACATCAGCTTAAATGAAATTTAATTTATCTAACTAATAGAAAAAAATAAGGTGTCAATAAATTTCCAGTAAATAAAAAGTTTGCCATTATGTCGTAATAAAATTTTTAAAGGGATTTCATGTATTAAAGTTTGGCTTATATCGGCGAGAAAAGAAGACTTCATATTTAAATACGCATTTAGTTAAATTGCATTTAAATTTTAGTTGTATTTAAATACAGGGGTCATATAACGGCATTTGATACGAGTATCGATCGAATCCTTTGTTGTACTCTACGCATGGTAATATTTTTTAAGTAAAGG
This sequence comes from Gymnosoma rotundatum, assembly GCA_916610165.2. Lineage (NCBI taxonomy): Eukaryota > Metazoa > Arthropoda > Insecta > Diptera > Tachinidae > Gymnosoma > Gymnosoma rotundatum. Next base: position 79,926,170 of record OU744340.1, read on the forward strand.
AATAAGTTTAAAATTTTCTAAAAAATTAATCAATGCAGATAATTTTTGCTTATATTCATACCTAGGATTGTCTTTAAAAAAAAAGTAATTACTTGAGAAAAAGCACAAAAAAGCCAAAATAACTCTCAATTTTAAACAACAAATATGTGATCATGCATGAATAAATTTTAAAATGACATCATGATGTCAAGTCGAAAATAGTATTTAATGATTAAATTATTTTGATTTTTCTCGGCAGTTAATTTATCTAGTGATGAATATATGTAGAAAACACAAATTAAAATTGACAGTAACTAATAAAATCACTTGATTTTTGTTACGCAAAAAAAAGCACAAAAAGCAACAAAATAAAAATTAGCGATCAAAAGAAACATTACACATTTTTTTTCAAAATACATACAAAATAAAAGTTACTTCGAAAAAAAATTTAAATTACAAATAAATGATAAAAACAGTTTTCCCTTTACCTCTTCTGTACTTAAGACCAACAAAGTGTGTGTGAATAGAATACAAACGATAACAGAATGTTTAGTTAACGTTACACTCAGATGACCATAAGACACATAAAAGAAAATTAATATTGTTTGTGAATTCGCCAACGTTCATACAATATACATATATATGAAAACAATTTGATCTGAATTTTATTTGCGGAAATAACTAAAATACCTCTTATCACTTTACAACTTAGATCAAATAGAAATCATTAAAATCTTTCATCTATATTTTTATGTTTCAATTTTTTTTTATTTCATTGTTTAGTCTAGCATAACACTCATAATTTTGTTCATGTGAATCTGATAACATATTCCTGATTCAAAATATTTCAAATCTCTAAATCCCGAAAAGTAATAAAATTATTTTGTTTTTTCATGTTGCAATCGAACTTAATAAGTTGGATCTGTTTCACGCTGGTTTTCTAACGTGAATCAATTCAGGAGTCATTATCAACAGTTTTGAAATCTCAACACTATATGCGAATTTTATTGAGCGTCGAACATCAATATCAATTAAACCTAGTAAGAGTGCTATATTCGGTTATGAAGAATCTTTACCCTTTAAAATACATGTATAACCACATGTACCGTAATGCAGTTTTCTCCTGAAAAGTTAAAATAAAAAAACGACATAAGAAGTTCATTCCTAACACAAAGTTTTTCTGTTAAAAAAAAAGCCCTTTTCCTAGAAATTTGAATTTTGCTACGGGTTTATGTCCCAACTGAATTTCATTTATTTTTTATCATAAATAACAACCATCTGCAAGAATACAACTGAAAGTTAAAAAAAGATATTGAGAGACAGGCGCTATGTGCTCCAGATATGGAAAAAAAACTTCCATTTCAAAAATATTATAAACAGTACTTTGTTATCCTCAGAGTACTTAATCACAAATCAACAAAATCATTCAACAAATATTGGTTTATACAAATTTCTGTAAATTTAAAATTGCTAACCAGTTGCAAAATTACGAACCAGCTCACAATATAATTATTTGTAGCCTGTCATAGTGTCCAAGGACATTATATTCATGGACTTTATGTCGAACTTAAAAGTGACATAATGTCCATGGACATTACGTCGCTTCGAAAAACGTGATAACGTCCAAAGACGTTGTGTCGTTTTTAGTATGGATATAGTATCACTTTTGAAAGTGTCATAACATCTGCGCTCTAAATTAAACCGGCTTCGCTTGCTACAGTTTTTCTGCACAGCCGTTCTTCGGCCGGGCTCAGGGATTTTCTCCTCAATGGTATAATCAATATCGGCTTCGCTTACCAAAAACAATTTTCATAGCCGGCCTTCAACAAGACGTAAAAATTGTCCTCTCTATTGCATAGTCGACACTGGGTTCGCCCACCAAAGATTTTCTGCAAGCAATTTTTTTTGTACCTTTTTTACAAAGAGTACCACAAAATATAATATTCATGGACGTTATGACTCTATGTTGACGTCCTTGGACATTATAACATGCCACCTTATTTTTATAGTTTAAAAATTTAAAATTTTTCACATTATAAAATTAAATAAACTTAAGATTAAAAAATTCATCAAATGCCAAACAAATATTTTTATAACCTTTTAAACACAAACCTTTAAATATTTCCATATACATAATATAAAATGGACTTATACAACTTTTAAAGAAAACGGCTTAAATCACTTATAACACATCAATTTTAAATCAGTTAATTCATAAAAGCTTTTTATCTTGATGTAGTTGGCCCACAATTAAGAATAAAGGCCCAACATAAGCTAGCTTTAGCTTATGTCAAAAATCCAACGAAAAGCCTGTCAAATGCTTAGGTAACTTATTAACGCCAAAAGTCGGTGCCCTCGTTTTTGGCCCCACTAAATACTTTTTTTAACTGTTTATTATATGTTTTATATTCATTTATTTGTGAATTTCATATTAAATTTATTAGATTACTGAATATTATCATTTATTTGTGTATTTAGTATTTTATTTATTAGTTTTAAGATACCTTAAATATCTTTGTTAATTTAAAATTTAATTCGTTTTAAAATTAACGAACGGCCTGTTAAAAAGTAGCGTCACCTGTTTGTTGAAATATTAGTTTTATATATGTAAAAGAAAACAACTCTACCTTATACAGCTGTGCACACACAGCGCAGTTTGGGTGTATGTGTGCCACTGATCAGTATAAAAGGCGAGATGTTCTTTAGTCTTAACGGTCAGCTAAATGTACCTTTATTTTGTGAACAATTAGCAACTGATGAGGACGTTTTTACATCCCCAAATGCTAATTGTAAAAAAATCAGTTACTGTTGCAGCCTCTGTACTGTCTATTGTGGGAGAAACGGGCAATTCCGACACGAGGTTATACCTCCAACTGGTTTTTTCCTTGCTCTCTGGTAAGAGCGACACGTCAATCCGACGCGAGGTTATATCTCCAACTGGTGCCGTTCTCTCTGACAAGACAGTGTCTTGCTGATTTTCTGAGCGCGGTTCTACCAAGAGCCGCTAACCACCGGACCAAACTGTTGGCGTTACCATCAACACCCGTGAAAGTAAATAAAGAGATACGAGTTACAACGTGAAGAGAAAGAGAGGTCTTTTATTCACCATTGAATTTTAACCAGAGTGAGCAAAGACCCTGCACTCCGCTGAAGCTACCCTGGCAACCAGCGAAATTTTGTCGTTACAAACTTATTAAAGAACAGTTGCAGATTTATGTTTAATTCGTACTTTTGCCGAAAATAATTTTTATAAAAATAAACAAAATTAAATTTTTAATTTTTACCCTTATCAGGATTCGAACCATCGGTTTTATAAATTAATGAAATTTTACTTTATTTTCGGCTTTTTGGTTCTTTTTAATTAATTTTCTAAACATTTTTAGAAAGAAAAATTATTTACAAATGTATGCGGACGTTTTCCAAAGAAAACAAGAAAAATTAGACGCTAGCAGAATGAAATGCAGCATTTTCTGGACCGCCACATCCTTCATCGGCATTCTTTGCATCTATCTACCTTATGCTATGTACATCGTAAACATCATCTATTTAACCAACTAAGCTTAATGTTAATTTGGTGAGACGAAGTTCACACACAACTTAAAGCATTTTTCTTTGTCGTTCTTTTTGTAACCCGTCTTTAACGCTCTGGTTTGAGCCGACGTGTGAGAGCTCGCATTGTCATGGTGAACAATGATTCGTCTTCTCTTGTTGGTTTTTCGAATTTCTCCGATGACTTCAGGCAAACAAATTGTAGAGTACCACTCAGAAGTGTCCGTCCTACGTTGCTCAAGCGGAACAGTCGCTAAATGACCAGTTTTACCAAAGAAACAGGCGACCATTTGCTTCGAAGTGCTTCTTCCACGAACAACTTTCGTTGGATTTTGCTCGTCTTTGAAGACCCACACGGTCGACTGTTGTTTTGTTTCGGGCTCATACGCATAGATCCATGATTCGTCACCTGTAACGATCTTATAAACGTCTTTTGAAGCACCGCAATCGTATTTTTGCAACATTTCTTTGCACCAAACGACACGAGCCTTTTTTTGAGCGAATTTCAAATTGTGCGGGATCCAACGAGAACAAACCTTTTTTACGGCCAGGTGTTCATGCAGTATCGAATGTATGCTGGTGGAAGAAATGTCCAAGGATGTCTCTATTTCTCGGTATTTCGCATGTCGATCTTGCATTATGAGTTCACGCACGGCATCAATGTTCTCTGGCACAACAGCCGTTTTTGGACGACCTTCAGGGAATTCGTCTTTGAGCGAGCTTCGGCCACGATTAAATTCATTATACCAATTTTTCACAGTGCTATAGGATGGTGCTTCATCGCCATACAACGATTTAAGTTCATCAATGCACTCTTGTCGTGATAATCCACGTCGAAAGTTGTGAAAAATGATGGCACGAAAATGTTCACGAGTTAACTCCATTTTTTTCAAGTCACTGTAAACAACACAAATAATGGTCGTACGTCAAAACGTTTTGAGTACGATTATGCTTAAAAATGACAAACTTTCCAATGAGAATGTCAGATTGCACTTGGCAGCACTCAGTGTTGTTAGGCCAGAAATATAAATAGCAGCCCTCGTATGTGTGTATAAAAACAAATTTAATATTAATTTATTATATTTGTTAAAAATTTGCCAGAAACAAGAATGTTCTTTTTTCTGCATTTTCTATTAATTAGAAACTAAAAATTTAACACTATAGGTCTTCATTGAAATTTTTCTTTATAAATATACAACACAAAACACAACACCGTAAGGAAAGTGCGATCAATTTCGTACCTTGCTTAAAGAAATGACATTTAACGAAACCTGACGAAAAGTTATTTTATGCACATTATAGTTGGGCCTTTAGATGAAGAAAATGGAAGCTATCAGATTCATGTACAAAAAAAGAAGTTGGGCTTTTTCGAACATATATTTGACTAATCTGACCACATCTTTACAATGAAAAGAAATTATAAGCAAAATATTTGAAAAGGTTAAGTAAGAACAACAAAATTTTTTAATTAAAACAAACTTTAAATGTTCCACTTAACTAAAACTGAAATATAAAGTATTTTAGTGGTGTTTAAAGCTTTAGTTGTGCTACTGGGGGAAAAAACAAAACAAATAAACATTTTTATTGTTGCTAAGATTTTTTGATGTGGCTCAACGCCACACAAATAAACATTGATGTTCTTTTAAAGTTTTTTTTTTTTTATTTATTTATTTATTTTTTTTTTATTTCGTTGCTACCATGCCCTACTGTTACGTGTGAGCAAGTATTGCGATAATGCATGTGATGATGATGACAACAATGATAGTGTTTAAAAATGTTTGTTAAGAACATTTAAATTGAAATGAGACACATACAAACTATTTTTAAAACGTTATATATGCATTTATGAAAAGTTGAATAAACTTTAATTGTTCATTTCACTTGCATTAAAATAAATACAAACAATATGTAATTGTTTCTACCTAAGTACACAAAATGAGATTATTAAAAACGATTAAAATTTTAAATAAATTATTTAATTGGCAATAAGCGCTTAGAAGCACTTAACATATGGAAATAGTGGCACAAAAGTTTTACGTTTTGTAATTTTCAAATTTTATTTGTTCTTTTAATTATAAATAAAAGCAACCCAGTTTTTTTTTACTAAGAGAGTATATCCTTCTTACTAATACGAAAATACTATTACGAAAATAAACCTAAAAATTACAGGGTGTCCCCATAGGTGATGTTTATTTACCTGTATGGGCCTATAGACAAACGATTGCAAATTAGATAGAATGACGATTGCTGTGACCGTTATGGTGACAAGAACTGATATTCAAAATTATAAATTAAAGGGTGCACCAATAATTCATTTAATTTGATGTATGTGGCCATATTTTTTAACAAATTTTTAACGAACATGTATGGCTAGCTCCGCTAAAACAAAAACTATCGGAAATTAAAGGGTGCACCAATAGTTGATGTAATTTGATTTATATGGCCAAACTTTTTAACCTTCATAGATAGAGAACTGAAATCTCTTTTGAAGTCGGTTTGTTTTTAAATTGAACTTCGAGATTAAAGGGTGTTCCCATAATTAATGTAATTTGACCTTTATGGCGGTATCTTTCGAACGGTTTTATATAAGCACTTGCATATTCTGTATGCACTACTTTCTTTGGTATAAGAAGAAGTATAATTATTTTAAATTATAAATTAAAGGGGGTTACGATAGCTGACGTAATTTTATGTATATGGCCAAACTGTTAAACCGTTATAGTTAGACAGACGGTTGAAATTTACAAAGAATCTGATTGCTAAGTCTACTACAACAGCAAGTATAAAATTTGAATTGGGAAATTAAAGGGTTACCCTATATTTGCATTAATTTGATGTATATTACCAAACTTTTATCCAGTGGCCGACAGACGGTTAAAACTACGATAAGTCTGCTAAAAGAAGTATAATGTGTGGAAATTGAATATAAGGGGGACCCAATAGTTAATGTAATTTGAACCGTTATACACAGACAGATGAATTCCGTTTTAAAGTCGGTTTTTTTTTTCGCAAGAACTATTTTAACTTTCGTTTTCATGTGGTTGTTTTTACTACGTACTCACCTCTAAATATTTATTCACCACAATTATAATAGTTAGGACATAAACCCTAAGCAAAACTTAAAATTTTCGCCGCTTGTTTTGAACAGAAAAACCTAAGATAGGAAAGGATTTTTTATGCCGATTTATGTATTGTTACGTTTTTCCATTTTTAGAACAAACGTACGGATTCGTTTGATTGCAAATACCACTGTGGCTTATTATAAATTCTGTATTCTAACTTGATGGCTTTCTCTAGCTATACTGCTTTATCCTACCGGTCTTGTGAATCCTATGGTCTCGTATTTACTAAACATTCGGTATTATTACAAACGCAACCACCCACGCTACACTACAGCGTTACTCCGGCGAGACATGAACTGCTCGATGCCTTGTTTAGTAACCTTAACCATTCACAGACATCTCCACTACTCCTTTTTATCCAAGCTGTACACTGTTATGTTATGTTATGCTATGTTATGCTGTTACACTTCCCTGCGCTAACCGCTACCGTGATTACATTTTGGTTATAAGGGCTTCTTGACAATTATCTGTAGCTCTTATATTAAATTGGACGTCTCCACTAAATTATCTGCCATGGCTTCACACAATAATTGTCTTTTGCCTCTCGGGAGGTTTGTACTGCTGTTTATTAATTCTAAATTGCATTATAACAATTTTTATTTTTCGTTGTGCGCAATTCCGACGGCGGGGATCGAACCACAATCTTCTGTTTCACAGCACGCACCTCTACCAACGCAGCCATTAAGGCTGCTCAGCTTCTGTTAGCTAATTGTGGTTTTTATTCCATACACACACCATTAGTTGTTGAATTAACTTATTCACCACGCTCATATGGAAACAACTACAGGGGTTGCCAGATTTTATTATTTGTAACAATATGTATATATATGTGGTTATACATATATAGTGAAGGGTAGATAAAATTTCTCATAGCCTAATATTTACTGCGCTCACTTTTTAACACTTATGATCAGTATACTTTGATAATAATGATAGATTGGCGCTTGATTGTTTAGATTTACTTTGAAAATCGGTCATCAGTTCAAACATTGAACAATTAATTAAACACTTAGGCTGCCGCATACACTTGGTCCAGAAAATTGCACCGTTCGGTACGGTTTACACGCTGGTAGCATTATTGTTCGCAATTTTTTTTTTCAAAAATTAAGTGGGAGCTCGTGTTGCAGTATCGCTCCATAATCAAAGAACTTTTTTTGAAAATGTGAATAATATTAAAACGGCCAAGAATTGATTTTAACAGAATAGTGGTACGTGCCAAATGTCGGCCGCAACAATTGACTTTTTGAAATCAAAATTTTATGTCGAGAAATGGATGTGACAATCGGCATATACAAAGTCATGTTAAAACAAACTTAGCTCTCTAAATGGAATTTTTCTTTTTTTTAATGAACCGTTAGCACATAATTTACTTCGATATAACAGTGCGTTCCTACTAATTTCCATATATTTGTATTTTTTTTTTTCCTTAAAAACTTCAATCACGCTTAATTGTTTTTATTTTTATTTTATTTCCAGAAATAAAAACAAAATATTCAATGTCACTTCGCTTTAAATTAAATAAACGACTTTTATTTTTCTTCTTTTAATTTAAAGAGGCAAATGCCGGCGTCTCTGTTCAATTTTTTAAAGATCTTGTCATGAACGCAATACTCGCACGCGTGATTCAAATTAATATACAAAAAAAAACAAAAACCATCAAAACCAAACGAAAACATTTATTCATACATTCATCATTTTATACCGCATGAGAAGAAAATTATAATTTTAAAGTAGAATTTTGGTATGAAGAAAAAGAGACGATAATATAGTGACATAGAAATAAGAATTTGTTTACAATTGCAAATACACAAACTTACATGTTTAACATTTGAGTACAAAATAATTTTCCGCTTCAAAAATGTTTGTGTTGTGTCTTTAAGTGGATGTCTAACACCGGCATAATATATGAATGTATCTCAAAGATACTTTACTATTTTAAGCACAAAAGTGTGTAAGTGTCTTAAGACTAGAGTATGTGTTTTATTATTATTATTAGAGCATAAAGACCCAACTCGTGTTTACATTTCAGATGATCTTTAAAACGTAAATGAATGAACGAACACAAGAATCTAGTCTTACAAATGTACGAGTATGTGAATTTATGAATATATAAATTAGAATTTAAATCCAAAAATATATACATTTCATTGTTTATGAGTTGTATCTGTCTGTCTATGAATTTTATTTTAATGTAAAGAAGTAGCATGCAACAAGCTGCACACAAATATTTCAATATGGACTTGTAATTTAATTTAAGCAGGAAGTATTTTGTTGTTGTTGAAATTAATAAATTATAATTTTTTTTATCGTCTTTTGTATTATGGTATGTTAAAGTAATATAATTGTAAAAATGTAAATATTTTACTTTCCGTTTTATGACGTAAATGTTCATTCTTATGAAATGTTGCAAGACGATCATTAAATACAAAATTAAAAAGTAAAAAGTTTAGACTAGAAATTACAGTAAAATTCCAAATTAAAGCGGTCTCTTGAATGGAATTCTTTTTGCCATTAAAGAAATACAAAAGAAAAATTCGTAGTGAAAATCCAGAACCGACTTTCAAATGATTTACGGCAATAGATTCTATGTAAAGTATTATTGATTCTTTGCTAATGATCTTCATCTATGAAACAAGCTTTTATCTAAATGTCATGGTGAACAAACAAATTTTTCTAATTCAGGGCTGAGAAAATCCTCTCGTGATCCATGAAAAAGAAATGCATTTACAACGGGCAATTTCACATGGCGTGGTTATACCTTACTTTTTTTGTAAATGAGGCTGATTTTGAAAAGGCTGATTTGGAATACAAAAAAATGAAATAAAAGCCGGGAACTTTTAAACTGCTTGCCCGATTTTCATGAAACAAACTGCGATTTATATAGGAGGTCAAACGCTTTTCGCCTATTGCTTTGGGATACACCCTGTATCAGTACAGGGTAGTACTACAGGGTGATAAAGTGGGTAACCTTAAATTTAAAAAATGTTTCAGTGCTTATAACTTTTTCAAAAGTGCATCGATTTCAAAAACTTTTTATTTTCAGTAATGAATATAGATAGATAAAGGAAAAACGTGCTTGGAATTTGCACGGTATCTCTTACAGTTTTAGAGAAATTCGACATTTAAATTGAAAATACAAAATTTTTTAGTTTTTCACCCGTAGTTTTTTTTTAATAAAAGATAGAACTATTTTAAAACAGATTTAGAAAGCCAATAGTATTAGAAATAACTTGTGGAAAAACTTTTTTCTTCGACTTCCTTATTTTAGTGGCATTTTTTCAATTTAAAATTTTATAAAAAGTTAAAAAAAAATTTTGTCAAAAAGTACTTTCTCAGTTTTTTTAAAGTAGATTTTTTTTAGATATTAAATGTTTTTTGGTAATTTTATAAAATGTTTAACTATTTCTTTAAGATAAGGCCTTGTGTAATCCAACTGATAGGTTTTTATGGAATTTTTGTGAAGCACCCTACAGTCAGCATTGTTCAAATATGGGCAATTTTTGAAGAAAAATCTAAATGTTCGAGACTGTTCTAAAAAATTACACAGTTATTTTTATTGTTTTTATAGCCAGCTATTCTAGCACGATTAGTTTTCAGTAGTTTCCCAAATTTTGTACACATCCTGTGCCTAAATTGGGTCTGGGGAGGCGATTGAAGAAAAAATTACAATTTTCGGGAAAGAAAATTTTTTATCTACACACAAAATAACATTTTAATATATTGTTTGCCAAAATTTTGATTGCTTTTAGTTGCGAGCATGTTGGCCTTTTAATGGGATGAAAACCAGATTTAATATCGTTTATATGTTCGAAGATATTCAAGGCAAAATTTCATTCGCAAAATTTCACTTTTGATCCTTTTTTTGGTTTTTTGCGGTAGTTTTACAGCTTTTTTTAAATTTAAAAACAACTGTAAAAAATTAAGCACAGCTTAATAGTAGAGGTAATTAATACAATTTGTACACCTTTTGCATTGCATACTTTTTATTTATTTCTTCTTTGAAATCATAGATTTTGTCATTTTCTAATGCAGCATGTTTGCCTCGGTAATATTATAGTAAATGTATTCATGTTACGGACGAGAACTGAATGGGACGTCGGACAGGCTTAAGTTCCTTAAGAACTTTGAGAGCTATTGGCACATTGACGACATTCATAAGAGAAGCTATATGCGTACACACAGAAAAAAGATTGGTTAAAATTCGTTTGATATTTTTAAAATTTAATTACTAATATAATTATTTGATTTTTAATATAAATAAATTATAATTTTAACTTATTTTTAATATTAAAAGCTAACAAATGATATTACCGTCCAAATGTTAGTTGTTATACCTCTTAAAAAAGTTATCCTGATCGATTTGTGTCTTTACTAAAATCTATTCTATTAAATGGGAGATGCAACTAAACTTATTCAGCACAATATTACTGAAAACCAAAGTTTGGTAGTTAGAATCATCAAAATCGATTGTGTCTAATAATATCGAAAAATATTTGACATAATAAAAATTAATTTGTACATATTACAAAAAAAAAATCATCAATGTTTCAGTTAAAAAAAAAACCAAAAATATATTGTTAGTGGTGAAAAGTTCTCCAATATTGTTGAAAGGTAAGTTCAAAATCAATCTCAGAAAGACGTTTGTAAATTAAAAAATTTCTAAAATGTTTAATACACTTTGCAGCAGCAAAACGTGCAGTATGGGACGGAAAGTTAAAGAACCTATGTGGAAAAGAAGATTCATGATGTAAAGAAAGGAGTTGGCTGAATTCGAATGGCCGAAACATTAAAATTATAATTTATAATCTTATTTCTATAATTCTTTTTAAAATAAAAGTAAATATTAAAATATTTTGTATTATTTAATTCACAATAATACTTTATAGTCACCCAAGAATCATTTTTGTAAATAGTTGTGAGTGCTATATTCATTCAGTTATTACAACCGAATTCAAGATATTAACACAACCGACAAAATTCGATTGGCAACAAATTCGGTTCTTATAACGAATTTCTTTTCTCTGTGTAGTAACACATATCAGGGAGCTCTCGGAAGTAAGGGGATTCTTGATAGGAAAGCGCATTTCCGGCTTTGTTCGGTACTTACTCGCACCAAATGGAAAAGCTACGGAGATTGGAAAGATTAGTTTTGGTTTGTTGTCTTTGGTTAAAGCTTTATATACGACGAAACGGCGAAATTCTTGTATATCAATCTACAGCGCAATCGATTTTACGCGGGTGGATGTCTGCACGGTGGAAATGGCTGTGAAATTTTTGGAGAGCGCACAATCCTTAGAGAACTCCTAGGTGAGAGAATGCTTGTCTGCGTCGCGAAATATGAGAAGACTACACTCTGTCAGTGTTCAGAGCACCATCTATAACAGAGACCAACAGTTTTATTTTATTTTTATTGTTAATTCATATTGTTCTTCTTGATTGGTTTGTTTTTGTTCTTTTTCGTAATTATAGTTTTAAGTCCTTTGTTTGGAAGTATCTTTTTTTAGTGTGTTATTTTTTAAGTAAATTTTGGAAGCCTTCCTCTTTTTATACTTTTTTTCTTTGGAAATTATTTGTTAAATTTGGTCAATTTTATATAAGAATTATTTAGTACAAATGTACGATTTTATTTTTTCAAATGGAAAGTCTTTGAAAAATACTTACACGTATGCGGAGAATATTTTATTTTATTATTTTATTTTACTTTAATATTTTTAAGACTATTAGTTCTTTTAAATTTGTTAGGATAATAAATATGAATCTGGATTAACAAGGTTTTTGTAAGGTTTCTTAAATGATTTACATAAAGTTTGAAATATTTGAAATGATGCATTTCCTGCACGTCATCCAAATCTACTCGTATTTGATCCCTATTTATCTGACGTATTTAACTGGATAGACATTCGATTGAAACACTCTCCAGTACAAAGAGACAATTGATTTGAAAAATCTACTCTCACCCTTTCCTATACGACGTTCAATAGCTTCGATGCTGCTGATGTATGACGGTAATGTAAATAGTTAGAAAATCAGACAAAGTGAAATATCTTTTACTCCACTTTAGAAAACCAAAGTTATTGAGTGCCTCCTTTAAGACTTAAAAGATGTGTTTGTTTTGATTAACCTCGCACTGAACCTAAATGCTAAGAACGTCAGGAGCTTCCGATGATTCTGAGCATAATGCCAGCCAATGTTCCCTACCCTCTTAGTTTCTTCTACATAACAAACATCATTTATCTCGATTTCTCATTCGATCATTTGATATTTAAAGTTGCCATATCTTTTTGCTGGGCAAAACTACTCTAATTACTCCAACGTGTTTTAATCGTTTTTCTGTAATTTTCTGCTGCCGCTTTCTTGGATTTATAGCATCCTATCACTCAATCTTCGCACTACATAAATTTACAATACGGCTTTTAAAAATTGTTGTCATGTATTACGTTACTTATATAATGTAGAATGTTTGTACTTATTATTTTTTTTTTTTTAACTCTAAAACTTTCGGCCAAAGCCTTAGAAATATCTAATTTGTTACCTGATACCTATCAAACCCATATTTTATCCGTTTTTTCATAAATGTGGGTAAGAGATAATGCAACATGGTGAATTTTACAAAAGCAAAATAGAAATTAATCTGCAGTTTCTAAACAAGCAATGCGGTTTCATTCGATTTTCAATTAACTTTAAAAAACCACACATTTAAAAATTTACAGATCTTAGCAATCGTATTCTGTTATATTGAAGATTTCTAACCATTAGATATGGGTCAATTAGACACATTATTATTAGTTTTAAATTTTAAAAATTTTTAACTTTGTCATGCCTCAATTTCTAGTCGAATTAACAATCTCCTTGTTTTTTGAAGTTGGTTTAGCTACAAATTTTGAAAACTAATGCAAAAATAAATCTAAAAATTAAAGCTAGTCCCCATAGGCGACATTAATTCACATATAGCTCTATTTTTTGGACAGTTATAGAGATAAACGCTTGAAAATCGAAGCGAATATCGGTTGTTATGATCGTTATAGTAAGATGTATTAATATTCCAAATTATAAGTTAAACGTTTCCCCAATAGTTCATTTAGTTTTATGTGTACGGCAATACTTTTGAACAGTTGTAGCCAGGCACATAAAATTTAAAACGAATCTGTATTGCAAACTCCGCTATAACAACAATTTTAAAGTTAGTTTTAAGCCGTTGAAAACAGACAGCTGAAACTTACAAGGAACCTGTATCCCTAATTCCGCTAAAATAACAAGTTTATAATTTGAATTTATAAATTAAGGGGTGTTTCCAAAATTAGTGTTATGTACCTATATGGTAGTATCTTTTGAACCGTAATATAAAAGCACTTGAAAATTAGATATAATGTCCACTACTATGTTTGGTATAAGAAGAAGTATAAAAATTTTAAACTATAAATTAAATACAAACTGTTGTAAGCTAATTTGTTTTAATTATATGGCCAAACTGTTAAACCGTTATAGACAGACGGTTGAAGTTTATGAAGAACCTGCTTGCTTAGTCTACTACAACAGCAAGTATAAAATTTTAAACTATAAATTAAAGGGTGCCCCCATAGTTAGTGTAATTTTAAATCGCAGTAATTAGTGTAATGTGTCCCCACTTTTGAACCGTTATACAGAGACAGATGAAATCTGCTTTGAAGTCGTTTTTTTCGCAAGAATTATTTAATTTATACTTGTGCCCTTTACGGTTCATAATACAAGTAAAAACTATTATGTTGTATGGGAACACCCTTTAGTTTTTAAGATTATGAAGATTTTTTTAAACAGAACCAATCGTTAAGCATCACTTTTTAGATATAAAAGATATTTTCAGAATCGATCCAAAAAGGACTGAGTTATGGAGGCACAAATATAAAAAAAGCAACATTCAGTCGAATTAATAATCTTCTTCTTTCTTAAGCCATTTTACAAGAAAAACACTTAAATGAGAGCTATAAATCATTAAAAAAAAATGCCAACACAAATAAAAAGTTCACAAAAGCATTGGAAAATAGTTAAAATTTTTAAATTTAAAAATTTTTGTTAATAAAATGATGTAAATATTTAACAAAGCAGTCATAACATATTGCTCTTGGATTATGGTTACCTTACCTATATGGTTTCAACTCAATCGCTTAGTAACTGTTGTAAAGGGTGTTTTATTAAATTCCAAAAAATTCTGATAAACCAGCAACAATTGACGCATTTGAGGCCAATATTTTTTGCGTAAATCGTGGATCTAAAAAGTGGATCAAAGTCTAAAATACGATATGTCGAGAATAATATCATATATTGATATTTCGAATGAATTTTTTTTTTTTTTTTTTTTTTTTTTGTTATAAAATTTAATTTTTTTTAATATTTTTTACAATTTAGACAGCTATCGGGCTTTATAAAACAACTTTAAAACATTTGGTAACTGCTTGATATTTATGTAAATAGAGAAGTTTATATGTTTTTAATCGAAAATTTTTGCTATTAAAGGACGCAATGTATGATACAGGAATATTAGACAAAGTTTTATTTTTCATATTGTATATTGCTTTTTAATAAAGTTATTCCAGCATAAGTGTCTGTAGTGTCTGTTGGTTATTTTTTTTTTTTTTTTTTTGTTATTCGTAATAATGATTTTAACAAGATTATGATCGAAACAAGTTAACAAAAGGACAAAAAGGAAGCAACATCATTTTTTTCAAAAGCGATGTATACAATAAAACAACAAATGAAAATTTTTACTCTTTATTTCTTTGCTTTTTATTCTCTTTGCAAAAAGAAAAAAAACCTTTACTATCACTTTTTTATATCAAAAGCAGGAGAGGAACTTGTTTGTCCATGAACAGTAACAAAAGTGTTTCAAGGATAATTAATGTTCATTTATGTAGAAACAGGAATTTGCTCATATTGTAAGCCTCTTTGATTTTTTAATTTTTTTTATGTCTGTGATATTATTAGACATCTTTCAGAAGGCAGGAGAATATATTTATGTGTATAAATTTAAACTTTTTATTGGGAACAAGTTCACACTTTATTGAATATGTGAAAGCGAATATGTAGGTGTGCACGTGTGCCCAGTATATTTTGCTCAACTAGAACATCCTTGAATTTGTTAATAATATTTACAAGAATCATGTTTATATTAACACAAAGCTATTTATTAACTTTAGTATATTAAGGCCTATTAAAATGTGTTTTTCATTAATCGATTTTTAATAAATTCATATTTCGTTAATGTGTGTTCGTTGCTATTTTCTATCGTTTCAACAACCCTGACCAATTTTGTTGTGTAAACAAAAGTTTGCTGGCCATTCATTATATATTTAATTAAAATGCATTATTTTTTAGTTATTAAAAGTTTTTAATTAAACGGATAAATGAATTATTTAATTTTATAAAAAGACAATATGTATTAACATAAAGTCAACAATGGTAAATTACTTATCATTATTATAAAACGTAATTTTCTTTTTAATTTATTTAAAAATAAATTTACTGATTAAATAATCATCCATATCGCGAATTATTTTTCTCATGAAATTTTTTCACATTCCGCATTTATTCAATAGTGATTAATTTCCACCAAAAAGTAACCACTTAAAACAAAATTCCCCTCAGTGATTAAAAATGCTTGCCTATTTTTAATGCATATGTAGTTGCTTAACTGTTGCTGTGAAAAAATGTGCAGCAAAAAGCAAATGCAAAAAAAGACTATGTGCTGACTATGAGCTTCTTTCTGCAGCAAAGCAATCATAATTTGAAAACATTTGCTGTTGCTTGAGCAATCAGGTTTTCTTTATTTTTATTTTTGCTTTTACTTAACTCTTTACTGTGAAGTTGTAGCTGACTACGATTGATGTTTCTTGCTATAACTCGCTGCTTTTCATCCCTTTTAATATTCCAAACGTATTTATGTATTCATTACTTACAATACGTAAGAAAATATAGATACATAAATACATAAAAGGTGTTTTTTTTTTAATTTTTTCTTAAAAAGCAACGGCAAACGTTTTCCAAAATAAATGCTTTGCTGCAGAAAGAAGCATGTAGTCAGCCCTTGCTTGCGTTTCTTTCTCTTTTTTTCATTTGCTTTTTGAAATGTTTTATAAATGCTGAGATATTTAGTTTTTTTATTTGCTGAAAAACATGTAAGCAAAGCAAAGATGCACTAAAATCTTTGCTATTTTTAAGCAAGCAATTTAAGCAGTGATTCCCCTTAGTTTTGTTTAATTTGATTTTGATAGTGGACTTCATATACTCGTATCATGTAAGTATTTTTCTTCTAATTAGATATTTAGGTTTATAAAAATTAAGTAAAACGTAGGCTGAAATTGTTGAATAATTTTCTAAGTGACACTTTTCTCAACAAGATGTAAGGTAACAGTACGATTGCCTGTAGAATTGTTTAGATTTCGATAGAGTTAGTGACAGACATTTGGAAATTTTTAGCAGAAGATTTAAATGGTGCTGCCTCTCTGGTTAAAAATGTCCAGAAAGGAAAAGTTTGAGTATTGTTGCAAATATTGTATTTTTTTAAATATATTTTTTTTTTTTCAATTTAATAGGTGTGGTCAGTTGAGAAGCGGTATGTTCGTATGAAAGCGGCAGCTAATATGAAAAAGCAGGAAGGAAAAGGAGGGAGTGGCCAAACCTTACAAAATTGTTCTCTACAACTAAACAGTACATCTATGACCTTGTAAAAACTTTGACATCTTCTGCATCTAAAGAACGTGGAATTTTTACAACTGCTTATTAAAAAAAATCGGTCGGCTGTTTTAAACAGAGTAATTTTTATCGTGTTTTTTCTGTTACTGCAGCGCCAGGATTCTTACTTCATGTGCATTCACCACTAGTCATCAACTTGATGACTATTAATTCACATGAATGCGTCTATTGTAGACCTCTCACGTTCATGTTTAGTTCAAATGCTGCCAATGTTACCTAACTAAATTTAAAAAATCTTAATTTTTGGAAAGAACATCTCTAAATCTCATTTTGATAAAAAAAAATTCTTTTAAATTACGCTCCTGTAAGGTAAAACAAATGTTTTAGATGGCGGCATGAAATAACTCCCCACGAAATAACTCCCAACAAAAATATACGGGAAAACAACAACAACGTTTTTTGGGGACTTATTTCTTTTTTTGGGGACCTATTTCATTTTTTTATTCTAGGGAATTATTTCATATGAATAAAATAAATAAATAAATAAAAAATGAAATTGGTCCGCAAAAAATTTTTGGGGACTTATTTCATTTTCAAAATTAGTTAAAAATCGTAAAAATTAATACACGTCCCGTTATATTTACAACTCACATTGATGATTGTCGATTGGTCATTGATAAAAAAAATAGTAACTAGGCATTTAGTTTGTGGAGTAAGTTTGCGTTGTGAGGGGTATTTGGTATTTTTTTTTACAAAACGTCTTCATAAAATATAACTTTAAATAATTGTAGTTCTCTTAATAACGGCTTCAATAATAAATAGTTTAATGGAAAAAAAAAACAATAAGAAAATTTAACGATATTATTTATATGTCAGAAAATTAAAAATTCGCGCAAACTATTTGACGGCAAAAGCGACAATTGTAAAAGGACAATTAAAAATTCGCGCTAATTGTCCTTTTTGCCGTCAAATAGTTAACGAAGCAATGCAAGTTCTTGTATAAAATTTTCAACTACTGTAAATAAAAGATAATGCAGGATTATTTTATCTCTTGATAAATTATTGGGTTTTTTTTCGTTTCAAGAATTGGGGACTTATTTCATATGAAATAACTCCCCAAAAAATTGGGGCGTTACATCATTTTAGTTTGGGGAGTTATTTCATTCCTTTGGGGACTTATTTCATTGCCAAATTGGGGGCTTGTTTCATATGAAATAAGTCCCCAAATCTTGGGGAGTTATTTCATTTTATTTTTGGGGAGCTATTTCGTGGTGAGTTATTTCATGCCGCCGTTTTAGATCTAAAGAAATACAAAAGGGAGAATCTCCTAACTCTGACAGAAAGAGCGTGAGACTCTCAAGTCAGGTTACTGTGAGAACAAATTGCATTTTCAAACAAATTCCAAAGATATGGGGATAGGTAAATGGGTACAACCTAAATCAGATAATTATTAACTTTTCTACAGCAGTAAACTCTTCACAGATGTAAGTTACACTGAGAAAGTAATAAGCTTTCTAACAAAAATTTTAGAAAAATGCCAAATTTACAGCGCAAAACGCAAATTCTCAAAGCTGGTCCTACTTTTATCAAATAGCGTATTCTAGAATGAACGGAACGAAACGGAAAAAACAGCGTTGAAAGAAGCGAAAAGATTTACCTTCGTGTTAGATAAAGACCTTAAATAATTGTTGCAAAAAACAGACTTCAAAACGAATTCAATAACTATTGGGACACCCTTATATTTCCAAACTTTATACTTGTTCAACTGTCCAATAGTTTGGCAATATACATCATATTACAGCAACTCTAGGTTCACCCTTTATTTTTCAAATTATATACTTTCTCTTGTAGTAGATTAAGCCATCAGGTTCTGTGTAAGTTTCAACCGTTTGGCTATAACGATTTTACAGTTTGGCCATATATATTAGATTATATTAACTTTTTTAAAACCCTTTAATTTTGAATTTAAAATATTTATACTTCTTATTATACCAAACAAAGTAGTGGACATTCTGTCTAAAATTCAGGTGTTTGTATATAACGGTTCAAAAATACGGCCATATAGGTCAAATTACATTAATTTTGGGAACACCCTTTAGTTTTTAAATTCAAATTATAAGCAATTTGCAAGCGTTTGTCTATAACAATTCAAAAGATAGGCCCATATAAGTAAATCTACATCAATTATGGGACACCCTTTAATTTCTAAATTCAAATTATAAACTGGTTGATTTAGCGGGAATAGCAATACAGGTCGCTTTTAAGTTTCAGCGTTCTGTCTATAACGGTTTATAGGTTTGGCCACATACCTGAAATTACAACAACTATTTGGACACCTTTTAACTTCCAAATCCAAATTTTTTAATTGTTGTATAGCGGACTTAGCAATACAAGTTCGTTGTAAATTTCAAGCGTCTAACTACAACTGTACAAAAGTATGGCCATATACATCCAATTAAATAAACTATTGGCGCACCCTTTAATTTGTGACTTTTAATATTAAAACTTTTACGATAGCCGTCATAGCAATCGAAATTCCAATTAGCGAGCGTTTGTCTAACACGGTTCAAAAGATAGCCCATATAAGTAAATTTACATTAATTATGGAGCACCCCTTAATTTTTATGTTTATTTTTGTATAACTTTTTGCTATTGGGAGCTAAATTTTTAAGAAGTGCCCTTTACAGTTCATAATGTACGTAAAAAATATGTATGTTGTATGGTTACACCCTTTAATTTTTAAGATTAAGAACTGTTTTTAAAACGGGACCAATCTGTAAGCATAATCTATCATATTTCCAAAAATTTTCAAAATCGGTTCATAAATGACTGAGTTCTGCAGGCACTAACATAAAAAAGCAAATTCAGTCGAATTGAAGGAGGTTTCCTTCTTTTTTTTGAAGTCGGTTAAAAAAGAAAAGGAGACTGACCACCTTTGAATCTTCTAACTTGAAATGTAGGAGAAGATACCTCTCTCAGATACGCGAGATTAAGAAGGTAGTTTCAGGTAACTGCGAGAGATCACCACTTAAGAAATGGAAGTATTGAGAAAATATATGAAAGTTAAATCACTCTAAAGAATTCCATACGGTCATTGTTGTGAAAAAATTCTCTCCAATACAGCAGTGGCACTTAATAGTAGAATGCAAAGAGCTATAATCATAAAATGCTTGGCGAAAGAATTTGTCTTGACAACCAAAACTGGTATGAAGCAAAAAATCGGTCAAAAATATCGCCGCAGAATACATAAGAAATGATATCAGCAAAAAACCATTACTTTAAACGTGTGAATTGTACTGTTAATAATGTCTTAATTGTCTCCAAAGATTTAAATAAAAAATTAAAGCTTTAAA
Organism: Gymnosoma rotundatum; assembly: GCA_916610165.2. Taxonomy (NCBI): domain Eukaryota; kingdom Metazoa; phylum Arthropoda; class Insecta; order Diptera; family Tachinidae; genus Gymnosoma; species Gymnosoma rotundatum. Next base: position 79,946,838 of record OU744340.1, read on the forward strand.
AGTATTTATCTCAGTTCGAGCTTTTTATTATTTATAGTATTGCGTTCATGCCAACTAGTTGATGCTACAATGGCCACTCTCTAAAAGCGCATTGAACACAAAATAATCTCATATAAACGCGACGTATAGTGGACATCGAGATTGTTCAATTTTATCTTTCAGACCTTAGGTCTGTGATATGTGAAAAGTCCACATATTTCGCGATTTTTTTGATGCATCTTTCAAAAGGATTTAGTTTTCTTTTTGTTACAAAGTATATTTATTATTCATAAAAATGTTATTTCTTACAATTTTATTTGCAATTAAAAATTTGCTCTAAAATTGTGCGTAATTAAATTTTAATATTGTAATTCTTTTGAACGTTTCTATCTTCATATGAATGTATGTTTGCAGAATGATATAAACTTTAAAGAAAAAAAAAACTGACACACATTTGTTTTGTGTTCATTTAAAAATAAACTTTAAAACTTTTGCTATAATTTCCAAGTTTGTATTTTATGAAGACTTCTGTTTAGGAAAAGCAAATAAATTAAAACAAACTATAAACAAAACTTGTTGTTGTTTTATTAAAAAAAAAATTTTTAATTTATGTTTGTGTGCAGTGTCTGTCTACTGTTACTTTTTTAGTAATTTTTTGGCAAAATGCCCAAAATTAATTTCTACAAATGGTATTTTAATCGACCAACCTGTTAAGAATAATTTGCTTGTAATGAGTAAATAATTTTTGATATATTTTTTTTCTTTTCTTCAGCAATTGTATCACAGGTGAAAATCTATGATTTTTTTCTAAATATTTTTTTTTATTTATTTTTATTTCCTTTTTCATCAAAGTTTATACATTTTTTAACATGTAAATGCCTTATTGTTATTTACGTTTGCGAAGCGCTAAATTTGGTAAAATGAAGAAAAATAAGTAAAATTTAAACAACACTTGGGTAACTGATTACGCCACACTGAGTGGAAGATATTTTCGTTTTCATTTTTAATCACTCAAATTCAAAAATCTCATGATCATAAAATGGAATGACATAATATTTCGAGTGCTATGATTTTAATAAATACTAAACACATATACCAAACATAATTGTAGTGTGATTTTTTTAATGTCATAGTTAAATTTCAATTTTTTATTCAAAGGTTTAAGCCTGATTAATACAAATAAAATTATTTAGCTTTATTTTAAAAACTTCCCTCGATGAACACTTGAGTTTTTAACTAAATATTTCTCACAAATTTGTTGGGTTGCTTGAGATCCTTTGCTGTAGAATTCTTTCTTCTTCTTTTTCAATAGAATGTTCAAGCCTATATGGAGGTTCAAATTTTTAAAGTACCAGGGAGCTGCAGTGATCATATGTGGAATTTTAGTTTGAAGCCTTTAAATTTTCCGTACACTCGATAAGGAGACTATGCTTTAAACCTGTATGCCATAGTACAATCTAAGTTCTAGAATCGCATTATAAAGTAGAAGAGAAGCTTAAAAGTTTACAGTCTAGTATAAGTCTAGAGTTTCATCAATGAGATTGTTCATTTAAATTGCTTTACCTTCATTTGCGTCAGCTTCGCTTCTATATGGCTTTTCCAAGTCAAGCACTTATCCAAATGCCTACCGAATTATATAACTTCCGAAAGATGAGATATTTTTCGATCGTGTATTCGAATTGGGTTATGTGATGCTCTGCACTTGGTAAAAATTATATGCGTACATTTTTCCTCATTTACCTTAACTCTCTATTTTGTTACCATTTTTTCATAAGAATTATATAATCCTGTAAATATTTTGATAGTTCATAAGAGCTTTCAAGAATACTAGGAAAGTCTATGTCGTCAGTAAAGTCAAAGTGTGGACATGAATACTGGTTGGCATCTTAAACGAATGTAAGAAGTGCAGCAGTTTTACCTGGATACTACTTTATTGAACTTCGGCTTCAATGAGTTAAGGCGAGCTTGGAAATCTCCTTCTTATGGCATAAGCACACGGTCATTTATCTTCTAGAAGCAGAGTAAAATTTTTATTCTTTAAACGATTAGATATAGCCATTTTATTAATTATTTTACTTCGCCGGCGAATATGCTATGAAGAAGTGCCGACGAAGGAGGCTGCATGTTTTTAATGTTAAATCTGATTATGTATTTATAACATTAAGCAGAAAATAATATTTATATTTTTTGACTGCCGCAAGGTTTGAACCCAGGGCAACCAGATTTGTAGTCTACGTGCTTACCACCCTGACTACAGCAGCCACTGTGGCTTATTATAAATTTTGTATTCTTACTTTATGGGTTTCTCTGGTTCTACTTCTTAATCCTACCGGTCTTATGAATCCTATGGTTTCTCCTGCGAGGCTTGAACTACTCTATGCCTTGTTTAGTAATCTTAACCTTCCACAGAAGTCTCCACTACTCCTTTCATCCAAGCCACAACATAGCCAAAACATACGTCTGCCATACACTGTTGTTATGCATTTACACTTCGCTGCGCTAACTGCTACCATTCTTACTTTTTGTTATAAAGGCATTTATCTGTTTCTTTTATGTTAGATTAGACGTGTTCACTAAATTATCTGCCATATCTTCACAAAATAATTATCTTTTTACTTTCCGGGAGGTTTTTACTCTGCTGCTTCTTAATTGTTAATTGCATTATAACAATTATTATTTTCCGTTGTACTCATGGCCGAAGTTGGGCTCGAACTTACGATCTTATGTTTTGCAGCAAGCATCTTTACCAACGCAGCCATTGTGGTTACTCAGCTTCTGTTAGCTAATTGTAGTATTATTCTATACACACACCATTAGTGGAAGTATCTTTATTCACCACTCTCATACTGTTAACAATAACAGGGGTTGCCCAATCTTACTTTCGTAACGATATGTAGTAAAAAAAATGGCTATTTGCTTCATAATCAACCGCCTAATTGATAACATAAAGCGTGCAGTGGTTAATTACAAAATAAGAGTTTTCTTCTTTATATATCTTCTTTCACCACCTGTCTTATTTCTCATCTATCCCTTTCCTAAAGAATGTAGCACGGTTAGGTACTACATAGGTATTATTGCTAAAGTGCAACTAACAACAACTCGAAAATTAAACCTTAGCGTGACTGCTTATTCAATGTTTATAGGGTTTGACTCAGTTGTGTGGATCGCTATATTAGGGAGTTATTTTAAATATTCGGTAAATAAATTAATTTTTTGATCTCAATTTGTGGCCATGTTTTCTTATAAATTCAAAACTTGCAAAAATTTTTAGCCACGTATTATTAATTTTTTTAAACATAAGAAAATATTGAAAATTGTTTCTTAAAGAATCTTTCATACATAAATAGAGGATAATATATTATTGAAGTTTCTCTAGAGGAGCTTCACACGGCGTTTAAATATCTAAAGAAAACTTCGTTTTAATTGTCCAGAAAAATAAGCGACTACATTTTTATGTTCTTGTTATAAATTCATTATACATAATTACGAATTTAATTGTAAAATGATAATAAACATTTTTTCTATAATAAATATTGCTTTCAAAATAGTTTGCTTCCCATTAAAAATTGTTTAGAAAAACCATCTTCTCGAGCAATTGCTTTTACTTGTAACAAAAATTGTGTATGTGTTTGAACTCTCGTCACAAAGTAAAACAAATTAAACAACATTAAGTGAAAATATAAAGGTAAACTTTACCTCATTCTAATAAAGTTGCATTGTAGTCAAGTTCAAATGAAGTTGTGGCTGCAACTGTGTTTTTTCTAACATTTTTTTTTTTTTTTTTTTTTTTAATTTAAGTTGTTTTACTTTACGTTTGCATGTTTTTTAGACTGTGAATATAAATCTTTCATTGCTTTATTCAAAATAATTTAAAAATAGTACCACAAATTATTGTAAACATCGTGTACTTATTGTGTGTGATAAAATTTGTTTTTCTATTAGATTTGCAGTTTTAAAATATTTTTTTTTCAATTTTTTAACAAACAGTATAAATTAAAGTAACTTTTAAAATCCTTAAAAGTTGTTTTTTGGCAGGCCTTTAGTTGGCAAATTTATGTTCATTTTTGTTCTTCACTGTAACTCTGTGACCAAACATTTGCCTTAACCGTGACAATAAACTCTTGTTCCTTATTTAACTTTTTTTCTACATTTTATTGCATATTTTTTATAAATATTTTATTTTATACATATATTTTACCTTCCACTCCACAATCCTTTTTAAAACCAACCTTCTTGGCCTTATGTCCTTTTTAAACAAAACCGAAGAAAGGGCTGGGTTTTTAAGTGGATCATAGTTTAAGGGTTGGGTTCTTTTGTTTTTGTTTTATGTCATAATTGTGTGTGTGTAGTGGTTTTATTTTTGTTGTTTCGTTTCTTTTAATAATTGATAAATCAAGTCATTTGGCCAAGAACCTGAATGAAAGTAGATGTTTCGTGTTTAATGTTGATTTTATTTAATTGGATGTGGAAAAACAAAAGATTTATTATTTAAAATATGGAGTGATAAACAACAAATTTTTTAAAAAAGATTATAGAAACAATGCACCTCATTTTTGTCCCATTTTGGTATTTTTTTTTTAATTAAAGAATTCGTCTGGACGTAAATTTACCTAATGGGCCTATCTTTTGAACCGTTATAGACAAACTCTTGAAAATGATCGTTATAATGAAAAGTATAAATATTCAAAATTATAAATCATAGGGTGCCACAATAGTTGATTTCATTTGATATATTTAACAATACTTTTGAACAGTTGTAGACAAGCGATTGCAATTTGTAATAAACCTGTATTGCTTAGTCCGCATAAAAACAAGTAAAAAAATTTGGATTTGGAAGTTAAAGGGAGTTCCAATAGTTAATGTAATTTGGTGTACGTGGCTAAACCTTTGAACCGTTATAGAGAGACAAAGAACCTTCTATGTTCGCCATGAACTTGAATTTAGAAATTAAAGGGTATCCTCATATATAATGAGAAGTACAAGTACCTAAAATTATAAATTAATGGGTGTTTTAAAAAAATTGATGGATTTTGATGTATATGACCAAACTATTAAACACTTGTAGATAAGCAGATAAAATATACAAATAAATTATATTGCTAAGTCTGCTAAAACAACAAGTATAAAACTTGAATTTAAAAATTAAAGGGTGTCCCTATAGTTGATGTAATTTGATGTAAATTTCCAAACTGTTGAACAGTTGTAGACTGCCCATTGAAATTTACAAAGAACCTACTAAGAATTGCTAAGTCCGCTACAACAGCAAGTATAACATTTGGATTTTCAAATTAAAGGGTGGCCCATAGTTCATGTTATTTGATGTATTTAGCCATTTTCATACTGTTATAGACAGATAGATAAAATCTGTTTTCAGGTCGGTTTTTTTTAAGAATAATTTTTTGAAACAATGTTAAGGATGCCACCATCATAAAAATTTAAAAATATTAAAATATTTATATTTCTAATGTAACATTCAAAAGTTCTTAATAAATATAAGAGATTATTTTCCAATTTAAGCTGAGAAAACACTAAAAGAACCGAAATTTATTTTCATGAAAATATAAAAAATTCAAAAATGAAAATCAGCGTTTTTATTTGTTCCTATCGATGTTCTATCAGCCATCGTGTACATTTAAAGTATACTTTCACATATTCATTAAAAAAAATAACAGCACAATTACACCTAAATAATTGTCAGTTTCCCATGTTTTTTTTTTTTTTTTTTGTTTAATTTAGTTACAAAATTTCAGCATTCAATAAAATATTTTTAATTCTATTTCATACGAGTACAAACATAAATGAATAATTTTTTTATCATTTTTAGCAAGTATTTTTATCATTGCCAAAGTTAATTGTGTTATTTTTTATTATTTTTTTTTTATTAATTTATTTCTTGTTTTGTCAATTTGTAAATCATAACTCATTGACAATTAGCATTGTAGAAGAATTAGGTCACTAAGAGATTTCATTGTATTCGTTATGTATGGATTAGCATCCCCACACTAAAATTTACAATTTACAATTCTTTGTAAATTTATTTTTTCTAAAGGCAAATGCTTATACACTTTCAATCACAAAAAAAAACTTATAACTTAATTAGCAGCGAAGGCAATAATTTAGTCGCTTGGCATATGAAAAATAAAAAATTAAATTAAATCACATAAAATATAAAGTCGGTTAAAGACTTAAGGTATGATTTAATATGGAAAACGAGTTATTTTCCTAAGCAAATTTATTATTTAGAAATAAAATAGACATTTGAGAAGGCGTTTTGTTTTTCCATATGTTGTTTTGATTGGGCTTTTTTTTCCTATAGGGTTTTACTTAAAATAAAAATTTAGGAATCCAGTACTGTATCAGGCTATAGCAGTGTCAAAAGGACGACGGGCCTATTTCAAGCCAGGTTTTTTTTTTTTTGAGAGTACAAATTGGTTACTTCCTGTAGGGTTTCTGGACATTTCTAAATTCTATTAACTTGCTAAAAGAAGTTGTTATTCTTTATTTTGACTACAACGTGGCTAAATACGGTTTTGTGAAATATTAGGAAAATGAATAATTTTTTCTTTATTAAAAAAAAAATTTGCGAATATATTATTTTTTGGCATTAAATGTCAATAATACTTGTCAACCTATGTCCTTTTGACAAAAACAAATGCAACCATAGAGAACCCACTGATTTACTGATTTTTCGAGACCCTCAAAAGTTGGTCAACCTAGAACCTTATGACCGAGTATTTTTGGTTTGCATTTGCGCTATAGAATAATAAAGAAAAAGTTACTTAAATACATTACTCGTCAGAACGGTACGATTTCATTGTAATTCTTCAAAACTAAAAAAAAGTTGAATGTTGATTTTTCGCATAATCCCTGTAAATGATGAAGCTTCTTTTGACCAATATTCTGGTCATCTTGGTCAAAACTTGGAAAACTGCCGCATTCTCTTTAAAAAAAAAAAACATACAAAATTTTGCGAAAAATAAATCTAACCATAGCGTGTCACTGTTCGGTGAAGCCGTCGCCATTTTCAACTGAATTGTATGCCGCAGGTATAGATAACACGTGCTTATGCAAATTGGTGTCACATGATTTACATTTCATGGACATGGTGTATTTAATCCTAGCAAGGGAGTTATATGAAGTCTTTTGTTTTAATAGCATTGACTTATTTATCGGTTTATTTCAAGTCAAAATTAAAAATTGCATGATTGAATTTGAAGCATTTTATTTAAAAAGTTTCGACAAGGTGCAAACATGCAAGAAAAACTAAGAACTTAATGATTCATTAATGAATTAAATATTCTCAAATCTTGTGTAAATTCTAGGACGCATTTTGCCAGGTAATTGTTTCCGCGTTTCAACGTTTTTTTTTTTTTTGTTTTTTACGGGCTTTAAGTAAAACTAGTAAGTAAATACCTTAGCAGGGGTCCCATGTGAAAGGACTTATATCCAATAATAGAGCTGTGTCGTTTATGAACGAAGTGCAGACAATTACACAAAGTGATTAGTTATTTTATTTAGCGCTTTAGCCTCCATTATGCACCCTTCAAAATCGATCAATTCTATGAACATTTGGCATCGCTCAAACTCTGTTGTTCAGTTGTTTTAAGATTCATTAAGACATGTATTTTTGTTATTAAAAGAACTTAAAGAGCAGGGTTATAGCATGGTTCATTGACAACTAGAAAGCAAGTGACATTGCAACCAAAATAAAAAAGAAGGAACCGCTAAACAAACATATAATCAAAGGTATAAATTAAAGGATGTCCCATTATATCATTTAATTTGATGTATATGGCAATACTTTTCAACAGTTGTAGACAGACATATGAAGTTTCCAAAAAACCTATACTGCTAGATCCGCTATAACATGTAAATGTGTAAAATTTGGATTTGAAATTAAGGGGAGCGCAGAAATTCAGAGGGAACCTGCAATGCTAAGTCCGCTATACAACAGTTATACATTTTTTTAAGTGAACGGGTGCCCGTATAGTTGATGTAATTAAATATATATGACCAAAATTTTGAAATATTATATACAAACACTTGACTTAAAAATTAGACGGGATGTCCACTTGCAATCTTTTATGTAATTAAATGTATATGTTTAAACTGGTGCACAGTTGTAGGCAGACGGTTGAATTATACAAAAAAAATTTATTGTTAAGTCCACTATAACAAGTGTGAAATTTCTATTTGTTTGGATGTATAAGGACAAACTGTTGAACAGTTGTACATAGACAGCTGCAATTTATAAAGAAACTGCATTATTAAGTCCAATACAAAAGCAAGTATGAAACGTTAATTTGGAAATTATAGACTGCCCATATCGTTGATGTAATTTGATATGTATGGCCAAACTGTTGAACCGTTAAAGGTAGAAGGTTGAACCTGTAAAGCTTAGCCCGCTAAAACAGCAGGTATAAACTTTGAATTTGGAAATTAAAGGGTGCCTTTATAGTTGATGTAATTTGATGTATAATGCCAAACTCTTAAAGCGTTATAGACGGAGAGCTAAAATCTGTTTTGAAGTCAATTTGTTTTTGCAAGAATTTTTTACTGTTTCTTTGTTAGAAGTGTACTTTCGAAGCTTTTACCATTTGTTACCTGACTCGTCATTAAATACGTATTTATAATAACAAAAACGAACTTAATAATTTAAATCAATTTTCAATTTTAGTACAATAAACCCACTTTTTTTTTAGACTTGCATATAAAATTTATTATTATTTTTTCAATTAAAATTAAAAAAATTTAGTGATATATTTTGCATCCATACCCATATAAAAATGATTGCGACTTTAATAAATATAGAAAATAACTCCATGATATGGCTACATTTAAGCAATTGATAAATTAAAATAACTATACAATACGTTTATCAGGTATAAAAATACAAGTTCCGATGCCTATAGCAGTTGATGCTTAAACGTCTGTAACCTAATTAATAATTAATTATAACTAAATTATTCAATAAAATAAGACAAATAAATAAAAATGAAAAACCACCAGGTCCAGTATAAAAAAATCTGATAGGCGTTTTTACTCGCTAAAAAATAAAAATTTTAATTAAAAGTGGTATGGTAATATTAAGCGAATAGTCGCACAGAGAAGTTGCCTGTCTACAGTAGTAAATTGCGTCTTGCTTATTCTGGAAATATAAAATCCATTTAATTATTTGAAAATTCTGTTAATTAACAGTTAACACTATATGTATTATTATTACCAGATGCATGCTCCATGTTTCGGAGCTTAAGGTTTCAGCAAAAGATTTCCAGTTATCCCCATCACGTGCCAGTAGTCTTAATCCTATATCGATTTGAGTGTTTCTTCACAGACAGTTCTTCACAGATTCGCACACCTTGCGAGTTCCAGGTTAGAGCAGCATGGGTAATGTCGTCATAAGGCTTTCACAGAGCGTGTCCAATCCATCTATATCTTCTTTTCCTAATTTCAGCGTTCATATTTTGCTGGTGAGTAGTTCTCCAAAGATTCTCATTTGATATGGTTCTGGGCCATCATATTTGGAGAATATTTCTGAGGTAACTGTTAAAAAAGCTCTGAAGTTTTGCCTTCGTTTCTTCGGTAACTAACCATGTCTCTGAGCCGTAGAAGAGCACAGATTTCATGCAGGCTTTAAAAATTCGGTATTTAATTGCAGTTCTTATGCTGTTTGAACGCCATATATTTTGCAGCTTGGCGAATGCCGCTCGAGCCTTCTGTATACGACTACAGATATACTCGTATTGCGTAGCTCTTCCGTTGCATGTAAGGACACTGCCTAAATATGTGAAGCTATTGACGTCTCTTATGTTTTGGCCATTTACACTAAATGATATATCGTTGGGTGCTTTAATTCACAGCGCTTTCGTTTTGGTTATATTGATTTTAATGTCAGCTTTGATTGCATGTGCTGAATCGAGTGCGAGAGCAGAACTATGTGGTCTACTTACTCAAGATTTTCAACGCACTTTTCTAAACACCAAGTGATTCCCAGCTTGTTGGTGGCAGTGTCAAAAATTTGTAGTACGTGATCGAGAACAAAAACGACCATCAACGATAAAATGCATTCTTGTCTTACACCGGAGGTGGAGTTGAATGATGCACTAAGCTTCCTATTATGCAAAACTCTGCATTTAGCGCCGTCGTAGCTGTTGAATATAATATTTATGCGGTACACCCAAGTTTTCCAATATGTTCCACATGTATTCTCTCTTTATTGAGTCAAAGTCCTTTTCGTAATCGATAAAAACTGCATAAAGCGCGCTATTGTATTCGACTCATTGCTCTAGTATAACTCAGATCGATATAATGTTGTCAATGCATGATTGGTTTGCTGTGAATCCGGTCTGTTGTCTCCGCAAAAGGTGATTAAGTGGGTATGCAATGCGGCTTAAGAAAATTTTATTCAATGCCTTGCTTGCAGCGCTACTCACCTCCAATTATTACAGTTAGAGGAGTCTCCCTTTTTTGGAATTATTACTATAATAGACTCTTTCCAACCTGACGGGATCGTTTCTGTATTCCAAATATAGTTGAATAAGGGAAATAGCATGTCGCTATCAGCTTTAAGAAATTCAGTTGGGATATCAGCTAGACCCGCCGCCTGTCCATTTTCGTGGAACTGTATGTGTTTAGTTTAAGAAATATTCTAACTTCAGAGTTTACGTTTTGTAATTGATTGGTCTTAAAGGACTGTTTTGAGGTATTTCAGAAGTAATAAATATAAATTCAGATGCGTTAAATAAAAATTCTTGAAGTGTACCTTTTAATTTGCTCAATACTTTACTTAACAATAAAAAAAGCCTGGGGGGTTACTCTCTGTTGCGATGCGTAAGCAAGTTCGATGCGACAGGTAGATGCGATAAGAGTACAATTTGATACTCTGTAATGTTTACGCAAACGCTTTCGCAAAATAATTTAAAAATGGAGCAACACCGGCACAGCAAAATAAACAATAGGGAAGAATGACAAAATGAAATGTCAAAATTTGTAAACAAATTATTTATTTTATTAGTCTTCGGAAAAAGTTTTTTGATGTGTTTTGTTTAATTAAAAATAAAATAATATAAAATAGTGATGGATTCAGTGGCACTATGGGTGGAGGCGGAAAATGATCATGACAATGAAATGGCAATATTGGTAATCACAACTACCCGCACTTTAAATGCTCACCTTATTCTTTCGCATACAGAAATATTTATAATTTAGTAGTTAGTATCACATTTTATATACAAACATACGGGTAGGAAACCCCGCTTTATCCCTTATAGGAATTCCATTGGCGCGTTGTCATTCGCGCACTGCAATTTTGTCCCGGCTAAACCGCTGCGTTGCACCATAAAATCGGATTTCAAAATGCCGTTGCTGAGTGTGTGACTTTTAGCTTTTCCAATATTAATAATATAATGCCAATAATTAATTAAAGTAATTTACTCTTATTGGAAACTTAATGTCAACATGAGCAAATTTTAGATTACAAAATAGTTCTTCTCTTTTAACAGAAAAAAAAATTTTCCCCCTCATCAATATATTTTATTTTGTAATTTTAAATAATAAATATTTCATGAGAATATCATAAAATATTTATATATGAAGGAATCAAGCACGATAAAAGTTAATTAACATAAAAACGATTCCGAATAATAAATTTTCATATTTATGTTTACTTACATGATTTGCGTTTGATATTTTGTTAGCGCAAGATATTTGCGCATAACGAACGATTTTGACATAAGCTTTCGTATTACTGAGTGCGGTGATGCGAAAGGAAAATACGAAAACGCAATAGAGGGTACCAATTGGTCAGTTACGTACCATTTTTCTTGCGCATCGCAATAGGGAGTAACCCCCCTGGAGTATCCTACCAGTGATAAAAATGGTGGGATACCTTTGCTATTGATAAAGAGCTTTTATGGATTCGTATTCGTAGAATGAATATCTAGTGATAATATAAAAGCACAAAGTTACTACCATCGCCATTTCTCTATACTTTTGCGGGTATGATTTATACACAAATCATGCACGAAAACAAATGTTACATTCATTACAGATTTAATTGTCTTCAGATAGAAATCTAATCACGTTTTTAATTGATTCAATTATTCATTTAATTACTAAATTGTTTTCCATTTTATTTATTAAAAATATAATTAATACAATTCATTATTTATTTTTATATTGCAAAATCTTTTGTAATTATTACTAAAATTTTAATCTGAAAAAAGCTTTTAATAGGATATTGCAAATTTTCTTTTGGCTACTGACTTACTTTTTTCGAAATCTAAACTCTCAAGTAAAGGGCAAAAAACTTTTGAGTAATAACAAAACAGTTTGGTCTCTTTCACCTTATGACATTTTAATTTAACGTTAAGGGTAAAAATAATAAAAGAAAAGCAAACATTTAACGACATCCCTTAAAGATCGTGAGGCACTCCCCTTGAGATTGTCAATTACTTAATTATATATAATTATTAAATAAATAAAAAATAACCAAAGTAAAATGGAAGACGTTGTTAAATCGTAGCAAAACTTCCTATCAAACTTCCTACAACTAAACAAAAATAAGTTCTTTACAACAAAAAACCTACGTGCAATGACCAACTTTGAAGCCTGAACCCACACCTTCTAACACACCTTTGTGTTGTTGTCTTTTTTTTTAGCCTATAGATTTATTACAAAAGTGCAATGTCCTTTTAAAGCTTTAAATACTAACACGGAAATGCATTTTGTGTTACGAGTAACTTTTATTTTGTTTGTTAGTTTTATTTTTCTACTTTTAACTGTCTGGTTGCACGCAACAGCTGTATAAAATTTAGTTCAACTTTTTTCTACTTCAAAATTTGTTACAAACATATAATTTTACAAAACAAACTAAATACAAGGACTTGCTATTGCTTTGGGGTTATAATATTTACTTTACCCATGACAATTTATTACCTCAAGTTCAAAAGATGGCTACAATTTAGAGTTTAAATGCAAAATTTTATTTATTTATACATTTGGTTTGTAGGAAGGATTGCGTTGTCTTTTCAATTTAAAATGTGAGTGGCTGTTATTTAATTGTCAGCTAAGTTTTTTAGTAAATTATTAATAAAGATTATTATAAAGCTTTAAACTTTTGCTGGCGGTTATTTTCGTCAACAAGGAAAAGGGGTAGTTTCTGCTTAAACTGGGTAATAAGATAATTAAAGACCTGCAAGGAAAGAATTTTATAAAATGCCTATGAGGGTTGAGTGTTTTGCAAAAGAGGGGTTTTAAAAAAACTTAATGTGTCCACAACCTCAAACACTATAAAAAGTAACTCCTTATAACCACCTGTGGCAATTAAATTAATTTTTATACATTAGTTTGTGGCGTGTTTTGCTTTCGAGAAATTGAATTTGGTATTCTATAAAAACTGCAATAAAACCGTGTCTGTACATATAATACGTTTTGAAAATTTTTTTTTGGTGGTGAAAAATTTTGTGGGAGCTACTTTTGTAACCGGATACCTTATTTATATGTAGCAAACAATTTTTTTTAATATTCGCTAATACACTGCGGTGAAATAGTATAACAACATGTCTTTTTTAGAGATTTCTTATGTTCACCGGAAATTTAAAAATATCTACTAATGCCATCTTAAGAAGCATTTGAAATGGCAATTAAGACTTTTGTTTCTTTGTATTTTATAAACCGCAGGTGTTAGTTCTCAAGAAACTGATCAAAAATAGAATTACAATGCTCAATTTTTTCAAAGAGCCTTCAAATGAAGTGCAAAACCAGGACGAAAATCGAAAGTCACAGATCGTTGCAACCACAGAGTTTTTTTATCCACCATCAACTCTACAAAAACAATAAAAGAAATAGCACATAAAGGTGGTATAAATGTATCTCGCTGGACTGGACTGCAATCTTAATTTAATCCCCACCAAAAATTAAAATATGCACCACGACTACCTGCTCAACACAAACAAGCCCGTTTTGTATTTGCAAAATCAAAATGAGTACGATTTGGAATGAGGTAAGTTCCAGTTGCGACATTTTTATAATAATTTATGAAGACATTTATATTCGGATATTTCGTTGGGATCCACTTTATTTTTTCAAGAGATATTTCAGTGATCGTACTGTCATGATTTGAAGAGCGTTCTGTGCAAATGTTTAAGGTGACTTAGCCTTTCCGCGTAATAAAGTAGAATAGAGAAAGTACACAATTTTCTAACAACTTAATGCTTCCGTTCGCAAGAGCAATTAAACACAAATTGGTCGGCCTCTTCTCCTTTTCTTAATCCAAATATCCGTGTTATCAAGATACCAAAATTAATGCTAGCAATGTTTAATATGATAACATTAATGAGTTAAATGTTTTTGAACATTTTTCCACAAACGAAAAAACCGGAACGTGTTACACAGACGCTTAACATTAGGTATTCGCCCATGTTCGCCCATGTGCCACCCGGTTTCGTTTTATTTTTAATGTGTTTTATTAACAGATGTTATTCTTCAAACGTTTATTTTTTGCGGCTTACCACTATAAATTACAACCGCCATTTTTGAATCAGAACAAAAAGCAACAATGTCAAAAAATGTCATAAAACGAGCACATTTGTAGTTATTTGACAGACATCATTTTTTGGCTTATTAACATAAATTCTGAATCTTCAATAAACTTTTCGTAAAAAAGAACTCAATTCACTTTTGCAATAATTTGGCCTAACTGTTAGATAATGCAGTCTTTTAGAGTTGTTACTTTTGCATTTGAAATAAAGAGCGAATAAACAACTTTGTAAACAATTTCATATTTTAAAAGTTTAAGCACAAGTTTTCAACTTCTTCTTCAATCTCTTAAAGAGGCTTATTTACCCTTATTCTAGTTATCGGCGTCGACGCATTCGATTTGTTATTCTACCTGTCGTTATTGACACTTATCAATTACTGCTCAACGATTTTTTGTATTCTATAACAAATGTGACGACGATATTGTATTGACGTGACTCTGTTTTTTGTCGACGTCTTTTTGCATAACGACTGGATGTTATTTACACCAAACATAAGATTCAAAATGTTAAGAAGTAAAGTTTTAAATGCAAATCAATTTTAATAACTGAAAAGTTTTCGCAGAGGCACTGCTTCATGCAATTTTAAAGAAAAATGGGAAGAAATTGGAAAAATTCTAAATTCTCTTGAACCTCCTAGAAGATTAGCAGATGAATGGCAAAAGCTGACAAAACAAAGGATTGAATAGGAATTTATAAAAAAGTTTGTAAAAATTACTTTTAAGGTATGGAGAAATTAAAAATTAAAAGCGAAAAAAAGATGGTTGCTAATAAAGAAGAATTTTCACTCACTCCGCTGGAAGAAGCTGTGCAAAACCTTCTTAACTTCCACAAGCATTTGAACCCTGAAGGAGCAGTTCAACCAGTTCAAATGGTTGACATGGGAAACAATTCTAATTACACGGAACTTGCGGAATTCAGGAGCAAACAATATTGAAACTCTGCTTAAGAAGTTTTCTTTTTAATACAAGTTTTGGTTTTTTCGAACTTCCATCATCAATTAAATGAAAATTTTCTTCACTTATAGAAAACATTTTACCATAATAGTGTCAAACACAAATAAAATTTAACGAAAAACTTGGGAATGTGCATTTTAATTTTATAAAAATCGATAAACCATCGACGTCGTAACAGGAATGTTATAGAATGCAAAATTTTTATTAAATTGACGCCGACATTGATACAAAGTGATATTGATACTAAAACGACGACGACGACGCCGACAACTAGAATTATGCTGATTATTTCTTTAACCTTTTGAAATTCAAAAACTTTGTTTTACAACTTTATCAAATAATTTTCTCTCTCTCTACATTGTGGAATACAAACATTTTAGTCATGCAATCTTAATAAGCATTTATTTTTGCTGCAGTTTTTCTTTTTTTTATTAAATTAATACTGACTTTTTAGCTTAGAACCACTCGAAGGACTAATTTTTAACTTAATTTTGAAATTAACGTTCTTTGTACTAACAAAAACATTTTATTTTATTTTGCTTATATATTATGGTTCGCTACCAAAAATTGTACCAAATTTTGTACAGCTCATTCACTAAGGCTCTGATGAGTGCTTAAACTGAGAGAATGAATTAAACACGTTTGCCACAGACACTACCGACTGCAAAATTTCAAAAACTAGAGTAAATCAGTGTTGCTAGGGAAAGACAACAAAAAGTTGTGCTTTTCCTTTAAAAATGTTACATTTTGAAATCTTTTGGAAACTAACAAGGCAACAAATTCATTTACTGAACGAAAATAAAAAAAAATAAAAATGAAAGAAAAAAGTTTTGGACTTAATACTTATATTACAGCTTTCGCCATTCAGTAAAATTAGTTGAAGTTTTTAATAAATCCGTTTTATCTTTTTTTATGACATATTGAGCTTCGACAGAATCGACTACACTAATTATTTTAAAACTCAATACACAATTACTGGCAATTTTTTTGTAATACAATCCGGCAATTCCTGCAGCAAATTAACAGACAACTTTCTTCTAAATCGGAGTATTGGTACGGTTGTCAAATTTTTCAAACAGAATAACTAAAGTTGCTTACGATTTTCGCAAATTTGAGCAGAATGCTTAGATTTCCGCACGAAACGCAGCTCATAATATTTCGCAGTTGGAAAGAATTGTTGCTGAAACATTTTGATGTTTCTAAACATGAAGCAAGAAACATTTTGTGATTTCTAACGAATTGCACAGAATAAAGCCTAGTACTCTGTTCGATTTTGCAAAATATGTTGAGTAACATGCATTATCTTGCTTAAAAAATTTTACAATTAGCAACTAGTGCCCATACATCGTTTTAGAAAATAATTATCGTTTTTATCGGCTTTAAGAATACCGCATTGTAAAAAGATTTTACTGAAGCCGAAGAGAAATACTCATCCAAACTTATGGGATTTATCGCATATAGTTTTCGATTTTTAATTGCAGTAATGAGCAAACGTTTTCTGCATCATTATATTAAGTTTTGTCCTTTTCTCTTTTCAAATGTACACTTTTTTTAATTTTTCTTTTTTAAATTTTTTTAACACAAAAAATTAAATCAAACAAACGGCCTGAAAAAATTATTTTAAAAAATTTCGTACGAAAAAAGAGCTGCTTATGTTATATCGTATTAAAAAATATGTTTTCAAGAACATTTTTAAGTTGGAAAACATGCTGCCGGAAACATTTCGCGACTTTTTCACAAATAAGCAGAGAACTACTTTACGAAATGATAAACAGAGTACTATTCTTAAAACTTCAGCAACTTTATTTTTTGTTTATTTCAAACTAATTTTTTTACATGATTGGTTTTAATAGATATCATTGTACAGTGTGGCTTTCAATATTCTATTGTTTTTAGAATTTTTTATTGTAGTGGACAAGTAACTACTCGTACGTTATATTTGTAGTGCCACAAATTTCTGCACTTATTTTTGCTTCTGAGGAAAACTTCAATATATTTTCAATTTTAAAGACAAGTCAACGGAAAGTCAACGTGATCTTTAAAAATATTCCTATCTCTTCTAATAGGGTCTTACATATTAGTTAAAATATTTTTTAAATTATAAATTAGAGATACTTCCTTAAATATCGCTAAAGTGACATCACTGCTGCAGTGCTGCCTTCAAAATAATTATGTACCCAGGTACAAGGCGGCAAATGTAGCTAGCGTAATGCATAAGCTAATTTAAAGATATCTGTTCATTTGCATGTTTTTTATGTAATGAAAATATTTCATTAGAAATTCTAAGTTAATTACTGATAAAACATGGTTTTGACTTTTCTATAAATACATTCATTCAAATGACACAAACTAGAACATTTTCCATATTCTTCGTGTATAAAAAGGTTTTAAAACAAGTTTAAATCAATTTTACCCTTGTCTGCAGACACCTTATGTAAACTAAAATAAGAATGTCTCTATTTGAATAAATATTATATAAATATGTATCTAAGGCTCAGCATTTCCTTCCATTTAGTAAATAAAAAAAATTTACAAAAATTGAAAAAATCGTCAAACTGCGTGTTTTATTTCATTTCAATTTGTATGCTCTTTTGTTGCCACTTTTTTGCACATTATACGGGCATATTGAAACGTGTTACCACAACGTGATGTCTATAAATTTATAATAAATATAGAAAGCGCAAAAAACATACACTAGACACCATTTATGACAATAGTATTCATAGCAATTTAATAAAGTGAGTTTGGAAATGTATAAAAGAAAAATAATAATTGTTAAAAAAAAATATTTAACGGAAATTTATAATCATTTGTACAGTAGTGGTAAACTATAAATAGAATAGAAAAACAATTTCGAATGGGAAACATGTCAATGACTACAGATAGAAAATTAAATGAAAAACCGCAAAAATACAAAACATTAATTTTCTTAACGCAAACTTTACTTGCTTCGATTTATTATGGGTTTGATGTCGTCAGCTTGAATTTATTTAAAACAGTAATATTCTAACTCACTTATATTTAATTTTCAAAATATCAAGTTGTCAGGCTTAACGCAGTAAAATATGTGGAAATACATTATTACTTCATATATAAATTTTTTCACTTGAGTATTTTTGAAATCAGTTAATAGTTGTGGCCGCACTTTAGCAGCAGACAGCAGTTTTAATAATTGTAAGGTTGACACCTATTGTGCAACACTTTGTTAACACTTTTCATTTGACATTTTTTTCCTTTTTTTTTTATTTATCAATCAATATCATCTATGAAAGTGTAAAAAAGCTCTAGGCTAAACATGCATTTCTATGGCTTTATTGACATAATTTTCTTCTCTCTCGCTTTCCTCTGTAAATCAATGTAATTGCACAAAATAAAACAACACTCACACATATCTATCGCGAAATGACACTGACTTTTATTTCACATAATTTTTTCAAACAAAAATAATTTAATTTTATTTTTTTTTCCTCTTCTTCTTCTATGTAATAAGTTGTCATTTCAATTATTTGAAAAATATTTAGTATATATTTTTTCATTTCTAGTTGCTTTTTCAGTGCAAAATGAGTGGACAGAATGAAAATATTTGTACTTGTAGCTTCCAGCAGATTGTGTACAATTTACCTTAAATGTTGAAACAACATTTACATCATGTACGAATACGAGACCAAGTGCTAAACATGGTCTACTTGAATTGCAACCCACAAAACTATAATTAGTATTTATTGTTTTTTATTTTAGTTTTGTATTTTTTATGTTTTTAACTTTCAATGAAATATTTGTTATAGTTAAACTTTGATGTGAATGTTGAAGCAAAATTGTTTAAGAAAAACTGTACACACTTTGAGGCCAATATTTTTATTTGGCGTCAAAGAGTTCATTGACTATTTCTGAAATGTTTTTTATAAATAGGGATTTATTAATTTTGAATATGTATTTAACCTTAAACTGATCATATAATCTTCTTTTGAAGAAGAAATATATTTGCGAGTGTCAATAACAAAATCATAACAAAAAATTTTATCATATCGTATTAACAGCATAATGATATCACGAGAAATCACTCAATGTTGCCATAGCAAACGTGTACTGCAAATAAAAAAATAACCTTCTGGCAACAAAACTATAAGGTGCTGTTTAGACATTTATATCTTTGAGATTGCGGCACTACTTTGTCCAACAACCAATTGACAACTTACAGTTATTTTGCGGTTATTTTGATGTGACTTCAACTTCCAACTTGTTGAAATTTAATATATAATTTAACTATTCATATTTAACTTTGCTCACCGATAAACATCATTTCTAGTAATTGGTGTCTGTAAATAATTTGTGCAAACAACAGACAGGCGGGCAGAGATTTATCGAATATGACCCTTCAAGACACCTTTAAATAATAATTTTTAGATTTCATTCTTGTTGTTATAGTGAGCTTAGTTATACATGCTCTACGCAAATTTAAAGTGTCTATCTAAAATTGTTTAAAAGATAGGCCGTGTATTGGGTCACCCTTTAAATTATATTTTTTGGCTTAGAACATCTAATAGCACGTATTTCGTATAAATTTTAAAAATCTGTCTAAAACGATTCAAGAGTAAGGTCAAACAGGTTAAATAATATCACCTACAGGGACACCCTTTAATTTTTGAGTTTAGAATTTTAAACAGTTTTTCATTGAGATCTACAAAGTTGCGCGAAATTTTAATATTCTGCCCATTTCATTAAAAATATACGTTAAAGTCACTTATTTTACACGGGGCCACCCTTTATTTTTAAAATTTACAAAAATGTAGAGCATAGTCTCTCACACAAAAAAAATTCAAAACGATAATGAAGAATATGTTGAATTCAACGGTGAATGGTATGGAGGTATGATTACAACTTTGTCTTGCATTATTTTTGCTGATATGTGGTTCCAATAGCCGTTCCACAGCACAGAGTGCAGGCATTTTACTTACTCAAAGAAATAATGGTCCTAGTAGTTGGTAGCTGAAATCGCACAATCTAACCCGTTAAAATTGTGGTAGCCTTTTTCAAAAATGGACAATTACCTCAAAATGCTTTCGCTCTCTTCGTGATATTTTGGTCAGAATAATCAATCGAATGTGTCGCTAATCGGAAGAATTAAGCACAAATTTCAGCAAAATTTCAGTTTTGCGGCATACTTTGCTGTTTGTTCGAGATAGTGTTGCATAACAGCCGTTAATATCGACTTGTCGTCGTTTCCAACTATTGAACATTTCACGAATATAAGTGATGCGAATTGACTGATGATAATTAAAGATTTGAAGCTGAAGCCATTTCAAGCGTCGCTAATACATTTAATGGTTGGTTAAACAGACAGAAGAGTATGGTGACTTCACATTTTCAGCGTCAAGACACACTTTCATCATAGAATAGTCGTTAGCAAGCAGAATTACGCAATTGACAATCCAAAAACGATTGTTAAAACGGCAATGAATCAACAAAGAGTGACTGCTTGGTGCGGTTTAAAGGCTGGCGGCATTACCGGAACGTACTTCTTTGAAAATGAGGTCGGCAAAAAAGTTACCGTAAATGATGTTCGGAATCGCGAGATGATAACTTCCTTATTGTGCACAGATATTAATGAAATGAATGCCACCGAAGCTGTGGCGAGCATATAGTCGACATTTTATTTCACACATAATTGTCATATTATAATAAAAAAAATATAAATATAATACTCTAAAAAGTTTTTTATACTCTGCACCACATATCCTTCGAGACAGCGCGCTCAAGCGCTGCAGCGTACAAATGAGAGATGTGGTACATATGCCTCTAATTTAACCATATCATTTGGAACAAATCTAGTATAGTAAAGTAACAGCAATCAAAAAAACAAATATATGTGGCTATAGAGAATCAAAAATAAGAAGAAAAACAGCAAGAGCAAAAAAATTGGCACTCGCCCATATTTTCCGAGTTATGGGCCTCTGTACTTTCCACAGAAAAGTACGATTGTGCACCATATTTATTAAGATTTCACTTAAGAGCTTTTAAAGAGATCTTTCAGGATATACTAGAATTTCTTAAAATGCTTAACCTATTAGGAGCCAATTACATTTTTATGTTAAATTTTTTATAGTATTAATTTTTTTCTTAATTTTTAATTCTTTAACATTTGTTTTTTGATTGGAGTTACTTCACTAAACTAGATTTAACTTCTTTGATTAACTTCTTTGGGGATATATTAAAGGATGCGGTAGCTTGCATGGCTAGAACGTTGACTACTACTAAACATTTATTGACTTAATTTAACATCTTCGATTTTTGTAAAATATATTATTATTTATCATTCAAAAGTATATGACACAGCTCCCTTCTTTGACGGCGAAGAAAAAATTAATATACCAGCTTCAAAATACCTATAATGCTCCTAATGACTCTAGAGACACTGCGCCATTGTTCTATAACTAAAACATCTCTATTCTCTACTCTAGTATTTCGAAAAAAAAAACAATTAGTAACGCTATTTTATCTTCACACAAAAAAAGTCTTATTATCACAAAAGAGGCTTAGCAACATTTTTCAACTTTTAAACTTTTGTTGGCTTAAATTTATCCCCAAAATAAATCTTTAATGTAAAAATGTTATAAAGCTACAAAACCACGTGCCATCAAAAACATCTTTGGCAAAATTGCCAATTTTATATTCTAATACAACTAACTGCACATAAAAATAGAACAAACCTGCAAGCATCTGCCAAAAAAAAAGAAAGAAAATGAATAAAAACCAACATAATAAAATTTTTACAATACATAATATAAAAGGAACCCCCTTTAATATCCTTCATCGTAATTTGAAGTTTAAGCATAATATTTTGCTATAAAACAAATACGAGTAATGTGGATGATATGTCTATTAGGATGAAGTAGGCAGACTATGTACTCTAATATTATTATTAAATATGTACTTTTATATAGCAACGATTTCTACTTTCGTCAATTTTTATTTAACTCTTCTTCTATTTACCTTATTTCTCACGCTGTGACTGTGGCTAGATTTCTTTTCAGTATCTATTATTTACTAAAAATGCGATTTCAAAATATTGCACAAAATTGGATTTCTATTACGAAACACACACTACTCGGTGTTTAAAATTTACGATCACCTGTTTTACTAACCAGACTTTTTTACTCAACTCACAGCTTTTACGCTGTGGTGACATAACTAAATAAGAGCATGGCGCTATTTATTTTATTATTTTATTTTACAAACCCCACTATACCGAAATGAAAAAGAAACAAAACCGCTAGATAACCCAGAAAACAGCTAAATTGTCATAACTATTTAGCAACAAAAAAATAAAGCAAACACGTAGCCAACTTTACTTCCTAATGCGCTGTGAAAATCGGAATGATTAATTCCTAAGCGGTGACTCTTCGCTATTTGGGTTATGTACATGAGAACAGAGAGCACGCTAGAGTGCTAATAAGTAGACAAAAATAACACAGTGTACCACTAAAATCTTGAACCAATTGAAACCCCAAAATCTGAAAGCTTATGATGGTAGAAGAAAACCACAAGCTGGGTTTTGAATTATTAAATAAAATTTTTTTAAATTCATATTTGAATTTTCGACAGGGGGTGGGTTTTAGTACAATTTTCATAAAGTATGTACTAATTCTTAAGTCTATATCTCATGAACTATTCGAAATATTGCTTGTCTCTCTTCGAAAAAATTTTAGCTTTAAATCAGATCTAACAATTTTACCTTGAGATAAAATAGAAAAATAATAACAAAGAATTTTATTGTTGATAATGAAAAATATAAGGATACTTCCAATGCTTTATGATTGTTTCTTCAGGCGCTTTCTCTCGTCTCGATGATCTTAGTGGTTGGTTGGCTTCAGAATAACTTGCGGAAGAGAAATATCAGGATCGTACACAAAATTTGACATTTTTTTCGATTCATTCTACTTTTAAAACTTATGCATTAGAAGCATGTATTTTCATCGTTTCCCTTCGGGTCCTTCCATATTACTGATGCTCCATAAGGCAGTGGGCTATGTTTTCCGTTTATCTAGTTGAATATGCAATAAAAACAAAGTCTGCATAATAAATCCGGTATCCACGAACAATCGTATATGTCCAACTGGTCAAAATAATAAAGGAAGTACCCATTCCTAAATTCAGCTATAAAATTTGTTTTTTTCTGTTTTCATTAAAAGTGTGGGTACATAAATTTACAAACGTAGCAAAACATACTTACGAATAAGCACATGTTCCTTAAAATATGTACTTAAATCCTCCTCATAGGCGAAAGCATTATAATTTAATTTAAAAAAAAATCTTAGCTAATAACTTAAAACCCAGCTGGGTTTTTCTTCTACTATCATAAGCTTTCAGATTTTCGGGGTCTCAATTGGTTCAAGATCTTAAAGATGAAAAATGTGCTACTCTGGAATTAGTAGAAAAAAGTAAGTTTTTTTAAGCGCAAATCTCAGTTGGAATTCGAATTATGATCTTTTTTTTATTCTGTTCATATATACCAGACTATTTACTTTCTTATTTCAGACACAAACCCAATTTTTAAACGGTGAACACCAGCTTTTGTTACTACAAATATAAAAAGGCGGAAAAATCTTTTTATCCTTACAATGTAGTTTTATGCAGAATATTCACCAGTCCGGAAACAAATTTGGCTGATTTTTATTAGAAAATTCCAAAACCTACATATTGCTCACAGATCAGACCAACAAATAGTTTGTAAGTTTTTAACTCTTATCGTTCAATTTTCCGTATTAAGGCCTTTTATAGAGCGATAATACTAAATATAAACATTTTAGTTCTAGAAGCAATTAAAAAAATATTTTTGAGTCCTTGAAATTTTTATTTATACGATCAGAAATGAGTCCCCGGGAATACAAAATATAAATTAAATGAAAAAGTTGTATGGATAACTCTTATATAAAAAATTTTCTACAAACAACTAGAAACCAAAAATTACAAATGTTAGAACTTTCAGCTCTTAAACTTTTAATTAAAATGTTTGATTAAAGAAGAACTTGTTTAACTAATAAATCCGCTTTAGAGTAATTTATTCATTAAGTTCTTTTTTATAATACATAAAAAGAAACATAAGTAGACAACATTTGCGGAAACAATGAATTCACTAATTCACTTTTTAGCCTATTCCTTCCTAAGCTATTTTCCTACTTATTCACCATACACTAGCATGCAGTCGTATTTCCTTTCAAATGCAAATTAAACATGGCGAAGAAAACTTAAAGCAAAAAGATTATTTTTTTTATCTCAATAATCTCTTGCTGTTTAAGAACCTACATTTCATTTTTGCTTACTTTCATTTGTTTTCCGTTCAATTCTATACCATCACAAATACATAATAGAAAATATCAGTTGGGAATAGCAAAAGAAAAAAAAACGAAGTATGCAAACGACCACAATAACTAAATGGAAAAAAAATTATTTACAATAGCAGCAATAATTGCAAGTCATAGAATTATTAACAATAGAAATAAAATAGAATTTAAGACCATCATTTACTTTCTCTCTATCTGATGCAGACATCTCTTTTAAGATTCCATTTCCCTACTCCGCCACAAGGGTAACACTGTTCTTAGGGGAATTTGTCCAAAGTACAAGCAACAATAATACATTTGTTGAATAATTGAAAATATTAATAGAATAGATTATAACTTGTGCACTAGACTCTAAAATTAATTCGCTTGATAATTTAAGTGGAGAAAGTTATAAATAGACAACAATTTAAGGTGAATGTTAACCAGAGATAATTTTAATTATTTTTGATTTTTTACTTACAGCAAATTTATTTGAAAGCTAATGTCTAATTCAAGTGAAAGAAAATCTGTTTATTTAATAATCTTTGGCCAAGTTGTTTGCTGTTGGCCTCCCCTAAAAGGACTCGACCGAATTTTTATGAATGTTTTTATGTTTTTATTTGGCAGGTACGAAAATGAGTTCCTTATCCAGAAAAACATTTTTCTATTTTTTTTATACCCTTCACCATAAGAATTGGAAAAGGGGTATAACTAAGTTTGTCATTCCGTTTGTAATTTCTACAATATTTTAGAAGAGATCTTTAAGGATATACCAAAACTTTTTAAAAATGCTTAAACCATTAAGAGCCGATATCGTGTTTATGTAAAATTAAATATATTTAGTACATAGTACATTTTTTTGTTTGTATTTTTGAATTCTCTGTCACCCCAATATTTGCTTTCTTGATTGAAGTTACTTCACTTAACTATATTTACATATATGATGAAGGGTATATAAGATTTGGCATTGCCGAATATAGCACTCTTACATATTTTTTTAAGTCGCAATTTTAGTATTTTTGTTGGTGTACATCGACATTTAAATCTGCTTTGTCTCTTCGTCTTGCTTTCGAGTACGAACCAGATATTAAAAATTTAATAAGTGATGTGTTGTGCTGTTGACCAAGAATGTCCTGATCGTGATGCTTACAAATCTAAAAAAGAGTCGATCGGAATGTGTTGCACTTCAAAAAAAAAGTGCAGCTACTTGAAATTGATACACCACAAGAACCATTTAAAGGTGGCATTTGCCGGTGTAGACTGGCGTAAATTATACACTTCCTTAGAAAGTTTTCATTGAATAATTCTGGTTTTAAATTAATATTTGAATAAAATGTATCACTACGAAAAAAAACTTTTGTAAAAGGTCAAAAAGAATCTCGTATCGATTTAAAATGCCCAAGGTGACCTAGTTTAAAACAATATGGCATCATCGCGCTAGAGAATAAAAGATCCAAATTTTAAACTTTAAATAACTCATTATTGAAACTAGACTGGCCGTTTACATGTTGCAGATTTATTATAGTTTTTCTGTTATCGCTTGTCGAAATATATTAAGTCCGCAGAGCGTCTCTTACTGTCGCTAATATTAATGTAATTTTATTGTTATCTATAACATTTACATAAGTTTTTTTTTCTTTTTAGAAATGAACTTCTAAATTTTTAACTCCTGAAATCAGTACTTCCCAGCAAAAAAAAGTACTTGCATACTTTTGTGATTGCCATTTTTTGTTACTCGTTTACAAAACTTATTACTTTAGTTGGCAAGAGTAGACCTAAAAATATGTACTAATGATCGTCATAATTTCCAACAATAATCAATGTAATCGATTCTCAGGAAATAATTATAAAAGTCTCATGCCTTGTTAAAATTAGGTTGGTAATCTATCTCGGAAGTACTTCCGCCAAAAATACTTAATTCCGCCCTCGATTACCTTTTCTAAAATTTTTTGCTATTTATGTTGTCTGTTTTTTGGCCAATTAAATTCAATGTTTTTCTGTTTCAATTTTAAGCTTGTTGGGCCTAACGTTCTCCATGTCAATAAAAATGCACTTTTTATTACATATTTTCTCCCGACGTTTCGTGAATTTTTTAAAAAAATAGACAACCCCCTGAAGAAGTGAACAAAAATTCACGAAACGTCGGGAGAAAATATGTAAAATGTGCATTTTTATTGACATGGAGAACGTTAGGCCCAACAAGCTTAAAATTGAAACAGAAAAACATTTTTTGCTATTTATATTTCCAATATTACATGAAAAAAAATCTGCAGAAACAGCAACAGGTTATTAAGAATAGAATTTTGTATTATGATTTTAAAAAATATTTCTATTACTAAAAATAAAGAAATTTCTATAAGTCTTTAAAAAGCTTGTTGCCACAAATCGTTAAACGTTTCCTATCAAACCTTAAATGTTCATTTCTATTTTTGTTGTTACAAATAAAATTCTATTTACGCAACAAAAAATCTTTGATTATTTTGGACTAAAGTTTATGCATATTATGCTGCCGCTGGGTCAAAATTCGGCATAAATGTTTGTTAACTTAAGAAATGAAATTTAGCAAAAAACATAACATGTCTAACATTTGATTCACCCTATGGAAATAGTAACACTTTGCTACTTTAAAAATACGTTCCAAAGAATCAATTTTGAAAACTATTTTCTGGAAACTTTGTAGGCGAAAAAAGGATTTCTGGGGATTTTTCGGGATAAATTATTTTTTAATTTAGAGATTTGACTCGAAGAGAAATTAGAAACTCTGGCAAAGCTTGAAAACAAAGTAATAAAAAAACCGTGTTTTTCTTAGATATTTGTTTTAACATATTTACAATGTCGGCAGTGTTGGGATTATTTTTTTTTTTTTTTTGCAAATATGTAAATCTTCTTTCCCTTTTTTGCATTATTGCCAAAAATATTGTAGAGTAAATTAAGAGCTGTTTCCTGTCTGTATGTTGCTTTCAAGTAACGTTTTTGAAACCTGAATTTAAAAATAATATTTCCTACTAAATATCTGTTAAAAAATGTTTAAAGACAAGTTAAAAATATTTATTTTAAAAATATGCATAGATAAGTGACATTTAAGTAGTTTAATATCTGTTGCATGTTTTATTATAAACATCTTAAAATTTATTTGTATTTCTAAATAGAAACAATAGCATACTTTAATAAATGATCACTAATAAAAATAATCATTTTGTTTACAATCAAAAATCTTGGACAATTTATTGCTCAGCACCAAGGGCTAATTCCCAGAGTTAAAATTAAACTTGTTGATAACTACTTTCAATTATCATCGATTGCTGATTATATCTTCTTAAAATAGTGGCGAATTTTCTTTCTTCTAAAATCGAGTGTGTAGGCTATCTTATATACCATGAATTAAACGACTATTTTTTCCATGACCTAAACCCACATTTCTTTCGCATGATATTTTTTAATTTTCTAATTGCGATTTTTACCTTGATGTACATTTAAGCTTTTTGATAGTTGTTTTCAACTATCAGTGAACCCGTTAACTATCTGGACATTCAGATGTTTAAAAGTCTCAATACAAAGTGTTAAAGTCTTTAATACCTCTTTCAGTTCTATAGAATAATATAATGATCGCATTTTTTATCCCTATTATTGCTAAAGTCGGTCATTCTATCAATTAGCCAGATTTAGTAACTTTCTGCATTTAATTTTCAATCCTCGAAAATGTAATAAATGAAATCGATTATGCTTTAATTAAAATAACATCTTTTTTTTAAATTTTATACAAAACAGCGGGTAAAATTTTTTAAATAAATAAATTGGGCGAGTGTGACTCACATGTGTGTATAAATATATTTATGTATATTTTAATATATTTTATATTGCAGTATAAACTTTAACACCATATATCATAAGATCAGATCTTTTCTGGGACAACACTATAAGTTTTAATTTTATGTTTCCTACTACAGAGGGCTCAACTTCTCGGATTATTGCAAATGTCCGCCTGTATCGATACGAAAGATAAGACCATATGTCTCTTTGGAAACGCCCTTAAATTTTTAAATTTATACTTAAGTATGTGGCTTTATACGTGAAAAGCAAAGGAGATACCCTTTAATATTATATTATATTATATTTTTTACATTTCGCTTGTTTACTAATAGAACGTCATAACTGAAAAAATTTTCGAGATAATCACAGTTGAAGTTTTTGACTCGTTCTCACCATCTAGAAAAATATCAGACAGGTTTCCACTGCAATTAGTAAAATGATTCATAAGTAAAAAAATTTATTTAAAACAATTTTCATGATATATATATATATATATATATATATATATATATATATATATTTACGCGGTGGTCTTGGACGAACAATGTGGAGTGTGCTATGTCATTAACCAAAATGTGTCGTTATTTATGAAAATAAAAACGGAGTTTTACTTAACAAAATTTTTCACTAACACAGCCATAACCCAAAAATAAAAACATTATATGCAAAAAATCGATACATTTTCAAAGGATCACCTTTTCATTAATACAGTCAGGTACAAAACGAAATGTGATGATGCTTTAGAAAGCGATATGACATTTACGTTAGGAAGTTTTCTCCACAACTCAAATGAGTCGTTCTTATTATTAAACAAAGTTTCCAAACATGAAATAAAATAACGGATTACTCTTTCAAAACGTGGAAAGTACTAATGACATATAAATAAAACGTATACACATTAAAATTCTGTAGGATTAACTCTCAAATATGAAATTTTGAGTTATGAAGTTGTATAAGTAAATGAGCGACTTGTCTTTTCCGCGGAGTATATTTCAAGTGTGTGCCGATTGTAAACGTAGAAAAAACGTCTCTTTGTCTGTTGTCAAAACGGGCATGATAATATAATATCTGTAAATATTTTAAGTATCTAAGCATTAAGATTTCCATGATAGAGGCTTATGGCAGGCGGACAGACAGTCTGAAATTGAAGCGAAACAACGGGTTATGGTTGTATCTTTGGGAACCCCAGTTTATAGCAAAACTCACAATAGAGCCCATTGCAGGTTCTACAGATGGCATTTTATATTTAATTTATATACATTGGCTATTTGATATCATAAAATCAGTCATTATATCAAATGCCTTGGAAAACACACCTCATAAATACAGATTATTTTCTTAAACAAAAAAAAACCGCTTAAAAAAATGCTGTTATGAATAAAATATGAAAATACATTAAAAATGTCCTGAAGGTTTTACTTACAAAAATATTTGCACAATTTTCAATTTTCATCGTATCGTCTTGTTAGCTTGTACTTAAATCCATTAATATGTAAAATAATTGCAAGTGTGTTGTAACTTTATAACTCATGAAAGGTCAAACCGATTCGATTTAATTTTTAGGGTTTGTTAGCATGGTATGTGTAGATGGCTCATTTAAAATTTGCACGAATTCGATTGACGCGTTCGTGACTAATAAATAAAACGGGCATTTACGGCTGCACCAATTTTAAATAAATTTAATTTATGGTTATTTAAAAAATAGGAAACAGAAGGGAAGCAATTATAAAAATATTTTAAAGATAAAAAGGTCAATAGGTAGAAGGAAATCTGCTATAACTTTTATATCAATCAAATAAAAACTTGCTTGAAATAGCGGTCGTGGTAAGATTTTTCTAATTGGGGTAGCGAAGCGTCCCGGGAAAAGCAAGTTAAATACAATTTTTATAGCCTGGAAAAACTTTGCATATAAATTTGTCATCCCGTTTTTGATTCCTACACCATTTCCCTCCCCATAATATATATTTATTTATTTCTAAGTTCTTATGCATAGCGAAGTCGTTTGAGCGATGTCCGTCCGTTTTTGAGTTGAAATCAACTTTGCCAAGGCACTGGATGAGATAAAGAAAATTTTAATCCGCCACTTAATGAGAGATAGTTTCGAAAATTTTGCTATTGAAAATCAGCAAGATCGGTCAATGTCTTTTAAGGCAGTGGATAAAGCACCATGTCGCATCTAATATTTCCCAATCATTTGGAAAAATAAAGTAACTCCAATAAAAAACAAATATGTGGCCAAGAGAGAATTAAAAAGTTAGAAAAAAAAACATTAAGTTAGAAAAATCTCCCGAGTTATGGACCTCTGAACTTTCCATAGAAAAGTACGATTGTGCACCATATTTTTTAAGTTACCAATATGGGCATCATTTAAAAGCTATTTAAGAGATGTTTCAAGAAATACTAAAATTTTTTTAAAAATGCTTAACCCATTAAGAGCCGATGACATTTTTATGTAAAATACTATATGGTAATTATTTTTTTTCTTATTTTTTAATTCTCAGTTTGTTTTTTTGCTGGAGTTAATTAACAAAACTAGATTTACGTATATAGTTAAGTGTATATAAGATTCGGCATAGACGAATTTAGCACACTTACTTCTTAGTATAAAACATTTACTTACCCGTAAAAAAATTTAGAATTCACATGAAAACAGCAGTCTTGATGTCCTGAAACATTAAAATTTCTTTTAAATCAGATCCAAATCGAAATCCTTTATATGACACTACTTTATAGCAAGGCAATTGGTTTTTATTTTTTAATATTATAAATTAAGATGTGGAGTAAATTTTTATTTTAATTTGTTGTGTTTTATCGTATTTTGTCAAACATACATTTTTAATATCGGATTTTTCGATTGTATATTTTTTTCGCACGTTTTAAAATGTAGGAAAATTGTTATCGGTTAATTTAAAGGAGAATACATATACAAATATCCTTAAACAAATGCACAATTTGTTATCCTTTTTGGGAGGTGTGCAAAGAATGTCTGTATGTTGTGTGTGTGTGTTTTGGAGTATTAAATTTACTCTCTAAATTTGCTCATAAAAAAGTCAACTGAACAGTTGAATGTTTGCAGTTTTTTGCGTCTGTTGCTAAAAAAAAATATTTTTAATTTGATGTTCTGCTGCTTTTTTTCTTTATGAACATTTTTGTATCAAATACTGGCGAAAATGCAAGTGTTGTTGTTTGTTTGTTTGTTTTTTTTTTGTGTAGATGTGAATGATGGTTCACCGTTGAATTGATATTTATTTTATAAGGACGTCTGATAGAGAGGATATTATTATCTTTGGGTTGTTTGTTTTGATTTTGTTGCCAAAGTATGAGAAAGATTTTATAGATACAAAGCTAATTTAATATTCAAGTGTCTCTATAGACATGCTTTAATACAATATATGTATAGTTTGATTGTTTTTTTCTCTTTAAAGGACTTTTTTAGAAACCAGACTTTATTTGCAAAATGGCACTTAAGGCTTTTAAAAATTTGTTTTTAAAGTTTAAGCACAGTGCTCAGGTTTATCTTAATTTTGTTAAGCTAAATAACTCGATCTATTTTCCAAACCACAATTTTTTAATCAACACTTAATGAACTTTTATATTTGACATGTGTCTTCTATCATTTAGTAAAACATCTTATTGTTTTTTACTCGAACGTGTATATTTATCACTTTAATTATTACTCGTCGGTTATTTCTAGACGTATTTTTCTTCCATCGTTCACAACAATTCGTTTCAGACTGATTGGAACTTTAATAAACAGACAACCAACAAGCCACACACTGCTAACAAAACAACAAACGTTCTCGTAACAGCGCACAATACCAGCCAACAACTTGGTGCTGCTACCGCTTGCGCTACTGCTTCTTTTTTTGTTTTTTGTTTTTTTTGTTTTTATTTACTACTACGTACGGTTGGATGGCCACTATAATTTTTTGCTCTTAACTAACTCCGCGTTATCGTATTTATTAGATTCGTATAACGTAGTATTAGATACAGAAAGAGGTAATCAGTTCTGTTAAAGAGTGCATTAAATTTTGATATCTTCAAAAGTTGATGCGTTATTGTTGTTAATATTATTGTTTTAATATGTTCCTTTTAAGAGGGTGTTTCTTTTAGAGGAGATTTTTGCCGTTCAAGTTTTTAAATCTCTTTAAAGCTTCAGCGACTTTCATCGTGAAATCTAAATATAATTTTATTTTAATAATTGTTATTCTATTTGTTTGTGTATATCACAAATTACTAAATAATTTTCTTCTGAAATCTCTAAACAACGAAATGTATGCAAAGCAAGTTTCAACAATCACTTCAAAATTCAAGCCATTTTACTTAACCCGCTGGCTTTTCTACAACTCTTGCTGCACCAGCGAAATTTATGTACACAAAAATATGACAGCTACTGTCTCCAAAATTTCCCCTAAACAATTCGTAACAAATATACACATTCAGGTCAAGAATTTAATGCCATTTAAATTTAATTCGTAATTTTAATCATTGTAGTGTTGAATGCAGATTTCATGAAAAAAAGAAATGTATAAATAATTTTTAAATATGTTTAATTTCACTTGCAAAGAATGCATTTATTCAACACACTGCAGTAATCACTTTATTTCTGTAAACGTACACAGACAATAATAACAACAATTTCTAAATCAAAACATAGAAACAGGGAGTAAAAATACGTTTGTATAAAAACTCCAGCACACCAGTGTTGCCAGAAGTAAAAATAAAAATTTAAAAAATCTCAATCAATCAAAAAATAAAATTTAAATATTAATATGAAAAAAATTTCATTAATCTTTTTTATCTTACTCTACGTTGATTGTGATTCACACCTTTAAATTTAAATATATTATGATAAATTTCATTTTTATTATTTCACAATCAGTGTCCATTCCATTTCAGACCCCTTAAAATATATCTTTTGAGTTCCTATCTATAGAAAGTCGATTGTGCGATGTCTGTTTGCCTGTCCGTGTTGGGGTTGATATCAACTTTTATATACACCAATCAATCAGAAGTTCGAAAATTTTGTTATTGACAATTAGCAAGATTGTCCTTCAAGGCAGCGGCCATAACACCACGCCTCTAACTGGCGCTCGTATATTTTTAATTTTCTATTACCCAAATATTTGTTTTTTATTACAATAACTCCAATTCCACTCTTCCTTATTTATTTTTAAATAAAAAATATTTTATAAGAAATATTTACACATATTTGCGGAATCAAGGACATTTAATGTGAATTTATATATTATTATTTCAGTGTGAACTTAAAAAGTTCTTTAAAGAACTTTAGAATAAGCTTATTAACAAAACACGAATTTGAATTCCAATTAGAGGAAAAAAACTGAACCCAAAGCGTGTTAAAGGTTCTTTATATTAGCAGCTTATTTTCGTTGCAATAAATACAGAAAAGTAAAATGTTTGATCAATATAATACTTAAAATTATATAAATTAGCCTCATGTTAAGGAAGTTTTTAACACTTGGAGAGGAGTTTACGAATACCTAAATGCAACGTCGATAGAAATATCCAGTTTTTTAATTCAACTTTTATCTTTACCATAGTGATAGCAAGAATTCGAAAGACTTTTTTTTTGGCAAAATAATATAAAGCAAGGGCAAATTAAGAAATCGTATAAAAAACGATTTGATTATTGTGCGGCTACAAGTTTGACTAGTTTTCATTTTAAAGTTAAATTATAAACTGGACCGAAATATTTAAGACAAATAGAGACTAATAGCATGTTTACACAGCAATGTGAAGCACTTGCTTCGCTCTCTGAATCATGATTGCGAGGCATGCCGTTTCCACGACACATACTACATGCTTCTCATTGACTTCTGTTCTAAAATTTTGTTTTTCGTCTCAATTTTAGTGTTTGTAGTTAATAAAATTGTAAGTTATAATATAATTGTTTGTTTTTATAGTAACACATATTTACACAGCACTTTAAATATTGTTTTACTTATTTTATTTACATTTATACACAGCTAGTGCAGATAAACTTGCGATAAAAATTAGGGAAGACAGAAATTTTTCATGCTTCGCAAGTAGATTCAAGCTGAATCGTCTCAAAACAAAATGCTTCGCTCTCAAGTTTTACGAGTATATGGCGAAGCACGCTGATTCGGTCGTGATTGAGCTGTGAATCATGAAAAGAGAATGAAGCAAGAATATTGGGCTCCGTGGAAACATAGTATAATGCTTCATATGATTGGATGAAACCAAACAAAGAGGACTGAGTAAACGCACCTAGATATAATCGAAAATAAATCGAAAATGTTTAAAAATCAGGTCGTAATAAGAAAAGAAAATTTTTTAAATTGCTGGTTTTTTAAAACGCTCTATTTAATGTATAAAAGACATGCCTATTTATACTGCAAGTATATAAACAGGTATATTTATAAACTTGTCGAATTTATGTAAATTTTATAAGTAAGAGCAATTATTTTTTTAATTCAGTACTCAATTTACTTTTGCCTAGGTTTGTTTACTTAATTTTATAGGATTCGCTTCACAGAACTTGATCAAAGTGCCAATCTAGCTGATATATCTCCACCTAAATAATGCCTCAGTATTTGTCTAGGTAAACTTACCATAATGAGATCCAGTTATTTGGAATAGAGGCATTTCGCTCTTGACACTTTTTATAACACGAAAGTATAACAAAGTCATTGACATACCCACGTACAAAATGTAGTCAGAAAAAAATGTATTCGTGGCTATACCAATGGTTGGCAGAAAGCAAGAACAAATTTGTATGGCGATTTGCGGGGAGAAAAAAGAAGAAATGCACTGAATTGTGTGTGGTCTTCATTTAAGAAAATAAATATTGATTGATTATGAACATGTCTCGTGTACTTATTTAAAAAATTAGTTTATTAAATAAATCATGCTTACAATGTACAGATACATATAAAGAATGCTGATGACAAATGTAGCGATCAAAAAAATTTTGATGCTGAAATTAACTTAAGCCGAAATTATTTAAGTCATTTAATTATTTGTAACATTTCGGGCCAACACTAAACATACCTCGTTCGACAGTCGCGATTTAAGTATATTTGTCACCCGAATTCTTTTTTAGGGAGCGCGTTCAGATACTAGGCATTAAAAAAATATATTAAAAAACAAGCAATTTTAACGTATGAAAATTGTTTCGAGGACTAGTTACTTTAGAAAAACTTAAATAAATACTTGAACCTTTAAAAAATAAAAGCTTAATCTAGCATAGAAAATTCTTAAATGGCAACACTGCATTACACTATTCTGTTGAATATATACTTATATATTTTATCTGTATTCTCCCAACCCTCCCCCAAAACAAAGTTTGTTATTGTTTCTTATTATTCACAAGCCGGTATACAACAAATAATGAACGTCGTTCTCACAACTTTAAGTTTTACTCTCATTTATTCAAATTTACATAATATCGTAAAATAAAGTAAGACTATTACGATATCTGCTTTATTTCATTTTTTTACATCTTGAACGTAACTTTGTGGTGTATATGATTTTCTGTTTGTAAGCCGTAAATAAAAAAGTATTTTTTATTTTAATATTGGGGGTTGTTCGGCGAATTCATTTTTGGATTATTTAGGTTGTTGTTTCAAAGAAGCCACAAAATATGCAGCATAAAATATGCTAAAATAAATCGTTGTGTGTGTAATGACCATTAATTTTGTTAATTATTTTTGGGTTTGTCATAATTAGTGGTTACACATTAACTACAATATGCTATCGTGTATTATTTTAGTTATGATTGAAATGTTCGATATAACAATATTTTTTCTTTAGGGTAGTTTTCATATGCTAATGTAGTATGTGAAAACAAATAAATATCTTAATGGGGAAATAAGTCAATCAATTCGTTTTTCCGTTTGTTTATTAGGTTAATTAAACTTGGTGTGTGGATATTTCTTTAGGATTAAAATCTATCGTTCTAAAAATAGTTGTCGAGTTGTTCCCATACATATTTCCTTTAATATTCATATTTTATTTAAAGATTAAACTTGTCTTTACGACTTAATATTGCTTCTAGTAAGTGGCCTACTTTTGACATTAAATTCTGCATTTAATTTGACTTGCAATTTTCTGGACTGTAAACAGTATTTTTTAACACTAAAAAAAATTTTTCCACGAATAAAAATTTTAGCCAATTTTTCGAGTATTGCTGACCGTATGTCATGAATAGAGTAGAGAATATGGGTATTAAAAAAATAGGTAGAAAACTTCATTTCTTCATTGAACTTTATGTTTATTTCCAGAGCAATGTTGCCGCCACTCTAGTGTTAGTGGGCGCCTTCAAGGTTTTTTTAAGCTGATACAACCATTTGAGCTGTTGTTTTTTTTTTTTGTAAGTGGTATAAGTCAATTTTTTCATTTATTCAGAATTACTAAAATTATTTGAAAAAATAACCTAAATAAAATAAAATCGTATTCCGGAGCTTTTTTTTGTAAAACACACTCATATTTTTTTATAATGATTATAGTTGGCCAATAATTTTACCTGTATTTTTGTTTTGTTCTCTCAAAGAGTAATGAAGCGATGTTGTTTAAGGCCAAGATTCACTATCATACTTAGTCGTTCGATCTGTCAAAAATTGCAAGTGTGCTCAAAAAGTATGATAGTGTGAATTAAAATTGTATGTGTGTGACAGAGTTTTTGATAGATCTGTACGATTTCATAATCTTTTGCTAAAGCTTAATTCCTGAAGAAGGGCACCGAAGGTGTCCGAAATATGGAATAAATAAAAACAATAATTTCAATTATTATTTAATAAAATATAAAAAGAGTTTTATTTAAATAAAAATAAAAACAGTGACCTAGAGCCCAAAGATAAAAATATAAAAAATTTATAAAATAAAAGGTCGAATAAAATATACAAATATATAATTCATAAAATATTTTTCTTTATGTGATCAGGGTTGATTTTTTTAAGACGGTGAGGAGAAAAAACAACAAAATATTAAAACCATATGTTTTTGCATCTTTTTTGTATAATAGTGTGGCACATGCGATACGAACGATTTTTAAAGTAGGACAGAATTCTATTAGATTTTGTGTGATTAAATCGTACGATTGTGTATTGTGTGTATTTAACTTTAATTTTTATTCGGACAAAATTGAACTGAGTTGCCACTAATTTCTTTTTTTTTTTTTTAAAAACCAAATTAATTTGTCACAACACATAGTAGTTGCCATTAATAGAAGCAATTTTCTTTTAATATTCATTTTTAAATAAGCAAAATGCCAAAAATATACACTTTCACATTAGGAAACAACACTTATTTTTTAATGATTTGCTGCTGTAATGATACGTTGTAATATGACTTGTTAACTTACAATACCTCTTAACGAGCAATTGATTTGTTCGCAAATGAACAAATCGTCGACAAAATAGGTAACAAATATTTATACATGTTTGTCGGCGTGAAGAAAATGTGGCAATGTTACTGCTTCATTTGATCATAATTTTTCTTATATTTTTATTTATTTATTATTGTTTTTTGATAATTCACATACAAATACATATAATTAGAAAAATTCACAGGCTTTTTGTTTTAAATATCGCCTCAATTCAATCTTTTTTAGAATTTTCAAAATGAAAGTGACGTTTGATGGCAGACATTGTTTTATGAACAAATGTTCTGACAGCAGTCTTTGAACAAGAATATGACATCGACAACAATGGTCTACACAAGCTATTTTAACCCTAGAACGTCATCCTTATTTTTTGTACAGTAACGTCATCCTTCGTCATTGTTACTACGACGAACTTTTACGGAATATAATACATGTCATTAGCAAAAATAGGTACCAAAATAGCTTTTATTATTATTATTATTTATATTTATGTCTTTTTTCATTAATATTAAACAAAAACAGATTGCAAGCAACTATCGCTATACAAAAAATTAGATCAAAACAAAAAGACAAAAAAAGGTTTTTATTTAAAAATAAAATCACGCGTCGTCATTTTGACGAACATGAAATTGTTCAATGGTTGAATAAATTAACGTACTATCAAGATGGCGTGTTATGTATCCATATGGCAGCTTTGTTTGTCACATCAAATTTTTCGAAATGGGTGAATCGTGCTGCAGAAAACTCTCAGTAAAAAAAATTTTGTCTCTACATAAGTTTTGTCCGGACAAAATGGATGAATCCACAAATTTGGAGAGAAAAAAGTAGATACGACAAAAATTAAAAATTTCGCCCAAGTTTAATACAAACAGTGTTTTCACAGAGAATCACTTCACTCAATATGTATTATTCCATAAATAACCCAAAGAAAATGGTGCCCACTCCCTCACCAGCACCTTTCGGAGCAGTTATACATGCTAAAATATATTTTCTATTCTTGCCATAAATCCAATATCCTAATTCTAAGCACTACTACTGAAACACAATGAGGTAATTTTTCCATGTTGGTAAATTAGAGTGCCCATCTTGCCATAACTTTCTTCTGCCGAAACACCAAAATTTTTAAGCAAAATTGTGACTATAGAATCTTGCTGTAACCCGAACTATAACTTACACTTTCACTACCGATTTTATTGATTTCTAAATAACTGCCTCAACTGGATATTCTGCACGATGTTCAATTTAACATTTGTCAATCCATAAAGCTATTGCTGATGAACGACAACCTCAGCTGGGCTAATCACGTAAAAGCACTTGTAACTCAAACATATTTGCAGCTCAGAACTCTGTGAATAACTAAGTTATATACTCCATTGAAGATAAGAATTTTACTTGCTAAGGCATACCTGATACCTGTGACTCAGTAAGCAAAGCTAAACTAAATGTCCCATTTGACAATATCATAAGATATGTTTACAAATTGGGTATTCGTGAACATATATCACCATATTCTAAACGACTGCTTAAAGTATCTTT
Organism: Gymnosoma rotundatum; assembly: GCA_916610165.2. Taxonomy (NCBI): domain Eukaryota; kingdom Metazoa; phylum Arthropoda; class Insecta; order Diptera; family Tachinidae; genus Gymnosoma; species Gymnosoma rotundatum. The sequence continues at coordinate 79,986,343 of OU744340.1, forward strand.
TGGAGACTATCTAAAGATTAGAGTTCTTTTATTTTTACACAAGATCATTTATTCTCAGCAGCCTAAATACTTATTTAACCTTATTAAATTTACAAGATCCTCTAGAGGAAAGAACGTTATAATCCCTGAAAATCACAGCTTAGTGTCCGAATGGCAGTTCATGATAAATGCCTTTGGAATGTAGCTCCACACTCTCAGCAATTAAACAGTAACGCCACGCATTTCAGGAAATTTATAATCGAATTTTTTAATATGAGTAGCAGGTAATAATACGTTAATTTTATATTGTTTCATTTTTATTTTCATTGTAACTGTATTCTTATTTTTTATTTTTTATATATTTTTATTTGCATTTTTGTATTTTTTGTATTTTTTATATTTTTTATTTTTTTATTTTGTGCTTTTATAACTCTGTACCTAATTATTCTATAACTTATATTTTTGTTATTACAAACACATACATATTCATGCACTATACCATAAGACTTGTCTTGTTGTGCATGAAACCGATGAATAAATTAATAAATAAATAAATAAATATATTTTTAATTGTCTTGGCTATTTGCCTTCAAGTTGAAGTCTTTCTTAACTAGAAACAATTTTTTTTTTTTCAAAAGAACAAACTAATTGAATTTTAAAGTATATAAAATAAAACTATCCTAAAAAAAATCAAAGTCGCTTTTTGAAACTCGACATTATACAGAAACTGAATTTATTTTCAGATTTTTATTGTTCCTTGTTTGATTTCGTAAAGACATATTAAAGTAAATTTGTATTTCTTATCAAATTAAAACTGTTTAAATTTAATACAAACAAAAATACATTTAATTAAAATTCTCGTACCTTGCTAACCTAAATTTCAAATCTCATACTTAAAAAATATATATAAAACGAATAGACAAAAACTCTATACAGAAACATTAACAGACCTTCACATATCGCCAGAAGCAAATGAAAATATGAGATAAATTATTTTGCAAAAACTCTTGCACTTCCATGTCCCCGGGGAAAATATTAGCAATGTACTGAATGAACGAGTATGAACTTTTTGTTGCATGCAGTATTTTCAGTTACATGACATATGCAACATGGAAATATTTCTAACTATATTATTACATATATTTAATCATAAAATTATGTGACAATATTTTAAAAGTAATTTGTACAAGTATTCAAAAAAAAACATTAAACATAATTGACATAAAGGATTCTAAAAATAATAATTTCAAAAACTAAAATCATGTTTAAAACTAAACAGTGTAAACATGACTTAGTTTCTTTAAAAAAAATAAAGAAATTATGTTGAAATCTTACTCAACATAAAGCGACATGTCAACATAAAATTCTATGACAATTTGGTAAATACAAATACAAACAATCACATCCATATTTATGTTCATAAATACATACACACATTTGCTGCTGCAAAACATTATTAGGTGTTGAATGAATAATAGACTGACTGCATTAAGTTTGACACAAATTTTTGGGGAAAACAAATATGCCTCGTTCTTTTTCTTTTTTTATTGTTTTGGTTTTGGCCTGCCAAGCGAACATTATGAAATATTCTTTCTTCGCGCCCATTTTAATTAGATATCATTTAAAATACATACAATTTTACGTTAAAAAATTCTAGAGTATTTTATACAGCGCAGGCGCTTAATGTTGCTGTATATTTTGTTAATAAAGGACATTCACCTTTTTTCTTAATAGGAAAAGAAGACCAAAAGTGATTATCGCATAAATACGTATGTAAATTGAAAGTCAAAAGCTGAAATGTTATTACGTATTAATTGTAGAATTTTCTTATTTTCTTTTAGTTTGTGTGCTTAACGAAATTCTATACGGGTTTTATACTTAGCAAGGATTAAACTATTTATCGGTTGTGTAAACATACAAGAAAAGTTTATGTCGCAATAGAAACTAAGGAGGAAGGGAAAAATGGGTGTGAACTTGCATACAGCAAAAAGTACAATTTCAACATTAAGAATCAATAAAATGCGTTTTAACATAAATGAAAAAGCAACATAATAATAAAAGAAAATATAAAACATTTCCCCTTAAATGCTTTTAAAAGAAAGGGAGAAGTACATAGAGAAAAAGCAACAGTATTTGAAAGCTCCACAAAAGCTTTTTGTCAGAGATGGGCTTTAAGAAATTTTTACTGATTTGTTGTGGTACTTTTAAGCAATTTAACTTTAATACAAGTCTATTATATTAACCCAAAATTAATTTTGTAGTTTTTGCACTTTTGTTATTTTTCTCTGTGACTCTGGTTGTTTATTAAACAAGCGCTTTTTCATATTCATGTAGCCTTCTATGTCAAATTAATCTCAAACATATACATATCAGAGAACTGCAAGAGTGTATGTTTTTAATACTCTAAGTATACTCATCTTAAATGCGGTTGCGGTGTGATCGCCACCGCATTTCTTAAGTGCGAGTATTTACTATACCCATTCCATTTGAGTATAAGTGTCTACCATACTCAAGTAAAATGTTTGCGATGCTGGCTTTACTTTATTCCAGCGTTGCCGCTTTGGTCCAATCGGACCAAACTTGGTAGTTTTTCGTTTTTAAAAAACAGTTTGGTAGTTTGGTTGGTTTGTTGTATTTTTTAAAAATTTTTGGTAGGTTTTCCTCCTGTAGCAAATTTTTAGCAATAGTAAATTTTTTACCTTAAAAATTCAGAACATAAAATAAAAAAATGTAACTTTGAATTAAATAAACAATAACCGTGAACAGTTTTACCACTGTTTTCAAAAACTGTTTTAGGTGTAATAAAAAACATCTCTGCTTTTTTGCATAAAGATGATTAAAGCTATAACCATCTCTGGTTTAAGAAACGCGAACAATATTATGAAATTGAAATTAACAATATCTTTGAGTGAAGTCTTATTTACAAGTGTTTGTATTAAAAAAATTAACAGACAAAATGGAAAAGTAAGTAAACTTTTTTAATTGTATATATGTACCTATTAATTACATAAATATTTACTAATATTGCATGTAAAGAAACAGTAAAAAAAATTTAGAACCGAATGGTTGAGCGAATTTGATTGGCTCCAGGAAAGGGATGGGTGTTCATTCTGCATAATATGCTCTAAAACTATTTTAAATCATAACACCCATCTTAAAAATCACCAAAAGACAAATTTCCACCTCAACAATTACGGAAAAAAACCAAGTGAGTATAACAGAGTTTATGTGCAAGAAACGCATTTTTAAATTTTTGGTAGGCTGTGAACGATTTTGGTAGGATTATTGAAAATTATTGGTAGGAAGTCAATTTCTTGTGTGGCAACGCTGCTTTATTCGTACTCATACTCACAACAAACACCAAGAGAGAGATTTTAACGTGTGTAGTGAGAGGAAAACAGAGTTATCAGATCATAATTATTAAATCAAACACAATATCAAAAGTCGCCAATGTCTAAATTAGCTAACAATCATACTTCTTTGAAATTATGAAAGTTTATTTAATATATAACAGAAAATAAATTAAATAGAACCCGTAAAATTCGCATTTTTTCATTTATTAAAAACACAACAAAAGTTTACTACTCAAGAATAGTTCTTTCTTTATTATATTACGTTTTTGTTAGGGTTTTTTTTAAAGTCACACAGGAGAGAAATTTAAAAATTCTATTCGTTAAGCAAATAGATTTTAAAAATTAATAAAAAGGTATAAAAGCAATAATTATATTTAACAAAATAATAAATGTAAACTAAAAACTTTATTTTATTTTTTATTATTTATGAGGAATTAATATATTACATCAGCGTATATACAGTTTTGTTAAAACTAAAAAAATTAAGTAATTTTCCTTTTATTCACGGATTCATTTTATCATTTTGTTTTCCTAAATACCGTTAGTAGCACGTTTATGACAACAAGGCGCATAAACTGAAAATAATTGTTCATAAAAAACAGCAACAAAATAAGTATACCTGCTTTAAATAGTGTACAAAAGCTGTGCGGGTTTTATTGCATTTTATTCATTAAATATGTGTTGTATTTCATACCTATGAAAACGGTTGTTGTCTGTTTTTCTGTTTATAATGTTTAAGCAATAGATTTGATCAAATTTTGTTTGTTTTTATTGTTTATAAAACGTATGAAAAAAAATTTTACTTCGATAATATTCAGGACTCAATACTAAACTTCACAATGAAAGAGTGCATGCTGTCGCAATTTTTTTTTTTTTTTAATAAATCCGTATGATCTTTTTCTTTGAAGCATTCACGACTTCAATTATTTTAAAGATACAGTTAAGAAAGATAAATTTGAGTCTTCTTTGCTTAAAACTTCAACAAAAAATTACTAAAAAAAAATTTTCCGTAATATAATTAGGCAATTTCTAAAAGAAATCAAATGACAACTTTCTTCTAAATCGAGTTAGCGGTTCGGTTGTCAAACTTTTCAAGCGGAATAACTAAGGCTGTTAACAATTTTCAAAAGTTAAAAAAAAATTTTCACAGTTGGGAAAAATTGTTGCAAAAAAATTTTGTTGTATCTAAACATGAAACAAAAACATTTCGTGTTTTTTTTTACGAAATGAACAGAGTAAAGCTTTAGCAACATTATTTTTTGTTTATTTTAAACTAATTTTTAATGTGGAATTTTGATAGCATTTTCAAGTTAGCTTTGTTATTAAAATGGAATTGATATGTTAAGAAAGGTTGATATGTTAAGAGAGATTCTTACCTAAAATAATAACGCAAGTACTTTTTCAGTGATAGTACTTTATTTCGTGTCTGTACCAAAAGTAAAGAAAATTTTGGAAACTTGGACAAATGTAACAAAATTATACATATTGCGTGGAGCCTTCAAAAGTAAGAAAAAATTTATCAAATGTAACCAAACGGTAACACTGATCAGAGTCCAAATTCATAAGAATCTAGAAGTATAAAGAACTCAAGAGATTAAATCAGAAAAAGCTTCTCTAAATATATTTGTTAAAAAAAAAACTTAAGAAAAAACAAATTTGTGTAACTTGTCCAATTAGGAGAAAAACTTTTAAAAGATTTTAATTTCCCTATTATGCTGCAAAAGCTGTTAAAAGAAAACACATCGAGCTTTAGATATTTTTTCCCTAGAATTAGGGGTATTTCGTGTACAACACTAGTCATCTCTATTTATTTCAAAATCCACAAAAGTTCTCTATAAAAAGCTTTCTGTATAGCATTTTTTTTCTTTTTTTTAAGTCATCCTGAATAGGTCTCTCTTATCCAAAAACTAAAGTTGAACCTATTTTTTCAAAGTATATATACAGCATCCTTTCAAAGCTTTTAAAATCCGTAAGAACTTTCACAAACTTTTAACTTTAAATCCTTATTTATCCATAAAGTTAAATTTCTGGCGCGCAGGTTATTTCTTATTCATGCAAAAGCGTGCGTGTGTATATGTGGTGTGTAGACCCTAGTTGTAAAAATATGTGTGTGTAATATATGGTTATAACAGTAAGCACCTTTTTGTTTTTTGGGTTGGTCCCATTTCTCTTCTCATACTTTAAAAAATAAATACTTTTGTATTTTTGCTGCTTTCACACCATCATTAGTATAATTTAGAAGGACTCTGGCATCAACTATTCCCTGACTTCTGCTCCTTAGAAACATTGTTTCTATAGTTATCTATTGTTATCATCTATTTTGGCATGAACTACTTCTTGAGCTTATTTATACAGTTTTCTCATTTTAAAGTACTTTCTCTTGTTTGTTTTTTCTCAAATAGTTTTACTTACTTTGTTTAGTGTTGTTGTTTTTATTGTTTCGTGTCTGGCTCTTAACGCCCAATTAACCCATTTTCATTTGAAAACAGTGTACATACAGACTGTTGTCTTCTTCTTCTTATTGTACATACATTAATAAATTATTTTCTCATTAATTGTTTTTTGTTTGTTTTTGTGTTGTTCTAAATATTAGAGTTTAATGATTGGTTTAACTCCTTACACGCGTTTATTAATTGATGTTTAAGGTTTTGAAATTAGAAAAAACATTAATTAATTAAATGTTTAGATAACTTTAAAGAAAGTAAGTTGACGAGATATTCCATATTTTTTATCGACTTCCAGGATTCGTTAAAAACTTGAAAATAACAAAAAAAAAAAAAAAATAACAAAAAAGTCCATTGTATTTAAGTAAGAGTTATTCAAAGCTAATCTGAATTGAATGCAATAGCATAGATAAGCCTATCGAGAGTGAGTTAAGCCTCTCGTAAAACAAATTTGTAACAATTTTTAATACAGGGCATAATTTGTTTTCTTTGCTTCACCACCTCCAGGAAGTTAAACACATTTGCCCCATTTTACTACAGCAAAGTTACTTAGAGATTAAATAATTTAAATAACTATTTATTTAAAGTTTAATAAAAAAATTTAATTGAAATTGAATTTCGTGAATATTTTAAAAGTCGAAGATAAGGAGCTATGAACAGACGGACAGATAGACTTTGTAGTGAAAACTATAGGGTTACAATTTTACTCTTTGGATATGAAACCCTTAAAAAGGAATAAGATTAACAATATATTTTCATTTTTATACCCTTCACCTCAAAAAGTGGAAAAAGAAGTTTGTCATTCCGTTTGTAATTTCTACAACATACATTTCAAACCCTATAAAGTATATATTCTGACTTCTTATGCATAGCGATTGAGCGAAGTCCGTCTGTACGTCCGTGTTAGTGTTGAAATCAAGTTTGCCGAGGCACTAGATCAGCTAAAGATAATTTAAATATGTCATTCGATCAGACATAATGTCGAAATCAGCCAGATCGGTCCATGTCCTTCAATTCAGCAGACCTTTAGTTTTTCCTAATCATTTGAAATAATAACTTTATTATTATTATTAACTTCAATCAAAAAAGGAAATATATGGGGCGATAGAGATCAATAACTTAAAATTTATTTAAATAAATTTTTTTCTTGAAATTTTAATTTTTAAATTACAATTTTAACATAATTAATTATTAATTAATTTAATTAATTTAGTCGACGAACGGTAAGGCGGCCCCATTCTGTCGTAATCTTTTTCTTCTTTTGTAAAAATTGTGAATAATTTTTTTTAATAGTGTAATGTAGAAGCTTAAGCTGTGATATAACTTCTACTCAATGTTTTTTATACTCTTTGTTTAAGAATATTCCAAAGGTTTATTACATATTTAAGTATAGTTCCGATGATGTAGTGCACAAATAGATTTAAACAAAAATTTACCTAACGATCTCAATCATATCCTTTAACTACGGAGGTAAAATATTTGGACGTAGCTATTGAGGTGGTGGTCAATTTTACCCCATTTTTTTATAAAAAAATTTTACCAGATAGTTTTTATTTACATTTTATTTAAAGAAGAAATTAACATATATTTAATAAATAATATATATTTAATAAAATCATAAATAAAACTTTGGCAATAAGAAAACAAGGACTTTATTTCATAGTCACTTATCTCAAAGTTAAAAAAATTAGGAGCGGGTAAAATTTACCTCAGTAGTTAAAGGATATACTCGTATTAACTACTATTTACATAAAGTTTGTTCCAAAATATATTAATTTATAATAGTGTTACGCTTATAAATGATTAAATTTACAAGTAAAGAAAAGGCATTTATTTGGTCGAGATGAAATATGAAAAGTAAAAATGTATTCAATCTGGCATTGATGGATGGTTAAAAAAAAATAATTGTATATGGTGATTAAAAAAGCAAAGAAGAAAGCTTTAGGTTGTGTGTTAATGTGCGTTTTTTTTCTGGATTCATAAGAAAATTGATGCAGTATTTTAAAATGAAAACAAAAAAAAATCGGATTTCGACTTTGTCTAAACAATGTTATAAAAAAATAAAGTTGAAAGGTCGAACAAAAATTCTACAAGAAAAAGTAAAACCATAAAAATAAATAATTTATCTATACGAAATTCTAAAGAACTTTTCTTAAAACATGATTGATTTATTTATCATTTTACTTCTCTGTTTCCCTCGGATTCTTTCCGTCACATGCTTCTATCTCCGGGAGCTGTTATAGCTAAACCTTTGATATTTTTATCTTCGCTACAACATCTATTTTGTTAACTAGTTTAGCCACTATAAGAAATTTGCACACACCATGAAGTAGTATGGCCACTGTAAAGACAAGTATATAAATATAAAATTAAAAGGCGCCCATTTCAAATCGTAACTTTTGCGTATACAGACTTATCTTTTAAACAGCAACAGGCTCTATAAAATGTAAAAAAAAAGGTTTTATCTAAAATTGTTTCCCAATAGGACATATTGTTTTATAATAATGTATTATCTTTTAAGATGTAGCGCCAGATTTTTAAAACTATCAACAACAACAATCTATATAAAACACAAAATGTGTTTGTTTGTCGAAAAGCTATAGCTGCCCCCACTAGTAGACCGACCTTACTGAAATTTTCATAGTTTGTTCCCAGATATGCTATTGGTAAGATAGGGTACATACAAATATTTATCATCATGTTACTGGGTATCTTTAACAGATAGCGTCTTGAAATTTTGTTCAAATACCATCTCTTATTAATATGCGTTACGAAGCAAACGAAAACACAGAATGGATTGACAGAATGGGCGTGGTATCTACCAAACAAAATGAATAATTACTATCGTGTACCTTGTATGGTGAATGTTTAATTAAAGATCTGGCTGGATTGGAAAAGTTAATGTAGTACTATTATTCCTATTGGGATAACGAAGCTCAGCGGGAATAGTCAATAAAATAATTCTTACAAAAAAAAAACCGACTTCGAAACCGATTTCATCTCTGTCTATAACAATTCAAAAGTATGGCCACTTACAACAAATTACATTAAATTTTAGGACACCCTTTAATTTTCAAATTCAAATTATATACTAGCTGCTAAAGTAGACTAAGCAGTCAACTTTTTTCAACCGCCTGTCTATAACGGTTCAACAGATTGACCATAAACATTATATTAAATGAACTTTTGGGGCACCCTTTAATTTAGAACTTCAAATGTTAATACTTGTTACTTTAAGGGCCATAGCAATCGATATTCTGTCCAATTTGCAAGCGTTTGTCTATAAAGATAGGCTCATATAAGTAAATTTACATTAATTATGGAAACACCCTTTAATTTCTAAACTCAAATTATACTTGTTGATAGAGCAGGCTAAGCAATACATCTACCTTTTAAGTTTAAGCGTTTTGTCTATAACGATTCAGAAATTCGGTTAGATACTTTTAATTACAACAACTATTGGGACACCCTTTAGCTTCCAAATCCAAATATTATACTTGTTGTTATAGCGAATTCACCAATACAGGTTCCTTGTAAAATTCAGCTGTTTGTCATATATATCAGATAACATGAACTATTGGGACACCCTTTAATTTTCAACTCCAAATTTTATACATGCTGTTATAGCGGACTTGATGATACAGGTTCTTTGTAAATAACATCCGTCTGTCTATATTAGACACCCGTCTAATTTGTATATAACGGTTCAAAAGATAGGGCTATATAGGTCAAATTACATCATTTATGGGAATACCCTTTAATTTCAAAATTCAAATTGTATACTTGTTGCTATAGCGGACATAACAATACGCGATTCTTGTTAATTTCAACTGTCTGTCTTTAACGGTTTAAAAATTCTGTTACATAGACAAAATTATATCCACTATTGGCATACCCTTTACTTTCGAAATTTAAACTTTATTTTATATGTTATAGCGGGCTTAGCAACACAGGTTCTTTGTTAATTTCAACCGTCTGTCTACAAGTGTTCAAAAGTATGACCATATAAGTATAAAAAATTAAATGCGCAATTTAATTTATAATTTTGAAAATTTTTACTTGTTATTATAACAGTCATAGTAATCGGTATTTTGTCTAATTTTCAAGCGTTTGTCTATAACGGTTTAAAAGGTAGGCACATATAGGTCAATTAACGTCACCAATTGGAACACCCTGTAATTTTTAGATATATTTTTCTATTCCTTTTTGCTATTGGAATTTATAAGTAGCGCCTATCACGGTCCATAATACACTTAGAAAACATGTATGCTGCATGGGGACACCCTTTAATTTTTAAGATTATGAACTGTTTCTAAAGAGGAACCAATCTGTAAGCATAATCTACCAAATTACGAAAAAAAAATAAAAACGGTTCAGAAATGACTGAGTTCTGCAGGTACAAACATAATAACAGGAACATTCAGTCGAATTGATAACCTTTTACTTTTTTTGAAGTCGGTAAAAGATTGGCCCATCCCTAGCACAAAACTCTTAAAATGTAAGGCCAACTCGAACTTGGCTCATTTAATTCATTTGTTTTATTTTTTGCCGTTTAGAGCATGATAAGAGGATTGGAACCTACTATGGTATAATAGAGCGAGCAGGAACCCTCGTTATTCCCTTTAACCATTTAATAACAAACTTAATACTAATTAAAAATAAGTAAGATTGCTATATTCGGCTATGCTGAATTTTATATACCCTTCACCATGATTATTGGGGTGACAGATAATTCAAAAATAAGATTAAAAAAATTAAATTCTATATACATATCTTTACAAAAAATGTCATCGGCTCTTCGGTTAAACATTTTTAAATGATTTTAGTATTTGCAGAAAGATCTCTTCACAAGCTTTTAGATGATACCCATATTGATATTTTAAAAAATTTGTAAAGTTCAGAGGGCCTTAATTCGTAAAATATGGGCGAGCGCCAGTTTTTTCACCAGATGTTTTTTTCTTATTTTTTAAGTCTTTATCATCCCATATATTTATTTATTTTTTTTTATTGGAGTTACTTCATTATTCCAAATGATATGGAAAAATTAGAGGAAGGCATGATGTTTTGTCCACTGCATCTAAGGACATGTACCAATCTTGCCTATTTCCAATAGCACCTCATTCGATTGAAGTTTTTAAATTTTTTCTAGCTCATTCATGCCTTGGCAAAGTTGATTTTAACACTAACATGCGTAGATGGACATCGCTCAATCGACTCCGCTATGCATAAGAAGTCAGAAAATATATACTTTATGGGGTCGAAAATGGTAATTCTAGAAATTACATATGCAATGACAAACTTAAGTATACCCTTTCTCGACTTTTTTGGTGAAGGTTATAATGAATAATTAAACTATAAATTTATTTTCGTTTCAGTTTTGTGTTTGTTTTCAAATATAGTTTTTTTTATTATTTTATTACATTTAATTGAATCAGATAAATTCTATTTAAAAAATCGATGATATGTAAAGAATATTAAGTACATTTAACATGTACATGGCATTGGAGTCTATTGGACTTGTTAATCTGGCAAGGGATTCAATGAGGCTTATCAAAACCTGATGATTGATTTAAGATGATATATTGGCTCATATTGTTCACCTTTTCAGTTATTTTTTCAATCAATTTTATTTTCATATTTTTTATCTTTTCAATTATTTTTTTCGTTTTCGTATATCAGTTTTTTTAGTTATTTTTATTCCTGAAATTTTGTTATATTTTTTATTAAATAATGTGCCTTTGCTATTATTGCGAATTCAAATACTTATAAAATACAAATTTTTCTGCAAATATGTGGCAATATTGTTAAGAGAGTGAGAGACTAAATGTGAGAGAATAATGAAACCCGACAAGAAAATAAAATAAATTTTTTGTCAGCGGCATTGTCCTGGAACGATAACTTATGTCAAATTTGTATAAAAATATCGTTCTCCGTTATGTGTTGCGTTCACACACTATTCTAGGAATTCGTCTAAATTAAAATTCTTAATGAAAATTAGAATTGATTATTTATCATGTTTCATGAACCACATATCTATTGCTGGGAACTAATTTATATCAGATTTAAATTTTGCAATGCCTTCACTTAAGATTAATTTGTTTAACACTAACACTGGTTTCTGTATACTCCAACTTTGCTAATGATAGTATGAGCTGGTTTTCTAGAAAGTTCTATTAGTCATTTTTACAAATATTGAGATATTTAAAGGTTTGTGTTTAAATCAATTTAAAAATATAGGCCAACTTTAATGAACTCAAGTGATGTTTTTTACACTATACACTTTTAGATATTATTATGAAATAATAATTACTAAAATTATTTGAAAAATAACCGTTTTTTTTTTTAAGTCGACATGGACTTGGACAACTTTCAAAAATAACATTTGAAAACAGGGGCAAATTTAAGTCCATACTTTTATTGACATAAGCTTTACTAAAATAAATTTTTATGCAAACAAATAACAGTTAAAATGAAGACACTTTGTATTTAAATAAAAAAAAAGATATTTTATACTTAGTTTTCTTTAACATTATCATCTTGAAGTATTTATGGTGAATAGGTGGTATATAAGGTAATAAACTTATCATATCGTTATATATTCTCCACGAAGTTTTATAAAGTTGTAACATATTAATTTTGCTGAGGTAATTTAGTCTTTTCTTTTATTAAAACAAAAAACTGCTTTGTATGGGGCATCTTCTTCTACACTCATTTTATAAAAAAAAATTGTATGACTCATTCTTTTTAAATCTTAACCAACATATTTTATAGTGGTTTAAAATTGCTTCTTCTAGGGATTTAGTTGAGACAAAGTCTTCTCTTTTCATTTCTATAAAATGAAAAATGAAGATGTTTTTTGTTGCAATCTTGGGCAGTGTATAGTTGGACTTTTTCTTTAATTGTGTTTTCACAACTGCAATATATGTGTCGTTTGCAAAAAATTAATGAAAATTGTTTTAATTGAACTTATTAGGAATGGACTTAATCCACTTTCTAAAGAAATATTTGTGTGATAGAATCTTACAGCAAAGCTTTTTTAGTTTTTTTATGTCAAAATAGAACTCTATTACAATTTTGATTGTAATTATGGAGAGAATAAGTCATTCAAATTACCGTTAACTTAGTTTTTTGCAAAAAACCAGTTCATTTATCTCTTGTGCATTAATTTCAGTAAGGGTTTCTAACTAAATTGATTTTTTTACTTTCGTCCTTAAAATTTTAAAAAAGTATTTTTATAATTAAATTACCTTTTTAGGTGAAAAGAAACATAAATACAAACAACAATATTAATGTTTAAATTTTAAATATCATTTTCTTTATTACTTTATTATCGTTTTATAATGTTTAAAATTTTAATACTTTTAACCTTTTCTGTTTCTTAATTTTTCAATTTGAATTCATTTCAATAATCGTACGACATTATAATAAACTACTATGAATAATATATTTTATATTTTTTATTTTACTCTTTCATTTTCATTTTAATTTCTCGTGTTAATTTTGGGGTTTTTTCTTTTTCTTGCTTTCTGAACACACAATAAATTATTTTAAGGATTAAAAGATTGTTTTTATTCTATGATTTCGGTTTAATTTGTTGTTTTTCTTTTAATTAAAAATTTCGATTTTAAAAATGATTAAATTTTCTTAATACGACGCATTAAAACAGACTGTGGGATTTGGTTGAATTCATGAGTGTATTGGGGAAGGGGGGTGTATGTTTTATACAAAAAAATGTATTTATAATTTATAAAAATTTATTTGATATATAAATATATATTTAAAAATTAATTGAAATATCTAAATATTTTATATAAAATATATATTAATTATATTAAAATAATCATACAAATAATTATGTTTTTAAATGTTAAATGACAAATTTACTACGACACAAAACTCTAGAAGTTTCTATGTATGTGTTATTTGTAGATCTGTTTTGGTGTAAATTCAATTAAAATTATGACTCCTAGAATAGAACACATTTTATATTTGTAGAATTTTAATTTAGTTAAAGGAGTTAAAACTTTACGATTCATTTTAGATTTTAACATATTTTTTTTATAATTATTTTGTATAAATTTATGAAGCTAGAATAATAAAAAATTAACAATTAAATTCTTAATAAATTTATCTTGGTTTTTAATCTTTGGCCTTGGAAATTATACATTTAAATTTATATAAGAAATCAAGTGTTTCTTATATGTATTTTGTTAAGTTTTAAATATTGATTTGTCTTTCGGTCAATTACGAATATTAATGTATTTTTTTAAGTAATTAATTAATATTGTTTTTTGTGTTTTTTTTTTTTTGCTTTTTTTAATAACTTAAATCTTGAAATTTTTTATCGTTTTTTTTTAATAATCAAAAGTTATCACAACAAAAGTTAAATAATTCTTCTTAAATAAATTTTAACAAAACAGTTGCAACATAAACAATTAGTTTTGAAGTTTCTTTTATTTTTTCCAACAAGCTACAGCGTTCGTATTTAACACATAAAAATAAAACTAAGAAAATAAATAGACCTAACAAAGAAATGACTGGTGTTTTATTGCATAAAAGTTATTTTAGATATATGTTTAAGTATTATGAGATGACTTTGAAATTATCCTTTGAAGCACTATATTGCTGAAGCATTTTCTCTCTAGTATTACAAATTGTTAACAAATCTGATCAACTTAGCAACTTAGTATTAATATTCCAGCCCCGCTTTACAGTGAAGGTTTAATAGATACGAATTTTTTAGTGTTGTTTTAAATAATGCTTAAGTGTTGAAGCATTTTATTGCTTAACTGTCCACGCACATCTAAGACATAATCAAAAAAAAAAAAAAAAAAAAAAAAAAACAGCTTTTATTTTAAAATATTTAATCTTGTAATTTGTATTTAATAAAAAGTAATCAAACAGAATAAGGGTAAATACTTATTCTGTTTGTCGTCAATACAAGACGACGCAATTTTTTATCGTTTGCTTGGTATTTCCGTTGTCAATGTTGTCATTTATCGACGACTGACAACATCTCTTTGGTAATTTGTAAGAAAATTTGACGTTGTCTTTGCCTTGAATTATCTTTAATTTAGGTGTTGACTTGTATTGTGTGCAACAAAAAAGTTTAATAAACTTAAAAAGGGAAAGTACAGAATAAAATAAAAAATCAAAGAAATTAAAATCACTATTTTAAAAAAGTTAGAACAAGATTTGAAAGAAGCACATCCTTTGCCAAACACTCTGAAAAAGTGAATTAGTTCAGAAAAACTTCTATTATAAATTTATTTAATTTTATTTGTTAATCTTTGTAAAATGGTTTGATTGGCATAAAGCGGCTTCTAAATTGCTATTAATAAATAAATAAATTCTTGAATTATTAGATATGTATTTTCTATTTTATTAAAATTATCGATAAGCCATCGACGTCGTCGTCAAACTGCTGGTTAATATTAAATTAGTTTTGGCGTTGCCTTAAAGAGATGTTGACTCAAAATTGACGCCCATTTTGACTTCTCCAAACAGAATAATAGGGTTTCTTAAGCACAGACGTAATGATTACTAATTTTAATTTTTTAATTTGTAGTAATTATTTGGATTACAAACAGATCCTCTTTTGTGTGATCACGAATTGATTACGATTGCAAATAATCTAAATATAATTAGATTAACTTGAGATTTCTTTAGAATAATCAAATAGAATTAAATTAAATCAAATAATTTCTTGATTATTACGATGACTATTCTTCTTAATAAATAATCTAATTTAGTATAATCGTTATTTTAATATTGAGCATGACCTTTGTTATTTTTAGAAATTGGAATGTTGGAATCCTATTTTAGATTTTGTTGAAAAAGAGAAAGAAAAAACTTTATAAATGAGACAAATTTTATTAGAAGGAAAGGATTTGTCTTCCGCCAAACCTTTCTTCTACCATAAGGATTATACGCCAATATATTACATTAAATGTTTTTTTCTTGACAGCTTATAATTTATGTTTTCAACAGCTGGGGTACAAAAATGTATCCCTCCCCTGCATGATAGTTTTGCGATTCATGGACTAATAACTCATCGAAAAACATTGAATTAAGAAGACTAAATTTTTCGTCATTTAAAATTCAGAGATTCGGAATATAAATCCTAATTTTTCTCATCATATAAGTAGAAAATCTTTAAAATATTGTTAGGAAAAACAAGTTTTGTTACCTTTAAATATTTCTAACCACTTTAAGTTGCCTGTTAAAAATTTTGTAAGATTGTAAGTGTGGCAAACAGAGCTTAATAGTTTGGTTATATTACCACTAACAAGGGTGTGTGTAAAGTGTAAAGAAATTAAAAATGTAAAATGAGCTCACACATGCTAAGCAGTCACGCAATTATATACTTGTGTTATCAACAGAAATTCACAAGTCATAAGTTCAAATCCCAAATTCACATAAAATATAAATGAATAGAAATTATTTTGGCTTAAGTTCATTTATTTTTAATTTCTAAAAATCTTTTTTAGAAAGAAAACTTATATGCGGACGTTTTCCAAAGAAAAAAAGAAAAATTAGACTCTAGCAGCATGAAATGCTGCACTTTCTGGACCGCTACGACCTTCATCAGCATTCTTCGCGTCTATCTACCTTAGTTGTATTTTATAAACACCATCTATTTAACCAACTAACTTTGTAAATAAGAATACGGGAATATTCATATCATCATTAATTTGGTTAGACGAAATTTACACACAAACCAACGTATTTCTTTACTGCTCTCTCTGTATTTCGTCTTGTACATTTGTTTTTGCTTTGTTTCAATCATCGATTGAACACGAATGCAAATTTGTTTTTAGTCATTCTTACTTGTTTATTCACAACATTATAGATACTGTTTCAGTATCAATTTGATTGTTATGAGGTAAGCATGAATGCCCGCTGTGCCTTGCGTGCTTATAATTTAATTTTTATTAAATTACATAAACATATATTGAAAATAATTGTTGTTGAGTATCTTAGGTAGAAGAATTTTGTAAAAGGCGAACAAGTAGTAACAAACACTTCCAACATTTCAGGAAAGAAATTAGAAAAAAAAAACAATTGTTGTATAGCCGCTGTAGATAAGTGTGACAAGGCGCCCATACTGTAAAATAAGATCCTGCTTCAAGCTTTAATTGATACTTAAAATTAAATAAATGTAAGTTATTTCGTGGCAACAGAATTTTTTCAATTATTTTTTTATTCATGCGTAAAACAACAGTCATTTTTTTGATTTTACAAATATAAAATAAACTGAAAATTATTTATTTAAAGATTGCTTATGTTTTCTTAACAAAAAAAAAAAATTTCTATTTTAAAACACATGTTAATGTATTTTAGTTTTCTTGTATTATTTAAGACAATTTTGATATCTTTTTAGTTTATATTTATACGCCGAAAAATTCCCTTTATAACTTTTTTTAAGTTTAAATTTTTTAAGTGTAGTTTTTTTCTAAATAATTTTTATCAATTTTTGCAATGAACACACAATCAGTCTCTATACAAATATTGTTGTTGTTGTTGTTTTTTCACTATTGTTCAACTTTGAATTTTAAACTATTTTTATTTATGATTTGTTGCATATTTAATTAATAATATTTTGTATTTTTGCATTTTCTCCATTTTCTATTTCTATTATTCTTTTTATTCTTTATGCATTTAATTAAGTTTTCTGCTTTTTTGTAAAAGTAACTATTTTCCACAGAATATGAAAGTGTTTTAATTTTTTAATGGTTCAAAATGTTTCAAATACATAATCATTGTTAAATATTATAATTATTTTTTCATTATATTCATATTTAATTTTTTATTTTTATGTTATATAATTTTTGTGGTGGGTTGTTATTATGTTTTGTTGTTTCCATTTTTTCTAAATATTTTTTAATATATTTTTGAATAAATCGGTAGTTAATGTTTCATACCATAAATGATTTTCACACTAATAGAAAAAAAATAGTTTCTTTCATAATAAAAAAAACATTTGTAGGTGTTAAATTTTCTTAATAAAAATAATTTCTGCTTTATGGTTTTTTGAGAAATAATTTTAATTATGCCGCAATTATGTGAATTTAACCTCACTCTTAATAATTTTCTGCATGCCAAAAATATTCTAGAATAAGTTTTAGTTGCTGCAAATTAGTCTAAAAAATTTTATCAAAGGAAAGTATTACCTTCTTTCATAACGATTACAATAACGATTTTTATAACATTTCCGTTTCTCCAAGTATGGCACTATAAATTTAAAATAAATAAAGCGACAAACGTTTCGGTAAATAGATTTCTTGCAGACCAAAATATCAGCGGCGGTTGCATAGGGGCATTAGCAGCAATTCCATCATTCAATTAATTGATGGTCCAAAAGCTTTAAAGCTTTTTTCTCTAGAGCTTGCATATTTCCTAGCATTCGGTGCTTTTTACGAAACATTACTGACCACAGCGTATGAATATAATGCAATGATACAAGTTTGCATATCCAAGTTGAATATAAAACTTTCCCACACTTTCGTGCAGTCGTCGTTACATTCTATTTGTTTTTTTTCCTTACCCAGAAAAAAATATTTATTAAAACTAAATAATGTTTATCGTGTTATTAGCTTGGAAATTATGACTTCAGTATGATAGTGAAAGATCAGCGAACCTGCTGAGGTTTCCCCGAGGACAGCTGAGGACACTGGTGGTGTGTTGAAAGGGAATTGTGCTATTAGCACCCATGCTAGGAGACTAAATCTTCCATACGATGGCTTTTGTAGAAGTTGTCAGGATAAGAAAAAGGAGAAAACGGTGGAGCATTTGCTCTGCCATTGTCCAGCTCTTACCAGAAACTGAGCAGCTCTTCTGTGCAGTTCGAGACTACATAGTCAGGCAGATCTATTGGTCTGTGCTGTTGCTAGAAACTAAACTCGTTTATTCGGTCTTCCGGGTGGTTTAGGGATAGATGTACTGATAACATGGAGACCTAAAGATCCTTTGCACATAAAGGGACCGTCTAGTAGAGCTGCAAAACAATCGATAGTACAATCGATTATATCGATAGTTTTATTTTTGGCTTGCTATCCATAGTTTTTTTTTTTTTTGAAAGATATAGTATCGGATAGCAATAGTTGCTAGAAATAGCACTTAAAAAAATTCGATAGTAACTACAGTATCAATGATTTTTAAAACCAACTAATGAAACTATCGAATGTACCGACTATCGACAATTTTCCAGCTCTCCATCTAGGATCCAAATGTGTTGGTTTTTCGTGCCGGCAGCATGTGCAACCCAACCTAACCTTACCTAGCTTTTATTTTTTCAAAAACTATTTTACAAAATGTCGTTGTACACAAGGTTCATCATAAAAATCGCTTATTTTATCAAGACCTCAGAACAAGTTTTTTTCAAATACTTGTTCTTATTTTTCGCATGGTATTTTTGTTTATCTTTGAAACCAAAAATGTAAAATAAAATTGTTTAAACAAAAATCTTCAGTTTATTTCAAATGTTTGTGAGAAGTTTCCTGAATAGCTAAGTAAGCGGTAGCGAGAAGTGCTTTCAACCACAATAATCAATATCGGTGATTTAATTATTTAATCAAGATAAGAAAAAGTATCACGAAAAAAAGATTTTTTTTTTGGAATTAACTAACTTAATTAAAAATTCCGGCTGTGTAATATAATTTAGAAATTACGTTTCACTTGCATTTCGCTTTTACATATGAATGGGTATTTATATGCCAACCTGGGATTCTCTTGATTCCGGAAAAGAATATACTTAATCGTAAACATTCATAGTTTATTTAAAACATACAAAAATAAAATCCGGAAAAATTGAGAATGTTATTTCCCGAGAATGCCGTGGAGGAAATTTCCGCATTCCAAACAAGAATGTATGTAACTGTACAAAAGAAAATTTAATTAATTTATCAATGGAACAATATAAAAACCCGGTATCATGACTGATCCTTATCTTACTTTTTACTCTATGTATAATATTGTCGTTGCTTGCGTAGCCAACAAGTGTCTCGAAACTATCTTTAATTTAATTCATTTCTCTTGAGACTAAAAATCATAAATAATAATCGCCATAATACTCGCCTCTCGACATTATCTTGTATTCGTGTCGCACTAGTTCAGCACTTTTTTTCTTAAACCAGTTCACGGGACTTTAAATATATAAACATTTTTCTATCAGTTCTTAAAATGCAACATGTCATTAAAAAACAGTTTGGAAACAAAGCTTTCGGACACTCTCAAATATGTCAACACTGCGGGTTGTAACATTCGTGGTTTAAAAACATTTGCTAAATTCTGGGAATTTAATTTTAAAGCTTTCAATAAAATGCAAAATTTTAAAACCGGGTTTTTACAGTAAAGAAGATGACCAGTGTCCACTTGAGTCAATCATTCACTTTTCGAGGTTAAATAGTAATTGTTTATATCACGATATCATTACTTTGCTAAAGCGAAATTAAGTAGCAGAAATTTTAATCAATTGGAAATTTTATTTATTCACAGTGCTACAAATACGTTCGAAATTTATTATTATACTTGAATATTTTTGCCCTTTGAGTCAACGTTGTGTTATATGAAATCAGGAAAAAAAATTACTTAATTTCGGAAAAGAAATCGTAATATTCAATTAATTTTTAAAATAAAATCAATAATCGGCTGCATATTTTTACAATTTTATTGGCAAATGCACATAAGTAGAGCTGTAGATTCTTGGCACCTCTACCTCATTCTCTATACTTATGTCCATGTTCTCAAAAACGCCCGTTTTCAAATCATAAAAATCAAATCAGAAATCCAAAAAATTTATTTGTGCCTGTTCTTGAAAATCTGCGGCCTAATGTTCAATCGGAACAAGTTGCAGCAGCTTTTCACACTTTATAATTAAAGCCGGTTTGAAGCTGCCTGATTTCTAGTGATTGCAATTTACAGACACCTATTTTGCTCTCTCGAATCGTAATCGCCAATATTTTGCAATATTTATTTGTCAGAAATTGGTCATTAGATTCCACCCATTTTATTCAGATTACAAATTTAAGGAGAACCTTCCGAAATCTGCATAGGGATCACATACACAAAGGGTAGAAACAAAATGCTATAAATATCTCTATCTATTGAACCGTTACAGCTAGACAGTTGAGATCATCACAAAGTGTAAAATATAATGGCCGCTATAACAACAAATAATAAAATGGTGTCAAGAATTAAAGATTTTAAAGAATCTGAAGAGCCATGTCAACAACATTAGCTCTCGTAGACACCATAACATTTCTGGCGCCTATTAGCTCTTCGGTGTTCCGTCAGTATCATTGACGGACTGTGGGTTGTATTACCCCCCAATCAGAGGATCTTTGGCTGCTTTCCTGATTTCAATTGCCTTACCGTGTGGTCCATTAGCCATCTTCTGGAGCCTGTTAGCTACCCCCTGGGCATTTAAGTATTTTTTTTAAAGACTGTTTTATAATTTTTCACTTAAAAGGAAGCCAAAAATATTTTTCTGAATTTCAGAGAACATTCTATGAGTTTCATTGAATAGTTTACACTGCATTCAAATGTAAAACTTGAAATTCAAATTTACAAAAGAAAAAGAAACAAAACTTTTTATTTTAATCACTAAATTACAAATATAATTAAAAATGAAAAACCATGGCCAATATTCGTAGTTAAAATAAAGTATACTTTAAGGGAACTAAAGTAGGTTTTACTTTAGAGTCGACTCTAACTCAATCATAGACAATTTAAAATATACTTTTGGCGAGAAAGTCAACTCTAAATTTAAAACCTAAAGCTGTTTTTAACTCATTTTTCCATAATTATTTTATTTGGTTTAAGAACACAATACTCTTTATCTGATTTTTATACCAAAGTGAACAAAATAAGCACAAAGTTAATTTTTTCTAATGTTTTTTTAGAAATTGTTTGAAAAAATGTATCAAATTACAGTTGACACCCAGTGGAAGTCGGCTAAACTTAAAGTGTACTTTATTCTTGTCTATGAAAGCAAATAAGATAATAAGAGCCTTTTATTTTAGGGTATACTTTAGTCGACTTTATTCTATGACTATGAATATGGGCCCATGTATTTGAAAATAATTTTAAAACATTTTAAGATAAAAGATTGTAATCAATAATTCGTATAAAATTTAACCAAAACCATTTTTGTTAAATTTAAGCGTTTATGGTCCTTTTTTATTTTCTTTTAAAGTCTGGTTAATTTGTGTTTTATGTCAGCTAAAATATGTTTAATTTTTAGCAATTTTTCTCTTACAATTTTTTTTTCTGTCTCTTAATCAATTAAATGCTTTACTGGTATCTTTAATGCTAAAGAATTAATAATGAAAAACGTTTGATTATGATAAAACATGTAGTTTTTATATAATTTTATATTTTTTACTCGAATGAACAATTCTTTTACTTTTTTCTTTTGTTGATATATAATATGAGTTCCTAATTAAAACAACAAATTTCCTTAATTTTTATTGTTTTTCTTTGAGTTATTTTCTTTGCTTGTTATGCGAGTTACGTTAACTATGAAATGGATTTTTGTTTCTTTGTTTACTATTTGTTTTTATTTTCTTTTTTTAATGATAAAAGTACTTCAGCTAAATTTGAACATTATACTTGAATTTCTATTTGTTTTTTTTTTACTAAAAGTTTTCATTAAATTGTTCCTCATTATAATTTTTTTTTAAAAAGTGATATTTAACTAAATAAAAATATTAAGAAAAGTTTAAAGAAAAACTGTGTACAATTACAAAGAAATATGTTAGTGTGTGTGTGTGTGTGTTTAATGCAAAAATCTTTTTTTATTTTTCAAAATATATATTCAGTTATTTTTATATCTATTTGTAGTGTTGAACAATTTAAATAAAATTTGGTCAGATTTGGTTTATCTAAAATTGTAAGATTTGACTCAGTTTTTATTTTTTGAAAATAAGAAAGCATTGCTTGTTGTTGTTGGTGTTAAAGATAGAAAACGATTTATACAAATGTAAGTTCACGTTGACTGATGGCATCAATGTAGTCAAATTGCATATAAACTCATTCACCATTTATTATAAAGACCGGACAAAAAGCACGTTGACCCACACTACCACCACCACCTGATGATTTTCTTGCTACCGCACCCTGTTGTTGTCGTTGCTGTTGTTTGGTTTCAACTATGGCCTCATTGTCTGTAGTATCCAAATCCTCTTCTTCGGTAGCCTCTGTACCGGTGCCAACTCCTTCACCTGCCACTTGGGCCGTAGTTTCAGTTTCAGAACATTTACTATTAGCATTGCCATTTGCTGCTGCAGTCGTACCATTTCCATTTTTACTGCCATTTCCATTAGATGTGCCATTATTACTGCCATTGCTGTCCACTTCTTCGATTGTCTCCACAATGGTGGTTGAGCAGTAACAGTAGGATAAATTTGTTTTAAGATCTTCACAAAATTGCTGTTGTTGCGCAATGCTTGCAATGCGCTCACGGGCTAATTCTCACATAAACGTCGGCTTTAGTTTGTAGGCCCTCTTCCAGATTTCGCACAAACACACAGTCGAATGGAAGCGATAGAATATGGCCAATGGCATGGACACATGAGTTATAATGGTCCAAGCCCACAGGCCATAGAAGTTTAGCTGTATGGGATGTGATTCAGCTCTTGACTTTTCCAAAGTGCTAATGGCCCACATAGCCAAGTTAACCACCAGCATAAAGGTGACAATTTCACGTCCTGGTTTTTTGCGTATATGTTCGGGTGTCACTGCCTGACGACGACTAGCATCCAATATGAACATGGTTTGGCAAGCTGTCTGTACTATGGAAGCCATAGCATTTAAGGGTACCAGCCAGTCATCACTTCTTAGTGAAAAATGACCAGCAATAACGGTAAAAATGTTATACAAAAATGATCCAGTTTGTGCTCCCACCAACAATATATCATCCAAAGAAAAACTTCGAAACGCATCATATTGCAAATGTCTAACTTGAATCATGCCCGCCAGTGTTGCTATAGTTGCTGTTCCATAAATGAATAATTCACATATAGTCACCTCCATTACGGCCAATGCCACAAAATCTGGCCTTGATATTAACACGAAAAATAATATTAACGATATAATGGTTAAAACTAATACCAATATGCCAACAAACAAACCCTTGTGGGCTCTAGCACAGTCGACCGAATAATGATGAGGAGATCTTTTTATGGGTGAACTTATCATATCTGGTCTGTGTGGCTTCGGTGTTTGAGGCCTAGATATACTTTTCCACATCACGTACAATATAGCGGCACATATCAACGAATATTCTATGGTACAGGGAAATAGAAAGGGCGAAGCATCCTGCACCAAAGTACCAATAATATTTGTACGACGACATTCAAATATTTGATATGGACCCTTTAAACCTCTTGGTACGCGAACGAGGGCATTGGGATCAGATGGTGCCAATATTGAGTGGGCTCTAGAATGTCCCGGTATACGATGCGATATACGTAATGTACGATTTTCCACATTATAGAATGTCAATATTTCATGTTTTGTTTCTTGTATCAACACATTGAGCCAAACTGCCAAATTGGTGCCAATCATATGCATCAGACCAAAACGGGCTATTATTTTGTAACGATATACTTTGATTTGCTGCAAGAGAAGTAAATGTTTTAACAATTAGTTTTGGAAATTGAAAATAGAAAATGTAATTAGAAATATTTTTAAAATTAAGTTTTTCCACCTCTTTAAAAGGTAAAGAAAAAGTATGTGTTTATAAAACAACGAAAACAAAAATACTCCATATAAAGCACTATTTTTTGCATTTTGAGATTTAATAGAAATGGCAATTTAAGGCAGAAAAAAAAATTTGTTCTATTAAATTAAGAACTTGCGTTAAATGTGGGATATCGTAAAAGGTACTCTTTTAAAACGTTTTTTTATCGATCTATTTTTTTATTGATTTTAGATAAGTGCCGTTATAAAATGTAATACCTATCTCTTTCCCTTTGTTTCTGTTATTCTCTTTTAGTTTAAAGAGTCTTTTTAAAAAATATCATATAGGTAGAAAGCAGTGCTACCAGGGAAAGACAAAAAAAGTTACGCTTCTCCTTCAGAAAAGTTATACTTTTTTATTAAAAGTTGCATTTTGAAATTTTCCTTAAATAAATAGTAATTTAATGTAATTTATATAAAATAAAGAAAACAGTTTTATTCCATACTTCAGACAAAATAACAAGTCAACAAATCAGGGACCGTAAATAACGGTTATCCAGAAAATTTAAACTCAAAAAATCTTCATGTCAAAGTCAACTGAGACACATACTACATAGATTCGTATTATAGTGCTCTTTCAGAATCTATGGTGATCTTAAAAAAACGATCTCAACTCCGAAGTTAAGAGTTATTTTTCAAGGAAAAAATAAAAGTTGGTATGAAACTCTTAAAAAAAGAGTTTTATTTTTCGGTCATAAAATAAAACTCTTTTTTGGAGTTTTATTTTGTCCGTCATAAAATAAAAGTCTTTTGAGAAGTTTTATTTTTTTCCCCTACAATAAAACACATTTTGTTAATGTTCTTCTTTTTTTACAGTCTTTTTTCATTGAATCTGATATAATGTGTGTAGTTATTTATTTGTTTAATTTAACAAACATAATTTTTTCCAAATTTTCTGCAAAAAGATTTGAACGCAGGTCGCTCAATACCAGAGAATTCCACGCTTACCTTACCTTACCTTTTTATTTTAATTATGATTTATTCAATTGCAATGCTAGGTGATAAGATCCACTGCTTTCAAATTGTTTGGGTGTCAATTTTCATAAAATAAATTTTGTTTTAGACAGAAAAAATAAAACTCCTCAAAAGACTTTTATTTTATGACGGAAAAAATAAAACTCCAAAAAAGAGTTTTATTTTATCACTGAAAAATAAAACTCTTTTTTTTAAGAGTTTCATTCCAACTTTTATTTTTACGTTGAAAAATAACTGTTCGAAAAGGATTTTTTTCTTTAAGTCACTAAATAACTGTTATAAAAGAACTTTTTTCCCTTATAACCGTTACGGTCCCTGCAACAAATTCATTTACTGAACAAAAACAAAACGAAAATAAAAAAAATAAATACGTACGAAAAAAATTCAAACCGATGACACTTCTATTTCGGTATCAAAAAGTGCATACACTCGCCATTCAATAAAATTGGTTTACAAATAATTTTAACTCTTCGTGCTTATTAATTTTTGCACAAGGGCTAAGAATTACTTCGTACTTCATGAAAAACAATAATTGATTTCTTATAAATGGAAGAATTTGTCAACTTTGTTGACAGAATTATTGATAACCTAAACATTGGTTCGGATAATTCTTTAACTTATAATAATAAAAATCATTTGAATGGCTACGTGATCTTGAGGATTCATTTATTCTATTACAAAGTTTTTCATTAATCGTAGAACTGGTCGTTAAAGTGTTAAACTATTTTAGTTTAAAAGAAATGGAAACCAAGCATTGAAGTTACACTTATAACAAAGTCACGTGTCATAGTTTCCGGCAACATAAGCTATTTAGAGTCGGTATTGTTACCAACAAGCTCAGAGTGGCATTCAATACTTTGAACCCGTCTTCCAATATCGTAAGCCTTAACAATACTCCGCAATCCTAAATTATTATTTAAAAAAAGTTATCAAACTCAATATCATTATATATTTTTCTTTAAAAATCCCAAAGTTTTAATTAAAGACTTTTAAGCTTTTTATAATCACACTGATACTGAATTGTGGGCTGATTTATATCCTTTTAAAATTGACAAACGATTGTTCCATTCGGTTCCTCTGGCATCTTAAATTTAAAAACGCAAATATGTGTCATATAAGTTCAAATGCTTTCATTATATAAAACACGAAAAATGACCCAAGTTCTTGGCCAATCATTTACGACTTGTAGATAATTTACATAGTGAAAATTAGCTTGTTGCAAACCACAGTAATAAAAAAAACATGGCTTACGATGGTATGCTTATACAGATTGCTTATATTTTAAAGTCGTCTCATAGTCATGCCGTAACTAAAACGACAGCCTCGTCAATTATTTACTTAATTTAAACTTAAAAACTAAATGGAAATTTGTTTTTTGAATTTAAAATAATTCTAAAATTGCCACTTACCTCATTATTCAAAAATATAAAATACATTTGTATAAAGATAAAAGCCATTCTCGTAGCCGGTGTTAAGGCCAGTAGGACATTATGGCATTTTGTATCTGGATTCAATTCGAAATATTGACCAAACTCCAAACCAGAATAAATCATGCTGCCAATACCAAAAGCTAAACAAAAAAAAATAAATAAAAACCAAACAACAAACTTTAATATTTCTTAAAACAAGTTAATGCCACTTGAAAATAAAAGTAAGTTAAAGTGGGGAGGAAATCAACCTCTACCCACCCCACAACAGAAAAAGTATAAAAATAAAAAGATAAAACTAACACGGATGTGAAGGAGACAAATTTAATTAAACGCTGCATGAACAAAGATAATGTCATGTTCAAGAATATTTTAAGCCAATAAAAATACATATACATACACACATAATCATTACATATATAAAGATATATACAGCTACTCTGTAAATTTCTTTGAATCGTTTTATAAGCACAACGAAAAAGATTTATTTAAAAAAAGAAGGAACAATAATAACAGGGTCATAAAAAAATCATTAGGACTTTAAGAAGAACTAAGAAGCTTTTTAGACTGTACATAAATTAAATGAACTAACTACCACCAATCCATGACATAAGTAATTGTGTTGTCACCACTACTACCACAAAGAAAATTTGGGATAATTTGAGGGATTTTAGGAAAATAAAACGCATAAACTCAACAATGTAATTGAAGACATTTTTATTAAGTCTCGTTGAAATATGTTACACTTTTAGGAGATAAAAACTACTTTAAAAAAAGAAGGAAAAAAATATTAGGTTGTAAACAAAATTTCTTTTACAAACATTTAAGAGCGAAACTATTTAAAAAGCTTGTTTTTTCAGCATTTTAATTTGAAAGTAGTCCATGAATGACTTAAGTTCAAGCCGAAAATTTTTTAGGTTTGCGTTTTACATATGGGCGGTCGCCCATATTTTCCAAGTTACGGGGCTCTGAAATTCTCAAATTTTTTTAAATATTAATATGGGTATCATTTTTAAGCTTTTGAAGAGATATTTAAGGAAATACTAATTTTTTTTAAAAATGTTTAGCTCTTTAAGAGCCGAAGTCGTTTTTATCTATTTTTTTTTTTTTTTTTTTATTGGAGTTACTTCACTAAACTAGATTTTCATACATGGTAAAGGGTATATAAGATTCATCATAGCCGAATATAGCACTCTCACTGGTTTATTTCAATTTTAATGTTTTTTATAACTACGTGTTAATATATATAAGCGCCCATGGCTTAAAAGATAAGACTATATGAACTATGACCTTCATAGAAACCAGGGTTCGAAAGTAAACAAAACGAAACGTTTGTTTTCTGATTTGCACTGAGCAGAAGAAAACAGAAACAATGAGAAAGTGTTTGGAATTATAAATTAAATTAAACAACGGGAATTTTTTATTATATAAATTTATTTTCAAGATAAAATCTTTTTTTCGTGCTATTTTTTTATTTGGAATTTCGTTTTGTATTTTTTTCCCTCATAAGCACAAAATGTACATTTAATTATCGCTCACAACGCGAACAAAATTCAAACTTGTTGAGAAAAAATTTTCTCAAACATTTCTTGATTTATTTCCTAGTTATAGTGGAGAATAGAATAGTCTTACCAGACAGACTTTTTCACAAACATTTAAGAAGGCAACCAATTACAATATTGATTATTTCAGCCGTTTATTTTGAAAGTAGTCCAAGTACATTTAAATTTAATCTGAAAATTTTTTTAATTTTGTGCTTAAATTAGCATTTTCTTTTAGATTTTATGTTTTTATAATTAGTTCTTGAAAATAGTAAAATCTGCCTACTAAAGCTAAAAGGATAAGACATTAAAACCAAGACTTCTATAGAAACCAGGGTACGAATATAAAGAAATCGAAACGTTTGCTTCATTTTTACTTTGTGCTTTCAGTGAACAAAACAAAAATAAAACAGAAACAATACGAAGGATTTTCCAAATTGTCGTTGTATTGGTTTTGCTCGTGAGCACAGAATATACATCAAGTTAACCTACATACCCAGAAGTGAACAAAATTTGAGAAGAACTACTTTGCAAATGTTTGTTTATAATAACTAGGTAAAGCACTAATGCCCAGAAAATAGTGGTCCCAGCGAAAAGGAATTAAATTGAATGCTATATTCGGCTATGCCGACTCTTATATACCTTATACCATATACGTAAATCTAGTTAACCGAAGTAAATCCAATCAATAAAAACAACTATTGGGGTGACTGAAAAATAAAAAAGAAAATTAGGTCATCGGCTCTTAATGGGTTAAATATTAAAAAAAAAAATTGTATTTCCTTAAAATTCTCCTCATAAGTTAAAAAAAAGATGGTGCGAAATCGTACTTTTCTATTAAAAGTTAAGAGGCCTATAATTCGAAATATATGGGCGAACGCCATATTGTTTTTTTTTTCTTATTTTTTTAATTCTCTATCGCCCCATATATCTGCTTTTTTTTATTGAAGCTACTTCACTAAATTAGATTTGTTCCAAATGGTATGGAAAATTTAGAGAGAGGCGTGGTGTTTTGCCGGCTGCCTCGAAGAACATGGACAGCTCTTGCTGATTTTCAATAGAACAATTTTCGAAATTATGACTGATCGAATGACGTATTCAAATTTTCTCTAGTTCATGTAGTGTCTTGGCAAAATTAATTTGAATCCGAACACGGACGGACGGACAGACGGACATCGCTCAATTGACTTCTCATTAAAAATACCCATTCTCCACCTGTGCTGATGGGTATAAAAACTAACGCTTCGCTATCCGTGGAATGTATACTTATACATGAAAAATACAAAAGAAAATACAAATAATAAAATAAAAAAAATTTTTTAAAAATAATTCAAATTTTAATTTTGTGTAAGTTGTTAGTTTAACAGATACAATTGTTTCACGAATCGTTTACGAATTGAAATTTCTAATAAAATTTTTATCAATTAAGAAACATAAAAGCAAAATAAAACAATTTCCTGATTATAAATGCAAATCAACTAAACATGTCTAATTATTCATATGCTACTTACCCACAGCACCCATACGTAAGTAGAAACTACCATAATGATGTTGTCGTCCTAGAGGTGATAACAATGAGGGTCGCCTAACTGAGGGAACAGAAGATGGCATACGTCTATTATGCATTGAATTGCTATCTGTATCTGATTCATCCATACTCTCTGAAGCACTTGTCGAACGTGTTTTGGCTGATAATTTAGTGGGAGATGCTAAAAATTATTTTAAAAAAAAATAGAAACAAAAAAATCATTAATTGTTTTTTAAATTTTCCTAAATGAGTTGGAAAAAAATGACAAAAGATATTTACCAATATTGACGGGTATTTTAGGACGTCCCCATATCAAGGTGGCATACATAAATAACAGGAATAACATGCTGCCAATGTATAGATATAAATAATACACCTGTAATAGAATAAAAATAACAACAACTCTGGTAGTGTCATAGAAATTTACATGTTAATTAAAGAAAAAAAAAAGAAAACGAAAACTTTTTACTCTGCTGTGACACATGTAACTTCTACAACTGCAAATTTATTACACCTGATGGATGCTACTGACATGTGTCACATGACACAAGGGTATATTTTATGAACAGGTCACAAGGTTGTCTGCAGTTATGTGAAATGTTATGTATCCATGTTTATATTTGTGTGTGTGTACGTGTGTGTGTATATATATATTATTTATATATTTGTTCACTTAGCAATATAAATATAATATGGGATGTAATAAAACTGTCTTGTTATTTTTTCACCTCCGGGGCTTATATTCTATTTTCTATTAAATTTATATTGGATTTCGATTGCTTAACATCTCATCATTTCAATTATAAAAAATAAATCTCCACTTTGTTTGAGTATATTTTTTAATAATAGAATTATGACAAACTATTATTATTTATGAAGATATTCAAACTAATACCCGGTTCAGACATACGTTTTAATTGCGCAATAAAGGAATTTACGCAATTAAGTCCCTAATTGAATTTAATTTCCCATATAAGAAATTAATTAAAAAAATTTTCAATTAGCACTTAATTAAGTCGATAATTGATTAGCTTTACTCCAACAACCCTTGTGAAGTGTGTTCAGTTAGAGAAAATTTTATACAATGACAAAAGTAAATGCCATAAAAATGAAAAATAAAATATTTTCAAATGATATGAAATGAAAAGTTTTTGAAAATTTTATGGAAATTCAAAGCTAGCGTGCAGTCAAAACTTGATCGTACAAACTGGAAGAGTTCCATATTTCAAATAAAAACAAGCAAACTTTCTTTGAAAGCCGAACTTCTCTCCATTCTTCCAAATTTACCAACACAAATTTCTAATGTAAAAATTAGGTCTGTTCAATAAATTTCCGGCAGAAACTAGCAACGATAGAGTAAAATAAAAATTTACAACATTACTATTCCAAATAAAAAAAACGGAATAAACCCATTTTTGGAAAAAATAACAAAGTAAAGCCGAACTTACCATAATAACAAAAAACCATAAAAAAAAAATTTGTATCTAAAACAGCAAAAAAAGCGGTGTTCGTTGCTTAAATCATTTTGTATTGCAACAGTTAGCATTTGCAAGAGCTTTGTCATCGATTGCGTGTAAATTGCTAAAAATTTTCTGTCTTTTTTGTAAAACTTTTAGTTTATTTTGTTCTATTTCTTTTGTTTATTGTTTTATTAACCTGGCGTTTACTTGTACATAGTTTCCTTAGCTTTCTTCTAACTATTATACGAACATTAGCTTCAATTCAAATATTTTGTATTTAAAACCGAAAACTATATATGTTAAGTATACTTTTTGCTGTGTGGTTGTAAAAAATTTCAGAGTAGATATTCGGTTTTAAAATCGCCATATAAATTATGGCAAAAAAGCCGCAACGATGTGATGTAAATATTTTCGTGGAGAGTGCTAATAAACACTTTCAGTTCAAAGTATTTAATGTTCATTAACTTATTTTGTAAAACAGAACAAGAATCAGCTGTTCTGTTCTTGACAGTAACAAAAGTAGTAACAAATTTATTAACATTCACATCTTCTACTCTTTTTTACTCTTTCGCTGCTTCTTTTGAGGTACTGAAGTAAACACTTTCCAATAACAATTAGTAACAACTTCTTGTTATTGAACAGAACTATATTCTACTGTCAAATTTTAATTAAGTAAATTAAATTGGATATGTGTGAACACCAAAATTAATTACTCAATTAAAATTTTAATTGTATAAATTAAAACGTATGTCTGAACAGGGTATAAGTATATTGTTAAAGTTATTTATCAATATTAATCAGAAGTCGTAAAACCAATTAAATTAAAATAAGTGTAGTATTTTCTTGATTTCTTTTTTTTTACAAACTTCTTGTTTCATTTGTGCATGCTCTATTCACTTGCAATTGCATAACCATATCATACCCCTTTACTCTTATAGCTTTTTTATTGCTAATATGTTGTCTAAAATCTTTTAGATTCCTTTAATCATCTCTGTTCTCTTTCCTCTACTCACAATCTTCTTTACAGACAACATAAACAGACGATGATAGGACAGTCAACCGCCCTGCTTAACCCACCGTAAACTAGCACCTTTTCCATACTGGATATACATCGTGATCTATTCTTAGGAAAACAATTTCTGATATGCCTATCCGAAATATATATATATATATATATATATATAAAATATATATAATATATTATATTATCCCACTTATAATTAGATTAAATAACTTACTCACAACCTTTTCTTAGAACTCATTCCAAGACTCATACAATTTTTTCAAGATTTTTTCACTTTGTAAAGCTTTTTTAATTCTGTAGGAGAATAAAGGAAAACGTAAATGGTTTCTCAATTGTTTTTAGAATTAGTTGTGATTTAATACTATTCTCATTTAATCATTTTACTTTAAGTGATAACCATTCTATATAAAATTTGGCTAGAATCTACTGATGAGCTGTATGAATTCGCTTGACCTACAATAATACATTTCCTACTTTAGTTTTAAATAAAAAATATTTTCCAAGAATATAATAAAATAGTTATTTTTATAGGGATCAAAAATAAACTGACTTAAAATATATTTTCATTTTAGAAATTCATATTGACTCTTTATTGCTTAAGATTTATTGGTTTTTCTTTTTATTTTTTCTCCCTGTTTTCTAGTTTCACCACAGTTCCCTGTAGATAAAATAACGAAATCTATTATCGAACCCAACTGAGCTCAACTAATTGACCTGCCATACACCTTCCTGTTTGGACACTTTTAAGTGTCAGGGAGTCGATCAAATAAACCAATATTTTTACAGCTTTGTAATCGCGCTTTTTCGGCTAGACAAAACGCCAGAAACTTTTTTTCATATACTCGTTTTTTTTTCTTTAGAAAAAAATATCACATCACGTCACGTTTACAACTGTGAATTTTAACAAAGTGACACTAAAAGTCGTTTATAAAAGTAAAGTCTTAAAAAAAGTCGTGTCAGGAAACGAAAATAGACAATGCAAGCAA
Organism: Gymnosoma rotundatum; assembly: GCA_916610165.2. Lineage (NCBI taxonomy): Eukaryota > Metazoa > Arthropoda > Insecta > Diptera > Tachinidae > Gymnosoma > Gymnosoma rotundatum. Next base: position 80,019,801 of record OU744340.1, read on the forward strand.
GCCGCTTTGTGGCTCCGTCTTGCTTTAGCCATTTATATTTGACTAGCAGTGCCTACGACTTCGTCTGCGTGTCTTTTCTGATTTTCTTAAATTTTAAATTTAACTATTTATTTTAGAGTTGTGTGGACATTTCCCATCCATAAATAAAAATTGGGTGCTTTCACAACTGTATCTCTATGTTGTCACGAAATGCCCTATTTCTATAAAAATAAAAAATATTCTATATTCTAAGGGACCTCCCCATAGAATGTTGTTAAAGTCCATCTAGTAGTTTTTACGTCATGCGAACACAGACAGACAGAAAAAAATTCTAAAAATAGGTGTTTTGTATTCTATATCAATTACTATGTACACCAACAACAAAATTTTCAAAAAAAAATATTTCATGTACAGAAATGACCCCGTTATAGTTTTATTATATGTATAAATTTCCCATTTTCTGGAAAAACCTTACAAAATATAACGTTTCTTGGAAGAAAGAATATGCAGAGTTATTGCAATTGTTCCATTCAAACTCATTGTTTTTGTCTGACCATATCCACATATGAACATATCAATAGTTTTATTTTGCTTTTAATTTTCAGATTTGTTTTTTGTTGAGGAATTATTAGGAAAACGCTGCCAAATTTAAAGATTCAACGCTTAAATTTTTTAAGTGTTTAAATAACTTGTTGGAAAAGATTTTGTACTTCTTTCCTTTTCTGAGTGTAAGAGGTTCCAAACAAAAAGCAAATTTTGATTTATTTTTTATTATGACATCCAAACCAACCTACTAGATCGATGTTAGTCTTCTCGATAATGAAGAATGACAAGAATACGAAAGTTTGACAAAAAAATTTGTTTTAGTGATAAACTCACAAAATTAGAGGAAGTCGCAATAAAAAAAAAATAATAAAGACAAAATTATTTTAATATAAAAAAGTCTGAAAATTTACTTATTTTCAGTATTAGTTCATTTTTAATTTAATTTCTAAACATTTTTAGAAAGAAAAATTATTTACAAATGTATGCGAACGTTTTCCAAAGCCAACAAGAAAAATTAGACGCTAGCAGAATGAAATGCTGCAAATTCTGGACCGCCACATCCTTCATCAGTATTCTTCGCATCTATTACCTTATGTTATGTACGTCGTAAACATCATCTATTTAACCAACTAATCTTAATGTTAATTTGGTCCCAGCAAAAAATTAGACATTACCTTACAAAGTACTTGCCATAAAACGACTCACTTTTGTGATTGCGATATTTTCTGCTTTTGTTTATTTTTTAGTTTGTTGTTTGTCAAAAGCGTTGGAAAAAATATTCATATATATATGAATGAAATTTGACTTATTTTCGGCTTTTGGGGTTTTCTTAATTTAATTTCTAAACATTTTTAGAAAGAAAAATTATTTACAAAAGTCTCGCAAAAAGTCAAACATTAAAAAAGGGTGAAATTGAGACTTTAGTCGACGAATAATAACGCTGTATCGCGTAAATAGCAATAATTCGTTACCCGATGACGACGTACTTTCATACAAAAGCTATGACATGCTTACTTACACGTCTGCTACAAGCAGCTTTACAAGACACTCACACATATTCAAAGATTTGATGAGTACATTTGATCGTTTCTTAGATATTTTAGTCGCAAGCACTCAAATACAGTTTAGTGTTTTTGTGTTTTTTGACCCCTTTGAATTTCGACATTTTATTTTTAATTAATTAAGACCTTTCAACAAAGAATATTGATTTACTTAGAATTCTCATTTCATAAGGTACCATTTTAATTATTTTTTATATCTTAAGTGTTGCTAAGTCTTTTATTATAAACATAAGATAGATTTTATTTACTATATAAAAAAATTGAAGCGGTGGCTAGAAGCTCTAGAAATTTTTTTAGATTAACTACTCAAAACTCTCCTCAGTCGAAACTCAGCATTTAAATAATATCATCTAGATGACATCTTCTCACATGTCCTGAAAATATTTTTATCTTTAGTATATTGCACCTATGAACCATCATATTTTTGAATACTTGTATATTTCATACAACAAGAAAACAATGAACATGACTTGATGACAAATGTTCATAAAACATCACTAAGAAATTGCTTTAAAATTTGTTTGGATATGAGTAATAACTAACAGGCTGCATTAATACACTCTGTTACCTTTTCAAAAAGTTAATGTCGTAAGCAATTGAACATGACATTTGGCTGGCAGGCAAAATAACGTACATCATGTTGCAACATCTGCAAATTACAAACATCTAGTATTGCCGCTACTGCATGAGTGTTAAAGTCAAAAACCATACAAAGTGCCTTGTATTTGTGCAAAAATTTTACACACATACATATTCCAATAAGGTATACATTGCTGTGTGCGCGTGTGTGTGTGAATATCTCTGTTTCCGATGATGTGCACAAAAATTGATTTTCGGTTATTGGTTGATTAATTTCCGGCTTATAAAAGAAAAGTCAATGTCTTTTTAAGTAAAAAAAAAGGATTGTTGAAACCAGTGATCGGTTATGAGTAGTGGAGAAACAAGTGGAGTTGAATCATGACTCTTATTTTTTTGTACTTATACGCATTCATACATTTTTCTGACTCACTAAACACCAAACATCTCAAAGGTTTGAACTACTCTGAGTATTCATACTTAACAACATGTATGATGTTGATGATTTCGACTCTCACTAACTCATTATATGTAGTCAATACAAAATAAGTATGATTCGCTAACGGAAAATAAAATACTCTGTAGAAGGTTTCACAGTGGCGTGGCTTTTTTTTATTATTTTAGTAACTTTAAAGGTTTTTAGATTAATGTTTAAAGGAATGTTTATTACTTTTACAATGCTTCGAAGTAGAACCTTTTTAACTCTTGCATATATAATTCAACCAAAAAGATTTTTACGTTTAAAAAACTGCTTAAAAAACGAAAGCTGCTTTGAAGAAAATTTCTTCTATTTCGAAAACATTTCTATGGGAAAATTAATTTTCGAGAAAATTTAATTGAAAATTTTTACGTGGCAACGTTCTCAGTGAAAGTTTTTCTAGGAAAATTTTTTAGTTGAAACTTTTTTATAAGTTTTAGGCAGAGTTTAAAAATACAGTAACGAGCCCTATTACTAGTGGTTTTTTAAAAAGAAAGGTTTGTATTGCTGATTCTACATTTTATTAGTTTTCATTTATTACATTTTCATTGATTATTACACACTTCTATATTGATAAAAAATATTTTATATTTTTATTTTTGCCCCTAAATTTTAATGTAACAATCGCCGTCCTTTTGTAAAGTACTAAAGAATAGAACCGTACATTTTTGTTGAGTGGCTTGAATGAGTTAAATGAGTTGTAAGTATTCAGAGTATTTTTCTAAAATTATAAATCTAAACGACATACTTCACGAATCATACATACATGAGTTCGATGTCGACTTAGTACTCATAATCATACAACTTGTCTTTATGAATCACTCTTATAGTGAGTGCGAATAAATCTGAGTAGTAAAATTTAAATGATTTATACGCACTTGAATTTAAAATTTTGTAAGTGATTATGAATAGCGAAAAAACGACTTATTGCCGATCACTGGTTGAAACTCATGACTGAAAATAGACTTTACCAAAGCAGTTAACAAAGTGAAATGGCGTAAAATGTTAGCAGGTGCCTAAAGTCTTTAAGGCCAAAAATATTAATCTCAATTTTAATTTACTACATTTATAATCTTAATAGCTTTTCATAAATATTTAAATATAATCATTGTTAATCATTATTTGAACAACCACCCCAACATCCAATCATTTTAAAATCAATATTTAAGATTTGAATATGCTTTTAGTTAAATATGCACAAGTGCTTAAGAATGTTATAAAATAAAAAATAATAGTTTTAGATAAAAATAGAAAAACACAAAAAAAAACTGTGTTATAATTATAAGTCGTATATACAAATATTTATCGCTATTAACTTACCTCATAAAATGATGGTGGTATATATGTGGATATAACCTCTGCCATTGGAAATGCAACACCCATAACAACCAATATTTTGCCATACAAGGCGGACAATAATGTTGCCAAAGCATCACCTCTACAATCAAACAAAACAAATATAAGATTAAAAGAAATTCACAGTCCTTTTTTCACATTTTATTTGCTTAATATAAAATTAATAAGCTTTTGGAAATAATATTGAAATTTCCTTCCGTAGCAGACACAAAAATAAATATAAATTTTTTGTACATTTTAAATTAAAATAAAAAGCAGGTCTTTATTGTGGTCACATTTAAGGAAGTTTTATAAAAATTAATATCTTTAAAAGAAATAAATTTTTATCATTTGGTAAAATAGCTTTGTTTTTTTTTTTTTGTCTTAAATTTTAAATCTTAAATTCTTTAAAAATAATTTCTGAGTTAAAAGACAAGCAAAAGAAGTAGGTAATTAATTCATGGGTTCTACTTAAAATGAACTGGTTCAATTATGGCAAAAAACGCCATAATTAGGATACGTTTTTTCATTATTTTTTGTTTTCTAATTTTTTAAGCGCTAGGTCAGTTTTTTTGTTATTCAAAAAAAAAAAGAAAATCTAATTATTAATATTTTTTGTTTCCTGTTTCCTGATGATGCCACCCAATGGTGTGGCGAAATATTTAAAATATAAATAAAAATTTTTATTATTTATAAACTGACCTAGTGCTTAAAAAATTAGAAAACAAAAATTATCTAAAAAGGTCAAAAAAATATTTATATATTTTTTCATTATTGTTTATAATTTTTTTAAATATATTCAAGCAACTCGTAAATATAATAAACTTGAATAGTTTTAATTAATATTTACTTGTTTTAATAAATCGGCAATAAATTATTAAAAATTTTGTTAGGGTGATTTAAACATCTTATTTTATCTTATATATTTTTTAATAACATATTTTTTGAGAAATTTTATGAGTTTTTTATGAGTTTTCCATAGGTTCAAAAATTATAACTTAACGAAAATAAGCGAACTTATAAAAAAATGAATTATTGAAAATAAGTGCTGGAGAAGCAATGAAACTACCCATGATTTTTATAACCCTGTGACGACCAAAAGTCGTAGCCTCATTTTGTGTTCACATGTCATTTGTTTGCAGACAAGCCAGCTTATGGGTAAATATTTTCAACATGCTAGCAATCACTATAAATATAATGAATTTTGTAATTTTTAGTAAGTCAGTGCGCAAGCGAACAACTGGTAAGGCCTTATTTGTTTTGCATTATTGTTGACCAAATAAAGTCTCAATAGTTGAATTGTTTCATAATTAAGGGGTCGGAGTTTAAACTTTCTTCAAATTATTAGCTTACAAACGTTCGTTTGCTCACCTTGGAGAGACGGAGTATAAACTCTCCTCAGAGTAATCTCTCTATACAAGATTCTCTCTAAGCTGGCACAAGGACTCAGTGACAACGTTGCTAGAAAAATTCTAATTCTTGTCCCCAATTTGACGAATGATATTCCCAAAAAACCTAAAAATTCTAAACGAAAATCCCCAATTTTGTCACCAAAGTGAAACAATTTAAAATACGTCGTGATTTTTTTTATTCTTTTGTACATATTTTCTGATTTAAAACTTTTTATCATTGCTTTAGGAACTTACAAATTATACCAGCAGATTTTATAATTATTTAAATGGGATTTTATTATTTTCAGTGATTCTAACACTTCATACTCCTAAGATTGAACACAGAAGCAGCGATTTCACGAAAGAAATAATTTCCAGCATTATCTTCGTATTGGTAAACTATTGCCTAAAAGCCAATAATGTCTTTGGGCATGGATGTTTTTTAAATTTTATACACTGAATCAAATTTATTTATGTTTTTAATATCTTTAAACCGTAAATTTTTTAAGAATTCGTAGTTTTTCAAGTTTTCAGAAAATCTTTTAAGCATTTCTTTTGCTAGTACGGTTAAGTATTGTAAAAAAATTTGAATAAAACTACTTTCCTTTTTAATCAAAAAATAAAGTCTTTTTTGCATCCCACATATTGCTGGCAGTGTCTGTTCTAATGATAGTTAAAGTATTAAGACCCAAACCCGTACAACGTACAAAAAAATTTAAACCACTATGTGGTGTCTACTCACAAAAAATTTATATTATGCTTTTAATATGTTAATTCTACTAGACAGTAGTACAGGTAGAAGACACATTCCAAATATAATATTCAATGCCAAGGGAAAATCCCCTTATCTGACTACAGCGTGATTGAGTTTTTTGAGAGAGTTTGAAGTATAATCTCTCCTAAGAATAGTTTCTCCCAGTGACGTCATCAAGTGCCTTGGTGTTCTTATAGAATATTATTTTATCTTTTAACGCTGCTGCTCGTCTTCTGTGAGTTTTGAGAGTTATCTTCCGCTTTAAAAAACCCGATAATGACTCTGTGGGGTGGTGAGAAATTATGCATAACTAGAGGGTGTTTATTTTCATCTTCTCTTGCTGTACCTGTACTAAAAAATTTTTTGTAACGAACTTTGGGAGCCCAGATTTAACCCAGGCGAAAGTGGAAAATACGTCGTTACACCCTTCAACACAAAAAGTGAAAAAGGGTATTTCTAAGTTTTTCATTCAGTTTGCCATTTCTACAATATTCCATAAAGTATTAAGAATATATTATTATGCATAGCGAAGTCGATTGAGCGCTGTCCGTCTGTCCGCCCGTGGTCGAGTTGAAATCAACCCGATCAGACATAGTTTCGAAAATTTTGCTATTAAAGATAATAATATAGCGCCCGCCCATATTTTCCGAATTAGAAGCCTCTGAACTTTTCATAGAAAAGTACGACTGTGCACACTTTTTTTACAGATGGACCTTTCGAAGAGATCTTTGAGGAAATACAAAATTTTTTTAAAAATGCTTAACCCATTAAGAGCTGATAACATTTTTATGTAAAATTATATATGTAGTACATATTTTGTAGCTTACTTTTTAATTCTTCGTCGCCCCAACATTTATATTTTTTTTTAATTGGAGCTACTTAATTTAACTAGATTTACATAAACTTGTTTTTTGTTTTTTCTTTGCTGTGAATATTTATACAGAATTGCCCAAACGTAATGTCATAGTGTGAATGTAACTTAATTAATGTCGTCAAACATCATTGTGCTTTGAAATTGTTCATGGAGGCAGAACGTAAAACTATTTTAACAGTTTGTCATCGTTTTCCTCGTAATCTCTCCAGATTTCTTATTTGGGACTTTTGAAATCTCTCACAGCCACACGAAACGTCAAACTTTTCAAGCCTGAAAACCAATTTTTGAATAAGACTTCGCCATTATAGAGCTAGAATTTTAAAAAGCTGCAACCCAAAATGTTAAAAATGTTAAACGGGCACGAATCAAATTTTAAAGATTTTATAAAAGCAGAGCTTATTTTTTAATTTCTAACAAAATAGTAACTATATCACATTAAGACATCATAATACTTCTGCGGCACCTTTTAATCCAAAAAAAAAAATTTAATTAATTCTAGTTTAATGCTTTAAAAAATTTGTTTCTTATAAAATTTTGTTAAAGTTCTTAAAATAAGAAAAAGTAAATTGAATTTATTAATTCCAATCAGTATTAGAATTAAGCAGTTACACACACAAACATACCAAAAACACTCAAAAGTCCGTCCAAACAAAGAAATAATTTTCTGAAAATTGATAAACTATAAGAGAAAAGTAAACACAACTACCCATCATGTTCTTATCGCACTAATGTGTGGCAAACAGTCAGATAAACCTGGTAACCAAAGTCAAGTTACACTTAGAAGGGATTTTCTTCACACGAAAACGAATACAAAAAAATAACGAACAATTTTTTACACACACAGAGTAGGGAAGTTCCAGTTGATTCGTTGCCTAACCTTCACAAAAATTAATTTTGCACGATTGAGGAAATATCTAATGGTTTATCATTCTATGAAACTTTTAAAAATAATTTTTTAATAATAGCAGAAGTACTTAGAAGTTATTTTTTGAATTATTATTATTACATTTGCCGAAAATACAAAAATACAATCTCGAAGTAATTATCAGAATTGGACGACTAACTTATTATATCTCTGCTAAAGATATTAGGTAAGCAAGTCGGCAGAAAGAGATTTGAAATGTGTAGACAAATATCGTTGCGGTGTCCTGCAACATCCACCTTTTAATTGAAATCTATCAACCAACTTTTTGAATAAATACTGGGAAAAACCCGAATTCAAAACAGATTTCACCTGTCTGTCTATAACGGTTCAAAAGTATATCCACATACATCAAGTTACATTAACTATTGGGATAACCTTCTATTCTATCTTAAAACTTTATACTTTTTATATCACACTTAGCACTACAGCTCCTTGTTTTTTTTTTTTTTTTTTTTTTTACTGTCTGTCTACTATTGTTCAATTTGGCAATATACGTAAAATTATAGCATTTACAGGGACACCCTTTAATTTCCCAATTAAAATTTTATACTTGTTGTAATAGCGGAGTTACCACTATAGGTTCCCTGTAAATTTCAAGCATTTGTCGACAACTGTTCAACAGTACAGCCATATACATCAAATTAATTTAACGAATGGAGCACCCTAAAAAAACATAATTATTGTATGGGGACACCCTTTAATTTTTATATTTATTTTTGTATTTTGTTCCCATTGGGAGCTATGAAAACGGGATCAATAAGTAGCATCACCTTTTAAATAAAAAAGAAATTTGCAAAATCGATCCAGAAATGTATGAGTTATGAAGGCACAACACCTTCAGTCGAATTGATAACCTCTATTTTTAAAAATCATAAATATAAATATTAAACTTAAAAGCAAAAAAATTAACATACATTGTAATTTTATAATTAAACAGAAAAGGAAAAAAATTCTAAACTCTTAAAGATTGTTAAATTACTTCATACTTATATTCCAAAATAAATAAATAAATAAAATAATAACAAAAATCATAAATATTAATAATCATCCTTATTCTAGTTGTCGGCATCGTCGTCGCCGTCATCGTTTAAGTATCAATGTCACTTCGTATCAATGCCTGCGTCAATTCAATAAAAATTTTGCAATCTATAACTTTCCTGTGACGACGTCGACGGTTTATCGATTTTTGTGAAATGAAAACGCACATCCCTAAGTTTATTGTTAAATTTTATTTGTGTTTGCTACTTTTACAAGTGAAGAAAATATTGATTTAATTGACGATGGAAGTTCGAAAACCAAAAACTTGTGTTGGAAAGAAAAGTTCTTAGGCAGAATTGCAATATTTGTAATTTGCCGGATCAAAGTAAGTACATATGTTTTGTCTGTTCCTGCCTGTGGTTCTGCAGTGAATCAGTTTGATTGCTGAATGACCATTTTTTCAAGAAGGCTTGCCACAGCTTCTTCCAGCGGATTAAGTAAAAATATTTTAAACATCCCGCTGCCAGTGGCAACCATCTTTTTTTCACTTTGAATTTAAAATTTTGCCATACCTATTTTTTCAAACTTTTTTATATATCCCTATTCTATTTCTTTTGTTACCTTTTGCCATCCATTTGATAATCTTCTAGGCGGATCAAGAGAATTTAGAATTTTCCCAATTTTTTCCTATTTTTCTTTAAAATTTTATGGAGCAGTGCCTCTGTGAAAACCCAGTGCAAGAGATGGATTCTTCTGCAGTTCTTCTACCAATTTTTCAAATTGATTTGCATTTGTAACCTTCACTTTTTTACATTTTCAATCTTATGTTTGGTTTAAATCACTTCCAGGCGTTATGCAAAAAGGCGTCGACGAAAAACAGAGTCGCGTCAACACAATATCGTCATCACATTTTTTTAGAATACAAAAAATCTTTGAGCAGTAATCAATAAGTGTCAATAACGACAAGTAGAAAACAAATCGAATACGTCGACAAATATCAACATTGATATGTGACGACGCTGACAACTAGAATAAGCGATGAAACCCTTTGTCACTCTGCTTTCTTTCACTATTATTACAATCAACAACTCTAAGGATTTAAAGCAGCAATAAATGCGTTTAAGAATCCTGTTCATTTCTTTTGAAAGAGAATAGAGCAAATTCATATTTTTAGCAAAACTCACAAGTGAAGCTTCACTGGAACATCAGCCTCAGCGTTGCTAGTACCAAATCTTAAATGCTGCATTCTTTTAATTTGCTTCATACATTTTATGTGAGCCTGAGAATTTTTGATAGCTTGACGAGACTCAATGCTCTGATTTAGATTTTCCTTTAGGATTTTTACTTCTTAACTTTAAGAAGTTAAATCATCCTGATATGTTCACATTTTAACATACAACATATACTAATGGATAAATAATAACATTTTAATATCTTCACTAACCAGTGTGCTTGTAGCACAAGAACTGGAAAGAGGAAATAAAATTTGTGCATTAAACAGCCAACATTAAAAGAGCACTTTTAGACAACAACAATTAAAATTTCGTTGGATAATGGAAATACTTGAAGTCATAAGTGATCAAATTAAAAGTAACTTCCTAGAAGTTATCATTTGGACTAACGTATAATGTACTTTGAAAAGACTTTTTAAAATTCTGAGGCCAAACGATTTATTACACAATTTGTATAAGTTTCAACAAATATACTAATTTGTATGTACTTAAATATTAACAGCGAAGCATCTCTAAGCATAAGTCGGGTATTCAATGTTTAAATGATTTAATTTTTTTAACTTTTACAATTAAAAGATTTAAGAGTTAATATAGGGACTTTTTGCACTAATTTTGAGCAAAAAATCCAGTTCTATTTAGATAACTTGACAATTGCAAAATAATTTTGATGAAAATAGGACCAAAATACATGGTGTATTTTAAGGTGTTGAACACCTTAATTGTTATGGCGCGGTCCACTTCAAGGCATTCTTAATTCATTACTAATCAATTGATTTCTAAATGCCTAAGCGCACAGGATAGTTCCAGCACGAGGGAAAGCCCCCAGAGACAGTCAAACTAACATCAAAACTCTTGTTCATTTGAATTTACTGCTAGAAGGGTTTCTGTTGCATTCCCGTATACGTTGATGAAAAAATTAATATTAAAGTTGGCTAGAATGTTTGAAAAGCGAGCAAGTATAAGTGGGTCCAGTTTCTTTGTTTTTGGACTTGGATTGCGCAGAGTACGAGTGAAAATTTGGAGAAAATCAAGAACATCAGAATTAAGGCTCCTTCCGATTAATACATGCAAAATTATCACTTTGGGAAATATAATCAAAATTGCTTTAATGCTCTTATATCTCTTCCTCACAGACTGCCAAAAAATATCTAACCTTAAATAAATCAGCGCTTTAATAGTCATATAACGGTAATACATTATATGACGCAAACGAAAATGCAGGGGCGTCAATGCTGTACAAGCTAGTATTTGATTTTACAACGCGTTAGGTAGTGTAGTTGACTGCTTATTTGTTTTCTTAAGAATTGCTTTTGGTAGTTTTAAAAATTAGTTTCATTGTCATGGCAACTTAGCGATTTTGTCTCTACTTTTTACTTTATTAAATAATTCTTACGAAAAACACCGACTTCAAAACAGATTTCATCCGTCCGTCTATAACGGTTCAAAAGTATTGCCACATACATCAAATTACATTAACTATTGGGACTCTCTTATATTCCATCTCCAAACTTCAAACCTGTTATAGCAGACTAAGCACTACAGCTCCTTTTTAATTTTGATTGCCGGCCTACCACTGCTCCACAAGTTGGCAATATAAGTCAAATTACAACAACTATAGGGTCACACTTTAATTTACAAATTCAAATTTTATACTTGCTGTTCTAATCGACTTAGCAATCAGGTTTTTTATAAATTAAAACCGTCTACAATGGGGTAAAAGTTTGGTCATATTAAATTACATCGATTATTGTAACACCCTTTAATTTATAATTTAAAATATTTAGAGTTCTTCTTATACCAAACAAAGTATTGGACATCCTATCTAATTAAAGAAAGGTCAAATTATATTAGTTTTGGGAAACCCTTTAATTTCTAAATTTAAATTATAAACTTGTTGTTTTAGATGACTTAAAAATACAGAAACTTTATAAATTTCAGCTGTCTTTCTATAATGGTGCAAAAGTTTGGCCACATATGTGCATCAAATTACATAAACTATTGGAACACCCTTTAATTTTCAAATTCAAATTTTATACTTGTTGTTAAGCATTTATCTATAAGGGTTTAAAAGATATTCCCATATAAGTAAATTTGCATCACCTATGGAGACACCCTTTAATTTTTAGATTTATTTTTTTATTACTTTTTGCCAATCGGAGCCATACGATAATAATACGTTCGGGTACTTAATACACTTATAAAACATGTATGTTTTATAAGGAAACCCTTTAATTTTTATGATTATGAACTGTTATTAAAACGGGACTAATCTGTAAGTATTAAATTTTCAAAATCGGTCCAGAAATGACTGAATTATGGAAGCACAAACATGACAAAAATCAACATTCAGTCGAATTGATAATCTCTTCTTTTTTTAGTCGGATAAAGAGGTAAAATTTTAACTGTTCAAAACAAAAGATTGACGTTCTTATTTAAGTGTGTAATATTATGCTTGTCGCGCTGGTTAAGTTTGATCTGTTATTCAGTTCAGCATTAGAAGAAAGATCCGAAAAATATCTGCATATATAGGGAGAAGGACATAATTGTTTTATTTGTTGTCCCTTAAAATCTATACAAAACATACTTTATCAAACTTTATTCTAACTTTATTTTAACTAAAGCAAAAAATTAAATGGCCAAAAGTAAAAACGCCAGCTATTATGAAAATTTATATTTTATTGGCGTTTCCATTTACTCCATAAATGAAAAAAATGCATTAATTTTTGTCACCACATACGCAAAATAAAAGAAAGAAAAGAAAACGTTATTACCAAGAAAGGAGATGCTTTTAATTATATGTTGCATATATTTCCTTGTGTGGGATGCATCCATAAAAAGTAGAAAAAAATTGGAGCAATTTTAGGGCAACAACCTTTTTTTCTTCGTTCGATGCCTGCTGTGTTTGTATTTGTAAAACTTTTTTTATTTTTAATTTTCTAGTGTCATTGTTAAACCAAAAATCTTCTCTTTGCTTTTAAGGAATTTTTTATTCTTTTTAATGTTAACAGTTTTAGACAGGCAACAACACCTTTTAAGGTTTTAAAATATTTCTAAACGCAGGTACATTTGTGTGTGTGTGTGTGTGTGTGTAATAACAACAAATAATTATTATACAGGCATTTTTGTCCCAGCAAACAAAAGATTTAGACATGTGTTTCTTTTTTTAATAAAAAGTTTTAATACGCAAAACTTGATTTGATTTTGGGATATCAAACCGGTTTTCTTAAAAAAAACTCATTTAACCGATAAAAAACGAATAGAATGTAAACTAAAAATATTTGGTAAATAAATAATAATTCCTTTAATTTCTATAACTTTCAGTAACATATTATAAAAAAGTAATTCTGTAAATAAATAAATATATAAATAACAAGTTAAACTTTTTACAACAATCAAAACCGATCGTTTTGAAGACGCAAATCAATTCTGAAAACGATATAGATGTGATGAATTTTGATTGGTTTCATATTCCAATTTTTGTTTCAATTCATTTTATTTTTTTTTTAAATGCTACAATAATACCTAAGAAATACAACTCTGCATTTGTTTACGACAATTTATGTCGAGTTTTGGGGGAACCAAGCCTCTTGTAAATCCTTTGGCTATATCCCAATGAGTTTAAATTTTTAAATTTTTTCTTTGAAGCAAATTTGAATTTGAAATCGATTTGATAAAATGATTCAAAAAATTGATCACACCCTTTATCGTTTTCAAATCGTTTTTGTGTCTTAATCTCTTTTCATCACATATCTGAATATTTAAATTCTAGCAGTGCAAACATCTTTTGAAATACTGAGCGATATTTGAGCTTCTTTTTTTTTAAGTGGCATAAGTCCACTTTTTCATATTTTGAGATATTTAAGGGTTTCCGTTTGAATCAATTTAAAAATGTTGGCCAACTTTAATCAATTCGAGTGATGTTTTTTTACACAAAACATCTTTTAAATTTTATTATAACATAATAATTACTAAAATTATTTAAAAAATAATCGTTTTGTTTTTTTTTGGTTCTACATGGACTTATACAAGTTTCAAAAATAACATTTTAGAAGAAAAGAAAACATTTTTATAAGATTTACAAAAATAAATTTTTATGCAAAAAATAACAGTTAAATTGAAGACACTTTGTCTTCAAATATGAAAAAGATATTTTATCCTTAATTTTATTTAACATTAGCATATTAAAATATTTATTGTAAATAGTCGTTATAAACTTATATTCTTATTTTACCCTCTTGTTATGGTCCACCAAATTTTATAAGCGGTTTTTTGGTCATCCCTTTTTTCCAAATAAAAATTGGTTTGAATAGAGTATTTTTTCCACACTAATTTTATACAAAATTTTGTAAGGTTTTTTTTCTTAAACCTAATCCAACATATTTTAAAGCAGTTTAAAATTTCTTAATGCATATGTTTTTCAGTAAACTTGATTTACATATATGGTGAAGGGTATATAAGTTTCGCCATAGCTTAATATAAAATTCTTACTTGTTTTTGTGGTGGCATTAATTCTTCGAATGTGCAAACAAGTAATAAATCTTTCTTTCACCTATTTGTATTCAACTAAAGACACAAAGGATTTTTTAAAAAGGCGATGGCATGAATGAATTTAAAACAATCTAAGGTAATAGACAACAGACAATAACCAAATGATTTATGGCTAGAAAACAAATTTAAAAAGTTTTATATATAAAAATATAATATAAGAATGTGTTCAGAAAAATAAAAGGATATTATAAAGTGCATAAAAAAAAATCACAGCAAACACTTAGGTGTAATTTCAACTTGAGTATTATTTGCATTTATAGTTATTATAGATAGTATTTCCGCATTAATTATGGAGATAACATGACATTCTTACCATAAGGTCTTCAAAAAATTGAGCTGGTCTACTTTTGTAAAAAACTAAATTAACATAATTTTTAATGAGCTATAGACTTCTTCTCTCTATAGTTACTGTTTAAAATACAAATTTTAAACAAATTTATTTTTTGCAATTATTTTATATTTAAATAATTATTGTTTATCAATTGAAACATGCATTTACATAACCGTATCTTTTAACATATTCGCTTTTCAAATATTTGTAAATTGTAAAAACCTATTGTGAATTAATAACATTTGCATTAAAGCCTAATTATTGAAAGATCTGTCACAAGTTATGTTCAAAATTACCTAATAAAATTTCCTTTTTATAAAACTAAAATGGTAGACTCACTTGGATTGAAACAGGCGAACGGTGAGCATCTACACCTTAGCTAAATAAAACAAATTGAATTTAATTCTAAAACCCAACTTTTATTTCTTTTTCCTATTAACAAAACGCTTAAACATCTCTAATTACGGAGAAGAGAACGTTAAAAACAGAAACAGAAATCTATGGAAACTGAATTGGTTTCTTATATTTATTTGGGTGTATTCTAAATCCAAATACAGTCCACTCAAGTTTTCCTGACATCCAAATAAACCCTTTAATCCTCTAAAGGAGCCACGTCATCCCTAAATCTCTGCCAATCTTGTTCAGTTACAATTATAATTTTAATAGAGTTCTATCTTGACATATAATAAACAAAACATTTTTGATGAACAATTCTATCTCGCAAATATTTCTTTTGAAAGTAGAATAAGTCCATTTTCTAATAAGTTTAACTAAAAAAACTTTCATTTAATTAATATTTTGCAGTTGTAGAAAAAGCATTAAAGGAAAGGACCAATTATACACTTTCCAAGACTATTATAATGCAATTAAGGCTTGGCGTAAAAACAGCTTCATTTTTCATTTTGTAGGAAATGAAAGGAGAAGAATAAGTCTCAACTAAACCTCTAGAAAAGGCAATATTAAACAGAAAAAATACGGACAGAGAAAATTTCAAACTGCCTTAAAATATATTGGATAAGCTTTAAAAAGAATGAACCTTACAAAAAAATTTATTAAATGAGTGTGGAAGAAAATGCTCTATTCAAATTATGTTAAAAATTATGTTAATTTAGTTTTTTACAAAAGTAGACCAGCTCAATTTTTTGAAGACCTTATGGTAAGAATGTCATGTTATCTCCATAATTAATGCGGAAATACTATCTATAATAACTATAAATGCAAATAATACTCAAGTTGAAATTACACCTAAGTGTTTGCTGTGATTTTTTTTTATGCACTTTATAATATCCTTTTATTTTTCTGAACACATTCTTATATTATATTTTTATATATAAAACTTTTTAAATTTGTTTTCTAGCCATAAATCATTTGGTTATTGTCTGTTGTCTATTACCTTAGATTGTTTTAAATTCATTCATGCCATCGCCTTTTTAAAAAATCCTTTGTGTCTTTAGTTGAATACAAATAGGTGAAAGAAAGATTTATTACTTGTTTGCACATTCGAAGAATTAATGCCACCACAAAAACAAGTAAGAATTTTATATTAAGCTATGGCGAAACTTATATACCCTTCACCATATATGTAAATCAAGTTTACTGAAAAACATATGCATTAAGAAATTTTAAACTGCTTTAAAATATGTTGGATTAGGTTTAAGAAAAAAAACCTTACAAAATTTTGTATAAAATTAGTGTGGAAAAAATACTCTATTCAAACCAATTTTTATTTGGAAAAAAGGGATGACCAAAAAACCGCTTATAAAATTTGGTGGACCATAACAAGAGAGTAAAATAAGAATATAAGTTTATAACGACTATTTACAATAAATATTTTAATATGCTAATGTTAAATAAAATTAAGGATAAAATATCTTTTTCATATTTGAAGACAAAGTGTCTTCAATTTAACTGTTATTTTTTGCATAAAAATTTATTTTTGTAAATCTTATAAAAATGTTTTCTTTTCTTCTAAAATGTTATTTTTGAAACTTGTATAAGTCCATGTAGAACCAAAAAAAAAATTGTTTCCTTTTAATCATAAATACTTCAATATATATTCCTTGTTTAAAGACGAAGTAATTTGCATTTTTATATTTTTAACATGACTGAAATAAGCTCTTAATAAATTTGGTTATTAGTGTACATAAATGTCTCCATTTTAACTTTTACTTTTTATATAAAAATTTATTTTAGTAAAGCTTATTTTTATAAAAATATAGACTTAAATTTTCTTGTGTTTTTTCTTCTAAATTTTTCTAAAATTTCATTTTTGAAAGTGGTATAAGTCCATGTAGAGCCAAAAACATCGGTTATTTTCTCAAATAATTTTAGTAATTATTATTTTGTAATAAAACAACTCGAATTCATTAAAGTGGGCCAATACTTTTAAATTAATCAGAAACAATCCTTAAAATAACTTAACATATAAAAAAATTAACTTATACCACTTTTAAAACAAACCAGCTCATTCGTCATGTACTTCAAAGTGCGTTCTTCAGTAGTGGAGTCGATACAATAACTTCAGACGCAAAAATGATTAAAGCAAATAAATATTCTGACGCTGATCATAGTATATTCTAAGCAATAAAGTTTTTGTTTGCATTTTTCAAACATATAAAGAAGGTTTTCCCGTGACTAATTTTACAGTTACGAAAATGCAAAAAGTATAAAAATTGTTTCAATTTCAGGAAATAATCAAAACAACAAACAATCAAAGTGATTGATTGATTTTGTAAAAAAAAATAACTTTTTTTTTTATTTGAATGAATTCTGTATTTTGCATTGGAAATCAGCATGATTGGTCCATATCCTTCGAGGCGGCAGGCAAAACACCACGTCTACCTGTAATTTTCCCATGTCCTTTCGAACAATAAAACACTTTTAATCGAAAAAAAAATGAGACGATACAGAATTGAAAAATAAGAAAAAAATATCAAGTGAAAAAATTGGCGCTAGCCCATATTTTCCGAGTTACGGGACTCAGAAATTTTCAGATTTTCTAAAATATCAATATGGGTATTATTTTAAAGCCTTTGAAGAGATCTTTAAATAAATACTAAAATATTTTAAAAATGCTTAACCCATTGAGCGCCGATGGCATTATATGCAGTACCAAATTTTTTTTATTAATTTTTAAAAAATCGTTTACCCAATATTTGCTTTTTTTTTGATTGGAGTTTCTTCACTAAACTAGATTTACATAGATGGTGAAGGGTATATAAGATTCGGCATAGCCGAATATAGCACTCTCACTTGTTTATTTTAAATTTCATGGTTTTTATAACTACTTGCTGAAATCTGTGTGTCCATGGCTTTAAAGATAAGACAATATACGACAAAACTACAACTTCTATAGAAACCAGGGTTCGAAAGTAAACCAAACGAAACGTTTTCTTTCTAATTTGTACTGAGCAGCAGAAAAAAAAAACTAGGAGTATTTGCATTTTAGGTTTGTATTGTTTTTTGCTCATGAGCTAAAAATGCACATTTAATTATCGTTCACAATAAGAACGAAATTCAAACTTGTTAAGAAAAAATTTTTGACAAACGTTTTCTGAATAATTTCCTAGTTATAGTGGAGAATAGAATAGTCTTAAAAAAGAAACTCTTACATATTTCTTAAAGAAAATAATGCTTAAAAGAATAGAATGACAAACTTACAATTTTTGTCGTAAAGGGTATAAAAATGAAACATTTAATTGAAATGTTGGTTATTTTAGCTCTGTATTTTGAAAGTAACCAAGTGCATTTAATTTCAATGCGAGTCCTTAAAATTTTGCGTTTTCATATAACTAAATACATTAGATTCTTATGCTTAAATAGTTTTTTGAAGAATCTGAGTTATATTGAAAATAAATCAGCGAAGTGCTTGTTGAACCCACACGATCCGTAGAATGTATGGTCACCCTTTTATTTTAGCGCTTATCTTTTTATAATTTGTTATTGAAAATATTAGGTTTCTGTCGACAACAGCTTAAAAGATAAGACACCAAAACCAGGACGTCTATAAAAACTAGTGTACGAATATAAACAAAATAATGAACAAAACAAACAGAATTCAAGCAATGCGAAAGAATTTGCCATTTAGTGTTGTGTTTGCTCGTGAGCATAAAATGTACACTTAATTAAAGTTTAACGCGAGAAACGAAAACAATGAAAGAGATATTTAAACATTTTGAGAAAAAACGTTTTTAAAAAATCGTTAACCCAATATTTGCTTTTTTTGATTGGAGTTTCTTGACTAAACTTGATTTACATAGGGCATATAAGATTCGGCATAGCCGAATATAGCACTTTTACTTGTTTTTAATTATTTTCGATTAAAAAAAATTCTAGCAGATTTTGTTTTAATATAATTGTAAGATTACGTAGGATGGTTAATTAAGGCCTTTGGAGATCATGTTACACAGCGTTGTATATTTTACTCAAAGAAATATATTTAAATTATTAATAAAACTTTTATACTTTGTCTTAAATAAGCAATTTTTTGTTAAGAAATTAAAAACTAATTCAAATTTAAGTACTTACGCTTTAACTCTCGGCATTGGTGGATAAATGAATGAAGGCCGATGTGTTCTCTTAATTGCTGGCAATACTGGATAATTAGTCAATTGACTTGAATGATACATCAAAGCCAAATGACCGGTTTGACGTTCATCACCTGTTAATTGTTGATGTGAGGATGCACCAGGTGAAGGGGGGTTAGAACCGTCGCCATCCCCACCACCGCCACCACTACAAACACCACTTAATGATGATGCTACCGGCAAATTTGATTCATCAATTGTAACACGATGCTGTGAACCCGAATCACGTATGCGCGCTGTCGTTTTAGCCGGTGATACAGAACCATGTGAAGCTGTCTCCGAGGATACCAAAAGATGAGGCGATGGTGTAACAGTTGTTGATGGCGGTGGCGAAGAAGCAGGGCGTCTCAATAATGACTCATCACCACTGCCACTGGCTGCACGCATATGACGGGATTCTTGTAACAAACTGGATGCTGTATAAGAAGCCGGTACTGTGGGTGTTGGAACTGGTACGACACCGTGATTATGTGTATGATGATTTTGATGATGTGGATGCTGAAATTGATGTGGCAAATGATAGTGATGATGGCTACTTAACTGATGACGAACTACTGGTTTCTGATTAGCTACAATGGCTTGCGCTGGCTGCTGCTGCTGTTCATCCCTATAGGAAATTGTTGTCGCAGCGGCAGCAGCAAATGAAGATGCTGTTGTAGCGGCTAAAGGTGTATCACTAGTTGATGCTGCCGAAGATGTTGATGGCAATGAATCCGTTATGGTACTGCAAGTTGAATTTGAACGAGACATTATTAGTGAATTTTTGTTGCTCTTTCTTGTTTTTTTTTTTTTTTTTAATGGACAATGTCTAGTTTAAAACGGAACTTAAATCAAAATGAGAAATAATTGAAGTTTGTTCTTAATGACTAACAACAATACAAAATACTATTTAAATCACTTTTATCAAATTAATAGTCGAGATAATTTCAAAATAAAAGCAGAATAAATTTTGTTTAAAATATTGCACGTCCGGACATAATGATGAATGAATAATAAATGATTTAGGCTTTAACATTTTGAATTTATTTAACTTGTGACTACTTGCTGTGACTGCAAGTAACTACTGTACATAAATGTTATGTGGATTAAAGTTTTCATAGTCAGACATTGTTATATGTAAATATGTACCTATTCAAATGTGTACTAATGTGTACTTATGTTTTATTATAGACATCCATGTAGCCATTCAAATCACTACAAAATAACTGAATGAGATGTCGCACTGCTTTTTTATGTTATTCAATTGAATAATTGAATTAAAAAATGCTGTTGACCGGTTTAGTACGCTGTGGTGCGAATGAAGTGTCAATGAAAAACGTCGTTCAACTCACTATCATTTTTGCACGAATTCAAAATAATAAACAGGGAGTAATTGAGAATATTTCTGCTTTTTTCTTGTGAATTAAAAAACAGCCCGAAGGTAGTTTAAAGCAGTTAACTCGTATGTCTAACTAAATTAGAACCCTAAACGTCAATTAGTTAGAGTTATTTAAGAGTTGATAACGATTGGTGTTATTTTCATACTAAAACACTTATCTCTTGTTTTGTAGTTGAATAACCCTCCTCATAGGATTGTATTTTTCAATATAAAAACCTTAACACGTAAAGATAAAAGTAAAAGTATTTCATGTTAAAAGAAGTGTAAATAAATCAAAAGTAATGGGTGGTGAAAGAACGGTTAAAATCAATATTTTCTTAGACATTTTGAGCTTAATAACCCAATTTGACTACCAATATTATACATAATTCTTGCAAAAAACAACACACTTTAAAACTGCCTGTCTTTCTATAACTATCGGGACACCCTTTAATTTCTAAATTGAAATTTAATACTTGCTGTTATAGCGGACGTAGCCATACAGGTAGTTTGTAAATTTCTACAGTCTACCTAAAACTGTTTAAGAGTTTGTCCATATACAACAACTATTGTAATACCCTTTAATTAACAATTTTAAATATTTATATTATACCAGATAAAGTAGTGGACATTTTGTGTAATTTTCAAGTGTTTGTATATAACGGTTCAAAAGATAGAGCCATCAAAATCAATTTATCTTAATTATGGGAACACCCTTTAATTTCTAAATTCAATTTCTATTCAATTGTTGCTATAGCTACAGCTTCCTTGTAAATTTTATCTGTTTGTTTACAACGGTACAAAACTTTGACCACATAGTATATCAAATTACATCAACTATTGGGACACCCTTTAATTAATAATTTTAAATATTTATACTTTTCAAAGTAGGGGACATTCTGTCTAATTTTTAAGTGTTTGTACATAACGGTTCAAAAGAGAGACCTATTATTGGGACACCCTTTAATTTCCAAAACTTGTACTTGAAATAAATTTGAACCTTCCGTCAAAGGTACGGGAATAAATATGTAATTAAATTAACTATTGGGGCACCCTTTACTTTATAAATTGAAATATATATTCTTGTTATTATAACGGTAAAATAATCATGTTGTATTCGGACACCCTTTCATTTTATAAATTATCAACTGATTGATTATCAACTGAAATGACAGTTATGGAGATGAGTTGATAACCTCCTTCTGGTTTTGAAGTTGAGTGATAAAAAAGTAGAAAAATATGAATTTTTTTTTTATAAATCTCAAAAACTGAAAATTAATTAATTATTTAATCAAAAAATTTTTTTGTTCGTTTTTATTCAAAATGTGTTTAAATCAGTTCAAACCTTAAGTACATTTTAACTAAAAACAACGCCCTAATGACGAACTAGACGTGGAGCATATTACTTATTTTCATAAGATTTGACATATATAAATCGTCCATGAATGTAGAAATGATGAGATGAGATATGCATTTTCTCAACAATGTTACCATACTTTTAACAATTGTGTAACAAAAAGGATGGCCAGTTTCACTATGTCTTAATCGTTCTTTCGCATAATTACATTTAAAACCAAAAATAATTTTTTAATTTTGTTTTTGTTTTGAATGTAATTGTGCGAACGAACAAAGGATTGCGACATCGTGAAACAGGGGGCTAATTCTCGCAGTCGATACCGTGCGAAATCTACTCGAAGTTGGATTTTTTTAATTTTGGGATTCTCGCCTTCGCTATCGAGTAAGTTGTATCGAAATTTCTTATGACGGCACTCGATAGCGAGAATACGATCGAATGTAACCGTGCGACTTTAATTCGATACCAAATTTGGCGTCGAAGTTTTATTTTTAAATAGTTCGTTGGATTACAAGTGCTTATTTAAGATTTTAATTGTTATATTAATTAATTATTCGTATAGATTTTCGTAATTTTTTGTATTACTCCCTTTTTTGCACCTTTGTAAAGGAGTTTTTACAGAAACTCTAACGAGTACTTTAACGCTTTATTCTTTTTGTTAAAAAAAAAATAATTATTCTTGTTTGAACGCTTTACAAGTGCCAGAACAGTTTTTTAAAATTAACCACATTTTATTTATTTCGATACACGCAAACAACAAGAAAATGTTAGTAAAAACTTTAATAAGTTTTATGCAAATTAAGTAATTAATATTAATTATTAGGTCGAATATAACAAAAAAAAATTTCAGACAAAAACAAATTCTTGCTGAGTTTATGTCTGAGCACAGCAATTTGGCCAAAGGCGTTCTACCAAATACATGTCAAGAAAAAGCTACTGCTAAAAGACTTTGGGAAACTTTAAGTAATAAATTAAATGCCTCCGGTCCACCGCTAAAAGATGTAGAAACTTGGCGCAAGGTAAACATTAATTGTTTTCCACGACCATGACCGCGATTGAAAAAGGAAAAACTTTCAAAATTATAAAAAAAAAATCGCAATTCTTTCGATAAATTATTTAATTTTCTTTGTACGCATATGTTTTTTTGTTTACATATTTGTAGTGTTGGTTAAAGCTTTTTTATCTTTTACAACACTTTATTAAAAAATCGATTCGCAAGGTAACGAGTGCCATCATTAGAAAAACTCGCACGATCGAAATTAATTTCGATGCGAATTTATTTCAATCACGAGTCGCGGAATTAGCCCCCTGGGCCGGAATTGCTGACACGTGATGATGTCGCTTTTACTAAGGGCCTTATTTTTAATGCCAGCATTTTGTCTGAAGGTTTGGTTGTTTCATAATTTTAAATAAATGAAATATTATTAAAACAAAAACCTTTTTACCGGAATTTTACGTCTTTTAAATTTTAGTAATAATTCATGTAAACATAATTTCATTTCATATCAAAGGCCGATATATTTACGAAGTCACAAAAACATGTTCATTTGTCCATCCATGAGCTTTTAAAATTCTTTTACATAAAAATTTACGTTTTTATGATTATCTCAGAATTCATTGCAGTTTTGGGATTTTATTAGCCAATAAAATAATGCACCTGGCCAACATCATTTAATTTTCGAGCAAAAATAAAGTCGGTAGCACTATATTGTGAATTTAAGTGTGAAAAAAAATTTCGCATGTACATAAATGTAGAAGAAAAGTTGTCACGTTGAACCGATTTTTAAATGTTATTTATGCATATAAAAAAACTATTTTTTAAGCACATATTCTTGTTGCTCGACGCACTACTAAATACTTTTTCGTGATTTTGAGACACACCGAAGATATCGACAGATTTGGCATAGAATTACTCAAAAATCTTTTAAATTCTTGATACTGTATTTCAAAATTTTATCTTCATGTTGACTATAAAAATAACTTTTTTGTATTATTTTAAATGTTAGAAAAACCATTTATAAATAAAGAATCTTTTTAATAGGTATGAGTTCGTATTTATATTTTGAATTTTAGAAAATTTATTAAGAAAAACACCAAAACTTTACTTAGATTTTAGCAACATATTAAGCATTGCTTTTGCTATAGTTTGGATGCTTTCCACTTTATCCACTTAATATATCACCACTTCAATGGCCTGTGTTCAGCGTCAAACTAATGTTGCTGTTTAATACCAAAGATGCTTTATGATTGTTTAAAAAATATAAAGTGCCTTTAAAATGTGTTCAATGCAATTTTTGTTTAATTCATTATCACCTTTAGTTGTCAGTTTTTAATTAGCAATTAAAGCAATTTTCAATGTTTGTGGACTAAAGTGAACTTGTGAAAGTGCAGTTTTGTCAATGAAATTATTATATTCTGTAAAAAGAAACCACCACATAATTTAAAAAAATGTATTTGTTTCTTTAAAATAAATAAAACTAAATAATTTATTTAATTTTAATTACACGTATTAAATTTTTCCTAAATTAAATCTGTTTTTTAAACGACTTCAAAAAGGAAGGAGGTTATCAATTCGAATGAATGTTGCTGTTTTTGTATTTGTGCCTCTATCACTCAAACATTTCTGGATGGATTTTAAAATTGTTTCTTTTATGCTTACAAATTGTTGCCGTTTTAAAAGCAGTTCATAACCTTAAAAATTAAAGGGTGTCTCGATAAAACATACATGTTTTTTATGTGTATTGTTAATCGTAAAGGGCACCACTTTATATTTCAAAAAACTGCTTATCACTTTAGCTTCCAATGGCAAAAAGTAATACAAAAATAAATCTACAAATTAAAGGGTGTTCCCATAGGTGATATAAATTGTCCAATATGGTCCTACCTTTTGAAACAAACGCTTACAAATTGGACAGAATGTCGATTTCGATGGCCGTTTTAGTAACAAGTATTAATATTAAAAATTATGAAACAAAGGGTGACCCAAAAATTTATTTAATTTGATGTTTATGGTCATACCTTTGAACAGTTGTAAGCAGACGCTTGAAATTTACAAGGAACCTGTATTGCTAACTCCGCTATAACATCAAGTATAAAATATGGATTTGAAAAATAAAGGGTGTCCCAATATCTGATGTAATTTGAAGTTTGTGACCAAACTTTTGAACCGTTAGAGACAAACAGCTAAATATTACAAGGAACATGTATTGCTAAGTCCGCTATAACAACAAGTTTATTATTTGAATTTAGAAGTTAAAGGGTGTACCCGAAATTAAAGTAACTTGACCTATCTCGCTGTATCTTTTAAAACGATACATCCGAACACTTGAAATTTAGACCGAATGTCCACTACTTTGTTTGGTATAGTAAAAAGTTTCAATATTTAAAATTGGAAATTAAAGCGTGTCACAATAGTAGTTGTCATTTGATGACTATCGCCGAACTGTGGATCCCTTATAGACAGACGGTTGAAATTAACAAGTACTTGTAGTGCTAAGTCTGCTATAAGAAGTATAAAGTTTGGTAATGGAATGTAAGGGTGTTCCAATAGTTAATGTAATTTGCTCTATACTTCCATACTTTTGAACCGTTATAGATAGATGACATGTGATTAGAAGTTGGTTTTTTTGCCAAAACTATTTCATATTAATAAAATTCCTTTTCAAGTTTTTGTTCAATAGGGAATTTTTAATATATAATTGTCCTCTCCGTTAAAGGTCTATAGCCCTCTATAAAAAATCTCTAGTTTCGCTTATGGTGTTCAATATATATTTTTTTAATTATCAAAGATTTCTTAAGGCTTTTATGTGCCGACTAAACGCTCCTCCAGTTTTCCTGTTTTTACGTTTCCTCTTACGATAATAAAGTTGTTTTTGTTAATTTTATTCATTAAATCCTTACAATAGACTAATTTAAATGTCTTTCCTTTTTATTAATCGAATTTTATTAAAATCTCGCCTTTCTTTTCTTTTCTTCTAATTTTTTCTTCATTTTCAATGTCGTCGGCTGTTGTGACATAATTAATTCATTTCCTAATTTTTTTACTTTCTATTTTATTTTTTAAAACAAATTACACCTTTAGTGTTTTTGTTTTCTTTTTTCTTCTGTTCGTTAAAAAACCGACTTTTTATAAAATATTTTTGCAATATTGCAAATTAAATTGTAAAAGTCTAGAAAAGTCAATCTGTAAAAGTTCTTTGCTATTAAACAGTCAACGTTAAACACACAGATATATTTTACTAATGCAAAAACAGCACATGAAGTGGATTGTTATTTTTGTGAGAGCGAATGTGTGTGTATGTAGGTGTGCTTCTGGAATGACACAGATTTTTGTTAAATTCTCAAACACACACAAACACACACAAGTATACACAGCTTTAATTTTTTGTATACATTATATTCCTTATTTACTTGGAACTCTACACTGTTGATGTCAAGTAGTCATTTATGTTTTTCATTTTCCATTTTCATACTTTTATTACAAAACTAAACAAAAACGGCATAAAAAGCAAGATTGCATTTAATCAAAGCTAAATTATAACGAGGGATTACACTTAAATAAATGTTGGGAAACAAATTTTTTAAAGCTTTGAAATTTGGCTTTTTATTATATATTTACAAGTTAAAAAAATTCTTTTGTTTTATATAAAAAATTTTTTTAAATTTCTAAACAATAAGTGCAAGTTATTAACAATCCGATGTTTTTTTATATAAAAAGCCAGTAAAAAATAATTGATAAAAAAAAACACTAAAGCCATAAAAGAAATTCTGATATCAAATTCAGTCAACATCGATGTATTAAAAAATAAATTTTAGGTCTAATTCTAGGAATAAGTTTCATTTAAATATTTTTAATAAATTTTTTTCATTTGTTACAAGCAACAAACTACAACTCAGATACATGAATGGAGATCACACATTCCAACTAAAAATCCACAATTTCAAGCAAAAAAAAAGCAAGAAAATGTTCACTAAAAATTTATATTTCGTAAAAAATGGATTGAACAATTTTTATTCATACATAAGTTCGTATTTTAACTAATAAAATTATGTATGCAGGTTATACTACTTTAAGTAAATGAATACAAAAAATTATAATGCAAAATGTAACGACACAGCAAATCCGTTACATTTCTTCAATGTCTAGATAATATATTCGTATTCTTCTTTAAAATTAATACATTAATTAAATATCAATATGAAAATTTATTATTCGAAATCTTTTTGATTTTAATTTACTTTAATCGTGCTTGATTCCTTCAAATATAAATATTTCATGATATTCTCACAAAATATGAAGGAACCAAGCACCATTTATTAAATATAATTTTTCCAAAAAAAGTAAAAAATAGTAGAATTGAGAACATAAATAATTCTTGCGAAAAAAACAACCGACTTCAAAACAGATTTAATCTGCCTGCCTATAACAGCTTACGCGTATGTCCACATAAATTAGGTTACATCAACTATTGGGACACACTTATATCTCCAAACTTTATACTTTTTCAACTGTTCAATAGTTTGGCAATATACATCAAACTGCCTATAGTTGCTGCAGTCTTTAATTTCCAAATTCAAATTATATACTTGCTGATGCAGTAGATTTAGCAATCAGGTTCTCTGTAAATTTCAACCATCTGTCTATAACGATTCAACAGTTTGCCCATATACATCAGATTATATCAACTATTTAATTTATAATATAACATTTTTATACTTCTTATTATACCAAATAAAGTAGTGGACATTCTGTCTAAAATTAAGGTGTTTGTATACGTCGATTCAAAAAATATGGCCATAGGGAACAAATAACATTAATTTTGGGAACACTCTTTACTTTCTAAATTCAAATTATAGGCTTCTTGTTATAGCGGACATAGCAAGACATGTCCCTTGTAAATTTCAGCTGTCTGTCTCTAATGGTTCAAAAGTCCGACCACATACACCATATTATATCAACAATTGGGACACCCGTTTATTTCCAAATCCAAATTTTATACTTGTTGTTATAGAGGAGTTAGTAATATAGGTTCTTTGTAAATTTCAATCGTGTGTCTACAACTGTTTAAAAGTATGGCCATATACCAATATAAATGAGCTTTTGGTGCACCCTTTAATTTTAAATATCATCAGCATAGCAATCCATAGCAATCGACATTGCGTCAAATTAACAAGCGCTTGTCTATAACGGTTCAAAGGCTTATATAAGTAAATCTTCATCAATTATGGGACACCCTTTAATTTCTAAATTCAAATTATAAACTCTTTGATATAGCGAATTTAGCAACACAGGTCCCTTTTAAGTTTCAGCATTCTGTCTATAACGGTATAAAAATACGGCCACACGCTTGAAATTACATCTACTATTGGAACACCCTATAACTTCTTAATCCATATTTTAACTTGTTGTTATAGCGGACTTACCAATACAGGTTCGTTGTAAATTCCAAGCGTCTGTCTACAACTGTTCAAAAGTTGGCCATACACATCAAATTTAATGAACTATTGGCGCACCCTTTAATTTATAATTTGTAATATTAATACTTGTTACTGTAAAGGCCAGAGCAATCGACATTCTGTCCAATTTGCAAGCGTTTGTCTATAACGGTTCAAAAGATAGGCCCATATAAGTAAATTTACATCAATTATGGGAGCACCCTTTAATTTTTAGATTTATTTTTGTATAATTTTTTGTTTTTGGAAGCTATAGTAATACGCAGTCATTTTAATTTTTACAGAATCGCCCTTTACAGTTCAGAATGAACGTAAAAAATATGTATGTTTTATGGGACACCCTTTAATTTATAAGATTATGAACTGTTTTTAAAACGGGACCAATCTGTAAGCATAATATATCTATCTATCTATCATATTACCAAAAATTTTCAAAATCAGATCAGAAATGACTGAGTTCTGCAGGCACAAATATAAAAAAACAACATTCAGCCGAATTGTACTCGTAGAACCTCCTTCTTTTTTTGAAGTCGGTTAAAAAAAGTTGTTGTGCCCGTTAAGTGTAGACATGCAACAGACAGGGGTAACTGAATGATTTGTTGTAACAGTGAGTTAAGCTACCCATACACGTTTCTTACATCTGACATGTCAAATTTCCCACTGTTAAACACATATGTACATGTCGTGTAGGGCTGTTGAAACATTGCTTCT
The DNA here is from genome assembly GCA_916610165.2 of Gymnosoma rotundatum. Lineage (NCBI taxonomy): Eukaryota > Metazoa > Arthropoda > Insecta > Diptera > Tachinidae > Gymnosoma > Gymnosoma rotundatum. The sequence continues at coordinate 80,049,270 of OU744340.1, forward strand.
GTAAAATACATGTGAAAAGTCATCTGACAAAATATCGTTTAAGGTCAGGATTCACTATCATACACAATCGCACGATTCAATCACACAAAAATCTGACAAAATTCTGTCCTACTTTAAAAATTGTTTCAAAATGGCGTCGTAGGTGCCACACTATTAAACTAAAAAAATGTAAAAACATATGGTTTTAATATTTTGTTGTTTTTTTCTTCATCATCTTAAAAAACACAACCCTGATCGCATGAAAAAAATATTTTATGAATTATTTTAAAAGATTATAAAATCGTACAGATCTGTCAAAAAGTCTGTCACACACATACACTTTTAGTCCACACTATCATACATTTTGAGCACACATGCAATTTTTGACAGATCGTACGACTGAGTATGATAGTGAATTCTGGCCTTTATAAGGTGTTCTATTTTGATCTGAAAAACCATCTGACATCAGCTGTTTTTATAACTCTAAAAAGTATTGCCAAAAACCTATGCCGTATAAAAACAATCAACGGCGGTTGACCATTGGCGGTAACATTAGCCGGCTGATGGTAATATTTTCTATGACCAAAACCTGAAATTATTTTTAACTATTGATAACAATTATGTAAATTCTATTATTCACTATTAAATGCAAACTGATCTTATTCACATTTAGAGTAAAAAGAAAATAATTAAAATTGACAAGTCTTCAGTAATTCCGTAACGCACGCAAAAATATTTTATGACGACTAAAAGCCATTTTTGAAACCTGAAGGCCTGTATATATGTACAATGAAAAAAGTGAGTTTGATCAGCTGATGTAAACAAATATTAGTTATGTCAGACGTAATTATACAAGAACGTTTGTGACTAAATAATAAAAGTCTTCTGTAAAATACCAATTTTGTCATACATGCAGAATTACATATGACAAACACAGTTAAAAAATCAGATGTAAAAACATGTCGTGTATAGGAAGCTTTAGTGAACAAAATAACGACGATTCTCTGAGGCATTCTCGATATTTATTTAAATCTCTGTTTTGGGTTTGTTTTTAAAAAATATTTTGTTGAAAATTTCATTATTTTTAAATGAATCAAATGAATTCTTTAAAAAATCTAAGAAATAAAAGAATGTTAAATACAATAAGAATCTATTGTAAATCCCAGTAGCCTTTCTTTAAAAGGAACTCAATATGACATCTTAAAACCTGTAACATCAATTTCTTTTTTTAATTAAATAAATAATTGATTCTACCAATTATTTAAATAGAAAATTTTGTTTTCATTCTTCAATTAAATAAATAAAAAAGGCAATTAAAAATTAAATTAAAATCTTAAAAAAAGAGAACCTTTATTAGATGCATCATTTGGTTTTCTTTGTATATCAAAATAGTTTTGATAATAATTAAAAAATTACTTAAAAAACTTAAAATATACTATAATTCCGAATTTTATCGAATAAACATGAAATATATCTCGAAAAAAGGTGACTTCGAAAAGTTTGAAAAGATTAAAATTTTATTGCAGCAACAACGGAAACACACAAAAGATCAAAATTCACAAAAAATCGTTATTTTATAAAAAAGAAATAAACAAAATGTTATACATTTTGTAAATCGCCAATTTTTCCTTTTCCGTTTTATTACTCAGAAGCTTTTCTGCTCTCTATCTTTTTACAAGTGTACAAAAGAATTAATGTTCACGAAAAATATTACAAAAAAAATAAGAAATTCGATTTAATATTAAAAAATTAAAAACTCTCCTAAAAGAATAAAAGCTTAAGAAAACCAGAATTTTTGCCACAAATTTTATACATCAGTAAAAGCTCGCAAAATCTCAAAATAGATTTTACCACAATACGGAAAATTTCCCAAAAAGCATTGAAATATAAAAACGCAAAAATAGCAAAAAAAAAATTGGCAAACAAATATCGATATTTCTAAAAAATATTTTCCATGAACCAAAAACAAAAGATTAAGTTACAAATACATTACACTCACAAACACTGAAGAAAGTAACTAGAGAAAATTAAACAAAAAAAAAAAAAAATAAATATTTCATGAGAATATCATGATTTCGGATTATTTCGGATTTTTTAAATTATAATTTTTTTTCATTTAAATTTAACATACACTGTGAAAGGCTCTCAGCAACACTAAAAAGGATTGCATTGTGGTAACTACTTGCTTTTACTTTATTTTCATTGAATTCAAGAAAAGTTTGTGCGAATGAACTTTAAAAATTTTAAATTCACTTCATTTATAAGCTGCATTTGAAATTTCCATTTTTCTTGCAATCTTTTGAAATGAAATATTTATAAAGTGCCTGTAGATATTTTTCGCTTTATGCTTTATCAAACAACTCTAAATTTCAAATTTTATTTTGCCACAAAACATTTGCATGCAGCACATTATTGCCCTGGGTATTATATTAAACATACAAATAATTTCCTTATGTGTCCACTTAAATGTTTAAGTGCCTTTAAGAGCGACCCACAACATTTCTGCTTGATTCTATAAAAAATAAAGCATAAAAAAATACAAGCCAGCAAATCAGCGAAACAGGTCGGTCATCAGTTAAAGTTCAAGTGCTTTTTAGCTTTTTATTATTTATTTTTTTTCTCCCATTTTGTTCTTGGCACTTATGTTTTAATACAATATTTGCTCTAAATACAAAATAAATTTGTAGCAGTTTTTTTTTGAGCAAATATCTACTAAGTTGAAATAAATAACAAAAGCAAACGTCAACTTTACAAAATAATAAAAAGATAAAAAAACTTTGAATTTTTAAATTGGGTAAATTTACTTTAACACGTTTTAATTAAGTGCGCTTTAAGATGTTTGAAAAATGTTTTAAATGTGGCAATTAATTATATATAAAATTGTTTAATTATAAAATTTGAGGTAACATTTTAATAAAATTAAATTTATCACAGACATTAAAAATTAAACATTTTTAAACATTAACAAAATTTTAGTTGAAACTAACGGCCCGATTCTGTGCACTTGATAAGTTCAAAACATTGAGTATTTATCAACTTTTGAATATTTATCAAGATTTGGTATTCTACTACAAAAAACAAAAGCTTTTTAGTTGATAATTTATCAAAGTCTAATTTGATATTGATAACTCTATTTTATTGCATGTGTATGTAATCAAATTCGGTAAATAGTGCACGCTTTATGCAAATATCAACATAATAGATTCTTTTTTAAAATACACGAATAAATTTACGTATCCTTTTAGAAAGTGGAAGAAGAAATAAATTTGTTAATGCTGATTTGTGAAGACGAAGAAGATACGGAAAAAAAGGCGAAGGTGTGACTTACAAAGATTACGTGACTCAAGCGATCCTTTTTAGTCGTTAAAGGCAGAATTTACAAAATATTTTCGCCTGAGTCGTGTTCTTGCTCGGCAATTAATTGCAGACTTGCAGCCGATCGTATTTCGGTTTCCTTTACCGGTTAATGAATTATACAACTTTATATGTTTATTAATACTCGTATACTTTATAGCCAATTAATTTGTGATAATTCTTGCAAAAAACCGACTTCAAAGCAGTTTAAGAGTATGGCCACATATATTAGATTACATTAACTATTGGGTCACTCTTATATCTCCAAACTTTATACTTGTTCAACTGTTCAATAGTTTCGCAATATACATCAAATTACAGCAACTATAAGGTCACCCTTTATTTTCAAAAATCAAATTATATACTTGCAATCAAGTTCTTGTAAATTTCAATCGTCTGTTTATACGGATCATTTGTTTGCCCATACACATCAGATTATATCAACTATTGTTAAACCCTTTAATTTATAATTTAAATTTTTTTTACTTCTTATTATACCAAACAATGTAGTAGACATTCTGTCTAAAATTCAGGTGTTTGTATAAAACGGGTCAAAAAATACGGCCATATAGAACAAATTACATTATTTTGGGAACACCCTTTAATTTCTAAAATCAAATTCTATTCTTCTTGTTATAGCAGACTTAGCAAAACAGGTTTCTTGTAAATTTCAGCTTTCTGTCAATAACGGTTCAAAAGTTCTGCCACATACACTAAATTACATTAACAATTGGGACACCCGTTTACTTCTAAAACCAAATTTTATACTTGTTGTTGTAGCGGAGTTAGTAATACAGGTTCTTTGTAATTTTCATTCGTCTGTCTACAACTTTTTAAAATTATGGGCATATACATAATTAAATGAACTATTGGGGCACCCTTTAATTTATAATTTTAAATGATATTATTTGTTACTATACCGACCATATCAAACAAAATTATGTCAAATTTGAAATCGTTTGTATATAACGGCCCATATAAGTAAATTTACATCAATTATGGGGCACCCTTCAATTTTTAGATTTATTTTTGTATAATTTTTTTTTTGGAGCAGTCGTTTTATATTTTACAGAATCGCCCTTTACAGTTCATAGTACACGTAAAAAATATGTATGTTGTATGGGGACACCCTTTAATTTTTAAGATTATGAACTGTTTTTTAAACGGGCATAATCTATCATATTACTAAAAATTTTCAAAATCGGTCCAAAAATGTCTTAGTTCTGCAACATTCAGTCGAATTGTATAACCTCCTTCTCTTTTTGAAGTCGGTTAAAAATACGAGGGCTACTATATATATTTCTGGCCTGGAAACAATGAGTACTGCCATGTGCAATCTGACATTTCCATTGGATAGCTTTTCATTTTTAAGCATAATCGTACTCAAAACGTTTTCACGTACGACCATTATTTGTGTTGTTTACAGTGACTTGAAAAAATTAATATAGAAAAGAATGGAATTAACACGTGAACATTTTCGTGCCATCATTTTTCACAACTTTCGACGTGGATTATCACGACAAGAGTGCATTGATGAACTTAAATCTTTGTATGGCGATGAAGCACCATCCTATAGCACTGTGAAAAATTGGTATAATGAATTTAATCGTGGCCGAAGCTCGCTCAAAGACGAATTCCGTAAAAACGGCTGTTGTGCCAGAGAACATTGATGCCGTGCGTGAACTCATAATGCAAGATCGACATACGATATACCGAGAGATAGAGACATCCTTGGACATTTCTTCCACCAGCATACATTCGATACTGCATGAACACCTGGCCGTAAAAATGGTTTGTTCTCGTTGGATCCCGCACAATTTGAAAGTCGCTCAAAAAAAGGCTCGTGTCGATTGGTGCAAAGAAATGTTGCAAAAATACGATTGCGGTGCTTCAAAAGACATTTATAAGATCATCACAGGTGACGAATCATGGATCTATGCGTATGAGCCCGAAACGAAACAACAATCGACCGTGTGGGTCTTCAAAGACGAGCAAAATCCAACGAAAGTTGTTCGTGGAAGAAGCACTTCGAAGCAAATGGTCACCTGTTTCTTCGGCAAAACTGATCATGTGGGGACTGTTCCGCTTGAGCAACGTAGGACGGTCACTTCTGAGTGGTACACTACAATTTGTTTGCCTGAAGTCATCGGAGAAATTCGAAAAATCAACAAGAGAAGACGAATCATTGTTCACCATGACAACGCGAGCTCTCACACATCGGCTCAAACCAGAGCGTTTTTGACTGGCCAAAACGTCAAATTAATAGGTCATCCGCCGTACAGCCCTGACTTGGCACCTAATGACTTCTTCTTGTTTCCGCACATCAAGAAAAAGATGCGTGGTCAACGATTTCGTTGCCAGAAGAAGCTGTTGAAGTGTTCAAAAACCATGTTTTAGAGGTGTTTTAATCGGAGTGGAAAAAGTGCTTCGACAACTGGTTTGAGCGCATGCAAAAGTGTATAAATCATGCTGGAGATAATTTGGGAAACAATAAAACCATTTTTGATTATAAATATTCGCATTTTCACTATTAGGCCAGAAATATATAGAGCAGCCCTCGTACTAACTTAGCTGATGTATCCATATTTTTGCTTTTGCCAATAATTTAATTTTATAAATTTAATTAAAATTAGCTGTCAATAGAAATTCACCACACTGGTGAATTTCAAAAGCTATTTATTTATCAATGCTTCCACAGAATACCAACCAAATTTTAAGTTGATTAAAATCTTGACAAAATATCTTGATAAAAAATTTATCAAGAATTCACAGAATCGGGCTGTAAATCTGTTAAAAATATTATTGAAGTAATTTTAATTCAAATGCACGAATGTGTGCGACTTTGAAAAACAAAATGTTCGTTGTCCTTTGAGATTGCTTAAACAATGGAAAATATATATATTTAATATTATTATTATCCAAACGTGTGCTAAAAGCTTGATAATAGAATTTATTTTTGTTTCCAAAGCGGAGGATGCTGGTCAGAAGTCGAAAAGAACAACTTGGCAAAAGTAGAAGTAATAAAATATTAAAAAAAAGTTTTAATTATTTACAATGTCATAAGTCAGTTTATAATTTTTAGATACTTTACTCGCTGTGATTATTTTTATATCTTTAATTAATCTTAATGAATATTTTATATAAAAATTCTTCAATAAACATTTTTATATATATTTTTTTTTTAAATTGAATTAATTTCTTTTATTTTTGAAAGTTTTTTTTGAGAATATTTATTTTTTATTATTTAAGTTTTCAACGGAAAGTTATTTTTAAATAAAATTAATGGCCAAGGGAACGTTAAGCACATTTTAGATTAGCTAAGGCCTATTATGTTTAACAATTTAAATGAACAACTGAGAATTAGACTACGAAATCAATTAGTTCAAGCATCAAATAGCAAAAATTTCTATACAATAAACACTAAAACATTGCCAGCAATTTATACTACAAAAAAGTTTTTTAAACCAAAATTTAATTTTTAATAAAATTATTGTTGTTCACTGCTCAGTTGGTCAATGGAATTATGAAAATTTTATTTTAAATGAAAGCAATTTTTACTTTTATCATACTTTTTTCTTGTTTTCATTACAGAAGATGTACTGCGCTGCTAAAAGGTTAGTAGAAAGTTAGAAATTTTCGACGAATAAAAATTTTTCCATTAAAAATTGTGGAACCATCATACGTGACAATAAGTAAAACGAAAAAAGCTTTGGGTTATGTGTGTGCACCTTATCTAAACAAATTAACATTGATGGAAAATAAATATTCCTCGTATTCTAATTTATCCTATTATTTAGTTAAATGGATGATGTTTACAACGTACACAACATGAATTAGATCGATTTGAAGAACGCTGATGACGTATGTTCGATATAGAAAATCCTAATTTTAAAATACTTTTACTTTCTTAATAAATTTAGACATTAAGCGTATCAAAGACTAAAACCGTTATATTAATACCGAGCAAAAAAATTTAGGTAAGGTAGTCGAGTGTGGAATTAATCGTTATCAACCTAACGATTTAATTGCGCAATAAAGGAATTTACGCAATTAAGTCCCTAATTGAATTTAATTTACCATATAAGAAATTAATTAAAAAAATTTTCAATTAGTACTTAATTAAGTCGATAATTGATTAAGTTTCCTCATACAACCCTTGGGAAGTGTGTTCAGTTAGAGAAAATTTTATACAATGACAAAAGTAAATGCCATAAAAATGAAAAATAAAATATTTTCAAATTATATGAAATGAAAAATTTTTGAAAATTTAATGGAAATTCAAAGCTAGCGTGCAGTCAGAACTTGATCGTACTGACTGGAGGAGTTCCATATTTCAAATAAAAACAAGCAAACTTTCTTTTAAAGCCGAACTTTTCTTTATTCTTCCAAATTTACAAACACAAATTTTTAATGTAAAAATTAGGTCTGTTCAATAAATTTCCGGCAGAAACTAGCAACGATAGAGTAAAATAAAAATTTACAACATTTAAAAAAAACGGAATAAACGCATTTTTGGAAAAAATAGCAAAGTAAAGGCGAATTGACGATAATAACAAAAAACCATAAAAAAAATGTGTATCTAAAAAAGCAAAAAAGCGGTGTTCGATGCTTAAATCATTTTGTATTGCAACAGTTAGCATTTGCAAGAGCTTTGTCATCGATTGTGTGCAAATTGCCAAAAATTTTCTGTCTTTTTTGTAAAACTTTTAGTTTATTTTATTCTATTTCTTTTGTTTATTATTTTATTAACCTGGCGTTTACTTGTACATACATAGTTTCCTCAGCTTTCTTCTAACTATTATACAGACATTAGCTTCAATTCAAATATTTTGTATTTAAAACCGAAAACTATAAATGTTATGTATATTTTTTGCTGTGTGGTTGTAAAAATTTCGTGGAGAGTGCTAATAAACACTTTCAGTTCAAAGAATTTAATATGTATTAACTTATTTTGTAAAACAGAACAAGAATCAGCTGTTCTGTTCTGACAGTAATAAAAGTAGTAACAAATTTATTAACAATCACATCTTCTACTCTTTCGCTGCTTCTTTTGAGGTACTGAAGTAAACACTTTCCAATAACAATTAGTAACAACTTCTTGTTATTGAACAGAACTATATTCTACTGTCAAATTTTAATTAAGTTAATTAAATTGAATATGTGTGAACACCAAAATTAAATACTCAATTAAAATTTTAATTGTATAAATTAAAACGTATGTCTGAACTTTTATAACCAGTTACTAAGAAGTAATTACATTTATTATTATAGGAAATAATGATGATCATTAATTAGTATGTACTTTAAGATACTTTCTTTTAACTAAAAGAACTAGTTCTATTACTACTTCCTTTCTTTGCGAACTAATGTAATGTGTTTTGTAAGCGAATATTAAAAAATTTCAATCACAGTCGTTATATTGCAAGTACTTTTTAAGGTAATAATTAATTTTTTGCTGGGTAACTTTATAAATAACAAAATATTTTTAAATTAAATTAAAAGACAGGATTCTTTCATTAAATTCATTAACTTTCACAAAAATACCGTGCTCTTTTTTTAAATTATCCGAAAGTACGTCTCGATGGACATTTCGCTTACTTAGCTCTTCACCAAACTTCTCATAAACATTTTAAATAAACTAAAGATATTTCTCGAAACAATAAAGTAAAAACAAAAATCAATGTTTAAGCAAAAAATAACAATAATCAATAATGATTTTATTTTCCTTTATCCACTGTATACGACTGATCTTTTTTTTTCAACTCTTTTATACAGTAAAAGATGATGAAAAATAAATTATTGCAAAACACTACGATAATTTATTTCTATGCACGGCCGCTTTGCAAATTATTAAATTAAATATAATAATAATAAAATTAAATTAAAACACAAAAATCTTTAGTTTATTTAAAATGTTTATAAGAAGTTTCCTGAAGAGCTAAGTAATGGCCATCGAGACGTGCTTTCACCCTCAATAACCAATATCGATGATTTAATATTATTGATGAGATAATTTATAAAAATAACACGATATTTTTTCGAAAATTAATTTAAAAATAATTTTTTTAATTATCACCACTGCTCCAAATCAAAATTACTTTGATTTATTAAAAAGTCTGCAAAAAAATACTGTCAGGCTTAGGTTCATATATTGTAATTAGGATGAAATGAAAATTAATTTACATAGTAGTAGTTAACGTTTCTAATTCTCTTAAAAAACCTACAGAACATCTGAATATAATTTTTTTCTTAGAAAAATTAAAATTGCTAATAAAAACTTGGGCAAGAGCTTAAAATTATTATAACATTTTAATTTATATAGTAAGGGAGAAAATATTTAAAACATTCTAAATATTAAAAATAACAGAAATAAATTGTATTTGATACAATTTGCAAATTTGAAAAACATAATTTTAAGCCAAAAGAATAATAACTTTTACATAACTGTCGGTTGCTTTTATGAATTCAGACATTTAAAATTATCATAAATTTTACCACTTAAGAGAATAATAGAAACAAATGCCAAAAAAAAAAACAGTTTTTAGTATATTATATAAGACTCTAATGGAAATGAATATATGTGAACGATAAGTGCACAGAGTGACATGAAATAAAGTATACAATATATATTATCGAATTTCGTGAATGGTTATTCCTGAAACTGTTCGGCCAATCGCAACAAAATTATATTACAATAATTTGCTATTTTTTACTGATAGGTGGCGCCATAATTCATTTTTATATCCGAAAGTACACTTTCAATTATTAGAGTGAAAACACAAAATAGGCAACGCCAATAAGAGATTATTTATTATAGCTGTGACTAGGAAAAATTTTTTGAGCGGTTCCAAGCTGAAAGTCCATAGCATGCGTTTTACGAGGGCTGCTATATATATTTCTGGGCTGGCAACACTGAGTGGTGCCAAGTGCAATCTGACATTTCCATTGAAAAGTTTGTCATTTTTAAGCATAATCGTACTCAAAACGTTTTGACGTACGACCATTATTTGTGTTGTTAACAGTGACTTGAAATATAGAAAAAAATGGAATTAACTCGTGAACATTTTCGTGCCATCATTTTTCACAACTTTCGAGGTGGATTATCAAGACAAGAGTGCATTGATGAACTTAAATCTTTGTATGGCAATGAAGCACCATCGTATAGCACTGTGAAAAATTGGTATAATGAACAAAATCGTGGCCGAAGCTCGCTCAAAGACGAATTCCGTGAAGGTCGTCCAAAAACGGCTGTTGTGCCAGAGAATATTGATGCCGTGTGTGAACTTATAATGCAAGGTCGACATGCGACATACCGAGAGATAGAGACATCCTTGGACACTTCTTCCACCAGCATACATTCGATACTGCATGAACACCTGGCCGTAAAAAAGGTTTGTTCTCGTTGGATCCCGCAAAATTTGAAAGTCGCTCAAAAAAAGGCTCGTGTCGATTGGTGCAAAGAAATGTTGCAAAAATACGATTGCGGTGCTTCAAAAGACGTTTATAAGATCGTCACAGGTGACGAATCATGGATCTATGCGTATGAGCCCGAAACAAAACAACAATCGACCGTGTGGGTCTTCAAAGACGAGCAAAATCCAACGAAAGTTGTTCGTGGAAGAAGCACTTCGAAGCAAATGGTCGCCTGTTTCTTCGGCAAAACTGGTCATGTGGCGACTGTTCCACTTGAGCAACGTAGGACGGTCACTTCTGAGTGGTACACTACAATTTGTTTGCCTGAAGTCATCGGAGAAATTCGAAAAACCAACAAGAGAAGACGAATCATTGTTCACACATCTCACACATCGGCTCAAACCAGAGCGTTTTTGACCGGCCAAAACGTCGAATTAATGGGTCATCCGCCGTACAGCCCTGACTTGGCACCTAATGACTTTTTCTTTTTTCCGCACATCAAAAACCATGTTTAAGAGGTGTCTCATTCGGAGTGGAAAAGTGCTTCGACAACTGGTTTGAGCGCATGCAAAAGTGTATAAATCATGCTGGAGAATACTTTGAAAAACAATAAAATCATTTTTGATTATATATATTCGCATTTTCACTATTAGGCCAGAAATATATAGAGCAGCCCTCGTATGCGTACACGCTTTATACGCATCTTTTAAGAAAGTAGAATCAATGTAAATATACGTGACAAGTTACACAGCACAGAGCGTAGAAAGCAAGAAGTTCGTTTACTTTCTACTTTTCTACGCTTCGCAAGCATCATGAAAAAATGTAAGCTGTTTTTGATATCTAAATTGGTAAATTATATTTTATTTTCATTGGTATCGATAAATATAGTTGTGTTGATGATTACTATTTTCTGTTCTTTTGTTTTAAAAAGCCTTTATAATAAAAAATACCTTTTTTAGTAAAGTTTAAAAATAAATTCATAAAAAATACGTTAATATTAATAACTTAAAACAAGTCTATTATGAACAAAACTATTGTTTTTGCTATCGATTACTTTTGCGTACTGATTTTTATCCCTAATGTGTTTATTTATTTTATAAAGTTTTTAATACAAATGTAAAAACCGTTCCCTTTTCTTCTGAAGATTTTCATAGGTCCTTGTTACACAAAATATTATGTGCATAAACTCTATATATACCATAAATTCTTTACACATTACACTTTCCATTTTTCAAAAAATGGTTTCTTTAGATAAAAATATGTACAGGACAACTGATCAAAACAAAAACTTGGCGCGTAAAAAGTATGAAAAGCGTAAAAAGCGTGCAGGCATAGAACGCGTGTATGGACTTTCAACTTAAAAATTAGAATGTGTAGCAGAAAGTTTCGCAGGGAGGCGGAATGAAAAAAGGTGAAAACAAATTTTGATATTTTTATTTAAATCTACAAGAAGAATTAAGACTTTAATTCGGTAAACTAATTTTCCAGAAAAATGATATACTGTCTGAAAACCCAAATAGTTGTAACATTGTTGCTGTCCGTATATGTGTAGTAAACAGAGCTGAACAAGTTCCTATTGTCACCACTAACAAGTAAGGAGAATTGAAAAAAATTATCTAACAAACGCTGAGCACCTGCATTGGGTGAATTGGTAGAGGTGCTTGTGCATGTGTGAAATGCAATATGATGAGTATAAGTTCAAGTCCCAACAGAGCCTTGAAAATAAAGAAAAATAATTCTTTTTGAAAAGCTACGACTGACAAATGAAAAATATCAACCTAAATGTCGTATAAGACATATTTGCCTGCATATTAGAACGGCACAGGAGTCGATTAAGATGGCTGTTTAATAAAATCTGTGCTCAAAACTTAACGGAGCATTATTAACAGCCGTGTCTGAGTTGATTTAAAGAAGGAGGTTTAACAAAACAGGATTACAAGAGTTTGAGTCTCGCTGAAACCACTGGTCGATTAAAAAATATATGTCCCTAACAAGACATTGAGAAGTTCGAAAAACAGTATTGAAGCATGAATGGCTACATTAGTCTTTTAAAGATCATGTATAGTTAGGAGACAGTGGGAATAAATTTACTGTTCTAAAGTCAAACAGTAAGAAGTAGAAAGCAAATGAAAGCTGATGTCGAAAGCAATTGCAATCAAAAAAGGAACATCTACATTCAAACAACAAATATATGTATATATTTGTATGCCTGTGTGTAAACAAAAACAATTATTTAGAGAAGAAAATAAACTTTTTAATTGATGGTCAAATATGTTCTTTCACTCAGTTTAAGTTATTAACGTCTACTTAAATATATTTATGTCTGTTTAAGTATTTCTTTAAGTATATATTTATTTTATATCTATAAATTTTTATAAACGTAATTTCACTTTGAAGCCAATAAATTTTCCTTTTTTTGGCATCTCTAAAAAGGTTTTTTTGTGCAACAATTTTTTATCGTTATTTTGTGGTAAAAGTCAGCATGTTTCAGTTCTGATAAAATTGCTGTTATGATGGTGTGCTGTGGATTTTTTCTGCAAAAATGATGAAAAGGTACGACAATGAAGTCAGAACATCGTACTTCTCTTACAACTGCTATGATGCTGGTTATATTGTTTTTAATTTTTGTTTTTTGTTCTTTTGTTATGCAGTAACAGCAGTGTAAGCATAAAGTTATTGTAAACTTGGTAATTCTTGAAACAATTGTGAAAATTTATGAGATTAATATATACGAGGCGAAGTCAGCAAGTCTCTACAACAAAGATGAATAGACATATCGCCTTTTCCTTGCAGAAATACATTTCATTTTTTAGTTCTAAATAATAAATATTTGTGCTCATAATTATAAAAGTGGTATAAGTCAAAATATAAAAACAAAAAATTTACCAGGTATTTTCATACAACATTATTTAAAACTAAATTTATTTAATGTAATTTTTATGAAATTGTCAAAAATGAACCATTTTTAATTTATTCAATTGCAATTCATTAAATATCTCGAAACAAGAAATATATGACTTAGACCACTTTCCTAATTATGGGCACATTTAATTAAAATGGCCCATATTCATAGTTATATTCGTAGAATAAGTCGACTCTTGCTAAAGTATACTCTAAAATAAAAAGCTATTATTATCTTTTTTGCTTTCATAGTTAAGAATAAAGTATAATTTAATTTTAGCCGCCTTCCACTGGGTGTCAACTTTAATTTGTTAAATGTTTTCATACAATTTCTAAACAAACCTTTGAAAAAAGTAACCTTGTTTTTATTTTGTTCACTTTGGTATAAAAATCAGATAAAGAGTATTGTGTTCTTAAACCAAATAAAATAATTTTGGAAAAATGAGTTAAAAACAGATTTGGGTAGTTTTAAATTTATAGTTGACTTTCTCGCCAGAAGTATATTTTAAATTGTCTATAAATGAATTAGAGTCGACTCTAAAATAAAACCGACTATAGTTCCCTTAAAGTATACTTTATTTTAACTATGAATATGGGCCAATATTTTATTTTATCCCTTTTTTATTTTTCAACAGCGAATTTAAAAATACCTAAACCGCTTACACAAATGATTTCCTCCTTCAACACAAATCTACAGGGTGTCTGCCGGGAAGGTATGCTACTGTGTTTCTTTATAATTTTAGATTTAATGAAAGCGAATGGATCTTATATTGATAAATGTTTTATTTAATGTCGGCATTATGTATGGAATACAATAACAGATAAATTCCCGCTAACAGCCTCACAAATGCGAGCCATTTTGAGCAATTTTTTCAGTTTATTCTCACGTATTTTACGTGGTATTTCATTAATTTTATCACGAATATTTTCTTTTCTTTTAGTTTCTCAAGCGTTTCTGGTTTGTTTGCGTAAACCGTGTTTTTCAGACATCCCCATTAAAATAAGTCCCCGGCTACCGTGGAGGTAAATCAACATCACCATTTCTTGAAATAACTTGTTGTGGAAAGAGATCTCACAGCAATTCTATTGTAATCCTGGCTGTATGCGATATGACACCGTCTTGTTGATACCAAATGTTAATCAAGTCCAATGCATGCAGTTGTGTCGTTAAAAAGTTTTCAATCATATCAGGATATCGCTCCCCATTTACAGTTACCGTTACGCAGTTCTTATTTTTAAAGAAGTAGGGTCCAATGATTCCTCCTGACCTAATTGCTCACCAAACTCTCACTCTTAATGGATGCAAAGGTGGCTGATGAATAATTTAAGGGTTTTCCCATACCTAGAACCGATTATTTTGTTTATTTCATCCATCCAAATAAAAGTGTGTCGCTTCACTAATTATTATTTTTTCGTGAAAATCGGGCGAGCTGTAACATCCTATTGGCATATGTACGGCGGTGTAAATGGTCTGGTGGAAGAAGCTATTGTGTCATCTAAATCTTAAATGGAAACAAGTGTAAATCCGTGGGCAAAATTGTGGCCAAAAATGTTCTTTGAAGACCTGGCTCCTGAGCACGGCATCGAATTGAGGTTGATGGATTGTTTTGAACACTTTCTTGAACAGCAATAATGTTTTCAGTCGATCTTGCAGTCTTTTTCTTTGAAATCATTCACTACACGATAAATAGTCCATTTCGTTGGACCGTTGTTTCGCCCAAAAATTTCACGTTACTTTCTCATCGTCACAGTAATCGATGATTGATTTTGATAGAGTGTTTTAACGATTAAAACACGATGGTTGATTAAATATTTTTCCGTAATAAATTTGTCACGTATCTACTTTACGACTGCCAAATATGAACTGTCAGGACTAATGTTTACCAAAATGGCGGCAAAAAATAATAACATACCTTCCAGGCTAACAACCTGTATTTTTACTTAGCAATTTCTTAAAAATACCGAAAAATCACTAAGAACGAAATATAGAGATGAAAATCGATGTGGAAACTTTCTTAAACAAAAAAAATACTATTTCTGTTATTTTTCGGCAGTTCAAATCATTATTAACTTAAAAATCCATTTACGTTTCTTCATTAATTACAAAACGGCGAAAAGATTACATGGATCACTATGAAAAAAAATCTAAACAATCGCTTATCAATTAGAAGCAGTGCGAACGTCATTAATATTCTGAACAAGTTTTAAAAACTGAATTTTTTATTAAAAAATGGAAGTCACATTAGGTCTGTTTCTTTACCTTTTGGGAAAAGTTCGTGAAAATAAGCGCAAGCATTGTTTTCTCTCATAAAGAGACAAAATTATATAAAAGTACGGGGACACAAAATTTAAATTTTAAACACAAAATAACAACTTAAAGAATTTGGACTGTTTTAATAAAAAAAAATTAATTTAAATAAATCAACCAAAAGAAATAATGATTTATTTTGTATTTTGTTTGTGTTTTAATGCTGTGGCAAAAGTTTAAATAACTTGCACGAAGAAAAAGTTTGGGTGCTTTCGTGCAAGAAGAAGAACTTTATTTTCTTAAAACCGCTCTCATTTACCCAATTTTGAAGTAAGAAAACAATTTTCGGGATCCCAAAGTAGAGTAAAAAAACCGACCTATTACCAAGTTTACCGAAATCTACTCGTCAGTAGAATATTTGAAACTTGATTATGCATTTCTTTTAAAACTGACTTAATTGGGCACCCTAAACAGGGTTCAGTATTTCTGAGCATAAGGCCAGATTTAAAAATATTCGCCATACTTGTATTTTTTTTTTTTTAATTATAGAAGCTTCTTTTAAAACTTTTTATAAAGCGTTACCTTCGTAACTCTCCATAACCATACGAGTACATATTCAAACAGATGTCATTACAAACCAAAAAATATCTAAAAAGAAAATACTGCCTTCTCATTAAAAGTTTCTCATATTTCACACACAACTGAGTCTTATTTAATAAAAAAAAAAACATTAAGTTGTACGAGTATGTGTGGTAACTTTTGTAAGATACGTGATTGTTGAAAAAGTTTAATTACTTAAAAACTAATTTATTTCTATAGTGTTATCTACGTGAAAAATTCTTCAAAATTTTAAATCTATGTATTTTTCCCCTCTTTCATAATAAGGTTTTAAAACAGAATAAAAATAAAAATTTTTAAAAATATATTGAAAAAAAGAGTCTCGTAGACTTTGCAAACCTTTTGTTGTATCACTTTAAAATAGTTACTACAATTACTTTTCTGTGAGTAATATTTAATTGAATTGTTTTATAAGTTATTTCTGTACAAATTTTTTAGGTAGAATATAAGTTTGAAATGTAGGATCAGCATTTTATATTTAATTGTCATTAAGACTTTAAAAAGTTACTAAAAATTTTTTTTGGAATTTTTTTAAAAATAAACAAGTAAAAGTGCTATATTCGGCTATGACGAATCTCATATACCCTTCACCATCTATGTAATTCTAGTTTAGTGGATTGACAGAGAATTAAAAAATAAAAAAATTGTGGTACTGCATAGTTTTACATAAAAATTACATCGGCTCTTAATGGGTTAAGCATTTTTAAAAAATTTTATTATTTCCTTAGAGACATCATGAAAAGCTTTAATATGATACCCATGTTAATGTTTCAAAAAAAAAGAAAATTTCAGAGCCTCGTAACTCGGAAAATATGGGCGAGCGCCAATTTTTTCACTTGTTTTTTCTTATTTTTTAATTCTCTGGCGGCCCATACATTTATTTTTTTTTTACATAAAAAAATCGTAGGTAGGCGTGCAGTTTTGCCTGCTACCTTAAAGGACATGGACCGACCATGCTGATTTCCAATAGCATCTCCTTCGGCACTATATCTGACCAATTGACATATTTATTTAATTTATTTTTTTTGTGAAATCTCGCCAAACTAGTTTTCAACACTAACACGGACGGATAGACGGACATCGCTCAATCGACTTCGCTATGCATAAAAAGCCAGAATATATATACTTTATAGGGTCGGAAATAGATATTGTAGAAATTACACACGGAATGACAAACTTAGATATACCCTTTTTCCACTTTTGTGGTGAAAGGTATAAAAATTAATTATTAAAAGGTGAAAGAATATACAGCTTTAATTTAAATATTGAAAAGATTCGGTACAGAAAAACATTTTAAGGCAAATAAGATCGCATAGGTGTGTTTGGTTTACAGGTGAAAGATATCTAAAAACAATTCCTGATATTTTTTTATCTACAGTGTGTGTTCATTCTGCGATACTGTTCACTGGTAGATTTTGAAAGCATATTTAGACGCAGCGCTGCTTAAAATTTTATTTCCAATTCAATTCATTTTTGTCTTAAACTATCTCTGACACTGTTGACCAATTATGACATTCGTAATGGATTGAAATTTATAAAATGTTTGATTTGAAAGCACTGAAACACAACACGTTAAACTTAATAAATAAACTTTAAAATCAGTATGAGATTATATATTTAATGTTTT
This sequence comes from Gymnosoma rotundatum, assembly GCA_916610165.2. Taxonomy (NCBI): domain Eukaryota; kingdom Metazoa; phylum Arthropoda; class Insecta; order Diptera; family Tachinidae; genus Gymnosoma; species Gymnosoma rotundatum. The sequence goes on from OU744340.1 coordinate 80,067,410, forward strand.
CTTTTATAAATATGCGTAAATTTAAAATAGAATTCTATGAAAATAGTTTTATTTAAAATTAAACAAATATTTTAACTTTAATATTTTAGTGTAAAAAAGAAGATCTTATAAGACTTGACGTATACTTAACATTAATAGTAAGTTATACAATACCTATACGCCTGCATATACTAATTACAGTCGGACACGGTTTTAACCAACTCGAAGGAAAGTCATTTTTAGTACGTTAAAAAGATATTTCGCCATATAAAAATTAAGAAAACGTATGTCTGTAAAGAAATATTACATCTATATTCATTACAGTTTAAAATGTCCTTTTTGGTTTATGTTTGAATAATATGAGGAAGTATACAATTTTTTTATTCACCTGCCATTCCACAGGTACCTGCTTTTGATCAATTTTCTCAAGGTAATCCATGTATAGATTATAATTTAAATTTAACTTTTTAACAATTTTTTTCCATTGATAAGGGCTCAAAAATTAAGATAGTTTACGATCTACTTTTCTTAAACCATAAAATTAAATTTTTTAAGCATTTGTTGTCCGACGATTATAATCTTTTATTTCATGTTTATAAAAAGGTGCCTTAGTTCTGTTTCTGTTCCTAAATATTGTCGATATTGTCAATTTTAGTATGATAAAAAGTAGAAAATTTTCAGATTTATGTTTTTTCCATTTTATCTATCAGAATAATATTAAGGTTTGTTTCCACAGAAAGTCAATTCCTTTTGTTTTCCATCCATAGCTTCACCACAAAAAGTGGAAAAAGGGTATACCTAAGTTTGTCAATCCGTGTGTAGTGTCTACAATATCCATTTCCGACCCCATAAAGTATATATATTCTGCCGTCTTATGCATAGCGAAGTCGATTGAGCGATGTCCGTCTGTCCGTCTGTGTTAGTATTGAAAAATAAATATGTAAAATAAATATGTCAATCGATCAGATATAGTGTCGAAAGAGGTGCTATTGGAAATCAGCATGATCGGTCCATGTCCTTCGAGACAGCAGGCAAAACACCACGCCTACCTCTAATATTTTCATGTTATTTGGAACAATAAATTAACTCCAATCAAAAAAAAATAAATATATGGGGCGAAAGAGAATTAAAAATAAATAAAAAACATCAAATGAAAACATTGGCACTGGCCCATGCTTTTCGAGTTACGGGGCCCTAAAATTTTCAAATTTTTTTTTAAATATCAATATGGGTATTATCTTAAGCTTTTGAAGAGATCTTTAAGGAAATATTAATATTTTTTTAAAGTGCTTAACCAATTAAGATCCGATGGCATTTTTATGTAAAATAATATATATGCAGTGCCAATTTTTTTATTTATTAATTCTCTATGACCCCACTACTTGCTATTTTTGATTGGATTTATTTCACTGGCGAAGGGCATAGAAAATTCGGCATTGCCGAATACAGCATTTTCATTTGTTTTTTTTTTATATAAAATACTTCTCCAGGGTGCACTAGAAAGTGGTTGTTACAAAAATAGTTCCCTGTAACTGGCTTCTTTACGATACTTTTGAGTTAAATGAATTGGACTATGAAAAATGGTTGTTATTAAAATATTTTGCTATAACCCATGTTCGTTATAATCGTGTTTGACTGTATTAAATTTCCTTTATATCTGCTTTGAGTTGGTCCTCTTTTGAGTTAAAAATTAAAAAAAAAAAACAAAAACTTAGTTCATTAAACTTTTTTCCTAGTCGCCTACATTTTTCCATACTGTTATTTTTTTATTAAAGTTTTAAAGTGCTTTGTATGTTAACAAAAAAACAAGAAATGATTGTATATTTTTGCTTTCAGTCTGCAGGGCAAATCTAATACAAAGAACAAAATTATTTAAAAAAAAAGAAAAAAGCAGTCAATGGAAATATTTATATTTTATGTTCCGTTCAAATGAATAGTCAAGAAGTATAAACCAGCAGCTGTAACACAAATAACACAAGACATTTCGATAACGAGGCAAAAGAGGCTGTAATGAAGATGTCTTTCGTAACAAAACATATAGAAAGTAAAAAAAAATTCTTCCTTAAAATACTTTTGTAAAATCAGTTATATTTAACCACACTAAAAATTCATAATAAAACAAAAACAACTAACAATTACATTTATAACCTTTTGAATTCTGCTTATGTTGCTCTTTACAAGAAAAACAAAATAAATAGCAAATGAAAACCCGCAATAGTACAAAAACAAAAACAAAAAAAATTTTAACTTTGTGGAACTACAGAACTGTAAAACTAGTTATAAACGAATAATTTATTTAACTCCCAGTATAATAACATGGCTGTGTATGGAAGAGTTTCCTTTAAACACCACCAACAACACTTGTTTACTTTTAAGTTGTTTGTTAAAATGTATAAAATCTATTTGGCAACTATTTAGATGCTGTTACAGAAATCTAAAGGAAAACATTTATGGTGTTTAAGTAGTATTTGACCTATTTTCCACACAATTAAATCGTAGTTCTTGTAGAAGCGAATTGAATTTTCTTAGAATTTTTGTTGATGAAAGCAAAATAATGCTGTTAACCAACACAAAGTTCTTTTTAATGAAAGTACAATATTTTCTATTAGAAAGGCTTTGTTTATTTCTGTAAAGGTTTTAACATAAAATATGATATTGTTGTATTTAAAATTAAATTAAGAAATGTATTTATTTTGCCTTTTGTAGAAATTTAAGGTTTTGTTAACTAAAGGATTTTAATAAATAATATATTGTTATATTTTATTTACTCATTGAGAAATTGTAATTGCAAAATAAAACATCCCAAGAATTATAATTTTCTTTAATTTGAGTTTATTTACTCAGCTCTGTAAAATTTGGTTGAGAAACATTCACATTACTACAACAAGCATGCAACTCCTGTGTTCAATGTTATGTTTTATACTGTAGAATAGTTTGTAACTGCGGTTTCTTTATATAGGCAAGTTAAAACGTCTAGATTTTTCTGGTATGGAAAGATCTGGGAGCTTATTCTAGTGGTTTCTTATGTGCGAGTATTAACAAGCTAAAAAATTAAAAAAAAAACTCACTGCTTATTTAATTGAATGTTTTTCATTTGCGAGAATAGAATAAAAACAGCACTCAGAATTTTGAGTGTCGTTGTAAAACTTAGTAATGGTTATTTTTGTATTAGTTGTGTAAACATGCCAACATGTTTATCACTTTTAGATTTAATTTAGAAGGTTTATCAAATACAATTCTAACTTTTGGCACCTCTGCTTTTCAATCATTATTTTAACCTATTCTCTCACGTTTTTCAATTTTATTTGTACAATTACTAAATAAAAATGGGTTTTTTATTAATGAAGACTATTTTTAAGTATATGCAGCCTTCTTGTGGTTCATTTTTTCCGGTTTTTCGCGAAAGATAGATTTTTGATGAATTTTCCTTTTTTATAATTTTATGAAGTGTAAATTTTTTCCTGAAATGTTGATTAGTTGTCTCGATAACCTAGCGTCCTAGAAGAAAACAGGCTTAAATTTATGATCACCTAAATGTATAAAAAAATTATTTTAGACCAAAAAAAATCAATTTTTGACCCAAAGATATCTTATATAAAAAATTTTAAACCCATTTGTCTCGATAACTGACCGCGCTAAAAGAAACACTCTTTAATCTGCGATCACTTAAAAAATTAAAAAAATTAATTTTTGACCAATATAAAGAAAAATTATTAAATTTATTTATTTTCAAAAAGTTTAGACAAAACTAATAATAATAATTATTAGTGGCATGTCAAAGTGTCCAAGGACATATTGCCCATGGACTTTATGGCGCACTCAAAATAGACATAATGTCACTTTGAAAAACGTCATAATGTCCATGGACATTGTATCGTTTCTAAAATGGACCTGAAAGTGTCATAGGGTCCGCACTTAAAACAACAACGGCTTCGCTTACTAAAGATTTCATTCAAGCCAGTTTAAAAAAACCGTGCATCTTTCATACATAGAACACAACAAAATATATGACCCTACATTGATGGACATTATGTCCTTGGACTTCATTACATGCTACCTGATTGCCGACGGGTTGTGTGCCCGAAATTACTTATCTACTTTCTTATTATCATTGTGTCTCCGTTATAGCCATCTACTGTTTTCAGTCTTGAGTCTCCCTTTTCGAAGATTTTATAACAATTGTCATAGAAATTTGAACAAAGTTGAGAGAATCAACATGGAAATTGAAGCATTTTAAGCAGCATTTATTTCGCTGTTGCCTTTTCAGGGTAATGAAATTCAATGAAAACTTGAGTTAAACAAAGGAGATTTACAGTCTGCATAAGCAGATTTACAGTCTACATATGGTATTGGCATAATTAGGAATACGTACCAGAAGAAAAGTAGGTGGGACCCCGCCCCTTTTTAGAAAAATTAAAAATCGTAATATAGTCTTAACTACTGGACCAATCGTCATTAAATTTTCGCAATAGGATATTCTTGACTATATAAAGTTGGGAGTGGACAAAGGGGCGTGGCACCGCCCATATAACCCAAAAATTTAAATCGCCATATTTTGGCCATTTTTCGACCTACCTCGACGATATTTGGTACATATGGTATTGGCATAATTAGGAATACGTACCAGGAGAAAAGTGGGTGGCACCCCGCCCCTTTTTAGAAAAATTAAAAATCGTAATATAGTCTTAACTACTAGACCAATCGTCATTAAATTTTCGCAATAGGATATTCTTGACTATATAAAGTTGGGAGTGGACAAAGGGGCGTGGCCTCGCTTCTTTAATTTTTTTTTTAATAACGAGGGGGGTAGCGAAGCACACCGGGTTCATCTAGTTTTATTATAAAAATAAACAAAGGCAAAATAAAATTTTTATTCAAATATTTTTTTCTTTTAAATTTTATAGAGAAACATTTCCTTATTTAAAATTCACTCATGACTTAAAATTTAAGTTCATTTTGTTGTTTTTACGTATTTTAAAGAACTTTCTTTTATAATGTTTTTAAACAAAGAATATTTTCCCAAGTAACACCTCTCGTAGCAATTTCTTTGTCTACGCAAAAAAGAAAAAAACTTTGGTTAAAAAGTAAATAAAAGTTGAGTTTTTAAATTAAGCCGAGGAGGGACTTAAAGTGAACACGAATAATTTTTGTTATTGAACAACAGAATACTTCACTGGCAACCAAAACCAAAGACGAAATATCTTTTTATGGTTTATATCTGCACAGGAAATCACCTGAATCTGCCAATTAAATAAAGTTTTTTTTCTGTTTTCTGGATTTTGCTGACTTAAGCAAACAAAGAAAAATGTTTCAAAAAAAAATCCTTCTGAATTTAGCAGGATGAAATGTACAATTTTTCGTTTACTTTATTGTGCAATGGGGAAAACAAAGATTAACTTTTTTTGGTTGCTTTTCTATAAAAATGTAAAATGAATTTAATAAAGAACAAAAAATATGCAACAAAATTTTATTTTGAGACAAGTTATTAAGAATGAAGCAAAATTTGGAATATTAAATAATAATTAATTAATAAAAAGAATAATGAATTAAATATTTAACTGCAGAACTAATATCTTTATATATAAAAAATTATTAAAAAGAAAAAAAATAATTAAAAAATATATACAAGTGTGTTGTGACGTTATAACTTACGAAGGGTCAAACCGAATTCGATTAAATTGTTCGTATGATCGTATAGATGGTTTACCTAAAGTTTGCACGAAATCGGTCGACGCGTTTGTGAGTTGTGCATTTTTATGATAACATGTGGTTTTGTCCGTATAAAAAAAAAACAACAAATATGTAGGCACCTACGAGCAATAATTACACGTTGAAGCGCATACCCATTGACAGCTAAGCGATCTTAACAAAATCAGATTCTGCAGATATTTCCAATATAGATATCTTTTGGTCTTTAAGATCCAAACTGATTTTATAGATTTCTCAGTGGAGTGGATTCCTATAGTAGACAGGACCGTGCAACGCTGGGCGCAATAAGCTAGAATATTATAGATCTCTTGGTAAGGTTGTTTATTTGGTTGTTTGTTCGTGCGCCAATCACGTTTAAGCGACTGAACCGATTTTAATGAAATTGGAAACACTAGTATATATTTGTCTTCATCGCGAAATTGGTTTTTTATCTCTTCAAACAGCGGACTAGGAAGGAAGCGTCTGTACCGATTTTAACAAAGTCTCAGCTAATCGGTTTTATTAAAATTCGGAACATAAATAGGTCCTCATATATATCTGTCTCCAGAGGTAGGACCTAGATGATAGAAAAAGGGGAAAACGGGCACTTACGTCGGTACCGATTACAATAAAATTCTACACAAAGATATTTTAATTAAAAGCCATTGGGAGGGTGTTTGGGTGTGTAAAAGAGGACAAGTGCGCAATTTTATGAATTTTAACCAATCAGATTCCAATCAGAAAATCAGATTCTAAAGATATTTGAAATATAGTTATCTTATAATCTATAATATCCAAACTGAGTTGATAAATTTCTTACGTCTTATAAGTGGAACCAAGGCCTAAGAAGCCCCTAAAATAAGACTTAGGAAACGCCGGGTATAGCGATCAAGTAAATAATATTTATTACTAATTATATATATATAATCTAAAAGTAACCGTCAAATAATTTTTCGAAAATTAATTATTTTAATAAATTTTTGCCGTGTTTTTAATTTAATTTAATAATTTGCAAGGTGCCCGTGCATAGAAATAAATTATCGTAGTGTTTTGTAATATTTTATTTTTTATTATCTTTTAACTGTGTTTAAGAGCTGAAAAAAAGTCAGCTGGCAGTGGAGAAAGAAAAATAGAATCACTGTTGGTTATTATTGTTTTTGCTTAAACTTTGATTTTTATCTTTACTTTATTGTTTGGACAAAAATCTTTAGTTTATTTAAAATTTTAGTGAGAAGTTTCCTGAAGAGCTAAGTAAGCGTTAGCAAAATAGCCATCAAGACGTACTTTCACCCTCAATTATCAATATTGGTGATTTATAATTTAAATAAATTTTATAGTTTAATAAATTTTTCCTGTGTTTTTAATTTAATTTAAAATACTTTTATTAAATAACCGCAAATATAGTATGAAATTTTTTTTTTTCGATTAAAATTAAATGTTGCATACAAAATCACTAATATTAGGAAAACATAGCTACTTCTTTACTAACCAGTTAAATAAACTTAATTTTAGTTAAGTAACTTAGAGGGAAGCAGTGGAAACACGCCCTATGAGCTGATTTTGCTCTTATTTGTACATTTCATAAGATTGTACATTACTACATATAACTCGTGAATTTAATCCTTGTTGTGGAGCTAAGGGCTGTTGGTGGCTGTTTAGCAGCATATTGAACGCATGTAGCTCTTCAAAGAAATTTAAATTAAAGCCCTATGCAACAGGAAGGTTGCACGACATAGAGGATCTCTTCATATCCCAAAATTATACTCCCTCAATTTTTAGTCCAAGGATTGATTTTTGCCATATTCCACAGCTGGCTATTCTTTAAGAAGCCAGGTAAAAATCATCAACATCTTTTTTTCCACTTCAAGATTTGTAATAATAGTAGTAAAAGTCTACAGACACTCTCCAACGTAATAACAATTGCATTATTTAAACTGCTACATTGGTCTGAAAGGGATTAGTCGAAGTATTAAAGGCTGTACCCGAAATATTTTCGGCTTTATATAATTCTCGATTTTTTAATAAATTTATGCACGACATGAAAATAAATTCAAAAGTACCGCGAAAAAATTCCACTTTAGTGACTGTGAAGACGTAGAAAAAATTGAGATTTTAGCAGCCGCGGTAGCTGTGTTGGTATAAATGATGACACAAGTTCAAATCCCAACAGAGAACTGAATTGAGCAAATAAATGGAAACATAGAATTCATAACTCCTGGGCTCTCGATTAGAAAAGATAAAACAGTTATTGTGAAACTAACACACCTACACCTAAATATATTTCGATCAGATTAAGCTTTACCCTATTGTGCAAAAATCAGCAGGCAAACACCTTTTGTATGATCATCTAAGAATTGCATTTGGTTGGTTACTTTTTTTAATAACACACCACTTATGTGTGAAATAAATAATTAAAAAAAAAACAGACAAACTTAAAAATATTGACACGCTTTCAAATTTTATGTTATTTCTTTGTAAATTTCAACCGTCTGCCTACGGTTTAAGAAATTGGCCATGTATATCAAATTACATCAACTATTGTAACACTCTTTAATTTATATTTTTAAATGTTTATACTTTTTATTCTACCAGACAAAGCAGTAAACATTCTGTCTAATTTTTAAGTGTTTTTATATAACAATTAAAAACATGTCGTCAAATTACATCAAGTATGGGTCCGCAATCTAATCTTAAAATTGCGTACGGATTTTGGAAGAACAGAAGCACTGTCAACTCCTGGCATCCTCATCGATAAACCAAAGCGCGAAAAGCCAAAAACATTGCGTACATCCAAAAATGTTGCTGCTGTGGCAGAAAGTGTGCGAGAAGCGCTATCAACAACAATTCACCGTCGTTCTCAACAATTAAACATTTCGGAGACATCATTGAGTCGAATTTTGTATAAACACCTTGGCATGACGCCATACAAAGTCCAATTGGTTCAGGAGTTGAAGATAACTGACCATCCAATGCGGTTTTTTTTTGTATTATTTAAAAAAAAAAGTTATTTGGCGGACCCTATAAATTCAAATTGTATACTGTAATTGTATTTCGTTATAGCAGACTTAGCAACGCAGGTTCCTTGTGAGAAAACCTTTAACTTTAATATTTATTTTATTATTACTTTTTAATAATGGGTGTAGGGTTGCCAGATGGCCTACAATCCCATAGATTGTTCAGTTCTGGTTCGAGTTAAGGAGGAATTTCTTTAATTTTAACAAACATTTTTTTGTTTTTTTTTTGTGTTATAAATAATTTTTAACTAATTAAATAAATTTTTTCTAAAGAAAGAAAACAAAATATGTTGTTGACTTATACAATTGTACTAGCGAATTTTTTAAATCACTGACAACTTAAAATAAAAAGAAAAAACAATATGTTTAAAATGAAAACAATCTCTTCTATGATGGGATAATTTATAGGACCTTTTAAAAGTTTTAGAGATATCAAATTTTATTTACAACGACATGTTTACTTCTGCTGCCAATTAAAAAATGCAATAATAATAAATTAGAAAATCTATTTAAATTAGATCTCATTTATTCTTTCCATGCAAATTAGCAACGCTTTTTGTGAAAAGACTATTAGTATTTTAAATAATAATAATATTCGACCTACTAAAGGCTGAAATTTAAATAAAACTAAATGTTAATGAAATATGTCAAAATTTTAAAAAATTTTTGCTTACAACTATAACAAAATAGTTACTCAATTTTGTAAATAAAAATATTGAAATTAGGAAGTTAGGTAATAGGAGCGGGATAGAGGGATAAATGCTTATGGACATTTGATTTAAATCTTTGCATACTGAAAGTCACAGGAATGACCTCCGCAGGGAGTTTGTTGCACATACGAACTGTTCGGCTAATCTGTAATGCGTAGTGCGATTCACTGTCCAATCGACCGCAAAAGATTGAGCTTTTAATGCAGAGATCGTTGCACATTCGAAATTACGTTGCACATACCGCTGTAGGAACGATAAATTAATGAAACACGCCCCACATTCCGTCGATGCTCCAGTGAATCAATGCGCTGTCACCGATGAGCCTCTTCGTTCACTCCTGCACGCGGTTTAGTAACTCCAAAATAGTCTTTTAGTCATACATGAGAGTTGCATACCATTATGACAAAAGACTAAATTATTATTGCTACGTTTGCTTTTATGTTTTTGTTTTTTTTTTTATATTTGTAAAGAAAAATTTAAATAAAATCGGTTTTTTTTTTTGTTAAATTCAAATTAGTTTTCCAAATAATGCACTGTTTTTAAAACGAGACCAATTTGTACGCATATCCTTTCAAATAAAAAAAGAATTTTCATAATGGGTTCAGAAATGACTGAATTCTGCGGGCGCAAACATAATTGCTTTTATTTAAGAAAAAATATTGAGACAAAAATTTTAATTTTTATAATTTTTAAGTTCATTATTAATTGTAATTAATTGTGGAGACAATAGCAAAACGTAAATAAAAAATAGCTCTACCATAAATTCGTTGTCAACCAATTATTATTATAGAAATGTTTCAAGGATTTAATATGAGAAATTTTAATTTCTCTTTTACAATTTATAACTAAATTAAAGATTGATACGAAGAATGCTAACGAAAGTTGTAGAAAGTGCATGTCAATCTGTTAATATCTGAATTTTATTATTCTCGTTACAATTAATCATTCTTTAACAAATTACTTAATTTAATGGAAAAGGAATAATAATTCGTTTGTAAAAATAGTTCGTTTAAAATTGACAACTTTAAAATCAAATAGAATTTTTCTTAAATATTAAAAATAAATTTAAAATAAAATAAAAACATTTTTTAAACATGAAAATATTTATGTTTTTTTTATTTATATGCCTGAAGCTATTGTTCCATAAAATGTCCTGAATCATTACAGTAATTCAATTTATTTTACAGTTCTAATGGAAAAAACTTTTAATGAAATTATCTAAAATAAAATGCAATCAACAAGAACAAATTTGTAACGATAATTTTTGTGTTATTTGTTGAAGATAAAACAGCAATAAAAATCAAACATATAATGTTGCACTCACATCATGCTGTATTGTTTAAAATCATATATTTAAAAAAAAATATTCAAATATGGGCACATACAGACATTATATACAGATGTATATAATGATATATACATTCACAGTATATGTATATATGTACATTACACATGTATGTATATTGAGCGAAAAATAGGTCGTTAGACTTGTGTTTGTATACTCGATGGTACTCGTGGCACTTCGTAATGTTCATACTCTACGATTTTAAGTATAAGTTTAAGTTAAGGCGCAAAAATGAAAAGTTTTGTTACAAAAAATTGCTTTGTGCTACTTTTTTCTGTTTCCCTAAATGGAATTTTGGTTTTTTACACGCTTTATAGAATGGAAAAAATATTTACTCCTGTTATTTTTCCTCATTTGTCCTTATAATTTTTTTTTATTTCTTTTACATGATGCATATTGTGCAATAGCTGCTGCTGCTATTGCTGCAGTTACAACAATATAACAAAAGAAAACAGGATATATGCCCAGAAGCTATAAAATATATTATACTTATTATTTGTGGTTGTACCCAACTTTTTCGAAATCGTGCCCTAACACACACTCCCACACACTCACATAATAATAAATATGGCACAAAATACTAAGAGTTGAGGTAAATTCCACTCTATGCCACTAATTCTTTACTTGTATGAGTAACTGACAAAAGAATGGAATGGAATGAAATGAAATATTAAAGGCTGTTAAATACAAATATTGTGAAACTTTGCAACCGAGATAAAAACTGGGTCAAACTATACACTTAATGTTCTGTTATTGTATATTGTCGAACACTATGTAATTTCTTTATACATCACAACAACAACAAAAACAATAAAAGCTTAATATGTTTAACAAACAAAACTAGTTTAAACTTCAATTACAAAGAGATGTAGCAAAGAAAAACTATTTTCCAAGAATACTTAGTCACATCGATAAGAAGCAAGTACATTTTGGATTTGTATTGTGATATTGAAATACAAGCATCTGTTTCGTAGCAACTGTTATGACCTAAATTTAAGTACAAATTAAAAATAATAATAATAAAAAATATATAATATCTAAAATTGGATTACAAGTAATGGAAAAAAATAGAAAACCGAAACTAATTTGGCACTCTATTCTTCTTTTTGCGGCACATTGTAAAATTTGAAAACCTTCTTTTGCTAAAAAAAACTCATATTGCTTATTTGTCCTTTTAATACTTTTGGATTATTTTTTTTTTATTTTTCCTAACAAAAACGAGTTTAACAAAATACAATGATTTTTGGCTTCTAAACTGTGTTTTCTTACTTCAGCTTTAAAACAAAATTGTTTTAAAAATTAAATTGACTCAGAACTTTTAATCTTAAAATCCCACTATCATGTTATTAATATAAACATATTGTTACGTTTTTTCCTTTTAGAACAAACGTACGAATTCTTTTGCTTACAAATACCACTGAACTTCATTATAAGTTCTGTATTCTAGCTTTGTGGCTTTATCTTCTTGATCCTACGGTTTTGTGAATCCCATGGTCTCGTATTTACTAAACATGCGTTATTATTACAAACGCAGCCATCCACGCTACACTACCGTGTTACTCCGGCAAGACACGAGTTTCTCGATGCCTTGTTTAGTAACCTTAACCATCCACAGACAACTCCACTACGCCTTTTATCCAAGCCAGTCATCCCCTTTCTATAATAGCCACAACACACCTCTGCCATACAGCGGTTGTTATGCTGTTACACTTCCCTGCGATAACCGCTACCGTTCTTACTTTTTGTTATAAAGATCGTCTTGACAATTATCTGTTACTCTTATATTAAATTAGACGTCTCCACTAAATTATCTGCCATGGCTTCACACAATAATTGTCTTTCTTCTTTTCAAGAGTATTGTACTGCTGCTTCTTAATTTTTAATTGCATTAAAACAATTATTATTTTCCGTTGTACGCATGTCCGAAGGTATGCTCCAGAGAACTGCAAGAGTGTCTGTTTTTAATACTCTAAGCAGCGTTGCCACACAAGAAATTGACTTCCTACCAATAATTTTCAAAAATCCTACCAAAATCGTTCACAGCCTACCAAAAATTTAAAAATGCGTTTCTTGCACATAAACTCTGTTATACTCACTTGGTTTTTTTTCCGTAATTGTTGAGGTGGAAATTTATCTTTTGGTGATTTTTAAGATGGATGTTATGATTTAAAATAGTTTTAGAGCATACTATGCAGAATGAACACCCATCCCTTTCCTGGAGCCAATCAAATTCGCTCAACCATTCGGTTCTAAATTTTTTTCTTACTGTTTCTTCACATGCAATATTTATGTAATTAATAGGTACATATACACAATTAAAAAAGTTTACTTACTTTTCCATTTTGTCTGTTAATTTTTTTAATACAAACACTTGTAAATAAGCATTTACTCAAAAATATTGTTAACTTCAATTTCATAATATTGTTCGCGTTTCTTAAACCAGAGATGGCTACAGCTTTAATCATCTTTACGCAAAAAAGTAGCAATGTTTTTATTACACCTAAAACAGTTTTTGAAGACAGTGGTAAAACTATTCGCAGTTATTGTTTATTTAATTCAAAGTTACATTTTTTTATTTTATGTTCTGAATTTTTAAGGTAAAAAATTTACTATTGCTAAAAAATTGCTACAGAAGGAAAACCTACCAAAAATTTAAAAAAATGCAACAAACCAACCAAACTACCAAACTGTTTTTTAAAAACGAAAAACTACCAAGTTTGGTCCGATTGGACCAAAGCGGCAACGCTGACTCTAAGTATACTCATCTTAAATGCGGTTGCGGTGTGATCGCCACCGTATTTCTTAAGTGCGAGTATTTATTATACCCATTCCATTTGAGTATAAGTGTCTAGCATACTCAAGTAAAATGTTTGCGATGCTGGTTTTACTTTATTCGTACTCATACTCACAACACCAAGAGAGAGATTTTCACGTGTGTAGTGAGAGGAAAACAGAGTTATCAGATCAGAATTATTAAATCAAACACAATATCAAAAGTCGCCAATGTCTAAATTAGCTAACATACATACTTCTTTGAAATTATGTAAGTTTATTTAGTATAAAACAAAAAATTAATTTAATAGAACCCGTAAAATTCGCCATATTTTCGTTTAATAAAAACACAACAAAAGTTTACTAATAACTCAAGAATAGTTCATTGTTTATTATATTACGTTTTTGTTAGGGTTTTTTTTAAGTCACACAGGAGAGAAATTTAAAAATTCTATTCGTTAAGCAAATAGATTTTTAAAATTAATAAATAGGTAACAAAGCAATAATTATATTTAACAAAATAAAATATGTAAACTAAAAAGTTTATTTATTATTATTTATGAGGCCTATGTCTACTCAGTCAATGCAATATTACATCTGCGTGTATACAGTTTTGTTAAAACTAAAAAAATTAAGTAATTTTCCTTTTATTCACGGATTCATTTTATCATTTTGTTTTCCTAAATACCGTTAGTAGCACGTTTATGACAACAAGGCGCATAAACTGAAAATAATTGTTCATAAAAAACAGCAGCAAAATAAGTATACCTGCTTTAAATAGTGTACAAAAGCTGTGCCTTTAAGCGGTTTTTATTGCATTTTATTCATTACGAGTAAATATGTGTTGTATTTCATACCTACAAAACGGTTGTTGTCTGTATTTCTGCTTGCAATGTTTAAGCAATAGATTTGATCAAATTTTGTTTTTTTTTTATTGTTTATAAATAGATCTGCATACAATGCAGTAGTTCATAAAACGGCAGTAAAAAACTTTAATAGGGTAAAAATGTGGCAACGTTGCTTACAAATAAAGAGAAAAAATTCTGGCGTACGAATATAAAAAATACTTAAAATTCTGATTGCGATATTTTTGATACTCGTTTTTACAGGAATGGGTTTAAAATACTCGAGTATGAAAAGTATAGAGTAAGTATAGAGTAAGTATGCGGTGTACTCATGGGTTGCGGTGTACTCGTGCAGTTCTCTGGTATGCTCTAACTCACGAGCTTCTGTTTTACAGCAAGAACCTCTTCCAACGAAGCCATTTAGGTTGCTCAGCTTTTTTTAGCTGATTGTGGTGTTATGCTATAAACACAATCAAAGGCTACCGACCATCGACTACCGACTACAAAAGTAGCTGGCTACAAAAATAGCCAAGTTGCCAGCTACTTAATTTTTTTAACGACCATCGACCACCAACTACAAAAAAAAACATCTGTTTTGACATACATGTATGTATTTAAGTTAACCAAAACAAAACAAACTTGATTTTTTTAAGTGAATTTGTGTAAAAAAAAAATTTAAATGTCTCAAGAAAATTTAATTAACTTTATAAATACTATTGCTAAAATAGTGGAAACAAAGACTTCAGTGTATGAAGTGTCCACGTCCATATTTGCATGTAAATTGAACTAAACATTTACATTAAACAATATAATAAATGTATATAAACAGTAAAAATTACTATTATATACTTATCAATTTTAATAAAAAACCCAAAAAATAAATATAAATGAAACAAATTAGAAATTTATGAAAAAAGAAAAATTTCACAAACAAAAAGTGAAAATGAAAAATGTATTTTTTTTTTAATCTTAATTTAATAATGGCAGGGGTATATAACTACAGCGCCAAGGTATCCCACAAGTATTTTGATATTACTAGTCTCTCCAGGAACTGCACATCAACCTATACCTTCGTATAGGAAGTGGAAAATCCTGTTGAATAAAAACTGTGCGCGTTGCGATTTCAATTATAACTTTTTTTTAAAAAATCTGCTCACGCGCAGATGTTCCCCCTTCGAGATAAAGTAATAAACTGATGAAAAATGTAAACAAATTAACAGATGATTATTATTTTTCAATGGTGCCACTTTAAAAGTTTTTCGCGTTTTTAATAGCGATATTTAATGTATTGCGTTTTTAAAAACACCATTTCATGCATTTATTGTATTGGCACCACTAATCTGTTTTTTGTAGCCAAGAAAAATAGATATTAGCCTAAGTTGGCTACGGGCTACAAAAGTAGCCGCGTAGTCGGTAGTCGTGTAGCTGCTAAAAATTTATTCTCATAAGCACGCATGTATTCTATTTTTGACATTTTGTAGTCGATGGTCGGTGGACATGATTATGTTTATAGCATTATTCTATAGACACACCATTAATGGAAGTAACTTAATTCACCGCTCTCATACTTTTAACAACAACAGGGGTTGCCAGATCTTACTTTTCGTAACAATATGTTTGGATGTTTGTTTCTTAAGATCGCTTAAACGTTTAAACCGATTCTAATGCAATTTTGGCAACAGGTTAATGTAAACAAATAAGGATTCATTTTTTCCAACATTTTGAAAAGCGAAGCCAACATCAGATGGCTTTGTAAATCAAAGTTTTGGAACTTGTTGAAAATTCTACATTCGTTCTTTTTATAGCTTAATGCATAACACTCACGAGAATAAAGACGCAGACAGAAGCCAGTATGAAATAATTCTATTTTTCAACACCTAAATATATGCTTAGACTTAGTTTCTACCTATTTAAGGTATCTACCGTTTAAAGTACTGAAATATATATCATATATGCCAATCTGCACAAGAATCTATCTGTGATCTAAATTTTATCGGAACTGGTGTTCGATTGTAAAACGGCCGAAATAATTATTCTTCTGTTAACAGAATAAATGGAAAAATTAGCTGCTTTTACGTTTACTTCTTAAGCAGCAGCGTTGACTGAATTTTTGTTAAAAAGAGGATCCTAAGTTCAAATCCCATCAGAATCAGTCTTGGGAATACAGAAGAATAATTGTTATTACGAAGCTGCGGTAGATGAGTAGTTTTAAATTCAAATAAATGGAAGACAGCAGTCCAAATGTCCGGAGACTCGAATGGATAATTCTTGCAAAAAAACAGACACTAAAACAGATTTCATCAACAGGAGGTTTAGTTTCCAAATTCATATCTAATACTTGATGTTGTAGTAGACTTAGTAATCAGGTTCTTTAGGGCAATTTACACCACCTAAGTTTTCAATTTTAAGTTTTTTTTATGTTATGTTGTATGGGGACACCCTTTAACTTTTAAGATCAACTGCTTTTTAAACAGGTCCATTCTGTAAGCATCGCCACTTAGATGACAAAAAAAATCCAAATCGAACCAGAAATGACTGAGTTATGGAGGCAAATTAAAAAAGAAGCAACATTCAGTCAAATTGATAACCTCCTTCTTCTTTAAGTCAATTAAAAAAAAGGAAAACATTTTTCATTTAGCCGCAGTAGATGAGTTTGTAAAGCGACCTCTATATAAACAGAGCAGGTCAGATAGTTAAGGCACTTGAATAGCAAACCTTGAAGTCTTCATGAATCCGCATGTAGAAAGTAACAACATAAAAGTCAGTATCTATCTGGCAGTCTCTTTCAGTAGATAACAAGATCCTGTCTGGTAAAACAGAGGAGAGATATTGCCGGTTAAAAGAGCCTATCTGGTACAGTGGCGAGGGATCTCGCCGAAGTTTAAAATTTAGTTTAAACTGCATTTTCAGTAAACTAGAGATTGTGGGAACAAATTTAGCCATAGAGCGGGAAACAGAACAGAACAGGACAAAGCGTAACGCTATTTAACGGTATAATAAAGTAGCTACATTAAGACCAAGACGCAAAATTATTATTTTCTTATTCGGATGTAGCAATTCTAATGAATAAATTACTTTCTCTAGCAATGGCTGGTTTTTACATCCTTCATCACAAAAAGTGGAAAACGGGTATATCTATGTTTGTCATTCCGTGTGTTATTTCTACAGTATCCATTTCCGAACCCATAAAGTGTATATATTTTTAATTATTAGGCATAGCGAAGTCCATTGACCGATGTCTGACTGTCCGACTGTCCGTCCGTGTAAATGTTAAAATCAAGTTTGCCTTGGCAAACCAAAAATATGTCAATCGATCAGATATAGTATCGGAAGAGGTGATATTGGAAATTAGCATGATTGGTCCATGTCCTTCGAGCAGCAGGAAAAACACCACGCCTACTTCTAATTTTCTCATGTCATTTGGAACAATAAAGTAACTCCAATCAAAAAAAAATAAATATATGGGGCGATAGAGAATTAAAAAATAAGAAAACAACATCAATTAAAAAAATTGGCGCTCGCCCATATTTTCCGAGTTACGGGGCCCTGAAATTTTCAAATTTTTTAAAATATCAATATGGGTATCATTTTAAAGCTTCTGAAGAGATCTTTAAAGAAATACCAAAATTTTTAAAAATGCTTAACCCATAAAGACCGGATGGCATTTTTATGTAAAATTATATGTATGCAGTACCATTTTTTTTATTTTTTAATTCCCTGTCACCCCAATATTTGCTTTTTTTTGGAGTTACTTCACTAAATTAGATTTGCATAGATAGTGAATTCGGCATACTCCAATATAGCACTCTTACTTGATTCTGTTTTCTTAACTTATATTTCTAATAATTTAATATCTCCTTAATATTTTTCAACGAGTGACAAGCTGATAAAATGGAATAAATTAAAACAATTCGGCTAATGTAAACTGCCTATTAAGCATTAAGCTGTTATTTTAAGCATTTTGTTCTCAAAGTTAATAGAAGAAAAATTTATGTTTTCATAAGAAATTAAAAAAAAAATGATATATTTTTTTTGCAAGGCTGTGGAGAAAAAACTAGTAACATGAAAATTTTAATATCTTTATTGAAAATACATTCAGAAAATATTTATTTAGTTTGTGTAGAAGTAAGTCTTGTTAAGATATTCATAATCCTCTTTATGCGGTTATCTTTAAAATGTATGTTAAAACCAGATCGTCGAAAATGGAAACTATTGTTAAAATACCCGCACACACACACGAATATAACAACACAAGGAGTGGCTCGATTTTATCATTTTATTCTAAAGTTTATTATTAAGTAACTTATCGCAGAGCAGACGGTTATTTAATAGAAATTTGGAAATATATTTAAACACAAATTTTAGCCTGAAAATGGCAGTTTTTTACCTTTTACCATTATTTCTTAACTTAATGTTGGACTGATAATTGAAGTATACTTGGTTTAAATTTAATAAAATTATTTAAAGTAATTTTAACTCCTATATAAAATAGACATTAGCTCGTCTTTCCGGACAATTTCGATATTTTTCGTTATCCCGAGGACAAATTCTATTGATAAAAAATTGGTATCTTATTCTCTTCCACAAAACGTAAAATATGCATTCATCAAATTTGTTATCAAAAATAACAAAAATTTAAAAGTCATCCTATAAAAACGTCTTGTTAAAACCCACACACACACAGTGTAGATTCAGAGAAAGTGGATGATTTTTTGACTGTAGCGATCTGCATTTTCAAAGAAATTAAATCTTTTATATCACAACTACACAACAACTTTTGTAACATGTTTTACTTCCAAACTTTTTTTGTCTTCTTGTCACATTCCCATGCGAATTTTTTCGGATCGCTAATTTCTAAATTATTACAATTATTAAATTTAGGTTTTATAGGAGGTGGGTGTGGAACTTGTTAGATTTTTTCAAAATTTCGCACCTGCTTCAATTTTTATGTGATATCGCCACACAGTGAGACGCCTTTATGGTAAAACAAATGAAATCGTAGTCCAAACCGCCTTGGTAAGACGGTAAAGTAGCAATATAAAAAAAAATGACTGCCCCTATGAAAAGTTTAATTGAGACTGAAATTTAATTTCAATTAATATTTTTATTGATTCAATTATATATTGAGTCAAAAAAGATATAGGTGATTTTATAATTAATTAAAAATGAAGAAAATAATTTTGTAAATAAATAGATAATTAAAATAAATAAAAATAAAGATAAATTTCAATTTAAAATCGTTTATATGTGAAAAAAAGCTTTTTTTCGTGTATAACATAGCAGAGTTTGCTGAAAGGTTTGCGTGAAACGACGAAGATCGTAAGCTGGGACTTAGAGGAAGCTCAGATGGCCGTACGTGTTACAGATGTGTGTGCGGTGAACTTGACATCGAGTAGTTTGAGTCTAGTGTAGTGTTAATAGTTGCGTAAATTTATTAAAGCGTATATTTTTAGTCAAAAGAACGCTCATGTTTAAAAAAAAAGGTAAAAAAGATTACAATCTGTTGCTTAAACCGAGTTGCCAAATTTATAAAAAAAAAGAATTTGAATTAAAGTTAATTTTAATTATTTATTAATTAATTTATTTAATTATTTATTAATTAATTTATTTAATTAAAAATATAAAGTAAATAAAACAATTTAATTCAACTTAAGGACAAAATTTGAAATTTTATAGACTTTATAACCATCGTTTTGTTCAGAATCTTTTGCAACAAAAAATCTAAATTTTGTGAACAACTTTTATTTTGGATTACATTTATATTTATTAGCAAAATTTATATTATTTACTTTTAAGACAGAAATATGTACATAATAATGTATATATGTAGATATTTAGTTACGTACGTATAGCTTAAGATAATATAACCCGAGTAAATTTACATATTTTATTTTCATTTATAAATATTTGTTGATGTCAACTTAACAAATAAACTGTGTGTAAGAAAATGATGAGATTTACAATTGGAAAAGATTTTAATACATAAACAAACATATATGGAAAATGTCGCATACAAATAAAAATAAACGTTTTAAGAATCTCGCAAAGAAATACAAAAAACGGGACATGAATAAATACAATTTTATATGCTAAAAAAAAATATTGTGTAAAGAGTTAAAGCTAAAAAGGTTTTTTTCTATTCACAACACAATTTAAGCAAAATCAAGCGTTACAAATACATATTAGAAAATTTAATGAAGCATACATTGTGGCGTATTAATATCTTTCTCGTTTTTATCTTACTCTCACACTCTTTCACACGAAAGCCAGAAGAGAATTTGTTTTTGTTTAAGTGCTTGTAATGTAGTGTAAGCAGAGTTACAAAAAAATAAAAAATGTTTGTATTTATTTTATTTAAGGATGACTTGAGCCAGAAAATGTTGTTGTAATTTTTGGGTTGATAACCTTCTGTTATATCCTTGCAAGTAGACCTTGTTGGCAACTATTCAACTATTTATTTTTAGAAAAAATTTGTTTTATCTTTTTTTTACTTGTTTATAACAAAACAGCACGTATTTCTCAGAGCAGACGCAATTACAATAGACATGATTTTGCAGAATACAACAAGAAACTAAATGCAACAGTTTTTATGTTCCATTTGAAAATAGTTAGACAAAACAAACTAGAAGTATTTTTATTAGAAACAAAAAAAAACAACAAGCAAAAAAAATACAAAAGGTTTTTCTACTGATCAACAACACTTTAGGATATAAAATAAATAAAAAAATTTTATTTTCATCTGAAAACAAAATCTAAAAGAAAGAATAAACTAAATAAAAATATACTTAAATATTTACACTTTGTTCATCAAGTGTTGCATATCTAGAATTTCAATGATGTGTAACTAAAAAAATACATATTTATCCTTGTAACGTGTGAGTATCTCAAGAGGAAAACCGATTCGTATTTCTAAAACTTTAATTTGTTAAAGTCATTTTCATAATTATTTCTCTACATGTTCGTACTTGAGCAACTACATAGAATTTCCTGTAACTAAAAGTTTTATAGTATTTTAATTGTTTTATGTCTCAATGATATAATGCAGCACGAAATACTTACTCATTTCAAATATAATGAAGTAAAAACAATATTTACATCAAGCATTTATACAAGCAGCGAATTTTGCCAACCATCATTTGCATCGTTATTCTCATAGTTGCATTAATTAGTTTTTAATTTTCGCATCTTCCCCTTTTTATAGAGATACTTGCAACATCGTTATGTTGTTAAGTTACATCACATCTCTAACTTAAATTTAAAAATGCACACTAAACGCTAATGTGTGAATTACATTATGGGTATTCAGGATTAAAAGAAAAAGAAAAAAATTTATTAAACATAAACCGATATTTCCTATGTGTTTAAATGTTTCCAAGATCTAATTAAAATAAAAATGAAGGGGATTTTTGTTACGATTTGCATGACTTGACGCCATTTCTGAGTAGTTCTTATTGGTTTCAGGAATTTAAAACTTTGCTATCAGTTAAGGAATGGTCACACAAAATATGAAAAATTTTTGAAATGGACTATATCATACAAAACACTACAGATAAAATTTTAAGACAAAAATGGCATCTTCATTGTCTCCGCAGCCATTTCACAGAAAAAATTCTCTTAATAATCGTCATTTAATTATTCTTGCCTTCTGCTAACCGTCGGCTTAGTAACGAATGCAATTTTTAATTTTCATACTTTTCACACTTTTAAGGGTTCTATATCTATAGGGTGAAAATGCAACCCTATTATTTTATTCTATGATGTTATGACCCTGATTTTTATTTGATTATGGAAAAAACAACCCGAGCTGTTAGTGATTGAAGACTTTTTAAAAGATGCGCCCAGAGTCTACCAAGATGGGAAAAATTTTCCTACATTTGTATATTATTGTTCCGACTGCTAATGGTTATTGTTTGTTTTGCACTTATGTATTATTAAATTTTGATAATTGAATATTAAATTATATAACATGTTGAGACAAGTCAAATGACGTAAATCGCTTGAAAAAAAGAAAAGCTCTCAGTAGACATAATGATATTCAAGTGAACAGTGTTGTTGTCTGTTAATCATGGCTACAAGAGGTTGCGTTTTTTCTCCAAACAGTTTTTGTTTTATCTGTGCTGAATTCACTATTAAAAGTCAACAGAGAAATATAAGTGATTTTGTAAGGAAAGTTTATTTTGCCTTCTTTAAATTAAAACTTGGTCATCAAAATAAACCATGGGCCCCGCATAACGTGTGTAGAAGATGCGAAGAAGATCTCCGTTTGTGGTTTAAGGGAAAGAAAAATGCATTACGATTTGGAATTCCTATGATATGAAGTGAGCAGAAAAATCAAGCCACTGACTGTTACTTCTGCTCAGTTGACGTAAAGGAATTCACTTCAAAAAGCAAAAGAAACATAAGCTATCCTAATCTTGACTTAGTTATTCGTCCAGTGCCCGAGATATCTATCTCGCAGCCACCTTCCAGTTAGTTGGAGAACGAAGAAACATTACTTCCTCCGGGTGAATCAAGCTCAGATTTATATTTTGACGAAGATGAAAGGCCTCAACTTTTTTATCTTGCTTAACCCAGAAACTAAAGATGGAAATCGGAAAAGGACTCGTCAAAGTATCAAGGAAAAGAAGAAGAGGTTTCATAAGGAACATAAATGAGTATATGTATCAAGATAATGTTTCGAGAGCAGCACTCTTAGGCAGTTCCATCTACAGACGTTTTACCATCAAGCGACTATTATTTTCCTGACTCATTCGAGCTCAAAAAGTTTCCTTAACTTTGATATATTACTATTTTGGAGTAAAACTATTGAGGACCAGAGAAGAACAGCAAAAAGGAATTTGTATCAATGTAAATAAAAGTGCGGCCAAAGATGTAGAATCTCGCCTAAGGCTGCACATTAAATTAACACAATGTTACAGAGTTAAATAGTGTTTATCTGCGAAGATTTTATGGCGTATAACGGATTTCTAGTGAGTGTTTTAGAAAGAAGTGTATATTATAGATTGCCAGCTTTCTGCTTCTTAATAATGAAACTTTTTTACTGAACAATCAATCAATTGTTGGTTTGCAGCAAATTACCGTATTGGGCTGGTACTACGTTTTATGGGCCAGAACCGAAAATACCTTTGGCGAATGATATAAAGCTCCATAACGTCTCGCAATGGTTGGAATACATAATCCTGAATCGCCTGAACGATTAAAGAGGCTTGAGACAAAGAGGCAAAGATAGTTTCTGAGGCACACAAATTCTTTAATAGAAGTACTGAGACGCAAACGCACATCATGAGGATCACAGGCAGTAATATATTGAATGTGAAAGACATTTGAGACCTTAGTCCTAAAACAGAATCAATTGATTAAAAAAAGAAGTTAACAATTATTAGTCGGTGCTTAAATTCAAATTAGAAAGATCGACGCTTCTAGTCAAACTTCTTGTTGATCACTGAGGAGGCGATGTATATAAATAAGGTTCGTTACACTTTCCACACCAAATTCTTTAAGATTTATTTCTTATGTTGGTACTTGAAAAACTCATATATGTAGGAGAAATTAATTTCCCGCAAAAAATTTTTAATAAAAAAAAAGTCGTTCCTATACTAAGACACTACTTCTATATACTTTTATTTTATTCAATGACGTAAAAATGCATATTGCCTTTTTTTAAGAATCTGTAATAGCAAAAATATTATTTAAACACCTTAAATGAAGCCTTCTTAATGTTTTAGTTCGTCGTAATGTTTATAAATGCATGAATCGAGTTTTTTTTTTTTTCTATTAACAAAATGCTTTACATCATTGCTAAAAGGCTCCTCAGGGATTGTTGCACTTTGCAAAACGTGATGTGTAATTAATGTAAATAATTCTAAAACAAAATGATATTGTTGAAGGATAATTTGTCAGATTAGAAATTATTTGAAACATATTCTTTTAACATGCGCAGACCAACTATTTCTTAATTATTTTAATTCGAAAAAGTATAATTTAAAATTTTTTTTTTCATTTATAGAATTTTAACAGTATGCAAAATCCATATGCGCTCACCCTTAGGAAATTCATCATATTCTTAATATCCTTGAAAGTTTTAGCAGTAAATTAATTTGAATAAGTTTTTTGTATATTCCCACGTTATCATGTTGCAAAAAATAAGTTTAACATAAGCACAACATTAGCATAAGTTTAACATTCAATCCACTGTGGCATCACATTTTCTTCTTGAGTTGTATGGAAGTTTACAGTTATATTTGATTTTTTTTTTATATAACAGCAAAAGCAATTTCTCAGAGAAACTTTAATTAGTTTTTTTTTTTAATAAAAGTGCGACTGTCTTTGGAACAAATAAAAAAAAAATGATTGTAGACTTGTATAAAATGGTAAATCTAAAAAAGAAGTTGGAAAACTAATAAAAATTTAATTAAAAGAATTAAAGTAATTAATTTTATAGAATACAAAACGATATAAAAAAATACAGACGACGATTTCAAAATTGATTTTTACTGGAGAGAAGATATCAATAATTTCTTTTGCGGCAGATAAAAAAGAATAACACGATAAGAAGTTATTTTCAAAGGATTAGGTTTAGAAGTCGAATTGCGACTAGAAAACCATTTATAAGAAAACAGAAAGAAAGGAATTTCCTTTGCTAAGTAACATGCAAATAAGAAGATGCGCGTCTGGCAAAGAGTTATTTTTCAGATTAGTGTAAATTAACCATTAAAGTCTCCGATGGACATGTAAAAATTTGGCTACGTGTCAATAATAAGCTATCAAAGCAAAATCTTTTGCTGTCATTTAAAAATGGTGGTGGTTTCCTATTGGTTTGGTGTTATTTTAGTGCAGCGAGGGTTGGAAAACTACATTTTATAAATAGAGTTTTAAAATCCAAATAATATATTAGCATTATGTGGCTGCTGTAGTCAAGGTGGTAAGCACGTTGACTACAAACCGTCTGCCCTGGATTCAACCCTTGCGGCAGTCAAAAAATAAAAATGTTTTTTTCTGTTTAATGGTATAAATACATAATCAGATCTAACATTAAAAACATGCAGCCTCCTTCGTCGGTACTTCTTCAAAGCATATTCGCCGGCGAAGTAAAATAATTAATAAAATGGCTATATCTATCTCCTTTCACCACCTGTCTTCTCTCTCATCTATCACTTTCCTAAAGAATTTAGCACGGTTATAAACTAGGTAGGTATTAATGCCTGAAGTGCTACTTTACTTCTCTAAATAAAAAAAAAATAAAAAAAAGAATTTTATG
Source organism: Gymnosoma rotundatum (assembly GCA_916610165.2). Classification (NCBI taxonomy): domain Eukaryota; kingdom Metazoa; phylum Arthropoda; class Insecta; order Diptera; family Tachinidae; genus Gymnosoma; species Gymnosoma rotundatum. Next base: position 80,093,020 of record OU744340.1, read on the forward strand.
CCAAACTGCTAAAAATTTGGCTTCCAGATAACGACCCCAAACGTCTGAACTAGGCACTCGCATTTGGATGTTCTCTAACTGTCAAAAATATATTTAAACGCCACCCAGTTGAAATTCTCTGGTCTATTTTTAAAAAACATTTAAAGTATTATGAAATAACAAACATTCAGGGTATAAAAAGAGGCTTTAATTACAGAACGGAAAATATTCTACAAACTTAAAGGTTATCCAACCAAATATTCAAGCTAGTTAAAGATGATTTTTGGTATTTTTTAAGTGTAAAAATAATTTTTTCCTTAATTGAAATAAATTTTTTGTTTTCTTTAAGAAAAAGTTTACTTCAAAATTTTGCAATAAAAAGTTATTTATTTTACTCTACAAAAAAGGCTGTTAGTACTTATTTTATCATTTTTAAGAGATCAACTAATGCACTGTCTTGATCAAATAGCATTAGTGTCTCACAAGCTTCTTTACGTTGAAAAAGCGTTTTTTAACCTGCTTTTTTATCTTGTCTATCAAGCAGATTTTTTCAGTCACCTCTTGTTACTTTACATTCAAATATACTTGTTTACTAATACAGACACAGACACCATTTTTAGTACATATTTTAATAGTTAAAAATTTTCTGAAAATGAAACAAAAGTTTCACAACAAATTATATTATTTTTCAAATTTGTGTTAATTTTCAATAAAGATTCGAGCAGCTCATATTGCATTTTATTTCTTATTTCGGTTTTCATTCAGTTGCCGAAAAAAGGCCAATTCCTTTTTAAATTTACGGAGAGACTTAACAGTCATAATTTTAATTAATGTGCTAGAAACCTTATAGGTAGCAAAAAGGAAATTTTGATAAGTAATAGTAAAATTACAATAACTAAAAACGGAATTTTAAAAAACCCAAAATAAAACATCTTTAAATCCGTAAAATGCAATACACATCCTCAAAGAATTCTTCAATCCCCAAACTAAAATTTTCATCCCCATTTTAAAAATAAAATCCCTGATTTGGGGATAAATCTCGTAATCTGTCAACACTGCAATAGAGTCAAATTGTTGTTGTAAATGGTGCTAGTCCGTTTTTTTTTTAATATAAATACCCTGTTTTACCATGAGGACATGTTTCAAACTTCATTAAAATCGGTTTAGTCGTTTAGCCTAGAAACAAACTTTAAAAGAGAATTTTAATATACAGTGATGTGCAATAAAATAGTGCCACGTGATCCCCAATACTTTTATCCCTTTTAAATCCCTTATACAAAAAAGTACGCATAAAAAAGTTATTCGACTAATTTAACACATCTCTTACAAATGTGATCCCGTTATGTTTAAAATAGCTTCAGCGTTATTTTTTTTATTTTATTATCAACAACATTGTAGCTTTGAGAGACGGAAGACAATAAACAAAACTCCATAATAAAGGATAAAGTTATAGACAAATTGCCGAAATAATTGGATGCTCTATCGTATTATGGTACTGGGCATTTATTTCGGATTGAGGGAGAATGAATGCCCCTTATTATACAAATATTTGTGATGACACTATGATGCCTTACGCCAAATTGGAAATGCTGCTTCTATAGGTGTTTCAACAAGACAATGACCCGAAACACACATCGAAGCGGGCTAAAAACTGGTTTGAAGAACATAACGTCAAAGTTTTAAGCTGGTCGGCGCAGTCCCAGACTTAAATCCTATCGAGATTATATGGCAAATAGTAAAAATGTGTCTTCGAGGAACAAATCCATCCAATAAAAATGAACTTTGTATTTTAATTTAGGATGCGTATATTTTGTATCATTTAGTTTATGAGTAAACTGAAATATAAAAAAAGACATAATTATAAAGTTTGTTGTACATTATTTTTAGTTTGAAAAATGCTAGATCAAGGTGGCTCTATTTTATCGAACACCACTATATATTCGATATTAAATTTTTTATTTTATTTTTTTATTATTTATTATCTCCATATAATTTTTACTATTTAATTTTGTACCTCATCGCCAATAAGGCATTTGACGGGTGAGTTGGCATGTAATCTGGCAATCTTCATGGTTCTCAACTGGGTAAGGGGAGTCGCGCCGTCTTCCTTGAAGTATCACAAAGGAACATTCCATTGTGCTCAAGTGAGATTCATCGTGAGAGGCTGCCACTCCTAACTAACTAACTAAAATTATGTAAAAGCATAAATCTTTGTAAAAGTTCTGATATTTTTCTTTTTAAAAAATCTTTAAGTAATACTTTAAATCTTAGAAGTGTAGGACAGAGCTGTATATTGAAAGGTAAGTTGTTAAATTCTTTACTAGCTGACTGTTTTTTCCTTGTTTTGTTGTCTGTATGGCAAAATGCTACTCGCAATTGCTTATCGTTGCGAGTATTAAAAGAGTTTTGATTTTGTATAAAGCATATCGTGTGATGAACTATATGATATAGAAATTTATAAGACCGTTAAGATTGAAGACAAACGATCGCAGTACGAGCAGTTTGTTGAATACGTTATTGGTAGATTCCCGCTGTTTTCAGGGCTTTATTTTGAAGTCTTTGCAGAGATTTTAATTCTGTATTTTTTTTTCTTTTTTGCTAGCATAAATAATGCTGAATAATTAATATGACTTTGTATTAGATTTTTATATATGTATAAGTAGTTTTGAGTTGACATTAAATTTATGTTCAAACTTGAATAAATAACCCAATAGCTGGTGGGTTTTTTGACTTTAGGTAGTTTATGTGTTGATTCACAAATTTGACTGCATCTCAATGATGTCCCAAGTATTTTACTGATGATAATTCTTGAAGCACTTGCCCATCAACATGTAAAAGGGTCCGCTAAATAATTTTTTTTTTTTTTTGAAAATGCTATAAAAACTACTTCAATTGCTTCAACTCCTGAACCAATTGGACTTTGTATGACGTCATACCAAGGTCTTTATGCAAAATTCATCTCAATGATGTCTCCGAAATATTCAATTGTTGAGAACGACGGTGAATTGATGTTGATGGCGCTTCACGCACACTTTTTGCCACAGCAGCAATATTTTTGGGTGTACGCACTGTTTTTGGCTGACGGTGCTTCTCTTTCCAATATTTTCCAGCTTTGGTCAAGGGTTCAGCGGAAGGATAAAACTAATTATCTGTCAAATCAGACATTAGGTAAGTGCTACCATTCACGAATTAAGCACTAGTTGAAAAAACGTTAGATGGCAGTCCCATACAATTAAAATCGGTTCCGAATGTCAATTGAAACCAAATCTTACAAGTTTTGTTTTTTTCGAGTTGACAAATAGCTTGTTCAACCGCATATAATCAGATATTATTGCTAAATCATGTTCCATGTTGGGTTTATTAGCTTCTTCATACCTGAATGGATAAAAAATTATTTTTTTCTTATTTTTATTTATTATTCAAATTATTATCGAAACTGGTTTTGAATAATTTCAAATAATCGTTCACTCTAGTGTAGACATTTTATCAAATGTGTTATCATATTGGTGTACCTTATTTCATTCCTTAAAAGGAATAATGTTTTCTATTCAAATTTAGTTTTGCCTAAATTATGGCACACCCTGTATAATTATGGTTAATATTTTTTTCCATACGCTGTAAACTTTGCAATAAATTTGTTTCTAACGCTACCGTACGACGAACAAATTAGTTATTTTCCTTAAATAATTTATTTATTTTTATTTTATATTATAATTTATTTAAAATAAGTGCACAAATTAATTCTTAAATATAAATATTGCTCTTATTTGCTTTGTTATTTACACAACCATTTTTTGCCGAGTATTCATCCTGTTCAGCGAAAAAGTTGTTCGTCCCAGTTACATATGTTTCTACTACAAATTTCAACCTAAAGCGTCAGACTATTATGACAAACATAATTATTATTATTTAATTTTTATTTTAAAAAACCCTTCTAATTTGATTCTCACTGTTGATAGAAAAAAATATCCAAATTTCTTTGAACTAATAAAAAACTAAAAAGTTTACTTCTTTTTGAAACAATGCTCGTGTTATTAAATTAAACCAATGAACTATGACCCCTAGTTGCTATTTATTCTTTATTTTCAATTCAAGAAAGGTTATTGCTCTCCCTACTGCTCTTGTATAGTAGTAGTTGTTGTTGTTGTTAATGTTGTTAAATATTGTTGCATATTTTTTCATGATTTTGCTATTGCAAGAACTTTGTTGCTGTTGCACTTGTTTTAAAATTCAAAGTACACCTTCATCTGCATTTTACAGCAACGAGTGCTTTTGCCGTGAGACCTCTTTTAATTATTTTTTACCCAAAAGGAAATGTTTCTTTTGGAGTATAATTGTAGCAATGTCTGTATACTGCTTAGATATTGCTGTTTTAGTTGCAGCTGTAGTTGTAATTGTTTACAAGGATTTACGAATACAACATTAAATACAAACTTACGCTAAGAATGTGAATAGTGGAGAAAAAATGTAAATGTTTATTAGTATGCGTGCACTATATTTATTTTTTTTCTAATTGCTTGTATTTGATTTTTTAATGAAGTTGAATACATATTTAAAAATGTAGATTTATATGGATTTTTTATTTTTGCTGTAGTTTTTGCTATTCTGGTATTTGAAATTCAAAAGGACAACGCACCCGGAACGCTTGGTTAAGTTTTAAATTAATTAAGAGATTTAAAAATAAGCTTAATGTGGTAATATTGCAATATTAACTGCTGTTAAGTGAATAGATTTTATTTAGAATTTAGTTACAGAAAACTGCAGGAATGGGTTAAAACTTTAATATAATTTTTTTATTTAAAATTATTGTTATGAAAATAAGAAGGATTGACAACTGTAACAGTACAGCTTACGTTGTATTTGGTCGTTCCTGTAGTTAACGGAGCTAAAAATGTTGTCACTTTTTCCACTAATAAAGAGTGGTGTTGTTATAAAGAATAAAAATCAGCTTTTATTGGCTGCATTTGGTAGAGTTGACTGCTAGTTTTTTATATAAAATAATTCTTGCAAAATCCGACTTAAAAACAGATTTTAGCTGTCTGTCTATTATGGTTCAAAAGGTTGGTCATATACATCAAATTAGTTCAAATATTGTTACACCCTCTAAATTAATCATTTTAAGTCTTTATACTTCTTTTATACCAGACAAAGAAGCGGACATTCTGTCTTACATTTAAGTGTTTGTATATAAAGGTTCCAAAGATAGGGTCATAAACTCAAATTACATCAATTAGGGGAATACCTTTTAATTTTTTTAATGCTCTTATAGCGGACTTACCATACACGTTCCTTGTAACACACACCAAATTTCATCAACTATTGGGACACCCTTTAATTTACAAGTCTAAAATTTTTTTTTCATGACATAGCGGACTTAGCAATACATATTCGGAGATTACCCAAAGGTCGCGATTAAGGGTATAGTCCATGTGCTTTCGCACAGCCCCAATTTCCCGAAGGCTTGGTCTATTGTGAAAAGAAAATTAATGACATATGCTAGTGTCATCTGCGAAAGAATAGATAGGGTTAGAAGTCTAAGGTAGAAAAATAAGAAATAGGGTAAGGAAAAGAACGGAACCTTGCGGTACCCCTGAATTTATATTGAACTTGTTTGATGAGATACCATCTATAACAACTCATATAATGCGATCCCTGAGAAAGCTCGATATAAGTCGAGAGAAACTATTACCGACACCAAAAACAAGAAGTTTTGATATGAGTGCACCATGCCATACTCTATCAAACGCCTTGGAAATATCTTGAGCCACCACCTTACTTTCGCCGAAATGGTGAATGGATTGACACCATTTTTCCAAAAGGAAGGCCAGTAAGTCACCATAGAGCGTCCACTACGGAAGCCGTACTGCCGGTCACTAATTAAGCTGTTGAACTCTGTGTTACATAGGCCTTAGCAGTACAGGTTCTTTGTAAATTTCAACTGACTCTCTTCAGCTGTTCAATAGTATGGCTATTGGAGCCATAAATAAACTATTGGAGCACCCTTTAGTTTATAATTTTAAAATGTTGTCCAACTTTTAAGCGTTTGTATATAACGGTTTCGAAAATAGACCCATAAAGAATATTTGACGTCCCCTATGGGGACACTCTTTAATATTTAGATTTATTTATGAATTACTTTTTCGTATTGGCATCTACAGTGATACGCAGTTTTTTTAATTTTGAAGTGGTGCCCTTACAGCTCATAATACACGTAAGAAATATGTTTGTTGTATGAGGACTTGCTTTGATTTTAATGATTTTACAACGAGACCAATCTATAATACTAACCTTTCAAATAAAGAAAAATATTTTAAAATTGAATCAGAAATGACTGATTTCTACGAATTGATAACCTCCTTCTTTTTTTGAAGTCGGTTAAAAACCCGGCCCTTATGTTCAAATCCCATCAAAGCCTTAATTATAACGAAAAAAAGGCCTCATCATAGTGTTTTAAAACACAAGCTCGTCAGAGTAAATCTGACCTAAGTATAAAACACTAGATGAGCTAGAGAAAATTTAAATTCGCTAATCGATCAGGCATTGTTTCGAAATTTTTGCTATTGAAAACCATATCTTTTTTTAACTTTTGTTTATATTACTTCAAGTGGTTGTTGTTTATGTCAAAAATTAATGAAAAAAGTAAGAAAAATTGGTGAGCTTTCGCCTGATGCAGGAAATCTGCAGTCTTGTGCATGTGGGTATGCATGGTAAATGGGATATAAGATGCGGCATAGCCGACTTTTACTTGTTATTATTAAAAGCTTTTTCTAAGCGTCGAAAACAAATTCAACTAGTGCTTGTACTCTCTGTATGATCGCCATGAATTTCTATTAAAAAATTGGATTTTTTTTATCTTTAGGAGGGACTTTTCTCAGAAAATATTAAATAATTAATTTTTTAAATAATCTTATTTATTTTGCTGGGTTCCATTCAGATGCAATTACAAATAGACAGACATTCATTTGGACTATATTGGCCACTTCATATGATCTTTAGATAAGCATAATAAACAAAGATTTGGAAGCGTGTATATGAGTATGATATGTTGCAGTCAATTCATTGCTGTATAAGTCATAACAAAAGTCATGTCTCAAGGGTGTTTTCTTTTATTTTCTTGTGTTTCTTCTTTGTTTTTTTTTTTATATATATGTTATTACTATTTGCAAGCGGCAGCCAAGAGCAATAAATGTCTATTATAGTTCTTTGTTGTTATATTTTTTTTTTCTTATTGTGTCAGTTTTTGTTTATTTATTTGTCTGTATCGAATGAAATAAATCCTTAAGTATTTATTATTTGCCGCTTGGTTGTTTTTTTTTATTATTTTTCATTTTGTAGAGTCTTTTTTAATAAATGATTTAATAAGGGCTTTCTTTAATTGTTGAAGCAAATTTTTTTAAGGGATAAAGCAGCCAAAGTGTTTAAAAATACGAATAGCCAAATAAAGATGACATCAAACAAAAAAAGAAACAAAAAAATCTACTAAAACTCTTAAAAATTCGAAACTAGACCAAAAATTTATAGAATTGCGATAATTTCTTCACAGATGAGTGGAAAATTTATTAAATTCGTAAAAATTCAAAAACCGTTTTAATTTCTTTTTATTTAGCCTTAAGTAAAAAATTGAACATTTAAAGATGTGCCCGTTCACGTTAAGTGAAATAACTTTTTTTTCTCTTTTCACATAAAAATTCATATTAACAAACAAAACAATAATTTACAAAAATAAAAATTCGTTACAGATATGAAAGTTTTCAAAAATAACAAAAATCAAAAACACGTAAAAATATATATTTTACTGTAAATCAATTTACACTGACCGTTCAAAAACTTTCTAACAAAATGGAAACTTTGCATAAAACTCAAAAATTTCCAAAAAAAAATTAAAAAAATAATTTAATTTTGCTTAAAAAAACAAAAACCTCCAAAAGTGTGAAGCAAGTGTTATTAAAATTAACTTTATTAAAAATAAAAATATTGTTTAAGAAATATGAAGTAAAATAATTATACATTTAATGCCCGGTTTCGAAGTCGAACTAATGACACTGGCAAGATTTTAATTAAAGATAAAGTGTTAAGGAATTAACTATTGGTTAAACCATAGCCACTAGTTTACTAAAGACTGTAAATCTTTCTCAAAAATCTTTCTCAAAATCTAGTTCATTTGAACCGTATTTTTTGATGCTTCTTCTTATCAATTTTACATTACGTTACTTGTACACTTTACACTACTATAATTTTTTCAGTTTTATTTCTTCTCTTAATTAACATTTTATCGCAATTTTTTTTTAATAAGATTTTTTTTCTTGTATTTTAATAGAAAATACAAGATTCTGGTGCAGCGCAAAATCTTTAAGTACACTTTAGGACAAACCATAGTTGAAAAATGTAGTATAAATCAACTAAATTTTGTAGAAATCTACATTTCGGTGTATAAGAACAACAATAAATGAAAACACAAATTGAACATTAAACTCAATTATCATTATTTATATACGATGTTAATTTAAAACAAATTATAAAAAAAATCATAATGATTTAGATCACAATTTCATTGAAAATATCAACACGTTTTGTAATTTGTCAAAAGAATAATCAAAAATGAAAAAACCTCCTCTGAAAAAAATGAAAAAATGCTGGCAAAACGTTGAAAAAAATATGAAATAAGTTTTTTATTTGCATCAATAAAGAAAGCTGATCGAAAATAGCCCACTCTACTCAAATTAAACTCAATTATTTACTGAATTTTTAATAATAAAAAACTTCCAGAAAATGTCTTTCTATAATAAAAACAAATTAATTCTCAAAATAAAAAAAAAAGATAGGTTTTACAAAAGGAAAATTAGTCACCACGAAATAAAAGCAGAAACAAAAAATCTTAGAACTAAATATGAAAGATTTATATAAATTGCTCCAAAACAAAGCAACAACTCAAATTGCCGATATTTTACCAAAATATTAAAAAAAAACATAAATTGTAAAAAAGATACCAAACCCAATAATCGGTCGCGTGTAGCAGAATACCGTCCAATACCGTTATTGCCTTGTTTTTTTAATAAATAGTGAAAACATAATTGCCACAAGACTAGCTTGGCTTGTAGAAAAGAAAAAAGTTGTTCAGAACAGCCAAGTAGCCTTCAAGGTAAATAAGGGTTGCGATAATGCTTTTATTCATATTGACCATTAAATATCCAAAGTGCTTTCAGCCAGAAACCATGTAACCATATTATCAGTTGACTTTGAAAAACCTTTTGATTTTGAAAAGCTTATAGAATCCCACGTAATATTGAATGTCTTAAAATCCTGGTTGATTGGCGCCAAAATCTTCAATTTTGTCCAGCCTTTCTTATCTAATATACGGTTTAAAGTACGAATTAATGGACACTTGTCAGAGACATTTCCTCTAAGAAATAGAATTCTACAAGGATCCCCACTTTCAGTAGTATTATTTTAAATAGGTTTTATTAAAATAAGTAAAATCCTGGCAAAAAGTCCATCAGTTGATCACTGCCTTTGTGCGGATGATTTATATATCCTTTGCAAGAGAAAGAGTAACAATGAAACTACAACTATTTTGGAAGTAATTGGGGATTATTCCGAGACCCTGAGCAGCACAATTTCCTTACAAAAGACCAAAACTTTCACATGTGCAGAAAACACAACTATTAAACTAACGGTCAGCTTAGTCAAATATTAGATCAGAAAGACGTAACCACTAAATTATAAAATAATCGTCAGTCGTAATGGTATGTCGCAGGAAGGATTGAATAAACATCTGTAAAGGCAGTGATTATACTTCATTAATTTTAAGCTAAAGAATACCTTAGCCTTTAGTTTCTCTCCAAGCGATCAATACTAATAGAAAGTTTGTGCTAAAAACTACTTTTATTTAAAAAAAAATTGACCATTATTAATAAAAAAAAAATTAAGTTTATTTATGTATACAAATTAGTTGTAAAAATCTCATCTTTTTAAAATTAAGTAAATTATGTTAAATAATTTATTATTTTATTTTATATATTATTATGTTTAATAATTTATTATTTTTTTTAAAGAAAATTTTTTCAAAAGATCTTTTCTTTTACGTTCCATACAAACTCTTCTATTTTAAAATGAAAAAACGCATTCGTTTTTTTCTCCAAAAAAAAAAATTATGACGATTTCAAATAAAACCTCAAGCTTGTTTCTGCAAATCTATTTTATTTATTGTTCAAATTATCACAGCACAACAGTAGCAGCATCAGTGCACACTTTATTAAAAATAATCATTGTCATACAAACCCCACATTCTTATTTATTTACTAGTATTTTGTTTTATATTCATAGCATCACATCATGCTGATACAGATTTAAATGCATTTAATTAAATAGTTTAGTAGTTTATTAAGTGTAATTTAAATGATAATAAAAATAAGCAAAAAAAAACATACGTTTCAATTAAAGTTAAATCTCTAAAAATTACAGACACACATGGCAACCAAAAAAAATCTACAAAATAAATACAATTTAAAAAATACATAAAACATTTTGACGATTTGTTTAAACAAAAAAACAAAACACATTCTTATGGACGGATAATAGAGCAATTATTCGTTCTTGTGACCACACGACGTATGCATGACATTTAATTAAATCACTCATACGCCCATTTAAATAAAATAAATTATGGGCTTAAATTTATTTGCTTTTATAAACGACTAGAATTTTAATTAATTGTTAGATTTTCTAAACTTTTGTATATTTTTTTAAATTTTTTTTTTTAATTTATATTTAATATTTCAAATTCTCTTAATAAATTATGACGGAAAGTTAAGGCTTAATGTAATATTTTTATTTATTGCCCACTATCCACAAAAGTGTCACTATTTGGAAGGTTTTGCATTAAATTAATTCTCAGTGTGAATCTCTCTCTCGTTTGCATCGATTTCTGCTCAGTGAAGTTAGATCCGTTCTTAATGTTCGCATTAGTGTTCTATGCTTCTTTTCCCACTTCATTGACATTTCAAAGGTATTTCTTTAAATATCGTTTACGTTAACAACTGTCGTTTTTACCTTTTAAGTCTCTCATTAAAATTATTGAAGATTAAACTAGAAACCACATATCCTCCCATTCTGTAAATTCCTTGATACATACAAAAAAAATTACCTACAGTCGAAAAATTTATCATTAACCTAATGATGTCGACATTAAAATGAGTACAAATAATGTATAAAAGATATCAAAATAATAATTTCCGATTTTCTTAAAGTTGAATTTACCATAAATTACTTAAAAATGTTTTAGACACGAAATGGGTAGCATTAAAATTGCTTTCGTAACAATATGAAATAAAATAGAATAGAAGAGATCAAATGAAAATGCACCCTTATTACTTTAAAAGTTACAGAGCAGCCATTTTTATTTACTTTCATTTTCACTTTAAACTTCAGTTTTTTTTAATTTGCATTCAATCAATTTAGTTTTTTATTTATTAATGTTATTTTCTAGATTTCCATGCTTTTGAAAATTTAAAAATTGACAACACTGGTCTACTGTAAAAAGAAACTTTCTTTAAAAATATTAGCTTTAAAAAATAAACTTTAAATCAAAGTATATCTATATTACGAGTAAGTAGTTGCAAGTCTACAACAAATACAACGTTAGAACAACAACAGGCATTTTGTTTGTGTAAAATCATGTATTATGTCAAAAAACAGTTCAGAGACGGTAAAGTGGCTAACATTTTATCATTTTTCTAACTAAAAAATTAATATGAATTTTTCTTAATTATTATAAAAAAAAAGTAAGAGAATGACCTCTAAATGACTATATCAATGTAAATTTAAACAAAAATTCAATAAAAGGATTTTCAATGCAACTTGAGTTCGAAAAGTGTAATTTGAATATTTCGTTTACCATCCCTGATAGAACATAATAAAAATGAATAGAAACACGTAAAAAACAAGAGCAAAATAAAAACTGAAATAAATGTAAACAAATTTTGACACAATACATGATAAACACGTACACCAATAAAACTATCACCTGAACTCCTGCATGTACTTAATATAGATATACTTTGCTTTAAATCAAGGAGAATATATAAGGTTTTGGCGAATATCGAATATCGGCGAATTGTTACAAAAAGGCAACTTTTTTGTACGAGTCCGTGTCAAAAACCAGTGGTTGAGGCGGGTAAAATTAATTTTGCTTTGAAAAATATAAATCAAACCGTCAAAAAATTCAAAACAAGAATAACAATATTTAAAAAACCAAACAAAACTAAATTTAACGAAACAAAAATAGATTCTGTTTTTTTTTTCTATATTTTTATCATTTTTAATAAAAATAACATTTCAAAAAAGAAATATCATCACAAGATGTGAAATCTTCTTAACCTTGGAACGAAAAACACATTTTTGCTGGAATAATTTTAAAATTGTTCTTTTTTATTTTTTGTGTTTATATGTACATATACATACACTCTGGATCAGATGATTAGAACCACTTAAAAACACATATTAATTTATTTTTACGTAGCAACACTTGGTATTTCTTTCCATAGTTTTAAATTTTTTCTTGAAGTTTCCGAACACAATTTTGAGATATCTCCCAATGGCCTGATAAGTCATTAACTGTTATATACTTCATTTTTATTAATTTTAGTAGAAAGTAATTGTTTCTACTAGTAATTTAATGCTTAAATTAAATGCAACTACATACAAAATTGTATATTTTTTTTTTTTTAGAAAAATAGTTGTCTTAAACTCTGATCTCGTGTTGTTATTTTGGGAAACTTTAAAAAATTCTATTTACGATGGTAGTAAAGTATAGCTATCTAGAGAAAGATATGGCGTACTAAAAACGAAATTTAAGTGGTTCTAATCATTTGATCCAGAGTGTATGTACATTTGTTAATAAATAAAGAAAACACAAGAAACGAAAAACAAACCGAATTGAAAAAAAAAAAACAAAACAAACTTTGACGTTACTTCGAACAGTACTTCATGCTGATGATACCACCTGGTTATAAATTCGCCTTGCTTTAAATATCGTAAATTATTGTATATTATTTCCATAACCAAAATACAAAAAACTAAAACACTAGCAAAATTTTCTTCAAATTAAACATTCTTAACCAGCGTTATTTTTATTTTTTATTATTGAATTCACTTTTAATAAGCTCTCACAAAACAACTTAACTTTATGTATTTACCAGTAACGTTAACTTATCTTGTTTTGAAAAAAACACTGAACAGAAATAAAAAGGAGGTAAAACCGCTAAACTGAGCTGAAAACAAATTAATTTTCTTTGCTATTCAGCAAAAAGTGTAGGAACAAATAAAAGACGGTAACGACGGAACTATCTGTCGTTACTGAAAATATTTAGTCGGTATAGATTTATAAATATTTATTTTTTATTTACAAAAAAAATACTGAATTTAAATAAGTGAGTACCGTTGAGTCCTCATTTAACATGAATGTGACATTAGAAATTAATAAAAGGACCAATAAAAAATTGTAGATAAGATCGGTTTATCTTTTGAGGCCCTCAATGGGAGTGGAATTGGGATAGTTTAGGAGCTCATATTTTTACCTATTCTATTACTTTTTCAGTTTTGTTTTTAATCTTTTCATTTATTATTATTTCTTTTATTATGATCTCAAATTCTTACAAAAAAAATAAAGCCCCAAGCGTCTGTTATAATAAAAAAAAACGTGAAGACACCTGTCAAAGTTGTATTTCTTTCAATTGCTAGACGATGACGCTGCACTTTTTCAATTTGCTGTGACTTTTTACTCGCTGATTAGGTGTGGCATTTAGCTTCTCCTGATTTCTGCTTTGTGATTCTTAAACTTTATCTATTTGGTATTACTTGTGTAGTATGTACCCTTTCAATTGTGCAAAGCTGCATTTCATACATACTTTTAAAACCCAATTTTGCTCCATTATTCCAAATTCACAAATACAACTTCCCACAAATAAAATGGAAATATTCAACAGCAATTCAAGTACCAAATAGCAACCATAGTGTAAAAATTCACAAATTCACATTCTCTGAAAATTGGAAAATAAATTGAATTGAATTGATATAAAACACCTAAAAATTGAACTGACTTAAGGCATTTTTTTAAAGTAATTCTGCTAACAATCTAATGCTACTGGCCGGCAATGTCACTTTTACAGAATTCCGAACTGATGAAGTTCACAAAGAAACCGTAAATGATTATTCACTAACAACTAAACAGAAATAATACTTTAAAAATGATTTTAAAAACTATTAAAATACTCTTTTGTGTTTGAATTGTTGGGTTATTGCAGGGCGAATCAATTATTAAGTGGTAGCGGCATTCGGGCTAATGGCTATAAACTGGTAATCAATTTGCTTTGGGTTAGTATCAAGATGAACTTGGATACGTTTTAAATTTAAATAGTTTTTATAGTCAGTACTAATTAACCATTCTAAGTTAAGATTGCTTGATAGTTTATAATTTATTTTGTAAACAAAAAAAAAAAAGTTTCAAAAACTTGCAACTTTTTATTGTTCTCTCACATTTTTATGCTCCCTTTTAACTCTGACGTTTTTAGTTATTGAAGTAAGTACGTGAGCACTTTCCAAAAATTAAAGTTAATAACTCAATTTAAAATTTAATTACCCCGAGTAGGGTGTATGTCCGAAGATTTTAATAGTTGTAGTAAATATTAAGTTTTATGTTTCTGAATAATATTTAAAAAATAATGTAAATTTGGGGGTTGGTTATTTTTTTTTTTTTTTTTTTTTTTTGCCTCAATTAAATAATTTAAGTATATATCCCTTGTGATTTCAATAAGACAGTGCCATATGTCATATAGCCCGTGAGACAATCGAGTTAATGCAGGAGATAATTTCTAGTTATGTAGTCTCTTGTTTCTTTACTAAATCGTCTGATTTAACACTATTTATATTCATATACAATATTAATAAGGCCAATTATTATTATTTTTATGTTAACTGAAATTGTGGTCGCGGTTATATTTCGATACTTCGCGGTTTATATTTCGATACTTCGCCAACTCACAAACTATGCAGTATTATTTACGATATACGCACCATTAGAATTCCTTGAATAGGGTTATTATAACTCCAAAGTTTATGGAAAGAAATGCACGTCTTTGAAATAAATTTTATACTGCTCTGAATTCATGCAATCATAATTTGTTTTCCATCTTCAAAATAAGGAAAACCCTATGAAATTAAATGTTAAATGTAATGTTAAATTTTTAACACCTAAAATGCATGAAATTTAAATCACTCACACACTACATATACATGCAAACTTATGTGTGTTCAATGTTCCCATTTAAGGTATGTAGTTGTATAAACCTAAATATGTATGAAGGTATGTGCGTATGCGTAGTTGATTTTGTACGTATGTAAGATTTAATCTTTACATAAAATTTAATTAAGCGCAAATATTACACACTTTCCTTCACTCCTCTTTTATTAAAGTTATCCACTCACAATTTAACAATACAAAAGATTAAAACAGCTTAAATCTGCACTCTTAGTAACTTTATAGTTTAATATCCGTAAATAAGTGTGTGTGTGTGTGTTTCATGCATTTCTTTGTTTTACACCTAAAACATCCGTTTAGTGAAATACAATAATTCACAATAGGGGAATACTTAGTTGACTTTACTAACAATGACCTTAAATTATAAAGTAACATAACTGACTAACTGACCGATTTCTAGCAGCTCTACTGATCTGTGAGCAACCTAGAGCGTTTTTTTTCTATTTCAATCAACAATTTAAAGCAAAATTCATAAAATATTGTTGTTACTTTTACATTTATCAAGGCAATTAGTTTCTCTAAGTTATTGCGTACAGAAGTACAAGTATAACAGAAATAATTGAAACATTCTTGCCAGACCTTTCCATATAGATATAATCTAGGCGTTTAAACTCACCTTTAACTAAAAAACGCAATCAAAAAAATTGCATTTTCAATTCGTTGCTTACAAAAGAATTTATTCGCTCAATTACAAATAAAACAAATTTCAAAAAGAGGATTTCTTTTAAATGTATTTGTGCAAACAAGCGACTTCTTGTTTCACCATGGGACAGGCAGTATGTGACTAAAAATGTGACTAGAGTAGTGGAGAACATAATTAGATAGCAATAGTGAGTTAAAACAGTACCGAAACTAGTAGGAAAGAGCAAATGGGTTCTTAATGCAAGGATGGACAAGAACAACTAAAGTTGGTCCTGGGCTTCAGGAAATAGGAACGTTAGGGAGAGTGTATTACTATAAGACTCTATAATATACCCAGATCTACGGATTGAGATATATAAGGCAAACCTGCGCTTCAAAACTAACTTAAGCCCTTTAATGTTCAAACTTTACCTTAACTTAACAAATTACACTATTTAAAATGTCTTATATGTTTGAAGAGAAACAACAGGTTGCCAACAACGACACAAATATTTTTATTGGCTCAGAAATATTTTTCAATTAACAAATTTAATGCAAATGATTGATATTTAAGTAATAAAGACACAACATGTCCAATCCAAGAATATGAAAGTAATAATTACACTCGTATGTTAACTGTTATTCATAACAGTCACTACACACATATACAAAGAAAAATTTACCTTCAAAGTTAATAAAGAAATTGTAAACATAATCATTTTTAATAAGAGACGGGAATACTAGCGGTTTAATTATATGTATTAAAACAACAACTGATGTTTCAATTTGTTGAAGGCCATGAATACATTTCTGAGAGAGGAACATTTATGAACACTCAATTTAATTTTAAATTTTGATTATTTTACTCTTTTGCAGCAAAGTACCAACCAACTGAGTTTTTAACAGAAGTGGCACTTCAGGCATCAATATGTATTTAGTTATTTTTGTTACCGTTCTACATTCTTTAGAAAAGGGATAAATAAAAGATAAGACAGATGGTGAAAGGAGAAAGGTATAGCCATTTTGTTAGCGTTTTTTAATTCTCCGGAAAATATGCTATGAACAATTTCCGACAAAGGAGTCTGCGTACTGTTATGTTAATTCTTAATATGTAATTATACCATTAAACAGAAAAAACATTTAATTTTTTTGTTGCCTCAGTGGTTGAACCCTGGCCAACCAGATTTATAGTCGACGTGCTTACTACCATGACTACAGCAGCCTCTTTACGTATTTTAAAGGATATAGGCTTTTATGTGAATCTATATTAAATACGTCATTCATATACAGTATGAATTCGCCACTGCCACAATATGCCACGCCTTAAAAAGAGTATATAAAACTATAATATCAAAAAAATTCAATTTTGTAATTTCTGCGAAAGTTTTTTTATTAAAATAAAAAAATAAATAAAAAACTATCAAAAAGTTTAAAAAAAAAACTTTAAAACGGAAAGTCTTGGTATGCAAAAAAAAAAAAGATTTCGATTTAATTCTAAAAATATATATTCTTGTACTTGAGTCAAGCTTGCCAGATATTTTTTTTTTTTTTTTTTTTGCTTTCCAGGCATTAAACCACTGAAATTAAACTTTTTCAAAAACAAAATCCTACGTAAATTTTTTTGATTGCATAAAACATTTTTGTTGTTATAATTTTGAAAAAAATAAAAATTTTGTATGTTATCTCTATATATATAAAGATAAACTCAAAAACTACTAGACCGATTTTGACCAAATTTAATATGCTTGTTCTATGGGCCATGAGGACTGTTTATATATATATATATATATATATATATATATATATATATATATATATATATATATATATATATATATATATATATATATATATACTATAGGGACCGCCAGAAGTGAATTAATGTAGTTTAGTGTTCATTCAACAGATAGCGCAATATTTTCATTTTTGGTGTTTGTGCGCGATAACTTAAGACCTATATCACCGATTTCGATTAAAATTTACATGTATCTACTGTTCGCGCAGAGTGTTTCTATATGGATTGGGGATTGACTAACAGATGGAGCCAGCAAAACGAACCGGGCCCAGCTAGTAAATATACAAAAATATTCCTGAAAGTAATCCCATTTTAAATCCCCCAACCCAAAAAATTACATTTTAAAATATTAAATATCCCTTTTTTTCGTTTTTTTCGTTTATAACTGAACTTATCAATTTAAAAACAAGTTACAGTAGAAAAACAACTGCTCTAAAATCAAAAAAAAAACTGTAAATATAAATTGTAGCCCCTATAGTTTGTACCCGTAAATTTTTTCCTTTTACTAGAACAAAACGCCCTAATGTAGACGAAAATCCCCTAAAGTGGCAACACTGATTCACGTTTTAGTATGCTTTCAGAATACTTATGTATGAATAAATTCTTTCATATACTTTTTGTTGCTTTTCAAAAATGTTGTATTGCAACAAAGAAAGAAAAAAGTATTAAAAAAATTAAATGTTTAAATGAAATAAATTAGAAATGTGTGGCTTAGTGTCATGTCAACCTGGAAATTGTCAAGCATTTTTATTACACAATACTAAACAATAAAACCAACAACAAAAATCTTAAAAAAGCTGCAAAAAAAAGCAATAAATATAAGAAGATTCTAAGAGCGCATACACATCGTGTAATACTTTGTGGGAGTGCATCACAGGCTAAAGGAAAGAAGAATAAATCTTTATTGTTGATTTGAATTAAAACAAGATTACATCTGTAAGCAAAAAATATATTTGTTTGTGAGTCTAAACTATTGTTCTAATTCCAATAAAAAAGAATTCACTTATTTTCACAGTGAAAACTAAGAATTTCGGAAAAGAGGGCAAATTACAGCTTTCGATATCTACTTCTTAAGAAAACTTTGACAGATCCATATCTGTTGTGAAAATTACGTTACTATTGACAAAGCTTTCAATTTAATTTTTTTATTTGAACTGGAAAAACATAACTATCGGGATACCCTTCATTTCGCTTTAATTTTTTAACCGACTCCAAAAAATAAGGAGACTGTATATTCATCTGAATGTTGATTTTTTCTATGTTTGTGCCTGCAAAACTCAGTCATTTCTAATCCGATTTTAAAAATTGATTTCAGATTGGTCGTGTCCAAAAAACAGTTAAAAACTTTATAAATTAAAGGGTGTACCCATACAACATTCATGTTGTGTGTAGTATGATCCGTAAAGGGTACTACTTTTAAATTAAAAAAAAACTGCGTATGACCAAGGCTCCCAATAGCAAAAACTAATACAAAAATAAATCGAAAAATTAATGGGTGTCCCCATAGTTGACGAAAGTTTACCTATATCGTCCTATGTTTTGACACGATATAGACAAACTCTTGAAAATTGGTCAGAACGTCGATTGCTATAATCGTTATAATAACAAGTATAAATAATCAAAATTTTTAAGTAAAGGGTGCCCCAAATTATTTTTTTAATTTGCTGTATATGGGCATGCCTTTGAGCTGTTTTAGATAGACAATTGAAATTGTAGTAGAAAGTATAAAATTTAAATTTGGAAATTAAAGGGTGCCGCCAAACTTTTAAACTGTTATAGACTGAAAATATAAGGAACCTGTATTGCCAAGTCATCTATAAGAACAAGTGTAAAATTTGAATTTAGAAATTAAAGCGTGTTCCCATGTAACTTCACCTATATGCCCTTTACTTTTGAACTGTTATATACAAGTACTTTAAAATTAGACAGAATTTCCACTACATTGTTTGGTATTATAAGAAGTATTAAAAGTTAAAATTAAAAATTAAAGGGTGTCCTAACAGTTAATGTAAAATGAGGTATATGGACAAACGGTATAGACAGTCAGCAAAAATCTGTTTAGAAGTCGGTTTTTTCAAGAATTTTTTTACTTCTATTAGCAGACATAATAGTACGTCCACTCTACAAATTCCAAAAATTAAACCATATTCGTTAAATTATCGTCCTTTTAGAAACATCCTTAAAAAATTAAATTTAAATTTATTGTTTACAATTAATTTTTAAAGCGGACAACTACACTGTATAAATTCTAAATGTTCTTCCACAACTGTGGAAAAACTTAGTGCATATAAGCGATAATCACGTCACTATTTACATCACATAATTTTACCAAAACTGGACAAATTTGAAGTGTCCGCTAATCACAGTTCAAAAAGTATTAATACTTTTATGAATATCACGTCATTTTGCTTACAGCGGATATAGTAATACATCTTCTATAAAAATTTTATTAGTGTGACTATTACGGTTTCATACAGACGGACAGACATTGTGACAAATACAATAAGGTTACGTTTTACACGTTGTGTAAGGAACCCTATAAACTTTACCAATAATCCTTTATTTTGTATATAAAGTAAACAGAGAGTCTATTATCACAACAATATTTTTATTCTTCTTATATTTATTCTCATTTTTTATTTTTATCTCATAGTTATAAAAATACGTTGAATTTGCTTAATTTATTACACACACGAGTAACTGACATTAATAAAATACTTGCTTCTCTTTTCGTCTTATTGTTTTATGTTTCCGCACACACACACACACACACACACACACACGTACAAATATTAAAATTAAATTATAAGTGCTTTTGAGTTATTAGTTATAACTACTCTATTCTATAATAATGTGATGAATAAACTATCAGAGATGATTATCCAATAAAAGTAGCGATTTGTGAAAGTGGTTTAAGAGAAACAGTAAAAAACGTTACTAATTTATTTTTATAAAAATTTTTCTTTAATTTAACAAAATAAAAACCCTAATTAAAAAAATCATATTAACAATTAATTACTAGCTGATAGTTAATTGCTTTTTATTCTGCCAGAAGTTAGACCTAAAGCTCTTTGAGGTGGGGACTTATCAGTGAGGTGGGATTTATTCTTCCCAGGCAAAACTCCGAAAATGGAAGAATCGGTCAAGAGGTTTAGATTGGCAATATTTAAAACGTGGGAACTGTACCTTCAAGGGAAATAATAATCTCTTGGTATTGCAATGCCTGGGCTGTACAGATCTAAAAAAAATGGCAAGAAACTGATTATTGTAGAGGTGCTTGAATATTATTTAAGAAACTATTAGACAAGAATATAAAAAAGGCATCTTATAATGGACAAATTGATAATGGTAAAGGTGGCATAATGAAGGGTTTAGAATTAAAAAGATCATAAAGCTGGGTTCACCTGGTAGTACCCGGTTGCCACGGTTAACTTTCGCCTCAAAACAAGAATGTCACTTTCACTTCCCCAACATCACTGAGGACTTTTAGCTCCTCAACCAAAGCAGTTGTCATCTGCTTGTTTAACCCATGTACACAGTTTTTATTTTTTTATAACATACAGAGCTTGTTCCAAGAATATAAATTATTGAGATAGAAATTTTTTCACGCAATTTTTAGAGTGGCATGTCATGACGTCCAAGGACGTAATGTTCATCAACATAGAGACATAACCTCAATTAATATTACATGCATATTTTATGGTGTTCTATGTAAGAAATATGCAATATTTTAAAAACTGGCTTGAAGAAAATTTTTGGTAAGCGAAGCAGGAGTTGGTTATACTATAGAGGGGAAAATCATTTGGCAAGCAAAGCCGTTGTTATTTTAAGTGTTTTAAAGCGACATAATGTAAACACATATAAATATTTTCACTATATTTTCTTACCCTATACTGCCACAGTTGCCTATATTTATCCCTAAATATCTATACAGAATTTCATTCACTACTGAAGTTTATGTCATGTTTATAGCAAAATGTTCTCAATGTTAAAGTTCAAAAGTATAAAGTATATAAAAAAAGAAAAAGAGAAACATTTTATTGGAAAAAAAACATGTCACATTACTTTTGGTATACATTTTTCTATAAAACATTTTCTTTTCTTTACATATTCTTACATCGTATACATATTTATGTATCATCATAATGATCAAAATCATCATGCTCATCATTTTTGTCATATTCAATGAAAGCATCGTTGATAAGGGCAAACCTGAATATGCAACGTTCGAAAGAGTAAATTCATTTATTAACTTTTTTCTATTGAAAGTAATAAAATAATTAACAAAGCACTCTTAAATAATATAAGTACAGCTTATTATCTTATGACATTATAATATGCAGACCTTAAAATAAAAGTAAAATTGTGCAAATATGAAAACAAAATTTTTTATGAACAAACTGCACATAATTCAAACTTAAACAGCCAGAAGAGTGAAAGATTAAAATAAATTTAAAACGTTTTGAAAAAAAACTCGAAAAGTATTTGTTTTGTTTCCATTAAACGTTTGCGTATTGTTTATTTTCATACACTGCCCTTTATAGATTACTTGCAAGTACTGCAAATTATTAAAGCCTGAGAGCTTTTCTTAAGTAAATAGCGTATTTATGAATTTTAGTGCAAAAAAAGTTCAGAAAGTTTTTATTTTTTGGAAATTGATAAACTTTCAAAAATGTATTAACTAAGACTCTTAATTTTTTCTCCAATATTTTTTTGCAATAGAAAAACTTCTCGATTCAATTTACCCTTGAAACTTTTTGATATAGAACAGTTAGCAAAATATTACATTTAGCAACTTGCTAATAGCCAGCATGAAACTTTATTTTTTACACTTGAAGAAATTTTCTACGCCAAAAATCATTGCAAACTCTCTTGATAAAAATTTATATAAACAAGAGTATCGCGCTTCCAAAGTTTTACGGCATCGGTAGCAAGCGCAATAACTATCACCGGTACTTTTTAATTGGTACCGTTAACCGTTAAAATATTGATATAAAAAATATCTTAAATTCAAATAAAACTACAATGTTTTAAATAAACTACTACTAAGTGCTATTTAGTCGCGGCATTAATTTCAAATACTAAGTGAGGCTAAGTTACGCTTGTTAATCTAGAAAGCGGCCAGACTTTGATGTGTGTATTTTCTTTTATTTTTAAACAAACGTTTTTTTATTTCCTTTCTTCATTAACAATCCGCCATTATAGCTATGTTTTTTCGCTGGTAACTTTTTGCAATGCTGAAAGCGCGATGTTGGCAGCACAAAATCAAACTTATAAAGAATGCTTGATGGGTCATAAAGCATGTGTACATCAAACACATCCAAACATATTAAAATTACAAGCCCTCAGATTTAAAATTTTTAATTATAAAAGAAATGATTTCTAAATAAAAAAAAATAAAAAATCTAAATAAAATACTTTTGTTTTTTATATTAAAAATCAGCTGTTTTATAATATCCCAAACACTTACTTTGTAGCAAGAAATGATACAATACTTTTAAACATGAAAATATGCTATCAAGAATGAAATCCACTAATGGTTTGCTTAAATGTAACAAAATTAACTTTCATGAAGTTAGCTGTGTTGGTCTTGCAAAATAAGTATTTTTAAAGCCCGATTAAACTAACGAAAAGGTTAACTGTCAAACGAACTATCATACTGTGCATACTTTTTAACATTTATAATTAGTATACTCTTACTAATAAATGATTTTTTATAATGCACATTTAGCAAGCCATCCATCGAACTGTGAAAATATGAAAATGTACTCACGAAATGATAAAGTGAATATTGCTGCTATAAACGAAAGTTATAAACAAGATGCAAGTTTATCGATTATTCGTAACTAGCAGGAATTAATACTTTATTCGTTCAAGACGATATTTTCATTTAATGCCTTTCTTTCACCGATTGTGCTCTAAAGTAGTTGAAAATTGATTTAAAGTTTTTGGCTCGGTGGTCATATGCCAGAAGTCAGTTTAAAATGTTAAAGCCTAATTTTCTAGATGAAAATTACATTTTTTGCTTGATATTTTAATATTTTAAGTTCTATCGGCCTGTAAAACACCCTATATATTTGTACTGGGATTGCTGTATCTGCAAGATTTTTAAGAGTATTGTAAATAAATAATTCATTTTTAATGAAATAGTTCGATTAAGTTACAACTTTTAAAATTTACTGGATTAATTTTTCATTAAAACAATTATTGAATAATTCTCAAAGCAGATATCGAACCTTAGTTACTCCAAATTTAAAAACCTGAAAGTATTTATAGAACTTG
Organism: Gymnosoma rotundatum; assembly: GCA_916610165.2. Lineage (NCBI taxonomy): Eukaryota > Metazoa > Arthropoda > Insecta > Diptera > Tachinidae > Gymnosoma > Gymnosoma rotundatum. Next base: position 80,117,010 of record OU744340.1, read on the forward strand.
TATAGAAAATAATACTAAAGTTCTATCAAACATAAAACGAATCTGTTCTTTTACAACGTTGCTTGCTTTAAGACTGCTACTATTAAATACATCCATACAAAAACAACAACAAGCAAAATTTGTAATTTAAACAACATTGAAGGCCAATAACAAATAAAACACATACACAATAACATAACATGTATCTGTATCTTGAACAATTCATAAAACATTTGTATTTATGCTGCACATATTTATTAACAAGTGCATTTTTTATTTATGTCTATCTATTGTTGTTGGGTAAGTACCCTGTAAGTCGCGTGATTATATGCGGGGAAAAATGTTAATTGTAGAAAATGAATATGATTTTGTTGAAGCTACGTTGAATATAAGTCGAAATTGAGGGCTTTTTAGCGCGAGAAGCAAAAATGGAACAACTCACTAAATTAATGAACGAGAGGAAACAAACCAGAATTTGCCATGGAAGGAAATGTAAAGTCATATAACTACTGTGCAGTTGAGTAGATACCGCACATTGGTTAATGTTCATAGAACGAGCAGCTAAAAATAGAAGAAGTTGTCGAAGGACAATGAAACTTGGCATATTTCGTTTGAGTCAAAAAAAAATGGAATGAATGAAATGAAATGAAAATTGAATTTTGACCTACGTAATTGCTTTTTAGCAAAAAGCATTTTTCAGCACTCAAAATCATTTGTATGAAATTTAACAAAATAACCGCCCACTTTTACGCCAACTTCCCATACAACTTGTATAGAAAAAGTGACAACTCCTTTGATTTTTAATGCATCAACTTAATTTTTATAAAAAATAAATATTATAATTTTAGACTGGGCTCCTAAAATTATATACATCAACCGCCCACTTTTACGCCCATCTCTATTAGAAAAAATAAATAGAAAAAACATGTAGAAATAATTTAAGCATAGTCTTTTAATTAATTTTTTAATTTATTATTCAAGCACAAGGTCTTTTATTTTTTATTTTTTCAATATTTCGCTACTCCCTTGTGTAGCATCATCAGGACAAAGAAATATTTATTTGAACACAAAAAAATAACAACAAAAAAAATATAATTTATTATATTATGCTAATATCCCATAACATTTTTAAATAAAATGCAATTTATTTGTTGGTTGGTTCTAAAAATTTGGATAAAGGTTTCCTGACGAGCTGGCTTAAGCAACCGGCGAAATACGTATAGATACCTGTTTTTCCAACCAACAAATAAATTGCATTTTTATTTAAAAATGTTATGGGATATTAGCATAATATAATAAATAATATTATAAAAATTCCCAAAATAATTTTTAAAATAAAATGTATATGCAATTGCTTGTGCAAACTGTTGGCATCACTGTTGTTTTTTTTTTCTCTTGAGAAATTAAAAAATAACTGTGTTGTTTTTATTTTTAATACGCCTTACGTCTGCATTAAGAGTCGGCATGTAACCAACCCAACGCAGAAGGGAATGTAAGCAAAAATAAAAACGTGGTTTGTTTGTTGGTCATTTTTTGTTAAAGCCTTAACATTTCTGTATTGGCTTCTTAAATAACTCTCATGTTGTTTTTGAAGTTTTTATACTTAAAGGAAATGTTTTTGGTTTTTCTAAAAATTTGGATAAAGGTTTCCTGATGAGCTGGCTTAAGCAACCGGCGAAATACGTATAGATACCTGCTTTTCCAACCAACAAATAAATTGCATTTTTATTTAAAAATGTTATGGGATATTAGCATAATATAATAAATAATATTATAAAAATTCCCAAAATAATTAAAAAAAAAAAAAATATATATATATATATAGTCTTTTAATAATTTTTTAACTTCATTTTTGTACTCCAATTTTTTTATTTGCAGCTTTGAGCGAAATCTATTTACAAATGGGTCTGAAGACAATAAAATATATGCATATGCCATCTATCTTTGAACTTTGTCAAAAAAAATTTTTTTAAATCTTCATTACTATTTGCAATGACTTCAATAGTAACATCAATATCACTGTTGGCATTAATTATTATTCTCAAATATTTAAATAAAAAGTTGTTAAATTTTCTATAATTAATCAAATAAAATCTTGATATTACTTAATAATGCACCTCTTATCACAATGAAATATATAACTATTAACTCTATTGGCTAGTATGTACATATAAAGAATATGGTAACAACAACTTCGTTACTTTACCACTTTATAGTTTCTACTCGTACTATTTTATTTTTTTTTTTTTTTTTTTTTTTGAGGAGCAGGTAGGAGCAGCTGATTTTTTTTAACTTTTAGCTGAGACTTCAAGCTATAATTTGACATCTTTCGTTAAACACCGCTCCACAGTAGTCCACTGAAATTAATGAACATAAAAATTTTGATCTCGTTTGTATTTTGTTCCACTAAATTTTTTATATTACACTGCTTTCAATTTTTTTTAATGCAAGTCTCATCTATGACAATCTTCATTTGCGAAAATATATATAAGAAAGTCAAATGATAAGTTTACTATGATTGTACCAAGAGATTGAATATACAGTGAATTTGCATTTTGAACAAGCGAACATATATTAACTTCGAGCGTGTCTGTCCAAACAAATAATAAATATATCTGACAAGAATATACGAGTACCAAAAAATTATCCAAATCGACGAACATGGAAAAAAATTAATTTTGAACACTCTTCCACCTACGTGTCGCGGCACACAGCATGAGGTACCACTTTGTTACCCTTTTTCCATGTATAATTGTTTTTTAGGAACATTTTTTTACAAATTGTTATCTCCCAAAACATAAATTAATGAAAGTAAGATACATATTGGAACACGTAACTTTGCACGTAACAATATTTTTTGATTATTTAAATTGAAATTCGTCTAGTGTTTAAGTCAGCAAAGATGTAATTATTTTTCTACAATGTTTTGAATTTTGCTCGCTCACTACAATAAAACATCCAAAAATTTTATTAATATTTTAAAAGGTAGATCAGGATATCGAAAAATAGAACAATTTTAACTAAAAAATGCTCATAGTTCGATACTAATAAAACATAAGCTTGAAGATTAAAGCATCGTTAAGACCATACATGTACATACGTATAATTTTCTAAAAACAAAACAAAAATTTAAGACATGCCAAGTATTAGAAAAATTTTTTAGGTGCGAGGTACCCAACTTTGAGATGAGAGGATGGTAGCCAGCTTTAAAACTTACGCTCAGATACTCCTCTGCTATGCTCTGTGCAAAAATTGCATTTCTTGAATAAAAAAAATGGCAGGAAACAACTGTATGTAGGTTGGATCAAATGGTGGGCAAGAATACGAATGAATGAATTAGATACAATCGATATCAGATGGTCACGATGGCGAATTCATTAACATTCGCCGAAAACGCCAAATGTCAAACACCATATATTTTTGAACCTAAGGCGAATTAAATAATAGGTGGCTGCACGGCTAGAAAAGCAAAAATTTTATTTTATAAAAATTAAATTTTTTACTTTTTCATATTATTAAAAAATAAAATTGTTTTAAATTATTTTAAAATTTTGACAACACCGTTGAACATAAACAAAAATCAGCTGAGCTATTACGACCTGCAAATTATTCGCCTTGTTAGAACCTTTTGAAAATTTGAGTTAAAACTCGTAAACACTTTAGGTTTGTGAAAATAATTGATAACGCACATAGCGTTAGTTAAAAATAAAACCTTTAGCCTATTTTACTTCTAATCGCTACTAATTTTATCAGCAAAAATTGTTACAGCTCACAAACAAGCAAAAGCAACCCTGATCTTATTTGTAATACCATGAAATTGCATTTAATTGAATTTGTCACATAAAGCTTTTTCAATAAACTGTCGGGTTTATAGGTACATAAGTACTCCTATGTGCATTTGTATGCGTTTGTGTGTTATTTTTTCATATTTCAATATTTTACAAACAAAAAAAAATGGTTTCCTGTTTGTGTGTGACGAATCTCATCAGGGACTGGTTGTATTGTATTTACAATTTCAGTTGTTATTTTATTTATTGTTTATCCAAACATACACTCCCACTATAACGAATGCATCCAATGCTTTGTTACTGAAAACGTTGCTTTCATATTTTTTACAATCACTCAAGATTATTTAAAGTTTCTGGGAAAAGGCTCGAAAAATAGAAGCCTTTTGCTGGAGCATATTGTAAAGAATCTATTTTTTTTTTTTTTTGTTTGTTAACTTGACTTAAAATAAAATCAACCTAGAATTATATACCTACAGAAGTAATTATGTGTGTATGTAAGTATAATGCATGTATAGACATACATACATACATACATACATAACTCCGCCAGAGAAAGAGTAAAAAAATCCAGCATGTTGGATTTGGGATTTGTAATGTGATATGTGATATGTATTTAGTTAGTATTTTGTTAAAATGTCAGATAAATCACGTTTTACAATATTAAAGTATTCAAAGGGAAAAAAATGATGAAAAGAATATAAAAACCTTCAAAGGGGTGGCAACAAATTCAAGGCAATGGTAAAAATTGTATCTATTGTCAAGTTAAATAAATTTATAAAAGAAATCAAATGATATTGTTGATATTTTTAACTCTTTAAGAATAACACACTTCAACTTTGAACATAAAACTCAACGAGAACTTGTTTAATGTTTAGATAAACATTTTTTATTCTCTGAGTTATAACAACTTCCAGTTCATAAATTTATTTGCTTCCCAGTACAGATTGAGTTTTTCATGAAACTTTTGCACTCATCGGTGATGTCAATTTAGCTCTTTTCATGGCATTTTTAGCTCTTTTTGATTACCGCTGACGCGTATATTTTCTTTTTAGCTCCTTTTCAAAAAAGAGGTACTTTTTATTTTTTTAAACAACGCTTTTGGCACTTCTTGTATCTTTATAACTTTAAATTATTTTTCCCGTTTTATACTTTAATAATTCGTATTTTTTAGGTTTCACTTTAAATTTCTATACATTAGCTTGCGTTTTTTATTATTATTTGCAAAAAGGCCACGACTGATTATTTTACACAATCGAACGATTCGTTTATAAGAAAATCTGATGGAAATATGTCCTTCTTTGTCAAATCACACTGTCAGACAAGAAAGATGCAAGTCATAATGCAACTCCGATCGTACAGAAATCATTATTTTATGAAATTTTTTAAAAGATTAGCAAATCAGAAGCATTTGTCTAATACAGCAATCACTCCAGACTCCATGATGGGAAAAGATGGGAGATCGACATTTACCATACTGCAGTCTGAAATCACTACAGTTAAGAGCAAGGGCTGGTGCTATCATGTAACTCAATGATAGTAAGTAAATTAGAAAACGGTTGACTATAATCATTGAGGATGGTCCTTTTCTGATGGTCCTTGAAATCGCATATTATATTGTTACGAAAATAAGATCTGGCAACCCCTATTGTTGTTATCCGTATGTGCTTGGCGAAAAACGGTGGTGAATGAGTTACTTCCATTAACTAACATATATGATGAGCAACCTGAATGCCTGCAGTGGAATGCTGCGTTCTGTACAATAGAAGATCATGAGTTCGAGCCCACCTTCGGAAATGCGTACAATGAAAAATAACAATTGGGAAAATGCAATTAAAAATTGAGAAGTGCCAGTACAAACCTCCCGGAAAGAAAAACCCATGGCATGATAATAATGTAAAGACGTCTAATTTAAAGTTAGAGCAGCAATAAAAATTGTCTAGACGCCCTTTACAATAAGAATAAGAGGTATTAAAGCTGCTAGCGCGAGGAAGTAACAGCATAACATTAGTGTGCGGTAGAAGCGTTTTGTGGCTATTAGATTAAAGTGGATGACTGGCTAGGATGAAAGGCGTAGTGGAGTAGTCTGTGGATAGTTAAGGCAACTAAACATCAAGTTGTTCATATCTCCCCTGAGTAACACAGTAGTGTAGCGTGGATGGCTGCGTTTTTCATAACGCTTGTTTAGTAAATACGAGACCATAGGATTCACAAGACCGTAGGATCAAGAAGTTTAGCCAGATTAAGCCACAAAGTAAGAATACAGTGGTATTTGCATTAAAAACGAATCCGTACGTTTGTGTTATAAAAAGGGAAAAACGTAAGAATTAATTTTTTGCAATGTTTCATAAGAGTACAATGGCATAGAAATTATTACTCTTGTAAAAGTATTTTTTCTCAAAAAAATTATTTTATTTTAAAAGTATACTTTTAAAAAATATATGAACCTAATATAAGAAAAACATATTGCTTACATAAACATTTTATGTATTAAAATGCTAAAATCAAGAACATCAGGATTAAAAAACATGATGTTTTATAAAATACCCTTGCATAGAAATTTATTTCTATCACTTTCAACATATGTTGCTTTTGAGAAAAAAATATAAAAAAAATAATATTAAATTAACAATAGCAAACTTTTTTAAACTTATAACGAATATTTTAGTGCCGCCTGCGGTGCTCTAATTTTTGATTGTGGCAAAAAAAAAGGGGAGGAATGTTGTAAACCAATTACAAGCATCAGACATTTAAAAAGAAGCAACAATTTTATTATTATTTACATAACATGAATTAAACGTTTTGAAATTGCAAATAAAAAAGGGGGAAAAGCAATTGTTGTTACCTTCATTTGCTATTGTATTTTCCTATTTTGCTGTTTGTTTGCATTCGATGGATGAATACGAGTAACAAATGTAAATGTAGATACAAATTTAACCATGAAGTTAAATAAATGTTTAAGTGTTACAAAGTCATTACTATGGTCTCTGTTACAGTGTTTGATTATTGTTGTGTGTTGTTGTTGTTGTTGTTCTTTACATGCACGTGTGTAATGGAACGAAGTTTGAAGTTTCAAAACATTCATTTACTGGTTCAATGTAAATGGAATGAGAGGGAATTAAACGTCATAATATCGAAACACATCTTAAAGTTTCAAGTTCAACAAACAACAATTGCTAAAATAAAGGGTTGATTTAATGGCGCGAAAGAATATAATGAAATGAAAAAGCTTTTCTAGACAGTTTTAAGGCCCTTTAAGAAATTGTATGAGATTTTAGTTTTTTTTTTTTTTTAATGTGAAAGCAAAAGAAGTCTTACAAAGTTTTCTTTTTATTATTTTTACAAGACAAGAAACACCGGAATAAAAAAAGTTGTTCTTACTATTTTTAAATCTTATGGATAATTTCTTTTGCTTGTTGTAGTTTTATAAGCTTATAAAGCTTGTGTTTTTACAACAAATACAGTTTTAAGTATTTTTTCACAATTTCCTAATTTTAAAACAATAGCGATCATTATTTCAACGTTATTATGTAAGGAATGAAAAAAATGTAAAGAACGTATAAACGTAGCTGCGTATCTGCGTATTATGTTTGTAAAAATGCGGAAAAAATTACAATACACTCTATTTTTTTTACTTATACATTGTTTTACCTTTTTCTCTGCTTCTAACGAAATTTCAAAAAATGAAATTTGCTGAAAGTAAAATGGCAAACAGCCAATTAATGTGACAGCCCAACTATAATGTGCTTAAGTTAGCTTAAGCAAATATCAAAAATCCCATCAAATGCTTAAGCAAACCATTAAAAATATTAGTTGACTAAAATGTTCTTAAATGAACTTTGTAATTAATTTTCCACAGTTGCGCATTATTTTTATTTATATCGTGCTTTTGAAAAAATTATTTCTTTATATTCAAATATCTCTTTTTAAGCCGTTTTAATGAAGTTTGAAACACGGATAGATACGTATCCTCATGGACAAAAGAAAATTTTAATACGTCAATCAATCAAATATCGAAGATTTTGCTATTGAAAATCATACACATTACCTTCGAGGCAGCGGGCAAAACACTACGCCTGCTTCTAGTTTTTCTATATCACTTGCAGCAATGAAGTAACACCAATTAAAAAAACTTATATGGGATGATAGAGAATGAAAAAATAAAATAAAAAACATCACGTGATAAAATTTGAGCCTGCACAAATTTTCCAAGTTATTTTTAAATTCACTAAACAAATCGTTCATTATATATATTCATTCATTTTAATTCAAATATCGAAAGTGAAATAATTTTTGCAATTCGTTCAAAAAAAGAAAAAAAAGGAATGTTGTTTTTTATATTTGTGTCTCCATAATTCATTAATTTCTGTATCGTTTTTGAGTATTTCTTATTTATTGTATTATTGTAATTAAAAGGTGTTTCCATATAACATACATATTCGATGTGTATTATGTACCGTAAAGGGCACCTCTTTAAAATTAAAAAAAACTGCATATGACTATAGCTCCCAATGGCAAAAAGAAATACAAAAATAAATCAAAAAACTCAAGGGTGTCCCCATAGGTGATGTAAATTGACCTATATGCGCCTATCGTTTGTACCGTTATAGACAAACGTTTGCAAATTGGACAGAATGTCAATTGCTATGACCGTTTTAGTAACAAATATTAATATATCAAATTATGAAATAAAGGGTGCCCCAATAGTTCATTTGTTTTGATGTATAAAGCCATGCTTTTGAAAAGTTGTAGACAGACGCTTTAACGAACCTGTACTGCCAGCTCCGCTATAAAAACAAGTATAAAACTTGGATTTAGAAATTAAAGAGTGTTCCAAAAGTTGATGTAATTTAATGTATGTGGCCAAACTTTTTAACCGTTATTGACACCAGCTGAATCTTACAAAAGACCTGTACCGCTTAGTCCGCTAAAACTACAAGTTTATAATTTTAATTTAGAAACTAAAGGGTGTTTCCAAAATTAATGTAATTTTACCCATATGGCCGTATCTCTTGAAGCGTTATACACAAAGATTTAAAAATTAGACAGAATGTTTACTACTTTGTTTGGTATAATAAGAATTCTAAATATTTTATATTATAAATTAAAGCGCTATTAAAGTGCTAAGTCTGCTATAAGAAATATAAAGCTTGAATATGGAATATATAAGGTCCATACTTTTGAAGCGTTTTAGACAAACAAATGAAATCTGCTTCGATCAGTTTTTTTCACAAGAATTACATTAAATGAAATTCAATAACAACTTAAATTTGTTAGTTCCTATTTATCAATTTACGTAATAAACAACGAGACAGGTAATAAATAACCTATCGAGATCGGGATTAAAAACTTTCGTAAAAATTATGAAAACTTTTTACAAATACACATAAAAGAAAAAATGCTCTGACTTTCCAATTGTTTATGAACAACTCTTTACAACACCGCTCATTAAAATTTTGATACTTTGATAACAAAAATACAATTCTAAATGAACCTTAGTACAACTGAAACAAAAAATGAGCTTTAAAATTTTTTTTTATAAATATGAATGACATTGAACAGTGCACTATAAACGCTTAACAAAATGACCGGATCGCTTTTTTTAGATGTGTGATTCGTTCAATTATACTCGTTCGTTTATAAACGACATCACTCTACTTTGCATTTAACTTTGAACTTGTGCAAATGGATTTTTAGTTATTTAAATATGCACCTTTCCGTAAAATATTTATGATTTAACAATATTTCCTTTTTGTAAGTTAAAATTTTTTTGTTATTTTATTTGGTTAACTTTTATGTTTACCAAAGCATCAAAATTGAAAAATTAAATTTTTTACGTCCACACTACTACACACTTTTTTACACATGTACATTTATACGAACATACATCAAAGAAAAAAGTCTATTTTAAAAACACTCACATATGTATGTAAACGTATATATGTATTTATGTGTATGTATGTAAGTATGTATACATTTTTAAATTTGTAAATAAATGACTGTATTCTCAGTGATATGTTTACACAACCATGAAATTTGTTTTTCGGTGTTACGCCCAGCCAAACAGCTTTCTTAGAATGTTTCCCATTTTTAAAAGCATTACATCTAAATCATTATGAACTTGTACGTTTGGCATCTGTCTGTGTATCAGTCAGTATATCAGCTATATTTTCGTTTTAGTCCTTAAACTGATTTCATAATAATAATAATTTGCCGGCATCATGTAATTAACACATTACTTGGGGTAAACATTTGACACAGACAAACACACACACTGACATTTAAGCACAGCCAAATAAGCACAGGCTTGCGACATCATTATTTATTCAGAAAATTAACTTGGTTGAATATTAGTTTTGAAAAAGGAGGTGGTCAAAAATACAAATCGTTATCAGAGAATGCTAATCATCGTGTGCAAATAAAATAAATGACATTTAAAAGAAATTTCTTGGATTTTGTGTGAACTTCGTCTAACCGAGTTAATATTGACTGATTATAAATTATTCCTCGTACTCGAATTTATTAAAAAAAAAACGCTGGTTTAATAGATGGTGCACAACCTAAGGTAGATAGAAAGCTGAGGACGGTTGTAGCAATGCAGACAGTGCTGTAATAATCTTCCTATTTAACAAAAAAATCACAACCCAAAATAAAAATAAATGCTCTTTTTTTCAATCCAATATTATTGACGGATTATATTGCAAAATGAAATTTATTGTTAATGTATAACCAACGGCGAATAATATATCATTTAAAAATGATTTCATTTTAAATAAAATATAATTAGTAAACGCGAACTTGAAAGGTTTCACATCTATTGTATATTTAGTATGTCAGTCCGTTTATTTTCACAGCAGTAGTATTTTTGGCCGATACTATAACAAATAATAAAACTATCTTGGAAATTAAGGGTGTCCCCACAGAGATGTTAATTCTACGTATAAGAACTCTTAAAATTTACACAATGTAGGGCCACACATTAAATTAAATAAGAAGTGTAAAAAATAAAATTATAACTCAAAGGGTGTACCCCTAAAATAACTGACAACCAAGTAAACTGTCTTATCTTATATATTAAAATCTCGTATAGCGATGTTTGTGGGCGTACTTCTCTAAAACGAAATTGTTTATGTTTATTTGGCAGATACGAAAATATACCGTTTCGCTGAATGTTCAAGGTTGGCCTATCCAGGAAAAATTTATATTTTTTAGAGATATATTTTTTTTATTTTGGCATAAAAAACATTTATAATCCCAAATTTTGACCAGTTTTGTTCGGGTGTCCTCCGTATAGGGATATTTTATGCTTACATTAAGGATTGATAATATCAATAGTTTTTTTTTTTTTGCTGACTATCGAAGGTTTTTCCAATAGCGATAGTATCAGATAGCGATAGTTTCCAGAATTGGCTCTTAAAATATTTTGACAGTATCGATAGTTTTCATGTGAACTATCGAAACTATAGTATCGATTTTGCACAAAATTTTAATTTGTGACAACCTAGTATTTTTTTTTTTTTCTCCAATATGATAAATCGAAAAATAGTACTTTATAATCGCGAATATCCTAAACTTGCTCATTGCAGCTTTTAAGTCATAAGTAACTTATTAGATGAAGCTAGTTCTTTTTGAAGCGTTTTAGCATTTCTTAATTCATTATTTTATATCAAATTAGGATGAATTTTGCTTATCACACATTATAGATTTTGTATACCCTTCACCGCAAAAAGTGTAAAAAGGGTATATATAAGTTTGTCATTCCGTGTGTAATTTCTACAAGAACCATTTCCAACCCCATAAAGTATATATATTCTGAGTTCTTATGCATAGCGAAGTCGATTGAGCGATATCCGAGTTCTGATTGAAATCAATTTTGCCAAGGCACTAGATGAGCTAAAGAAAATTTAAATACGCCAATCGTCAGACATAGTTTCGAAAATATTGCTACTGAGAATCAGTAAGATCGATCCATATCCTTCGAAGCATCGGGGAATACACCACTTCTACCTCTAATTTTTCCATATCTTTTTAAACAAATTTAGTTAAGTGAAGTAACTCCAATCAAAAACAAATATATGATGCGATAGAGAATTAAAAAATATAAAAAATAAAACATTAAGTGAAAAAACTGGTGCTCGCCCATACTTTTCGAGTTATGGGCCTTTCGATAGAAAAGTACCATTGTGCACTATATATTTTGTTACGTTTTTTCCTATTTGAAGAAACGTACGGATTCTTTTGATTGCAAATACCACAGTGGCTCATTATAAATTCTATATTCTAACTTTGTGACTTTATCTGGCTATACTTCTTGATCCTATGGTCTTGTGAATCCCATGGTCTCGTATTTACTAAACATGCGGTATTATTATAAACGCAGCCATCCACGCTACACTACTGGGTTACTCCGGCGAGACATGAACTACTCGATGCCTTGTTTAGTAACCTCAACCATCCACAGACATCTCCACTACTCCTTTTATCCAAGCCAGTCATCCATCCTCTGTAATCCAATAGCCACAACACACATCTGCCATGCACTGTTGTTATGCTGTTACACATCCCTGCGCTATCCTTACTTTTTATTATAAAGGGCTTCTTGACAATTATTTATTACTCTTATATTAAATTGGACGTCTCCACTAAATATCTGCCATGGCTTTACAACACAATAATTGTCTTTTGCCTCTCGGGAGGTTTATACTGCTGTTTTATTAGTTTAAAATTGCTTTACAACAATTATTATTTTCTGTTGTACGCATGTCTGAACGCGGGATCGAACTCAGGACCTCCTGTTTTGCAGCACGCACCTCTACCAACGCAGCCATTGAGGCTGCTCGATTTTCGTTAGCTAATTGTGGTATTATTCTATACACACAATTAGTTGAATTTACCTATTCACCACGATCATACGGAAACAACAACAGGGGTTGCCAGATCTTGCTTTCGTAACAATATCAATATGGGTACTATTTAAAAGCTTTTGAAGAGATGTTTCAGAAAACACTAAAATTACCTTTTTATGTAAAATTATATACAGTACTTAATTTTTTTTTTTTTTTTATTATTTTTTAATTCTCTGTCACCCTAATATTTGTTTTTTTATTGTGAGTTAGCATACTAAACTAGATTTATATACATGGTGAAGGGTATATAAGATTCGACATTGACGAATATAGCACTCCTAAGGCCTAACTTAATGTGCATAAGCTAGCTTTAGCTTATGTCAAAAATCCAACGAAAAGCCTGTCAAATGCTTAGGTACTATATTAAAGATATTTAGGTGACTGCAATGTATTTACATAAATTTTGTAACTTATTTGCCACAGTTGCATATTTATGTTTAATTCGTACTTTTGCCAATTTCTATATAAATAAACTAAATTTTAAAGAAGATATTTTATATATTTAATAACATTTACATGCACATTTACATTTTTTGGTTCATGTTCTAAGATAAATTTTCATAAAAAATATTACAAGTTATTTTCTCTTTTGGGTTTGTGGCCAACCATACTAAAAAATGCAACGGTGTTCATCGCTGTAATCGTATACATATGTGTATATATACAAATTTAATTTAAATTTATTATATTTGTTAAAAATTCGCCAGAAACAAAAATTTTTTTTCTACAGTTTTTATTAATTAAAAACTAAAACTAAATGTATAACACAGAGCACAATCAGCTGTTTCCGTACTGAAAGTGCGATCAGTCACATTTAACGAGACTTGACGAAAAGTTATCTTATGTACATTATAGTGAACCACATATAATTTAATGTATTTGCACAGTTGTTTAAATTTGCTTAAGTTATTTTATGCACATTATAGTTGGGTCTTTACTTGTTTTGTAAGCCGTCGACGTAATACGTGTATTTGCTAACTGTTTATTTTCCTTTTCTGTTATCTCTAGAATTATCTTTGCATCGAAATTTTGCTTTGTGAAATTCGCTTTCACTAAGAAGAGATTTTTAAAATCAAATTGTCCAGGGTTTCGAATAAAGGGTACATTCGGAACTAATAAATTGGGCAGGTGTTCAGTATTACTTTGATATTAGTACCCCTAATTAGTAAAAACAGGGAAAATGTCTTAAATAAAATAAATTATTTTTGGACTTTTAAATTTGATAAGATATCCAATTACCGCCTATATTTCTAGGGAGAGATGAGCCACATCTTCAAAAAATTAAATCTACCATAGAATGTTTTTCCTTCTGATGGAATTTCTGATACATGACACAATTTTTCTCTTCGTTAAATAGTGTACCAGAAAAATTTTCCAGATTAACACCATCCATTTTTTGATGCAAATTATTTTCATTTTTCATTTTTAGCATTTCGCTGAAATGCGTTATTTTTAACAAAACATAAGCAACAGTAACATCCCCACAAAATTCAAGTCATGCCACATTGCTTACCTCTCTTCCTTCACCGCCAAACAAAAATTTCATGATAGTTTCATGAAAAATATCATAGTGTAAATTACCTCTATGTATAAAAAGAAATTGTATTCAAAGTTGGACAACGCTGTACACACAAATTGAGAATTCTTAATAACTTTTCATATCTTGCTTTTCTAATGCTCCAGTTTAAGCCATCCAAATGCCACTTACATTGGCTGCAAAAATAAAACACTAAACAATATTGAAACAAGAAAAACGTGCAAATGAAATAATATTAATGAGTTTTTGCAATTTGTCTTCGAGACATTCGTATAATTGCCTTAGACACACAATATTGGTGTGAGTTTGAAATAGAGTATTTTCGAGTATGTGTGAGTAAAAGAATTAATTTTAAATCGTCTCGTCCTTAATAACAATATTAAGACAATAATTATAATTAAAGAGATCTGTTAAGTAAGAGGCCAGTTGTAAAAGCAAACGAAAAAGTAATAAAACCCATTAAAAAACGAAACTTTTTATTACAACTTAACTTTAAATTCAATCTACTTTTTTGCTCGTTATTAAATAGAAAGAAAAAAATTATTACTAACCCAGTGCCCGGTGCATTTATAAGTCTATTTCAATTAGCAGCACTTGAAATGTTTACACAACTTTACCACCACGGAACTTTTGCCTTAAAAACATGTATTTTTTTCTTTTGTTTTTGTGGTAGAGTATTATCCTTTGCAATTTATTCGTTCGTACGTTTGTTTGTTCGACATATAAATAAATAATAAATTGAAACTTAACTGTGAATAAAGGGCCGTTAAATATTGTATAGAGCCTATCTGTTTTAAATATTGTAATGTATTGTACAGATGTATGTGTACGATTAACTGCATAGTATATTGACTGTCTGACTGACTGACTGAGTGACTAGTTGTTTGCCTAACCGAATCTATGAATGAATGACATGCATGGCTTAAGTACATTGACTTTACCGGGCGAGAACTTTACTAGTATTGACTGCTGTTGTTGCAAGGCTCATTCATTTAACAACAATGTCGTTTCTTCCTTTATTTTAATATCACTTTGGCGAACGTACGTTGACATGAATTTTACAAAGTCATATTAAAAAATCATTACTCTTAAATGGGCTTTGCGGTTCAATAAACTGTCTCCTATGCATTATTTAAATTATGATTCCAAGAATTTTATTGTAGTTGAACAAATAGTAATAAATCGAAAAAGTTTAAAACAAATGCTAGGTTTCTCCTATAGATCTAATTTTGCATTTTTATTCTAACATTTTTATTTTAACAAAAACAAAAACAAACTGTTATTTAAAATACTTACAGCTTTTCCGCTTTCTCTGCATCGATATCCAGTTTTTGCATAGGCGGACTGCTTATCAATTGAGGGCTGTAAACTTTGGGAGGACTTGTAACTCTAGGTGGGCTATGCATAGATGGTGGGCTTTTCAGTTGGGGTGGACTACGCATTATAGGAGGCGAAGGCATTGCTGGTGGACTATCACCTTCCTGAGGACTTTGAATGCGAGACGCAACATTTGCGGTTGAGGGTGAAGTAGCTGCCATAGGCTGACTCTTCTGTGAGGGCGAAGGACTAGATTTTGAAGTGTGTGAACGAACCGAACCGGGAGGGCTGCGTATTGATTTAAGCGAATGGGGTGGTGAAGTTATAGCTTCGCCTTTCACAGATTGCGAAGCTGAAGCAATAGAAGCAGCTGTTGAAGCTATTGAAGCAGCAGCTATGCTGCCAGCTCTAGATCCCATACTACCACCAGCACCTCCACGTATACTATTGGTACGACTGGCTGTACGACTTCCACTGCGACTTCCGCTGCGGCTAACGCTACGGCTAGGAACACGACTACCACCAGCACCAACACTTGTTACGCTACTTTTTCGTTTGGGCGAACCAGAAACTGTAGGTGTTGGTGTGGCCTGGGATAATTGGGAAACTTGAGATGTTGGTGTACCAGGCAGGGAGGACTTTTTCCCAACTTCTTCATCTCCTTCCATAGGGGCGGGCACATGTTCGGATGATAGTTCGTCTAAATCCAAGGGTTTAGTTTCTGACACTGGGCTTTTGGCAACCTCATCATCATCGGGATTATCTTCTAGACCGGCGGGTGGCGGTATATTAGCCAGCATGAGTTCAGCATCTTCCTCTTCATCATCTGGTTGATGAGGCAATATGGATGAAGCAGAGTAACCATTACTTGGTGGCGTTGTAATTGTTGTGGAATCATCTTCTTTGGACGATTTTGTTTCATCGCCTTCCAACGTCTGTTTAGCCGCTTCCTGTAAAATCTCTTGGACCAGGTCCATAGTATGAATATCACCAGTCCCTGAAATATCAACTTCATGATCTTGACTATTCTCAACTTCCTCTTCGGTTTGATCAAATGCCGGCGGGGGTAAAGGCGGCTGTTCGTCGTCTACTGTATCACATTCAGGCGGTGGTGGTGGTGTCGAAGGCATTATGTTTACAGTATGTCTGGGTACAGGTGGTGGGGAATTCGGTTGCGATTGATCGCTTTCGGAGGGTGGTGTTAATGGTGGTATTTGAGAGACATGCTGAGGTGGTGGTGAAACTATTTTTTGTATTGAAGTCAATTCGGGACAAGGTGGTGGTGTAATTGGAGGTGAGGGCGAAGTAGACGGTGTTTGTCCCTGCATGGGCTGTGGTAGATTGCTATCGTCGTCATCATCATGATTTTGTGGGTAAGGTAGATGGGATGGTAAAGGTGGAGGAGGATCGTCACCATTTCCAACCTCCTTTTCATTGTCTTCAGCTTCATCTGGTGTTTCCTCTACATCAGCTTCCTGTCCATTATCCTCGTCCTCCTCCTCTTCATCATCATCCCCTTCATCTTCTGTTTCTAAAGGTGGAGAAGGTTGCGCTTGCTTGCGTTTAACTTGGGTTGGTGGTGTTAAGGGTGGTGGCGGCATCATTCCTAATACCGACGATGTAGGTGATGGTGGTGGTGAGGGTAAAAACTTTTTTTGTGGTGGTGGCGTTGGTGGTAAGTCATCTTGTTCTCGAAGTGTTGGCAATATTTGGTGCTGCTGTAACGATGCCATCATCGGTGGTGGTGGCGGTGGTATACTAGCATAATCTATTTCCTCTGCCTGTGGTAGCGGAGGTGCTGTTGGTGCTACATTATCAACTTCTTCAATATCTGAATCGATACCTTGAGCAAAATCCATATAGAAATTGTCACGAGAATCACTTGAACCGCGTCTTAGTTTCAAGGATAGATCGGGAGAACTATCCATATTGTCTAAAGTCAAGAGTTAAACACTTTTAAATTTCTCTTTCATAAAAATTGTTATTGTTAATTTTTACTTTTTTTGAGGTCTTTTATTATTTAAGTTGTTTTTTTTTTTTGCTTTGCCAAACTTTTATTTAAAATTTATATTTTTCTATAAACATGTAAGAAGATCATACTCGTATATTGTGTTGAAGAGGTACATAAAAGCGGTTGTGCTTTCATTTGCAGTATTTTTTACACTTTTTTGTTCACTTTTAGCTCACAGCTTTTCACTAACACTGTGGAATTATATTTACAAAAAGTGCTCGGATTATTTGTTAATGGTTCAAAATTTATTTTTACGTCGGCTTTTTTTTATAGTAAAATAGCAAAAACTTGTTTTATCACTTCGATTCAACGGTGTTTCATTTTTTATATTCTGTTCAGCTTTTTTTTTTATTAAAAGAAAACAAATGTCGTTTAGTTATTTATTTGAAAGTGGATATGCTTGAGTGTATGTTTGCAAGGATCTACGCATTATATTTTTGCGCTTCTTTTTGGTTCTGTTAGCGTGTTGTTGTTTTTTTTTTTTTTTGTGAGTTAACATTTAAATATGTTACGCATTTCGTTTGAATTTTATTTCACTTCTATTCTTGAAGTAGCTGAAAAGGGGGGAAAGAGCACTCACTAACAACCCTCTTGTCTAGCAACATAATATGAATTATTAACATACCAACATAAAGTATGTACGTTTGTTTATAATCACTTCGTAAAACTACTTTTATTTTACATTAAGGTCACATATTGGAATCATGTTCTGCTACATAAACTAGATTTTATTAGATTTTTGAAGCACAACAAAGCAAGTAGTTTGTCTGAATTTGTATGGAGTTTACCATCATCAGGACTAAACAATAAAAAAATATCCTTAACAATAAGTTTTATGAGGCATGTACTGAAATAGAAAATGACACGTTTTCTTATAAAAATTACTTGAGAAGTTTAAGTTTTAATGTTTATTCTCTTGAACTAAAATGTAACTTAAGACAAGGATAAAAAATTATTTTTTTTTTAAAGTAAAAGAAATATTGTATTAAATAGTCTTTAATTTTAAAAAAATTTTAAATAATCAGGCATGTCACACATTCCGATCGTATTAAACGTATTAACCATTCATTCTGAATAATTTTTTTTACTTCTTCAGATTCTGATCTATTTTGTTAATTAATATAAATTATTAAATTTTAAAGTGGCATTTCGCACATACTAAATTAAACATTAAGGCTAAACTAAGTAAGGACACATAAAAACCGCAAATAAAAAAATTCATAGAATCAAGATTCCATTTTGAAATTTAAAAGTGGTTTCATTCTGAAGAAATTTTTATTTCGCTTTTTCTGAAAAACCAATTTAAGAAATTGAAACCACTTTTGATGGGAATTAAGTTCACTGATATGCCTAAATATTTATACGTATAGTGTAACTGTAATTATTATTCGTTCTACAAAATCGTTTTAGTTTTATTAAACAACACAGTAATAGCCAAATCTAAATTAGCGCGTAACGCGCAAAGCAATCTAGTGCATAGCTTTTGCACTGGAGTGTCATACCTAAATAAGAGCATCAACTTTGTGTGTTGAATAGTAATGTTAAATCATTTTGTTTTATAAAACCCGCTGTATAAGAATGAAGAAGAAATAAAACCGCTATATTGGCTTGAAAACAACTAAATTGTCATTACTTTTCAAGAATAACAAAACATACAAACAAGCAGCCAACCTAACTTCCTAACGCACTGTTAAAATCAGATTTTTCAATTGCTAAACTTTGACGCCGCGCTTATGGTTTGCTTCATACATTTTTGACAGATAAATTTAAGTTTGGCTGTAATAAATTTAAAAAAAAAATTAAATAGTTTTGGAAAACCACTTTATACTTTGCTTTAATTTGTCAACTATCGTCCTTCATCTACCAAACGCATATCGTTAAAAATAGGTGATTACGATTAGAAATCGCAAAATAGTTGTTTGTAAATTATAATCGCTGGAAATCTGGTAGCTTTAAACCGCAAGTAAAAACTAAGGCGAAGTAATGCAATTTGTTACAACTCATGGCGACATAATACAGGTGGTCTCAAAAATAATACATATTTTATACATATATGTAGTTTGACATTTAGCGTTTACGGCGTATTATTTCGCCATGTTACAACTCAAGGCGTATCAATTACCGGGTAGCTGCGTAAGCGAATTCATTATTTTTTGCTTGTAATCATTTCTGTTTAACTTCATATATTAGAATTTAAATACATATATTTTTTATGTGTGAAGTTTGACAGTAAGGATTTCGCCGAAAATGATTGAGTTCGCCTAAACTGCCACCTGATAATTGATTCGCCTTGGTCTTTAAGGAGAAAATCTTCGAGAACACGCTTAAATAAATTTAGTGTATTGCGATATAAAAACGCACATTTGTCAGAAAATAGACGTATATAAATAAAAATCAAATAATGTGCGTTGGTAGCGCCATAAATTGAGAGCGGCCTGACTGTCTTTTTAGATACATATACTCTTTCCTCGGGGATTTTTTTTATGGAAAGAAAGTTATAAATAAATGCTAGAGAAAAGCACATCCCATGTTTACAGCCGTGATACTCTTGCACCGAAAATTAGTGCTGCTGGGACCTTAATCATGATTTCCACAAAATTTCTCCTTAAATGTTTTAGTTTAAAAAATTGTGTCTGCTGTTTTTAAAGTGTAGTCAAGTAGTGTGAATAAAATCTATAAAGGGTTGTGTAATCCACTTGAGCCTAGTAAGCCACTAAAAAAAAGACCCGGGCAACGCCGCTAGCAGTTAGCTATTTTGTATTAATATTTATAAATTACTAATAAATCCACAACATTTTTACTGCTATGGATGTTGAGAGCAATATTATTAAAGAAATTTATTGACGAAGCTTTTTTATAGTCGGATAATATTAACCTTCATCAAACAGAACCATCCCCAAGGGTTTTTTTTTTTGTCAAAAATTTTTTAAAATTCTTCGTTTCTTGTTACGGTTTGTGATTTTTTAAATGAAAACTATTGTGCTACATTGTAGTAAACTAATCTTACAGATTATGTATTCAAAATTCTCCATTTTACAAGATTAAGAAAATAAGATCTAATAATATATTTACTACACTCTTGTTTAAGTACAACAAAAAACCTGTATAGAATAAATCTTTTAATCTTGCAATACGAGTACACTGCGGTTTTTTTCGCTGTGAAAATTTTTAAATCCTAAAACGTAAAAATTATTTCATTTTTAAAATCAAGCCTTATTTTTAAAACTTATTTTATACGTTTTTTAAAATCTGAATCTGCTTTGGTAAAGAGTTGAAAAAACTGTAAAAGCTCTACATGTGTATGTAAGCAAAGATATAGAGAAATTCAACCGTTGCGACTTGCAAGAAACTGAAGAATGTTAACAAATAAGGTATGAATTTCTAAAGCTTTGTACATGCAGAAAATAGATATGGTTGGACTATGGTCCCTGAAAAACATTATATTTCTGTAACAATACATTTATTGTAACAAACAAATTATCTTCTGCCACGATTAACAAATTGTTGTGTATATGGTTACCAAGCATAAAATATGCAATATCGTTGAGCTGAACAATTTATATTGTGTGAAGGTCCTATACCACAACCAAAACTTTACTTTAAAAAAATACTGTTTATAACCATAACATGAAAACTATGGAAAATAAATATTTAATATTTTAATAATATTACGATTAGATTTAGCCATAGTTATATAAATGTTAGCTACATTATGGTTATAAGACAACATAATATGATTACAACTTAATAATTATTAAGGTATATGTTGAATATTATTTTTATATTTAACAAAAAATATGCGTGCATGTCATAGTGTCCAAGAACATAATATCCATGGACTTTATGTCGCACTCAAAAGTGACATAATGTCTACTGAGATTATGTGGCTTTAAAAAATGTAAATATTGACAAATTATTATTATTTATGAAAATATTAGGATTTGTAAAAAAAACAACCACTTTAAGTTTTTGTCCACCAGCTCAGAAGAATAAAGATAATAGAAATCTTCCACATATTTGAACTGCGATATTTATAGTACAAAGAGCAGTAATTTAATGACGAATATTAAACATGAGAACTGTGTTTTAGAGACGTGTAACCATAAAATTTTAAATAAAAGCTGCAGGAATTTTACTAATCTTAGTTGATTCAATCAATACAAAATTTTTTTAATTTTTTTTATGAAATAAAGTAAATAGGAAAAGTTAATACTGTCTAAAGGTCAGCGAAAAAAATTCATAAAAACTGGGTGTGTCAATTTAGTTAACAGTTAAATCTACTGAAGGCATTTGCAAAGAAAAATTCTTTACGAAATGTAATCAAAACCTAAAAAAAGAGTTTTGTTTTGAAAATTAAAAATAAAATAAACAAATTGGAAACTTTATTATTTTTAGTACATTTATCCACTACGATGTGAGTTAGACGATATTTTATTTAGAATTTGGCAAAATAGTTGTT
Organism: Gymnosoma rotundatum; assembly: GCA_916610165.2. Lineage (NCBI taxonomy): Eukaryota > Metazoa > Arthropoda > Insecta > Diptera > Tachinidae > Gymnosoma > Gymnosoma rotundatum. Next base: position 80,139,004 of record OU744340.1, read on the forward strand.
TGCTTTTGTTTGTGCGTTTTAATGATAGGATGTGAAAATAAACCTCAAACGAAAGCGATAGTGTTGGCATGTGCAACAAAGTCCTGACCAAAACCAACAATAAAAACTTCCAATAGCTAGCAACCACTCTTTAAACATAAGTATATGCATACATATGCACACATATAAGTATGCTATATTTAAAAGTGAATTTAAAAGTCGATATAGCAAAATTATCCTTTGTATCCCAATAAAGATCCAAAATCATTGAAAACACACACTATACAAATCCATACAAATAAAAGACAATATGTGTGTTTGACCAAGCAGCATCAATTACTATAAAATACGAACATTTTAAATAGTATGTACGTGCACACATATGTATGTATGTTTGTATGTATTTACTTCATAGTATATTTTGTATATACAATAAATAAATCAATTTTGCAAGAACAGTTCATAAGTATGTATGTATGTATATCTATAAATATTGTATGTATGCTATATGCAGCTGATGATGCTGGGTCAGGTTGAGGTTATTATGTAGCATGCAGCCATTCCGTTAGTCAGTCAAGATATCAACCAACCAACAAACAAACAAACATATAATCAGCAATCCAGATTCATAGCTATCCAGCACCTCTCAGCGACTCGTTTGTTTTCGGGACAAATGTAACACAGAATCAAAGACACACTGGCACGCACACTTTTAATTATACGGCACGTTGGTATATACACCAAATTTACGCAGAAAGTATTAAAGTATTTTTCTTGTTCACTTTTTGTCGGCTCAAACTTTATGTCATATTTAAAAAGCGGAAGTTGTAAACTTTTTATCCATTAATATTATTTCAGTTGAATAACATCATTTTTAAAACTTATTATTTTTTTATTGCAAAGGATTAAAAAAATTCTTTATGATAATACATTTAATTTTTAAACCGTTTTTGTTTTTTTTTTTTTCTTAAAATATATACATATATAATGTATTCACTTTTAGTTCAAACAACCGTAAATTTATAACGTTCTTTTCGTGTCGACACTCATAAACAGAATAACTGTAAAAGTTGTGCTCAATTTTTCATAACATAGATTTTCTGCCCAGATTCCCACGTCATGTGTATCTCCAGTTACATATTTTGCAAATTTATTGTAATGCTCATTAGTTTGTTTTGCCACTCTCACTCAGTCTGATGACAAGTTCTCTCTGTTTTTATTTTTACTCAAAGCAAAACATTAAATAAGAAAACACAAACATTAGGCTTTGTTAACAAATGTCAAAAGCGGAAGTGGAAGTGTAAGAGAGCATTGTTAAAAATCTTTTTAAGTGGTTATTAACGTTCTATTCTTCAGTTAGGCCCTAAACTGTCAAGAGGGCCCACATTGTGCAAAGTTAAAATATTTTTTTTCCAGATGCAGTGCCAAATGTACTACTGATTTTTTTGCAGCCAACATCTGATAAATAGTCTTTTTGTTAACACATTTAAAGAAGTTTTTTAAAGTCATAAGATGAGTTCGCTTTCTCGACGTAGAAAATTTTTTTACAGTAATTTGCAATGTCGATTATTTTATCGATAATAATGAGCTGGATTCATGTCCACATTGCAAAGAAGTTTGAAAACGATTTATTTTATACAAAATCCATATTCGTACACCCTTAGTAAATTTAAATTTTATTCTTAATATCCTTAAAATTGTACATTCCCAAGGCTATCATGTTGAGAAAAAATAAGTTCAACATAAAATCGGATTAAGAAAAATACAGCGATTTGAATTGTCAGCGATAGCAACATCCATATTCGTACACTGTGGCATCACGTTTTCTTCTTGAGTTATGTGGAAGTTTACAGTTATATGAGATATCTAAAGTAAAGGTCTTTCTAAGTGGTGGTGCGAACGGTCGGCCCCCTAGGGTAAATCTACAAATTTGGGTACCTCGGACATATGTATAATTTTTTGGAAATGTAATACAAAGTTTATTTTTAACTCAAATCTTAAGATTTTTAAATTAAATTATACCTTTAAAATATTTATAGAAAATGTTTGGCTTACTATTAATGATGGAATTTCTACATTGAGACATTTGCTATGTTCCTTATAAAATTTTTAACAAATAAGTTTAAGGTTTTCTACCTTAAAAAGTTACAAGCCCCATTAGGATTATCAGTTTTGGGAACTTTTACCTTTTGCATTCCGCTTATTATAAATTGAGCATATTTACGCAGATAAAGTTTTTCACTTTATACACTGATAGAAAAATCATCATAACGCTAAAGTAATTTAACATCACTTCAATGACAAATGTCTTCGTTTTTGACCCCGTGACACTTGTCATTGTTGTGATGTTAACCATGTCATTATTTGCTTATTTTGTCATCAATGCCGAGGATCACAATTTTGTCATCAATTCAATGACACGCTGACGTAAACGGAATGAAAAACTGATATCAATCAAATGACAAAATGACATCAAAATGATGACGAAACTTTTTGGTTTAATGAAAGGATGTCATCAATGCGAAGACTAAATACTTCGAATGAATAAAAAATGTCATTAGCGCAATGACGAAATATTTCGATTTAATGAAAAAATGTCATTAATGCAGCGACGACAGTTTTGTATTCAATTAAAACATGTCATCAATGTAATGACAAAACTTCTTGATTTAATTATATATCATCAATACAATATATATATATATATATATATATATATATATATATATATATATATATATATATATATATATATATATATATATATATATACATAAAAAATTATATATTATATATAAATTAAATTTTTAAATATTATAAAAATATTTTACAAAATTAAATATGGTTTATATAATACTCAAACCAAAAATTCTAAAAAGATAAAATATATAAATATATATAATGTATATTTTAAATATATTTATGTGTATTTATTAAAGTTACATCAATACATTAATACTTTGATAAACGAACTTGAAACACAAACTGATCAACAATAATTGCAAGAATACACACAAACCTAAAAAATTTAGTTATATAAAACGAATACAGCAGAATGCATACATAAAAATACAGTTATTCCTAACTTCATTAATTTCTCTTGTGTCAACAATATGATGCTAAAAGTTCATTAATCTGATGACATATTAACATCACTCCCTATGAATATGACAAAATTCTCTGTGTTTAGCACTTTGCTCTCATTACTTTTTACGTTGGCGCCAAATTTGATGATTATAATCATAATTATGTGTCATCAATATAACGACGGGGTGTCATCATCTTCGTTGTATATATGCTTTTGCTTTTTAAGCATTGTTTTCAAAAGGCCGTGCATATTTAGTTATATATTTGTTTGGTCATAATAATGATGATGAACTTACATCAATGTGATTTTATTTTTTAAATTCATAAAAACGCTTTTAAAAATAAACATTATGAAAAAAAAAATAACCAAGTTGCAATTAAAATGCTAACTGGAATTATAAAAACTCTATTTACTTTTTTCTTAAATATATATTTTACGAAATAATCGTATACGAAATATTGCATCAAGTTGATGACATTGTAGTCATAACTTAGATGACATCTAAAATATGACAAAATTCTTTGATGATGTATGTCATTGCATTGATGCCATTTTATACCTTATTGATGACATCTTTCATAACATTGATGTTTAAATTTTGATGTTATAGCGTCATCAAACCAACGATGATTTTTTCTATCAGTATACAACAAAAAATTCATTATTGTGTTGATGGTCTTAAAATGTTGATTTCTTACGCACTTAATGTAATGAATAACATTTTTCCTTAGTTAAAGAAATATAAATAGTATGTTATTTTAGGGCCTTGGAGTAAATATGGCTAGAAATTTAAGATACTATTGGAATTTTGTAAAGAGCGCCAAAAATGTTTACGTTTTTGTTGTTTGTTTTTGTTCGTTTGTTTTGGTTATGAGTTCTTCCGTGGCATTTTGGGGTGTTTTTTGGAATGTATGAATGAATGTGAAAATTTTTAACGACAAGTTAAATAAAAAAGACGTAATGATTTGCTCTTTTACTACGGGTACTATGAGCAATTATTCGTTGCTCTCATGCCAAAATGAGTAAAAATTTATGCGTAATATCATGAGATTATCTTAAGGAATATTGGGTTAATTTATGTCTCCTACTTTAATTCTGTGCATATAATAATTAATTTCTTTAAATGAAAACGTATATATTTCATTAAAGTTACTAGGTAGTTTACGTTTATAAAGCCTCTTTAAAATTGTATTTAATATTTTTTTTTTTTTTTTTTGGATTATAGAACAATTACTCTTAATCTTCTGTAACTTTTACTTAATGTCCCATTAAAAAAAATACAAAACAAAACGCAATATATTGTTTATTTTCGACAATCAAGCATCCTCACATATATGCTTTTGTTATCAGTCAAAAAGTGCCAACAGCTTTCACAAATTTAATGTTACGTATTTGTATTCACCATGCAACAAATACTGTACCAATTCCATTAAACAATTGCGCCTTATAATAATAATACAGTGGTGTTTGATGAAATAGAGCCACCTTAATCACGTATTTTGAAAACTAAAAATAATGTACAACAAACTTTATAATTATTTCGTTTTTTTTATATTTCGGTTTACTCATAAGCTAAATGATACAAAAATAATTCAAATGTAGAAATTCAAAACTTAAATAAAAATGTATCCATTAAATTTTTACAAGTTGCCTGGCATAAAAATAGAGCCAGCAAATTTAGTAACCTAAAATATATGTATATTTTTTTGTTTACTGACTGGATTATTCCTCATTGAATATTATTTCTAGACCGCAGTACTTCGTGGAATAACCCTTATCGTTTTGGCAGGTTTCTACGCATTTAAAGTTCGTCTTTATTTCATGGATTTGTTCATCGAAGACACATTTTTACTTTTTGCCATAAGTTCTTGATAGAATTTAGGTCTGGGGACTGCGCCGGCCAGCTAACAACCTTGACGTTATGTTCTTCAAAACAGTCTTTTGCCCGCTTCTATGTGTCTTTCGGGTCACTGTCTTGTTGAAACACCCATCGAGGCGGCATTTCCAATTCGGCATAATGCATCATAGTGTTATTAAAAATATTTGTATAATAAGAGGCATCCATTCTACCATAAATCCAAAATAAACGGCCAATACCATATTTAATGGTTTTTGTAGTGTATTGTGGTCGCAATTCGGTGTTGACAGGTCTTCGTACAGGAAGGTTTCTTCTGTCTGAATTAAACAAATTAACTTTCGTTTCATCAGACTATAGAATATTTTTCCATTTGCTTACAGGCCAATCTACATAATTTTAAGCAATTCTTTAGGTGCTTTTTACTTAGGTATTGGAACTTTCTACTACTTCTACTACACTGCAATTTTTTTACAGCGTCCAATTATTTCGGCAATTTGTCTGTAACTTTTTCCTTTATTATGGAGTTTTTTCCTGTGCCCATTGTAAATACTATTATATAAAAACGTTGTGAGATTCCTTTCGAACTGTATTTAAAAAAACACTAACCTTACCTTTTTATACACTTTCAATTCCAAACCAATAAACAATATTATATGCAATTGCTTGTGCAAACTGTTGCCATCACTGTTGTTTTTTTTTTCTCTTGAGAAATTTAAAAAAATTACAGTGTTGTTTTTATTTTTAATGCATTAAGAGTCGGCATGTAACCAACCTAACGCAGAAGGGAATGTAAGCAAAAATAAAAACGTGGTTTGTTTGTTGGCCATTTTTGTTAAAGCCATAACATTTCTATACTGGCTTCTAAAATAACTCTCATGTTATTTTTGAAGTTTTTATACTTAAAGGAAATGTTTTTGACTTTAGCAACCGGTGAAATGCGTTTAGATACCTGCTACTCCAAACCAACAAATAAATTGCATTTTTATTTGAAAATGTTATGGAATATTAGCATAATATAATAAATAATATTATAATATAATAAATAATATTATAATATAATAAATAATATTATAAAAATGCACAAAATAATTTTACAAGTAAAAAAAGGAATTTTATTTGTAAAAGTTAATTATTTTTTGAACACCCATTTTCCCATCCAAATTTATACTGAAAAAAAAATGAAGGTTAATAACGCTGAAGCTACTTTAAACATAGCGGGATTACATTTGTAAGAGATGTGTTAAATTAGTGGAACAACTCTTTTATGCGTACTTTTTGGTATGAGGGATTTATATGTATGCTCATGAATTCTCTGAATTTTCATCAACATTTTGCAGAATTATCAATGAAATACTTTAAGCAATATCGATCCCTAACCTAAGTGTTTTTTTTTACATTTGTTCGATTTGCTTAAAATTTTTTTATAAAAAATTTTAAAATACTTTTAAGGCCAGGATTCACTATCATACTCAGTCGTATGAACTGTCAAAAATTGCATGTGTGCTCAAAACGTCTGATAGTGTGGACTAAAAGTCATGTGCGTGACAGACTTTTTGACAGATCTGTACGATTTTATAATCTTTTGAAATAATTCATAAAATATTTTTTCCATGCGATCAGGGTTGTTTTTTTTAAGATGATGAGGAGAAAAAACAACAAAATATTAAAATCATATGTTTTTGCATCTTTTTTGTATAATAGTGTGGCACCTACAACGCCATTTTGAAAGTAGGACATATTTCTTTCAGATTTTTGAGTGATTGAATCGTGCGATTGTGTATGATAGTGAATCCTGGCCTTTACTAATGATCTCATACAAGTTACAGATAAGTTTATCGTATAATGAGTATACGTTTCATCTTTGTCTTTAGTAATTTCCATGTTTTAAGAGAATAAGCCGTTATTTCGTTTCATGTTTGAAAACTATGTTTAACAATAAGAACGACACATTTGAGTTGTGTAGTATACTTCATAATATAAAGATCATATCTTTTTCTAAAAGATCGTTACATTTCGGTTTGTGACTGTACATCAGTGTTGCCAGAGAAAGGCAGGAAAACGTTACGATCAGAGGTGCTATTAAAAATCAGCACGATCAGTCCATATCAATCGAGGCAGCAGGCAAAACGCCACTCCTAGCTCTAATTTTTTTATGTCATTTGGAACAAAAATCAAAATAATAAATATATGGGGCGATGTAGAATTAAAAAATAAGAAAAAACATCAAGTGAAAAAATTGGACGTCTCCCATAATTTCCGAGTTACGGGGCTCTGAAATTTTTAAATTTTAATGGAATATCAATATCGGTATCAATCTAAAGCTTTTGAAGAAATCTTAAAGGTGATACTAAAATTTTTTAAAAATGCTTAACCCCTTAAGAGCCGATGGCAGTTTTATGTAAAATAATATACATACATATTGATTGATTGATTATTGATTGATTATTTTTTAAGACAGTGTTCGTTCGTAACAAAGCCTTTTGTGACAGTAAAAAAAAGATCGAGTACCTTAATTATTTAAAGAAATACAACTGAATACCACAACATCTTTTGTAATTTGTGAATTTTTTTAAATGCTTCTGTTGTTCTTATGTGTATATCATTTGAACGTTTAGATGCTTTGTACAGATCAATACGTCATTAACTTAATTAATAACAAAAATAAGAAAACAAATTTTTAAGAAATATTTTTAAATATAAATTAAATATAAATTCCGTATTGTTTTTTTTTATTGAAAATAATAATTGTGCAGATATACAATTGTTCTACTGTAGAAGAAAATAATAAAGTAAAATTTTCAAGCATGTACCGATTTTTATAATAATTAAATAAATCGCACTAAAGCTAATTAAACTATAGTTGAGATTAATCAAATGATTAATCATACACATATTTTTTTATAAATAAAAAAAAATTCTTCTTCAATGCGACAGAGTTTTTAAAATTTTTTATTAAAATAATTTTAATTTATTTAAATTTTACTGTTTATTCATATCTAAAATAGGATAAATTTTATAATTTTTTGCAATACTGTTTATTTTAACATTGCCAAATATACTTATTTCCAAAACGACCTGATTTATTATAAAAAATTACTCTTGTTTCAAATTAAAAATAATTTTTAATCACTTTAAATGAACATAAAATGATTTGCATATTTACCTATTTTTTTAATTTGTATATAAAATATATAATATACATATGTATGATACTTTTTTATACATTAAATTCTCATTAATAATTTATAAAAAAAATGTTTGGTTATATGCACATAATTTTGTATTTAATTAATTTTAAATATAAAATTAAAGTATGAACAAAAATACCAAACAATATGCACACAAAATTTTAAATAAACTCCTTATACGATGAAAATAACGTATAATAAGCATGTGGTCGCAATGCTGTCTTCACAATTTACTCACAAAGTTTAAACATACGCACAAAAAATTATATGTGTTCATTTCTACAGTATCAAGGCGAATCAATTACCAGGTGGCAGCGTAGGCGAATTAATTTTTGTTTTTTGCCGGTAAAAAGTACTGCCCAAGGCGAATAAATTACCAGGTGGCAGCGTAGGCGAATTCATTCATTTTCGCCGTGAACACTACTGTCAAACTTCATATATAAAAAATCTGTGCATATTTTTTATATATGAAGTTTGACAGTACTTTTTACCAGCAAAAAATAATGAATACGCCTACGCTGCTACCTGATAATTGATTCGCCTTGGTACTGCCAAGCTTCATATATAAAAAATAAACACAGATTTTTTATATATGATTAATAAAAAATTTTTCCTGTGAAAATTTCTATTTTAAAAACACGGTCGCTTTGAAGAAGAAAATTTTTTTATTTATAAAAAATATGTGTATGATTAATCTCAACCAAGGCGAATCAATTACCAGGTGGCAGCGTAGGCGAATTCATTCATTTTCGCCGTGAACACTACTGTCAAACTTCTTATATAAAAAATCTGTGCATATTTTTTATATATGAAGTTTGACAGTACTTTTTACCAGCAAAAAATAATGAATACGCCTACGCTGCTACCTGATAATTGATTCGCCTTGGTACTGCCAAGCTTCATATATAAAAAATAAACACAGATTTTTTATATATGAATTAATGAATTCGCCTACGCTGCCATCTGGTAATGTTTTCGCCTTGTACAGTATTTTACCATCAAGACGTATTTTTTACATATTAAGTCATCAACACATTTTTCAAATACACACAAGAAAGTATTTTGTGTATAATTTCTACAGTATTTGTGTTTCATTTCTACCACTAAGCATAATTTCTACAGCATTTGAGAGTATTTCTCTGTCGCGACCAAAGTATATCTATATTAAGTACATGCAAGTCTACAACATTAAAACAACAGCATGCATTTTGTTAGTGTAAAATCATGTATTATGTCAAAAAACAGTTCAGAGACGGTAAAGTGGGTAGCATTTTATCATTTTTCTAACTAAAAAATTAATATGAATTTTTCTTAATTATTATAAAAAAAGTAAGAGAATGACCTTTTAACGACTATATCAATGTAAATTTAAACAAGAATTCAATAAAAGGCTGTTCAATGCAACTTGGAAAAGTGTAATTTGAATATTTCGTTTACCATTCCTGATAGAACATAATAAAAATGAAAAGATAAACGTAAAAAACAAGAGCAAAATAAAAATTAAAATAAATGTAAACAAATTTTGACACAATACATGATAAACACGCACACCAATAAAACCAAGGCGAATCAATTACCAGGTGGCAGCGTTAGAAATATTAAAAATCGTAATATAGTCTTAACTACTGGACCAATCGTCATTAAATTTTCGCAATAGGATAGTCTTGACTATATAAAGTTGGGAGTGGACAAAGGGGCGTGGCCTCGCCCATATAACCCAAAATTTAATATCGTCATATCTTGGGCATTTTTTGACCTACGTCGACGATATTTGGTACATATGGTATTGGCATAATTAGGAATACGTACCAGGAGAAAAGTGGGTGGGACCCCGCCCCTTTTTATCAAAATTAAAAATCGTAATATAGTCTTAACTACTGGACCAATCGTCATTAAATTTTCGCAATAGGATATTCTTGACTATATAAAGTTGGGAGTGGACAAAGGGACGTGGCCTCGCCCATATAACCCAAAATTTAATATCGTCATATCTTGGGCATTTTTTGACCTACGTCTTGGGCATTTTTTGACCTACGTCTTGGGCATTTTTTGACCTACGTACATATGGTATTGGCATAATTAGGAATACGTACCAGGAGAAAAGTGGCGCAGACGTTTGGTTTTGTATATTTACACCAATTTGTTGTGTACCACTGGAGACTATAATAAAGTGTTTTTCGACGATTTAAATTAATTCGATTTTTTTTTAAGTTTTGGTAGTTCTCTATATATTGCCGCGAGACTTCCTCCAACTTTCCTACATGGCCTTATATGTAATTTTTTAATGGTATTAAGAACTAGTAATTTTCGCAATTCGCCTTATCTATGAATAATGCGTTATTTACTTTGCAAATATTATATATTATTTTAATATCGAATTCATATACTTCAATAAAATCAATATAAAATTAAAAATTATATACGGTATTGACAATTAACATGAACTTTTTTCTTTGGAAACTTTACTCTACAATTGGTTCGAGCTCTTCGTAGTTTTCAGTTTTGATATCATTTAAACCCAATTCCTCGTTTTGTTCATAGCTGCGTTCATATTTTATAATTTTTAATTTATCATCAATTTCATCGTTGTCTGAAAGCGACTGCACATAGCTATTGCCCGCTGGATCATCCAGTACAAGAGTAGCAGTGGATTTCAAATCAATTATTTCCTGAAATTTTTCTAGAAAACCCTCAAGTCGCTTCTTTGTAGCTTCATCCGATGAATCGTGAAACATGACATCATTGCCAGCCAATTGATCTTTCATTGCTGTTAAAACGCCTTCGACAGTAGTAAAACGACCACATAGAGCAGATGGTCCTACAGAACAATCTAGCTCAGGTATTGTAAGGCTACACGTCTCCGATTTAAGCACATCACGCGTCAAGTCCTCTTTGGATTCTACGCGAACCTCAAACCGGACCCCTTTATCTTCAATCCCACCACCTGATTTGACTTCATTTGTTTTACTGCCACAAACTTCACACACAGTTGCCATAATTACAACTTCCTTAAAATGAGGAATGTTGGTTAGTTTCATATTGGTTTCACATGGAGAACGACATTCTGGACACAAGGTTTGAAATTGCAAAACTTCTCCATGTAATTCTTCTAATTTCCAGGAACCTTCAGTAATAGGCTTCAGCAAATGTTGTCCATCTTTTTGCTTTGATTGCGACGATGTTTCATTCTGGTCGTAAAATCCCAATTGTTGGTCTTGTTCTTTGCTACGGGTAAAGTGTGTAGTCCTACAATTAGGATCAGCTGAAGGAGCTTGTGGATTTTCAATAAAACTGTTACCACTTACATCTTCTACAATAAGCGTAAAATTTGTTTTCAATTCTTTCAAAGTATTTAACCGTCCAATATATGCATCAATAGAAGCTGCAGCCTCAGGATGTTCAACTCTTCGTTTATCTTGGTCCTGGCTTAAACCACGTATTATTCTGTCTATAATTCCTTCGACGGTTGTGATTTCTCCTTTTTGCGATTGAGCTGGTATCTCCAGTTCCATTTCAGGTATCTTAATGGAAGTAAAATCAGATCTGACAACTCTACGATTTAAATCTTTAGAATCTTTAACTTCCAGTTTTATTAAAACACCTTTCTCTTGCACTTCCGAAGCCGACTGTATTTCATTGTTTTCATAACCACAAAAATCACATTTAAATGACATTAATACAACTTCTTTAAAAAACGGTATTTTTGTTAACAATAATCGGGTAATTCCACTTTGAAAACAACTCATACATGCTGACTCAATCTCCGTGGCCTCAGCAGGTGTTTCATCAGCGTCTATATCACGAAATATTGGTTTCTTTTCTTCGTTTGTTGGAAACCCACTGACCGAGTCCATCTCTTCGTTTACAATTCCCGTTTTTAAAGCTGACATGTTTTTTATATTTGCTTAATTTTAGTCAAGGCAAATTGATAACAGGTATACTCACGGCGAAAATTTTTTTCCTTCTTCGAGTGTCAAAAGTTAAAATCTCCTTTGATTTTGACAGCCGAAAACTATTTGTACAAAAACAAAATGTACATGTTTCTATCGCAGTGTTGTATTTATTTTCGCCGTGAGTATACCTGTTATCAATTTGCCTTGAATTTTAGTTATTCAACTAGGTATGCAACTTAATTTTAAAAAACCAGAATAATTTTTTTGTATTTATTTACCAAAATATTCTTTCAGATTTTTATGTTGTACAATTTCATATAAATGACATAGTTGCCAAACTTAATTTGTTTCAGAATAAGCATTAAAATCGTCAAAAAATAAAATGAATTTTTTGATAAAAATTAAACTTTTTAATAATCTTATCCAAGGCGAATTAAATACAATGTGATAGCGGTGGCGAATTCAATTCTTTTCCCTGGTATTCTAACTGTCAAACTCCATATATAAAAAATCTGTATAACAGTTAGATAAATTTTTTATATATGGACAATTATATTTGACAATTAGAATACCTTATACTTAATTCGCCTTGTACTCTACTATACCATCCGGCAGCATTTTTCATTTTGACATTTCCGACTATTGTGGCGCTAAATGAATAGAACTTTGTCAAAAAATTCGTCTGCACTGGTTTTTCAATATTGTTAATATAAAATGAATGAGGAAAACACAACAAAAACTAATCGTATGCCATGGTAATTAAAAATATGTTTAATATAATTAAGATTTAACTTAATAATTTATTTCAGGGTTGAGAAATACCGTCCATCAAAGTTGGATGATTTAATATCTCATGAGGAAATAATTTCCACAAGTAAGTTTTTTGCAATTTGATATTGTCCTTTTTTAAAAAAGTTTCTTAATATCTACAGTTAATCGGTTTATAAATCAAAAACAATTGCCGCATTTGTTGTTTTATGGACCTCCTGGTACCGGTAAAACTAGCACAATATTGGCGTGTGCCAAACAATTATACACACCAGTCCAATTTAAATCGATGGTTTTGGAACTTAATGCTTCTGATGATAGAGGTATTGGAATTGTAAGAGGGCAGATATTAAATTTTGCATCCACCAGAACAATCTTTAGTGGAACCTTTAAATTAATAATACTCGATGAAGCAGATGCTATGACCAATGATGCTCAGAATGCTCTAAGACGTATTATCGAGAAGTATACAGAAAATGTGCGTTTCTGCGTTATATGCAACTATTTAAGTAAAATTATTCCAGCAGTTCAGTCCAGGTGCACACGTTTTCGTTTTGCTCCTTTAAAGCCGGAGCAAATACTGCCACGTTTGGAAAAAATAATTGAATTAGAGGAGTAAGTCCCCTTGCAAAAAATGTCTCTTGTTTGGAAAATTCTTTTATTAATGTTGTCTTGCAATCAAGTTTAAATGTTACCGAAGATGGGAAAAAAGCTCTAATGACTCTCTCCAAGGGGGATATGCGAAAAGTTTTGAATGTTTTGCAAAGTACAAGTATGGCATTTGAAATTGTCAACGAAGACAATGTTTACACTTGTGTCGGTCATCCTTTGCGTAGCGACATCGAGAAAATATTGAAGACACTTTTGTCTTGTAAAAATTTTGAACAGGCATATAATGGTAAAGCTCTTTAACATTTCTTGATACCTTATTGTTAAACGAAAATCTATCCTTAGAAATTCAAAGAATTAAATCTGTTAAAGGATTAGCTTTAAATGATATTCTTACGGAATTACACTTATTTGTTATGAGGCGTAAGTATTTTTCATGTTATTAATTATTTTGTGTGTAATTTTGTGTTGATTGCAGTTGAACTTCCCATGAGTGTCATGAACAAACTTGTAATAAAAATGGCATCTATAGAAGAGCGTTTAGCCAAAGGTTGCACTGAAGGTCCACAAACTACAGCATTAATATCTTCTTTTTTAATATATCGTGATCAAGTAACGTTGGAAAGCTAATTTTTTGTGACAGAAATTTAATTATGGTCCTCTTATATATTCTTCTCATAATTTCAAATACAATAATATTCACTGCTTGTAAGAAATGCTTTTAAATTTAAATCTGAAATTTGGGCGCCATTCGCAACAAAAACTGCTTTAAAATATGTAAGGGCTGGTTTTTAAAGTCTAATAACAACGTTAATGTTAAGTCGCGGAACAAATCTAGTTTAAGGACGCAGCTTAAAAATTAAAAAAAATTTGCTACCATATACAGCGCAGCTAAGCGGGGTACACCACAATGGGGGTATTATCTCCCCTTCTCTGGAACCTCGCCATGAACGTATTGCTGACATAAATGGACTGCAAGGGGTTCATAACTGTAGTATATGCGGATGACTTTGCGGTTGCAGTGTCAGGAAAGTATCCTGACACGCTATCACAATGTCTGCAAGCGGCGCTGTGTTGCGTCAGTAGGTGGTGTAGCGAAAGCGGGCTTAGCGCGAACGCTCGGAATACAGAACCTGTGCTCTTCACGAGAAGAAACAAGATTCCAAATTTTCCGCTATCACTCCTCAATGGAGTGGAGCTTGGGTTGCCTGACAGGGCGAAGTACCTAGGTATCATCCTGGACTCCAAACTGTCGTAGACCCCCAATGTTCGATTTCGGGCGGAAGGGGCCTCAGAGGCGCTGTATGTGTGTAGAAAGGCTATAGGCAGACACTGGGGTATCAACCCCGGCACGTCGTACTGGCTTTTTAAACCGGTGATCAAACCAATACTTATGTACGGGGTTCTCGTATAGTTGGCGCGCACTGGGCAAACTGACGAACTGCAGGATACTGCGCACCTCGGCCTTGACGATCACCGGTGCAATGCGCTCCACTCCATCGAAGGCCCTTTTTACAATGCTGCACTGGCTACCGGTCGATCTCATGGCCATGAACTCGGCAGTTAGGTTGAATGCAGCTGAGACTTTGGACATGCAGCCATTTTGGGCTGTTCCTCGGCTATTCCCGACAACATCGATTACTGCACGCCCACCCCTATGTCTGATATTGGTTTCGTGGTATCAACGTCGGGCACGTCGAATATGCTTCGTAGAGATGTGCTTGATGTAAATACTGACGGGTCAAAGTCGGACACGGGGGCGTCTTCATTCATAGATTTCGGATCAGGATGAAGTTTAGGCTACAGAATCAATGTAGCGTGATTCAGGCTGAAATCTCGCACTTTTACTATTTTATAAACAAATTAACTATAAAAAATATATTTTCAATGTTAATATTGACATTTTTTAAGTTTTTAAAATGGCGCTTCAACAAAATGTAAACAAACTTAGACGTTCGTTCGAAAAAAATGTGTAAAGCGAATTCGATCACCTGCGCTATTAGGTTTACCTAGTATTCAATTTGCCTTGGATATTCTTTGGGTGGTATCAAGGCGAATCAATTATCAGGTGGCAGCGTTAGAAAATTTATTATTTTTTGCTGATAGAAACAAATGTCAAACTTCATTTATAAAAAATAGTACACAATTTTTTATGTATGGAGTTTGACAATAGTGTTCACCAGTTGGCAGGGTAGGCGAATTCATTAATTTTCGCTGTGAACACTACTGTCAAACTCCATACCAAGGCGAATCAATTACCAGGTGGCAGCGTAGGCGAATTCATTAATTTTCGCCGTGTACACTACTGTCAAACTCCATATTTAAAAAATCTGTTTACTATTTTTTATATATGAAGTTTGACATTCGTTTCTACCAGCAAAAAATAATAAATTTTTTAACGCTGCCACCTGGTAATTGATTCGCCTAGCTCCATACATAAAAAATCTGTGTACTATTTTTTATATATGAAGTTTGACATTCGTTTCTACAGCAGCAAAAAATAATAAATTCTCCAACGCTGCCACCTGGTAATTGATTCGCCTTGGCCTTGATTAAGTTCTTTTTTAATCTACTGTGTAATGTATTGATCAGCTGTTTAATATTAATCGTTTTGTGTTGTGTAATTTGTGCATACTTGGGTAAATGTTAGATTTTTATATTTAATTTAAATATATATAATAATTAATTTATTTCCAAGCAGCGCAACATGTCTGCCCGTAATTCAGTAGGACTAATTAAAAGAGCTTGGAATGAAATACCAGATATCGTCGGTGGATCTGTTCTAGCCATTATTGGCTTAGGTTTAGCAGGTATTGGATTGGCTAATTATTATGCTCATGATGGCGACAACCGTCGTTATAAACTAGGATATGTAGTCATGCGTCCTGATGATCCTAGAGCAGCAAAAGTCCATAAGGATTAAAAATAAAACTAGTTATGAATTTAAAGAATTTTTTAATTATGAACATAATTACAACGTTAACTTATACACGTAATCTACCGATATATTTCACTTAAAAAAAGATATTTTTTTGTTTGTGACTTAATTTTAAATGCAAATTTAATGCCTTTTGAGTGAAGAATGTTTTGTTGCAGATGGAGCATATTATGCTCGGGGACTTTTCAATCTCTAATGGAACATCCGTCACCGGCAAAATTTGAGAGGCATTAACTTGCTTTATAGGTTTTGCGATTTTCCTTGGCAAATTTACGTCAAGTGACATATTTTCATTGTTTAAATCTTCGTTGTAATATGTTTCAGCATCTTCTGTAATACAACGTCCGTCACTTGTTTCCACCACATTTTTGTGTAGGCAATTAAAGCCTTCTTCAAATTCAGTTTGCGACAAGTTAAACCTCTTAATAAATCTATATGAAATTTCCAACTGCTTTAAGCAGTCGTAACATATAAATTGTGGATATTTTGATTCATTTGTTACAGTTATTTGTAAAGTGTATTCTAACATATCCTTTATTAGCTTTGTACGTTCTTGAGCATCGTGTATGTTCACCAATTTTTCCTTTTCTATATTACAGGCTCTGCATAAATTATGTAAAATGTCCATTTTGCTGTATTTAACTCATCCATTATTTATAATAAAGACACCGATTCGCCTTGTTTCGTTTTGGCGTGATATCAATTCAAAGGGAATTACCAAAGCATTTTTATTAACACTGTGTCTACAACTGAGATACAATTTTGGAAACGTACACAGTATAAAAAACTTTTTCGTTAAAGTTTATGTCAATCCCAAACAAGAGGAAAACGTCCTGATAATAATCTCATGCTATATTATAATTGTTCGCCAGTCGTGTCACAAACAAATCCAATTCGCTTCGCATTATTTATTTAACAAATTTTACACAATTTCTGCAATGGCGTTTGTTTGTGTTTAATTGACAGCTTGTTTCATTAAATTGTTTTGTTAAGATATCTCATGAAATTGTTTTACTGAGAACCTTCATGAATTTTTTTGATAAGACGTCTCAAAAATTCTGCCAGAGAAAGACAGGAAAGAACTACACATTTCCTTTACAAGAGTAATATTTAAAAAATTTTCTTAAATAAATAGTAATTCATGTAATTTATGCATATATGGTGAAGGGCATATAAAATTCGGCATAGCACTCTTACATGTTTTTTGTTCGTAATAGTGCGTTTCCATTGACGTGATTTTGTCTAAAACACTTGATTTGCTCAAATCAAGTGTTTTCTTACTTGATTTTCCATACATTTTACATGCTAGAAAAACCACTTAAATCACTTGATTTGCTTGAAATTATGTCGATAATTTATTTTTTCGAACTAATTTTGCCTTTGCAACACTGTGATGTGTCTAGGATATTCAAGTCCAACTCCGAGTTATCTATTCATATTGGATGTTTACTCTCTCAATCTGTGTTCTCATTTACTGGATTTTTGCTAAACGAACGCGATTCAGTAAATGAAACGTAAAATTTTTTGTATTTGCTACTGTTTACTTTTCAACCATCTGATTGTTTTTTAGCTTACACACAATCCGCCAAAGAAAAAGTCTATGCTGTTTCGTGCAGAAAGAAGAAGAATTTTATTCTCTCAAAAGCTGTCTCTTCTAGTCAAACTTATAGTACAGGAACAGTTTTGGGTTAAAGCCTGGTACTCTGTTCAGCTTTTCATGCGGAATGCTGTCAAATCGCATACATAAAAAATTTGTATGAAAAAGTCATGAAAAAATGTTGCAGAAGCAGTACTCTATTTTTACTGTGGAAAAACATATGAAATGTTTCTGGCAACATTTTATCCAAGCTGTGAAATAAAGCAAGTAGGCATTGTTTCATGCGGAATTTTTCATACAACAGCTGATCGTATGTCTTTTACTTACGTTTTTAAAACAATGATACCACATTTTAAATGTCAAATATTCCACATGAAATAATCAATGTTGCTCAACAATTTTCACAAATTTGAACAGAGTACCAGGCTTAAAAACAGAGTACTACTTCTGCAACATTTTTTCATGACTTTTTTATACAAATTTTTTATGTATGTAGTTTGACAGCATTCCGCGTGAAAAACAGAACAGAGTACCAGGCTTATAGGGTTAAAATAAAAAATTTGCATGTACTTAAAAAAACAAACAAAATACACACATCAAAATACCACATCCAGCATGATAAAAAACATAATTTTTTTTATCCAGCATCGTCTGTGTAAAATACACTAATGCATTATCACAAATACTACCATAATGCTGGATGATTATATAGTCTGCTTTAGTATTGTGTTATTTTGCCCATATCTAGGCCACTTTAAACATATTGAATAACGCTGCAGCCATTTATCGTTGCTATGATTTCCATATTAAGCATATCGCTGGTCTCATATAGAAAGGCCCTAACTCGTATATAAGTAACTTTACAGGAGAAGGTAAAAACATAATAGCAACTGTATTTATAACAATGTAATATTAAAATGCAAATGCTTAGAAAACCGTTATCTTTGATACTATTGCATTCAAATTTTGTGACAAGGTGTATCTGTGAAATTGGAATCACGTAAAATTTCAATTTCGTAAAAACCCGAGTTAGGGACTTTCTACATGAGACCAGCGATATGGTACATGTTATTATTTTGCCTTTGTTGTGTTATTGTCGCGTTACCATCACCCGATTTTAAATTCAACTTGTTTGCCAAGGCATATTTAAGCAGGTGGCAGCGCAAGAGCAGATGATGATTTTTTGCTTATATTATACCTAATTTACACAGGCAAATTTTACTTTGCAAAGTTTTGATTTTATGTGAGAGAGAGGGAGACAGCATGACGAGCAGTACAGACTTTGATGTACTCGCAAAGTTGCTTTGGTTTTCTTTCGTTGCTTATACATAGTTGTAAATATTTACATATACATATAAGCACCACATACAAAACGTCCGAAAATGAGTAACGATTAAAGAGAAGAAAACAAAAATTTGTAAAAGAAAACTTTCTGTGTCTGAACACCAAACAAAGTTTAAAAGAAAATTAACAAAACTTTGTCAAAGTAAAATTTGCTTGTATGAATTCAGTCTTAGTTTATTTCTTTGTTTACAGTTTATTAATGTCAAATTAACTTGTTTTGTTTACGAATTTTTTTATATTCAAGTGCTGTGCGAAGTGTGTTTTACTTGTTTAAATATTGAACAAGTGATATAAAACAAATGTAAATAAAATTATGCGTTGAAATCTACAAATAAAATATTGATGGCTTGCGTCAACGATTTCTCTTGAGTTTGTGAGTTTAATCATTAATTTGTTGTTGTATTGTTGTATTTGTTGTCGTTGTGCTGCCACCTTATAATTGATAGGCCATATTGTTTGCTTTGTGGTGCTTTGTAGTTAACTGTAAAATCCTCAAAGTATAAATGTGCGCTGTGGTATATTAAAAAAGAGGCTTGTAATTTGAGAGGCTTCTACATTTGTTTAAAATTATTTCCTAGAGGTAGATTTTTCGGATTTTGTGGTAAAAGATGATTTAAAGCATTGTTTTGTTATTATTAACTCTTAAACATTTCAGCACAAGATGGAAAATGAGAATTGTATCACAGTTACACATTTCATTAATCCTCATTTATTTTGGTACAAAACAATCGAAGCACCAGACGAGCGACTCCGCGTGTTAAGCATTTTTGAGCAAAATTTATGTGATATTTATAAAAACAAGCCTTCATGTGATAACTTTTTGCGTCCTCAAATAGGAGATAAAATTGCCGTCAACTTTATAGCATGGAATAAATTTATACGTGCGGAAATATTACACAAAGCTGAATTTCAGCAAGAAGAATATATAGTATGGGCTTTGGATTACGGGTTTCCTTTGCTTACGAAAAAAGAATATTTGAGGACTTTACCTACCAATTTACAAATTGATATTGGTCTAGTTCAAGTTGGAGGCATTGCCGATGTTTATCCAGCCGAACAAGAGTACGATGACATGGAAGGCAACTTGGTTATGATTAAAAAAGATAAATGGTTACAAAAAACTTGTAACGTTTTAGAAAAGCTCTTATCAGATGCCAATTCAGTAAGTTTCTTTAAACATTATCAAACTGAAAACGGACATGTCTGGGGCGACCTTATCATTGTGAATCACAAGGGGATTGAAATAAATGCACGCGAATATTTATTAAAGACAACTAATGCCGTCAAAGAGAATGACTTTACTTTTAAACAAACTTGCTCCAAGTTTAAAACTACTAAAATTGCCCCTTGGCTTTCAAATGATCGCAACACTAAAATGAAATTTAACAATATCAAACATAACTATATTGAGCATTCAAAGCAAATGAACATCACTTTAGTTGATGAGAACGCTAAACGTAAAGTAGAAGATTGGCAAAAGAGAAATGAAAAGAAATTAATTGAAAGTGCTTCTGATATACTTGAAGCTACCGTCGATTTGCCTGTGGATAACGTTGACGATGTCTCATTCGACGACTCTGTATCGGTAGCACTCGACCAGCAGGTCAACTATATTGGCAAAGCTGGCGTTCTAACAAAAATTAAACAACAAAAATATTCAGCGACTAAAGATTTACCGCCGTCAGCTCTTCCAAAATCTTTTGAAATCGAGGGTATGCAGGTTGAATTAAATTGGCCGACAGAACAACAGCAATATTCGCATTCTTCAAGTTCAGACATAACATTTTCCTCTCGTTTAGAGAAACTTTCACAGCTGCGTATTAAACACGAAGCAGCAAAGAGTTTAAATAAAGATAAGAACTCTATCCCTGAAACTTCAAATGATAACTGCCAGACTGGCCCCTTAATTGACTTAGAGTCAACTACGTCATCTATGTCTTCTATGAAGCAACGACAGCAAAAATTATTTGAAATGCGTAAAGCTCTTGCCCGTGTCGAGAAACAAAAGAAAATTAATGAATCAGCGGCTTCTAAACAAATGGTGAGTATGATTATTTCTACTGCAACTAAAGCTTTAATATATAATTATGTTAAAAGATAAAAAATGTTTTTTTTTATTAATTTATTTTTTACATACTCCATAAAATAAATGTACAAAGTATACTGTAAAGGCGCCGGATAGCTAGACCATATGCGCACGAAAAAACTTTGACTACAATTTAGACAAAATATAATAAAATTAGAAATTGGTTAATACAAATCTAAAGTACATTAAAAAATTGGTTAATACAAATCTAAAGCACATTAACTATTGGGACACACTTATATGTCCAAACTTTATACTTTTTCAACTGTTCAATAGTTTGGCAACTATAGGGTCACTCTTTAATTTCCAAATTCAAATTATATACTTGCTATTGCAGTAGATTTAGCAACCAGGTTCTGTGTAAATTTCAATCGTCTGTCTGTAACGGTTCAACAGTTTGCCCATATACATCAGATTATATTAACTATTCAATTTATAATATAACATTTTTATACTTCTTATTATACCAAATAAAGCAGTGGACATTCTGTCTCAAATTAAGATGTTTTTATATAACGGTTCAAAAAATACGGCCATATAGAACAAATTACATTAATTTTGGAAACATTCTTTATTTTCTAAATTCAAATTATAAGCTTCTTGTTATAGCGGACTTAGCAAAACATGTCCCTTGCAAATTTTAGTTGTCTGTCTATAACGGTTCGAAAGTCCGGCTACATACACCATATTATATCAACTATTGGGACACCCGTTTATTTCCAAATCCAAATTTTATACTTGTTGTTATAGAGGAGTTAGTAATACAGTTTCTTTTTAAATTTCAATCGTCTGTCTACAACTGTTTAAAAGTATGGCCATATACCAAATTAAATACACTATTGGTGCACCCTTTAATTTATAATTTTAAATATTATCAGCTGTTACTATAACGGCCATAGCAATTGACATTGCGTCAAATTTACAAGCGTTTGTCTATAATGGTTCATAAGATAGGACTATATAAGTAAATCTGCAGTAATTATGGGACACCATAATTATAGTTCTCTCATATTTGTAATACATTTCCTGTCATATCACAGAACTCAATTCCCATCGAAAGTGGTTTCAATTCCGTAAATTGGTTCTTCAGAAAGCGAAAATTTTCTTCGTATTAACTTCTAATATGTATCCTTATTTAGATTAGCCTTGTTGTTTACTTTGGTGAGCGCAATATTGCCACATTTAAATAAAAAGGGGGAACAGTCGCCTTTTTTATAAATAAGCAAAATCTATCGGAATCTGAAGAAGGTAAAACAAAATCGATGGGAATTGTTAATACGAAATTAAAACCATTCCGATCGGAATTTGTGACATGCCTGATAATAAAAATATATCAAGACTAGCCTACAGAAGCACAATATTCAAGTTGTGTGATTGACATATGTTCTCTTTCCTTTTATAATAACTTTACATTAACCTTGGAATAGCCTTATTATTATTTTTTTTAAATACTCTGGATTTGATTAAATTTATAATAAGATTTAACGTACTTGTATAAACATGGTCTAGTCACCCGGCGCCTTGAGTATATTTTGTAAATTTATTTAGAGAATATATTGTAAATAAATAAATAAAAATGGAAAAATCGTAAGTAGAGGTGTTTGCTCTGTTTAATATAAATAATTAAATGTTAAAAACATATATGCAGGACTTTGAAAATAACAACTAAATCCCAATTTAAACGTCTTGTGCAACTAATGGAAAAAAGATCCGGAAAATGCTAGAGGAAAACAAAAATATCGGTGGTATAGCGACCATACCCACACGTTTTTTAAATGGTCCTTTATCTTTATTTCGTCCATCATTATAAAAATGCTTTTTTGTTTAATCGAAAATAGCTAATAAATCTATGCAAAATTACTTGTTATTATAAATATCTATTAATTATTTTGAACATTTCTTACCTCGCACTGAGTAGTTCAAGAGGAATGGAATTATCACGAATTTTTTACGTATTCATAGAATATTTATATTGGCGTCATGATTTTCATCTTCGTAAAATAAATCCAAACTTAAATCCATTTTTATTTGATATTTCTATAAAAATATAGTTTAAACTTACTTCTCGTCTATTCTTTTGTTCTATTTCCAAACATATTTCAGGGTATTGCCAACATGAAATTGACATTCCATGTCGGCAACACCACAACAATTACAACCAAAAATCGTTATGTTTCACAATACCAAAAAATAATTTGGTTGAGTAAAAGTTGGGTTGACTGATAGACGACCAAACTGAGTAAAGTTGACAACGGCAATAGGGGCACAAATTAAATGAACTATTAGCGCACCCTTTAATTTATAATTTTTAATATTAATACTTGTTTTTATAATGGCCATAGCAATCGACATTCCGTTCAATTCACACAAGCATTTACAAGCATTTGTCTATAACGGTTCAAAATATAGGCCCATATAAGAAAATCTACATCAATTATGGGACACCCATTAATTTCTAAATTCAAATTATAAACTCGTTGATATAGCGGATTTAGCAATACAGGTCTCTTTTAAGTTTCAGCATTCTGTCTATAACGGTTCAAAAGTTTGGTTACATACAGAAAATTACATTTACTATTGGAATAGCCTTTAAATTTCAAGCGTCTGCCTACAACTGTTCAAAAGTATGGCCATATACATAAAATTTAATGAACTATTGGCGCATCCTTTAATTTTTAATTTGTAATATTAATTTTTGTTACTATAACGGCCACAGCAATCGACATTCTGTCCAATTTGCAATTTACATCAATCATGGGGGCACCCTTTAATTTTTAGATTTATTTTTGTATAATTTTTTTTTAATTTTACAGAAGTGCCCTTTACATTTCATAATACACGTAAAAAATATGTATGTTGTATGGGGACACCCTTTAATTTTTAAGATTATGAACTGTTTTTAAAACGGGAAGGCGCAAATATAAAAAAGCAACATTTAGCAGAATTGTATAACCTTCTTCTTTCTTGAAGTCGGTTAAAAATATTATCTTATTATTATGAAACACTTGTTTTTTTATTGTAAAAAATATACTTAACAAACTGTATGTAAATTATAAAAAAAAATTGCAATATTACCGATTTTATAAAATAAAAAGTAAATAATAAATACATACAGTATTGGGCAAAACCTAAGAAACGTTGTCCAATATTAGCTTCTGAGTCAAATTATGTTTAAACGAACATATTTCAATTCAATGTTTTAATGCAGTTTTATTAGTTTCTGTGTCATACAATATTACAAAAAAAAAAAAAAAAATTGTAATTATCTCTCACCTAACGGTTCTTTTAGTACAACAACAAATATTACTCAAAAATTCATTGGGCAAAACCTAAGAAACTTTTTGCTTTTGTACAATAAATTTGTTTTTTTTAAGATAACGGTAACTTCTTATTTTTTTCGATGATTTCTTATGAAAAAGTGATCTAGTATGCATTTAAAAGCGTGTAACGAATAAATTTCGCATTTAAAATTAAAATAAAATGCAACGTAAAAAATATTGTGAAGCATTTAAATTGAATGCTATAACGCATTATAATGCAGGCAAATCACAGGCTGAAATTGCAAATTTGTTAAAAGTAAGCAAATCAATGGTTTCCAAATGGATAAACCTTTATAAAGATAAAGGAACTGTACTCAATATTAATCCTGGAGGAAGACCTCGTAAAACATCAGTTCGTGATGATAGAAATATCAAGAAAATAATAAAAAAAAACCCCTTCATCTCGTCAAAAAAAAAAATGTGTCAGAATTAGGCTTAAGTGTTGATGCCAGCACAGTCCGCAGACGGGCGAGAGAGGCTGGATTGAAAAGTTATAAAGCTTCCAAAAAACCTCTTCTTACAAAACGTCACGCAAAAAAACGGTAAGTATTTTTAAGCTTACAAGTCAACCATTAATGCCTGATTTTTTAGGCTCGAATTTGCAAAAAAATATCTTGATTGGCCAGTTAAAAAATGGAAAAGTGTGCTCTTTAGCGACGAAAGCAAATTTAATTTGTTCAACTCGGATGGCATATGTCGTGTGAGACGCAATACTGGTGAAAGGCTTAAACCCCGATATTGTAAAAAAACTGTCAAGCATGGGGGTGGCAATGTGATGGTGTGGACGTGTTTTTCAGGTCATGGTCTAGGGCCGTTCCACAGAATTTCTACCAAAATGGACAGATTTGTGTATAGGGACATTTTAGAAAATAAGATGTTGCCATATGCCGAGTGGAATATGCCACTTCGATGGGTGTTTCAACATGATAACGATCCGAAACACTCATCGAAGTTGGTAAAGGACTGGATACAATCGAAAGGGATTCAATTGCTTGATTGGCCGGCCCAATCGCCCGATTTGAACCCAATCGAAAATTTATTTTCCATATTGAAGAGGAATGTTGGATCGAAACGATTCTCCAACAGAGACGATTTATTTTCGTGTCTGGAAGATGAATGGATACGCATAGATCCAAAAATAATTGATAATTTAATCAAATCTATGCCGCGTCGGTGCGCCGCAGTAATAAAAAATAAGGGTTATTATACAAAATATTAAAAGTTTCTTAGGTTTTGCCCAATGAATTTTTGAGTAATTTTTGTTGTTGTACTAAAAGAACCGTTAGGTGAGAGATAATTACAAATTTTTTTTTTTTGTAATATTGTATGACACAGAAACTAATAAAACTGCATTAAAACATTGAATTGAAATATGTTCGTTTAAACATAATTTGACTCAGAAGCTAATATTGGACAACGTTTCTTAGGTTTTGCCCAATACTGTATATAATAAAAGTTAAGTGCATGTCAAAAGCAACATATGTATAATGTTAGCTAAGGGCTTCAAAACTTGAAGTGACGCCTTCCATTTAAAAATTGCTTGGTTAAATTAACGTACATGGTGCCTACCTTTCATACAGATGCCATCATTAAGATCCTTAAACATTTTCCATATAAAAGTTCATCGGAGTGGATAGGTTGTGAATTTTCGACTTTTTATCTATCTTCTCGTTTTCAATACAATCAAAACACAACAGAACAGAACAACAACATGAAGAATGTGTGAATACAATAGAAGTTTTGGAATTTTTTACAATATCTCATCTCCATTTGTTGCTGAATTTTAATAGCAACCATCGCGAAAGTATGTCTCGAAAGTGTGGCGTGGAGCTATTGCAAACCTTATTTCTTTTGACTGAGACATTATTAGAGAACATCATACCATGAAAACTACTGGTGTGCATGCCACTATTTTTGTGACCTCTCTGTACAGGTCATACCGTTTGACATATCAAAATGAAATTAGTTTGTGCCTATGGCATCTGGAGATGAAGAGCTGTATAGTTTTTGGCCATAATGGGCAAGGGAAAGTGGTAGTTTACTAATACCCCAAACCGAAAATCGTTAGTTTTTGTAGATCAAATATATTTTGAACTTTTTTTCTTCATGTAATATATCCATAAAAATGTCAGTTTTTTGAGTTATTTTTATAACAATACCCCTAACGCCATAGCTGTAACCACGGACATAACCGTAATCATATTTACTACCAGCAAATAGTGGTGCCATAGCCATAATCAATTCTTATTTGTGTAGCGGTTTGTTAATGCAATGCAGCGAACGTGAAAATAAGAAAAAAAAAAAAATAGTTAATACCTAAATTCAATAGTCAACTGTATCTGGTTATGGTAAAAAAATCAAAATTTACTTGATATCTGTGTTTATGGCATTATGGCATGTTTAAAAAAATTTTTTCCTTTTCTCTAGTCCTTTTTCTTTTGCTTTTTTAAAATAAATATTTGTTACTTCCTAATAATGCTACACAAAGGAAAAGCTCAATTTTGATAATTAAAAAACATACTTCTTTTCGTTTTTAGTGCAACCAAAATGAAACGACAAATACAACAATAAGTCAAGCAAAGACGTCAGATAGCTATCCATATCAATTACTTGAACAATCATCAACTTTGTCAACGTTAAACAATACATCAAATGATAAGTCACAGGTATCTTAAATATGTAAATATTTTTTAACCTAATAAATATGCCTGCTTATTTTAAGGATATCCAAAGTGAATCTTCAATTAAGAATGTAAGAGTTAAGCAGTTATTAGCCATGCGAAAAAAATTAGGGTCCTCTACAATTCCATCATCAAGTGGGAGTAGTCAGATAAACACTACCAGGGAGTCTCAATTTTCTACAACCAATGATGAACATAAGGTAAAAAACTTGTATTATTTTTTAAATTTTATTATGGTTTTTTTTTAAACATTTTAAAATTATTATTGTAAATTCAAATAAACTATTTTATTATTTTGCACACGATGTTTTGTATATTAAAAACCTTAAACTTGAAAATTAATTGATAGTAAATATACATTTCTCTATTATTATAATTCTTTTACAAAACACGCAACAACTTTAGAACAATGACGTAAATAAAAATAATTTGCAATCCTTAAATGATTTAAATTTTCAACTAAAGCCTAAAACAACTTCAATCCCAGAGGATAAAAATGGTCATTCACATAAGATGTATTCAGATAATACGGCTTCAAAAAATGCAGTAAAGGAAAGTTTAAAGGTATTTATTAAATATTCACCCCTATCGTATTTGGCGTAGGCGATTTTGTATTAGATTAATGATAACTGAGCAATCTTTAATCTATTACAAAACTTTAAAATACGCTGAGTTTTTGCTACAAAAACGCCAAACACGGTAAGAGTGATTATACCATATTAAAATATGAAGTTTTTATTTTTGAATTAATAAATTAAGCTTTGCAGTGTTTTTTTTCTCATTAACTTAATCTTAATAAAGGGTCCGCCCACCTAACGTTTTTTTTTTTCAACTTATTTTGTGAACGGTTACACTTAGCTCATGTCTGATTTGACAGATAATTAGTTTTATCCTTCCGCTGAACGAATATAGTTGTGCGTACGCTTGAACATGAAGCTTATTTTGACAAAAATTGAAGAGAAGGATATTGGCAACATTTGGTTTCAACAGGACTGCGCTACGTACCATACAGCCGAAGCTGCACTGTTTTTATAGCATAAAAAAGTTATTTGGCGGACCCTTTAGATAAAAAGTGAATAATAAATTAATTTATTAAGTAAAATATAAAATGTCTACATTAATTTAAAATATTCAACAACTACGTTTTTATTTAATACTTCCTTTTATTTAAAGCTTTCCCAAAATGGCTATGATTGTCTTACAATGGTACCTGCTGGCTACGATGTAACACGTCTCCAAACTTATAAAGACGAAGAGAACCATTGGCACCGTAAAAAATCGACACGTCACGATTATGTACCACATGAACAAACTTCATCCACAGATGAGTTGATTTCTAATAACATTAATGATCAAAGTTCTTCCTCGTCCGAATTTTTGCAACTTAAATCACTTAAAGGGTTAAACCAAAACTCAAAAAATCAATTTAATGGAATTACTAATGAAACTAACAAATCTTCAATTGTGCAGGATTCGCAATTAAAAATATGTTCTCAACAACAGGATTATACAGTTAAGACCCTTGGTGGAAACAACTTATCAAGTGAGCTTTCAATGTAAGTTTGATTTACATCATTTTTGCTCAGTTTTTAATAAGTTTTCTTTTTTTAAGTGGATAAGAACTTATTATTTTTTCCATAAATTTTCTGTATCTATCTTAATTCTATGAATTATATATTATTTCATGTTTGATGAATAAAATTTTATCTTTTTATTTCAAAAATTCTGTGTTTTCATTTATTTATAAAAACGGATCAAGTCTTAGGTAATTTAAATTTAAAAATATTAATCTCTTGTCATGCTTATTTTAAAATTGAATCAAGTTTTAATATATGATATAAATATATATAAATATTTATCTTTAAAATTACTTAAAAAAGACTTGATCCAGCTTTAAAATAAATGACACAAACAAATTTTCTGAAAACGTAAGAAAATACGAAACAATTTTAATTCTTCATATTGATTTTGACAGTTTTCTTTAAGATCTGTTTGAAATTTCATAACAAAATAATATATTAACTTTTTTTATAAGTCTTATATATTAAATGATAAACTATAGCAACATCTGCATCATCGGAGTTTATTTTGATGAAAAGAAAAACTCTTTTAAAAACGATCTAAAAGATCTTAAAAAAAATCTTTCATTTTAATTCAGATGCTTAAAGGTACAATACATGAATCCGCCACACACGAAGTGTCCCGAGCCACGTAGAATTAGCCTTTGATTTATCATTTAATTTTATAAATATGTTGCAACGGACATATTAAAACATACTTTGGATGAATTTAAAATAAGCCTTTTGGAAATAAAGCTAATATTGGAACACCTTTTAATTTTAATATTTTTAAACTTTAGCGATTTAACAACACTACCCTGCATAAATTTACAGTTTCCAAAAGTAAGGCCATACATGTGAAAATCACGTTATTATCGGTAAATCCTTCATTACATTTTAATTTTTTGAACTTATTCTTATAGCAGAAAATCCTTTGTACAAAGCGTCTGTCTATAACGGTATAAAAGATAAGGCCATATTCGTCAAATAAACGGCTTTTTGGAAACATCCTTTGATTTCTAAATTGATTGTTTACAACAAGGCAAATCAATACCTTGTATTATTTCGCCATGATTAGGACATTTTTATACCCTTCACCACAAAAAGTGGAAAAAAGGGTATATATAAGTTTGTCATTCCGTGTGTAATTTCTTCAATATCCATTTCCGACCCCATAAAGTATATATATTCTGACTTCTTATGCATAGCGAAGTCGATTTAGCGATGTCCGTCTGTCCGTCCGTGTTAGTGTTGAAATCATTTCACAAAAAAATAAATATGTGAATCGATGAGGGGGCAAATTACGGTATTCGATATCGATCGAAATTTACATTTACATTGTATTGAAATTTCGATCGATATTAAGTGCCGTAATTTGCCCCTGGATATAGTGTCGAAAGAGGTGCTAATTTTTTAATGTCGTTTGGAACAATAAAGTAACTCCAATCAAAAAACTAAATATATGGGGCAAAAGAGAATTAAAAAAATTAAAAAAAAAAAACATTAATTAAAAAATTTGCGCTCGGCCATATTTTCTGAGTTACGGGGCTAAATTTAAAATTTTTTTAAAATAATAATATGGGCATCATTTTAACGGTTTTTTAGAGATCTTTAACAAAATACTAAAATTTTCTAAAAATTTTTAACCCATTAACAGCCGATGTCATTTTTATGTAAAATTATATATAAGCAGTACCAATTTTTTTTATTTTTTAATTCTCTGGCACCCCAATATTTGCTTTTTTGATTGGAGTTACTTCACTAAACGAGATTTGCATAGATGGTGAAGGATATAAGCGATTCGGTATAGCCGAATATATACAATTAAATTATACACACAAATGAAAATTAATATGTTCTCTATAATTTTAATTTTTACACAATTAAAGTCGCAAATATTTAATGTAAAATCTGTTATTTGTTCTATCAATTGTTTGTTTTGATTGTTTTCTTGAGTACTGGCGATTTCTTAGAAACAGTTGTTTTAATTGATGTTCGAAAATATACTTGTATTAGCGCGGTTGAACGTATAGTCGGTAGTCAAAAAAATATGTGGTTATTTTAATTTTCAATTCTTATAAAATATTCGGTGCTTATTAAAGGTACAATTATGCGAACGTCCACGTAAGCTAAACTAACGGCCGTTTGTTTTTAAATATACTAAAACAATGCAAACGCTTACCGAAATTAACTGTCACGTTTCCGGAACGCTTCAACCTGTATAAAATAGGTTTTGACGGCATTGTTACGTGACATTCGTAAGATAGTGCTGGAATTATATGTGATAACTACCATTGCGGCACATTTGCCCGTTTTAGGTACTTTTGAAGTATTAACAATAATTTTATCATTCATCAGTTTTTATTATTTTGCTTAATAAAAGTATAATAAATAAATAGTTACATTAAATACATAATAATATTTTTTAAAACAGATAATTAAATTTGTCAATACATTGCACATATTGCAATGTAAAATATCTTTCGAAGCGAAATTAGTACTATTTCTAAATTTACATGTACGGAACAGTGCCCGTAACTATGCCACAAATCTCAACACTGTTCTGAACAGCTGCAGCAAATTTAAAATTTTGTTAGGTTTTGTAATTTAATATTTTGGCTTTATAGTTTTTTTTTTGCAAAACAATTGTACTTATTTCATGGACATCAGCAAATAAATCCTCAATATCCATTTTTAAATTCTTTTCGGGCTTTTGAAATTAAAATTACAAACAAATTGTGCTCAACAATGTTTGTTTTTGTTTATTTTATTGACATGCGTCACATTTGTAAAGTTTCTATAAGTACATAAACGACCGTACGTTAAAATACGTTAAGTTTTTCTTACATCAACGTTCGCATAACGAGGCCTTAAGTGTGCGATTCAAGTGTTAAGGGACCTTAAAAAATTTATTTGAATTACTTTTTAGACGATATGGGTTCCGAACGTGTATGTTATAATTAATAAAATAAACAAAAATACTTTTTGAGTACTGATTACTCACGACGTAAGTAGTCTTTTTCTTCAAAGATGCTGAATGCAATATCACTAATAGAAAATATATTTGTCGCCAAAATATTTCTTTGCTTGCGTTATTTTTTAAATTAATAAATATACATTGGATTGAAGGAAGTATCCATTGAATTGTCAAAATCTCTGAGTGTCCGCTTTTTAATTCGTTCTTTTTTTAATTGCATGTTTTTTTTGTAAGAAATGAAACTAAGCAAGGCAGCTGCAGGCATTTTGTTGTAATTTTCTTTTGTTTATTTATGTTTTGCACCTTAAAAACATATGTTTTTCTTTTCGAACATAAGTTTGAAAACGAGCAAATCGCAAGCAAAACGCGTGAGTTTCACAACATGTAAAACAAAAGTTAGCGTTTTTGAAATTACATGCGATTTCAAAAACATGCCTGGTAAATTAACCTGTGTGGGCCTATCTTTTGAATCGTTATAAACAAACGCTTGCAAATTAGACAGAATGTCAATTGCTATGACCGTTATAGTAAAAAGTAATAATATTCAAAATTATAAATTAAAGGGTGCCCTAATATTTCATTTAATTTTATGTATATGTCCATCTTTTCAACAGTTGTACGCAGACGCTTGAAATTTACAACGAACCTGTATTGCTTACTCCACTACAATAACAAGTATAAAATTTTTATTTGGAAATTAAAGGGTATGCAAATAGTTTGTGTAATTTGATGTATGTGGCTAAACTTTATAACCCTTATAGACAGACAGTTGAAACTTACAAGGGACCTGTATTGCTAATCCGCTAAAATAACAAGTTTATAATTTGAATTTATAAATTAAAGGGTTTTTCCAAAATTATTGTAATTTGACCTATTTGGCCGTATCTATTGATCAGTTGTATGTAAACACTTGAAAATTAGAAAGAATGTCCATTACTTTGTTTGGTATAAAAAGAAGTAAAAATATTTTAATTTATAAATTAAAGGGTGTTACAATAGTTAATGTAATTTGATGTATATGGCCAAACTGTTTAACTGTTACAGACAGACGGTTGAAACAAAGACTATAAATATACTAAGATGTTTCACTGCCATACATTCTACATCCAGTGCATATTTTGTCGATGGACGTACTGCTACTGCCACTTTAAGAGTAAAATCACAAAGAGAGATTATTATTCTCAGCAAACTTGTTACTCTCATCTCACATTAATTCATTTGTATATACGTGCGTACGAGTGTGTATATATTTACATTGTAAAATATCCAACGTAAACCAATGTTATCGATTGTGTATTTGTATGGTAACAATATGTGTTTTGTTGTTGTATATAAGAAATAACATCGATTTACACCGAATATTAAATTCATTTATTATCAATATGAAAATTTATTATTCGATTTTAATTTATTTTTCTTTTTTAGTTACTGAATGTTTGCTGTGTTTTCGTCTTTTTGTTTCTGTCTTTTTCTCTTATTGATTCAATAGAATTCTTATTTAATCAATTTGGCTTTTGATATAACACTTTCAAGTTTTCTATACAAAATTTGGGTAAAATCCACTAACGAGCTAAAATAGCAGTAGTGGAATGGCCATATGAATATACTTTCTACGCAGTAAACATTTCAATTTCATGATGCATAGTGCATAGTGTACTAAAATTATTATTATTATTTGCTTATACTTATGTTGCTAAGAAAGCATTGCTCATGGGAAACACATGAGTGCAAAGTAACAAGTACTGGGAAAGTCTAAATTTTAAAGCGCCATTAATTTATTTTGTGTGGAAATTTTAATTTATAAATTTAGCTATCAAATTCATATTGAGGTTTATATATAGTGAACCTATGTGCAGGTTAAATAAGCTTAACAAAAATTTTAATAATAAATATACATAAATAAGCGCCTTATTTTATTACCATTGTTTGAAATTTCTTAAAAAACATATTAAGTATCCACAAGAATAAATGCTAAAAAAATTACTACGTCATTTAGGGTATGAATTGTTCGGTGCGATTATGCATATTTTTAAAAATACACAAATAAAAATATATAGTTACCCTACAATAACAAGAGCAGTCATATAGTTTCGTTTTTAAGTTTATTTTACAAACAATTTTTAAATAAGTAGGAAAAATAGAATTTAGAAATAAAATTTTATGAAGCACATTCTTCTTTATATGTAGATATGAAAGTATGCATGTACGTTTCTATATGTTAAATGTGTGTTTTTGTCTCTCAATACTTTCCTTTAACAAAACATTTCTTATGAACATCCACACACATTTTTAAACGCATGTGTGTATGAATCTGTCTTGTTTACAAAACTAATATGCTCTCTTGAGTTTTGGTTGCGCTCACAGAAATTTCTTCCCTCTTATCTCTTACCCCCCCTACCAGAAACTGTTCATAATTTTTGATTTTTTAAATGTTCAAACTGCAACATCTTTATAAATTTATTGTCTTTGGTTGAAATTTATAAAGAACCTGATTTTTAAGTCTACTACAACAGCAAGTATAAAATTTAAATTTGGAAATATTGTCAAACTGTTGAACAGTTATAGACAGACGGTTAAAAAAAAGGAGTTGTAGCGCTAAGTCTGCTATAAAAAGTAAAAATTTGGAGATGGAATATAAGGGGGTCCCAATTGTTATTGTAATTTGATTTATGTGGCCATACTTTTGAATCGTTACAGACAGACAGATGAAATCTGTTTTGAAGTCGGTTATTTCGCAGAAGTTATATAAGGTCTTTTTTCCTTCGATTGTTCTGTAAAATTTCAAGACACATTCGAATAATTAAGAGAATTTTTTCGGAATACACTTTTTGCAAGGATACTCTGCATGTTATTTTTAACATTGTTACATTTAAACAAATAAAATTAACAAAAAATAATTACATTTTTAAATTAAACAAAATTAAATTAACACTACTGATATTCAGAAGGTCGCGTATATT
Source organism: Gymnosoma rotundatum (assembly GCA_916610165.2). Taxonomy (NCBI): domain Eukaryota; kingdom Metazoa; phylum Arthropoda; class Insecta; order Diptera; family Tachinidae; genus Gymnosoma; species Gymnosoma rotundatum. The sequence goes on from OU744340.1 coordinate 80,173,849, forward strand.
TTGTGCAGTAAACACTTATCTACTAACAGCTAAGTTGATCTTTTTTGTTTACTAACAATATTTCTGTAAATTTGAGCGCGTTTTTCGATGTCTTGTTTGTAATTTAATCTCTTATTTGATGGAACGTCAATTATGTGTAACATTTCTAAAGTAAATCTTCTACAATAGTTTTTCTCTTCTTTTAATAGTCTCACACTGTCAAAGTTTGGTATATGATTTTTCATTGCACAGTGGGAAGCAATTGCTGTTTTTTGCTCCACCGGTTTGTGTATAGCTTTTAAGTCAGATTTATGTGATGCGAGTCTAGTTTTTAGTTTTGTTGTAGTTGTTCCAACATAAATCATATCACACTTACTGGATTCGTTTCCGTTACAATTAATACTATACACAACGTTACTTTTGTCTCCTTTGTCAATTTTCGATTTTATATTACTAAACAATCGTTGTATTGAGTTACTCGTCCTGAAGGCTAATTGGTACTTTTCCGCGTCGTATAGTCTTTTAATCTTTCTGATAGTCCAGATATATAGGTTAATCCTTTATAAATTTTTGGCGGTTTATCTATTTTTGTCCTTTTTTCTTCAACATTTTTCATCAATTCTTTGATAGTTTTTATTGGGAAATCATTTAATTTTAATACGTATGTCCATAATTTTGCTTTTGTTTTCTTTGTGAAAAACCGTATTAATAACGTCTAAAACTCTTCTGATAAAATTTGTGGCTGTGTTTATAATAATTTTTCTAGGATGTTTAGAATAGAAGTTTATCAGTCGTCCAGATACAGTTGGTTTTTGATACCAATTCAGTAATATTTTGTCCTGTTGTCTAATGACTAGAGTATCCAAATAATATTTTGTTTTCTTCTTTTTTTTTCAACTGTGAATTTTATTTGTCTGTTGAATGAGTTTAAATTATTAAGGACTTCTTCGACTTTATCTCTTTTTAATATCGTAAAAATGTTATCCACGTACTTTGTTAAAATCTTAGGTTCATATCCAAGGTTTCTAATTGTCCAATCTAGTAACTCTTCCATTACAATGTCAGATAAAGGTGATCCCATTGGCATGCCCTTACGTTGTTCATAAATTTTATTTTCATGTTGAAAGTATCTGCCTCTTTTTATGCAGAAAGTTAATAGTTCCATGAACAATGTCTTGGTTATTTTCGTGTACTCTTTTCTCTCAATTATCTCTAATGCTAAGTTTATTGGAACGCTTGGGAAAAGGGATACGACATCAAAAGATACCATAATTTCATCTTCCTTTATGAGAGTATTTTTCTATCCGTGACTTAAAACTTATTGCGTCTTTGATGTTATATTTTGATTCTTTCGTCAGGTTTTTTAAATTAAATTTAAAATTTTAAAAATATTCTAACCATACAATACTTAAACCGTTTGACGAAAACTTGTCGAAGGCAGCATATTAAAAAAAAATTACTAATGAATAGTTGCTAATTAGTCAATTAATAGCATTATTTTTAGGAGATTAGTTTTGATTTGATTTGTTTTGTTTTTATTAAATTTTCAAAATGAATTTCAGCTCTTCAAACTCGTCATCGATACTCAGTCAAAAACCACGCAAAAGAAGGCAGTTAAAATCTCCAACATCTCAGTTATTAAAAATTGATAAAATTTTGCAGGAACATAATATCGAAAAAGAGTTGGGTAATTCCAATATTCTAGACTTGAAACTTCTTAATACAAGCGCCAGCTCACAAAAATCTGGTTTAACGAGCACATCATCAAATATTTCGATCAACAATAGAAACATACCAAATACAGTTCAAAATAGTGTCACAAATAATAGCTCTACGCATTCCTCTTTTTCTAAAGACAACAATACTCAGAACGAAAAAGCTATTAAAGAAGTTTTTAATTACAAAGCATTGATGGATGTTAAGCATACTGAATACTTACCCAACGTAGAAGGTGAACATAAAATACAAACAAAATTCATAGATCATTTAGTGTTGGCACACTCTAGCATACAACTTGCGCCAATAGAAAATATATCAGAGGCACCATTTTTGCCCGAAATTCATGAAGAGATGCGACAAATGCGTGTTAATAAAGTGTTTCGTATACAAGTATATTCTTGGTCTCACATACTGCGTAATAACTCTTTGTTCGTTATTAATCCTTCGAGATCGGGAAAAACTTGGTCCTACTTGCCTCCATTATGTAGTCTGCTTTGCTGCCGCAAAGATTCATATAAATCTTCTTATGGGCCCGTGGCGATTATTTTAGTGGCTTCGCTAAAACATGTTGAGTTGGTCCAAAACTATTGCCGTCGTTTAATGAATGGTCTTAAATCCGAAGCTACAACATGCATACCATCATATGGTTTGCGTAATTTAATTGAAACTAAAATTCATCTACTCAACGGTTGTGGTATCTTAGTTGCAACACCTTCGAATATATTACGTTTACTTAATGAAAACAATAATGAATCACTGTTCGATGCTGAACGCTTACAACACATTGTCATTGATGACATGGACATAATGATGTCTAGATCTCAGCAAGATTTTGAAAACGCATATAAAATTTTATTTAAAATGGCTAAAAAACCAAAGGAAAAGAAAATATCACCACAGCTGATTGTAACCTCTCGTGATTGGGATGGTTTAATGGTAAAATTTATCCAGAAGTCCAAACAACCTTTACTTTTGATAGGAGATTTTCTAGAAGCAGCTGTTTATGGTCATGCCACACTTTCTGTTAAACTAAAATCTAATAACGAAAAAAATAAGACAATATTGAAATTTCTGAAAGAAAAATCAGAATTCGCCCAAGGTTTGGACAATCGTACACTGATCATCTGCAATGATGACGACGATGTTCAGAATGTTTACAAGTTTTTACAGGATTGTGGATATCCTTGCTTGTGTTATTACAGTCGTTCAACGGAAAACGAACGGATTACAGTTGATGAATGGAAAAAGAAGGTGAGTACATTCCCTTGCAAAAAATTCTAGCTTTTTATATATTAGCCCAATTCACAATCTTGTGCAAACGGTCTTGCATCATAGCATTTGCAAAATAGTGTAGCATATCTTACTCATTACTATAGCGGAACTCACGCATCGTAGCAAACTGCTATTGCAAACCTTGCAGCACTTGCAAACATAGCATATATGCTATGTTTTGCAACACCACAACAACAAAATATATAGAATTGAAATTTGCTACACCATAGAACATTTACAACGCTAAATACTATTGCATACTTTCTAGAGCAAACTTTTGCATATTTTCAAGCAAAAAGTTTATGGTTTTGTTGTTTTTGATTCTTTAGGCATTGTATTTTAGTTGTTTTTTAATAAAAAATTTTACGATATTCAAATATAACTTTAATTTAACTAATTAATGTTCAGTTGTTAAAATTAATTTCCTATTCGTTTAAAAAACGGCACTCACGCTTCGTAGCAAAAATCATTATAAATATGCTACAAAGAGTGAATTCCGCTTATATGTTTTGTTGGTGTAGACTAAAAATATGCTACACAATTTTGCAAATGCTAATTGTGTTTTAGTAGACATTAAATATTTTCTATGATGTGAGAGTTTTTGTTCGTATTTATGCATATTATATTAATATTAAGATTAGAGCTGTAAATAAATCAATCTTTATTGATTTTATTTCGTTAGGAATTAGCTAAATTTTAAACTAATTCTTTTCACAACAAAAACGAGTTGAATGAATTTTGAATGAATTCAAACGAATTACACAGAAATGAATTGCAATTCGTTTTCAATTTAAATGAATTTTTTAAAATGAATTGCAATTCATTTCCAGTTCGCTTGAATTAAATTCAACTGAATTGGAAATGAATTGCAATTATTTTTGACAAATTTATTTGCATTAAAAAAGAATTGCAATTCATTCTAAAAATTCATTTGAATTGGAAACGAATTGCAATTCATTTTTACCAAATTTATTTAAATTGACTCAAATTTCATTCAATTAATTTTTTGTGTAAAAAGAATTAATTCAAAATTTTCGAATGCAGTGCCTGAATGATTCGCGAATTAATTAAAAAATGAATGATTCATTAAAAGCTCAGATTAAGATACATCTGACTTTATTTAACTATTAAAAATAAATGTTCATTAACTAGCATGAGTAATCAGAACAATTGTGTTTCAATAAAAAAAGCTTATCCGCTATGTAAATATGGCTGACTTCTAAAATGTTATTTATAAAATGTTTGTATACAGTTTTGCTGCAGTATTTACATCTTGTTCATATACAAAGTTGCGAAACAAAGCATCAATTTAGAAACTGATGCGTTAGTTGCTCTGTTGCAACCCTTCTAACACTTGTCTGCGACATTTTGGATTAGTATGCATTCTAAACATTTAGTGCCACGTCATTATGAAACACAATACATTGTTCGAACAGAAACCAACTGACTTTTTGGAAGTCAGCCTTATACTTCACCTGTAAAACAATTAACGTTTTTTAACAACTAATTTATAGCAAACAACTAAATGCAGGAAAAAAATTATTTTCTTTTTTCGTTAAAGGTATCTTTTCAAATTTTGGTGTGCACTGATGCTCGTTTTAGCGAACTTAAAATACAAAATGTCAATAATCTTATTCACTATTCAATGCCGACATCGTGGACTCAATTCACCTTAAGATTTTCGGCTTTTGCTCGCACTTACAACAATTATGTAAATCGCTTTGAACTCAATATTTCGACCACAAACAGCGATGTTATGAAGCATTGCGCTCATTCCATGATACTGTTAGATGAAAACAACAACTTGCAATTGCCACGTCTTGTTGATTTCATGCGCAAACACAACCAAAAAGTTCAAGATGAAATTCTAGCGGTATCTAAGCGTGTCTTGATAATGCGTGAAGAAGAAAGAATTTTAAATACTTCAAGCTTATGCCCGCTACTTTTAGAATTTGGTGAGTGTGATGAGACACGTTGTGATAATCGCCATGAACTTACACGATATGATTGTATAAAGAAAAGCGATGGCATACCCTGCAGCGGTGAAATTCGAATACATGTTTTGAAAGTTTTTTCACCTACACACTACTCCGTGCGGCTGTTACATCACAAACGTCCTGATACTAAGAAATGGCTTGAAATTCGTCGTTCTAGTGAAGCCCTAACCTTTAGTATACAACTTAATATTCATTATAGTGACGATAAGAATCTATATTTACATTGGCCCCCTTACATTAATGACTTGTGCATTTATCAATATGCAGGAAACTTTAGAAGAGCTCGTATACTAGATGCTCCTACATTCCAAGAAAAAGGAACTCATGTAGTTCAAGCTAATCTTAAAGTAACTCTTAGACTTATCGACGACGGCACTGTTATTAGTTCTGTAAAATGTAACGAAATCTTTGTTTGTGATGAAAAATTTAAAAATTTTCCTCCTCAAGCTGTTGATGTTCGTTTAATGAATGTAGTGCCATTTGATAATGAACGCAGCTGGGACATTAAAACTACGAAGCAAGTGCAAAAATGGATAGTAGAGGATATTCAATCAAATTATGTTGTACAAGCGAATATTGACTTTTCGTTAGCGAATACGATATGGGTGAAAAATGTTGTGGTCATGGAAAAGTTAAGTGGAATTGATGCCTATTGTCAAATTGTTAATTTAAAGAAATCCTTGGTCGAGAAAAATTTTGGTGTATTGTATAATGGTGATAGGAAGCATGTGCGTGATCTTGCTGAAGAATATAGTTTACTAAACTTCTCTGAATTCGAAAACGAAACAGGCGATTCCGATCCTGACTATCGATCCTGTCAAAATGAAAGTATAAATTTAATAAGATTTTCATCTTCAAATGATGAATCAACAAGCAGCAGTATGAAATCAGCTGAAAGTGGCTTAGAACAAATTACGAAACTTGACATTAAAACTACAAAATTTGAAGGTGCCAAAAGAGAAACAATATCTGAAGATGCTGAAGTTGAAATTCACTCTAATGATGAAGAGGACTGGGATGACAATTTAGAAACTAGTCAACCACTTGTCGATGTAAGTTTTATATAAAATTTGATCCAATTAATTAAACCCCACATATTTTTTTGTGTTTAGCAGACCACATCTTTTGAAACTTTTATAATGAAAACATAAAAATGTTTCTGCTAACGGATAGAGTTTTTAATTAAAGTTTAAACATCAAAATGATGGTACCTTTAGAATAATTTCTATAAAAAATTGACGATACACTTTAATATGTATTTTTTTTTAATTAGACTGACTTTCAGTGAAGACCACTGTTATTTAAAATCACTTTCAAGAGTGCTATCCATTATTTTATAGATTTTAACTTATTATTGCTAAAATTAAGTAATGCTAGCTTTTAGCAAATAGATAGAATTGGTCGTTAAAACACTCATAAGATAAAATCGCTCGCGAAATTGAAATCAACTATAATACTGGTAAAAAAAAGCCTTGCATTTTAATAAATTTTAAATTAGAATAGGGCTTACTTGAGATTTTTTCATTACCATTGAAAAATTTAACTACCATTTAATGCTAATGACTTTTTTTAATCATAATTGGTTTTTGTACTGGTAATAACATTTTAAAGAAGTATGCATAAAACAAATAAACCTTCGTTCTTTTGTAGGTGGATCTATATTTGAAAATTTTATTAATTTATCAATTATTAATGAGATGGTTGTAAAACTTATATCTGAAATCTAGATTCACCTAATAATCTATCTAACACAAAAACAACAATAAGTTGTAATAGTGTCTCATTTTTCCTGAGATTGCTAAAATATATATATTTCACCAAATTCTTGTGACAAAAATGTCGTTTTAAAATAATGATCTTAACTTATGGTAATTCTTTGAAAATATTTCACTATTAGCCAATGCTAATGAATTAACTAATAATCAAAACTTTTCATTAAAAAGCATTGCCATTAGTGAAAATAATAGTTGTGCAAAAAATCATTAGCATTTGTTAAGTTTTCCTCTTCAAATACAAGACAGCAGTGAATTTCAATAAACCCGTTTTTATTCTTCAATTCATTTGTACAATGTGTCTTATAATATTGTTAGGTTATCCCATTACATTCCTAGAGTTGCCAGAAGTCTTTTTCTAATTCAGTGATGTTAACATAAACCCCACAGCATTATTTACCATTCATTGCTAATGAAATTAACAATTAATTAGTCCATCTAATTAATTACTCCCAAGTATATTGTAGGGGCTTCATTAATCTTTGCGTTCTGTTACCGCTCTGTAAAGTTAAGTTTTTGTAGTTGCTTTTCTAGTTTCTACTAGCGGTGACTTTACTATATCGAATTGATATTTATTTTGTTTCAATGATAAGTGAACATTTTTAACATGTGATTATTTTCGAAAATGTTAGATTAAATTCGTTATTAAATCGACACGATTTTCTACATCCAGACTTTAAAAATTAAGAAAAAACTCGGTATAATTATATAAAAGGGAAAAATATATTTGTAAATATTTTTTAAGAGAAAGCATAATACTTGTCTTCACAAATAAAACTGAAAAAAGTGTTTTTGGACCAGAAATTACTGAGATGAGTAGTTGAAAAAAAAGTTTGATATGCATATTAAAATATATTTTTTGATTTAGATTTTCATAAATATTAGTTATGACAAGCTTTTTTTATTTAGTCAACCATCGACGTATACTGTTGAGATCAGAATTGAATTTTTCAATGTTTTCATTAATTGAGGATACTGTAGTACTTAAATATAACTCAACATCATCTGTGTACATGTGGACATTACAGTATGATAAATGCTGCGGCACATCATTAGCGTATAATGAAAATAATATTGGACCCAAAATTGAAACTTGAGGTACACCTTTAGAGAGTAACAAGGGACTAGATACTTTCTTATTTATAATTACTGACTGAATTCTATCAGTGAAATATAACAATATAAGTTTTATGGATTTAAAGGATAATTTGAACAGAGTCCTTGGCTTTGACAACAGTATTCGGTGGATAACTGCATCAAATGCCTTAGAGTCAAGTTGAACCAAAAAGTTTTTTTACCATCATCAAATTTTCGCCGTATATTCTCGGCGACATCAATTAGAGTGGTTATGCAACTTTAAGGCTAAATCCTAACTGTCTATCAGAGAGCATATGATTATTATAAACATATGAGTATATTTGGTGGTTCAAAAACTTTTCCAAGATTTTGGACAAAAAACTTAGAATAGAAATTGGGCAATACCCAGCGTCTGATTTTGGAATTGTAACTATTTTTGTATACTTCCACTTCTCTACAAATAACTCTTTGTGTAATTTAATTTCAAGAGTCTACCTATTAAGACTATCCATTACAGTTCTTTAGCTACACGGTAATAATTTATCACTTTGTATGGAGGTATCACAACCATTACACTGCACAACAGCGTTTCTGATTATTGGAGTATAATATATGATTCTAGTATAGTTTTCAATGGGGATTTCAAATCTGTAGTCAGAATTTTCCTATCAGCTCTAGTTCAAAAAATATGGCACATATATTAGTTTATTAAGCTCTTAAGATAAAAATTATTCATTAATAAAATTTTACTTTATTTTCGGCTTTTTGGTTCTTTTTAATTAATTTCTAAACATTTTTAGAAAGAAAAATTATTTACAAATGTATGCGGACGTTTTCCAAAGAAAACAAGAAAAATTAGACGCTAGCAGAATGAAATGCAGCATTTTCTGGACCGCCACATCCTTCATCAGCATTCTTTGCATCTATCTACCTTATGTTATGTACATCGTAAACATCATCTATTTAACCAACTAAGCTTAATGTTAATTTGGTGAGACGAAGTTCACACACAACTTAAAGCTTTTTTCTTTGTCGTTCTCTTTGTAACTCGTCTTGTACACTTGTTGTTGCTTTTTATAAAATCGATGGTTCGAATCCTGGTCAGGGAAAAATTAAAAAATAAAAATTATTCTTTTTTTAAGACCTTCGTATATAACGAAAAAATCTGTCATCATTTGCGCATTACAGTGGACCCATTAGTTTATAAAAAAGGTCTATATAAATAGCTCGTCAATTTCTTAACTAAAGTTCCTAAGATTGGCGAAAAATATCTCTAAATAATTTTTAAGGAAGTGCAGTTTGATGCTTATGCAGATTCATGTGGATAAAAGTTACCCATACGTTGGAAATAATGTTGCAAATAGAATGTTTTTTCATAATAAAACACTATAGCCCAATTCACAATCTTGTGCAAATGGTCTTGCATCAAGAATCCAAGGCTTGTCCTTCATTACCAGTGCATGACCAAAGTAATTTTTTTAAGCCTCAATAACAATCGCTGTCACATTCAAACGGTATTCTTTGAATATATATTCTCTCACCACAAATGAAACAAAAATGATTCGGATCATTGACACAAACTCTTCTTGATGACGTCATGTTAAATTTTATTAACAAACATCAATATTTTTTAATTAGAAGCAAATTAATCGACTAAAGCAGAGATTTATTTTACAAAGCTTTATCTCGTAAACTAGAGCTGTTACAAAAAAACTGAGGGCATATTTGTAATCAGCAACGTTAAATTAGTAAATATAATGTCATAAAAGTCAATCATCAGGCAAAAGTTAGCATATTGTTGTGCAGTGTTATAATAATCAGAGAACAAAATTAAATATTACAGTTACCAAGTAACACGATGATAAATATTTACTTTGTATGGGTAGTGCAACGCCCACGTAAAATGCAAAAAATAAGAATCCTATTTTACCAACCAAAAAGATTGGTTCACTGGTATAGGCAGCTGTAGCTTTCCGACAAACACATTTTGTGGTCTACATAAAACCAGACAATGCCAAGGTTGTATGGCTACTACACAAGTCATTACTAATATTAAATATTGCCAGAGTTAAATTAAAAACTTTCAATTTAAAACTTCAAAATATTTAGAGCAGTGAAAAACATATTAATGGTATTTTTCGATTCTTAAACAGGGTAATGCTTCAATAAACAACGCCATATCTGTAAAAGATTTTATTTCAATGCAAAATGTTCTCCTTAGCCTTGGTTTTGGCGCTCAATCAATAGAAACAAGTTCCTGATTAAACCTTATTACAAATATTACGGGAAATGCTTTCCAGGAGGAAAAAATGTCGAGTACAATAAAACAGTTACTTATTTCAGCATTAAAAGACTGATGGAAAAATATCATTCTATAGTAAAGAATACGCTAAATTTAATTTTTTTTATGAATTTTGTTTGATACCTACATACATACATGTATGTATTAATATGGTTTTTTCTCTCTTAAACATTTTATAAATTGAAATAAAAATGAACTTAAGCCAATATTTATTTAATTCATTTGTTACAGTTATCATAATTGTTGTATACTAAATATTAATATTTTTTTGGTAAGTTATTAATGAAAAAATTTTTATATTAATTTTATTTTATTGATCTTATCAACTAAGCTCAAAAAAAGGTGTACATTTTTATTTAAAAAAGCTGGAATCGGTAAATCTATATTTTCCTTCATTTTGTGTGCTTCTAAACTCTGTGTATATCACTGGTCGATTATTATTAAATTTCAGACGAAATAGCTAGCCTAACAGAACAAATTATTATATTATATTAAGGTGTAATGTCGAATCTTTATTTGTAATAAATAAATTGGCCCATATTCATAGTTATACACTGAAGTCGACTCTTGCTAAAGTGTACACTAAAATAAAAAGCTCTTATTATCTGTTTTGCTTTTATAGTCAAAAATAAAGTATAGTTTAAGTTGAACCGACTTCAGCTGGCTGTTAACTTTAATTTGATAAATGTTTTTATACAATTTCTAAACACACATTAGACAAAAGTAACCTTGCTTTTATTTTGTTCGCCTTCGTATAAAAATCATATATGGAATATTGTGTATTTAAACTAAATAAAATAAATTATGGAAAAATTTAAAATTAAAAAGGTTTGTTCAAGGCAGATTAATATAAAAATTAATGTGGCTTGGGTTTGTTCATATTGTTACAGACAGAACAAACGTACGGGTTCTTTTGATTGCAAATACCACTGTGGCTAAATTCTATCTTCGAACTTTATGGCTTTCTCTGGCTATACTTCTCGATCCTACCGGTCTTGTGAACCCTTGGTCTCGTATTTACTAAACATGCGTTATCACCACAAACGCAGCCATCCACGCTACACTACTGTGTTACTCCGGCGAAACATGAACTACTCGATGCCTTGTTTAGTAACTTTAACCATCCACAGACATCTCCACTACTCCTTTTGTCCAAGCCAGTCATCTCCTTTAATCCAGTAGCCACAACACACGTCTGCCATACACTGTTGTTATGCTGTTACACTTCCCCGCGCAACCATTATTACTCTTAATTTTTATTATACAGGGCTTCTTGACAATTATCCCTTGCTCTTATATTAAATTTGACGTCTCCACTAATTATTTGCCATGGCTTCACACAATAACTGTCTTTTTGCCTCACGGGAGGTTTGTCCTGTTGTTTATTAATTTTATTTGCATTATAACAATTATTATTATTTTTTTCTTTGCAAACATGTCCGAATGCGGTATTGAACTCAGGACCCTCTGTTTTACAGCACGCACCTCTACCAACGCAGCCGTTGAGGATGCTCAGCTTTTGTTGGCTAACTTGTGGTTTTGTTATTCTATAAACACACCATTAGTTGAATTAGCTTATTCACCACGCTCATACAGGGGTTGCCAGATTTTTATTATTCGTAACATTATCCCTCACTCAAGCCTGTTCGTCCCGAATAGGCACAACTTTTATTCTTTAGGATAATTGCTTGTCCGCTTTTCAAATGTTCACAACTAGTGTACGGCTTTTATTTGCGGTTTATTTTTGCAATACCACTTCTGACACCAATGTTACGTTTTTACCTTTTAGAACAGAACTAATGTGGCTAAATTCTATCTTCGAACTTTATGGCTTTCTCTGGCTATACTTCTCGATCCTACCGGTCTTGTGAACCCTTGGTCTCGTATTTACTAAACATGCGTTATCACCACAAACGCTGCCATCCACGCTACACTACTGTGTTACTCCGGCGAGACATGAACTACTCGATGCCTTATTTAGTAACCTTAACCATCCACAGACATCTCCACTACTAATTTTATCCAAGCCAGTCATCTCCTTTAATCCAGTAGCCACAACACACGTCTGCCATACACTGTTGTTATACTGTTACACTTCCCCCCGCTAGCCGCTATTGCTCTTACTTTTTTTTTATTATAAAGGGCTTTTTGACAATTATCTGTTGCTCTTATATTAAGTTGGACGTCTCCACTAAATTATCTGCCATGGCCAGCGTTGCCAGAAGCTTTGAAAAGAAAATCATCATATGCAGAAAAAAAAATCATATTTTACGGAAAAAAATCATAATTTTTTCAATACAAAATTTTTTTAAAAATTATAATTAAAATACATATATTAATAATACCCTGTTCAGACATACGTTTTAATTTATACAATTAAAATTTTAATTGAGTAATTAATTTTGGTGTTCACACATATCCAATTTAATTAACTTAATTAAAATTTGACAGTAGAATATAGTTCTGTTCAATAACAAGAAGTTGTTACTAATTGTTATTGGAAAGTGTTTACTTCAGTACCTCAAAAGAAGCAGCGAACGAGTAATTAAGAGTAGAATATGTGAATGTTAATAAATTTGTTACTACTTTTGTTACTGTCAAAAACAGAACAGCTGATTCTTGTTCTGTTTTACAAAATAAGTTAATGAATATTAAATACTTTGAACTGAAAGTGTTTATTAGCACTCTCCACGAAAATATTTATATCACATCGTTGTGGCTTCTTTGCCATAATTTATATGGCGATTTTAAAACCAAATATCTACGCTGAAATTTTTTATAGTTTTCGGTTTTAAATGCAAAATATTTGAATTGAAGCTAATGTTTGTATAATAGTTAGAATAAAGCTAAGGAAACTATGTACAAGTAAACGCCAGGTTAATAAAACAATAAACAAAAGAAATAGAATAAAATAAACTAAAAGTTTTACAAAAAAGACAGAAAATTTTTGGCAATTTGCACACAATCGATGACAAAGCTCTTGCAAATGCTAACTGTTGCAATACAAAATGATTTAAGCAACGAACAGCGCTTTTTTTTGCTGTTTTAGATACAAATTCTTTTTTATGGTTTTTTGTTTTTATGGTAAGTTCGGCTTTACTTTGTTATTTTTTTCCAAAAATGCGTTTGTTCCGTTTTTTTTATTTGGAATAGTAATGTTGTAAATTTTTATTTTACTCTATCGTTGCTAGTTTCTGCCGGAAATTTATTGAACAGACCTAATTTTTACATTAGAAATTTGTGTTTGTAAATTTGAAAAAATGAAAAGAAGTTCAGCTTTAAAAGAAAGTTTGCATGTTTTTATTTGAAATATGGAACTCTTCCAGTTTGTACGATCAAGTTTTGACTGCACGCTAGCTTTGAATTTCCATAAAATTTTCAAAAACTTTTCATTTCATATAATTTGAAAATATTTTATTTTTCATTTTTATGGCATTTACTTTTGTCATTGTATAAAATTTTCTCTAACTGAACACACTTCACAAGGGTTGTTGGAGTAAACTTAATCAATTATCGACTTAATTAAGTGCTAATTGAAAAATTTTTTAATTAATTTCTTATATGGTAAATTAAATTCAATTAGGGACTTAATTGCGTAAATTCCTTTATTGCGCAATTAAAAAGTATGTCTGAACAGCGTATAACATACATTGTATATATTTAAATTATTATTGTTAAGAGTGTACGAAGTTTTATGAAGAACTATTACTCTAATATATAATATATAGGGTTTCATATTTTTAATGATATCTTGGTAAATTTTTAAATTATAGCAGAAACAGTTTCTTATTCGAGTGCTGTTGTCTAATCTTTTTCTATATTAAGTTTTGTTTAAATTGGCCGTTGAGTATATTTGTTCGACATTTGCTGAAGAAATAGGAAGACTTATTAAGTTTTGAACAAATTTTGACAACACCGGAAAACCTGGAATGTTGTCAGTACGAGTTATTTTTGAAACTTTTGACCAAAATTTCTTACAGCTAAGATTATCTAGAGTTGTAAAATGATCACTAAATTTTATAAAGCGGAGTTCTCTAAATTCGTTATCTAAATTTTGAATATCCTTTTCACTAATTAAATTTGGAAAATTGTGTATTAAGCCTGTCAGAGACTTAATTTTTCACTTTATAATTTTCAAAGGATCAAGACATGAGAGCTCTTTTAAAAGCGTATCGTTAAAATCAAATAATTTTAATACTTGCTTACATAACTCAATGTAAAATGCCAGACAATTTTCAATAAATTCATTTTTTTCATTTGCAGAGAGCTTTGAGCTAGAAATTTTTTGTTTAACAAAAACACCCAGATAGACTTTATCGTTGTGTAGAAATAGACTTTTGTTTTCAAAATCAAGGTCGTTATTGTGACTCATTTTCACATATTCTGTTTGTATAAAATTGTCTAAAAATTTTAAGTAAAGGCGTTGCAGTTTCTAATACATATGTATTTGACAGGATGAGCTTTGAAAAATTTTGTTTTGTTTACAAGCTGATACAAAACTTATCTTCACTATGTAGTAAAATTACAATGAAAGTACTACACACTTGAAATACAAAAATCATAATTTTTAATTATTAGAAATCATAATTTAAGAAAAAAAATCATCAAATCATATTTTGGTTCAAAAATCATCAAAAATATGATAAAATCATCATTTTGGCAACGCTGGCCATGGCTTCACACAATAATTGCCTTTTGCCTCTCGGGAGGTTTGTACTGCTGTTTATTAATTTTAATTGCTTTTAACAATTATTATTTTTTTCTTTGCACACATGTCCGAATGCGGTATCGAACTCGGACCCCCTGATTTGTAGTACGCACCTCTACCAACGCAGCCATTGAGGCTGCTCAGCTTTTGTTGGGTAACTTGTGGTTTCGTTATTCTATAAACACACCATTAGTTGAATTAACTTATTCACCACGCTCATACGGAAACAAAAACAGGGTTGCCAGATTTTATTATTCGTAACATTATCCCTCACTCAAGCCTGTTCGTCCCGAATAGGCACAATTTTTATTATTTAGGATAATTGCTTGTCCGCTTTTCAAATGTTCACAACTAGTGTACGGCTTTCATTTGTGGTTTATTTTTGCAATCCCACTTCTGACACCAATGTTACGTTTTACCCTTTTTAGACAGAACAAACGTACGGATTCTTTTGATTGCAAATACCACTGTGGCTAAATTCTGTCTTCGAACTTTATGGCTTTCTCTGGCTATACTTCTCGATCCTACCGGTCTTGTGAACCCTTGGTCTCGCTACACTACTGTGTTACTCCGGCGAGACATGAACTACTCGATGCCTTGTTTAGTAGCTTTAACCATCCACAGACATCTCCACTACTCCTTTTATCCAAGCCAGTCATCTCCTTCAATCCAGTAGCCACAACACACGTCTGCCATACACTGTTGTTATGCTGTTACACTTCCCCGCGCAACCATTATTGCTCTTACTTTTTATTATACAGGGCTTCTTGACAATTATCCGTTGCTCTTATATTAAATTTGACGTCTCCACTAATTATTTGCCATGGCTTCACACAATAATTGTCTTTTTGCCTCACGGGAGGTTTGTCCCGTTGTTTATTAATTTTATTTGCATTATAACAATTATTATTATTTTTTTCTTTGCACACATGTCCGAATGCGGTATCGAACTCAGGACCCTCTGTTTTACAGCACGCACCTCTACCAACGCAGCCTTTGGGGCTGCTCAGCTTTTGTTGGCTAACTTGTGGTTTTGTTATTCTATAAACACACCATTAGTTGAATTAGCTTATTCACCACGCTCATACAGGGGTTGCCAGATTTTTATTATTCGTAACAATATATATCAGGTTTTTCAACAGAGACGCTGCAAAAGTAGAGCAAAAGGGACAGCAAACGACGTTCTTTTGGCATTTCTCTTCAGTAAGGTTTGCCATTTCATGATTGAAAGATATACGAGACCACAACGAGTTGAAATTATAAAAATTTTCTACTGAAATTCGGAGTCAGTGGCCTCAACGTTAAGAGCGCTCATTTCTGGCTGAATGGTTTTGTCAATAAACAAAGTATGCGTTATTGGTCAGACAGCAATCCACACGTACTCTATGAGTCATCATTGCATTCCGAAAAAATCACGGGTTGGTGTGGTTTATGTGCCGGCGGCGTCATTGGGCCGTACTTCTTCCGTGATGATCATGACCGGCACCTTACTGTGAAAGGGAATCGCTACCGTTCAATGATAACCGAATATTTTTGGCCCCCTTGGAGGACATGTGGTTCCAACAGGACAGTGCAACAAGCATCACAGCGAATGTTACAATCAATTTATTGGAAACCAAGTTTGGAGAACGTGTTACCTCACGAAATGATCCAGTCGATTGGCCGCCTTAGTCGTGCGATTTGACGCCCTTAGACTATTTCCTGTTAGGCTTCGTCAAGAGTATGGTCTATGTCAACAAGCTAGCGACGATTAATGAACTTCTTACGAATATCGAACGTGAAATTGCAGCAGTATCGGCGATTTATGCTTGAAAACCGTTGAAAATTGAGTTCAGCGTCTGGACTTCTGCAAGCGTGCCCATGGTAGCGATGCAAAAGAAATCCAGTTCCATACATAATGATATCAAACGTACTTTCACAGGAATAAAAAAATTTCATTGATATCCAAACCCGTTTTTGTTTTATTAAAGAAAAAAACTTTTGTAGCGCTCTTATTGAAAAACCCGTTACATCTAGATATTATTTTGATGGTATTTACTTACAGATTTCTTTACAGACTCCAAAGAAAGTATGAGACAGAGAAGCCAACTGGAGTGTCGCTGAAAAGGAATACTTTCGTGAATCCATAAGCCTGCATTTGGATACGGCTTAAAACATAGGTAACAACGTGTCAATGATAGACAAAAAGAAAAAGTCATGGAAAGCAATACGCGCACAAACTGTCACAATGCAATTGCTTTACCTGAACTAAGCGCAGAGCACAGTCTTTTTGACGAGATAGAGGATGGCGAAAATTTAATCGAGAGAAACTGCGGTGCGGAAATTGCCTGCACTAAAAGTTTTATTGATTAAATTGCTATAAATTCTTATCAAATTTTAAAGATTCCTCCGAAATGTGCAGTTGAAGATGAAAGCACAATAAAATATATTTCCCCGGTCTTAAAAGACAAACTTTCACAATCTTTATAATTTGACAAGAAACAGAAGTTGTTGTTTTTAATGAGCTAAAATTAGCTTTAATTAGTTTTAAATTTAGAGTCGACTTTAACACCAAAAGTTTATTTTAAATTGTCTATGATTGAGTTAAAGTCGGCTCTAAAAAAACCGACTTTAGTTCCTTACTTTATTATACCCATCACCACAAAAAGTAGAAAAAGGGTATATCTATCAATATCCAATTCCTACCCCTATAAAGTACATATCTTCTGACTTCTTATGCATAGTGAAGTTTATTGTGTGATGTCTGTCTCTTCGTCCGTGCCTCGGTGAACTTGATTTCAGAAAAAAGAAAGAAATATGTCAATCGATCAAATACAGTGTCGAAAGAGGTGCTATTGGAAATCAGCATGATAGGTCCATGTTCTTCGACGCAACTGGCAAAACACCACGCCTACCCCTAATTTTTCCATGTCATTTGGAACAATAAAGTAACTCCAATCAAAAATATAAATATATGGTGCGATAGAGAATTAAAAAATAAGAAAAAAACATTAAGCGAAATAATTGCGGGGCTCTGAAATGTTCAAATTTTTTCAAATATCAATATGGGTATCATTTTAAAGCTTTTGAAGAGATCTTTAAGGAAATACCAAAATTTTTAAAATGCTTAACCCATTAAGAAGTCGTCGGCACTGCTAGTTGTTTTATATATTTTTTCACTTTAGTACGTCAACTTTAAAAATGGTATTATTTAATGGTCAGACCTAACAGTTTAAAAGTCTTACATACTTTCCCAGAGTCAACCTCGTTGCCGATGAACTGGCGAAGAGGGGGACGATGCTTGACGATGGTGTAATTGACATCTGTGGTATACTCCTCTCCGCTTGCGGACAGCGCATCGACGCTGCTATCTACGAACTGGCCCAGAGCAGATGGTCTAACGAGTTGACATGTTCGACCGCTAGAACAATCTGGCCCTGTTTGGATCGGGACAGGGCAGCTGCACTATTGCATCTACCGAGGGTTTGACTGCGTGGCTTGGTGGCTGCGGTCACTGGGCACTGTCTATTCGGGACCCATACTAGAAGAATGGGTATCCCTTTCGACTTCTGGAGAAGTTGTCAGGACGAGGAGGAAGAGGAGAAGTTGGAATACCTCCTTTGTCAATGACCTGCGCTAGGGTGTATACAGCTGAGACATCTCGGTCAGCGGTACTATGAGGGCCTATCTGATATATTGTCAATGGGTTCAAGTAGGATTAGTTCCTTCTTAAGGTATAGTGGGTGGTTTACAGGCCCACAACCGAACACTGTGACTCATTCAGGGGATGAGCGCACACTTTGGTTGACTGATCTCACTCTCACTCTCTGTTTCTTCTTCTCTCTCCCTTCTAACAGCAGGTAACACAGAGGGACCACTCATTGGACCCAAGTGAGCCGTGGCAACACGGCTGCTTGCCTGACCTAACCTAACCTTCCCAGAGTCACAACAAATTGCCTTAATAGTTTTAGCTAATTTTTAACTATGAATATGGGCAAATATTATTATTTTATTATTATTTTAATATATTGATTATTTATTGAGTTTAAGAAACCTAGCAAAACAAAGCCGTAATAGGTCACAAATTTCTACAATTTTTATTACAATTGTTTTCTTATCTTAACTTATAAAAAAAATTACTTTTCTTTTTTTTCAAATAGGTCATAAGCCAAAAATCTGTTGAACATGGAGATAATAGCTTATTATCTAAAAGGGAAGAATGGTCGAAATTGCCCCTAAATGAACTTGTCAAAGTTGAAATTGGAGATGAGGGAGAAAATGGCAATTGGGAAAATATTTTTTTACAAATAATCGACAAAAAATGTATGTTTTTGTTTGAAGAGATAAACAAACTAATTGTTAATCATGTGGAAAAATTTAAAACAAACAAAGAAAAACAAAAAGAAATATATGATTTTGAACCGTTACACAATTGTATAGTAAAGTACAACAATCAATATTTACGAGCTAAAGTGTATGGAATATATGGTGAAAACTTACAGCAACGTTTATACAAATTTTTCTTGTGCGATTATGCCTGTTTTGCTAACGTCAAAGCTAACGAATTATACAATGATTTTCTTTATGAAACAACAGAGGAAATAGTTACTTTTACTCCATATCAAGCCGTCCATTGTACTTTAGCTGGAGTTAAATGGGATCGGTTTACAAAAAGATATCAGGTTACAAAGGACTATTTATATGCTTGTGCTGTGTTAGAAAGTGACTCGAATCTCCATAATTTGCCTATACAGTCATATAAAATTTTATTGTATGAGTGTGAAAATGAAAACGAGTTTAATAATGCATTATTGTTCAATAAGGCTCTGATAGAAAATGGTATTACAGTGTACGATGAAGAAACTAAAAATTATCTAGAATATGAACTGGATATGCAAAAGCACGAAGAGCACAAATTAAGCAAAAAGGTAAACAAAACGGAAGAAATGGCCGGTGTTACAAAATCATATAATAGTGATGAAGTTTTAACGTATGAACAATTAATTGATTTCATTAAATCGGATATGCTTGATGTTGGCATCGATGATTTGTTAGCAGATGAAAATAACTCAGAGGTGAAAAACTTGAAAAATAATGCCATAACTCAACAAAACATAGTGGGGTTAGACAAATCAATTGTTAAAACAACGACGAGTAAGAAAATAGAAGTAAAAAATGTGTTAAAGGATAAAGCTAAAATACCATCGTCTGACAGTGAAATTGATGAACAAGGTCATTGTACAAGCTATTCAAATAGTAGTGTTAAATCTTCAATTTCCTTAACTTCCACCGATACTTCCAATTGTTCGGAATCAGAATCGCCTGCAACACCTCCACCATCGTTGAAAGCATTGCATAAACGTCCACTAACGACATGGTATCAAAATGATTGCATGATATTTATATCAACTTATGCCCCAGATGTCAAGGATTATCTACTGGAAGTGGCGCCTAAAACTGTTTTATTTATGTATGAAATTCAATCGGAACAATTTGTTTTAACCCTAAATCTTTTGGGTTCTATAGATCCAAAAAGTGTTTCCCATGAGATTAAAGGACTAAATGTTGTTATACGTTTGAAGAAAAATGTTTTCGTTATTTGGCCGAGATTACTACAAGAATCTACAAAATATTCTTGGCTAAAATATAACTTCAATGCTTTTGATTTAGTTGAAATGGAGTACATAATGCCGCAACAGCTTTTACATACAATACTAGAGAATGAATCAAATTTTAAAAGTCACCAAAACGATCAATATAATTCTGACGAGGACAGCGAACGCGAACTTTACCAAACATATAATCCCATTCAAAGTAATGACGATGAATTCGATCCATTTGCTTGATGGATTTTAACACTAGTAAGATTTTGTTAAATACCTTTTTTATGTTATTTATCCATTGTCTGTTTAAATCTATTTGAAAAGCATCGTTAATTTTTAAAACATTATTCCATACTAATGTATGTACTTATAGTTAGGTATACTTATATGTAATAAAGAATTAATTTGTAATATATTGTTACGTTTAACTTTCTCATTTTGTTGTTCTTTGTTTCAGATGTGTAAAAAACACACAAAATTTGTTTTAATGTACGTTTTTTATGAGTTTTACTGTTTATAAGAACATTTTTTCTTATAAAAATACATATGGATGCAGAAGCTTTTTTTTACAAAAATATGTTTATTTAATAATAATACAGTGCAGCACTAAAATCTTGATCAAATTGAGATCCCCAAAATCTGCAAGCTTATGATGGTAAAAAAAACCCTAGCTGAGTTTTTATTTATTAGCTAAGGTTTTTTAAATTCATTTTTGAAGTTTTCGACTGGGAGAAGACTTTTAATAAATTTTCAAAAAACGGAACTATTCGAAGTATTACTTGTCCCTTTCGGCAAATTCTTAACTCTTAATTAGATCTAAAAATTTTACCTTGAGATAAAATAAAACAAGTAAGAGTTCTATATTCGGCATAGCCGAACTTTCCTGACAGGGAATTAAAAAAAAATTTGGTTCTGCATACACATATATAAATTTACATAAAAAAGACATCGGCTCTTAATGGGTTAAGCATTTTTGAAAAAAATTTAGTATTCCCTTAAAGATCTCTTCAAAAGCTTTATAACGATACCCATATTGACACTTCAAAAAATTTTAAAATATCAGAGACCCGTAACTCGGAAAATATGGGTGAGCGCCAATTTTTTCAGTTGATGTTATTTTAAATGAATAGAAAGAAAATTTATTTTACAAATGTATGCGGACGTTTTCCAAAGAAAACAAGAAAAATTAGAAGCTAGCAGAATGAAATGCTGCACTTTCTGGACCGCTACGACCTTTATCAGCATTCTTCGCATCTATCTACCTTAGTGTGTACTTTATAAACATCATCTCTTTAACCCACTAACTTTGTAAATAAGAATACGAGATATATTATTATTAATTTGGTTAGACGAAATTTACACACAAACAAACGTATTTCTTTACTGTTCTCTCTGTATTGTTTCAATCATCGACGAACAGGCTTGAGTGAGGGATAATGTTACGAATATAAGAACTGGCAACCCTGTTGTTGTTATAGTGCGTTTCCATTGAGGTGATTTCGTCTAAAACACTTGATTTGCTCAAATCAAGTGTTTTGCTACTTGATTTTGCATACATTTTTCATGCTACCAAAACCATTTAAATCACTTGATTTATTTAAAATCATGTCGAAAATGTATTTTTTCGAACTAAATTTGCCTTTGCAACACTGTGCTGTGAAAAGTATACCAAAATCCTCCTCCTAGTCGAAAATTTCAAAAATGAATTAAAAAAACAAATAATTAAATTAGCTAATAACTCAAAACGCAGTTAAGATTTTTCTGCTACTATCATAAGTTTTCAGTCTCAGTTGGTTCAACATTTTGAAGTTGAAGTGTATTACATATCGTTGGTCTCATGTAGAACGACCTTAAATTTCAAAAAACTGGTACTTTAGAGAAGACAAAATCATATTAGAATTGTAATTATAAAAAAGTAAAACAAAATTACGTGTAAAACCGTTATTTTTGATACTATTGCGTTAAAATATTGTAATAAAGTATGTTTATTTGCAATGTATTGGAAATACTAAAAAGCTTAAGGCTGATATCAGAGTTTGCGCCATAAGCGAAGCGATGCTAGAAGCTATAATATTCATGCTATATTTATACTACAGGATGTCAGAGTGGATACTATATTAAACAAAGCGACTTATTGTGTTTTTAAAATATTTTTTTTATTCTGTCAATCTTTTTTGTTAAAAATGGATTTAGATAAAGAATTTTTATTTCTAATTATACATATAATTTGTCTTCTAGTAAAAAGAGAGGAATCCACGATGTAAATAAAAGTCGCAAGGGATAATTTTTTCAATATCAATATCCACTATTTTATAAATATCTTTTAAAATCAATGAAAAATTTAAACATGCACAAATAAAATATACAAATGAAAAATGTTAAACTACAATGTAAACAAACAACAAAAAGAATAACGAAGCGATACCATGCTATAAATCATTTCACAACCTGCTTTGTCGCTTTGGCTCTCTTGTAGCTTCGCTTTGACTCTGACACCTTTTGAGCATTGACGTAAGAAAACACAAGCAGAGGTTTATAGCGCATTGTAGTGTGATATTATAGCATCGCTTATAGTGCGCACTCTGATATCAGTCGAACTTGGAAAAAATCAAGTTAGGGCCTTTCTTCATGAGGCCAACGATATGTAAGTATTTATATTTATAGCAGAAAAGGTGAATAAACTAATGTAAGCATTTATATAAGTCAATTAATACAAAAATTTATTAAAGAAACACAGGAGCAAAATAAAAAAAATTCGTTTTGTTTTATTTAAAAAAATGTTTTGTATGTTATTTAAAACTACAAAACGTAAACGTAAAGAAAGCTAGTGCAAAAAGATCCCCTCAAAATTTCATTCTTGCCATTTTGCCACGCTTGCGTTTCTACACCTCTTCCCAATAAACAAATACATATTTTATGCAACCAGTTTCATGAAAATTTCTACGATGTAATGAGCTAATAGTTAACTCAAAAAAGTTGTAAAACTTTGAATCGGCATTTTTTAAGGATAAACAAAAATGTTGGACCCTGTTTAGTTGTTAGTGAAATTTTTACTAAAATATGGCGTCTGACATTTTGCATTGTTTCACAGTTATTGTTTTCTTTTGTTGTGCTAATAACCCATAACATTTTATAATAAAATGCAATTAATTTGTTAAACGGCATTTACACTATGCAATTTATCATGAAGCTAGCATGAAATTTTTGTTTGTTTGTGAAGCAGGAGGAGTAAGCATTATGGTATTGCTTGAGTTTTAAGGGGATGTTACTGTTGCTAATGTTTACTTTAAGATAACGTAAAACGCCGTAACTTAAATAGAAAATTTAGAAATAAATGCCTCAAAAAATTGCATAGTGTAAATCTCGACTTAGTTGGAAAAGCCAGTATCTGTACGTATATTATTGCTTGCTTAATTCAGTTCATCAGGAAACCTTTATCCAAATCTTAAGAAAAGTCAGAAAGAATATAAGCAATATGAAAATTGTTTTTTATGTTAATACAAAAATATTAAAAGCTTTTACAAAAATTACGAAAGTGTTTTCTTTCGAATCGGAATAACCCCCTGGTGTGCTTAAAATTGCTACATTTAAATTAAAGAGTAAAGATTCAACAGTTTTTTGGAAGTAAACAAAATCGTTCGGAATGGTTAACACGGAAAACGATTCCGATCGGCATGTGTAACATAACTGATTATTTAAAAATGAAATATTTGCTTATAAATAAACAAACATGTAATTGCTTGTGCAAACCGTGTTTAAAGTGGAACAATAGAAAAGGGCTTAAAAGAGTTATGCATTTTATTAGGGCTTCCTTTAAAGTAGACCTTGCACGCTGGGTACAATAAGCTAGTGTTATGAAATATGAATGTATTTTTGACAAATTAATGCTTTTTTCGGTACTTGAATTAACATTTTTTTTACTCCTGATATAACCATGATTTTACTTACTTCCAGTTAATTAAAAAAAATCCGACAATAGTTACTAAATTTTTGTACTGAGTACCTAGAAAATCGAAAATACCATGTACCTGAATATTTGAAAAGATTTTTCTAAAAATTTATTTGCATTCTATTTTACAATATTATTATTTATTTAAGAAATAAATTCATAAAATATAGGAAAAAGGGCGAAAATATTGTATAGATATGTACAATATTAAACAAATTAACTTAAAATTAATTATATTACATTTGGGCATGTAATGTACAAACAAACAATATTATAATTAATTTGAAAAAATTAAAATGATATTTATATGATGATTTTTGTTTTAATTTAATTAAAAGCAATGCTTTTTTGTTTAGGCGAATGGGATTAAAGAAAAGAAACGGCTTTTGTTTTGTAAGATTTTTTTAATTATTGTATTAATTTTTTTTTCTAGTCTTTGTTTGCTATTTACATTATAGTGTTGATGTAAATCGATTTCGAAACGATTTAAAACCGAAAATGGTTGTGGTTATATCTTCAATATAGTTTTCAATAACTTTTCTTTCAATTTCTAAAAATACTTTAGGGTTACTTCTTTATTATTATTTAAAATATATCCCAAAATGAATCGTTTTCAAATCGATCGATATTCATCACATGATTATTTTTTTTAGTTCTGACGTTGGTTATTTATTTATTTTAAATATACCAATATTAAAATTTATTATTCGAAATCTTTTAAAATTTAATTTACTTTATTCGTGCTTGATTCCTTCAAATATAAATATTTCATGATATTCTCATGAAATATTTATTATTTTAAACTAAACTAAAAACTGAAATGTATTACCGCGGGGAAAGCATATCCATATGGCCATTTCACTACTGCTCAAATAGCTCATCAGTGGATTTTACCCAAATTTTGTACAGAAAACTAGAAAGTCTTATATCAAAATCCAAATTGATTAAATGAGAACTCAATTGAATCAATAAGACAAAAGACAATAACAACTCAAAAATGTTTTATACAAAAAACACAGCAAACATTAGTAACTATTAGTTTAATAATGATTATTTGACCATTTTTTTTATTAAATTATTTTCCATTCCACCAAGCTTTGGGTATTTGAAGGGAGTAACCTTGTTTCTATTTTGTTCACTTTGGTGTGGAAGTCGGAAAAAGAGTGTTGTGTTCTTAAGCCAAATAAAGTAATTTTGGGAAAATGAGTTGGGGGCGGCTTTATGTAGTTTTGAATTTGGAGTTGACTTTCTCGCTAAAAGTATATTTTTAATTGTCTATGAATGAATTGGAGTCGACTCTGAAATGGGGCCGACTTTGGTTCCCTTAAGGTATACTTTGTTTTAACTGTGAATTTGGGCCATTGTTTTTTAATTTCATTATGACAAAAGGTTTTTTTCGGTTGTTGATTGGTTTTGTTATTTTGGTTCAATATCAATAGTGGTTTTGTTTCCTGAGGAGGGTGCGCGGAAGGTGCCGAAGTATTGAAGTGGAGTATTAATAAAAAATATAGGGACCCAAAGCTTGGTGGAATGGAAAATAATTTAATAAAAAAAAGGGTCAAATAATCATTATTAAACTAATAGTTACTAATGTTTGCATTGTTTTTTGTATAAAACATTTTTGAGTTGTTATTGTCTTTTGTCTTATTGATTCAATTGAGTTCTCATTTAATCAATTTGGCTTTTGATATAAGACTTTCTAGTTTTCTGTACAAAATTTGGGTAAAATCCACTGATGAGCTATTTGAGCAGTAGTGAAATGGCCATATGGATATGCTTTCCCCGCAGTAATGCATTTCAGTTTTTAGTTTAGTTTAAAATAATAAATATTTCATGAGAATATCATGAAATATTTATATTTGAAGGAATCAAGCACGAATAAAGTAAATTATATTTTAAATATATTTTATAAATAAATTTTAAAATATACAAAATGCGCCGGGTAACTACACCATATGCGCACAATAAAGGAAGATATTATTTAAATATTTTTAAAAATTGTATACTAAATGTAATTACATTATGAATATTGAACTTACTAAACATCTTGAATACCATGGCTTCGAAGACTACGACGTATATGAGGTAAATATAGGCAGGTCTATAATTATTATTATACCAATATTAAAAAACAAACAATTTAGCAAAAAATTTCTATTTAAAAGGAAAAAAATCATCATATAAGTGATTTCTATTACACTAAATATTAAAACGGAATTTAAAGACAGGGCTCCCCCGTAAAAGACCTACCCAAAACTTTTTATATTGTTTTGTTTAATACGACGGCATTAAATAAATCAGCCAAGTCAAATTTGTTTTATAATTTTAATTTTGTTACTATTTTTTTATAATAAGAAATATTGTGCTAAATACATAATTAGATTTTCATTTAAGTTAATATTTTTCCAGAAATATGTTAATAATTAAAATAGTTTTTTTATTATTTTGTTTTCTCTCACTTTATATTAACATTAGCAGCTAATGCAGCAGAGTGTAGACAAAATAGGTTTAAGCAAAGTTAACTAACGTCCACATAAAAATTGTGTTTTAGGAACAAAATTCAATAAAAAAAGACGAGCGTTAATAAGGAAGAAAAGTACAGAACTAAGAGGCTTAAAAACAACAGAACACGATCGTTAATAAATTGCAATAATGCTGGATGGTACGAATAATTTCTTTGTAACATCATAAATACTTTCAGAAAGACATGCAACTATTAATCGTTAAAATTAAATTAAAAATTTTTAATCTTAATTTATAATCGCTTGCTTAGAGGATTTTTTAGTTGGTTTCAGTACATCTATTAAAGTCTTAAGGTGGGATACATCGTTCATCTCTATGTTATGAGTTGTTATCATGTGATGCTTAAGCCTAAAAATAAAAGTCATTAATAAAATAAATAAATTATTGTACAAATAAAGTTTAAAAAACTTACATGTGTGGCTTCAAAAATGCTTTTTCACATAATTCACAACGATAACGATGCTGTGAATGAACTTTGTATATATGATCCTGTAGGCGTTTTCGAGTATGAAATGATTTTGTACACGTTGCACACTGAAAATTTTTTTCGCCAGTGTGTATAAATGAATGATCAATTAATTGTTTTCTTTGGCGAAAAGCTGCTTGACATCCATCGAAGTTACATACAAATGGTTTTTCGTCACGATGCATTCTATAATGTAAAATAAGCTGCGATCTTCGTGCAAATTTTTTGCCGCACTCGGCACATTCAACTTTTTTTCCAAAATGTAAAGCTTGATGAGTTGTTAGAATATTTTTCTGGCGAAATGATTTGCCACATACATTACATTTAAATGGTTTGGCACCACTGTGGATGTTGTAATGAGATTCAATGTCATAAATACGACTGAAAGTTTTATCTGAAAATGCCAAAGGTTTTAAACGGAAATATAGTTATTTTACGCAACAATATTATTTGAATAATTTTTTTTTTTCAAACAGTCGCTAGATATGTACAGTAATTAAGGTAATGTTAAAATATTTATGCTTTAAATTTATTTGATAAACTTATTATTGATATATACATACATTGTAGGTATGTACAAAATGTGTTTGTCGGAAAGTTAAGCTAAGTAAAACGATATTCCTAGAGTTTTTAAAGTTTGTGATCAGGTAAGTGATTGGTAAAGTTGGATACTTAATTTTTTGATATTTCACGTGGGCCTGGATCTTTCCATACAAAGGAAATATTTATCATCGTAATACTTGGTAACATAAATAGGTATCACGTTAAAATTTTGTTTAATGCATAATGTGTGATTAGAATAATGGACGTGATACCTCCCATACAAAGTGAAAACTTGGGATAACGTAAGGAACTGTAATAAAAACAGGTTGGATTGGAAGAGTAGCCGTGTTACGATTATTCCCATTGTGGTAGCGAAGCCCAACGGGAATAGCTAGTATTTAACTCACGAATTGATTATCTTTGTAATATATGTAGCTAAATTTTCCTGAGGAAGCTTTTATATTGCTATATTAACTCATTATTGATCCTAGAACCAAGTAGTAGTACATCTACTTCTATACATCTATTGTCTCGTCAACAGGAGTGCATACCCTTAATAAAAGATCACTTAAGGTACTTACCACAGATAAGACACTTGTAGGACATTTTAACTTTTCCATTTTTATCCATTGTTGTTGTCATAAAGAAAGAATTTTTTGAAGTTTCACTGTTTTCTTCCGCAGCCTCTGTAGTAGCTTCATGGGTTATAGCATTTTCGTTAGAGCCTTCCGTTTCAATTTTCTCATAAGCTAATGAACGAAAATCTACACCACAGGTATCTGAGCTAGCAGATTCATTATATAAATTCAAATTCTCTTCAACTTCAACATCATCATCCTCTTCTATTTGATATTCATATTCAATAATTTCTTCACTGGCGTTTATGTAAGCATCGCCCTCACTATGTGCAGGGATTTCATTTTTTTCATTATCCTCACTTGTTTCATCTGGCCAGTTTGTTAAGTCAATGTTATTAAATTCCCCAATATGAATTGTTTCGTTTTCTTCATCAGATGTTTGAGGTGAGGGCAACATACTTTTTTCTCTTTCCTGACTATGTTGTAGGTTCTGTTCTATTTCAAGCTCTGGTGAATGTGTAGAGTCTTCTTGTGCATAGCTTGGAATTTCCACTTCCGTTGTAGTGACTGTTGTGTCAGCATCTAAAGAGTTGTTTTCCTCAGCTAACGCCAATAATGCAGTTTGTTCAAATTTAATTTCCTTTTCGAGAGGAATTTCTTTAACATCTTCGAACTGGGCTTTCCAAAACTCATCAGACTCCTTGCATTGTTCGAGAAAATCTTGAAATTCGGATATTCTGTTAAAGCAGGGAGCACACAAATTTTGTTTTACATTGCCTTCTGGACTGGGTTTTGTAACATTTATAAGCTGTAAACATGTTTGCAGAAAACCCAATATGAGTTTTGTCATCTTTATCGGTTCATGATTAATTTCTCTTAAACAAATACGACAATTGTCAAAAACATCCATATTCAATTCTTAGAATGTATACAAAATATAACCGCTATTATATATTGATGTATATATGGTCGAAATTAATGTAATTTCGCCAAAAAAGACAATTTCCGGATGTACACTGCAAGTTTTATTTAAAATTGAAGGTGATGTTAATTTAGCGATTTTCTTTAACTTGGGCATAAATCAAGGCAAATTGATAACAGGTATACTCACGGCGAAAATTTTTTTCCTTCTTCGAGTGTCAAAAGTTAAAATCTCCTTTCATTTTGACAGCCGAAAACTATTTGTACAAAAACAAAATGTACATGTTTCTATCGCAGTGTTGTATTTATTTTCGCCGTGAGTATACCTGTTATCAATTTGCCTTGGGCATAAATATATAAATACAATCACGGCGAATCAATTACCAGGTGGCAGCCTCATTCATTTTCGCCGAAATGATTACTGTCAAACTTCATACATAAAAACACATATATATTTTTAAATATTAAATTTGGCAGTAATAATTATCTGCAAAAAATAATGAATTTGCCTGCGCTGCCACCTGGTAATTGATTTACCTTGAGTACATCGGTTTTACTCTTGGAGAAATAATACTAGTGGTCGTGATGGCGAATTCATTATTTTCAGCCGCAAATGTTAAATGTCAAACACCATATTAAAAACTTATACATATAAAAAAATGACATTTAGCGTTTCGGCGAAAATTTATGAATTCGCCATCGCGACCACCTGGTATTATTTCGCCATGGTTTTATTTAAGGAGAATTAATAACAGGTGTCGTCCGCCCATCTGGTTTGTAGTTGGAAAAGTAGGCGTTTGTATTGAGAGCAATTTCCTTTTACTTCTCTTTCTGTTTTTGACATTTACAACGCACAAAACAACAATAAAAAGCTATGTTGTTTTACCAATGTTGTATTTGTTGTATAGTTGTTGTATAGCTACTACCAAGGCGAATCAATTACCAGGTGGCAGCGTAGGCGAATTCATAAATTTTCGCCGTGTACACTACTGTCAAACTCCATATATAAAAAATCTGTTTACAATTTTTTTTATATGAAGTTTGACATTCGTTTCTACCAGCAAAAAATAATAAATTCTCTAACGCTGCCACCTGATAATTGATTCGCCTTGGCTACTACCTAGTAAAATGAATGTGCCTTGACAGCCCGGGTTATAATATTCTATTGTCTTCTTTGATTTTGACAACCAAAGGCGATTTTTACAAAAACTAAATGTGCATATTTCTTTCACAGTGTTG
This sequence comes from Gymnosoma rotundatum, assembly GCA_916610165.2. Taxonomy (NCBI): domain Eukaryota; kingdom Metazoa; phylum Arthropoda; class Insecta; order Diptera; family Tachinidae; genus Gymnosoma; species Gymnosoma rotundatum. Next base: position 80,204,476 of record OU744340.1, read on the forward strand.
TATTAATTGCCGCCGTGAGTAATTAATTCGCCTTGGGTTTTACTGTTATAACCAAGGCGAATCAATTACCAGGTGGCAGCGTAGGCGAATTCATTAATTTTCGCCGTGAACACTTATGTCAAACTCCATATATAAAAAATCTGTGTTTATTTTTTTATACTTATATGAAGTTTGACAGTACTTTCTACCAGTAAAAAGTAATAAATTCGCCTATGCTGCCACCTGGTAATTGATTCGCCTTGGTTATAACTTACATTCCACATGAGACATTTTAACGGGTTTGCACACTCATCAAGACTTATTTGCTAGTGAACTTAGTTTTACTAATAGTTGACGATGGCTTCATACGCTTTGTTTAAACTTAGGCATTTTCGTTAGATAGCCTACGCTGATGCTGACTGCTGGCTGATAAATTATTTGGCCATCTGAATAACTACTGCGATTTCACTGGAAAATGGCTTTGTTTGCCCAGCTCAATGCGAATTAATAACAGATGACCTGGTGACTATTGTGATTTTTCCTTCTTCGAGTGTCCAAAGTTATAATCTCATTTGTTTTTGACAGCCGAAGATGATTTGTACAAAAACAAAATGTACATATTTCTTTCGCTGTTATTAAGTTGCCTTGGGACAGCTCAAGGCGAATCACAAATAAGGTGGTTGCGATGGCGAATTCATTGATTTTCGCCGTTAGTATAACTGTCAAACTCCATATATAAAAAATCCAAGGCAATTTTTTTATATGTAGTTTGACATTCGGGCGTACGGCGAAAACTAACGAATTCGCCATCATGACCACCTTATATTTGATTCGCCTTGGGACAGCTAGTTATTATTTTCTCTTTTGTGCACGCCTGATTTCAACTAGGGCGATTTGTTAACAACAGGTGACCTTAACAGCCCACCTTCATCCAGCACCTCTTTCAAATTCAAAAATTTTAAAAGCAGTAAATTTTTTTGCTTATTTCAGGGCAATAAGCCGACTTTATTTAGAGCTCATTTTTTATATAGGATTTTGATAACATTTGCAAGTGTGTTATCTTTGTTATTAAAACCGAATTGATATGTCAAGAAAAACGATTATCAGAGAAATTCTTGTGTAAAATAATAAAACTTTTCCAGTAATATTACTAATTTTCCTCTCTGTACTAAAAGTTACGAAATTTTAGCCAAATATGCCAGAATAATATATGTTGCGTGGAGTCTTCAAAAGTTACAAAAAATTAAAAATGTAACCAAACGACAACATTGGTCTCCTCTGAGCCCAATCATTTTGCTTGGCTCTCTCATTCATGATTCACAGCCCAATCATGAGCGAATCAACATGCTTCTCCTTATAAATTCTTGAGAAAAAAGCATATTGTTTTGAGACGAATTAGTTTGAATCTTCTGGCGAAGCATGAAAAATTTCTGTCTTCTATAATTTTTATCGCAAGTTTAAGAGTGTTATATTCAGCTGTGCCGAATCTTATATACTTCATATACAGTTAGAAAAAAAAAACTTGTACACCCATTCATTTAAAATCTACTGGCTTTTAATTAGGAATTATTTTAATTAGTTTTAAAATATAAAAAACGCAACACCGCAACGCCAAAAAAAAATTGTACACTTGTTTTGTGTTTACTGAAGGTTCCGTTACAAAATTTTTTTAACAAATACTGATAAGTTTTTAAAGAAAACAATTATAAGACTGTGGAAAAAAGAAAAATCAACGCGTGAAATCGGAAAGATACTAAATAAAACTCATAGCACAATTCATTATGTCATAAAAACTTTTTAAAAAAGTGGATCTTGCGAGTATATTTGTTCGTCAAAAAAAAAAAAAAAAAAAAAAAAATAAATAAATAAATACTGTCCAAATTGAGCGAGAAATCTGTAAATATATCAAAAAAGATCCAAAAATTTCCACTTTGAAAATAGCTATGAACTTAAAATTGGCGACTGTATGAAACCTCTTCTTTCAAAATCAAACGTTAGAAAACGCTTAGCTTTTGCGAATGAATATTTACACAAAGACAATGCTTTCCCGAACACAGTAATGTTCATAGACAAGTCGTAATTTAACATATTTGGCAATAACGGCCACACTCAGTGTGGAGGAAGCAAGGCGAAGCCCTAAAATCACGGAATATTGCACATACTGTTAAGCATGGAGATGGAAGTGTAATGGTATGGGTCCCATGGGCGTAAACGGCGTAGGTAACCTTGTTTTTATAGAGGGGACTATGAACAAGATTGATTAATTAAATATTTTAAAAAATAATTTAATTCAGGCTGCTGAAAAAATGGGCTTTACGCATTGTTCAAGACAACGGCCCCAAAGCACTCTGCTGTTGTAGTCAGAGAATGGCTGGATTATAATACAAAAAAGGTTTTACCTTACTTTCCCCAAAGCCCAGACATAAAGCATTTGTGGGCTTATATGAAAAGAATATAAATGAATACCATATAACAAACAAAGAAACCCAAAAAAAAAAAAAAAACACTCAAAGGGACATCTGGGAATCTATACCTGTAGATGTTACAAGAAACCTAGTTAATTCTATGCCAAAAAGTCTCCAAGCTGTTAAAGAAGCAAAGGGCCATCACAAAAAATACTAAGAAGGAATATTTTTTATTAATTTTCTACAGTTGTAATAAGGTAATAAATTTTGTTTTCCTATGTACAACTTTTTTGCCTAAGAATATTGGCATATTTTTGTTTTTGTAATTTTTTCCGTTTTATATATCAAAAAGACAAATATTGGACTGGCAGAAAATTAAAAAATAAGAAAAAAGATTAAGTACTATATATAATTTTACATATAGTTGTCATCGGCTCTTAATGGGTTAAGCATTTTTTTTAAATTTTTAGTATTTCTTGAAAGATCTCTTCAAAAGCTTTTAAATGATACCCAATATTGATATCTTTAAAAACAAGGTGCACAATCGTACTTTTCTATGAAAAGTTCAGAGGCTTTTTGAAGGTGGAAATCGATATTGTAAAAATTTCCACTTTTTTGGTAAAGATATACAAATTTAACTACGATTTAATGCTAATGCTAATGATTTTATTTTAATTATAATTGTTTTTACTAAAGGTAATGAAATTTAAATGAAATCGTTTAATAACTAATTACAAGTGAAGCAAAAATAATTGTATTTATGAAACACAAATTTTTGATCACAGAAACTAAAAAAACGGCATAAAATTAATCTTAACACTGTTGTCAATATATCTACATACATAAAAATTTTAATACTTTGTAATTTTGAAGTTAGATAGGTGTAATACATGATGTCTGAGATAAAATGCTCGACGATACTTTATGTTTTTAGTGTACAAAGACGAGGTATACATTCATTAATTCAAATCATTAGAAACCATTTAATCATTTTTTTAAACTAATCTTTTAAACTTATCATCAACGAAACCTAAAATGTAAAAATAATGATAATGCTACAAAATTATTAGCGTTATTTATCATTCAATGCTCCTTGAAATACTTTACTAGAGGTTCACACACACTTACTAAAATAGAACTTAAGCGTGTTAATATGACAAAATTTACAAGAAACTTCAGGGAACGATGTCAAAAATCACAGCATATAAACATATCAATGGAATTATAACCGGGTAAAACTTACCTCTATTAGCTTAAAAAAAATCAAATAGGATTTTCAAATTTTCCTCCTTTTTACTATAATAAAATTTGGAAGTATGTACAATATAACATTAAGAATTAGTAGTCATCTTCAGAGTAGAAAAGGAATAAAATTCTTAAATAATAATAAATTTAATAAATCAAATGTTAAAAAAAATAAATTATAATAAATAATAATTTAATAATAATTAAAATAAATAATAATATTAATTATAAAATCAATTTTTCGAAAGTTCTTTAAAAACCTAGATTTCACAAAAAATGCATTTTCAGCCAAAATTATTATTATTATTATCAACAAAATATCTCTACTCAAACAAGGAATTATACACCGGGTTCGATCCCTGGCTATGGAATAACGGATATAAATGTTATTTAGGTTATTAAAGTTTTTTTTTTATTTTTTTTTTTAGAAAAAGAAAGGATTAAAATCCACTAAAATATTTGCTATTGGGAAATTTTTATGTTCTTTATTTGTTAACGTTATAATTTAAAGTTGAAACCCATAACAATGTTTGTTTCGGTCCGAATTTGTTCTTTGTCTACATCAATAAAAGTTTGAATAATTTTCTTTTTTTTAATTAGATGATTAATTTTTATTGTTTATAACAACAAATCTAAAACTCAATTAAAATTTACGATCGTTTTAATAATTTTTATTGCTGTGAAAGTGGAAAGAAAATATCTGACATCACTATGTTTAAGTGTAGATATATAAGATTCAACATGGCCGAATTTGACGCTCGTACTTGTTCTTTAATTAATTACCTTTTTATAATATTTCACTTTCTGACCAAAAATACTTTAAAGTAAACATTTTTCAATGAGAACTGGTTTACTTGAATTCTCTTAAAATACAAAAAAAAATTTTCCACATTTTCTGGTATTTAGAAAGTTGATGGTTTTTCTGTTTTTCTTTTTATAATGGAGCGTCAACAAAATGTAAAATTTTGACACAAGAAGCTGAACAAACACAGCGAAACGGATCACTTAGGCTATCAGTTTTTTAGTTTTACAATTTGCTTTAGCCTTGAGTTAATCTACCGTTATAAATATTTTTCACTTAAAACGTGTTTAAGATTTTTATATCTGTGGTATCTTTTTTATATGTCTTTTACGTTGATGATCTAAAATATTGTATTTTTAAGAACTTAGGCTATCTATGCGTGTAACAAATGATGTAAGAACTTAATATTTTTAAATAATTTAATTTCTTAATTTATTTAATAGAATCCATTAATGCTTAATGCTTTTTTTCTTTTCCGTAGGCTATTTGTAAAATTTGTCAAGGTGTTTTTTGTTGTGCTGAGTGTCGTCGTGCTCATGAAATCAAACATCACGCCATAGTTGTTCACAAATGTGTCATGATAGCAACAGAAAATAAAAAAAATGGTGGCAATAAAAATGGAATGGATACGAAGGAAGTTTTTGAAACAACCTATCTGTTTTGTCCAATATGCGAAAAGCGACCCCTAACTCTCAAGCCGGAACTACATACGGAAATACTTATGCATATAGAATTATATCATTTGCCATTGCGTTGTCAGAAATGTTTTAAAATTTACCAAAAAATTAGTGATCTTAAAGAATTTACCAAATGTGTAGATCCAACTATGCGTTGCTACACTCCGGACTCACTAACCTCTAATCAGCCTTCTTATACTGACGAAGCTTCAAAAGTAACTGTTACTAACGCTGGTAAACGTCGGGACTGTGATGAAAGCCATATTACACCTATTTCAATAATTAATATGAGGTGGAAAGCTAAAAGTAAACTTACACATGAGGAATTTATAAGTGACAGTGTATCTTCGATAAAAAATATTTCATCCATAAACAATTCTTCAGACAGGCGTTGCGCTGAAACAGTTTCGGCGGTTAAGGGAAAAGTTATACGATGTTCATCAACACCTGTTCACCTGGAAATGGTTTTGTCAAGGCCAAAAGACCAAACATTTAATGCGACTGGAAGTGGACATATGTCAAGTATTCGATACCACAGCGGATGTGAATCGGACAATAGTCCTGCTTTTTCACAACCAAATAGGTTTGTTTATTAATTAAATTCTAAAAATAAGACAGTTCGTACGTATGTTTGTTGTTCAAACACCGTAAACGGCAGAACAGAATTTGATCCAATTTGGGTAACAGATTCCTATTTGCATTTTTATATTTGATATACTATATGCATATAAACATTTATATTAAAATCTAGTTGAACTTTAAGATGAAAAAATTTAAAGGTGTTAAAAATAGAAGTATACTTTTAGGCATATTTTTAAAACCACAAGTATTTTTAACCGACTTCAAAAAATGAAGGAGGTTATACAATTCGGCTGAATGTTGCATTTTTTTTACATTTGTGCCTCCAGAACTCAGTCATTTCTGATCCGATTTTAAAATTTTTTTGTAATATGATAGATTAGGCTTACAGATTGGTCCCGTTTTAAAAACAGTTCATAATATACAACATACATATTTTTTACGGGTATTATGAACTGCGATTCTGTAAAATTTGAAATGACTGCGTATTACTATGGCTCCCAAAAACAAACAATTATACAAAAATAAATCTACAAATTAAAGGGTGCCCCCATAATTGATGTAAATTTACTTATATGGGCCTATCTTTTGAACCGTTTTAGACAAACTCTTCCAAATTGGACAGAATGTCGATTGCTTTGGCCGTTATAGTAAAAAGTAATAATATTACAAATTTTAAAGTAAAGGGTGCGCCAATAGGTTATTAAATTTGATGTATACGGCCATACTTTTGAACAGTGGTAGACAGACGCTTGAAATTTACAATGAACCTGTATTGGTAAGTCCGCTATAGTTAAAAGTATAAAATTTGGATTTGGAAGTTAAAGGGTGTTCCAACAGTTGATGTAATTACAAGTGTGTGGCCGTACTTTTGAACCGTTGTAGACAGAACGCTGAACTTTAAAAGGGACCTGTATTTCTAAGTCAGCTATATTAAAGAGTATATAATTTGAATTTAGAAATTAAAAGGTGTCCCATAATTACTGTAGATTTACTTATATAGGCCTATCTTGTAAACCGTTATAGACAAGCACTTGTAAAATTGACGCAATGTCGATTGCTATGGCCGTTATAGTAACAGCTAATAATATATTTTAAATTATAAATTAAAGGGTGCACCAATAGTACATTTAATTTGGTATATTGCCATACTTTTAAACATTTGCAGACAGACGGTTGAAATTTACTAACTCCTCTATAGCAACAAGAATAAAATTTAGATTTGGAAATAAACGGGTGTCCCAATAGTTGATATAATATGGTGTAAGTGGCCGGTCTTTTGATTCATTATAGAGAGACAGCGGAAATTTACAAGGGACCTCCGCTATAACAAGAAGCTTATAATTTTATTTAGAAAGTAAAGGGTGTTCCCAAAACTAATGTAATTTGTTCTCTATGGCTGTATTTTTTGAACCGTTGTATAAAAATACCTTAGTTTTAGACAGACAGTCCACTACTTTTTTTGGTATAATAAGAAGTATAAAAATGTTATATTATAAATTAAATAGTTGATATAATCGGATGTAAATGGGCAAACTGTTAACCGTTACAGACAGATGGTTGAAATTTACACAGAACCTGATTGCTAAATCTTCTACAACAGCAAGTATATAATTTGAATTTGGAAATTAAAGACTGACCCTACAGTTGCTGGAATTTAATGTATATTGCCAAACTATTGAACAGTTGAAAAAGTATAAAGTTTGGAGATATAAGTGTGCCCCAATAGTTAATGTAATTTTATTTATTTTGTCATACACTTGAGTTGTTATAGGCAGACAGATGAAATCTGTTTTGAAGTCGGTTTTTTTTCGCAAGAATTATTTATATTTCGGAATGCTAGCTTATACTAGTTTAAAGCATGTTTGGTATGTTACCGTTATTTCTAATCGGATGAGCAATTTTTGGCGTTTCTTTACTCTGAAAAAAATATTAGCTGCTACTTGTATTTTACTTTTTTCGCCTTAAAATTACTTTTTTAAGATCCAAAGCTGTTGCAAACTAGATTTATGCCGCTGCTAAATTGCTCAATCATAAGGTTTATTTTTAAGAAGTTTGATTTCGTACTTATGTTAAATTAATTATATTGGCATAATTGAAATATGAAGTATGTTTTGTTTTTGTATTTTAAATAAAAAATTCGTTTGTGTAATTCTTACGAAGAACTATATTGCGAATTTGGTTTGTCTTTCGTATAAATTACACAAATGAATTATATTAAGATAATCAAAATCAATGTTTCTACAGTAAATTATAAATTGTTTTTGTGCTTCCAGTTGTAGATAGTACATATTTTAGACAAATACTTTTTATATTTTAAATAATTGATTAAGTATTGAATTTCCTTTTTTTCCGAAATAAATTAGTCAAGCGTTGGAGCCAGTAAATCGTTACATAAAATTTGCCGGCTCACGTTCCAGAATACCTTCGGTAACTCCACTTCGCCAAGTAATGTCTAAAAGTATACAAAAAGCATTTGCAGAACATGGCCTTCCAGAATCAACAAAAGTAAGAGACGCTAAGGCCTGTCAGTGTGAAAAAATGTTTGATAGCAATTCATTCCCTGAAGCTAACGAGGAACAATCTCCTCAACCACCTCCTTTAGATTTGCGTTTATCGCCGGCCGTTAGACGTAGTCAAAGTGCAGGTGAGGAATTTTCAAAGAATATGTTTTATAACCAAAAAAAAGAATGCAAAGAGCTACAAAATGTTCAACGTGAAATCTTACTGTCGGCTCAAAAACTTACTACTGAGTCTATTGTTATAACGCGCACCGAACATTTGTCCAGTGTTTCTACATCAACTTCTGAAACTAGTTCAAATTATGGCACGAGTTTGCAATCAACAAACTCCTTTCAAACTGCAGGATCTTACAGCACATGTAGTAGTTCAGTCTTTAAATCATGCAGCAGTGTGGAAATCATTACTGCCACTACAGAAGAGATTCAACAGTTAAAACCCTTCAAGGGGGAAAATGACAAAAACACTGTACTAACACCAACTACTCGTATTCCTGGAGCATTAATAAACAAAAAATTTATTAAATTTGACACGCCTAAACGAGAATCTGTCGATCCATATGAATATCAAAACTCTCCAAATGATGTATTTTTTACACCGAATGCTACGTCATTGCCTAACGATAGTGAAAGTCATTCGCCTGAAACAGAGCAACGTAAACTTTTGGTAAAACAAAATTTAAGTGGGCGATTTTCACTGTTACAAAGACCTTCCATGAAAGAATGCGCCCATAGCACTGCCTTTAGTAGTATAGAAAATGTTACAACAGATATGCATGATTTTGATAATGATAATGAAGCATTTTTGGCTCAAGAAACAAATAAGTCATCGTTAAAATTAAGTGATGTTAAACAAGAAAATGAAACTGAGCAGCACCAAGGATTGTGGTCATTTATGACTTCAGTCATGCGTTTACCATCAAGCAAACTTTCGAATTCCAATAAGTCACGTAAAAACGAACCATTTTCATTGTTACGTTCAAACTCAAGTTCTATAATTAAAAGGTGTGCGTCTATTGCAGGTAATCAGCAAAATTTTCAATCAAAACTTAAACTTTAAAGTATGTTTATATATTTTAGGTTCTCTAGTCCGATCTAAGTCATTTGAAAATGAGTCGAATTCATTAAAACGCAAACGCACTTACATTGCAGATAACGATTTGACGACGTCAACATTTTTACCCGAGGTGAACAATTCGGAAGCCAAATCACCTACTTCGGATTTTAATACTTCATCAAAGCGATTCCGTATACAGGGACGACGACCCATAGATCGTATGCGTTTAAATAGTTAAGTTAAATTGTTTACAGACATATACATATATTTTTTTAATTTAACAAATGTAAAGATTTTAAAACAAGAAAATTAATATGAAACAAACAAGTGTTAAAAAAGTTATTTTGACTAAGTCTGATGTAGGAAAGATTTACATTTTCAGAATAAGAAAATGTATAAAAAGATTAGCAATTTTTTTAATACTGCTTCATGCTCATGTTATTAATTTAAATATTTTGAGTAGCGTCACTGAATCAAATGTAGACCGACAACTGCTCAAATAGACAGTATAAAAATGCTGCCACATAAAAAAACTGTGTAGACTTTGTCTATCCAAATTAATATTGATTGTTAATGAAAATTTTTCGTATCCTTATCAATTAGTTAAATAAATAGAATGCATACAACCTAAGTTAAATAGATGCGAAGATGGTTAATGAGGATGTAGCTATTCACAAAATGCTGCATCCATTCTACTAATTTCGAGTTAATCGGGCGTATTCCCATTGGCGTTATCGTTTTAAAAGTCGTTTTTAAGTCGTTGTTGTTTTTACGTCGCTTCGCTTCTAAAATGACATTTCTGAAATACGCAGATGACGACGATAAAAAATTATCGAAAACTGCAATAAAACAAAAAAAAAAAAAAAACTTGGTATTTATGAAAGGTTACAAATTTTATTTTTCAAGTGACGATGAAAAAGTCAACATAACTATGCATCGGAATGTTATCCTTTTTTTTATTGGATATATTGGCTGATGTCCGTGTCTTTTTTGTTGGCGGTTCTTCATTGTTGTCAGTGGAAGTAGATTCTTTATTCAAATTTGCACTACTTGCATTAAGTGCCTTATTTTCAGTTACAGCCAGCATCGCGATTTCTTCTCCAAACATAACATCCCCTATGGGTTTTATTTATTTTCGAATCGCATTAAATTTGCCACAGCTTCTTGTAAAGATGACAGTGAAATCCCTCCTCCTGTTGCTCTAGCCTTAGATTTGTTGGTCACAGGCTTCTTTTTTACTATAAATTTTAAATCTTTCCACACCTTTATATTAAGTTATATATTTCAAAATTTTTAATAATAACTTGAAGTTTATTTAGTTTTATTTACTTTGTGTCAACTATCTCCGTCACGGACAGCAGGTCCAAATGGATTTATTTTTTCAGCCACTTTCTTCTAAAAACCATCAAAATTTACTGGTTTTATGCTTTTTTTAAAACCCTTTGCATATTTAGGATTTTTTTCACTTCTGAAACTAAAATTTTAAGCTGCCGCAACGTTGTAATTTTCATGTTCTATTTTTTAAACCTCTCGTTTTAATGTCGTTATAAAAACGACAACTTGGCATCACCGTTGACGTTATCGACAAAAATCTAAACTTGTCGGTATTCAGGTATGTTCTGACACTCGCATGTTTTTGAAATCGCATGTGATTTTAAAAACGCCAACTTTTGTTTTACATGTTCTGAAACTCACGCGTTTTGCTTGCGATTTGCTCTTTTTCAAACTTATGTTCGAAAAGAGAAACATATGATTTTACGGTGCAAGACATAAATAAACAAAAGAAAACTACAACAATATGTCTGCAGCTGCCTCGCTTAGTTTAATTTCTTAAAACAAACATAAAATTAAAAAAAGAACGAATTAAAAACGGACGTTTAGAGATTGTGACAATTCAATGGATACTTCATTCCAATGTATACTTATTAATTTAAAAATATAACGCAAGCCAACAAATATTTTGGCGACAAATGGATTTTCTATTAGTGATATTGCATTTAGCGTCTTTAATGTTAAAGGTTACTTAGCTTGTAAGTAATCAGTACTAAAAAAGTAGTTTTTGTTTATTTTGTTAATTATAAAATGCACGTTCGGAACTCATATCGTCCAAAAAGAAATTTAAATAAATTTTTTAAGGTCCTTTAACACTTGAATCGTACATTTAATAAGCACCGAATATTTTATAAGAATTGAAAATTAAAATAACCACATATTTTTTTGACTATTGACTATAGGTTCAACCGCACTAATACTAGTATATTTTCGAACATCAATTAAAACAGCTGTTTCTATGAAATCGCCAGTACTCAAGAAAACAATCAAAACAAACAATTGATAGAACAAATAACATATTTTAAATTAATTGTTTGCGACTTAAATTCTCCAAAAATTTAAAATAATTTTTTTTTAAATAAAAAAGAATATACGAATTTTCAGTTGTGTATAATTTTGTTGTTGCTTTAAAGTTTATTTTGAGCAAAATTCGTAACTTCACTTCAGTATGTGCTTGCGATTTGAAGTCGCCAAATTTCTTGCGATTGTGAACTACAGAACACCTTTCATGCGATTTCAACTCGCATCGACAGTTTTAAGCGATTTGCCTGATTGTCTATTTACAAACGAAGATAGAAACGACAACGAAACGCTCTTAAATTGTCGCCTTTATTTTTAAGGCCAGGATTCACTATCATACACAATTATACGATTTAATTACACAAAAATCTGACAGAGTTTTGTTCTACTTTAAAAATCGCTTTAAAATGGCGTCCAGGTGCCACACTTTGCAAAAAATATGCGAAAATATATGGTTTTAATATTTCGTTTTCTCCTCATCATCTTAAAAAAATTAACCCATGGAGAAAAATATTTTATGAATTATTTCAAAAGATTATACTTTTAATCCACACTATCATACTTTATGAGCACACATGCAATTTTAGACAGACCGTACTACTGAGTATGGTAGTGAATCCTGGCCTTTAGCAAATTTTTTACAGTTTCAAAATTAGACGATCTGCTTTTTATTAAATGATAGCGTCAAGTCCCATACTAATCATTTTATGTCAGTAGGGAATCTACGAAGAAGGTTGTGTATTATTTTTAAGTTTTTGTTTGTATAACAATATTTTGTTTTTTAAGTTAAGACTTAATCTCCTGTTTAGTAAAAGATACAGTGCGCAACCACACCTTATTGATTTGTCACATAAATATGTATTTTACATGTTGTTATAACAAAAGTTTTTTATCTAAGATTATACCTAAATATTTAATACTCTTACTAATAGAAATGACATTTCCTCGTGAGTACAAGTTTTGTGAAGAAACTCGTTTCGGAAATTTGTTGTATGGAAATGTGATAGCTTGGGTTTTATTATTAACTTTAATTTTCTATTTATTCAAATATTTTTGGCTTGAGTTTATAGCCTGTTGCATTCTCTTGACTATTGCGTTTGATTCCTTGCCGCAACATATAAAACCACTGTCGTCAGCATAAAAAGCTGCTTCTTAATTTCTGCCAATCTGAGCTATATAACGAATACAGTGTGGGAGAAAGCACAGACAGACCCTTGTGGATTTTCGCTATAGTTTCTAGACATAAGCGAATACGAATTTTGCAACTTTGCAGGCTGGGCATTATTAAAAAAAATCGGCAGATAATATTCAATAGGTACTCAATAAAAAAAATGATCACAACTGTGCGGAAACCTCTTCTAATATTTAACTTGAAATGATTTCGTAGTTGAATTACTGAAGTATAAAACCAAATGAACAGTTTTTCCACTTTATAGAAAGCAAAAATTACACTTCCAAGCCGTAAAACAAAACAATATAAGTTTGTTTAGAAATATAAAGGTGCGGTCAGATTAGTAAAATATTTGACCAAAAAAGCGTAATAGCTATTTTTAAAAATTTTTATCCAATATTTCCTATTACGTAGCATTACGAATGACGATTTATAATACAATAAATGTGATATCTTACCTTTAATATTGAATAGGATAGTGGTTACGTCTTTTTGGTCAAATATTTAACTAATCTACCGTACCTTAAAAAACTCGCAAAAGAAAAAATAACGAACCTTAACGATTGCACTGAACAGTTCTCCTAAATACTTTTCTATATCGTGGCGCAAATTTGGCAATAGTGCGCTTCTTTCTTTTTTTTAAAATAATAATTTTTTTGGAGTTTAGATATCAATCTTTTTTAATGTAATAAATATCAAAAAATATGATGCAAACAGCGACTGCACTTATATAACGGCATTTGCCGTTTAAAATCGATTACTTAATAACCATCGTTAGTATTAATCGACCGACAGCTATATTGAAAATCGTCAGTAATGCATGCAAAGCGAATCAATTAGCAGGTGGTAGTGATGGTGAATTCATTAATTTTCGCCGGTATCCCAACTGTGAAACTCCATACATAAAAAATTTGTATACTATTCTTTTTATATATAGTTTTACATTCGGGCTAACGCCGAAAGTTAACGAATTCGCCTTGATCAAGGTAAAATAATTACAAATTGGATTCCATGGCAAAGTAATACATGGGGTCTCGATGGCGAATTTATTACTTTCGCTGTAAACGCTAAATGTCAAACTACATGTACAAAAAATATGTATAATTTTTTTATATGGTGTTTGACATTTAGAGTTTACAGCGAAAATCAATGAATTTGAGACTACTTGTATTATTTCGCCATGTTGGTTTCTATTCCTATCACCTGACAATTCGCCTTAATTCGTAATCAAAATTTGTGCGCGAATTAAAAAGGTTCACCATATTTTCATGTCATAAGAACAAAGCAAGGCGAATCAATTACCAGATGGCAGCGTAGGCGCCACCACTATTTGATTTTAAATGAAGTTTTATAAAGCTTTGCAAATATTAAAGAAACTAGCACGAAATTTTTGTTTCTTAGTGAAGCAATAGGTGTAAGCGATAAAGCATGGCCTCAGTTTTGAGGGGATGGTTATGTTGGTTATGTTTTGTTTCAAATAACGAATATCGCTGCAACTTATGAAGAGAATTGAAAAAAAAGCATAGTGTAAACGTGGACTTAGTTAAAATATATAAATTTAAGTAAATTTTTCACTTTTTCTATATTTTAATTTAGGCAGAAACAAGAAAAAAAAATTAAGCGGAAAATTGAGCCGCAGCCGTTTATTTATTTTATAAAAGCCGCTGCCGCTGGTTAAAAATTGCCCAGTCGCCGCCGCCGAATATTTTGGCACGGCTTGTTTCACTGATCAGCTGTACAAATGCAACGCTTTATTTGACATTGACGTGACACTTTCTATTACCAGCAAGATGTTTTGTAAAATAAAATAATTATTCTAGATTTTTAGAAACATCTTAAATACTTTAATATCGAGAAACAACGATATTCGTTTTAAGATATTTGAACATTAAATTAAAATAAATTGCAGCTTTGTAGCATACTTAAATATTCACTAAATTTATCCAACAAAAAAGAAAATTTGGTATTACAGTGAAATTATGTAAGTTTTTAGTCTTATTAAAAGATCAACAGTAATTTACACACAACTTTATATAGCATAAAATTTTCTAGTTTCTGCAATTGGCATTTCTAAATTGGTGAAAGGTTTATAAGCGTACAAAATGCGTTCTCGCAGCAATTCAGGTGTACGCTTGGACTATTACCAACGTATTGTCCATCGTTTAATCATGAGTCACCAAGAGCCTGTAACTGGGTTATTTCCAGCTTCAAATATTAATTCTCATGCCTGGATAAGAGATAACGTATATTGCATATTAGCAGTGTGGGGCTTATCAATGGCATACAAAAAAATTGCAGATCAGGATGAAGATCGCGCCAAATGTTATGAACTTGAACAAAGTTGTGTTAAATTAATGCGAGGCCTATTGATGGCCATGATGAATCAAAAGGATAAAGTGGAAAAGTTTAAAATAACACAGAACCCGTTGGATTCTCTTCATGCTAAATATTCAAGTAAAAATGGACAACCTGTTGTCGGCGATGCTGAATGGGGTCACTTGCAAATTGATGCAGTATCATTATATCTCTTGATTTTAGCTCAGATGACAGCATCTGGTCTACAGATTGTATT
The DNA here is from genome assembly GCA_916610165.2 of Gymnosoma rotundatum. Lineage (NCBI taxonomy): Eukaryota > Metazoa > Arthropoda > Insecta > Diptera > Tachinidae > Gymnosoma > Gymnosoma rotundatum. The sequence continues at coordinate 80,219,834 of OU744340.1, forward strand.
TTCTTTAGATGAGGTATCATTCATACAAAATTTAGTATTTTATATCGAGTCTGCCTATTGTATTCCTGATTATGGCATATGGGAACGTGGTGACAAAACAAATCATGGTGAGCCTGAACTTAACGCTAGTTCTATTGGCATGGCTAAGGCTGCTTTAGAAGCTATGAATGAATTGGATCTGTTTGGTGCTAGAGGTGGTCCTGCTAGTGTAATTCATGTTTTGGCTGACGAAGCTCATAAATGCCAGGCTGTTTTACAATCGATGTTGCCACGTGAATCTAATAGCAAGGAATTAGACTCTGGACTTTTATGCGTTATTGGATTCCCAGCATTCGCAGTCGACGATCCGCAATTAATACGAAAAACTAAGGATGCTATCTTGCAGCGGCTACAGGGTAAATATGGCTGTAAACGTTTCCTGCGTGATGGTTATCGTACTCCTAAAGAAGATCCCTCGCGCTTGTATTATGAGAGATGGGAATTGAGAATGTTTGAGAATATTGAATGCGAATGGCCATTGTTTTATTGTTATTTAATATTGTTTCACGCTTTCCAATCTGATAAGTTGGCTGTTAAGGAATACGCTGATCGTTTGGAGGTAAGCTGATAGGTTTTTTTAGAACTTAAACACACTTTGCGTTTGACTGATGTGTATTACATACGTAATCCTTTCCTGTGTTATTTATGATTAAATAACAAAAATATATAAAATCTAAAAAAAATATTTCAATCTCACCAAAACATTACTGTAAAAGAACTTTCCGCTCTCTTGGGTTTGAAAAATTACCTGTAACAAAACGAAGTTACACGAGAAAGGGAGAAAAGTTGTAAAAGATATAATATTAGGCGAGGAGAGAGTCAGAACATTAGCCAATTTTTTACCGACTTAAAAAAAATAAGGAGGTTATCAATTCGACTGAATGTAGCTTTTTTATGTTTGAACTCAGTCATTTCTAAACTGATTTTGAAATTTTTTTGTAATTATGCTTACAGAATGATGCCATTTAAAAACAGTTCATAATCTTAACAATTAAAGGGTGTCCTCATACAACATACATGTTTTAAGCGTATTATGAACTGTAAAGAGCACTTCTTTAATATTGAAAATGCCTTCGTATTACTATAACTCCCAATAGCAAAAAGTAATACAAAACCAAATCTAAAAATTATAATATGCCCCCATAGGTGACGTTACTTGACTTATATGGGCCTCTTTTGAACCGTTATAGACAAAAGCTTGCAAATTGAACAGAATGTCAATTGCTATGACCGTTACAAGTATTATTATTTAAAATTTATAAATTAAAGAGCGCCCCAATAGTTCATTTAATTTGATGTATATGGCCCCACTTTCGAATTACCAATCGGGCCTTAGAAAGAAATAATTTTTTTTTATTACAACAAAGAACTTTATTTATTTATTTATTTTATGCATACTTTATAAACTAAATTCACAAAGTATACTGTAAAGGCGCCGGGTAGCTAGACCATATGCGCACAGGAAAAATAAAGTTTAATTACAATTTAGACAAAATATAAATTTAAATGATTTACGTTAGATATAAAAATTAGAATTTGGTTAATACAAATCAAAAGTACATAAAAAATAAAGAACTTTGAATTTTTATTTTGTGTTTAAAATTTAGATTTTGTGTTTGCGTACTTTTATATAACTTTGTATCTTTATAAAACAATGCTTGCGCTCATTGACTCAGCATCTTGCTTAACCATTAAAATAAGAATAAACTAAAGAAGTTTATAACAAAAGTTAATATGCCCTTGCTCCCGAGACTAACTTTGCTAAAGAGGAGGACTCTTAAAATACACTTAAATCTAAAATACAAATAATAACAAGAACAAAAAAATTATGAAATTAAGTAAAGCCCAAAATTCCCAAAATTAAGGTACTAACCTATGTGAGTGCCAGGCGTAGTTTTGTTAAAAAACAATGTCTTTAATAATTGAATAAAAATTTTCATTTAAAAAACCTATAGGTGTTCTGTTCATTTAATATTTTTTTCTTATAAAAATTTTGTTGTACTTCTAGTCGATTTATAAACTTTCTAAGATTTTTACACACATACAGACCGATTGGAGTTACTTTTGAATGGGAATAGAGATACGCGTTTGAATACCGTCAATTTAATGATTCGAAATTTTTTCTGAATACAACATCTTAAAATTTTCCTTTTAAATATTTCCATTTCTTTCATAACAGTAGGTGAAACACTAAACCAAATAGCAAAACCGTATAAGAACATCGGTCTTAAAATATTTTTCATATATATTTTTATTTTCTATGAATACGGCAGTAAATCAATCAATTTTTTTAATTAATAATTTCAAGAAAATATTTTATTTTCTAAATTGTGCGATTATCGTTTAATATTCGTCTTAATAATATACTTTATGTAAATAAATAAAGATTTTATGATATCATAAAATATTCATTATCAAAAATCAATAACACATGAAATAGATTACTGCATTAGAGAAATGGCTATATAAATGGCCATCCATATATTTAAATATTTTTGGTTCTGTTTCCACTTTTCTAGCAAATAATGGTGCGTGGAGATGATGGCATTCTTTTAATACCCGAAAGTTATGCTGTAACACACGATACCGTGCCACAAGAATATCAAATGCCAGGATCACAACCAAGAGAAGTTGTTGGTCGCTGTCCGTTCTTATGGGGCCAGTCTTTGTTTATTTTAGGCAGATTACTACAAGAGGCATGTACTATGTTTATATGACACAAACATATTATTAAATTATATTTTAGGGTTTCCTCGCTGTTGGCGAGTTAGATCCGCTAAACCGTCGATTGGGTGCTCAGAAAAAACCAGATGTTGTAGTACAGGTGGTAATTATTGCTGAAGATAATGAAATCCGTGATAAATTGGCTGAATATGATTTACATGTACAAACAATAGCCGAGGTAGCTCCAATTGAAGTACAGCCAGCTCGCGTTTTGAGTCACTTGTATACATATTTGGGTAGAAATCGTAAACTTGGTTTGACTGGTCGTAAGTCTCGTGATGTGGGTATATTGAGTACGAGCAAGCTGTATTCATTAAAAGATAGAATATTTGCCTTTACACCACAGGTAAATTAAAATTTATTCTAAATTTATAAGATCAATATTATTTACCTTCTTTATTTAAACATTTTGTAGTGAGTTATATATATATATTAAGATTAATTTTGTTTTTTAAACTTAAAATAGTTTGTCGACTTATCACGTTTTTATATCGCCTCCGACAATGAATTAATGATTGATATTTTGAAAGGCGAAATTAATTTTCTTAAATCCGCTTGGGATTTGCTTGGACGTCCCTTGGTTACTTTAGTTTTGAAGAAAATACATTTAGGTCTGTTTTATAATTTTTATAAGAATTTTATTTTTTTTTTGCATTCTCAATTCTATATTCTTTAATTTTAACAGCAAGAAATGCATTTTCCTTTTTATAGTTTCTATTTAATTTGTATGTTTTTTTTTGTAATCAAAAGCAAGTTTTTTATTGGGCTTAAATTGGTTGTAGTTTTATATTGCTGTGTAAACTGGAAGCTGTATAATTAAGTGTTAAATTAAAAGGGACTAATACATGTTTTAATGAACATATTTTTAATGGCTGGTATTTTGGATGTGCGATTATTTAATTAATTAAACCCTGCAATTTAAATTTAAATTAAATAATTATGTTCAATATGCGCTAATATTTCATTGTTTTCAATTTTCATTAATTCAAAAATAAAAATTTATTATTTTAAAGTTAGGAAATACTTTTCTATTTGAGTTATCACACAAAAATAAAATCAAACAGCTCACGTTAATACCTTTATTTGAGCCCAAGTTGTTGAAAACGAACTTCATATGAGGGGTTTTAAAAATCTAAATTTTTATTATATAGAACCATTATTAAAAAATTTTAAAAACACTTTTAATGATTTTTTTCGGCTGCGCATGCTGTAATTCATACTGTCATGTTAATTTTTCATAGAGGTTAAACTTTACAAATTTCCAGTTATTTACCTTATCCTTCAAAATGAAGTTTTATCAAAACTCCGTCAGTCAGAGAGATAGAGAGTTCGACAGAGTTTAAAGGCCTCATTAGTCTTTACTTTCTGTTGCTGTTCTGTTCCGTGCCGTTCTGCTTTTTAAATTATTGTGATTAGTTTCTCTGTAGCAACTATGCAGCTGTTTATAATAAACAAAGAAAACACAATACACAACACAACAAAAAAATTACAATAACAAAAATAGGTTTGTTTACATTTTGCATACACACTATCAAACAACTTTCAAGTAACTTAACGTTGAATTCTATTTTCTACTGATTCGAACGGAACAGAACAGAACAGAACCTCAAAGTAATAACAAACTACAAATACACATTTTCCACTTAACAGGAACTGATCAGCTGATTCGTCACGGAACAGAAAGTAAAGACTAATTCTGCCTTAAAGTTTAATGATTGCGTATTAAGTATTATTGCAATTTAACAATTATTGTAATTTACGATTATAAAAATTTTAATTGGCATTAGGTGATTCACTGAACGTCTATACTTCTGTGTTGTTTTAGAGTTGATTCACCGTGCTGTTAGTGTCATTATTTTATGCTATTTTTTGAACATATAACGACGTTTGTTTGTTTTTAGGTTAACGAATATGGGCCATTGTTTATTATTTTTTAATTTTTATTTATTTTCAATATTTCGCAACACTGTTGGGTGGCATTTTCAGGAAACAAAAAATATCAATAATTAGATTTTCTTTCAAAAACAAAATTAAGTTGAAGAAATAAATAAAAAATAATAAAAACAAATTTGTTTCATCAAGTTTCGTTTTCTTTGCATTCAACTACTGCAACTTCTATTCTGCAGCCAACTTCAAGTATAAAATTTTCTTAAACTTGATGGTACTGTCAGCTTTGTACCTCTTTTTGTTCTCTTCTCCGTTTTCTCCCAAAAACTCAAGACTTTACGAGTCAAACTTGATGTGTGTGAAGGGGGACTTATTGTGTGTTTTTAAATTCAAATTAAAAAAATAAAATGGCTGAACAGGCGAAATGTCTTTAATAATTAAAACTAAACTTAAAACTTAACTCTAAAATAAGAACTGTTTATAACATGACCGTTAAAACTTGAACTTAATTATAGTTGTTACGACAAGATTATTTTCTTTAATAAACCATATTAATTAATTAACTGGGGGGTAAAAACTTGCTTTTGTTTAATGTATATCCACTTAAAAGTTTTTTTTTATTATATTTTTAAGTTTGTGTTTAAATATTATTTTAAAATGTAAAAAATGTTATACTGCAATTTGTTTTATTTATTGTATTTAAATTATTATTTAGCATTTGCACACATTTGTAGAGTTTTTAAATCATTAAACGGATCAGAGTAATTTATTTCAATAAAAAAAAAAAAAAACAACAAAATGTCATGAAATATATCATTATACATTTTATATATTTTTCAAATTAATTTAATTAGCATATCGATTATGAAGAATATTACACCACACGTGATCCTGACTTGCTTGCAAGTAATTTCACCACCAATTTAGCTTTCCTAACAAATAATTGGCGTCATATGTTAGGAAGACCTACCATAACTCTAATGGCAACACATTATATGCTAGGTAATTACTCTTAAAAGTCACGTAATTTAATCAAATTAAACATATATATATATAAATAAGCATTTAGATACAAGCACATAAACACACATAAACTCATAAATACATACGTATAGACAAAAGTTCATAACAAAATTATTATTTTTATTTTTACAGTAAATTAAATCAATAAATAAAATTTTTTTAATTTCTTAGCTTATATTTTCTGTTGCAGTTTAATCTAAAAGAATAGTTAATTTGATTTTTTGCTATTTGGTATGTTCTCCTTTCTTGCATGCTTTTAAAATTTTGTTTATTCAATTCTTTAATACAATTATTTTTATTATTTTGCAATTAGTTTTATTAGATTATTTTACGGAATTTGTTACTAATGGAATAACTTATCGTTCAATTGCCAGATGTGTGCAGTTTTTAGACTTCAATCCACCTATCGCTGGTCTCATGTAGAAAGGTCCTAACTCGAAATTTTACGGAATTGAGTTGTTTTTTGATTCAAATACATTTTATCAGATACGCCTTGTCACAAAATGTAATATTATAAAAAATAACGGTTTTATAAGCATTTGCATTTTAAAGATTACATTGTGATAAATATAGTCTGCTATGTTTTTACCTTCTCCTGTAAGATCACAAATATGTCAGTAAGGGTCTTTTTACACGAGAATTGCCTTCGTTTGACTTCAAAGTGTTATATATTAAAAGAAGAGAGAGATTTAATCTAAAATTTTTATTTGAAATATTGATGAATATTAAATGTCGTATTCTACCCTTTTGTATTGATCAATTGGTAGTCTCCAGAGAGCATGAGGTGATGGGCATTAACACATTAGATGGTTAATTGTTTCTTCATTGCAATATAACTGCCAGCTAATAAATTGCATATTGTAAAGAAGCTCTGGCCTAGTATCATGTTTACCGATCGCCCAGTTACCACTCAACACTGTCGGCAGCCTAGACACCTATCTTTTAGTCCTATTTATCATTTGATATACCCTACATGTATCCAATGAACATTCAACGTTGTCAGCAGCCTAGAGACCTATATTTTAGTCCTATTTATCATTTGATAGACCCTGCAAGTATCCAGTATATGCCATCTAACCTAAGCTCTTAGATGTCTGCATTGAGTATGTATTTTTTTATATGTTGCTACTAATTTTTTTCCCAAAAATCTCGTCAAATTATATAATTAAATAATTAAAATCTGATGAAATATTGTTTTACTCTGATATAAAAAAAATATTTTTTTATTATTATAAAGTTTCTGTTTTACATTACCTAGCGTGACCGGCGGTCGACTCATTCGGCCAAACTATAAGAGCCGATGTATTTATATAAAATAAAAATAAATTAAATTATAAAAACATCTTGACTCAAGTGTTTTCTGGGTAGGTATGCACACTTATTGTGTGTTATTTGCAAAAGTATAATTTTTAAACTCTACATAACTTCCAAAATACTAAATCGGTTTAAATAAAAAATTAATTGATTTATGAAATTTCCGCATCACGTAAAATCTGCTGGATGGATTTAAATAAAATATTGTGAGGAGGTCCTTTAGAACCTTGGTTCAAATATACGAGGGCTGCTATATATCTTTCTGGCCTGGCAACACTGAGTGCTGCCAAGTGCAATCTCACATTTCCATTGGAAAGTTTGTCATATTTAAGCATAATCGTACTCAAAACGTTTTGACGTACGACCATTATTTGTGTTGTTTACAGTGACTTGAAAAAATTAATATAGAAAAGAATGGAATTAACTCGTGAACATTTTCGTGCCATAATTTTTCACAACTTTCGACGAGGATTATCACGACAAGAGTGCATTGATGAACTTAAATCTTTGTATGGCGATGAAGCACCATCCTATAGCACTGTGAAAAATTGGTATAATGAATTTAATCGTGGCCGTAGCTCGCTCAAAGACGAATTCCGTGAAGGTCGTCCAAAAACGGCTGTTGTGCCAGAGAACATTGATGCCGTGCGTGAACTTATAATGCAAGATCGACATGCGACATACCGAGAGATAGAGATATCCTTGGATATTTCTTCCACCAGCATACATTCCATACTGCATGAACACCTGACCGTAAAAAAGGTTTGTTCTCGTTGGATCGCGCACAATTTGAAAGTCGCTCAAAAAAAGGCTCTTGTCGATTGGTGCAAAGAAATGTTGCAAAAATACGATTGCGGTGCTTCAAAATACGTTTATAAGATCGTCACAGGTGACGAATCATGGATCTATGTGTATGAGCCCGAAACGAAACAACAATCGACCGTGTGGGTTTTCAAAGACGAGCAAAATCCAACGAAAGTTGTTCGTGGAAGAAGCACTTCGAAGCAAATGGTCGCCTGTTTCTTCGGCAAAACTGGTCATGTGGCGACTGCTTCGCTTGAGCAACGTAGGACGGTCACTTCTGAGTGGTACACTACAATTTGTTTGCCTGAAGTCATCGGAAAAATTCGAAAAACCAACAAGAGAAGACGAATCATTGTTTACCATGACAATGCGAGCTCTCACACATCGGCTTAAACCAGAGCGTTTTTGACCGGCCAAAACGTCGAATTAATGGGTCATCTGCCGTACAGCCCTGACTTGGCACCTAATGACTTCTTCTTGTTTCCGCACATCAAGAAAAAAATGCGTGGTCAACGATTTTCGTCGCCAGAAGAAGCTGTTGAAGTGTTTAAAAACCATGTTTTAGAGGTTTCTCAATCGGAGTGGAAAAAGTGCTTCGACAACTGGTTTGAGCGCATGCAAAAAATGTATAAATCATGCTGGAGAATACTTTGAAAAACAATAAAACCATTTTTGATTATAAATATTCGCATTTTCACTATTAGGCCAGAAATATATAGAGCAGCCCTCGTAGAATCCTGTTTTTTGGTAAAAATATGTCATTTTGTGGAGAAACTAGAGATATAAATCTGAAAGCAACCAATTTTACCTGTAAAATGATACTAAAATAGTTGTCAGCACATTTTATTTTTGTAAACCGAAATTCTTTAACGCTGTTTACAAAATTTTACAATAAAAATTAAAAAACAAATTTTTCTAACTTTGATTTTTTTTCGTAGGCACTGCTAGTTAGAAATAAAATCTCTAAAGTACTTTACTGGTATTAAATTAATTGGATTAATTTCGTCAGTATATATTAAACTGTTGTTATAATTTTCGGTAAAAACCGTCGTCTCTGGCACCTCGTACGTTTGGCGAGCGCTTTCGATATGATAACATCATTTTCAAGCCACGTGTTTGTTAATACTTAATACTTAGAAAGTATTATTATTAATTCTAAAAAATTATACATACACACATACAGAAAAATGTGCAATTGTGGTAAAATCCCTGAATTTCCCTATAACCGCTTAAACTATTTTCTCTCGCCATTAATAAACAAATAATGTTGAATTCAGCGGTAAAATCCATGAATAAAAAAGGAATATTTCGTATTGCGAAGGTCCGTTGGTTTGTTGAGTACCGATCTCTTGTTTGTTTGACGTAGACATGAAAATTTTTTGTGCACAAAGTACATTTTTGTATGGAAAGTGCAGCAAATAAAAGTAAAAACCATTAAAATTTTATTAAAAATAAAAATGAAATGTGCAGTTAACAATTGTGATAATAAAAGCAATTAAAAAGCATGTAAAATACAATATTATACAAATTTTTTAAAAAGATAAAAAGAAAAAGTAAAAGAACTAATTTTAAATTTTAAAAGTAAGTGCGAAGCTTGAGGACAACTACAGCATATCAAAAAAAAAAAAAAAAAAAAAAAAAATTAAAAAAAATAACATAATAAATTAAATTCAATTTTAAACATTTTTTAAAATTATATTTTGAACAACAAATTGCACCCTTTTAGAAGTTATGTGGTTATTTCTAATTTTGCGCCAAAAATTTCTTACACTTTCTACAACAAACACTAATTTTAATTCTATGATGACGTAGATGCGCAGTAGAAACGACTGTACGACTAAGTGCTCAATCATGCCAGCAGTGTCTGTTCTGTATTTTGATCTCTCTTTTTTTAATATTTAAAATTATTCCTCTGCTCTTTTAGAACCTTGAAGGACAGGAAAATTATTTGGCTGGTCCAAAGGAACAAAACGCCATCAAAAATTAAATCCAAAAAATAATGATCAGAATATTTTCTGATATTTTCGCATTTGTAAATAACTCTGGGATATCCTACATTACAAGAATCACAACGGCCATCACCCGCCGCATTAATCCGAATGCGAAATATGGAGTAACGGCTAAAAGTATGACCAGTCATAATTCTATTAATTTGCCTTATTTGAGTGCCATTTAATACAGATTTATGAGTTTTAAACCACGTTTTCATAATTAACGATGGAAATATTTTCCCATATGAGATTCTATCCTAAGTATTAAATTTCGATACCTTCTGTCCCATTTATCACGAATTCTTTTTTCTATTGCTCTAATTGCATCTGCTCGTGAAATTTCTATTTTTAGCTCCTTACCTTCGTTAAAAGCACTCTTTGCCGCTTCATCTGCAATTTCGTTTTCAGTTATGCCTCTGTGGGAGAGAATATAGTGGAAATTAACATTCTCCAAACTAATGCATTCATCAACCATTTTGTGGATCTTGACACATATCCCGTTGCTATTAAGTTTTTCCCAAGTTAAAGCAACCACTCTTGCTGTCCGTCATTATTGCAAATCGTTTATAGCCTTGTGAAATTGCTATTTCAATCGCCTTCATCGTTGCAATTAGCTCCGCTGACATTGAAGACACCAAGAAAGGAAGTTTAAACATCGCAATCCAACTTTACAATCCTTAATAGACGCATCTGTGTAAAACAACTCGAAATTGGCTTAATTAAAGTCTGTTTTTTTTCTCTAAAAACAGTTGTTTTATCACTTCAGAGTTTGTATTTCTTTCTAGATTTAAAGGACTGTAGAACAATTTCTAAACCTTAATTTTGGGACATTTCCTTTCTAATATTTGTTTCTTTTCGACATTATCTATATACTTTGTACAAACTGGTATTAATCGACTTATTAAGATTAGGTAAAAGATCAGACAAGTGCAAGCCGCTGTGGAAGCTCAAAAGCCATACGATTAATCACATTCAAAGGCGAAGACTTAATTAGTCCTAAGGATTTTCTTAAGTGAAATTTGAAGCAAACTGCAAACTTCTGCATAGCGTCCTTCGTCAAATTAGAAAAAAAAAAATTGGCGCTACATACTCCAAGTTAGCACAAGCAAAAACTTTATAAAATTGGATAGCTCTTCTTGAAATATACTTGAAGTAAGGCGGAGAAAAAATTACTCATTTGTTAGAAAATAAACTAGTTTGGCTAATAATTAAAAAAAATTGAAATTTAATTACACGCAAGGCAACAATTGGTATATTGTAGTATATATACTATACTATATCCTGTCGGTCATGGAGTCTAAAACAGACAAACAATTAGCTGATCAACAGCTTTATTTTTCTAAAAGAAAATGTTTACTCTGAATAAGTGTTTATAGTTTGCCACTATTTCACGTATACAAATACACATATTTGAGCAGAGCTCTGGAATATACATATATGCAATGGGAAAATAATAATTGTGACTAATGTATTTATTTTCTAATTTTATATAACAGATATTCATCTAAAATACATATAAAGATGCTAATACCCTGTTCAGACATACCTTTTAATTGCGCAATAAAGGAATTTACGCAATTAAGTCCCTAATTGAATTTAATTTACCATATAAGAAATTAATTAAAAAAATTTTTCAATTAGCACTTAATTAAGTCGATAATTGATTAAGTTCCTCCAACAACCCTTGTGAAGTGTGTTCAGTTAGAGAAAATTTTATACAATGACAAAAGTAAATGCCATAAAAATGAAAAATAAAATATTTTCAAATTATATGAAATGAAAAGTTTTTGAAAATTTTATGGAAATTCAAAGCTAGCGTGCAGTCAAAACTTGATCGTACAAACTGGAAGAGTTCCATATTTCAAATAAAAACAAGCAAACTTTCTTTTAAAGCCGAACTTCTCTTCATTCTTCCAAATTTACCAACACAAATTTCTAATGTAAAAATTAGGTCTGTTCAATAAATTTCCGGCAGAAACTAGCAACGATAGAGTAAAATAAAAATTTACAACATTACTATTCCAAAGAAAAAAAACGGAATAAACGCATTTTTGGAAAAAATAACAAAGTAAAGCCGAACTTACCATAATAACAAAAAACCATAAAAAAATTTGTATCTAAAACAGCAAAAAAAAAAGCGGTGTTCGTTGCTTAAATCATTTTGTATTGCAACAGATAGCATTTGCAAGAGCTTTGTCATCGATTGTGTGCAAATTGCCAAAAATTTTCTGTCTTTTTTGTAAAACTTTTAGTTTATTTTATTTTATTCTATTTCTTTTGTTTACTGTTTTATTAACCTGGCGTTTACTTGTACATAGTTTCCTCAGCTTTCTTCTAACTATTATACAAACATTAGCTTCAATTCAAATATTTTGTATTTAAAACCGAAAACTATAAATGTTATGTATATTTTTTGCTGTGTGGTTGTAAAAAATTTCAGCGTAGATATTCGGTTTTAAAATCGCCATACAAATTATGGCAAAAAAGCCACAACGATGTGATGTAAATATTTTCGTGGAGAGTGCTAATAAACACTTTCAGTTCAAAGTATTTAATATTCATTAACTTATTTTGTAAAACAGAACAAGAATCAGCTGTTCTGTTCTTGACAGTAACAAAAGTAGTAACAAATTTATTAACATTCACATCTTCTACTCTTTTTTACTCTTTCGCTGCTTTTTTTGAGGTACTGAAGTAAATACTTTCCAATAACAATTAGTAACAACTTCTTGTTATTGAACAGAACTATATTCTACTGTCAAATTTTAATTAAGTAAATTAAATTAATTACTCAATTAAAATTTTAATTGTATAAATTAAAACGTATGTCTGAACAGGGTATAAGTAAAAAGTATAATAAAAAAGTCGGTGACTGGTTTATTTTTAAATAAGAAAAATTTCTTTTGTAAAAATAACGACAAATTACTAAAACATTTGTATAGAATAAATTCAATCTTCCAAAACAATTAGACACTTTTGTATACAAAAATTTTAATATTTTCGGGGCAATGGGGCTTTTGCCTTTATTAGTAACAGTATTTACACAACTAATTACTTTTTTTAGAATGTGCCAACATCTCTATATTGTTATGCTAAACAAACTATTATTCTATTGGAACTACTTTTTAAAGCCTTTCCTTATTTTAGAAATAGTAAAACTTTTCATTAGAAACTATTTAACTTTATATCATAAAAAAAAACTTTTGTGTTTGCAAATGATTTTAAATATTTTCTTTTTGTACTTTTGCTATTAGTTTTGTAACTAACAAATTTATTTTTATATTATATGCTTAATTTACAATTTTATTCATATCTTAAAATTTGTTTTTATAATCTCCTACTGTCTATAGATCAAGATAGAATACCTTTGGCTATGATACAAACAATGCGTAAATTAAAATCGGGTTACATTAATGGCACTCGTGTAATGTTGGGTAACCTCAAGGATTTTCTAAATACATCGGCCATTACAGACTTGAGTTTTTTGGGCAGTACGGAAGATGGTTATCCAGATCGTTTACATCCCGATGTACAGACTTATCTCGAAGAACATCTATTGCGTTCATTTAGCCACCGCAATCCTATGAGCTTTAGAGGCGGCCATTCGCGTCCTAGACAATTAAGGCGACGTATGTCTTGCAAAGGAGCTATTAAGAAAACTAGATCTATTAATGTGGATTGTAAGTAAAAGACAAGGTTTCAGTCCAAAGCAAATAACACATTTTTTTTTTTTTTTGTTAATATCTCCATGATTTAATTTTCATTTTCGAAGAACCCGTGTAATAAAAAAAAGAAATTATTGTAATGTTTTGTGAACTGAATTTTTCTTTTTTAAAAATTTACAAATTTAGCTGACAATTTGGGTATGGAAGGACCTACACCATTGACAGAAAGGCGCTTATCGTCGGTAATACCACCACCCTGGTTACAGCCTAATCAGCAGAATCAAATAAATACTTTTTCCATCACACCTGAAGGAAGTATTTCAAATCAAACCAATTCGGAAGTTTTAATACGGGAAAACATTTATCCAATTGATATTAATCACAGCCGCTCAGCTATTGAAAAACGCAGTGAGTTTGCTAGAAAACAAGAAAGTGAGTGTTGTTGTTGTTTAAACTCATTTCATCATATAATTAGTTTTGCCTCTTTTCTTTTTATTGCAAATTTAATTGCTTAAATTGGCTTGTTTTTCTTAAAGGAATTTTTAGTAGCAAATCAAAAGTATTTTTTTCTAAATTAATTCGACTTTCTAAGAATATCTAAAAAATGAATTTTTTCGAATCTTCAGAGAAGTTTAAAAAAAAATGTAAGAAATGTGCTTTTGAGTTTTTTTTATATAATTAATAATGTTTTTAGTTACTAACAAGCAAGAGCGTTATATTCGGCTATCCCGAATAATATATACCCTTCACCATCTATGTAAATCTAGTTTAGCAAAGTAACTCCCATTAAAAAAGGAAATATTGGAGTGACAGAGAATTGAAAAGTAAAAAAATTTGGTGCTGCATTTATATAATTTTACATAAAAATGACATCGGCTCCTAATGGGTTAAGCATTTTTAAAAAAATTTAGTATTTCCTTTAAGATCCCTTCAAAAGCTTTAAATAATGCCCATATTGGTATTTTAAAAAATATAAAAATTTCCGTAACTCGCTAATTTAATCAGCTGTTTATCTTTTTATCAGTGTTGTCAGGGAAAAACAGAATAAATTACGTATTAAATAAATAAATAATAATTTTCTTTAAATAAATTGAATAATATCATAAAATTTATATAAAATGTAGTAAAAAGTTTTATTCCATATTTCAGGGAAAATAAGGCAACAAATTCATTTATGGAACAAAAGAAAAAAAAAGAAAAAATTTCTTACCGACGATACTCATGAGGATTTAAATAAGGGCTTAATACTAATATTTCTTTATGGAAAAGTGCATGCTCTCACCATGCAATAAAATTAATTACCTTTTTTTTTGCAAGATTGAGCTTCGAGAGAATTTACTACACTAATTAAATTAAAAATACCGTCATAATTTGTTTAAAACTTCAACATAAAATTACCGACATTTTTTCTGTAATATAATCCGGCACTGCCTGAAGGAAATTAAAAGACAACTTTTTTCTTAATCAAGGTATTGGGTACGGCTGTCAAATTTTTCAAGCGGAATAACTAAAGTTACTAACAATTTTCGCATGTTTGAACAGAATGCTAATTTTACGCACGAAATGCAGCTCAAACATTTTGCTGTTTCTAAGTCCCCGTTTAGACGAGCGAACATTTGAAAGGGAAACGTTTAGTTTGATATCATCTTACGGGTGGGGAAGAGAGAATCGTTTTTGTGTTCGGTACTGGGAGATACGCTTTGTTGACATTTTTTGCATGCATTTAAAAGCGAACAATAACATTACTAATGAAATGATGCCGACAACATGTTCGCTTGCGTAAACCCAAATGTTCGTCCATCTAAACTCGGACTAAAAGCCAGTTCACATTAAGGGCATTGTAGCTGACTGTTTTATTGTCTTCTCTTTTGGAGAATCTCCGTAAGTCATCAAGCGTTTACATTATGACTCTTTTGTAGCAAATAAGAGAATTTTATGATGTTTTATCAACCAATTTTTAAAGTGTTGCCATAAACTAAATGTATTAATTTTTCAACACCTTTTGAACAATATAAAAAAAACAGCAATTTGGTAACACCGCTCAAGATAGAACTGCAAAAAACGAAAGAGAGTAACAGGAATGAGAGAAAAATGAGAGAGAGTAAAACTGCAGCTATTATATTTTTTATTTCAAACTAATTTTTTATTTGGGATTTTGATTGCATTTGCAGCTAACCTTTGTTATTGAAATCGAATTGATATGTTAATAGAGATTCTTACCTCAAATAATGAAACAAGTACTCTTTCAGTGATACTTAATTTCGTGTTACCATATAACAAAACTTTCAATAGTTACAAAAAATGTAACCAAACGGCAATACTGCTTTTCATGTATCTGCAAAAAAAGAGTACAAATGAAACACAGCAAGAGTTAACCTTTAACTACTGAGGTGTGATAAATTTCAATCTCTCTTTAATTTTTTTTTTAACTTCGAGATTATTGATCAAGGCACATTTATTTTACTAGGTAGTAGCTGATCTACAACAAATACAACATGGCCTTTTATTGTTGTTTTGTGCGTTGGAAATGTCAAAAACAGAAAGAGAAATAAAATATAATTGCTCTCAATACAAATGCCTGCTTTGTTTTGCAAATGCTTGTTGTTAGTGTTTTTTGCTATTCGGAAACAAACGTAGTAAAATACAAACAACTTTTGACATTTCCAACTACAAACCAGCAAACATTCATACGAAAACATGTATTTTAATTGACTTGAATTGAATTTTAATTGACGTGACAGTTGAATACGTTAACGTTTAACGTATGACGAATTCTATGTGCCCCGGCCTATAACATGGAAAATGGATTTTCGGAACTTAGTATACTTTTTTTTATACAGCATTGCATTTTCGAAATTATTTTTAATTTACCGTAAATAGAATAAGTAAAGTATGGTGATAGTGAATAAAATCAATGTCTTGATTTCAACAGATTTGTATGTTTCGAGCTCTCCTGAATCCATTTTTACTACTTTTGCGGGTGGGTGTGTATACACTATTTTTATGCACGTATTACATGTCCATTGCGTTTAAAATATATAATAGAAATTCAGTATGTGCCTTTGACACCATATTATGGTGATAAAGAGAAGTTTAGTTTTTGTCCATAAGGGAATGCAAATTGGGGTAGTTTACTTGTCACCCCGAACCGAAATCATTATTTTTTCTATTCGAACATACTTTGAACTTTTATAATTATTTATAATAAATATATCCATAAAATATCTGTTTCCATCAGTTATGGTAAAGTTAAGTGTAGGCCACCCCAGATTTTAAATTTTTTCATAAATTTATTTCATTTCTTTAATTTATTTATTTTTTCTTGTTAGTTAATTATAATTTTCTTTTATTTATTTATTTTTTATTTTTATGTAAACAACAATATTTTTCGAAATTTGTGTTATTTTGTTTTGACTTGTGTGTGTGTAAATGTGAAAAACTTTTGTAAATAACACATTGAACAAATAGTCAACAATGTTCCTAAAATTCTTGTGCAACGTCATCGTACGGATACAAATTTTGCTGATACAGAAGTGGAAGAACTTATTGCGATGCTAAGAGAAACGGAAAATCTAGAAGAGCAGGGCGATATATTGCAATATTTAGTAGATACACAGGGATTAGATTTCAATACAGGTATGTAGAATATTTTTAACAAATAAATAAAAAAAATACATATTTCTTTTTTTTTCTTTACTTATATTTTAACACATTTACACGCATTTTTTATAAGAATTCAATACACTTACGTATATATATAATGATAATTATCAAACAATTAACAAAAATCAATAAGTTACAATACTGTCCTGTCCAATGTACAATTTTTATTATATTTATTTATTCTAACATGTTTAAACACTTTTCCATCTTTAATTTAATTTTGTAATAATCACTTAATTTGTTTTTATAATGTTGTTGTGAATTTATATTTTGTTGCAATTGGTCATTAGCCGGCTTAGGAGTTAAACATAAGTCGTCAACGTCCTCCTCCTCTTCTGGTAAGTTTAATAAGTTTTTTGTCCGCCATTGTTATATAGATCCACCACCCACCAAACTACAATGTGTAATCCTCGCACAAATATAGAGTTACTTTTAACATTTTTTAATTTTATTCTACATCAATTATTGGGTTAGTTTCTAATTTTATAATGGAGTATGGTGTTGTGTGTTTTTTATTTATGTTAATATGGTAATGTATTCCTATGAGTATTGTATTTCTTCTAGATATTTCATGGCTTAATTTTAGTTTGATTAATTTTCATGTTTTATTATTTTGTTTTATAGTGGTTCGTTTTTGCTTTTTGTTTCAATACATTTTTCATTTTTGACATTTATTAGGAATGCATCAATACGCCTTTTGGCCAATACGATACCGATACGAATTGCTTGAGTTTAAAATCAAACATTGCAAACATTAATGTAGATAAATTTAAACTAAAAAATAAGTAAATACATTAAAAGAAACTTTCGTAATTATAGAAAACACTAATAAAATAAATCATTTTACTATATGTCAAAAATAATTAACATGTTCTCATGAAATATTTATTATTTTAAACTAAACTAAAAAAAAAATGAAATGTATTACTGCGGCGAAAGCATATCCATATGGCCATTTCACTACTGCTCAAATAGCTCATCAGTGGATTTTACCCAAATATTGATATATTTTTTAATTTTTATTACGAAAGTAAATGTGCGGTCAGATAAGTCAAATATTTGAACAAAAAAGCGTAACCACTAGGAATTATCAATGTAATATATAGTTATTAGACAATTAAGTTATTTTATCACTTATTTACTAATAGAACATCATAACTCAAAAAAATTCATTTCAAGATAATTGCGGTTGAAGTTTATCACTCATTCTTACCATCGAAAAAAATATCAGACTTCTTATATTCCCAATTCAATAAGTAAAATGATTCATAAATAAAAAATCTATTTTGGAAAACTTTCATTAACTTGATATTACAGTAGAGGTCTTGGACAAACTTTATGACGTTATTACTGTAGCGGATATATCCGCTACTGTGTAATAAACTAAAATATGTCCTTATTTATGGAAAGAAGAACGGACGTTACTTAAAAATTTTTTTTATCAACACAGCCATAACTCAATAAAATACATAAATTATATGCAAAAAGTCGATACATTTTAAAAAGATCACCTATACAGTCACAAAACGAAAAGTTACGATGTTTTAGAAAGCGATATGTTCTTTACGCTATGATTTTTACTCCACAACTTAAGGTTGTTCACGGTTCTTATTGACAAATTTTCCAAACATGAAATGAAATAACGACTTATTCGTTATAAAGCATGAATTGGCGAACAATTCTGAGTTCTGACTTGTATAAGTAAATGAACGTTACAGTGCATTTATATTTTACCGAAATCAGTACTTGTGATATTTTGAGCAAAATCTGGATGATTTTCAATAGATTTCCCACTCAAAATAAAATTTACTCAAAATGTAGTAGTACTTAGTAATGCAACTATGGTTTTCTTCTTATTCTACCAAAAAAATACAAAGCAGCACAAGCATCTTTCAGATGCGATCGAACTCCTATGTTGCGCCATATTTTTAAGTTTGGGTATAAGACGATATTGTGCCACAAAACCAGCAGATCTGACTCTCTAGATATATGTATGTATTAGGAGACCTTAGGTATCGCTAGACTTCTTTATTTGCAAAGTTACAACTCACCTTTCTCACACTCTTTAACAATTATTTCTTACAAACGCTCCAGTATTCGTAGACTTACGTTTTTCTCCAATAGCTTCAAAATTCAGAGTATCCCAGTAATATGTTTTTTCTGGATAATAATATGACTACAGTGTAACTTCGACAATCCGGACACATATAGTTTTGGGCTCATTCGGATTGCCGAGTTATCCGGACTATAGTAGGTGAAAAAAATTAAATAATCTGAATTTAATTGTATGTGTATGCATTGTACTATGATTTGTTAAAACAATAAATTATTATATTTAATTATTATTTTAAATTATTAAAATACATATGTAATCTAAAGGTGCAGTCAGATCCAAAAACCTGAACCGAAACTAAAGTAATAATAGCGCAAGAAATAAATCGAAGTATGAATAACAAAACGTTCGAGTAATAAACGGGGAATCCCCGAATTTTAATAGCTATTCTTGCATAAAAAAAGTTTATCCGAAGTACGGAGGTAAAAATTTTAAATTGTCCGAAATGAATAAGCGTCCGTATTATTGGGGTGACCGGACTGGCGCATGTCCGGACTGTCGAAGTTGTACTGTATAGTCTAAAAAGTTCTGGACTGTTTCGAGAATCTTTTATTGTGGACGAATATTATCATCAATTCTTTCATTAAGAGCCACTTCTATTTCAGCCGAAAAATTTTCCCGATCTATTTTCCCTTTTTTTTAATAGATTTGTCATGTTTCCTAATAATTTGCGAAAACTATTTACTAGCGAAATAGCATCTGATAATGTAGCATTGGCTTTGCAAATTTTTTTTTGTGTGTTTCTTGTAGTAACTCGAAATTTTCCCACCAACTTTTTTCATCAATGCCCATTCTTTATTTTTACACAAGACAGACAAGCCCGTGACTAAATTAAATATTTTATTTTTTCTCTTTTTCATTGCTGTTTTTTCCCTTGGTTGCTTTTAACCAGCAAAAAAGAGCTTTGAAAATATAAAAATGATTTTTAAAACTCAGATGTTAATCCTTTTTTATATCAAAAACTTCCATTGTTTGTGTTATTTTTTCGAAATTTGTAACCAATTGTTGTATCGGCAATAAAAACATCGCGATACTTCGTGTTTGCCAATATATGTATCGGTATCGGATGCATCCCTTATACACACATCTTTAAGGTTGAACATTAGTGTGTGTAGGACACGTGCAATATTAAAGTCTGTATACAGTGCAAAAAATTAATATTTTTTCAATTAAATTTGCTTTTACTCGTATGAACATTTTAAAAACCAAAATATATTCTCTTAAAAAAAACTAAAAAAAAAGTATTCGCGAATTTTCTTAACTAAGTCCAGATTTAACTATGCAATATTTTGAGGCATTTTTTTTCTCAATTTTCTATTTAAGTTACAGCGTTTTGCGTTATCTAAAAGTACACATTAGCAAAAGAAACATCCCCTTAAAAAATCAAGCAATACCATATTGCTTACTCCCCCTGCTTCACAAACAAACAAAAATTTCATGCTAGTTTCATGATAAATTGCATAGTGTAAATGCCGTATTAATGTAATAAAAACAAACTTCAGTCACAAAAAATAAAAAGAATTTCTATGCCTTTGGTTAGTAAGTTATTCTTACAAAAATAAGACTTGGCAACCCTCTTTACGTATTTGTTAGAATAAAAATGTTGGATTGTGTCTTAACTTAAAACGAACACAGCTGAATAAGTCAGTACTTCCACCATTAACAACTCTGATATGTTTGAACAAAATAAAAAAAGCTTGCGCATGTTGACCAATTACAGTAGTTGCGTTGATTTAGTTTCAACTCTTATCGGTGGCATATAAAGAAAAATTATTGAGTTGTTAAAAAAACGAAAAACAAACATCTCTCAGAGTCTAGTTAAGATAAGTTGGTGAAGGCGCATATAGGACAGCTAAGTTGCCTGCCATAAGAGAACTTCAGCTGAGATAATGATAGTCAGGCGCCCTTTTGATAACTCAAGAAGGATCCTTAGTTACAAGAGGAAGTAGCAGTCATGACTGAGTTGGTTAAAGGGCCCTGGTAGTTATTAGAAGAGGATATTGTGAGTTCGAATCTCTTGCGGAGCCACAACGAAGTGTACTCTAAACAATAAGTCACAGGAAAATGCGAAAATACTCCGTCTAACCTTAAATCAAATTCTGGTAGTGTAATCTGTGACCTATATCGGGTAGGCTCTTCGGCCTAACAGAATTTCAAATGGTTGGACATAAAAAATTTTCCTAATCGGTTTGGTTTCTATTGCACCGAAAATTTAGGCGCATTGTGCCAGAACTAGGAAATTGCATTATGGGAAGGGCTATAAAAAGAGTAATACTTGTGGACATTTGATTTGAATCTTTATACACTGAAAGTAACAAAAAAAAGACCTCCACAGGGAGCTCATTCCACATACGAACTATTCGGCTTAAGATCGAATTTTCTTTGTAATGTGTAGTGTGATTCAGGAACAAGTTCGCTATTATAATAAGAGCACATTATTTTGTAGTAATGATAAAACAGTAAAACGCACCCCACATTGCGTCGATACTCCAGTGAGTCAATAGAGCTGGATACCCCGCTGTCATAGATAGCGAGGAGATCAAATGGAGTAAAGTACTTTTTACACTGTTTCAGAAAGCCTAGGGACTAGAATGCTGTTTTTGCGAGTTGAAAAATGTAATGCCAGAAACATCGAGAGCTTTTGATTCCTTAATTTCTATAAGATGCTAACGTTACACCTTCTATCCATTGACGTCAACCATACTGCTAAAGCGTAGGTCATAATTTGTTTAATAACACTCTGGTAGAGGAAGTGTATTACTAGCGTGACTAAGGCCCCATTTTAAACCCATTGCCATTCTGCACATCGTCCAGCACATGCATGTCTTATTAGCCCTTTTCTCCATATGGTGCTTGCATCTCAGTTTCCGATCTTATTCTGCCCGATACTGTTTTATACAGAAATCCAGGCTCAGAATAATGAGTGATCTTCGTTTGAGCCTATTCCATTTATGTGTTCCATATTCTTATAAGTATTTTGTTCAATAATATAAGTTTTCTTCTGCAAGTTTCTGATTTATAAACATGTAAGTGCACAATACATTTTTTGTTGTTAAAAATTGGTGCAAGCAAAGTGGATGTGTGTAAACCTTGTCTTACTATTGTTGCGTATTTAAAGTGAGTTTACTTTTGCAAGTTTTCATTGAAATTCTGTTGCTGCAATTTTTAGTTCTCCTTCACATGCACGCATTTACTTCTTTCCGTTCTTTCTTTCTCTCTCTCTCTTCCTCTCTACTACATCTTATAAACTCCGAATTGCTGCAAGGAAAATTGCAAGTATAAACTGCTTCTATGTTAAATGTTGTATTTAAACATAAATTCTTTTCTGAACAGTGCACTATAGGAAATTTTACCCATTTTTTTACAAAATTAATTACAGCCAAACGGCAGCACCTATTTGAAGAATTTCTTTTTACATGACTTTTGGGAGACTATTAAGAGGGAGGGACGGATGCTTACGGTTTTGCGTACACTCAAAAAAAAAAACGTTAGTAAAAAATTAACTAAGAATTAGTTCCAAATGGGTTTCCAGTGTTATAGGTTTCCGTATCCATGATTTTTTAGATCTTTGATAGAGTCTCTGGTGTTCTAAAATGTTTTTTTTAGTGTACTATAACTTTCAAAGATAACAGTAGAAATTTATCTTACCAGCCATCTAGGCTTCGATTTAGTGAAGGCAGACTGCGTTTTAGGGTTTCTTATCGAAGTATTACCTTTAAGCCAAACAGCATGCTGTTTTTAAAAAACTTTGAAACTTCTACAACTTTTATGCCATTTCATATTCATATTTAAACATAATTTTCTTGACCGCTCCTTTATATATTGTTTAAAGTTTTCGCAACAATCACTCTCACCAAAATATGAAAAGACATGGGTAGAAATAGCGGCTCTTTTGACGTATTCGGTTTGCTGCTCTCGCCATTTATTGAATAGCTCTGAATTTGAGACGCAGTAGTCACCTGGAAAAATGCGTTTTTTTTTAATTTTTGTCCATATCCGCATTTGAAATCAGGAAGGTAATTGATTGTGCTAGAGATATATTATGGTTTTATGACTAGCATGTGCTAGCGTTTTTTTGGACGTCTATATAAAATTCCAATTCATAATTCCAGAAGATTATCTTAAGGTCACTTTAATTTTTCAAATTTAATCAATCTACGAGGGCTGCTATATATATTTCTGGCCTGGCAACACTGAGTGCTGCCAAGTGCAATATGACATTTCCATTGGAAAGTTTGTCATTTTTAAGCATAATCGTACTCAAAACGTTTTTACGTACGACTATTATTTGTGTTGTTTACAGTGACTTGAAAAAATTAATATAGAAAAAAAAATAGAATTAACTCGTTAACATTTTCGTGCCATCATTTTTCACAACTTTCGACGTGGATTATCACGACAAGAGTGCATTAGCGCTGTGAAAAATTGGTATAATGAATTTAATCGTGGCCGAAGCTCGCTCAAAGACGATTTCCGTGAAGGTCGTCCAAAAACGGCTGTTGTGCCAGAGAACATTGATGCCGTGCGTGAACTCATAATGCAAGATCGACATGCGACATACCGAGAGATAGAGACATCCTTGGACATTTCTTCCACCAGCATACATTCGATACTGCATGGACACCTGGCCGTAAAAAAGTTTTGTTCTCACAATTTGTTCTCACAATTGTTCCCGCACAATTTGAAAGTCGCTCAAAAAAAGGCTCGTGTCGATTGGTGCAAAGAAATGTTGCAAAAATACGATTGCGGTGCTTCAAAAGACGTTTATAAGATCGTCACAGGTGACGAATCATGGATCTATGCGTATGAGCCCGAAACGAAACATCAATCGACCGTGTGGATCTTCAAAGACGAGCAAAATCCAACGAAAGTTGTTCGTGGAAGAAGCACTGCGAAGCAAATTTTCGCCTGTTTCTTCATCAAAACTGGTCATGTAGCGACTGTTCCGCTTGAGCAACGTAGGACGGTCACTTCTGAGTGGTACACTACAATTTGTTTGCTTGAAGTCATCGGAGAAATTCGAAAAACTAACAAGAGAACGAATCATTGTTCACCATGACAATGCGAGCTCTCACACATCGGCTCAAACCAGAGGGTTTTTGACCGGCCAAAACGTCGAATTAATAGGTCATCCGCCGTACAGTCCTGACTGGCAGCTAATGACTTCTTGTTTCCGCACATCAAGAAAAAAATGCGTGGTCAACGATTTTCCTCGCCAGAAGAAGCTGTTAAAGTGTTCAAAAACCATGTTTTAGAGGTGTCTCAATCGGAGTGGAAAAAGTGCTTCGACAACTGGTTTGAGCGCATGCAAAAGTGTATAAAACATGCTGGAGAATACTTTTAAAAACAATAAAACCAGTTTTGATTATAAATATTCGCATTTTCACTATTAGGCCAGAAATATATAGAGCAGCCCTCGTAATAGATGAGTTTACAAACATTTTACTTTATATCAGTAAAGTACTTACGTTCAACATTATTTTTCCATTACTTAGTTTTTGCAAATTATAAATTTTTATTATGAAATTTTTTAAAACAAACTATCACAAAATTCACTGGACTCAATATTTTTTTTTTTTTTTTTTGATTACTAATTTACAGGTCGCAAGCAAATTATGTAATAAAGTAACAGTCAGTCAATTCTTTTGGAAAATTTAAACGGAGATGTTTACTTTGTTATTGTTTTTTTATTTAAAGAGAAAAAAATACACTTAGCAAAAATTTTTATTTTAATTTTGGCCAAAAAAATGGGTAAAATTTCCTACAGTGCAGTGGAACGTTAACACCATACACAGCTTTTTAACACTAGGTTTACGGGATCCGTCAATTTGACGGATTTCAAACTTTAAAATGAAACACGCAAAAAACCATAGCATTCATTTTAACAATTTTTAAATTCTTTACTAAATTAAAAACAAAATAGAAATTTCATATAATTAATTATTTTTATATTTCTCTATTTAATTCTTTCTTCTCTTTCCATAAACTGTTAAAAATATTATTTGGCTGTTTTGTTTTTTGTAATGTATGAATCTTCTTACTAATCTCATATTTCATTTACATTAACACGGAAATGTTGTAATATTTGGCTTTTTATGTTAATGTTTTAAAAATATATTGTGTGTACTATTTCACAAAAACAATCATATTTTGCATGTTGATATGCGTGTGAATGTTTTGCTTAATAAAATATTAAAAATAAAAATCAAAAGTAATTGATACAATCCTTGTGGAGGAATCACTCGATGATTTAGCTTTAAAGAGTGCTGCAACTAAGCCTCCATTACCTCCATCTGCACAATTGGTGGTATCCGATGAATCTGCATCCTCTAATAATAGCAACAAAGTCATTATTATTAATTCTTCTCACTCTGAAGGAATGCTGGAAGAGGGTCATGTCGTTACCGTGCGCGATTTACTAAAGGGCCTATACGAAAAGGCCTGTCAACAAAAACTATGGGGTCTAGTTCGTCATACCGCCGGTATGTTGGGTAAGCGGGTTGAGGATTTAGCTAAAGCAGTAACCGATTTGTTGGTCCGTCAAAAGCAAGTGACTGTGGGCATGCCGCCAAATAACGAATATACTATTACAGCACCTTTGCCTGAAGCCGATTTAAGACAATTAATACATGATGTTAGTATTTAAACCGAACTTTCAGGTATGTGATGGAAAACGAAACGACACAAAAACGAATTTAAATCGAAAAAAGGTGTGATGTAGACTTTTATTTAAAAATCTTATTGTTTTTGCTTAAAATCGAATTCGATTTTATATTCCACTTTGTTCTACAGAAAATTTATTAAAAAAAAAGTGTGATAGAAAAAGAAGTTTACATATTTTTTCCATTTTTAAACCGATAAGCAAGCATATGATTGTCTGTTTCAAATAGAAAATTTTTTTCTTTTAATTTTTGGATTTAATACGCTAAATGTAAGTTTATTAGTTAAAAAGATTTCACGTTAAAGTATTCTTTAGGGGAATACATATTAACAAGAAGAAGACATCAAATATCTTTCAGCAATGACTTAGTTAATTTGTGTCAAATTTGTATTATTGCTTGAAAGTTTAGTAGTCTGAGCTTAGCAAATATAATAGTAATTGTATTCCACATTCATCCAAAAGAATTCATTAATTTTTAGATATGGAGTGAAAGAAAATCAACTGTCAATTAGCCTTTTCTGCAATACGAGGGCTGCTCTATATATTTCTGGCCTAATAAAATGCGAATATTTATAATCAAAAATGGTTTTATTATTTTTCAAAGTATTCTCCAGCATGATTTATACACTTTTGCATGCGCTCAAACCAGTTGTTGAAGCACTTTTTGCACTCCGATTGAGACACCTCTAAAACATGGTTTTTGAACACTTCAACAGCTTCTTCTGGCGACGAAAATCGTTGACCACGCATTTTTTTTCTTGATGTGTGGAAACAAGAAGAAGTCATTAGGTGCCAAGTCAGGGCTGTACGGCGGATGACCCATTAATTCGACGTTTTGGCCGGTCAAAAACGCTCTGGTTTGAGTCATGGTGAACAATGATTCGTCTTCTCTTGTTGGTTTTTCGAATTTTTCCGATGACTTCAGGCAAACAAATTGTAATGTACCACTCAGAAGTGACCGTCCTACGTTGCTCAAGCGGAACAGTCGCCACATGATCAGTTTTGCCGAAGAAACAGGCGACCATTTGCTTCGAAATGCTTCTTCCACAAACAACTTTCGTTGGATTTTGCTCGACTTTGAAGGCCCACACGGTCGATTGTTGTTTCGTTTCGGGCTCATACGCGTAGATCCATGATTCGTCACCTGTCACGATCTTATAAACGTCTTTTGAAGCACCGCAATCGTATTTTTGCAACATTTCTTTGCACCAATCGACACGAGCCTTTTTTTGAGCGACTTTCAAATTGTGCGGGATCCAACGAGAACAAACCTTTTTTTACGGCCAGGTGTTCATGCAGTATGTAATGTATGCTGGTGGAAGAAATATCCAAGGATATCTCTATCTCTCGGTATGTCGCATGTCGATCTTGCATTATGAGTTCACGCACGGCATCAATGTTCTCTGGCACAACAGCCGTTTTTGGACGACCTTCACGGAATTCGTCATTGAGCGAGCTTCGGCCACGATTAAATTCATTATACCAATTTTTCACAGTGCTATAGGATGGTGCTTCATCGCCATACAGAGATTTAAGTTCATCAATGCACTCTTATCGTGATAATCCACGTCGAAAGTTGTGAAAAATGATGGCACGAAAATGTTCACGAGTTAATTCCATTTTTTTCTATATTAATTTGTTCAAGTCACTGTAAACAACACAAATAATGGTCGTACGTCAAAACGTTTTGAGTACGATTATGCTTAAAAATGACAAACTTTCCAATGGAAATGTCAGATTGCACTTGGCAGCACTCACTGTTGCCAGGCCAGAAATATGTATAGCAGCCCTCGTAGTATA
The DNA here is from genome assembly GCA_916610165.2 of Gymnosoma rotundatum. Taxonomy (NCBI): domain Eukaryota; kingdom Metazoa; phylum Arthropoda; class Insecta; order Diptera; family Tachinidae; genus Gymnosoma; species Gymnosoma rotundatum. Next base: position 80,247,518 of record OU744340.1, read on the forward strand.
AATTGTCTTGTTCGCCCGATTTTATTAGTTCGACGTGTGTCCCGTCAATGCAGCCAATAACCCCTGGAATTCCGAATTTGTCTGAGAAGTCTCTGATTTTCGCAAAGCTTTCTTTCCAAAGGATCTATCGTTTTTGAAAAGCAATTGCAGAAAGTAGTACGATTCATGGAAATAGTTGTGTCGTTTCCCACAGGCCGCTGAAAACAGCCTTCAACAAAGAATCTTAGAGATGCTGCTAGCTGAATTGTCAAAGGAATTTTTGAATTTCTGAAAATTTTCTCCAATCTTATTTAAAATCCAATGAAATATGTCCTTATTGACACGAAAGTATTCTGAAAAACTAAGATGAAAGTTAGCTTCAGTAGAATGCAAATTTCACGGTAATGCACTACCAATTGTCCGGTAAATCCAATGGATTTTAGAAATCCCATAAACGTCTTCTTTTACTTTTTCTTGTCTTGATCTTTCATTTATTAATATAAAGCTTGTGACCACAACATTTTTAGCAATTTTTTTTAATAACAATAATACATTTTTTAAAAAATTATAAAGCGAGTTAAATTGATTGAAAAAATAATGAGAAGTGAAATCAATCGATTTCTATCACACCTAAAACCAAATCGATCGTTTTTGGCTTTCGTTTTTTTTTTCAAAACAATTCGATTTTCATCACATACCTGTTTATTTGCGTTTTATTTCCATTTTAAATATTTCTAAATTCTGTAGGCTTATGGTGACGACGAAAGTACAGCAATGTTGACACAAGAATTAATGGTTTATTTGGCCATGTTTATTCGCACCGAACCACAACTGTTCCATGAAATGTTGCGCCTTAGAGTTGGACTTATTATACAAGTTATGGCAAAAGAATTGTCGCGTACATTGAACTGTGATGGTGAAGCCGCTTCGGAACATTTGTTGAATTTGTCACCTTTTGAAATGAAAAATCTTCTCTATCATATCTTAAGTGGCAAGGAATTTGCTGTAAGCAGTGGTAAGTTTTCGTTAAAAGCATTTAAATGTTGTGTTTAAATTTTTAAGCTTTTTATGATTTTATTTGAAACATACAGTTGCACGCGGCAATCTATCGATTGTTAGTTGTAAATCAAGTCGTGTTAGCAAGAAAAGTCAAATTGGATTGGGTGATCCGGAGGGTGAAGATGCCCTTATAGCAAGTATTGATGATAGACAAGGGCAATGGTTACGTAGACGACGTCTAGATGGTGCTCTTAATCGGGTACCACGTGATTTCTACTCGCGTGTTTGGTCAGTGTTGGAAAAATGTCAAGGTTTAGCTATAGAGGGTCGTATATTGCAACAGAGTTTAACACAGGAAATGACACCTGGCGAGCTAAAGTTTGCATTGGAAGTGGAGACAGCTTTAAATCAAATACCCCAGCCGGAGTATCGTCAATTAGTAGTGGAGGCTTTAATGGTCTTGACTTTAGTAACTGAACACAATATGGTGTCCAATTTGGGCGGCGTTATATATGTTGAACATTTGGTACACAAGGCCAATCAATTGTTCTTGGAAGATCAACGCAAAGTACAGGGCGATGCTACACTGTGTTGTGCCAAATCTAAAGATGGTAAGGAACAGCATCAAGCTGCCTCCGGTATGTTGTTGTGTGGTGGTGCCGCATATATTTGTCAACATTTATACGACAGGTGTGTTAGATTCCCCCTTTTATTTGTCTAATATATAAACTTAAATTGTATTTGTTTTTAGTGCACCTAGTGGTAGTTATGGAACAATGACTTATATGGCTCGTGCTGTGGCTTTAGTCTTAGATTGTGTTCCCAAACATGGTGAAATGGAGTGTGTTATATCTTAATAGATTTATGCACAATGTGATTTTTGAAAAGTATAATGAATGTCTCTCATCCTTTAAATTTGCTGAATGTCAAATTTCTATTTATTTACGCAAACATTACAAAAACGTGTTAACACTTTTTAAAAGTAAATCCTATTTTAAAATAGTTTACTCGAAATTTCGTTAAATTTTATGAATTAATTTCGTAGATATTAAAGTTAAATGATCAACATATTAAATATATTTTATTGACATAAATCTTTTTGTTTTCTTTAAAGAAAAATAATTTATGATTAATAATAAAGAATTGTATATAAAATAAAACAATGTTTTTGTTTTTTTGAAAAAAAAAAAAATTGTTAGAAACGTTTCAAACGCCAACTTAATTGCATTGATTTAAGTCGCCGTTTACAATGAAGAAATTTAAAGGCAGACGAAGTTGATGGCGACAGGTTGAAGAGGTAGTGTAGCACATGAATATCTGCATTTTTTGCTTCTCTTTTCGACTCTTCGTACAGGCATGTTCTGACACTCGCATGTTTTTTAAATCGCATGTTTCAAAAACGCCAACTTTTGTTTTACATGTTCTGGAATTTACGCGTTTTGCTTGCGATTTGCTCTTTTTCAAACTTATGTTCGAAAAGAAAAACATATGATTCAACGGTGCAAAACAAAAATAAACAAAAGAAAACTACAACAAATTGCCTGCACCTGCCTTTCTTAGTTTTATTTCTTAAAAAACATGCAATTTAAAAAAGAACGAATTAAAAAACGGACGCTTAGAGATTTTGACAATTCAATGCATTTAATTTAAAAAAATAACGGAATCCAAGAAATATTTTGGCGACAAATGCATTTCTATTAGTGATATTGCATTTAGCATCTTTAATAATGTAAAAGGTTAGTTATGTTGTAAGTAATCAGTACTTAAAAAGCATTTTTGTTTATTTTGTTAATTATAACGTGTACGTTCGGAACTCATATCGTTCAAAAAGTAATTTAAATAAATTTTTTAAGGTCCCTTAACACTTGAATCGCACATTTAATAATCCCCGAATATTTTATAAGAATTGAAAATTAAAATAACCACTTATTTTTTTTGAGTACCGACTATACGTTCAACTGCACTAATACTTGTATATTTTCGAACATCAATTAAAACAGCTGTTTCTATGAAATCGCCAGTACTCAAGAAAACAATCAAAATAAACAGTTGATAGACCAAGTAACATATTTTAAATTAATTAATTGCCCAAACTTTTCTTCGTGCAAGTTATTTAAACTTGTGCCACAGCCTTAAAACAGAAATAAATTATTATTTCTTTTTGTTGATTTATTGAAATTAATTTTTTTTTGTTGAAACAGTCAGAATACACATCGAACGTACGCAAACATCGTGCCCATTTAGGCACTTTTGGTGCTAGATTCAGCACTTCTTTTGTTGATTTAGCAGCAATCCTCAATAAATTTGTTTTCTACCTTAACTAGTTTTTTTTAATGGTGAAATCTATTAAGCAAGTTTGGCTACAAATGCTATTCCGTAAGACTTTTTCATGCAATTTATTTTTAGCGATAGAGATTCAGTAACGATAATTACAGAATTAACTGCTTGATAAGTTCATTAAAATTTTGAAATAAAACAATTTTTTCATGATTATTATATTTTTTTAAATGTATTTTGTGTTAAGATAAATATGAGTTTTAAACCCGCTTTTAAAATGCAAAACAGTTTAAATTTTGCTGATTTTAAAAACATTCATTAGAGGATGCAGAAATGTCTTCCAAGTATTTCAAAACATTAAGATATTTTAAATATCTAAATAAAATTCTTAGAATTAAAAAAAATTCACATGTTCACTTGGCCAAACGGATTAGGACGTAAGTTAATAAAAGTTAAATTTTTTAACAAAACGATTAAATTAAGAAATTTATAAAATGAAAGGAATAATGATTTACGCCATATAAAATGATGTATCAAAAAGGAGCTTAACAGTATCCACGATCTTGAACACGTTTTCTAGGAGCACATTTAATAATGTTATCTACACGTAAAATCATTTCAGCCGCTTCAGAAGCTGATAAAAGAACTTGACGTTTGACCGCAAATGATTCGGTAATTCCCAATTCTTTCATATCGCCCACGATACCTTTGTCCATATTAAGGCCAGTTGAGTGTTTGCCTTGTGCATGAGCAGCCCTTAGTTCGGAAACTAACTGAGCGGAATCATAGCCAGCATTATCAGCAATCGCAGTGGGTAACGACAAAAGAGCACCTAAATACAAAAAAAAAAGGCTACAAAAATGTTACATAAAAAAAAATATTTTTTCAACTAACGTGCGAATGCCTCCATAGCAATAGCTTCCTTTCCAGCAGTTTCAGCAGCCTTTTTAAATACAGCATTTGCCATCAATGCTTCTGAACAACCACCACCATAAATTACACGCGATTCCTTAACTGTTGCAGCTAAAACACACAAAGCATCGTGCAGCGAGCGTTCGGCTTCATCCAAAATTTGTTGTGTTGCTCCACGTATAACAATAGTACAGGCTTCACCCAACTTAACGCCACTAAAGCGTAGCAGGGTGTCTTCTCCAATCATAACTTGTTCGATAAGATCACATTCACCCAGTTTAACTAAAGCAGGATTTTCAAATGTTGACACAATTTCACCTCCTGTAACCAAAGCCAAACGTTCAATACCATCAAAGTCGGCATGTTCTATAGCCATAACACCAGCATCAGCAAACAACTGCTCAGGGTAGTTGTAAATCAACTGGCGATTGATAAACACATTACAATTATGATTTAAGATTTTTTGTACTTTGTCTTTCATTTTTTCTTTTTCCGCCAACTCCAAATCAGCAATTTTTGCTAAGCTGTCGACTTTAATTGTACTTCCAAAAACCTTAATTTTATCAGTGTCCATTGGAGTGTTTGCAATGAGAATTTTAGCTTTTTCAATCTGTAAGATGAAAGGTAATATTGTCATTAAATTAAAAATGTAGATAATTATTTTTTACACTTTTTGAAATCACCGTTTATTTCTAAAAAATTTTTGATGAATTTAAAGAACACCATAAAACTCGTCAAAATGGCTGTGATATGAAATATTTATTAGACACATAATTCACAACCAATTTGACGGATCCATAATGTACAATTTGTATTTCCTTGCCTAAAATAAATTAAATTAAAAAAAAAAATAGGTACTATATAAACTTACTCTTTGAGGTTGATGTACACCAGGTTTTTTGTCCAACAAGAAACCTTCATCCAAGAATGAGTCATCCAAAGTTCCACCACTCTTCTTAATGATCTGTATGGCATGTAATTCACCAGAACCCTTTAAGCGCAAAACAGCATCTACAGCTAATTTAGCAAAGAAGTCTTTGTGTTGATGTAAGATTTTTGAGGACAATGTAGTGCGGGCAATATTCATAAGATCTTCTTTAAATTTTGTATCATTGGCAGAGTTATCTTGGGATGATTCGGTCAAAGCTTCACGAGCTGTTTTAGTAGCCATACGCCAACCAGCAATAATAATTTGAGGATGAAGTTTTTGATCAATAAGTTTTTCAGCTTCACGTAAAAGTTCGGCAGCTAAAACAGTAACTGAAGTTGTTCCATCACCGACTTCGTCGTCCTGGACGCGAGACATATCAACTAAAATTTTTGCTGCTGGATTGTCTACACCAACGGCACGCAATATAGTTGCACCATCGTTAGTAACGCTCACTTTTCCAGATTCGCGTCCATGGCTCACCAAGATTTTATCCATACCTTTTGGACCTAAGGTACTTTTTACCAAATCTCCAATAGCTATGGCTCCTATAAATGATGAAAGGCGCGCCATTTCAGCTTTTTCTTCTTGTGCCTCATTCTTGAGAATACGGACAGGATTTAATGACATCTCCTAAAAATTGATAAACGTATTTGTTACCCGTCGCATTTGTAAATTTAAATTATAGAGTACATTAAAAATAATTATTTGATAAACATCTGGTAGTTTTTATCAATGTAAAACATTTTTAAGGTACGAAATCCAGCAAAACATAACCTTATACATTTTTAGGAGTTGAAAATTAATTTCTCACCCTAAATTTAGAAATCCTTAATTTATTTTAAAGGGTAAGTTTCTAATGGTAAAAACAAAGAGTATGATTCATCTTGAAACACGTTTTCTTAGTCTCCTAAATAATGAATACCAAAAATTTGACATAAATTACACATTAAAATTACTTTTTAGTGCTTTTGATTATCATAAAATTCTTGTAGTTTTAATAATTTTCATTGCAGTTCGGAATAATCTAGAATAAAAACCGCACGTGCAAGTTTTCTTTTTATCCACAATTACTGTTTTTAGGCGAGATTCATTGTATATAATGATGCGGTCATTGTGCTTTTCAATACACATCGTTTTTTTTCATTATACTTCTCAACACCCGGCAATTTTTTGAAGTATTACTTTTACAAATAATCTTCGAGATGGATGCAGTTTTAATCTATCACTGAGACATAAGCTAAATGTTTTTATTTATTAAGTATAAAAATGTTACAATAAATTACCATTTTTAATTAATAAATTTAATTCTTTTTTATACTCTGTCCCACAGCCAAAGAAAACACCCGTATGGAAAAAATAAAATGGCGAATGACATGAGATTGTTTGACATAGTTGTATTTTTAGGCCCTATTGTGATGGGAAAATTAGTTATTGAAGCCCATTAGTACTTACTATAAAAATCAGACAAGTTCCAAAATTTCATACGAGATTTTCTCTTGCATATATTTTGTAAAAATTATTTTATAGCAAAAATACTTTAAAAAATATAAAGTTTATGATTTATGCGTGCGATTTTTTTGGGACTTATTTCTGTACACACATGGAGAACTTTATAGGAGGTGACTGTGGTATCACAAAAAGTATTTATTTATTTATTTTTTTTTTTTTTTTTGGAAATTTTGTTCTGTAGTCGAACATTTTCAACACGAAAACAAACAAATTGCAAGTTAAAAAATATAAATGTAGACCGCAAGGCCGATTCGTCTTGTATACACTTGCGCATTATCAAGGAGTGCACTTACATAGGAACAATCCTAAATTTGCGTGTTAATCGCAAGCTATCTGTAAAAAATTACCTTAATAGCGCGGCGTCAACGCTAAACAATTGGAAAATTCGATTTTGACAGCGCATTAAGAACTAAAGTTGGCTTTTTGTTTGTTTTGAATCTTTATTGTTGGAAAGTAATGACACAGTTTTTTATCTCTTTTATAATTTTAATATGTAAGTTTTATAAAATAAAATAAGCTAGGATTACTGTTCAAGATACAAAGCTGATGCTACTGTTACGGTTTGACACTTTAGGGTAGAATATGTGCGCTAGGTAGCGTTACGCTTTATTCACTGATACAGTATTGCTGTTACTTTGCAAGGTTTTGAGTTTATAGAATAGTGTAGAAAGGAGTATAAAAAGACTTCAGACTTTCACGTTCTCGGAAATACGATTTGTTTCACCATTTATAAGTTCATAGATAATGAATTAATCGGTACTAACTAAAATTTTAGTAACACATATATAAAAACCTCATAGAAAAAAGTAGTTTACATAATACTAAATGTGTAATAACAGAAAAAGTTGTTTAATAATAAAAAGAGTTGAAAAGTGGTAAAATTAATTTATATTTTTATTGCTCTTTAAGTTAAAAAATAAATAGATACATATAAAAAACTACGTAAAAATCAATTTAAAATGAGATAATTAATTAACTTTTGTTGTAGTTATTAGCACAAAATGTACAAATGGTTGTTCTGCTTTCCGTTATACTGCAGTGATGTGCTTCTATAGAATAAATGGTACATGGCTTTTCGGTTTTACCTAAAGAATAAAGATAAAAATAACGTTTTATTTTAAATGCAAACACTAATTTAATATAAAAAGTGATTTAAAACATTAACTTTAAATGTGTTTTTTATGTTTTATTAATCTTATAATATAAAAAAACAGATTCTTTGCTGTTATATCCATAAAAAATAAAATAACTTTAATGAATATTTTTTTATATATTTTTTAGTATCTTATGAACACAGCAGTTAAATTTTTGATATTAGAAGAAGAAGTTTTACAATGATTGAGAGATAACACCTGTCAAAACGTATAAAGTTTAATCTATTTGTCATTTTTAGTCACAATGTGTATTATGTTAATCGGCCCTATTCTGTTAAACAAATCCGAGTAAATTTCTCGTTTTAAAATGAATTTACATTTTCTTGGAGTTCTCTAAACCTAATTCGCACAATTTTACTCGTTTTAAATCGAGTAAAGAAACCTGGTCGAAAGTAAATCGAATGCAATTTTATTCTTAAAAATGACTGAAAACACAAGTAATGAACCATTGGAATAAAAAATTTAAGGTCTTTATTATTAATCTTAGTTAAATTAAATACATTTTAATATACTTTACATTATAAAAAAGTTAGTTTAAAAACACTCTTAAGTTAGTTCATATTCTTGCCTCAAGCTTGATGGAAATTAGGTGCATGAATTAAAACACTTATCTTGGTAAGAGTTTTAAACGCACATACGAAGTATCTTTTGTAAACTCAAATTACCAATAAAAGTTCAATTTTAACAAATCTAATTAAAAAACAAATTTTTTACCAATAATTTAATTTAATTGTATATTTAATTTTCTGAGTATTTTTCGTTTTCTGAGATAATTGTAACGTAATACAAATACTCCGGGCATTTTCAATTCTTGCCCTAATATAATAAATTTGTTTACTTTTTCAATCAACAGCTGACTTTGGCGTTTAAGTAAAAGTTCGAACTTAATTTCGAATAATGCCAAAACGAGTGATTTGCATAACACCAAATAGTAATTTCTTCGGTTTTAAAAATCGTTCGTTTTTTAAAACGATTCGGATTACAGAACAGAGCCGAATATTTTTTAAAATAAGTCTGTGTAAAGTATTTAAACCTGACACTGTGCGATGTTCTTCTGATTGTTGTCATTAAACATAGTGATGCCAAGTATTGTATTTATAGTGTTGTAAAAGTACAATACACAATAATATTGATTACTTTATTGCCTTAGTTATTGTCATTTTGATCCACACTACGTGATACTTAAGTGCAACAATATTTTTAAGAGAAAATGGCGCAATTTTTTGGCATTTTCATATACATATACTAAAAGTAAACAAAACCATTCACACAAAGTTATATTTTTTCAAATTATAAAATTATTTTTATATTAAAAAATTCGGCATTGAAGAACTAAAATAATTTTTAGTGACATTCGTGATAAAAAAGAGGCTCGTCTACCAATTACTTTATCAACACTTAAAATAAGTCATTCTACAATCTTGTCAACACATTACAAAATATTTGTTTGGGCAATTTAATTCAGAAGACTTTTGATTTGGTTCAATATATTGGGCAAAGTACTAATATAATATGCACATTGGCAATGTTATTGTACAATATTAATAATTGCACAATTATATTGCAAGTGTATGGGTACATTTACGAAAAGAAGCATTTCAAAAGAAAATGGGGATAGAAATGTGAAAGCACCTAATTCTATTGTTATAATGGTGCTAAAACAGTTTTCAGCATATTTTATTTTGGTAGATGGAAAATTTTTAACACTGTTTACAGAGCTCTACAATAAATATTTAGAAATACATTTTTTTCAATTTGAATTTCAAGAAGCTATAACCTAAATAAGAGCGTCAACTTTTTTGTCGTGAACAGCAATGTTAACTCATTGAAATTATCATTTCTATTCAAAAATAAAAAAAACAAGCAAACAATCAGTAACTTCACTTATTAAGGCACTATCAAAATCGAATTTTCCAATAGCTAAGCGCTGACGCTTGCTATTTAGGTTTGAATTTACATTTTCTATGTATGATAGATTATGCTTTCGCGCTAATTTAGATTTATATGAAGTTTGACATTTACGTGATTTTTTTTTGTTACTATCCTTATTATACGCTTCACCACAAAAAGTGGAAAAAGGATATATCTAAATTTGTCATTTCGTGTGTAATTTCTACAATATCCATTTCCGACCACATAAAATATATATATTATGACTTTTTATGCATAGCGAAGTCGATTGAGCGATGTCCGTCTGTCCGTCCGTGTTAGTCTCAATCGATCAGATATCTGTGGCAAGTGGTTCTATTGGAAATCAGCATGATCGTTCCATGTCCTTCGAGGCAGCAGGCAAAACACTATGCCTACCTCTAATTTTTTTTATGTCATTTGGAACAATACAGTAACTCCAATCAAAAAAACTAAATATATGGGGCGAAAGAGAATTAAAAAATAGGAAAAAAATCAAGTGAAAAAATTGGCGCTCGCCCATATTTTCCGAGTTACAGGGCTCTTTAATTTTAAAATTTTTTAAAATATCAATATGGGTATCATTATGATCTTTTGAAGACATCTTTCAGGAGATACTAAAATTTTTTAAATAGACTTAACCAATTAGGAGCCGAGGAATTATTTATGTAAAATTATATAAATGTAGTACTTGTTTTTTTTTTCTTTTTTTAATTCTCTGTCACCCCAATATTTGTTTTTTTGTTTGAAGTTATTTCACTAAACTAGATTTACATAGATGGTAAAGGGTATATAAGATTCGGCATAGCCGAATATAGCGCTCTTACTTGTTTTTTAAGTAAATTTTTGTGATTTTCATAAGCTTCATCGATTTTTTAAAATTCGAGGTTATAAGATTTGGCTGCAGCCAAAATATCGCTTAGCTTTATTCCTGGATCTTAAAATATGGGATGAATAAATAGCAGTCGCAATGAGTAATATAACAAAGAAATGTTTATATCTGGTTTATTAAGTATTAAACCCGACAATTCAAAAACTGAATGGATTATTAAAAAAATGAAAATTTTCAAAAATGTTAAATCTTTTATAAATTTTTCGTTCTCAAACAATAAATATGTCGCAGTCCTTCATCTACTAAACCGTTATATCTAAAAGCTTAAAATCTTAACAACAACAAATATTAAAATGAAGTTAGAAAGTAAGGGCTGACTTCATGGATACAAGATTTTGGTATATTTCAACCGATATAGCGAAAGTTGAATGATCAAACAAACAAAAAAAAAAAAAAAACAAACAAACAAAAATAAGTAAATAAATCCATTGCAATTTGTAAGGAAGAATATGATGTGGAATGTACAATACAGAAGTCACCTAAATGATTGGACTTGGGGTTATTAATAATGAGAAGAAGTTCAACCTGGATGAAGCAGATATGTCAAACTACTATTTCCACGATTTGGACAAAGAAAGGACATTATTATTGTGTAGGGTGCTGTTACGTACTAAAAATAGAATAGCAATTTCCGAGTGGTACGATGACTAGGGAAACCTATAAAGCTGTACTTATTTCGGCTTTTACAGAACTAAATAGATTTAACGGATCAATTTTACTGATTATGCAACAGGATAATGCTCCGATCTTTAAACGGGGTTGGCTTACACGGAAGGTATAAGAAGGAGGTAGACAATTCAATTACAAGCAGTCACTAATTCAAATCATTAAAAAATGTTTGAAAGAAATATTATAGGACTATTGCAGTAAATAAAAGATCGTATATGCCAAGATATTCACCTCCATCGCGAATTATTTTCCACGTGACATTTTTTCACATTTCACATGAATGTTTTTTTTGCGTGAAATGTGGAATTTTTTCACTGTTTTGTTCACTTTGATTTTGATAGTGGAATTCATACATAAGTAAGTATTTTTCATCTAATAAGTAATTTTAGGTACGTAAATTGTAATTTTTGGGTAAAATTGTTAAATAAAATTTAAAGTGATATTCTTCTTAACAATATTTAAGATCAATTGCCTCGATATATGCCATATTATACATACAAGCTTTGGAGATCCGTAACGGCTAATCTAAGGGTCAGTCCAAAATTTTTCACTTTACAATTTTTGTTTAAATTTGCATTTTATACCCCGTAAACGACTTTTTTAATTTTTGCAAATGCAATATTTATTCACAATATTCAAGTTGTGGAAAAAATTGTTCACGTGAAATTCCCGATACCAATTTTCAGTTCGGGTGGAATAAAAATTTCACGTCAACAAAAATTTTACATTTTATTCACGATAGGGGTGAATTAATTTAAACTATTCAATACCCTTCACCACAAAAGGTGGAAAAAATGATATATCTAAGTTTGTTATTCCGTTTATAATTTCTACAATATCCATAAAGTATATATGTATACTCTGAGTTCTTATATAGCGAACTCGATTGAGCGATGTCCGTCTGTCCGTCCGTGTTATTGTTGAAATCAACTTTGCCAAGGCACTAGATAAACTAGACAAAATTAAAATACGCCAATCGTTCAGACATAGTTTCGAAAATTTTGGTATTGAAAATCTGCAAGATCGGTCCATGTCCTTCGAGCAGCACGCAAAATACCACGCCTGCCTCTAGTTTATCCATATTATTTGGAACAATGAAGTAACTCTATTTAAAAAAAAACAAATATATGGGGCAATAGAGAATTAAAAAATAAGAAAAAAAAACATCAAGTGGAAAAATTGGCACTCGCCCATATTTTCCGAGTTATGGGTTCTGATCTTATCATAGAAAAGTACGATTGAGCACCATATTTTTAAAGAGATTTTTAAAGAAATAATAAAATTAAAAAAAAAAATAAATAACCCATTAACAGCCGAGACATTTTTATAATAAATTTTTTATAGTACTTAACCTTTTTTTTTAATTTTTTTAATTCTCAGTCACCCCAATATCTGATTTGCATATCGCTCATTTACTTCAAGACCGTCATAACTCGAAAATTAATTCATTTCGAGATAATAGCAGTTAAAGATTTTGTCACGTTTACCATCGATAAAAATATCAGACTGCCTGAGTTCCCACAACAATTAGTAAAACAATTCACAATTAAAGAAACCATTTAAGAAAACTTTCATCATTTATATATTGAACAAACTATGTGGGATGTTTGAATTATGACATTATTGCTGTAAAAATATATCCGATACTGTTTCGTAAACTAAAATATGTCATTATTTGTGAAAAGAAAAACGGAGTTTCACTTAATATTTTTCATCAACACATCCATAATCGAAAATAATACATTATATGCGAAAAGCCGATACATTTTTAAAATATCATTTTTTTACGAGGGCTGCTATATATTTCTGGCCTGGCAACACTGAGTGCTGCCAAGTGCAATCTGACATTTCCATTGGAAAGTTTGTCATTTTTAAGCATAATCGTACTCAAAACGTTTTGACGTACGACCATTGTTTGTGTTGTTAACAGCGACTTTAAAAAATTAATATAGAAAAAAATGGAATTAACTCATGAACATTTTCGTGCCATCATTTTTCACAACTTTCGACGTGGATTATCACGACAAGAGTGCATTGATGAACTTAAATCTTTTTATGGTGATGAAGCACCATTCTATAGCACTGTGAAAAATTGGTATAATGAATTTAATCGTGGCCGAAGCTCGCTCAAAGACGAATTCCGTGAAGGTCGTCCAAAAACGGCTGTTGTGCCAGAAAATATTCGTGAACTCATAATGCAAGATCGACATGCGACATACCGAGAGATAGAGACATTCTTAGACATTTCTTCCACCAGCATACATTCGATACTGCATGAACACCTGGCCGTAAAAAAGGTTTGTTCTCGTTGGATCCCGCACAATTTGAAAGTCGCTCAAAAAAAGGCTCGTGTCGAGTGGTGCGAAGAAATGTTGCAAAAATACGATTGCGGTGCTTCAAGAGACGTTTATAAGATTGTCACAGGTGACGAATCATGGATCTATGCGTATGAGCCCGAAACGAAACAACAATCGACCGTGTGGGTCTTCAAAGACGAGCAAAATCCAACGAAAGTTGTTCGTGGAAGAAGCACTTTGAAGCAAATGGTCGCCTGTTTCTTCGGCAAAACTGGTCATGTGGCGACTGTTCCGCTTGAACAACGTAGGACGGTCACTTCTGAGTGGTACACTACAATTTGTTTGCCTGAAGTCATCGGAGAAATTCGAAAAACCAACAAGAGAAGACGAATCATTGTTCACCATGTCAACGCGAGCTCTCACACATCGGCTCAAACCAGAGCGTTTTTGACCGGCCAAAACGTCGAATTAATGGGTCATCCGCCGTACAGCCCTGACTTGGCACCTAATGACTTCTTCTTGTTTCCGCACATCAAGAAAAAAATGCGTGGTCAACGATTTTCGTCGCCAGAAGAAGCTAATGAAGTGTTCAAAAACCATGTTTTAGAGGTGTCTCAATCGGAATGGAAAAAGTGCTTCAACAACTTGTTTGAGCGCATGCAAAAGTGTATAAATCATGCTGGAGAATACTTTGAAAAACAATAAAACCATTTTTGATTATAAATATTCGCATTTTCACTATTAGGCCAGAAATATATAGAGCAGCCCTCGTATATATACAGTCACAAAATGAAATGTGACAATGTTTAAGACAGCAGATCTTTACGTTATAAAGTTTACTCCACAACTCAAAATTTGTCGTTCTTATTGACAAAAAAAGTTTCCAAATATGAAACGAAATAACGAGTTATTCTTTTAAAACGTGGAAAGTACAAAAGACATAAAGATGAAACTTGTACACAATATAAAGCATGAAATAGTGAAAAATTCTGTATGTTTAACTCCAAAATGTTGAGTTATGACGTTCTTGAAGTAAATGAGCGATATGTGGTGAAGGGTATAGAAGATTCTGCATAGTTGAATATAGCACTCTTTTTAATCAATTTGGTATTTAAGGTACCTTCTATGCACAAATTCCAAAAAAGTCATTATTTTTACTTATCAATGGAAAAAAATAAATTATTTAAGTTTAACAATTTATTCACCTGTTAAAATAACTGCATCCAAATGAGCAATATAACTTTTAGCCAGACGTAATATTTCAATTTTAGACAATTTGCGATCATATGGTTCGGTGGGTATTAAAGTACGTAAAGTATTGAAGGCTGTGTTAACACTGGAAAAACTATTTAATTTATTATTTCTGCAAGCGATTTTTAACACACGCACACACATAAACCATACAATACATACCTTTGAGTTCGACAACGTTCTCGGGCATTAACCACATGCCGAGGCTTAGCAGTGCTATTTGAAGAATCGGATTCTGAAGGACTAATACGACTATTCGTACACATTTCCATTTGAGAATAATTTGTATAGAATTCCATTATTATGTTTAAATTAGAATTAATTAATATTAATTTAAATATTTTATTAATAAAAATTATTGTATAATTTTGGTTTTAACTATTAAATGATTTCAGTTTTTTTTTTGCCTTGTAACTACTTAGCTCTCTCCCACAAGACTAAAAATATTACATTGTTTGCAGCTACACTTATATGGCTCATTCGATCTTTTAAAATATATACAGAATATGTGTTATTTATTTAAAATATTTATTTCGTTAAGAGAAGTAAAAGTGAGGATTGGGTTGAGATGGGATGATGGTCGTCACATTATATTTTTTTGTTTGGGCTACTGTTTTGTTTGTTTGTTTTTTTTTTGACTTAAAAATATCAAATGTTTTTATATTTTTTGCTGTTTGTGGCATCCACACTCTATTCGAGTATTAAAAAAAAATAATAAAACTGTAAAATGAATTAAGTCATTAATGACGACAAATTGTCCATAAACACTTGAGATGTGAGATGAGAAATGAGAATTTTGTTTTTTGAAATGATCACATACATTTGTATTAATGCTATAGAAAAAAAATGAAAATACATTATGTTCAAATGCTGATATTTATGTATTGTTTGCTCTTATTGAAGAGTTTGTTGTTCTAAATCAATGGAGGGTTTCCTTTTGGTTGTAGTTAAAGTTGTGTTTTATTTTGTGTTGGGTGGTCAGTTTTCTGAAGTGTGTTGGTGAAAAGTGGGAATATATTTGTAACCCAAATAATATTTTAAAGTAAACTTTTTTTTATCTTATTCTGGAATATTTAATCTTCTTTAAATGTTGTATTTTTCTAGAATACGTCCAAAACTTCATTTTATAAATTTAGAATCTAACTTATTAACTAATATCTGGCGTTCTTCAAGCTCGACAGAACTTTAAAATGTAAAAAATAACACAAATAATTAAATTATAATGAAGAAATTTTTTATACGAAAGATCAGAACATGGCATTAATATTTAAAAATGGTTTCGGGCATATGGCCACTGCGGCTGGTCATAATGAAGCGCATTCTAAACGTCCAATTTTGGGTCACTTTTCCAAGTACTGCTTATCGTATGTCACGAATAACAGGAGTGTAAATTGTTACCGGTTTATCAGCATAAGCCAGTGACTTCAAGCGGCCCCATAGGAAATAATCGAGAAGAGGTAAATCGCACGACCTTGGAGGCCAATTGACAGGTCCATTTCTCGAAATTAACTTATCGCCAAATTTTGATTTTAATAACTCGATGATTGCGGTCGCTGTACAGCACGTAGCGCTATCTTGTTTTAAACCACATTTCGTTCGGATTAATGTCGTCCATATTTTTAAACAAAAAATCATTAATCATGGTGCTGTAACGATCTCCGTTGACCGTTATGTGAGATCCGGCTTCATTTTTGAAGAATTAAGATCGGATGATGCCACTATTTGGTACATTTTTCTGGATGCAATGGAACCTGTACGGTCTTACTCCATATGCGACAATTTTGCTTATTAACAAACCCGTTAAGCTAAAAATGAGCCTAATCGCTAAACACAATTTGGCGATAAAACTACTAACTGCTCTAGAGCCCAATCGGCGAAAGAACGACGCAGAACGAGTTTTATCATAATGATTTGCCAGAGTTTACTGAAAATAATAAGACAACATTTTTCATCAAAATTTAATTTTTAGTGTTATTTTTTATAATTTCAAGTTCTATCATGCCTAAAAAACACCCTTTAGCTTTTGGAGAAATTTTAAAGAGTGATAGATGCATTTATTCCACCATTGCTATAATTTTTAAATATTTTCTTATAAACCATTTGCCTGGATAATTAATTTTTTTTTCAACAATATAAAAATTTTTTGCTGCAAATATTAAATTTTACTGCTGACTTTTTAATTGTGCTGTCAAAGGACTAGTCTGAATTCACCTTGTTTTGTATAAAAGTTTGAACTTTAAATATTCGTTCAAAGAATTATCCATATGTTTTATATATAGAGTTTGACATTTAGGGTTTTGGCGAAAATTAATAAATTTGCAATCGCAACCACCTGTTATTGATATGCGTTGATTCCTTCTAAAATTTGAAGGCTAAAATTTTCAATTAGCCGATCCTGCAGAAAGTGTAGACTAAATAAAAAATTTCAATATTATATTCAAATTATGACCTCATGTTTTTTTTTTTCAACTTTAACGAGGATTTTTATTTTTACTACAAATCTCTTTTTAAAATTAACTTTTTAACTGTTTATTGCATATTACATACATACATATCTACAACTAGCACTTAATCCAAAAATCTTTTTTAATAAAATTTTTAAATTAAATTTTTTAATTTTTTACATTAATAAAAGCAAAGTTGTTGCTAAAAATATTTTATTTAGTTTTATATGTTTTGTTTGCTGGGTTAAGACAACGATATATTTAATTAAAATTGCTGATGTTCTCTTAGATTAATTAATTAAAATGAATTTGTTTTTTTTCTTCTATCAAATAAAGTATGTATTTTTAATAGTTAAAAAAACTTAAAAAAAAAATAGCGAAATTAAAACATTATTAATTTCAAAATTTTCTTTACACTTGTTTAAATTTATATAAAAATTTAAATTAGCAAAACAATTTATTATATTTGAAACTTGCGGATACTGTACCCGGCACTTTCTGAGTCTTCTTTAAGGATCTTTCTAGGCATGGGTGAAATGACTAAAGGTACGGTCACATTAGTCAAACATTTGACTGAAATCGGCAAATATTTATTTGCCGTAGTCTGACCACAAAATATTTATTAGAAGCAAATAACATCACAGCTGATTTTGGGCAAATAAAATTATTTGCCAGTAAACAAAAATGCTTCTAATGTGAACATAGTGTGACCAATCGACGTCAAATATTTGACTCATTTTTAGGCAAATAAATATTTGTTTTTACAAAGTTTTTGTAAGAACAAACAGAGACAAATAACAGCTGTATCAACAATGTTGCCCAGTATTTAAACTAAATTATTAAGTTTCGGAAAAACTCGCTGATAATTTTAAACTTATATGTGTATTAAATAAAAACAAAATACTGTAAGCAATTAATAATAAAATTATAGATAAAAAATAATAAAGTGCAATTTTTGGAAGAAATAGTAAATTAAAAAAGTTGTCGGGCCACATATTTTTCGAGTTATATATCATCAAAGTATTTTATATATAATTTGGTATATTTTGACATTTTCGCTTCAGAATGGTGCAAAGTTTCAAAATTGTATATAAAAAAGATATTATTGGAGATTATTAAATGTTCTTTTATAAATTTTTAGTTAAGTATTGATTTAAAGTAAAGTCGCAAGAAATTATATAACTTGAAAAATATGCGTTGGCGCTAAATTATTTACTCAACATTTTGTTCTTGAAATAGTCATTCCTACAACGTAAGTAACTTTTGTTTTCATTTTGGAATTTTATATTAAACTAGACTGGAGCAAATATATCTTTACTTATGCTGAGGGCAAGTAATATTGCCGGAAGCTATAATTCGGGAATTATAGAATTTTAAAGTTATAAATTATATACTATTATGTATCTGAACATAAGCCCATGATAAGGTTGAGATGCATTTTGTTTTAAAATGCCTATAGATAACTTTTAAATGAAGTTATATATGACAACAAGCAACATGCTTTCACTTCAAGAATCAATATCAATTAATTTATATTAAACAAGACTTAAGCACGCTTAAATTTAACCAACATAAATTAAACTTTAATTAAGATTTGCATAGTGCCCACGCATTTTAACGGCTTAAAGAGACGAAAAAAGTCGGCTATGTGCAGAACAAAACCAAAATAATTCTTCAGCCCCACTCGAAGCGTCTGAATAGAGCTAAAAGTCATTAGTGAATATCCATTTTAAGCACCTAAAGTGTTCTTTCATAACTTTTGATTTGCAATCAAAAGAGATATGTTCTGTAAGTACTAAGCTGAAAGATTATTTTTGCAGTTAATGTAAACTGTTTTTTTTTTTTCATTATAAATATATTCGTTTGACGGTATGTTATAATGTACCAATTTTTAAAAACTATATATGTACAAGAGTTTTTCCTCTATTTTCAGAAATCTGAAACATTAAAATTTCTTTAAAATTGTAGAACTTTGTATCCCAATTAAAATCTTGCATATTTGCAGTTTTATTCTTTGCGAAATTTGCTTTTTAATTTAAGCGACTTTTTACTTCAACATATAATTTGTCTACACTTATATCAAGTAAACAAATAAACAGCTGTAGTTTGAAAAATATATTAAATAAATTAAAAGTTTTTAGAAATTTTAACCAAACAAGTGTAATGAATGATTATTCAAATTTATTGTTAAGAAGTGGGGATCTAATTCCTATTTAGCTTCATCCTCTTATTGTGCTCCTTCTTTAGAACACCTTTTGTAGCTTCTTTATAGAATAGAAAATGAAAAATTTTATATTGTTGCTTGGCTTTGTTCATTTGTAACTTTCATACATGGGAGTTATTCATTATAAACTTTCATCTCATGCTATAAACACAATCAAAGGCTACCGACCATCGACTACCGACTACAAAAGTAGCTGGCTACAAAAATAGCCAAGTTGCCAGCTACTTAATTCTTTTAACGACCATCGACCACTAACTACAAAAAATAAACATCTGTTTTGACATACATGTATGTATTTAAGTAAACCAAAACAAAACAAACTGGATTTTTTTTTAAGTGAATTTGTGTAAAAAAAAATTTTAAATGTCTCAAGAAAATTTAATTAACTTTATTAGTACTATTGCTAAAATAGTGGAAACAAAGACTTCAGTGTATGAAGTGTCCACGTCCATATTTGCATGTAAATTGAACTAAACATTTACATTAAACAATATAATAAATGTATATAAACAGTAAAAATTACTATTATATACTTATCAATTTCAATAAAAAACCCAAAAAATAAATATAAATGAAACAAATTAGAAATTTATGAAAAAAGAACTAAATGGAAAATTTCACAAACAAAAAGTAAATGAAAAATGTATTTTTTTTTTTTTTTTGAAATCTTAATTTAATAATGGCAGGGGTATATAACTACAGCGCCAGGGTATCCCACATGTATTTTGATATTACTAGTCTCTCCAGGAACTGCACATCAACCTATACCTTCGTATAGGAAGTGGAAAATCCTGTTGAATAAAAACTGTGCGCGTTGCGACTTCAATTATAACTTCACTTTTTTTTTTAAATCTGCTCGCGCGCAGATGTCCCCCTTCGAGATAAAGTAATAAACTGATGAAAAATGTAAACAAATTAACAGATGATTATTATTTTTCAATGGTGCCACTATAAAAGTTTTTCGCGTTTTTAATACCGATATTTAATGTATTGCGTTTTTAAAAACACCATTTCATGCATTTATTGTATTGGCACCACTAATCTGTTTTTTGTAGCCAAGAAAAATAGAAATTAGCCTAAGTTGGCTACGGGCTACAAAAGTAGCCGTGTAGTCGGCAGTCGTGTAGCTGCTAAAAGATTTATTCTCATAAGCACGCATGTATTCTATTTTTGACATCTTGTAGTCGATGGTCGGTGGACATGATTATGTTTATAGCATCACATTGCCATTATGTGTAGTAGTTATTTTAATGGAATCTGTATTCATAATACATACGGGTACATAGATATAATATTAGCCATCATTATTTGACCAACTTTTATAGTCTATGGCTATCAGCGGTGGATATTTTATTTTTATATTAAAACCTGGGATTTAAATTCTCGTACAAGGTATAGGAAAAGTATATTATAGGAAGAGAATAAACACTTCATTTGAGACTTTTAAAAAGATGCGCCCAGAGTCTGCCTAGATGGAAAAAATTTTTCGACCGTTGTATATTTTTGTTCCGACTACAAATGGTTATTGTTTGTTTGTTTTGAACTTATGTATATTGTACTGCAATTATATATTTAAGAGTAGCAACTATTTTTCATCATTTGTAATTAGCATTTAATAATATTTTAAACATTTTCTTTGCAATTACTTCGAAATAATGCCGAAAAAATTGAATGGCAATAAAGACATCCCATGCGCAGCAGTTTGTGAGCAAATAAATTAACGTTTTTTTACAATTTGATCAAATATATTTTTAAGGAAAATATTATTTTAAATGTGACCGCACATAAAACATGTTTGTCAGTATTTTATTTCACATTATTTCATAGCTGTTTGAACAAATAAAAATAGGCAAATAAATGTGCGTAGTGTGACCACAAAACAAATTTTGTATTGTTTTGAAAAAATTTAAGCCAAACAAAAGCAAACAAATTTTAGGCAAATATTTGTCATATGTGACCGTACCTTAATACGGCATTTACACTATAAAATTTTTCTTGAAACTGGCACGAAATTTTTGTTTGTTTGTGAAGCAGGAGGAGTAAGCAATGTGGTATTGCTTGGATTTTGAGGGGATGTTACTATTGCTAATGTTTACTATTACGCATAACGCTGTAACTTAAAATGAAAATTGAGAAAAGATGTCTCAAAAATTGCATAGTGTGAATCTAGACTAACTGTGTATAGTCGAAAAGTAATATCAGATCAAAATTATGTAATATCTTAAAAACAGTGGGTTTGTTATTAAAGATAATCACACTTATTCTGCGTTTCGATTCGAATCGAAACTTTCTGTGTCTAGCAACTTTGGTATTCTGCGTTTCAATTCCGCTCAGTTTTTTTTCGGTTGTATGTATTCTGCATTACGATCAGAGCTCCGTTTTTCTCAATTGTTTTTTTTTTTTTGTTAACGGAGAGCTTACTTTATTTGTGTTTTTTAGCTAAAAATTTAAAAAATGTAAGTAGAAAATGAGATTAAATGTTCAGAAACGATTTAAAGAACAATTAAAATTATTTTTAATTAATTTATTTAATTAAGTTATTTTTTTTTAAATTGTTAATTTTTGTGCCCGAATCTAATGTGTTTTTTATTATTAGTATTACAGGTCAAAAACCACAACACCAGAGCAATATGAAAAACTGGCAAATTTAATGAAATCTAAGGCAGATATCGCATGGAGATACCACCAGCGGCCAAAGGAAGAAGTAGCAGCGTTCTGGGAGGAACTTGCAGGAATACTCAATGCACTAGCTCCTCCAACAAACGATGCTAGTGCATGTTTTTATATATTATTTAACAATTTTTTTTATCAAACTTTACCAATTATTTATTTATAATTATATATACATACAACTTTTTGTATTAAATTTGACATTTGTTTATGAAAATTATAACAAACTTGCTACAATTTTGCTATTTCATTTCCACATTCCACAGTTATGCTATTAATTTTGTAAACATTGTTGTCTTCTTCTTTTTCTTTCGATTCCGTTTTTCTTTAGAATACCAATTTTCGATCGCAACGGAACTGAATGCGGAGACTTAATCAAAACGCAGAATAGGGGTGAATGACAATTGGAGCGATATGATTCAAATAACACTAAAACTAGTTTAGTCATATAAATATGACAGACTGGGCCTGAGATTTGACTTTTTTAAATAAGGGTCTACCAATATTTTGAATTTTATTTCGTGTCCTCTACGTCTAAGTTTTAAGACAGCAATAGGCTATAGTACTATCCGTATTAAATCGTTTCACACTCTTGATCAAATGGCTAGAACCACTTAAAGTTATATTTTTAGAAGACCATATCCTTTTAAATTTCCTGTCGGCAGTTAAAATTTTATCTAACATCGAAAAGATTATTTTCTTAAGATTACAAATAAAGAACAACGTCAGCATTAAAGTTTAATGCAACAGCACGCAAAGAAAAAACATGGTTGAGGTAACCATAATCTAAGAGCAACATATTATGGTTGCATTATACAGTTAACAAAACATAATATTGTTACATTTGCAACAATATTATGTCTAGCAAAAGAATAACATGCTAAAGTAAAAACATAATTGTGTTCAAATATAAACATTAAATGGTTAAATTAAAATATTGAATTATGATGTAGTCTCGAAAGTGTAAAATTTTCCAGATATAAAATGAAATGTAATAAAAATTATTACAAAACATAAACTCACGAAAAATCAATTATTTGCTTACAATAACTACATAATTACATACGCCAAAAAAATCAGTTATATAAAAATACAGTTTATAAGCCCAAATAAACTGTATTTTTTTATAATAAATAACAACATATTGTGGTTAAATATTTAATATTATTTTTAATAAGTTATAAAACTTTGGTTGTGGTTGGAACTTTTTTAAGTTGAAACCAACCACGTTGTATTTTTTATGCATAGTAACCATATAATCGTTAAAAGTTAACAAAAAATGTTTATCGTGACTAAAGTTTTGGTGAAAACAACTATAGCTGGTTCTCCGCAACTATACATTGTTACAAAGAACATAATATGGTTATTGTGACCATATCACAACCATGCATTTTCTCTGCGTGAGTTAAATACTCACGTAGACCATAAAAATATATTTTTGTTGCCTTTCTCACTTGGTCGACGAAGGGTAAGAAAGTTATTTCAACGAAAAGAAATTGATTTTTCAGGGTGTCTTGAATTAAGATTTCATTGGACTACTTCAGGTCACTTTATGATTTAATAAAAAATCGTATATCTGAAGTTAATTTAATTTATTAAAATGCACAAAATATTATCAAAAATCTTAATGCAAATGAATTTATTAATTCGGCTTAAGTTCATTATATATATGAATATTATTTTAATTATAAAACAATATACTTTTAGTTAAATGGTTCTAATCAGAAAAAAAAGAAAAAAAATTGATTCAAAAGAGTTTTCATTTAATTAATTTTGCTTTCAATATTAGACTTTCATGTTTTTTATACAAAATTCGGTTAAAACCCACTGATGAGCAGTAGTGAAATGGCCATATGGATATACTTTCCCCGCAGTAATACATTTCAATTTGTAGTTTTTAATTAAAAATATTTCATGAGAATATCATGAAATATTTATATTTGAAGGAATCAAGCACGAGTAAAGTAAATTAAAATCAAAAAAAGATTCCGAATAATAAATTTTCATGAAGAAAGAAAAGTTTTTGTTTTTGACGCCATTAGCTAAAGCATTCCCTAATGAATTGGAAATTTGATGAGAGGGTGATTTAGCCCTCTAGAGACAGACATTACCGATCTCACTGGTTTTCAATAGCAACATTTTCGAAACTATGTCTGATCGATGGCCGTACTTTAATTTGTTGATTTGTTGATATCAACTCGAGCTTGAACAGACGGACGGACATCGCTCAATCGACTTCGCGCTATGCATAAGACCTCAGAATATATGTACATACATATACTGTAGAAAATACAAATGCAATGACAAACTTAAATATACCCTTTTTCTACCTGTGATGAAGGGTATAAAAAGTAAGAGCGCAATATTTGTCTGTACCGAATCTTATATACTCTTCACCGTAAATGTATAACCACATGTACCATAGTGGAAATTTCCCTTGTTGTCTCATCTTATTTTTATTAATTTTTTATCATGAACAAAAACCAGCTTATTAAAAGCTACCAAGTTTTCTTACCTTTTATCATAAAAAAGATATAGAAAAATTAGAAGCTGGCGTGATGTTTTGTCCTCTGTCTAGAAAGACAGACGGAAATCGCTCAATCAACTTCGCTATGCATAATAACTCAGAATATATTTATGTACTTTATGGGGTCGTAAAATGATATTATAGAATGACAAAGTTAGTTATAGCACTTTTTGTGGTGAAGGGTACAAAAATATTAGATTAGAACAATTTTTAATTTTTTATATGTATGTATATATAAATGTTTTTATCCTTTGTAATATGTATGTATTTTAGCCGGTATTGCTCTACAGTATTAAATTGTTAGACAATTAAAGATAAATAAAATCACTGCTTTATTTAAAAACATATAACGTGCTTTCTTAGAGCTTGTGGCGCTGCAAGCTTTCTTTTACGCTCTGTTCTTTACAACATATCGCTCATTTAATTCAAGAACGTCATAACTCAAAATTTCAAATTTTGGTGTGAATCATACAGAATTGTTCGCAATTTTATGCTTAATATTGTGTCTAAGTTTCATCTTTATGTCTTTTGTACTTTTCACGTTTTAAGAGAATAAGTCGTTATTTCATTTCATGCTTAAAAACTTTGTTTGTCAATAAAAACGACACATTTTGAGTTGTGGAGTAAACTTTATATCGTAAAGATCATATCGCTTTCTATTTCGTTTTGTGACTGTATATGTGAAAAAAGATATTTTTAAAATGTATCGACTTTTCGTTTTTTTCACATATAACGACAATTTTAGTTTACGACACAGTATTGGATATAATTTTTACAGCAATAATGTCATAATTCAAACATTCCACATAGTTTGTCCAAGACCCCCCTTTAATATTTAATTGAGTAAAGTTTTCTTAAATGGTTTTTTTTTAATTGTGAATCATTTTACTAATTGTAGTGGGAACTTAAGCAGTCTGATATTTGTGAGAAGAAGTCAAAAAATTAAACTGCGATTATTTCGAAATGGATTTTTTTGAGTTATGACGTTCTTGAAAAAAATGAGCGATATATATATATTGGATATATTTTTACAGCAAAATGTCATAATTCAAACATCCCACATAGTTTGTCCAAGATCTCGCCTTTAATATAAAATTGACGAAAGTTTTCTTAAGTGTTTTTTTTTAATTATGAATCATTTTACTAATTGTAGTGGGAACTTAAGCAGTCTGATATTTTTATCGATGGTGAGAAAAAGTCAAAAACTTAAACTGCGATTATTTCGAAATGAATTTTTTTGAGTTATGTCGTTCTTGAGGTAAATGAGCTATATGTATATTCTCTACGCTTTCCCTTTCCAAAGAATGTAACATCCTTAGTAAAACAAGATGACCCTAAAAATTTTTATGTGAGAAACTTCTCACTTAAGTTCCAGAAATGAGGTAAAGGGTGATTAAATTTAGTTAATTGGCTGCAGAGTATCATAAAAAGAAAGTTATTGCAAAGTTTTCTGTTAGTTGTTGTCTGAGTAGCCGTTTATGAAACCTTACTAAACTTGGTGTGTGTTTTTATACCTGATTTCTTTTATTGTGCATATTTTTATTTTAATTCAAAAGTATGTCAACTACAAAAACAACCTATTTTAAAACACATGTTATCTCAGAAATATTATTAAATATCTTTAAGTGAAAAAAATTACTTAACCACTTGACACTCAACCAAAGCGGAAGTAAGTATTTTGACACATGCCTTTGTAGTGTCAAATGTTAACAAAAAGATCTCTAAAAAATATATATATAAACACATCTATTTACTTAATGTTTTTTAACTAAATTTTATTTATTTTTATTTACAACACTTAAAAAGTAACAACAGACAAAATAGAGTGATTACAAAAACAGTAGAAAAAAATGTGTAGAAGAAAATTAATTAAACATAGAAAATAATAATTATATATTTAAATTTAAATTAATCAAGGACAATTCCATACCAAAGTTATAGAAAAAAAATCGATTACTAGTTGAATTTGTTGGATAAATTTTTACAAAACTTAAAACTAATAAAATTTTAAAGTGACTTAAATTTTATGAAAAGTTTAAAGAAAAATAACAAAATTTATTATAGTTCGCTCTGTTCCATATTTTACTCCAAATATTAAAGTTTTGAAGTTTCAAAGCATTATTGTAATAAAGAAATATTTAAAGCGACAGTGCTTTTAAAATTTCAAACGTTGCCATTTCGAGCGAAAACAGAACAGAAACAAATATCAATATTTAACGAAAGATTTTTTTTATAGGCAATTTTTTATGTTTTAGTTTTTTTTTCTTGAAAATAAAAAAATAACAATTTAGTTTTTATACAATCAAATATTTAACAACAACTTCAAAACTTAAACAGATTTCTTGTTAAACTATAATTTTTCACAGTGTACAAATGGTAACATGAGTACTTAATGAAAGCAACTACAAAATTCTACTTTTATTTAAGTGATGCTTTTACGTTTACAAACTGGGATAAATTGACAAATAATATTTAGTTTATACAGAACCACAGTCAAATACAATTTATATTTTTAAATTTTTAGGAAAAATTACACAAGGAAATTTAAAAAAAAAATAATTATAATAAAATAAAAACAAAACTACACAAAAATAATAAAAGGCATTTTTATATTTACAAGCAGCATTCTACAAAATAAACCCTACAATCGATATCTAATTATTGTTAGTAATAGTTAAAATAATAGTAATTTGTTGTTCTTTTTTTTTCAATAAACACAGCATTTTTTTTACATAATTTAAGCAAATTTTGTTGACAAAGTTTTTTTATATTTAATAAATAAGAAATTAATAATAATAATGAGTTCTTGGTGTTAAAGTTTAATATGATTTCGTTTTACATACAAAATTTTGCCAATCAAAATTGTTTTTCATTTACACGAATTAATTTCACTAAAAGTTGCAAAAAAAAAATATAATAAATTTCGTTGTTTTATGTAGATAAAAAGAGAAAAATTGACTAATTTGGAAATGAACATCTGTTGATAGTGTGAACTAAGAATTAACGCGTCAGAAAACTTAAATGAGTGCCGTGATAAGTTTAGCCTTGAAGTTAACGAATTTCTCACTTGTAGCAGCCACACGCTATAAAGAAAACGACAAAAAGAAAAACATTACAATTGATAATGGGGGATTTAAATTTTTTAATTTACCAGAATCAAATCTTGCACCAAATTGGCCAAACCTCTGTTGGCTAAAACTACTAATCTGGTTACGGGGCCGGGAATACCTTCCGTGTAACCATCATTAGCACGATTGCTATCACTGTCAGAATCTGAGGAACTGCTTACACTGTTGGCTGCTTCATCGCCAGCTTGACTTTGTACACTACCAGAGAAAAGCTTTGACACAAACATAAAAAGAAATTAACATTATATCATCTTTTAGACAAGCAATTAAAACAGAGTACATAATAAAATAAATTATAAATTATATTAGAGAGGAAATAATTATTTCAAGTTATTTTATTTGGAGAAGCATAACAGGCCATCCAGATTACACTACGCTGTGGCTCCGGCAGAGATACGAAATTATGATGTCTTCAGTTATCTAAAAAAGCTGGTGTTTTTAACCAACTCAGCCAGGTGTGGCAACACTATTGCTATTCGTCGTAACTTCCTCTACTATCTAAAAGCTCTATCATGTTTTAACTATTCAGCAGTCTTGTTTAAGTCATCTGCTGTTCTATATACAGTGATGTGCAATAAAATAGAGCCACCTGATCCCCAATACTTTTACCCCTTGTAAGTCCCTTGTACAAAAAGTTGTTCCACTAATTTTACACATCTCTTACAAATGTAATCCCGTTGTGTTTAAAATAGCTTCAGCGTCATTCAGCTTTATTTTATTATCGGTATACATTTGGATACGAAAACGGGTGTGCAAAAAAATATAGCCAGTTTTAAAAAATAATTAACTTTTACAAATGAATTTCTTTTTTTTTTTTAATTAAAAGTGTATAAAAAGGTAAGCTTAGCTTTGAGTACAATTCGAAAGGAATCTCATAATATTTTTATATAACAGTATTTACAACGGGCAGAGGAAAACATTGTACCTTTTAGAGCCGGGAGACAATAAAAAAACTGTATAATAAAGGAAAAAGTTGTAGACAAATTGCCAAAATAAGTGGAAGCTTTAAAAAAATGGTAGAAAACACCGTCAAATATGAGAGCAAGTCAAAAACTAGAGGAAGACTGACGAAGACGCGAAATTTGCGTGATGTAAAAAAAGACCCTTTGTCACCTTAAAAAGAAGCATAATCTAGATGATTCTACCTTGACCATAAGAAGGCTTCTTATTAGAAAAAATTTGAAGGCTTTAAGTAGTAGAAAGGTACTATACCAAAGTAAAAAGCTGCTAAAGAGAAGATTTAAAATTTTAAATTCTATGGTCTGACCAAAGGAAAGTTGATTTATGTAATTCAGACAGAAGCATACTTCCTGTACAAAGACCTTCCAACACCGAATTCCGTTCACAATACACCACAAAAAGCATTTAACATGGAGGCGGAAACATAATCGTATGGGGATGTTTTTCGTATTATGGTATTGGGCCTTTATTTCGTATTGAGGGTAGAATTTATGCCGTTTATTATACAAATATTCGCAATGACACTATGATACCGCTTCGATGGGTGTCTCAACAAAACAATGACCCGAAACACATATCGAAGCCGGCAAAAAACTGTTTGGAGAACATAACGTCAATGATCCTATCGAGAACTTATGGCAAATAGTAAAAATGTTTCTTCGAGGAACAATTCTATCCAATAAAGACGAACTTTGGAATTTAATTCAGGATGCGTGGAAAAATAATCCTGTAGAAACCTGACAAAAACTGGTGGACACAATGCCAAAACGATGCTCAGACTTTATACAAAAATAAGGCTTATTCCACAAAGTACTGAGGTAAAGAAATATTAATCAATGAGAAAAAATCAGCCAGTAAACAAAAAAATTTATGAAGACTGTATCTCGGGCTTATTCCATTTTTTCCCAACGTTTCGACGGTTTTTTCCGACTTTTTCAGGGGAGCATTTTTATTATTTATTATTAACTTGTTTTAGTTTACATTATTGAATAAATGAATAGGTGATGAAACATAATTTGAAAAATTAATGTGTAATAATATTAATAAATTATGGACAGCATGACACAATCCAATATTTTAACGGCCAACATTAGCTTTTTAATTGGTCTTGTGGTAGAAGGTCTTGTGTCAGCTGAATGTTAAATGGAAACAAATGCAAATCCTTCTTCAAAATTGTGGCCAAAGATGTTCTTTGTAGAACAAGCTCTCGAGCACGGCGTCGAATTGAGGAACACTTTCTTGAGCAGCAGTAATGCTTTTAGCCGATCTTGCAGTACGCTGTGGTCCATGCTTGGATCTATCGCCTACAGACCATATTTCTTCGAAAGCATTCACTACAAAATAAATTATGCATTTTGTTGGCATGTTATTTCTCTCAAAAATTTTACGTTTCTCATCGTCACAGTAATCGATGGTTGATTTTGATAAAATGTTTTAACGATTTAAATGCGTTACGTGACGTGTCGACTTCACGATTGCCAAACATGAACTGTCAAGACTAATGTTTACCAAAATGGCACCTTTCCGGCGTAAATATGACCAAGTTGATTAGGGCACCTGTTTGATAACAAAGAAAGAGATATTGAGTTCGAATCTTACCGGAGCCACGGTTTTTAATTAGAATTGCTGCGTTGGTTACTTTGCGTACTTAGTAAACTTGATATCATCGTGTGTTTATATTTGCAGTTAATAAGTTATTAGGAAAAAAAAACATAACAAAATCAATAAAACTAGTTTCAGTGTTCACTGTATCGATACTGGTAGCGATATCGCTACATTTTTTGACTTATAACTTGTAAAGCAAGTTTTATTCCTTAGGTAAGCACAAATACTAACTAAATGCTAAAATAATATATTGGGTACTTACTCTGACAATGTCAAATAAAAAGTTACCGGAGCCTCCAGCACCACCGGCACCGCCAGCTCCACCGGCACTTGAGCCGCTGCTAGTACCACCGGCTAAGCCGGCACCACCAAATTGTAAAAACCTTTTGAAAATATTGCTAAACATGAAAATTTGTTGGAAAAGAAAAAGAAACAATTGTGTTGTGTTATCTTAATTTTGGAAGTTGTATGTACATAAGTGTGTATGCATGTAATACTTGGTTTGCACAGGAGGAAATTTTCTTGTGGCAAAGCTGATTTTTATGGAGGAGAAAAAAAGCGCAGAATCATGTTATCATATTTTTCTCTCCCACATAAATCAGACTTGATGCAAGAAAACTTGACGAGTGTCAGCCACGTATATAAGTGTGTAGTCGTTTAACAGGCCAATTGCGTATGTTTAAGTAAGTGTTTAAAATAATTATTATATGGGCATTTTATATTTTAACTGCATTAAGAATTTTCGTAAACAGTAAATTCTTACTGATAAAGAAATTTAGTTTGCATTACAAGTAAGTATTTACTGATTACTGAAAAAATGCAGTAGTCAGTTAATGATTTTTTTCAGTAATCGGTAAAACAAATAGTGGTAACAAAAAATTTAATTGTATCGGCAATAAAAATTTACTGATTATTTTAAAAATTACTGGTAATGAAAATGAAATTGCAGTATCAGTAAACATTTATTTTTATTGCAGTTTTACTAGTCCTACAAAGAGCCCATCTATGGAGCAGATGCATAATAGATTTTTAAATACTCAAAAGTTAAATAAATACCTTTTGTTTCGATCATCCAAATCAGTTGTATCTTCACTTGAATCCAAAGTTAATTCATCAATGGCAGGTGACTTGGAATCGCTTAATTGCAATTCGTTGCTGATCGATTTTGGCTTATCGTTGTTGGTCAATTCATTGTTGAAACTCAATTGTATGGTCTCTTCAACCTTGGGCGATGGTATAGGAAGTTGAGCTGGCTGTTGAAGAGCAGCTACAGCTTGAGCGGCGGCTTCGGCTTCTTTGACTTGTCTGGCAACGCGTATAGTTTCTTCCAATTGTTTGTTAATGGCCGATAAATCAATTTGAGTATCAGTGGCACCATTCTTTTAAATGCGAATTAAAACGACATCATCGTGCATTGAATTTTGAAAAAAACGATTCATTTTATATTCGTTGTATTCGTAAGATAATTTCGCGCATTAATTATTTCATTTGATGGTATTTTTTTTTGTTTTTTTTTTTTCATACGACCCGATATAACATTGTTTTTTTATATTTTGTTTAGTTAACAAAGCCAAGGTTGCCATATTCAAGTTTTATTTTATATTTAATTTTAACAGTATGCGATTTGTGGGGTAAATTGTTATTTGTTGTTGTTTTTGTTATTATAACGTGCAAAATTTTTTAGTAAAAATAGAGAGGCATATACACAAGAAGGATAAAAGAAAGAATAGTTTCACATAGTGAATATAGGAATGTATGGGAGGAAGAGGTTATGATAATGTTAGATAGGGAATTAGACAGAGCAAGAGAGAGATTAAGAGCATAATATTGTGCAATTATAAAAAGTGTAAATGACATTGTAATATTACAGTCAGTGTTCATGTGTGACAGTAGAATATTCATACAAATGTGTGGCAAATTTGTTTTAATTTTTTTTTTTGGAATTAAAAAACCAATAAATTCATTACGTAAATAATTATTATCAGTTATTTAAATACCAACATTTTAATTACATTATTAAAATAAATGCACGTGCATAATGATGTATTTTTTATACATTTGTTTTTTTTGTTTGTTTTATATTTTGCAATTGTGGTTGATGGATTTACATTTTGATTTTAACGATTTTTGTTATTTCAAAGGTTGATTTTTTTTTTATTGATATGTAGTATGCACATGAAAAAGAAAAAAAAGAGAAAAGAGAAAACAAAAAGCATGAGAAATCATGATAATACGAAAAGTTAAGTTTTATGTTTAGAATTTAAATTATTTTATTAAAAACAGGCAATTTTAAAAAAGAATAACTACGTAAATCATAAAGTTGAAAAAATAGTAAGTTCTAAGAAAAGAAAATATCCTGAAAATCAAAATTAAACTTAAACTAAGCTTAAACAAATGAAAAACGACAATTTTTGTTGTATAAGAGAGAAAGTGTTAGGCAAAACAAAGTTAAAGACTCGATTAATAAAAAGATAATTTGATCAAGTTGTATGTTTTTATATTTCATTTTTAGTCGTTTGGAAGAAATATATTTTTTCGTTTTGTTTCTATGTTGCTTGTGTACTGCCAATTATTTTTAGTGTGATGTAGTTTGTTTAAAATTTCTGTGCAAAAAAAATTTCAATAAAAAAGAGAAAAATTTTTATTAAAAACCAATTAATTGTTATAATTAAACGAAATTATGAAATAAAATATTTTGAAGTATTAAATTTAATACTGAAATACTTATCAACCACTGTAGTTAAGGAATTAAAAAAGAATCCATTTCAAAATACTTTATTTTAATTTCGTTTAAATGTTTTGCTCAAAATTGTTGTAGCAACGATTTTCTCACATTTTGTGGATTCTGTAGTTGTCGTAGTAGTTGTTGTGGTTTTTTCACCACTATCAACTTCATTATCATCATCTTCCGGCTCAAAAGTAGGCAATTCTACAATAACTCTAGTACCACTACTAGTTGTAGAGTTGCTACCGCTGCTGCTGTCTTCATCATCATCATCGAATTCTGCATCAAAGGAAGCTCTTGCTCTATTTGCAGTATTACCTTGAACGGCGGTGCGTAATATAGTGGGTCCCAAAACACGCAAAATTTTTGATACTATCATATTGGTTTGATCATCGATTTGCTACAACAACAATTGTGTGTGTACAATTTTAATGACATTGTTAAGGGTGTTTATTATTTTTTGTTTGCAATTATTTGAAGTTTTAGATGAAATAGAGAATAGATTTTATGCCTTCAGTAAAAATTTATTTCTATAACTTATAAAAATATGTGTACAATAAAGGTAAAATAATATCTAATTTGAGATCAAATTTCTTAATAAAGCCAAAAAAAATTTTAGATTTTCTACCTTAAGTTTAAATAAATGAAAGCACCAGAAACCTAAAGGTGTTTCAAGTAAGAAAATAACGACTTCAGCAATTTAAACGTTTTTTATATATAAAAATTTTAGGAAATTGTCTAACTTTTAATAAGAAAATCTTTATTTGTAAGTACCCACAATAAGCCTATAACGTTAGGTTTCGTGTTATATTTTTGTGTTATATTTTTTTTGGCAACGCCAAAAGAAACCCCAATTATTTTTTTGCAAACTAATATTGAACGTAGTGGCAACTTCGAAAAACAAAATAAAAAAAAAACGGATACTTATTTTTGATACTTGAAATGTTCGCAAGCCTAAAAGCAGATCAGGATAAAAAAGTCTTTATTTGTAAAAGGCCAGGATTCACTATCATACTCAGTCGTACGAACTGTAAAAAATTACATGTGTGCTCAAAATGTATAATAGTGTGGATTAAATAAGTATGTGTAAAACAGACTTTTTGACACTTCTGTACGATTTTATAATCTTTTGAAATAATTGAAAACATAGTATTCTATATCCGATCAGAGTTGATTTTTTTAAATTAAGGAGAAAAAAAAAACAACAGAATATCAGCACAATATAATTTTTAATATTTTTTGTATAATAGTGTGGCACCTACGATGCCACAATTTTGGAGCGATTTTTAAAGTAGGACAAAATTCTGTCAGATTTTTGTGTGATTAAATCGTACGATCGCACGAATCCTGGCCTTAAGGGCCGTTAGATTTTTTACATTTTCCCTCTAAAGCGTTTTGCGGTTTCACTCTCGCATTAACAAGGGCTACGGTTTTTGGTATTTTTTATTAATCGCATTTTTAAAAGTAAACCTTGCACTTGTTAATTAATAACACATAAAGGCCAAGAATGACTATCTTACACATTTGTATGATATAAAAGTATAAAGCATACCAAAATAGCACGACGTCAACGCTGAGCACTTGGAAATTCGGTTTTGATAGTGCATTAAGAAGTGAAGTTGGCTGCTTCTTAGTTTGTTTTGTTATTGAAATTTTTTTGTTCTTGATCATTACGATAATTTACTTTTTTTTCAGGGCAACCTAGCGGTTTTATATCTTTTTTTATTCCTATACAGTGGGTTTTAGGAAATAAAATGAGTTAACATTACTGTTCAACACACAAAGTTGCCACTTTTTTTTAGGTATGACAAAGATTGTGTTGCGCTTTACGCACTAATTTAGCTTTGGCTTTTAGTAAAATAGCACATGTGTACACACTATCCTTATTTTGACAGGTCTGACGGTAAAATATCAAACTGTTTTATGGCTTAAAAACATAAATGGATGATTAAAAATAAAAAGAAAATTTAAAAGATAAAAAAAACATTGGAATGAATAAACCTGAACCTTAAACCAAAACATAAAACAAAAAAAATGTACCCACAAATTTTGTTTTATTATAATAGATAAAGCAGTCTACTCGATAGACCGCTGCTTTATTTCTAGGCTTGGAAATTTGAAAAAAAAACAGTCGTTTATAAAAATTTAACTGTTACTACTATATATTTTGAATTATTATTTGAGTTTGTTTTCCTTTGTAGCGGAGAAAATATGGCAACTCAAATAAATAACACTGACGGTAAAAGCTTAAGGAAAAATTACCTGTCCAACAAGACAGATAGCACACTTTTTGTTTAACATGCAACAAAAATTGCCTCTCTATCTGTCTTATAAAATCCTATATTAAGCTTTTAATGTGTTATGAAAACGGCCCAAAAACTCTTATATCCTAACTGTATAAACATTGAGCTGCCCATTTATGCATTTGGTAACTACATTGAATGCAACGTTGCCAACTACATTTATTTACCTTTACAGGAATAACGAAAACCTTATGCTTAATTAAAAATATATAATTTAGAATAGACTTAAAATTTTTGTTTAATATTCAAAAAAACTCTCATGCCTTTTGCAACTAAAACCAAAAAAATTATATTAAAATTAATGTAAGAAAAAAAAAAATGATGAATTGTTGCAATGAGTTTGAAGTAAAAAATCTACAATTTGCAAACAAGAACTAAAATGAAGTTGCATTAAATAATAATTTTAATGAAGTCACAAAAAGAGATGAGTGTAAGTTGCAGAGAATAAAAATACTCAATTCTTTAGCTACCATTTCACTAAATATAAAATAAAAACTTCTACATAACGATGCATACAACATGAACTATAAATGATTATTATAAATACGTAAGTTGAGGAATATTCTTAAAATGAACAACTAAATATTGAAATTTAAATCGTGGTGATTTGAAGGTCAGCTTCTTATTTAATTTATATCATTACAGTGTTGTCTTTAATTACCGACTGGTAATAATTTCGTAATTTTTGGTGTTGTGGTTGAAATTGATGTTGTACTTGAAGTTGTTGTTGTTGTTGTCGCTGTTGTTGATTGTGATGGTAATGCTGAGGTGGACAAATTATCTCTGGTGGCAACAAAATAATTTGTAGAATTTAATAAACGATTTAAACTTTCAACAATAGCCATCAATTGTGTTTCATTAACAGCTCTTGTTCTTAAATCTGTGTTTGAATTTATTTCATTTTGCAGAGATGTTGTTAATGAATTCACCATTGATGATGTTAACGAGTTGGGTACATTAAGGGTTATAGCGGGTACATTGGTGATAGTGGTGGTAGTAGTGGGATTGGTTGTAGTAGAAGTAATAGTAGTAGTAGTTGGCGTTGTAACTAAAATGGGACTTTCAGTCGTCGTCGAAGTGGTGGTGGTGGTAGAAGGTAAGGATGTTTTTGGGGATATGATTAAAATAGGATTAGTTGTCGTGCTGGTAGTAGTAGTTGTAGTGGTAGAGGATGAAGTCGTGGAAGGGGTAGTAGTACTGCTACTTGTTGAAGTTGGGGTAGTATTAGTTGTTGTTGAGGTCGGTATAGAGCTGGTTGCTAAACTGCTCGAACTCACTTTATTTGTGGCCTCAGCTTGTGATGTTTCTGGTGGAAATGTAGGCAAATCGATTTTAACTCTAGTATTAATATCACTCGATAACGTTGTAGATGATTTGCTATCAGTGTCTAGTTTATTTACATCATTTTCGTCTTCCTCGTCGTCATCATCAAAATCAGCTGCTAAATTGGGTCTTGGTGTCATGTTACGATTACTACCCAAAACAGAGCGCAAAACATCGGGCCCAGCTACACGTATCACCTGAGCTATGATACGATTTACTATATCATCGATTTGCTATTTAAAAATACACACAGGTTTATGGAAAAACACATTTTTTGTTTGTTTTTAGTCTTTTTAAAAAATATTTATTTCTGTGTAAAATTATGCAATCTGCTATTGTGAGTGTTACATTTGGAATAATTTTTGTAAAATGGTTATTGGAATTTCAGTAGTAAATTCCATGCATGCTTTTGGATACCTTCTACCTCGTTGGATTTTTATTTTAGTAACATTTTGCTATTTAAATTTGATTTTTTGTCTTCTGTGAAAGAAATTGTTCTTGTTGAAGTTAGTAACAAATAACTAAATTAGGTTTCTTTTGAAATGAAATAAATAATATTTTATTTATGGCCAATTTTGGTACTAAAGTCTTTAAAAGACAATTAATTTTTCTATGCTCATTTAAGACCTTTAAGATCCGATTTATGTATATTTGGACTGATGAAAGATATTTTTCAATTTGTGCAAAACTTACGCCAAAAGAAAATCATTATTTTAAAATATGATAATAAAACCAAGGCGGATATATTATAGGTGTATTATGTCGAATTTATTCATTTTTGCCGTTGCTGTATATTTTAAAAGTTATATGAAGGCGAATCCATAACAGTTGAATGCAAAATGACAAAACATGGCGAAATAATACATGTGGTCTCGATGGCGAATTCATTAATTTCACCGTAAACGCTAAATGTCAACGCATAACATAAAACATATGTATAATTTTTTCTATATGGTGTTTGACATTTAGTGTTTATGGCGAAAATTAATAAATTCGTCATCGCGACCACCTAT
The DNA here is from genome assembly GCA_916610165.2 of Gymnosoma rotundatum. NCBI lineage: Eukaryota > Metazoa > Arthropoda > Insecta > Diptera > Tachinidae > Gymnosoma > Gymnosoma rotundatum. The sequence goes on from OU744340.1 coordinate 80,285,218, forward strand.
TATTATTTCGACATGATGACAAAATTGCTTTTAAGGCGAATAAATAACCAGGTTGTAGCGATGGCGAATTCATTCACTTTTGCCGGTTATCTAACTGTCAAACTCTGTATATAAAAAAATTGGAAACAAGTTTTTATATGTAGTTTGACATTCGGGATAGCGGCGAAAATTGACGAATTCGCCATTGCTGCCCTCTGGTTATTGATACACTTTGATTGCTTCTTTTTTGTACTGTAATAGCCTTTTTAAACTGATCAACATCTAACATCTACCATCAATTTGCGAAGATATTAACATCTTAATACAGGGCTAAAAATTCACATCTTTTGAAATCTTTAAAGTATGTTTCTATCTCATTTTGTTCCACTTAACATTTTTCGATGATTTTAGTGTCATAACTATAAAAATTACAGTAATTTTGATATTCTGGCGGCATCACTGTTAAAATTGCGTTGAAAATATAAATTAATATTTTTAAATAAAAATTAGCGGCATACGTTAGATTTTGTTTTTAAATTTGAACACAAATAAATTAATATATTTTGTGTTTTTAGTAGAGAAAAAACCAGCCTCCGCATCGAATGTTGTCCAGAGATTATATATATAAAGGTATATTAAAGATATAGCATGTCTTTAATTTGTATCCTTTTTCTTCAAACTTTTGCATCAATAAAGAAAAATGTTCTCGTTCAATACGAAAGCTTTCTTTAAAAAATTCGGCATCATTATTTGGAACACCTTTCTTCCAAAAGGTTCCATAGCGAATATAAGCATTTATTGAAACTAGAGTTCGCCTTGTAGACTTTTTGAGGTATAGGCGCACTTATGTGCACAAAAAATTCTATTTCATCTTCTTCTTCCAGGATGACTTCCGTTATTTCAATGCACTGCATTAATAACTGAGTTTGTTCTTTCAAACACACAATTAGTCCAAATATTAATGAGACCTTAAAATCCATTTTTTTTAAATCTTATTTTTATTATCAAAAAATGTGCATGTTTTTGACAGCTGAGTTGTTGGTAGATGTTAGATGTTAAATGTTGACAATGTAAACGAATGTTTTACATTTGCTACATCTTACATCCTTTTCGCCGAGATGTTAGTCAGTGCAAAAAGCCTAAATTGTTTGGATAACTAATCAAATTTTGTTAAGGCGAATTGTATTTGATGCTAATGCAGTCATATGTAGTGATGGGACAAGGGTAAATACCCAAATAATAAATTAGGTAAATATCCAGGGTAAATACCCAGGTCTAAACCCATCTCCAATCATATGCTATTAATTACATTGCTGTCTATAGAAAAAACTCCTTTAAACTTTTTTATAAGTGTATGGAGTGTGACATTCAAGATCACGGCAAATTTGACTAAGTTCGCTATATCCATTATCTAGTAATTTATCCGCTTTGGTATAAACTTTTGAAAACAAGAAAAATTATTGCCTTGTTACTAAAATTTTGTTAATAATTGAACACCGCTGATTTAGTTTCTGTTGTCTTTGTACAAAATAAATTTATATAAGTAGTACCAATTATATTTATAACACGTTTTGCCAATTTAATCCCATTATTTCAAACAATGTTGCCAATTTGCCTTACACAAAACAGAGATGCCAATCTTTTTGTAAAATCATCCAATTAATGCCAATTGTCTTAAAGTATTTAGTATTGCCAACTACGTTTTTTTGTCATTAGTTATATAATGTTATTTTTCCATAGAATTTTCTCCACTTTGTTGTTGTTGATGTACTGTTTCCTGTGATGTTTCAAAATTTTCATCCGGTTGGTAAATTGTAAAATCCTTTGGCATAGTGCTATTTCTAGCATTTATATCCAAATCGTCATCAACATCATCTTCAGTTAGAGGAAAACGTGGACGATCGTTTGTCGGATTTAAAACTGTGCCCAAGAAAATGGGACCCACTTGTGTAAGAATATTATTAACAAATCGATTTATTTCCTGGTTTATTTGCTATTTTAAGATCATTAAAAATGTACAAATTTAATATTCATTCATTACTTGGTATTTTCCTATACAATAGAATAATCAGTCAATTATTTTATTTAACTGAAATGTGAAGTATTTGTCGTTTGACAGATTAATAGTATCCTTCGAAGTTAACACACCTCTATTTAATTTTTGTTTTTGAAATACACTTATGAATTAAGCTAAAGAATAATTATTCGACATTTTTTTTACATGTTTATTTAAATAAAATGCAAAGTAATTTGAATAATAAAATCAATTAATTGTGTATTCATATTAAAATGTCTAGTGTTGTTTTCAGATTTCAAACAGAATAATAAATAATTTAAGACATACCTTTGTTATATCTGGAAACAGTTCACGTAGTAAACCTATTGTTCTTTTATTACGTTCTGCTATTATTTGTTCTTGGTTTTGGGATCCTAATGTTAAGACATCTAATTCCTAAAAAGAAAAAAGTAAAAAAAGAAAAACGTCTCATTTCATTTTCTCAATTTGTGTAAATGTTATTAAAGGTTTAACTTTTGGTACAGCGTGTAAATTTAATTTAATTTGTTGCTGATGGAAGAAAAAGTGAAAGTTTATTTTTATGTTTTACACGTAACTGTTATTTTTGTTATTGTTCGAGTCAGTCAAAAAACCTTATAATAATCACCTTTTTGTATAAATAAACATTAAGCCAGAAGTGAATTGTGTAATATGAAGCATAAATATAACAATTTGGATTGTATTTTCGGATGCTGTTTAATCTTTATTTATCTCTTCATTTTTTATTATTACGCAATATGTTGTTAATCTGCATAAAATAAATTAAACACGTACAATTACTTAAAAAAGCCAAGTGTATTGATTGATTATTTTTAATCAAAAACTGTTACCTCAATGTTAAATAAACTTTAATCTTATTTGAAAAAGTTTATTGCAAACAATTAATAGATACTATAGATAAACAGATCTTAACATTACATATTAATTTCTTAAATAAAATAGCAATTATCATATTATTACCATATTATTTTGACACCGATGTTACATGAGGATACAGAACAAGAAATGCAAAAATCAAAGTCAAAAACGTGTCAAGAAATATGGCATCACTATTTCTTATAAAAGCAAGGTTTTTTAGTTTTTCAAACTATACTCTTTTAAAACAGGTTCAATATGTTTTGCAAAAACAACCCACTTCAAAACAGATTTTAGCTGACCGTCCATAACGATTCAACAGTTTTCTTATATACATCAAATTACATCAACTATTAAAAAACCATTTCATTTACACTTTTAAATATTTATACTTCTTAGTATATCAGACAAAATAGTGAACCTTGTGTCTAATTTGCAAATGATTCTATATAACATATCAAAAGATAGGCCCATATAAGTCAAATTACATCAGTTATGGTTTTCCCCTTTAATTTCTAAATTAAAATTTTTTTTGTTCTTATAGTGGCCTTAGCTATATAAGTTCCTTGTTAATTTCGGCTGTTTGTCTCTAACGGTTTAAATGTTTGGCCATATACATACATTAAATTACATCAACTATAGGGGCACCCTTTAATTTCTAAAACCAAATTTATGTACTGGTTATTATAGCGCTCTTGTACATTTCGGCTGTCTTTCTACAACGGTTAAAAATTTTGTTCACCTTCATCAAATTACATCAACTATGGGGCACCTTTAATTTCCTAATCAAAATTGCTGTTATGGCGGACTTAGCAATACAGGTTCTATGAAATTTTTACCTACTGTCTACAATTGTTCAAACGTACTGTTAAAGTACCCTTTAATTTGTAATTTTGAATATTTATACTTGTTATTATAAATCTCATAATAATGGACACTTAAATTTTCAAGGATTTGTCTATGACAGTTCAAAAGATGGGCTCGTAATTTACGCACGCTATGGAAACTCCCTTTAATTTTTAAATTTATTTTTGTATTACTTTTGAGGGATATAGCGATACAAAATTTTTTAAATTTTAGGGTAGTGCTCTTTACGGTTCTCAGTACACCTCAAAAACATGTATATTGTATGGGGACGTCCTTTAGTTTTTAAAGTTATGAACTGGTTTTAAATCGAAACCATGTTGTAAGCATAACCTTTCAAATAAAGAAAAAAAAAATCAAAATCAATTCTGCGGGTATAAATATAGAAAAGAAGCAACATTTAGGCGAATTGATAACCTGCCTCTTCTTTGAAGTCGGTTAAAAAGAAGATGGAGTAAATGTTAGGTTTCTGCAGTGTGAATAATTAAGTGCAACTTTGTTCCAACTAATTTGAAATTGTTGTTTAAATCTTAATACATAAATTTCACCACTTTTTCCTGACTATTCACTTTGTTCTAAGCACATCCACACCATCACAGAGAAAAGAAATTCGTTATGAGAACCGAATTTTTTGCCAATCGAATTTTGTCGGATGTGTGTATTATCTCGCAACTCACAAAATATTATTGTGAATTAAAAAAACAACATAATATTTTATTTTATTTAAAAAATAAATTAATAAGTTTATAATTCATTAATTTCATGATTTCAACCATTGATTTAAGTCCTTCCTTTACACCATGATTCCTTATTTTTCTCAGAGCTTCTTTAACTTATCATCCCATGGTGTACGTTTTGCTGCTGCGAAGTGTATTAAACATTTTAAAATTATGTTTATTTACAAATGCCTTTGTGAGATAATTTTGAATCTACCATTCAGCAATATTGGAGAACTTATTACCACTTTCCATCTTTGTAATTTTGAACTAAAATATTGTTGATTTTTTTATATTTATTATGTCAAACAATTTTTCCATTTTAGAAGACATAATCGATTTTTATGATTCTAAATAACACAATTTGGTTTTCAGTAATAATGTGCTGAAAATGTTTGGTTGCATTGTCCATTTAACAGAATAGATTTTAGTAAAGAGATAAATTGATCAGGTATACTTTTTTAAGAGGTGTTACAACCAACATTTAGTGGTAAATAGCATTTGTTAGCTTTTAATATTAAATAAATCAATATTATAATTAAATTTTGAACATATCAATCGAATTTTTACCAATCTTTTTTCTGTGTGCATACTTAACAAATGTCACTATAACTGTATTCTAGATCTCGGATAACAAATTATCTTTCTTCCTTTTCTACACTTATTTGGACCATTTTTGGCCTTTCCACACTCTTTGCCTTCGAAGAAAGCTTCACAATAGTGGTATTCACACCGAATTTATTAATTTGTTACACGGTAGTTTGTTAATTTGTTAAAGTTACCAACTGTGAACGACCTCCGTTTTATAACTTTGTTAGTCTGGTAACTTTCGTAGTAAAACAGCTGATTTATTGTTCTGACACAATTTATTATTCTGAAAAAAATAAAACATGCCACGAGAAAGTGTAAAAAAAACAATTGTAAACCATTAATTAACATACTTATTTTCAATGTACACGAAAATTGCCAAAACACAAATATTTTTTTTAGAAATGTATCACAAATGACTTTTTTATTATATTTATTTAGAAACTGCAACAGCTGATTGTGAGTTATCAACTAATAACTATTTTATTAGGGGTGCCGTGTCGTTAATTTGTTAAATGTTAATCTGGTAGCGCGTTAAACATACAAAAAAAATGCGTGTAAAAAATTAACGATTAACGACTAACAAACTAACAAGCTCGGTGTGAAAACCCATAATATATGAATATCTGGGCTATTAGTTCTGCAGACATAGATTATTTATAAATACCCTGAATAAGATGTAGATGTCTCTTCCCTATACATCTAGGATTGAAATCTCTTCAGAGCGGTGTGCTATTCTATATCAAGTGTAAAAACAGAAAATTAAAATTTTATGAATGGACCATACTTTACCCCTTGCTTTTGATGATATATGGTACCTAATTCTTTCTTCTTAATAATGATTTTTTCATTATCAAACTAAAATTTTTCATTTAAAATCTCGTTAACATATTTGTTAAATCTTTTTGACTGAACTGTAATATAAAATATTTTTAAAACAATTAATTATATATGAGAGAAAAGTAACTCATTTTAAGCAAATTTTCATAATCATACAAAAATTTCCAAGTGGCGCGTAACTCTAATTCATTCAATTCACATGACAAGTTGTGAAATGTTAACACTTCACCTCTGTAATTAATAAAAATCCAACACAGATAAAAAATAATGGAAGTCAAGATACATAGAAAAAATACACAATAATTAGTGAAAAACATATCATAATATTTTAACATAACGGCAAGTACAGCACGCGTCATCTGTCACGAAACTCCCACCATTCCAATGAGAATGAAAAAAACAAAAAAATAATGCAAACAATAACAAAGTGCTGTTGTCTAAACTCACAAGATAAGCATAATTAACAACATAATTATCATGAAATTGATAAATATTTAAAAACAACTAAGAAAATAAATATTAAAAAATTTTAAATTAACTGACTGACTGAATAGTAAGTTGTCAATTTGTTTTTGACTGCACAATAAGTTTTAAGGATTAAAATTGCCATTTTGTTAACTTTTTTCTTTGGCGAATCTTAGTTCAGGAAAATAGCTTTTAGATTTTTTTTCTTCAATTTCAATAAGTGATCGTTAAAATTCAGACAAATTATATATATATTTTTTGCAAACTAAAATTATAGTAATAAAGTTTTTAGCACAAAAGTGAAAATGACTGGCAGCTGTAGCCAACTTTGTTTCGTTTTTGTATTAAAGAGTACCAGGAAGAAAATGTTTAAAGTTACAAATTAACGCTTATTTTAAATAACAATAGCCCACAATTGGTTATTGAAGTTTCAGTTTATTTTATATTCAAATTAAAAAAAAAAAAAAAATAAAAAAGAAAAATAAATAAAACTAAATACGAAAAATAATGTTTGAATAATTATAAAATAAAAACCCTAACGATTTTCACAGGTGACATTAAAACTGATGATAATTGCGGTGGTAGTTATCACTGTGTGTATCTACTCGTATTTCACTTGTTTGTTCAAAAATGACTACAATAAAAAGTAAATAAAATTTAGAGGATACGATTTTTAAACTTTTTACTTAGATTTTCTCGATCAGTTCTCTTTACTCAAATTTTTTTTCTTTAAGGTTAAGTTACCTTTTTTCAAAATACAACCCTGATAAACATTTCATGTTCAATTGTTTTGTCCAAAATTGATTAAGGTCTACCAACTTATGGATGGTGTGCCTCATCGCACATAAAGCTTATCGAAACAGCCTATTATGTTGCAATTCGGTACAGTGTTGGTGAATTCCGCACTAGCCCGACTACAAACTTATCTGCCGAAGCTGGTCTATCTGCTATCGAAATTTTTGACTAATCCCAATTTTTACTAATCCCAAAATTTTTGACTTGCCGCAACCAAATAATATTTCAGTAAACATCAAAATCAATCAATTATAAACAAGCACCTAGAATAGAGTCAACTATCTCAAAATGTATTAATTTTTCCCGCATAAGCAGTATTTCAAACAGGCCACTACTTTTTAAACAAGCACCAGAGCCACCATTATGACTCGATGGCCCTTCATTCATGTTATCCACGACTAATCTCCCTTACAGTGCAGTCACACGGCCAAGTTTTTGTTCAATTCTCTTTCAAGAAATTTACACATAATGCTTGTCAAAATTCACAAAAATTGAAAGCTGTGACGTAGGCTGCACGCAAAATCAAAGCAAGTTTTTAAGCAAGATGTCGTAAAGACATGAATGAAAAACACTTCAATCAGCTGTTCTCTTGAATGAAATTTGAAAGACTCAATTGAACCCTAAACACTTAGACGACAGCAGTCAGCAGACAACAAACTGTCAAAAAAATACATGTGATTTTAAATAATTTTTGAGCTTGAGGGTCTTTGTTGAACAGTTATTTTATTTTTCAATATTTCGCCAACCTCCGGTTGGCATCTTCAGGGAATAATATGAGTTACAATAAATAAACAAACAATAAAAATTAGTGTTTAACTTAATGCCTGTTATTGCACTTTATTATTTATTATTAATTTTATTGTTTGTTTATTTATTGTAACTCATATTATTACCTGAAATATTGAAAAATAAAATAACTGTTCAACAAAGACCTTCAAGCTCAAAAATTATTTAAAATTACATTTTAATTAAAGAAAAAGGTCGACTAAACTTAGTGAATATTATAAAATACATGTGTTTAAATGAAAACGATTATTTTGACGACATCACAGCAGCACGACTACACGACAGCATTTGCTGCTGCTGCCAACTTAGGCTATTTTCTATTTTGAAGGGCAGCAATAAACAAATATAGTTTTTCGTGATATTATTACATTTTTTATCAATAGCTTCAATTTTATTCATTATAAAATATATGAATCCCTTAAGTTTGTATTGCTAAAATACACAGCTGTTGTTGCTGTCTTCACAGTAATTATGAAGCTGACTTCAGAGAAGAATTTGAAGTTAGCAGCATTTGAAGCCGTGAAGTTGTGAAGACTGCTGTCGTCTAAGTGTGTAGAGCTTGAACGAAAATTTGAAAGCAAGCTCTCAGCAAGCTCTCAGCAAGTTTTTAAAGTGAGAGTGTATTAGTAAAAAAATGAGAGAAATTTTAAAAATTGAATGAAAACTTGATCGTCTTACACCCTAGTTAGAGAACTACATCAGCAAAACTGTATATACAAACTTTTAAAACCACTTAAAATTTTTATCCACAGATGGTTCTAAATCAATTAAATACGCAACATTTGCAGTGTTTCAAGAAGATGGCGCAATTATCAAGTGTGGACATATCGATAACGATTGCTTTGTTCTGTAAAAAACAAACAAATACAATCCTTGGAATACAAAATGCCAAGCATGACTTCCCTCTAATCAGCAACATCCGAAATACCCTTATTATTAATAAAAATAAGAATAAATTTATGTGGGTCCCGTCCCATCAAGGAATCCCTGGATACGAATATGCTGACCAAAGCGCTAATGATGCCAGTAGAAGACCTCTACTAAACTTCTCTACCTGGAAACATAGGGATAATATTGTTACGTTTTCCCCTTTTTAGAACAATCGTACGGATTCTTTTGATTGCAAATATCACTGTAGCTCATTATAAATTCTGTATTCTTACTTTGTTGCTTTATCTGGCTATACTTGATCCTACAGCTGGAAAAAAATAAGTCTTAGTTTGCCATTCTGTTTGTATTTTCTAAAATATCCATTTTCGATCGCAGAAAGTATATATATTCTGAGTTTGCGAGTTGACCAAAGTTTCGGAAAAAATTTTGCTACTGAAAATCAGCAAGATCGGTTTATGTCCTTTAAGGCAGCGGGCAAAACACCACACCTGCCTCTTATTTTTCGATATCATTTTTCAACTTTCGATTGAACTCCTGCAAGTGGTTGCGTTTACTATACAATTTTCGACTCTTTTTTGAACAGAAAAATTTATAGTAGGAAAGAATTTCTTATGCCGATTTGTATGTACATGTGGTTATACATATAAGGTGAAGGTTATATGTACAAGATTCGTTATAGCCAAACACATATAAATCGAAATAAAAAATGTTTTTCCTACCATTAAGTTTTTTTGTTCAAAACAAGCGGCGAAAAATGCAAGTTTTGCTTAGGGTTGTTGTCCCAGGTCATATAATTGTAGTGAATAAGTATTTAGAAGTAAATACAACCACCTGCTGATCGATTGGCGTATTTAAATTTTCTCTAGTTCATCTAGTGCCTTGGCAAAGTTGATTTAAACACGAAAATGGAAGGACAGAAGGACATCGCTCAGTCGACTTCGCTATATATAAGAACTTAAAATATATATACTTTATGGGGTCGGAAAGGGATATGGCAGAAATTACAAACGGAATAGCCTTTTCCACCTGTGGTGAAGGGTTTAAAAAGGTACTATTTTCCCTGCTTAACGGGGCATCTTTAGAAGCAACATATAACTGTTTTCATCAATATCGACAGCTTTATTACAGATTAAATCAGCAATTGCCTTTTTAATATAACGAAGGTTAAATCACAACTCATTTAGTCGAAATTTCTTTTAAAGTGAGCGGATTTTTTTTTTACTGAAAGTAATAAATAATAATAAATTAAAATTAACTTCATTTAAAAGCAATTTAAGTAATAAAAATCATTTGTTAAAACACTTTAGAAATTAACCAATTTGTATAAGATGCTTAAAACAGTCAGCTTAAAATTTTAATTTAACAAAGTCCGTCTTTAACACAATTAAAATATTATGATTGAAATTAATACTGGTATGAACTACAATTAACAGCTTAAAATTAATGTTGCATTTTATGCAAGAAAATAAAAACAAAATACAAATTAAAACAATTGCCCAATAGCTGGCTGATAACTTAAATAAATATCTTTTATAAGCAGGGAAAGAGAGAAAAAAGCGAACGTGTATTAATCGATTATTTTTATTTTTGTGGATTTTATTTATTTTGTTTAACCATAGATATTTTATTTTATAAGTGTGTGACCTTAACCGACATAAAAGCAATAAGTACTCTGAAATAAATGCAAAAAAAAATTATACTTTAATAAAAAGAGAAACTGAACGGCATTTGATTTGATATATAGACAACATATTAATTCAAATTACTCACATAAATATAAACGAAAAAAAAGCAATATGTTTAAACATATACACAAAAACACATATTCTTAATCAGATACCCAGCACACATGAAGACAACGGTTTGCAATAACTTCATTTAATATTAAGAGCGGTATACAGTGGTTCGTCCCCCGATAGGATAAAAAGCCAAAAAAAAAAATACTATAAAATAGCTAGAGAAAATTCGAATATGCCAATCGATCAGCCATAGTTTCGAAAATTTTGCTATTGAAAATCAACCAGATCAGGCCATGTCCTTCGAGGCAACGGGCCTCTAATTTTTCCATGTCGTTTGGAATAAATTTAGCTTAGTGAAGTTACTCCAATAAAAAAAAAATATATACATATGGGGTAATAGAGAATTGAAAAATAATAAAAAGCATTAAGTGAAAAAAATTAGCGTTCGCCAATATTTTCCGAGTTATGGGCCTCTGAACTTTTTATAAAAAAGTACGATTGTGCACCATATTTTTTAAGATATTAATATTGGTATCATTTAAAAGCTTTTAAAGAGATCTTTCAGGAAATGCTAAGTTTTTAAAAAATGCTTAACCCAATTTAACTAAATTTTGTTTTATTTTTTTTTTAGTTCTCTATCACCCCAATCCTTTTTTATTTGTTTGGAGTAAACTAAATTTACATAGATGGTGAAGGGTATATAAGATTCGTCACTTGCTTTACTTTTTTCTTCTAAGGTTTATTAAAGTAAATTTATTGATAACTATCTAGATTTTATGAAGTTAATTAATTTAATGAATTTAATAAGTTTAATAAAAAACTTAGGTTTATTTAAAAAAAATCTTTGCGATATTGTGGCAAAAGTCTTAAAAATCTGTACAAATATTTAATTTTAACATATTTTTTTATCAATTTTTTTTTCACCAAATGAACTAAAAAGTATAAGCTAATTAAAAGATCCCTGAAGAATACTTTTTAGACCTTTTCAAAATACAAATTTTTAAGAACTACTTTCTCATGTAGAGTTTTTGCTATTTGGGCTTCATCTGCCCACAATGTTTTATACATCCAATTGTAGATTTTTTACCCCTCCTTAAATAAAAAAAAATATTTGCATCAGACGAAAAATAATAATAAATCACATTTTGTTTTGTACTATTTCTGTTTCAGATTTTTATCAAAAACTTGTTGAGTTAGAGTGTTAGTTTTTTTAGTGTATATGAATTAAAATGAAATAAAAATATACGTATAAAATTTTCGTATTAAAGCACTTTATTTTTAAAATTCTTAAAGGTACAATTATGCGAACGTCCACGTAAGCTAACCTAACGGCCGTTTGTTTTTAAATATACTAAAACAATGCAAACGCTTACCGAAATTAACTGTCACGTTTCCGGAACGCTTCAACCTGTATAAAATAGGTTTTGACGGCATTGTTACGTGACATTCGTAAGATGGTGCTGGAATTATATGTGATAAGTACCATTGCGGCACATTTGCCCGTTTTAGGTACTTTTGTAGTATTGACAATAATTGTATTATTCATCAGTTTTTATTATTTTGCTTAATAAAAGTATAATAAATAAATAGTTACATTAAATACATAATAATATTTTTTAAAACAGATAAATAAATTTGTCAATACATTGCACATATTGCAATGTTAAATATCTTTTGAAGCGAAATTAGTACTTTTTCTAAATTTACATCTACGGAACAGTGCCCGTAAATATGCCACAAATCTCAACACTGTTCTGAACAGCTGCAGCAAATTGAAAATTTTGTTAGGTTTTGTAATTTAATATTTTGGCTTTATAGTTTTTTTTTGCAAAACAATTGTACTTATTTCATGGACATCAGCAAATAAATCCTCAATATCCATTTTTAAATTCTTTTCGGGCTTTTGAAATTAAAATTACAAACAAACTGTGCTCAACAATGTTTGTTTTTGTTTATTTTATTGACATGCGTCACATTTGTAAAGTTTCTATAAGTACATAAACGACCGTACGTTAAAATACGTTAAGTTTTTCTTACATCAACGTTCGCATAACGAGGCCTTAAAATAAATATATAATATTGAATATATTAATCCTTTAAAGGTCAAATGGCTATTGTGGCTACAATTGTCAACATTTCCTAAAAATTTGCAAACTTCAAGTTCTTCGAGCATGCTATCAACTGACAAAGCTTTTTTAATTTTGGATTTTGACTGCTTCTCTATATAAGGAAAACCACTGTGTGGTACTTAGACCTTGTAAACTAAGTTTGAATTAAACATTTAACTTGATGGCAATCTTTACTAAAACTGTAAATTTTTGTCTGTCTGTCTGTTTGTGTTCGCGACATATTAAAACTGCTGGATGGACTTTAATAAAATTTTGTTAGGACATCTCTTAGAACATTAGTTCAAATATAGATACTTTTCGTACAAATAATTCATTTTGTAGAGCAAATAGAAATACAAATGTGAAAGGTCTCAATTTTATACTAAAACAGTTTTCAGTACACTTAAGTTTTGTAGATGGAAAATTTTTAACACTGTTCACAGAACTCTACAATAAATATTTAAAAATACATTTTTCTAAATTAAAATTTAAAGAAAAGTAGATATGACACGCTGAAGAAGTCGTGAGAACTGCTTGTTCTTAATAAAGTTTAGATTAAATAAGTTTAGATACCGCTTTTCGTTTAAAAGTTACAAGCCCTTGAATTGAGAAAAAGCAACATACCATTGTTCAGGATTTTCCTAAGAAATTTAAAATTTAATCGGCACTAGCAAATTTTTTAAAATTATTTTAAGGACATCCAAAGCAAGAGCGAATAAAATAAAAATTAGATCAAAAATTATAACGAGGCTCTCTCCATCACTATCCATCACTACCCATTATCATACAAACATATCCAGGAAACAAAATTTTATTCTGAGTGTAAAGCATCGATTAAAAAAACGTAAACTGATTTTTAAATCCTCAATTGATTTTTAAATCCTCCAAAAATAATTTGAAAGCTCATTGATTTAAAAAGGCAGAGTGATAAATCGTTTTCAAACCACTTTTTAGCGCTTTACATCAGCCGTATTAGCTGCTTTTTTGTGATTAAATTGGATAAAAGTCGATTTAACAAGTCTATAACATATAATATCCCTTGTGCTAATTTATGTTATTTTGATAAAAATATTTAAAAAAAACGCTTTTTAAAATTTGCTAATAAATGTTTAAACATAAAACTAAATTTGCATAAATGCATTGCTTTGCATAAATGTTAAACGTAATACTAAAATATGCTGAAATTGGCCATCAACAGAAAATACTAAAATTATAAAAAATAAATAAAAAATTAATTTTTCAAATTACTGACTTGATTTTTATGATTTTATTACTATTATTTCCTATTGCTTCTATTGTTATTGAAAAGTAAAGGTTTTTTTAAATTGCATATACAATAACATTAGCTTTTCTTCCTTTTTGTTTTATTTCTGGCCTTGTATTTTTTATTATGTGGCTTTGGCTAGATTTGTTCCTACGATGCAGTTTTTAGCAACTTTTGCAGGCATCCAGACCACAAAACGATATGACTCCGACGAGACTCTATCTACGCGATGTATTGTTTACCAAACGGGTCCTGGTACAGACTGTTATACTAATACTTTCCTTTTAAACTCAAATCCCGATATCCCTTGCTTAACTAAACAGGCGCTTTAACCATTGCAGCTGCTGTTGTCTTTTCGAACATACAGGCACCTTAGCACAACGATCATTTTCCTTTTCTACTCGTGACTCCGGCAGGTTTGCAGTCTATTTTCCATTTTTACATCTTTTAAACTCAGGCACTGCCGTTAATCAAACGTAATTATTTTTATTTATACTCAAGACTGCTGGGTTTTGAACTTATGATCTTCTGTTTAACAATAAGTAGGCACCTCGACACCCTCGAGATTAATTAAGTACACACCACACTTATTAGTGGTTGAAGAAACAACTTAGGCAGCTCTGTTTACACCATATACGGGCAACAAACACCTTAACCTTTAGCTTTTTAAGGGATTGAAAGCTTTGTTTTTAAAAATTATATGAAATCATTCTTAATTTGTATTTAAACTTAAATGTCTGCTGGGTATTTCATTGACGCAATGACACAAGTTTATGGAAAAGTACTTTAAAGAGTATACTTCGGTTGCATATTGTACTTTTTTTTAATAGTTAGGACGTTGTGATGATTGATTATGATCGACATGTTTTTAGAACTAAAAATGATGAATATTTTTGACAGTGTTTTCTTTAAGAAATTGATTTTTTATGGTCATCAATAAAAAGTTGTCAAAAGATTTGTTTTAACAATTTATGAGTTAAAAGAATTAATGTATAAAGCGATGAATCTGTAGCATTTTTATAGAGTAACATTACAAAAAATCCAAATACTGCAATAAGTGTAAAGGTTTTTAAAGATGAACTAACTATTGGATCTTAAAATACTGTCTAGAGCACAATGACAAAGACTTTTATGGCGCATATATTCTAAGGATTAGTTTGTAAGTTTAAGAATGGAAGAGACTTTCTCAGTTCTAGATTCTTTAATACACCAATATCGTCGGCTAAGATAAATATCAATTTTTTCGAGAATCAGTTGGTTTTACTGTGAGTTGAAAACACTAATTAATACGATTACGGGCGAATAATATCGAACCAGTTATCGAGCCAAGCATTGCGCCTGAAGTCACACGGGAAAATATACGACAAAATTATTTATCTGCACAACATTACAGACATTATTCCTCACGTTCACTACTATTTCTAATCGATGACGGATGCCCTAGCTGAGCAGCTCTAACTTTCTTTTAAAGAAGTGGAATAAGCTCGCTTATAGTTACGCAAAGTGTAGAGATGCAACTATTAGGGCATCGAAATAAAACACTATATTTGGAAGAGTTTGCTTCCATTACATGTTTTTTGCGTAGTCGAATTCATGCTGCGATGACCTTGCTTTTGTACAACAAATGTCAAAAGGCAAAACTATAATAGAAGTAAAACGTTTTGTAACAACGCGTAACAATAAAATCGTTAGTCCCCGTCCAGAGAAGTAATTTTTATTTCGTCAATTTTCTTAAATTCTCTTTTAGAATTGCATTCGTGCCCACACGTTAAGATTTTGTTTCTACAATTTCGGCCCTGATTGCTTAGATTTCGCTTTTGTTTTAAAAGACAAATGACGAAACAAAAGAGAATTGCAAGTGCATGAAACAGTGTACGCGTTTCTATTTGTTTTTCCTCTCTCATCTACAAACTCAAGAGTTGCGCAACAAAAGTTGCAAAGTGTAGGCGGGGATTTAACAATATTATTCATATCATGTATAAAAAATTGCATAACAAAATAATGCTGATGGGTAAAAACATATGTTTTAGTAGATTATGAGCAATAGTTTATAAATAATAAAATTCATCTACATTTAGAATCGCTGCATACGATATATTTAAAGACTTGGCATTTTTAGTTTTTTTTTTTATTAAGATTCTATAAAAAATTTGCGATTTTGGTCCACTCTCTTTAATGTAAATTCGTGCCAACAGAAGTATAATATAACTAAATAAAACAATTCGTCGAGTGTGAGCTTTACGGCATTTTGTGTGAAACAAAAGGCGTAATCAGTATAGCATAGCTTCAGTTTTGAGGGGATGTTTATGTTATAAAGAGAATTGAAAAAATATTGGATTCTGTGATTTTATTTTTATAACTTGTTACAGCGGATTTAGTAAAACAAGATTTGAGTAAATTTAAAAAGAGGCCCTGTGAAATAAAAAGTAACTATAACGACACCTTTTAATTTTTTATAGTTTTATATAGCGGCTTATCAAAATATGCCCTGCGTAAATTTAAAGTCTGCCTATTACGGTTAAAAATATAAGGCCGTGCATGTGAAAATCACGTTACGATTGTAATACCCTTTATTTCGTTTTTTGTGTACTTATTTATAACAGTACACAGAGGATGTACAAAGCGTCTGCCTATAACTGTTCAAAAGATAAAATCATATTCGTCAAATTCAGGGCCTTTTAGAAAGACCCTTTATTTATTTATTCTTTACAATTTATTTTTGTAGCGGATATATTTGTACATAGTCTGCGTGAAATCTTCATATCTGCTTACTTCGGTTAAAACACTGAAGCTTTATAAGTGGAAATCACGTCAATATGGGGACACCTTTCATTTTTTTCTTGTTCCTATAGCGCACAAAATTTTAATGACACTATGAAAATTTAACGTGTTTGCCTATACAATTCAAAATTAACCATATTTTAATGAATATAACGACACATAAGGCACACCCTTTAACTTTTTGTGTATGTTATTATAGCGGCTATAGTAATACATCTGCTGTAAAAATTTCAATATTTTACCAGAGATAGAGGGCTGTGACAGACAGCCGGACAGACAAACAGACATTGTGACGAAAATAGAGAGTAACGTTCTTAAACTTTGTGTACTGAATACAAAAAGAATAAATATTGAAAATTTAATACAAGTACCCAGCAAAAATTTTTTGAAAAGGTAATCGAGTGTGGAATTAAGCATTTTTGACAGAAGTACTTCCCAACTAGAATGCCAACTTATTGATTTTAATAAGGCATGAGACTTTTATAATCAACCGACTACAAAAGTAGCTGGCTACAAAAATAGCCAATGCGCCAGCTACTTAATTCTTTTACTACTACTCGTATCGACCACTAACTACAAAAAATAAACATCTGTTTTGACAGATTTATTAAAGTTAACCAAAACAAAACAAACTTGATTATTTTTAAGTGAATTTGTGTAAAAAAAGTTTAAATGTCTCGAGAAAATTTAATTAACTTTATTAGTACTATTGCTAAAATAGTGGAAAAAAAGACTTCAGTGTATGAAGTGTCCACGTCCATATTTGCATGTAAATTGAACTAAACATTTACATTAAACAATATAATATATACATATAAACAGTAAAAATTACTATTATATACTTACCAATTTCAATAAAAAACCAAAAAAATAAATATAAATGAAACAAATTAGAAATTGATGAAAAAAAGAACTAAATGGATAATTTCACAAACAAAAAGTAAATGAAAAATGCGCCAAATAAATAGCAAATGAAAACTGTAAACAAATGAAATGAGATGATAAATTTTATTTTTCAACGGTGCCACTATAAAATTTTTTCGCGTTTTTAATAGCGATATTTAATGTATTGCGTTTTTAAAACCAACATTTCATGCATTTATTGTATTGGCAGCACTAATCTGTTTTTTGTAGCCAAGAAAAATAGAAATTAGCCTAAGTTGGCTACGGGCTACAAAAGTAGCCGTGTAGTTGGTAGTCGTGTAGCGGCTAAAAGAATTATTCTCATAAGCACGCATGTATTCTATTTTTGACATCTTGTAGTCGATGGTCGGTGAAAATGATTGTGTTTATAGCATAATGTAATGTGTTTTGTAAGCGAGTAACACAATATGGCAACCACAAAAGTAAGTCATTATATGGCAAATACTTTTTAAGGTAATGTCTAATTTTTTGGTGGGTAAGAATCTTATCCAGAAAGAAATATGCAAAAAAGGCCACTTGTTCGCTAACGAAAAAAGACATGTATTTAAGGTTATGAAAATAAATCAGTCCAAAACCGATTGTTTTTAGCAAGATTACGATTATAGTTGTGTAAGGGCAATTGTAGATCAACATCTATTTCTTTCATTAATACAAATTTTTTCGGCTGTCAG
Source organism: Gymnosoma rotundatum (assembly GCA_916610165.2). NCBI lineage: Eukaryota > Metazoa > Arthropoda > Insecta > Diptera > Tachinidae > Gymnosoma > Gymnosoma rotundatum. Next base: position 80,303,540 of record OU744340.1, read on the forward strand.
TTGTGTCAGTTGTTATGTAGTGTGCTTTTAATTTCTGACGAATCTAATTTAGCCGTAGCGTTGAAAACACCTCTTGTAGAGAAAACGGATGTTAGGAAGGGAAAATTTAAACTAATTAAATTAAACTTTACAAATATTTTCAAATACAATTAGTCCAGATTTACACCATGCTATTTTTTCTTAATTTTTATACAAGTTACAGCGTTATGTGTTATCTAAAAGTAAACATTAGCAACAGTAACATCCCTTCAAACGCAAGTAATACCATTTAGCTAACTCTTCATGCTTCGCCAACAAACAAAAATTTCATGCTAGTTTAATGAAAAATTGCATAGTGTAAGTGCCGTATTAAAATTATTAAGCAATATTTTTGTTAAGTCAAAAAAATTATTTCTTTTAAGTCTTAAGAAAAAAAAATGCAATTTTTTATTTGAAACAGAAATACAAATTATTGCTGATATTATGACTTTCGAAAAATATTGCAAAACTCTTAGCATGAAATGACCTGAATTATTAACAATAACTTTTTGGTCAAATAAATTTTAAAGCAATGATGCAGATATTTTCATAATTATTCACATGCAAATCAAAAATGTTTAATAATAAAATAATTAACACATCATGCCAAGAATTTTTATTATAGAGTTCTCTAAGCAACAACAAAATTATATCAAACACATATCCGAACGAAACAAACAAACGAAAAAAAAAATAATAATGTTTAAGTCAGTCACAAATAAACGTCTTGCTGGACTCACATTAAAACAATTAAATGTTGCTTTGGATTTTTTCGCTGTTGTATGGTTAGATAGCAACAATCGGCGAATAATTGTGTTAAAGATTTGAAAATGTGTGTATCTGTGCGACTGATTAATTTTATTTCACAAAATTAAGTTTGTTTGCAAGTGTGTTCTATGCAACGCCACACCAATTGATCTTAAACAGCAAAAACTATACAATATTTTTTCAGTGCTGTTAGTTTTCTTAATCGGCTATTCAATTAAAATATCACTAGTGACGGCAAGCAAGTAGCGTTGAAGGTAATTAAATGCAATGTATTATATTAAGTAATAATTGAGCCGTTTTCTGTAAAAGTCGTGTAAGTCCATTTTATATTATGTGAAAATATTTAAGGGTTTAATGTATTTTAAATATTAATTGTATTTTAAATATTTTATTGCATTCAATATTATTATTAAATAACTTTTTGTCTAAAATGGACTTACACCAGTTTTAAAGAAAATGGCTCAATTATAGAGCAATTATATCCATTTGTTCTTGTTAAAGTATTTTTATTTGACATTTTAGTTATAATATTATTAATCAGCGTTCTATTGTTTAATTTTAAAATAATAAGTATAAAACTAAAACAGCGTTTATTATGACGAAAAGAAAAAGTTATTAAAAAAAATAGAAAATCGTTGGTAGAACAAAGCGCAAAAGACAGCTTCCGAGGTGCATAAATTAAATTCTTAGAACAAAACGTGTTTAACAATAAGTACTTTCCTAAATTTTTTTTTTATCTGAAGTGAATATATATTGAAGAATGCTGAAGTAGAATGTAGCGACCTAGAAAGTAATATCAAAATTATTGCGTTTTTTTAAATAATTAGAAATGCAAATTTGATCCTGAGCTTGATTAAGAACGTTTCATTTAGTATTCTAACTTCGCAAAATATTTCTTAGGAGAATTTTTTGTGTCTCAACTAATTTTCAAGAAAAATTTTACACTCAATTTAAATTAAAATGTCAGTTTGCATTTATTTTCTTGTGTACAAAGAAAGAGAAAATGCTTAATTTTTAATTCATTAGGCGGTTCATTATGAAGCAAAGATATATTTTATTAGATATTTTACTTTGCCGGCGAATGTGCTATGTCGAGTTACCGACAAAGGGGTTGAACCCTGTCCAAACAGATTTTTAGTCAAACATGACTGTAAATGTCAACATTTAACGTTTCACGTTTTAAAAACTATGCATATAAAACATATTTTTCCAGCTTAGCTTTATCTTAAACATACGTCCATCTCTGCAAAAGTACCCACTATAAAAATAAAACTTTTAATGTATTCACATCGTTCGTATGCTAATCTAACTCAAATTTATGTCGTTATGCTGAAGATTTTATAGTTTTTAAAGCAGCAAAACTAATCGGAAAAATATTTAAAAAACAATAAAAATATTTTTAGATTTGTTTTCATTCGTAGCTAATGGAAAACATAAAAATGCTAAAACAGTTAAATAAGATGTGTTTGATCATCTTTAATATTGATGTTCATCAAAGCTAAAACTTCAGAATCTTATTCACAGAAATAAGCATTACAGTAAAATTAGCAAAAATATAAATTATAAAGTTAAATTAAATTTGTTAGTTATTTATAATTGCAATTAAAACCAAAAATTTCCTTTAAAATTTTTTTGCTTTTATACTCTATTAATAAAGACTTTTACTTTCTAGCTTTATAATTAAAAACTTTGTGGATTTTATCCATAGTTTTACTCGCCTTGTCGCCTTTTTATGTGTTATAACCATTTAATGATTAAATGTTAACAAAAAATTTTGTAACGTAACCAAATTATTGTATAAAACAACACAAATTTGTTAACAGCAAACATATTTTGTTACAGAGAGCAAAGAATGGTTGTTGCGACCGTATAACAATCATGTTTTTTTCTGCGTGCTTATGAATTGTGAAGCCAATGTTGAATAATTAAGGTAATTAAAAATATATAAAAGGCTATACAAAATAAAGTTGCTATTGATTTTCAACTTTAAAATTGACGTCAGCAAAATCATCGATTATTTTATTTTTATTAGACACACTCTCAAGGCAATTAAATAAAAATGTTTTAATTGAATAATTATTAAATAAATAAAATTTCCTATGACGATATCGCTGATAGGTCATACCAGTTTGTTAGAATATAAAACAAAAAGTGTGATACAGATTAACGTCAGTAGCTGGCCGTAGTAGCCCCTACTTCTTAATGACTGCAAAGCGCCCACCAACGTCCTAGGAGTGCAGGTAGCATAAATCATTTACTTACTCCTTTCTTGTAAGTTAAAGACTATATAAACTTATTCCGCACCATTGGTGGCACTCTGTTGGAATCTAACAAAACAAAGATGTGGGCTTACGCCACAGCCACTACGTTACACCCTGAAGAGACTTAACAATAACCTGTCTAGGACTCAAAGTTCCTTAGCGCAACCGGTTCTTTTCAAAGAGCTTAATAATACACTAAAACATCTTGTATGCAAAGAGAAGCAGAGAAGTCATACAAAAAAGATAAAATTAACGGTTTTATTTTTCTTGCAGTAATGCCTAACGTTTTGACGTTGTAAAAATTATAGACCGTACAAAAAAAAAAAATAATAATAAACTGATACTCTCTGAAACTGGTGTAGGTTTGTCTGAAAACTAAAGGCGTTGTCAAAGAACAATCTTGTGGTGTAAAAGAGAGGTAGCCGCCATACAAAGTATTAATCATCCTATGGCTAGAGTCTTTATGTGGGTTTCTTTGAAGTCAGGCAGAAAACCGGAGGAATTGTAACGAGAAGAAAAATATTTACTATTCCACATCTGGATAACAAAAATAGTGTAAATGTTGTAAGTTAATAGGAGTTATTAGACTGCAAGTTTAATGTGTAGTTCCAAATTCAATTGGTAATAACTTGGGACAAGAATTCGGTTACGTTGATAAATTTTTAAAAAAAATTAAAAAAATTAACGAAGGAAAAACCAAGCGAATATTTACCCTTTTAATAGATCACCGAAGAGAATACATCAAACCATATTAACAATACAAGAGTTGTTTTTAATAAATTTTTAATATTTTTCAGTTTTGTGATAAAGCACGGAAATGTGGCAGAGCCCTCTACACACATATTATCACAAAAAGATAAAATTATAATATGTAAAACGTGTATTCGACCGATAATGAAATATGGCTGCCAGGTATATTCTACCAGATGCACAAAATCTTACTTAAAAAACCTCAATCTAACTAGAAGATATCCAACTGTTCTATTACATTAAGAAATGTTTAAATCTCTTATCTAATATCGATACATTAGGAAATTTGTTAAACTGTTTTCTTTTTTAGCAACTACAGTAAACAAAATGCATGTAATAAAAAACACGACAAAAAAAATCTTGAAAGTTGAGAGGTTTTTCTCTATCTTTTCCTCAAAGCTGTTAGATACCCATGTAAGTACTGTATACAAAATATCAATAAAATAAATAATCCATTTGTTGTTGACTCTGATTCTGTGTATAGGCGATTTAAACTGTCTAAATTATACTAATATAGAAAGATCTGGCAGCTTGTTTTAGCTGAGACAATTAAAAAAATTCATCAACTTAAAGAAACCAACTGTGTTATTTGCAGATTGTTCTTTATGAGTGGATAGCATTAAGATTTTAAACGGATTTTTTGTTATGATCTAAGATTTTAAAAATAGTGTTTTTGATTTAGTCGCGTTAAAGCCCAGGATTCACTATCATACTCAGTCGTACGGTCTGCCAAAAATTTTACTATCATACTTTTTGTGTTTTCAAAAGCGTGGATTAAAAGCGTATGTGTGTGATAGACTTTTGACAGATCTGTACGATGTTTTAATCTTTTGAAATAATTGATGAAATATTTTTCTTTATGCGATCAGGGTTGATTTTTCTAAGATGATGAGGAGAAAAAACAACAAAATATTAAAACCATACGACTTTTCATCTTCTTTTGTATAATAGTGTGGCACCTACGACGCTATTTTGAAACGATTTTCAAAGTAGGACAGATTTCTGTCAGATTTGTGTGTGATTAAATCGTACGATTGTGTATGGTAATCCTGGCCTTAAGGGCCAGGCCTTAAGGGATAAATCTACAATTGTATAAATATTTAAGAGATACAAGTTTTGTGATTAAAGGGTGATTAAAAAAATCAAAGACAATTTTTTTTGTGTCATAGGTCTATTCAATTATCAAATTTCAGCAGTTCAGTTTATTATTATGATTCACGTTTATTAAATATAATAAAATGCTAAATTTATAACTTGTTGTAAGAGTATTAAGTTATCGGATCCTACAAAAGATGTAGAATTGTTGTAGGTATTCCTAATAGGGATGAGCGATCCCGTGATTTTTGAGGAACATCGTTACCAGTGATCGTGATTTTACATGTTTATATAGGAAGAATATAATACTAAGTAATTTTGTATACAAACTGTAATTATAATGGAAAATGTATTTTGATCTCTACATTAAAAACAACTGTAATTAAATTTGCCCAAAATTATAGAATTCGGTAACACTGATTGATTATAGGTTCAAATAAAAGAAGCACACAAACATTTTTCGTTTTTTTGCTACATATGTATATATGGATGAAGTTTAAAAAACAATAGTCGTTGTTAATAAGTAGAAACAAGAAAAACCAACACAGCAAAGAAGCTGCATTGATATACATATGAAAGAATGAAAGAGTCAAAAGTACTTGTATTTCTGTTTCACAAAGTAAAATTAAATTTAAGTTTGTATGTGTGCAAATATAAAAGAACGTTCTTACGCGGAACCAAAGACTATAAATATACTAAGATGTTTCACTGCCGTACATTCTACATCCAGTGCATATTTTGTGGATGGACGTACTGCTACTGCCACTTTAAGAGTAAAATCACAAAGAGAGATTATTATTCTCAGCAAACTTGTTACTCTCATCTCACATTAATTCATTTGTATATACGTGCATACGAATGTGTATATATTTACATTATAAAATATCCAACGTAAACCAATGTTACCGATTGTGTATTTGTATGGTAACAATATGTGTTTTGTTGTTGTATAAAAGAAATAACATCGATTTACACCGAATATTAAATTCATTTATTATCAATATGAAAATTTATTATTCGGAACCTTTTCGATTTTAATTTACTTTACTTTTTTAGTTACTATATGTTTGCTGTGTTTTTGTATACTGTCATTTTGTTCCTGTCTTTTTCTTTTATTGATTCAATAGAGTTCTTATTTAATCAATTTGGCTTTTGATATAAGACTTTTAAGTTTTCTATACAAAATTTGGGTAAAATCCACTAATGAGCTAAAATAGCAGTAGTGAAATTGCCATATGAATATACTTTATATAGTAATTCATAAAATGTATAGTAATGCCGATTTCTGTAACATTTTTTGTCAGTTGTTAGTATTTTCAAGTAGAAGGTTTTTACGGAAGAAAATTTTTGAAAATCCCTCCAGAAAAGTCGGAAAATTTTAAAAATTAAAAAATTGGTGATTTTAATAATTTGTTTGGGATAATTAGCACAATATTTTTTAAAGATAATAAATTTAATTTAAAATTCCCGTAATTTAATTTTAATTATTAACTTGCAAGTGCCCATATAAAAGGCATAAATAAATTATCGTGGTGTGTTGTGATATTTCATTTGTTGTCTTAATTTTCTTTTTCATCATCTTTTAAATGGATAGAAGAGCCGAAAAAAAGTCAGCATTATAGAGTATATAAAGAAAAATAAAATCAGGTGGCAAATTACGACACTCGATATCGATCGTAATTTCAATAGAATTTAAATGTAAATTTCGATCGATTGAATGCCGTAATTTGACCCCAGTGTTGATAATTGTTGTTTTTGCTTAAACTTTGATTTTTGTATTTACTTTATTGTTAGAACAAAAAATTTTAGTTTATTTAAAATGTTTGTGAGAAGTTTCCTGAAGAGCTAAGTAAACGGTAGCGAAATGGCCATCGAGAAGTGCTTTTACCTTCAATAATCAAAATCGGTGATTTTAATAATTTGTTCGGAATAATAATATTTTAAAGATTAAAATAATTTTTTTGTACGAAATTTTGGGTGAAATTATTTCTTAATGGCATTCCAAATGAAAAATAGAAAGTTCTTAGTGTAAAACATGGAAAATTGCGAAAAATGCGATATTTCAACGATTTTCTTGCTATTAATGCAGAATAATAGATATATTTAAACCTTGACAAATTCTGACATATACATCGGAAATGTATATCCGTTTTAAGAACTATAAAAACACGCATAAAGATCTTATAAATACTATTTTGTAAAAACAGCAGCTAAAAACATAAAAAATATATTACGAAGCAATGTGCATAATGTACTAAAATAATTATGTCTGGTTTGACGAGAATAACTCTTGTCACAAAAACAGGTTGGAAGTTCCGAATTTGCTTATACTTATGTTGCTAAGAAAGCAATGCTCATGGGAAAGTCTAAATTTTAAAGCGCCAGTAATTTATTTTGTTTGGCAATTTTAATTTATAAATTTAGCTATTAAATTCATATTGAGGTTTATATAGTGAGGTTTATATATATTATGCCTATATGCAGGCTAAATAAACTTAAAAAAAAATTTAATAATAAATATACATAAATAAGTGACTTATTTTATTACCATTGTTTAAAATATCTTAAAAAACATATTAAGTATCCACAAGAATAAATGCTAAAAAAAAATTACTACGTTATTTAGGGTATGATTAGTTCGGTGCGATTATGCATATTTTTTAAAATACACAAATAAAAATATATAGTTACCCTACAATAACAAGAGCAGTCATATAGTTTCGTTTTTAAGCTTATTTTACAAACAATTTTTAAATAAGTAGGAAAAAAAGAATTCAGAAATAAAATTTTATGAAGCACATTCTTCTTTATAAGTAGATATGAAAGTATGTGTGTACGTTTCTATATGTTAAATGTGTGTTTTGGTCTCTCAATACTTTCCTTTAACAAAACATTTCTTATGAACATCCACACACATTTTGAAACGCATGTGTGTATGAATCTGTCTTGTTTACAAACTAATATTGTGCTCTCTTGAGTTTTGGTTGCGCTCACAAAAATTTTTTCCCTCTTATCTCTTACCCCCGCTACCAAGAAACTGCTCATAATTTTTGATTTTTAAAATGTTCAAAGTGCAACATCTTTATAAATTTATTGTCTTTGGCGGAACTGTTATTTGACCAACTCAGTCACTGTAGTGACTAGTGATTTTTTAATCACAGTGATTTAATCACAGGTACTAAAATATCGCTCATCTCTAATTCCTATGTTAATTGCTGTTAAATTTACATAATTTTTTCCTTATGTATTATAGTTGTACCTGATACAACACACAATTTGCAATAGGCTGTGAATTTAACAATACTTTTCCTAAGAAAATGTAAATTTTTTTCATACTAAATGATGTCATACTCATGAAAAGTCTATTTAAAAAATGCTTTTCCTGTATTTAATAGACTTTTATTTAAAGAAACGCAATAGAGTTTCTGTAACAATCGAGACAGGAGAAAAAAAACCCGTACAAAAAATAAACTACTTGCCACCAATTTACACAATGACTTAAAGACACATATTTTTAGAAAAAAAAAAAAATTAATAAGTCACATTTATGTAACAAGAAAAACAAGTCTATACAGCTCTAGAAGTTGAATCATAAATAAATTAAAATTTAACAAATAATAAAAATAATGGTCATTTTATTTCATACACAATCAGTTATAAAAAAAATACTTGTATTTAACCTGGTTTTAAATCGCAAAACTTTAAAAAAAAATATATGAAATTGTTGTGCTCTAATATTAATTTTTAATAATAAAATAACAAAAGTTTAGTTTGACTTTATTTTATTGTTTATTGAGGTGAATTTAAAAAATCATGGAAATTTATAATCATGGGAAAAGTCCTTAAAATATATGTTTTAACAGCGACACAAAACCTAATACTTAATGCCTTTAAATGATTAGATAAGGCTGATTGCTATTTCGTATTTTTCACACACGCCTTTTTTAAAAAATTAATAATTCATTGTTTCACATTCACGAGGGAATGACTTCACAATGCATTAGTTAATGAACGTTTGCTTGGAGAGTATTCTACTAGTGGTATGAAATAATTTTTGTTTCAATATATTTGAAATCTATAGATACAATAGAAGATAAAAATAAATAAAATATGCTTATTTTCGAGAAAAGTATTTTTATGATATTCATTATTTTCTTTAAAAAAATTTTCTCTTTATTTTATTTAAAATATTTGTTAAAGGCAGGAGTGGGGAACCGGTGGCCAGAGGGCCAAATGCGGCCCATGTGCACATAAACTGTGGCTAGCGAACATGTTTAAAATTTATATGGTGGCCGGCCCTTAAGAAGTGACAGGCAACCAAACTAAGAAAAATAGTATATTCATTTGTCTTGTATTCGAACTAAGATATAAAGCAACACCATAAAATAGTCTATAAAAAATCATAACGAAAAAAGTTACGTTATGAAAAACAAAAATATATTATTCATCAAAAAACTTTGTGATATAATTTTAAATTATCCCGATTAAATTAATTACCGATATTGATTATTGAGGGTCAAAGCACGTCTCAATGGCCATTTCACTACCGCTTACCTAGCTCTTCAGAAAACTTCTGACAAGTATATTTAATAAACTAACTGCTAAGTAAGCGGTAGTGAAATGGCCACCGAGACATGCTTTGACCCTCAATAATCAATATCGGTATTAATTTAATCGTGATAATTAAAAAAAATAGCACAAAGTTTTTTTTTTTTGAAGATTAAGTAATTTAACAATATTCCCGTGTTCTTAATAATATATTAATATTTTATTTGCTTTACATCAAGAAACGGAAAAAAGAATTAATGGATTATAGCAGTAAAAATGATATTTTGATGTATTTTTCTATTCCATTGTGACCAAAATTCCCAAAAATTACAAGTTCGTATTAATCGAAATACAAGAAAAATGGATCTTAAAATGAAACTTGTGAAATTATCAAAAATTGAATTCTACAAAAATTTATATATTAATAACGTAAAAAAATGATTTCATTGTTTGGGAGCACATATTAATGGGAATAATTTTTTTCGAAAATTACTTTTTTACATAAGTACCAAATACACAAATAAGTAGTGACAGGTGTCTCATTAATACAATTATGCAACTTATTACTAATTTTTTGTAATATTATAGCGCAGTAATAAAAAGTAGTATAATTATGTTATAAGAAATATTTTATTTCTTTTCAACTTCTAAAACTTTTCTCCACCATTTTCTGAAAATATAGTTTTCATTTACCTACAAAACCAACGTTAATGGCCCGCTTAAGTTTGGTTGTTTTCAATTTTGGCCCTCATTACGAAAAGATTGCCCATCCGTGATTAAAGGGAAGAATTGCTTGAGAAAAAAAACATTTTTCTCCATAACACCCAAACTGCTTCCAGGTTTTAGGAATGACAACTTGAAATCAATCGAACATATTCCAAATATGATTCCGATTGAATTTTAAAAACTTAAATAAGACTACCGGTGAATTGAGGGCACAAAAAAAACAATTGATTTTGGTATCGATATTAATAAAATTTTAGACGCAAATAGAACCTTATCTAGAGGGCGCAATAGTCTATGTGTGTTTCTTTTTAAATTTGGAAACAAGAGGACTGATTTGTTTTAATAAAATTTGAAACAAAGGTAGATCCTCAACTCAGGTTGCGAAGATTCTTTATATGTATCAACAAGGGAACTTTTCTATTTAGAGCCAATTTACACTATGAAATTTTTCGTGAAATAAGCATAAAATTTTTGTTTGGTGGTGAAGCAAGAGGGGTAAGCGGTATATCACGGGTTGAATTTTGAGGGCAGGTTATTGTTGCTTATGTTTTGTTTAAAATAGCGCATATCGCTGAAACTTTAAAAGAAAATTGAAGAAAATTGCATCAAAAAATTGCATGGTATAAATTGAATTTTTCATATTTTAGTATTTCTTTCTATATATTTATGTAATTAATTTGAAGCATATATTTTTCTATAAATGCAATTATTTATTAATATAACAGATTCACAATGAATTGTTTACACACTGAATTCGACTGAATTCTCGTTTGGTGGAAGAAAGTCATTAGCTTAGCTTAAATATTGATAGTTTGTATTTATTAAATATCGGAAAAAAGTGTAATTACAAAATGTAAACGGAAACTATTTTTACATAAACTTATTTCTTCTTTAGGTCTGTATAAATTTTTATTTAAATGTAGAATATTCCACTTTATATAATAAAAAATAAATTTTTTTTTAATCATATATTAAAAATGCATAATTTTATTTCAACTTAGCTATTAATAATTGCTTATTTTCTGTTTGCTTATCAAACTTGTAAATATTATTAAGATTAACAGCAGTTAAATAGATAGAAAATATAGAAATATTTCAAATAATTTTTAACAATTGAGTGGCAATTAAAGTAGTGACAGATTGGCGTCTCCTCTGGCGATGACTCTACTGCCTATAGACACAAATAAAAATTACCCACAACAACAACAACAACTATGTTTGAAATTTTGAAGCGTATTAATGACATGTTAACAGCAAATAGATACTTAAATGTTGCCAAGCTACAACAGCATGAAACTGGTGGTATTTAATATTTTTCTTACAAACACTACAACTGAAGCATTTCTGTTAAGACAAACAAAATAACAGAAACTACGTTGGGCGTTAAATTTTTAAGCAAGAAAAAAAAAACTAAAATAAAAAATACAACATTAATATAAGGACTGGGAATAGTTAAACTAGCAGGACATTATATTATTTCAATATATCGTCATTTATAGAATTAATATTGTTATGCCAGTGTGATTCGAAGACTTTTAAAAGCATTCGGATTTCAAGAACGCAATTTTGTTTTTAAAAAATAACAGATAATCAAAATATACAATTTAGTTTTTTCTTCATTGCCAGCTTTATTGGCAAATATTAATTTTTTGCTGTTCCACAACACATCAAACTACATAACTGAGTAATTTCTTTTTGCATAAACCTAACAATGTTTGATTGGCGGCTTGACAAAGTTGGCAACGTCTTCAGCGCAAAAAAAAAAAACGTTTGTGTCAAGTTTAATAAAATTAAAAATAAACTTTTAATAAAAATAATTATGGAATAGAAAACGGATATAAGATTAGATAAAAATAACCCATTTTTTACCGAAAATAGTTTGCTTTTCGCACTTAACCTCAAAAACAAAAACAAAAAAAAAAAAAAAAACGAAAACAGCATATTTTCTATAGAAATTAATTTAATTTTAAAGAAGCTTTTAAAGTAGTGTGTTTTGAGCATAATTTATAATTTTTAGGTAGACTTTTTACCTGCTTTTTAAGAAGAGCAATTTTTGTAGAAAGTCCTTTAAGAATCCAGTGGAGTGGAGAAACGCACTGATCACTGTTCACGATGTGAAAATCTTATAAGTTCGTAAAAATTTTAAAAAGTACACATAGTAATACCCAATCAGTGGTACAGAAGGAACAGCCGAAATAACAACAAGTTTATAATTTGAATTTAGAAATTAAAGGATGTTCTCTTAATTTATGCAATTTGACGTATATGGCCGTATCTTTTGAACCGTTAAATACAAGCACTTGAAAATTAGACAGAATTTCCACAACTTTTTTTTGGCATTAGAAGAAGTATAAATATTTTAAATTATAATTTAAAGGGGTTTACAATAGTTTATATAACCTGATGTAAGTGGCCAAACTGTTGAACCGTTATAGATGGTTGAAATTTACAACGAACCTGATTGCTAAGTCTACTACAATATTAAGTATAAAATTTAAATTTGGAAACTAAAGGGTTCCCATATAGTTGCTGTAATTTGATGTATATTGCGAAACTGTTGAAAAGTTGTACAAGTATACAGTTCGGAGATGGAATATAAGGGCGTCCCAATAATTAATGTAATTTCATGTATGTGGCCATTCTTTTATAGAGCAATAAATGAAATTTGTTTTAGATTCGGTTTTTTGCAAGAATTATTTTGACTGAAGTCAGTCCTTACATTTGTATGTACAAGTGAATAAGCCTGAGCGGGTTTTAGATTTTATTATAAATAAATACTAACAAATTTAATAATATTTGCAACAATTGTTTGTAAAACTGCCCAAAATGAAGTTTTTGTTTTGTTTAACAAAAAAACAAAAATCTTTAAAAAATCCAAACTCTTGTTGCACTCAAACGAGTATGACTAAAATTAACCACTTTTAACAAAAAAGCTTTTTTGTTGTTGCTCTCGTGTGCATAGTTTACAAATAATAGCGGAGTCAATGGAAAATTACTTTCAATTTTTTTTAATCTGTTTTTTAAATTAAACTGCATTCAAACTTTATGCTTTTGAAACTTCCTTGGTATTGGTAAGAGTGTATTAAGTCAGGAACTGGTTTATTTTTTTTAACTATGTTTCGATTAAACATGCAAACCCAAAGACCTGAATACCATTTGCCAGTTTTTCCAGTTGCATTTTTGTAAAAGGAAGTTGAAATTTAAATGACTCATAAAACAATTAGGAATATTCCAATAGTTTTTGTTTTTAAAAGTGACTTGTAACAGTTGAAGGACTTTAAACAGTTTTTCTTACATTTGTAAACTGAAAGTTTGCTTACCTTGTTGAGGTCATTTACTTTACTTTTAACATGAAAGTTTTAATATTGTTTAATGCCAATTTTATTTTTTTTTTAATTTTTTTTGCATGTGAGATATATTTGTTTAACTCATTAACATCAATAACATCCTCATGTCTGTTTGCTGTATGCATTTAAAAGCAAATATTTAAAAATGTTTCTACAAGAGTTTCAATAGTTAAGGTTAGGTGAAGGTATTAAACAGTGTAAATTTTTAGTTGTTAATTTAACAGACGAAAGTTAAGTTTAGTTATTAAAATTGAAAAGAAAAAAAATTGTTTAACTGAAGAAAAATGTGAAAATAATTCCATTAAATTTTTAAAAATTTTCAGTTAAATTAAGTCAGTGACGTACACTGTCGTTGTCGCCACCGGAAGAAATGTTTTCGTAGCAGTAATAATTTAGCTAGCTAATCAGTCTTTGAATCATGATCATGAAACCGAACAAGAACAATTCTAGTTCAGTTTTGTCCAAAAAGTTTAGTAAAAAGAAAGGAAAAAAAAATTATTGCGCAAAAAAAATTTTTTTGTTTTGTTAAATTTTGTTCTATTTTTCCGTCTTTACTTTTTTATGGCTGATACTTTTATTATACGAAGTATAAACTTAAGTTTTTCAAGTTGAAATTTGATCATATACAAAACACAAAAAAGGAAATATTGAAAATGGTGGGAAAAAACTGCTACCGCGTTTAAATACTTCATTTTGAAGAATTATCGATCTGTTTAGTGTTGTCAAAATACACATTTAGTCACACAACGATATCTGCCATTAAGGGGCAGTTTAGACGGTAAGACTTAACGTACGTAAAATCTTAGAGAAAATAAAATGAAAACCAATCCGTATGAAAAACTAGAGATTAAAAATCGTATGATTTTTTTTCTTACGTTTACAACATTAATATGAAAAACGCAACCCTGATCAAATGAAGTAGAATAGTTTTTGAAAAATTTCAAAAAATAAAGAGACCCGTACGAAGGTCAAATTTCCATCCGTATTTTCTCTCAGTTTCATTCATATTATGTTTGGACGATACTACTTGTACTCTTCTTCATAAAACTTTGAGATGTCGTATTAATTGTAGTACAATGTAGACCGCCCTTAAATGCTATAAGAGTTTCAAAGCTTCATTTTCGAACGACGCCATCTGTTATCGATTTAATGGACAATTATCTAAAAAATACACCCGAAATAGAATTAATAAAATTACCAAATAAGCAGCGATGCCAATCAGTTCTATTAGCGCTTTTTTTAGCTCCTTTTCGAAAAAACAGCTACCATAGCGCTTTTTATTCTTACGCTTTGTTTGTTTGGTACTTTTTGATGCGTGGCGTACATTATAATGTACGTCGAATGTATCAACTCGTCACTGGTGAAATTTTAGCATACATTCAATTAATTTACAGTTACAGGTTCGTTGTGATATTGTTTTCTAAATTCTAAAGAGGCTGTAAAATTTCAAGACATCTTTAGATCAGTTTTATATATTTTGTCTAGTCATTGTCGACGTAGCCGCTTATATGTGAAAGTTTATTTTCAAATTTATAAACCAAAAATGGATTTTCTCGCTTATTTTGTTGATGAATTTTTAAATAATTATTTTCTTTATGTGTATAAAGAATCTTAATAACAATAAAAAAAAATTAAATAAAGTGAAAAAGTTTTCAGATTGAAGCAAACTTTACATTAAAATGTACTTTTGCAAAACCGACTTTAGAATAAAAATTTGTTCCCATAATTTTTTACACATGTTTTTTTTAGCCTTTTTAAACTATAAAACCATATATAGAAATTTCCAAGTGCATTTTCGTGCACAGTAACCATATAATTTTTGAAAGTTAACAAAAAATGTTTATTGTGACTAAAGTGTTGGTGAAAACAACTATAATTGGTTCTCCGCAACTATACATCGTTACAAAGAACACAACATGGTTATTGCGACCATATCACAACCATAATTGTTTCTGCGTGTACCCTTTTGTACTCAGTTTTTTGAGTATCATTATCACATTAAATTTCTATGAATTAGCATACTTTGTTTAGTAAATACGCCTTTGGTTACTCTATTCTTTGCCACCAAGTATTGTGAGTAATTGTAATATTGTTTTTTAATATACCAATGAAAAATTTAGAATATATAAATTTTGAATTGGGTGGCATCATTGAAGAAATAAAATTTAAGTATATAGAGCATTTTTCCGAAAACAAAATTAAAAACGGAAAGGCCTTAATTCATATAGATTATTACTGACAATGTCTGTTGTTCAAAATTCACTAAAAATTTAGAAAACTGGAATAAATTTTAAAGACACATTTTTCTAAATTTTTAGTGCTAAAAATTTTTCATTTACAAAAAAAAAAAAAAATGTGCAGACAACTGTTTTAGTACCATTATACCGGTAAAATAGGGTGCTTTCACACTTTTATCTCTATTTTCTCTACTCTCTATTTTCTTTACGAAAAAAAGCATTCTATTTTGGAACCAAGGTTTTAAGGGACCTCTTCTCGAAATTCTGTTTAAACCCATTCAGTAGTTTAAACGTGATGCGAACACAGACAGACAGATTGTAAAAATTCCAAAATCTATTACTATCTATACCAACATCAAAATATTCCGAAGGTATTTCATGTACAGAAATGACCCCGTTACAGTTTTATTATATGTATCGGCTATGCCGAATTTTATATACCCTTCACTATTAATGCAAATCTTGTTTAGAGAAATAACTCCATTAAAAAAAAGTATTGGCGTGACAGAGACTTAAAAAAAGGAAATAAATAAGTAAAAAAATTTCATCGGCTCTTAAAAGGTAAAGCATTTTTAAAGAATTTTAGTATTTCCAGAAAGATCTCTTCAAAAGCTTTTAAATGATACCCACATTGATATGGTGTAGAATCGTGCTTTTCTTAAAAAAGTTCAGAAAACCATAACTCGGAAAATATGGGCGAGTGCCAAAAATTTTCACTTGATCCGTCTGTCCGTCAGTGTTAGTCCGCGTTTGCCTTTGCAAACTTGATTTCAACAAAAATTTAAATATTTACATATTGGAAATCTGCAAGATCGGTCCAGGTCCATAGACGCAGCGAGCAAAACACCACGCCAAAAAACAAATATGTATATGGGGTAAATTAAAAAATAAGAAAAAACATCAAGTGAAAAAATTGGAGCTCGCCTATATTTTCCAAGTTAGGGGCCTCTGAAATTTACCAATTTTTTAAAATATCAATATGGGTATCATTTAAAAGCTTTTGATGAGATCCTTAAGGAAATACTAATAGATTTTAAAAATGCGTAACCCATTAAGAGCCGATGAATTTTTTATGTAAAATTATGTATATGTAGTACTTAATTTGTTTCTTATTTATTAACTCTCTGCTTTTTTGATTGAAGTTGCTTCACTAAATTAGATTTACATGCTCGTATATGGTGAATAATACATAAAATTCGGCATAGCCGATTATAGCACTCTTACTTGATTCAAACTAAAATTCCTCTTTTTTTCAATTAAAACCTTTTAAAAACATAAGACGAACATTTTTGTTATATTTGTTATGACATCGATAGTAAAAAGTTAAATGCTTAATATTTTATCGTTTAAATGTCGCAATCTTTACATGTGTTCATTACACAAAATCACCTTAATAACAGTTGATTGGCTACTGTAGACATTTCCAAGAATAAATATGAAATATAAAAATTTTTATTATCTTTTTAAAAGCAGAATAGCTAAATGACACAACTAATTGCTTAGCAATACAAAACAGTTAATTTCTGAAACACATGCACTTCAATACTTGGGATATTTTTTCTAAGTAAAAACACTCAATGGATAAATCTGATGACATTTAGCTCGAAACTAATGCCATTTAAAGTCCTGTTGATAATGCCAATAATTTTCTTCATTTTATTATTCAAATTATGAAGAGTTATTCGAATTTTAAAACAAAATTTATTAAAAAAAAACTTACCTTTCCATTTGAGAGTGGAATCTGTAGGACGTCTAGTTCCTGATTTGAGCCAGGCACTGGTACAGCGGTAACAAAAGCGAGGGCAGTGCAGAGGCAGGCAAATGTTATAAAATATGGCCTCATTTTGAATGCAGTTGTGTATGTGTGTGCGTGAGAGTTTTAAAAATATTTCAAGTTTTTAAAACTTTTGCCTTTTTGAAACCAACAATATGTTGATGAGGTTTTCTCAAACAAACAAAAACGTTGACTTAACTAAACTGCAAATATAATAAACAAAAAGAATATAAGCATTTATGTTTTTATAAAAATAATCAACAAGAAACTAATAAGAAATTTCGTTTATTCAATAATTCTTGTTATCAAAATTTTAAATAAAATCAATTCGATATGAAGAATATCTTAACATTTCTTAAATTTTATTGAAATTCTTTAAGAAAATATTTGATATTTCTAAAATCTGTATAAAATTCAGCTTGAACTTAAGTTAGCAATTTTAAAAATTAATATATTTAAAAAAGAAGATGCATTAATCAATTTCTATTAGATTTTTATCGTTGTATTAAACTTTAGCCAGGGCCAGTTTCCTGATTATTCATTTCGCTGTTGTTTTTTCTTCATTAGGAACAAAATCATTAATAAATATTTTAATATGTTGATTTTTTTAAATTAAAATAAATGCATAGAAAATATATTTGCATTTTGAAGTTTATTTATTGTTTTAAAGCCATTTTTGTTTAAAAAATTTTTTAAAATAGAGTTTAGCATAATTAAAGATTCGATATAAATAAATAATTGCAAAATAAAACATAAAAATAATAAAGTCATTTGCATATAAATTAAATATCCTTAATATAATATTTTATACGAGGGGAGTCTTCACAAAACCATAGTTAAAACACATTTCTTTGGGTGAATTATTTGTTTTATATCGACAATTTTGACCAGGATTTATCCGATGATTTGTCAAAAGTAAAATACCAACAAGTACTCAAAAAAAAAAACGTCTGTTGCAAGGACGTCTTTTTATATTTTTTTAATTAAAAAAAAAAAAAAAATTACAAAATTATGCAAAATTTGATCATTGAATAATAATTATTCAAATAATTTTATATTGCAAATTTGATTGTGTACTGACGTGAGTACTGTAAACAGATAGAGAATTAGTTTTTTGCGAGCAATGGGGCGCTGAACTCTTAACATAGAACATTACTACTGTTTATTTGGTTTGTTATAGCGTGAATATCGACGTAGCTTTTCCAGACTTTTGTCTATAAAGCTCCTTAAAATTAAGCTATTACTGCAGTAAATAACAAACCTAGCAGGTCTGTTAAGCCAGAATAAGAAATCATCGTTTCCGAACCATATGTGTTGCGAGCAACAATTCAAAATGCAATAAAATAAGCACAATGTAAATCATTTTTGGAGGCCTTTATTTCAACGATTTAATTTTTAAAATCTTCAATTAAACTTTTTGTGAAAGCATATAGTAAAGCTATAGTATGATCATTGTATGATTGTGGAATTAATTATTTTTGGCGGCAGGACTTCCCAACTAGATTATCAACCTAATGATTTCAAAAAGGCTAGATGCCGCATGGATACTTTTATAATCAATTGCTGAGAATTGATTACATTAATTAATGTAGAAAATAATGATGATCATTAATACGTATTCTAAGGTATAATTTTTTAAGTGAAAGAACTAGTTCAAGTACTACATCCTTTTTTGCGAACTATTGCTCGGTTGGTTTGGACTGAATAATTTTTGCTAAAATTCCAACCAATCAAATTTTCATAATTATCTACAAATAATATATTATTAAATTTAATTTATTTCTTGGATTTCTGTTTACGTTGATTTACTTTTCCTTCAAAAATAAATATAGTGTGTTAAGTTTGCTTTTATTAAATTAATGTATGACTTAAAGAAACAACTAAAGTTTCTTTTTGAAAATATTATTTTGCCCTTGTCTAAATGATTTTCTATCGATTCAGTGATTTGTATGCATGCTATCGGTTAGCTAAGTGTAAAAATATTGTATAGAAATTTCTCGCCAACAAAAAGAGAAGTCAATAAGTAAATAAATAAAATGATGTGGAAAAATTAAAGGCAAGTGTGGTATTTTGCCACTACCACGAAGGACATGGACCGATCTTGCTGATTTTTAATAGCGTATTTAAATTTTCTCTAGCTCATTTTCATCACTCAATCGACATCGCTATGCTTAAGAACTCGGAAATGGATATTGTAGAAATAACAAGCGGAATGACAAACTTAGATATACCCTTTTTCCACTTTTTGTAGTGAAGGGTCTAAAAGCAAAACAAAAAATAAACAAAGAATCAAAAGTGAATGAAAAAAGGGGCAGAGCAGAAAAAAGTCAAAAAAGTTTTAAGGTTTTTTTTACATTAAAATAATATTATAATTATTTTATGCAGGATAATCGCAAAATGTCTTTAAATATACATTTTGTTTAAATAAAATAAGAAAAGTAGCTAATACATAGAAAAAAATGTGTTTTTTTCACATGCACAATAAATCTAATAGAAACTTCATGGCAATTTTATAAAAGGACAAAAAACAAATAAATATTAATAATAATAAAATTTGCATTCAAAACTTCATAAAACTAATAAGACCTTAAAAAAAGCACGTACGAAAAATTAAAAAATTAAACAAAAATGTTTTATTGCACCAATAATTAAATCTGCTCACATCTACATTAGGTTCCAGGGTCCGTTGTAAAAAATTTGTACACTAAGCAACTACAATTCGCGACTTTTTTTTTTACAGAATTCACACAAATTGAGAGGAAAAAATTGTTTTAACGAGAATCGTTAAAATTGATTTTAGAGTTTTCCTCGTTTTATTTTATATTTTTATTTTAATACGTTTAAATGAATATTCTTAAACAGAAAACTTTATGGTATTTTTGTAAGGCATTTTAAAGTAAAAATTTTAGGAGTCTGAGGGTTAAATATTGAGGTCGCCTGGTGGCTCTCCCCTTAATGCTGTAGTGTCCTAATTCGAAACTTATACTTGACTGCATTTAATCTCTAACCGGCGCAATCTTTTAGTTTCTTTTTTAGTAACTGCAAGTAATTAAGTCCTTTTTTTGTCTAAATTCCCTACTGTGAAATGATTTCATCGAATTTATTAAAGCAACAAACGAAAGCATAAAAGTAGATCAATAAATAAAACTTAAAGTCCTACAAATATCAGTGAATTTTTACTTTCATTCAATGTCACAAATTTTTTTAAAGAAAATTTCGTAACTAAAATTTGGATTTGTTCGTGATAACAAGAATTTTTTTTCTAATTTATTTGTTAATATACAAATTTTATTCAATTTCTTTACAGCCCGATTCTGTGAATTCCGAAAATTTGTTATCAAGATGTTTTGTCAAAATTTTTATCAACCAAAAGTTCGGTTGGTATTCTGTAGCAACATTGATAAATAAAAAGTTTTGAAATTTACCAGTGTGGTGAATTTCTAGCGATAGCTGATTTTGATTATTGTTATCCAATTATTGGCAAAAGGAAAAATATGGATACACGATTTTTATAAATTGCATTAAATAATTGGCTGTAAAGTATATTAATAAACATATAAATTTTTATAATTCATAAACCCGTAAAGGAAACAGAAATATAATCGGCTGCAAATCTGCACTTAATTACCGAGCAAGAACACGACTCAGGCGAAAATTTTTTGTATATTCTTTCTCCAACAAAAATAATCATACCACGACCCCTCTTCCAAGCAAGTTTTTTATTTGATTGATATGGAAAATAAAACAGATATTCTTCTATCTATTGGACCTTATAAATCAGAACTTATTTATCGTTCAAATATTTTTATTTGGCGTATTTTTCCTCTTCCCCCTTACCTGATTCGGTCCTTTTTTAAACAAGCATACCCTTTTCGAACTTTTAAGTAAAAATCTGTCTCTGTTTTATTTTTTTTTAATTCGGTGCAGTCGTATATGCGTGTTTTAGTCATAACTCACGAATGCGTCGACCGATTTCGTGCAATCTTAGATAAACCATCTACATGACCATACGAACAAACCCTAAAAATTTAATAGAATTTGGTTTGACTAATCATGAGTTATAAAGTCACAACACACTTGCAACAGTTTTTTATATATATAGATTTTTAATTATCTGTTGTTATAATTTTCGGTAATAACCGTCGTCACTGGCTGTGTACTTTGGATGTTCGGCGAGCGCTTTCGATGTGATAACATCATTTTCAAGCCGCGTTTTTATTAAAACTGAAGAGATAGTGTTAAGAATAAAAGGTGGTGGGTTTAGGTAATTTTTGTCCTTTTAAATAATATTATGCAGGCAGATTCCCTGATATCTGTCTTGTATATTAGGGTAAATAGTTAATATTTGGATCTTTTATTATTGGATAGATAAGTGTGACCGTCTGTGGGTGTTTTTCGTTTGTAAGAGTGTTTTAGTAATTTTAGTGGTGTAAAAATCGTGTCAGAGGTTGTGTTTACCTGTTCGTTAATAATGTCTCTGTTAAACGTTCGTGTTTTGTAAATTTCCATGTTTTCAAGAATGTCTAGTCTTCGTCCCTTTTTACTTGGGTGTAATACTGTCATACATTCATCTATTTCCCTTCGTTCGTGTTCATGTGTGTTAAGGTGTATTGCGAAATTGGAGTCTTCCCTTTTCCTTTTGTATGATCGTATGTGTTCTGTAAACCTTGTTTTTAATGTTCGTCCAGTTTGTCCGATGTATGTATGGTTGCAAGTACAAGTAAGTCTGTATACTCCGCTGGTGCTAAATTTATCTGTTGTTTCTATTGATGTCTTGAGATTGTTACGTAGAGTGTTGCTCGTTTTTAATGTTGTGTGTAAACCTTCTTTTCGGAAAAGGTTGGTTAATCTATATATTTCTGGTCCTGTGTAAGTAAAGATGTGTCGTCGTGTTGTGTCTATTGTTTCCTTGTCTTCTTTCTTCTTGTTTTTGTTGTTGTATTGTCTGAGTAGTTTGTCGATGGTTGTGTGGTTGTAACCGTTATTTTTAGCTATAGTGTAAATTGTATCGAGTTCTTTGTTGTATTTATCTGGAGCGAGTGGGACTATTTTAAGTCTGTGAATCATGTGTCTAAACGCTGCGAGTTTATGTTGAGTAGGATGGTTTGAGGAGCTGTGGATAGTTGTGTCTGTCATGGTTGGTTTTCTATAAATGTCAAAGTTTAAGGTATCAATTCCTCGTATTATTGATAAATAATACTTAATAATAATATTTAATCAAGCAAAATATTTAATAAGAGCTTTTTTTGGACCGATGGAACTTTCGAAAGGTCATATTGTGCTTTTGTGATCAGTAAAGTCTTACAAATTAACATGAGTGGCACTTGGACAATGCGGCCAAATTATACAGTTTTATTTCGACCATCATTCCATCATTTATTGATGAGGCTGATTTTTGGCTTAACTAGATTGTTAGTTGCCACATATGGAGTGAAACCAATCTAAAATAAACCCTATGGACTCTAATTGATTCAGAAAAATTCACCTTTTGTTGTGGTTACCACAGTAGTGGCAACATTTTCATTTTTTTATAATAAAGATAGAGCTCTTATTACGTTCGATGGAGATCTCTATGGCATCATGATCAATTATATTTTTTTGAAAATATGGCTGACATTGATCCGAATGACATGTAGTTTTAACATGATGGTGCTAAGTGTCACACAGCAACTGTAATCATCGACTTATTGAAATTAAAGTTTGAAAAATCATTTCGTGCGATTATGCAACGTTTGCTTTCTTCCTTGAAGTTCCTGGCTTATGTTGATAAACCAGTAAATATGATAACTTGGAGTTATGACATCATACAGCCAGCAATGCTTGTTCTTTCGAGTAAAATTTTTTTTTTATAAAATTATTTTTCTGTGTTATTTTTTACAATTTAAAAATCTGTCGTGCAATTATGCAACTTCTGCTTTCTTTCTTTGAGGCCACATGAAGTTCCTGACTTATGTTGATAAACCAGCAAATATGATAACTTGGAGACCTAGAATTGTTCCTGTTATCACATCATACAGCCAGCATAGCTTGTTCTTTCGAGTAAAATTTTTTTTTATAAAAATTATTTTCTTGTGTTTTTTTTTACAATTTAAAAATCTGTTGTGCCTTAAAGAAACACCTCTAATATTACAAAACACGGTGCAAACATGATTATTTCATAATAATCAATATCAAACTAAAGCCGCATCTGTAATGATGAGAAGAAAAAGTGTGAGATGGTAAAAATTACATTTCTTGCAAAAGTAAATGCTTGTGATTATAAACAAAGAACGAAGAGACAACAGCTTTTAAGGCAGTGTGTGAACTTTTTTCTAACAAATCGTGCTTGATAGTGAAATGTTTAATATATTGTTTTTACTTTAATAGAGGATGTTTGATGGATGGCAGCGTACACTGCCTGAAGTCTATGGAAATAAAAATAAAAATGAAAAATATTGTTGCTCAGAAATTACATTACATTCTGCTGGTATTTCAATTTTTATTTTCTGTTTCCTTTAAAAATACTTTGAAATCATTTTATTTTTGCAATAATAATAAAAATAAATTTGACACTACGAACGTGAGCCTGACTTAAAATTGTTTATTTGTTTTTATACTAAAATAGCTCAACCTAAAATAATAATAATAATGAAATAAGTTCATAAAAAAGATAATAATAATGAACTGTGAAACAAAGCAAGTGTAAGTTTTGACTCCAAAAAAGTAACGTTCAACACAATAACAACTACTACAACAACTAGGAAAAAAAGCGTTTGGTAACAGTTTAATAACAAAGCATTGCAAACAAGTAATGTAAAAAATTAATAATAATAATAATAAAAATATAAATAAAAAACAATGTTGGGGAATATTGAAAAAAAAAAACAATAGTCTTTGAAACGTCTTGCTGCCGGCCATGCGTTTCACACTCATGTGTTGATATTTTGTAGCTCTTTGTTACCGGCATCTCATACAAATATGTGTTTAAGAAACGGACATAAATGCAGGCAGACCGACAAAACATCATACACATTGCAGACTTAAATCCATTTATTTAGATTTGCTCATAGATCTTTCATTTTGTTGGCTCTAATGTTTGTTTGTCAGCATTTTTGCTGTAATTTTTTTCTTCTTGTTTTCTATTTTTTCTTTCAACTCCAACAGAAAGTGATATTATGTCATCTGGAATTGGTAAAGTGTGGTTGTGTGATTGCGTTCACATTTATTTAAATATTTTTTACATTTATCACGAGTGTGTCCCATATTTAAAACGAGTTTTGTTTATTTTTTGCTATACAACAACAACAAAAAAGTAACAACTGCTTTTAACTTAGTTATTTAATGGGTTTTTGTTGTTATAATTTATTTGAAGACTCAAAGGCTTGCAAAACCTTTAAACTTTATTTGACATGTTGACCTGACATTCAAATTAAAGGGTCTTTTCGTTTAATGTTTGAAAAATTATGTTGAAATTTGTAAAATAATTTTTAATTTTTTTGGCTAAAAATTTATGTGAATTGAAAATATGTTTTAAATTGCGTTTGTGTCTTAAGTCTTTTGATTAATAAATTAATGGGATCGATTTTTAAGTAAATTCTTAAAATATTAACATTCTATTGTTGTTCTGCAAAATGTGTTAAAAAAACCAAAAATGAATTAAAATTTAAATTCAATAAAAAATACTCTTCAGCATTCAGTTTATTTTTCTGACAACAAATGACAATATTGTGTAATACACATTTTAATGCGGGGCATTCCAAATTTTTATTTTTTTGTTGACTTTTATAGAAGTTGTGGTGAGAAAGATATTATTATCTGCCGAGTAGTTAAAAAACTATTCGCCTATATAAAATCACATAATGCTAGGACCTGTAACGGACGACAAATTTCGTCCAACACGACTAATACGTCATGTAAATTCGTCCTATGAAACACAATAACGACGAAAAAACAAAGCTGTTATAAATTTTGCAGCTGTTTACTTTTTGTGAGCTGCTAAGGTGGCCATTAAAAACATAATATATCAAAAGTCAAACTTTAACAAAAATAAAATAAAAAATATTTTTATATTTAACTAAAATTATGTACACTTTCTATTAATGCTGCAAAATAAAAATACATAATTTTTTTTAAATCACTTTATATACCAAAATACTTCGACTCTAAAGTTAAAGAGGTCACATTATACTGATTTGTTCGTCGTTCGCCGGGGTAAGAAATGGATATTATTCTATTGCAAAGTTCGCGTCTGCGTATAACGAATTTCGTCCGACGTCATATTTGTGTTCATGTTCGTATACACAAATGTGTTTTATTTTTGACGACAAATATTCGCAATCAAAAATTCGTCGTTCGTCCCAGTTGTGTTCCTAGCATAAGGCTTTGGATATTTTTTTAAAAGTTAGAAAATTTTAAAATAATAGAATTACTTGTTCCTTGAAATAATAGAACTATTATTTGGCTAAACAATATTCAAATTAATTCAATCTATCGAATTATTAATTAAATCTTAGCGTTGGATAATACTGAATTTCTATATTAAATTATATTTAATATTATTTGAGACAATTTTGTATTTTGTATTATATTTATATTATTTTATTATTTTCTATTTAATTAAGCTTTGGGTCCTTATATTTTTTATTAATATTTTATTTCAATATTTCGGTACTTTCTGCGTACCTTCTTCAGGAAACAAAATTAATATTGATATTGAATCAAAATAACAAAATTAATTAACAATTGAAGAAGGTACGCAGAAAGTACCGAAATATTGAAATAAAATATTAATAAAAAAAATATGGACCCAAAGCTTAATAAAATAGAAAATAATTTAATAAAAAAGGGTCAAATAATCATTATTAAATTTATATTATTTTATAATTCTATGCAATAAATAAAAATATATTTTAACTGCCGTATTCATAGAAAATAAAATTACTGTAAAATTTGTTTTATGACTAACTTTTCATACAAATTTGACCTAAAATATATTTCAAATCAATTTTAATTTTCTATGAATACGGCAGTAAATATTAAGGTGTTAAATAAATTAGTGTTTTTCAATTTAGACTTAAGTTCATTCTTATTAATTGTGATGCCAGCAGAATAGAATGTACTTTTTCGTTCGCTAGAATATTCGTCAGCATTCTTCGTATCTATCTACAAGATAGTTATCAGTTACATATTTTTTTATCTGTACAATAATTAAGAAGAAATAGAAAATTATAAATTAAATTTTTTAGTACTGTATTTTTTAAGTATTAAAATAAAAAGTTCAACATAAAGATAATTTCAAGGCGAATCAATTTTTATTTTCATCGGTAGCCTAACCGTCAAACTCCATATATAAAAAATACGTTTTCTATTTTTTTATATGCAGTTTGACATTTGGGCTAACGCTGCCACCTTATTATTTATTCGCCTTGCATAATTTAAAAATCATAAATCATAAGAGAAATTGAAGATAATTTAAGAAGCCGTTAAGTACAATTATAAAATTTTATTTTCTAACTCTAATTTGTACCAATTCTCATTTTTAAATACTCAAAGTTGCCAGATGTGAGAAAAACTTAAGGGCGACTACGTGTGTTCTTATAATTGGTAGAAGTGTTTTTTTTTTTTAAGGATGCGGCACAATACAATAATGTTATCTAATTAATTGTAGTTTCTTTTTGAAAAGTTACAGAATCGAAAAGATCAATCGCCACAGAGAAAAAGTTTTATTTTAAAAACCTCTGCGTTTGACGTTATAATTATTTCAGATCATTTCTATACAAATTTTATTGCTTTAACTGGGATTTAAGTGTTGCTTATCGCAGAAAAGCCTTTAACTTTTTTTTTTTTTGCATAATAAAATATTCATATATTTTATTTTACCAGCCACTGTTCTATTTGCATGTTTAGTGAAATAGTGTTTTGAAAAAAAGTAGTTCTGCTTTAAAGAGAAGTTTTTTTAAGATGTAAAATTTTTGAAATAATTGCACATTTTGTTCTTTATAAAGAATCTTGAAATATTTTTTCACAAAATTTCAAAAACTTCCTTAGAAGAAGTCAGGCTCTACGATAAGCAAAATAACGAAAAAGTTCACGCTGTATTAAAACAATAATTAACATTACACCAATATTCAGTAACAATAGTTTAATTTTTTTCAGATGAGCATCATTATTATTATTGCTTGCTGTCAACTTATTTTATATCTGTCTGCAGGTTAGATGTCTGTTAACAATGACATCTGATGCCATTTGCAAAAATAAATACACATTTAATTTCTGACATTTATTTTGCGCCATCCTTTATTTTGATTTTTTCTTTTTTTTTTAACTAATTAAGGCTTAACGTTGCATGTTCTTTCTGAGAGATATTAATTAACAGATGCCTAAAAAATATATTACATTGAATTCGGTTCTGTGGTTTAAAAATTTTAAGACTTCAAATTTTCTACAAACACAAATAAAACCTTTTTACGAAGCAAGCAAATAAAAAACGCATTGTATTTATATTCTCTATGAAATATTAGGGAAAAGAACGATTTCCAGATCTTTAAGAGCTTTAAGGGTGATGTTGGCTCAAAACAATAATTTTTATTTTAAATTAAGAATATAATTCTTTGGCTTTGGATTAGTTTTCCTTAAAACCTGACGTTTGATATTTTTATTAGGGATTGACACTGTGTAACGTAAAAGTATTGTCACTAGGCTTTTTTGGCTATTGCCCTTCATTGAAACGTAGACATCAGAGTTTTTTTGAAGATTTGAAACTAAACCCTTTTATACAATAAAAAAAGTTTTTACGGAAAATTAAATTTGGTTATTATTATTTTTTTATATAGAAATAATTGCTAAGATTTTACTTTGGTGGAATTAGGAGTGGTTGAGATGAATTGAACATCCTTGCACAGCCGATAACTTTTTAGGATGAAGAATAGGAGGCTTTTCTAAGTTAACACTTATTTTAAACAAAGAAAGAAAGGAAGAATGGAAGAAAAACTATTGGAATTTAATCGAGCAATACTTTTTTTCTATTTAAAACCTTAGGCTCATTCAAAAGCCAAACGCACTGAAACCAAAAGATTTCCGATGACTGTTTTTCAATTCTTAGATTATGATAGAGTGTCACAAAATGAAGTTGCTTTTGCATTAAACAGTTAAAGGCAATGAAAAGGAAATTTGTCTTGATAATCGAAATTGGAAACCGTTGTTTGTGATTCTCAGCCAACAATTAATATCGACATTAAAGCTCGAATATTTGTGGCTACGCTCTATATTTGGATTTTAAAGATTATCATCTGTTACAAAGCTACTTGGGGGTAACCTATACTAAATACCATTAATCCGTTAGAAGAGTGTATTGAAAAAAAAAACGGCCAGAATATACAATCAGATATAATTTAATAAATTCTATGCACGACAATGTTTCAATTTTCCTGATTAGTTTAAAACTTTTTGGAAAATAGTGCAAGAAAATTATGTACGGAAGTGAAATAAAAAAACCCTGATAATTTTATTAAAACGTAGATTGAACAGCGATTTAACACTTCTAGCGCAATCTTTAAATTTTATAACAACAAATAAATTTATTTATAAATTCTAATTTTATTACTTTATTGTTTATTTTATTTGTTTTAAATCAGTATTTATTTGCGACTTGGATTTTTTTGTTTTTTAACTTAATAAATATTGACCTACCATATAGAGAGAAGCCGGGCAAAGGTTACTTTATTATTTTTGTTGTTTTGTTCCATCGTTATAAAAAATCTTAATATTTAAATTCATATTAATTGTAAATAAGAGAACCGGTTGCACTACGACTAATTGAGAAATCATGTGTATTTTGATATTTTTATACAAGTAAGAGTGCTATATTCGAATATTAAACACCCTTCACCATTAATGTAAATCTTGTTTAGTTAAGTAACTTCAATCAAAACGACAAATATAAGGATGACAGAGAATTAAAAAATAAGAAAAAAAAGTTAAATAAAATATAAAATTTTACATAAAAATGTAATCGGCTCTTAATGGATTAAGCATTTTCAAAAAATTTTAGTATTTCCTGATATCTAAAAAAATATGGTGCACAGTCGTACTTTTCTATGAAAGGTTCAGAGCCCCATAACTCGGGAAATATGGGCGAGCGCCGATTTTTTCACTTGACCTTTTTTCTTATTTTTAATTCTCTATCGCCACATATATTTGATTTTTATTTATTGGAGTGACTTCATTCTTCCAAATGATATGAAAAATTTAGAGGTAGGCGTGGTGTTTTGCCCGATCATGATGATTTCCAATAGCACCTCTTTCGTCACAATGACTGATAGGTTGTTACATTTAAATAGTCTCTAGCTGATGTAGTGCCTTGGCAAAGTAAATTTCAACACTAACACGGACGGGCAGACGAATATCGCTCAATCGACTTCGCTATGCCTAAGAACTCAGAATATATACATATACTTTATGGGATCAGAAATGGATACTGTAGAATTAAAAAACGGAATGACAAACTTAGATATACACATTTTGAACTTTTTTTGGTGTAGGGTATCATAAGAAGAAGATTGACTAGAATAAAGACCTTCAGGTAGGTGCTGCTTTATTTATTAAAAAAAAAAAAAATAAAATAAACATTTAAGTATTTTTTGCCATAAAGAGATGTAAGTGAAGTTCAAATTAAAAGTTAATAATTAAATATGGCCATGGCCATGTCCATGCTACTTAAAATAAAAATGAAATAAGAAAAACTTATAAAGGAAATAAACACTTGTGTGCGGTTTCTGTATTACAAGCGAGCGACTCGTCTAGAAAATTTGTATGCAAAACACTAAATTTTTTGAGTGATTCCTATACAAATTTTCTAGACGTGTCGTTCGCTTTCAATACAGAAACCGCACATTAGAAAAGTTACATTCAAAAATATAAAGCGTACTAATTGTATTATAATTCATTTTTGAAAAATGATAGAGTAGAAGAGATAGATGGTGGCACTGTAATATGTGATATTATGAATATCCGCAATATAAAGCAGAAAATTAATGGAAATTGGCAGCTGCTGGGATGCGACCTTAAGCCACCAAAAGAAGCAGCTAAAGCGCTTACCTTTTAAGTTGAAATTTCTTATACGTGAAATCACTGAAGTTTAAAGAAATAGTACGGCTGCTAAGAGACAGAAAATCTATCAAATTAAGAACATATCGCTCATTTCGAGATAATCGCAGTTTAAGTTTTAGACTCTTTTTCACCATTGATAAAAATATCAGACTGCTTAAGTTCCTACTACAATTAGTAAAATGATTCATAATTAAAGAAAAAACCATTTAAGAAAACTTCAACAATTATATATTAAAGAGCAGGTCTTGAACAAACTAAGTGTGATATTTTAATTATGACATAATTGCTGTAAAAATATATTCGATACTGTTTCGTAAACTAAAATACGTCGTTATTTAAAAAAAGAAAAACGGAGTTTCACTTAATATTTTTCATCAACACATTCATAATTGATGTGCGAAAAGTCGATATATTTTAAAAATATCTTTTTTTTTTTCATATATACAGTCACAAAACGAAATCTGCCAATGACGATTTATCTTTACGTTATTAAGGTTACTCCACAACTAGAAATATGTCGTTCTTATTGACAAAGTTTCCAAACATGAAATGAACTAACGACTTATTCTTTTAAAACGTGGAAAGTACAATAGATATAAAGATGAAAGACACAAACGCATGAAATGGCGAACAATTCTGTATGATTAACTCCAAAATTTAAAATTTTGAGTTATGACGTTTTAGAAGTAAAAGGGCGATACGATGAAAAAAGAAAAGAAGTTTTGCACTAGAATTTTCTCTTGTACCTTTTTTTAATTTTAATAGTTTTAATAAATTTTTTTAGTCTTAAAGGGTGTTTTTTAAGACCTGTGGAATTTACGAAAGGGTTAACTGTCAAATGAACTTTTACACTGGGCTCATTTTTTGACATATATGATTAATCGTACTGGCATATGATCTAGACTTAAACAACACTATAAACGTTTTCAGATGAAGATAGAAAATCTGCCATTAATTTAATTTGTTAATTCATATCAAAGTTGAGTTCTGCGATGAGGTAAAAACTGCCGCATTTGGAGTGAATTTAATCCACAACAGATTCTACAGACTCCCATGCTGGTAGCATCATTGGATCTCATTTCTTTAAATATGAAGCCGCAGCTCACATAACGGCTACCACACCACGACTAATGATTTTTTTTAAATATGGATGGTATTGCTGCGTTGAATGGATGGTATTGATTCGACTTTTTCAAATGAAATAAGGCAATAATTTGATTTTAAGAAATGCACCAATTAACTGGCCTGATAAGCCAGCAAAAATTAACTCCTTGAAAGCAAACAGTGTTTGCTTTGCTAGTGTCCACCGCCTAGCAATGCTTGAAAATAAATTGGTCATCTTTGGGAACAATAAATGAAGAATGCTAAAAAATTCCCAACAACAAAAGTTCAATTTCAATCAAAAGACTTTTTTATTTAAAAGAAAATAATTTGCACTGATGACCTTGACTTTTGTTGTTGGGAATTTTTTAGCATTCTTCATTTATTGTTCCCATCAAAATAATACTTGACAATAAGCGCCTTACCTTAAGTAATGGAATAAGCATTTTCTTTTTGCATTATATCCTAAATATTAAACCTTAACTGCCGTATTCATAATATATTAATATAAATTTGGGATGAATTTTAGGAAAACTTTGTATGGAAAGTTTCAAAGTTATTTTTTTTATAAATATGACAGTAAGTATTTTAAAAATGAAATATAATAATTGATGAAAATAAAAGTGCTTCTAAGATCAATAAAAAAAGTGTTATAACACTGAGCTCTATGATCTTGATCATGCTCGAAAGTTTAAACAAGTAAAAGTACGTTACGACTGACTGAAGGCAAAAATAATACAACATAAATATAAATAAACAAAAAATTTATGAGCTTTTGAATCATTGAATAAACAAATTATAAACAAACTTCGAAGGCTGTATTGTGTAACAAACAGTGAGTTGCACTTTTAATTTAATTTGTTATAATACAATTGTTTATTATTGTTTTCTTAGATGATGGGAAAAATGGTTAATTACAGTTTTAGGAGTGTCAAAGTTTTAAAGCTTCTGAAAAGGCGGTATCAAATTGGCACAAATAAAGATAAAATTACCCATTTTACCGGCAATTTTTATTCGTTGAAAAATTATTAAAAAATAACCAATTTTTTTAACTGTATTTAAATTAGCATCTTGAAGCAAAAATTAAAAATACAATAATTTGTTCAGAGAGTTTAGAGTATTACAATACTTGAACAAAGTTTTGAAAACTCGGATTATTTTCCATTTCAAGCTAAGAAAAAATTTTAAAGTTTTTTAGAACTCAATTGCTCAGACTTGAAAACATTAAATATTTTTTATCATGCAATTTATTAGTGAATTTATAAATAAATTGATTGTCAATTTGTCTTGGAAATATAATGTATTTCTCTAGAATGATAATTAATAAAATAATGAATAACCTACTCATAGATTTGAGATACAATTATTTAATTAAATTATGAATTTAAAATTAAATAAATTCTTTAAAATGTTGAAATAATAACTTGAACTGATTAGTAAAGTACTTGGAAAAATAATATATAATAAAGACTTAATTTTTATATAGAAATTTATATTTAAAAAAAATTTATAAATAAATTTTGCACTAAAAATATTTGAAATAATTTTCAAAAATATTAAGTTTTCTTTCTGAAGAAGAAGATTATTTAGGCTGGAAAAAGTTTTGTTAATTTTCGCAATAAAATACCGATTTTGGCATTTTCGTTTTAATCTTTCATTGTAAAAATTTTGCTATTCCGCCTTTAAAAAATTGTATTTTTTTTATTTTTATTAAGGAAGCAGTTTGTTCAATAGAATCTTTTACTCAACAAAGTTGCACAACACCAAAAATATTTTTACAAATAAAAACCGCACACCACTAATTTTGCTTCTTTTTGGTTGCCTTAAATAATTAAATTATAGTTAATGCAACAATGGCAAGTAATTTTGCAAAATGTTTTAAAGCTTTAAATTAATAATTTTTTTTTCTTCATATCATGTCATGATTTTAAAATTCATTAAACATATAATAAATGATTTTGCAGTTTAGTTTTGGATTTAATTTATATTTTTTTTACTATAAATTTCTTGCCTTCAAACCACAAAAAAAAACATTTCTTGGCTTAAAATAGTATTTTGTTTATTTATAGATTTTTATAAATTTTCATTAAACAAGCACGTACATTTTTAGTAGTAGTTGTTGGAATATTTTTAATGTTTTTAATAGAGTATTAAAACTTTATTTAGTATCCTCCGTTTTTGGCTGAATTTGAGAGGGTTCGAAATTTCACGATATATTTTGAAAAAACAAATAAACAAAAATAAAATAAAAAAACACAAAGACTAGACGCGCTTTTGAGGATAAGAAATGTCTATGCTGTTGGAGTTGCAATTGATTACTAACGTATTTTTATCACACCACAACAGACTAAAGCTTAAACAGTTAAATTATTGATTTAAAACAAGAGTCTTAATATCGCTATTTTACTTAAAGATTTCCATGTCTACCAAAAAAAAAAAAAAAATAAAAAATCTCTATAAACATATTTATGCAAGCTTTATTATGTGCGTGTGTGACCACTTAGTGTTTTTATAGAGCGTAAGTGTAACAAAAAGGAGGTTTTAACACAATCAAAGGTAATTTGAAATTTTTAACTGCTCTCACTAAAGACTCACTGTTGAGAGAGTTTAATTTTATACTCTTTTCTTCTGGTTGCATTAATAACAAAAGCTTTTTAATTTAACTCAAAACACTCACTACAAATGAAATTGAAAGTAAAATACAAACAGACTTGAATGTTATTGACTCAAAAAGAAAAAAAAAATAAATTACAAAAACAAAGAAAAAAATCAACAGCTTAAGACTAAACACTGGTTTGTCTGACACTGCTGACACCGTTTTTACGCAAAATAGCAGAAGTAGTAGAGCAACAAAAAAAAAAAAAAAAAACCAACTAACCGATAACATCAACTGGATTTTAGTTGAATATTTTGGTAGCCAAAATTAAAAGCAGAAACTTGATTTTTGTTACCCTCACTTAACAACAACGTCCTAATCATCATCATCATCAACATCAGGCACATGCAATTTCAATATGATGTAAAATTAGCAACAATGTATTTTTTAACAAAAGCAACAACAAAAAATACAGGATAATGTCTAACGGTTTTATAGAAAAATAACCACTAACATATTTTCCGCCTTTTCAAAATTTTTATTGCTGTTGATGCAACATGATGAATTTTCTTTGTTCCTTTTTTAAAGTTGAATTCGCTGAAATATTTGCAAACTCATTGCCTTTAATTTAATTGTGTTTCTAAAGAAGAAACTAAATTACTTTCTTGATTATAAAACCTTTTTTTTTTGCAGAAACACTTGAAGACAATAATTGCCAGAGAAATCGTAAGAAAAATTGTAAACTCATTTCACAAAATGGTTGGTTATTTAATATTCGTTACTTAATCGTGTTTTTGTATTAAGCAAGTTTTATTTAATATTTTATGTTTTGCATGAACAAGAATCTAAAAATATTAATATGTTAAGAACAAGTAAGAGTGCTATATTCGGCTATATCGAATTTTATATACCCTTCAGCAATAAAAAATTTTTTTGCGGTGATAGAGAATT
Source organism: Gymnosoma rotundatum (assembly GCA_916610165.2). Lineage (NCBI taxonomy): Eukaryota > Metazoa > Arthropoda > Insecta > Diptera > Tachinidae > Gymnosoma > Gymnosoma rotundatum. The sequence goes on from OU744340.1 coordinate 80,338,798, forward strand.
AAAAAATAAGAAAAAAAAAATTACAATAAAGTGTCATCAATTCTTAATGGGTTAAGAGTTTTTAAAAATTTAGTATTTCCGTTAAGATCTCTTCCAAAGTTTCTAAATGATGCCCATATTGCTATCTTCAAAAATATGGTGCACAATCGTATTTTTCTATTTAAAGTTCAGAGGCCCTTAACTCGGAAAATATGGGCGAGTGCCAAGTTTTTCACTTGATATTTTTTTCTTATTTTTCAATTCTCTATCGCCCCATATATTTATATTTTTGATTGGAGTTACGTCACTAAACTAGATTTGTTCCTAACGGCATGAAAAAATTAGAGGCAGGCGTGGTGTTTTGCCCGCTGCCTCGATTGGCATTCCTCGATCTTGCACGTTTTCAATAGAAAAATTTTCGAAGCTATGTCTGATCAATTGGCGCTATTTAAATTTTGTCTACCTCATTTACTGTCTTGGCAAACTTGATTTCAACACTAACATGGACGGACAGACTTTATGGAATATTGTAGAAATTACAAATGGAATGACAAACTTACATGGGCGTAGCCAGGTATGGGCCTAGAGGGCCGTGACACCCACCTAATTCTATAATAATTTTTTTTTACATGCATGCAATATAAAATTATTAAAAATCCACTGAAGGTACTATTCAATTGAAGGAAATATACATAGTTATTATCAAATAGTACGAAGACATAGTTTCGCTTCTAGCGTGTGACCAGAGATTATACCACAAAAACAACAAATATTCTAATTTTAGAGAACATGTAGTTCTGTCTGTTGTTCTGTCTGTACAACACGTACGTCTCTATACGTCGTCATACTCACTGGTTTTATGTCAGTGGTGGGCACAACTAAAACTGTGCTTATGTTGATGCTTATTAGCACAAAGGCAAGCCTTTGAAATATAATGGTGCATTATATTTCCTTATTTAATATTTTACCCATTTGATGCAAAAATAACTGCTGGATACCCTGCCGAATTATAATTTTGCCGAAGATCCGCTGACCCAAAAAGGAAACTTTTTCACTGTTGGCTACAAATGTATACTCCTTGGCTTGCGTACTCCAAAAAAAATAGAAGGGATTAGTTTGTTAGTCTTGCGTTCTTTTTTCTCCAAACAACGTACAAGGGCATACAGGATCATTTTGTGCGCTATAAACAAATGCATGCTAGTAATCAATGGCATAAGCAAGCGGTAGAAGCAGCGAAATCATTTTTGACAAATACTCCATTAGACGAAATGATGGTTTTAGGTTATAAGAAAGTGATTGAGAAGAACTGTCAAATTGTTACCTCCATCACAACATGTATTTTATTTTGCGAAACACATGACATGGCTTTGCGAGGAAAAAATCACTATAGCAATACTACAGGTAGTTAGTTTCTTAATAAAGAAAATCTTATACTATAATTTTTTTTATTTAGGTATTTTCCAAGTTCTAATAAGTCTGAGAATCGATTGTGGATGTGTAGACTTTCTTTGGTATATCTCTTTTTTATAATTTTTTCTTTGTCCAATATTTTGATGTTATTAAAGTCAGCTGTGTGACCTATTTTTATTATTTGTTGTGCCAATGCAGTTGTCTCCTTTCTTTTGCTTATGTCCATTTTATGCTCAGCTATTCTTGTCGATAAGCTTTTCTTTGTTGTTCCTATGTATACTTGATTACACTTTGTTACTTCATTCCCCATGCATGGTGTTTACGAAATAAAAATAAATAAAATGGACATAAGCTGGCGAGTATTTTAAAAGACGCTGGATTATTATATCCAAATGTAAGGAAGGCGTTATTAATTTCATTGTCACAGCCGTGCACTACTGCAACTGTTGAGCGGTCATTAAGCACTTTAAGGCGAGTAAAAATATGGTTGCGCTCCACAATGACTGAAGCTCCTTTATTTATTATCAAAAAATAAGTATATATATATATATATATTGCAGGACTATGTTTGCTAAGCGTCCACCGAAAAGTGATAACCGAGAAGAAGGACGAATTTTTGAAAAAAAAATACTAGAAATTTTTTTAGAAGATCCACGCAGATTACTCCTCAAATACATCGAAATTGTAATTATCATTAAAAACCATAATCATATCCTGGCTACGCCCTTGCAAACTTAAATATACCCTTTTCCCATTTTTGTGGTGAATTGCATAACTACAAATTAAAAGACTTAAGAAGCATACGTGAAATATAGCAGAAGATTTCGAAACATTAATGCATTCGCAGGGGAAAGCTATAAATTAAATATGAACTTATCTTTTTAAGTTATTAACTGTTTTATAGATTTGTTTAAAACTTGCGTTATTAATAATAAAAATTTCTATTAATAATTGTTTAATAACTATAGTTTCACAAAGTTTTATCTAAATTAAGTTAACAAAGATTTTTAGGTTTGTGTATTCAAAAAAAAAAACGTAACAAAGTCTGTGCGTTTGACGCGGCCTACTGTCTCTGTAATCGTAATAATTAGACACTTTGCATTATGATAGAACGTATATAAGTAAAGGGTATTCTTATAGAGATTCTTACGTATGTTGACTTTTAAACCGTTATAAGCTGGCACTTGGAAAAGGCATAAAATTAAAACTGAAAGGGTTTCTCATACAAGAAGAGAGTCTGAAGTATTAGAAGTTATCTTTTGAACCGTAACGTGTAGAGTTTTCATTAGATTGTTTCTGCAGAGACTTAAAATTCACACCGTTATACGCAAATAATACTTAAAATTAATATGTAGTATGTAGAATTTCTCCGCCGCACATCGAGTATTTTGCTAAAAATTAATTTTGAAAAATTTAAGTACGCAGAAGGACAGATGTCAAAATTCTGCACCGTATAGTTAGTTTTCAAGATTTTTGCTTGAGATTTGTAATTTTGGGATACTGTTAAAATCAGGGTAGTTTTATAAATCGCATACGTTTTTATTGACTTTATACGATTTTGAGAGGTTTGCAATATATTTTTCCACTTATACTAATTCTTTAAAAAATTTTGTTTTAAATTTTAATGATAAAAAATTTCGTTCGAATTTAAAAAAAAGATTTTTTTGCTCGTATATCACTATAAAATCTGCGATCTCTACTTTAGTAAAAACATTTGCGCGTTTTTACGCCTAACCCACTTTAGAAAGAATGTTATTGCCTTTCTTTCATGCTTTCACCTGTACCTAACGCTGAAGAAGATCTTGAAGAATCAGACAAAGAAGGACCATGGTACTTATCATCATCTTATTGTAAAAGAGAAGTTGTTTTAAATAAATTAATTGTTATAATTTTAAATAAAATTTACCGTCACAATCATAAATAAGTTATTACTGTAAATCAGACCTGGGGGGATTCAATTACATTTCAATTACAATTACAATTACACGTAATGTGTAATTGAATATTTTCAATTACAAATTACAAGTAATTGTAATTGAAATCGGGGACTAAAATCAATTACAATTATATGTAATTGCAATTGAAAAATTTTCAATTACAATTACTTGTAATTTGTAATTCAAAAAATGCAATTACAAATTACATGTAATTGTAATTGGAAATTTTCAATTACAAATTACAAGTAATTGTAATTGTAATTAAGCAGTAATCATTACTTTTTATTAAACAAATTTCAATTATATTCCTAAAAATAATAAGTATAACCAAAAATTCTGAAAATTAACTTCTTAAAAGCTTCGTATAATTTCAACAATTTTATTAACATATTTATTGAAGCTCAGAAGAATATTAAACATACTCTGTAAGGTGTAATTTCCAAAGATTATATTTCAGAACTATTCCTTGTATATTATACAATGTACCTATACAATATATATTATACATAGTATGTACATAGATAAATATATGTTCGTAAAATACTTTTATTTATAAAATCATGCCCATATTGATTTGATTTATTTAGACGAATATTTCAGTCATAAAGCCATTTGCAGAAATTTTAGATTTTTTGCAAAGCGAAAACAACGTATTTTATGGAATGTTAATCCCTTCATTGGTTGCTCTTAAAGTCAAAACTGATAAATTAATAAATGGACACCTAACATTTTTACAACAAGTTACAAAATTGCTTCAAGAAAGTCTTTTTAAACTATTTCAGCAATTTTTTAATTAAACTGAAGAAGGTCACGATGCAATGGTTGCTTTAATGTCTTATCCAAACATAAAATTGAAAAAATTTGAACTTAAATTTTACTTGCGTGATCTGAATTCATCTCTTAAGCGCCTTAAGAATTATCCTACAATACTAAATAACATCTTTAGCGCCAGTTGAAAGGTTGTTTTCATTCACTAGTATAATTTTAACACCTAGGCGACAAAGCTTAACAGATGAAAATTTTGAAAAATTGTTTTATTTAAATCAAATAAAAATTTTGTTAAAATTTGCACTTTTTTAGTATGTTATCTATATACATATGTATGTGTTATATCTTCATTTGTGTTATTTGCTTCACTGTGTTTTTTTGTTTTTAAATATAACGCCTAATTTATTTTTTTTAATAAAGTTGTTATTTTTTACATCTTTATTATGTGTATGTAATTGATGATTTTTGTAATTAAATATTTTTTGACTAAAAATAATTAAAAAAGTATTCATTACACAATTTTATTTCAATTATGTAATTATGTAATTGAATTTTTCAATTACAATTACATGTAATTTGTAATTGGATTTTTTCAATTACAAATTACAAGTAATTGTAATTGAAAATTTTCAATTACAAATTACATGTAACGTGTAATTGAAAAAAAAATCGATTTCAATTACAAATATGAAATGTAATTGTAATTGAAATATTCAATTACAATTACATGTAATTGAGTAATTGCATGTGCAATTAATTACAAAATGTAATTGACATCCCCCAGGTCTGCTGTAAATAAATTATTTACTGATTACAAAAATATCTTTTTAATAATATTCTTGGGAGGCCGGGATTATTAAGGCTTGATAATGAATATTTTTAGAAAATTGGACAAAAAAAAAAAAATAAATAAATAAATAAAAAAATTTTTTCTTCACAGGGACTTTTTTGAGGGTGGGATTGAAGGGATAACCCGATTTTAAGGCGTATGTAATCCATTTCATTTAATAATTACATTTTTTTTTCAAATAATATTTTATTTCACCGCGTGCACAAAGACGCGCCCGCCCCGTATCTGTTGAGGCCAACTTTAAGTTTTTGAAAATTTTTAACCTTAAAAGTTGTAATTACTAAACAGAATGACGGAAACAAAAAAAAAACATTTTTCGGAGGTAGGATTACTTCTTTAAGAGTCTGTTTTCTCTTTTGTCCGATTTGTTTTGTTTTCTGTCTTTACCAGCCTATGGCTATAGCAGATTTTCTTACCAAGTTTCATTACTCTAAGGGCATTTAGTACATTTTAAGAGCAAATAAAAGCTAAAAAAAGTAATGTCTAACTAGATTGGCAATATGCAAAACACAGAATTAAAAGTCAAAGGACAACATGTAGATCTTTTAAATTTATACCGAATGTATGCTCGTTTCAATTACAAGTATAATTAAAATTATTTAATTTAATTAAAATTTAAAGAGTGCTTTCATAGAAGAAATGGTTTCGACGTATGTAGTCTTTGATATTTAAGATTTATATAGACTTAAATTTACACCTGACAAGGAAAAAAGTAAGTAAGTAAGTAAGTTAAAAGCATTAAAGGGTGCCCTATAGGGTTATGACAATCACAACAACAGAACTATGAAAATTCATACAAAGCGCGTACCTGCAACATGCATAAAATTATAAATTAAACTTTAAAAGGTGTTCCTATAGAAGACTATATTTTTTACATCTCCTTATTTGTCGAACCGTAATAGGAGATGCAACCAATTTTGAACAATAATAACTCGTCGTTTAAAAAAAAATAATCTATATCTGACTGATTGAATTTATATTGTTACGTTTTTCCCTTTTACGCACAAATAACGGATTCTTTTGATTGCAAATACACTACTGTGCACTTTTTAAATACTCTGTTTCTTACTCTGTGACTCTATTTGGCTACACTTCTTAATCCAACGGCCCCGTAAGCATGCATTATTACAAACGCAGCCGTCCACGCTACATTACTGTGTGTGACTCCGGCGAGACATGAATTACTTGAAGCCTTATTTTGTAACCTAAACCATCTACGCCTTATATCCAAGCCAAATCATGAACTACTCGAAGGCTTGTATAGTGACCTAAAACCACACACCACTCCCACTACGCTTTACACTCAAGCCAGTCATTCCCTTTAATCCAATATCCGCTACACACATCTGCCGTACGCTGTTGTTATGCCGTTACATTCCTAATTAACAATAGAGGTTTCCAGATCTTATTTTCGTTGCAATATAAATTCACGGAAGTACTTATAAATTTATTTTTGAGTATATTTAAGAGAAAACCAAATTAATAACTTTCATTATTACGTCCACTTTGGGTGTAAAGATGCCAAGATATTGTTACAAAAATTAGAGTAGATATCTTTAACATAACTAAAACAATAAAGCTTAAAGCCAATATTGTAGTTTCCTGTGTTTTAATGGTAAGAATTAAAGAATATTTTAAATCTCATATGTTAGGTGACCATGTTGCCTGTCTTGGCAGAGCTGTTTGAGCCAAATAATATAAAGAATATTTTTGTTCTTAATTACGAGTGATGTATAAGTTGTTTGAAAATACAAATAGACAGAAAAGAGCACCGTTCGGAGTCCTGATTAAAAAAGGAAAGCAGTCGAGAATCTCATGGTTGAATGATCTGTTAAGTAAATACGACACCATGAGTTAGAGTTCTTGCCACAGCCATCGTGGCGGGGTAAATGCTGCCTTAGTTTATTTAAGTACACGTTTATAAAACAAGAGATTGTGCAAACAAATTTAGCCAAGGCCAGTGGAATACCATAAGCTGGTTAAAGGCTCACTAAAGAACAGTTTTTTACTTAAATAAGAGAACGTTGAAAAAAATCTAGCCCGAGCCACTGGGATGATTGCACTGTTTAAAAGCACATTTTTGCTTAACAAAAAATTAAGTAGAAGGTAAAAATTTAAATTGAATTATTGCATTTGTTTTTTAATATGAAGAAAAAAAAAACGTAACAATATGTTTTTACAGTACAATTTAAAAGGACTAATGAACTGTTGTCGTAATTAAAAACTCCTATAAGAAGTTTTTTTCGTGTCTAGAAAATAACTGCAAACAAACTTTGGATTTTCTAGAAATAATGCACACAGCTAAGTCGTTAATGTTAAGATTACATTAATTCTAGTCATGGAATGTATTCAATTTCAGTTTAATTAAAATGTAAATTAAAATAAAAAATTAATTAATTTTGTATATATTAAAAAAAAGCATTGTGGCCAAACTCGAAGTTTTACAACAAGGCATAAAACAAAAGCTTCAAACAAGTCATTTGTATTTGGAAACACACCGAAAAAACGTGCAGACCTCATAAAACAGCTTAAGAAAATATTACTTAATAAAAGAAATAAAAACTATAATAAAAATCAAAAACTAAAATTTTAACTTAAATTATTAGTAAATTAAATTTCAAACACTTAAAAGTGTCAGCTAAAAAGTCAAACTGAAAAAAAAAACTAAATTGTCGTTACCGGAAGTATAAAATCGGCATCACAATTAATATTTGCACTTAATATTTTTTAGGTTTCCTTTTTTACATATAAGACCTTTTTAAGTTGCATTCTGCTGGCGCTGGTAAATTTTTTATTCTGCCTTCTTGTTTTTCATTTAAACAGATTTTGTGTTTTTATTATTTTTTACCTTCAATTCATTTGCAGAGAAGTTGAGACAAATCTCGAATATGTTTACGAAACAACTATCAATTTTCGATGTGTTTTGAAGGACTACAACTTTGGCGCAATACAAACGCTTGCAGTTGTAGTCTTAATAGTCTTTCGGTTATCGACTTTAAGGCCACAAATACACCTGCATTTAAACACTTATATTTTCAAATATAAATATAAAATAAAATCATTTATTTATATAACACTTAAACTAGATTGAATTGTAGTCATACATGGTCATAGTTTTATGTATTTCTTTAATTTTTTTTTAATTATAATTCATCCTTCTATTTTCATGATCTTTTGACTTCTTAGTCTTAGTTTTTTCGTTTTTATGGTTGCTTTCCGCCCCTTGTCTGAAGTACAGCTTAGTACTCTATTAAGTATACGCCAGGCTGAACACAAGCCAAAATACAATAATACAACCATGTATGACTGCTTATCATTATGATCATAATTTGTATGCATGATTTCTCAATTTTTTACATACATACATACATACATAGATAATCAAAATTAATATATTTGTATGCAAGTTTTTGCTTGCAAAGCCGGTTGGTTCGTTGGTTGATCGCAACTTTTAATTTATACAAAAAAAAAAAAAAAAAAAAAAAAAAAAAACAAATATCATACAACAGTCTTGGATTATGGCATCTAATAGTTTAAAGTTTATTGGCGGGCTATTACTGCAACAACATTTTTATTTCATTGACAGCAGAGATTCTCAATCCGATAAATACTTTTCTGTGTCTGGAATTATACTAAGTGTAATTAATTAACAAAAAGTAGTGGACATCCTTGTCTCAATTACAACATGTTTTATTTAAACTGACAAACAGTCTGACAGCAGTAGTGCAATTCACTAATTTTAAACAATACGACTATAGTTATATTTGTCGACATTTTCTGTTGTTTGCAGTAACGATAAACTGATTCACTAACTTCAGCTTAACGATAATGGACCCAAGTTGAAATTAAGGCTAAAAACGTGTCCATATGTTTTTTTCTCAGACGTCAATTTACACACACGAATTCATATTTTCCAATATGCATGATCGTAGAGTTGCAATCACCTCTTTTTAAATATGATTAAAACATATGTTTAAGATAAACAAGTATTTTTAATTTAATTAAAATGTATCTAATAATGTAAATAAACACATCATTTATTTTGTTGATAGATTTAACAACGTAAAAATTATGTTCGCTTTTTTTTAACGATGAGCAACTTCCTAACTATATCACTTTGTTTTAAGCAATGGTGAATATCGTTAAAATTGTTACTGAATAGCAAAATCGACAATTTTGTTGTTAAGTTAATTTTATACCCGATAATCGTTAAAAAAGAGTAGTAAATCACACTACAGGTGATTTTATAATGGATAAAAGAGCTGCCAGAAATCTATGCCCCGTTTTATATACAAACTTGGAACCTAAGAGGGAACAAATCTTTACAAAATAATTCAGTCGCCGGTACTTTTGCAGCGCACATATCCTTAAAAGTATTTATTTTGGACATAATTTGGTATTTCATGAATCAGTACAGATATCTTAATATAATTTTATAGAGGAAAAGCACAGACGTTTTTAGTGGAGCTGTGAACGGTCGACCCCTAGGGTAAAAGGGAATATGCACGTGGATATTATTATTATTAGATCTTGAAAGTATCTATAAACAATATGCTCCATTTGTAGGTTATCTCTTGCTGTTTGGGAGAAAATTGGCTTACATTTTTTTTTTAAATTTTGGCCGACCATATCTCAGTATTTTTGACGTAGTGTATTCATGAATAATCGGATTATTACTTTCCTATATTAGTCATGAGATTTAAGTTAAAAAGTTACAAGACTTTGAATTAAGAAAATATAAAAAATACCGTTTTTTAAGAATTTTCCCAAAAAGGTGGCATTCTTTTTTGTTTGTTTGATTTAAATTTACTTCGGTGCTAGAAAATTTTTTTAAACTCTTTTAATTACACTTTTTAGTAAATGCAAATAAAAAAAAAATAGATAACAAATTTTTCCTCCAGCCCTATCCAAACATAGTCAATTTTGCATACTTCATAAAGATTTGACCTCCCCGTGATTAATAAATTCAGGGTTGTCTCTTTCGTAAAAAAAAAAACAATTCCTAGAACATTTTTTCCTGTTCTCGATCTTACGAGGGCTGCTCTATATATTTCTGGCCTAATAGTGAAAATGCGAATATTTATAATCAAAAATGGTTTTATTGTTTTTCAAAGTATTCTCCAGCATGATTTATACACTTTTGCATGCGCTCAAACCACTTGTCGAAGCACTTTTTCCACTCCGATTGAGACACCTCTAAAACATGGTTTTTGAACACTTCAACAGCTTCTTCTGGCGACGAAAATCGTTGACCACGCATTTTTTTCTTGATGTGCGGAAACAAGAAGAAGTCATTAGGTGCTAAGTCAGGGCTGTACGGCGGATGACCCATTAATTCGACGTTTTGGCCGGTCAAAAACGCTCTGGTTGGAGCCGATGTGTGAGAGCTCGCATTGTCATGGTGAACAATGATTCGTCTTCTCTTGTTGATTTTTCGAATTTCTCCGATGACTTCAGGCAAACAAATTGTGGTGTAGCACTCAGAAGTGACCGTCCTACGTTGCTCAAGAGGAACAGTCGCCACATGACCAGTTTTGCCGAAAAAACAGGCGACCATTTGCTTCGAAGTGCTTCTTCCACAAACAACTTTCGTTGGATTTTGCTCGTCTTTGAAGACCCACACGGTCGAATGTTGTTTCTTTTCGAGCTCATACGCATAGATCCATGATTCGTCACCTGTGACGATCTTATAAACGTCTTTTGAAGCACCGCAATCGTATTTTTGCAACATTTCTTTGCACCAATCGACACGAGCCTTTTTTTGAGCGACTTTCAAATTGTGCGGGATCCAACGAGAACAAACCTTTTTTACGGCCAGGTGTTCATACAGTATCGAATGTATGCTGGTGGAAGAAATGTCCAAGGATGTCTCTATCTCTCGGTATGTCGATCTTACATTATGAGTTCACGCACGGCATCAATGTTCTCTGGCACAACAGCCGTTTTTGGACGACCTTCACGGAATTCATCTTTGAGCGAGCTTCGGCCACGATTAAATTCATTATACCAATTTTTCACAGTGCTATAGGATGGTGCTTCATCGCCATACAAAGATTTAAGTTCATCAATGCACTCTTGTCGTGATAATCCACGTCGAAAGTTATGAAAAATGATGGCACGAAAATGTTCACGAGTTCATTCCATTTTTTCTATATTAATTTTTTCAAGTCACTGTTAACAATACAAATAATGGTCGTACGCCAAACGTTTTGAGTACGATTATGCTTAACTGCCATCCCTAAATTAGCGCGTAAGACGCAAAGCAATGTAATTTGTAGCTTTTGCGCTGGAATGTCATCCCTAAATAAGAACGTCAACTTTGTGTCTTTAACAGTAATGTTAACTCATTTTATTTAATAAAACCCGCTGTATAAGAATAAAGAAGAGATAAAACCGCTAGACTGTCTTGAAAATAACTAAATTGTCATTACTTTTCAACCATAACAAAATAAAACAAACCAACAAGCAGCCAACTTCACTTCCTAACGCACTGTCAAAATTGGATTTTCCAATTGCTAAGCGTTGACGCCGTGCTATTTAGGGATGCTTCATACATTTTGTATGTACATGAGAAATTTTGACAGATATCTTGCGCTTTACGCCGTAATTTAGGGATGGCAGTAAGAATGCTTAAGAAAACTTTCCAGTGGAAATGTCAGATTGCACTTGGCAGCACTCAGTGTTGTCAGGCCAGAAATATATATAGCGGCCCTCGTAGATGTTAAAAATAAAAAAATTAATTAAACTAATTTTATTTATTAATATTTTATTCAATATTCCTGGTTTATTTTAATTAAATAATTTGCAAGAACAGATATAATTGATCGTGGTGTTTTTTTTTTCATATATTATTTGTCAACATGTTTTAGGTGTATAAAAGAGCCGAAAATATCTGCCGTATACAGTGGATGAAAAAATTTAATCTCATTGTTGCAAGTCGAAAATTTTAGAAAAGGTAATCGAGTGTTGAATAAATAATTTTTGGCGGAAGAACTTCCCAACTAGAATACCAACCTAATGATTTTAACAAGGCATTATACTTTTATAAGCAATTACTGAGAATTACTTACATTATTTGAAGGTATTTTATTAACTTAAAGAACTAGTTCAATTACTACTTCCTTTTTTGCGAACTAATTTAATGTGTTTATAAGCGAGTAACAAGCAATGGCAATCACAAAAGTAAATCATTAAATGGCAAGTAATTTTTAAAGTAATGTTAAATTTTTTTTTAGTGATTATTGTTGTTTTTTGCTTAAACTTTGACTTTTGTCTTTTCTTCATTGTTTGAACAAAAATCATTAGTTTGTTTAAAATGTTTGTGAGAAGTTTCCTGAAGAGATAAGTAAATGGTAGCGAAATGGCCATCGAGACATGTTTGCACCCTCAATAATCAATATCGGTGATTTAATAATTTAATCGTGATAAAAAATATTTAATTAATTCAAAAATTTTAAGAATATCTGGAAGCGTTTTTTTTTTCAAAATTTTTTCAGGTTTTGATGTCATTGACACTTGAAAAATGAAGCACAAAAAATCGTTATAATTTAGTTAATCTAGAAGTTATAATATTTTCTGCAATATATTTAAGCTAAGGGAGCTTCCTATACTTCGCTTCCTCATGTTTTTGTTTTCCCATTTTATATCTTAAATTGATGAATTGTATTGATTATTTTTAATGCGATGTACATTTTGTGAAAACTAATTAAAGCATTAGTTTTAGAATATATTACTACCATTATAAATATCCATATTGAAATATTTATATGAAATAAAAATTTAAAAATATTTGTCCGATCAAAAAAATGATCTTTAAATGATTAAGAACTACTGATCCACATGTGCTTTACATCAAATTTGCTCTACTAAAGAGTACTTTAATCGTTAGTACGAGTGTGTGCGATATTAATACAAGCATTAAATAATAGTTTAAGGTGATTGAGATCTGTTGTTGCTGTTTTTCTGCTAAAAGCAGTGCAATTACAACAGAAGCTAAATATCAAATCAGTAAACAATAAAAAAAACTGCCATTAGCATCGGCAACAGACACAGTTGTGCAGCAGGCAGATGTAATAAAAACGAAAATCAAACTTAAAAACAAGATTTGATTATTTGTGTGATTATTTAAATGACTTGATTTTAAGTGGCATAAATTAATAAAAGTTGTGCAAAATTTAAAAAAAGTAATAACGAAAAAACTAAAATTAAATAGATATAGAGCAGGTGACACAAAAAAAAAACACTTGCTAAATCTTTTAAAACTTTTTTTATTTTTCGTAAAAAGGTCATGTTGAGTTTGAAGTTACCTGATAATAACCCTGATCTTTCGAAAATAGAGATTTATTTTTGTTTTATAATTCTTAAATTTTCTGTTACGTTCTTTCTTTTCGTAAAGCAATAGTTTCTCTACTTGGAAATATCAATATGTCATTTCTATTCTTGTAATAAAGATCTCTGAAAAATACGACTTGGCAAAACTCGAGCAGTTGGTTAGCAAAGATACGTCTTGAACCAACATAGACCTCCGTACTACAACTACGCTGTGGTTCTGGCGAGACTGAAACTCACGCTAACTTGTAAACTAAAATTTGTTGTAATTGATAGATTATGCTTACAAATTGGTTCCGTTTTAAAAACCGTTCGTAAAAATTAAAGGGTGTCCCCACACAATATACATGTTTTTTAAGTGTATTATGAACTATAAAGGGCACTTTTTTAAAATTTAAAATGACTGCGTATTACTATAGCTCCAAATAGCAAAAAATATTAAAAAAAAACTTAAAGGGTACCCCCATAGGTGACGTAAATTTACATATATAGGCCTTTCTTTTGTACCGTTATATAAAAAAGCTTGCAAATTAAACATCATGTCGATTGCTCTGTTCGTTATGGTAACTACTATTAATATTAAAAATTAGGGTGTGCCAATATTTCCTTTAATTTGATGTATATGGCCATACATTTTCACAGTTGTAGACACACGCTAGAAATATACAATGAATCTGTATTGCTAAGTCCGCATAACAATAAGTATAAAGCTTGGATTTGTAACTTAAAGGGTATCCTAATAGTTGATGTAATTTCGTGTATGTAGCCGAACTTTTGAACCGTTATAGACATGCTGCTGAATCTTACAACGGACCTGTATTCCTGAAACCGCTATAACAAGAAGCTTATAGTTTGAATTAAGAAAGTAAAGGGTGGTCCTTAAATTAATGTAATTTAACCTTTATGGACGTATTTTTCGAACCGTTATATACAAATACCTGAAAGTTAGACAGAATGTCCACTACTTTGTTTGGTATAATAAGAAGTACAAAAATTTTTAATTATAAATTAAAGGGTTTTACAATAGTTGATGTAATCTGATATACATATATGAACCGTTATAAACAGAGGGTTGAAATTAACACACAACCTGATTGCTAAATCTACTACAACAGAAAGTATTTAATTTGAATTTAGAAATTTAAGGGTGCCCTTATAGTTGCTGTAATTTGATGTATATTGCCAAACTATTGAAGAGTTCAACAAGTATAACATTTGGAGATATAAGAGTAACTCAATAGTTAATGCAATTTAGTGTATGTGGCCAAACTCTTGAACCGTTATAGGCAGACATAAGAACTCTGTTTTGAATCGGTTTTCTTTTATTTTTATTTATACTCAAGGATTTGTGGGATTTGAGATCATGATCCACTATTTAACAAATACGCTGACGCTTGTATTTACGCAATCTCCTGATGTGTTAGTTAAATTTTCCTTATATTTTATTTACACACAATCTTGTAAGTGGTGAAAGTAAGAATAAATTAAGCTCTATTTAGAGTACGCACACGCCAATGGACAATAATAGCATATGCTTTTTACTACCGTTGCTGTAGCAGTTATGTAATGATTTCAAATTTTCTTGTTCACATTAGAGCAGTTTAAGTATTATTTTCTAACAATATTCCTTAATAAAAAACTTAAATTAAAAAACAAACTTAAGCTTATTAATAAACAATAAATATGGAAATTAAAGGCTGTTTCTGAAAGGCCGTAAATTTGACGAATTTGTGCAGAGAATATATTGCCATGTCTGCTAAAAGAATAAGGCAGACATCCTACATGTATATTTAAAATGTATCAATACAGTATTAATACCAAGTTGATACATAAATTGTTGATTTTTAAATACGTTGCGTACTAAACTTTGCAACCCTGAAATCGTTTAGGAACATTTGTTTGCATTGCCTCATTTATTTTGAAGCAAACAATGGCGAAAGAGAATATTTTATTGAAATTTTTTTAAATTTGTGCAAATAACAAAATTTCAGGTCAAATACTGTTTCAAACGTTATTAAAAGGAAGCAGAAACCACTTTCAGATTGCATTCTGGCACAGCTGTGTCACTCCGGCAGCCGTATACTTCAGCCAGTCTGTCATAAAAGACCAAGGTAGTTGCTGCTTCACCCAATATCTTATTGCGTTTCTTTATACGCTAGTACGTCACCATAAAATTTAAAAACTTACGATATATGTCGTCCAGTGAAAATGAGAATGTGTCATCAATGGACTTTATATTTCGCAAAACTAGTTCTCATAGTACAACACGCTTTTTTTTCACGAAATTCTTTTTCCATTTCCAGTCTTGCATTATTAGTAAATAAGTAAATATAAAAATATATTAAATTATAAGAAAAATCCTTACTTATCCTCCTGCGCCATTGTTCTGCGTTTTGTATTTAATATGCATCTTTATTTATTTGGATGCCTTTCTTGTTTTTTTTGCGTATTATCTGCAACAGTGTTGCAAATTGAAACAAGATACATTGTAAAAATTTTCAGGGTTGCATTTACGAACACGCTGCAACACGCTGTATTACTACAAAGCAACATGCATTTAGGAAGTCAGCCTAAGTTCACTAAATTAAAATTAAATGCAAGGCACCTCAATAATAACGTGACTTTTGAACCGTAACAAGCTGAGACTATAAATTTACGAAGGGTATATATTGCTGGTTAAGTATCAAAGCAAGTTAACAAATTAAATTAAATTAAAGAGAACGGAAGGAAGTAGAGTACATGATATAAAAATTTGCAATTGTTAAAGAAGATTATTATGAATAAAAAAAAGATTTTTAAGTATCTGTGACTGATGGAAAATAACTCAATGAAATAAACAATAAAAAAATTAATGTGCTTGTATTCATTAAGTTTAAAGTTGTTGCAAGTTGAACACATGTGTGTCACATTTTCAAGAATGGACATAATTTTTCAAGAATGGACATAATTTGCAATCGTCTTCTTATTTTTTGAAATATTTTATGAGATTTCTTTTAATAAAATGACAAAATTATTTTACAATAAATAATACGACTGATATGAAAAATAAAATTTCGTTGATTTTGACATCCGTGAAT
The DNA here is from genome assembly GCA_916610165.2 of Gymnosoma rotundatum. Taxonomy (NCBI): domain Eukaryota; kingdom Metazoa; phylum Arthropoda; class Insecta; order Diptera; family Tachinidae; genus Gymnosoma; species Gymnosoma rotundatum. Next base: position 80,355,147 of record OU744340.1, read on the forward strand.
AAAGTGATTAATAAAATTATCTAAATTACTTTTATGTAAATTGCTGCAATAATACTGGTTTTATTATTTTTTTTTAATTATTATTTTCATATTTGTAATACAAGTTCTGGTTTTTAAATGCAAGTCCAAGTATGTGTCTTAAGTCTTTATTGTTCTACTAATATAACAGTTCGTGTCTTAAGTCTTTAGTTTAGTTACTAAGTTCTGTTTAAATTTTGTTTCTAATACACAAAATGCGCCTTCTATACATTTATATTTTATATAATTTCAGCAAAGAAGAAACAAGAAAAAAAAAATAAAAAAATGAACAAATCCGGTATTTAATGTGTCAAATTAAGTTTTTTCTATTATTTAAGACAATTAGTTTCTCCTCCCATTAAGGCCTTGTTTTGTTGCAAAAAAATATAAACATTTGAACCTTTTTACAAAGTTTAAATTATTATTTTGTTTATTTAAGTTTTTTGTGAAATATAATAAATATCTGAAGTTGTTATTTAAAATTTAAGAACGCGAATAAATAGAATTAGATTTGTATGAGTGTTTTTTGTAGCTGAATTATTAGAGCATATTACGTACATATTGTTTGGATTATTATTTATAATTTTGTTTGCACTTAAGCCATACCCTGATCACTTTTAGAGATTTTCTTTTTAAAAATGTTTAACAAGAACACGTTTGTTATTTATGAATATAAATTAAAAAATATAAAAAACAATTACTAACTTTACAACTTTCAAATTTTTTGTAACTCCAGGCACCATTTTATTATTACTAAGTTTTGGGGGCGTTTCTGCCAATCTAAAAATATTTTGGATTAAAAAAAATCGTATTTAGTAATATTCAGCAGTCTCATTTCTTTTATTTTATTTTCTTCTCTTTTCTTTTTTTCCTTTATTTGTTTAAGATAAATAGGTTTTTTAAATAAATTAACAACTTAATTTTCTATATAATCATGATATGCACAAGTTTCTTTTACGAAATGCCCCGACCTTGAACAAATACCCTCTAATATAAAAATTGACATTTAGTTTAATTTTAGTTTTGTTAAATATTCATTTGGTTTGATTTAATTATATGCAGATTTAAATTTCATAATTTATTTATATATCGATATTTTTATATTTTTTTAATTTTTTATTTATTTTTTGTTTCTCCAAAAGTTTTGCTTTTCATAATTAATCAATACTTCACTTTTTATGACAAAACAGTTTGATTTGTGTTGTTGTAAAGGTTTTATTTTTTTCTTAGTTTGTCGTCACATAAATAATTATATTTAATAAAATTAGATATGTTTTATAATACATGTTGAGATAAATTCGTCATTTGCGTAAAGCATTGAAACATATTTTTGAATTTTCAAAGAAAATATGGCAAATACTGTAACCTCTAAAAAACAAATCTGCAAAAGTAGCCCTTCAAATAAATTACACTTTTTAAATAAAATTTATTTCTAAACTCTTTTTCACTAAAGAAAATCTTACAAAAAATGGCGTCAAAAGCGACAAATATCTTCTTTTGAAAAGAGAACCTTTAGAAATGGGGTCTTTTAAAAATCTATCGCTTCATGAAAGTTCATTTTTTGTGAGGCTTATAAAAGTACCTTTCGAGAACACGTTTCAAAAATGTTCCTTTTTGAGAAAGAACCTTTTTAAAGCATGGATATTTAAACAAATACCTTAAGAACCCGCTTTATAAAATGAGAGCAAATTTTTCAAAGGAAGTTTTAATAATTCTGGCAAAAAAAACCCTGTCTGCCTATAAATTAACTAAAAATAATAACTAGTTAACTATTGGTACATCTTTATTTTCTATCTTTCAACTTTTTACTTGCTATTGCAGACTTAACACTACAGCTCCTTGTTAAGTTCAATCGTCTGTCTATAACGGTTCAACAGGTTGGCAATATGCATCATCTTATAAAAACTAATGGGACACCTTTGAATTTCCAAATTCTTAATTTAAACTTGCTGTTATAGTGGATTTATTAATAAAGGCTCCTTGTAAATTTCAACTGTCTGTCTATAATGGTTCAAATTTTTTACCATATATATCAAATTACATCAGCTATTGGGACACCCTTTAACTTTTAATTTTAAATGAATATACTTGTTATTATACCGTTCATAGTAAAGGCCAGGATTCACTATCATACACAATCGTACGATTTAATCACACAAAAATCTGACAGAATTCTGTCCTACTTTAAAAATCGTTGCAAAATGGCGTCGTATGTGCTACACTATTATACAAAAAAGATTCAAAACATATGGTTTTAATATTTTGTTGTTTTTTCTCCTCATCATCTTTAAAAAATCAACCCTGATCGCATAGAGAAAAATATTTTATGAATTATTTCAAAAGATTATAAAATCGTACAGATCTGTCAAAAACTCTGTCACACACATATAATTTTAATCCACACTATCATACTTTTTGAGCACACATGAAATTTTTGACAGATCGTACGACTGAGTATGATAGTGAATCCTGGCCTTAATCGACATTCTGCCCCAACTTCAAGCGTTTTTCTATAATGGTTCAAAAGATAAGCCGGTATAGGTCAACTTAGGTCACCTGTAGCGACACCCTTTAATTTATAGATTTATTTTTTATTACTTTTCCTTATTGGGAGAAATAGCACTACGCAGTAATTTTAAATTTGTGCCCTTTACAGTTTATAATACACGCAAAAAATATGTATGTTGTATGGGGACAGCTTTTAATTTTTAAGATTATGAGCTGTTTTTAAAACGGGAGCAATCTGTAAGCGTAGTAATTACTGTAATTAGTAATTACTGAGTTCTGCTGGCACACATATTAAAAAAAGCAGCATTCAGACGATTTGATAACCTCTTTCTTTTTTTTTGTGTCGGGTAAAAAGGGTTCATCAGATAATTAGGTAATCTGGATTAAAGCCAAGAAAGTAAGGAAAGTTCAAATGAAAGTTACTTTAAAAATGATCGTTTTCAAATGCATGGTATCCAACACACGTCCGAATAGTAATAATTGCTTAGCAAAGTATATTCGTCTGATTCAAGTTATCTTCGACTTATAAATCCTCGTAAAAGCAGCAGTCAGCAATCTTTTAAAAACTCGTGCTGAAAAATTGATGCTTTAAAAACTTTTTGAAAATGGTGCGTTATCGTTAGTAGAACTTTATGCGTAGATTGCTTCTAAAAATAAATTAAAAATAATCTATTTATCATTATTTGGACTAGAATGATAGCTGTCGTAACAGTGGCCTCGTTTGGCAGCTGCCTTTCGCGGATTTCTAATTATCGTTGATGATGGCTCAGGAATCTTATCAGCAACTACATCTTCATTATTTCTTGTAATTGATTGAAGAAGCGATAATGAGGAAACATTTCTCGGTACATGGGTTCGCTTGTTCATATAAGCATGAGCTAATGTAATGCCTAGCTCATGAAATAAACTTTTGCGTTTGGTGTGCTTTTGCTTTGGCTGCCAGTCTGGACATACGTCATTGAATACTATATATGTATTCAACGTAGAAATATCTATTATGTTTGAAAAAACTGCCATGGGCCATCGAATCGTTTTACGCTTACAGCTGCAACAACAAATGTGTCTACTCCAACTTTTGTAGAATTGTAAAACGAAATTATATCCGGTAAACTTTTTTTTAACGGTACCGATAACAGTTTTGTTATGCATAGTACTCATTACAACAGTACATTTATTTTGCGACTTATGTAAGGCACAAGTGTGAATGTGGTAGAGAGGTAGATTTTTACATAGTTGTAGTTGTTGGCGGAATACTTCGCTTATTTTTGTGTAAAGTTCCTACCATTGTTACAATTATTTCCAAAAGCTTTTGCCCCAGACTCTGAGAAGAGAAAAAGTTGTCCATTGTGACATTATGGTCAAGACGAGAACTACTCGTTCTCCTTGATTTTTTTCTGGGATTCCACTTACTCCGTTTTCCAAATAGGGCTGAATTCGCAATACATAGCATGTTTCCGCTTAGACAATAAGCCAAAATTTGATGCAATATTTTTCGGGCTTAGAAGGTATATATTACCGAAACCTACATCTTCCATGGAAGGCAAGCCAGTGCTCGTCTACTGTGACACAAGTGTATGTATTGTGGCACATTTAGTTTCTTCATTTGGAATACTTTCACTTTCACTATATACTTTCATCCGTTTCGAAATCGCTGCCTGATAATTCCTCATTATCGCTTGCCTCTAGTATACTTTCGTTTTCTTCAGCAGTCAAATATCTAGGTACTGTACTTATTATTGTTGATTTTTGAATGAAATGCAATAAAATCCAAAACTTATTACTTATTACTTAGCGAACACGTGTTGAATCCACAGAGCTTTGCGAAAACGAAATAGCCAAGCTGAGTCAATTCACAACAGTTATTTTGCATACATTTATAAATGTGTGTTGTGTTTTATGTATTTGATTTGTATTTGCTTACGCAGTCACCTGTTATGAATTCGCGCTTAGGCGACTAAAATATAAATAAAGTAAATACCATTATAACGGTAGTGCAACGCTAAGGTCTCTGTCACAGAGACCAAGCGTCTTATATGTGATTTCGTATGGAACATTTTTGTACCATAGGATCGAATTATGAAGTTTTTAAATTACAACAAAACTTTACAATAAATTTGTCTAAATAATGCAAATACCCAATTTTACATCATGCAGCAGCAAAGTCGTTCCAAAGGCAAAGGCAAAGCTTTATTGCCAAAAAAAACAAAGAATAAAACAAAATTCGTATGGAACATTTTTGTTCCAAGGATCGATTAATGGTTAAAAGGCACACAAAGTGTAGATTGTCAGGTTTACAAGGAAGTTAGGTTTGAAAAATATGGTGTTCTGTACGAAGCTTCGTTGGGTGAAGTAAAGTTAACTTTTGTTGTTAACTTTTGTTGTTAAAAGAGGAGATAAATTTTAATGTGGTGAACGAGAAGTGAAGGAGGCATCTGTCATTGCAGTATATGTTGCAATACAGGTGAAATAGAAGAAGATTTTTAGTGACGTTTTGCAGGGCTCAGCCTTGAATTTGATGGAGTTATTGTATGGCAAATTCTTCCGTCACATTGCGGTTGGAAAAAGTAGCCGTAAAGTACAATTGGGCTGAATTATTTTTATTAAAAAGAAAATACCAGGATAAAAAATTGAAAGTAATTGTCTGTTCGAAAGATACGACGGATATAAAATAAAGTGATAGTTTTATTTATTTTTTTTTAATAAAAATTATAAGGTAGTGGTGGAATTTGTGGTACAATTGCCACTTTTTCATTTTTGTGGCACTCTAGGACACTTACTCAATTTTGGATTTTATTTTGTTATATGCAATCCAAGAAAGTTAAATTAATAAAATTTTAATGCTTAATCATTTGATTATTTATCTGAATAATAATTTTTAAAATAAAATTAAAGCACGAGAATATTTAATTAAATAAAGATTATATTTTTTTAAATATCGTGCTATTTTTTATACCAATTAAATTATTAAATCACTGGTATTGATTATTGAGGGTGAAAGCACCTATCGACGGTACTCAGGAAACTTTTTACAAACATTCTAAATAAACTAAAGATTTTTGTCGAAACAAAAAAGTAAAGAAAAAAAAATCAAAGTTTAAGAAAAACAACAACAACCAACAATGATTATATAAAAAAATAATAAAAAATTAATTAATTTAATTTTTATCGTTTTAAAGCAAAATCTGATTTGAAACGGAAATGTTTTATTTTAAAAGTTAAGAGCCAACAAAGGACAAAATTTACATATATTTTTTGGTTGAAAATATACTCTGGGTAGCTTACAGCTTCTTTTCAGTTGTAGTAAGCAAAGGTAGTCAGTGGTAGAGTAGTAGTAGAATTTAGTGATGAACTGAAACATTTAATTATTTTTTCAACGAGAGAGACTTATAGACTTTAGAAAACCTAAGAATCGTATTTTAAACAAAATTTTCATTAATGAACACTCTTCTATCAATTTATGAACGTAAATTCAGATAAGAGTAATTATAAGAAACAAAATATATTTATTAGAAACAAAAAGTCCACTTTAAAGAAAAATTAATTTCTATTAGATATTGATACATTAGAAAATATACATTTAACTTTTAAGGTTATGATTTAAAATGGTTTTCAAAATGTTTAATAACTTGTTTTTATTTTGTTGTGCTAATGTTTTCAATGGCGTAATTATTCATATCAAAGTTTAAAGATGAAAAAATAAAAATTGCTCTAGTGACCAACATTTTAAAAACGTTTATATAGTCACCCAAGGTATAATTATTAAAATTCATTCAAATGTAGATATATTTTTTAACCTTTAAAACTTTGGAAAAACAAAAATAAGAACAGTGCTATTTTTATAAAGTAAATATTTAAAAAATTAAACATTGAATTTAATTCAAGTCTGTAAGGCAATTTTTTTAATTGAAAAAGTAAGAACTTCTTTTTGTTAAAAAAGTTCAAAGTTTTCTTTTTTGATCGACCTTTCATATCAGATGTGTTAAATGAAAACTTATTTGAGTTTTATAGAGTGCTTATATTTATATATTCTATACTATTAAATGCAAAGTATTGACATACATACATTCATACATACATCGGAAATATGAATAAATGTATGTAAATTTGTTTTCGTTTTTTAGGTGTTTTTATCATTCCAAATACTTACACAGCTTTACAAATTTTTAATTTGGAAAAATACCAAGAATTGGGAGCTCCTGAAGACAAAAAACGCTGTAATTTTTTTCCAACTACCTTTTTTTTAGATAACGATGCTTTTGTGTTTTTCGGTCTATGGTCCCACTCAAACACTTATGGAGCCCAACGAAAACTAAATAATAAAGGATTTTGTGGAACGACAATATTTTCATTTTCATTGCTCACACACTATATTCGGGGTTATATTTGTAGGTAGGATTACTGTTTTTTAGTTCTTATATTGATTCTAGAATATTTTTTATGACTATATTTGTTCCTTTCATTATTGTATCTACGCATGGAGAGTGCAATATCAAAAATTACCAACTCATTCCTCAGGAGAAGATAATACTTTCTCTATTACATAATAAGCTTGGGTTGTTAACAAATATTGTCAAAATGTTGCCAAAAGACCGTCTTGCCATGAATTACCTTGAACAACAATTTTCGAGAGCCACAGCGAGCAAAATTGAAGCTGGTATATTTGATGGACCTCAAATTCGGGCTCTGTACGGTGACCAAGCAATAAATGAGTGTTATGTCCAGCTTATTTGGAGGCATAGGAAGCATTCCAGGATATCGTTCACTACTTTTTGGGAAACTACAGAAATCCTGATTACGCTGAAATGATCAATACATTACTGCAAAAATTCAATGCTATTGGTAAGCGTTGAGTGAAAGCAAAAAAGGCCATTATCATTTAAAAATTTATTCTTCTTAACTTTTAGGTTCAAATATGTCACCTAAATTACACTTCTCATTTAGTTATATCGATATTTTTCCCACGGACTTGGGCTCCGAAAGTGATGAACAAGGTGAAATATTTCACCACGAAATGAAAGAAATCGAGAGACGTTACAAAGGCTGGTGGGATGAACAAATGATGGCGGACTCTTGTTGGTTCCTAATTCGCGAAGATCCATCGAAAAAAAAAACCCAAAACTTTAAGTCGCTCGTCATTTTAATTTAAATTTACGCTGAATATAGTGTGTGATCAATGAAATTTGAAAATATTGTCATTTCACAAAATCCTTAATAAAAACTTTATTTTTCATCCGTTTTTTTCAAATTACGCTTAAAATATTGGTAATAATATAAACTATTTGGTAAAAGAATAAAACATTCCACATGTTTACTATAACGTAGAAAAAAACCCAAATCAAAATAAAAATTTTTGCAAAAAACTTAAAAAATCGACAAATTTTGAACTTTAAGGTGCCATAACTCAGCCATTTCTTGACAGATAGATAGTTGCAGCATATCGACGGAAAAGGCATTCAATTACCTTTCCATCGGTGTGCCCCTTATGTCGATCGGTTGGGCTTCACGAGGATTTGAGTGGGACAATACACCGAAAAACACAAAAGTACCGTAATCTAAAAAACTGTACTTGGAAAAAAATAATTGCAGCGTTTTTTGTGTTCAGGAGGTCTTAGTTAACTTATGTAGCCATGTGGTGTTCTTGGTATTTTTTGGCTATAAAACCAGTGTTATGTATGTAAAATATATAGAGATAGTTTTTCATAATGAGCCATGGAGTTGTAAGTTCGTTTTTTGTAAATGTAATACGAGAAAATAGATCAGAGGAAAATTGCAACTTATATGTATTAAAAAACTGTTTTCATCATGCAATTACATAACGAAAGACTTTTAAAAACTCCACCTACTTAAAGATTTACATAACTGATCTTCAATACAACCAATAAACAAAATTTATGTGCTTGAGAAAATAGATTAAAGCGGTTTTGTAAAAATTGATAAAGAGGCGTGTAAAAAATTAAAATAAAGTTTCTATTTCATTGCAATTTTTATATATTTATTATTAATCATTTAGTTTAATTATACTGTTTTTTTTTTGTTGTTGAATAATTTCTACATGTCTATAATAATTTAAAGTTACTTAATATGAAAAACAAAAACATATATATATATAAATATATACTTTCGGAGATTTTAAACTTGAAAATTTTTCGCAATACCGTTATAAAATACAGAGCATTATTCTTTTTTAGAATTATAGATTTAATTTTGTATCTGGTGTCTGGAATCTGGTATTTCTTATCCTTGTCCAACTTTAAGCATTTTTTTTCCATTACATACAAAACCCAGCTCCTTTTTATGTATTATGTAACATGTTCGAGGGGTAACGCTATATGTTGTAAATGGTTGACTACAGACTAATTTTTGCTTTGAAATTCTTTAAGGTGGACTTCACGTGAAGTGTCTTTTAATTTCTAATAACTTTTAGCATTTAATTATCTCGAAAAAACCTTTTTCGAGTTAAAAATAAACTTCTGCTTTTAAATAAACGTTTTGGTTTATTAATTTTGACTTAATAAGTAAAAATATACAAGCAACACAATAGTAAAAATTAAATCGTAACAATCACCGGTCGACAGCCTGGAATCACTAAAATCAAGAGTAAAGGCTGATTGTTGAACATGACTTAATGAGGATAAGGTTGTCGTAAATTGCGAATCGGTTGCCTATAATCATTGAAGATGGAAGAGGGTCGAAGCGGGACCCATTTAGCAGACGGCCTGTAAGATATCTCTCTTGTGTTAAGAATACACTGAACAAAATTTTGTTGGAAATTCTAAAAAAAAACTTCATAAAAGCTAAACGATAAAAAAAAAAATAAATCGAATTAAATTTTTTTCAAATTCACACAATTCAACAAATTTTATCAAATAAACATTTAAAAAAAATATTTTGCTTGATAAAAGCTATTGATTTGATTAAAAGTAATGAAAAAATAAATAAAGGTTTGTTAAACTAAATAAATTAAATTTAAAATAGTAAACAACAAATAGAAAAACAACACGTAATTTACATCATAAAACGAAATTAAAGCAAATATATTAGTTCGTTCGTTCGCATAATTACATTTAACGCAAAAACATTTTTTTAAAATTTGTTTTGAATATAATTGAGCGACAAACGAACGATTGTGACATCGTTAAACTTGCCCTTAATCGTTGATTTGACTTTATTTCCCTTTATTTTACAAAATGTTTTTACATTACTAATCTATTTAAATTTCATCTATATATTTTTATTTTTGACTAACACTGTACCAAAAATAAAAAACTTTGCTTAAAAATTATTTTTGCATAAAAAAAATCTGAAATTTCATTAAAAACTTTCAAAAAAACTTTTGATTTGCAAAAAGTTGGAATTTAACTAAACGACTAATGTTTTCCCAAAATATTTATTTTTAGAAAAACTTCGACAAAAATATTTATTTCTTCACAAACATGTAATTGCAATATAAAATTTGAAATTTCATTCAAAACCGAAAATCCACAAAATATAACTTCAAAAAAATTTTAATTAAAAAATAAAAAATATCCGACGATGTCACAGGGATAATTTGATTTGTTCCGCCAGTAAATATTATAATGTTATCATACCCTTTGGTGAAGACTGTCGTCATTGGCTATTTGTTTTATATATATGGTGCCAGTACTAATCAAAACGTGTCTTAAAAATGATGTTCTCACTTCGAAAGCGCTCGCCAAACATACCCAACATACAGCCAGTGAAGACGATCATCATTGAAAGGTTTGACAAGAGTAAAGGGATATGTTCGTTCGCACAATTATATTTTAAACAAAATCATTTTTTTGGAATTTGTTTTTGTTTTAAATGTAATTGCGCTATTGAACGAATTCTTGTGACATCGTGGGAAAGACACATAAACTCTATTAAGTGATTTTTCAATTTTTTTGTTTGTGTAAAAATACACTCTTATCTTTTGTATAAAGAATTAACATTATGTAGCATATTAAGGTAAATGATTCATTTACCTCGTTTTATTTTTAAATGTAATTAAGAATTGGAAGTAAAAAGTCCTGTCTCTTATAGTGACTTCCAGCGACATTTTTCTTAAGAACAAGTGTTCGACCTTGATGTATAAGATCTTGGTATTCATAATCACACATATGTTTTGGGCATATTTCTAGTAAAAGATCTAGAGTTGCAAAACAATCGATAGTAATATCGATAGTTTTAATTTTGGCTTACTATCGATAGTTTTTTTTCGATAGCGATAGTAGCGGCAAGTTAAATTCTGCTGTTGTTGCCAGAGTTAGCACTTAAAAAAATTCGATAGTATCGGTAGTTTTTAAGCAAACTAGCGAAACTATCGAATGTGCCGACTATCGACAGTTTTGCTACTTTAAAAAGATTACTGCGTTAATCGGAGATAGTATATGGTCTATGGGGTTGTAAGCTTACGGTTATCAACTTTCATTGAATTTATTGTAATTCATTATCGTGCTATCAGTTTTAGGGAACTTGAAGAGCAAGCGGTACTGTTAATGATATTTCATTATGGTAGGTGGCCCAATCTACCATTATGGTTTTGAGCAATAGTAACAGCTATTTATATGACAGCGAGTTCCTTCCTACCCAAGAAAGTTATAAATGTCTTAGTTTGTTCTTTAATTTATCAAATTGGTAGAACGTATATTGCGACTCAAATGTGGTAACCAGAATTTGTGTTTTATTGTAAGCCAGATTTAAACATTCACAACTAAATCTCTTTAATTTACAAAATCTTGATGAATATTAGTTCACTTTTGTACAATGCCCAAAATTTTATTTGCATAATTTTAAAAATCCAATAATGCAAAAAGACTTAAAAGCAATTATCTGTGTCGAATATTTCGTTTTAAAACATGGGATTGCATTAAGTTAATTTTTTCAACTTTTATGATTTTGCTCTAGATTTAATTAATTTTAAACAAAGTAATAAAAGTCTGGCAGGTGTTTTAGTTTTGTATTTCATTTAATATATTTTATTAGTTGAGGTTTAAACATTTTTAAATTTAATGATGTATAGTTTATCAATGTATGTGTATCAGGTCAAAAGGTGGTGTTGGTGGTTTGAAAATTATTTAAGCGTAAAAAATTTCAAAAAAAGACAATTGTAAACAAAGTTGTGCAAAATTATTATCTGCTTATATTTTGTTGTGTTATTTTGTGTTTTTATTACAAACGTTTTTATTCCACAGAAATTTGTAAATATTTCATATTCCGCCTTGCAAAGCGTTTAAAAATACATTCAAATGGCGATGGGCTAAAATGTTTTTGATGTTTTTTTACGTTTATGGCTTTACAGTGATTTATTAAGGTAAATTATTACTTTACTAAACAGGTAGATCAAGGATTTTAATGTGTTTTTATATTTTTATGAAATACTTTATTAATAATGTATTTGTTCCATTCAACACTTGTTGTATGTTGTATGTGTTTTAAGTCTTTGTGTTCTACAGCAGTTGCACAATGATGTTAGTAGTTTTTTTTTTACAAACATTTGCCGCAGCTATCATTATTTATTGACTGACATAGGAGGGAAATGATGATAATTAGGTAAAAAGATTTTCTCATTTCTCTGTTTATATTTTATATTTAAAATTTTATTTTTTTCAGAAGAAGAAACTTTTAACAGCAGTTGACAATTAACCTAGTTGTACTTTATACAATATATACACGTTTAGTGTGGTCTAAATTGAATAACAATTTAAGGCTTATTCAACTATTATACAAGTCTTAAGACTTGAATAAGATTTTGTAAAAAAGAAATCTAATGAGAATTGTTGTGATTGTCAATAGATCCAAAGTAACATACAATTTGTTTCTACACTATCACACTTCAAGTAAAATGAAAATTCCCAAAAAAACTTTACTAACTTATTTTTCGTAGCTTTGGCGTTCATAAATAAAACAAAAGATAATCATTTGCTATCGAAAAACTCGAAGGAATGAGGGATTTTTTTTTACTAAACTAACTATTTTTGAGAGATTTTTTGTCTTACTTGGTGTCAAATAGAGAGCCTGTTTAGGCATGCTTAGAAATATTTCCCTAGGTGGGTTCTTCTAAGGCTGATGTCAGAGTGCGCGCTATAAGCGAAGCGATGCTAGAAGCTAAATTATTCATGTTATACTTTTACTACAGAATGTCAGAGTGGATACTATATTAAACAAAGCGACTTTTTGTCGCTTTATTTTTTATTCCATATTATACATATAATTTGTTTTCTAGTAAAAAGACAGGAATCCACGATATAAATAAAAGTCACAAGGAAAAAGGCGAATAATTTAATTTTTATTAAATTATTATTTGAACTGTGAATATTATAAATAAATTGAAATTATTTTGGCATAAGCTCATTTTATTTTTAATTTTTAAAAATCTTTTTTAGAAAGAAAATTTATTTTAACGGACGTTTTCCAAAGAAAACAAAAAAATTACAAGCTGGGGAAATGAAATGCTGCACTTTCTCGACCGCTGCGACCTTTATCAGCATTCTTCGCATCTATCTACCTTAGTTGAGTATTCTATAAGACTTTTAGAAATTAAAAATAAAATGAACATAAGTCAAAATAATTTCAATTCATTTGAAAAAGGCGAATTTCATAATTTGTACCAAGAAAGTGTGAACACTTCTCTTATACATTTTTCAATATCAATATCTATTATTTTATAAATATCTTTTAAAATCAATGGAAATTTTAAACACGCATAAATAAAGTAAACAAATAAAAAATCTTAAACTACAATGTAAACAAACAACAAACAGAATTACAAAGCGATGCCATATTATAAATCATTTCACAACCAAAGCGACAAGCTTTAACTGTCTTGTAGCTTCGCTTTGACTCTGACATCTTTTGAGCATTTACGTAAGAAAACACAAGCAGAGGTTTGTAGCGCATTGTAGTGCGATATTACAGCATCGCTTATAGCGCGCATTCTGACATCAGCCTAAGAGACTTTTTTCGGAGTGCTCATTTAATGGTTGGGTGTGTTATGAGCTACAAAATAACCCTGATAAAATTCAAAAGTCATAATGTTTAGAAAAATTTCTAAAAATAAATTTGTATTATGGGATGTAAAATTCCTTTCCGCATTACTTGACATAAACATTATATTTGCTTTCTTACAATCACTATCTCTCATAATACTTAGGTAATTGATTAATCAGTATTATAGTGTGAAAGGGTCATTAACATTGTTTCAGATTAAATGGATTTAATATTTTTTGGCCCTCTCATAGGGAACAGGAAAATTTTAGTTAGATCCAGGTTCTCGACCGCTTCATCATTCTTTGACAATTTTAATATTTATTAAAAACTTTAAAATGTATTTTTTTGATATCTTTTAATTAATTTTTTAATAAAAATTTTACAAATAATTGTGTATAAATTATTCAATATATCAAATAATTAAAATAAATATCAATTAATAATAAATGATTTAACCAATAACTTTATTATCCCTTAATAGCCTCTGGTGATGGCTGATGGGCTGCTAAACTACCAGTGAATATCATTTGAGATGCTTGTGATGCACCACCTGATGCTCCTACAGCAGTATTTAATATCAGACTTACTATACTTCCCACAACATGAGATACAATGTGCTTAATAAAGGCTGTTGAGTCAGATCCACCTTTCATTTCGCCTTGATTTTTATCTTTGCGTTCTGCGGACTCTTCTTCAGTTAGGGGACGATTTTTGGCTTCTAGAAAACTGGAAACTAGATTTTGTAGAAATATGAAGGGTTTCGGTGGTTCATCATCTTCTTCGGGATCCTATAAAACAACAATAAAAAAAAAAATAAAAATAAAAAAAAAAATCGAAATAATAATATTAAACAAAAGAAATATAGGGTGTTTTTTTAAGCATGATGGAACATGAAATTATAAAAAATAAGACTAAAAATTAAATTTTGATGAAAAAGTGTTTCTTATTATTTTAAGTAAACTCTAGAAAATCGTTATGAATAGACTTGTTCTGCGCCATTCATTCGCTAACTGTGCTCTAGAGCAGTTAGTAACTGACCCGTCGTTTTGGCTTAACGGGTTTGTTAATAAGCAAAATTGCCACATATAAAGTGAGACCAATCCACAACATACCCTACAGACTCCATTGCATCCAGAAAAATGCACCGTTTGGTGTGGTTTACAGGCTGGTGGCATCTTCGGACCTTATTTCTTAAAAAAAGAGGCCGGATCTCACGTTACGATCAATGGAGATCGTTACCGCACCATGGTAAATGATTTTATGTTTGAAAATATGGATAACATTGATCCGGACGAAATATGGTTTCAACAAGATGATGCTACCTACGTGCCATAAGTCGACCGCAACCAACGAGTTATTAATATTAAAATTCGGCGATTAGTTGATTTTCGAGAAATGGACCTGTCAATTGGCCTCCAAGGTCGTGCGAATTGACACGTGAAGTCGCTTTCGAGCACAACATTATCCATATTATTCGCGACATATGGCCAGCAGTACTTGAAAAAGTGACGCCAAATTCTACATTACAATTTAATTTTTTTGTGGTATTTTTTGCAATTTGAAATTCTATCGGGCTTAAAAATACAACCATTACTATTAAGCTAAATATTTATAAAAAATATAAAATGATTATAAGTACTGCACTCAATGAAGCCACCACAGTTCCTAAGAAATTGCCTATAAATTGGCCGTTATTAATCTGAAAGCACAATAAATTAAATAAGAGTAAGTAGTTGCTTCTTTAAGAAGTGTATTTAGTTTTGTAACTTACTGCACCGCCGCCTCCAGAAAGACCATCAAATGCTGTACCCACATAAATGCCCAAAACTGTGCCAAAGTTTTTATTGCCCTTAAAAAAATAAAAGCTCTTATTGTATAAAACTTAATTTGTTTTTTTTTCGATTATCATACCGACAAAAGACCTGATATTAATGAAGTAGCTGAACTAATTAAAGATTCTATATCTAAGCCACCAGGCTGAACAAAAAAAATTTGCAAAATTACTATACATAATATGTATTTAAGTTGTATTAACTTACGCCAAATATTTGTGATATAACACCAGTTAGAGCGCCTATTAAAGCTCCTATGTCTGAACCACCTTCTCCCTGTTTTTGAAGATATATGCCATAGATTACACCTTTAAGATATTAAATTTGTTATCTGCTCTAATCATTCATACTTACTCCACTTAAGCTTGTGATAATGCCAACCAGACCCCCACCACCAGTAGCTGGTGGTTCTTCATCATTATCAAACAATTCAGGTGACCCCTCTTCCTGTTTTCCCAAACTAGTTTCATTCGTAGCGGTTGCGTTTACTTTCACAGTAGCGTTAGCTGCTATGCCATTATTGCTGTCAGTTTCAATAACAGTCTATCTTATTGAAGTTTAAAATTTCATTGAATATAATTTGTTAAATAGAAATAGTAAAAAAAAAAACGTGCTTGTGCATTAAGTTAAATGCTTTTCATAGCTGGAACAGTTTAAATTTTATAATCCTTTTAAACACTTACATTGGCTGCCAGAAACTGATAATCATCTTCAAGAGAATCATCTTCGTTGTCTCCTTGCGGTACTTCAACCAAATTGTTACGAAAATCATCCTAAGGGAAGGAAAAATAAAAACAGAAAAAAGTTTGTTGCTTAAGTCTTTTAGTTTTGTTTTAATTTTATTAGAAATACAAAGTTGGGTTTGTTGCTTAAGTCTTTTGCTTAATAACAATATATTGATTTGAAGAGAAATGCAATCAAGTTTGTTTTTCACTCTTGCAAGTTTAAATAACCGGGAACAAGTTGCTCTAAATTTATCAGCGCATGAATCTATGAAAACGTTTTAACGCTCAACTGAATATTATTTTGATATTCGTGAATTAAATTGGATTGAATTTTTTAATTGCAGTAGGTTTGAATAAAAGTAATAAGTATTTTGTTATATTGAATATTTTTAATCTCAACAGATTTTAGTTCAATTGTGCCTTAACCTCTTAATTAGTTCTAAAGTCAAACTTTTTTTTTATTTATTCAAGATATTTTAAAAAATAATTTGGTTTTTTTCTTAATGCAAAGAAAAAACACCTTAAAACTGAAAAAAAAACCTTTTAAACAAAATATAAAATATTACAAATTGAGATGAGTTTCCTAAGCGCATGCCTGTCTTAAAGCTACTTTTTGAGGTATAAGGTAGCACCCGTCGAATGAGCATGCAATGCTTCAAAATGGGATATAAGGACTTTCGAAGACTTGCCAGTCGCTAAATCTCTTATTAGTGAAGATCTTCACAGAGTTAAGTGGTGGCTGTAGTTTTAAACCAAATCGAAGGAAGAGCGCTTGTGTACTGCATTGGCAAAGAATGCTGAATATGATGCGGTAGGAGATTAGATAGTCACGTGGTAGTAAGGAGAGGGTCCTGTAAACTGTGTACTATAAGTAGCTGATTTGGGTGTCGCTAAGAGCTCCGAGGACTAGGGATGTTAAACTTCCATTAGTGAAGTTGAAAACTGATAAAAGGCAAATAAATCTAACTCATCATCTGTTTTACGAGGAATCATGAAACCAAATTAAATTACGCATTCCACTACGATCCAATGAATATATTTGTCAGGGGATTTTTTTTCCTTAGAAATTAAGATAAATGGCCAAATAAAAGCCTTTTAAATCCATTTTCGATGTGTAACTATTCCAAACAATCTACATCTTGTGCAAACTACAGCTTTTAACACAATCACGAAAATAACCGCGAAATAATATCTTAGTGTATCGTCCATTTGTATAGGAATCATTCACAAAATTGATTACTTTCCTTACAAATATTTTAACGAGTCGCTCGCTTATCATACAGAAACAGCACATAAAAGTTATTAGTGTTTATTAATCTCTTCTTTTTTATATAAAATGAATCTTTTTGTTTCTATTGGTAAACGAAATTATTTACTTTATTCACTGTGAATTAAAGGAAAAACCTTCGTAAATATAATAATTTTTTGTTAATTATACGATTTTTAGTATTGTTTTTAGTGCAACGAATCTCTTCATTATAACATAAGGAAATATTGCATAAATTTGCAATAAAAATTTACATTTTTCGTATGTTTGTAGTCTAGACTAGAAAGACCAAGATGCCGCACGCCCAACCAAAGTTAATACTAATAATTCTTTGAAAAAAGAAAAACCGACTTCAATACAGATTTCATCTATCTGACGATAACAGTTCAATATTGACTGCCAGTCCCACGATGTCGCAATTGTTCGTTCGTTCGTTCTCACAATTATATTCAATACAAAAACAAATTCTAAAAAAATGTTTTTGTTTTAAAAGGGACACTTTTATACTCCATTCCAAACCTTCTACTTCTTCAACAGTTTGGCAATATACATTAAATTACAGCAACTACAGGTGAACCCTTTAATTTCTAAATTCAAATTATAAACATGTTGTTAAAGCGGACTTAGTAATAAAGGTCTCTTGTAAGTTTTAGCTATCTGTCTACAATGGTTCAAAAGTTCATCAAATACCATCAGCTATTGGATCACCCTTTTATTTCCAAATTCAAGTTTTAGACTTGCTGCAATAGCGGAGTTAGCAATACAGGTTCTGTGTAATATTTAAGTGTTTGTCTAAGACGGTTAAAAAGTAGGAAAGAGGAATTGATAAACTTCTTCCTTTTCTGAAGTCTGTTAAAAACACATGTATTGAAAAAAAAACTTTTTTTTAACTGTTACAATAACAAGCTAACAAAAATGGGCGTGGCACCGCATATCTTGAAAATTTAAACTCATATTCTTTGTGTCAATATCTTAATTTGAATTTCAGGTCGAGTTTGATAAAAGAGCATTGTACTAAACTTTTTTGCAGTTCCATTTCAATTAATGATGAATTAACGACACTAACGATCCTAAAGGTTTTTTTGTGCTAGTCCATAAAGTTATACTTTTATTTTCAGAATTACCTCTGTCAATAAAGATTTAATTTGTGTTATACGTGCCGGTTCGCCCTCTTCGGTTTGTCTTTTTTTGAGCATTTTGTTGCTGGCCTTACCCAGAGGACCATTAGCTTCGGCATGAGTGATTAAGTATTCCAAAGTATAATCAATTTTATGATCAACTACATTCCTCATTAAATCAATTTGCTTGAGTATAAGTTTTCTTAAGTCAGCCACCTTTTTACCAACATCATTTTCTCTTTTCCCATGTACATTTTTTTCTTGTGTGGAAGTTTTAAAATTTTTTAAAATATTAAACATTTCTTTTTTGAATGTTTGAGAGTCTTTTGATTTTGTAGCCATTTCTAAGGATTTTGTTAAAATTTCTAAAGCTTTTTCATCTCTGCTCAATTGATTTTCTATTTTTGTAATTTTAGGTAAAACAACATATTTATCACTCATATTTGCATGAAGCAATAAATCCTTAACGATTTTGATTAAATTTTTCTCCATTTGTTGTTCCGCTTTTTTGGCTCCATTTAAAATGCCAATAGTGGTGATGGCTCGTAATTCTTCAGGAGGCAATTTGGGTTCTAGCTTTTTGTAGGCTGCCATTGCTTTTAGAAAATAAGGATTTAGTTGAGCCCTCAGATCAGAGGATTTTTGCAATGGCACTGAATGACACAAAGGTGAACACATTATAAATGTTATGAAGCGTAAGGATATGAAATATTTACGCATATTTTTGATTTTATATATTTTTTTGATATCAATTTTGTGCACTTTACACCGACCGTTACAATTTTCCGTTTTAAACTGTTTTTGTGATAATTTTTGTTGTTATTTATATAGGGAAAATTTAATTGTATTTTTTTTATTGTTGTTAGTGGGCGTGTCGCTTAGATTTTATGGGTTTTGATTTTATATATTTCATTTAACGTTCAATTACCTCATTTATGTCATTTAAAGTGATACAAATTTTATTGATTTTCAATTTCATTTTTTACTTTAACATTTGAAGACATCGTTCATTATAACAGTGGCGATACTTTTAATTTCATGTCTTCTTTAAGGGTGAATGATTTCGTTGGAAAAATATGGCAAACTTTAAGTCTAGTTTTTACTTTTACTTTTTTATTGTTTTCTTGTGCGGAAATAGTTTTTAAAAGTTTATGTTTCCCATAATAATTTTTGACTTAATGGTTGTTTATTTTTTTTTTAACATTTTAAGTATTTAATTACATAATTTTGCTAATTGTGGAATATACCGTAACTGTCAACTCATCATTTTCTATGTAGGATAAAAAACTACGTTTGAATAAATAAAAAATGAATACTGATTAGAATGAAATAGTCAACGTAAAATAATTTAAAAAACCATAAAATAAAACAACGTAGAATAAAAAAAAAATTAAAAAAATACGAAAATTTGCTCGAATTATTTACTTAACTTCAGCGATATGAAGCTCAGCCCAAAGAAAACAAATTTGTTTTTTATTGCTTCTCTTTTTGTAAGAAGAGACCAGAGAAACACACTGATCCATTTGAAATCACTACTATATTATGACTCGGTTGCCTTAAATCTGATTTGAAGGGACTCGAAAGGGGACCCGTAGAATAAGCAATCTATTTCCCCTTTAATAATAAATTTAATAAAATTTATTTAAAATTAAATAATAAATTTGTAGCAATGAAAGCAATAACAGTAAATACCTTTTCATCATCCAGTCAAAAAATTATATTTACAAATGCATTTCCTTTGCAAATTTTAAAATGCATCTACTTTCTGTTTGTTTTATAACGTGCAAATATCTCTTCTGTGCAACTTGTTAATTATAAAATAAGCCGGGTTATAAATTTTCAATGGATGAAATTCAATTGGTTTATTAGAAACATTGATTAGTAAAATTACCTTAGAAATTATAGAAATATGTTTTTGTTACAAAAGCAAGCAGTCTATATCATTATTAATTTTGTCTGATGAAAAGAAAAACTGCAGCTAAAATCAGGCTGCTGTAGTCATGGTGGTAGGCACGTTGTCTATAAATCTGGTTGGCTAGGGTTTAACCCCTGCGGAAACCAAAAAATAAAAATGTTTTTTTGTTTAATGGATTAAATACAAATTCGGAATTAACATTACAACATGCAGCCTCCCTCGTCGATACTTCTTCATAGAATATTCGCCGGCGATGTAAAGTAGCTAATAGCTAATCTATCTTTCTCCTTTTACCACTTGCTTTATTAGACATTAATACCTGAAGTAGTGCTTTTCTTAAAAAAAGGAACTGGTCGTCAATGTAAAAAATTTCAAAAAATTCTAAAAAATTGTTTTTGTTTTAAAGTAATTATGCGAACGAACGAACGATTGCGACATCGTGGGACTGGCAGTAAGTGAAACTCTGTTTTTCTTTTCACAAATAACGACACATTTTAGTTAACAAGACAGTATCGAATATATTTTACAGCAATAATGTCATAATTCAAACATCTTACATTTTTTTAATTATGAATCATCTTACTAACTGCAGCGGGAACTTAAGCAGTCAGATATTTTTATCGATAGTGAGAACGAGCTAAAAACTTAAACTGCAATTATCTCGACATGATTTTTTTTTGACTTATGACATTCTTGAAGTAAATGAGCAATATATATATATAATTTTACATAAAAATGTCATCGGCTCTTAATGATTTAAGCATTTTTAAATAATTTTAGTATTTTCTTAAAGATCCCTTCTAAAGCTTTAAAATGATATCCATTTTGCTGTCCTAAAGTATAAAATGCTCAATCGTATTTTTCTTTGAAAAGTTCAGAGGTCCATAACTCGGAAAATACGCGCGAGCGATTGGCGTATTTTAATTTTTCTAGCTCATCTAGTGCCTTGGCAAAGTTTATTTCAATACGAACACGGCGGACAGACGGACATTGCTCAATCGACTTCGCTATACATAAGAAGTCAGAATATATATACTTTATGGGGTCGAAAATGGATGCTGTGACAAACTAAGATATACACTCTTTCCACCTGTCGTGAAGAGTACAAACATGAATATGTGTTTTGTTTTTGATTAGTTTAGATAGTTATAAATTTATTCAATTCATAACTGATTGTAAGTTAAGTCGTTTGTTTTTACAACAGTTGTGTAAATCTTATTGGCAATTTTTAAGTAAATATTTGCTACAAAATTTACAATATTTTTCCATTTTAGCAGATTGAATGATTTTTTTTTTTAATCAAATGTGTTGTTTATTTAATTAGTTATTTAATTATTTAATAAGAAAATTATGTAAATTATGTTTACCTATTTTTATTATTGAGAAAATAAAAAATATATTGAAAAAGTCTATTCTGTGTATTTTTACTAAATGTTGTACCTGGTGTCCCACCTAGAACGCAAACCTTAAATTTGGCGCGATTCGAAGTGTCATTGTTTGACATTTGAACAGTTGTTATTGTTAGCTAGTGGAAGGTACGAGGTTAGTAAAAATGGAGCGCTTTACAATTGAACAACGCATTCTCATTGTGAAATTGTTTTACCAAAATGGTGAAAGTTTTGCTGCTACAGTTCGCAAATTGCGATCAATTTGGGATCACAATAGTGCTCCAAAAGAGTCAACTGTAAAGAGATTAATGGATAATTTTGTCGAAACTGTGTCTGTTAGTTATGTAAAGACAACAACGCGCCTACGTCCAGGCCGATCGACCGAAAATGTCGCAGCTGTACGTAATGATGTCGCTCAAACTCCATCCTCCTCAATTCGACACCGATCTCAGCAAATTGGTGTCTCCAAATCCACTATCCAACGAATTTTGACAAAAGATTTGCATCTTCATGCATACAAAGTTCAATTGACTCGGGAAATGAAGTCAGCTGACCATGGACAGCGAAAGGAGTTCGTTAATTTGGTATTGGAGAGACAATATCAAAATGCTGATTTTGCCGATAAAATAATCTTCAGCGACGAGGCCCATTTTCATCTTGATCTTTGGGGTTTTTTGAAGTCGATGGTTTACACGAATAAGCCGACGACGACTCATTGAAAATTTCATTAAAAGATCGCGTGTGTGCCAGCAAAGCCGCGGCGGCCATTTGCACGATGTCTTGTTCTATACATAAGCTCATTCTGACAACTTTACGATATAATAAAGTTTTAAAAATATTTTTTTTTGATATCTGTGTTTTATTTAAAATTTAAAAATTGCGTTCTTGTTGGGACACCATTTACAAGGAAAGTTTAGTTATTTGGTTATTTTATGTTAATTCTTGTTATTATATTAGTTTGGACATTTCGAAAAAAGTTATTATGCTGCTAACACTTTTTTTTAATAAAAAAATAGTTCTCTTTACAAGTTTAATTTCTGCGAATTAATATGCACACTGACTGCACCAAGATTGAAGATAAAGAGTTTCGGGAAACCTTTCTTAACAGATCTTACAAAAATATGGTAACAAATTTGGGTAAGAAAGGTCTCAGAATTTAGCGTCTTACACATGATACGCTTTGTTATTTATTAATAATAATTCATGAATCAAGAAAACAAGATTACACATTGCGCAGGTCCGTAAGTTTGTTGTATAGCGTTCTCTCTTTTGTGTGACGTAGATATAGAATATTTTCTTGTAAACTAAGTACACTTTTGTATGGAAAGTGCAACAAATTAAAATAGGAAACGTAAAAATTTTATTAAAAAGAAAATGAAAAATCATTTAAAATAAGCTATTTTAAATTGGTAGCTCTTCTGTTGATAGCTTCAAGCCCAAACTCAAAAGTGTTACTCGACTACATCTCTTTTCTTCCCATTTAAAATTTTGTTTAAATCGATGCATCCGACAAAAATCTCTTGCAATTTTTACAACAAACACTAATTTTTGTTCTTTGATGACGTAGGTGTGCAGTAATATTTTTAATTTTATTAACCGACTTCGAAAAAAGAAGGAGGTTATCAATTCGAATTTGTGCCTGCAGAACTCATTCATTTCTAAACCGATTTTAAAAATTTTTGCTTATATGATAGATTATTCTTACTGATTGGTCCCGTTTAAAAAACAGTTCATAATCTCAAAAATTAAAGGTTGTCCCCAAACAACATACATACATATTTTTCACGTTTATTATGAACTGTAAAGGGCGATTCTGTAAAATATAAAATGACTGCGTACTACTATAGCTCCCAATAACAAAAAGTTATAAAAAAATAAATAAAAAATAAAAGGGTGCCCCCATAATTGATGTAAATTTAATTATATAGGCCTATCTTTTAAAACGTTATACACAAAGGCTTGTAAATTTGACGCAATGTCAATTGCTATGGCCGTTATAGTAACAGCTAATAATATTTAAAATCATAAATTAAAGGGTGCACCAATAGTTTATTTAATTTGGTATATGGCCACACTTTTTAACAGTTGTAAACAAACGCTTGAAATATACAACGAACCTGTATTATTAACTCCGCTATAACAATTAGTAAAAAATTTGGATTTTGAAGTTAAAGGGTGTCCCAATAGTTGATGTAATTACAAGTATCTGGCCGAACTTTTGAACCGTTATAGAGTGCTGCAACTTAAAAGTGACCTTCTTTCCAAGTCCGCTATATCAACGAGTTTATAATTTGAATTTATAAATTAAAGGGTATCCCATAATTGGTGTAGATTTACTTATATAGGCCTATCTTTTGAACCTTTATAGAAAAACGCTTGCAAATTAGACAGAATGTCCATTGCTATGGCCGTTATAGTACCAGCTGATAATATTTAAAATATAAATTAAATGGTGCCCCAATAGTTCATTTAATTTGATGTATATGGCCATAATTTTAAACAGTTGTAGACAGGCTATTGAAATTTACAAAGAACCTGTATTACTAACTCTGCTATAACAACAAGTATAAAATTTGGATTTGGAAGTAAACGGGTGTCCCAATAGTTAATGTTATCTAATTTATGTGGCAATACGCCTGAACCGTTAAAGGCAGACAAAGGAAATCTGTTTTGAAGTAGGCTTCTTTTTTTTGCGAGAATTATTTTAATGTATGTGTTTCACAAAGCCATTTTTATAGACTGTATCAGACGTTAAGTGTAGTTTCCAACTTTTGAAAAAAACTAAACCGGCTGCCTATACTTTAGGAGTGAAAACTTTGTGACAAAGGTATTGTTCGTTTTAAAAGGGATTGCTATCCTCAGACATTAAAATATTTAAAAAAACGCAATAATTTTCAAAGTATTTTTTTTGTATAACTTTTCGTTATGGTTTAATAACCTTTCAAGTGCAACTGAAGCATTTCAGCTGCCGCAAAATACTACCCACGATGACGACACTGGTGAGGAATATCATCATAAAGCTGACGTAACTTCATTTTTGATACTCTGGGTATCTCTTGGTTACTTTTAGTTGGCATAAATATATAAATTATAAATATTTACTTATTCACCTGTTTCATTGGTTTTTAAGTGTTTAAAGTATAAAATTACTTACGAACTGATTCTTCATCTTTCATTAAGAGCTGCTTAAAAACGTATAATTCATTAAAAATGAAAGATAATTAAAATAATATTTTAATTATCTTTCATTTGCTTTAAGCAAGGTGTCTGTAGGCAATTTATATTTTTCATTTAAAGCGGATTTTTGTTTTTGTCATACGCAACATTCATACACGTTGATTTATTATTCATTATCATTCATGGATGCTTTTAATACATTAGTTTATCTTAAATAAAATATTAATTCTTGAATTTATAATCGGTCTAATCTAGTCTTTGCCAAATGACAGACGGCCGTATTTTAAAGGCCGAATTTAATATGAATGACATCGTCAAGGTTTATGGTTGTAGTTTTTAAAATAAATTTAATTTTATTTATATATATTTTTAATTGCTAAATTATAAAAAATAATTTAAGTGTAATGTCTGCGTTTCGGATTTGATTAAGAAAAGTTTTTAAAGAATTTAATTTATTTATTAAAAAAATATTTTTAAATTATATACAACAAAATAACAATTTTTGTACAGTTGTTGTAAAAATGATGTAAGTAAAAGAAATATTCTATAAGTTTTCTTATGTATAATTTAGTTATTTACAACATATACAACTAAAAGTAGTTAAATGCAAATAATGGCGACGAAGAACGTGGCAATCCAGAAAATGCTGCATTGCATTCTGCTAGCGAATCTGTTAAAACCGCTTCGTTTTCGTTTTGTCTAACCATTTGTTTTTCTTTATCTCTGGAATCGTTGTAGCGCTGCACTTGTTAGCCGTAACAATAAAATTAATTAAATGAGGAAAAACAAATTTGGGAGAGACGTGATTTTAATGTGTATTTATTTCCTTACCTTTTAAAACGTTATAGACAAAAACTTGCAATCAACATTAATTTAATTACCTAAAACAAGAAAAAAATTGCTTAAGGGTTCAGTACTTCCTTAATAAAAACACAAATTTTTGTGAAGGTTACAATCCAGTGAACAACTTTTAAATCTTTTTGGTAACAGCACTGATAATATTAAAGTGTTCACTCGTTCACTTGTTTATTTGTTCATACATTTATATTTATTACTTTTATGGTATTTGTGTCATACTCCACATAAAAATTTATAATAAAATTATTTGCTATTTTTTTTACAAAACTTTATAAAACTCAAAAACCACTAAAGTCTTAACAATCCCGCTTAAATTCGCAATAAAAATATAAGTAAACTTAACTTAAGTCACGTAAGAGTCACAAAAAGTAGCTATTTTAATATTTAAAATTTATTAAATTACTTGCACCCGGTGGGCTTTGCTACGGTCATTGTTATAAAATAAAGATTTATAGGAACAATATATGGTTGTAGTATATAGTTATAGACAACAAAATTTAATTGGTTCAAAACCATATTGCTTTCTACCATAACAATAACATGGTAAAGTATAAACATAATAACGTTTAAAATGTAAACATATTATAATTAAATGCAATAATTTTATGTTTGAATATGATTATAAAATAGTTAAATTTAAATATCATAATTTGTAGCTGAATCATATCTAATAGGACGAGACCATAGTGCAAAATAAAAGATTTATTTATTTTTTGTTTTATTTATTTATAATGTGTTATAAAATTATTAAAGAGCATTAATTCATTAAAAAATCGATTATTTGTTAATCTTACATTATTTCTATTTATTTTGTTTATTTATTTAAAATTTTTTAATTTTCACCAATAATAAATAACTATTTCAAAATTTTTCGCCTTCATATGTTGCGATAGCTAACAAGCAAAACACCTAAATGATAGAAAAGCATTCCGTCCTAGAACAGAATTATTAAAAGTAAATTTAAATAATTTATTTTATATTATATTATTTTAAATTCGAATTTTTTTTTTGGTTAAAATCAACAACGTTGCATTTTTTGTGATTAGTAACAATATCATGATAAAATGTTAACAAAAAATATTTATTGTGACTGAGTATTATCAAAATCAATTATAATTTGTTTGCTGCAACTAAATATAATTACAGGGAACATAATATGGTTATTGTAATCCTTCTTCCTACCCTAAAATGCACTTCATTTTTAGAGTAACATTGAAAAAATTTTGCATTTTATTATCATTGTGCTTTATTTATATTCTTTTTATTTTATGTTTACATTGTGTCGCGAACCCCGCCACCATTTTCAAATTTCAAATTCTTTTCTTATTGTTATATTAGTCACTTTTAAAGATTCTCATTAAAACAGTTGTGCAGACATGGGATTATAAATAATTATTTTTATTGGGGTATCCCCTCCTACACCAACGGACTTAACAGGCTTAAAATCAACATACGTTATTCTCAGAGCCACCTACGTCTAATTTCGAGTGTCTCACAGATATAGAATAATTAAAAAATTCCTTTGACTGGGGGATACCCGCCTCCAATTTTCTACATCTTTTCTCTTTTATAACCGAATTCAAAAAAGAAGTAGTTTATCAATTCGTCAGAATATTGCTTCTTTCATATTTGTTCTTGCACTTGTACTTGTTTTTAAAAGTTAAAGGGTGTCCTCACACAACATACGTGTTTTTTTAAGTGTATTATAAAGCGTGAAAGGCACCACTTTAAAATTAAAAAAAAAAAACTGAGTGTCACTATGGCTCCCAATAACAAAAATTATAAAAAAAAAAATCTACGAATTACAGGGTGTCCTCATAATTAACGCAAATTACTTATATTGAAAATTTTACAAAATGCCGATTACTACGACCGTTATAATAACAAGTAAAATTTTTCATTTAGTTTTATGTATATGGCCATACTTTTGAAAAGTTATAGATAGATGCTTGAAATTAACAAAGATCCTGTATGGCAACCTAAGTCCGCTATAACAAGAAGTATAAAGTTTGAATTTGGAAAGTTAAGGTTGTGCCAATAGTGGATATTATTTGGTATGTGACAGAACTTTTAAACCGTTATAGACAGACTGTTGATATTAACAAGGAACCTGTATTGCTATGTCCGCTTCAACAACAAGTGTACAATTTGAATTTAGAAATTAAAGTGTATTCCCAGAATTGATGTAATTTAACCTTTATTGAACCGTTATATACAAACACTTGAAAATTAGACATAATGTCTAATCTAGACAGACGGATGTGTGTTACAAAAAACCTATATTACTAAGTCGGCTATAATAGCATGTATAAAATTTGGAATTGGAAATTAAATTATATTTGTATTAAAATCTATTGTATTAAATGGAAGATACAACTAAACTTATTCAGCACATTACTGCTGAATACCAAATTTTGGTAGTTAGAATCATAAAAATCAATTGTGTCTTTTAAAATCGAAAAATGTTTGACATAATAAAAATTAATTTGTACACATTATACAAAAAAATAATCAATATTTCAAAATACAAAGATACATATACCGTTAGTGGTGAAAAGTTCTCCAATATTGTAGAAAGGTAAGTCCAACAAAATCAATCTTACAAAAAGACATTTTTAAATTAAAAAAATTCTGAAATGTTAAATACACTTCGCAGCAGCAAAACTGGCGGTATGGGATGAAAATCTGAAGAAACTACACACATATGTCGTAAAGAAGGATCATGATCTAATAAAAAAAGGCTCTAAACATGAAATTTATAAAGTGTTATATTATTCCTGTAATTTATTTTTAAAATAAAATTAAATATTAACATATTTTATTGTTTTATTTCATTCACAATAGTACTTTATAGTCACCCAAAAACGATTTTTTTAAATAGTTGTGAGTGCCACATTCATTCTGTTATTACAACCGAATTCAATATAATACACACAACCCACAAAATTCGATTGGCAACGAATTCGGTTCTCAGAACGAATTTCTATTCTCTGTGTACAGTTGTGGAAATATGGGTTAAAAAATTTATATTTTGTGTAGGGAGTACTCATTTTATATAACCAGACTTTTGAAAAAAATGCACATTATTGCAATAGTGCTCTTCGTCAAGTTTAGAGTCTCTCTCGATTGTGCTTCCTCAGATATAGAATAATTAATAATTCCTTTGTATTGAAGCATAAGTCTCAAAAATCAACTTTATTCTCAGAGTAAAATAATTAAAAATTAATTCAAATTTACTTTTTTCGGCTTAGGTTCCTTTTTAATTTAATTTATATAAATTTTTTGGAATGAATAATTATTTACAAATGTATGCGGACGTTTTCCAAAGAAAAGAAGAAAAATCTGAAAAAAGTAAATTTTAATTCATTTTTAATATTCACGGTTCAAATTATGATTAAGAAAAAATATAAAAGTAACCTAATTAATATTTTATATCTCACTATTGTAGCTCTCCAGGCTTTCCTTTCAATTTAATTTACAAAGAATTTAAAGAAACTCCATATTTTAGTCCTTTCTTGGCAACTTTCCTCTGCCTCATTTAAAAATTTATTTAGTATATTTAAATTTTCCGATCATTAATTAGGCGCTTCAAAACTTTTAAAATATACGTTTGGATTCTTATAATACACAAACAAACAAGCACACATTCATTTTAATATCTATAGATAAATGAAAATGTAGTACAGCTAAGCCTTGTTTATCGCATAACGAGCATATGAATCAATTCATTGTTATATAGCAAGCGAGCTAAACGAATGATGGTTGTTATTGTTTTCAAGTACGAAAACTTAATGTAGTAATCGTTAGCACGAACTGCCACAATGAAAGCGAAAGTAAAATAAAAATAAATATTTTTTTTATTTGTTTTTGTTTTGGCTTAAACTTTCTTGTTCATTCCAATAATTGAAACCATAGACCATTTAAAGAGGTAAACAAAATTGTTAATGAATGCATGTTTGTGTGTACGTTTGCATGAATGTAATTTTTAGATGAATTTTTGAGGCGGAAGTGAGTACATTGATTATAATAATTTAAGTAAAGCTTTTCAATTGTAGTTTTTAGTGAAATTCAAAGAGCATTTGCGGAGAGTAAGTAGTTGCATTTTCGTTTCTCTTTAATTTTACTTTCATTTAGATCGTATATAAATTATTGTGAAGAAAAAAAAATGACGTTACATGTACATTTAACCCTTTTGATAATTTTGAATATAACCGTGACTTAAAAAAAAAATTAAATATTTGACGAAATAACCTTAAAAACTTGAAAAGATGTGTTCTCTCGTAAAACTAAATAAAGTCAGACAAGTTCTTTATAAAAATTTGGCCTACACTTTTTTAAATTATGGAAAGAATGCTTTATTTTCACGATGTAAAGTAACAGCTTATCTAACAACCGTCACAACATATCATTGAGAATTCCTTGCGGTAGACTTATTAGCTTTATTTGCCACAAAATTGTTGGCTTATTTTCTCCCACACTTTCGTTAAATGCATTTTTTTGTTTTCTTAACATTTTCACCCGCAATGGATTAAAGTGAAATTACATTTATCAATTGATTTAAATGATTTGTTAAACAACAAAAAACTAGTCTTCTTTTAACACAATTCAATGCTTTTTTGTTTTATTACTTCTTTTACGATAAAAATACTCTTCTGTTGAAAATAAACGGCCTAAAATATTTACTGTTTATATTAGTTTTGTGTGTTCGTATTAAAAAAGAAGAGTAAAAAGTAATTTCACATTTTGAATGTGTCAGTTACGTGTAAGTCTTTCCTAAGTTATGTACATGAAAAAGTAAAAAAAATTTAATAAAACGTTTAATATTTATTAAAAAAATTAACCACAAGAATCACAAATAATAAACAAGTAAAAAAAGAATAAAAATTATTCAAGAAAATTAACAAATTAAAAGATTTGTAGTTTCTTCACTTTATTATTAAAACTTTAAAATCAAATTGGAGGAAGTAAAAAAAAAAAAACAAAAAAAAAATTCATTTGTTACAAAATAACTCACAAAATGGTTTAAAGAGCAAAAGTGTTTAATTTACTGTTCTCTGCCTTTAAAGCTTAAACGTTTTATCTTAAATTAATTGCAAGTTAAAGAAAAATAATTGTAATTAAATTTCGTAAACTAAAATTTATTTTGTCTAAAAGTGTATGTTGAATAAATTTAACAATATTTCAAAAAATATAATTATTTTTGATGTTATGACTTTGATCTGACATTTAATTAAAAAGAACTGTTAAGATAAGGTAAATATTTTTAATATTTTGTAACATGTGTTCAATGGTGGCATGTCATAACGTCCAAGGACTTAATGTCTATCAACGTAAAATCATAACGTCCATGGTTATTATATTTTATAATATTCTACATAAGAATGATGTTACGTTTTTATAAACTGGCTTACAGAATATCCTAAGTGAGCGAAGTCGGTGTTGGTTGTACCATAGTAGAGAAGGCCTTGCGCCCGGCCAAAGCGAGGCCGGTGTTGTTTTAAGTGCGCAAGCTATGTCATTTACATAAGTGATACTTTGTCCATACTAAAAACGACGTAATATCCATGCATATTATAACGTTTCTCAAAGCGATATAATGTCCATGGACATTATGCCACTTTTGTGTGCGACAAAAAGTCCATGGATATTATGTAGGAAATCTTTATTAAGGAGGTCTTTTGTAAGCGAAGCCCTTATTATTTCAAGTGCGGACATTATGACATTTTCATAGGTGACACTATGTCCATAATAAAAACGACACAATGTCCATGGACATTTGAATGCGACATGGACATTATATCACTTTTGAGTGCGACATCAAGTTTATGTACATTATATCCTTGGACACTATGACTTGTCACCGTTTTCAATTACAATTGTATTATTTTAAAATCAAATTTAAACCAAAAGTTACAACATGACTAGTTTTATTTCGTCATGTTTCTTTCTTAAGTCTTTTGATTTATTACCAGAGATGTTGTCAACGAACAAAGAATTTAAAGACGCTTTTGATAAAAATGAAAACTGTATTTGTTAAAAACAAGCTTCTTTAAAATTATTATATTTGAATTATTTGTCTAAAGTTACCGCAAAAACAGCTTTAAATCCCTTATGAAAAATTCAATTAATTAAATATTTTTAATTTGACAATGGTTATGTAAAAATCTTTAGAAGCAAAATGCAAAATTTACATATTTGTTTTATTCTGACATTTTTCTGTACAAATAAATGAATGGATTTTCATTTAATACTATTCTTTCTTTAGTCCTTTGTTTCATATGAGCGGAATTTGTTTTGATTAAATTATTAAATTTTGAATCACCAATATTGATTATTGAGGTTGAAAGCACGTCTCGATGGCCATTTCGTTACAGCTCTGCAAGAAACTTCTCAAAAGTATTAAAAAAAAAAACTAAAAATTTCTGTCAAAGCAACCAATTAAAGACGTCGTCTCTATCTGTATACTTGGTACGTTTAGCGAACGCTTTCGAATGAGAACATCATTTAATTAACTTAATAGCAGAAATCAAAGTTTAGGAAAAAACGACGGTAATCAACAAATATTTATTTTTCTTTATCCCCTGCATGCGGCTGACTTTTTTTCGGCTCTTTTATACATTTAAATATGTTGCAAAATAAAGTATTGCAAAACACTACGAATTTTGTTTTAATTCTATGCACGAGCATTTTAGAATTAGTAATTTAATCGGAATAAAAAATAGCACAACATTTTCTAAAAATTAATTAATTTAATTAAATATTCCCTTGTCCATAAATTTAAGGCCTTCTTTATGCTTGTCTCATACATACATCAATTTATGAGTGATTTCTTCAGCGTTCGCTAGCAAGTTATTTTGGAGCGCAGAGCTTAACTTTAGCAAAAGTAGTAAATAATTTATTTCGGAGGAGTTGCCAACATCTACAGCTATTAAACATGGACAGGCATCTAGAGCTTTTACTTACCTGTTAAGCTTTTTGGATTCCATCTTTAGGTTGTTGACTAAGGTTTCATAAAAAAGTTAAGTCGAAGCCGAGTTGATCCAGGGATAAGACATTTAACAAAGTCCTGAGATTTCCATTTGGAAAAAATTGGAATTGATATTTTTTAAGAAGAAAAACGGCTTTGAAATTTTTGGCCTGCGCTATTTTTATATTTTTGCTACAAAACTATTTGAAGAAGAAACGTTTTAGAAGACTTTAAAGACCATGAGGGCCTTTTATTTTGAACAAAACCTTAAAAAATTGTAATTTTAAATTTTTTAATGCAACTAGCTCGGTGACAGATGATGATATTTTTTATGTTTTATGAAAAAAAAAATAATTCTTCAAAAAGTTAACACATTCGCGGTCATATGTTTTGCGTCTAAATTGTGCCTGATCTAGTCTAGTCAATCTACTCAACCTCTAAATTTAAGCTCAAATATTATTTTCCTATCAGCGCGAGATAACGATTTACTCCCAAAATATTTCTCTCTTCCGCCCTGTGCGCTGCTTATTGGCGGTTTTTTTTACTGCTAATTTATTTATTGTACTCGTATTTTGAAAAATAGTAAACTACACAGAGAAAAGTAATTCGTTATAACTGAATGAATATAGCACCCACAACTATTTAAAAAAA
Organism: Gymnosoma rotundatum; assembly: GCA_916610165.2. Classification (NCBI taxonomy): domain Eukaryota; kingdom Metazoa; phylum Arthropoda; class Insecta; order Diptera; family Tachinidae; genus Gymnosoma; species Gymnosoma rotundatum. The sequence goes on from OU744340.1 coordinate 80,388,560, forward strand.
TTATTCTTGGGTGACTACGAGGGCTGCTCTATATATTTCTGGCCTAGTAGTGAAAATGCGAATATTTATAATCAAAAATGGTTTTATTGTTTTTCAAAGTATTCTCCAGCATGATTTATACACTTTTGCATGCGCTAAAACCAGTTGTCGAAGCACTTTTTCCACTCCGATTGAGACACCTCTAAAACATGGTTTTTGAACACTTCATTAGCTTCTTCTGGCGACGAAAATCGTTGACCACGCCTTTTTTTTTTGATGTGCGGAAACAAGAAGAAGTCATTAGGTGCCAAGTCAGGGCTGTACGGCGGATGACCCATTAATTCGACGTTTTGGCCGGTCAAAAACGCTCTGGTTTGAGCCGATGTGTGAGAGCTCGCATTGTCATGGTGAACAATGATTCGTCGTCTCTTGTTGGTTTTTCGAATTTCTCCGATGACTTCAGGCAAAAAAATTGTAGTGTATCACTCAGAAGTGACCGTCCTACGTTGCTCAAGCGGAACAGTCGCCACATGACCAGTTTTGCCGAAGAAACAGGCGACCATTTGCTTCGAAGTGCTTCTTCCACGAACAACTTTCGTTGGATTTTGCTCGTCTTTGAAGACCCACGCGGTCGATTGTTGTTTCGTTTCGGGGTCATACGCATAGATCCATGATTCGTCACCTGTGACGATCTTATAAACGCCTTTTGAAGTACCGCAATCGTATTTTTGCAACATTTCTTTGCACCAATCGACACGAGCATTTTTTTTTGAGCGACTTTCAAATTGTGCGGGATCCAACGAGAACAAACCTTTTTTGCGGCCAGGTGTTCATACAGTATCGAATGTATGCTGGTGGAAGAAATGTCCAAGGATGTCTCTATCTCTCGGTATGTCGCATGTCGATCTTGCATTATGAATTCACGCACGGCATCAATGTTCTCTGGCACAACAGCCGTTTTTAGACGACCTTCAAGGAATTCGTCTTTGAGCGAGCTTCGGCCATGATTAAATTCATTATACCAGTTTTTCACAGTACTATAGGATGGTGCTTATAAAGATTTAAGTTCATCAATGCACTCTTGTCGTTATAATGCACGTCGAAAGTTGTGAAAAATGATGGCATGAAAATGTTCACGAGTTAATTCCATTTTTTTCTATATTAATTTTTTCAAGTCACTGTAAACAACACAAATAATGGTTGTACGTCAAAACGTTTTGAGTACGATTATGCTTAAAAATGACAAACTTTCCAATGGAAATGTCAGATTGCACTTGGCAGCACTCAGTGTTGCCAGGCCAGAAATATATATATAGCAGCCCTCATATAAAGTATTATTGTGAATTAAATAAAATATTATTTTATTTTAATATTTACTTTTATTTTAAAAATTATTTATAGAAATACGATTCTACATTATAAGTTTCACATTTCGACCCATCGAATTTAGCCTACTCCTTTCTTTTCATCATAATTCTTCTTTTCCACATAGCTTCTTCAACTTTCCATCCCATAGCTCACATTTTGCTGCTACAAAGTGTATTAAACATTTTATAATTTTTTTATTTACAAACGTTTTTCTGAGATTGATTTTGTACTTACCTTTCAACAATATTGGAGAACTTGTCACCAATAACAATATCTCTTTGTATTTTTAAACTCAAATATTGAAAACAAATTTTGTTTTTTGTAATGTACAAATTTATTTTTATTATGTCAAACATTTTTCGATTTTAGAAGACATAATCGATTTTTATGACTGTTACTACCAAAATTTTGTTTTTAGTAGTAATGTGCTGAATAAGTTTAGTTGCATCATCCATTTAATAGAATAGATTTTAGTAAAGACAAAAATCGGTCAGGATAATTTTTTCAAGAGGTGTTACAACCAACATTTGAATGCAAATATAATTGGTTCGCTTTTAATATTAAAAATAAGTTAAAATTATAATTTATTTATATTAAAAATCAAATAATTATATTAGTAATTAAATGATGATGTCTTCACATCAATCGAATTTTTACTAATCTTTTTTCTGTGTGTAGCGATCAGTTTTCCAATCAAAAATCAAATAATTGATAATAACAAGAGTTTTTTATTAAATATTTATTTTTTAAACTGTTAGTATCTTCAATAAAAAAACATAAAAGATATTTAACATAAATGTTCAATTATGATATAAACTGCAAGGAATTTGGTAATTTAAAGAATATTTAATAAACATAGGCAATAAATTTATAAATTAAATTTGTAAATTTATAAATTTAAATTTATAATTTATAAAATATTTAATAATTATAATGATTTTTTTTAAGTTAATTTGCTTGTGGCTTAATCGCTTAAACATTAAAAGTTTTTTATTTGCCATATTTATCAACTAATCTATAAAACCGCTTAATAAAATAGCTATTAGAATTATAATTAAATGGATAAACATTTTTTATTTATATAAAAATCATTATAATTATCAATAATTACATTTGCATAAATAATTGCATAAATGCGTTGAATTTAACATATTTTTGCAACCAGATTAATGTGACTGTTTGTGTGGTACAATATTAAAGCTTTTTTTTTTAAACAAATCGTCCTTGACACGATAACATAAATATTAATTGACTCTAAAGTTTTATTGCTTTAAAAGCAAAATTTGCAAAAAGACATAAATAAAATTTGAGACAACAGCAGAGTTAAACTTTTAAATGTTAAATACGATTCAATAAATATTTTTTTTTGTTTTATTCTAGCATTTCATCTGTTATTTTGTAGAGAAAGTTTTTAAATTTGCAGCCTAGAGCTGAATGTTATTAAAAGTCCCAGTTTTGTTTTTCGTGTTTTGTTATATATCTGAATAATATAAAAAAGTTCTAGAATAGTTTCTATTAACCGGTCCCTACTTAACAAAACACCGGCCATAACATTTAAAAAGCAAAATGAAAAACGAACTTTTGTATACACGCATTGCCACTAACCTTTCGCAACCAATTTAATTCTACTTCCCTTTAGTCTTTTAGTTGGGATTCTTAACTTTTTAAAAATAACTCTTGCGAAAAAAATTTTATACTTGCTTTGTAAATTTCTCTAAAAATTTACTAAGTGCACCTAGATTAATGAAACTTGCGAGAAAAATCTGTCATATCTGTCAGGTTATTAAAATAAAAAAACATGATAAATTGGACCAAGGAGAAAAATGTTCCTCTAAGAAGAACCCTGAAGAATGCAAGTTTTTTTTTTAATTTTCAAGTCATTTTGTTCAGTAATAGTTTTAATGTCAAGGAATCATTAAAAGCTTAAAGATGGACTTAAGGAATTCTAATATACTCTTTTTGGCCCGCCCCTTTTTGTGGGCGGTGAAATGAAATATTATTTGAAAAAAGAATGTTATTATTAAATGAAATGGATTACATACGCCTTAAATTTATTTATATGGGCAGGGGATGTATCCCTTCAATCCCAGCCCCAAAAACGTCCCTGTGAAAATTTTTTTTACTTTTTTTTTGCCTATGATTATTTTTAGGAAAATAATCATTATTAATTTTTCCAATGCCTCCAGTATAAAAGAATAAAAGAAGAGATTGCAAATTTTATAATGATATGTAACATTTTTAGGACCGCGAAAAAAATCATTTTTTTTTATTTTCGAACGAAATTTTTTAGTATAAAAATTTTCAACAAAATTTTTCAAAAAATTAATATAAGTAGCTGCTAATATATAGCCTTTTACAGAAAAAAAAATAATACAAAATTTTTAGTCGTTTAGCCACACAAAAATATATTGAAAATCTCGCAAAATCGTATAGAGTCAATAAAATCGTATGCGATTTCTCCCACTTTTCTGACTTTAACAGTGCACAATGGTTTTTTTTTTAATTTTTTTTTGGCATAAACTCTAATTTTAGAGCTATTGAATTGAAATTTGTTTTGTATACATTTTTTATGCTCCCAAGATGACTTACCAAGTTTCATATGATTTGGGGCACTATTTCATATAGCTGTCTTATAGCCGATCTGGCCGACATGCAACTAGGTTTTTGACGTATCCATTAAAAATATTATTTTTAAATTTTCTATTATTATTGAAAATATTCATCTTCTGAAGCAATAACCTCAAGTCCATCCTGTCCTTCATACTCACATCCGTAAATTTTTGAATTTCGTTGTATATTTATATACTGACTTTTTGTGAATCCATTTTCCAATATAAATGCAAGTGCACTGTCAGCTGACATTTTTTTGGGCTCATCCGCAAAAAGCTTCTTTTTTATTTCATTAATACTCTCACAACTCCCAGCTGCTTTCAAAACAACAGCCAAATCTTTTTCATTTGATTTTTTAGATGAAACTGTGGCAGCATGTATGAGTAAGGGAGATAAGTTGTTATTCTCCTTTGAAAGTTCCGGGGCTAATTTTCTTTTCAGACGAGGACCAGCGCTTTCGTAATCACATTTTGGGCGACCCTCTTTATTTGCTAACGCATAATGACCAGTGATTTCTATTAATATGCTTTTGGCATGCCATTTTGAGTGCTTTCCCTTAAATCTTTCTAAAGTTGAATTACATTTCGGCAAGTGTTTATTTATATAATTAACGAAGGCTTTCACTTTTTCATTTATTGTCTTAATGTTCTCGTTATTTAAATGTTTTTGTGCAATGCTTTCCAATATGTGCTTTTGTATAGCGTCTCCTGAGCGATTGTTGTTGCTCCAAATGTCAACCAGGTCAGCACGACTAAACACATATTGTACTAGAAAAATTTGATTTTTTCAAAAACGTGTGGATTCGGAGAAAAAGGATTAGTTTCTTATTAATCTGCACAATTTGGTTAATAACTTCTCAGTTATAACTTTTTGCAACGTTTTGCCATGTAAAAGTACTGATCCACGAAAGACAACTACACTTGTTAAGCTCATTTTAAATATAAACATAAACAAAGCACGGTATAATTGGACAAAAATACATAACAACGACACAAACATTGGTAAACTATATTTTTACATACCTGGACAATTGCTTTCCATATTAATCCTTTTCACTTTTGTGTAAACTTTCGCCAAAACAATCAAAATTTTAAATTTTTCAAGCCAATTTCAAACAAAACGTATTATACATAATCAGCTGAGTTTAATAGCGCGCAAACAGAACAGTGTTGCCCCATAAGTTAAAGTTAAATTTTTTTATCTAGGTGTTTAAAAATTAAAAATCAATAAAATTATAAAATATTTAACAAAAAAAAAATTGACTTTATGCCAAAAAAAAATTAAAAAAAAACCATTGTGCAGTGTCCCAAAACGACAAATTTCAAGCAAAAGCCCTGAAAATTCGCTATACGATGCAGAATTTTGTTATCTGTCCAGCTACCTGCTTAATTTTACTTTTATCAAAATTAATTTTTGGCCTAAAGTCCGGCTTTAAATTTATAAGGAACCTGTATTTCTAACTCTGCTATAACAAAAAGTATAAAATTTTGATTTGGAAACAAAAGGGTATAATAGTAGATGTAATTCGATGTATGTGGCAAAACTTTTGAACCATTATAGACAGACAGCTAAAAGACACAAGGGATTGTATTGTTAAGCCCATAATAGCAACCAAGTTAATAAATTATATTTAGAAATTAAAGGGCGTTCCCAAATTAGTGTATTTTAATCTGAATGGCTGTATATTTTTAACCGTTTTATACAAAAGCTTGAAAATCAGACAGAATGTCCACTAATTTGTTTGGAAAAGCGTGTTACAATAGTTGATGTAATTAGATGTATATGGCCAAACTGTTGAACCGTTATAGACAGACGGTTGAAATTTACAAGGAACCCAATTGCTAAGTCTACTACAAGAGCAAGTATAAAATTTAAACGGTGCTCCTATAGTTGCTGTAATTGGATGTAGACAGACGGTTGAAATTAAGAAGGAGCTGTAGTGCTAAGTCTGCTATAATAAGTATAAAGTTTAAGGATGGAATATAAGGGGGTCCCAATTAGTAATTTAATTGGATGTTTGTGGCCATAGTTTTGAGCCGGGTCGGGGTTTTTTTTTTCGCAAGAATCATATTATTATATTATTTTTGTTCTTATTACAGTTAATAATATAAAACTAGGAAGTTAAGCTTAACTGAAATAAAATATATAATAAAATGTTAGAAAAAGGAATTAGTCTTTATTACTGTTCGAAATTGCCACTTTATAACACTCCATTTAAAATCGCGAGAGATAGTGAACAAATAATTTATAAATAATTTATATTAAATACTTTTTAAGCTACAATCCTAAGCACCCAATCCTGAAGTTTTTTACTTAATAAACATTTTCCGTTTTTAAATCGCATAAAAAAATACAATTTACTTTTAGTGGTCCTCTCACGCCACTTAAATTATTTATGGTCATAAACAATTTATTTTCCAAAGAGATAATAAAAATTTTAAATTGCACAAAAAAAAGAACTTTAGACTAGACTTATTTTAATGTCTGTGAAATTGTAAAATGGACAATATCTACTTGAACAATATTAAGTTTTAAATGTAGATTTTTTCTGTATTTTTGTTGTTGTTTAATTTGCTTGTGTGTTTTTTGTTTCAAAGAATTTTTAAACTGTAATTAATTTTAATGAATTTTAATTGTTGCGAATCATAACAATATAAAAGTTTAACAAAAAACATTTCAAACACAATTGAATTGATTTTAAAGTCCAATGTTTGTTTGTTTTTTTAGATTAGAAGTTCCAAACCTTAAGGTTAATAGATCATAATCAAAATCATAGAAACACGCAAAGTGAATGTTTAATGGTTTAATCAGTTTTTATTTTATATATATATATATTTTTTTATTCAAGTGAATGATTGTTTTTGTTTAACATTAGTTAGGCGTGTTTCTAATTAAAAGAAATATTAGTGAACCAGAACAACTATTACTGCTTTCAATGTTTAGTCTTAGAATTCGTGTTTTAAGATTTTTGTAAAATATTATTCAAGGCTTATTGTTAAAAAGATATTAATATTTGTTTACAGAGAAACAAATTTATTTAAGTGCAGAATAATATTTATTGCAGTGAGAAAGGCGTTCTGCATTTTAAGCTCTTAAACATAGGGTTTTCTTGAAACCTTATGTTTGCTGTTTCATCATCCTAATCATCTGACAAAATTTCCAGTATTTTGGAATTTCAAATGCTTTCAAGCAATAAAAATAGATGATCGTTAAAAATTTTACAAAATTTTAAATTATTATCAAGTTCTATCGTAAATGCCATACATGCGGTTTATGATATTTGGAAAAATTATGTATAATTTGGAGGAAAATGTTCAATAATTTGTTAAGTTATTTTTCAACTTTACACAAATATAAAAATTCAATAATATAAAATACAACAATGACCAAAAAAAATTTTAAAAATATAAAAATTTTAAATTTAAGTTTTCGTGTCTTTACTAAAAAATTCACTTGGAGGAGACAATCTAAGTGCGTGGTTTAAGCAGAATGTTAAGACATTTAAAAAAGATTTGTATTATCTTCAATTCCTTTAGTCTATGACAAAAAAAAACTGACTAAAATTTGATACTGTGCAAAGAAACAGATCGTTTTTAGGAGACTCTGGTAACAGTTGTAAAAACTTTATGTTCTGGGCAATATTTTCTTGAATAAATTATGAAAAACAAATGTATTTTTTCTAAAAATTAAAAACAATAACTTTTTAAATTTAAACTTTCTATAACTTATGACTCAGAAATATTTTTTTTTTGGAAAATTTTTTTTAGGGAATGACTATGGTTTTGTTTATGTATAGAAAATAACTATTGTGTTGAACAATTTTGTTACGAGTATTGAAATTAAATATTGAAAAAATATTTATTGAAAATTATTTAAATTTTTTCCGAAATTTTAAAGAAGGAAGATTTTAAGTTGTACTATTAGAAAAACTCACCCAAATTTATGGCCACAGATTCCAATTTTAAATTGTAAAGTATCGCCAGGTCATATAACCTCTTATCTTCTTTCCAACTTGGCTTAGAAGTTCTTCTGCCCAGAGAGCTTTAGGAGATGAGAGAGGAGGATCTTAGTTGCGTGCCTCGATTTAATACCATATATATAGTGTGCAACGTAGAGTTCTGTAGGCCTTATTGTAGTTTTATATACAGTGTGAGTCGATTTTAGTCGAAAATAATAATTAATGATCGGGAAAGCTTTGCAGTTCGTGGAAGGGTCGCGTTCTATAGAAAACAGTTTGGTGAGAGAATTTTGTTCACAGGCCTTTAGTTCTCGGGCCTTTTTTATGTAAACTTGCTGACCTTCGGGAGAGCTGGTCTTCTTTACGAGGGTGCAGACCTTCTATTTTATCATAGAGGAGTAAATAGATTAAATATTGTTAATAAATTGTTATACACTGCACAGTAACTTTATTTTTTATTTATTTGTTTGTTTTGTTCTGTTCTCTTCTGATTTGTCTAGTCTCGTTGTGCAAGTTGTTTCAAGTTTATTATTATCTTTTATTTCTTTTTTGGGGAATTACTTTGATACTTTTTAAATAGTTAATAGATGGATAAAAAATTTACAAATTCTTTTAATTATTTTATTGTAACAGTCCTTAAAAAATACGTTGAGAAATAAGGATTTTTTTTTAATCTATTGTTAGTTTAAGTTTCTTCCTTTTATAACGATTTTTTTCAAAATAAAATTCCTACCATTTTTGTATTGTTGATACAATTTTGCCATAAACTGATAAATTGAGTTAATGTCCAAATTTCAAACTAAATCTAGATAATTTGTTAGCATCCTACATCGTATTGATGATTGTCTACCAGGTTATACTGATCGTAAATATCAAAAAGTGAAACCTTGTGTAAGCTGCATTGAGCTTAAAACACATTAAAAGGAATTAAACTCGATGAATATTAAATAAAAAGAATATAAGTAATCTTTTATTATTAAAGATCGATTTTTTAAAAATTAAATTTATAATTTGAATATAAGTCGTTACTCATCTGATTATAAGAAAAACCGCTTGGAGTTATGTTAATTTACTAAGGTTGTTTGGAGTAGTTTTCATACTATAGTCGGGTTGTTAGATTCATGAAAAAGTTAGTTTTGGATTTTTTACTTTAAAATAAGCATTATTACTATACTTTAACTTCCACTGTCTTTAAGTCTAAACACAAAATTGTTATCAGTGTACATTAAAAAGTTTTGTAAGAAATCTTGCTAATTTCAAATTATATTTTTTATTAATCAATTTAAAAAAGAAAAAAAAAATTATATAAAATTTACTAATATGTGTATTTATGGACGCACAATTAAAAACAAGTTTTATTATAAAAATATTGTTTAAGAACACTTATTATTAAATCAAAAGACTTAAGCAACGAACTTGGCATTTAACCTTCTGACAGAACTGCATTAATGCGCATGACCACAGCTTGTGTTTTGTACTTGAGTAAATGGTTCATTGTTTAATAACATTTAAAGTCTTAAGGCCGTTCAGTAATTTCTAAAGATGACTTGAAATGTTATAAATAATATTTTAAACTTTTTATTTTTTTTTTTAATAAAGCGTATGAAATGTTAACTTTTAGTTTTTTAATGCAGATATTTAAAGCTTAATTTTTAATTAAGTTTGCATTAAGTTTGTACAACAAGTTTTAATATGTGAAAAGTTAATATTGAGGTTTTTTAAGGTACATTCTATAGAAAGTCAGCATTACACATTCTTTTTGAACAAAGGATCTCTAAATTTTAAGCTACTAAGCACTAAGCACAAACATAAATGAAGCAATTAAATCAAGTTACGAGGCTTTTTCAAAGTATTCTCCAGCATGATTTATACACTTTTGCATGCGACCAAACCAGTTGTCGAAGCGCTTTTTCCACTCCGATTGAGACACCTCTAAAACATGGTTTTTGAACACTTCAACAGCTTCTTCTGGCGACGAAAATCGTTGACCACGCATTTTTTTCTTGATGTGCGGAAACAAGAAGAAGTCATTAGGTGCCAAGTCAGGGCTGTACGGCGGATGACCCATTAATTCGACGTTTTGGCCGGTCAAAAACGCTCTGGTTTGAGCCGATGTGTTAGAGCTCGCATTGTCATGGTGAACAATGATTCGTCTTCTCTTGTTGATTTTTCGAATTTCTCCGATGACTTGAGGTAAACAAATTGTAGTGTACTACTCGGAAGTGACCGTCCCACGTTGTTCAAGCGGAACAGTCACCACATGACCAGTTTTGCCGAAGAAACAGGCGACCATTTGCTTCGAAGTGCTTCTTCCACGAACAACTTTCGTTGGATTTTGCTCGTCTTTGAAGACCCACACGGTTGATTGTTGTTTCGTTTCGGGCTCATACGCATAGATCCATGATTCGTCACCTGTGACGATCTTATAAACGTCTTTTGAAGCACCGCAATCGTATTTTTGAAACATTTCTTTGCACCAATCGACACGAGCCTTTTTTTGAGTGACTTTTAAATTGTGCGGGATCCAACGAGAACAAACCTTTTTTACGGCCAGGTGTTCATGCAGTATCGAATGTATGCTGGTGGAAGAAATGTCCAAGGATGTCTCTATCTGTCGGTATGTCGCATGTCGATTTTGCATTATGAGTTCACGCACGGCATCAATGTTCTCTGTCACAACAGCCGTTTTTGGAGGACCTTCATGGAATTCCTCTTTGAGCGAGCTTCGGCCACGATTAAATTCATTATACCAATTTTTCACAGTGCTATAGGATGGTGCTTCATCGCCATACAAAGATTTAAGTTCATCAATGCACTCTTGTCGTGATAATCCACGTTGAAAGTTGTGCAAAATGATGGCACGAGTTAATTCCATTTTTTTCTATATTAATTTTTTCAAGTCACTGTAAACAACACAAATAATGGTCGTACGTCAAAACGTTTTGAGTACGATTATGCTTAAAAATGACAAACTTTCCAATGGAAATGTCAGATTGCACTTGGCAGCACTCAGTGTTGCCAGGCCAGAAATATACATAGCAGCCCTCGTACATAATACTATTAGCTGAAGTGGTAGTCACTCAAATATTGTTTATAAATCTTATGTATGAGTTGTCTATTTATTTCAGAAATTAATTTGCGGTAATACATCATGTGCCCCAGACTTATATAAAGAAATGACTATGACTACTGGAATCAAACACATTTTAGACTGAGGTCAATTATGGTATACACATTTGAAGACTGATTGATGGCTGTGATCCTTATTTTAATTTCAGGCAATGTCAGGCATTCGTAAATGATAAATCAAGGATTCTGTATTTGAACCAAGTTTTTAAATGACCTTATCAGGAAATTTTGTTCAAATCCATTCAGCAGTTTTTACGTGATGCGAACACGAACAGACCGATATGCATATGGACAGATATGCTTTGTATTGCATATCGATTACTATTTACACCAACAACAAAATTTCCAAATATAATTTTATGTAGAGAAATGATCCCGTTGTTTTATTATATGTATCGATATGGAGTGCTGTTGCTAACTGGCTGACATCATGTGTTGTACATCAACTTGCCTGTCTTTTCTTGTAAACTTTTTCAAACTTAAAAATAAGTAATTTTCTAAAATAAATTTTAGTAAAAGAAAACCATGGAAATGGTTAAAATGGTAAAAAAATACAGCTCAGCAACATTAGATTAAAAAAAAAAAATACACTGAAAATGCAGCTTAATGACTATTATGGAACGACATTCAATAATTCTTTACAAAATTATGCGGTCAAAATAATCAGCTTGAAAAAGGTGGCTGATCAATTTTAACTAAAATACAATGAAAAAAAAAAAAAATAAATTAATGAACAATACTGAAAGAAAATAAAAAGCTGTTGGACTAAGTGCACCCCTAAGATGTGAGTGGATTAAATATGAAAATGTGGTCAAAAATTCTAATTCATTATGGTTTAGCGATCATAATTTCCTATAAATATTAAGATATTCATAAAGTTTTAGAAAGGCTTAAAGTTTTTCCAATATTGAGCTAATTTAAAGATATAACTTCAGAAGAAAGGCCACATTTAGCAAACAATTTTCATGAACCTAATGATCGAATACAGTTTTATTGAAAAATATATGGGTGAAGTTCCAAATTATATACTCCAAACTATTGAAGGTGTGAGTTCTTGATTGCAAAATTGTTTAATGTAAATATTAAAAATTAATCGGCGAAATAGATCCGAATTAAATGAAAAGGTAAAAGGAGCAACAGAAGTCTTTTTTGAGAACATTGCGAAGCTTGGACAGCCGCTATATGAGGTGTGCCTAGTAGACTTTTGCCTTACAGTAAACTAGATCATTTTTTAGGTAAAAAGCTCCTTTTAGTTCAAAACTCTTTTAGTGTTGTAGCTCCAGGTCTGCCAATATTCTACTTGACCAACAACAGAAATTAGCAAAATCTTTTGGTTTGTTTTATAAATTTACAGGCAGCACATGCGGTAAATTATAGGCATCATAAAATTTCTTTTGAAACTTACTATTCTTTTAAATTGTATTTAAATTGTTTTACTAATAGTATTGGAAACAGTTTTGGTTTTTAACCGACGTAAAAAAGCAGGTTATCAGTCCTTCCAAATGTTGCTTTTTTAATGTTTATGCCTGCAGAACTTAGTTATATATAAAGTGATTTTGAATTTTTTTTTTCTATTTCTAAAGGTGATGCTTATCAGTCTGGTCCCATTTTAAAAACAATTTATAATCTTAAAAATTAAAGGGTGTCGCCATACAACATACATGTGTTTTCGTGCATTATGAATCATAAAGGCCACCACTTTAAAATTAAAATAAAACTTCGTATCATTATAGGTCCCAATGGCAAAAAGTAATACACAAATAAATTTAAAAATTAAAGGGTGTCCCCATACAACATACATGTGTTTTCGTGCATTCTGAATCATAAAGGCCACCACTTTAAAATTAAAATAAAACTTCCTATCATTATAGGTCCCAATGGCAAAAAGTAATACACAAATAAATTTAAAAATTAAAGGGTGTCCCCATACAACATACATGTGTTTTCGTGCATTATGAATCATAAAGGCCACCACTTTAAAATTAAAATAAAACTTCGTATCGTTATAGGTCCCAATGGCAAAAAGTAATACACAAATAAATTTAAAAATTAAAGGGTGTCCCCATAGGTGACGTAAATTAGCCTAATGGGCCTATCTTGTGAACCGTTATTGACAACTGTTCTTTAATTCGACAATATGTTGATTGCTACGACCGTTGTAGTAACAGGAATAAGTATTTAAAATTAAAAATTAAAGGGTGTCCAAATAATTCACTAATTTTGTCGTATATGGCCTTGAAACGCTTGAAATTTACAAAGAACCTTTAGTGCTAACTCCGCTATACATAACACTTTTGAACCGTTATAGACAGACAGCTGAAACCTACAAGAGACCTGTATTGCTAAGTCGGCTATAAAAGCAAGTTTATAATTTTAATTTAGAAATAAAAGGGTGTTCCCATAATTGACCTATATGAGCATATCTTTTGAACCATTATGGACAAACACTTGGAGGTTAGACAGGATGTCCTCTATTTTGATTGATATAACAAGAAGTATAAATATTTAAAATTATAAATTAAAGGGAGTTACAATAGCTGATGTAATTTAATGTATATAGCCAAAGCTGACAAAAGGTCAGTCGTATACAGTGGATAAAGGAAAATAGAAAACATTGTTAATAATTGTTGTTTTGTTTAAAATTTGATTTTTGTCTTTACTTCATTGTCTGGACAAAAGTTTTTAGTTTATTTAAAATGTTTGTGAGAAGTTCCGCAAAGAGCTAAATAAGCGGTAGCAAACTGGCATCCAGACGTGCTTTCACTCTTAATAATTAATACCAGTGATTTATAATTTAATCGGAATAAAAAATAGCACGACATTTTTTAAAAATTGATTAATTTAATTAATTATTCCCGTGGTTTTATTTAATATTAATATTATTATTTGTCCATAATCGAAACAAAATTTCAAAACTTTTATTGTAGTATTAATTAAATCTCTAACTCTTAATTTGTTTAAAATACCAACCATCCATCATTTAAATTGCATGAATATAATTTCGCTAATTTCATTTTATGTTTTTAAGGTCTCTGCCACTAAAATATTTTTTTTATAAAATTTATTAGTATTAATAATTTTATTAGCATTGAATATTGAAATCAATATTTTATAAGTTAATTTGTTATTAATTTTAGTTTGGTAATAAAATAGATATTTTTGTTAGACTTACTTCCCAAATTCGTTCAACATATTTTAGGTTTGTTGTTGCTTTCTGTCAGACCTAATAAAAAAATTATATCATTCATCATGATGTTTTAATATATTAAATTTTATGACAAAATTTATAAATTTTACGATTATGCAAAACGATTCCTAAAATTAAGTCAATAAAGATATTGCTAGTGTCATTGAGGAACTACGGACTATTGATGTCTACAGACTAAAATATGCAATCACATGTGGTTTTAATGAACTTCATCGATTAGTGTGCCTTAAATTGAATTGTGCTACAAAACTTTAAATATTTTTAACCGCCTTAAAAAAAAAGAAGAAGGTTATAAGTTCGACTGAATGTATCTTGTTTTATATATGTGTCCGTAGAACTCAGTAATTTCTAAACCGATTTGAAAATTTTTTTCCTTATTTGAAAGTTATTTATAACAGGTTGGTTTCGCTTTAAAATTAGTTTTTAAATTCGAAAATTAAAGGGTGTCCCCATACATCATATATGTTTTATGTGCATTATGAGGCGTAAATGACACCGCTTTAAAGGGTGTCTTCATAGCGATCGTAAATTGACTTCTATGGGCCCATCTTTTGAACCGTATAGACAATTTATGGCCCTACTTTTGAACAATCGCAGACAGTCGGTTGAAATTTATAAAGAACCCGCATTGCTAAGTCCGCTATAAGACAAATATAAAATTAGGAATTGGAGGTTAAAGGGTGTTCTAATAGTTAATATAGTTTGAACCGTTTTAGACAGACTGCTAAAATTCACAAGGAACTTGTATTGCTAAGGCCGCCGCAAAAAAGGATACAATTTGGATTCCGAAAATAAAGGGTGTCCCGATGGTGGATGACATTTGTGATATGGGTTTAGCTTTTGGTTCTTTATATGCACGCAAAGAAAAAATATGGTAGAGGTAACCATAATCTAAGAGCAACATATTATGGTTGCAAACAAAACATAGTATTGTTACAATTGCAACCAAATTTTTGTGTAACAAAACAATAACAATCTAAAGCAAAAACATAATTATGTTTAAATATAAACATTAAATGGTTAAAATTTTCCAGATATAAAAAACCCCGTTTTTATTGTTTTGTTTATTTACGATTTGTCATAAAAATTCACAAAAAAATTAGGTCATAAGCTACAAGAATCGGTTATATAAAAATATAGTTTATAGGCTCAAATACATGATTTCACAATTGTGCTTCAAACACAAAACTAAAGACGTGTATGCTTACAATACATACATATATATTTATTTCAGCTTTTTTTAAATGTTTTGGTTTACTTTTCATTTCTTTTGATTAATAATAATATATTATGGTTAAATATTTTATATTATTTTTAAAAAGTAATAAAACTTTGGTTGTGTTTGAAATTTTTTTAAGCTAAATCCAACCATGTTACATATTTTGTGCACAGTAACCATATAATCGATGAAATTTAACAAAAAATCTTTTTCGTGACTAAAGTTTTGGTGAAAACAACTATAATTGTTTCTCCGCAACTATACATTGCTACAAAGAACATAATATGGTTATTGTGACCATAACACAACCATGTTTTTTTTCTGCGTGTACAGAAAGCTGAAATTGACAAGGAGCTTATTTTGCTAAATTGTTAAACAGGTATCGATAGACGGTTTAAATGTACAAAGAATCTGTATCGCTAAGTGCGCTATATCAGCAAGTATAAAATTTGGATTTGGAAATTAGAGGGTGTCCCAATAGTTTATATAATTTGATGTTTATATCCAATTTTTGAACTATTATAGATGGAAAGCTAAAATTTGTTTTGAAGTCGGTTTTTTTGCAAGAATTATTGGTTTATTGTTTAACAATGAATGATGGTTGCAAGCCTTTACTGAATAATTTGCGTTAACTGAACGCAGTTACACATGAGGAGATTAGTTACATATAAGGATATTAGAGCTCGAGAGGTTTGAAATTGATTAAAATAGGTGCGTGTATTAACCTTGTACTCTAAGCTCCTCATATGTTTATATATGTAAGAATATACACCGCACTTTGCAATAAGAATGCAAAGTTCTAAAATTTGGTTTCTGGCTGTCGGGATTAACCTGTATCTTTTCTGAGCTTTTATATATAGAGCTTTTGTTTCTATGGCAATGGCAAAGTATTATTTTTCAAATTTTCTATAAGTACAAAATTAACCACTTTTTGGCTTTAGAATTATTTCTTATATTCAGATTGAATATTGAGCATTGATTGGTGTGCTGTTAGTTTTATGGTAGAAAATATTTTTCAGAAATATTTTAAAGCCATATTACACTGCTTAAGTGTTTTTTTAGCTTTTTCAAGAAAGAAACAAAAACATTTGTTCATTGATAATACCATGTAGTTTTTTACATAAATCTTAAAAAAAATCCATAAAGGGCTGGAATTTTTATGCCATCGTCAAAATAAAATTTACAAGTAAATGGTTAAATTTCCGGTGTTGTCTGTAGGAGTCCATAACCGGAGCTTGTTTTATTAATTGTCCACTTTGTTTTGCAGTGCACTGCACTCCGTGAAACTTTACAATAATTTTTAAATTTTGTTCCAAAATGGTCTATGTTCGGAAAGGGGTGGAGGGGAAACCGTTATAATTTTTTACCAAATTTTTCTTTTATTCGCATTTTATATGGTTTGTTAGTACTAAAGTAAATTTAAATTACATAAGCAAAAGAAGAACACCACCTTTTTTGGGAAAATCCTTAAAAAAAATGTATTTTTTACATTTTCTCAATTTAGACTCTTGTAGCTTTTTAACAAAAGGCACTTTAGGAACAAAACTTTAAACTTTTTTATTCTAAATTTTATTAAAACTATAGCAAATGTCTTAAAATAATAATCCGATAATTGATAAGCTTACTACGCCAAAAATTCTAAGTTAAGGTTTAAAAAAAAAATAAAAATAAAAATTTTAAGACAATTTTCTCTCAAACTAAAGGAGCACATTTTTTATAGATATTTTCACGGTCGTATTAAATTTAAAAAATCGTAACATTGAAGTCAAAAATAACATTTTTATGACATTTTCAAAAAATTATGTGTCCGAGGTACCCAACTTTGCCCTACCCAGACGCCCCCTTCATCCTAGGGGGCCGTATATTCACTGAGGAGCATCTCTGCTTTGCATCTTAAAATTTTGTTGAGATATCTTGAGTTGTTCAATAGATACCGGAGTTTTGCCCAAAAAATCGTTTTGAAACCACTGTGCAGTGTTATGAAAACTGCTTTTTTTGTATTTATTTTTTTTTTTTTTCAAAAAATACAAGTAAATAATGCTTGATTATGGCTTTTAGATGATCTTTTCGTATCTATGGAAAATATAAAAAATCTTTTCTATAACGATTTGCTAAATTAAGCTTTAAAAAGAACTCTAGTTTGCGCTCAAACATTACTTACGCAATTAGTTTTACCTTAAGAAAAAGCAAGCTTTCACGGGTAAGTAAAAAAAGATTATGGGGAGGCATCATGTTTTTAAGATGTCGCCTTAATTTAATTTAACGGCCAGTTTCACGATGTCGCAATCGTTCGTTCGAACAATTACATTCAAAACAAAAACAAATTCTAAAAAATTGTTTTTTTATGTAATTATGACATTGTAAAACTGGCCCTAAATTTGTTTCGTTTGTTCAACAAAGGTTGAACAATCGATTGAGTAGAAAGACCATTAAAGTGTATGGGAAACCTGCCCTTGCTGCCACTTTTAAAAAATACTTAATTTAATTGTATGATAACTGAAAACTTATAACCGTTGCAGACAGTTTAACTTAAATATATTTTTTATATGATTTTTAAAAAATGTGTTTTATTTGCATTATTTTTGCAAATAAAATATTTCTCTTCAGTTTGGCTAAAATTCCTCATTAATTTTGAATAATTAAAAAGAGAAAAGCATAATTTGTTTATCAGTAGAATAAACAGCATCTTCCAGTTCGCTGTAAACTTCGTCAGCATTTTTCGTATTCGAACTATTTTTGTACGGATTCAATGACGATATAATGTTTTTTGTAAAGTGTCCCTTTTATACATCTTCTTCTTTGTTCTCTTTAGTATAACGTTCATGTTGAAGTCATCTTCGCCAAGTCGGTAGATGAGCTAGAGAAGATCTAAATACGCCAATCGATCAAACATTCTTTCAAAAATTTTGCTATTAAAAATCAAAAAGCTCGGACCATGTCCCTTGCGACGGCGGGTAAAATATCACTCCTGCCTCTAATTTTCACATATCTGTTTTCAATTTTCGTTTTTATTCCTGCGGTTGGTTCTCTTCTCTACTTTTTTACCTCTTACTATTTATTCACCACAATTATTTTAGCTGGGACGACAACCCAAAAAAAAACTTAAAATTTTCGACGCTTTTTTCTAACAGAACAACTTAATGGTAGGAAAGAATTTCTCACACCGATTAATGTGTGGTTATGCCTATATGGTGAAGGATATATTAGATAAGGCATAGCTGAAAATAGCACTCTTACATGTTTTCTTGTCTTGTGCTATAGAATTGTGTTTAGAATCAGTGAAAATGCACAAAGGGCTAACTTGCTAATCTGGCGGGACGTTAAGCTAAAAAAGTATTTAAGCAACGGAAAAATAAATAAATAAAATAAATAAGTACGCAGCTCGAAAGACTAAAAATTTCTATACCAAATATTGAATTTTCAAGGTTTTGGCTTTAGATTTGTCGTTTTGGGACACTGTTAAAGTCGGGAAAGTTTAGTAATTTGCAAACGTTTTTAATTACTTTTTACGATTTTGAGAGGTTTGCAAAATATTTTTTTCATCTTGCATAAGTAGATACGAGTGAAAACTTTTTGTCAGTCATAAAATGTTTTGGTTATAAATAATTGTATATAAATGTTGGCGTAATCATACTGCAAGTAGATTAATAACATGTTTAAAAGATGTTGTATGAAAGGAAAGAAAGATTTAGAAGTGAACTAACAGTGTCCACTACTTCGTCTGCATGTCATTTCTTATATTCTTATAATTTAAATTTAGAAAAATGTGTTTTAAAATATTTTTTCAGAGTTATGTAGACAGTGTTAATAATTTTCCATTTACAAAAACAAAATGTGCAGACAACTGTTTTAGCGCTGGTAGCATTGGGTGCTTTTTCACTTGTATCTGTATTTTCACTACGAAATGGCTTATTTTTACTAAAAGTATTGTATGTTGGAATCAGTGTTCTAAGGGAGCTTCACACAAATTTTTGTTGAAGTCCATCCAGTAGTTTTTACGTGATGCGAACACAGACGCACAGACAGGCAGAAAAAATTCCAAAAATAGGTGTTTTGTGTTCCATATCGATTACAGCTATACCAACATCAGAAATGAACCTGTATTATCTGTAGAAATAATTGGAATTAACTTTAACTTCCGAATTAAAGTTATTATTGAAGTTAAGTGGTCACAAAATACATTTGCAGATTGTTTCTTAGACTCTGAAAAACCTAACGTTATGAGTGGCATCCTATAACACCTACAATGCACAAGAATTTAAAACATGGCATCGGGCTGCTATCAAAAAAAAAGTGGCCTCAGATTTGGAAGGGGTTTTTAAAAAACAGAAGTAGAAGAAGAACAATGCCACTCATCATTGTTGTAGTGCAAAAGTAGAGTTGTTTTAAATAAAATGTATTGTTACTATTTAATTTAATTATTCATAATAACCGATTTTAATATGAATAAATCAACTGTTTTCACATCAAGTAAAATCTATTAAGTAATAATTTATAACGGTAGTATTCATAAAAATCTAAAACAGGTTAACAAACCTAAAACACACAAATATTGACAAAATTACATCCATAAACGTAAAAACTAAAAAACCTGCAATAAACATTTTTTAAAATCAAAAATTTTATTGTTGAATATACCCTTCTTTAAGGTTCATTTAGACGTGCCCCAATCATAACCATATAAAACAGCTGTGTAAACCAACTGTATTTGATTAACGATGACATGCCATAATGTCATAGTCATAACTGTAACCATAGATATCAATAAAATTTTGATTTTTTTACCATAACCATATATAGTTGGCTATTGAATTTAGGTATTAAATGTTTGTTTTTTTATTTTGTTCTTTTTTTTACATTCGCTGATTCGTGGTGGCGAGTATTAATTTAGATTTTTCGTTGCGTTTCTTTTTTAACAAACGGCAACACAAATAAGAGTAAATATGACTGCGGTTATTGCCATGGTTACGGCTATGGCGTTATGGTATGGCACGTCTAATTTACCCTTTAAAACATAAATAAAAAGAAATTTTATTATATAAATATTTTGACTAAAAATAAAATTTGTCCTGGGGTGGAAAAAGTAGTTTTAAAAGGAAATATTAAATGACAAAATCGTCGGTAGCCAATTTTTTCAAAGTTACGTATTGCTAAAGTATTTATAAATATATTGTTATAACCATGTACATACATACATAAGTATGTACGTAAGCTCATTTTGACAAAGAATATTTGAAGTATTGTTTATATTTTATAAAAACTTTAGAGCTCCGTAACTCTTAAAATATGAGGTGTCGCATATAATAACTTCTTCTAAACCCCGGACAACTTTTTATTTCATTACAGCTACTGGAATTATTCAATTAAAAAAATTTATTTGAACAGTGATGTACTTAAAACGTAAACAACTCGTTATATAACTCTTTATTCGAGTACATTTTATTCTACCTATGACCGAAATAAATAAAACATATTTATTTATATATTTTTTTATTAAATTTATTGTTCGTGTATTTTGCCGGAACTAAGAAACTTTATTTGCGATAAAAAAAATCCCTTTTTGCGTAAAATAAATAAAAAGAGAAACCGTATTCGGCTTTCGGGTTCTTTGAAAATTGGTTTTCTAAAGCACTAAGTATTAAATGATATTAGGAGTTGCCAGGTAAAAATGTTAAATTGCTTAAAGTGTAGGTTGGCTTTTAAACTGTTATTGTGTGTTTTTGAATATAAATTTTTAAAAATTGTGTATTGAACGAAAAGTGTTTAATAAATATTGTAAACTTTAAATGTAAAATATGAATTTTTTATGAATAAGACAGTAAAAATTTATTTTTATTAATATTATTGGCAGGTAGAATTGGTAAGGTATTGGGAAGATGCCTTAACCACGACATAAAAACTTAGAAATAAGTAACTTCATATTAAATTAAAAACATATTCAATTTTATTGGTATTATGACGTGTGTAATTCATTTCTTTTAATACTTACATAATTTTTAAATTAATATATTGTGCCTCCGCTTACAAAAAGGTGCCGAGGGAAATGGAATTTCAAAGCCTTTTTCTTCTTCTCGTTTAGGGATTTAAACATTTGCCGAATTTGAAATTGCATTTGCTAAGCAAACATGTAGGAAACTTCAGAGGTCGCATTAGTTCTTCTAAGGGGAAGTTTTTTCTCCTTAACCGATTATTTTTATTTTCAAGATTTAACAGCATATGACTATAACATATATTTCTGCCAAAATCCTTCGACTAAGGGGGGGGGGGGGGGGGGTAATTAATCTTTTAGAGTCCATATAAACAAGAAACAAAAGCAAGGTCCGGGTAGATTGCGAAAATTCGCCTGTGTGCGAAGGTGAGTTAAATACATTTATGAAAAAGATTCTTCAGAAAGGCAATCAAAAATTAAATAAAAGCAATTAAAGCACTTTGTATACTGCCAATGCAGTGTTTAACGTTTTACCCTTCTAAATTTTTGATAAAAAAATTTATACAATTTAAAATTTCCATAAATGTTGTTAAAGAGATGGTCTTTGGATCACTAATCAGTGCCAACGGAGAAGATAATTTAAGTTTTTTTTTCAATTACTTTGGAATTTTACAATTTCGCTTAAATCACATAAAAGGTGGGTTTGTATACAGTCAGGTAATGACTGAAAATCAACGGAATGTGTTGGTGATTGGTAGCGTACGAAATTAAGAGAAATTGTTAATGACTGCTAGTAAACTTAAAACATGATAATGTTTCAACAAAGCAGATAATATTCAACAAATCGCGAATAGTCATATTAAAGAAATTTCTAATTTCTAATTTCTTAAATTTTCTAAAATAATTATTTTATACGAAAACCATCTGCAGAATTAAGCAAAAAGTTTGTTAGTTGTACAATAATGTTCTTTTATTCATTTATACGAGGGCTGCTATATATATTTCTGGCCTGGCAACACTGAGTGCTGCCAAGTGCAATCTGACATTTCCATTGGAAAGTTTGTCATTTTTAAGCATAATCGTACTCAAAACGTTTTGACGTACGACCAATATTTGTGTTGTTAACAGTAACTTGAAAAAAATAATATAGAAAAAAATTTAATTAACTCGTGAACATTTTCGTGCCATAATTTTTCACAACTTTCGACGTGGATTATCACGACAAGAGTGCATTGATGAAGCAACATCCTATAGCACTGTGAAAAATTGGTATAATGAATTTAATCGTGGCCGAAGCTCGCTCAAAGACGAATTCCGTGAAGGTCGTCCAAAAACGGCTATTGTGCCAGATAACATTGATGCCGTGCGTGAACTCATAATGCAAGATCGACATGCGACATACCGAGAGATAGAGACATCCTTGGACATTTCTTCCACCAGCATACATTCGATACTGTATGAACACCTGGCCGTAAAAAAGGTTTGTTCTCGTTGGATCCCGCACAATTTGAAAGTCGCTCAAAAAAAGGCTCGTGTCGATTAGTGCAAAGAAATGCTGCAAAAGTACGATTGCGGTGCTTCAAAAGACGTTTATAAGATCGTCACAGGCGACGAATCATGGATCTATGCGTATGAGCCCGAAACGAAACAACAATCGACCGTGTGGGTCTTCAAAGACGAGCAAAATCCAACGAAGGTTGTTCGTGGAAGAAGCACTTCGAAGCAAATGGTCGCCTGTTTCTTCGGCAAAACTGGTCATGTGGCGACTGTTCCACTTGAGCAACGTAGGACGGTCACTTCTGAGTGGTACACTACAATTTGCTTGCCTGAAGTCATCGGAGAAATTCGAAAAACCAACAAGAGAAGACGAATCATTGTTCACCATGACAATGCGAGCTCTCACACATCGGCTCAAACCAGAGCGTTTTTGACCGGCCAAAACGTCGAATTAATGGGTCATCCGCCGTACAGCCCTGACTTGGCACCTAATGACTTCTTCTTGTTTCCGCACATCAAGAAAAAAATGCGTGGTCAACGATTTTCGTCGCCAGAAGAAGCTGTTGAAGTGTTCAAAAACCATGTTTTAGAGGTGTCTCAATCGGAGTGGGAAAAGTGCTTCGACAACTGGTTTGAGCGCATGCAAAAGTGTATAAATCATGCTGGAGAATACTTTGAAAAACAATAAAACCATTTTTGATTATAAAAATTCGCACTTTCACTATTAGGCCAGAAATATATAGAGCAGCCCTCGTAAGCCACTTGTACTTAATCAAAGCATTTAAGATTTTAAAAGAGAATACAAGTACTACAATGAATTATTTCAATGCAGCACAAAATTATTCAAAATTATTTTAAACTCACCAAAGTTTACAACTATTTCTCAACAATATTTTTTACTATCGCTGCTGCTGCCTTAAGAAGAGCAGTACGTCCTTGCCACTACTAGTTACTTTACAATGATCTGCTAATTGCCACACTGAAAAGAGGCTATATTCGCTAAAATAAAAGTGTTTGTAAAATTTAAAATTAAAAAATATTTTAAACTTTTTGTTTAAGTAATTAAACAATGCCGCTTAATTGTTATATCCATCACTGGTTAAGGTTTTTTGAGCATGCCCTTGTATAAACTCTTTAGTTGACAATTTATTTTTTAATCTTCTTGGTAATAAATAACTTTAATGAAGATTTAAATGCTTTAAATTAAAAAAAAAAAACAAAAACGTAGTTGCAAGAGTTTAAATATTTTATTCGATTTTGTTAACTGCCTTTAAGATGTGTTTGCAATTTTTCTTTCCTTTATCACTATCACTTATTCTATATAAATTATTTAATCTCATTAATGAATGATATAATATGTCTTTGCCTGGGTTTTAAGTTTAATTTAATTATATTAATTTTTATCCATTCATCATTATTGTTGGGGTTTACACGCCATTCTCATCATTATCGTCATTTTGTTTGTTACAATTTCATTGCCGCTCTCTGTCAAATTAACTCATTTACTTAACAGACGACCTTGAGATGATTACCGGTTTAATAAATGAAAAAACTGAATCTTAAGTCTTTTGTACACGTTGATGATGAACTTTTATTTTCGAATGTTTGGCTTTTTTTGCTTTATTTTTTATTTATTTATTTTTATTTCAGTTGTCTTCGCATCTTTTTTCGATTTTGATTTAGTTTCTCAAGTTTGTTGATGGTGTTTGTTACTGCTGTAATTAAAAAGAGGTTTTTATTATTCATACAAACACACATACACACACATACATTTACATGTATTTTTAATTAATGTTATGTTAATCAATACGTTATCCATAACCTAAATTTTGTTTTTGTTTTTACCCATTTTATTTTATTTAATTTTTATTTTTCTTGGTCATTTTTTTTGTTTACTATAATGACACTCTGGTTGAAGATGTTGTAATAGTGTTATTGCACAAATTTGTTTGTATAAATAAATGTTTTTTATTTTTGCCAAACTAAAAATCATTATGGAATTAAAAAAATAAAAGTATAAAAGCGCCAATAAATTCATATTTTGAAAATTTTTAATAATTATCATATTTAGAGGAGGTATAATGAAGTTTGGAAAGTACTCTGTTAATAAACTTTTTTATTTATTGTCATTTTTGCTCAAAGGGATTTCAGTTTTTTTTTGCAATTATTTCTAAATAATATGTTTTTATGAGATTAAAAACAAAAATGTTCGTTTTTTAAGTTTTAATAATAATAATAATCTTGATCTTCTTTTATCAATGATTTTAAATATCGATAATATAAATTAAAATGTTTGTTTTTTAAGTCTTTTGATATGACTTCGTTGATCTTAATTTTCTTGTGGTTTTTGTTGTTGCGAACAACAACACTATTGATTAATATCAATTGAAATTTGTAACTTATATTTTATGCATCATTTATTTAATAATTTATTATTATTGTCATTATGTATTTTATATCAATAAATACGAACGAGTTTTAAATAATATTTAATAAATAATTATTAATTAATAATTTTTGGCAAAACATCCCAGCAAAAAATTAGACATTATCCTAAAAAGTACTTGGCATATAATGACTTATTTTTGGAATGCCACATTATGTTAGTTGATAACATGTCACAACTTCCAAAGGCATTATGTCCAATGAGATTATATCGCACCAGAAAGTGATTTAATATCGATGTGACATAATGTTCATCAACGTAGCATCGTAACGTCCGTGGATATTATAGATATATTTTAAGGTATTCTATGTAAAAAAAAATGCAACGTTTTCTTTAACTGGCTTAAAGAAAATTGTAAGTAAGCATAGCCGGTGTTGGTTATACCAAAGTGTAGAAAATATTTGTGCCCGGGCGAAGGCCGGCTATACAGGAAATCTTTGGCGAGCGAAGCCATTGTTGTTTTAAGTGTTTAAACACGATACAATGTCTATGACAATTATGACGTTTTTTAAAGTGACATAATGTCCACGGACACTTTTGAGTGAGATACAAAGTCCATGGACATGCCACCCATTAATTCGCAAAAAAAAGTAGAAATTAAACTATCTCTTTAAGTTGAAATACGTACTAATGGTCATCTTTATTTCCTGCAATAATCTAAATAATCAATTATCAGTAATTGATCGTTAAATTCCTAACATCATTAAAAACATTAGGGTGGTAATCTAGTTGGAAAGTCCTTCCTTCAAAAATGATTAATTTTACACTCGATTACGTCTTCTATAATTTTTTGCTGGGATATTATAATTAATTTATTAAGAGCATTAGTAAATAATACATGTTCTATCGAAGTTCTGCTAAAACCTAATAAAATAATTTTATAAATACGATCTCTATATGAACAAAGTTTTAAAAACTGCACCTACAACATGCCAGTAAACTTAGCGCTCTTCTTGATGGACTCATTTATTTAAGTCCATTGCCTATACTCTGATCATATACATTAAATTACATCAACTGTTGCAAGACAATTAAATTTTATAATTTTAAATATTTATACTTCTTATTATACTAGACAAAGTAGTGGAAATTCTGTTTTATTTTAAAGCGTTTGTATATAACGTTTCAAGAGATAGGCCCATTTAGGGCAAATTACATCAATTATGGGAACACCCTTTAATTTCTAAAAAAAAAATATATATCTTAAGCAATATAAGATCCTTGGAAATTTCAGCTTCCTTTCTATAACATTCCAAAAGTTTGGCCCCATACATCAATTAACATCAGCTATTGGACACTTGCTGTTATAGCAGACTTAGCAATACAGGTTCTTTGTAAATTTCAACCAACTGTCTGCAACTAATCAAAAGCATTACCAAAAAAAAAAAAATAAAATAAACTATTTGAGCACCCTTTAATTTATAATATTGACTATTTATGCTTATTATTTTAATCGTAAGTAATAGACATTTTGTCTATAGCAGTTTAAAAAAGGCCCATTAAGGTCAAATTACGTCTCCTATAGGGCCACCCTTTAATTTTAGATTTTTTTATGTATTACTTTTTGCTGTTGGTTGGAGTTTTTTTTTTAATTTTAAATTGTTGGTCTTTCCCCCTCATAATGCAGGTAAAAAACATGTAGGTTATATGGGTCACCCTTTAATTTTTTAAAATATAAACTAATTTTAAAACGGAACTAAACTGTAAGCAAACTAAAAAAAAATGTTTAAAATCTGTTCAAAAATTACTGAGTTCTGAGGGTACAAACATAAAAAAGCAACATTCAGACGAATTGGGAACCTCCTTCTTTCTTTAAATTCGATTCAAAATTAAGACAAATGTTATTATACATAAAAAACTGAAAACATGCTTTCTATAAAAAAGAATAGATTTTCATTAAGAAATTCTAATTTTGACGAATTTTGTCACAATTTCTGAGCTGAAATAATTAAAAAATATAAAATGTAAAATTAAAGGGTGACACATACATCGCATGGAAAGCACGTGTGTTCACTCAACTTGCATTCGGATGATTTATTCTAATTATTATTATTATTTTTTATTTTTGTGTTTTACAGTGTTGGCATAAATTTGCAAAATCTTATGCAATTATAGATACTATATTTTTTACTATATATTTTTCAAAAAATAAAATATTCTTTAAACATTTGAATTGACAGTTAATTAATTTTTCTGATATAAAAATTTTCAGAAAATTTTTTTGCTTTAAAGTTCTAGTGTTTCTTTAAGCAGAGAAAAGATATAATTTTTGGAAATTTTTCACATATTAACAAATAAAAAAATAATCAACTTTTGCATAACAAATGCATAAAAAAAGAATTAAATATTATGTTTTATGATTTCTTTTGATTAAAAAATACATAAAGTTTGTTAAAAATATCGATGTTTTAATTTTAATGATTTGAACGCTTTTTTATTTTAAAGGCCGTGTGAGATAAAACTTTGTCACTTTGCATGACGTTTCAAACTTTGAAAAAAAGCCTAAAACGCAAAAGGTATGTCACAATAAAAACTTTAACAGTGCTAATTATTGTTTGTTTTTAAAGTTTTTCTTCCATAATTTTATAAAAAAAAAATAAAGGAAGAATATTTAATAAAATAATAATACTTTAGAATACTTAACTCTTTTACGTTCGATTTTGCCAAAAATAATATACAAATGTATAGCAGCTAATTGTCAAAGCGCGCAAAAAGATGAGTGTTGCCCAACTTTGCGCTTTGCTTTGCGTTAAAAGTGCTTTATGTGACATATTTCATATAAGTTCGTGCATTTTATCTTAGATGTCAAAGCGAATTTGCAACGCAACGCAAAGCAAAAGTTTTATCTGACACGGCCTTAAGCTATATTTAAAACTTTAAAACCACTGGCTTCTTGGCAAGTGAACTGCGAATTGGATGCCGAGTTTACAGTACAAAATCGTAATTAAAGTTTTCCTATGAATCTTAAAATCATTCTGCCATTTTTGAGGATTTTAAAATTTTATGCATTTAACTTTTAAGCAACATTATTTTAAATCTTTTTAATAACATTTCTTGATCTTTAAGAGTCTAAAAAACATGAATATTAAAATGCTAAAACATGATTTAGCTGCTAGTTCTGATGTCTAAAGTGCAATATTAATACTTACACATACACATACACATCCATATACATATTTTTTAAATTAATATATCTAAACTGGTTTAATAACATTTAATTGCAAAATACAAAGTTGACGTTGATTATAAATGGGAACGTGTCGAAAAAAAATTAAGAAAAACATTGAAACGAAAAAGAATTTTTAATTATAACAAAAGTTCTTGTTGTTGTAGTTCAAAATGTAAAAATAGATTTTTTTAATTAGATTACTTAAAAAAGCAGTAATTTTTAATTGAAAGAAAAGTCAAAGCAAAACCTGAACTTTAAAATAAAATTAAGAGGGGGTTATATACATATGTATGTGTATGTAAAATTTTTACACACTTACGTTTTTATGTGAAATTATTGTTAAATAAAAAAATCAAGTCTTTTATTTTTTGTATTATTTGCACATTCACATTGCAGTTTTTTTAGGCATTTGTTTTTTTTTCTTTTGTTAAATTGGGTTTTTTGTATAAATTTTCGACTTTGAGTTGAGTATGTTTAAGAGACTTCTGCGAACTGCAACACCAATTAAATAGTTGAAAGAGAAGGAGAGAGAGAGAAACAGCAGTGTTGTATCAACAATTTTAAAACTAATTTGTTAACTTTACACAACAGTTTTTAATGACAAAAATGTGATGAGAAAGCTTTCAATTTGTTTGATCGAAGCGTTAACTCTCAACTCAAGAACTGAGCTCGATTTAAGCTTTTTTGATTTTGCACCAATGAGCAAATTATAGTTTAACACTCTTCTATTTTTTATGGTGTAAAAACGCAAGCGCAACCGCATTGATATTTAACAAACAAGGGGAGCTTCTGAAAGTTGAAAAAACTGTATGCTGTATCAAGTCCCCCTCTACAAACTTGCTGATGGTGTTGGCAAGTGTAAAAGTGTAGTTTAATTGTATTGGTAATGCGCTTGCCAGGCTTTGGTCTATTGTAAGCGCAATTTTTGGCCACTGCTAAATCAAAGACAAAACCTATGTCTGCAGTCATTTGCTTTAAGTTACTGAAGACAGTAATAACGTAAAGTTTAGCTACCGCCGCTCATCATTGTTGCTCCTGCCAAAATTTTGCGGGTTGTTTGTAAATTTGGTAACTAAAAGTTGTGATAAAAAAATTTAAGTTTTGTTTTAAACATTTTTTTGAAGTCTTTAAAAAATTATTGCTTTATAAAATTATTAAACCAAAAGTTGTTTTTATGTTTTTTTTTTGCAGTTTTCCTTGAATAACTGAATTGTTGAGATAGCAGCAAAAAATATTTTTGTTTGGGTAGAGTTCGAGTTTAAAGTAAATTTTAACAAACTGACTAGAAAAAAAAAAGAGGCAACCATATCAATATATACTCGTGACGAACCAAGAAAAACGAAACGTAAACGAGAAGAAAATTAGTTTTTCTAAATTAAACAAAAGCAAAAGAAAATCCACAACAGCAACAACAACAATCAACAGCAAAATGCAATCACTGAAATGCTGTTTAAGTCTAGTTGTGGCACTGGGCTTATGTCACCTGTGCTGGGCCATGCCAGGACGTTTTATACGAGCTGCTGATGATGATTCTTTAGTGACACTAGAATTTACTGAAGACGAAAGAGACTTGAGTCCCATCAATGCCGAGGTATGTGTCTGTTTGCATTATTTCATTCAATTAATTTCATGTCCACTTAATTTAATTTTCTGGCTTAAATAATTGCGGAAATACTTTTGCATTTAATTTTATTTCATAATTGGCAATGTTTTTCAATATTACTTATGTTTCTTTATTTTTTGTTTGTTGTTAATTTTTATTTATTTGCAATTTTCATATTTTCCTACTTTTGAGTATTTAATTAAGATAAATATGTTATTTGATTTTCTTAAATTATAAAGCAGAAAAGTGAACGTTACTGTTAACGCTGTAATTTGGTAATTAATTATTTGTTCAACATTCACTTTATTATTTTTAATGTACCAAAGTTAATCAAAATGAATGTTTGCAAATGCATGTCTGCAATTTATGCACAAAATTTTTGCGGCATAGTTAAGTGAAATGTGACAGATTTAAAATATTTTTGATTGTGTTCATTCAAACACAATAAAAAAAAGTTTTAAAATTATTTAAGTTTCATAAAACCAAATTTAGATAAAATATAGGAATATCAATCGATTCTATATCATTAATACTCAAGCATATATATACGTACTCTTTCTGATAAATTATGATTTTTTGATAAATTATGATTTTTTGATAAATTATGATTGAAAAGATAACAGTACAATTGAAAGAAGTTTTCATTATTGAATTCAAATGCTTCCAAACGGCAAGTAAATTTCTTGTATAAATAATTTTTTTAAAGCCTATTTTTTGCCTTTTGTCAGTCATTTAATTTGTGAGAAAATAAGCTAATTTTTCGATTCGATACCTTCGAATGGAAAGAAGTTTATTTATAGTAAATAATTGATCTAGAGGTCTAATATTTATTTTTAACTTTTAAATTTATATTCAATATTTCGTTAATTAATGGAGTAGCGGCGTCAGGATTATATAAATATTTTAAAACTAATAAAATCAATTTCCGAGGCGCTTGGTACTCCAATGAGAATAATCGTACTACGAACCACTCTTCCAAGCTAGATTTGTATTCGATTAAAACAGAAGTTATAACAGTTTTCTTCAGCCTATTGAAGCTTATGAAAATTGTTACCCTTAGGACTTCTAAATAAATATCTATCTCTGTTTTAAATGTTTTTTAAACCGGTGCCGCTTCAGTCATAACTCACGAACGCATCCACAGAATTCGTGCAAACTTTAAATAAACCATCTACACAATCAGACGAACAAACTCTATAAATTTAATTGAATTCAGTTGGATAATTCGTGAGTCATAAAGTCACAACACACTGGCAACAACTTTTATATATAAAAATTAATTGTGCATCTGAAAATATTATTTCTCGTTTAGTTAGAGATTAAATAGACGACGAGTATTTTAAGCAAAGGAAAAATTTTAAGCCGGCTTAAGTTCATGTATATAAAGATTTCTGAATTTTGTGTTAGCAGAAAGCAAGAACAAATAAATGTGATAATTAATAAAGAGAACAGTGATGAAACCATTAGGTTGTATCAGAACTTTGTCTTAAAAACTACAACGTACACAATCTAAAGTAGATACATAAATGCGAAGACTGCTGACTAGAAATAAAGCGATACAAAAAACGGTGCATTACATTCTGCTGTTTCTTTAAAAATTGACACACAAGACTGTAATTAGTTTTTCTTTCTTTAGAATATAAAATATACATACGTGAACTTGAGCCAAATTGTTTAAAAGTTTTTTAAGTTCCAAATAAAAGAACAAATTTTTTGAATAATTTTGTTTACTAATTTCTATATCCTTCTCCACAAAAAATGGAAAATAGGGTATATCTAAGTTTGTCATTCCGTTTGCAATTTCTACAATATCCATTTCCGTGTGCGTTCTTATGTATATCAAAGTCAATTAAGCGATGTCCGTCTGTCCGTCCGTGTTCGGGTTGAAATTCACTTTGCCAAGACACTAGATGAGCTAGGGAAAATTTAAATACAACAATCGATCAGACATATTTTCGAAAGTTCTGCTATTAAAAATCAGCAAAATCGTTCCATGTTCTTCGAGGCAGCGGGTAAAAGATCACGCCTGCTTCTTAGTTTCCATATCTTTTCTTAAACTTTCGTTTGGTGGTTGTTGGTTATAATAAACACTTGGTGATCTTTTATCTGATACAGCACCCTTTTCATTTACTAAGTTGCGACATCAACCCAAAACAAAACAAAACTGAAAAATTTCGGAAAAAAGAAACAGAACAGAAAAATTTTATGATAGGAAAAATTGTCTTATGCTGATTTTTATGTAAATATTCAATGGGAAATTTCAGTTATTTTATTTACAAATGACTTGGATGGAATTGTGATTTTAAAATGTTATATTAGCAAATCTATTAAAAATTTATTTAAATAAATTAATAACTTTCAATCCGGCTTACATTCACATATTATTTAATTTTATAATTTGTTAAGAAATAAAGTGATTTTTACAAATTTTTAGGGTAACTTTAAAAGAAGCAGGAAAAGATACAAAAAATTTACAGGGCGTTGACACTTTAAATTTTTTAAGAATTTTATTTCAAGATGAAGAACGTATTCAGGCAGACAAATGGCGCAATAAGAAAGGTTTAATCTTGCGTATGCATGTCTAGAAAATCGTAATAGTGGAGCCGATTTTCTAATTTAGTGTAGGTGTAGTGTGATTACCATATTTTGTTACTCGCTTACACAACATTACATTAGTTCGCAAAAAAAAAAAAATTATAATTAGCCTAGATCTTTAAGTTAAAAGAGAATACCTAAAAATACGTTCTAATGATCACCATCATTTCCTGCAATAATAAATTTAATCAATGTAATTTATAAAAGTCTCATGCCTTGTTAATTAGGGTGGTAATCCACTTGGGTAGTTCTTCCGTCAAAAATTATACACTCGATTAAGTTTTCTAAAATTTTTTGCTGGGTAGTTATGATTTAAAGGTACAGCTTAAATGAAAAGTCTATTTATTTAACATTTTCTTTTCCAAAGTTTCACTGACAGTTTTTTTCCAAAGTCTTCTGGGCAAGTTTGTGTTTTGTCAAAATTTGCTCAAATTCAATTCTTTCTTTCTTTCTTTTAAAAAAGAAAATGAAATTATAAAGATCAGATAAATGTTAATATATAAACTTAAAAGCAATATATCACAGTAAAAGTTGTTCTTATCAGATCACAGCTGTTTGTGGGCTAATTTATAGATATAAAAATCAATAATAATTATTAAAAAATATTTGTAAATATATTCTCACACTACAATGCTTGGAACTCAACTGGGACGAACGCCGAATTTCATCCAAAACGACGAATACTTCGTTAAAAATCGTTGTGTAAGTTCCTCCTTTAAAGCACAATAATGCCGAAAAACACAGCTGTTATAATTTTTAAAAATGTTTACTTTTTGTAAGCTGCTAAGTTGACCATAAAGAAATAATATTTAAAAAATAAAACAGAAACAACTAAAAACCATTTTTTTTAATATAGTTTTTTATTTGACCTTTTTAATTATTTATTTTTCAATTTGTGCTTGAATAATAAATTAAAAAATAAAAACCATTTTTTTTGTTTGACTTATAATCTGAACACTTATGAAAAATTCTACAGAATAAAAATACATAAATTTTTTAAGTTATATAACTTTCTTAACTACAATATTTCGAAACTAAAGTCAAACATGAACACATAGTACTGATTTGTTACAGTCATACCTAAATAAAAGCGGAAAGCGGAACGTTTTCTTCCGCATAGCTTTTACGCTGAAATGCCATACCTAAACAAAAGCGGCAACAGTTTGTCGAAATGATAAAAAACAGGGTTATTTAAAACATTAAGGCTTAAGTCTAGTTAACGGACGCACATAAAAATGAAAAAAATTGTCTACGGGGTGTAAATAAGAACCTAACCAAAAAATTACTTTTCCTGTGATTCCCATATTGTCTCATTCCGCCATAAAATACTCGATATGTGCCATATTGCACATACAAACGTTGGAGGTCCGTAACTCCGAAAATAAAGGTAAGCTTTAAAACAGGCATGGTATGGCTGTTATAGCTGTTAGTCGTTCGCCGGCGTAAGAAATAGAAATAATTCTATTGCAAAGTTCGCCGCGTATAAGGAATATCGTTCGACGTCATGATTGTGTTTAGTATTACATATTTTTCAATAACAAATAGTGTATTACAACCTGGGAAAATCTTTTTCTGAGTCTTTAAAATAAGGTAAAATTGAATTTTATATGTTGCTTTAAAAATTCATTATATTATCTTAGATTTTAAAGCCGTTCTATGTAACATTTATGTAATTTTTCAGAAAAAAAATAAGAAAAAACATTTCTTAGAAAAAATTGGCCTAAATTTCAAATTTAGTTTAATGTTGAATGTTTATGAATTTCAATCGACAACTTTCATATTGATAATAATTATTTTATTTTATAGAAACATTAGACCAGTTTAATACTGAGCGAATAATTATTTAATTGCTATTCTATTTGAAATAAAAATATAGATATTTACTGACAACCAGATATTATTGAGAAAAACAACGGTTTTAAAATTGTTTTATAATTCATTGACCTTAAAGATAAACTATAAATTATTAAATTCTTTAAGCTTAAGGCTGTTCTCTAATTCGACGTTTTCAATTTAAGTTTCAAAGAAATAAAAAATGGGTTTAATAAACATAATCTAATTTTTTTAATTTAATATTCAAAATCAAGAAATCAAGCTTCAATATAATTAAAAAAAAACAAATGTTTAAACGATTTAACGTTTCGCCTTCGCTATCAATGTTATTTGGTATTTAATATCAAAAGTAAAAACTTAGTGCAATAATTGACTAATAGATATTTGATAGTTTTATTTTTAATGACATTTCGAATAACAGAACACAAAATAAAATTGTTTGAAAATGTGACATGAATTTAAATTCATATTTTATAGAAAAGAAGAAAAAAAAAACATCACTTAAAAAAATTTATACTCTATGACTCATGGTTACTGAGTAAAGTTAGCAACATTTTTGATTTTACATGTCTTAAACATAATTTTAAAGGTGTCATAAAAACCGCTAATTAATTGTACAATGGCCCTCGATTCCATCTTCACCTCTAATAGTAAGTGTCTTTATTGCAAAATTATTTTAAAATTTTTAAATAATTTTGTTTGAAATAAGCACAAATTTTTAAAATAAATTTGGTGTCGTTATGAAAAATAAAATCTTATTATCCCATGTTATCACAGCTTACATAGTTTTAAAGTTTAAAAAATATTAAAAGAGTTTCTTTATTAATATAGTTTTGATTTGGTCTTTTAATTAATTATATTTTATTTATTATTAAAAAAAAAACAAGTAGGAGTCCTATAATCTTATATAGCCTTAACCATCTATGTAAATCTAGTTTAGTGAACA
Organism: Gymnosoma rotundatum; assembly: GCA_916610165.2. Classification (NCBI taxonomy): domain Eukaryota; kingdom Metazoa; phylum Arthropoda; class Insecta; order Diptera; family Tachinidae; genus Gymnosoma; species Gymnosoma rotundatum. Next base: position 80,424,049 of record OU744340.1, read on the forward strand.
ACTCCAATTAAAAAGCAAATATTGGGGTGACAGCGTATTAAAAACTAAAAAATTTGGTACTGCATACATATTTATTTTAAATAAAAATGCCATCGGCTCTTAATGGGTTAAGCATTTTTTAAAGATTTTAATATTTCCTTAAAGATCTCTTTAAAAGCTTTAAAATGATAACCATATTGATATTTTAAAATTTTGAAAGTTTCGTAACTCGGAAAATATAGGCGATCGCCAATTTATTCACTTGATGTTTTTTTTCTTATTTTTTAATTCTCCATCGCACCATATATTTATTTTTTGATTGGAGTTACTTTGGTGTTCCAAATGACATTAAAAAATTTGAGGTAGGCGTGGTGTTTTGCCTGCTGCCTCGAGTCACATGGACCGATCATCCTGATTTCCAATAGTACTTCTTTCGACACTATATTTAAACGATTGACATATTTTTTTTTGTGAAGTCAAGTTTGCCGGACAGACAGACATCGTTCAATCGACTTCGCTATGCATAAGAAGTCAGAATATATATATATATATATATATATATATATATATATATGTATATAAAAATGTTCACTTCAAATGAACAGTTTTATATATTTACTTTATGCGGTCGGAAATTGATATTGTAGAAATTAGAAAAGTGGAAAAAGGGCGTATATCTAAGTTTGTCATTCCGTGTGTAATTTCTACAATATACATTACCGACACCATAAGTATATATATTCTGACTTCTTATGCATAACGTGTCGATTGAGCGATGTCCGTCTGTCTGTCCATCACAAAAAAATAAATATGTCAATCGATCAAATATAGTGTCAAAAAAGTTGCTATTGGAAATCAGCATGATCGGTCCATGTCTTTCGAGGCAGCAGCCAAAACAACACACTTACCTTTAATTTTTTCATGTCATTTGAACAACAAGGTAACTGAAATAAAAAAAATAAACATTTAGGGTGATAGAGAATTAAAAAATAAATAAACATCCAGTGAAAAAATTTACGCTCACCCATTTTTACCGAGCTACGGGGTACTGAAATTTTCACGTTTTTTGACGTGCAGCAGCAACTAACCGTTTGTAACAAATATCATTTTTTAGTTTTTAATATTAAAAAAATATGTTAAGGTTATGTTATAGTAATAATAAAAATTAAATCATATTGTTAGTTCAATTTCAACCAATTAAACTAATTTTTAAACAATTTTTTTTTCTGTGTGAGTGTTAAAAAACTTGACAGCCAAACCGATTATCTTTCTTTACCTACTTCATCATCTGTATCATCTCCATTAAATTACAAGTAATGCAGTTTACACAATTGTATATTTTCTCGATTGTAAGCCATCGTGTTTGATCGTATGATTTTCATTACGTCTAATTACTTACGAAATAACACAAGAATATTTTTGTTAATGTTTAGCAATCGTAATATAACTGAAATTTACACAGTACAACTAAACGAGATTCATTATTTGTGAGTGTATAGTCACATTTAAATTTATTTACATAATTAAAAATGATGCTGGACATGTGCTGGTGCAGATATCCCATAAGTTTTGTCATCTAAGTTTTTAATTAATTCTCTTTTTTCCAACAGTATTATGTCTTTTTAAAGCGTCGACTTAAAAAAAATGAATAAATAAAGGAGGTTGTTAAAAGTTTCCCAGTCCCTTTTTTGTGTTTATCTGAAATTCTTTTTTTATAAAATTGTAACACCAGTAGTTTAAAATGATTAAAACTGCGTTTCCCTATACCTCCCAATGGCAAAAAGTAATACAAAAATAAATCTATAAATTAATTGGTGTCCCCATAGGTGACGTAAATTGACTTATATGGGCCTATTTCGTCGATTACTATGACTGTAACAAGTATTAATACTCAAAATTATAAATTAAAGGGTGCCCAATATTTCATTTAATTTGATGTATGTGGCTAAATGAAAATTTTTTCCTAACTCCGCTATAACACTAAGTATTAAATTTGGATTTGGAAATTAAAAAATGTCCCAATAGTTTAATGTATGTGGCCAAAGTTTTGAACTGTTATAGACAGGCAGCTAAAACTTACAAGCGTCCTGTTATGCTACGTCCGCTAAATCAACAATATGAATTTAGAAGTTACAGGGTGTTCCTTTAATATAATTTCACATATTTGGTCGTATCTTTGTAACCGTTATATACAAACATCTGAACATTAACAGATTAGTGGACATTCTTTATTTGGTATAAGAAGAAGTTTAAATATTTTGAATTATAAATTAAAGGGTATTACAATAATTGATGTAATTTTATATATATGGTCAAAATTTTTAACCGTTCTAAGGAGTCGGTTGAAATTTACAAAGAACCTGATTGTTAAGTCTATTAAAACAGCAAGTATAAAATTTGAATTAAAAAATTAAAGGGTTCTCCTATAGTTGCTGTAATTTTATGTATATTGCCAAACTGTTGAACATTTGTAGACAGAGGGTTGAAATTAACAAGAAGTTGTAGTGGTAAGTCCCCTATAACAAGTATAAAGTTTTTTGTTCGTTGTTGTTGCGTGGTCCCATTGGATAATATTTCAAGCTTTTTGGTTTTTAATATAGCGAGAGAGAAAGCGACAGATTTGTTATGACTACCGAATTTGTTTCATATGAAATTATGGCGATTGCTTGTATAATTTGGAATTTTCTTAAAACGGTTTTAAAGTCAAGGTTAAATATTATTGTGTATTCAATAAATCAACTTCATATTTACGTCTTTACTATACCTTCCGTTTTTTTTCCGGTCTTACTTTCCACACAGCATTTTTAGCCACTGCGAGGTAAACAAGACATTTTAAAATTATTTATAATAACAGATGTATTTTGTAAGAAAACTTTAAACTCATCTTTGAACAAGATTGTGGAATATTTTGTCTCCTTTAATAACTTTTTATTTAGAAGAAGTTTCTTAATTAGACTGTATTTTTTTTAACCCTAAAGGAAAGAGAACTCCTACGAAACTGGTCGCTTCATAAGAAAAGGACCCGTTACCTTAACATAGCATTGTCCTAGGAGGGAGTCAATTGACGCTATTTTGGTACTTTGTAACAGATCTAAAGGCCCAACTACAATGTGCATAAGCTAGCTTTAGCTTATGTCAAAAATTCAACGAAAAGCCTGTCAAATGCTTAGGTAACTTATTAAAGAAATTAATGTGGCTAGAATGTACTTACATAAATTTCGTAACTTATTTGCAACAGTTGCACATTTATGTTTAATTCGTACTTTTGCCAAAAATAATTTCTATATAAATAAACAATATTTTAAAACGAAAACGCTTTAAAAAAGATATTGTCCTGACCGCTATAAAAACAAGTACAGAATTGAAAATTAAAGGGTTTTTTTTGCAAGAATATTATTATTTTAAGTTATCTGAATAAATAAATTTCTTATTCAGATACATATGTATGCATGTGGTGGAAATTGATCGATTTGAAAACAATAGATTTAAACAGTAGTGCGATCTTTTTTCTATGATTCAAACTAGCAAAAGTTGGATTTTTGTAGTAGTGCTCTGTTTGGTTCTGTTGCATCTTCCAATTAACAGAAAATATATTAGAAACGACTGCAATTAGTCAGGTAAACTTTGTTTAACAGTTGTTGTAACAAGCCTTTAGTAACAAATACCATTCACTAATTTTAAATGTTAATATGTCAAGATTATATTTTATTAATAATAAAAATTAAATTATAAAACTAGTAGTTGAATTTTCAAAATTCCAAAGATTTTTAAATTTAATTTAATATTTTTTAATTATGTCATAAAGCAAGAAGACATGTTTTATTAACTTAAGCCGATTAAAAGTTGATTGACATTTAATTGGTTTTCTTAGCTGGTACCAGCAAACTTCATTTAGCACATCTTATGTATCTGAGTATTTTAAAACTATTTTGTAATAAATAAATATCTTTTTTTGAATAAAAGTAAAGTTTTTTTATGAGTTGCATAATTAATTGCACTCACCATATTAATTTTTGTTCAAACAATAAAATAAAAACAGTACAGTTAAAAAAAACGCAACATAAGCAATTAAGCTTTTCTTATTGGTCTACAATCATTCTTAAAAGGCAGAAGAAAATTTAATTTCGAAGTACTGGAAACTTTTATTAAATAAAAAAAAAAAAAAATACTGAAAAAGCTGTAAATTATATTTAAGTTTAAAAGTGCAAGATATATTTGTTATATTAAAACAAAACATATGCAATTCTGTAAATTAAAATTCGGTTTATAATGGCAATGAAGAAAATAAAAGAGCTTAACTAAATACTTAAATTAAAAAAATTTAAGGATGTTAATTTTAGTATTTAAAATACAATATCGTCTGTTTAATACCTTTTTCACGTTTACCACACTTATTAGTGGTAGAAGCAACAATTTGTTAGGAATGTTTACCTCACAAGCAAAACATTATCTTTTAATGGACAACAATAACGTAAAATTTTTATTATTAAACATAAAGAAAAGTGTTGGCAAATTTTTTATTGGTAAACATTTTAAAGTTTTTTTTTGATTTGTATGTTCTGTGTCGTTAGATATGAAAATGTATAAAAAATTGGCCATTTGCATGAAGAAAATATTATAGGTTTTTAGAAATGACACAAAAGTCATTAGATTTTATTTTTTTACAGTTTCACCTCTTAATTTCACATTAAATCCAGGACTAAAGGAAATAATTAGAAGCTAATAATTTTTTAATTTCAATATTTAGATTTTAAACTTATGTGCTGTTTCTATATTACAGGCGATCAACTCGTCTGAAAAATTTACATGGAAATAACTCAAAAAACTGAGTGCTTTTCATATAAATTTTTCAGAGGAGTTGATCGCCTGTAATATAGAAAAAGCACTTTAATATTTTTGAAAATATATTAAAAATGCAACATTTTATTTGTTTTTTGCTTCAAAATCATGTATTGCAAAATTAAAGTTCTCTGTAAAAACTTGTGGAAATTTTTTTTAGCAACTTTACGTATTTCGTTTAAAAAAATTGACAATTAGCTAGTGGTGCCATTACTACGGGAGTAATTATCGTTTTTATTGCCCTTAAAGCATGAAATATTGTTTGATGTTAGTTACTGTAGTGTATTAGTCACAATTGAAAAATGCAACGTATTGTGAGTTCAAATGCTTATACTAAGTAGATTTATTTGAAACATGTTAAAAGTAGTTTCTATGTTAATAAAAATGAATTATACATTTTACAAGTAAAAGCTCAAGCCTTAAGAAAATAGTAAACATTTGCTAACTCGACATGTTCCTTTTGTTTTCCTATTACTCTACCTCCTTCTCGTGGTCTGAGTTTTCTTCTAGCACATGAATAATCTTCCATCGTCTTGATCTCTTGATCCAATACTTGATGGTCTGTTAATACATTTCTTTCGATTAGTTGTTGCTGTGCGATCTGTTGTTTTCTAATTTGATCCAAATGACGCTTAATTATGTAATTGTTGTGAATAACAGCTTTAGTCCATCCAAGCTTATTTGGATTTCGATAGTCGCGTACCATAACCTTTTGACCTATTTTAAAAGATTCATTCCTATTTTCCTTTTGATTTTACTATATTGAGAATAAATTATTTTTTCTTGTATTGTCGACGGTTTAAGATTACTAAAACGAGTTTTGAGCTTTCTGCCGAAATATATTTTTGCTGGTGAATAACCTGTACTGCAGTGGTTCATATTGCGATAGTCCATTAAAAAGTAACCTAATATTTGATCTATATTTCCTTCTTTATTTTGATCTAAATTAGCTAAAATAGACTTTTTGAATGTCTTGACGAAATTTTCTGTCTGACCATTACTGGATGGATGGCCTGGTGCTGTTAAAATATGATTGATCCCATTTAAGGACAAAAATTGCTGATATTCAATCGAAGTGAATTGACGACCATTATCACTTAGTAATGTTTTAACTAATCCATAACGCGAGAACGTCTCTCTTAACTTTCCAATTGTAAAGGCTGATGTAATTTTTCTAGTTTTAAAAACTTCGACAAATCTCATAACGATTAGAAAATAAGAGTTTTTTATAGAACCAGCAAAGCAATATGGATTCGACTCCATACAAATCCAGAAGGAGTCCACGGTATCAAACTACTTTTCTCAGGACTGGATTGTAGTTTTTAACATGACATACAATTTTTTAATAAATTTTCAATGTCTTTGTCAAGTCTGGGTTTTAACTATGCCTAAATATGAGCTATGAAATTAAGATTTTAACTTTTTTTGTATTATTGTCCTATAGCCCCACAAAATACATTCATGTTCAACATTGATTTCAGTGTTTTTTTCTCGGTAAGGCGCAAAATTAGTCACAATTGAAAAATGAAAAGCATGCAACGTTTTCTGAGTTCAAATGCTTACTGACTAGATTTATTATGTTAATTGTAGTTTCTATGTTAATAATAAATTACATTAGGGTGGTACACAATCAATACTCTACAGTTACAGTAGGCAGTGTTGCCAGTTATGGTGAAATTCCTTCTTGGCGATACAAACTTTCAAATCGCGAGAGGCAAGATTCCTGGCAGTATTTTTGGCTCTTTTTTTTTATCATTTTCTCTACGACTAAAAATGTATATCGGCAAAGTGAACAGAAAATAAAAATTGTTAAAATTGAATGAAATATGGCTTCGACAACAAAAAAAGTTATAATAAACAAAGTAGCGATGAATTAATAAAAAATGAAAAGATGGAAAACATTTACAAAATTAATTTTCGAATATAGACAGCATTGACTTTTGCAAACAAATTTTAACTGAATTTAACAAGACAAATGTAACTGATACGTTAATTTTACAAGAAAGTTGTTTTCGATATTTAAAAAATTGGCATAAAGAAATACTTGATTCCGTTTCAAAAAACATGTTTTTTTTAAAGTTTATTGTCAATTTTCAATTTCAAAATGCTGTAACTCCGTATTTCAAATTAAGTTTTATGATGTAAAAAAAGTTTTTAAAAGATTTGGAGACTCTAATTATGCACTTGACACTTATAAAACACAGTAGGGAAAACTTTCTTTTATAAATTGGACTCAATATTTCCATAATAAAGTACCAAAAAGTTCTGGTCTAAAGTTTACGATAACCAGTACCTCGTTTCTGTATTTCTCGCATCGTAAAAGTTTTCGCATGGAACAAATGAATTCTTAGAAAAACAGGATTCTGCTGGAGTTGTCGATGGCCGTTCTTAATATGTTGATTGTTCCAACAAGTAATGCTTGTGTCGAAAGAACTTTTTCCATAATGAATTCTATAAAAACTAAATTGAGATATACTTGGTTGTAATATCATACATGAATATATGTAAATACCCTATGTTGTAATAAATTCATTTCTATGAAAGATATATTAAGTAGAATTAACACAAATGAAATTTACCGCAGTAAGGATACAGAAGAAAATAATAACATTGAACAAAATGAGTAAAAAAGTTTTGATTTAATAATAAATATATGTGTTGTTAAATATTTTTTTTATTTCTACCATTTATTAAAATATTTGCCCTATTCACAAGCCCCCTAGTACGTGCTAAGTGCTAACAAAATACAACGGTGCTAGCTGTGTTGTTGGTAATTTTCAAGCAAACATGCGATACAACACTTAGTACTTTTTTTATATGTTTTTCAAACGTTGTATTTGTTTAAATGTTTTATGTGTAAATGAATTATTATTTTCGTGTTCATGTGTGAATTATATTAAATTAAATTGAATTAAAAGATATTTTTATTAGTTTTATTTATTTAATTTATTGATTTGACTGATTTATTAGAAAGTTGAAGTTGAAAGTTGCCAATATAAAAACTGTTCTTTAAGATTTAATATTGCTTTAATGACTCGATTTCTAATGTTTTGTATGGTTCCGCCATCACCTATACCAAAAAGAGATGCTACCTAGTTTCATCCTAAAAATGTCTTGAATTTCATCCTCACACAAAAAATTTATTAATTTACTTTTTTCTGTTTTCTCCCCCATTTGGCTTATAAATAACAAATGATGAATAAATAATAAATGAAATAAATGAATAGCACTTTTCTTATTTACTTTTTGACGTATGAAGTACAATGTACAATGGCACACTGATACAATGGTTGTTCACAAAGAAGTAAACAAAAGGTAGTATGCAATACTACCTACACCTTAGCAGAGCTTGTGAATACGGCAATTGTAACATACCACTATGATCTCGAGGTTTAAGCTTTAATTATAAAGATTACTTAAATCCGGTACATTGATTGACCTTACTTTTTTTAATAAAGTTATTTATTTTGCGGTTTGGTGTTGGTTTTTTTTTAAATGGTATATAAAACCAATGTACCATTTTGAAATGAATTCCATTTTTTTAATTCAATGCAGTTTTAATTTACTTCTTTTTAAATAAAAAAACTTATTTTTTATTTAAAAAGAAGTAAATTAAATAAAAATATTTTTTATAACTAATATTACAATTTTTATATATTGGCGATATTTGACAAGCTATTTGGCGAGAAAGCTCAAAAAAAAAACTGGCAACACTGAGTGTAGCTAATGTTGTTCTCATGGACATACAAAATGTATGAAGCAAACCTCAAGTGTGGCAGCAGCTCTTAGCAACTGGCAAATCCAATTTTGACATTGGGTTAAGGCCTAACTATAATGTGCATAAGGTAGCTTAAGCTTATGTCAAAATCCAGCGAAAAGCCTACCAAATGCTTAGGTAACCCATTAAAAAATTTTAGGTGCCTCCAACTTACTTATATAAACTTAGTAACTAATTTGCCACAGTTGCAAATTTGTGTTGTTATTTTGCCCAAAATAATTTCTTTATTGATAAACAAAGTTAAAAAAAGGCATATAAGGAACATATTTTATATATTTATTAGCACTCACATACATATTTACATTTAATAAAAATTTAAATAAATTTAAAAATTAAGTAAGAAATGTCACAAGTTTTTTTCTGTTTATGTATTTAAAGCTAAAAATACTTTGCATTCAAATATATGTATTTTAAATCAAAGTATCATTTTTTAAAAAAATTTTTAATTTTCACAAATAAAATTTCGTGCTATTCTTTTATTTAATTATCCCGATTATATTAATTACCGTTATAGTTTGTTACATGTCTTTGTACAGTTGTTTAAGTTTGCTTAAGTTATCTTATACACATTATAGTTGAGCCTTTAGATAGTGAAGTTGGCTGCTTGTTTGTTTTGTTATTGTTGAAAAGTAATGACAATTTACCTATCTTCAGGAAATCTAACGGATTAACCTCTTTTTTATTTCTATGCAGTGGGTTTTATAAAACATAATGAATTAACATTACTGTTCAAGAAACAAGAGTGACGCTCTTATTTAGGTATGATATTTCAGCGTAAAATAAGGTGCTAGGTAGCTTTGCGCTTAATGCGCTAATTTAGGTATGTCTATAAGAAGAATATTTGGAAATGCTTGTTCTTCTTAAGGCACTTAAAACTTTAAAGTGTCTACACTGAAGAAACGTTGTTACAAAGTTTTAAAAATTAACATAGCATGCAGCTACATCATTGTGAAAAAATTTATATTTTATGACTTTCCCTCACCTCCTGTCTTCTCTAGTGATTAACTACATCGGACGCGTTGCAATAATGATTTAAAAATCAGGCAAGTTCAAGTTGGATTTAGACGTGAATTATTTTGTGCTTTTTTTTTATTGTGTGCATTATATTATAATTGCTTTGGCACAAAAAAGCAAAATTATGATGTGACATTAAACATTTTGTTTCTCTTTACAGCCCTGCTACTTTTTACGTTATTATAAAAATTAATTAAATTATTATAAAAATTATGGACATTCATTCAAATCATGTAACGTTGTCGTAGGTCGTGAAAGCGTGTGTTTGGCTCGCAAACTAATATTTAAATTTTTTTTTATTCCTTATAATTTTTATTACTTTTAATAACAACAAAACAGTTAATTTTACATATTTGTAGTGTTTTTTATTGACTGAAATGTTGTTGTTATTAACAAGTTATTTCTTTCTTTAAAATGTCTCTTTTTTCGTTAGAATTTATGGTTGTTGGTAATATTTGTTTTTAATATTTTGCTCAATGAGTAAGAGTGTCATGTCAGTATTTAAGAATAAATTTTTACTTCAATGGTGTTGAAAGAAGTGATTGATGTCAATACTGTTTTTCAAGGCAGAGGTTAGTTTTGATTTTAATTTTAAGGTGTGTAGCAATTGATTTTAATTTTAGTTTTAATTGCTGTTCTATATTAATTTTAATCGCTAATAAAAAGCCTTCATAAAGTGTTTTAACTCAATTATGCAACATGTTGCTTTTTGTACGGCCTTGCAAATGTAACATTCTTATAGAAGTATTAGGTCAAGTTTAACAGCGTTTGATTATAAAGATCGGTAAATGCTTTTATTTTTAGTTGAGTGTTTTCTCATTGAAATGTTAATTAAATTAAAATACGAGATTTTTTGCTTAAAAGTAAATACATACAAGAAATATGTGAATAAAAAATATTTGCTATGAAAAAATAATATTATTTTTAAATTATTTTTTATATCTTCAGAATACATAATTTTTACCAACAAATAGAAGATAAAACTTTAATATAACAATTGTTGTTGCCACCATTTAAAATATATATCTGTATGTTAAAGAATGTAATCATAACTGCTAAGGATATTGCTGGCTAGCGAGTTTAAATTATATTAAATGTATTTTTACACATTTCTTGATTTAAGCAATGAACGGCTAGATCTAGCGATTGTTCCAATTTTTAAAATACTAGGAGTTTCAAAGAAAATATTTTGGCTCATCTTTAAAATAAGCAAGACTTTTTACTTTAAGGGCAGTAATGCGACTCTTCCGTATCAGTGTTATAAAACTTAAAATCTTTTCTTTTGTTTTTATCTAGTACGAGTAATTTTCCCTTTTTTCATCCTCTTATAATCATTTTAATGAAAAGTTCATTCCCAAATATTTTTACTAGTATTTTCTAAATGTATGTTTCTTTTATTTTTAAACAACTTAATGGAATATTTTCTAGGCCTTATCTAGTGAAGAGTTAGAACGCAATAAAAGAAAACTTCCCGATGCCACATTTGAGGCAAAAAATGCTGTCCTTGGTTTCGTCTTTGGTGTGAGTATAGCTTCTTCAATTTTCCAATTTATCTTTAATTGATAATGAATGTTACTAATCTTTGATATTCTCTCTCTCTTTCTGTTTTTTTTTCTCTTGCTATACATATTTATCTTTCTGTCTTATAGAAAATCGACAATTTCCTAGATACGAAAACAAGAGTAATCGAACAATTGGATCGATCCAATATTGAGAAAAATAAACAATGGGATATTCCAAAACCAGTTCCAATTAATGACGTCCAGTCTCTAATAACTGCTATTGTTTCTCCTAAAATACGTTCCATTGGCAATATCGCTAATGACTTAACTACTGGGGTCTTGACTACTATCACCGCTTTTAGTGGCAGCTCTTCGGGTGGTAATAGCAACAATCCGAATGCTGGTTTAGGTAATGTTGTATCCAAATTCCTTAGCTTCTCTGGTCCTATTCTACAAGGGGCGTCAGGTGGTGGTTCCGCAGGAAGTACTACACCAGCACCTGATTCGGATGAAGCTGGTTATTAGGTTGGGTAGCAATAGTTACAAATGCAACTGAAATTAAGCAATAGATACCTATTAAATACTTAAAAACAAAATTCATCATGTAAATATTTGTTGATTTTCTTAGTTTTAGTTTAGAAATTTTTTCATAAAAAAAAAAATCATTAATATTTGAAAAATATTGTTTAAAGCTTCACATCTACGAAGAGAATAACAACTATATTGGCACATTTCATAAAACTACTTCTATTGATCACAGTAAAATATGCTTTTTGACCATCTTTAGTTTAATCGATTTATTTTTTTTTATTATTATTCAAAATATTTTTCTTTAAAAACAAAAAATTTACATTTTGTTATGCTGAATACTTTTTGGTTGTATTTTTTTGAAAATCAACATTAAAAATCGGTTAATACATTTCCTTTTCAATACCTTAACTATTATATTAAGAGCTTCTTTCTTTTAATTTTTCTTTTGTTATATTTTGTATTTTTTCAAGTGTCCTGATAAATAAATAATATAGAAAATAAAATTTTTGATAAATAAATTTTTTAATGTAAAGAAAAAATTCTAAGCTGTTTTATTGATATGATGTTTTGATAGATCCGAACTTGAACGAACGAAATGGACAAGAACACATATTAAAAAAAAAAATAAATAAAACTTTTAAAAACATTTATGATTTAAGAATCATACAGTGTGTGTGTATGATGCAAATCAAAATAAGGCGGCAATAACGCAAAGTGATTATGATATCCATTTTGCACATCGCATTAGCAAGTAAATTTGAGTGTCGAAATTGAAAAACCGTCTATTATTGAACAGTTTGCTTTGAAAGTGGATTAAGTCCAATTTTATGAAAATGTTGGTTAAAAAGAAGTTTTAATTAAATTTTCTAATGCTTATTTTCATACATAAATAGCTGACTGTTGAAACCGAAAAATTAACAATCATTGAGCCGTTTTCTTTGAAAGTGGGTTAAGTCGATTTTTGAAAAAAAAATTTTACTTAAATATAAAATTGAAAGAAATCTGCTATAATTTTTTATAGATAACATTTTCCAAAAAATCATTCAAAAAATCATAAATCGCATACCTAGTTTAAATGTGACACAACTCAAAATTTTAACTTTTTATTCAGGTCAAATGGTATTTGGTATAAAAATGGTTAAAAACAAAAACTTTGGACTATTTATTAGAAAATCAATACCGATTATGATATAAAAAGTTCCTTTCATCTGTTTAATATTTATACACTAGATAATGAACTATTTAATGAAATTTTGAGTTATGTCATTTTTGAACTAGGTGTGCAAAAAAAAAAAAACAGATTTAAGTGCACTACCACTTTAATGTAATAAGACATCAAAAAAAATTAGCAAACTAAAAAAAACTAAAAATATTTCATATTTGTTTAATTTTCATAGTCTATTATGTTTGAATGTTGTGTAAGTCCATTTCAGGTTATCAAAATTATAAATTTTTTTGTTAAGCTGTAAAAATGTTCATGTTATATTGTCAGTATCTTAAGAAAATAAAATTAGTATATTAACATGTAATAAAATTTGTTTAGCCTTTTTAATAAAATCCTAAAATTTCCTCGTTATTAAAAAGTAGACTTAAACCAATTTAAAAGAAAACGGCTTGAATATTTAAATGACAAAAGTTTAATAAAATAAAGCTAACTAAAAATTTCCATTTGGTTACGTTAAATTTTTGTTCAGCCCCGCACCCGAAACAAACCGGTTACAAATACAGGGATACTTCTATCTTTGTTGGGTTTAAAATGAATGCCTAATACAGTTACTAAAATTTTGCTTTTGCAAAACCAGTAAATTGGGTCTATAAATTACATAAATAACTTTTTATTTTACAAAACAACAATAAATTTTTAAAATACGCCGATTTCATAAAAAATAAGAAGTAACAAGAAAATCTGTATTAATATAAATTTGCAAAAAAAAAAAAAAAATAAAGTTGCTTTTGAAAGTTGAAGCAAAATGCCGCCGTAATCGCAAGCTTTAGAATAAGTTTAGAAAAATTAAACAAAAAAACAAAAAGATCTGTAGCTGTTCTTATACACCGACTCTTTCACCAGCTTATTTATAGGGACCACATACATTTTTCGATTACTTTGCCATTTTACGGGTGCTTACCTAAACAATCTAACCTGCTGTTCTAATGTACAGGAGCATTCACCATCTTATCTACCGTGGGTAGTTGTATACAGGGGGTTTTAGCTGCTGTTTTACATTAGTTCATCTCTTAAAACTACTCATACACTGCGGCTACTCGACATAAAGTTATTTATATTATACTCAAGACTTTGCTGGGATTTGAACTCATGCGATATTGAGTAAATATTAACTGGCGTAAATTGTAGTACAAAAAACTGACTTGAATTATTAAAAAAAAACTTTGTTATTTTCTGAAATAAATAATTTAACTCATAATACACTTAAAACTTTTGAATGTTATAATCAAAATATAATTATAACGTATAAATAAAGTTTTAAGTCTCTTACCATCTTGCTTTCATGCTTTAAGTTTAATGCATTACAATGCTCCTTTATTGAAGGTGTTTAATTCAAAACTAATAAAATATTACTTCAAATAAAATGCATTCAAAATCATCACCATCTAAAGGTTAACAGAGATAAATGGTAATAACATTTTAAATATTAAGAAAAACGAACTAATTCCATTATTCGTTTAAGGTTCCAATAAAAAATATAAAGCTGATGAACACAACTTTCAAGATGTATCCCGAAGATACGGTCATATATAATAGTTCGAGTGTATCTTTAAATTTGCCTGCCGAACTTTTTACAAACACATTTGGAACGGCAAAGAATGCTTCGAAAATTTTTGACAAATTTATAAGGGTAAGTTTTGATAAACACAAAGAAAATTATTTTAAACATTAATATTTTAAAAATACTTAATTAAATAGAATTCATCAAGACGTTTCTTGGTGTTTGCTTGGCTTTTCAAACCAATTTTTGGTGATGCTTTAATTATCAAGGACACGGCTGAACTTGCACTTCTTAACATGACAAATACTATAGAGATGCGAAACACAACCACCAGACATTAAAGTTTTATTGTTGCCATATCAACTATAATTTATAGAAAATATTTTTTTAATTAAATTTAGATGATGGCTTGATTCATTATATTGGCCCATATTCATAATTAAAATAAAGTATACTTTAAGGGTACTAAAGTCGGCTTTACTTTAGAATCGACTTTAACTCAGACAATTTAAAATATACTTTTGGCGAGAAAGTTAACTCTAAATTTAAAACTACCTAAAGCTGTTTTTAACTCATTTTTCCAAAATTATTTTATTTGGTTTAAGAACACAATACTCTTTATTTGATTTTTATACCAAAGTGAACCAAATAAAAACAAGGTTACTTTTTCGAATGTTTGTTTAGAAATTGTAAGAAAAAATTTATCAAATAACAGTTGACACCCAGTGGAAGGCGGCTAAACTTAAAGTATACTTTATTCTTGACTATGAAAGCAAAAAAGATAATAAGAGCATTTTATTTTAGAATATACTTTAACAAGAGTCGACTTTAATTTATAACTATGAATATGAGCCATTGATTTTATTGTTATTATTATTGTTATAATATTTTTTTTGTAAAAATAATTTTTAACTAAATTTGAAATACTTTTAATAAAGGTTTTTATTTTACTGATTACACTGCACAACGATATGGCAACATTATATTTACTAATTTGACGTTGCTGATTTCAAAAATGCCCCCAGTTTTTTTGTAACAGCTCTAGTTTTCGATATAAAGATTTGTAAAAGAATCGCTGTTTTAGTCGGTTAACATGGCGTCATCAAGAAGAGTTTGTGTCAATGATCCGAATCATTTTTGTTTCACTTGCTGAGAATATATATTCAAAGAATACCCTTTGAATGTGACAGCGTTTGTTATTGAGGCTTACAAAATTACTTTGGTCATGCACTGGAAATGAAGGAAAAGCCTTGGATTCCACAAAATGTATGTAAAACATACGTTGAGTTTCTACGTTTGTGGATAAATGAAAAAAGAAATAGATTCCGGTATGACACGGCAATGATCTGGAATGAACCCTTGAACCACCACGACGACTGTTATTTTTGTTTAGTGAATATAACTGGCATTAATCGCAACAATCGAGCCAAATGGGAATATGGTCGGCACATAGACGTGTTTCTAGTCCTAAAATATCGCTTGGATCTGAAGCTGATTCCTCACTGGATGAGCCTATGCACCTTGAGGCGAAATCTGAGAGTACTGATAGCGATTTTGAATGTGATCTTGTCAGAGATTTGGGACTGCCAAAGGCCGTCTCAGAAATTTTGGCGTCTAGGCTAAAAGAAAGAAATTTAGTAACAAGAACAACCAAAGTTTCTTATTACCGAGCAAGAGAAAAAACCTCATTAAATATTTTGTTGTAGAAAATGATTTCGTATTCTGTAAAGATGTACCTGGTTTAATGGTTGCAATGGGACTTCTAAATTACGGCCCCAGTAAGTGGCGTCTATTCATAGACTCCTCAAAACGGAGTCTAAAATGTGTTCTACTACACAATAGGAATAAATTAGGTTCGTTGCCTATTGCACATTCTAGAAAATTTAAAGAAGAATATACAAATACGAGGGCTGCTATATATATTTCTGGCCTGGAAACACTGAGTGCTGCCAAGTGCAATCTGACATTTCCATTGGAAGGTTTGTCATTTTTAAGCATAATCGTACTCAAAACGTTTTGACGTACGACCATTATTTGTGTTGTTTACAGTGACTTGAAAAAATTAATATATAAAAAAATGGAATTAACTCGTGAACATTTTCGTGCTATCATTTTTCACAACTTTCGACGTGGATTATCACGACAAGAGTGCATTGATGAACTTAAATATTTGTATGGCGATGAAGCACCATCCTATAGCACTGTGAGAAATGGGAATAATGAGTTTAATCGTGGCCGAAGCTCGCTCAAAGACGAATTCCGTGAAGGTCGTCCAAAAACGGCTGTTGTGCCAGAGAACATTGATGCCGTGCGTAAACTCATAATGCAAGATCGACATGCGACATACCGAGTGATAGAGACATCCTTCGACATTTCTTCCACGAGCATACATTCGATACTTCATGAACACCTGGCCGTAAAAAAGGTTTGTTCTCGTTGGATACCGCACAATTTGAAAGTCGCTCAAAAAAAGGCTTGTGTCGATTGGTGCAAAGAAATGTTGCAAAAATACGATTGCGGTGCTTCAAAAGACGTTTGTAAGATCTTCACAGGTGACGAATCATGGATCTATGCGTATGAGCCCGAAACGAAACAACAATCGGCCGTGTGGGTCTTCAAAGACGAGCAAAATCCAACGAAAGTTGCTCGTGGAAGAAGCACTTCGAAGCAAATGGTCGCCTGTTTCTTCGGCAAAACTGGTCATGTGGCGACTGTTCCGCTTGAACAACGTAGGACGGTCACTTCTGAGTGGTACACTACAATGTGTTTTCCCGAAGTCATCGGAGAAATTTGAAAAACCAACAAGAGAAGACGAATCATTGTTCACCATGACAATGCGAGCTCTCACACATCGGCTCAAACCAGAGCGTTTTTGACCGGCCAAAACGTCGAATTAATGGGTCATCCGCCGTACAGCCCTGACTTGGCACCTAATGACTTCTTCTTGTTTCCGCACATCAAGAAAAAAATGCGTGGTCAACGATTTTCGTCGCCAGAAGAAGCTGTTGAAGTGTTCAAAAACCGTGTTTTAGAGGTGTCTCAATCGGAGTGGAAAAAGTGCTTCGACAACTGGTTTGAGCGCATGCAAAAGTGTATAAATTATGCTGGAGAATACTTTGAAAAACAATAAATATAAATATTCGCATTTTCACTATTAGCCCAGAAATATATAGAGCAGCCCTCGTATTGCTCTAATTCCATACAAAATTAAATATGTGGAACACAATTGGCTCATAAGTGTAGATTTATAAATGCTCAACTTTCTTTTGGGCCAACAAGGTGGTTACACGAAATATGTTTTATTTGCCTGTGGGATAGTAGAGATAAATGCCAACGTTGGATTAAAAAAGATTGGCCTCCTCGGTAAGCGCTAGTTGTGGGACACGAGAAGGTAATAAACTCACCTGTAGTACCAAGGAATCGTATTGCTTTGCCTCCTTTACACACAAAACTAGGACTTATAAAACAATTTATAAAAGGCCTTGATACAAATGGAAAGAGTTTTTTTTTCTTATCAAAAAAGTTTCAATAACTGAGTGCAGAAAAGATAAAAGCTGGGGTTTTTGAAGGGCCACAAATAAGATCATAAATACAAGACACAAAGTTTACTGACACTATGACAGTGATTGAGAAAGCGGCATGGAATGAATTTGTTTGGCTTTTTAAAAATTTTCTGGGAAATAAGAAAAATTCTGAATTTCCTCAGCACGTTGAACAACTGATGAGTCACTTTTAAAGGCTCGGATGTAACATGAGAATCAAGTTGCACTTTCTTCACAACCACCTGGATCATTTTCCCGTAAATCTTTGAGACTTAAGTGAAGAACAAGGCGAGAGATTCTATCAGGACCTCCGCATCATGGAAAAAGGGCTACTGGAACGCACATATGATGGCTGACTATTGTTGGAGCACTCAGAATAGCCCTCTGCCTTCAACTTTTGCAAGAAAATCTTATAAAAGAAAGTTTTTTTCATTAAAGGAATAAAATAAATTAAATTGTTTCTAAAATTATAGTGTTTTATTATGAAAAATATTCGATTTGCAACATTATTTGCAACGTATGGGTAACTTTTATCGAAATGAATCTGCATAAACATCAAACTGCACTTCCTTAAAAATTATTTTTCATTTAAAGCTGCCATTTTGTACACCAACAGTAATTGCGATTATATAACACAATTTATCACTGTATGAATATTAAATATCATGATTTCGGCTTAAAAATTATATTTTATATGTATTTTATTTTACATAAATAATTCTTGTAGCATATGTGTCGAAGCCTTTTAATTATTACTCATACATATGCACGCAAAGAAAAAAAAGGTCGAGGTAATTGCTTTGTTAGGAATTTATGTTTTTATATAACTTTCATAAAAGATCTTTTACTATTTGCACTTACAAGACTAAAGTATAATTCAATTTTATAACATGATATTTTCAAAAATATATGTACCGATATTTTAATTTGACAATTTAATGTTTATATTTCAACATACTTATTTTTAGATTTTACTATGTTATTGTATGATCGACAACAATGTGGTTGCATGACCAGCTATATTATTATTAAATGCAACAACCATCTAATACAACCATAAAATGTTGCTCTAAGTTTATGCTTACCTTACTTTAAATATATGTATGTATGTTATTTTATCATATGAGGTACCTACTCTTTAAGTTCGATACTTACTTGTGTGGTCGCATTCTTTTTGTTCAGCGAAAATCATTTACATAGACATACTCTATTTTGTCAGAACACAATTTCTATGTTTAAAATGGTTTGTTATTTTCAAATTGCTCTGGGATCTATTTTTTTTATTTTTGCTCTACTGAAAAGTTTGATTTAAAGACATGCGCTGTTAGTCATGAAAACCACAGATATGTGTTTATTTGGGACCCCATTGCATACCTCCAACAAGGTCTGAAATTCGCAAACTCTAAACTCTGTCCAACCGTTTGTTAATTGCAGAAGCATTTCCCATTGTGCAATGTACACCAGTATTTTTCACTTGAATAAAAAAACCTGCATACGATAAAATTCTTTGTAGAAAAGATCTAGATTTTTTTAAACGGTCTAATTTTATATGTAGAGATGAAGAATATTTCTTGATTCATGAATTTAATTTTCATATAATGATTTTTTCTAAGTATATGTATGTAGGCATGATAAAACTAATCTAATTTATAAGGATTATAATTTAATTTCTAGTGAGCAATAAAATTCTCAAACCATCTTTAGTGAAAGAATAAACATTTTTAAACTCCAAACTTAAATATTCTTCTGTTATCATGTTGTAAAATTATTTTAACCGGACCAGCAGTTTAAAAATTGCGGTTGTATTTCGAAAATATTACGCTTTTTCATTTGAACATGCGATAAAAATTAAATTACAAACTACATTTAAAAAATTGAAAATCGTAATAGCAGCTCCTTTTTAACCGACTTCAAAGAAAAGAAGGAAGTTATCAATTTCTGTGAATTTAGCTTTTTATGCTTGTACTTGCAGAATTCGGTCATAATCATAACAATTATATATTAAAGGGTGCCCTAAAAGTTGATTTAATTTGATGTATATGGCCATACTTGTGAACAGTTGTAGACAGACGGTTGAAATCTAAAAAGAATCTTCAGTGCTAAGTCCGCTTTAACAACAATACAATTTGGATTTGAAAATTAAAGGGTTTCCTAATAGTTGATATAATTTGTTTTAAATAAGCATAAGATCAACTTTGCTGTTTTGAAGTCAGCTTTTATTTCCAAGAATTATTTTAATTTAATTTATAATAATACCTAAACAAGAGAGGAAAGCGATTTTGTTTTGCTGTCAAAAGCTCTCACGACTGTACATTTTGTGTTGTAAGAAATGTTCAGAAATATTATTCGCGTTAAAGATATCAAGGAAATTAAATTTATTTTGTAACAAATCTAGTTTACGGACGCTGTTTTTAAAAATACGAAAGTCCCACTCGCTCCAGATAAATACAACAATGATCTCGATACAATTTTCACTATGGCTAAAAATAATGGTTACAACCACACTACCATCGACAAACTACTCAGACAATACAACAACAAAAACAAGAAAAAAGAAGACAAGGAAACAATCGATACAACACGACGACACATCTTTACTTACACAGGACCAGAAATATATAGATTAACCAACCTTTTCCGAAAAGAAGGTTTACACACAACATTAAAAACGAGCAACACTCTACGCAACAATCTCAAGACATCAATGAAAACAACCGATAAATTTAGCACCTGCGGAGTATATAGACTTACTTGCACCTGCAACCATACATATATCCGAAAAACTAGACGAACATTGAAAACAAGGTTTACAGAACACACACGATCATACAAAAGGAAAAGGGAAGACTCCAATTTCGCAATACACCTTAACACACATGAACACGAACGAAGGGAAATAGATGAATGTATGACAGTATTACACCCAAGTAAAAAGAACGAAGACTAGACATTCTTGAAAACATTGAAATTTACAAAATACGAACGTTTAGCAGAGATATTATTAACGAACAGGTAGACACAACCTCTGACACGATTTTGACACCACTAAAACACTTTTCCAAACGAAAAACACCCACACACGGTCACACTTACCTACACAATATTAAAAGACCAAAATATTAAACAATTTATCCCAATAAACAGGACAGATATCAGGAAATATACTGTATAATACCATTTAAACGGACAAAAATTACCTTACCCCACCACCTTTTTTTCTTAACACTATCAATTACAACACGTGGCTTGAAAATGATGTTAACACATCGAAAGCGCTCGCCAAACGTACGAAGTACACAGCCAGAGACGACGGTTTTCACAGAAAATTATAACAATAAAAAAGTCGTTATAGGCTGCTGTAGTCAAGGTGGGAACCATATTGACTACGAGTCTGGTTGGCCTAGGTTCAACCCCTGCAGCAACCAAAAAATAAATTTGTATTTTTCTGTTTAATGGTATAAATACAAATTCAGAATTCACATTACAACAAGCAGCCTGCTTCGTCAGTACTTCTTTATAGCATATTTACCGGCGAAGTAAAATAAAAATGGCTATAATATATTTCTCCTTTTATCACCTGTCTTATTTCTCATCTACACATTTTTTAAGGAATGTAGCACTAATTAAACAGGTATTGTTGCCTGAAGTGCTACTTTTCTTTAAAAAA
Organism: Gymnosoma rotundatum; assembly: GCA_916610165.2. Taxonomy (NCBI): domain Eukaryota; kingdom Metazoa; phylum Arthropoda; class Insecta; order Diptera; family Tachinidae; genus Gymnosoma; species Gymnosoma rotundatum. The sequence continues at coordinate 80,445,627 of OU744340.1, forward strand.
AATGCAATTTTAACTGCAAATTTTATGGTGGCGCTTAGTCTCGGAGCTACGGACCTCCAAAAATTGTATGTATAATATGTCATATATCAAGTATTTGATGATGAAATGAAGCAATATTGAAATCATTGGAAAGTAATAAATTTTTTGATTAGAATTGTTGCTTTCGTAAACTAAATTTAAGCCGTCATTTTTTAACGTTGGTTAGGTATGGCATTTCAGCGTTAACGCAATGCGGAAGAAAACGTTCCGCTTTCCACTTTTATTTAGGTATGGCTGTAAACCTTAAAGTTTTTCTTATGTGCTATTTCTATATTAAATCGACCAACTCCTCTAAAAAATTTATTTGGAAATAACTCAAAAAACTGAGTGCTTTTCATATAAATTTTTCAGACGAGTTGATCGCATGTAATACAGAAACAGCACATTAGTTTTTAAATAGGTTTTTAGTAAATATTATTTAACTGATTGGAAGAAAGCAACATTTTTTCTGAAATTTGGATATTATTTTATTAAATATATATTTTTATTTTTTTGCAGTTTGAACACAAACGAGTTAAACGAGCTGGAGGTAAAGAAAGAGTCTATCCAGAAGATACACCCGAATTTGACCGTAGCAATGTTTCTTTAGATTTTCCCGATGAGTTGTTTAACAAATCATTCGCAACACTAACGAATGTTTCAAAATCCATTTCAAGACTTATTATGGCAAGTATATAAAATAAAAGCTTTTTTTGCTGCTATAATACAAGCTTTTGTTACAAAAGCTGTGATTATTTTTTAACAGCAAACTTTTAAAAGCTTTTAATATAAAATAATGTTAATTAACATGGTTGGTCTATTTTAACAGAATTCCGCTAGACGTTATGCTCGTTTTATTTTATTCTTCAAGCCCGTATTTGGTGATGCTTTAGTAGTGCAAGGTTCTGAAGATCCCACCACTACAACCACGACTACTACAACCACTGCCACTCCTAATGATATTTTGAATGAAATTTAAATTTCATTTTTTTTATTGTTTCACTTTGTTTTAAAAACTTAAGAATTATTATAAAAGTTTAATAATTTATGTATTAATATGAAAGCTCCGCTTTTCATAGAAGTATTATATTTTTATTTTTATTTGTATCTGTATTTTTGTTGTTTTTTTATTCATTATTATTATATTTATTGGGTTTTTTATTACGCACATTTATTTTATTTTATTGCTTTTAATTATTAAAATATAATAAATAATTTTAAAAAGGATTTTTTATTGTTTCATTGTATTTTGTAGCCGCAATTATATAATAGAAAGCTATAATCTGTTTAAGCTCTATTAAATAACCAATGTTCGTTATATCATGACAATATGTTGTACAACAAATAGTCGTTGCATTGTAAATTTTCCTTATGAGATATAAAGTCCTTTGATACGGTGTATTAAAGCCAAATAATATGTGTTATATTCTAGTTAGTTGGGCTAAGAGGGACAGACAGAATATTCATATCAAATAGAAAAGCAAAATGTTGTTAATAAGGATTAAAAAAAAGTAAGCGAATTACGAAACAAAAACGGGACAATTTTGTTAAATTATCGATGATTTCTCAAATTTGTGAATTATTTAAAACTTTTCGTTCTTAGTGAATTTTTATTTCATCGACTTTTTATTTTTCTTGACTTATTGACTTTTTTTAATTTTAATTTTTTTTTGGGGGAATTTATATTTTTCGCAGCTTTTCAAAAATTTGTATTTTTGTTTGATTTAAATATACATATATTTTTTTAGTATAATATCGATTTTTAATGAACCTTAAGGTTTTTGATAAATTAGCATTCGTTCGGGTTTAATGACAATTTAAATTTTTTTGCTCACTTCCTGTCTTTGGAAATATTTAAGAAGTAAATTATTCAATCACACAACAAATTCGAATAAAATTTTTTTTTAGGTTTTTTTAATTCTGCCTTCAGTGGACTTTAAGTCTTGTGTTCTTACGAGGCACTTGCTTGATATATGTAAGTGAGAAGCGATGACATAAGTTATTTTATTTCTAAAATTTTTGGCATATAAATCTTTTAAACTGAGGAAAACCCAATAATAATAAATTACACTAAATAACAAACAATTTTATTTTTTTAATATCCTGCTATTTTTATGCCCATTAATTATTAAATAAACGATATTGATTATTGAGGTTGGAGGCACGTCTCGATGGCCATTTTGCTACCGCTTACTTAGCTCTTCAGCAAATTTCTTACATTTTAAATAAATTAATGACTTACAGTTAAAAGACAATGAAAAATAAAATATTACAAAACACTACGATAATTTATTTTTATTCTATGCACGGGCTTTACAAAATTATTAAATGAAATTAAACCTTGGAAATATTTAATTAAATTAGTTTTTTAAAAAACATCGTTTATCTTGGACATGTTGTTGGGGCGATCCTTAAAGTAATTCTCTTCTCAGATTTTTTCTATCAGGTTTCAGTTCCATATGGTTCAAATAGACGTGTCATTACTATAACCACATAAGACAGCTGTTCAAACCAACTTTATGCGAAACACTCTATTTGATTATTAGTGACATGCCATATTAACATAAGTATAACCGTAACCATAGATATCAATTAAATTTTGATTTCTCACCATAACCATATATAGTTGCCTGTGGAAATTACTTTTACACGCTTCACCGCAGGTGCATAAAAAATATATATACTTTTGAGTTCTTATGCATAGCGAAGTCCGTCTGTCCGTCTGGCCGTCCATGTTAGTGCTGAAATCAAGTTTTCTAAGGCTCTAGATCAACTAAAGAAAATTAATACACCAATTGATGAGACATAGTTTCCAAAGATTTGCTATTAATAATCAGGTAGATCGGTACATGTCCTTCGCGGCAGCTGGCAAAAAAAAAAACGCCTGCCTCTAATTTTTTATAACATTTGGAACAATGAAGAAATTTCAACCAAAAACTAAATATATATAGTCACAGAGAATTAAAAAATAAGAAAAAAAAACATCAAGTGAAAAAATTGGCGCTCGCCTATATTTTACAAGTCATGGGCCACTGAACTTTCATAGAAAAGTTCGATTGTGGGTATAATTTAAAAGCTTTTGAATAAATCTTGCAAGAAATGCAAAAATTTTTTAAAAATGGTTAACCCATTATGAGCCGATGATATTTTTAAGTAAAATTATATATAGTACTACATATTTATTATTTTTATTTTTTATTTTCTGTGACCTCAATAATTGTTCTTTTTGATTGGAGCTACTTCACTAACTAGATTACAAATTTGGTAAAGGGTATATAAGTTTCGGCATAGCCGAATATAGCACTCATACTTGTTGATTTTGATCTTCTCTTTCATGTTCGCTGTATTGTATTGGTGAGTTTAATTTATTTCGTTGGGCTACTTTTCTAACAAACGGCAAAGAAATAGGAGTTGCTTATGGCAATGGTACTACTATTCGCTAGCAATGAATATGATTACGTTTATGGCCATGGCTACAGCTATAGCGTTATGGTATTGCACGTCTATTTGAACCTTTGGGACAAACCGATTAATTTGGGGACTTCAGTAATTATCTGGTAAATCAAAAACTATTACTTAAAATTTTTTTACATTTACTGGCGTGTATTCATAAAAATAAAATGAGTGTGAAATGTGTTTTATGTCGAAATTTTTACACAAATTTTAATATTTTATGAGTACGGCAGTTAGCATTCATTAAGATTCTTTCAGAATCATATGTAAGATATCCTGATAAAAACGATCCTTGTGCTCATCGCTAACGGCGGTGGAAAACGGTGGATGAAATAAAGTTTTGAATAAAAAAAAAATATATATATATAAAAAGACATATTACAGCCAAATTTTTGTTATGATTTAAAATTTTTTATGTAGAGTTAATCAAAAGGTGAAAAAGAAAATTTTTTTCTTTCTTGGAGTATAATCGGGGTAAATTGTGGTCTATATAGGCATAATAAAACATGCAACGATTACAATGTAATCAACAGCGATTTCTTGTGTGCAACAAAATTTACAAACCGTCTTTAGTGAAATAAATTTCTTTACGAGCAGACAGATTGCTTTGAAAAAAACAAGGATATTACAAGTTTAAACATATATTGACAAGATAAGCAGGTATGTAATGATATAAGTGACTACTTTCGTTATATTAAAAACATGCAGTCAGCTGTGCTAAGAAAACTAGATCTAATAGAAAAAATTTAAAAAAAAAATGTAGAATCAGCACAACAAATATTTCTAAGTTTAAGGTGGTAAGCACGTTGACTGGGCGGCTGCCCTGGGTTTAACCCTTGCGGCAGTCAAAAATAAATGGTATATATACATATTTAGATCTAAAATTAAGACATGCAGCCTCCTTCGTCGGTACTTCTTCATAGCATATTCGCCGGCGAAGTAAAATAATTAATAAAATGGCTATATCTATCTCTTTTCAACACCTGTTTTCTCTTTCATCTATCCCTTTCCTAAAGAATGTGGTACGGTTACAAGCTAAGTATGAATAAATGCCTGAAGTGCTACTTCTCTTTAAAAAAAAAAAATAAAAAAAATAAACATCTCTACGACAAAATCTTTATTGACGTAGGTTAAAAAAAAAACAATTTGAATAATTTTGGAAATAAAAAATACTAATAATTTTAATTCTAATCAATTAAAGATTGCATTTATAATATTTTTTTTAGCAATACATATCCTCAATAGAAACACAATTACCCACGCCCACATAAATGTAAAGTTTTTGAAATTGTTTATTTTTGTTCTTATTTTTTTTTTTTGGTTGGACGGTGTGATTTTAAACAGTTCTCGTTTTTAATTCATTCATAAAACGGTGGTTTTTGACTGGTCTCTAATAAGTTTATATTAAAAAAATAAATCTATATACTTTCAATTAAAACACGTTTTTTATATGAAAAATATAAATAAATAAACAGATAATTGTAATTATGTCTACGTTGCGTAATTGCTTAAAAAATACATTTATAAAATTGCTTCATTTACTATGCTCTCTTTGTTACTCATCTCTTTCATATAGAAAACAAGAGATATAAAATGCTTAAAGACTTTAATTAAAAGTCAGAAATCAAGACGCCGTATACAAATTATAATCTTTAACCATTTTCACTTAGTGGCCTTGACAATATCTAATAAACAAAAAACGATTTGTTTGTGCCAATAAAACGAAATAAAAAACTGAAACAAATATTAACAATATGAGATTATTCGTTGTTATTTTAACGATTATTTCATTAGTGGGTCAAATTAATGAAGTATATTCCCGCTTTATAAAAATGAAAGACGATAGGGAACTCGTAGTTTTGACATCAAATCAAGTACAAAAGATGCTGTTGAGAAGGTAAGTAAAGTATAAAAAAAAACGAAAGTATAGAAAACAAATTACTTGCTCTTGCCGAGGAGCTCGTCTATCTCGTGCTGCATTCGTTTGAAATTAAATAAGGGCGATGATATTTGACTTGACTTGTGCCGTTTGCAGTCTACCAAAATATATATTTAACATCAAAGCAGAATCGATTTCTATCATTAGCGAAACAGCGAAAAACATTAGGAAGCGTTTACACTATCAAATTGGATCATGTGGTTATAATGTGTTCAAAATAAAAGACAAACTTTGAAAATTGGAAATTGAAACGGAGGGAAAGCCAACATCAGGTCGCTTAAATCTGGATTCGATCACTTTCTTTTGCTAGTTTCGAGAAGTAGAAAAAATTATAGAGGAGCAATAGAAAAAAATAGTAATGGAGAAAGTAGGAATTTATAGCCAGAAAACAGAGCGAATAAACAAAATAGATGTGCGACAATGTGTGCTCACCAAAAACAGTTAGAAATAGATTCAGAACGACCAGATTTTGTTATAAAATGTGACTTCAGGACATATATTGCAAAACAAGACAGTATCAAAAAAGGAGAAAGATTATTTCCTCCTTTTAATTATTACAACTCCCCCAATAACCATTTGCTTAAATATCTTAACTGGAATCTCAATACATTTTATGTGGGTCCGATCAATTATTGAGCAATTAACTTTTGTTTTAGCAAAAAACTCAGTTTTTTTTTTATATTTAATAAAAAAAATATTAAAGTAAATAATACTTTTTTTAATTCTTTCAGTTCTCGTTCAACTCTTAAAGAAAATCTTAACTGTGATTGCATTCTTCATGGAAGATGTTCAAAGAAAAAGACTTGCTAATTAACACAAAGTCTTAAAGGCAGCCTTTTTCGAAGTTAGTTTCGTATCTTAAGAAACTAAAGCTTATTTTACTTAAATGTTATAATCAATAACAAAAATGAAATCCTCATTTTATACTTGAGTATTGTGTACTCCTTCTTAATTTTTTAGTATTAATTTTTACATCATTTATTTTAAGTTTTGTTTTAAAAACTTTTATAAAAACTACTAAAATTATAATTAAACATGATTTAAGAAAAAAAAAAAAAATAAAATATCATAATTGAATATAATTATAAGTTGAAATGTTTTAAAGTAAATAACAAAGTCCTTTTTATTAAATAAAATATTTAAATATTGTGTTAATTTTAAAAGAAAACAGAAAAAATTAGACTTACTAATGTCTAAATATATCTTTGCACTCCTTGCAAAAAGAATCGTATGAGACTAGTAACAGGGAATGAAAAAAAAAAAATTCAAGTTGTGTGTAAACTCGTTCTAATCAACTTAATAGTGACTGGTTATAACATTTTTTCTCGTGATCTATTTCCATAAATTAGTTATGAGACGATAAGCGGAGAATGATGCATGCAATTCTTACTTTTAAGAAACTGTGTGAGCAATAAATTTGATTTATTTCATCAATGTTCTTTAAAACAGTAGCCGTTACATGATTAACAAGGAAATAGTGTTTCCAAGATCAAAAAATGTGTGCAGTAAACCCCGGACCCCCGGTCATTATTAAATTAAAGGCCTTATTTTTATTAAGAAAACTTTTTATATAAATTACTTAAACCCGTTTGAAGATATTTTTTGATCACACGAGTTAAGATATGATATCAAACTACTTTTAATTTTAGAAAAAAAAACAAGAAACAGTGCTATATTCGGCTATGCCGAATCCTATGTACATTTCACCATCCATGTAAATCTAGTTTAGTGAAGTAACTCCACTGATAACAGCAAACATTGGGGGACAGAGAATTAAAAGGTAAGAAAAACATTTAGTACTACATATAATTTTACATAAAAATATCATCGGCTCATAATCGGTTAAGTATTAAAAAAAAATATTTATTATTTTCTTAAAGATATCTTCAATAGCTTTTATATGTTGCCCATATTGATATTTAAAAAAAAATTTTAAATCTCAAAGGCTCGTAACTCGGAAAATATGGGCGAGCGCCAACTTTTTAACTTAATGTTGTTTTCTTATTTTTTAATTCTCTACTTTGCTAACACGGACGGACAGGCGGACATCGCTCAATCGACTTCGCTATGCATCATAACTCACAATATATACACTTTATTGTGTCGGAAATGGATATTGTAGAAATTACAAACGGAATGACAAACTTAGTTCTGGGTGGGTAAATATCTTGGGGACAGGATCCCAGCAAAAATTAGACATTACCTTAAAAAGTACTTGCCATACAATGACTTACCTTTGTGATTGCCATATTTTTTTTACTCGCTTACAAAACACATTACATTAGGTTCCAAAAAAGGAAGTAGTAATTGAACTAGTTCTTTATGTTAAAAGACACTACCGTACTAACAGTTCTCATTATTTCCTACAATAATTAATGTAATCGATTCTCAGTAATTGATTATAAAAGTCTCATGCCTTGTTAAAATCATTAAGTTGGCAATCTAGTTGGGAAGTACTTCTGCCAAAAATACTTAATTCCCTACTCGATTACCTTTTTAAATTTTTTTTGCTGGGATAATGCAACATTAGATATCATCTGGTTAAGATACTAGGTACGGAGAAAAAGGATATTTAAAAGCTGCATTGCAGCGTGTCTGCATGTTTTTAAACATTAATTCTTTTTAAGCAAGTGTCTAAATGCGCGAATAAATGCCAACCTTCCGGTGTTTCAATTGACAAAAGCAATAGAGGTGTTGTGTAGCAACGGCAGATATGCTGATGAACGCGCCTACATAATAAAGCAAGGGAAATCGTAGACCATACGCTACACTGAAAAGTGAGGATAGTTAAAACATAATAATAGTATGTGGCAATTATGTTCTGGTTGTTATGGAATGGAATAAAACAAGCATTTGCCTCCAAATAAATCCCTCTGTCTGAAAAAATTAGAAACAGGACAAGGTTTAAAATGGATGGACAGTTTTAAATTTTAAAGAATAGAGATCATTTATATGACTTTTTATGAGAGGCTTTTAAAATCGAATATTTAAAAACTCAGAATATAATTATTAGACTAAGTTAAGACTGAGTTAAGCTTTTATGACAAGTTGTTATCGGACGTAGATTTTCGGAGACCTTAAGTTTGTAAAAGGAAACATTAAGTATTGTACATTGCTACGATGAGAAGTAGTTGCACTAGAGATAGTAGCATACTTCTTGCTCATTGGCAATCTATAAATATTGTTTATTTTCAACGCATCCTAACTCTTTTCAGAAAAGAAATTTAAAAAAAATTGATCTCTTGATTTTTATTATATTGACATATTTAATAACAATGGTGAAAAATAGTTTTTGAAAAAATTGCACCTTAGCTAAAACAAAATATTAATATTTAATTAAGTCTAAGTTTTCTATGCAATTTCACGACAAATTACGTACAATCTATTAAAAAATTAAATTGTACTTTTATGATGAGTCAACCAAAATTTTATGGATAACCCTCCTGTTAGGGAAGTCTCCCAAGTCTTTTGTATAAAACAATTACCAGATAAGAACACTGGTTTTTATTTATATAAACAAGTTGTGTATTTGCATTTAAATCAAGTGTTTTTACATTTATTTATTTTATTACATTTCGATTGAGGCAGTTGCGTGCATTTAATTGTCAAACATGGTAAAGCTTTGAAGAAAGAAAAAAAATTAATAAATCAGTTCAAAACAAGTACAAAACGAGATCAATATAATTATATTTTAAAAACAAATTAATCATGCTGAAAAAACATTTTTTAATGTTGATATTAGTAAATGTGACTTTTGAGCTCCCAACAAGAAATAAAAATTCTATAGTCTTTCCCTCCGATTTGCAAGATGAAGAAAGATATCAAGTGAATAAAGTGCACAATAAAACAGTTTCACAAAAACCTATCTTTTATCCCAAAGATGATTACGATGATGATAACTACAGATATAATGATGATAAAATTTCACTAACATTAAATAATAAAAGTAAAAATCCTTTAAATCAGATTCAACAAAACGGTATTCAAAGAAATAAGAAAACTTAACTTTTATATACAAAGGATTTTACTTTAATGAAGTTTTCATTTAAAAAGTGAAAACGTTAAACTCTTTCAGATCGTAAGATAGACACCACATTTTTAATGCCTAATTCACCACGTGAAATAATTAATGTTTGCTAAACAATTTTCTCAAATTTTAACAAAGTACTTAACTTAAGCCTTGTACTCTATTCAAATTTATGATAATCGTAGGCCAACATTAATTATTTCACGTGGTGAATTTGGCGATTTGAAAAAGTTTAACCTTTTTTTTACCTTTACTACATTGTTAACGTATATAGTAAGAAAAAAAAAACATATGATCAAATGCTGTTTGAAAAATTTCGCATGAAACAATGCCTATTTGATTTATTTCAAAGCTTTGATAAAATATTGCCAGAAACATTTCATATTTTGTTCCACAGTAAAAACAGAGTACTACTCATGGCGAAATAATACAAGGTGGTTGCGATAGTAAATTCATTATTATCAAAATCACATGAAATTCAATACTGACGAACGCGTCGGGCGATTTCGTGCAAATAAATAGATAAACTATCTACGCGACCATACGAACAAACCCTAAAAATTTAATCCATTTCGGTTTGACCGATCGTGAGTTAAGAAGTCACAACACACTTGCAACAATTTGTATATACTTATACATATACTCGTAGAATACTTTAAAGTGTCAAATATATATCTATGGAATGATATTAAGCTTTACGTTTTTATGATCACGTTTTTTATTCTTAAGATAAAGTACAAAAATATTGCCGAGGAAATTTTTTTTAACAAAATTTTATTTACGTATTAATTGAAGTGATAAGAATACTTAATAACAGTTAAACAGAAATGTTAATGTATCAGTTCTTGTATAAAACCCATAATATTGCAGCTGAATGCATATTTAAAAAACCAGTTGATTTTAGTTATAAACTATTTTAATATTTTATGATTACAACTGAAGAAATTTAAAAAATTAAAAAGTGGAATATAAATCTTCTAATGGTATTTTGTTAATTATTTTGTCAAAAAGGCCAAGCGATGCTATCATAATGTTGCTAAAGTTGTTTTTCGTTTGTTTTGTGAAAAGCCGCGAAATGTTTCTGCATCATGTTTAATTAACTCTAAAATGTTTCTGTCAAGTCAATTTACCCACTTAAAATAATATTAGCTGCAATAATTTCAGGTCGAATTAATATACTCATCAAACAATGTTGATAATTAAAAAAAAAAATGTAGTCTCCTGAAAAAACTAAATTAAGATATAAAAATAAAAAACACGACATTTTTTTGCTTTTTTAACCTTCTTTAAGCAATATTTCGTTCTATCGAAACTCCCGATAATTAAAAGTTCTTAACCAAAATTTTAAAAATTTATTTTTTGAACTCGGGATCAGATTTTATTTTATTTTTTGTTTGTCGGAAAGCTAAAACTACCTCCACTAGTTGGATATTTAAAGTGGTCATTTCATTTTCCATAAAAAGTAAATATTTAATATCGTGTAACTTGGAAAATACTTCTTCTTCATAGAAGAATTTTAAAATGAGGAAAAAGTAAATCACTTATCTATGCATATAAAAAAAAGGCTGGATTGAAAGAGTTGGCGTGGTAGAGCCATAATCTCATATTAATGTGGTTGGTCAGGCGAAATACTGGCCGGATTACTAAAATATTTAATAATTTTACCGTGTATAGATAAACGAGCATGTATATATATTAGATCTGGGGGATGTCAATTATATTTTATAATTAATTACACATGCAATTACTTAATTACATGTAATTGTAATTGAATTTTTCAATTACAATAATGTAGTTGAATTTTTCAATTACAATTACTTTCATATTTGTAATTGAAATCGATTTTTTTTCAATTCCACATTACATGTAATTTGTAATTGAAAAATTTTAATTACAATTACATAATTGAAATAAAATTGTGTATCGAACAATTTTTTAATTATTTTTAGTCAAAAAATATTTAACTACTAAAATCATCAATTACATACACATAATAAACATGCCAAAAATAATAACAACCTTATTTACATATTTATATACATAACATACAAAAAAAAGTGCAAATTTTAAAAAAAATTTTATTTGCTTTAAGTAAAATTTTTTTTTTCAAAATTTTCATCTGTTAAGCTTTGTCGCCTAGGTGTTAAAATTATATTAGCACAACCTTTCAACTGGCGCTGAAGATGTTAAGGGAGTGTTTGATCGTAGAAAAGCCTTTAGTATTGTAGGATAATTCTTGAGGCACTTAAGAGATTAATTCAGATCACGCAAGTAAAGGTTAAGTTCAAATTTTAAACTACTTTCTTTTTCACAATCGGGTGTATTACAATGACTATAAATATAAAATGAAGAAGTATATAAACGAACTCAAAGTTTTTAATTTTTCGTAAGCGAGTATTACCTTCATTAACGTCCTCACCGTAATCGAAAATGGAAGCAGTTTTTGAATTGCTTGTTAGAACAGTACTGTTAGGTGTAACTAATTTAAACTTTTTGCAGTATTCAATAAAAATGCTTTCCATTTCTTCTTTAGTCTTATTCGATATAAAACTAATCGCTTTAAACCATTTCATTCTTATGTTTTGGTGAGACATTGAAGCAACAATATCATCGTGACCTTCTTCAGTTAAATTGAAAAATTGCTGAAATCGTTTAAAAAGACTTTCTTGAAGCAATTTTGCAGCTTGTTGTAAAAATGTTAGGTGTCCATTTATTAATTAATCGGTATTGACTTTATAAGTAACCAACGAAGGGACTAACATTCCATAAAATACGTTGTTTTCGCCTTGTAAAAAATCTAAAATTTCTGCAAAAGGCTTCATGACTTTGCAATATTCCTCTAAATTAATCAAATCATGCTTGATTTTATGAAGAAAAATATTTTACAAATATATATTGTATAGGTATATTGTATATAATACAATATATAGTTGTGAAATACTTATAATCTTTTTTAAATTAATAAAATAAATAATAAAAATATTAATAAAATTGTTGAAATTATCCGAGTTCCTTTTTAGAATTTTTGGTTATACTTATCATTTATAGGAATATAATTGAATTTTGTTTAATTACAAGTAATGATTATTGCGTAATTACAATTACTTGTAATTTGTAGTCGAAAATTTCCAATTACAATTACATATACTGTGTAATTGATTTTAGTCCCTGACAAATTACAAGTAATTGTAATTGAAAATATTCAATTACACATTACGTGTAATTGAATCCCCCCAGGTCTGAGATATATATTAAGTATTATTTTAAAATATGAATGTTTATTAATTATTATAAAATACGAGAGCTTGTGAAATTTAAAATATATATTTCCGCTGAAATTTGTTACTTTCTTAATGAATATGATAAAATAATGTATTAATTCCTTTAAACATAGAAAATCAGCTTTTTAAGATAAAAAATTTGTTATTTTAATTCACAAATTTGTATAAACATTGTTAGTATTTAACCAGAAACTGCCTCATCGAGAACAAAATTAATAACAAACAATAGTTTTAATTTAAATTTTTAAAATATTTTCGTTAAAATTATGTCGCAATTGATACTAATTTTTGTACTCATACTAGCAACGTTACAAGTTTGCAACACGTATCCTTACAATGGGAAACATTTTAGCCAACATCCTGAACAACATGAAGATCGAAGAAATTTGAATAACTATAACTTTGAGGAACAGCCCCATAATAATTGTGATCACGAGTCTCAAAAACATCAAAATAACTACCACTCAGTTCAATATCAATATCCTGCATATAATTTTCAAAACTATCCACCTTTAAAAAATCAAATATTTCAAATACCACAAGATTATTATCATAAGCCTCAATATACAATTTCCAATAAAGATACAGATACTTCTAATATCGATAAAAAGCAAAATGAAATGTATGCTGGCACTAATGAGGATCCAGGAGAGGAAGTCAAATTTACGTTTCGCACTATTCACGATGCTCCTAAAAACTGCAAGCAGAAAAATTTTAAAGGAAAATGTATTAAATATTAAACTAAAGAGTTAAAAAAAAACTAAATAAATAAATTAAATCGTGTTAAACAAATGAGTCATTTTTTGATTGATAAGAGTTTTTGTTGTGAAATTCTATTAAAGTCATGTGAGTGTGTGATTATTTCTAATAAGTGTTGGCTAATAATTTCAATACTATTATTGTTTTTTGTTGTTGTGAGATTGACAATCAGCAGTATTTATAAAATGTACCGATGGGAAACAAGCTTAAAAATAAATAAAAAATTAAATAATTTCTGTTGAAAGCGCATATCTTTCAAATTATGCACAGAGTCCGCTTTGATAAAAATGAATTCATCTTAAACTAACAGTCTTGTCAAAAAATCAGATTAAATCCGAATAAATAAATAAAAATAAATTCCAAATAATTCCATAATTTTTATTTTTTCTAATGTAAAGATACACTTTACTTTTTACAAATCGTAATGTATTTGTAATAACATCTTAATATTTATAAAAGTAAAAATTCGAATCTAAAAAGATAATGCATTTTCGCAATAAAATCAGCCAAAAAAGAAAAAGCTTTTTTATTAATTTGCTTTTTTAATAAATCCAAACAATGCGGCAATTAGTTTTTTGTGATATTAAAACCCTCTACTTAAGATCTCATTAGCCCTATTCACGATCTTTGTGCAATGGTCTTGGATCATAGCATTTGCAAGAAAGTGTAGCATAATTTTAGTTTACACCAACAAAACACACAGTAATGAGTAAAATATGCTACACATTTTGCAAATGCTATGATGCAAGACTATTGCACAAAGATCGTGAATAGAGCTATTGTATTAAATACGCCTTGCAAAAAAAAAAAAAAAAATCAATTAAATTTTAAAGGGTGTCTCTATAGAAGTCCAATATTATTCTTTAATATTTTTCAAGATGGCCAACGCATTTGGCGTGATTATTTAATTCGGGTTTGTTATTTAAATTTTTTCTTTCCTTGTTATTAATTGTTTCCTTTTATCGTTTTTAACTTAACTTAATCAAATAATAGCGCTTTTGACGGTTTCGCTATTAAAAGTTTATATAAAACTCAGTAAAGCTAGTATTTCTGTTAAAATAGTTTCATTATTATATTGAGTTTATTTACCGTTTTGTAGAAAATCATGTACATATTAGTAGCAACAACAATATTTATAAAAAATCAAATTATTACATTAAAGTCGAATTTTAAATTGAAGTTTGAAATTGCTGGTATATTTTTTAAACTTCTACGGAAATAATGGTCCTTTTCAAAAACAGTTAATAGGGGATATTTATTTTTAAGGAAAGGAAGAAAAGGTAATTGTTATGATAACACGCTTTTATAAAGAAATACTTTTTATAAAAAAGTACTATTTATAAAGAAGTAATGTTACAATAATTTTCTTATGGTTTGAATCATAGCGAAATAATGCAGGTGGTCTCGATGGCGAATTCATTACTTTCGCCGTAAACGCTAAATGTCTAACTCCATATATACAAAATATTTATAATTTTTTTTGTATTTTTTTTTTGTTTGTATTTGACGTTTGCGGTGAAAATTAATGAATTCGCCATTGCAACCACCTAGTATTTTTTCGACAGGCTTTAAATGGATTTTAATTTAAAAGGTAAAATATCTATTTTGATTGTATTGTATTGTTTGATTGATTCACTTTAAAAGAGACAGATGAGGAGAAAAATGCTTACTTTTAAAATTCTCTTTAAGAGCAATTTATTTTAAATAAATGTTTAATGAAAGTTAAAGGCTGCCTAATAAAAATTGTAAATTTTTGAAATGGGAAAGGAAAAAGTACATAATAATATCAAATAACTCTTTTCTAAGGGTATTTTGTCAATCTAGCAGGACATAACTTTTTGTTTTTTGCTTCTATGGGCTCTAAAAAAACTTACAAAAGTCAATGGAACTTGGCAGAAATATGTATTATAGTAATATGCTGTGAAACCTTTAAAACAAAAAAAATCTTACGGAGCAGAAAAAAGTTCTCCTTAGAAGAACTAGTTCTACCAAAGTATATCTATAACAAGTACATGCAGGAGCTCAGCTGATAGTTTTATTGGTGTGCGTGTTTATCATGTTTTGTGTCAAAATTTGTTTACGTGTTTCTTTTCATTTTTATTATGTTCTATCAGGGATGGTAAATGAAATATTCAAATTACACTTTTCCAACTCTAGTTGCATAAAATATCCTTTTATTGAATTCTTGTTTAAATTTACGTTAATATAGTCGTTAAATGGTCATTCTCTTACTTTTTTATAATAATTAAGTAAAATTAATATTAATTTTTAAGTTAGAAAAACTATAAAATGTTACCCACTTTGCCGTCTCTGAACTTAATATAAATATACTTTAAGTTCTACCATTGAAGTTTCCCACAATTTTGCTTAGCAAATGCAAATTTTAAGGTCAGCAAAAGTTCAAAAACCTTAAATGCCTCACCAATGCCATTAACAATGAATAATAATAAAAATAATGGCACTGTTTTTCTTCTTTTGCTGTTTTTTCAAAGACATCTAAATCTAAGGTCGCTTCTTCTGATAACCTAATTAGCCCAATCGGAAACAATGCCTCCTGCTAATGAATTTTGTGACCACTTAACATTACTGCAATAAATCAATTCCAATTTTTTCTGCAGTTATTTCAGGATTGGAGACATCTTCTACTGTCGTGTTACCATCGTTGGTCTTTCCAAGTTCAGTTTTCGGTGAAAGGTGAAATTTATAAAGGGATTTTTGTGTTAGAGAGTACGTGCAAGGAAAAGGGAGATATCGAGATCAAACCAAAGTATGTACACGAAAAATGTTTTACAATTTTAATTGTAAATATTGTCATAAAAAAGCAGTGCAATAACGATAAAACTTTTTAAATCTCTTTTCTGAAAAATAAAATAAATGACACGTTCCTCTTATATGAAATAAAATCGAAATTTAGAGAAATAAAGAAAAACATTTTGGAATTTCTTTAAGGATGTCCTTTTATTGAGGACGAAAAGCACGTAATATAATATTTAATTCCCAGAAATCCACTAAACTGCTTGGACTTAGTCTGCTGGAAAGGCTTACGGCCCAAACTATATGTGTATTTAAAAATATATTTAAGCTGAGAAGTATTTTTGCTTTGTTAAAACTGTGTTAAAACTGATAAGTGTTCTTAGGAACAAAATACTCAATGTTATCTTTATAGAATTATAAGTTTTCTATTTTCAACTAATGCTCCCAATTAGAAAAATTAGTTTGTTGATGTTTCTAATTGTTAGGTAAATAGTAAATAAAAACGTGAAAGAATATTTGTTAACATACTTTACTTTATCCATTTAGAATATTTTTTATATGGTTTTTAAAATCATAGTCATTTCATGACACACCCTTCCAGACATGGACATTGATAAGCATTTCGAATAAAATTAATCACAGATTTGTTTTTATTTAATTTTATTATTTAACTGTCCTAAAGATTTCTTTGAAGTAAACGTATTTAGTTGAATATAACTTTATCTGGTTTTATTTTTAATTAATTTTTTATTTACTTATTAAAAAAAGTTCAATATATTCTTATCATTTAAAGCAAAATTAGTTTTAATTTATTATTGTCCATTAATAATTTATAAATATTTTAATTTAACAGTTGTTATGTCGAAGGCATCTGCCGGTCACTGTTTTACACTTGCAATTGCCGCTGGTGAAAAATATTGTTCCCGTATGAACTGTATTATTGTTGTGTTGCACTGTATTATTTTTTATTTCATATCTTCGGTCAAAATTGTGATGATGTGTTTTATTAAGACTTGTATTAATAGTGTTAAATCTTATTTTATTGATTTTAGTATTAATAGTATTATCACGGGGTAAACCAAATGCAACTGTATTTATTGTGATTATTGTGATGAAACAAAATGTGATTATGTGGCGCATTTTAAGCGAAAGGTTATAAATCTAAACGGTTTCAATTAATGGCTTTCCTTTCAATTCAGGTTTCTTGAAACGACTAACATTTTCGCAGATTAATAAATTTGTGTTTCTTCTTTTGCGAGTATTAATAAGTAAATTGTGTTTGTTGTTTTTAAATTTCTTATCGAAATATTTTTTATATTAATGCGTTTATTTGTTGATTTAAAGAAGAGAGATAACTTTGTTTCTTAAACTCATAAATCTCTCACTCAATAAGTAAGAATGGAAATTATACACATCGAAAGAATTTTATGTTAAGAAAACACTTAAATGTTGCATTTTGAAAATAAATTAATACATAAAAAAAAACGATAACAAGATGTTCTAAAGCTCATACAAAAATATCTCTGATCTATGATTATTAATAAAATGAATTAAAAGAAAATTTTTGGCTTAAAAATTATTTTGTTGCATGAAAATTTCAAAACACTCTTTAGTCGCAAACTAGACGCCCATTAAAAAAACAAGATTTTTGGTGCAAAAAGTAAACTTTTTAAATGTGATATTGAAAACTTATTTTATTTGTAATTTAGAAGTCTTACGTCCTAAAGGAAAAAATTCTTTAACAGTTATAAAATTAATTAAAAAATTTTCGACATAATAAATGTATATTTTAATCTATTATTCGTAGTGCAGAAGTTCTACAACTTAAATGATAAACTCTCAAAATTTGTGAAAATAAAAAGTTACATCTCATTTTATTCGTCCTAAAGCTTAAGGGGCAAACGAAATTTATAAAGTTTATAAAAAAAATTACGGCCTTAGAAATTTCTTAATAACAATATACGACCCTAATAGAGAATTATTTATTCGGATTGTATCGATTTTTAAGAAAATTTATTAAAACGTGTATTACGTGTATTATTAATACGGTTTATTAATCTTGTGTTTAAGGTTATTGCTTTCGCTGAACATTTAGTTGATACGTTTCATCTAAAATATACAATTAATTTTAATTGGTCTTTAATACAGAGAAATAAATATGAAATAAATCCATTGGGTAGAGATACCCAGCAAAAAAATATAAAAAAGGTAATCGAGTGTGGAATTAAGCATTTTTGACGGAAGTACTTCCGAATTAGATTGCCAACCTAATGATTTTAACAAGGCATGAGGCTTTTATAATCAACTCCTGAGAATCGATTACATTGATTATTGATTGACGACCATAGGAAATATTTTAAGGTATTCTCCTTTACCTTTAAGATCTAATTCAATTACTACTTCCTTCTTTTGCGAACTAATTTAATGTATGTATTTTGTAAGCGGTTAACATAAATTGTCAATCACAAAAATAATTGATTATATGGCAAGTACTTTTAATGGTAATGTCTAATCTTTACTGGGTAGCAGTACATTTAATTCCAAAGAGAAATTTTAAAAATTTGAAATTCGGGCTTCTAAACATGTATCGTTTCATAATTAAAAAAAAAAACAATAATAGTGCTATATTCGGCTATGCCGAATCTTATTTACCCTTCATCATTTACGTAAATCTAGTGTATTGAAGTAACTGCAATAAAAGAAGTAAATGTTGGGATGGCAGAGAATTAAAAAGAGAGAAAAAAAATTAGGTTACTAATTAAATAGCATTTCTTTAAAGATCTCATCAAAAGCTTTAAAATGATACCCATATTGATATTTTAAAAAAAATTTGTAAATTTCAGAGCGAGCGCCAATTTTTGCACGTTAGTTTTTGGAATATATGGGCGATAGGCGTGTCTTTTATACGATTTTTCTTTCCATAAATTGAATTTTTCTTACTTAAGGTATTTTATAAAAGTATACCAAATTACAACATTCTGAGACAATTCAAAACGTTGTGCATCAGTCCCCAAGGCGACAAATAAACATAATAATATAAATAAGAATTAATGACATAATTTCTCCATTGAGTGGCAGTAGATTAGGCAACATCTTTACTTGTTTTAATTTTGAACTTATACTCACTGAATTATTTTGCTTTCTTACATTTCTAATAATTTTATTAAACATAGTCACACAATTCAACTTTTGAAGTTACTTAGGAAAACTTATTCTTTGACATCATATTCATTTTCAACTAAAAAGGCTGCTGTAGTCGAGGTGGTAAGCACTTTCGGCAGTCAAAAAATAAAAATGTTTTTTTCTGTTTAATGGTGTAAATACATATTCAGAATTAAAATTAAAATAAGCAGCCTCCTTCGTCGATACTTCTTCATAGCATATTCGCCGGCGAAGTAAAATAATTAATAAAATTGCAATATTTATCTCCTTTCACCACCTGTCTTCTCTCTCATCAGCCCCTTTCCTAAAGAATGTAGCACGGTGACAAACTAAGTAGGTAATAATAATACGAGGGCTGCTATATATATTTCTGGCCTGACAACACTGAGTGCTGCCAAGTGCAATCTGACATTTCCATTGGAAAGTTTGTCATTTTTAAGCATAATCGTACTCAAAACGTTTTGACGTACCGCCATTATTTGTGTTGTTTACAGTGACTTGAAAAAATTAATATAGAAAAAAATGGAATTAACTCGTGAACATTTTCGTGCCATCATTTTTCACAACTTTCGACGCGGATTATCATGACAAGAGTGCACTGATGAACTTAAATCTTTGTATGGCGTGCGTGAACTCATAGTGCAAGATCGACATGCGACACACCGAGAGATAGAGACATCCTTGGACATTTCTTCCACCAGCACACATTCGATACTGCATGAACACCTGGCCGTAAAAAAGGTTTGTTTTCGTTGGATCCCGCACAATTTGAAAGTCGCTCAAAAAAAGGCTCGTGTTTATTGGTGCAAAGAAATGTTGCAAAAATACGATTGCGGTGCTTCAAAAGGCGTTTATAAGATCGTCACAGGTAACGAATCATGGATCTATGCGTATGAGCCCGAAACGAAACAATAATCGACCGTGTGGGTCTTCAAAGACGAGCAAAATCCAACGAAAGTTGTTCGTGGAAGAAGCACTTCGAAGCAAATGCTCGCCTGTTTCTTCGGCAAAACTGGTCATGTGGCGACTGTTCCGCTTGAGCAACGTAGGACGGTCACTTCTGAGTGGTACACTACAATTTGTTTGCCTGAAGTCATCGGATAAATTAGAAAAACCAACAAGAGAAGACGAATCATTGTTCTCCATGACAATGCGAGCTCTCACACATCGGCTCAAACCAGAGCGTTTTGGACCGGCCAAAACGTCGAATTAAAGGGTCATCCGCCGTACAGCCCTGACTTGGCACCTAATGACTTCTTCTTGTTTCCGCACATCAAGAAGAAAATTGCGTGGTCAACGATTTTCGTTGCCAGAAGAAGCTGTTGAAGTATTCAAAAACCATGTTTTAGAGGTGTCTCAATCGGAGTGGAAAAAGTGCTTCGACAACTGGTTTGAGCGCATGCAAAACTGTATAAATCATGCTGGAGAATACTTTGAAAAACAGTAAAACCATTTTTGATTATAAATATTCGCATTTTCACTATTAGGCCAGAAATATATAAAGCAGCCCTCGTAATAATAATAATGCCTGAAAAAATATTTACAATCTAATTTTAAACTAAGCCCAGGTTGTAAAAGAAATCTCAATATAATCTCCCATTAATTGGTTATTGTTTTAAACATTTTAATTGCATTATTTTCAAGTTTCATTTTGTTTGAGATATACATATGCTGCATCAAAGCAGCGACATGTGTGAAGAAATATACCTAGCTTATTTGAATGCATAGCAGCCAATGAATTATTTTTAAGTAAAAGGTCCGTCAAATATCTTTTTTTTTTTTTTTGAAAATGCGAAGCGAAAACGCAGTGGATGGCCAATTGGCTTCAACTCCTAAACCAATTGAATTTGTTATGGCGTTATACCAAGGTCTTTATGCAAAATTCGTCTCAATGATGTCTACGAAATGTTCAAATGGTAAGAACAACGGTGAATTGTTATTGATAGCGCTTCACGCACACTTTCTGCCACATCAGCAATATTCTCGGGTGTAGGCACTGTTTTTTCGCTTTTCACGCTTTAGTTTATCGATGAGAATGCCAGTTTCTTTTACTTTTTTTTTACAAGATAACGAACATACGGAGCTGACGGTGCTTCTTACCTTCCATACGCAGTTTTCGCACACATTCTGCAACATTACCATGACTTTTAAATTAATGTGGCAATATTTTCCAGCGTATCCACAGCCATTTTCGTTCAGCGGAAGGATAAAACTAATTATCTATCAAATCAGACATGAGCTAAGCGTTACCATTCAGGAAATAAGCACTAGTTGAAAAAAAAAATGTTAGATGGCGGACCCTGTATTACTTTTTTTTGTCATAGTCCATTGTATAATGTGAACTTAAGAGGGAGAGTAAAGAACCACCTTGCGAATTAAGTATACGACAGTAATTTTTTTGTGCAGTTCCCTAACGAATTATAATCTTAATAGTATTTAAATTTAATCTGCAATGATTCGTCGTCTGGTTAAACAAATCAATTGTTTATACTTAGCTGTAAACTCATGCATAATACTCAGAGGTACACGCGTATACAATAAGACTTATTTATTTGCAAATATTTTTACACTGATTGCATTAAAATATATGTATGTTTTTTATATTAATTTCTTTTTATTTACAGTTGTGTGCTTTATATGCCGTTGTGCACTTGATATTTTTATATGAATAATAAAATTGGTTTTTCCATTTTTTTTTTCTTTTTAATAAATAATAAAATCTTTTACAAATTAGTTTTCTAAAGAACATCAAAACCTATTTGAGTATCATAACTATGCATTTTAAATAAATCTCATAATAAACCAGATCAAAGTTATTGAGTGTGTTAAAAAAAATTTAATAAATTACAAAGTTTAATTTTAAAGTGTTATTTACTTGGTTTCCAAAAAAGCTTCTTAATTACTATGGACATACATACTTCCATTCATAAATTCTTAGAATTTACTTTAATTAAATTATTTTTAATTGGAAATTGTATGGATTGAGTTTATATTCAACTGACAATATACACTTATTTCTATGTATAAAACAAAATTCAGTTGGCAAAGTTCAGATGACTTCTTTTTTCACCTGAGCTAAAAATCATTTCTAAAAACTTAACGTTTATGACATCTATAATTTCAGTCAATCAAATTTTATTTAAACGTAAAACATTAAATGGATTTTATTCGAATTTTTCTTAACCCCCAAAAATATGAATTTTTTCTTTGTCGTATGTGAATGCTTCTTGGTATGACTTATATTTACTTAAAAAAAAGCAAGAGTGCTATATTAGGCTATGCCGAGTCTTATATACCCTTCATCATATGTGTAAATCTAGTTTAGTGAATTAACTCCAATAAAAAAAGTGAACAGTGGGGTGACGGAGAATTAAGAAATAAAAAAAATGCTACTGCATATATATTGTTTTACATAAAAATGACATCGGCTTTTAATGGGTTAAGCAATTTTAAAAAAAACTTAGTGTTTCCTTAAAGATTTCTTCAAAAGCTTTTAAATGATATCCATATTAATATTTAAAAATATTTTAAAATTTCAAAACCCCGTACTCGGAAAATATAGGCGAGCACCAATTTTTTCACTTGATGTTTTTTTCTTATTGAGTAATTCTATATCGCCCCATATATTTATTTGTTTTGATTGGAGCTCTTTTTTTGTTCCAAATAACATGGAAAATTTAGAGGTAGGCGTGGTGTTTTGCCTGCTGCCTCGAAGGACATGGACCGATCATATCTGATCGATTGACATATTTATTTTTGTTGTGATATCAAGTTTGCCGAGGCAACAACACTAACACGAAGGGACAGATGGACAAACGGACATCGCTCAATCGACTTCGCTATGAACATGAACTCAGAATGTGTACACTTTACGGGGTCGAAAACAGATATTGTAGAAATAAGAAACGGAATGACATACTTAAGTGTACCGTTTTCCACCTGTTCGAAAGTTTTTGGAAATGCACTTAAAGTTAATTTTGCGTTCCAACAAACAGGTTTGACTGTTCGTCAAATTAAAAAACTGAATGTTATTAATAATTCTGCTTCTTTAAGCACGTTTCATTTTTAGCACAACGATTGTGTATAACACAGCGGCAATTTAAAGGTGTTCGAAAATTTGTTCTTTGACCCAGTGCTAAATTTTTTCCAGTCTCATAAAGTGAAATTTCAACTGAATCAAACTCATCCAACGTTTTGGGTGTTGATGTAGTTAAAGATTTTGGCACAAAATTAACTACAAAAATATCTTTTAAATTGCGTTCGATATTTTCTGAGATAAATGAAGCCATTTCAAGTTTAGATTCTTCGCTGGTAAGAGCACTTTCTGTTGTTATTTTTCCTGATGTTGTTACTAAATTCGAGCCTTCTGTTGTGCTTTCTATATTTTTTCCCACTTCTGTTGACAAACTTGCACTTGTTATTATTGTAATTTTGCAATTTATTAGAATAACTATTATTATTATATTTATCATTTTATTGTATTTAATTTGTTTGTTTACTATATTTTTTTATCTTTAAAATGCAGCTTTTCCTTTATTCAATATTTATCTTAGATGTTTTGAGCTGTATTAGCGAAACTAAACTGAAGCTTGTTTGTGATTTTTTATGTGAATGTTAAAAAGTAAACAAGATACATGTTGTGTGGGATTCACAATTGAGTAGCAACGAATAGTAAAGAGCACTATTTTATTAATAAATATCAAATAATACACAGGCGCTTTCAAAAATTCATCTAACGTGGCTCGATAATATTAAAGATTTTAACGGGTATTTTCCATTAATTTGCAGCTATCACACCGCACTTATTAGTGGTGGTAATATTAATTTCTTCAACTCTTTTTTTCCTTAGCTAAGACACAATTCAACATTTTTAAAGGACAGAATTACCTTATTTTTTATAGAAATGACAAAATTGTGACATGCTATAACATCCAAAGACATTGTGTTAATGGACATTATATCGCACCAGAAAGTGACACAATCTCTAGGGATATTATAGTTTTATTTTATGGTGGTCTTTGTAAGAAATATGCAAAGTTTTTATTTTCTAGCTTCCAGAAAATATGCTTAAGCGAAGCTGGTGATGGTTATACCATAGATGAGAAAATTTTTTCGCCCCGCCGAAGGCTGTCAATGACGGAAATCTTTGGTAAGCGAAACCGATGTTGTTTGAAGTGCGGATATTATGACACTTTCATAAGTGACACTATGTCTATATTAAAAACGATATAATGTCCATGGACTTTACGTTAATTTTGAGTGCGACATATGCTTACCGTCAAGGATTGTAAGATCTTACTTTTGTTAATAAGCTTCAGGAATTAATATTCTTTAATAATAGTTTTTAGCGCGTTTTTTTTTTAGAAATAATGTTTTTAAATAATTAACTTAAATTGAAATTAATAAATATAATTTTCTTTTTCAAAAAAATTTTTTTTCTAAAAAAGTTTTTTAGTATTAATTATTTATTTTAAAGGGAAAGGAATATAAAAGTAATTTTATATCCTTTAACATTGTCATTATTTATTATAAAGTATCGCAGTTAGACATAACAGTTTTAAAGTCTTTAAGCTTGGCTGAGACTTTTAATTCGCTTAGTTTAAAAGGCTTGTGTTGAAAACATTAACTACAAGGAAATTATCTATTAAATAATTTTTATAATTATTTGTTTAAATAATAATCATTTGCTATTATCCCTGCTAATTATATTCTTCGTAGAGTATTCGTAGTTCGATATAAATAATTTAACTAATTTAATGTTATGTTTTATAGACGGTATTTAAAACCCATTACAAAAAGGAGTTTCTGGGAAATAGTTAAAATTTTTCAACGAATTAAAAAAAAACTAGCAAATGCGAGCTGGAGATGTGTAGTATGTTTAGGTTACCCTTACATTACTACATAATTCATTTTTTTTAATGTTAAATTGAACATAGCAAATTTGTAATAAGGTTCTAAAAAAGTAACCTTACTATTGGCAGACCTTTTAATTAATTTTTATACTTGATGCTATAGCGAATTAGCAATACTACTCTGCGTAAATTTAAAGTTTTATGTTAAAAAATAAGGTCGTTAATCACTTTACTGTCGGAGCACTCTTTCTTTAAATTTATTTGCCTTTTTTGTACTGTTCCTTAAGCAGATATAGCAGTACATAATTTTTGCAAATTGCAGTGGCTTGCCTGAAATGTTTTGATTGATAAGACCATTAACGTCAAAATCACGCTTTCTATGGAAATAACCTTTAATTTTAAATTTCTTATTCGCACTTATTTTATAGCGGACATATTTGTACATAATCCGTGTAAATTCTAAACGTCTGCCCACCACGTTTAAAAAACTTAAACTATATATCGTGCATTTACTTCAACAACGTCATAACTCAAAAAAATTCATTTCGAAATAATCGCAGTTCAAAGTTTTTGACTTGTTCTCACTATCGATAAAAAATATTAGACTGCTTAAGTTCCCACTATCATTATTAACATGATTCATAATTAAAAAAACGATTTAAGAAAACTTTCATCAATTATATACTAAAGGGGAGGTCTTGGACAAACTATGTGTGATGCTTGAATTATGACATTATTGTTGTAAAAATATATCCGATACTGTTTCGTAAACTAAAATATGTCATTATTTGTGAAAAGAAAAACGGAGTTTCACTTAATATTTTCAATTAACACAGCCACAATTGAAAATAATACATTATATGCTAAAAGTCGATACATTTTACAAATATCTTTTTTTTTCATATATACAGTCACAAAACGAAATGTGACAATGTTTTAGAAAGCGATATGATTTTTACGTTATGAAGTTTACTTCACAACTCAAAATGTGTTTTTCTTGTTGACTAAGTTTCCAAACATGAAATGAAATAACGACTAATTCTCTTAAAACGTGGAAAGTGCAAAATACATGTAGATGAAACTTAGACACAATATAAAGCATGAAATGGCGAACAATTCTGTATGATTAACTCAAAAATTTGAAATTTTGAGTTATGACGTTATTGAAGTAAAAAAAATTTAAAATTATTAGCAATGTTTTACGTTGTTCTTTGGAGGCAATTGCCGACGAAACTAATTAGATTTTCTAGAGTTTAACAATCAGCAAGAGTAAAGTGTATAAACAACTAAAGGGGTTGGAGGAAATGTTTGTAAAATATTATGACAACAACTTTAATATTTCTTTCTTTTATGTCTTACATTTTACTTAAATTAAATAAATATTGACTTAGTCTTGTTTTATTTTCTTTTAGATTTTGTTGACAATTTAATTTTCAATAACACAAGCTAATTAACCGCATATTATAGTTGTATTTAAGGTAAGGACACTATTGTTTTAATTTTTATTAAAGTAAACCGGTTTGTGTGATAATTTCTGTTTCTTTTTTACATATTTAAAATAAACGTGATTTTTTCATGGTAATTCCCACGTTATGCAAAAAAAAAAAAAAAAAAAAAAATGCAATCAGTATTTTATTTTAAAGATCTTAATTTTATTATTATTATTATTATTTGTATAATAAAAGTACATGTTTTTCATTTACATTTCATAATAAAATTACTTACAAAAGAATGTTTAATTAATTATTACAAGGTATTTTTGCCCCTTTGGTGCTTTAAATGAATGTTTGTTTAAGCTGTAAGGAAATTAAATTTCATTAAAATAAATTTAAACGAAAGTGTTTTGTAATATTATACCCTTCACTACAGCTGAAAAAAAATTATATGTAAGTTTGTCATTCCGTTTGCAATTTCTACAATATCCATTTCCGATCCCCTAAAGTATATATATTCTGAGTCCTTATGCATGGTGAAGGCGACTGAGCGAAGTCCGTCTGTCCATCCACGTTTGTGTTAAAATCAATTTTACCAAGGCACTGGATGAGCTAGAGAAACTTTAAATATACTAATCGATCAGACATAGTTTCGAAGCAAGATCGGTCCAAATTATTCGAGGCAGCCGGTAAAACACATTCGTTTGTATTCTTGCAGCTGGGTATTTTTTATAATAAAAGGTAAGAAAACTTGGTAGCACTTACTGAGTTGATTTCAACATTCGTTTTTATTCCTGCTAGTGGTAGTTGTTTATGATTAAAAATTAATGAAATTAAGTTGGGACAAAAACCCTAAGCAAAACTTATATTTTCGAAAAAAACACTTTTTTTGTACAGAAAAAGTTTATGGTAGGAAAGAATTTCTTATGCCGATATTAATTGAAACTATTCAATGGGAAATCTGTAGTATGGTGCACTTGGTTACACATACATGGTGAAGGGTATATAAGATTCGGCATAGCGGAATATTGCACTCATACTTGTAATTTATAAAATAAGCAAGATTTAGTGAATGAATCACAAATTATAAATAATTCGCTTTTTTAAAAAAAATGAAAAATTAAGAATTAAAGTATTACAAATATATTGAAAATATTATATATTCTCAAAAAATTAGAATATTTACCCAAATTACCATAAATCGATATTTGAGAAATTAAATTTTATTAAACAAAAATCAAAATTATTCAAAAAATTAACAAAAGTTATTTAGTCAAACGTTAGAAAATGTAATGTGTAGAAATAAAAATCAAAATAAAATTCTAAGAATGATCACAGCAGCTTGCTAGAATGTCAAAAATTATAACATTCATAAAGAACTAAATGTTGTTTGTTGTTGTTTTTGTTATTGATTAAAGCGTGATGCAAGCGATGGCATATTTAAAGAAACTTCAAAACCCGCTAGCCTACAACATCTTAAATTATCATGAAGATTTTTTAATGGCGGCAGAAGCTGAAGCGACAATATTTCGTGTAAAATGCTTAACTTAAAATACAGGGTGTCCGCCGGGATGGTATACTAAGTTGTTTGTATATAATTTTTGATTAAATAAAAGAGAATAGATCTTATATTGAAAAAGTTTCATTTAATATTTGGCAGTTATATATGGAATACAATATCTGATAAATGTCCGCCTCTGTTAGCCTCACAATTGCGAGCCCTTTTGAGCACATTTTGGATTAAATTCTCCCACATTTCACGCATTATTTCATTAATTTCATCACAAATATTTTGTTTGAGCTGTACAAGCATTTCTGGTTTGTTTGCATAATTGTCTGCAAATAACTTGTAGTAAGTGGTCCCGCAGCGATCCCATTATAATCCTAGCTGAATGCGATGTGGCACCATCTTATTGATACCACATGTTAATCAAGCCTAAAAGAGCATGTAGTTTTGGCTTTAAAAATTTTGCAATCATATCACGATATCGCTCCCTATTTACAGTTACCATTACGCTGTTTTTATTTTCAAAGAAGTAAGGTCCAATGATTCCTCCTGACCAAATTGCACTCCAGACTATCACTCTTCATGGATGCAAAGCTGACTGGTGAATAATTTGACGGTTTTCCATTGCCCTGAACCGACTATTCTGTTTATTCACATATCCGTCCAAATGAAAATGTACCTCGTCACTGATTATGGTTTTTCATGAAAGTCAGGGATATCATGGGTGAGCTGTAACATCCTATTAGCATATGTACGGCGGCGTAAATGGTATTGTGGAGGAAGCTCTTGTTTCAACTGAATCTTAAATGAATGCAAATGCTTGTGCAAAGTTTTGGCCAAAGTTGTTCATTGAAGTCCAAGGTCCTGAGCACGTCGTCAAATTGAGGTTGTTGGATTGTTTTCAATATTTGCTTGAGCAGCAGTAAAAAATTCTGCCGATCTTGCAGTACCTTGTGGTCTATACTTGGGCCAATCACCTACAGACCCTCTTTCTTCGAAATCATTCACTACACGATAAATAGTGCATTTTGCTGGCAAGTTGTTTCTACAAAAATTGCACGTTACTTTCTCATCGTCACAGTAATCGGTTATTGATTTTGATTAAATGCTTTAATGATTAAAACACGTTGGCTTATCGAATGTGTTTCTATAATAATTTCACGACTGCCAAATATAAACTGTCAAGACTAATGTTTATGAAAATGGTGGCCAAGAAAATTACATTCCCGGCGGACACTCTGTTTTTTATAACAACATTATATAACAACATTTAAATACTTTGTTTTGTAAATGGCTTAACTTTTTTATAGAATAGTAATTCTAACGTATTTATTCACTACTTTCAACTTTTGTAGATTGCAATTAAGAACACAACGCTTAAAGTGCTTAAATGTTAATTAAAAAAAAGAACACAAAAATTACCTTTTGTTAATTCCTTGTACAATTAAAAACTTATTTTTACATTAATCCACCATCTTGCTTAAAATAATCACATTTTCTATTATAATTTATGAAATGTCGACTTGAAATAAATAATGTGAAATTTTTTCTAGATTTATTTTCCATTTTGTTAAGTTTTATTGTGAAAGTAATAAATTGTCACTATTACTCTTAACTATAATTTTTTTCCTGTTTATGTTTCTTTAAAACTTCAAATAAAACTTGCACATAATTCAAAAAGTACTTTTACAATTACTTTCTAAGAAAAAAAAAAACAATGTATTTTATAACCAACAACTTGTAACTGTACGATTTGTTGGCCTACTGAAAAAAAGTGCTAAAAGATTACACTCACAAAATAATTTACATAATGGTTGCATATTAAAAAATTGTTTATATTAATCTTTGGGATCTGCGTTTTCAAAACATAAAAAAACTTGAACTTTATTGCGATTACTTGACGATATCATGTCTGAAATTGATTCTGCTGCATGAATATATTTTTTTATGGTAAATATGAGCACAAACAATTAATAATTTTCTCGCTAATGGCCAAATAACAAGCATTTCAGTAAGTTTATGACTTCGAAGATTTGTTTTTGAGTGTATTTTTTAAAGTGATGAATAAAAGTGTTTATCTATCGTTATAGTACTCTACTCCAGATCACAACAGCATTAAGTAGCTTTTGCAACATCGTTGGTTTCTTAGTTTTGTAAAAGTTTTATAATTTTATATTTTAGTTACGAACTCTCAGTTAGTTAAGAAAGTGTTTCAACCAGGTATTTGTAGAATTTATAAAAAAAACATGAGTAAAGGATTACTGAAACCTTGATATAAGCGGAACGGAGATACGGAAACTTTAAGTAACTAATTTTTATAGTAGCGATTACAAATTATTATATCTGTATTAAAGTCTGTATTTGGCTGATTGGTTAGTTAACTGTGTCCTAAAAACTGGATTTAGACTTGTTCGAATATTTAAGTGAATAAGAATATTAACTTTAAAGAGCATTTATTTTTCTTATTATGATTTTCTCTGATCTGTGTAAAATAAAGCAAAAAACTTGTTTGAATTTTTTTATTTGTACAAGCACACAAAATAATGTTTGGTGCAATGATAAAACTAGCAATTGCTTAAAGAATATATTAAGGGCACTAGATCATTTACCTATACGCAAAGAAAAAACATGGTTGAGGTAACCGTAATCTAAGAGCAACATATTATGGTTGCATTATATGGTTGCTAACAAAACATAGTATTGTTACATTTGCATCCATATTGCTGTCTAGCAAAACAATAACATTCTAAACATAATTATGTTAAATAATAATAAATAGTTAAATTAAAATATTATAATATGTCTGAAAAGTCATGTTATATAATTGAATTATTATATAGTCTAGTTAGTGCAAAAATTTTCTGATGTAGAGGACTTAGTTATTATTGTTTTATTTGTTAAAGATTTGTCATAAAAATTATTTAAAAACATAAATTCACAAAAATATCAATTATTTGCTTATAATAACGCTTAGATGATAGGCTACAAGAATCAATTATATACAAATATAGTTTATAAGCCCTAATAAATGATTTCACATTTGTTGTCAAAAACTAGAACAAAATATTTTTTAGCGCAAACATTATTCTGTTGTTTTTAACCATACTTTGATTAATAATATTATACTATAGTTAAATATTTTATATTATTTTTAATAAGTTATAAAAATTTGGTTGTGGTTAAATTTGTTTTAGGTTAAAACCAACCACGTTGCATTTGTTTATGCACAGTAACAATATAATCGATAAAAGTTAACAAAAATTGTTTATCGTAACTAAACTTTTGATGAAAACAGCTATAATTGGTTTTCCGCAACTATACATTGTTACAAAGAACATAATGTGGTTATTGTGACCATATTACAAATATCTTTTTTCTCTGCGTGTATTGTCAGACTTTGAGATGGCTACTGTTGATCAAGTTTATAAGACGAAAAAAAGGTTTTTATTGTCATGTTATTATTCATGTCCATTGTGAACAGTTAGTTGTGAGAGAATTCTTTACTTCTATATCTAAAAAGAAAGTTTTACCTACTTTTTAACCGACTTCAAAATAGACGGAGGTTAACAATTCGGCTGAATGTTGCTTTTTTATGTTTGTGCTTCCATAACTCATTCATTTCTGGATCAATTTTGATATTTTATTTTTATATGAAATGTGATACTTACAGATTGGTCCCATTTTAGAAACAGTTCATAATCTTAATAACTAAAGGGTTCCCCATACAACATACATGTTTTTTACGTGTATTGTGAATCGTAACTGGCACCACTTTAAAATTAAAAAAATAAACTGCGTATCACTATAGCTCCCAATTGAAAAAAGTAATTCGAAATAAATAAAAGTTAAAGGGTTTCCCCATAGAAGACGTAAATCGACCTATATGTGCCTATCTCTTGAACCGTTATAGACAAACGCATGGCCGTTATAGTTAAAAGTATTAATATTTAAAATTATAAATTAAAGGTCGCCGCAATAGTTTATTTAATTTGATGTATATGACCATACTTTTGAATAGTTGTAGCCAGACGCTTGAAATTTAGCACGAACCTGTATCGCTAACTCTTCTATAACAACAAGTTTAAAATTTGGATTTGAAAATCATAGGGTGTGCCAATAGTTGACGTAATTTAATGTATGTGGTCAAGCTGTAGAACCGTTATAGACAGACAGCTGAAACTAACAAAGGACTTGTGCGCTGTAACAACAAGATTATAATTTGAATTTAGGAACTGAAAAGTGTTCTAAAAATTATAGTAATTTGACCTATATGACCGTATCTTTTGAACCGTTATATACAAACTCTTCGAAATTTAATATAATAAATATATTAAATAAAATTAATAATATAATAATTTATATTATTAATTATAGGGTTTTAAAATAGTTGATGTAGTTTGATAGATATGACCAAGTTGTTGAATTGTTATAGATAGACGGTTAACATTTGAAAATTAAAGGGTGCACCTCTGGTTGGTGTTTTTTATGTCAATTGCCAAACTGAACAGTTGTAGACAGAAACTGTGGTGCCAAGTCCGCTAAAATTGTTATAAAGTTTGGAGATGGAATATAAAGGTATCCGATAGTTGATATTATTTGATGTATGTGGCCATACTTTTAAACCGTTATAGACAGACGGCTGATTTATTTTTTGATGACCGTACAAAACAAACACCTTGTGAAAATCATCGTGGAAAAATAAGACAGTTTTATGTAACTCTTAACTAATACTTTGACACAAGTTCCAATAAACCTGCAACGATTTAAGAAGCTTACTCTTCTTCCCTGTGTGATTAAGAATGACATCAGTATAGTTCACCACCACCGAGACAAGGGCACACCCTTTTTTTAATCTTTTAGCTGTGTGAGAGTTACAGCCATACCTAAAGCGCTTGCAATCCTTCTTATAGCTTTTGCTCTAAAATGTCATACCTAAATAAGAGCGGCAACTTTGTGCCTTGAACAGTAATGTAAACTTATTTTATTTTAGAAAATCCACTGACTAGAAATGAAAAACAAATAAAACTGCTAGACTGCCTTTAAAATATGAAAAACAGATCAAACAAATACTGTTAGTTTTATAGTAATGAATATAGTCATAAAATGTGCTTTTTACATTCAAAGTTGCTGCAGTCGAGTTAGAGTTCCAAAGAAATAAAGTCTGGCTAGCACGGTCCAAAATTTCTTAAGAAAAAATTAATAAACTCAACATCAGACATTAATCAAAAGTATTTTATTAGGAGTTTTAAATCTGGGGAATTAAATTACTAAACACATTCTTGAAAGTATGATTACAATTCGACTCTGTTGCGTACACTACCCATAGCGCACTTTAGTCCTTATTAAAACAAATTGCATGTTTGTTGCAGTTGCATCATAACTCTGTCCAAACTGAAGTTAAATCATACTTCTATTTGAATGGAAGTTAAACTTGTAAAACTTAAATTAGATTGGTGCTACGAAAAAATAAACAAACAAACAAACGAACGAACAAACAATAAAAATAAAAATCAAGTATCCATACGCCGCCTTCATTCCATTTGTTTCATTTACGTCTACTTCTATTTTTGTGTTTCCCGCAAAACTTTTCCTGCCTGAGTTTTCTCTTCAATGTACAAGCAGACACAAGTTTTTGCTTTATAAATAAGAGAGAGGAAATATTTACATAAAAATTTTTATATTTTACATTTTGTTGTATGAATGTGTGTGTCTAGTAAATTTTTTATTTTGTACTGCAAAGTTTTAACTGATGGTTGTATCTCCATCATAGAGTTTTTCCAAGTTACAATTTTATTGTGTTATAAGGTTGTAAATATGGCCAGAAATAAATTGCATTAAAATCTTAAGAATCACAAATCATGCTAGAAATGAATGACAATACGTCAAGAAAGAAATTGAAGTTTATAGCAAACATGGATTCAACTGTATGTTCGTATGTACGTCTGTAAAAAATAAAGTTCGAAATATTTCAGCAGGGAAAAAAAGACTTTTATAAGATTTTGTTTTGTAAACATAAGTACTGCTTAGATTTCAGGGTGATATTTTTACACGAAATAAGATTTTATTATTTCCTTTGTTTTTCAGGATTTCTGGTTTACAACAACAGTTTGTACGCTTAATAACCTCATTAAGCCTGGAGAATCTAGGGTAATTATATTAAGATTAAGACAGCATAAACAATAAATTATTAATAGCAAACATTAAAACCTGTGGAACAGGGACAGAGAGATTTCTGCAAACGTCACAATAAGAGATGATTGGAAAGTATACTATGATCTGCAACCTGTAGTGCGATTTACTACTCATTTTGTATTAATTATCTGTTGGCTAAATAGACTTAACAACAAAATTGTCGATTTGACTATTCAGTAACACTTTTAACGATATTCGCTTTGCTAAAAACCTGCTGATATGGACATAAAGTTACTCATCGTAAAATAAGCGACTACAAGTCTTGAGTTGTTAAATCTCTCGACAAAATAAACGACGTGCAACTAGCGTTTATGTATGTACATTCATACATGCACATAAGTATCAACATAGAACATACATATTCGAACACAAAATAGACAGTTTTTTCATTTTAATTAAATTTAACTTACTTTTTACACTCTTCCGACCCATAAAGTATATATATTCTGAGTTCTTATGCATAGCGAAGTCGATTGGGCGATGTCCATCTGTTTGTCTGTCCGTCCGTGTTAGTGTTGAAATCAAGTTTGCCTTTGCAAAAATTTAAATACGTCAATCGATCGGTCCATGCCTGTAGACGCAGCAGAAAAAACACAACGCATACCTCTAATTTTGCTATATTATCAGGAACAATGACGTTACGCCAATAAAAAAAAAACAAATACATGAAGCGATAGAGAATTAAAAAATAATACAAAACATTACGTGAAAAAATTTGCGCTCTTATTGTCATAATTCATATATGCATATTAGAAAATACGAATTCACATGTGCAAATTGCCTCGCTTGAGTTAAAGTGGTTTAAGACTTCTCTCTTGTGTCTCTCGTTCGTTTCTTGACGGAGATGCCATTCAACTTCAAAGTGTCTTTTATCGTTAAGTTGAAAATAGTGAGTCACTTAATCGTTATTTTAAACAACAGAAAATGTAGACAAATATAACAATTGTCGCATTGTTTAAAGTTAGTGAATCGAACTACTGATCAGATTTAGAGTTAGACTACAAAATTTTGTGAAGCATTTTTCCAACCGAATTTTTTGCAACGACTGAAGCTGCATTCTACGAAGCCGATATTTTCAAGCGATAACAGCATTTGCATAGATATTCACGTGCCATTATGAAATTCAGTAATAGATTGTTGCTAAGAGTTCTTAATGAACTGCATGTACTGAAACTGTGCTGGACATAAGGTTGCCAGATGGCCTAGAATGGCCCGGGTTGTCCCGTTTTGCTTCGAGTTACGAGTTAAAATACAATTTGTCTAGTTAAAACGAATTGACATAGTTTTAACACATATTTTTTGTTAAATATAAATTTTTACTATGTAATTCAATAAATGTTAAAAAAATAATAATAATAACAATATATATTAACTAGCAAGAAAAGAAAATATATTATTTACTTATATAATTGTAATTTATTTTGTACATCAGGAACAATTTGTTACAAAAAGAAAAAGAAAATAGTTTTATATTTAAAACAATCTCTTTCATCATGGGCTAATTTATCGGATCTTTCAAAAGTTTTAGAAATATCAAATGTAATTCAAAACATACTGTACATTGACTTCTGTTGCGAGTTAAAAGCATTCGATACTTTCATCGAATGCGATGAAAATAAAGTAGAATATCTTTTTCAGTTGATCTTATTTGTGCCTTTCAAACCAATTAGTCATTCTTTTTGTAAAAGAACTATTAGAATTTTAAATAATCTGTGCTTACAAGAAAGGAGTAGGATGTATTTCAACCTAATAAAGGCTAAAATTTAAATAAGAGTAAATTTGTCAAAATTTAAAAAAAATTTTGAATAAAACTTAAGCAAAAGATTTGCTCGATTCTTTAAATAAAAATATAAAATGACTAAAATAAATATGTATGTATGTATATATTTACATACGTCATTAGACGTAAAACTAAATTATAATTATTACGTTTCCTGGCTTTTATGTAATTATAATGTAATTTTAATGTAATTTTAACTATCCAGTTTCAAAATACAGGTGAATTTCTATTTCTATTGTCCAGTTATTTGATTTTTGGTATATGGCAAGCCTAGCTGACCATTACAACAATGTAGGAAATAAAGTTGTAGAAGAGTTGGTGTTATAAATGTCAGTGGTAGATATACATACACTAGGGTGGATCATGTCTGTGGGATTATAACAGGAAAATTCATAAAGCTGTATGCAGAAGAAATATTTGCTGGCGGATAAAGAAAGTCGTCAACTAAAGAAGCTGTTACGTATGAATAAGTCTCCATCGACAATGGATGTAAAAGTTATACTAGGACACAATGGTCAAAGATATTTATTAAAAAACTCGACTTTGTTATTACGATATCTGATCAAGATGTAGCGCATAAGAGAAAAATATTTTCATTATCGTTGGTGCTAAATATCTCTCCCAAATATCAGCAAGTAAATTGCAGTAGCTTTATAAATATTATTTAAGACTAACTACTGTTTTAAAAAAGTATATTAAAATTTAATTTAATTTGGTTAGATGAAGTCCACACACAATCCAAAAAAAAAAAGCTTTGGGTTGTGTATGCAGGTAGTCCAACCATTTGAATAGTAATTGTTTAAGTGAATGTCTCGTATTCTTATTTATAAAATTAGTTGGTAAAATAGATGGTCTTACCAATGTACACAACATTAGTAGATGAGAAGAATGCTGACGACGGATGTAGGGATCCAGGAGCGGCTGCATTTCATTTTAATAATAATTTTTATTAATTAATCAGTATTTATTAATTAATTTTAATAGTTATTGCTTTGAATATTTAAAAGGAGCAAGTTGCCAAAGTCTTGCAAAGAGTTTCCTGAAAAAGACTGGTTAACAAAAGGATCGGATCTAAAATAATGTGAATGATTGCTGTGTTTTGATGTTTGAATATTTTTATTCTCAATATATTTTAATAATTTTTTTTATATATTTTCTTACCCCATAAATTAAGAATACAATATTTTGCAATTATAATTTATGGTTTAGGTTTTTATGAGTGACCTTCTGTTTACTTTATTTTGTATTAAATTTAATTATTTAAATGAAATCTTAAAAAGCTTTATATGTGAAGGGCACATTTGCTTTTACTTAAATTTTCATATAAAATACACGTGAATAGTTTTGTTATTAGAAATAGCAGAGATAGAAAATAAAAAAAATATCAAGTATTTACGAGTTTCACTTTTTCTGCGTAGTTTTTTTTTTGTTAAAGTAATATTAAAATATAAATTGTTATTTTGCGTTTTAAGCCTTCGGAAATTTCTAAGACTACGATGTTTTGTGAGAAATTTGATGAACAAACTTAAAACCCTTTGCTATTTTTGACGGATAGCACTAAAGGCCAGGATTCTCTTTAATACTCAATCGTACGATCTGTCAAAAGTTGCATGTGTGCTCAAAAACTATAATAGTGAGGATTAAAGGCGTATGTGTATGACAGACTTTTTGACAGATCTGTACGATTTTATAATCTTTAGAAATAATTCATAGAAATTTTTCTCTGTGCATTCAGAGCTAATTTTTTCAAGGTGAGGATGAAAAATAACACAAATATTAAAGGTATTTGTTGTTTGCAACTTTTTGTATAACAGTATGGCGCCTTCTACGCCATTAAGAAACAATTTTAAAGTAAAGCAGAATTCTGTAAGTTTGTTTATGATAGCGAATATTTAATCGCAGTTGAGGTTTAATCACTAAATAACAGTATAATGGTGGATTATTCGGTGACTTCATAATTTAATATTCCGAGAGTCAACCTCGGAATATGGGTGCAAGCCTTAGTAGTATATTAATTGATCTCACTCCATAATCCTAAAGAATATCGAGGGACAGCTCTATTCAAACAGGCTGGAATAAATTGATAAAGCAGTTGCGCAGGTGGTGTGCGGGTTTGCAGCATTGGCCAGATTAAAGATCATGGGTTGCGGCATATTGATTATTAAGGAAGTCATCAGTGTAACAGACAAGAACACAAGACTTTCTGAAGAAAAGGATTGTTGATAAATATCATTTGACGACTTGTTTGTTAGCAGCGAGATTAATATTCTTGGTTTTAGAAGGTTATAAAAGGTCCCACGAAGCTAGACATATAACTCAGTGTTCTCCTTATATGTTGTATATTGTGGGGAATATATATTCTTTAAAAATATTGTCTTTTTTCAGTAACGCTTACAGAAATCGTGAAAGTAAATAAATTTTCATTTATATATCGCCGACAAGTGTCATGTATTAATTTGAGCCCAACTGTGTACATCTGCACATTTACACTCTCGTGATATTTTACTCAAATGCTACTCACACTTACATATTTAATAATTCTTGTAAATAATTTATTCAGTGCGTATAAGTAAGTGTTGAACATTTAACTTGAATAAAAATCTAATAAAATTTATTTTATTTTCATAATTTTATTAAAAAATTCAAAGCAAATTCAAAACAATAAAAGTCACTTAACATGATAAGAAAAATATGTAAATTGCATTTGTGGAAAATGTTAAAAAGCTATTAGTTGTTGAACAAATGTGTCTGTCTAAGCTGTCAGTTAAAATTAGTCATGTTTCTTGAAATAAATTTATTTTAATAAAATAATAAGTCTTGGGATTTTACACCAGTTTTAGTTAAATTTAAGTTTTATTATGCAATTTTTCTATTGTGTGATCTATTATATGTAAATTAACTGCAAAAATTAGAAAAGAAATGTTAAAGGAAAGAAGAAAAATGTATGATAACTTGTTTTAGGCTCTTCACGTTTTCAGTAATTAAAAAAGACAAAATTTTAGCTTGTAAATATCATTCTGTTCTAGTATTACGATTCGGATTATTTCACTAAAATAGTTTCATAATTTAACAAAAATATTAATGGGTGTTTTTTATAGCGTGACAAAAGTTTAAATCTTAAAAGAACAAGGATATATTTTTAAAGCCCATAAAGGCTTTGTAAAGAAAACTTTCTCAATGTGGCCGTCAAGTCTGGCGCATAGGAGGCGCAATCTAGAACACCAATTTTTAACAACTTTTGCATAAATTGCGCCCGTATTTCGTCGATATTTATTCGAATGTAGATTTCCAGGGGTTCAATTGTAGCATCCGCTGTGTGGCATATGGCTCCCTCCTGTTGGAACCACATATCACCAAGATTAATGCCACTTTATTGAGGTATGAAAAAGTTTCGAATCAGGAACATGATTCGCTCTAAAAAAACGCTTATAAAGCGTAGCAGAAGCCAAGAAAAATATAAAGAATACGAGCATATGAACATTCCTCGTATTCTTACTTTCAAACTTTTTAAATAATTGATGTTTAAATAATTTCAGATTGGTAGAGTTGAAAAAAGCTGCCACGGATTTAGCGATCCAGAAGCTGTAACTGCTAATTTTTTCCATTTTCCTTTAATAATTTTCTTACAAATTTGTAAAAAAAATCCCTTTCTTAGTCAATTTAGGAATTAAAAGTTAAAAATAAAGAATAAAAATAAAGATTTTGCAAAAACAGGAAATATATTTTTAATTTGATTTTTGTAGGAATTAAATTTATTTTTAATGCTGAAAAAATTTTATTCACCCCTATTATGAATACATTCTCATTCAAAATTTTTTTCCTTTTCACCAAATTGCAATAGTGAATACGTGAATAATTTTTTACGTAAACAAAAATTCCCCTTATCGGGATTGATTTTTTACTTCGAAATTTTTTCACTTTTCCCTTAGATTTATTCAATTAAAATTTGCTGAAGAAGTGTATACTCGTACATCATGCCAGTTTTTATATGTTTTAATTAGAATATTTACATCAATAACACATTTTTTAATTCAATATCAATATCAGTGCAGACTGACATGATGCTCGTCAAAATGCAAAACAAAGATTTTATATTAAAAATATTTTTTAAATAAAATTTATTTCATTGAAATGGGTCAGTAGCAATGTCTAGGGTAAGTTAGGCTGACAGCCGTGTTGCCACGGTCTGCTTGGTCCATTGATTGGACCTTTTGTGTCTAGGGTAACTTCAAGGGCTTTAAAAGTTCTTGCACGACACGTTTTATAAACAAAATTGTTCCTCGTTGTAGTATCTCCTCCTCTTGCAACAACACAATAGCACCAATCATTGACATTTCTTAATTTTTTATAACTTTAAAAAATTTGGAATATTTTTTCCCTATTTATATTTTCTTCTTTCTAATTTGTAATCAGTACGAATTGATAGCGGTAACAAACGTTCCCATGAAAGTCACGATAGCAACTTTCCCTTCATGGGGAATAAAAATTTCATGGGAACAAAAATTTCACATTTTGTTTACGATAGGGATGATTATTTCAGTTTTTATTCCCTTCACTACAGGTGGAGAAGGGTATATCTAAGTTTGTCAATCTGTTTGTAATTTATTTAATATCCATTTCTGACCTCATATAGTATTTTTATTCTGAGTTCTTGTGCATAGCGAAGTGGATTAAGTTATGTTCGCCAGTCCTTCTGTGTTCTTGTTGTAATTAACTTAGCCAAGTTACTAGATAAGCTAGAAAAAATTTAAATATGTCAATTGATCGAACATGATTTTAAAACACGGCTATTAAAAATCAGCAAGATTGGTTCATGTCCTTCGAAGCAGCGGCCAAAACAACACACATGAGACATATATTCCTGCAGGTAGTTGTTGTTTATAATAAATATTTACGAAAAATTGTTGTGCTTTCACCTGGTACAGCAACATTTTCATTTAACAAGTTGGGACAACAACCGTAAGCAAAACTTGCAATTTCAGGAAAAAGCCTTTTTAACAAAAAGAAAAAAATACAAAAGATTGCAAATAATACATTTTTAAATTGACGTATTTGCATGTGCACATTCCCTTTTTGTAAAAATTGTTTACAATTTTTATTTTTTTATTTTTCCGTTAAATCTTTTAAATATATTTGAGTGGTTTTCGAAGGGTTCCCTTATGTAGAAAAATTGAAGAAAAAATAAAAAGGGCTACTGAATGAATATCACATGTTTGTATAAAAAATTTTTTGAGTTTTTATTGTCTTTTTGCTTTATTGATGGAGTTCTCATTTAATCAATTTGACTTTTGAAACAAAATTTGGGTAGAATCTACTGATGAGCTATATGGGCAGAAGGGAAATGGACGTACGAGTATATATGCTTTCCCCGCAGTAACACATTTCATTTTTTAGTTTTGAATAATAAATATTTTATGAGAATGTCATGAAATTTGAGAATATGATGAAATATTTATAATTTAAGGATTAAGCACGAATAAAGTAAGTTAACAGAAAAATTTCATGGCAGAAAAGAGTATCCAATTCCGGTTTTTTATGGAAGATATCCAATGAGAAATTTGCTCATTGTACACGTATAAATTTTAATATTTACCATAGAACGAGCTGGGGGGGAGAAATTCAATTTACACAATACAAAAGGATTCACTGAAGCATTCAAAACCGATCCTAGACTTTTAATTCCGTTTAATCCATTTTAGCAAATCAAATTCAAAAATTATCTTTTTACAAAATACTGGTCTATCTTGAATGAAAATTAATTTAAAATAATTTTCAAAGCAGTGTTATACTAGAAAATTAGTTACAAATAATAAAGAAATAATAAGTCTGTTTCTTTACTTTTTCTCATAAAGAGAAAAAATTATATAAAAGTACGGGAACACAAAATCTAAATTTATACACAAAATAAAAACTCAAAGTATTTTGACTGTTTTAATAAGAAAATTTAATTTAAATAAATCAGCAAAAAGAAATAATAAGTTATTTTGTATTTTGTTTGTGCTTTAAATAACTTACACGAAGAAAAAGTTTGGGCTCTTTCGTGCACAAAGAAGAAAAACTTTTTTCTTTCAAAACCGCTCTTATTTACCCAATTTTGAAGTAAGAAAATAATATTCGTGCACATTGGGATTTCACGGGATTCCAAAGTAAAGTAAAGAAACAGACCCAATAATAATAAAAAAATAATTTTTTAACTTTAAAAACCGAATATCTGCCAAACCATAAAAAAATAATGCATTATGTGTCAAAATGTTTTTTTGTAGCTTAGTATTTAAAATCAGAGGAAAATAACATACACACGTACACCCCATGTGTGCTACTTTAAAGCATCATAGAGCTGATTCCCTAAATACTGAAAACTGAACTATACCTCTACACAAGCCGTGTGAATTGTTAGTACAACCTATCTAGCCATTAAGAAATTATGACGTTTATTTTCCACATCTGCCACTGTAGGTTGTTACTCATAAAAATGATTAAATTGTTTGAGTGTGATAGCGAGAGCTGAATAAGTGGTTTCTTCCAAAAGTAAGAAACGTGGTGCGTGTATTGAAACAAAAGGTGAGTACGTTGATAAAGATGTGTTTCTATGCTTGTCTGTTAGAAAGAAAATCAGGGGAAATGAGTTCACTTCCCAACAGTAATTTGAAGATACAACAACAACAATATAAATAAATAAATAAAGCAAAATAATCATAATTGCTATTGATTAGCCGAACAGAGAGCTGCGAATAAACAATAAAAAGCTGTTCAAACCTTGCCATACCTTAAATAGGACTCGTATCAGTTAAAGATATGGAAGCTGTGATCTAAAATCTTGACGGAGACTTAGGTAGAGATCCGTCATTACCTCGTTAGTAAAATACAATTTTCATCTGGAAAACTACGTTCGTTAAAAAGTAGCACATGCAGCAAATGGCAGCATTGGGTTGTTAATCACTTGTTTAGAAAACAAGAAATCATCAGAGTCTTTAATAAAAATCTAGAGAAAAATAAAAATAATTAAAAAAGTACAAAGCAGCTGATTTCTAGACACAGTTAGATTTTATAAATCTGAAACTATTTTTTACAATTATACGTACAATTTGGTATTTAAAAAACAAATAAAAAACGTAAATAAAAAATTAAACATCAAATGTCAAGGAGTTCATGCTCATTGATATAAATGAAACAAAGAAATAAATATCTAAGAAAGTTTATTTTTACTTCAACGTATAGAATTTCTATTGACTTGTGGTTGACTTCTTTTGTAAAGGACAAAAACTTATCATTTGTTACCTTTAAATTGTAATTTAAGCAAAAAACGAAAAATAAACTGTGTGAATTAAAAAACGCCACTTAAGTATTTCTGTCTCAAATATTTAATGCTTCTTTAGATGTGTTTTTCTTTGTGAATGGAAAACGTTGAAAAAAAAAACAAACACACAAAAATAAATTTGTTTCCGTTATTTGGTGAAAAAATTTACATTATTTTTTATATCTTCCTGTTGTTGCTGTTGTTTTTGTTTTAGTCGTGTTTTTTATTATTGTTATTGTGCTGTTTTCGCATAAGATTGTTTTAAAGTACTTGTAAGTAGGTGTCATTCATTTTGTTTTTTATTTTCTATTGGTGTTTGTTGCCATTGTTGTTGGTTTTTATTAAGTTTGTTTTCCATTCATTGCTTTTTATTTAAAAGTTTTTTTTTCTCTTTGTTTATTTATTTCAGTTGCTGTTTATAGTTAAACATTGTATTATTTAAAAGCTTTTGGTATTTTGCGGGGTCATTAGCTGGCATCATGTAGCAGCAGGATATTTTAAAACCATGAGTCAACTACAGAGAGAGAGCCTGTTAACTTAATTTTTATTTGGTTTCTTCTGTTTGTTTACGCTTTTATATTTTTTTTTTTTTTTTGTAGTGAATTACGTTTTTTTTTATTAACCGCTTTTTATAGACTCGTGTGAATTGTTAGCACGTGTACATGTTTTGAAATTTAAAAAAAAAAATAGAAAGCACCTTTAAGGCTTTTAAATTTACATTTGTTCTTTCATTCTATATGTTAAAGTTTTGAGTAATTTCAAAAGATCCATGCATATGTGATGGTTTTTTTTGAATTGATTATATATTATGATTTTGATTATATTTATTCTTGTTTAAAAAAAGTTTCACAGGAAAAGTGTTTGCAACTATCAAAAATTTTATTGGGTTTTAGATTGAATTTGGTGAATTAAATTGAATTAATTTTATATGAAAATAAAAACATAAAATTAATTTTCTAACTAAACAAATAATTAAATACAAGTATGTATGTAAAAAAAATTAAACGATTAGGAGCAAAAAGTTAAAAAGTGTTTTGTTTCCTTTTGAATTTATAACATTATCAAATTGTCGGTTTTTATAATTTGGCTATTATTTTCAAAAAAAAAAAAAAAACAACAGCTTTTATATATTTATTTTTCATACCTAGCGGTTATTTTAAAAATAAGAAATATCCCTCTTTTATAAAAAACAAATTAAGAAAAAAAAATAAAATAAGTCAAGAAAAAAGTTGCAAACATTGTTAATTTTTAACCGACTTCAAAAAA
This sequence comes from Gymnosoma rotundatum, assembly GCA_916610165.2. Taxonomy (NCBI): domain Eukaryota; kingdom Metazoa; phylum Arthropoda; class Insecta; order Diptera; family Tachinidae; genus Gymnosoma; species Gymnosoma rotundatum. The sequence goes on from OU744340.1 coordinate 80,490,347, forward strand.
ATAAATACCTATTTTTAGTAGTTGAAATAATAATTTATACAGCTTTTGTCCTTCTTAGCTAATACACATTCCAACATTTTTTTTAACGAACAACGCAAATCACCATTAAATATGAGAGCAAATTTGTTGCAGATAAATACATGAATCAGAAGCTTATTTCCACACAGAAATTCTAGATTGTTAAACTAATGTGCTATTTCTGTAGCACAGGTCTGGATAATTTATATGAAAATAAATTAAACGATGACGAGTTGATCACTTGAAATTCAGAAATAGCACATAATTTTCTTGATTTTTTCATTTTTTTTCTTGATATTTTCAAATATCTCAAAGCGTCGAGTTTTATTTCATTCTTGTATGACACTTTTTGTATTTACTGTTTTTTACACTGTGGCTTTGGCCGGATTTATTATAAAATCTCTATGTTTATCAAATAAGTGCCAGCTTAACAAACCACATTTCGTTGTAGCTGCGCCGAAAATCTAAATCGTGATTTTCTGTATTATCATCAACAGACCACGACTGCCGCAGACTGATATGTTTTTAACAGACTTTAAAAAAAGAAGGAGGTTATCAATTTGACTGATTGTTGCGTTTTTATGTTTGTGATCGCAAAACTTAGTCGTTTCTGAACTGATTTTGAATTTTTTTCATTATTTGAAAGGTTATGCTTACAGACTAGTCTCGTTTTAAAAACGAATTATGAACCGCAAAAGGGACCAATTTAAAATTGAACAAAAACTGCGTGTTACTATAGCTCCCAATGGTAAAAAGTAATACAAAAAAAAAAAAAAAATCTAAAACTTAAAGGGTATCCCCATAGGTGATGTAAATGGCATATATGGGCCGTTATAGATAGACGGTTTACATTTACAAAAAACCTGTTTGCTAAGCCTTCTGCAACAGTAGTTATATGATTTAAATTTCGAAATAAAAGGGTGCTGCTATAGTTGCTATAATAGTTAATGTAATTTGATGCATGTAGCCATACTTCCTAACCGTTAAAGACAGATAGTTTAAATCTGTTTTAAAGTTAGTTTTTTTCTGCAAAAATTTTTAATTTCCTCTTTTAGGAAGGCTCCGTTTGGTCTATGATTATCTTGGTTTTACACTACATTCGTGTGACCATCTAAGTTTTGCGACTCTGCTTTCTTTGATCTGACTACTTTCACGCCCAATTCCCATACAAAGGGAAATTAAATTTTGACCTACGGCATTATTTTTGGCACATAGCATTTTTAAGCACTCAGACTCATTTGTGTGAAATTTGAAAAAAAATCCCCGCACTTTTACGCTTACTTCCTAAAAAATTTGTATTGAAAAAGTAGCAAACTGCCTTGATTTTTAAGGCATCAACGCAATTTTCACAAAAACGGAATATTATGATTGTTGAGTGGGCTCCTGATCCGCCTATTTTTATTCCCATTTCCCATAGAAAAACCAAATAGAAAAAACATGAATAGGTAATTTAAATAAAGTCTTTTAATAATTTTTTTAACATCATTATCGTACTCCAATATTTTGATTTGCAGTTTTGAGCGAAATTTATTTATAAATGGGTGTGAATACAATAAAAGATTATACATTACGTCTTTATTAGTGGCCACACGTCTAGTTCTTCGAGATTGATGTAATCTTTAGGTTCTATAGTCTTTATTCCTCGCTTCTTAAGCTTCCTCGGACAGCATACCTGATATAAATAATCAATTAAAATGTAAAAAATAAAAATGAAATCATTCGTTAATAATATCTCTGTTAAACGTATAACAGTATTACACCCAAGTAAAAAAGGACGAAGACTAGACATTCTTGAAAACATGGAAATTTACAAAACACGAACGTTTAACAGAGAGACCTTTAATTCTTAACACTATCTTTTTTAAAACTATCTCTTCAGTTTTAATAAACACGTGGCTTGAAATTGATGTTATCACATCGAAAGCGCTCGCCAAACGTACGAAGTACACAGCCAGAGACGACGGTTTGTACCGGAAATTATAACAACAATTTGATTTATACTGGCGCAATAAATCCAATTCATTTAATACCAAATAATAAATATGTCAGCCTATTATTACGGAATCATAATATTTAGATATCTGACAAAAAAGTGTCCAAATCGGCGAACATGCAAAAAATAATAATTTCGGACATTCTTCAAACTATGTGCGGTGTTGTTTGGATTTGAACTCAAGGCTCGATTTAACTTCGTTAAACACAGTCATCGTAAAGTGCTTAAATTTAATTTCAGAAATATAGTTATACTAAAAAACTTCAAATGTATAATTTTAAGTTAAAAAAGGAGATTTGAATAATACAAAGATTTAAATTAAGGCAATGTATCCTAATATTTCTTATTCAGTATTGAAAATAATTTCCTTACGTATTTAAAAGATGCAAACACATACAGGCTTATAATTTATGTATAAAATGTAGCACAAATTTTAAACAAATTATGTCAAATATTTATTAAACTAAAAGTATAATAATGTAAGTGTGTGTGCTTGCACAAATACAAAAACACTCTCATATAAGACTCTCTTTTCTACCTTTACAACTAATAATTATTTGATAATTTATTAACAACTAATTAGGTATTCTCTTTGGTAACAGTTGAAGTATAATTTGAAATGAAATTCTAAAATAGCATTCTACTACTGTTGCATGTAAACCAACAATTAACAACAGAAATGTTAACAGTAGCAACAAGATTAAAATTACACATACATTTAAACAAATAACTTTAATAGTATTTATTCACCTTACAATACAATAGATATTTATACTTGAAATATTTAAACTACTGAATACTATTTTGGCGTATAAAAGAGCATGTGCACTGACATTCGTATGTTTGCATGTGTAACAGACATCCTGATAACTATACAATATTTCAAAAATTACTTTTCAATAAATTTTCTTAACTTAATTTCAAGTCAAGGGTTATTTTTAATATAATAAACTTTTGAAAAATTTATTATCAAATAAATTATAAATCAAATAAAACTATAGAGTTTTTTTTTTAAATTTATAATAAAATGATAAACTAATTTTAATATGATTTGATTTAATTCCTCTTGAAACCAATTTATAGTCCTTTAAAATATCCTTCTAAGATGTTCACGTGAATAAAAGAAATAATAGACTCAAAAAATTATTTTGTAATTTCAAAACATTCAGTTTATTTTTTATTTTATTATAGAAAATATTAAAATTCATGAAATGTTCACATAGATAATTTTTTTTTTAAATTTTTATTTTAACCCAGTTACCATTTTTTAAAATAATTGACTTTTCTACACGATAAAAATAATCGCTTATGCGCTCGTTTGCGAGTCGAAAATGTTTGTTTTGTCGGGAGAAAACGCACACCAGATTTATCAGTTTTAAGTTATAGTCTTAAAGGACTAACTTTGTTGGTTTTTGTTAAATAAATCCTCCAAGTGCTAACTGGGAACAAATGTTTTAGTTGTTATCTTAAGTTTTGAAGCAAATGTTTTTTTTTGCAACAGAATACATGAGTGCATAAGTTTTACTTTATTAATTCTGTGAATCTTAAGTAAACAGTTTATGTTCTGAGTATTAAGATTATCTTCGCTATTGCCACCATTGATTTTGCGTGCTACAATACCCTAGTTATTTTAATTGGATCCTGGTCAGTGTATTTCTGATAATTTTTGCGAAAAAAATCGACAGCTTTCATCTGTCTGCCTATAACAGCTCAACTGAATGGCCACATAAATTAGGTAACATTAACTATTGGGACACACTTTTATCGCCAAACTTTATACTTTTTTTTAAATGTTTAATAGTTTGGCAATATACATCAAATTGCAGCAACTATAGGGTCACTCTTTAATTTCCAAATTCAAATTATATACTTGCTGTTGTAGTGGATTTAGCACTTAGGTTCAGTGTAAATTTCAACCGTCTGTCTGTAACGGTTCAACAGTTTATCCATATACATCCGATTATATCAACTATTTAATTTATAATATAATATTATTATACTTCTTATTATACCAAATAAAGTAGTGGACATTCTGCCTAAAATTAAGGTGTTTGTATACAACGGTTCAAAAAAAACGGCCACATATAACATATTACATTAATTTTGGGAACACCCTTTAATTTCTAAATTCAAATTATAAGCTTCCTGTTATAGCGGACTTAGCAAAACATGTCCCTTGTAAATTTCAGCTGTCTGTCTATAACGGTTCAAAAGTCCGGTCACATACACCATATTATATCAACTATTGGGACACCCGTTTATTTTCAAATCTAAATTTTATACTTGTCGTTATAGAGAGTTAGTAATACAGGTTCTTTGTAAATTTCAATCGTCTGTCTACAACTGTTTAAAAGTATGGCCATATACCAAATTAAATGAACTATTGATGCACCCTTTAATTTAATGCGTTTGTCTCTAACGTTTCAAAAGATAGGCCTATAAAAGTAAATCTACAGTAATAATGGGGGTGACCTATTTCCCATTACTAAATTCAAATTATAAACTCGTTGATATAGCAGACTTAGAAATACAGGTCCCTTTTAAGTTTCAGAATTCTGTCTATAACGGTTTAAAAGTGCGGTCACACTAGAAATTACATCAACTATTGGAACACCCTTTAACTTCCAAATTTAATTGTATACTTGTTATAGCGGACTTACCAATACAGGTTCGTTGTAAATTCTAAGCGTCTGTCTATAACTGTTAAAAAGTTGGCAATATACATCAAATTAAATGAACTATTGGCGCTCCCTTTAATTTATAATTCTTAATATTAACACTTGTTACTATAACGGCCATAGCAATCGACATGTTGTCCAATTTGCAAGCGTTTGTCTATAACTGTTCAAAAGATAACTCATATATGTAAATCTTCATCAATTGTGGGACACCCTTTAATTTCTAAATTCAAATTATAAACTCGTTGATATAGCGGATTTAGCAATACAGATCCCTTTTAAGTTTCAGCGTTCTGTCTATAACGGGTTAAAAGTTTGGTCACATACACAAAATTACATTAACTATTGGAACACCCTTATCTTCTAAATCGAAATTTTATACTTGTTGTTATAGCGGACTTAGCAATACAGGTTCGTTGTAAATATCAAGCGTCTGTCTGAAACTGTTTAAAAGTATGGCCATATACATCAAATTTAATGAACTATTGGCGCACCCTTTAATTTATAAATGTGATGTTAATACTTGTTACAATAACGGCCATAACAATCGCCATTCTGTCCAATTTGCAAACGTTTGTCTATAACTGTTCAAAAGATAGGTCCATATAAATAAATTTACATCAATTATGGGGGCACCCTTTAATTTTTAGATTTATTTTTATATATTTTTTGTTTTTGGGAGCTATAGTAATACGCAGTCTTTTTACAGAAGTGCCCTTTACAATTCATAATACCCTTTAATTTATAAGATTATGAGCTATTTTTGAAACTGGACCAATCTGTAAGCATAATCTATCGTATTACCAAAAATTTTCAAAATCGGATCAGAAATGACTGAGTTCTGGAGACACAAATTTAAAAAAAGCAACATTAAGCCGAATTGTATAACCTCCTTCATTTTTTGAAGTCGGTTAAAATGAGTCAATATTCAATAATTAAATGGATAATTTTGTTTATATTCAAATCAATTTAACTTTCAATGTATTTTTTTTAATCAGAAATTATATTAAAATTTTTATTACAATACAAAAATATTAAATTTCTGGTTTACTTACATTCTTTTTTATTTAATTCGGTATATTATTCATTTTTATTTATTAACTAGTTGTTCCCGGGGCGCTTCGCTGCTACCATGAGAATTATTGTGCCACGACCACTCCTCTGCATAAAATTCTCAACATCAGTGTAATTATTTATAATTGAGCATACATTGAGGCGTAAGCGAATAAATGCAAGGATAAATAAATTTATGAATTTAAAGAAAATTTTTGAGTGTCTAAAAGAATCTACAAGTATTTAAGATTTACGGCAACATAATGAAATCATATGATTGCAATTATTAGCAGGACGCAATATTAATAAAACAAAAATAATGTTCACAATCATTATTCCATTCGCTTGTGTTAGTAAAATAAATTTTTACTATGGTTTCATTTTCAATTCCATTTGTCACAAAATTGTTAATATATTTTATCTAAAGGACAATAAATTTGTCATACGTGGCCATGTATGCAAGTGGTCATTTGTTAATCGTGTATATATATGTGTATTAAGGATCAAGTGTATTTATGTGTATAATAAGTCACAGTTCGTTAAGTTCATTTTTTTTTTTGCATTTAAACACCTTTTGTTCTGTTGAATATGACAGAAATTGCTTTTGTGTGTATTTCGGTTTTATTGGATAATTTATTATGCATGTGCATTTGTAAACCTGTGTTTGTAGGTATTAATATATGAGTAGGAGATTAAAGTATATTTTACACTCACATACATGTTTAATGTTATATGTAAATATATCTCCAAATATGGGTCATTCGAAAAGTTATTTTAAATTAACAATAATTATTTTTTATATAAAAAACCAAAGTTTCTATAGGTGGTAGTTTTTCTATCTAAAAAGATTTTAAACATTAAAATAATTCATGCATACAATACACGATTGACATAATAATTTTCTTAGAGTATATGTATATGAGTATGTATTTAAAATATATTATTTTTAATCTATTCAAACTATTACGATCGGAGTGTGTAACATGTTCAAATTTTATTAAATTTTTATTTCATTTTTTTACATCTTTAAATAGAAAATGTTGTATTAACTCAATGTATAATTGATTCAATTAATTATTTAAATAGTTATTATTGTTGTTATTTTTGGTCACCAAATTACAATTCCTGTATGTTGGGGAATTATGTAATAAAAGTTGTTTTTTATTTACATGGATCACTTTAGGCCTCATTCGCTTAAAATGTAAGATTATACATACAGGAATTTAAGTAGAAAATTTTAAGAATGAAAAAATAAAAATTGCTACACAAACTTCACAAATTTGAATAGAGTACTAGGCTTGACTAAAAACAAATGTTTACATAATGATATTTACCATCGAACTTGGGATTAAGACATTAATTTTTGCAGCGTTAATATGTCAGCTAGCAAAATTGGTGTAGTAAAATGAAGAAGGTGAACACGCCCTTCTTTGGAAATGTAAAAATGAGAGGTGTCTGAGCATAAAATATAATATGACCCAGCAATTGACCGCTTTATATTTACAAGTAATAGAAATATTTTATAAAAATTCATTTTTATATACTTCATCACAGGTTGAAAAGGGTATACCTAAGTTTGTCATTCCGTATGTCACTTCTATAATATCTGTTTTCGGCCTGAAGTTGATTGAGCGATATCCGTCTGTCCGTCCGTGTTCAGGCTTAAATCAACTTTGCCAAGGCACTAGATGAGCTAGAGAAAATTTAAATACGCCAATCAATCAGACATAAATTGAAAGTCAGCAAAATGGGTCCGTGTACTTCGAGGCAGCAGACAAAACACCACCCCTGCCTCTAATTTTTCCATATCATTTGGAATAAATCTAGTTTAGTGAATTTATTCCAATAAAAAAAAAACAAATATATAGAGCGATAGAGGATTAAAAAAAATATCGAGTGAAAAAAATGGCGCTCGTCCTTATTTTTTCAGTTACGGCCCTACGAACTTTTTAAATTTTTTCATATACCAATAAGGATAACATTTAAAAGCTTTTGAAGAGATCTTTAAGAAAATATTAAAATTTCTTAAAACTGTCTAACCCATGAAGAGGCGGTGACCTTGTTACATAAAATCTATATATGTAATAACTAATTTTTTTTCTTATTCTTTTATTCCTGTCACCCTAATATTTGTTTTTTTTTGATAGGAGTTACTTCACTAAACTAGATTTACAGATATGGTGAAGGATATATTCGATTTTTAATTATTGTTCTCATGCGTTTTTTTTATTTTTTTGGAACATTTATTTTTATTCTACAAATTTCAAATTTTCTGTATAAAGAGTGACTTTTAACAGAGTTTTAGCATGAATCTTGAGTATAATGTTACCATAATTATTTTCTTTTCCTCTTTACAACAATATCAATATAAAGTAAAAAGTATCCCCTGTAAAATAATTTTTAAAGAATTTTACTACTTTCCTTTTTGCCTGGCCTTAGTTTAAAATATGAACAAGTTTAAGATATTTTTATATACAAATATGCATTTATGTACTGGTATGTTGGCTATATGAGTTTATGTACTGGTATATTTGCTTAGGATTATTATTTACAATTATTTATTTCTTTGAATTTACATGTATCCAGTTATTTATAAGTGTAATTTAAAATACATTTAAATATTTTTGTGAGATGTGAACAAAATTTATACTTTGGATTAAAGTCCTTGGCATTTGTATGATTTTTATTTGTATAATAAAGTGTATTTGTATATATCAAGAGCCATACCTCTAATATCTTATTGCCTACCTAATTTTGATTACTGAGTTTTGTGTCTTGTCCAAAGGACAAAATTAAAAAGGAAGCATTCATATGTATTAGAAAGATTTAACAAAATAAAAATTAAAACTTAAATTGTAAACAATGACAAAACTAATTTGGAATAATGAAAGAAAAAAATTAAAAATAGTTGTTTTTTGCTTTGGTGATTGAACATAGTTCTCATTTAATCAATTTGGCTTGAAATGTACGACTTATTAATTTTATATACAAATTTTCGGTAGAATCCACTGATGAGCTACATAAGCAGCAGCGAAGTTGATATATGGATATGCTTTCCCCGCAATAATAAATTTCATTTCTTATTTTTAAATAATAAATATATCATTGAGTATATTTAACGTAGATGAAGGTCAATTAATTATTTTATTTTATTATTTTATTTAGATTATTGCAGTTGCTTTCAGTTGATTATGTAAAATTGTGTGAAGATTGGTAACTTCAACCGCTTCAGTAATTCCTTCTATTATTAATGAATGCTGAGAAGTACAATAGTTAAAAACTAGTTTTTTTTTAGGAAAGTAGCAGTTGCATTATCAAGCAAATTTTAAAAACAAAAACAAGATATGAAGCTTGTTATCTTACATGTAAAATGCACTGCATTAGTCGCATTCAATTTGATATGTATTTATAATTATAATTCTCTTAGCTTTTAAGATCTCTTATTATTAAGTTCTCTCTATGTAGTATTATATACTAAAGGCTACGAGTATAATTATGTCAATAATAAAACTAGTCTTTAAGTTGAACTCAACCACGCTGGTTTTAATTATAACATTGGCGACGAGTTTAAAAATGGTTTAAGAGGAAATAGACAATGTAGTGAATAAAGAACAAATGGCAAAATTTATTGGTACTGCTGATCCCTTTGTATTAGGGGAGGATTTTGATTTATATGTCAGAAGATTAGAGCATCTTTTTATATTAAACTCGATTAAAGATACACAGAAGCCTGGGTTTTTATGCAGATTTGGTGGTGCAGAGTTATACAAATTATTGTTGCCTTAACAACTCCTAAAACATAATTGAATTTACATATATTGAATTGGTGAATTAATTAAAAACACATTTGAAACCAAAACGAAATATTGTTGCTGAGTGTTACAAATATCTTAAAACAAATAGAACTGTGGGCCAAAAATTATCAGATTTTGTTATTGAATGTGTGTGAATGTGGTGAATTTTAAAACAACAACAATTACTTATTCAATTTGTTTTTGGAGTCGGAGACGGGAAAATACATCAAAAATTGCTAAGTGAATTTAATCTTGACAAATTTGAAAAGGCAATAGAATTAGCAAATGCAGTCGAATTAACAATAACAAACGTAGAGATGATTAAAGACGAACAAGAACATGTGGAACTTAACGTTGTGAGGAATATAAACCATGGAACAACAAAGGAAGACATACAAGCAAAGCAGCGAAGCAGCGCAGTAGCAAATAAACCAGATAGTACTTACAATAAAAAAGCGTGGGCAGCAAATAACGGAAAACAAAATTCTTATAAAAATATGATATGAAATTCGTGGCTTTCAGTAGGTGGGGTATAATCTATTTTCTAAATTATTTCCTAATATGTTCATACAGCCAAAGAAAAAAAAATATGTTTCCATGTTTTTAACACAAAATAAAGGCCTTAGTTTAATTTTGAGAACTTACATTTAACATAGGAACTAATACTACTATACTACTAATAACAAAAACAAAAAAACAATTCAGTCACTGCATTAAAATATTACAATATTTCCCATTTGGCACTGCAACTCCATAAAGCAAAGCTCACACTTAAAGTGGGACATTGTAGTTTTCGTATTTTTATTTCTTGTTAAATAAATTTTCAATACTTGGATGACACTTACAGCTTGAGAAGACGTCGCAGTATACTTTCTACCAAATGTTTACTAAAATCGGATTCAATATTGTACCACTCCTCTGCTACTGCTTTCTACAAAGCGGCAATACCTTTTGGCCTCCGGTTAGAGACTATTTTTTATAAAACTGCCCACATATTTTTTTGTTTTGTCTCTAAAAATAACCTAAGAAGATAATAGAGGCATCGAAACAATCGGAAAACTTACAACAATAGTACTTAACTTTCATTAGGAATGATGCGACTTTAATTGCATGCTCTTGTTGAGCGAAAGCGTATTTCAGTTGGCAGGATCTCCCATGTAAATTTTTGCTTTTAAAGATTCGGCGGACTGTTTTAGCACTAGCACTAACATTTTTTGTTTCATACAATTTGTATTTTATGTCAATTGCTGACAAAAGAGGATCATTCTTGATTGACTTTAAATAAAACCGCTAATCACGTAATTCAAAAAAAAAAAATTAAACTGCCCACTTTGAATGTGAGCATTGTATTGCCATATAAAAATACACAAAAATGTAAATATTTTCATATTGGTGCTTTACAAAAAAGAGTGCTTCTGATTTGGGAATCGCTTAGCTACTATTTATAAAATAAAAGATTATTAATCCCGTGTCTTTAATTAAAGAAATTGCAAAGTGCCGGTGCATAGAAGTAAATTATCGTAGTGTTTTTGATATTTTATTTTCCATTCTTTTTCAACTGTATAAAAGAGCCGAAAAAAATTCAGCCTTATACAGGGGAGAAAGAAAAATAGAATTACTGTTGGTTATTGTTGTTTTTGCTTAAACTTTGATTTTTGTCTTTGCTTTATTGTTTGGACAAAAATCTTTAGTTTATTTAAAATGTTTGTCAGAAGTTTCCTGAAGAGTTAAGTAAGCGATAACGAAATGGTCATCGAGACCTGCTTTGGCTCTCAATATTCAATATCGGTAATTAATTAATCGGGATAATTAAATAAAAAAAATAGCACGAAGTTTTTATAAAAACGAAAAATAAAATATTTTTTTTTATTAAAAATATTTAACGTAAAACCTTTGAATTTAATAATTATTGCGTTGTCCCACTTTGACTATAAGTAGATGTAGACATAAAAAGCTTCGATTACTATGACCGCTATAATAACAAGTATAAATATTTAAATAATATCTTTAATTTGATGTAGATCGCCATGCTTTTGAACAGTTGTACACAGACGGTTAAAATTTACAACAAACCTACATTCCTAACTCTGATATAATAATACCTATGGAATTTTGATTTCGGAATTAAAGGGTGTTCCCATATTTATTGTAAATTGTATGTAGCCGTTATAGAGAGGCAACTGAAATTTACAAGCAACCTTTATTGCTGAGTCTGTTATAAAAAAATAAGTATACAATTTGAATTTAGAATTTAAGGGGTGCTTCCAAAATTGATGTAATTTGATCGATCGATGGCCCAATCTTTTGAACCGTAAAAAAAAGTTCTAAAAATTATAAAAATATCCACGATTTTGTCTGGTATAATAAAACGTATAAATATTAAAAAATATAAATTTAAGGGTGTTATAACAGTTGATGTAATTTGATGTACATGACCAAACTGTTAAATCGACAGCCTGTTGAAATTTACTTGTGTTGAAGTTTATTACTTGTTATGGATATCTTGACATGATAGCAAGGTTCTTTCTACCTCTAATGACAACTGGACAACTGCCTTCTGGAAAACTCTGGGCTCTCAACCTGCTGTTTGAAGTCACGTCTATTTGATAATTAATCTTGTTCTGTGTAATTTAGGATTAGGATTTCCCTTAACTGTTTCTTATAACATGATCAAATTTTTATTTGGTTTAGAATTTTAAGGCAGTTTGTAAATTTGCAAACAGAGATTTAAGAAAACAAATTTTTATTTAACTTGGGTGCGGAGGAAAAGTTAATCAAAGATTAAGAAATATGTGATGCGTTAATAAACAGCAAATATCTAAAGTTCAATATTCGATTTATTTAAATCATTACAGTAAATCAGCGAATTAATGAAAAAAAAAAACAAATATATATTCAGACTCATACCAGTGAAAAAGAAACCCCAAAAAATAAATCAAATTTGTTTAAACATGAGAAAACTTTAAGGAATTCCTTAAAAAAGTACACTTATTTTAAAGGAAATCCAAGTACTCTTAAATGTACAAAATTGAATTGTAAATACATCACAAAGTGAATAAAAAATACACACCCACGTACAAACACGGAATTATATCAAAACTTAAAAAACGGAAATGAACACATACAAATAATGACACATTCATCTTCTTCTTTTTTTTTGTGCTTTGTAGTGAAAGCTGAGTAAATGCCATAAACAACCACACAATAAGTCGTTGAAAACTTGAAAGACTTCTTTAAGTAGAATAAAAAAATCTTAAAGTTACAAGAGTGGAAAAATTATATCACGTTTGACTTTGCGTCAATAAAGTCATGTGTAAGTAATATGACAAACAGAAATAAAAATAAGAAATTACACGTATATTTATACATCGAAGTGCATGTATTTACAGTGATGATTAAAACATTTGCAATGAAATAACATTAATTTTTTTATTTATTATTCAATCACAAGGTCTTTTATTTTTTATTTTTTCAATATTTCGCTACTCCCTTGTGTAGCATCATCAGGACAAAGAAATATTTATTTAAACACAAAAAAAGCAACAACAAAAAAGTTATAAAAAATTTTTTCAAACTAACATAAAACAAAAAACATAAAATTATTTTGTCATATAAAAAATTTTTGTAACAAAAATAAAGTACAATATTTTTTCTTATTTATCAAGTGTCTGTAAATTTGAGCTACATTATCTGTGTCTGCCTTAAAATTATTTCTGTGTGCTATTGGTGTATTAATTATATGTAACATTTCTAACATATACCGCCGTTTATAATTAAATAAAAAAATAAATAATTAAAAAGGTCAAATAAAAAACCATATTGAAATAACATTAAATAATAAATGTTTAGCAAAACATAAATACAATGCCTGTGTGTTTAAAAAATAGAATCTAAGGTCCTCTGCCAACTTGGAGGTGGTAATGTCTGACCCCTAGTCAGAAAAACTAACTATTAGTCACAGTGTGGATTCTATGTTGAAGCTAAGAGTCCCGCAAGGACCAGGACACTAATGAGGAAGTGTTTAAACGACTTGATTAATGTGAGTGATGCCCATTCTCTATCATTTAACAAACCACGAGTTCAAAAGGGGAGAAAGAGTAACTACTATACAAACTTACAGACATTCTACTCTGTGGGTCAATCCAGGTGAAACGGAATTTAATAAACACTACTTTGAAAGTGAGCAAGTGAGCAAATTGTTAACACGTGAACAGTCAACTACTGAAGGCGAAGTGAAGTGTATTATTGCCATGCAGGTGCTCAGAACATGAAATCAGTCAGGGAGTATTTAGGAGTAGGACACGTCAATTTCAAGTCTTTGGCTAAAGGCACATCGAGCAACATGACAGTTAAAGGCTGTATCTGGCTACCATAAGAGTGAAAATTACTGATAAAACCATTGTTAATGTTGTTCAAAATCTAAACAGATGGCAACCATGCAGAACTTTATAAAGAAAAAGGAAGTTTATTCAATAATGAAAAAACCTGCTCAGTAGCGTGGGGCTTGATGACAATTTTAACGCAGTTGCAAATATTTTAAACACTGCTGTTTGTATTTATACACAAGTCAAGTTAAACTTTTGCAAAAATAACCGATTTAATAAATAAATAGATTTAAGAAGTTTTTATTCTTTTTATGTTTCTTTTATATTTTCTTTGTTTGTTATTTAAATGTGTGCAGAAGTGTGAGTAAAATTGTTTGTGTGATCATGTGTTTATCCTCTAAGATGTTTAGCCATGCTTTAAATAGCGATAAGATATACAGGTAAAAGCATTTGTCATAAGCACACACAGTCATATGCATACACACGTACACACAAAATTGTGCGTATTTTTGCTTATGTGTGTTTTTTTTTAAGAATTTATCGTCAGATAATACATGCTCATAGATAAGCTGTTACATGTAAGTAAATTGAAAGTTTGAGAAGAGGTTAAAACCAAATAAACTGTTATTTAGAAAATACTTAAATTAATGTTCTGAATCATTTAATAAGTTTTGTTAACAAATTACACTGTTTTTCTCTACATAAAAAAGTTAAGTGGAATGTAAATTTCTAATAAATGAAAGCATACATCAGTGTTCACAAAAATGCTGTTGAGAGTTCTTTCAATCATATTTCTTTTATCTTTACTTAATAAGTGTGTTACCAGGCAAGATAAGAATATAATCATTATTTTAAAAAAGTGTTTGCTTTATATTTATTTATTTTTAAAAATTGTTTTAATTGGATTCTTTAACACGCGAAAAATAAATAAAAAATAAATCCAAAATATTTTTGTCATTATTTTTTTTAATTTAAAATCAACGAAGCTTTTAGAAAGTGAAAAAGAGCCATTTTAACAATGAGTTTTTTATCTCTAAAATATGCTTTTGAAAATGATTTCAGGTGCATGGCCGCAGCGACTGCTATTGACAAAACTCATTGCGGATTTCCAATTTTGAGTCACCATTTCGAGCGTTGCTGTCCATATGCTAAGATTAACACGAACAATATTGGCCTTCAGGACGTCAATTATTGCTGTTTTATCAGCATAAACAAGTGACTTCACGACAGGACCATGGAAGCCACTTGAGAGGTCCACTTCTCGAAATCGGCTTATCGTCAAATTTTATTATCAACAAGTCTATGATTGGGGTCGTCGTATAGTGTGTAGCACCATCCATTTCCGCAGGATCGTTAAATTTTAATATTAACAAGTCGATAATTGATGTCGTCGTATAGTGTGTAGCATCGTCCATTTCGGCAGGATCAATATCAGCCATACACGCAAATAAAATTATTTAAATCTCCATCGACCGTAAGGCGAGCTCCTGCTTCATTTTTAAGAAATAAGTAACAATAATGCCACAAGCAAGAAAACCGTACCAGAAGGTACAATTTTTTTTTGTATGAAATGGAGTCCAAAGAGTTTTTTATGGAGAGTTTTTACACCATATACGAGTACAGTAATTTTAATTTTAAACAAACAGTTTAGCAAAAAAAGAGCCTCATAGCGATAAATTAAAAACTTGAAGTGATCACTGGTTTTTAAAATGCAACTAAAGATTTTTGTATGGCTGTTCAAGTGTCTATCTATTCATAATGATTTGCCATAGTATACTGATCATAAATGTCAAAAAGTTAGCGCAGTATGACAGTTCGCTTGACAGTGAATAAATTCAACCGGACTTAAAAAGCCACCATTAACTTAAATTCTGTCTTTAATTTTATTTTTAAAACTGGGCAAAAATGTTAAATTCATTTTGAAGTGCAATGTGGTAAAACTAGGTCGAATTGGTCATTCGCAATTATATGTGACTTTGGGTTTGTGATTTTGTGAAAATACAAGATTTTCATGATTGAAATTGCCTTGAGCGTTAAACGCTCTTTGTCATAATCAAGACTGTGGTCTGTGTTGCACCCTGACTGCGATGCTCTTCGCCTGGATCAATATCCAATCCTATATATATCATATCTCAAAATGTTGAACTCCGAAACAAAAAAAGTAGCACCATTATATTTTTATTTCTTAATTAAAAAATAAAGGATCTACGATATCAAGTAACAATGAATACAAAACTCCGCATTGGAACGATTGGTAACAACAGACCGTTTCAATATCATTCTGTAAACATAAGACATGACTACATTTCCTATAATTGTAAAAGTAGGTTCGCAGTCTTTCAGTCTCCGCTCAATGAAATTGAAGTTATTGCAACAGGAGGAAATTGATTTTAATTAATGGTTAAATTTCCAACTTTTTATCTCTGGGATTATCTTATTCTTTCTGATTTAAAGGCTTTGAGAAATGTATATATAAAAATAATAATAAATTCGTAGAAAATTTTATTATATAAATGTGTGGATCTTATTTTATCTACAGACCATAGAATATGATTGAATTGGCTATTTGGTATATTAGAAAACAATATGTTGTCCTAAAGATTATTTCATTTTTTAAATTGTACACGTTATACAATGAGCTAGATGACAAGTGATGTATTTTCAATCCTTTAATGATTTTCAAATTAAATTCTTATTTCCTGCCAAAAATTTATTTTCTCCCTAAGTTGAATTGATTTTTTCGAATATTTTTCATAATTATAATCCTGCTTTATAATTAGCCCTAAATCTGTCATTCAGCATTCGCCCGCTTAAGATCCTTAAAAACAATGGTCCAAGGATATTTATGAACAATGTACATTACTGCCTTGGCATATTAAATTTGCAGATTCCAATGGTCAAATTTAAGCTTGAATTCTTATGTTTTAGCTAAAAATTTTTGTATTTGTTTTTGACATTTTACACTTTCTGTCGCTAATTAATTTAAGCTTACTTACAAATTTTTTGTATTCTTTTTAGATTAATTGAACATAAAATGAAACACAAAAAGTCACAGACCAAAGAACCAATTGATTTTTTACTATAGTCCCATTTTACACATTAATAACTATAATCATTTACTTTAATTGTGCTTGATTCCTTTAAATATTATATTATTTAAAATAAAAAATGAAATACAAATTTTGTAAGCAAAACCTCAGAGTCTTATACTTAAAGCCAAATTGATTAAATGCGAACTCCATTAAATCAATAAGGCAAAAAGCCATAATAATCCCAAAAATTTTTAATACAAAAACACAGTAACCATTGAGTAAATATTTTTATTTTTTCTTTCATTTTTCTACATAAGGATTGCCATTGGAAACCATTCATATGCATTTGAAAGATTTAATGAAAAAATAAAAATTGTAAACAATTTTAATAAATAAGCAACGTGCACACACAAATACAATACAAATACAAATAGAATTCACTGATGAGCTATATATGAGCAGTAGCGAAATGGCCATATGGATATGCTTTCCCCGCAGTATTACATTTCATTTTTAGGTTTAGTTTAAAAAAATAAATATTTCATGAGAATATCATGAAATATTTATATTTGAAGGAATCAAGCACAATTAAAGTAAATTATTATAAAAAAGATTCCAAATAAGAAATTTTCTTATTATAAATAAATTTTTTAAAGTAAATAAAACAATTGTTTTCATTTGCATTTAATAGGTAATGAAAATTTGCTTTATTTAGTACCAATAATTTGGTGCTTTACCATCAATTAAGAAGTAATAAAACAATAACAAATGCATCACCCCTACCTAAAACATAAGCAAAGCATATATACCGTTTAACATCAAAAATAACACAAGCTGCAATAAAGATAGTAAAATAAAACAATAACAAATTCACAAGTAAACATCCCATACCTAAAACATAAGCAAAACAAATTTACCCTTTAACATTTTTTTGTTTATAACAAAAAATAACGCTTGACAACAAAAAAGGTTTTACTTAACAATTAGTAAGAGCGAACGCAGTAAAGAAAAGCTATACATATATTCCTCTCTGATTAAATATGTAAAGTGAAACAAAACTAACGTAACGCTTGTAGGATGCCGATGTTTTTAATCGAAACTACGTTTCCAAAAATTCAACCGTATATCATCCACATTTCCTTAAATCGATTATGAAATCATATTGAATTCATACTTTTAATATAAGTATCAACTTTAAATCCCACAATAAGTAAATCTTCAAATAAATAAATAAAATAAATCCAAATAAATTAATCCTTCCTTATATAAACATACACAGTAATATTAATATTAAACAACATATTGTTACGAAATTTTTTTGTAAAACTTAATAAAAGCCAAACGAACCACTGTTAATACCAAAAGGAGCTGCTCTTTTGGCTCAATGCGCAGATCAAAAGCGCCAAAAATAAAATTGAAGGCGCATGGCTCAAAGAGCAGAGCATGAAAAGAAGGAGCAAACGCAATGCGCATAAACGATTGGCTCTTTTTTTTCTGCTCTGCTCTTTTGCGCATAGCTTAAAAAGGAGCGAGCATAAAAAGAGTACGCAAAGAGCAGAAGAGCAAAAGAGCGAGCCAATCTGATAACTGGTACTTCCCAACTAGATTGCCAACTTAATGATTTTAACAATGAGTACCATTAGTACGGTAGTCTTTTTTTACATAAAGAACTAGTTCCATTACTACTTCCTTTTTTGGAAACTAATGTAATGTGTTTTGTAAGCGAGTAACAAAATATTGTAATCACAAAAGTAAGTCATTATATGGCAAGTACTTTTTAAGGTAATGTCTAATTTTTTGCTGGGTCAAAGAGCTATTTCCTTTTGCAACATTTATTCTGTCAGCAGATATACTAAGGCCATGCACTTCTAATACAGGGTGCACTTCAAATACAGGGTGCCCCATCAATGGTGCCCCATCGCATACAGCTAGGATTACAATGGAAATGCTGCGAGACCTCTTTCGACAACAAGTTATTTCAAGAAATAGTGATGATGATTGGCCTCCATGGTGTCCTGATTTTACTACTCCGGGCTTCTTTTTGTGGAGATATATCAAAAAGCGAGATTTATGCAAACAAACCAGAAACGCTTGAGTAACTCAAAATTAATATTCGTAGTGAAATTAATGAAATACTGCGTGATTTGTGAGGCGGACATTTATCTGATATTGTATTCCATACATATTTGCCGACATTAAGTAAAACATTAATCAATATAAGACTCATTCTCGTTCATTTAATCAAAAATATAAACAAAGAAAGAAGTATACCTTCCCGGTGGACACCATGTATTATATACCCCGTCTGCCACTTGTAGTTTTCTTTCATACAAATTTCGACTTTAAGTTCTTTAAAAGCGATAACGATCATGTACTACTGAGCTTATTTTTTCTCTAGTATAATTTCTAAATCTTTTCATATTTACTAATCCTAAAAAATTGTTATTACATTTTAATAGTTTTTATACTATTATTATTATAATAATTTTTGCTTAAATAGTTAGAAATATTTAATTAAAATAAGGTTTTTAATATAATGCTGTAAAACTAAATCTAATGAATATTAAGAAATCTCATATAAAAAAGTAAAAAGGGAAACTTCGTCCTTAATATAGGATATAAACATTTTGCACATCCATAATATTCATATTTTCATTTCATTTTTTCTAATTTAAAATATTGTTTATGGTGTTGTTTTTGCTTTTTTGCTCTAAATACTCATGTCCAGTGGGATAAAGTAATTCGTTTCGTTTTGTATGTAAAAGTGCACATATATTTTTTTGTCGTTTTTCAAGTGCTTGTTGTCCAGCCATTCGACTGCAAAATTCAAAAATAAAACGAATCGTATCGTATCGAAGTGAACTGAAATAAAAGGATGGTGTTGAAATGAAGAAACTTTAATGAGTTTTCTCGTTTGTAACCACAAAAACCACTAAACCGGAATAAAACATAAAGTTTATGCTTCACTCTTTTCTCCTCCCTCCCTTTTTCGTTCTTAAATTGTCTTATTTTTTGCATAAGTTTATTTTTCCTTTCGTTTATTTTTTGTTTTTGCTTACAAAAATATTGGAAACTTGCAACACATTTTATTTTAGTTGTCTTTTTTGTTTTTGTTTTTGGTTTTGTCTTCTCATATATCATTTCTTTAGGTGTAGGGTAAATTATTTTAAATATCGAAGTGTTTGACACTGGTTTTAGCATGAAAAAAGAATTAGAATCCTTTAATTTTTGTACGAATTTTATAAAATATTTTCCCAGTAAATTCTCTTAAGTTTATTTTTGTTCACTTCAATGTGCTGTTTCTGTATTACAAGCGAGCGACTCGTCTAAAAAATTTGTATAGGAACCACTCAAAAAATTGAGTGCTTTTCATACAAATTTTTTAGACGTGTCGCTCGCTTGTTATACAGAAACAGCACACAAGTGTTTTTAATTCGTTACGAAATATTTATTGAAACTTTAGAAACCCTACGAATAGTGTGTGGTTTTGGGAGAGATTCATATTTTAACATTTTCGAAGACAAGTGTTCATAATATATTTTTAAGCATCAACTCTGGACTAACTTATTATTAATTAATGGAATTTGGGGTATTTACTTATGGCAATAAGAGTTTTAAGCAAATTATTGCTTAAACTTTCATAACTTTCTCATTAAACAGTTATTAGCTTCTAAATGCCTCGCTACTGGGGCTTTTACATATCAATTCTAAAATCGGTGTCCTTGTGAACCTTAAAAGCATAGCTTTGGTCTTGCCAGCATCTGTACATTCATGCACCACTTAAGAACTCCATTTTAAAGTTATTGAAACTAAAATAAATAATACGAGTATTGAAACCTTCGATTGTTTGTTGTTACAGGGGTTTTTGTCAAATTTATTAAAGAAATTTACTATTGTAGCTTTCTACTGCAATAGGCAAAATTAAAAAGATTTTATGGGTTTTTCAAGTTTAAGATTCCTGGGTGGGTTTACGAATTTGTATGTAATTTATTTAATATTTTTTTTTTTCTTTTGAGAAAAATTGTTAGTCGAGCTACTTAACTTAAAGAAAAATTTTAATTTGGCTTAAGTTCAAATATACTTTATTTTTAACCGTTTTCAAAGAAGAAGAAGGTATCAATTCGACTGAATGTTGCTATTTTATATTTGTGCCTCCATTACTCAGTAATTTCTGGATGGATTTTGAAAACTTCGTTTTATGTTGAAACGAGATGCTCACAGATTGGTCTCGTTTTAAAAGCAGTTCATAATATAAAAATTAGTGGGAGTCTCCATACAACATAAAATTTTTACGTATATTGTGAACCATAAAGGGCGCCACTTTGAAATTAAAAAATACTGCGTATCACTATAGCTCCCAATAACAAAAAGTAATGCAAAAATAAGTCTAAAAATTGACGGGTGTATCTATAAGCGACGTAGGTTGATTTATGTGGTCTTATTTTTTGAACCGTCATGGACAAAGGTTTGCAAATTGAACAGAATCTCGATTGCTATGACCGATATAGAAACAAGTATTAATTTCAAAATTATAAGTTAAAGGGTGCTCCAACAGTTTCTGTAATTTGATGTATACTGCCAAACTTTTAAACAGTTGTAGATGGTTGGAGCTCTACTGCTAAGTCTGCTAAAGCAAGTAAAAGTTTGAACCGTGTTAGATAGAAAGATAGAATCTGTTTTGAAATCAATTAATCTCAAGTTGATTAGAATCAGTCCACATACAACCTAAAGATTTTATTGTTTGTTTTCTTTATTAGGCGTCCCATACTTTTGTTATTGATTTCATTTTTAGCAACGAATACAATTTATTTATATTTGCACAGTTTTTTTTCCTCTTATTACTGTAGATGCTGTTCCATATCATAATGATAGTTGTGAAGGAAGTATGATTGCTCTTTTTACTCCCTTCATCACAGGTATATCTTAGTTTGTCATTCCGTTTGTAATTTTTATATCCATTTCTTACCCCATACATTTTGTTTTTCTTATGCTAGCGAAATCGACTGAGTGATGTCCGTCTGTAAGTCTATTCCTCTGTCAAGGTACTAGAGGAGCTAGAGAAAATGTAAATACGGCAATCGATCAGACAGAGTTTTGAAAATTTTTCTATTAAAATTTATCAAGATCTGTCTATGTCCTTCGAGGCGACAAGCAAAACACTATGGCTGCCTCTACATTTTGTATTTTTTTGTTTTCAACTTTCGTTTCTGTTCCTGTAAAAGGTTGTATTTGATGATAAAAAATTAAAAAGGTTAGAAAATTTAATAGCCTTTACCTGTCACATCAACCTTTTATTTACTTTCCCGGGACAACAACCCTAAGCAAAACTTAAAATTCACAAGGGAAACAAGCTTTTTTTGAACAGAAAAATTTTGTGCCAGAAAATAATTTCTTACGCCGATTTATATTTAGACTATTTAATGGAAAATTTGCATATATGGTGAAGGGTACATAGATTCGGTATAGCCAAATAAGGCTATCTTACTTGTTCAAATTTTTAATTATTGAAATTAATTTCTTGTCGATCTGTTTAAGTCATAGCGAAATAATGAACCAGGTGGTGATAGTGGCGAATTCATTTATTTTTTGCCGTTGCTAGATATGTCAAACTCCAAAATTTCAAGCGTGAATTTTTTTTTTATATGAGGTTTGGAAATTCCTGCAACGGTGAAAATGTATAAATTCGCCACTGCCACCACCTGGTACATAATTTCGTCATGATTTAAGTATTATAACAACATAATATTCGATTTCAACGAAAAAGTTTTTGTTCTGGGTAAATGGAATATATTGTGATCTTTCGTTAATTATTTTTTGACTAAATTTTGGTTTGTATTTTTTTATATTTTTTATTTGGTTTTGTTGCGATGTTTAGATGATATTGTTACGTTTTTCGCTTTTAAAACAAACGTACGGATTCTTATGATTGCAAGTACCACTGTGGCTCACTTTCGCGTCGCATATTTACGAAACATGCGTTATGATTACAAACGCAGCCATCCACACTACACTACTTTATTACTCCGGCGAGACATGAACTTCTCGATGCCTTGTATAGTAACCTTAACCATCCATCCACAGACATCTCCACTTATCCTTTTATCCAAGCCAATCATGCCCTTTAATCCAATAGCCACAATTCACGTCTGCCATACACTGTTATTATGCTGTTAAACTTCCCTGCGCTAGCCGTTATCGTTCTTACTTTTTTTTTATTTTAAAGGGCTTCTTGACAATTATCTGTTACTCTTATGTTAAATTGGACGTCTCCACTAAACAATCCGCCATCACCTCGCACAACAATTGTCGTTTGCCTGTCGGGAGGTTTGTATTGCTGCTTCTTTATTTTTAATTGCTTCATAACAATTATTATTTTTCGTTGTACGCATGTCTGAACGCGGGATCGAACTCAAGACCTTCTGTTTTGCAGCACGCACCTCTACCAACGCAACCATTGTGGAAGTAGCTTTTATTCACCCCTCTCATACTGTTAACAACAACAGGGGTTGCCAGATCTTACTTTCGTAACAATATTTTATTTTCGATTAATATTTGATTTTAAGTAACATTTGTATTTAATGATGTGTTTTAGATTTTTTTAATTTCGATGCTTTGTGGCTTATAAGTAGAATTACGATTATTTTAGGGTTTTATTTGTCATAACATTTTAAGTTTTTTATTTAAAAATTTTCTTGGTGAAATTCAGAATGATATCTTTGTTCGAAGTGCATAAAAAGTAAAATAAAAAATAGTATTAAAAATGTATTTGTATATCAGTTTAAATTCGAGGTAGTTTTATAATTTATATTTTCTCCTTTTTTAATTTTTTTGAAAAATAGTATGCAAGTTAATGTCTAATAAAATTTGTTAGCCAAGTAAAAGGACATACAAAGTCATACCAAAGATTTTAGTGCAAAAGCCCAACCAATCAAGTGTAAAACATTGCAAAAACAGGCTGGTTACAAATTAGAAAGCATGAAACAATAATGATAGAAACTTTAAGAACAAAAAGAAAATAACAAAAAATTAAGAACAAGTTTGGTGAAAAACTTTCAACTCGTTAAGTGTAGTCAAGTTATTTTAACTTTTGAAAAATTTCCCCAGCCTTTATGAGCTCCTTTATTTTGCTGAGTCAAAGTTAAAAGCTTGGTCATGTTTTATTTTTTTAACTTTAATTTTTTTATTTAGTTAACAAGTGGCAAGAAAGGCATTTTGGCTGAAAACATAAATTAATTATAAAATGAAAACATGTCTAACATTTTGACATGATCTTTCTACAAAAAAACAGCAATAACAATTTTAACTTGTTTTTAGTTCATGTCTTTTTGTGTTTTGTGTGTTGTTAGGATAAATGTGTCCTTTAGCTCTCATATTAATAACTTTAGAAAGATAAACATTCTAGGATGTACGTTGTTGTATTTATTTCCGCTGCTATTGCTCAGCTTTGTTAATTTTTTTTTGGAAGCAATTAGTTAAATTTAAAAATTATAAAAATATATAACAGATCTGCGTAATCGTTTAAGATTTAATGTTTAATTAGTCAGTATTGTCTTACTCTTTATTCTCAAAAGGCCCTTCTATTTCTGTGTAGGAAATATCCGAATCAAGTTCTTTTCTTAACAAAAATCATATAACAGTAACATAACAAAAGAAACGCTGCTGGCGATACGATGTGAGTCGATTGAAAGGAATCGAATTTCACAGACATTCACTTTGCTCTAGTGTATGCAGTGAAAATTTGTACAGTATTATATTTTAAATTTTAGCTGCTTTTATGGTTGAATATTCAAGTAATTAAATTTCTTAATTTATTTTTTCTATTTCTTAGTTTATGGTGTTTCTTCCTGTGTGGCTCTGGCTTTTTTTGTACTCAGGCGATCTCCGGTTAGACTTGAAATACTCGATGTAATTTCTGTTTATTATACCTGCGCCTTTAACTAGCACATTAATCCGACATCTGGTTCCAATCAGGTACTTTAAACGAACTCTCTTACGACTGCCACATACTATTGTTATGCTGTTTTTCTTCCAACCAGGCGCCTTAATCATTTCATTTCAACGTATCTGCCTCGGCTACACATATATTATTTTCCGTTTTCTAATCAAGGTTCCCAGATTTTTTCAATTCGTATCCCCAATTAGATAAATTTTATCCCCA
This sequence comes from Gymnosoma rotundatum, assembly GCA_916610165.2. Taxonomy (NCBI): domain Eukaryota; kingdom Metazoa; phylum Arthropoda; class Insecta; order Diptera; family Tachinidae; genus Gymnosoma; species Gymnosoma rotundatum. Next base: position 80,515,398 of record OU744340.1, read on the forward strand.
CAATTTTCAAAATAGTAATTTCAACTATCCCCAAAAATCCCCACTACAAATAATTCTATTTATTTTTAAATTCAAAATAAGTATTACAATTGCCCTATTCACAAGCCCCCTAGTAAGTGCTAAGTGCTAACAAAATACAACGGTGCTAGCTGTGTTGTTGGTAATTTTCATGCAAACATGCGATACAACACTTAGTACTTTTTTTCATATGTTTTTCAAACGTTGTATAGTGCCTTATTTTTAATGTGATTTTTGTTTTATGTTTAAATGTTTTATGTTTAAATGAATTATTATTTTTGTGTTCATGTGTGAATTATATTAAATTAAATTGAATTAAAAGATATTTTTATTAGTTTTATTTATTTAATTTATTGATTTGACTGATTTATTAGAAAGTGGAATAAGTCATTTCTGTTGTATATAGTAGGAGTGGGTATATTGGAAACATATCTTAAGGTTTGTTCTCTGCCACCTTGTTCTAAATTATATTTAATAATAATGTTATGAAGAATGCAGCAAGCCATTATCCAATCATTGCATCTTTTCTTATTTTGTGCTGATAGCATTTTAAACTTAAGTTCTTTTAAGCTTCCAAATTTTTCCTTCAGTAATATAACTTACTTGAGTCAACCATTAATATATCGAAACTATATTTTTCACACAAAAAATTTATTAATTTACTTTTTTCTTTACTTTTTTAATTTCAGCTTTTCTGAAGATGGAACAAGAGTGTCACAACCAATTGTATTATTTTTAGAATGTGTATTAATTCTCAATAAAGATTCGAGGAGCTCATTTTGCATTATATTTCTTATTTTGGTTTTCATTAAGTTCATTGCTGAAAAAAGGCGAATCCATTTTTTAAATTTACGGAGAGATCTGTCATTTTTTGTTACCATACGTACGTAGCAAAAAAGTAAAATTATTTAATACCAGTAAAATTACAATAACCAAAAACATAATTTTCAAAAAATTCCTAAAAACCCTTTTCAAGTCCCCAAAGCGCAAAATATATCCCCAAAGAATTCCCCAATCGACTAACTCAAATTTTCATTCCCATTTGAAAAATTAAATCTCCGATTTGGGAATAAATCTCCTAATCTCCTTTAAACAACAACAATAAATATGTTTCTTGTCATTTAAGTACAGAGTGTCCGCCGTGAAGGTAAACATTACCGTTGGCAGTTCATATATGACAGTCGTGAAGTAGACACTTGGCAAATTTATTATGGAAAAATATTCGATAAACCAACGTGTCGTTAAAACATTTTATCAAAATCAATCATCGACGATGAGAAAGTTAACTGAAATTTTTGGAAGAAACAACGTGTCAACAAAACGCACTGTTTATTATATAGTGACTGATTTCGAAGAAAGAGGGTCTGTGGATAACAGGCCCAAGCACGTACTGAAAGTTCGATTGAAATTATTACTGCTGCCCAAGAAAGTGTTCAAAACAATCCATAAACCTTAATACGGCGCCATGCTCAGGAGCTTGGTCTTCACAGAACAACTTTGACCACAATTTTGCACAATGATTTGCATTTGTTTCCTCTTAAGCCTCAGTTGACACAAGAGCTTCTTCGACAAGACTATTTATGCCGCCAATAGGATGTTACAGCTTGCCCATGACAACTCCGATTCTCATGATAAAATCAGAATGAATGAAGAGACACATTTTCATTTGGATGGATATATGAATAAACAGAATAGTCATTTTTGGGCAAAGGAAAACCCTCAAATTATTCATCAGTCACCTATGCATCCATTAAAAATGAAAGTCTGGTGTTCAATTCGGTCAGGAGGAGTCATTGGATCTTACTCCTTTGATAATGAAAACAACGTAACGGTAACTGTGAATAGGGAGCGATATCGTGATATGATGGAAAACTTTTTAGCGCAACAACTGCATGCTTTGGGCCTTATTAACATGTGGTTTCAACAAGACGGTGCCATATCGCATGCAGCCAGGATTACAATTGAATTGCAGGCGGACACCCTTAAAAAAATTATTTAGCTTACTAAAATTTTATGTGTACAGCATAAGTAACGAGCATAATTGAAAAGATTTAAAGTCTTATTTTTTGTATTTTCACTTTTTTCACTGAACGGATAGAAAACAAAGTTTTCTGAATGAGAGATCCTTTGTAGTGAATATTTATACTGAATATTCCACCCAGCGCAATATTCCTGCGCGAGTTCCCCAGGGCTCGGTGTTATTACCGTTTTGTACTCAATATATACATCGGATTTTGAAATACTCAAAGATCAATCAGTTGCACTATACGCAGACGACACTGCCATCATAACAACAGGTAAAGTTTCAAACGCTATAGTCAAAAGAATGAAAAAAGGTCTTTTATATGCTCAAAAATATTTAACAAATGGAAAATCTAAATAAATGAAAACAAAACTCAAACAATAATATTTCCCTTCAATAAATCACCGAAAAGAATACTCTCAATACCACTATCTGTGGAAGGAGTTGAAATTCCTCTGCTTGATACAATTAAATATCTTGGAATTGAATTAGATAAAAAAACTGACTTTCAGACATCATGTTCTAAGAACCTGTGAAAAGGCAATTAAATGTAAAAGAGCCCTTTTCCCATTATTAAATCGAATATCAACTTTGAATTATAAAAACAAAATCTTACTGCACGAGGGCTGCTCTATATATTTCTGGCCTAATAGTAAAAATGCGAATATTTATAATCAAAAATGGTTTTATTGTTTTTCAAAGTATTCTCCAGCATGATTTATACACTTTTGCATGCGCTCAAACCAGTTGTCGAAGCACTTTTTCCACTCCGATTGAGACACCTCTAAAACATGGTTTCTGAACACTTCAACAGCTTCTTCTGGCGACAAAAATCGTTGACCACGCATTTTTTTTCTTGATACGCGGAACAGGAAGAAGTCATTAGGTGCCAAGTCAGGGCTGTACGGCGGATGACCCATTAATTCGACGTTTTGGCCGGTCAAAAACGCTCTGGTTTGAGCCGATGTGTGAGAGCTCGCATTGTCATGGAGAACAATGATTCGCCTTCTTTTGTTGGTTTTTCTAATTTATCCGATGACTTCAGGCAAACAAATTGTAGTGTGCCACTCAGAAGTGACCGTCCTACGTTGCTCAAGCGGAACAGTCGCCACATGACCAGTTTTGCCAAAGAAACAAGCGACTTTTTGCTTCGAAGTGCTTCTTCCACGAACAACTTTCGTTGGATTTTGCTCGTCTTTGAAGATCCACACGGCCTATTGTTGTTTCGTTTCGGGCTCATACGTATAGATCCATGATTCGCCATCTGTAACGATCTTATAAACGTCTTTTGAAGCACCGCAATCGTATTTTTGCAACATTTCTTTGCACCAATCGACAGGAGTCTTTTTGAGCGACTTTCATATTGTGAGGGATCCAACGAGAACAAACCTTTTTTACGGCCAGGTGTTCATGCAGTATCGAATGTATGCTGGTGGAAGAAATGTCCAAGGATGTCTCTATCTCTCGGTATGTCGCATGTCGATCTTGCGTTATGAGTTCACGCACGGCATCAATGTTCTCTGGCACAACAGCCGTTTTTGGACGACCTTCACGGAATTCTTCTTTGAGCGAGTTTCGGCCACGATTAAATTTATTATACCAATTTTTCAGAGTGCTATAGGATGGTGCTTCATCGCCATACAAAGATTTAAGTTCATCAATGCACTCTTGTCGTGATAATCCACGTCGAAAATGATGGCACAAAATGATGGTGCCTGGCAGCACTCAGTGTTGCCAGGCCAGAAATATATATAGCAGCCCTCGTATAAAATGTGCATGCGGCCCATTATAACATATGTGTGTCAAATTTGGCCAAATAGATGTGCCAAGACCTATTTAAAGAAGTTGCAAATAATCCAGAATAAAAATTTCAAAATCATTTTTAATTTACCCAGAAGATACTCAACAAGAAGACTGCATCAAAATTTTCAAAAATAGTTGCTTAAATCAGTAATATTCCATTTAACACAAAGATTTGAAGTTTGAAATAGAGGTTTAAATTATGATACAACAAGGAATTTGTAATATTAATTTGTTTTTCTTCAACTTCATCAATGAAGCTGATAGAAGGATTAATTTAGAATTTCTTTAAATCTTTACTAGGTTTTTCCCTATCTTTTTTTCCTAACACTGCGTTAATGTAAATACTAAATTTAAGATATTTTTACACAATAAATTAAGTTCATATTTGTTGCAATACTTAATTAAGTAAGATCTCGAAAAACGTAATTATTGTAAACATTTTAAATATTTTAAATGTATTAATGATAGCTATAATAAAAAAAAAGTTCTGGCAAGGATAAAACCAAATTATTATTAATATTAATGCTCATTTGTAGTCATGTTCTGATAATGTATCGTGGTACCAAAATTTTGGTTGTATTTTCTAACTATTTATGGTGACTATAATTTGTTCAGCGAACCCGATGTGACACGATATAAAAATCGAACAATTTGATTATTTTAATAAACTTCAAACATGCTTTGATAATTTCATATTTCCATACCGTGTGCAGATGGAATTTAAGTTTTTTAATTTTTGGTTTTAATTTTTCTATATCCTGCTAGATCAGCAGCCATCTGACCTGAGCCAAGTAAACGAGTAACCATGTTTACAGATTTTAAGCTACTCAGTCACCGGCATTGATTTCGTGTCAATGCACACTGGTAATTATTATTGACGAATGTTTATGAACCAATTTTTTTTTTAACCATTAACATTATCTAGTGTTTCATTGCTTCTTTTTTTTAGAAAAGCGCATTATAATTAAAGTTTCAATAGGTGATGTGTGATGTCTAGAGAATATTTTCCTTCCTAAATTGCAATATAAAACACATTTGCCTGTACAAAGCAATTAATCGGTCGTTCGCTTATAAAAACAAGAGAGAAAAACAGAAGAGAAATTCGAAATAGAGACGCAGCAAAAAGTGTTATTTGGCACACAGCTGCACCAACACAAATTTATCAAAAAGTTTTGCTGTATTGTGGTTAAAATCATCATCAACCTTCTGACTTTCATTATCGACCATCTAATTCATCGGTGTCATAATCATCATACTTGTCATCATCATAATCATCATCTGTATGGGAGAACATCAATGAAAACTGCACCTTGTGTCGTATATAAAGTAACTGAAATGTTGACGGTCCAAAAATTGACTGCTAAATGTCGCGAATGTATGAGTGTGTCGTAAAAAAGTTGAATTAAGTTTATGTATCTAATTTTAGTCAATATTTTTCTATTTTTTCAGTTATTTGCTTAAGGTTGTTGTTATTTTTACGATTTTGCCGTTTACAGTTAAAATTTTCAGAGATTTTTTTTGTGTTCTTGTTGACTTTAAAAGTGAAATTTAACAAAAAAAAAAAAGGTTTAATGTACTTAGCTGTTGTTGTTTTATGACAAGTTGACTTAGCTGTTGTTGTTATGTGCATATGTACAGATTACAGAATAATCATTTGTATTGTCATACAATGTTTTTAAACAGGAAGAAATGTGTAGCAACAGGAAACGCGGTAAAGGGCAAAAGTCACATTAATGTTTTGGTCAAGTTTGCCATTAGCGAAATTTTTAAATAAAAAAAGCGCAAACTAAATTTTTATAGTTTTATGTGGAGTTTTTTCTTAAACTGTTTTTATTAAAATCGATTAATAATGATGATGATGATGAGAAATGCATGTATTTGATAAAACTTTTAAACACATCTGCTTTCTATGAAAAATGTTTTATTAATTTACCAAAAGTTTCAAATGTTAGTGGTTGAACGCCACCAACATAAAAACTAAAATACATTAAAAAGTTATTAAATTTATATGCTGCATTATTTTATTTTATTTAAGCTTTAGTTTTTTAACAACCATTGCAAAAATCTTTCTTCGCTGCCTTTAGAATTCTGCTTGATATTTCGCTAAAGTTTATTTTGTTTTTTAATTAAAATTATATTTTCTTCAAAAACCATTAACAAGAATAATTCTAATTAAGCAACGTTTATAGACAAAATTATAATTTGTTTCAAAGTAAAAAGAGGAAATTTAGTTTTAGTCGATCAGGAGATTAGAAAGAAAACAGAAAAATTTACAGCCGTATGTATAACAAAAACTTAGAATGAGTTTGGCATGAGTGAAGAAATTGATAAGGCTCCCAGTGTGTTTTGCATAGTTCCAGGCAACTTAAAATCATTGTTGATTGTTGCCGTGACACCTGACTATATTTTGTGACTATTTACTGTGTCAAATTATGTGGAGAGCCTGACAGAGACCCTGTTTAAAGTCTTCACTTATGCTAACCTCCTGCTAAGTTTCTGTTATGCATACGGCAGTTAGACATCAGCAGAATTTAATGCAGCATTTTTCAGCATCCTTGTATATGCATTTGTGTACATTGTAAACATCATCTATTAATTTAATTTTGTAAATAAGAATACGGGGAGTAACTATAACCAATCAATTTTTATTTGATTAGACGAAGTCCACACACAATCCAACGCATTTCTTCACTGTTCTCTTTGTAATTCGTCTTGTATATTTGTACATTTTCGCTATGGTCACGAAAATAAATAAATAAATTTTAACTTATAATTTCATAAAAATTTTAAAAAAAGGTAAAAAGGGCTTGAAAATGTGAAAAATAACAAAAAATTTTAAATTTTAGTAAAAGAAATTCATCTATAAGTAAGATAAGGACATGACATTAGCATTGAAAAATTATTACGTACATATGGCCACCGCAGCTGTATTTGGACACCCAATTTTGGGTAATTTTTTCGACTATTGCGAGTTGTATGTCATCAGCAACATAAACAATGTTGGACCCGGGGTAAATTTTTGCTGGTTTATTAGCATAAACCTGGTACCTTCACGTGTCCCAAAAGGAAATAATCGAGAGCTATCAACTGGAGCTATCTATTGAAGATACCAGCGTCAAAAATGCAAGAAGTCGTTTATACGAAACCCAAATTAGTAGACTTGAGTAGTTCATAAACGAACTAGTTGAATTGAACTATTCCTTTGCTTGAACAAAATGAACTATTTCAAACTTGTAATAGATTTTCAACAATTATAATATATTGACAGAATTCAAGTATATAGTTAAAAATCTAATTATGGCTTAACGTGTGAGTTGTGAGCCAGATTGACAAAAGGTATAATTGGGAGTATTTTACATTTTATATAAGTACATGTATATGAGAAGAAGCAAATTTACAATGTTAAAATAATATTTGGAGAACTAATTGGTTATTTTATCTTGTAGACTAAACTAAACATCATACTCATCTATAATAAGCCGTCAATATTTTAGCTCTACTTCAATGTATTTGTACAGGGAGTATAAATTGGTGCCGTTTAATATATCGATAACTTCCTTTATAGTTAGGAAGCTTTTTCTAAGGTATTGTTTTCTAATATCTTTATATATAAGGCAAACGCCAATAAAATGGTGTGTATCTTCAATTTGGTTTAGGTTGCATACTGTGCATAATAGTGTTGTGTTGTTACTAAAAGCCCTGCCGATCCAGTATAGTAAACCACCCCTTGCTTTAATAAGCAAGGAAGTAGTACGTGACGAAAGATTTGAAGCAAGTGTTGGCATAACATCATAATTAAGCTTGGGGTACAAGTCGTGATGTTAGGAATCTAAAGCCTTTAATTTGTTTTCTTTCGTGCTCCTTCCTTTTCAGCAGATTAATTATTGTTTTCCACTGAGTACAAAGAGGCCAATTTATAGGAGGTGTAAACTGCAATTTCTGAGATAGTTCAGACCATTCATTAGCCCAAAAAATGTTGTTTGTTATAAAAGCTTCAGCTAATATTCTTGGTAGTCGTAGAAACGTATATAGAGTCAAGTCAAGTTTCAATATACAACATGTAGTTGCGGTTGGTAAGTAGAGAATTTTTTAATAAAGAGCCTGAGAAGGTTTTCTACAATATTGTGTTTCTTATAACCCCAGACTTGTGCTCCATAAAACATTATCGATCGTGACGCCGCATAAAATATTTCAATTTTAAACTATGCTTTTTGTTTGAACTACTGTTCAAAAAAAGCATAGTTCACTATTTCTGCTATTCCTGATATAAAGAAAATAATGTGTTAGAAATTAAATGAATATAAATTTTATTATTGTATCACTTAATCAATGTGTTGCTTGTAAAATAGATACAATAGATTTCGCTTCAGCCCTTGTTAGTCAAATAGAATGTTACTAAAACAGAAGCTATAATAGTAATTAGTTTTTTTTAGATTAAAAAAAAAAAATCTGCAAAAGAGCAACTAAACTCAACGAGCCTTGAACAAAAATGACATATTAAGCTAACAATTGAACTAGTTCACTTTTAAACTTTGAGCTAAAATGAGCGGGCACTAAAGCAAACTAAATGATGATTTACCATTAATGTCAAAAAGTGAGTGGAGTATATCAGGTTGTTTGACAGTTTACACTTTCGCAAGTTCTTAAAAAGACATATTATTTTCTCGATAAAACTTCATTATCAGAGTAGCGAAGCTTTGCAAGTATTATTCTTGCGTTTAAACGTAAACATTGCCCAAAGGCATTTGATAGTGCGTTGGCGCCAAAAAGTATTTTACGGTAATAGTTATTTATTTTAAAATATCAGATACAATACAGCATGAATATTCTCGTATTCTTATTTACAAAGTTAGTTGGTTAAATAGATCATGTTTATAAAAATACACAACTAAGGTAGATAGATGCGAAGAATGCTGATGAAGGTCGTAGCGGTCCAGAAAGTGCAGCATTTCATTCTGCTAGCGTCTAATTTTTCTTGTTTTCTTTGGAAAACGTCCGCATACATTTGTAAAATAAATTTTTTTCCTAAAAAAAGATTTATAGAAATTAAAACTAAATGAACTTAAGCCAAAATAATTTCTATTCATTTATAATATTCAAAGTTCAAATAATATTTTAATAAAAATTAAATTGGAAGTTATTTTGTTTATTTTCACATAATTTTTCTTTTATATTTCATAATACCTACTTTTTTTCTCCGAATTTTTTTCACTTTCCTCAGTCAATCAGAAGGGGAAAAATTTATAAGGAAAAAAGGGGAAAGTGAAAAAACTCGCACGGAATTTTTGTTTATAATTGGGCTGATAATTTATTTCTTGTTATCATAATAGGATCGTTCCCGTACTAAACTTTTTAATTGTGTGGGATCCCAATGTTACCGCAAAATGTTCCCGTAATACAAGTTTGGATAAATGAGAGATCTTTTGAGAGAATACAGTTTCTTACAGTAAAGTGTGTAAACTGCAAAACAGTCAGCTGATTGTTTGTTTACTATGAACTACTGCATGTATATTTTGTTTGACATCTTGTTTTGGGATAAAAGTTTGGTATTTTGTGCTCCCGTACTTTTGAGCATTTTTGTCTTTAATTAAGAATAATTTGTGTTTACTTTCATTTTACGGCAACACAGCTTATATAACAACTGTCACTTTGAACTAAAACAAAAACAAAAAGAGGGGGGTTTTTTTTGAAACACAGAATAGAAAACCTTGGCGATTGTCACTAATGTTTTCGATCGATAATACAACTGTCCTGTCCATGAAATCTTTTGAATTGAGTAGTAAAAATATTAAATGTTTTTTTTTGCGTTCAAATACACAGCATTGTGAATCAAATTTAATGTCAATTATTTAAAAAAATTCTTTTATATAATTTTTTATTCCGATTTAATAATTAAATCACCGATATTGTTTATTTAAGGTAAAGCACGTCTGGATGGCCATTTCGCTACCGCTTACTTAGCTCTTCAGGAAACTTCTCACAAAAATTTCAAATAAACTAAAGATTTTTGTCGAAACAATAAAGTAAAGACACAAATCTAAGTTTAAGCAAAAACAACAATAACCAACAATTATAATGTCATTTTGCCCTTTAAGGGTTTTTATTTTCTTTTTATATTTCAGATTTGTGTCTTAGTTGCAATATCAAATATCAGCTTCTTTAACCTTATGCATTCAACTCTTAAACAGCAGCTTGTGTTATATTATATTATGATATTAGTACTCAATTTCCAAATTGCTCAACTGAAACCAAAAGAGTTCACGTGTACTTACACATCTTATATTACTATGTAGGTATATCGGCTAAAAGTACAGATGACTAAAGTATTTTCGTAGCTTTAAGTGACAATTATATTATGTGGAATTGTCTGAAAGCAAAATAAGCTGAAATTAAATTTCATAATATATTTTTTTAATTGCTAATCAAAATTTATTTAAAAAAAATTAGAATTAGATGTAGAAACTATTTTGTACTTTTGTAGAAGATATTTTTCCTTTTTTTTGGTAATTCTTCCTTTCCACTTTATTGGCTTCAATTCTCGTTTTTTCAAGAGTGAAAAAGAAGTATTCATTTCATCGTACTTAATATTATATAATTTTCTAGTCACTGAGTTAATGTTTTTTTTTGTTCGTCTTCAAATACAGCAAAAATTCATTATTCTACTACAATGAATATTCTAACTCCTAATACTAACACTATCACTTCAAAAGCACACAAAACTCAATTAATTTGTTGGCTTTTTTCTTTTTCCTTTAGAAGCAAGTTTTGTTAAAAATATTATTTGTTTATCTGGGTTGTATGTTCTTTTGCTAAAAATGAAATTTTACGTAACAAAATGGCCACTAAATTACAATCTTTATTCATAAAATACTGCATGTTCAAGCAAACTCACACAAACACATTTTTTGTGGTTCATTTTTAGAAATTGGTGGCAGGTTCATTTGTAAAAACTATTTCAGAATGCAGCTTAAAGACTGCAGTTAAAACTAAATAAAATTTAAATTGAAGTTTAAATCATTGGAAGAATTGCGTGGATCTTGCATTGAAAAAAAGTGCAGCTCTAATTGAAAACAAAATGTTTAAGACATGAGAATTTTGTTGTTGATTACAAAAAATCAAAAGTACTTTGTAAACCATCAGGTAAATCAAAACCACAATTTCCAATATACCAATACATAATAATCGCATTTGGAAAGAGTTGTCATCTTTTTAAAACACATATTAATAAAGGCTTAATTTATCAATAACAGTTTTTATTTTTTCGATATGAGACTGACAAAATTAGTTGTCAAGAGAAGACTGGTCTTGTTTTTACTTTCAAAAATGTGTAATTTTAAAGACAAATGCTGAGTTTTTAGAGCACGCAGGGAAAACACATAATTGTAGTATGATCAACAAAGGAACGTTATGTTCTCAGCAACAACATATTGTTTTTTGTCTTGAAAAAATAATAATTGTTTTAAAAATATTTGTAACGACTAAGACAACGTGATCGGGCATATGGAATGCAAAACGATTAAATTTAGTAGTATAATTTGTTAAAATTTTCATCTAAGCCAAAGCTTCTTTACTCCTTAAATTTTTTAAGTATATATAACTTTAAATTATTATTACTAACCATAATATGATAAGTTTGTTCATGTGAAATCAAGGTATGACTGAAAATCAATCAAATAACGTTTTATACTAATAAAATTTGTTTTCTCACTGTCTTCACTAACAATTAAAGCAATTCTTAAAAAAATAACCGAATTCAAAACAGAGTTTAGCATCTGTACTTAACGATTTAAGAGTTTCGCTACATACATCAAAATACTTTAACTATTTGGACAGCGAATTCAAATTTATTACTTGTGCTTATAGTGGAGTCAGCTCTTTTTTAATTTCAATCGTCTGTCTATAATTTTTTAAAAGTAAAGTATGGCCAACTTAAATGAACTATTGGGGCACCCTTTAATTTTTAATATCTACACTTGTTACAATAACGATCATAGTAATCGATATTCTACCCAATTTTCAAGCGTTTGTCTATAACGGTTTAAAAATGGGACCATATACTTCAATTTGAGTAAGCTGTGGGCACACCCTTTATTGTTTACATTTATTTTGCATTTTTTAAATTGGCGCATTTTACGGTTCATAATAATGGTAAAAGACATGACATCAGTTCAGAAATGAGTTCTGCGGCACGAATATAAAAGAGCAACATTTATCCACTTTCTTTTTTCAAGTCGGTTAAAAATGAAAAAATTGTATAGACTACAATAAAATAAAAGTTTTATATAGAATTAAAATTTCACCAAATTTGAATTCTTTCACAATAAATTTCACAAATAAAATACAAGGCAAATCAATTATAAGTTGGTAGCAATACGAATTCGTTAATTTTCGCCGTTAGCCCGAATATACGGAGTTTGGCAGTTAGGCTACCGGCGAAAATTAATGAATTCGCCATCGCTGCAACCTTATAATTGATTCGCCTTGAATAAAATGTAGTTAGTTAGTTAGGAGTGGCAGTCTCTCGCGACGAAGCTCACTTGAGCACAATCGAATGGTCCGTTGTGATACCACAAGGAAGGCGGCGTGACTCCCCTTACCATGAAGATTCCCGGATAAACTTCGCTATGTCCCCTATAGAGTGAGATGATAGCTCCGTAAGAGTTCCAAAGAAAGGAGAGCCCAGAATTCTTAGTCTTCTTCGAGCCAGGGATGGGCAAAGGCACAGGAGCTACAGTACGGACTCTTCCTCATCCTCCGAGCTACAACTGTGACAGAAATCATTAAAGGGCAGACCGAGGCTTTCAGCATGCCTGCCGATTAGACAGTGACCAGTAAGTACCGAGACCGTGATACTTATGGATTTCCTGTCCGGTCTGAGCAGCTGCCTGGTCCGCTTGTGGTCCAGTGTAGTCCACAGTTATCAGGAGACACAACAGGAACTTTCCACTACCTATAATTTGCGAGCCGAATTGAGGTAGTGGTTCTTTATGGCCATTTTCACCGTTGCCAGAGGAATTCCTGTGACCAGAGACCCAAAACAGGTAATCTGTGATCGCTCCGATAGTGTGTTTAGTAATGTGCGTCAAGTCAGGACTAGCTTAGATGTACTGTATGCACCAGCAAGCGCCCTGATTGCCGCCTGACTGTTCGAAAATATCCGAATGGCAAGGCCAGAAAGATCGTCTCTAAGCGCTATTTCGGATGTTTTCAGAATGGCCATTACCTCGGCTTGAAAGACGCTGCAGTAGCCAGGAAGTCTAAGGGATATTCTTCGTCCAAGGTTATTGGAGAAGATTCCGCAACCGACTCTGTTGTCCAGTTTTGAGCCATCGGCGTAGATGTCAACAGTATTACTCACAACTACTTCGTTACAGACCCATTTCTCCCTACCCGGAATATGGATCTGAAAGCCTTGGTCCAGAGCAGGAGTAGACGAGATGTAGTCCACCATTGATGGCAGGGGCACATCCCGAACGATAATCTTAGAGTGCTATATGTCCAGCCTAAGGCAGCGTGCGAGGGCATTAAGTCTGGCTGCACAGGCCTGTTGCAATACCAGGAGTTTGATGGGTATCCAGTGGAGAAGGGCATACAGAGTCTTTGTCGAAGTAGTTCGTAGAGCCCCAGTAATCAAAATGGCGGCTGTTCTCCTGGCTTTATCAAGAGGCTTTTGGTTGACCGTTTTCTCGAGAGCGGGCCACAAAAAAACAGTACCCTAGAGAATATTCGGCTTGATAACTGCCTTATAGAGGCAGGAGATGATCCGAGGCGAAGGCCCCATCTTGGTCCTAGAGATTTCTAGCAGAGATAGAGCGCACAGGTCGTCTTCCGAGCTCTTTCGGCAATGTTTGCCTTCCATTGAAGTTTGGGGCAAGTATCACCCCAAGGTATTTCACACTTTTACTTACACTGAGCACAATGCCGTTCAGCCTAGGTGCAGTAAAAATCGGGATCTTGTATCTCCGTGTGAAGAGCATAACCTCCGTTTTGCCGGGGTTAACATCAAGACCAAAATCACAGCATCAGCGAGACAGAACATTGAGTGAATAGTTCACCCGTTCTGTGAGTGTTGTCAGATATTTTCCAGAGACTGCGATAGCAATGTCATCAGCATAAGCTATCACCCTATTACCCGTTTGGTCCAGTCCAGTCCAGTGTTGACTGCCAGATTCCGGGCGAGGGGAGACAATACGCCACCTTGTGAAGTGCCTCTTTTCACAACCCTTTCAACATGATTATTTTTCAAAGTGGACGTGATTATACGTTTCTTTAGTAGTTGCGCAATGAATCCCACCAGATTTGCATCAAGATCAAGATCAAAGAGGTCCTTTATGACGGCATTGGGGCAGACGTTATTAAAAGCTCCTTCTAGGTCGAGAAACACTGCAAGCGTAAATTCCTTATTTAAAAGGGACTTATCAACATCGGATATTAACACGGGCAGTGCTGTTTCCACAAATTTCTCTTTCGTGTAGGCGTGCTGCGAGCTAGACATAAGCTCGGGATTTATGGAGTTTCTGATCTGAAGATCAAGAATCCTTTCCAGCGTTTTAAGTAAGAAGGAGGACAGGCTTATGGGCCTGTAGTCTTTGGGTCTAATATGAGATGTCTTTCACGCTTTAGGGATGAAAACAACTCGGGCTACACGCCAACTTATCGGCATGTAAGTATTTTCCAGGCAAGCATTGTAGATTCGCATTAGCCATGGTTTTATGAAGTCCATGCCATGTTGTAAGTCCTCTGAAATGATATTGTCAATTCCAGGAGACTAAAAGTAATCAAACGACATGATGGCCCACTCTATGTGAGCATTGGTCACCCGGAAAGTGTTTGGACGAACCGACGCGGAATTCACAGTCCCCATCGCTTCGTCAATCCCTTCACTACCAGGGAAGTGAGCATCGCGCAGCGTCTCCAAGGTATCGATTACAGAGTCCGTCCATTGACCGTCCGGCTTCTGAATACTCTCATTAACTCTCGGGGACGTGCTAAGAATCCTGCGTAGCCTTCTGGTTTCGGACGAGCTTTCTATGTTACCACAGAAAGTTTTCCACGAGGCTCTTTTGGATCTTCGTATGGCATACTTAAACTCCCTTTGTATATCCTTATAGGGCAGCCAGTTTCTATATTTTTGGCCCTAATAAAGAGTTTTCTACATTCCCTACGTTACTCCGCAATCTCTGTGTTCCACCAAGGGGATTTCGGTTTACCCCTTGGCTTCGGTGGATTGCAGGACGCTTTCGCTGCAGTGCAGATCTACAAGGTCAAGAATTCAACCGCCCGATCAATATCGCAGTGGTCATTAATCTCGAAGGGAGCTGGCCTTAGGCCAAGCTCTAAAATGGACCGAAATGTATTCCAGTCCGTTTGTTTCCTATTTATGTAGGAGTGGGACACTCCGAAACCTACTAATTCCAGATGTAAGTTATAAGTTAAATACCTATGGTTCGAAAAGGAGCACTCTTGAGAGACACTCCAATTTCTGACAATATCAGACCATCCACCACCTGTCAGGGTAACGTCGAGGACCTCCCTTCTACTCGAAGTGACGAAGATAGGCTCGCTTCCCCTATTGACAATACTTAAGTCATTTGACGGTCATTAGCCTCTGCAACCAGAAGCTTCAGCAGGTCATGTGGTGGTGAATCTCCCTGATCGTGGGCTATATAACATCCTTCGAGCCCGTCTCTACTGCTACGGCTAAATAAAATATAACAATTTGAGAAAGTACTGAAGTTTAAAAAAAAAAATAAAACAATAGTTATCAGTAAGAACGCAAAATTTTATAAAAAATATCGAATATTCACTAAAAATTAAAAGCTGGCCAACAGCTCAAAGTTATACAAAAGTGATCTTGAAATTGCAATTATTCTAACAGTATTTTTTAAGTATTTTTCTTAAATATTGTTGATTCCGTTGGTCAAAATTTAGTTTTGGTTGATGTTATTTTGGTATTTACTTTTTTCATAAATCCCCGAAAGCACAATTGTGTTCTTACTAAAATTGGCAACCCTGTCTCTCTATTCAAATAAAAAAATACGTTTGCTTTGGTCTAAATAAAGATATAAACGGCTACATTCCTATGAATGTACATAATGCTGGCAAACTCACCAACAATAATATCTTTGAACTGAAATGAGCAGGAGGTGTTAAAGTGTTGAGGCGTCAAGCGCTGTACGGTTTTACACTCCCTTTTCAGTGTTTGAAAAACCGTTTGCATTTTGAAGGACAAATGACCAAGGGGAAAAAAATTGAACTTTGTATGCTCTACTACTTTTTACTCACTTACATACACACATACAATTACGTATGCATTCATTTGTGCACCAGTGGCAATATCAGTTGTTGAATCAAACAGAAGTTGAAGTGAACGTTATACAATTGCTGTTTTTGGTTAAATGTGGTTTTATTATTTAGGCCTTTTTAGATTATAAACTAAAACACTCATACACACACATACTCGTTCCACTCGTATTAAACCGGATAACCTATTGCACTTTATGAACAAACAACATTCGAAACATGGAATGAAGGTAAAATATGAGGGCATCATCATAAACTCATCATCATGTTTTTCATATACATATTTTTGTTTGCAAATATATTTTGCACTGTAAACATGTCTGGCTGCCTTTCAACGCGACTGACTTTCCATGTAGGCCGAATGGATATGCGAAAATTTTGACCGCATAAAACAGTTCAAATACCACAAAGTTCGAATGTGGTCAAAATTGCAAATGTGAGTATTGTTGGTTTGTTTCAGTTGCAGCTGGAGTGTGCACTTTTTTATTGCTGTTGTTGTTATTGTAGCTGTAGCTTCTGCTGCTGATATTAATATTAGAAAATCAAAAAATACTAAAATAACAGAAACAAAAAAACATGAACATTTCTATTTCCTTTTTTGTTGGGTTTATTTAAAAAGCAAATATAAAATTGAATATTATAAAATAAAGAAAAAGAAACATAACCGTACATACTTTTACAAATAGCTTTTATAATGGTGAAAAACATTTGAAAGCACTTGAAGTGCTTGCAAACATTCACACAATGCCCTCCACTTTTAGACAATGTAATGGTATGTGTTTGCTAAAATTTTCCTGGAAATAATTTTGCTGTTGTTGTTTTTTTTTTAAATTTTAAATTTTTTCTATTGCCCTACAAAAATCATCAAAGGAAAGTCTCTGTATTGATACAGTGGGTCGATTGAGGCACACACAGATAAAGAGATTAGATGTCGCACAGAGGAGTATTTGACCCAAAAAGCTGGCCAAAAAGGCAAAAAATATTTTTATGAAATCCTAAGAATAAATTACGTAGATCGATAGAGAACAAAATTCTACATCATATCGTGCATTTTAAAGGTTGTAAGTTAAGATTTGTAGTTGTGGGACACTGTTAAAGTCAGGAAAGTGGAGAAAATTGTATGCGTTTTTATTGAATTTTTTCGATTTCAAGATATTTATATGATGTTTTTTTGTGGCTAAACGAATAGAGGTATTAAATTGATTTTTTTTTCTGAAAGATTTCATCAGGAGCTATTTTCAATATTTAAAAAGAAAAAATTTTCTCGAATATTTATTTTTAAGATTTTAATTATAAAAAAAAACTATGTATTTAAATATAAAAATTCTTATCAAAAACAAAAAAGGAAAAGCTTTTTGAAAGTGAAGGTAGCTGTTGTACAAATAATGTTATATACCACAATAAAATATGAGATCTTTAATTTAAGAAAAAAGTTTGCGCAAGTTTGCGCCATTATTTTTGGAGATTTTTTGAAAATTTTACCTTTTTCTATTTTTGCTCATAAGGCAATTTTTCTTATACTTTATTGTCGTCATAAACTTCTGTGTTTTTCGAATTATTGCTGTAAAATATTATTTAATCACTTTTAGCAACTACCAACATGATGGATTACCTGCCCTTAAAAAAGGAATTTCTTTGAATTCAGTTTTTACTTTATAAATTCAAATTTAGTAACTGTAAGTTAACCCACGCATACACACCTATTAAACTGTTTTTGTTTACCTGCGGTCTATATAACACTTTATCGTCTTCAGTATACTTTATTTCTTCTGTAAATATAGTTAGATATAAACATACCTAATTTAAAAGGGTAACAAATCAAAATTACATTTAAAAACGGTGCAGGTATATAAAAAATGCACCCAAGTATCAGGTTATTAACTAAGTAACGAAAAAATGCACATATATGGCTTATTACGCAAAATTCTCATTATAAGAGTTTTGCAACTTTAAGAGATAACATGGAAAACATTTACACAAGATTTGAGTTATTCCAAATAGTACAGGAATCTAATGCTAGAATCATTGACGAGAAGTTGCAGTTTTTAGCTAGTAAATTGTGTGCGATTTCAGAATGCAAAGGAGATGGCGATATACAAGCAGTGTGTTGTAAATTTCAAAGTTGTTTGGGGTTTAGCACAACGAAAAGAGGACCGATTTTTAAGCACGTATGCTAAATGGCTGGAAGGAACTGTGACAATGCCAGTATTTGGCAGTTCATCTTCAGGGCGACCAAAAAAAAAAAGAATTTAATGAAGCAAGTGAAAGAACAAAACGAAGAAAAACGCAAGAAATTCGTCAGCAATTAACAACAGAGGAAATCAAATTTGCTGCATCAATGAGCCAGAGAGCAGCGGGGCATAGTGATGCGGCTAATTTAATAATGGATATAACACGATCTCCAAGAAAGCAAAAATTTTCAAGCGATTGTTAACAACTTCCGAGGTCAACTTTCAGCGGAGGGTGCTTTAGCACTGTTTATAAATGCTGATCTCACGAAAAACCAATGTGATTATTATACAATGCCAATATCACATGTATATCCATGCTACTCATTGCTAAAAAATGAGTTTAGCGGAAGTGAAGCTGCAATCTCTCCTCGACCACACAGCAACACACTTATGTAATACCTTGATGATGTATTACAGCAGTTGGATTATAAAGAACTTCAGTTTCTGGAAAAGTTTTTAAGCAGTGACCCTTTTTTAAGCTGCAATTCACAAAAAACACGAAAGATGAAAAACCTTTTTTATCAGATACTATTCAACGACTACTTCCTGATACAGATGATGATGCCCATGATGAAATCCGTAAGACATTATCATAATTTTGAATTTTTAAATTAGTTTAATTCTTTCATGTGATGAGTATTTAATAATATAAAAGAAATATTAGAAGTAAACATGTTTTTGCTTATTTAGTTGTTTATTCCTTATAGAAAGCCAAGCTGCGAGACCATTGTCAAAAATATCTCTAACCCAATAATAATCTGACACTACCTTTTTTTTTTATCAAACTAAAGCTAAAACTATCAAAAAAGTTAAACTTTTATAACAAAAACCACGCTTAATAATTTTGGCCAGCTTTTTGGGTCAAATACTCCTCTGTGTGTCGGTTGAAAAATGTTTATTTAATAGGAAAAGCATAAATTTGCTTGTTGTTATTTTAAAACAATTTTTATTGTTCTCTTATATATTTGGAAAACTTGGGTGTAATCAATAAGAGATTCTGGCAGTGCTAAAACAAAAACGGTGGTTCGTTTGAGGGATCGGTCTTTTTAGCTCATTTGTGAAAGACAATAGTTCAATTTGAACGTACTTTACTGAACAAAAGGAGTAGTTTAAGTTGCTGGCTCAATCCGTTCCGAGAAGTCCTCACTTAAATGACCGGATCAATCCATTTAGTTAAGTGATTCGTTTAATTTAACCCGTTCGTTCACGAACGATAAGTCTCTACCAAAATGTGACTTAAAAATTACTTATGTATATTTTAGAAGTAAAAGCAAATGTTTGAACTAGCATTGTATTTTAATTTTAATTTTCAAATAAAGAAAAGATTATAACACAAAAGAAATCATTCTTCTCCCTCAATAGAGTTTTTTGTATTGCCACAATTCTATAAAAAAAATTTTAAACAAATATGAAATGGAATAGAAAAGAATAGACACAACTTCACTGTTAATCAGTGTTGCGGTAAGAAGATATTTGAGGTTATAAATCTAAGAAAGTAACTCTCTGTTTAAGGGAAAA
This sequence comes from Gymnosoma rotundatum, assembly GCA_916610165.2. NCBI lineage: Eukaryota > Metazoa > Arthropoda > Insecta > Diptera > Tachinidae > Gymnosoma > Gymnosoma rotundatum. The sequence continues at coordinate 80,535,294 of OU744340.1, forward strand.
TTATCGCTTTTAATACATAGGCAAATGTTCTTGCGTCTATTAGTTCTCAGCATAAAATTTAATAAAATTTTTAATTGAATCAATTATATTATTAATAAAAATATAGAAATCTTTTAATTCAATATTTATTTGGATCAATTATTTATATATTTAAAAAATAAGAAACCCAGTCTCTAATTAAATAAATAATAAAATCAATTATATATATATAGTAAAATTTCAATTAGTTTAATAATTATTTGACCCTTTTTTTTAATAAATTATTTTCTATTTAATTAAGCTTTGGGTCCTTATATTTTTTATTAATATTTTATTTCAAATAAAATATTAATAAAAAATATAAGGACCCAAAGCTTAATTAAATAGAAAATAATTTAGTAAAATTTCAATCTGAAAACGAATAAAACTATGAATAACCTTTGTTCGTTTTCTATACAACGATCGAAATTAACATAAATATTTCACTACATTTCGTTCCTTATCGGGTGCTCCCAAAACGTGGAAAAAAGTTATATCTAAGTTTGTCATTCCGTTTGTAATTTCTACAATATCCATCTCCGACCCCATAATTTAAACTCGTATATATTCTGACTTCTTATACACAGCGAAGTCCATTGAGCGATGTCCATTTGTCCGTCTGTGTTAGTATTAAAATAAGTTTGCCTCTGCAAAAAAAATTTGTAAAAAATTAATATGTCATTTAATTAGATATAGTGTCGTAAGAGCTGCTATTGGAAATCAACATGATCGGTCCATGTCCTTTAAGGCAGCAGGCAAAACACCACGGCTTCTTCTAAATTTTTCATGTCATTTGGATCAATAAAGTAACTACAATCAAAGAAATAAATATATAGGGCGATAAAGACTTAAAAATTAAGAAAAACATCTAGTAAAAAGTTGGCTACGGCCCATATTTTGCGATTAAAAAAAATATATATAAATATGGGTATCGTTTTAAAGATTTTGAAGAGATTTTTAAGGAAATACTAAAGATTTAATAAATAAAGAGATTTTTAAGGAAATACTAAAATTTTTTTAAAATGTTTAACCCATTAAGAGCCAGTGGCATATTTATGTAAAATAATAAACATGTTACCACCAATTTTTTTTTTATTTTTTAATTCTCTGTAACTTCACTAAACTAGATTTACATAGATGGTGAAGGGTATATGAGATTCGGTATATCAGGCTATACCACTCTTACTTGTTCAAGTTAGTTTCACGAAAAATTTCATAGTGTAAATTGATTTTAATTGTTACTTGTTTTGTATGTTTTTTACCATTATTTTATTATTTTTTGCACATTGTACATTTTTGTGATTTCTATGTGAATAGAGCCTTTATTTACGAACCTAGATTTATGCATATATCACTGTGATTCTCTGTTTGTATTAGAAAAATACTATATGACCATTTTCTGAAATTGGCAGTTAAATAAACTTGTTTGCCTTTATATATTAGATACGACTAACATATGCAATGCACTCTATAAATTCGTAGAATATTTTTTGTAAGTTTATTTTTCCTTTACAATTTTTGTTTAAATTCTTCACAAAAAATTGGTATGTGTTTGTGGTTGGCTGTGTTTGATTGTGTATGAAGCCAGGAAAAAGGAACAGAAGAAGCAAAAAAAAAATAATTTTTATAAAATTGAAGTATATTTGACTAAAACTTGAAAAAATATTTTCACAGTTAACTTAATAATGTTTTGTGTTGAAATTGTAGGAAGTTGCTGCTGTTGTTGTACTTAAAAATATTAAATGTGTGTCTGTTGAAAGCGTAACTGAGTATGTATGTGTATAATAGACTTCCAGCATAATAAAATATTTATTTTGGTCTTTTGGCTGTTGTATGTTGTACGTACGAATAATATGATATAAAAATGTATGAATTAATAAGTGCCAGTAAATGAACATAAAACCAACATACAATATATTTACAAATTTCTCCCGTAGCCATACTTCGTTTACTTAATTTCCACACTAAATATACAAAAACATAAGTATCTTTGCAAAATGAAAAGTTATCATTTAATTAACACAGTTTTAACAGAATAAATTTAAAATTTCATTATCACTTAAGTGAAAGCTTACAATTGTTTTGACCCCAGTCAGAGTGTTATAGACAAAAGTTGTTTTATAGTTATTCATATTTAATATATTGCATATTTTTCATAGGGATAATTGCTTGTACATTCATGATTGTAGATTTATTTTTCACTTCAAATTTAATTTTTCTATTTAAATAAAAATTCTGTTCCTTTTTATTGTATTAAACACTATATTTCAAGTATTTCATATTTCAAATATGTATTTAATCACGTTCTGTGTTCTTTTAGTTTGCTTGTTTGATTATGATTCTCACTAGGTCAACTAAATGTCTAATATAAATCTCAATTCAATAATGAAATTATCAAGCGATGATCCTGCAAACTTTCTCACTTTTAAGAAATTCTTGAATTGAGTTTGAAAATCAATTCCAATTTCTGTTTGATCTTAAACCCTGTACCACAGGTGGAAAAAGGGTGTATCTAAGATTGTCATTCCGTTTGTAATAATATTGACTATATCCATTTTCGACCCCATTAAGTACATATATTGAGCGATGTCCTTCTGTCCATCCGTGTTCATGTTGAAATTAGCTTTGCCATGAGATAAGCTAGAGATAATTTAAGTACGCCAATTGATCAGACATAGTTTCAAAAATTTTGCTATTGAAAATCAGCAAGCTCTGTCCACGTCCTTGGAGGCAGCGGACAAAACATCACGCCTGCCTCTGTTTTTTCATTTCCTTTGGAACAAATCGAGTTTAGTTGAGTAACTCTATTCATAAAAAATAAATATACAGGACGGTCGAAAGTTAAAATATAAGAAAAAAAAAAATAAAAGTCAAAATACTGTGGCTTGTGCATATTTTTATATTATGGACTTCTGAATTTTTTATAGAAAAGTACAATTGTGCAACATTATTTTTAAAAGTTAAATATGGGTATCATTTAAAAGTTTTGCAGAGATCTTTCAGGAAAAATACTAAAAAAGCCTAACCCATTAAGAGCCCATGACTAGCGTTACCACTAAATTATGGGAAAATTTTTTTGTCATTCTTAAACACTGATAAGGAAATATAAGACTCTAATCAATATAGAAGTTAAGATATCACGTTTATTTTATTATATATCGTCATACGTAATGAAACGTGCCAAAAAAGATTAAACCAATACTTTCAAAGAATATTGGTTACGCTTTGTTGGTCAAATATTCGACTAACCTGCGCGCACCATAAGTTTGGACAACAACCCTAATAAAATTTTACAATACTCGAAAAAAAAACATTTTGAACAGAAGAACTTTGTTGTGCATTTTAATTAGAAAGTAAGAAAAGTTTAGTTAAATTTAGATTGATTTTTCTAACTGTGAAAATCAATGAATCAATGTCTCTTAAAATTCTTGCGAAAAAAAACGATTGCTCACACAGATCTTACCTGCCTGTCTATAACGATTCAAAGGTATGACCTCATACATCACATTACATTAACACACTCTTTAATTTATCACTTTTAATATTAATAATTGTTACTATAACGGTTGTAGCAATCAGCATTCTGTCCAATTTGCAAGTGTTTGTCTCTACGGTTTAAAAGATAGGCCCATATAACTCAATCTACATCAATTAAGGGAACACTATTTAATATATAAAATTTAATACATATACTATTGGTACACCCATTAATTTCCAAAATAAAATTTTTATACTTGTTGTTATAGCGAAGTTAGCAATCCAGTTTCGTTGTAAGTTTCAAGCGTCCTACTACAACTGTTTAAAAGTATGGCCATATACATAAAATTGTATATAAACTATTGGGACGCCCTTTAATTTATAATTTTAAAAATCAATACTTGTCACTGTAATATTAATAGCAATCGATATTTTTCCAATTTGCAAGCGTTTGTCTCTAATGGTTCAAAAATTAATAAAGGTCAATTTATGTTACCTACAGGGACACCCTTTAATTTTTAGATTTATTTTTGTTTTACTTTTACTATTGAGAGCGTACAACTAGACGCAGTTTTTTAACTTAAAATGGTTACCTTACGGATAATAATACAAGTAAAAGATACGTATGTTGCATCGGTGCATCATTTAATTTTTGTAGTTATGAAAAAAAAAATAATTTTTATTAAATTAGTATTTGAACTGTGAATATTATAAAATGAATTGAAATTATTTTGGCTTATGTTCATTTTATTTTTAATTTCTAAAAATCTTTTTATAAAGAATTTTTTTTTTTTATTTTACAAATGTATGCGGTCGTTTTGCAAAGAAAAGAAGCTTTATATTTTAAACATCATCTATTTAACCAACTAACTTTGTAAATAAGAATACGATATATATTCATTTCAATATTAATTTGGTTAGACGAAATTTGCACACAAACCAACGTATTTCTTCACTGTTCTCTCTGTACTCCGTCTTGTGCATTCGTTTTTGCTTTTGTTCCAATCATCGATTGAACACGAATGCAAATTTTGTTTTCTTTGGAAGGCGTGCTCATATATTTGTAAAATAAAAAACATTTTCTTTTTAAAAAGATTTTTAAAAATTAATAATAAAATTAACTTAAGCCAAAATAATTTCAATTCATAAAGAAAAAAATTTCAAAATCGGTTCAGAAATGACTGAGTTATAGAGGCAAAATTATATTAAAAAAGCAACAATGAATTAATAAAAATGAATTTTATTGAGCTAATTGCAGGTTAAAAATAGCATCTTCTGAATCTGAAAAATACGAAGATTACTATCTAGCCTACTTTTTATTTGATCCGAGCCATATGACCTCGGTACAATAATGGAGATAATTTTTGTATACAGACTTAAGCTCATTGTCGCGTCAGTTCATATTAAAAATAAAATTTTTGCAATGACAGACTGAAAGGAGAATATTAAAAGAAAAGATTTTTGCTCTTGGTCAGTTCTAATAAATTGGTCTATACAAAATTTGATTAACTTAATAATTAATATTTACTTTGCGTAAAAATTGCCCATATTAATTGCGAGGAAAATTTTCGCCTTTTAAGCGAATACTAGCTGGTAATTTCAGTCATTTTTTAAAATTCCATATTATTAATGCCAAAATATTTTATTTACATCAGAAGTAAAATAAATAAATAGCAGACTTTTCAGGGAGTAAAAACAAACTTTGGAGTGAGTCTTTCAACAAGCGCTAGGACACATTCTAAATGTATTCGAAAGATTTAAAGTAAAATAGTTTATAAATAAAAAAATTAATGGCTGAAAATTGAGCCGATTATATTTGTACACTCAAAATATTATGTAGGTAAATTTAAATGAAAAATCAGTTTTAACAACTACTTTGTTATTTAAAAAACGGTCCACTTACATTTCGTTTAAATTAAATGTAATTTTCAATTGTTTTCGAATGTTGATTTTATAACTAACAGAATATGTAAAAATAAATAATTTTTCTTTTATTCCAACGCACGAAAATTAAACTATCATAACAGTAAAAAGTACTGTTTTTTCATTTATTTTAACTAACAATATTTAACCTACCAAAACATTAATAATAACTGTTTCTGTATTTAAATTAATTTATGAAATTTAACCTACTAAAACAGTAAAATTAACTGCTTTTTTCTTTTATTTCAACTCTTTAAAAGTAACCTACCAAAACAATAAAAACTACAGCTTTCTTATTTATTTTAAAAATCAAAAGGTTTAAATTTAGTTAATGATTATTTATTTTATTTTGATACACAAATTCTTCTTATTTTTTATTTGCTTAATATTTTTTTTCTTCCTTAAAAGCCAAATGATTTCAGGATTGTTCTATGCCTAAAAAAATAATATACTTTTAAAAAATTGTTTGTATTTTTGCAACAAATAATAAAAGTACATATCGCTCATTTAGAAATAGAACGCCTAAACGCAAAAAATCACTTCAAGATAATCACAGTTGGAGTTTTTAACTTGTAAAATGATTCAGAAATAAAGAATAAATTTAATAAAACTTTCATCAAATTTATATTGAAGAGGATGTTTTGTACAAACAAAGTGAAATGTTTGAATTAATTGTTGTAAAAATACATCCACTACTGTGTCATAAACTAAAATGTATCGTTATTTATAAAAAGAAAAACCGAGTTTCTTTTTATTTGTAAAAGGTCGATACATTTTAAAAAGATCGCCTGTTCAAATGTATACACAGTCACAAAAGGAAATATGAATATGATGATGTTTCAAAAAGCGGTATGATCTTCACGTTATAAAAAAATTTATTTTTTTGGGTTATAACGTTGTATTACTAAATGAGCGATATATTTGTAATTAAAAAATTTAAATAACATACCTTTGTTTGGGACCAATCAATGGACCCAAGTGGGCTGTGGCAACACGGCCGCCTGCCTAAAGACTACAGAATTTAGAAGAGAATACCTGTAAAAAGGGAACATTATTTTTTAACACATAATGCAAATTTTAAATACTATGTAAAAAACTTACCAAATTTGTTTGATGTTTTTCTTCCATAAATTATTTTGTTCTAAATATATTTTTTATAACTGACATATTTTCCAACAGTTCATTTTTTATTTTATATTTTAAAGCTATTGTAAAATAGTACTTTTCTACTGACGAACTTTTTTTTTAATTAAGTATTTCATTTTTACTGAAACAAGGTAAAAATTAGTTGATTATTTTGACTGCACTGAAAATCAGTATTTTTTCGTCATTTGTTTTTCTAACAACAGACAAAAAAAGTTAAATAAAAATGTTCTTTCTAAAACAACCACATTTTCATTTATTTTTAACTTTACTGAAAACTTCCTAAATAAACGTCAAACAGTTAATGTTACAATTTTTTGAGTGTATTAAAATTGCTACTAAATAAAGTATATAAATTGAATTGTGAGAAAATTTTTACATAGAAAAAAGGTTGATGCAGTTTAAGGTTTTATTGATTTTCAGATAGATTTAAATTTAATTAATTTTTTATTCAATCTAATTTTTAGTTTCTAAACTGTGTTTTTCCATTTTGTTTAAATATATAATTGATATAATTAATTTTTCAAATAGAAAGTTTTGTGTTTGTTTGTCGAGTAACTATATAAAATTGATAAAATTAAGTATTAAATTAAAAAAAAACTTTTATTTATAGCTTTTCTTGTGTAATGAATATACTATTACATATATTATTACTATCATAGTTTTTGCTTTATTATTTTATTTTCAATTTTTAGACACACGCTTTAGAGCTCCACTTATCTCAAAGTAAAAATTAATGAGTCAAAATTGACATATTCCAACGAATTCATTAAGTCTTAGCCAAGACAGCGGTGGCGGTTAAGCAATAATACTTGTCTCTCTAAATTAAATTTAATACCACCAAAATTATAAAAAGCACTACAAATAATATATGCGAATAATTTAATTTTAAAACATGTTGCGTTGTTGATTGAAATAACAACTCTATTCTATTGGAAAATGCACATGGCTTTCAAATATTCAGAGAAAAAATCCCTTCAATATAAACAGAGAGCTAAATTAAAATTGACCTTAAAATTAATCAAAACATTGAGGTGAATTTCTTTAAAGAGCAAATTTCATCCTGCGCTTGCGTTCATTTTATATCAATTTAAGAAAACGATTGGATGGTCGTGAAATTTAAACGAAATAGAAAAAACATCATACGATAAACGAACATTTTATGATGCGATATAAAAAGCCAGGATAACAAATGTTTAGTTATAAAACGGTTTGCCTAATGTAAGGACGTTGTGTTACGAAAAATTAAATCACAGCTACAAAATAAACAAAATCAAATCTATAAAGAAAACCTAAAAAGTGTACAATTAAATAATATTTTTATAAATAATAACTGAAATTAAAACCAAAAAGAAAATAAGGGAAAAAAATAAAAGAAATTACAACAAATAATTAAGTGGAATTGTTCTCAATATAAATACAAAAATATGTTCAATAAAAATTAATGAATGTATTAAATATAATGAAAATGTTTATTACGGCCATTAAGACCCCTCGTACAATACAAGTAAAAAAAGCGCGCGCATTTTTTGGCCACAATATTAATTTTATTGAAAATTGTTATGGATTGTCGGTTTGGACAATTTATGCCACCGTTACCAAATTCATTATTGGCTTTAATTTGTTTTCATAAATTTAATGACTAATTTCCATAATGTGTTTGTATATATTTGTGTGGAATGTGGCTGTTTTATTTGATTTCTGATAAAATTTTTAACAGAAGAAAAAAAGCGAAACATTTTTAATAGTGTGCGGGTTGTTAAGCAAATGTTTAGCCGGATACCGGATATGAATTCAAATTACAAAGTGTGTTAAGCTTTAGTAAATACAATTAAACACTAACGGACAAATACACTTTCATTAACAGTTGTATTGTATCGCGCGTAGATTTGTCAGAGAGTGCAAGTGCAGAATTGAAAACTAACGACTGCATTGTTTGCTGCATGTTGGGTTTTTAATTTAAGTCTTTTTTGTCCGCGCCATTTGATCGTCTACTAAAAAAAGTGTTTACTAATTGATGTTAAAACAACAACAATTACAACAGACCTGCTAAGGTGTTTATGCACATAACGGCCGTGTTTTTAGTCTTGGGTTCATTGTGTGTTCGCATTTTTATTCGTGCTGGTACTTAGAGCCAGTATTAAAGTCACTACCGCTTTTAGTTCATGTTTACAGTAGTATTACTTTTTTTTGTTTCGGCGCATTGTAAGTTCTCATCGCTAGATAGTGGCAAAGCAAATATTTCCTGTTTATGCAGCATAAACTACACATACGATGGCTGTTTGTTTTTGATGTTTTTTTGTGGTGTTTTCCTGGGGTGTATGTTAGAGGTATGTATGTGCATTTTAATTTTTATGTTTATTTAATTTATCACTATGGGTCAAAACGCAGACAAATAATACTGTTTTTTTTAGTTTAAATTGAAAAGGTTTCTTTTTCCAGAACTTGTCATATAGAATATGAGCTGAGATTTAACGTATAAAGCACGCCTTCTTTTATGTTTCTCCAAACTTTTTAGCGTGATTATAACCCAAATTAACTGAGCTCATCAGGGAACCTTTAAAAACACTTAAAGTGAACTAATACTGTCTTTACATATAAAAAAATAAAGCCATAATATAAGTAATGACGAGAAGAAACTTTGTAAACGTAAGCATATATGTTACCTTACGCACTTATTTATCTGTAGGACCGATACCAAAAAGTTTGGAAAAAAAAAATCTAAAACCGCAGCTTAATAGCCCATAGTCTTGTCTACATTTTTTCTTCAATTTTTTTTCCCAGATCAACTTTTGTCCAATAAAAAAAATTTAATTTTCACAAAAGTCACTCAGCCAATAGTCATAAGCGACTTCATTTTTCTTCATATTTTATATGAAAGGCTTCTATCAAACTAAGTTTAAGTATCATTAAAATGTGCACTTGTACCCCTTGTGTTCTATAGCCTTCATATATGAGTTCTGCTTAAAATTAACTACAAAACTTAAAACAATATTCTGATAACTTTTCAATTATTTAGATTGTTGGATAAAAATTTTTATGCACAAGGAATCTTAAATTTAATGTAAAAATTAACAAAAAAAAAAAAAAAAAATAAATAAATAAATAAAATTGTGGCTGTATATTTCTTGGTCCATATAAGTTTATTAAGTGAAGAACCTTTCCTTAATAGTTCTTTTTTTAATTGCTGAAATTACGGAGTAAGAGGCTAAACGAAGCCGCATGTGGCCTTTCAGCTCCTACACTACACAGTTTAGTGTTTTTTTTTTGCGCTGAAAACATCAATTTTCACTGTTCTGTTTTGATTTTATGTGCAAGGAAACTCCCTTTTGCACTTTTACCATTTAAGAAAATGATGACCTCGTCACATCGCGATAATCGGATTGTATCATATATTTTTCGATTTATTGTGCTACAGCCTCGATGTACTTTTTCCCGATTTTCTTAGCTCCCAAAAAAAGGAATTCGAAAGGTATCAAAATAGGGACATTTATTGCGTAGATTACACAATTTCGCTAAGGTTGTCTCATTTCCACTGAACCATTGCAAATTTTGAGACCCATTGATTTATATTTCGTGGCGAAAACTAATAGCGTTTTCTTTTCTAACCAAAATGTTGCATATGTTTAACACTTTTTACACATTTGTGTTCTTTTCTGAAAAATGTTCGATAGTGTAAATTAAAAGTATGTTCTTTTGAAAATATGTTGCACGAAAAAGTGTAAGATATGTTACATATTTTACCCTCAATTTTGTGTAAGGGTAAGTATGCTACACTTTTTTTTTTTAGTAGTTCTTACTTTTGATATCTGATGTTTGCTTTTGTTGCTAAGCCTAGTGTTATATTGCTTTATGTTTGAAACGCTAATTAAACATTACTGACGTAAAGGAAGTTAGAAAATTCAATAACAGTTTTTGTTCTATTGTGGCTATAAAATGTGTAGCAAATTTTCGGGGCTTAGGAAACATGCAAAACATTTTATGTGATTGCTTGGTAACATTTATTTTCAGAAAAGAAAACGGCATAAGTTATGCTCTGAACACATTCGCCACAGCAAGATACACGAACACACGACAGCAAATGACGCTAGCAACATTTGTCGCCTTGTACGCAGCTACATAATTATTTTGAAGGCAGCAGCTACATAATAAAAATACGAATTAACTGTATTTCAGTGATGTTATTTAAGCGATTTTTAAAGAAGCAGCTCCGATTTATAATTAAAAAAATGTTTTAACTATTTTTTAAGAGGCTATTTAAAGAGTAGAATAATTCGTTTGGATTGTCTTTAAGATTAAAAATATATTGAAGTATTTCTCAGAAGCATTAATAAGTACAGTACTGTGTGTCACGTAGTTTCTTGTCCACTAAAATAAAGAATACTAAAAACAACAGTTTTTGATATCTATATCCCATATGACAATTTTAATTAATAAATTCAACCAGCAAGTACTAATAACAGAAGTAAATTTTTAACTAAATGTTGTTCACACAGAAAAGGAATTTTAGTTTTATGTACATCTTAATAAATTCCTTAGAAATTTTTACAATTATTCTTCGTACACTTTCGCCATGACAATTGTAGTATTTTTAATTCGTCGGTGTGGCATTTCTAGTTTTTTTTTTAAATTCAAATTTCGAAAAATATGTTTTATGCAATTATTGAAAAGTATGTAAAAAGTGTTAAAATTTTTCTATATACAAAACGAAAATGTGCTGACAACTGTTTAAGTACAATTATACCGGTAAAATTGTGTGATTTTACATTGGTTTTTCTATTTATCTACGAAAATAAAAATCCATGTTTGAACCAAGGTTCTAAAGGATCTCCTCACAAAATTATACTCAAATCTATCCAGCAGCACTTACGTGAGACAGATAAGAATTCAATAAATAGGTATTTTGTATTCCAAATCAATTATTGTCTTTACCAGAAACACTATTTTCCTTAAATATTTCATGTACTGAAATTATCCTGTTACAGTTTTATTATAGATTTACACTTATATCTTTAAATAAATAATTTTTATTTTATATTTTAATTGTTCTTTTCGTTTTTCATAATAAGAGATTTTAAGCACTTAATATTTTATATGTCTTATAGTACTGACATCACTAAACTGTTTATTGTCGCCAATAAAAATAGAAATTAGTTTAATTTGACTGCAGCGGCGAATTCAGCCCAGACAACAACCTGCTGCCGTGTTGCCTTGCTGTCAATAAATTAATCATTCTCATATAAACACGTGCATTCTAATTCTGACATTTTGCAGTCGGTAGCTGCTGTCTCGAATGTATTCAGAGCATTACATGAGTTAAACAAATTGTGTTTACAACTCATATTTCCAAGTCCAAAGAAAACGATTAATATCTTAGTGAATTAAACTGCTGATTTTGAAATTGCATTTTGTCCGTAAACTGATAAAAATTTTATTGAAGAGAATAATTTTAAATGGTTTAAAGTTTTGAACTGTGAAAATATACCGCTTCTATAAGAATAATTAAATGTTGGGCACGTTTAATCAAAACTACAACTGATGTATGGAATTAAACAGCGAAATTCGCACATTTCTTCAACTGTTCGTAATATTCAAATGTTTTAGTAAGTAATTTGGTGCAAATAAGTAAAAATGTTAAATTTATGAAAATAAAATTATACATTTTTGGGACATAGTAATAATTTTGCTTTTTAATCTACTTTGAATTAAATTTTGTTTTAGAAACCAAATTATTTTTTTTTATAAATATTCCAGTATAAGTGTGCAGTAAAAAAAAGTTGATTATCCACAACTTTACTTCCTGTACTATCCACAGTTTTAAATAAATAAAAAAATAAATAAAGCTATATAAGCTTTACTACAATAGTTCAGGCTTAGTTTTGAAATTTTAGAACCAGTGGGGTAAAATATAAATTAGGTAAAAACTACAGACTTGGTTGTACTTTGTATGTTCTCATTAATACCGTTTAGGTGCGTTTCAGAAAAATAGAGAAAATTGATGTGCCCATTTTTGACCGCTTATAAAAAAAATGCAGATTTTAACTGAAAGGCATCGAAAAACAGCATATAAATATTTAATTGAAATTTGTGCTCAGTATGTAACAGCCAAACCTAAATAAAAGCGGAACTTTTTCTTCCATATAGCTTTTACGCTGGAATGCCATACCTAAACAAAAGTGGCAACGGTTTGTCAAAATGATAAAAAACAGGGTTATTAAAATTAAGTCTAGTTTACGGACGCACCTCAAAAATGAAATAAAATTGTCTACGGGGTGTAAATGAGAATCTACTCCAAAAAATAATTACCTTTCCTATGTCTCCCATATTGTCTCATTCCGCCACAAAATACTCGATATGTGCCATGTTAGAGGTCCGTAACTCCGAAACTAAAGGTCAGCACAAAATTTTCACTTAAAATATTACATCCCGGACACAATTTTTTTTAATTTCTAAACCAGATTTTATCCAAAAATATACATAACTTCCCTAAATGTTTTAAAAAGAATAAAAATTCTGGTGTTTCTGTTGTGTAAATTGAAAATTTTATAAAAAAGACAAAATTTGTTTTGTTTTGTTTTTTTATTTTTATTTTTTTTATTATTAAGAGTAGAAATACAACCTTACGGTTGCGGCGACGGATTCCGCACGTCAGAGAAAAAACAAATAAAATGAAGTGCTGCGGATTTTATTGTCATTTTTTATTTTTTGTTTACTAATATTTTATTCGTTTTTATTGAAATATTTATAAAAAAAATTTCTAAAATGTAAACAATCAATATATTGGAAAATTTTATATATAAAAATTTATTGTTCGGAATCTTTTTGATTTTAATTTACTTTAATCGTGCCTGATTTCTTTAAATATATTGTCATCAAAAATTTTTTATTTAAAACTACAAATTGAAATGTATTACTGCGGGGAAAGCACATCCATATGGCCATTTCACTATTGTCATATAGCTCATCAGTGGATTTAACCCAAAATTTGTATAAAAAACTTAAAAGTATTATATTAAAAGCCAAATTGACTAAATGAGAACTCCATTGAATTAATAAGATAAAAAGACAATAATAACTCAAATGTTGTTGTTTTTTTTTTGAATTTTCAAATGCATATTGCTTGTGAACTATAGACAATATTTAATCTTTTGCGTTAGAATTTAAAGGATTTTAAGCTACGAGACTGTATTAAATTCTAAAATCAGTTAAAAGAAACCTTTAAAAATTAAATATTTGTCAAACCTATACAACTCTAACGCGCCACTTCTGTTCCAGAAAGCTCATAATAAAATTTAAGCTTAAATACTTTCTCTGTTATTAAGATAATCTCTATCTCTAACCGGCTAGTGGTTCATCAAAATAAAATATTTTTCCAAATGTTTTGTTTCTGCTCTACTGTTCATCTTATTGTATTCGTTGTTTGTCTCTAAATTTTTATTTATTTTTTCGAATTTTAATAAATGAATACGGAAGTTTTACTCTGATTCTAGTATTTACCTTTATAGCATTCCATACCCAAAAGAACAAAAGTTAACCTTTTTATTTGTTGGATGCAATGTCTATTCGCCTTCAATAGCTCACTATCTCTAGACTCCTGAATTTTTTGAAAGTGTGTTACTGTAGCCGCTATATAAATAAAGTGATATTCATAAAATTTTTGTTATATTTTTAAATGTGAAAACAGACGCGTGAAATTTGCACAGTATTTGTAAAACTATGTGTCCTATAGCAAGTAAGTGATTTTCGTGTACGAGATCTGTTTTTAAACCATATAAGGCAGACACTTTAAGTATAATTACTTTTATGTCCGCTATAAGAACAGGTACAAACAATTAAAAAAAAAATAATATATAAAGGAAGCGACGCCATATTGACGTATATTGCCACATCTTTTAAATGGTAATAAAAGAATCAAATTAAAAATTAAATGGCAGCCCATACATGGTACAAAACCTTTCATTTGTTAGTCTAGCTCTCACTTGAATGATTAATTTAAAAAAAAAAAAAAATTTTGGTTGGACCTACTCTGTGCTCTTAATGTTTAAATTTACTTGTAAAAATTATATTTATACTAAAATAGAGACTTCACAATGATCTTTGAATATGTGTTACATTCTCATATTTATTTTCGATAAAACATTTTTCAAGATTATTCACAATGGATTTACAAAGAACCAAAAGATTTCAATCAGTCACCTTGAACAAGATAATATGTGTTTTTTATGGATTATCGTAAATATTTATTTTTTAAAAATTTTTCCTTTGTTTTTTCTTTTTAAATTAATATTTATAAACGTTTGCAAAAATGCTGAAATGTTTCTGTTAATTAATGAGTTTCAAGTGTGTGAAAAGAATTATTCGCTGTTAATTTTTTGCGAATGTTTGAAACTGATACGTAACTGCCATGCAGATGACAATGTACCAAAGTAATATCATTTTTGTTAAACCAAACAATTACATACTTAGTGAAAAGATAAAAAAAAAATTTAGAGAAATGATAAAAAAATCATTCGATCCTGCTTTTGCCATGCCTTGCACAGTCGAAAAAGTTTCAATCAAATTATTTTAATTGAAACTTTCGAAATAATAAGTGGAACTCTTTAAGTGTTATAACTAAAAGGATAATTTTTTATTCCGTTTAAGTTCACGTTTATTCCAATATCTAAATATTTAAAAAAAGAAAAAACTATTTTCAAATTATTGTGTTAAATTTAAAAAAAAAAACGAAGGGGAAGTTATGTGCTGTTTCTGCATTACGGGCTATCAGCTCGTCTGGAAAATTCATATTGCAAAAACTCAAAAACTCTGTGCTTTTCATAAAATTTTTTAGACAAGTTGATCGCCTGTAATACAGAAACAGCATATTAGTTTTTAGAAGAATGCATTGAGTTTCTTAATTTAATGAGAAAGAAAATTTAATTACAAATATTTATGTTAACAAAAATACATTAAAAAATAAATCAACAAAAAAATTAAAATTTTATAAAAACAAGAATTTTGTTAATTGCTAAACATAAGTTAGCTAGCACTGCTAATAGAAAAAAAATTTTAAAAATATTGCGATTGTAGATGATAGTTTTTGGTAGTGAGGATAAATAATTTGTAGTCAACCTATACTTATAATGAATACTAACTCTGTAAGGAAAAAATTCAATATAAAAAAAATTTAATTTCTCATATTCTATTACTTTTTAATAGTTCTATAAATAGAAAATTTTTTCAATTGATAACTAACTTGTAGATAGATATATAGAATTTTGAAAAAAGTTGTGGAGTACCATTAAAGTACATTTCATTCTTTGGAAATATAAATTTTATTCTTCTCTTTGCAATAACGAACTTAAGCCAAAATTGAATTAACAATAATTCATTAAATTATATGGTCATAGCTGACCATAATAAGATTGGTTTGAAACATATAATGGTTATTAAGTATCATACTATGATTAAAATTTCATTATAACTCATATAATAAAACAATGCAATCATATAATGAATTATAATAAATTTATAAGTTTAATTATGTATTTCCTTTGAATATAATTCAAGTAAATGTTTTTTTTTATTTAAGTCATTGTTATTCTTGGGGTTACATTTATTTCCAGGGTGTTGGCACTTAAACTTAATAAACGATATGAACAATATTTAATTATATGCATGTGTATGTATGTCGAAAATGAATTTTATTTATGTATTGTTCCAAATGTATTTGTTTATTGTAAATATTTAGTGTTTTATACAATAGCAGTCACACATTAATGTAATATCTTTTTTGTTCGCTCTTGTGTACTTTGTGATTTTGTTTATTTATTATTATTTACTTTAATTATTTACTTGATTAGCTAAACACATGTCTTGATTATTAAGTCAATGGTCTATTAAAAATTACAACAGCAAATAAGTTATTGTTATTAAAAATGGGGGAGTTAAACAGTTCTTAATATTCAACAGTGATTTGTGTACAATGACTAATTACTTAATTAAATATGTACATACGTTTAATATGATTTGAAAAAATATTGAAGAATGATTTAAGTAAATATTATTTAATTTTTTGTTAATTTGTTTAACAATAAAAATATTTTGAATGGCAGACATCACTACTTTGAATTATAAATTTGTATCCTTATCTATAATTCTACATGCAACCCATGAATTTGGTGCTTTCGTTAAACAAAACTGAAAAAGTTTTTTTTCCATCGCTAATAAAGAGAAATTTAGCTATATTATGCTGATTACCAGTGATGGCTGTGCTTGTGGGTGATATGCGTGTTGTTTTTTTTTTGTAGCGAAAGATCATGATTATTAAACAATAGAGCAGATTATAAAAATAAAATTAATTTTTTTTATTTTTAATTTAATTTAAAATTAAATGTGCTGTTAAGAATCCGCTGTTAAAGAGTTTAGTTATAGGAAAAACAAGAAAATCTGCTGTTCAAACCTCTCTGAGAAGAAGAAAGGAAAATAAAATAATGATAAATTGCAAAAGTACTTTTATATCATAGAAAATTATACGATAGATTGGCAAAAAAAAATCAATGTGAATAAATGTGAAACGATACTTTTTCGATCCCCTGGGGGGATCAGCAACAGCAATATAAAACGCAAATGAAAAGCATTTAATATTAAATCTATGGATAATATAAGCATCCCAAATAAGGATGTTGTTAAATATCTTGGTATCAACTTAGACAAGTTCCTATATTTTAATAAACATATTAAAATTCAAATTTCAAAAGCTCGTAATGCTTTCTTTATGTATAAGAAACTATTCTTTTCTAAATACATAAAATCAAAAATTAAGATAATTATGTATCAGTCCTTAATAAGACCAATTATAACTTATGGGTGCCAAATTTGGTTTAAAATATCCGCAACTTATATGGAAAAATTACGAGTATTTGAAAGAATATGTTTAAGATCCTGGATTTCCTTATTCAGATCATTAAATAGTAATTATAAAAAAATATATTTTTAACAAAAGGCTGTACGTTGAAGCTAAAATTAGTAGAATAGATAATATTATAATGCACCCTATAAGAAATCACATTCTTAAACGCTGCGAATGTAGTGAAAACAACTTAATTCTAGCTCTTTACCATTAACGTGGGACGAATACATAGCTCAAACCTAACCAAAAGGTTTTGTACCACCAGAAGCATTTATTTTTCTAGACAAAAATGGATTTATCCAAAACGAAACAGGCATACCTATATTATATCATATCTATAGAAGAGCCAGTAATAAATTGATAACAAGCAAACAATTAACAAATATCAATATAAGATTTGATACAAGTATTTATCAGTTCGATAAAAAATACAAAATACTAAAAACAAGAAAAAATATTGGTGGCTAAACAGCTAATATTGCTTCCTTTTTATTACCTGACATTACCCCATTTTGAAAACATAAAGTGAGATTTTTTTCTTTTTTTGCTCACATTTAAAAATAAAATAATAAAATAATTATTTTATACAATTAAAATATAATAACTTATTTGAAATAAAAATTACAAAATGTATCTATATACGAGGGCTGCTCTATATATTTCTTGCCTAATAGTGGAAATGCGAATATTTATAATCAAAAATGGTTTTATTGTTTTTCAAAGTATTCTCCAGCATGATTTATACACTTTTGCATACGCTCAAACCAGTTGTCGAAGCACTTTTTGCACTCCGATTGAGACACCTCTAAAACATGGTTTTTGAACACTTCAACAGCTTCTTCTGGTGACGAAAATCGTTGACCACGCTTTTTTTCTTGATGGGCAGAAAGAAGAAGAAGATGTCATTAGGTGCCAAGTCAGGGCTGTACGGCGGATGACCCATTAATTCGACGTTTTGGCCGGTCAAAAACGCTCTGGTTTGAGCCGATGTGTGAGAGTTCGCATTGTCATGGTGAACAATGATTCGTCTTCTCTTGTTGGTTTTTCGAATTTCTCCGATGACTTCAGGCAAACAAATTGTAGTGTACCACTCAGAAGTGACAGTCCTACGTTGCGCAAGCGGAACAGTCGCCACATGACCAGTTTTGCCGAAGAAACAGGCGACCATTTGCTTCGAAGTGCTTCTTCCACGAACAACTTTTGTTGGATTTTGCTCGTCTTTGAAGACACACGGTCGATTGTTGCTTCGTTTCGGGCTCATACGCATAGATCCATGATTCGTCACCTGTGACGATCTTATAAACGTCTTTTGAAGCACCGCAATCGTATTTTTGCAACATTTCTTTGCACCAATCGACACGAGCCTTTTTTTGAGCGACTATCAAATTGTGCGGGATCCAACGAGAACAAACCTTTTTTACAGCCAGGTGTTCATTCAGTATCGAATGTATGCTGGTGGAAGAAATGTCCAAGGATGTCTCTTTCTCTCGGTATGTCGCATGTCGATCTTGCATTATGAGTTCACGCACGGCATCAATGTTCTCTGGCACAACAGCCGTTTTTGGACGACCTTCACGGAATTCGTCTTTGAGCGAGCTTCGGCCACGATTAAATTCATTATACCAATTTTTCACAGTACTATAGGATGGTGCTTCATCGCCATATAAAGATTTAAGTTCATCAATGCACTCTTGTCGTGATAATCCACGTCGAAAGTGGTGAAAAATGATGGCACGAAAATGTTCACGACCTAATTCCATTTTTTTCTATATTAATTTTTTCAAGTCACTGTAAACAACACAAATAATGGTCGTACGTCAAAATGTTTTGAGTACGATTATGCTTAAAAATGACAAACTTTCCAATGGAAATGTCAGATTGCACTTGGCAGCACTCAGTGTTGCCAGGCCAGATATATATATAGCAGCCCTCGTATAAAAATAGCTAGTATACTTGAGAGCCTGTTAGGAGGGACAGCGTATAAAATAATTTATAATTACTATTTGTTTATTTATAGTTAAATTTACTTACATATTCGGATTAAATAAACGTTAAAAAAAAAGAAAAAAAGATATGTGTTTTTTATTTCATTAGTGAAATGCTGTTGAAAATCGATAAGAAGTAATTTTTACGAAATAAATAAAAAACAAGTAAGAGTGCTATATTCGGCTATGTCGAATCTTATATAAAATATTCGTACTGCATTTATATAATTTTACATTAAAATGACATCGGCTCTTAGTTGGTTAAGCCTTATTACAAAATTTAATATTTCCTTTCTTTAAAGGCTTTAAAATGATACCCGTATTGATAAAAAAAATTTTAAATTTTAGAGCCCCTTAACTCGGAAAATATGGGCGAGCGCCAATTTTTTCACTTGATGTTTTTTTTTTTGTGTATATTATTATTTCTCTATCTCTATCGCCCCATATATTAAGTTTTTTGATTGGGGTTAATTTTTTGTTTCAAGTGACATGATCTTGCTGATTTTCAAAAGCACCTCATTCGACACTACATCTGATCGATTGACATATTTATTTTTTGGTGAAATCAAGTTTGGCACGCCAGCAACACTAACACGGACGAACAGACGGACATCGCTCAATCGACTTCGCTATGCATAAGAAGTCAGAAACGGATATTGTAGAAATTACACGAGGAATGACAAACTTAGTTACACACTTTTTCGCTTTTTGTTGTAAAATGTGTAATAATGTTGACGTTACACTGTTTTGTTTTGTTTAGAGATACAAAATGTTTCTGGCAGCATTTCTTCTACTACCAAATGTTGCTAAGAACATATTTTTCAACCTACGAAATAACATGAGCTGTATTTATTTCACGTGGAATTGCTTAAAACAGCAAACAGTTTTGCATATTTGAAGGAAATAAAAACGACAATTTTCTTAATCACAGTTCAGCTATACATCAAGCTAAAATTAATAGTTCAAAACAAAATTTCTTTAAAAATCCTTAAAAAATAGATTTTGTTGCAGAAATTGAATCTTGAAATTAAAGCTTGGTGTCCTTGTAAAAGTCCTATGTTGGATTTCAGATATCATAATAAATATTAACTTCATTTCCTGATATTAATTTTAAAATAATTTTTAGTTAAAACAATTACAGAATTAAAAAAAATTATTTTTTCATAATCTAATAAATCCGCTAATAAATTTTTAAAGCCATTTTTGAGCGACTTTTTAGAAATACTTATACTTTCCTTGCGTTATTCGTTAGTTTAGCCCACATAGGCATTTATTTCATTCTTTCCCAGCGCGAGCGAACAGCAACCGTACTGTCAATATTGACGTATGCTTAAGCAATTTCTACTAAATAGAAATTTTACAGCGTTTATGAGAAACTCTATATTGAAACGAATGGCAATCAATATCCTATTTAAAGCATTTTTTCATTTATTAATTTTAATTAAAAAATTTTAATTTATTGTTTATTGATCAGACATATGCAACATTTCAGTGGCCACTAGTTAAAAAAAAAAAACACAAAAGTCTTTTAACGTGTATCAGACAATTTAATTAATAAATAAATTTATGGATAAAAACACATTTTAAAACTACAAACAAATTAAAACAAGCAGCTGTTTAATATTTGAAACTTAAAGTATGTTAAAAATTACTAAACACTTTGCTACAAAAATAAAATAAATACGAGTATAAAGCCACTATAAAGCACTAAATTGCTTAAAAATAACTCTAAATAAATTTTAAAACTAATCAAAATTTACGAGTTAACATAATTAACTAACTGACTTACTTACACAAAATATAGGCATTTTACAAAATGTAGTGGATGATTTAATTTTTTCCGCTCTTGCTACCGTTTTAAACGTGTTTTTTTTTACAATTTAAATTACAAAATGTTTGTTTGCAACAACGTTAAGCTGATTGCATGCAAATGACATTAAACAAATTAAAAATATAATTATAATAAATGATAATTTAATGTTAAAACAAATAAAGTGCATGTGTTAAACTGGCACATGAACAAATTGGGAAAATGTGGGATTTTAAATAATTAAATAAGATTATTTTTATATTTCATAAACACGAAAATATTTACGGAAAATCCATAATAATTGGATATTTTTCATATTATAATTCACCTTAATTGACAAAATTAATGTTATTAAAATATACAAATAGAACACAAATAAAATAATTATTTTTTTTAATTCACACAATAAAAAACATTTATACAAACATTTGGTTTTTAATTATTATTTTTCAATAAAATTTTTTAAAAGGATACTTGAGTATAATTTTGCACTCAATAAATATTAGGATTAAAATAGAAAAATAATTTTTAAATATCTATAGGAATTAAGTTAGTTTAGGGGATTTGCTTATATTTATCCGTAACAAAAGAAAGTAATAGTGGTCAAATATGTAAATAATAATTAGATCTTTAGATATTAAGAGGTGCAGTTAACACTGCATTAGCTTTGATATCAGCTTACATAATGTCTTCATGAAAATTTATCCTTGATTAAACAAAGTACCCAGACAGAGACTGTATTTAAAAGATGATTTTTTCATAATTTAAACAGGCGTTTTTTTTTGTACTCAGGGTCAAGTTTCTTACAATCATGATGTAAACTATAGAGACACTGTCACATTAATATTTTTTATATACAAGATTATTTTTAAAAGATATTTATAAAAATATATTTTTTAGAAATATGATATTATAATTTGTAGTTTGATTTTATTTAATCATCTTTATGGCCAAACTGATTAAATGAGAACGCCGTTGAAAGCAAAATATGTTGTGTATACAAAAATTGGGTGAAACTCACTGAAAAGCTATATAAGCAGTAGCGAAATGGCCATATGTATATGCTATAATTTTTTAGGTTTTAACAATAAAGATCATGAAGTATTTAATCCGCAGGGACCGGTAAGATTTCCGACTAGCGTGAGAAAAGGGGGGGTCCCAAAGGGGGAGTCCCAACCCTCCTCACTGGGTACGCCGCACATAAAAAACAATGAACACAAAATAATACAAGCCTACCACAAAAACGTACGCACAAGTAACTCATACCCTGGCAGATGTTATGCCCTGGTTGCCCTCCTGACCACATCACAAACTATTACTCGAAATACATGTAATTTGTGATCCCATCACATCTTTCTTATCCCGTCTTCTTAGTTTAAACTTTTTACACTATTTTAACTCAGAAACTCAGAATTAAAGCTAAATTAAAAACTTTTTTCGTCCTAAGAAAATTAATTTCCTATATTTTCTAATTAAAAATATTTGTGATTGTCCCAAAGATTATGAATTAAGCAAATAGAGATTATGTAAGATTAAGATAATCAAATAAAGATATCATTGCTCTGAAGCATGAGTTTTCGGCTGCATGTAATAACGAAAATAACAAAAAGAACAATAAAAAAAACAGAATTAATTTAGAATTAATTTACATTTATATAAAACACAAAAATAAATAAATACAAAATAAATTTAGTGTACGCAGCCTACTGTTGCAGAACAAGAGGTTTGCCTCCTCAAGGAGAAAGTCAGCGCCCCTGAGAACTAACAGGTTCACATATATGAGATACCCCGACATTCGAACGATCCCCAAATATTCCACTTTAGAAAAGCAATATCTTACCAGGAAGTTTTATGAGGTTCGCGAGCCTTCAAGATAAAAAAAAAATATTAAATAGATGCTAAATAAAAACAGAAAAAATGTATTTAACACTCAAATATGTAACAGTTTTTTTTTCGATCAACAGCTTCATTAACCAAAAAAAATAAAATAAAAGAAACATGAAACCAAAATACACTTGTGAAGAAAAATATTAAATATCTTATTTTATTAAAGTGATGATATTTGGGTGTGTGTGTTTTTGTATCAATGTATATTAAAAAATAAATAATTATTTTAATACTTTGCTGTTAATGGCAACTGTGTATGAAAACGTTTTTTTTTTTTTTAATTTATTGTCGGCTCGCATTAATTAATATTCACATTATTAACTCTGTCTCTCTCTACCTCTCTCACTCACTTTACTTAAATTATGGGTACATTTAACCTTTTTTTAATTATCTTTACTGCAAATGTTGAAATGCATTGATGGCAGGAATACTGTTTACATTTTATCGATTAATTGTGAAATTAACCTTCTGCTACTTAAGTTATTACCTTAATACACTACGAAATATTGCATGAATTTTTCAAGCTCTTTATAAATTCATTCATGCATATTAAGTATTTTTTTAAAATTATTTTTAATAGTAAAAAATTTTTACTATTCAAAAAATTAAGTCCAGTGTAGATTGTTTGTTATACATGTTTATATTACATTTGACATACTCGTAATACATAATAAATATAAAAAATTAATTATAAATATTTAGGCTTCTTATGCATTTTTGCATACAGTACTAAATTAAAAGAAGTATCGAGTAAAATTTATGTTTATTGATATGAAATTAAGCATTTGTCCAGATTTTATTTAATAACAGTTTAAGCTCTTTTGATAAGGGTTTGATTATCTGAGACCGAACTAACTCTATTGCATTCAGTAACAAAAGGGGAGAAGCGAGAAATAAAAAAGATTTAAAAGTAAAGCCTATAAGGGATTTAAAACACGTTTAAAAATTTAAGTAAAAATATACTGACTGCCACTTGAATTAGGAATCACATTGTTTTAATTTTAATTAAGTATATCTCCTAAACTATACTTTAGCAAACATTAATTTGTAACACAACCAAATTTCAAGGTGTTGGCTTGAGTTTCCTTAAGATAAAAATAAATAAATAAATATACATATTTTTAACTACTACAAATTATGCATTCATTTAAAGATACATGTCTTCGGTGTACTTTTCGTGTGTCACTTGAATAAGGAATATTTAAAAACTAAGCAAACTGTAATTTACATTTAAATTTTAGGTTATAAAAATGAAATTTTTTATCTTCTAGCATTCAATTAGCAATGAATACTGCCACCATTTTTAGAAATCCGTCAAAAATCCGTCAAATTTGGCATCGACTTGTTTAATGACTCCAAGGAATTTACCAAAATTGTTTTCCATGCTTCCGTTATTGCATCCTTTAAGGCGTTTATCGTCTCATGTTGTTTTCCTCATTAATAAACTTTTCTTGCAAGCAACCCCAGATATTTTCTATTAGAATTAAGTCTGGTGAACATGGCGACCAAAAGTCAAAAACCAACATATGATTTCTTATTCAAGTGACAGGCAGTGTATTGTTAAATGTTAAAGAATAACATACTCAAGAATAAATGACGGT
The DNA here is from genome assembly GCA_916610165.2 of Gymnosoma rotundatum. Lineage (NCBI taxonomy): Eukaryota > Metazoa > Arthropoda > Insecta > Diptera > Tachinidae > Gymnosoma > Gymnosoma rotundatum. The sequence continues at coordinate 80,560,029 of OU744340.1, forward strand.
TAAATAGATCATGCAATAGACTTACAAGTCTTAAACATATCTAACCTAATTTGTTTCATCGGATAAAATAAGTTAATTCGTTTAATTCCATTGAAATTGTTTTCTAGTAAAAGTATTCTTATTATTCCTTGTATCAACATACAGTTTCCAAACTTTTATATTTATACCCTTTACCACAATATCCATTTCCGACCCCATAAAGTATATATATAAATAATTATTATACTCTGCGTTCTTGTGTGTAGCGAAGTCGATTAAGCATTGTCTGTCTGCCCGTCCGTCTTAGTTTTGAAATCAAGCCACTAGATCAGCTAGAGAAAATTTAAATATGTCAATGGAGTAGACACTTTTTGCTATTGAAAATCAGCAAGATAGGTCCATGACCTTAGAGTTGAAGAAACCCCAATCAAAAAACAAATATATGGGACGATATAGAATTAAAAAATAAGCAAAAACATCCAGTGAAAAAATTGGTGCTCGCCAATACTTTATGGGCCTTTGAACTTTGTATAGAAAAGTACGATTGTGCACCATATTTTTTTAAATATCAATATGGGTATTATTTAAAACCCTTTGAAGAGATTTTTAGGAAATATATACTAATTTTTTTTTTAAATGCTTGGCCCTTAGAAGTTAATTTTTTATTTTTTAATTCTCTGTCATACCAATATTTCTCTTTTTAATTGGTGTTACTTTACTAAACTAGACTTATATAAGATTCGGTACAGCCAAACATAACATTCTTACTTGTTTAACGTTGTCGTTCTTTGACTTGCGAAAATTAAAAAAAGTTACGGAAACTGATATTTGAAAATAAAATTCCGCTCAAAATTTAACTTATCGTGGGATTTGTAAGGGAGTTTTCCTCTCGCTTTTCTAATGAATTTCCCAGTCAATACGTTATAGCTTATGACATCCCAAAAAACCATATCAGTCGATATCTATATTTATTGATAAGGAGATGATTCACCTGTTAGTTAAAATACAATATATATATATTAATTTAAGTAATTGTGTAAGACTTAATTTTATGTTATATTCTTGTTTAAGTACTAAACTTAAGTCTTATGGCGGACATAACTCCCTACTGCAGATAAATTTAAAAATTAAAATTTAGCAAGAGCAAAGAAAATTTAATCTTTGATGTTTTTTACTGTTATTAAAAGTTTTTTAGAATATATTCTAAATTAATTATTTTAAATTAATCAGGTTTTTCAAATCTTAATTTCAAATTCAACTGACCATAAATTTTAATTTGATCGGTTACACCTTTGTTCGCTCAAATGGAAGATCCTGCAAACATATGAAATCCCACGTGTAACAGTATGAAAATATTTTTTATTTATAATGTCTGAAGGTGGCAAAGAAAATAAAAAATCCTCAAAACAAGTACAAAATTAAACAAATACGAGGGCTGCTATATATATTTTTGGCCTGGCAACACTGAGTGCTGCCAAGTGCAATCTGAAATTTCCATTGGAATGTTTGCATTTTTAAGCATAATCGTACTCAAAACGTTTTGACGTACGACCATTATTTGTGCTGTTTACAGTGACTTGAAAAAATTAATATAGAAAAAAATGGAATTGACTCGTGAACATTTTCGTGCCATCATTTTTCACAACTTTCGACGTGGACTTTCACGACAAGAGTGCATTGATGAACTTAAATCTTTGTTTGGCGATGAAGCACCATCCTATAGCGCTGTGAAAAATTGGTATAATGAATTTAATCGTGGCCGAAGCTCGCTCAAAGACGAATTCCGTGAAGGTCGTCCAAAAACGGCTGTTGTGCCAGAGAACATTGATGCCGTGCGTGAACTCATAATGCAAGATCGACATGCGACATACCGAGAGATAGAGACATCCTTGGACATTTCTTCCACCAGCATACATTCGATACTGCATGAACACCTGGCTGTAAAAAAGGTTTGTTCTCGTTGGATCCCGCACAATTTGAAAGTCGCTCAAAAAAAGTCTCGTGTAGATTGGTGCAAAGAAATGTTGCAAAAATACGATTGCGGTGCTTCAAAAGACGTTTATAAGATCGTCACAGGTGACGAATCATGGATCTATGCGTATGAGCCCGAAACGAAACAACAATCGACCGTGTGGGTCTTCAAAGACGAGCAAAATCCAACGAAAGTTGTTCGTGGAAGAAGTACTTTGAAGCAAGTGGTCGCCTGTTTGTTCGGCAAAACTGGTCATGTGGCGACTGTTCCGCTTGAGCAACGTAGGACGGTCACTTCTGAGTGGTGCACTACAATTTGTTTGCCTGAAGTCATCGGAGAAATTCGAAAAACCAACAAGAGAAGACGAATCATTGTTCACCATGACAATGCGAGCTCTCACACATCGGCTGAAACCAGAGCGTTTTTGACAGGCCAAAACGTCGAATTAATGGGTCATCCGCCGTACAGCCCTGACTTGGCACCTAATGACTTCTTCTTGTTTCCGCACATCAAGAAAACAATGCGTGGTCAACGATTTGCGTCGCCAGAAGAAGCTGTTGAAGTGTTCAAAAACCATTTTTTAGAGGTGTCTCAATCGGAGTGGAAAAAGTGCTTCGACAACTGGTTTGAGCGCATGCAAAAGTGTATAAATCATGCTGGAAAATACTTTGAAAAACAATAAAACCATTTTTGATTATAAATATTCGCATTTTCACTATTAGGCCAGAAATATATAGAGCAGCCCTCGTATATAATAATTTATTTTATCTTCTGTGTATGCGTGCGATGAAGTGAATATTTATTTGTTCAATTCATTCGTTACTTGCATAAATATACGACTTAATTTATTGCTGTTGTTTTATAAATCTTTATTGTTATTGTTGTATGTCGTATGTACACAAACTTGTTTGCAAAAACACGCACATATTTGCATTGCAGCTCAAAGCCGCACATAGTGGGTAGAAAAACATTAAAAATTTCTGTTAAAAAATAAGAATAATAAAAACGAATAAACGTGTGATATTATCAGAAAGTTATATTGTAATGAAAGTGTAATCGTACAGAAACACATATCTTGATAAATCATCTGATATGTGCATGTATTTTCTGAATGCGAAAACTACTACTGACAGGGAAAGAAACAGGATTGTGATTTGGTATTATATATTTGTTTAAAAGCATATAGTAGCAGTAAACAAATTATTATTTGGTGAGGAAAAATTTTTTTTGATTGATTATGTAATGGTTACCACAAAAAAGACATAGTTATTAAACTAAGAAAAGAAATTTTCTGATAATTGCTTCAAAGTTACAAAGATTTCTTCGCTTCCTCAAAAGTAATACTACAAAAATCTAGATCAATACATTTAATAAAACTGTAACGGAATCCTTTCTCAACATAAAATATATTTTTGGAAAATTTATTTGTTGGTGTATATAGCAACCGATATGAAATAAAAAACCCCTATTGTTGGAATTTTTGTCTGTTTATCTGTCTGTGTTCGGACTACATAAAAACTGCTGGATGGCTTTGAATAAAATTTTGTGAGGAGGTTCCTAAGAACCTTGATTCATATATAGAATACTTTGTTTCCTAAAAATAATTTATTTCGTAGAGAAAGCAGAGATACAAATGTAAACGTACCTAATTTAACCGGTATAAGGATACTAAAACAGTTGTCTCAGCACATTTTATTTTTTTAAATGGAAAATTTTTAACACTGTCTACAAAACTCGGAATAAATAGTTAAAACCATATTTTTTTAAATTTAAATTTCAAGAAAATTAGAAATAACATGCATACGAAGTCGTGGGCACTGCTAGTGTATTAACAAATCCAAATAATACTTTTATAAACAAATTAGCAGCGCTCACGACTTCGTCTGCATGTCATCTCAAATTTTCTTAAAATTCAAATTTAACAATTTATTCCAGAGTTCTGTAGAGTGTTAAATATTTTATATATCTACAAAAATAAAAATGACAACTGTATAAGTGCTATTATACCGGTAAAATTGGGTGCTCTGAAATTGTATCTCTATTTTGTCTACGAAATGACCTATTTTTATGAAAAAAAAAAAGTATTCTATATTAGAACCGAAGTTTTAAGGGACCTTCTCACAAAATTGTGTTCAAATCCATTAAGTAGTTTTTAGGTGATGCACAGGCAGACAGACAAAAATTCCAAAAATAGGTTTTTTGTATTCTATATCGATTACTATCTACACCAGCAAAAAAATTTTCAAAAAATATTTCATGTACAGAAATGACCCCGTTACAGTTTTATTAAATGTATAGATTTAAGTTAGAAAATTATGTATTGAAATATAGGACATTTATGTATTGAAATATAAAACATTTATTTTACCTTGAAATCGTTATTTCTATCCTACTACGTTCAATTAATATATGGAAGAATATTGTACATATAATCAAATAATTTTTGAAAGCCCGGTAGTTTTTTTAAAAATAGAATGCGGTATGAGAGTTCGTGTGACATATGTATGTATATGTATGTAATAATAAATCTTGCAAAAAACCGACTTCAAAAGAAACCAATTTAAAATCATGTTTCTTGCTGACGAAGTAAAACAAAATTTTTTTTAATTCTTACTGCCGTATTTATAAAAATTAAAATGAATTTAAAATGTGTTTTATGAATTATTTTCCATACAAGTATGTCCTAAAATGCATTTCAAATCTATTTTTATGTTTTACGAGTACGAATACGGCCATAAGTGTTTGTCTATAATTGTTCAAAAGACTTGGCCACATACATCAAAGCACAGCAACTATTGTAATACTCTTCAATTTATAACTTTAAATAGTTTTAGCTCTTACTACGCGCAAACAAAAAACATGGTTGAGGTAACCATAATCTAAGAGCAACATATTACGGTTGTATTATATGTTTGTTTAACAAAACTTATTACTGTTACATTTAATAATAATATAGCTGGTCATGCAACCATATTGTTGTCGAGCAAAACAGTAACATATTAAAATCTAAAAATAATTATGTTTATATATGTATAAACATTAAATGGTTAAATTAGAATATAATTATTCATAAAATATCAAAATGAATTTAAAATTTATTTTTGGACAAATTTTTATTGAAAATTGATTGAAACACAAAAATATATATTTATATGCTAAGATACTTTTATATTATTTTTTATTTGTTTTTATATTTTGTATGTTATTATTATCAATAAAAACAATTTTAACTTTAAGCTAATAAAAAATTACAAAACTGATAGAAAATCATTCTATCAAGACCTGAACAAAATATTTTTTAGCGCAAACATTATTTTGTTTGCTTTTAATTATACTCTGATTAATATAAATATATTATGGTTAAATATATTATATTATTTTCAATAAGTTATAAAACTTTGGTTATGGTTCAAACTTTTTTAACTTAAACCAACAGTGTTATACTTTTTTGGACAGTAGACATATAATGGTTAAGTGATAACAAAAAAATGTTTATCGTAATTGAACTATTGTTGAAAACAATTATAATTTGTTCTCCACAACAATACAATGTTACAAAGAACATAATATGGTTATTGTGACTATATCACAACCATGCTTTTTCTCTGCGTGTACACCGGACTAAGTGGTAGACATTCTGTACAATTTTCAGGTGTTTGTATAACTGTTCAAAATATAAGACCATAACATTTTTAGTATATCAATTACGGGAGCACCCTCTAAGTTCCGAATTCAAATTTTGTACTTACAGCGGACTTAGCAATAGAAGTTTATTGTATCTTTTAGCTGACTGTATATAACTGTTCAAAAGTTTGGCCACATACTTGATGTATTACATTAACTAATAGGACATCCCTAAACTTCCAAAACCCAATTTTATTCTTATCGTCATATCGGATCTAGGAATACAGCATTATTATTAATTTCAACTGTCTATCTAAAACTGTTCAAAAGTGTATACATCATTTTATTGGGGCACACTTCAGTTTATAATTTTAAATATTTATACTTGTTATTAAAACGGCGAAGTAATCGATATTCTGCCCAATTTTTAACCGTTTGTCTGTAATGGTTTAAAAGAGAGGTGTATATATATCTATATACGTTACCTATGTGGCCCGCCTTTAGTTTTTCGATATATTTTTGTATTTATTTTAGCTTTTGTGAGTTATAGTGGTACCTAGTTTTTCTTAATTTTAAAGTGTGCTCTAAACGCTTCATAATACACTTAAAAAACAGGTTTGTTGTGTGGGGACACCCTTTAATTTTTAATATTATAAACTGTTTTTAAAATAGGACCAATCTGTAAGCATAGCCTTTCAAATAAAGAAACAATTTTCGAAATCAGTTCAGAAATGTCTGAGTTGTGCAGGCACAAACATAAAAAATAACATTCAGACAAATTGATAACCTTCTTCTTGTTTTAGAGTCGATTAAACAACTGACCGTTATTAAAAAAAAGATCTGGCAACCCCGTACATACATATCTATAACAGAAGCCAATTTCGTCCGCTAAAAATGATGGATTGTATCTTAGCTAAAAAAATCCTCAACTCAATAAGTAGTTACTGCCACCATTAACAAGTGCGGTGTATTTGTGAACAGAAGGGATATCCTTTAAAAAACTTGACCTGGGGTAAAAGCGTTATAAAATATTTTTTAAAAGGCCGTTAAGGGTTTTCTATTTGTTGAATTTACACCTTCGAAGAGAAAGCCATATTTATGCTTAGACAGAGGTTTATTACTGAAATATATTTCCGCGTTCTGATTTTAGAAATTTTTATTTTTGAGTTTTGACATTCTTGAAGAAAAGTTGGATGTACAGATCAGACGTAGTGGCTTCATGGGTTGTGGTATCTAAAAATCTGTTCCGCAAACGATGACGAGTTATGAGTTCAAATTCCATCAACGCCAATTGATAATTTCCTTAAAATTATTTGTCGATATAAAGAAGTAAACGATGAATTATAAGTCATTTGGTGAAGGTTTAAATAGCATATAAGAAGATAAGATAAGGCGCTGGTTTGGTACAAAGCAAGGAAATTGTAGTTACAAAATGTAGTAGTCGCTATCTAATTTGGTTAAGAAGACTTGAGTGGTAATAAAGGAGATCGCATGCTTAAGTTCACTGAAGCCAAGGTGTTTTGTTGTCTAGATGGCTGTAAAAAAGTGTGTAGCATTATTACTTTGAAAGTTTGTAAAAGCGCTTATTTAATAAACAACATATCATTGTTACGAATATTACTACTCGTAAAGACACAGAGTAAGCAAAAAAAGAATTACTCCATTAGGGAAAAGTTGGAGTCAAAAACTAAAACTTATTTATTTACACTTCAGTGTTTTACCTCTGGAACTTTAGTTCCAGCTTTTTAAGGAAAAAATTTTATAAAATAAGATTATCCTGTAAGAAACTAAAGATTGATTTAAAATTTTTTTTACCAAGTCTGCCACTGTGCCCATTTAAAATGCATGATTTTACCATTTCATTATTTCATTTAGTTCTGTACGGGATGGTTCTTAGTTGAACTCGTGTTATTGCTGTTGCTGTTGCTATTGTTATTGTTATTTTGATTAATTACGTTTTCCTGCAATTCATTTTCACCACACTGGAAGCTAACACAATGGTCCCACACAGTAGCGGAACCAGAAACAACAATACGGATAAATAAGGCAAAATAAAATGTAATGTCAGTTGTTGTGAAAAATTAACGAATAAAACTTGATTACATTTTTGTTTGTTTTAAATTCAATAAAATTTGTGCATTTGATATTTTTTTAAGGTTTTTCAAGTTCAGTTGTTTTTATTTTAGAGCAGGTTTATGACTTTCGCCATTTTATCCAGTTAAAATTTATACATTTTAATAAAAATTATTTATTTATTTATGAGTATTTTATTTTGGAATTGTTTTACATTTATTGTTGTTCGTTGTAGTTAAGAAGCAATTCAATGCAAATTTGTTTTTAAAATAGTTTTAAGGTTTAACAATTTAGGAGCGTTTCAAATTACTGTTGTTGTTTAGTGGTTTTGTTGTTGGATTAAGGGGAATTTATCATTTTCAGATTATGTGTATTCATATGCAAATAAGTAATCAAATAAAGTGCAGCAGTTTCATGGAGCACAGTGGGCTTAAAATGATTATAATTTAAATGTAGAAAATATTTTACTTACCCCATTCAATAATAATGCTACATCACAATCATGTTGCGGAGGCGAGAAAAGAAATTAAATTGCAGATATTATATTTAAATCCGATTTTATTCTTATATTCTTCACCACAAAAAGTGGAGAAATGGTATGACTAAGTTTGTCACTCCTTTTGTATTTGTACAATATCAATTTCCGACACCATAAAATATATATTCTGAGTTCTTATGCATAGCGAAGTTGATTGAGAGATGTCCACTTGTGCGTTCGTCTTAGTGTTGAAATTAAATTTGTCAAGGCGCTACATCAGCTAGAGAATATCTTAATACACCAATCAATCATACATAGTGTCGAAAGAGATGCTATTGCAAATCGGCCATGCCTCTGAAATTTAAAAATTTTTAAAAATATCAATATGGGTAAAGACCCAACTATAATGTGCATAAGCTAGCTTTAGCTTATGTAAAAAATCCAACGAAAAGCCTGTCAAATGCTTAGGTAACTTATTAAAGAAATTTCTGTGGCTACAGTGTATTTATATAAATTTAGTAACTGATTTGATACAGTTGCACATTTATGCTTATTCGTACTTTTGCCAAAAATAATTTCTATATAAATAAACAAAATTTTAAAACGAAAAGGCTTTTTAGAAGATATTTATATATTTAATAACATTCACATGCACATTTACATTTTTTGGTTCGTGTTCTAAGAAAAAGTAAAAAAAGTAAAAAAAAAAATTAAATAATAAATCGGGAAAATAGCACGAAAAAAAGAATTTTTTAAAAATTAATTAATATAATTGTATAAGAAAAATCCTGTTGTTTAAAATAAAAAAATTACAAGTTATTTTCTGTTTTGTGTTTGCGGCCGACCGTACTAAAAAATGCAACGATGTTGTATGTATTGTATACATATGTATGTATAAATAAAAATTTAATTTAAATACATAATATTTGTTAAAAATTGGTCATAAAGAAAAATGTTGTCTTTTCTACATTTTCTATTGAATTAAAAACTAATATTTAACAATTTAGGTCTTAACTAAAATTTTTCTTTATCAGTGTATAACACAAGGCACAATCAGCTGTTTCTTTACGGAAAGTGCGATCAGTTTCGTACCTTGCTTAAGAAAATGACATTTAACGAAACTTGACGAAAAGTTATCTTATGTACATTATAGTTTACCACATATAATTCAATGTATTCGCACAGTTGTATCAGCTTGCTTAAGTGGTTTTATGCACATTATAGTTGGGCCTTATCATTTAAAAGATTTTGGAAAGATCTTTAAGGAACTTCTAAAATTTAAAAAAAAGTTTAACCCATTAAGAGCCGGTGACATTTTGATGTAAAATCATATATATGTGGTACTATTTTTTCTTATATTTTAATTCTCTGTTACCCCAATATTTGCGTTTTTGATTACAGTTACTTCACTAAACTAGATTTACATATATGGTGAAGAGTATATAATATTCGCTATAGCTGCAGATAGCAATCTCACCTGTTTTACAATAATTTTCTAGGACATATACTGCCTGTCACAACAACATGTTATAGGAATTCTTTCTGACGCATGCACACGCAAAGTTTTCGAGAAATTATTGTTTTGTTAAAAATAACGAATTCTTTTGCTATCGCAAGTCAGGCAGAGTAGAGATTTTTAATATTACAAGATTGTATGTAGGATCTTTCTTTTGATTGTTAACTAGCAAAACTAACAGGGCTGAGTTTTATAAATAAAAATTTTAGTGTTGTTGTTGCCCCTTAAGTTAGCTAGTAAGTTTGTTTTTACATTCCACAACATCAATTCAGAACATAACGCCCAACAAAACCTAAAAGTATGTATATTGTAATGGCGGATCAGCTATTACCGCAACCAAGAGCTTTTAAAAAGAAAAATCTGCTAACGTAAATGAATGTAGAATTTATAAACCCAGGCCAGCAATACTATCAAACATGGTAATTTAATGTTTTTTTTTTAATAAATAAAATGGCCCATAATCATAGTCATATGTAAAGTATATTCTACGAGTTTTGAAGTAAAATTTTCTTTAAAGTATACTTCTTGTCTACTATAGATATGTACGTAAAAGTATATTTTAAAGGTAAAACACGATTTTAAATTTAAAACCAGCTCAAGTTGTTTTAAATTGACTTTATTTTTAAAAATTTGGACAAATTTGCTTAATTTTAATTTTTTCTCAAATTAAAAAATTTTATTTTTTACATTTGTTTTATATTTTCAATAAAAACCAGCAGCTGATTTAATTGTATTATGTTACACATTGTTTGCAAACGTTTTATTTATTTGAGGTGTTACCATGGCGAAATAATACAGTTGAACGCACGGGCTAAAAATCTCATCAACTGTATACGTTGCAGTTGTCAAAAAAAAAAAAAAAAATCAAAAATAAATTATTTGTTAAAATTTTTTTTTTATTTAATTTGTTTTGATTGCTAATAGTAAACAAAATAATTATGTATTTAAATTCTTAGAGAAAACTAGTACAATATGGAACCGTATTTGCAGTTCATGATGTGTATAATGAAAATATGCGTAAAAAGATAGTGGCATTATTGTTACCACGTTTATAATGTCTTGCTTATTTTCTTGTGGAAGATTATATGTCTCTGCATTTACTGTTGGTGGCGGTGATGTAACTAAGTAAAGCTTTTTATTGGGAGATAAATGTGTGATAGCTTTAAGGTCGCTTTTTACACTGAACAAGGAAACGTCGTTTAGAGAGTTTACAAGTTCGCTAAAATTAACAATCAGATCCAGAACATTTTTTTGATACTGAGTTTCGGCAGATTTCCTAATGGTTGAGGTAATCAACTTCAAGACTTTATGTTCGCTACTTGAGAAACTGCCGGTGATGAACTTGTTGTGATAAACGATGAAAGATGTAGAGTTTTCTGTTAGTGTTCAATTTGTCAACGAACGAGAATGGAACGATGCATGTGATTTGGGCAATCTAGTGTTACAATATAACTATTTATATTTATATTTTTTTTATTCTGAAAATTACAACTACTTTTGTTCATTATTTTTTCATCAAATATTTTTTGGCAACATATCTAGATTTTGTAGCAACAAATTGCCTGTTGTTTTTTATGTTGTTGGATTGTTGTAGCCGTGCAGGCACCTGTATTAATTCGCCTTGGATGTCACCCAGTTAAAGCCAGTTCAATTATAAATATACCTTATTTTTGACTATAGTAACAAAAAAGGTAATAACAAGTTTTAAAATGAAAGTAGTTTCTAAAAGAAATCGACTTTAGTGTTTAACTCTGATTATGGGCCAATATTTTTTATTTGCTTTAGTGAATATTATTTTGAGGATTTTTAAGAATTTGTTTTATTTTAAATGTAATTGTGCGATTGTGACATCGTGGTTCAGGCAGTCTATATTCCGTAAGATTAATATAAAATTTTTAAATAAAAAAAATTTTAATTGTTATTACCATTAACAACTATTTTCATGGGAATTTCGTGTAAAAAGAATAAAATTTGTTTAAAATTTTTTAGCTTTTATATTGTGTACACATTGGCAAATTAGCGGTTTCTTTAAATTTCTTTGAGTTAATGTACTGAAAATAAACAGAACAAAATTTATAAATTTAACTTTATCTTACAAGATTGAGCCAAATAAGCTTCATTTACTTATCTGCTTTACTTTAGTAAGTTCCATGCCAAATTAAAATATTATTTATTTTATCCATCAAGCAACTGAAACCAATATTGGAAATAATATCGTTATCATACCATAATTTAGTCACAAAAACTATTGCTGAGCTTAAACGACGGTTTTTGGCAATTTTTTTAGCATGAAAAATCCATATTTTTTGCCAAAAAAGGAATAATTTTTTTTATAAAGGGTGTTTTTTATAGACGTATATAAATTAAACTTGGCAACACTTTTTTTAACTGGGGAACATTTTATCAGCGGCCCAAAAAAGAATAATGCTGATTTTCATAACAAAACTTTGTTTAGCGTTAAAGCTCACTTTTGGTTGAACGGATACGTCAAGTATGTATTGAGGCACCATTACATCCAGAAAAACTGACTGCTTGGTGTATGTTTTATGGGCTGGTAGAATAATTAGTCCGTAATTCTTTAAAAATGATGGTGGTCAGAACGTCACATTCAATGGTGACCTTTAAAAAGCCATGATTAATGTTTTTTTTCGTGCATGAATTGAACAACCAAGATGTACAGGATGCTCTTGGTCTTGCTATAATTGATTTAAAACATTTAGTTATAGTATGGTTTCACGTTTCCGAGCCGTGGTTAGACTATTTTCTATTGAAGTCGCTTGTGTACGGCGATAAGCCCGACACGATTTACCACTTGGAGCACAACATTCGCCGTATTATTGCGAATATTTGACCTCCCAGCCAGCCGTGGCGGTCATATGCCAGAAGTCATTTTCAAATTTAATTGCCTGATAATCTTTCGAATAAAGTAAATTTCATGTCAATTTATAAAATTCATATTTATTTTATTCCATTTCAAGATTGTTTATGTATATAAAAAAACTACCCTTTATTAACGAAAAGAGAAATTTTTAATGCTTTATGGAAAAAATCAAGTGTGATTAAACATTTATTTGATACAGAGCTTTCGTAGTATTACCCAATTTTTATTTATTTTTTTTTAATGACGTTTTAAGCTTCCTGCAATTTAAATTAAGTCTGGTGATACAAAAAATCGTGTATGTAGTGCAACAAAAAATTTAAAAAAAAATCTGTATTCCTTAAAAATGTGTTAAAATTAATTATAATGGGTGTATCACAATTTTCTGGACGAATCGCTTGCTAGCAATACAGAAACATATCTTTTATACCACGTGACATTCCTAGTTTCATAATTAGAATTAATACATAAAAGTGACTTTTATTTTACATATTGTTTGTATATTTAATTCCACAGACTACAAAAATATGAAAAATCTTTTCCTGTTCTTAAACTTTGACATAATTAAATTTTATTAAAAAACTATTATCTGTATTCAAGCTTTAAGAGCACTTGTAAAGAAACCAAAACAATTTTTTAAATACAACAAATGGAACAGAGAGAATTAAAAAAATATGTACTGCATCTAAAATATTTACAAATCAATACGAATGTTTGGTATTTGAAGTAGTCTGCATATATTGAACTAAATTTTACCATTTTCAAGAAAAGCATAAAAATTAAACTCTCATCAGTAGATGAAGTCACATCCATGAAACCAGATTATTTAAACCATTACAAATGGTTTTGAATATATAAAATAAGTAGGAGGAATGCATAATGCATGACTAAGGGTCGTTGCCAAAAATAATATGAAATTGGATTACATTCACACATATGCAGATATTTGTATTTGGGCATTTGTTGTGTAAAACAAGAGAAAAGACACAAATATTTACAGCAAAAAAAATATTTTTATGTAGTAAACTAAAATTTTGACAGAAAAATCTAAAAAAAAGCAATGAAAAAATAAAAATCGCCGTATTAAAGAATTTCAGAAAAATTGCTTCAGGATTGTTCCTGATAGTCAGCTTTATTGTCAATTTAATAATCCGGTTTTAACTATTTGGAAATGTTAAATCTTTTGTTGAAAATTATTGTTTTTTATTTATATATTTTGTTCAAATATTATGAGAGCACATTCAAACGCTAATGATTTTTGATTTTTAACCAACTCAAGAAAAGAAGAAGTTTGTTCCCGCAGAACTGAATCACATCTGAAATGATTTTGAAAATTTTTCTTTATTTGAAAGGTTATGCCCACAGATTGGTCCTGTCAAAAAACCAGTTCATAAATTTATAAAGTAAAGGGTGTTTCCATACAACATTAAAGTTTTATATGTATTAAGAACAGTAAAGGGCACCGCTTTAAAATTAAAAGAAACTGCGTATCGTTATAGTCCCATTAGAAAAACTAATACAAAAATAAAAATTAAATTAGGTCTATCTTTTGAACCGTTACATACAAACGCTTGTAAATTGGACAGAATATCGATTACTATAACTATTATAATAACAGGTAAAATATTAAAAATCATAAATTAAAGTGTGTCACAATAGTTGATGTAATTTGGTGCATGTAACCTAACTTTTGAAGCGTTATAGACAGGCTGCTGAAATTTACAAGGACTTTGTATTGGATAAGTATAAAATTTGGATTTTGAAATTAAAGGGTGTCCATAGGGACATAAAATTACATCCACTATAGAGTGGATGTAATTTTATGTATGTGACTATCCTTTTAAACCGTTACAAAGAGAAAGCTAAAATCTGTTGTAAAGCCCTGTTATTTTTTTTTTTTTTACAAAAACTATTCACTGTAGCCGTTGTTGTTTTAATGCTAATTCGAATAATTTAATAGCATTTCAAATAACATATATCTTACTCGAACGACCGGGTGTAAAAAGGCGGGGTGAATAGAAACAAAACTTCGTATGCACAAAGTAATAGAATTCGTAAATATTGATGGGGTACCTACCCCAGTTTAGTTTTAATTCATATTTTTTTAAGGGTTTCTTAAAAACGAAATATTGATTTAAGCACTATAAATTTTATACATTTAACTTTAAGTAAATAAATTAACTTAATATGTCTACAATGCATTCGCTTATAGAAATCAATGACTTTTAACTTATTACAAATTTGAGCGGAATAATAATATTAGTGGTTCCTAATTAATTCTAAAATGCTATTTTTGGCAGCACCTCTGGCAATAAATATATAAAACAAATGTTTTAAAAAGCAGAAAATTATCAGATGTAGACATATAAAACCGAAAACCATTGTAGAAGGTAAATACATATATTATTTGTTTTTAGATGGGGTATTGTTATTTATAATAAAAAATCGAATGTATTATAAATAAATATAATTTAAAAAAATTTATAATATATATTATGGTATAACTTTTATATGTATGTACATATATTTATCTATGTTATTTAAAAATTCTTGAAATTTTTTGTTTATAACAAATGATTACATTTTCATCCATTTGCACCGGGGATATTTTTAAAATGAAAGTAAATACTTTTGTGTGTCTTTTCCTAATAATATCCATAGTCAAATCTGTTTATTTTATAGTGATTTATGATCCTAATGGGAATTTACACATACAAATGTGAGTATTTAATTTGCAAACAATAACTAAAATGCCAAAAAAGGAACAGACTATTTCTGTTTGTTTTACGTCTCCAATCCGCCTGCACAGATATCCCAACAATGTTCGTACACCATTGTCAGTTTGTTTATAAATTTAAGATTCTGGTGTGAGTATTACAATGTGATATTGACTTAAACTGATATTTTCTACTGGTAAAATAGAAAAATATTTATTAAAAATAAAAATATTTGTAGGGTTAAAATCTTTTTAGTTTAAATTCTAAATTAAAAATTGTTAATTTATTTAAAACCAAAAAATCATAACATTAAATTTATAATAATTAGAGTTTTTGGGACAGAAGACATTTTTGATTATTTGCAAGGATCCGAAGTCAAAAAAACTAGACTTTAATAAAAATATATAAAAATAAAGATAATGTGTTAATTAAATGAACTATTATTTTAAGTTAAACTGAAGTCAGTTGTTTTAAATATAAATAATTAGCTATTCCGGGTGCGCTTCGCTGCCCAAATCCATCCCGCCTTTTTTTTATTTAATTACGCACAATAATATAACAATTACTTGCACGAAATTTCAAAGCCCTTTTCCTCGCAGTTCCCTGGATAAACGACAAAAACTTTTCACTTTGTTTGGAAAGTACTACGCTCACTCTCCCAATCGATACAGTATTTTTCTTAACAATGCATATAAATAAGGAAGTTTCTAGTACAAAAATTCAGGACTTGTTTTTTATAGGGGCTAAATCACACGTTGTTACGAAAAGTCGCAAATCATGAAAGCGTCGACTGATTTAAATCATATACTAGACCATACGAACAAACCCTAAAAATTTAATCGAACTCGGTTTGGCGGTTTATAAATTCACAACATACTTGCAACAAGTTTATATACATATATATTGTTACGAACATAAGATCTGGCAACCTCAATTGTTGTCGTCCATATGAGAGTGGTGAATAAGTTACTTTCCCTTATGTATGACTGCGTTCAATGGCTGCGTTCGTAGTGGTGCCTCTTGTAAAACAGAAGGTCATGAGTTTCGGCCCACTATCGGACATGCGTACCAGAGATCGGTTTCGGTTGCGTATTTTTCGAGTCTACTTAAACATGCACTTAGTTTTTTATGACTCGAATCGTTTTTGTTCAAAAGCAAAAAACACTTGTTGAAACAACCGCTCGTTTAAAACATTCATTTTATGTACTCGTCATTTTGTGCGAACATGAATGTTCTGACAGTGTCATTTAAGGTTTGAATCTATTTTTGCAACAAAGCAAACTTGTTGTTAGTGAAACAAGTGTTTTATTCAGTTGTAAATTAGTTTTCTACTCGATGTTTTCTTCTCTTGTTGTTTATACGTTTTTTTTTACATTTTTAAATTATTTTTCAATAAATTTTTGTGCTTAATATCCAAACGTTTTTTGAATGCCCGTAAAATATAGTGTTGAACTTGTTCTTTTTTTACCTTGAATTGCTACTTAATTTTGTTTCTTTTTCCTTTTTATATTAATTTTTGTAAATATTTTTAAATTAGATTTTGTTATGTCGTTTTTATTGTTTTATAAATAATTTTTTTATGAAAATTTATTTTTTTAAAAAAAGCATTGGCCAATATTCATAGTTATAGAATAAAGTCGACTCTTGCTAAAGTAACTCTAAAATAAAAAGCTGTTATTATCTTGTTTGCTTTCATAGTCAAGAATAAAGTATACTTTAAGTTTAGACGCCTTCCACTGGGTGTCAACTGTAATTTGATAAATGTTTTCATACAATTTCTAAACAAAATTTAGAAAAAACGTAACGTTGTGTTTATTTTGTTCACTTTGGTATAAAAATCAGATAAAGAGTATTGTGTTCTTAAACCAAATAAAATAATTTTGGAAAAATGAGTTAAAAACAGCTTTTGGTAGTTTTAAAATTTAGAGTTGACTTTCTCGCCAAAAGTATATTTTAAATTGTCTATGAATGAGTTAGAGTAGACTAAAGTAAAACCGACTTTAGTTCCCTTAAAGTATACTTTATTTTAACTATGAATTTGGGCCATTACCTTTTAGTTATAAGTATATACGAGTATGTATATATACTTTTTTTTTGAAATGAAAAAAAAACAAATTATATACTTTGGATTTCATTATTTGTAAGTATTTGGAAAAATATATATTTTTAGATTTATGTACATAGTACATGTGTAAATATAATTTCAACAAAAATTTTGTTTGCTTGTAAAATATTTTATATGTATAAAATTTTGTTTTCACCTTTAAAGCTAGAAATAAAAAAATGCTAATATGATAGAAAATGCACATTTGTAAGTTTTTCTTATTGTTTTTAAATTTTTCTGCATAACGCTTTTTTACTTTCGAGTGGCTCGATTGTTTTGGGTAAAACTCCAATCAGATCATGTACAATAAAGGCGTTGTGCAAAAAAATAACTTCTTGTTAACGAGACTTTTTTGTTTCAATACAAATCTGTTCGAGTCTAATGTTAAAAATGATTTACACTTATTGTTGCATTTTGTGTTTGTGTATAAAAAGCAACAAGTATTAAATTGATGTAATACTTGTTCGTGTTGTTCTTAAAATTCAACTACTGTGAACAAGACGGCTCGATCATACTAGTTGCAGGTCTCTGATGCGTACAGTGAAAAATAACAATTAAAAATTGAGAAGCACCAGTACAAACCTCCCGAGAGGCAGAAGACAATGATTTTGGGAAGCCATGACAGATAATTTAGTGGAGACGTCTAATTTAATATAAGAGGCAGATAATTTAGTACAAGCGCCATTTATAATAAAAGAGTAAAAATGGTAGCGGTAAGCGCAGGGAAGTCTAACAGCATAACAACAGTGTATGGCGGACTTGCGTTGTGACTATTAGATAAAGGGTATACGTGATATAGATTAACGTCAGTACCTGCCATTGATGGCCTAACCTGACGGTGGTCTTACCACTGAGTGAAATACAAAGCGCCGACCTGCGCCCTTCATCGGCTTGCTGGACCAAGAACTTCCCCATGCTTTTGGGTTTGAGACTATCCATCCCCTTCTGTGGAGAGTGCAGCAGCACACTTTCATCTATTCCGCGCCAGACCCGCAGATATAGACTTTTAACCAACAGCCACTACGTATACCCTGAAGGGACCTCACCAATAATCGGCTACAGAGATGGGCGTATCTCTGTATGGGCTACCGGTTCCAGTGGTGCCAGTTTATTTAGGACACTGGTATATCTTTTGATAGTATCCTACTCTCTATCCAGATTTTGTGCCTGCACACCGGGGGACCCTCGTCTGCACATAGGTTAGGTCATCACAGACTCTTAGTGCCTTCGGGGATACCTTGGATAAAAGGCGTAGTGGTGTTTTTTGTGGAAGTTAAATATTCCTAAACAAGCCATCGAGTAGTTCATGTCTCGCCAGAGTAATACAATAGTGTAGCGTGGATGGCTGCGTTTAGTAAATACGAGAATACGTACGTTTGCCTTAAGAGGGAAAAAACGTAACAATATAAATAAGATAAGAAAATTGGATTTAAAAATTAATTAATTCAACCTTTATGTGACTGACAAATTGGTATAGACTAATTGCTATCAGTTTTGCGTGTTTTCCTTCACTTCAGAACAAGTTTCGAACAAATTTTGAAAATTTCTGCAACTGCGATACGGCCAGCTTTAACTTTTTGCACGTTTGAGGTATCTGGATGCACAGTAATATCAAATTCTTTTCCAATTATAATATCTATTGCTGATCATGTGTGAGTTTTTGCCATTACATTTGGAATATTAGCACGGTTTTTTTTTTCAATAGACAGCGCACTGAGATTTTTTAAAAATGTGTGCGGTGGTCAGTAGAAGTGAAGGTGCACTATGTTCCATAAAAGTAATATATAAAGCCAATGATGCTACATCTACCGCAATAAAAAATGTGAATAGCGCAATCAAAGTCTTATAGCAGTCAAAGTCTTGCTACTGACGGGGTAAAATGCGGTTGATAATATTATTACAGCTTTCTTTTTTTTCGGCACGTAAGAGCACAACATCGCCTCTTTGTGATGTACAAAATTTGTAGAAAATAATTAGCAAAAATATAATTATGAACGGCCTTTATGTCGCAGCATATTATCGGTTTGTCACATACCTTTCTGAGTTCTTATATGAACACGATATAAGACAGTCCTCTCTTTCACATTTATGTGGCGTTCATTTTCTATTGGTAAAGAGTTGGAAGCATCACAGGCCCAAAATATTTTTATGCCATACTTTTTAGGTTTTGTCTTTCCAAATCTTTTACTCGGTTAATGGTAAAAAACAAAAGATTATAGATTTATAAGTACATTGCTAACTTAATGAAGTAAAATAAATAAGAGAAAAATATTTTAGAGAACATTATTAAAAAAAAACCATATTTTTCAACCACAACAAGAAAGAATGATGGCAATGTCTTGCTTATTTTACCTTAGGAAATGTTATTTGTTTAATTTACAATGTTGCAATTATTTACTTTTAACGTTAAAACTAACTGAATGAGAATTTTTTATATCTGATATGCAACAGTCCTCTTGAAATATATTATGGACAACTGGGAGCTTAATTTACATGTCGCTTTAAGAGTCCTTATATTCTTAATAATATTTTAATATGTAATTGGCTTCATAGTTTTCAAGTAATCAAAATAATAGCCCATTAAGTGAATTGCAATTGTTTTCAATTAAACAAATTATCATCGATATATAACGTTTTAAATATACGAAGAAAATTGAAACATTGGAATGGGATCAATGTCATGAACAAACAACATTAATTTTAATTCTCATAAATGGTTCACTTTTAAAATGCCACTTCCACATTTGCATACTTTGAGTCCACACTAACCGTTATTAATAATATTTCCTCTTCAACAAAACGTTTTTATTGGTTTTAATTAGGTCTTTTAATTATTATTTTCATTTAACCTTTAACACTATTTTCTCTACGAATTATTTTCCATTATACTCGTACAAGGGCTCATGGTGTAGAATACCAAGGTAACCATAATATTTTATAACCGTATTTGATATTTCCTTTCTCTTTATTTTTTTCATAACGACCTGGTAATTTGTTGCTTGTTTTTATAATTAGCAACTCATTGCAGTAATTTTTTTCTTATTGCATTTTTTAAATCTATACATCCTTAAAGCAAGTGTGGTGAAAGGGTGCGAGTGTATGTGTGACATAAACATGCCATGATTCATATCGTGCAAATGACAAACGAACAATAAGAAGCGTCATAAAGTGTGGGAAAGTGAAGGAGAAAATGAAAAAGAAATCTCAATTACATTCATGACTTGACATTAAAAGGAAAATGCAAAGTACTCCGAGAAATTTAAATCGGGTTATAAAACAACAATAGAAATAATAAAAACGAAAAATAGAAAAAAAATGGAAAATAATAAATTACCACAAAGGTCAGTTGTAGAACCCATTTATTTTCTATTGTTCTACTTTGTTTTCCACTTAAGTGGTAACAGAATAAAAAGAGTAAAAAAGTAATTTTTATTTGTGTAGTTTAATATGGTTGAGCTTAAATCAGATTCAAAAATAAATTGTAAAAAATCCTTGGCTAAGTAACATTCACGATCTTGTACATACAAAGTAGAGGTCAAAAACTTGCATATCCTTGGTCGGAATAAAAAATAATTATTATTGGAGTAGATGAGTTATTAGAGCTTCGACGAAGGGTTGCTGATGGCACTGATAATTGTGGTCCAAAACTCAACAAAGGCTTAATTATATGGAAAGTAAAAATGTTGTAGCAGCAAAACGTCTTGGAAGCAAGTCTATCAAAAGTACCGAAAGGTGTGGTAGCTAAGCAAGGTATTCTCAGTAATTCACGTTTTGAAAGAGTTGTTAACTGCATTCTTATTAAACAAGAGATCGCCTGCATACAAATAAAGCCAGAGCCACAGAATAAGAATACAAGGCAAGAAGTTAACAAAAAGGGTGACGTATATGTATCAACAAAACTCCTTCATTTGACAACAGAACAGAAGCTGTTTTGACGTGAAGAAACACGTATGAAAGAATATAAAATTGCATCTGTTGCAAAGCCGGTGGTTAGCAGGAAGCAAGAACTAATTTATGTGACGAATAATAAAGACAACAACGAAAAACGCTGAATAGTTGTGAGTTATTTCTTGTATTATAATTAGTTGTTTAAATAGATGATGTATACAATGCATACAAACTAAGAATGATAGATGCGGAGCATGCTTAGGACGAATGTCCAATTTTACATGTTTTCTTTAAAAAAATTAATTTTTGAAATATTGAAAGTTTTTTCTAGAAAAAATAAAATTTAGATTATAATTTTGGCAATAGTATATTAGTGTTTGATTAAAATAAATTATACCTCGTTCCAAAGGCTACCAAATAACGCGTTAAACGATGGCTAATTTCCATCAGCAAAACGTGACTGACTTGTGGTAGAGTGAATTTACGTTTTCAAGAAATTTTTAACTGATTGTTGTTTTTCACTGATTGTTGTTTTTTTTTTGAGAAAATTTTTTCTCAACAAATAATATTAAAATCTACAGTTTTATAAATTTCATAACTAAAAATGCTCTAAAAAAATAAAGACAAAAAATGTGTAATGTTTTTTATCTGCTAATTATTTTTGATAATGATACTTCTCCTAAAGTTGTTTTTTTGTATTTGATTTGCAAAATAGATGTCGGTAAAAAAAACTGTTGTAAACTGGAAATTCTCTTACACTGATCCTAAATATACTAATCTCTAAAATTTTTCTATTTTCCTTCCAGAATATTAAAATAATAATAATTAATAAAATAATAAATGAAAAAAAAAAATGTGATCTTAACCCTGCCACAAGCTTAATAAACTTATTATATTAATAATTTGTTTGTGCCATTTCTTTGGTTTAAATATTAAGATATTTTAATATATTTATTTTATCATATGAATCCAATATGTGCTTTAATTTCTAATAAAATTTCTTGTTTTTCTTTCTTAAAAAAATAGAAGAACAACAAAATCTACAATAACTTAAAGCAATTAAAGTTTTAATTATTATAAAGTATATTTTTAAATGCATCTACACTTGCATGTACGACAAATAATAAGTAAAACTACTCGACCATATACGTACATACATTTGTAAATGTGTACGTGTTTACGTAGAAACCCTTTCGTGCTAAGTGCTGTTTTAACATTTAAGACAATAACATTTCCAAAAATTCCATCAGTATGTGTTTGCAAATTATTGTTGTTGTTATGTTCGTTGTATTAACTTTTTTGTACAAACTTAAATATTCATACTTACAAACATACATACATACATACATAAAAACATAAAGAATAAATATCAAGATTGCAACATAATTTTCATTTCCTTCTGTTTACAATTCTATTCACATTTACAAAAATTTTATTTTTATCTTTTTGCTCAATTAAAAAATAAAATTTTTTTTATTGTTATTATGTAATAAACAGGCAGAAACAGTACAGAGAAGGAATTGAACAACATATTCATATTCATATATTAATTATACAAAGAATTCTTAACAAAGTTTTGAAACTAGTATAACAATTATACCAAATATTCTCTGTATACATGAGTATTTTTCAAAAGACTTTCTATTTTAAGAGAAAAAATACTGTACATATCTTCCAATCAACTCTAATATAAAATTTCCAAACATTTAACAGTCAATTCCCCCAAAAAGAGATTAAGAAGGTAAAGATATCTTGGTATCCGAAAAGACTCCAGATTTCTCGACGCAAAGAAACATTCCTTACCGAGGAGTTTTCTAATGATTGTGCGTCTTTCAAAAATATTACTGCCATTTCAACCATCCACCCGCGCAAAATCAATTACGATGTAAATTGATTTACATGATGCCTTACGAATCTCGCCGTTTATTCCTACATAAGGCCTAAGCCTCAGACAACAAGCAACCAAAACCAGTATTTCCTATCTCCATAGCAACCCTATCTGGTACGAGGAAATCCCGAAATAAGCCGGAATAACGTAGGAGATTATAGGATGGATAATTTGGAGGTAAATTAGAAGACACACTTTCATATGCCCTTTACGTTTGAGAGCTTACTGATAGGCGCAGTAAATCCTCTTGCATATCTAAAGAATGTCGTCAACATGGCATTCTCATGGAAAGTGACACCTAGGTATTTAAGAAATGTCCGAAGTCCCAATCAGTTCTCGTCCGATAGTGAAACATAGTTGCCCTATTCACAAGCCCCCTAGTAAGTGCTAAGTGCTAACAAAATACAACGGTGCTAGCTGTGTTGTTGGTAATTTTCATGCAAACATGCGATACAACACTTAGTACTTTTTTTCATATGTTTTTCAAACGTTGTATAGTGCCTTTTTTATGTGATTTTTGTTTTATATTTTTTTTATGTTTAAATGTTTTTTGTTTAAATGAATTATTATTTTTGTGTTCATGTGTGAATTATCTTAAATTAAATTGAATTAAAAGATATTTTTATTAGTTTTATTTATTTAATATATTGATTTGACTGATTTATTAGAAAGTGGAATAAGTCATTTCTGTTGTATATAGTAGGAGTGGGTATATTGGAAACATATCAATTCTCTGCCACCTTGTTCTAAATTATATTTAATAATAACGTTATGAAGAATGCAGCAAGCCATTATCCAATCATTGCATCTTTTCTTATTTTGTGCTGATAGCATTCTAAACTTAAAATCTCCTTCAGTAATATAACTTACTTGAGTCAACCATTAATATATCGAAACTATATTTTTCACACAAAAAATTTATTAATTTACTTTTTGCTGTTTTCTTCCCCATTTGGCTTATAAATAACAAATGATGAATAGCACTTTTCTTCTTCTTATTCAGTTTTTGACGTATGAAGTACAATGTACAATGGCACATTGATACAATGGTTGTTCACAAAGAAGTAAACAAAAGGTAGTATGCAATACTACCTACACCTTAGCAGAGCTTGTGAATACGGCAAATGTGTATTGTGTACCCTTGAACATTACGGCGTCGGTCTTCGAAATGTTCAAGGTAAGACCCCATTTTGAACCGTCAAGTATCGGTCGCTCACTAATATTCCTTTCTATAGCACCTGATGAATTGAACAACCGCAGTAAGTGAACTTAAAAATAATATTTCTTCATATTTTTATATATTGTTGAGCTTTAGTACACCGTCATTATCTCATTTAAATCGGTTCAATATTTAGGAAATAAATGACTACTTTAATTTCTACTACCGCAAAAATACACATACGTGTATTAAAAAAAAACAAACAGAAAATAGTGTGCACGTAAATTAAACAAATAAAAACTGTTCAATAATAAACTTGGTCGAATTTTGACTAAAAGGCTTGTCAGATTGCTTATAGCAATGTCTTAACATTTTATTATTATTTTAGCTGCTAGAAACATCGTAAATTTAATTTATAACTAAATAGCGAAAGTTATCCTAAATATACTGTCACAGTAGTCACCAATAAGTTAAGTTAGAATAACAGCTACATTTATAAAATAGTTTAATGGTTTACGCAAAGAGAGTAAAGCCAATTCCGCAAGTATAAAAAAACACAAAATGTTCATGTTCGTTTAACCTTATCTCGATTAAGTTAAACTTATTCCCAATTTTCTTAACTAGAGTTGCTTTAAATTACGTCAAACTTAGTTTTTCTAATTACATTCTTATTTTTATTTCATTTAGTTACTATTAACTTTTGCTGATTTTCCACCTGTTGCAAATCTAAGCGCTAGTAAAAAAAGTATTTTATAATAATGACCACTATCCATTCTGAGGATCCACACAGTCTACATTTTTTTAAAATCGATCGGAGATAAAACATCATTATTAAGGTCTGAATAATAGTAGTAGTCTGTCGTTTCATATTTGTTTAGTCTATAAGACTACACAATTCAAAATTTTATTTAGATTAATTCCGGCCCAAGTTAGGATAGGTTGGCATAGCCTGTGTCTGTGTGGCCGTGCTATTTTTCCTTGTCTTTTAATTCTCCCACCACTGACTGTGCTATCGGGGTTTTAAATTTCTTAAACATATTTAGAGATAATTTTAAAATTACACAAATAAATAATTCCAGCTTGATAAAAAATTGTAAAAACAAAACCTTTGCAAAATATTCGGTAATAAAGGACAGACATTTGTGGGAATTATGAAAATTTGTTTGTAATAAAACATTTTGCTGTTGTGAGTTTAAACTATTTAATTGAAATTAAATAATTTTTAAAAAAATAAAAACCAAGGCATTTAGCTCTATCTTTTTCCTAACAGTAGAAGCAAATAACAATTTCTTTACAAAAATACATTTCAAGTTTCCAACAAAAATAGCTTTGTTCGTGAAACCTTAATGAAATTTTTATAGCCTTTACCACAGAAAGTGGGAAAGGAGTAGATATAAGTTTGTCATTCCGTTTATAATTTCTACAATATCCATTTTCGCCCCATCAAATACATATATTCTGACTTCTTATGCATAGCAAGTCGATTGAAAGAAGTACGTCTGTCTTTCCGTGTTCGGGTTGAAATCAACTTTGCTAAGGCACTAGATGAGCTGCAAAAAATTTAAATGCACCAATCGATGGAGCATAGGTCCGAAAATTAAAAAGAAGCAAATATATGGGATAAAAGGGAATTAAAAAACAAGACAAAAACCTATTGATTTTATTTTTTATTTATTTATTAATTTGGTTGGTGTCCCACACACAATACTTAGGTCTTATATTGCAGTATGGAACTGAGTATATGCACATACAATATGACATTAAATATTCGTTAGAAATTAGGAGAAAAAAACATTAAATTTGGATTAATTAAATCAAATATTTCGACGAAAATTCAACATTTAATCCAACGTTTATGCGCTCGCCCATATTTTCCGAGTGATGGGCCTCTGAACTTCTCATAGAAAAGTATGATTGTGCACCATGTTCTTAAAGATATCATTATGAATATTATTTAAAAGCTTTTAAAGAGATCTTTAAGGAAATACTAAAATTTTTGAAAAATGCTTAACCCATTAAGAGCCGATGATATTTATATATAAAATAAATATAGTACTTTATTTTTTCTTGCTTTTTAATTCTCTGTCACCTCAATATTTGTTTTTCTTATTGGACTTACTTAACTAAACTAGATTTACATAGATGGTAGGGTATATAAGATCCCGCATAGCCGACTACCGCACTCTTACTTGCTTTAGTTGTATCTACTAAAGTGGCACTTCATGACCATCCATCTGATCGTGAAAATGGCGCACTGATATTTATGTTATCAATTACCAGTAGGTAATTCAGACCGTTTTCTTGGCAAAAAGTCATATGATTTAGTAACATAAGTCCCAAGCAGGAAAAAATTCAGTACAAATTCGGGCTGTATTTGTACCAGCAGATAGAATCCAGTTTTTTTAACTTACCATTCTTTTCTATAAAAATTGCCCTTTTCTTATTATTGTTGTTTACATAATATTCTGTCGTACTAGTAAATAAAAAGGATAGGAATAATCATTTATCAGTAACTTAAAATTCTTCAGTTTGTCTTAAGTTCGTTATTAATTGATATTTATTGTAAAGTCAATAGTAAAAGTTAGATACCAACGGAATTAAATGTATTTTCTAATAAAATTGCACTATAAAATTATACATCTGATTTTACATGAAATAATTTAATTTAACTTTAACGCTTTATTTAATCAAATATATTCTAGAGTTTAATATTATTAACCAAGTTTATTTTTTATTTTCTTCTCGTTTCAGTAAAGTGTAAATCTTGTAATTACAATATGTATATTTGGTTATCATTTATTTAAAATTTCACATCATACTTTTTTTATATGATTTTTGTTTAAAAATCATCTTTGTTAATTTAAAACATAAATCATTTTGGTTAAAAAACAAGTTGGAATTTCATAGCAGCACTTAGTTGCTTTAAACGCTTCCCCACCTTAAGTCGGAACTCATACCCCACAACAACGTTTTAACAACACAGAGTAGCGATAAACAACTCCATTGTACTGATGAAATATGGATTTTATACAAATATTATGCAGTTATTTCTTAGCACTGCTAACAAAAACACATGGTAAGTGGAAAATTTTTATCTCGTTTTTGTATTATTTTTTTATGCAGTTTTATGAAAGAACACTCTTTGTAGTGTGCAAAAGGCTTTAAGATTCATAAGTTATTTTTGTTAATCAAAATTAGATTTAAAATTCTTTAAGTTTCAATTTGAATTCAAAATGCAGATAAAATAGTCTCAATTTACTTTTTATTTCAAAGTTTGTTTTAATTGTATGGTTTGTTTTAAAATACATATTAAAACCAAAATATTTTTTTATTATTGCGCAACGTTATTAAATTAGTTTACAGTTAATTGTGTAATGTAAATAGTCAATGGTTTTTTGGAATTTTTTTTTCGACTTCAATAACTCTGCAATAAACTTTTTGTTTATAATGAAGTTTATGAAAAATTACCTACAGTTTTAGATAATTAAATAATAAATAAGTTAATCTTACCTGTGCATAATTGTAAAAGTTATTGAAATACTAAAAAGACATTATGCACACCAGAGTTGGATAAAAACCGTTATATTTAGAAACGCGATTCCGATTTTAAAATGACTATTTCACTAGGTTTCGGTTTTAAAATGCAAATACTATTTTTATTTATACAATTATAATTAAAAGAATTAAAATAATCATTAGCACTAAAAGCCAGGATTCACTCTCTTACTCAGTCGTACGATCTGTAAAAAATGGTTTGTGTGCTCAAAACGTATGATAATGTAACGGACTTTTTGACAGATGTGTACGATTTTGTAACCTTTTGAAATAATTCATAAAATATTTTACTCTATGCCATCACGGTTGATTTGATTAAGATAATGAGGAGAAAAAAAAAACAAAATATTAAAATCATATTGTTACGAAAATAAGATCTGGCAACCCCTGTTATTGTTATCCGTATGAGCGTGGTGAATAAGTTAATTCAACTAATGGTGTATATATAATAATACCACAATTAGCCAACAAAAGCTGAGCACCTTAATGGTTGCGCTGGTAAAAGTGCCTGCTGTAAAACAGAGAATCGTGGGTTCGATACCGCCTTCGGACATGCATAAAATGGAAAATAATAATTGTTATAAAACAATTAAAAATTAAGAAGCAGCAGTACAAACCTCCCGAGAGGCAAAAGGCAATTATTGTGTAAAGTAAAGATAATTTAGTGAATATGTCCAATTTAATATAAGAGTAACAGATAATTATCAAGAAGCCCTTTAAAAAAGAAAAAGTTAGAACGTAAGCGGTTAGCGCAGGGAAGTGTTACAGCATAACAACAGTGTATGGCAGACGTGTGTTGTGGCTATTAGAAAAAGAGGATGTTTGGCTTGGATAAAAGGCGTAGTAGAGTTGTCTGTAAATGGTTAAGGTTACTAAACAAGGTATCGAGTAGTTACTGTCTCGCCGGAATAACACAGTAGTGTAGCGTGAATGGCTGCATTTGTAATAATAACGCATGTTTAGTAAATACGAGACCATGGGATTGACAAGACTGGTAGAATCAAGAAAATAAAGCCACAAAGTAAGAACACAGAATTTTTAATGAACCACAGTGGTATTTGCAATCAAAAGAATTCATACGTAACAATATGCTTTTGCATATTTTTGGAAAATAGAATTCAGAATTCTGTCAAATTTTTGTGGGATTAAATCGTATGATTGTGTATGATATTGAATCCTGGCCTTAAATGGTAGTTAAATTTTTGTAATGTCATTATTTCAAACAATGCCAATGTTATTTCAATGGTAATGAAAAAATTGTTTTCTATATGTATAAATTTTATCATTCGATTCAGGCATTTCCGTATATTCAATTTTCCAAATAATGATATTTTGGAAAGGTTAAAACCTTTAACGAACAATCACTTGAACGGGATCTAAATTAAGTAGAAAATTTGCCGGTGACAGGAGCAACACAGTTGCATGTCATAGTGTCCAAGTACATAATATCCCTGGATTTTATGTCGCACTAAAAACGAACGTTAAGGCACATTGTGTCGTTTTTAAGCAATTAAAAAAAACTGTTTTGCTTGCCAAAAATTTTCTGCAAGCCAGGTAATAAAAACGTTGCGTTTTTCTTACATAGAATACAATAAAATAAGTTATATCCATGGACGCTATGACTCTACGTATGTGGAGGATAAACATGCCAGCAGCAATAACGTTTTTCCTTTGTCATGACGTCTGTAAGTGTTAGCAGATTTCAAATTTTTTCCAATGTTTTCTTTTCTTATCTTGCTCTTTCGAAGTCTGATTGATATTCCTATAAGAATATATAACTTTTAATAGTTCGGTTTTAAATTGAATGACATTCTCCGAAAGATTTAGTTTAGGATTTAAGATTATACCTTTAAAAAAACATTTTATTCTTTCGCTGTTGCATTTGTTCTTTAACAGTAACAGTCATAGACGTAATTTTTGTTGAAAAAATTCTAGAGCAGGTTCAGCTTCTATAATATCAGTTCGGCAGTCTTAATTTTAATTTTTTAGCAACTGCAACAAATCTTTAAAACTGTCCAAGAATTCATAACTTATTGCATCCAGCAGGGCTGGAAACTTTTCTAAACAATTAAATGTAAAATAATTGTTTAAGTGTAAAATGTTTATTATATTAAAAACTATCGTTTGTTGGTTTCGTTTCTTTACTATAATAAAAAGCAGCATTTAGAACACATAATCAAAATTAAATATCTTATTTGAAAGAAGAATTTAAACCAAAATGTTAGAAGAAATTCAAATGATATTCAAAAAATTTTGCTACAGGATATTAAACAAAATTTTTCCAGCTATTTTAATGCTCAGAAACACATTTATATATGAACATTCACAGGAATCGAAAATACAGTAATCATGTATGAATGTTTATGCATTTGTGTGCGTGTGTGGGTGTAGAGTAGATACACAAGATTTGTTTTAGTTTTATGCAGAGTGTATTCTATGAATAATTCATGTTTGACTTTTAAAAATCGTTTTGATTAAAAAATCAATTTTTATTATATTAAAAATTTATAAAACAAAAATGTTCAAATAATAAATATTGCTTCATGTTTAGATGATGCAGATAAAAAATTAAATATAAAAAATAAATTAAATTTAACATGTTTATATAATATTAAAAATATAAAATCAAAGGCGAAAATTCTTGGGGTTCTGGGTCATTACAACCTTAAGGGCAACAAAAAGGCAGACGAATTTGTATTATCTGGATCGGAGGGAATTAATTCGAAAAAAGTTCATGGGGTGAAGTCACCGATTAGTTACTTCTTTACGCTCCTGTCTGATTAGATAGTAAGGAGAACAAATCAGTCCTGGCTGGCTTTGTGAGTATTGCAAAGTCTGACGAGCCATAAATATGAATTCTCTTAACTATATTGTTTTGCATTACCAAAGTGTAGTTTCAAATAAATATCAAAATGAAAAAAATTAAATTTACATTCTACATTCTTTTTTCTTATAAAATACAAACATAAATAATTCTAAGTAATAGCAAATCATTCGAAAGTGTCTGGAAGACAGATATTTACATTTAGTTTTCGTAATATCATAATTAAGGAAGCGTTCAACCGAAAACTTTTTCATTTAAATACAAACAATCAACATGTTTTTTTGCATTTGTTTATGACTGGCAAAAAGAAAAAAAATACAATTTCGAAATTTATCACAAGATACTCGAATGTTACAATATGACATACAAAAGTAAATATGGTATTTATTTTGTTTTATTTACATATTTTATTTGTATCATTAAAATATATTTTGTTTTTAACTATGAATTATTTCACTTCCACAATGCAAATAGAGTTTTAGTTTTATTTGAGATTTCGTAATTGTATTGTAAAATGCAATTATTACACTACATAAATTTATACAAAAACTTCAACATTAAATCACAAACTGCTAGTATCAAACAACAACAGTAATAACAATAATAATAATTCAAAACAAGTAAAACAAATCCTGTTTAAATTAAAATTACTGACTTTCTGACAATAAGAATAAAAAGCTTTTGTATTTAAATTGCAGCACATTTCTTATATGTTTACAGTGTGTAGGAAAAGTATGATCGCTAATCATATAAATTATTTTATATACAAGGTGTCCGCCGGGCAGGTATACTACTCGCAGCAATTCCAATGTAATTCTGACTGTATGCAATGTGGCACCATATTGTTGATACCACATGCTAATCAAGCCTAACGCATGCAGTTGTGGTGTTAAAAAGTTTTTAATCATATCACGATATTGCTTCCGGTTCGCAGTTACGGTTACCCCGTTTTCATTTTTAAGAAAGTTAGGTCCAATGATTTATTCTGACTATTTAAAGAGACAGTCTTATTCTAATTATTTACATATTCATCTAAATAAAAATGTGCCTCATAAGTTGTTCATAAAATGCGGGCTTGTAATGGGCGAGCTGTAACATCCTATTGGCATAAGAACAGCGGCGTCAATGGTCTTGTTTAAGAAGCTCTTGTGTCAGCTGTATCTTAAATGGAAACAAATACAAATCCTTGTGCAAATTTGTAACCAAAATTGCTATTTGAAGACCAAGCTTTTGAGCTCGGCGTCGAATTGAGGATGGTGGATTGTCTTTAACATTTTTTTGAGCAGCAGCTGCAAGTGCGTTGTAATTTATGTTTGGACCTTCCAACTACAAACCCTCTTTTTTCGAAATCGTTCACTACACAATAAAAAGTGCGTTTTTTGGAACGTTGTTTCTCCTCGTTACAAATGTTTTAACGATTAACCACGTTGGTTTATCAAAATTCGCTACCTGTCTACTTTACAACTGCTAAATATGAACTGTTGAGACTAAAATTTACCAAAATTATGGGAAAACAAAGTAGTATATCTTCCCGACGGACACCCTGTACAATTGAAAATTATTTTTTTCTAAATCAACAACAGCCAAAATTTTTCACAATATTTATCTATTGCCGGTAAAATTTTTTTTATTTCAGATTTTTCCTATTAATTATTTATTTTTTTATTTTTTATTTATTTATGATTTATTTATTTAATTATTTGTTTTTTTTTCTTGAAAATATTGTTTAGTAAAGAAATGCACTTTTAGTAAATGACTGAGTTAGTTAGCGGTTTTGCAGTCTTTGCAGAATCGAGTTATACAAACTAAACATTTGGTGTGATTTATGGGCTGTTATAGTACTAACGTAACACTCAGTAGTGGGCGGCTATCGCCGATTCTTGCAAGCAGCTTAAGTTGTTTACAAGGCAAAATACGAAAAATTGTAAAAACATTTTGAGATTTCTTATCAAAAGTTCAAAAATGTAGACAAATTTTAAATATTTTGGAAAACCCTACTTAAGGCCAGAATTTACTATCAGATACAATCCGACGATTTAATCACACAAAAATGGTGCTAATATTTTGTTGTTTTTTCTGCTCCACTTAAAAAATCATTTCTGATCGCACAGAAAAAATTATTTTATGAATTCTTTCAAAAGATTACAAAATTGTACAGATTTGTTAAAAAGTCTATCACCTTCATACTCTTTAAATCCACATTATCATATGTATGCAATTTTTGACAGATCGTACGACTGATTATTATGGTGAATCCTGGCATTTACAAGACGGATCAAATCTTCGCTACAACAAGAGATAATAAAGTAAAATTTAAAAGGAAACGGTGTCACCATATACATAATGCATATGAATTTATCTCTTATAAAAAAGGCTGTCCATGTAAAATTAGTACTTTTGAGGTATATTGTCTTATTTTTAAAAAGGCGAAACATAGCACTGAACATTAAATTAAGCGCATTTTCGGTCTCGACAATGCAAATAGGGTCTAATAGGGCTAAGTGAACTTTCTGTTACATCATGAAAAAAAAAAAAAAATAAAATTGGTTTCTATCACCAGTTGACGTTTCATATTAAATAACAACAAAAAAATCAAGATCTCTCTCTATTTCTATAATGTATAATGTACAGACACAGGAACACATTCGATGATACTTTGAAAGAAGCCCTCTTACTTAAGATCTCATTCATCGATTACCATGAGATCAATTTAAGCTTGATATTATTTAAAAAGTACCAGTAGCAATTGCCGCTAGCATCTTCGAATGGCTTAAAGGTAAAGAAAATTAAAGCAAAATTGTGATATTCTGAAATTAGTAACTCTTCTGATTGGATACCGTGATAGCCAAATATAATTCGGGAAAATTTTTAAGACCACACGATTTTTTACCTAAAAAGCAATTACATTTCTCTTGCGGTTTGTTCCCTATTGAAGCCGTAATGGCGACCGTCATTTTAAATAGTTCTTGGATTTCAAAAAATTCACAAGATAAAAACGAAATATTACTTTGGGCCGCATTTTTAAGGCTTGCTTGCCTCCTCTCTCATTGACAATCTTCTAATAAAATGGAACATCATCAGCAATGTAAAATATGCTAAAATGATCTAGAGATCTGCCTATTTTAGCATACAATGGATAGTATATTTTGCTTTTTATGAAAATTTATTTGTTTATCCATAGAACCTGTAGTTCTTTGTAAAAATTTTAAATAACTAAACAGGTATATGACATTTCAATTAAGTACTGGTTGTGAAATACAGTGTTTTGCCTATTTTATCATATTTTTTATTTACTATGTTATTTTGAATGATTTTCAGTAACAGCGTAAAAACGGACCATTAAGAGTAGTTGTTGCAAACAAGAAAAGCTACTTTTATCATATTAAAAGTTTAAAATGTTCGTTGCTAACAGATTTTCCTTGTTTTTATAAAACTGTAAGTTAATTCCAGTGTTAAAGTGAAACTGTTAATATCAATGAAATTTAGAAACATATTAAAGTATAAATGAATGATATTGACCGAGTTCAATAGGCTTTTCAAATTGTTATTAGACTGTCACTAAAGCTATAAAGAATACAAATTTTATTAAAATTTATTTTAATAACAGGAAAAAAAGAAAACCATTTGCTAGTTAGCGTTATTTTATTGCGTATTGTTACATTGACAATTCAGATATAAAATTTTGAATAAAATTTTGCTGACGCAGCACTTGCTTGCATTCATATAAAATAAAAACCAAAGGACAAGTCAGATATATAAAAACGCAAACGGTTATGTCAATTTTTTTAAATAAATATGTACATTAATGTATTGAAACTTGTAAAATGCAATGATTATTAAAAATATTAAAATTTTTCAAAAGAATTTAAACTTTACGAGTATTAATTTTTAAGATTTTTTAGAAATTATTTTCCTAGTACTTTTATAGAAGGTAACAATATAAATTGATAAAATCCAAGGTGTTTATCATGGTTGCTATATAGAAAAGGCCAGACACATTTTTAAATTTTTCCGTACAAATAAAATTAAAAAAAAAATCCGAGGGTAATTAAATCTAATAAATCTATATTAATGGCAATTAGGATTTAACACCTAAAATTTTTCTAATAAACTTAAAATTTCAGAAAAATATTATGTTAACCTATAAGGCATCAACTGCTGAACTTTTACTGCTTTAGTAGCTTAAACTAGTGAAATCACGTGTCCCCACTAGAAATAATCAAGAGGCTTCAAATCGCATAAGCTTGGAGGCAAATTTGCAGATCCATCTCTTAAAATTATTTTTCTGCTTAAGTTCATTTCGTTTAATCAAATTAATATTGATAATGATACTCCTTATTCTTATCGACAATTTTAGTTGGTTAAATAGTCGATGTTTTCAATGCACATAACCTAAGGTTGAAAGATGCCAAAACTGATGATGTAGCGGTCCAGAAAAAGCAGCTTTACATTCTGTTGATGTCTAATTTTTCTTGTTTTCTTTAGAAAACGTTCCCATACATTTGTAAAATAATTTTTCTCTCTACAAAAAAAGGTTGTTTGAAAAAAAAAAAATAAATGAACTTAAGCCAAAGTCGATTTCGATTCATTTATAATATCCACAGTTTAAATCGTAATTTAGTAAAAATTAAAGTATTATTTTTTTAAATAAATCGATGGTTGTGGTCGTCTTATGACACACAGCGCCATTCTTTTGAAACCATATATTTCACAAAAAAGTCATTAATAAGGTGCGGTAACTGTATTTCCTAATCTCCAACGACCCTAATGCGATCTCCGGGTTGATTTCTAAAAAAACAAGATAATGTTAACGGTGTGTAAATCGCACCAAACGGTAATTCTTTTTAGATGTTTTAGAGTCTATCGATTGGTTCCATTTCTCATGCACAAATGTTCTTCATTTTTAAATCCGTTATGCCAACAAATCAGTATCACCATTAAATAATCCCTTGAAGAATAAAATAATGACTAATTTTTAAAGTAAATCGGCATAAAACTAAGCGCAGCATGACAGTTATTTTGTCAGTTAATTTTCGTAAGTTGTACTACACCTTAAATGTAGGTAATTGCTCTTGATTAAGAATTCGGGATATTGGTGTTTTCTGGTTGCCCAACAAGACAGAAACTTTTACTTATTAAACCTTTTTATTAAAAATATATACATGTATTTTTTGATGATTCAATAAAATTGAAGATCAATAATCTTCTACTTCTCTATATACAGCTACTCACAATTAAAGTGGGACACACAAAAAAAATTATGTTGACATATTAGTACGGCACAATAAATTGCCTTAAATAAATTTTGCGAACTTACGTTTAACTATACTACTATACTACTAAGAACAAAAAAACAATTCAGTCATTGCATATTGCAATATTTCCCATTTGGTATTGCAACTCCCTAAATCGAAGCTCACACTCAAAGTGTTAAATAAGTTTTCAATACTTGTTTGACTTTCCTGACACTGACACTTACAGCATGAAGACGTCGCGGTATACTTTCCACCAAATGTTTACTAAAATCGGATTCAATATTGTACCACTCTTATGCTACGGCTTTCTTTAATGCGGCAATACTTTTTGATCTCCTTTTAGATACCCTTTTTTATAAATCTGCCCAAATATGTTCAATAATATTCAAATCTAGAGACTGTGGAGGACTCTTCAATACTTTTGGGCAATTATACAAAACCCATTTTCGTGCATTCCAAGATCAATGTTTGGGATCACTGTCTTGGTAGAACACGAAGTTGTATTTTATAGTCTTCCCAACGTTTTCCTTTAAAATGTTTATATAATACTTTGAGTCCATAGTTCCGTTTATGAAATGTATTTTCCCAACTCAAGTCGCTGATACAGAATACCATGTCATAAGAGAACTATCAACTTACTTGACTGTTTTTTGTAATTTTCTTGTCTAGAAAATCAATAGAAAGTTTTCTCCAAGCGAATCTTTTTCCAGCTGGTCCAAAGAGGTTTATTTTTGTTTTGTCTGTAAAAATTAACTAAGAAGATAATAGAGGCATCGATAAAATCGGAAAAACCTACAACAATAGTACTTACCTTTCACCAGAAATGACGCACCTTTAATTGCATGCTCTTGAGCGAAAGCGTAGACTTTCAATATAAATTATTACTTCTTAAGATTCGGCGGATTTTTTCAGCACCAACAATAACACACAGTGTTAAATTTTAACATTTATATGTAGCAAAGCACTCCGGGTCCCTCTAGAGTACATTATAAATAACAAAACAATTCAAATCAAATAATTCAAATACTTGAAAAAAATAATTTATTGTTTTTTATTTCAAAATTCTAAATTCTTCGGCGTTCCTTTCTAAATGCTGTAAAGAAATAAGAAACCTCACGACTAACTATGATTTGTTGGTAAATGAATTTACAAATTGCCAAGGAAGTTACAGTATAAATCATTGCAAAATTTTACGGTTTCGGGCCTCCGCCACCAGTGTCCGCAAAAAAAAGTGCTGATAATCTTTTTTCAGTTTCAAAAAATATATCTGTTGAGTTATTTTCGTGGGTCGGACTGGATATATGTTTATATATATGTGCACGAATTAGTATTGAAAATTTTATTAGATGAATAAATGGATTGTTAAGATCTTCTACATCGAGAATCCTAAAAAATCTTTTTCAAAACATCATATTGTCCCTAAAATAATCGATGTTGAGTAGTTGGAAAAAGGAAAAGCCTCTTCATATACAATAAAACCCATTATAATCAGGCCTAGACATTACGAAAAATAAAGAAGAAAATTGTGCACTTTCGATGGAAAAAATACATGAATTGAGTTTTAAATTATTATCCTATTCCACATCTCCTTAAGCATTGGTTTCCCGAAGCTTTTTAATAATTTTAAAAAGTGTCTTTTATTCACGTTTAAAAAATTTCCCATCAGTATTGTGTTTTTACGAGGGCTGCTCTATATATTTCTGGCCTAATATTGAAAATGCGAATATTTATAATCAAAAATGGTTTTATTGTTTTTCAAAGTATTCTCCAGCATGATTTTTACACTTTTGCATGCGCTCAATCCAGTTGTCGAAGCAATTTTTCCACTCCGATTGAGACACCTCTAAAACATGGTTTTTGAACACTTCAACAGCTTCTTCTGGCGACGAAAATCGTTGACCACGCATTTTTTTCTTGATGTGCGGAAACAAGACGAAGTCATTAGGTGCCAACTCAGGGCTGTACGGCGGATGACCCATTAATTCGACGTTTTGGCCGGTCGAAAACGCTCTGGTTTGAGCCGATGTGTGAGAGCTCGCATTGTCATGGTAAACAATGATTCGTCTTCTCTTGTTGGTTTTTTGAATTTCTCCGATGACTTTAGGCAAACAAATTGTAGTGTACCACTCAGAAGGGACCGTCCTACGTTGCTCAAGTGGAACAGTCGCCACATGACCAGTTTTGCCGATAAAACAGGCGACCATTTGCTTCGTATGTTTATATTTATTTTCGTTTTTGTTTAACTTATAAACTTACCTCGTTTAAATAAAATTAAAATAAAAACTTAAACTTACGTTTAAGCTTAAATAACCTTAAGATAAAATACATATTTTTTCCTCTAAACAGAAAAATAGTAAATGCAAATTTTGCAACGAAAAGAAAATCCAGGTGTTGTTTTCACCTCCGGTTCGGGATTTTTTTTTTTTTTTTGGCAGTGCAAATTTTAGTTCTGGGCATACAGACAAACAAAACGACAACAACAAAAAACTCTAAAGTTTCCAAATTCCTTGCTTCAGTTGCACCCTGTTCTTTCCTTATGTGGATAATTTTAAATGCTTTTTCTTAACCATTTAAATTTATTGTTGTTGTTACTGTTTATTGTGCCTCATTTTGTTAGTTTTTTGTGTTTTTTTTTTCTTGACTTTTAGTTGCGAAAACATTAACGATTCTTTCTCTGGCAAAATAATTTATATATAAGAAGCTCTAAATTCTAAAGACAACGAGTAAAATACTTAGATTAAAGTTACCATAAATTTAATGGTCCATAAATCAGTTGGCAAAGTGCAAAGCCAACAAACAGGCAACAGTAGAAAAACATCTCGTATCGTTGCAGACGTGAGTTGCATAACGTTTAAATTAAAATTTATAGAAAATAAAAAAAAAAAAAAAATAACAAAAATAATAAAAAAAAAAAATGTCTAAAACTTAAATGAACTGTTTGTTGCTGCATCCAGAATTTAGATTTATAACGCAGGTAATGGTTAGTTATTTAACAAGTATTTATTGTTCTTAAAATTATAAGAAGAGATTAACCTCAGAGGATTAAACAATAGAACACTTTAGGTTTCTCTTATATTGTTAAAATCGTCATTTAAACTGCTTTTAATCCTTGAAAAAAATACGGTGGATATGAAGAAGTTTAAAGTGCCTAACAAAAACCATTTTTAGTTTTAGCACTTATAAATTGTTTTTTTAAGGGGCGTGACAATAATAAAAGGGGGCACATTTCTTTTTTCAATACAACTCGAGAACTGTAAAGAAATTTCGGTAAATAAAAAGAACTTTGTCGCTCAAGCGTTTCTGAATTTTTTCAGAGAGCAGGTTGAACCCTTCACGAACCCTCAACTAAAAAAAATCTAGGTCTTTGGTGCTATCAGTTAGCAACATCGTATAAAATCACAATGACACCCGTATTCACTAAGTATCGTACTTGCCCCTGAGCTTTAGTCTAATTCAAGCTCATCTTAATACACTTAAATATATTTTTGCCTGCGAACGGCAAAGAAGCATTCTGTTTTCCGGTGAGACGATATTTGAAGTCGCAAAGTTGTGTCTTAAAAGTCTAATTGCCATAAATAAGCAACTTAAAAAAATTAATTCTTCTCAACCCCGTTTTAGGTTCTATTCGCATTTGCAGACTACAGCCATTGTAACACCATACTTCCGTTGCACTGCCTTTTAAATACAAAAATACATTCATCGTAAGATTACAGAGTCTCTCGCCTCTTGATTATTAGACCTTATTTCTCATCCTTAGACTTCCAAAATAAACACCCTGTTTGGATAATGACTTTAAAGACTTTACTGTTGGTGTACAATGGTTCTTCATAGTCAAGACTGTGTGAGCTTTGAATTGCTGTTTTCTATATAATTCCGTTTAAACAACCCATTCGCTGCTGATGCGTAACAACAGTTAATTTTTTTTTCTTCTATTCAAGTTGCTGTTGGGAGTTGAACTCATGGCTTATATAATTTTTTTTCATTCTATTCACATACATACACACCACACTTTGTTAGTGGTTGAAGAACCAAAATATTATATTTTTTTGTTCGCATGCGGGCACAACAACTCAATTTTTGGTTTTACAGAAACGTAAAGGGGTTGCTTAATCTTATTTTCATATCAATTTTAAATCTACTTCATGCTTTTGAAACATAAGTCGTGGAAGCGGAGTTTATTTTTCTCCTCATCTTTAGTTCTTCGTCAGCAACATAAATAACACTCTTTAAATTCACCAGTGAAGATTAAGCGTTGCATTATAGATGGGCCTGTTTTATGAATGTTTTCGTACTTTAGAGCATATTGTAACCTTTTCTTTATCTGATCAATGTCTCCTGTCTGGCAACGTAAAAATGGAAATCATTTATTTTAAAACAAAGAAGGATGGCTTCCACATAAACACGGAGCCCAGTTAAGCAATTTCTGTAATCGTACTTATTTTTTGCGTACCTCCTGTAGTATGTCTATATACGCGTTCTATTACCTTACATTCACACTCGCTAACTAAAAAGGTGTCATATAGCCAATTCTTTTGCAGCTGCATTAATGCAAAAACAGTTAACTTTTAAAGCAAGCTATAATTAGTTAAAGTTAGTTTAGGTATTTTAGGTATAAGTAAATCTGGATTTTCGACATGAAACTTAGATTAATTCAACGGCGTACGTTTTGCGATAGACACTCCTTGATGTATCCCCACACATAAATGAGCAGCAGCGGTCATATAGATTTGTATGTTTATTTACGCAGCAAGAACCAGACGAATAACTCATTTCTTCACTTTGTTTAGATTTCATATATTTAAAAACATTTTTCCTAATTTGTTCCTGGAGTTTACCTTTATTCAATAAACATTAAAAAAAAAAAAGATGATAATACGCTATACAACGAAAACATAGAAAAAACAAGCCAGTGTAAAAAATATCATTTTTAATGGAGCAAAAAATAAAAAAAAATTTTAATTTTTTAAAAATATCGTGCTATTTTTTATTCGGATTAAATTATTTAGTCACCGATATTGATTATTGAGGGTGAGAGAACGTCTCGAAAGCAATTACGCTATCGCTTACTTAGCTCTTTAGGAAATTTCTCACAAATATTTTAAATAAACTGAAGATTTTTGTCCAAACAACAAAGTAAAGACAAAAATCAAAGTTTAAACAAAAAACAACAATAACCAACTATGTTTTTTTTCCTTTATCCACTGAATGCGGCTGACTTTTTTTCGGCTCTTTTATACAATTAAAAGATGATAAAGAATGAAATATCGCGAAACACCACGATAATTTATTTGTGTTCTATGCACATTTTTTGGAATTTATTGCAGATTTTATTTATAGGATATTTTATCGAAATACAAGAAAATATGCTTAAATTTGAATAAAGTAAGGTGTCAAATTATTACTACTTTTTTTTCAATTTTATGGGAAATAGAGATATACATATACACTTGCTAGAAAAACTATCCGTACACTTTGAAATAAAATTTTAATACCCCAAAACAATTTAAAATAGTACACTTTTGTTAAGCAAATATTTTTTTAAATTAAGATTAAGTTATTTGTTATTTATTTTTAATTCACTCTAATGTTCATTGCTTTACAAAAACTAATAAAATTAAAAAAACTTAAAAAAATCCAAAAATCCCCAAGAAAAAGTATTCGTACACTATAATTATTTTTGTAAAAAAAGAAATTAATTAAAATATTGCTAAAGTTAGTAACTTGTCGGATATCCTTTACGCTTAAGAAATTCTGCAAGCCGATTTGGCATTGACTTAACCAACTTTAAAGTATCATCTGTACTTATTTTGGCCCACTCATCCTTTATGACATTTTTTAACATTTCTTTTGAGGTTATTTTATGTTGGCGGATTCTGCGTTCCAGTAAATCCCATAAATGCTCAATTGGATTGAATCGGGAGACTGAGGGGACGATTTTAGTTGATTTTTGGTATTGTAGGGTAGCCACAGCTTGACATTATGCGCCGTATGTTTAGGATCATTATCCTGTTGGAACCAAAACCCTTCTCCAATGTCCAATTTTTGAGCGCTTTGCACTAAATTTTCTTTAAGGATGTTCAAAAATCCAATTTGATCCATTATAGACTATAAATACGAGATTACCAACCCCGTTGGCCGCCATACATCCCCAAACCATTATGCCTCCTCCACCATGTTTAACCGTTGGCACAAGATTTTCTTTATTCAACGCAGCACCAGATTTTCGCCAAACTAACTTTTTTCCTTTAATTCCAAAAATGCAAAACTTGCTTTCATCTGAAAACAAAACACGTTTCCAAAACTCCGAAGGCTCCGAAGGTTTTTTCCTGTTGATATCAGAAATAAATGGCTTTTTACGTGCAACACGGCCATGATAGTCATATTTTTTTAACATTTTTCTCACTGTATCTTCATCGATTTCTTTTCCGAAGGATTCTTTAATATTGGAACTGATTTGCGTGGCAGTAATTCTAGGATTCTGCTTGACAGACCCCAAAATTGCTCGCTTCTCACGCTCAGTGAGTTTAGAAGGTCGTCCAGAACGCGGCTTTGACAAAATGAAATTAGTGGATTTGAAGTTTTGAACGACGTACTGTACTGGCTTCCGCCTATAGTTCGAGCTATTTCACGATAAGATTTACCTTCATCTCTTAGCTTTAGTATAATTTTTCGCTCGTCAACCCCGATTTCTTTGGTTTTTGGACTCATCTCAAATTAAAGCTTCCAAAAGGTCAATAATTCAGCCAAATTAACTGTATGCAACAAAGTTGTCTTTCTATTAAAAAACAAAATGTAAAACTCACGAACTGCATTTTAAAATACGTGGGATTCCCCTTTTTATAAATGTACGAATACTTTTTCTGGTGCATAAAGTTGCTATACCGCGTTTTTTACGCTGTAAAATATAAATTATAAGTAATAAACTTTCGAAATAAATTTGAAAAACTAGTAAAAAGGATGAAAACTACATTAGTAAAAAAAATCGTTAGTCAAAATGTTTTATTAAAACTTTTGTAGACGTTTAAAATATTTATATTGAAGTGTTCGGATAGTTATTCTAGCAAGTGTATGTAGCTGTGAAGAAGTACAGTTGTTGCATCACAATTTTAAATGTAATTTCGCATTTGTCTAGATTTATTACATGACAATATTATTTCTAATGGTCACTATATTTTTAAAGCTTAAGTAGTCTTACATTTATTTAGCAATTGCGACCTTGGTTTCAAAAAGCCCATTTGGTTGCCGAAGGGGTTTTGAGTTAATTTACTGCTGCATAATTCGGCTTTAATTTGGAAACCGTGTACTAACAGTTGACAGACGCTAGAAGAATGTATTTTATTAGTT
The DNA here is from genome assembly GCA_916610165.2 of Gymnosoma rotundatum. NCBI lineage: Eukaryota > Metazoa > Arthropoda > Insecta > Diptera > Tachinidae > Gymnosoma > Gymnosoma rotundatum. The sequence goes on from OU744340.1 coordinate 80,603,283, forward strand.
GCTAATTGCACGTTTTACAATACTAGATGAAAAATTAGAAAATAATTATTTATTTGATAACATAGATCTTAAAAACGTACATATTTCTATTGGATAACCCTTTAAGTATCATATGAATATTGTTGGTCTTCCCTACATTACAAAAATGATTAATTAAGAAAACAGCAAGCGTAATTTAATACTTAGAAGGTAAAATCCAATATTTATTTTATCATTTTAGGTTTTCATTTTTTACCTCCTTATCCTAAAGTTCTCTTTACACTGATGGAAGAAATGAAAATAAAAAACATTTTTTTTTTAATAAAACGCTGTTTTAAACATAAGTCATAAATCTCTTTATAACCATGGATGTCCATACGCTTTTTTAAACAAGTAAATGTATGTGTGTGTGCAAACAAATGTGTCTGCATGTCATTGTGTTTGCTAAAATAACATACACAAATTCAAAAAAGGAAATGAAATGAAGAAGAAAAAATACACTTGCAATTGAATGTGTAAAAATAAAATTGATTTTCAAATCAACCGTAAATAAACGGTAACATATGCGTGAACAACAAAAGGCAAGAGTGCTAAAAGTACTTGCACCAAAGTAAATCTACAACTGAATGAGTTTTTTCTTCTTTATTTCTTTTTTACAGAAAATCATCAAACAAAAAAATAAAAAACACACACACAAATGTAAATGAGAAAAATTGAAAGAATACCTAATAATTTTATAGCCAACAAATACTGAATTACAGTAACAAACACACGGATTTAAGAAAATATGCACATAAAACAGAAACCAGAAAAAATTAAAAAAAAAACCCAGTAAAAAGAAAAGTGCTTCTTACACTAACTACACTTATGCAAATCAGTAAAAAGTATGAAAAAAAAGCACATGATAGGAGTATTAATATTTGTTTGCCAATAAAACTACTTACACACAGCTACTAGACAACAGTTGCGGCAAAATGTTAAAATTACATTAATTTTAAACGACTTAAAAAAAAGAAGAAGGTTCTCAATTTGACTGAATATTGCCTTTTTTATATTTGTGTCTTTATAACTCACTCATTTCTGGATAAATTGTGAAATTTTTTTTATTTGAAAGGTGACTCTTACACATTGGTTCCGTTGTAAAAACACAATATTACAAATTAAAGGGTGTCCCCATACAACATACAAGCTTTTTGCATGTATAACGAACCGTAAAGGGCACCACTTTACAATTAAAAAACCTGCGTCGCACTTTATATCATAATGGCAAAAAGTAATACAATCTAACAGAAAGATTAAAGGGTGTCCCCATAGGTGACATAAATTTACACATATTTTGAACCGTTCAAGACAAAAGGCTGCAAATTGGACAGAATGGGGAATGCTATGACCGTTAAAGTTACAAGTATTAATATTCAAAATTGTGAATTAAAGGGTGCACCAATAATTTATTTCATTTAATGTATAGCCATATCTTTGAACAGTTGTTTACAAACGCTTAAAATTTACAACAACCCTGTATTGCTAACTCTGCTATAACAACACGTATGAAATTTAATGTAATTTGATGTATGTGGTCCAACTTTTGAACCGTTGCAGACAGACAGCTAAACTTACAGGTAACCTATATTGCTAAGCCATCTATATCAATATATTTCGATTTAAGAAGTTAAAGGGTGCTCCCGTGATTGATGTTAATTAACCTATATGAGACTATCTTTTTAACCGTTCTAAACAAACGTTTGCAAATTGGACAGACAGTGGATTGCTATGTCCTTTATAGCAACAAGTATAAATATTAAAAATTATATATTAAAGGGTGACCCAATAGTTGACCTAATAGAAAAAGAAGAAAAGCGCTGGAAAATTACAACGAACCTGAATTGCTAACTCTGCTATAACAACAAATTTAAAACTTGGATTTGAAAATAAAAGGGTGCCCCGATAGTTGACCTAATTTGATGCATGTACACAAAGTTTTAAACCGTTCTAGATAGACAGCTGAAACTTGCAAGGGACCTGCATTGCGAAGTCCGCTATGACAACAAATTTATAATTTGAATTTAGAAATTAAAGGGTGTTCCCAGAATTAATCTTATTTGACCTATATGGCCGCCTTTTTTAACCGTTATAAACAATTACTTAAAAATTAGACAGAGTGTCCACTACTTGGCTCGTTATAATAAAAATATAAATATTTCAAACTATAAATTAAAGGGTGTTACAATAGTTTTTGTATGTTAATATGTATGGCCACACTATTGTAGACAGACGGTTGAAATTAACACAGAACCTGATTGTTAAATCTACTACAACAGCTAGTAATAATTTAAATTTGAAAATTAGGGGATGCCCCTATAGTTGCTATAATTTGATGTTTACTGCTAAAATGTTGAGCAGTTATAGACACACGGTTGTTATTAACAAGAAGCAGAGTTGCTAAGTCCGCTATAGCAAGTATAAGATTTGACATAGAATACAAGGGTGACTTATAGTTAATGTTATTTGACATGCGTGGCCACAATTTTTAACCGTTATGGACACACAAATGAAAACTGTTCTGAAGTCGGTTTTTTTCGCAGGAATTATTGAAAAAGTTCTTAAGCAAAATTTCTCCTATTTTGCCACTTTAACCAGCATTCCTTAAAGATCTTTTAAATTATGAGAAGAACTTCAAAGATGCGTTACTTTAATTTTAACTTAATTTGAACTTTAATTTGATTTGAACTTTAACTTAATTATTTATTATTTTCTAGTTGATTTTTTTATTCTTCCATTCATGTAAAATGTTGCCATACAAAGCTTAATTGAAGTTTATCAAATGCAGCAAAAAACCTAGTTCAGTTTTGAACTCTTATTTGTGTTTGAATTGTTATTAATTAGATGGACTAATTAATTGACGATTTCATTGGCATTAAATGATAAAAATTCCAATATTTTTTTGCATTATCATTATTTTTAGTAATGAAAAGGTTTCATTGTAAATGAGTTAAAAAACAAAATCATTACCATTGACTTATGATTAAATGGTTTAAAATCATTATCATTAACGAAGACGCTCCTTGTCTTTGTACACTAAACATACATCTTAAAGCATACTAGAACAATATTTTTAAATGGCATTTATATCAGAAAAATTTGGTGAAATATTTATATATTTTAATTTTCTCAGGAAGAATGAGACACTATGGGAACCTGTGTTTTCATGTAAATTATATGAGCTGCTAGTGGTGGTTTTAGGTGACTTTCAATCTCAGGCATCATTTTACACCTAGCTCACTTAAAAATGATAAATTATTAAAATTTTCAAGTATAGATCTATGTACAAGAGTGTTAAGATTTATTTATTTTATGCATAGTTTTTTTTTAAGTTTCTGCGATCAAAAATTTGTGTTTCATAAAAACAATTATTTTTGATTCAATTGTAATTAGTAATGAAACGGTTTCATTGAAATTTGATTACCATTATAAAAAAAATTGTAATTAAAATAAAATCATTAGCATTAAATGGTAGTTAATTTTTTTCGCAGTAATTATTTCAAACAATGCTTATGAAATTTCATTGGTAATGAAAAATCCCAAGTATGATATTACTACTAAAACAGTTAAAATGTAATTGAAACTGATACTGATAGTTAGCATTAGTTTAGTTTTCTAAAATAAACAAGAGAAAAATGTATTTAAATTATATTTTATGTTGCATATTGTTTATCCCGCATATGGGCTTGTAAGATTAAAAAAGAAATGTTTATATTTGAAGAAACCTATGAAAGAACACTAATTAAATTAAGTAAATGAATTAAAATGAGCGATGACTTAAATCAGCTGTATGTCAGCAGCCTAAAGCAGTATCGCAAATCTACATTAAAAGCTTTTTTACTAACTCTGATGCTTGTCTACACCACCTGTTTGCGAACACGTGTTATTGACTCAGCGTCCTTAATGCAAACAGATTCTTCTTGCTGGTTTGAACATTACATGAGGTTATATTGATGGTTTTGTTATTAATACTCGGCTTACTGATGACCCGGAAATAAAAATAGGATTATTTTTTTCAACGAAGCATAGTAAACCTGTATTCAATTTAATTATTAATTATTTTATATCTCTAGTGCTCCCTAAATTTCATTAAGACTTATCTCAGACTAACGTACGATTATGTGGAAAAGTTTGGTGGGATTAGGGCGCTGGTGGCAAGTACGAGTAATTCTAATACTAAGTACTCATTGAATAATTTTCTTATGAAATTATTGGCTGAACTATTTGATATGATAACAAATGAATTAAATTAATTTGGGTTTAGCCGCTTTAGTTGTGAAAAAATTAAAAATTTTGCTATTCTATAGCTCAAGTGGAAAAATATCCTTGAAATAATTTTCAGTTATCTAAAACAACTCAAAACCATTGTACTTTATGGCTCTCTAATCTCCAACTTTTGTTCTTCACTGTTTATTATAAATGGTTTATGTTCTCTTATATTATTTCATACATTCTTATTTGTTCAGTGCAAAGGTTGTGGTTTTATGCAAAAGAAAAAAAATCGAAAAAAAACATATAAAAATGCAAATATTGTTTGTGGTAAAAGTTAGTGGCGCTGTTAGGGAAACAAGTAATTTACAGAGTTTTATAGGAAAATAGAAAAACATAATAAATATTTGTTATTAGAAATAATGAAAAAGAACAAACTATTTTATGCAAATTGACAAGAAGAACATACATTTGCCTTGCTGTAAACTATAAACAATTATACCGGATTATTTGATTAATTGCAGTATAAAACAGGATAATGAAATAAAGAGAAATTTTGTAATAAGTGTTACAGGATTATATGGAAATGTACTATTAGCAGAATAAAATCTCAAATAGTTTTTACTTTTTATGGAAAAAATTAAATTTTTACAGATAAACTATTTCCCCATAAAAAAAGAATTTTTTTTAATAGAAAAAACGTACAGACTGGGGTCGAAGAATTACAAATGACTAATTGTTTGTTGCTAAAAAGAAATATCAGGAGCTTCCGCCTATATTGAACCGACTTCAAAAAAAGAAGGAGGTTATCAGTTTGACCGAATGTTGCTATTTTTTTGTGCCCCCAGAACTTAGTGATTTCTTAACCGATTTTGAAATTTCTTTCTTTATTTCAAAGGTAATGCTTACAGATTGATCCTGTTTTAAAAACAGTTCATAATTTTGAAAATAAAATGGTGTCCCCATACAACATACATGTTTTGCACGTGTATTATGAACCGTAAAGGTCACCGCCGTAAAATTAAAAAATACTGCTTATTACTATAGCAAAAAGTAATACAAAAATAAAACTAAAAATTAAAGGATGTCCACATAGGTGACTTGAATTTACCTGGATGAGCCCATTTTTAAAACCGTTATGGGTAAACGATTGAAAATTGGACAGAAATTTTAATAACAAATATTAATATTCCAAATTTTAAATTAAAGGGTGACCCTTTGACCCTTAAAGGTGTTCATTTAATTTGTTGTATGTGACCAAACTCTTGAACAGTTTAAAAAGTTCGCTTTTGCAGCAAGTATAAAATATGAATTAAAAGGTGTCCCAATAGTTCATGTAATTTTATGTATATGATCAAAGCGTAGTAGGCAGACAGCTAAAATTTACCAGGAAACTGTATTGCTGATTCCGCTATAAGAGCTAGTATATTATTTGAATTTAAAAGTTAAAGGGTGTTCCCATAAGCTATATGGCTCTATCTTCTGAACCGTTACATACAAACAATTTAAAATTGGACAGAATGTCCACTACTTTGTCTGTATAATCAAAAGTATAAATATTTGAAATTATATATTAAAGGGTGTTACAAAACTTAATGTAATTCGATGTATAAAGCCAAACTGTTAAACAATTTTAGAAAATTTAGATTTTTAAAGAACCTATATTGGTTAGTCCGCTATAATAGCAAGTATAAAATTTGATTTCTAACAAAGGGTAACCAACCAGCTAAAGTAATTTAATGGATAATCTTTTGAACCGTTATAGACAGACAGATAGCTCAAAATCTGTTTTGAGTTCGGTTTTTTTGCAAGAATTATTCGTAAATTATTTTGTTTGAACTCAAATATTAAAAATAATAATAAAGTTCAATTAGTTAGTCAAATACTCTGGAACTGGAAGAATGCGCAAGTAAATTTCTGAGTGGAAACTCTAAAAGTTCTTGTTGATTGATTTAAGAAAACTGGTAACTCCGAAAACTCATACTCGATTAAAGGCGAAAAAGGAAAAAAAGCAGGAGTTAGGCGAGGTTAGTAAAAAGAAGACTTTTTCACCCAAGCTTCGCAATTTTAAAGAAAATATGCTTAAAGACAATAGCTTATTATGCCTGTTAAAACCGGTTATGTGAACTTTTACTGACTAAGGAGATCAAATATTATCATCGCTTACTAGTTATTAATAAACCGGAGGGTAAATGGTTACCTGGAATCAGTGTTTAAATTGCTTGCTTTAAATAGCAACAGCACTAAAATTTTTCTTTGGTTATATGTTTTTTAGCAAATATGAAAACTAAATGATTCAACATTTACAAAACACTTCCTTATAAACCAATCAACGCATTTGCTTCAGCTGACTATGTGTTTCTTTCTGCAGCAAAGCAATCAGTAAAGCTTTAATTTTGAAACGTTTGCTGTTTCTAAGCAATAAGTTGATGTTTGTTTCTTCTTCTTTTGCTGTTGCTTTTTAAGAAAAAAAAGCACCATTTGTATTGTATGTATTTTCTTACGTATTGTAAGTAATAAATACATAAATACCTTTCCAATATTAAAGGGGATGAAAAGCAGCGAGTTATAGTAAGAAACAGCAATCGTAGACAGCCAAAACTTCATAGTTAAGAGTTAAGTAAAACGAAAAATAAAAATAAACAAAAAGTAATTGCTCAAGCAATAGCAAACGTTTTTAAATTAAATGCTGAAGCAAATGCGTTTCTTTTTTCTTTTGCATTACCTTTTTGCTTTTGCTGTACATTTTTCCACAGCAACAGTTAAGCAACTAAATATGCATTGAAAATAGTCAAGCATTTTTAGTCACTGCCTGGAATAAAGGATTTGGCGATCTGTTTATATTTATATTATATTATTTCGGCGATTTGTTTATAAGTCGTGTCTATTTTTGTTTGTTTGTGTTTATTTAATTGTTATTATTGATATAAATATTGATATGAATACTCCTGGTTAAATATGTGATACTTACAATGTACACAACCTAAGGTAGATATATGCGAAGAATGTTGATGAAGGATATAGCGAACAAGACAATGCTGTGTTACTTTCTACTAATTTCCCATTCATTTTTTTTTTAAATTTAACACAATAATTTGAAATGCAGCACTAGATTTTGTTGGTGTCTAATTTTTCTTGTTTTCTTTTTAAAATTTCTTTCTTTCTAAAAGAAAGGTTTTTAGAAATTAAGAAATGAACTTAAGCCAAATAAAAAAATACATTGAAGTAACATTTAAAAAATGCAATATGGTATAAAAACGTTCTTTAAATTACACAGCTAGTTTGTCTTAATTGTTCCATTATTATTTTAAATAGTAGTAAGTAGTAGAGCTGTGTCGTTTGCGAACGAACGGGTTAAATTGACCGAATCAATCAAGTGAACGGAGTGATCCGGTCATTTAAATCCGGTCTTTTCGTTCAATAGTGTACGGGTTAAATTAAGCGGCTCCTTTCGTTCAAACTGACCGATTGAACGAATTGAACGAACGAATCAGTCTTTGGATAACTGACCGAAAAAAACCGGTCACTGAAACGAACGACCGGGCACATGTCTAGTAAGCAGTGGTCAGATTTTTCCACTTTAGAAGAACATAAACGGTTCAGTTTAAGGAAGTAAAGGGTTCTTTCTTCCTTAGTGTTGTAAAGAAAGTAAAAACATAAAAAAATTAATTGTTGACGTATTTTATTTTTTAGTTAAAAGAATTAAAATAATAAATTAAATGTAACCATATTACTTTAAAATCTGATGTAATTTAAATTTATTGACAACTGAGAAATTCAAAATCATTTGGCATTTGTTAAAATTATTCTCATTACGTTTTTTAACAAACACAAACTTAGGTTTTCTAAAGAAAGATGGGAAGTTTTTAAACATTATTTTACAAATGAAATATGTAAAAAGAAACACTCAGCCGAATTCTATTACCTCCTCTTTTTTTTTGAAGTCAGTTAAAAAGGAGAAATATAATTGTACGTTTTACTTGCAGCTAAAATATTACAGTATTTTCTTTTCAATAATATTTATTGATCCTGCTCTTTTATTTCTGTGGAAAATTAAGGCGCTTTTATAAATACCTTGTTAAACTAAACGAACATTCTCTAAATATCCCAGTTTATTTTGTTATAACATCAATTCAATAAATCAATTAAAACTTTTAACTATAATGCCACTTTCAGAATTATGTGTGCTTGAATGTTTTATAATGCAATTAAAAGCTAAATTTAAAATTTTCCTACTTGTTTTTCTATTTCTTTTGTTCAATAATAATTAATTGTTTTTTTTGTTCATTATGTAAATCGTTTTTGCATTCTTACTCTTTTTTGACAATCTAAAGAGGAAACATTGGTTGACTTGGTTTTTTTCCATAATTTTTTTTTGTTGCATTTTCATTTGAGTAACCTCTGCTAACAAAAGAAAAAAAAAACAGAACGAAATGAAATCATAAAAACGTCCCTTTTCTTAAATTTATTGTTATGCCTTCATAAACTAAAGACAAAAAATGTTAAAAAAAGAAAAAATTAAAAGTAACATATTTTTTTCTATGAGACTCAAATGACTTTCAATATGAACTTTAGTAAATTAGTTAAATTGGGGCTTGAGTTGGAGTAGCCAACAGTAGTCGCTATTCAAACTAATTTCAGTCATTTCCATGATACTGAAATAACTGGTTGAATGGCTGATTGTTTTTCTCTTTTTTTTGCTGTTCCTTGATATTATTTTGTTTTCTGATTTCGACTCAATGTTAGCTGAATATTAATCTGGTTTTTGCTCTTTTCAATGGCCACAAATTGAAACTCTGAATTATATTTTAACTTTTTTTTTCTCAATTCACAAACACAAATACATTTACAGATTTGGTGCTTAGAACTCCTCGACTGATTTTTGTTGTTGTAATTTTTCTTTTTTTGTTTTCATACACCATCATCTAAATGTTAAATTCTTTTGTATAAAAGGGAGCAGCATCGTCATTATCATCAAAAACATTGTGGACTTCATCATTATTGCCATTGTTAAATGAACAAAAAATTTTTTTTTTAAAAGGAAAAGACAACAACTGTTTGGAAAACAGGAAAATGAACATATTGTTAAATAGATAGAGACAAAGAAAGAAAAAAAAACAAACTCAAAGAATAAATTTGAACTGAATAAAATAACAAGAAAAACAGATTTAAATCAGTCTAAAAACAACTCAAGCGTAAAACTGCATTTTTACAATGGTTTGGAAAAATGATAAAAAACGTTAAAAAAACAATAACAATAACAAAAATCAATGATCGTAAAATCAGACATTTAAACAAAAAAATATGTTTGTTGTGGTTGTGGAACTTCTTTTGTACCAATTAGTTCATAATTTCTTTATATTAATCTACTCTTTAAATTAATATGTATTCAAATTGAAGGAAGAAGAAGCAGCAAAGTTTACACAAAATCAATAATGCATAATTGGGTTCATTTGCTTCTTTTACGTTTATTAGTTTTTTTTTTAATATTATTTCCAGATTTGTATTTTGTGAAACATTCATATCTTGCAAAGAAATTTTATTGATGTGAAAAAAATTTTAATGGAAAACTATATCTTTTGGTTAAAAATATTTTTAATTGAGAAGTTTCTGGGAGTCGAAATCATCATTACGATATAATTTCTAATGTATGACAAGTGAATTATACGTTTTTTTTTAATTATCTCATATTGTTACCACACGCAGAAAAAAACATGGTTGTTATATGGTCACAATAACCATATTATGTTCTTTGTAACAATGTATAGTTGCGGAGAACCAATTACAGTTGTTTTCACCAAAACTTTAGTCACGCAAAACATTTTTTGTTAACTTTTAACGATTATATGGTTACCGTGCACAAAAAACGCAACATGGTTGGTTTTAACTTACAAAAATTTCAACCACAACCATAGTTTTATAGCTTATTAAAAATAATATAAAATATTTAACCATAATATATTATTAATAATTAAAGTATGGTTAAAAGCAACAGAATAATGTTTACGCTTAAAAATATTTTGTTCTAGTACTTGACAGTTTAGTAATTTTTCTGTTGGGTAAAATTTGAAATGGTTTTTTATTGTTAAAGAAATTGAAAAAAATAAAAATATATGTACAAAATATTTTGCAAAATATGAAAACAAAAAGGGAACCAAAACATTTGAAAAAGTTGAAGTAAATATGTATGTAAGCATATAAATCTTTATTTTTGTGTTTGAAGCATACATAATTGTGAAATCATTTATTTGTTATTTTAAGCAAATAATTGATTTTTTTTTTATTAATTTATGTTTTTAAATAATTTTTAGACAAATGGTTAATAAATAAAACAATAATCAGTTTTTTATATCAGGAAAATTTTGCACTTGCAAAATTATATAACATGATATAAGATTACATTTTCAGCCATATTACTATATTTTAATTTAACCATTTAATGTTTATATTTGAACGTAATTATGTTTATACTTGGGATAACAATATGGTTGCAAATGTAACAATACTATGCTTTGTTAGCAACCATATAATGCAACCATATTATGTTGCTCTTAGATTATGGTTACCTCAACCATATTTTTTCTTTGCGTGCACACTCCATTGTTTTAGATGTTTAAGCCAAAATGTTTTTGAGATAATAGCTCTGCAGATTTTAATCATGTCCCCGTAACAATGTCAAGCGAATGCATTCGTTTACATTCTTAGTGAAATAAGAACGATTTTATGTTATTTTAATACACCCAAATCAGCCATTTTTCACTTAGATTTTTGTTAGGAGTTAAAATGTTTCTTTTAGGTTAAATTTCAGAAAATTTTTGCTTGCCTACATTCCCATCCTAAGGAGCATATCTCATGGCCTAAAATGCTTTTCAGGCTTTTTAAGAATTTTGTACACTACCAGAAACTAAATTTATGGAAAACAGATTATGACACATTACAGAGAAGAAAACTCAGATTGCAGTGTAAAAATATATATAAAAGCTAGGAGTACACATTTTCGAGAGTGTCTTAAAAAGAAATGTCAAGTTTTTGACATTTCTCTCAGCGAAATAGAATTTGTGAAATCATTTTTTTCGAATGTCTATATAAAAATTAAGTCTATAAATGAGCTGGTCTTTTTTTAAATTGATGTAAGTCCACTTTTTCAGAAAACCAAGTAAATGGTAATTTTAATGACCTATAGACGCCTTCTCTCCATAATTACAATCAGAATTTTAATAGAGTTCTATCTTGACACAAAATAAACAATTTTGATCAGAGTTCAGAAAAGTACACGCACTGTACAAAATTCTCGTAGTAAATTGAAATCAAACATAACAATTATGCGTATCTCTAAATATAGAAATTTTCCGTACACATCCACGAATGTGTTTTATTAAAATATTAATTTGCGTACAAGTAGGTGAATGTACGACTGTAGCTATTGTTTGTGTTAATGTACTTTATTTTCAGTACGAGTACGGAAAAAAAGTAAATGAAAAAATGAAAATAAATTCATGTACAGAAAAAACATACATGGAAAAACTGAAATAACTTTGTGTACGGAAAAAAAGTACATGTAAAAATAAAAATAAATCCGTGTACGAAAAAAATGTACATGAAAAAATAAAAATAACTGCGTGTAAGGAAGGCAAAAAAGTGCATGTGAGATAGATAAAATATAATAACATTTTTTATTGTTATAATTATTGTTTTTTTTTAGTAAAAATTGAAGTCTTCCGTTGTAGTTTGTTTTTGATTATTGACAAGTAGTGGAGTTCCTTGAAAATTCAAGCGACGATCATATGAATGGCTCATTAATAAAAATGTGTAATAAGTGGTGTTATAAAAAGTAAGGATTAAGAGTAATAATTGGCTTATCTTTAACATTATTGTAATAATACCTAGGAAAGAAATTTTTAATCTTTACTTTTATTATAAAATAATTATTTTCATTTGGGTTTTTAATTTGTCCAATTATTATCCGGCTTTAAATTTACATGTATTATTTGTTGTTTTGGTTTTCAACACAGTAAATGTGCTTTGTTACTTACTTTGTTTACTTGTGCATTTATTATTGTTTTATTACTATCTTTATTATAGCTTGTGTTATTTGTTGTTGCTGAACAGTAAATGTAAATTGGCATCATTTTCATGGTTACTTTTTACATAAAAATTTATTTTAGTAAAGTTAATGTCTATAAAAATATGGACTTAAATTTGCTCCTGTTTTTATTTCTTCTAAAATATTATTTTTCAAAGTGTGGAACCAAAAAAAAAAACGGTTATTTTTCAAATAATTTTAGTAGGTATTTGTTCATAATAAAATTTTAAAGGTAAAAAGCATCACTCTAATTCATTAAAGCTGGCAAATATCTTTAAATGGATTCAAATGCAAATTGCTTTGTTCAATTCTATCATTGCTTCAACAATTTCTGTTTTTGAGTTTATTTTCGGCTTTTTGGTTCTTTTTAATTTAATTTTTAGAAAGAAAAATTATTTATAAATGTATGCGAACGTTTTCGATTCGTTGGATTAAATACATTACTTATAATATAAAATATTTTCAGTGAAATTTTTATTTGAAAAATACATACCAATGCGTCAGCTTTATTATGGCGTGCTAAATTTCTGGTTAAATAATTAAAATTCAATTATATTAAATATTGGAGGTAAAAGCATGTTTTCGCGGCCATTTCGCTACAGGCTACTTATCTCTTCAGAAATCTTCTAATAATTTTTTATCGGAGGAATCTATTGAGTTGGTTGCTAAAAAATTTGATGAAATATACATTCTTCGTGAAAGGTTTTCTTTCGCCAATAACTTTCGGTTACTTTTTGTGACTAAATATAATTTTTGAAAAAAATTTCGCCCTTGTACTTATAAGACACAATATTAATTAATTTTGTAAAGTTATTTTAAACGAACCGCAGCTCCACTTGTGCGTTTAAAATCCGTTATAATTTATAGGGAATGAAAATTAAAACGAGATATTATTATAAAAATAATAATCTTGATTGTAACATTTAAACTATTTTACCCTGTCGACATTTTTTATTTTTTTTTTTGTTTGTCAATCTAAAAAACAACACTTAAAAACCTCTGTGTGCAATATTAAATATGATATTATTAAGCTTAAAAGCAGTACAGGGTCAGATGGATGGATGCATTCTAATTGCTTTTGAATTATGATTGATTGAAAAAGTTTTTTATATGTAATATTCTATAAGTTTTTGAAATTTTTTTGTTCAGCTAAAAACTAGAGTTTTACTTTAATTCTTAAGGATTTTTTCGTAAAAAAATTTTTAAAAATAGGAGACAATAATTTTTGTGGAACTAATGTGCTGCTTGCTTACCTCTTCAATAACAAATTATTATTTTTTATTTTTTTTTGGTTATAAAAAAAAAACATAAATAATAAAAGGCATATTACATAAAAACAATTAAAAACGACAACTTTTATTTTTGTGCAATATCCAACTTATTCCTTCTTAAAACAAAAAAAGTTAAAAAAAAAATGAAACGAAAATAAAAGTTTCCCATAAAAAAACAACATGCATTGTGCTGAACATATGACGAAAAATATAAATATATACAAGTTGTGTACGGAACATGGCAAAATAACAAAACATTTAGATTTGTTTAACTGCAATAAAAACAGCCACAATACAAAAAACATACAACATCGGAAACGGAAATTTGTTAAAGTTGCAATAACGGCGTCATACAACTTAAGCCATTATTTAGCAACTGAGGCACACACACAGGCAAAAACACACTCATATAGGCAGATCCATATACATATGCACAACTACACACATCCAACAGCAAAACTTAAAATAAAAAAACATTCATAAAAGTTTTTGAAGCTTTTTTATATTTTTATTTTTAATTTTTTATTAATTTTTTTTCGAAGGGTTTTTGTTTTAATCTGCAACAATATCTTAGTTAAATAAATTTGTGGAAAAACTATTCACCATTTTGTTAAGCTTTTTATGAGCAGAGCTTTTAGTATGCTATCAATGTTACCGTTAGTCAAGTAGAAATTATACCCCTTTTTGGCGGTCCTTAACTTTTTGTAAGACTTTTTTAATTCAGATAATTTTTCGAGTTTTTTATTTTGTTGCAATGTTCCCACCTTTTTGTGAGTTTACCCATAAAATCAAATTTTGTTATAAACACATAGCAGATTTGTAAGACTTTTTTGTTTTGTATAAAACATCGGCGAGAATACGAACATCGATTTATTAGGATAGCACGGCTGTCATAAAATAAAAAGCAGTCAAGATTTATTTTTTTTGCAACTTTCTTAGCAGGTTTTTGCAACGTTGATAGGAAGAAATACTAGACAGCTTTTATCAATATTTTATCTGATTTAAAGTATAAAATCTTTTTCCACAAGTGATTTTCACGTTACAAAAAGTTAAGCAATTAATCTTTGAATTTTGCGTTTTCATAATAATTCATCTACAAAAATCAAAGCTGAAAACAAGATGCTTAATAAAACAGTAGAGTCGAAAAATTGCAACAGGGCTTTATAATCTTCCAAGAAGCGTTTTATTTCAAGTATAAATGGCTTAAGCAAGATGAATAGATAAAGTTGCCTTTTTTTTGTGTTTTTATTTATATAAAACTAATTTGCTATTTTTAGAGCAGAGTTTGTTAGAAATATTTAAATCAACAAAATTTTTATAACCACCAAATATTTATTTTAAACTTTTAAAATTTGTTTTTGTTACCGTTAGTGAGTGATTGAACTTATATTTTAAGCTCCTAACTTCTTGTAATTTTTTGGATTCTACAAATAACGTATTATATCCTTCACCACATAAAATAGAAAAAGGTTATATCTTAGTCTGTTTTTCTATTTGTTATTTGCATTCTGAGCTCTTATACAAAGCGAAATCGATTGAACGATGTCCGTCTGTCCGTTCGTGTTCGGATGAAAATCAACCTTGGCAAGGCGCTAGATGAGCCAGCGAAAATTTAAATACGCCAATAGTTCAGACATAGTTAAAAAATTGTTACTGAAAATCAGCAAAATCGATCCATGTCCCTTCACGCCTGGCTCTAATTTATCAATATCACTTGGAATAAATCTAGTTTACTGAAGTAATTCCAATCAAAGGACAATACTTGGGGCAATAGAGAATTAAAAAATAAGAAAAAAAAAATCAAGGGAAAAAATAGGCGCTCGCACATATTTTCCTAGTTATGGGCCTCTGAAATTTCTATGGTACGATTGTTCACCATATTTTTTTAAGATATCAATATGGGGATATCTTTTTGAAAATACTAAATTTAAAAAAAAAATAAGTTTACATATATGGTGAAGGGTATATAAGATTCGGCATAGCAGAATATAGCACTCTTATTTGTTTGTTATTATAATTTAATGACTGTATAAAGAGCTTGATTCATATAATTAAAAACTTTTGCTGAGTGATATAGTTTTTCATATACTGTCGTATTCATAAAATATTGTAATAGATTTGAAATATATTTTAGAACAAATTTGTATGAAAATTTTTCATAAAAAACATTTCAAATTTTTGTTTATTTTTTATGAATATCGCAGATAGTATATGTGTTTTTTTTTATAAAAGTTGATATACTGCCTTTATAAAACACTGACCTATGAAATAGTTTTCGTAGTATGTAGCCATCAATAGAGAATTTAAAAATCCTCGACTCCTAGGAGTTTTGCAAAAATTTATTATTTTTGTTTTCAAAATTGTCTTTGTTTAGATAGGGCTAGAGGGAGACCCTTTATAATTTTTAACCTAATTTTTCTTTTAGTCGCATTTGCTAAAGTACATCTTTTAAATCGTATAAAAAATTTACTAGTGCCGAAGTAAATTAAAATTACAGAAACAAAAAAAGAATACCACCTTTTTGTGGAAAATCCTTAAAAAATGGTGTTCTTTTACATTGTTATTACTTTTTAACGAGAAGCGCTATCAGAGCAAAACCTTAAATTTTTTATTCTAAATTTTATATTCTTAACATGTATATCAAATGGTTTTGAAGTAATAATCCGATTATAAGTCAGTTCACTATGCCTAAAATACTAAGTTAAGGTCTGACGAAATTAAATAGAAAATTTTAGCCAATTTTCTCCTCATTTAAAAGAGATAACCCAGACACGTAAGCAAATTTTTATAGTTGTCTTCAAGGTCTAATTAAATTTAAAAAATCTTAATATTTGGGTTAAAAATAAACATTTTGTAGTATTTCCAAAATAATATAATTTAATAAATTTGCATTTTAAAACCCTGATCCCATACATGGGAGTAATTAATTAGATGGACCAATAAATTGACGATTTCATTATTACCATATTGACTACTAATCGATCCCTGTCTTTGTATACTAAATATACATCTTAAAGTATGATAAAGCCATATTTTAAAACATCACTTAAATCAGAAAAATTTGGTGAAATATTTATGTTAAAACATTTTCAGCACAAATGAGACACCATGGGTAGGTTTTTGTTTTCGTGTGAGTTGTTAGATCTGCTAGTTATGGGGTTAGGTGACTTTAGATCTCAGACATCAAGTCTTATACCTATATCAATTAGAAGTGATAAATTATTAAAATTTTTAAATACGACTATGTATAAAAACATAGTCTTTTTTAAGTTTCTGCTATCAAAAATTTGTGTTTCATAGAAACAAATTTTTTTTTTGTTTCAATATTATATTGTAATAAAACGATTAAAATTTCATTACCATTATTAAAAACAATTATAATTAAAATCAAATCTCTAGCAATATGAAAATTTACTATTCGGAAACTTCTTGATTTTAATTTACGTTAATCGTGCTTGATTCCTTCAAATATAAAAATAAAGAAAAAATACTAATTTTTGCGAAAAAAAACCGACTTCAAAACAGATTTCATCTGTCTGCCTATAACAGCTCAAAGGTATGGCCACATAAATTAGGTTACATTAACTATTGGGACACACTTATATCTTCAAACTTTATACTTCTTCAACTGTTCAATAGTTTGGCAATATATTGCAGCAGCTATGGGCTCACTTTTTAATTTCCAAATTCAAATTATATACTTGCTGTTGTAGTAGATTTAGCAATAAGGTTATGTGTAAATTTCAACCGTCTGTCTGTAACGGTTCAACAGTTTGCCCATATACATCAGATTATATCAACTACTTAATTATTAATAAAACATTTTTATACTTCTTATTATACCAAATAATTTTAGACATTCTGTCTAAAATTAAGGTGTTTGTATACAACGGTTCAAAAAATACGGCCATATAGAACAAATGACATTAGTTTTGGGAACGCCCTTTACTTTCTAAATTCAAATTATAAGCTTCTTGTTATAGCGGATTTAGCAAAACATGTCCCTTGTAAATTTTCAGCTGTCTGTCTATAATGATTTAAAAATCCAGTCATATACACCATATTATATGAACTATTGGGACACCCGTTTATTTCCAAATCCAAATTTTAGACTTGTTGTTATAGGGGAGTTATTGATACACGTTCTTTGTAAATTTCAATCGTCTGTCTACAAATGCTTAAAAATATGGCCATGTTCCAAATTAAATCTACTATTGGTGCACCCTTTATTTTTTAAAATTTTTATTTATTATCAGCTGTTACTACAACGGCTATAGCAATCGACATTGCGTCAAATTTACAAGCGTTTGTCTATAACGGTTCAAGAGAAAGGCCTATATAAGTAAATCTACAGTAATTATAGGTCACCCTTTAATTTCTGAATTCAAATTATAAGCTCGTTAATAAAGCGGACTTAGAAATACAGGTCCCTTTTAAGTTTCAGTGTTCCGTCTATAACGGTTCAAAAGTACGGCCACAAACTTGAAATTACATCAACTGTTGGAACACCCTTTAACTTCTACATCCATATTTTATACTTGTTCTTATAGCGGACTTACTAACACAGGTTCGTTGTAAATTCGAAGCGTCTGTCTATAACTGTTAAAAAGTATGGCAATATATATCAAATTTAATGAACTATTGGCGTACCTTTTAATTTAAAATTTGTAATATTAATACTTGTTACTATAACGGCCATAGCAATCGACATTCTGTCCAATTTGCAAGCGTTTGTCTATAGCGGTTCAAAAGATAGGCCCATATAAATAAATTTACATCAATTATAGGGGCACCCTTTAATTTATAGATTTATTTTTGTGTAATTTTTTGTTTTTGGGAGCCATAGTAATACGTAGTCTTTCAAATTTTACCGAATCGCCCTTTACAGTTCATAATACCCGTAAAAAATATATATGTTGTATGGGGACACTCTTTAATTTTTAAGATTATAAACTTTTTTTAAAACGGGACCAATCTGTAAGCATAATCTATCATATTACCAAAAATTTTTAAAATCGGATCAGAAATGACTGATTTCTGGAGGCACAAATATAAAAAAGTCGGTTAAAAAATAGTTACTGACTGCTCCGTTTTTGTATACAACATTTTTGAGTTGTTATTGTCTTTTTGTTTTATTGATTTAATCAATTTGACTTTTAATATAAGACTTTCCAGTTTTCTATACAAAGTTTGGGTAAAATCCACTGATGAGCTATATGAGGAGTAGTGAAATGGCCATATGGATATGCTTTCCCCGCAGTAATACATTTCAGTTTACAGTTTTAAATAAAAAAAAATGTTTCATGAGAATTTCATTAATTAATAATTTTTATTTTTTCATTTTCAAACAACGTCAATGAAATTGCAATACGAGCAGTAATGAAAAAATTAAAAAAAAGTCAAATTTCCTACTGAATAATTCTTGAATGTCGTGTGGCACTATTAAAATATTGCTGCAATGTAAAATCATCTACAAAAGCTCTAATTTCTGTTATGATCAGATATTTTTATAAAAAAAAAAACTGTTTCAAGAAGTCTATGCCTTGTGGCGGTAGCATTAGCTGGCTGAAGGTAATATTTTACTAAAGGAATATATGTACATATAAATATGCTTTTGTCGCTTTGATCACAATTATATAAATCATTTTTATATGAAAACTTAACATCTTTATTTTAATAGTAAACAGAACATAAAAATTGTTGAGCCGTTTGATTTGACAGGCGCTCTAGCGACATTTCAAAGGGTCATGAATACAATATTGATGGGCCTCCAAGGTTTGGATTGCTTTCGTCTAAGGAAGAAATGTGGCTGACCATTAAAGTATTTAATGTTTTATTTCGTCTGCGAGAAAGCGACTTTAAATTGAATACGGGGAAGTATAAGTTTCTAAGGAGAGATATTGTTTATTTGGGGCATAAGTGCTCAGAGAAGGGAGCACTCCCCGATCCTGCTTAAGTGGAAAGTGTGAAGAAACTAAAACCTCCGAGAGGAATAAAAGAAGTTCAAGCCCTGCTAGAGTTAGTCAAATACTACCGAAAATTTTTAAAGGGAATCGCAGACTGGCGTTACCAATAACCCGCCTACTTAGAAAAAACTGCAAGATCGTCTGGTCGAAGGAGTGTCAAGAAGCTCTAAGTAAGATAAAGTAGAGTATTACTAATCCTCCTATTCTAATTTACCCGGATTTTACTGAACCTTTTCGTGTAACGACGGATGCTAGCAACGAAGCACTGGGAGCAGTACTATCGCAAGTAAGGGATGGCGAGGAACTATGGGGTGGTCATTCGCGAGCAAGACTTTAAGCGTCACCGAAAAAAGGTACTTAACAATTGAAAAGGAAATGTTAGGCATAGTATGGGCTACACGCACTTTTCGTAGGGGTTTCACTGTATTCACGGACCATCAACCCTTGAGGGATATTGCAAACCTAAAGGACCAAACTTCTAGGCTTGCCCGGTTTAGGCACAAATTGTCGGAGTATAACCTCGATATTGTTTACAAGCCGGGAAAAACCAATTTAAATGCCGATGCACTGAGTCGATTTCCGTTAAAAGACCAGAAAATACAGGTTGTTCCCAGAGCTCAGCGAGAGGAGTTGGATGAAAAACCAAGGAAGATTCCTCAGAGGGAAAGAGTGCAGAGGAGAATGTCAGTATGGAACAGAAAGATGCCGTTGAAATTTAAACTAACAGAAAGGACAAAAAGAGGTTCTAAGAAGCTTCCATGACTCACCTTTAGGCGGACATCAGGGTATTTAAAAGACCATAAGTCGAGTCGGGAGATAATACAGGTGGAAAGGCATGCAACGGGACATAAAAGATTATATAAAGAAGTGCCAATAGTGACAGAAAAACAAGTCCGGGCCAGTCGGTAAAGAACAAATGGTGTTAACCGACACACCGCGATGACCATTAGAAAAGGCCAGCAACCACTGCATGCAACAAATACATTCTCACTTCTGTGATGCATACAAAAATATTTCCGGGCCGACATATGTACTTGTAAAACGTAGATTTAAATGTACGCTAGTGACCAAATATAAATCTTCTGTAAAATAACAATTGTTAAAGATTAACAAACAAATCACCAAGTTAAAAATTCAGATGTAAAAAACTACGTTATTAGAGACTTAAGCACTTGAAGTGAGAACTCTTAAATTTTGAATGTTTTCGTGATAATTATTTTTTATATAAAAATTTTGTAATTGAAATGCCATTTTTAATGAGTTTTTAGGATTGAAAAGCAAAGAAAAAAAAAGTAACCAAAGAAAGGTGTGTATATTGTTGGATAATTTTGTCTTTCTAAGTTCCTATTGCTTTTGCTTTTATTGTCTTAATACTACTCTGTAAAATGTTTTTAAATAAGTAAAGAAAAAGTTTACACAACATGTAAGAAAATATCAACTATTTCCACTGAACCATTAAATGTCAAATTTGTTTTATTTTTTTCAGACTTGAGACACATACATACATGCAAACAACTATTCATGCACTCCCTCACACAAACTTTAGAACATTAAAGGTGCGGTTGTCAATGATTATTAAGAACGAAACAAAGAAAGAGTAATAAAAAGCAATATAAGGAAACGAAAATTAGTTATACGGAAACAAAGCAAAAAAAAAATTAAATATTTCTTTTATACACATGCAGACATACATACACATTCGCAGCCTCATACATATGGCTTAGAATCTAGAAATATGGCTGACATTGATTGAAAGGTTTCATTTGTAAGGTTTATATTTCGATATATCCTACAAACAGTATGAAGACGTACTTGTGTTTGTGTGGGTGATTCCATTAATTTCCTTTTCATTCATTCAATTAATTTTTAAGATTGTTTGTTTGCTTGTGTTCTAAAACAAAACACAAGTAAAAAGTAACAAAGTAAGAAACATTTTATGAAGATCCTCCCTTAAATAAAGGAAATGTCTATATAGCTTTTTACATGCAGAGCCTTGTTTTGAAAGCTTACCCCTCCATTGTTATTGGTGTCTAGATTCGCAACTCTGCGATATTTAATTTTGTTATTTTTTATTACAGCAAATGTCAATAATTATAGTTGTTTCTGTTTATTTTATTGCAACAGCTTGTCTGTCATAAAGCTTTTAAAATTTGTGTAATTTTATTTCCAGTTTTACTGTTTGTAATTGTTGCCTTTGTTAGACCAGTAGTTACTAATGATTTAAACATACTTGTGGCCTTGAGTCTTAATTTACCTAACCCTTTTTTTCTCCCTTGAAATGAGTGTTTTGTTAAAGCAAAAAAAAAAAAAAAAAAACAACAAAATTGTTTAACAAAAGTTTCCGTTGTCACACCCTAATTGTAGATTGTTGCTGTTCTAATAAACAAATAATTATTTTCATTCAAAAATAATTGTAACATCCATTTGACGGTTTTTGTGATAGTGTTGAAATTGGGTGTGATTTTGTTAAGGCGGGTTTTTGGGATTAAATTACATGATTTTGAAATAAAAAATTACAAAATATAACAAAGATGTTTATTTAAGTGTATTTGTAATTATTTTTAATTATAGCCTGTTCTGTCAATTTTAGAGATTTTAAGGTGTGTCAGTTATGCAATTAGAATGATGCTTTTCGCGTTTTGAAAACAGGAGATAAATAAATTGTTATTGTGCGTCACCATGTAAGCGATAAATAACATATTACGTGCAAAAATAATCCTCAGGTATCTTGAAAATTTTTGAGACCAAAGTTTTCAGTTACATATAAAAAAATTTACTTAAAAAAAGTAGTCCAATATTTTTGTCAGGTATTAAATTTTAACTTTTTTTTTCACCGATTTAGGTAAAAATATCTGAAGTCATTGCGGCAAATTTAAGTTCACATAAAAAAATGTTTTTAATTTTTTTATATATGCCACATTTTTCGAAATATTTTTTTAATTTATAGTACATAAGTGATATTTTTTTTCAATTTTTTTTGTTGATTGCAGTTACTTCACTAAAGTAGATTTGTTCAAAATTATTTGCAAAAATTAGAGCCGTGCGTGTTTGGCCAGCTGCCTCGCAGGCCATGGATCGATCTTGCTGATTTCAATAGTAAAATTTTAGAAACTATTGATTGACGTATTTTAATTTTCCCTAACTGATCAAGTGCCTTGGCAATGTAGATTTCAACATGAACACGGATGGACAGACGGACCCCGCCCATTCGACTTCGCTTTATATAAGAACTCCTTATGGGGTCGGAAATGGATACCGTAAAAATTACACACGGAATGACAAACTTAAATATGCCCTTTTCCACCTGTGGACGGGTATAAAAATATACGCGATATAGAACTAACTGAATATATAAATTACAATAAATAACTTTTAATTTTTCTCATAAACAAACGTTAGCCTGTTTTTTTAATACATAAATACGAATTTATGAAATTTGTTAGCAACCTTAAGTAGTTCACATGAAAAATTTTGCATTTTAAAATT
Source organism: Gymnosoma rotundatum (assembly GCA_916610165.2). Taxonomy (NCBI): domain Eukaryota; kingdom Metazoa; phylum Arthropoda; class Insecta; order Diptera; family Tachinidae; genus Gymnosoma; species Gymnosoma rotundatum. The sequence goes on from OU744340.1 coordinate 80,626,316, forward strand.
ACAAAAGGCTAGTATATCGGATCCTAGTATAGTTTAGTATTGAAGACGCAATGAGTAGTGAAGAGCTCAAAAATTTTTCTTACCTTTTTTATTAATTTTTTTTGTTAGAAACACAACTAACTGCAGGAATGTATTTTGAAAAAAAATGTGAAATTAATGGCATGCGTGTTTTTTTGCGCGGATGGAAGGACAAACGTACATCGCTCAATCGACTTCGCTAAGCATAATAACTCAGAATATACATACCTTATATAGGGTTGCAATTGGAGTGACAAACCTTGATATACCCCTTTCGACTTCTGATGAAGGATATAAAATTTCACACGAAATGGGTGCCCTTTATGTTGATTTAAAACATAAGTAGAAATATTTAATATGTTTTTTACAAAACTAACAGAGTACTACTATTGCAGTATTATTTTAAAAGAAATCCATGCATCTTCACTTTATATGTATTTTTGTATTTCAACAGCATTTCATATGAAATTTTAAACCGAGTACCAATATTTAACCGGAAATAAACAAAGTACAAGTTTAGAAAATTTATTATTTTGCAACATGTTTTTTTTTAATCACGAACAAAATAAAATGCTGCATTGTTTAAAATGTATATAGACGACATTTTTTTTCTACAGAAATAGGCTTAACACAGCTCATTAAACAATACATTTACTGCACGATTACTGTATGTGTTATTTCCTGGTAGCGAAATACTTTGTTTGATTGATCGAAATCATCTTTAAAGTCTTTTGATTCAATATTATTGAGGATAGGATCCTTACAAAGATACTTATTTTCAGTCTTGGCATGAAGGAATGAAAACAACGCCACATTAATGAAATATATTTATGTTTATGGTAAGTTGAAATCGAAAATTTTTGAAAAATAACACTATAAGTAAAGGGTAGTTGTTCTATAGCAATACCGTTTTATTTTTATAATATTTATAGAGAGCGTCTGTGTACACGCAAAGAAAACACATCGTTGAGGTAACCATAATCTAAGAGCAACATATTATGGTTGTATTATATGGTTGTTAACAAACCATAGTGTTGTTACATTTAATAATAATAAAGCTGGATTTGCAACCATATTATTGTCTAGAATAACAATAACATGGTAAAATCTAAAAATAATTATGTTAAAATATAAACATTAAATGGTTAAATTAATATGGTTTAAAATGTCATAATTGAATTATAATACATTAGTTGTTTATTGTTTAATTTATTATTGATTTGTCACTTAAATTATTCAAAAACATAAATTACCAAAAAAGCAAATACTTACTTATTGTATATGAGTAATAATAATATAATTTATAAGCCCAAATAACGGCATCTTATCTCCATACATTCCTACGTGAAGATCCATTTATGGAGTACACGTTATATTCTCGTATTGAAGATATACGATATGTAATGGTAATTCGGAAATGCCTTCGCATCTGTAACATAATAGCAATTATTATTGATGACACTTTTAATGAAAAATATACAAATGATTTCACAATTGTGCCTTAAAAATAAAATTACAATTTTAACCATTTTTGAAGTGTTTTGCCTACCTTTTTATTTGTTTTCATATTGTGTATATTATTTTCAATTTTTTATTTTGTGCATAAACATAATTTCAACTTTAAGCTAACCAAAAATTAATAAATTGATAGAAAATATTCTGTCAAGACCTAGAACAAAATATTTTTAAGCTTAAATATTATTTTGTTTGCTTTTAATCATATTCTGGTAAATAAAAATGTATTATGGTTAAATATATTATATTATTTTTATCAAGGTAAAAAACTTTGGTTGTGGTCTAAATTTTTTTACGTTAGACCAACCATGTTGTATTTTTTGTGCACAGTAACCATATAATGGTTAAATAGCAACAAAAACATGTTTATTGTAACTAAAGTATTGTTTAAAACAACTGTAATATGTTCTCTGCAACTTTACAATATTACAAAGAACACATTATGGTTATTGTGACCATATCCCAACCATGTTTTTTCTTTGCGTGTATAAGAGCTTAAAAGGCATAAAAGAAAACCACATATCTCTGGGAATATTTTTCAATTTTGCAACTTTATTTAAGTTTTTGTTTTTGAAGCAACCTCTGAGCAAATTTCAGGTCTCTAGTTATTATGGTTTCAAATATAAAGGTCACGGAGAGACATTGTATCGAAAATAATATAGTAACGTTTTTGCCCTTTGAGTATGAAAGCCTAATATTGATTAGAAAGTGATTATGAATTTAAAAATATTAACGTGAATTAGATAAGAAAACTAGATCATTTTATGTATAACTTAAAAAAAACACATGGATAGGGTTGCGTAACATCAATTCCTTTTAACTAGATACGTCACTATGTTTTCTATTATTACCAGATTTCTTGCTTACATCCTTAACTTCATTGAGTTAAGAAATCCAATGTTTTAATGCTTAGAATATTAATGGTATTAAAATTAAATTTTAATACGGCTTAAGTTCACGTATATTTTAATTTCTAAAATTAATAGAAAAAAATTATCCAAAAATTTTTGTGTTAATTAAAAAAAATAACTAGAAAAATTAGACACTAACAGAATTTAGTGCAGCATTTTCTAGATCGCTACATTCTTTTCATCTTTGGGTGGTGAACGGTATAAATTTTATGTTTAACCAACTGATTTAAGGAAATAAATAAGAGGAATTACTCTCAATCAATCAATAATAAAGTTGGTTAGACGAAGCCAATTCACAACCCAAAGCTATTTTTTGGTTGTTCTCTTTATAAATGGTCACATATATTTGTTCTTTCTTTCTTCCTGGTTACTGTCGATTTAGCAACGAATGCAATTTATTTTTATTTTATTTTTTGTTCGAACTTAATTTCCTCTCGTCATAGTAGACATTCTTCCAATATCATTTTCACTGATGTGGAGAAAGTATAAGAATTTTTCACAAGACTCCGCATCGCGCATTTTTAATTTCAAGATTCTAGGTCAGACTAGAATTTTTCAGTTTATTTTTATCTAAATTTAAATTTATTAATTTCCAAGAATTGCTTTAGTTTAAAAGAATTATGTTTCGATGTAAAAATAAAGAAAGCAAACAGCAACCAATCATGTACAGAATTCACACGTAAACCTTTTTAAAAATTTAATTTAAAATAAACATTTTCTAACATTTATCAAAATAAAAAGTAACATTTTTTCTATAATTTATTTTTCCCTACAATTGTGAGTGTGTGTTTTGTGGAAAGCAAGAGCAACCTTCAACTTTCTTCAAAGAAAAGTGAAAATTCTTTTATAAAATTTAAATGAGTTTTGAAATGTAATTTTTCAAGTTCTTACCCAAATCGATGTTAAACGAATTAATTTTACTCAGTTTAAATTATATTCCTTAATAGCACACATTTTAGCCGATTTAGAATGAAAACAGAAAGAAGGTTACAAATACAAACGAAAACAGGGTTAAAAGTGTTGATGATTTCAAATTAATTTCAAAACTCAATTTCAATTGCCGTTTGATTTTGGCACTTAAATTATACAAGAAAAAAATAGCAACCATAAATTAAATGTGCTTCGTTCTGTGTGTTTCAGCGTAAACGTGTGTGTTGTTTTTTTTGTCAATATTAAGTCAATTACTGAATTTTACACTTTCTAGACCTTGAATGTTTCTATTTTGGGTGAGCGCACTAATGTGAGTATGTGTGATTGTGTATGACTCTTTTTAAGCACGAATGTATTCAAAAGTTTTATAAAAATGATGATGATTTTATCAACTCAACTCTTTAAGTGCTTTAACAAAAACAACAACAAAAAGATGGAAATAAAAATTTACTTACGTGTTCAAATATATTCAAATGTTATATATTTTTTTTGCAAAAGGAATAAGTACAGGTTGTTTATGGTGTTTTTTCTTGTACACGTATGTTAACAGAATGGAAAAAAGTTCCCTTTTTGTGTATTAGAATTTGTTCAACGTTGCATGTGAGTGACCATGCATTACTTAACTTAGCTTCACTATACTTTAACATTTCGATATAAACGAATTTGAGACAAAAAATATAAAATACAAATTTAACATTTCTGCCTTCCTTTTTATTTACGTAATCGTATGTGATAAAGTTTTTATATGTGGAGAGTTTTGTTTTACCTTGAAATTTGGCTGCCTGTTAGATTTTTAATAGAGTATGTACAAAAAACTTAAATATTAATTTTGCCCAGCCCTTTAATTTTGAAAATGTCTGTCCCAAAAGCGAAACATTAGTTGAACAAAATATAACAGTTTCGTCACAAAGATATGCAGTGTCTCAAGAGAAATCTGCGTTTATGTTGAAGAGCCAATTTAAAACTAATTTCGTTCGTGTTTTGTAAAAACTAATGCTTGGTCTATCTGCCCATCTGAATTCCCATTGGGGACACTAAGAGTCTGCTGGGTTCAGACAAAGTGCTTTCGGGGTATAAGGGGAAACAGCCAAAACCACTAAATCTAGATAGACAAGCTGAACGTTTGTCGAAAAGCTGGCCAGTGTCCTTAATTATACTGACACGACGGGAACCGGTAGCCCATACAGAGATCCAGCCATATCTGTAGCCGGTTATTAATTTCATCACGATAATTTTGTTTGAGTTGCTTAAGCGTTTCTGGTTTGTTTGAATAAACCTTGCTTTTTAGATATCCCCACAATAAGAATTCAGGAGCAGTCAAATCAGGCGACCAATATCAATACCTTGAAATATCTTGTTGTGGAAAGAGGTCTCACAGTAACTCCGTTATAAATCTGGCTGTATGCGATATGGCACCGTATTGTTGATACCACATTTAAATCAAGCCCAAGGCATGCAGTTGTGACGTTAAAAAGTTTTCAATTATATCACGATATCGCTCTCCATTCACAGTTACCGCTACAAGGTTTTTATTTTTAAAGAAGTAAGGTCCAATGATTCCTCCCGACCAAACTGCACACCAGATTGTCACTTTTAATGGATGCAAATGTGAATGATAAATAATCTGAGGGTTTTCTACTACCCAGAACCGATTTTTCTGTTTATTCACTTATCCATCCAGATGAAAACGTGCCTCGTCACTCATTCTGAATTTTTCATGAAAATCGAGGCTGTCATGGGCGACCTATAACATCCTATTGGCACATGTGCGGCGAAGTAAATGGCCTTGTGATAGAAGCTCTTGTGTTAACTGAATCTTAAATGGATACAAATGTAAATTCTTGTACAAAATAATGGCCAAAGTTGTTTTTTGAAGACCAAGCTCCTGAGTCCGGTGTTGAATTAAAGTTGATTCATTGTTCTAAACACTTTTTTGAGCAGCAGAAATTTTTTTTAGCCGATCTAGCACGTTGCCTATCATCTACATATCCTCTTTCTTCGAAATCTTTTACTGCACGTTAAATAGTGCGTTTTGTTGGCACGTTGTTTCTTCCAAAAATTTCACGTAACTTTCTCATCGTCACATTAATCGATGATTGATTTTGATAAAACGTTTTAGCAATCAAAACAGGTTGGTTTATCGAGTATTTTTCCATAACAAATTGCCACGTGCCTACTTCACGACTACCAACTAAAAACTGTCAATACTAATGTTTACAAAAATGGCGGCAAAACAACGTAGTACACTTTCCCGACGGACACTCTTTATTTTTGTAAAAAATTTGTAAAAAGAATTTTTTGGGTATAGTTTGTGTTGCTGCATAATTAGTTTTGTGTAAACTTTAACTATTTAAAGTTATTTTACGTTAAATTTTGTAGTATAGATTAATTGAAGCAAAGCCGCGAATAACGTTGTAAAAGACAAATTTTGAAAAACCTGTTCTTTTGCAGATTACCGTTAATTTTACTCTCTTACATTTGTTCCAACAACAAAGCATTAAAATTATGCATTTTATCACTGTCAAAAAGCAATTACAATGAGTCAGTCAGTGGAGATAATCAAACCATTTAAATACGTTTTTTTGCTCTCCTGGAAAATTATTATTTTGTCCTTTGCAACGTTATTCGCGGCGATCCTTCAATTGTCAATTTAGCTTAATTTTAGCTTTAATTTCAATACTTTTCACACTTTTTATGAAGGACTTAAAAAAACTGAATGCTTCTCAAGGCAGTTTTTAATGTTAAACAAATTTTTCGTGCTTAGCTTTTTTTAACCACTTCACTTAAAACGAAATCCCTCTTATAATTTTTTTTTTAATTCTCCATTTCTTTAATTTTTTTTTAGTAAATATTTATATCAGTGTGTATTAGTTTGATGGTTGCTTCTCAATGCAGTTTTTTTTTTGTTTGTTTATAATGACACATGTTTTTGCATGCCCAACCAACACCATCGATATGAATGAATTTCATTTTGTGTTTTAGTTTTTTCTAAGAAATCTATAAGCTTTTATACATTTTTTTTTTATATTCGTAAACAAAACTTTCGTTTAGTTCTCAGTTAAGAAATTTTCATTTAATTTTTTTCTGGCTTTTGTGGAAATGTGTGCGTGTTTGTTTTGATAAACAAAAGTGTTGAAAATTCCATTTTGCTTAAGGTTTAAATTTGATTAAAGTGAAAGATAAAAAACTAAAATAAAACTAAGAAAAATTTGCATAAACTTGGTTATGTTTTAATTCGAACAAATTATTTTGATGAAATTTTGATCACAGATAGATCTTTACACGTATAACTAAATTTTTCGGAACAGGAGAGAATTCCGGAGAAAACAATATCTCAATCCTTGTTTGTTTTAAATTATTAGGCAAAAAGATTAGAGTCGCTAGGGAAAGACTGGAAAAAGTAATATTTTTCCCTCAAATAAGTTAAATTTTTTCGTTAAAAATTACATTTTTAAATTTTCCTTAAATAAACAGAAACTTAATGGAATTTTCAGTAAAAAGTTTTATTCCACATTTCAGGGAAAATAGCAAGGCAACAAAATATTTATTAAACAAATATTGCATAAAAATAAAAAAATGTGTGAAAAAGAATTTCAACCCGATGATTCTTAAGAAGAATTAAATCAGGACTAAATACTGATCTTGCGTGATTGAGAAGTGGATGCTCACGCTATTTAATAAAATGAACCTTTTAACCTTTTTCTTTGAAAGATTAAGCTTCGATAGAATTTACTTCTTAAGTAATTTTAAAAATAATGACAAATTTGAGTCTTATTTGCTTAAAATTCAACATAAAATTACTGACAGTTTCTCCATAATATAATCTGGCCGTTCTTCAATGAATGTTGTCAAATTTTTCAAGCGGAATCTCTAAATTTGCTAACAATTTTCGCAAGTTTGAGCAAAGTACTTAATAATCCATACAAAATTGTAGCCAGAAATATTTTGATGTTTCTAAACATGAAACACGAACGAACCATTTCGTGATTTCTCACTAATTAAACAGAGTATAACTTCAGCAACGTTATTTTTTTGCTTATTTCGAACTAATTTTTATGTGGGATTTTAATAGCATTTGCAAGTGAATAACCTTTGTTATTAATATCGAAAAACAGCTGTCAGAGAGGTTCGTACCTCAAATAATGAAACAAGTACTTTTTTGGTAATATTACTTGACTTCATGTCTGTAGCAAAAGTTACGAAAATTTTGGCCAAATATATCAATATTTTACGTGTTACGTGAGCCGAACGGTAACACTGAAAAAGATACAAATTTACCATCAATTTAAAGTAAATGTTTGAAAACCCTGAAATAAGGACAAACTGAGCAAAAACAGTACAAAATCTTTGAATTTTTAAACACCATATAAAAAAAAGTAAGAGTTCTATATTCGGCTATGCCGAATCTTATATACCCTTTACCATCTATGTAAATCTAGTTAAGTGAAATAACTCAAATCAAAAAAGCATATATTGAGGTGACAGAGAATTAAAAAAAAAATATGGTACTGCATAAATATAATTTTACATAAAAACAATATCGGCTCTTAATGGGTTAATCATTTTTAAAAAAAATTTCCTTAAAAATCTCTTTAAAAGCTTTAAAATGCTAACCATATTGATATTTAAAAAAATTTTTAAATTTCAAAGCCCCGTAACCCGGAATATATGGGTGGGTGAACGTCAATTTTTTCACTTGATGTTTTTTCTTATTTTTTAATTCTCTTTCGCCACATATACATATTTGTTTTTTTTATTGTAGTTACTTCATTGTTGTAAATAATATGGAATAAGAGAGGTAGGCGTGGTGTTTTGCCCGCTACGTCCAATGACATGGACCGATCTTGCTGATTTCCGATAGCACCTATTACCTTTTTAAATATAATTTCAACACTAACACGAACCGACAGACGGACATTGCTTAATCGATTTCGCTATACATAAGCAGTCAGAATATATGTATATACTTTAAGGGTTCGGAAATGGATATAGTAGAAATTACAATTTTTTTCACTTTTTGTGGTGAAGAGTTTCAAAAAAAAGGTTTTTGAAAATAAAAACCGTTTTAAGTGATGAACCATATTTTACCTCGATGGTTTCGTTAGTCGCTGAAATTGCCATGTTTGTGTTGTTTGTAGTTCGTCAAATCCTTAAATGCATTCACAATTGGTTGTGGGCCGGAGTCATCACTTGATCATATTTTTTTTCAATTAAAGCTGATAAAACCGTAATGATTACTAGTACTCCATATCGCTAGGATTTTTCTAAACTGGATGCTATCGATGTAACCAATAATTAATTTTATAAGACATTTCGTGGTGTTGTACGCTTTCATTTCGGTGATCGGTATTGGCCCTGGAAATCGTGTGACTTAAAATTATTCTTTTTGGATTATACACAGAGAAGGGTGTACGAAAACAACTCTTAATCACCCATGCATTACAAGAGGAAATTAAAAATGCATCAATGAAATTCAATCACAATTAGGAAAAATGTTTTGACAAACTTCTGAAAAGCCGTGCGTATGTGCCAGCAAATAATAATAATAATAATAATTATCTTTGTTAAGACTAAAGCCGGTATTTTTTATTTAATTCAAATCTTTCGTTTAATTGTAATATCGTTTTCTCTAAAAGTAGCGTGCTATTTTTTTCTACTTTTTGCAATCAACGTTTGTAATAAAACCTCTTACCATATTTATGTATTTAATCTTATCAGTGTAGTGCAGTCTTGTAAACATTTCTAAACTTAAAATCTCATATTAAGCGCGTTTTTTTAAACAAATAAATCTTATTATTTTAACAAATAACGGCATATGAATTCACTTAATAAATAACATTGTAGAATTAGTGGTTTCAATATTTACCTAAAACTAGGTTAATTCATACATTCACACATCATTGTGCACATACGTAGATACAACAAACAACAAACCTCAAAGAACAAAGTATAAACTAAAAGTTTAACTGACCCGCATTAAGTAAAATGGAAACAAGACTAAGAGGAATTTCAAAGATCACCGCATAGTAAATAGATACAATTCCACACAATACACTGACGAACACAGTGATTTAAATATACAGTGTCGAATGAAAATCGACAAAGCTAGAAGCTAGAAATTGTTAAAGTTTTTAGAATTTTTTTCGTCTTGTTTATTTATTAACAAAATTTATTCTTTGCTTTTTTATACGCTTCACCGCAAAATAAGGAAAAGCGTAGAACTAAGTTTGTCATTCCGTTTATAATTTCAAATATCCATTTCCGATCCCATAAAGTGTATATATTCTGACTTTTTATGCATACTGATATCCGTCTGTTCGTCCGTGTTAGTGTTTAAATGCTTAACGAGGCACCAGATAAGCTAAAGGAAATTTTAGTACGCCAATCGATCAGACATAATGCTGAAAGAGGCGCTATTGAAAATCTGCAAGATCGATCAATTCCTTCGAGGCAGCGGGCAAAATACCACGCCTTCCTCTCATCTTTTCCCATCATTTGGAAAAATGAAGTAACTCCAGTCAAAGAAACAAATAAATAGGTCGATAGAGAATTAAAATGTAAGGAAAAACAGTGAAAAAATGGGCTCTGGCCCATATTTTCCGAGTTACGGGCCTCTAAAATTTTCAAATTTTTTTTAATATTAATATGGGTATCGGGTTAAAGCTTTTAAATAGATCTTAAAGAAAATACTAAAAGTTTATAAAAATGGTTAACCCACTAAGAGCCGATTGCTATTTTAAGAAAAATTATATATATGTAGCACTTAAAATTTTTTAATTCACTATTACCCCAATATTTGCTTTTTTAATTGCACTTACTTCATACTGGGGTGCGAGAAAATTACAAAATAGAAACAATTTTGGTACTGCATATATAAAATTTTATATGAAAATGACATCGGCTTTTAATGGGTTAAGCATTTTTAAAAAAATTTAGTATTTCCTTAAAGATCTCTTTGAGAGCTTTAAAATGATACCCATAATGATATTTTAAAAATTTTGAAAATTTCAGAGTCCCATAGCTCAAAAAATATGGTCGAGCGACAATCTTTTCACTTGGTGTTTTCTTTTCTTATTTTTTAATTCTCTATCGCCCCATGTATTTATTTTTTTGATTGGAGTTACTTTATTGTTCTAAATGACATGAAATATTTAGAGGTAGGCGTGGTGCTTTGCCTGCTGCCTCGAAAAACATGGACCGATTATGCTGATTTCCAATAGAACCTCTTTAGACACTATATCTGATCGATTGACAGACAGAGATCGCTCAATTAACCTCGCTATGCACAAGTGGTCAGAGTATATATACTTTATGGGATGGGAAATGGATATTGTAGAAATTACACACGGAATTTTTCCTCTTTTCGTGGTGAAGGAAATAATAGAAGGTGAATCTTTATGTAAATTATTCCAAATATGTTTTATCAGACACTGTTAATATACGTACGCCTGTTCAAATAAACAAAAGACACGCATCAAAAGTTTGCTTTTGTGTTAAATTGAGTTAGTTTTGCATTTGTCAATGTTTAGACAACAACACAACTACAAACCAACTTTAACACACTCTTAAGTAAACATACATGAAATGAGGGTGCTGCATACATACATATATATAAGTATGTAAGTTTATAAAAGTATTCATGTGTATATACATATGAATGCACGTCTGTCTGTACTAAACTTAACAACACAACTCATAGGAACTTAAACTTACACACTTTTCAATACTAAAACTCTTACATTGTATGCTTTTAGAAGAGAATGGGTGCTTGTTAAGTTAAATGGAGCCAAAGGATAACATGATTTTGTATAAGGTTAGTTAAATGAAAATACATCAAAACCACAAATGGCTTTTACACTTGAAGATAAAATAAAAAAAAGTAAAAAAAGAAGAAAAACTCAATAATACCACATAAAATTCTTCCATCCAAGCTGCTTTATATTCGTCAATACATCTTTGTAAAGAAAAAATAAATTAGTTTAAAGTTTGGTGTCACTTCGTTTGTTTTACAACAATCAAATCTTTTATATTTCCAATAAATTTTTATTACATTTCCTTAAATTTAAAGGAATTATTTAACTTTGCCTTTAGTTTGTTTTTGTAATTGTTATTGTTACCGTTTGTAAGCTTGTTAAAATAACTTAATTTAACACACGATAGACTTTTTATTTTATTGAACCTTAGAACGAAACTCTTTGACTTCGAATCAGGCAATATTATCAACACCAGTGAACATAATTATATTATGTTTAAATACGACATGAAGTTTTGTTATTCGACAGTATTTTAGGAGATTTAAATTTTTTGTCAGGTAAAAGTTGGTTTTCTCTCATTCCTCATTTATTTGAAAAAGAAACTTTTTTATTATTGTTATACAGTTTAACTAATTATTACTAGCAAGGCGAATTAAGTATAAGGTGATAGCGGTGGCGAATTCAATTCTTTTCCCATGTATTCTAACTGTCAAACTCCATACATAAAAAATCTATCTAACTGTTATACAGATTTTTTATATATGGAGTTTGACAGTTAGAATAGCAGGGAAAAGAATTCAATTCGCCACTGCTATCACCTTATACTTAATTCGCCTTGATTACTAGCAATTGAAATGTTAAAGTTCAAATTTATATACTGGAGCAATCAGTTCGACGTATTATAGAAACCTGGGGGCTTATTCTGTATTGCGATGCAAAAGTCAATGCGATGCGAAAATACATAAATGCGAACAATTACTGTTCTGTTTCGCGATATTCGCAAAGTTCTTTTTAATCGCATTTCAAATGCGAAAAGGTGCTAAGTCGGTATTCTAAATTGCGAAAACAAATCTCAAATCCGTAAAATTTATTAGACACCAAAGTAGCATTCGCAAAGTACAAACATATAAGTGAAAGATAATGTTTTATTTATTTATCATATACCTTTTTATTAATTAATTCAGAGAAGCAAGCAATAAGACCACCAAACCGCGTCAATTTTAAATAGATAGAATTCATGAATAAGCACAGCAATTTGGCAAAAGACCTTTTGTAAACACCAAATACACGTCAGTCGGCAAATACTTTGTGGCAAACGTTAACTAAAGAACTAAATATCAACAAGCTGCAGGATGGAAAAAAGTATGAAATATATAAACCAGTTCAAAAGTATTTGACTTCAACTTTAATAAGTTTGGCCGATTTTAAAGTACACACCAAACAGAAGCTTAGACGAAATAAAACCGACATTGACGGTAGACCATTAATATATAATCCACTGTCTCCCTTAGAAGAGAGAGTGGTGAAATTATTAAACTTGACGGATTCCTTAAATGGATTACCGGGCGCACTTTCCTTCGGGGCAACTATTGATTCTAACTAATCTTTTCTGTATCCTTTCATTTTGCTCACAGCCTTCTTCATCTTCGAACTACAGTGCCACAGAATCCAATTTTATTATTTTTTTTTCTTACAGAATAATCTAAATAAATTTTATAAACAATTTCCACAGTCAAGCACATAAAATTTATTTATTTTTAATTTGACGTTTGTTGATACTGATGTTTATTTAAGCAGCGTTGCCACGATTTGAAATAAATTGCGAATGCTATTGCGAAAGTCTAACAGAATACCAATTTTCTTTCGAATCACATTTCATTTGCGCATCGCATTGATTTTCGCATCGCAATTCAGAATAAGCCCCCTGTTATTAAATCTAAGATCTAAATAATGAAAGGAGGCTGCTAGATTTGTTGTCTATTATTCTTTCTGTCTCTATTTCTTTGATTTCAACTACAGCAATGACAGACTTCAGTAAATTAACTGTATACATATTTTGTGCCAGATTCGCAAGAAGACTGAAATCTAAAACACACGTGCGAGTTTGACAATAAACGCTAATGTATAATAACGTTCACCACAAAAACTGGAAAAAGAGTATATATAACTTTGTCATGTCGTCTGTAATTTCTACAATATCCATTTGCGACCCCATAAAGTATATATATATATATATTCTGACTTATGCATAGCGAAGTCGATTGCGCGATATCCGCATGTCAGTCTGTCAGTATGTCAATCGATCAGATATAGTGCCGAAAGAGGTGCTATAGAAAATCCTTCGAGGCAGCAAGCGAAACACCACGCCTACCTCTAGTTTTTTCATGTTGTTTGGAACAATAAAGTAACTCCAACCAAAAAAATAAATATATGGGGCGATAGAGAATTAAAAAATAAGAAAAAAAACATCAAGTGAAAAAATTGGCGGTCGTCAATATTTTCCGAGTTACAAAGCTCAAAAATTTTCAGTTTTTTTAAACATCAATATGGTTATCATATTAAAGCTTTTGAAAATATCGTTAATAAAATTCTAAAATGTTTAACCCATTAAGCAACGATGTCATTTTTATATCAATATTTGCGCAATATTTGCTTTTTTGATTGGAGTTATTTAACTAAACTGGATTTACATAGATGGTGAAGGGTGTATGAAATTCGACATAGCCGAATATAGCACTGTTACTTGTTCTTAGTAATATTGAAATGCTACGATTGTCCGGCATAATCATGTAGGTGCTCTGCAAAAAATTCATAGGGAATGCTAAAGTAATTTTTCAAAAATTTCAAGTAGCGTCTAACAAAATAACTTCTAACCATCAATTCTAAAATGACTTTAGAAAAAAAGTTTCAAAGGAACAGTGATTACTATTCCCTGACATGACATTTTGGGCAGGTCAGATATTTCTCTGGCACAAAATATCAATTTATTTTTAAATTATAATGATCATCTACCATATATTGAAATCAGGTAGTTACAAAGACGATAAAGAGTAAAGAAATTACATTATTTTACTTGCGTATCAGAAGAAATTTTCTCAATAAAAATAAATAGTGTTACGGAAATAAGGTCTGGCAACACCTACAAACAATGAAAAACAACAATGTTGTTGTCCAAATGTGCATGGTATAAAACAGAGGTGAATAAGTTACTTCTACAGGTTTTGGGTTAATAGAATAATACGACAAAGTTTGCTAATACCAGTTGAGTGACTTTAATGGGTGTACTGGTAGAGGTCAGTGATCACCAAGCTTATGAGTTCGGGCCTACCGTCAAACATATTGTATTTAAAATAATGTAATTAAAAATAAGAAACTGCAGTACAAACTTCCAGGAAAGCAAAAGGCAATTATTGTGTGGAGCCATGGCGGATAATTTAGTGAAAACGTATATTAGAGTAGCAGATAATTGTCAAGGCGCTCTTTATAATAAAGAGAGAGAGAGAGAGAGAGCACTAGCAGTTAGTTGAACGAAATAACAGCATAACAATACTGTATGGTAAATGTTTTGTAGTTATTGGATATAAGAGAATGATTGGCTTGAATATAAAGCATAGTTTACAAAACAAGGCATCGAGTTGTTCGGTGCCTAACCGGAATTACATAGTAGTGTAGCGTTGATGACACGCTTTCACCCTCATTAATCAATATCAGTTATTTAATATTTTATCCGGGATAAAAAATAACTCGATATTTTTTGAAAATTAATTAATGTAACACCGTTACCGTTCTTTAATTTATAAAATCAAAATATTTTTTTATTTGATATTGATTATGCTTAAGCTTTTGCTGATGTTATATCCAAAATTAATTTACTATTGCATGTACATCATAAAAAATGTTAGCGAATATGATTTAAAAATATTCCCGGTTAAATAATATAAATTAAGCACGTCTTGATTGCCATTTCGATGCTGTTTATTTAGCTTCAAAGAGAAACTTCTCACAAATTTTTAGATAAACCAAAGCTTTTTCTCCAAATAAGTTAACAGAATTATAATAATAATATTAACCCTTAACTACCCAGTATCCTTTTGTAACGTAACTGACCAGTAGTGTCCAACGGACTCATTAAAGCAATTAATAACACTTAAAGAAAAACAATGAAATTATACATTAGAGAAATATTTTATTGATATTATTTACTTACGTATTTTATTTATTTAACTTTTTTTTTTAACAAACATTACAAATAATATTTTTTATAGAGTGTTTAGAACAGACATTCCGTTTGCATTTCTCGCAGAACTGCTTGGAAGTTCTAGATATTTTTGAGGGGCAAATGTGACAACGCTTCTTGCTTTTCCAATCAGGTTCAGATGCTTAACCAGCTCCTTGATCAATAGCAGGATCAGATGATAGCACATTTTTGACGGCTGCTAAGTGATAACTCGTTAGTCCTTGTGGCAAAAAAGTTTTCTTTGCATGTTCTTTTTATGTTGGTTTCAAGTTGGATATATGTTTTTTCATATTACAAGTAATGCGACTTATCTACTACATTTTGAACAGCACAATTTCTCTTCGGTACATACGACACCAAAGTCATATTATTAGAAAAACCAAAGACGTGAGATTCGATGTCGAGATTTCGGTTGGGTTGAAATATTGGTGGTATGCAAGCCTTGCTTTTTCTTATGGTTCCAACTACTGTGAGACCATTTTGTGCTAAGCGTTTTGCAACTTCAAGGCTTGTAAAATAATTGTAAAAGGAAACATTTCTGTGGGTACGGAAGTTTGGCTCACATAGTTGGTATGCCAAATTTTCCGGTCTATTTGGTCCTTCATTTCCAAGACATGGTAAACCAAACAGAGAGTAACTGGTTTTGCTATTACAGATCCACCAAATTTTTATACCGCACTTGTCGGCGATCGATTGTATAAAACTTGGCCGACTCGTTTCAAATAATATATTAATGTGTCTATTGGACTCCTGTGGGCTTATGCGCTACTATTTTTGTTTATTGAAAATGAATAACAAACTATTTATGATACAAATATTTTTATTGCGCATTTCTATTCTCAAGACTATTGGGGTAGAATAGATAAAATGGGGTTTCGCAAAAATAAATATTTTTGCTTTTATGGGCAAAGGAATTCAAAAATGTGTCCGCGAGACACTTGTGGGTAGTTAAGGGTTAAAAAAATAGACAAAAATTAAAATCAGCGAAGGTTATCGAGATGTGCACTTATCTTTAATAAGCGCTTCAATTTAAGTAATATTTATTAAAAACAATTTCATTAAATAACTTAAATTATTATTGCATATTTTTTTTTATTTCACATAAAACACTGTCAATTTTGACAGCAAAAAAATAATACAGTATTTTTTCTTTTTATTTTTTTCTTTCTTATAATACAAACATTATCCCAGGTGTATGATTTTCAATCCAAATATCACTTACTGCTGTCTGACCAAATTGTAGATGTGTATTTTTTTCCATTTATTTTTTTTTTGTTTTTGTCGTACTTAAAAAGGTCAAAATATTTTTGTGACCCTTAATTCGGAGTTAAGTGGATTGAACAACGAAAAACTACCAGCAGTTCTTTTTTTATTCTTCTATACTTACACATGTCATTTAAAATTACATTCATTTCATACATGTGTTAATAATATCAGTGTCCTTTTTTCCTTTGTCCTTTAGTTTATACACTTAATCACTCTATTTTACTGACAATTACACATTCCAATATGTTTTACTTTTTTTTTAACGTGTGTATGTGTGTGAGCGTTTGTGAATGAACATAAAAAATATAATTATATAAATGTTTGACAATTCGGACAGAATGCCATTAGCCAAACTAAATGATTTCTTATAGAAATTGAGGTGAAGGATAGATGTGGAATGTTAGATATTAATTTTAATCTTTATTATAAGAAAAGCACACAATTTAAAATTAACATTAAAGATGTAAAGTTCTTTAATAAACTTTTGGTGAAATTTTATACTTAAATTTAAAGGGTAATTTTTAATATCGAATAAACTGTTTTAAAGTTGTGGCCTTTTCCTTCCAAACGACTGACATGTAAGTGTGAATATGTAAAAAAAAAATTGTATTTCTATGCGTTGTGTTATGTGTATGTGTATGAATAGTATGTGTACTATTTTGTACGTTTGTACTTTAATACAAATGTAAACTGAACAGATATTAACTTTTTATTGTTTTTATGTTCTTTGACATCGACACTGATAACTAGTTGCTGTCAATTTTTTGTTACTTTTGGGTTTTTCTTTGTCATTTGTTTTTTTTTTTTTTTTTGTTTTGTAAATTTTATTTATTCTCTTTGTTAATTTTGGTTGAATTAAATCGTATAAATTGTACTGGCTTAAAATTGTTGTTTGTTGTACTTATGGTTGTTATTCTTTAAAGTTATAAAATAATTGGCCACAACCAGCTGCATACACACAATTTATATCTTTTGAATTGTGATAAACATTTAATGTTAATACTTAATAGTTTGTTTTTTTACTTTAAATTTAAATACAAGAGAACGTCAATAAATTGTTCCAAAAAAAATATATGTTTGAGTTAGTTTTTTGTGAATTTTTTAAATACATCTGCAAGTATGTCGTTCGTTGTTCCAAACAATCTTTAACTGTAGAGGTAGCTGTTTTATTTAATTCTATTCTAGATCTGTCGAGGAACTTGAGGTTTGGAGTTAAATCTTCACAATATTTTGGATACAGCAGCAATTTAAAATAAATTTTTTGTTATTGTTCTTTTTGTCGAAATGAAACATCAGTTCACAAAAAATGAAAAAAAGAGTATAATTAAGTTTGTCATTCCGTGTGTAATTTCGACAATATCAATTTCCGTCCCCATAAAGTATACATATTCTTACTTCTTATTCATAGCGAAGACGATTGAGTGATGTCCTTCCGTCCGTTCGTGTTAGTATTGAAATAAAGTTTGTCTCGAAAGAGGTGCTTTTGGCAATCAATATGATCGTTCCATATCCTTCGAGGCAACAGGCAAAACACCACGCCTATCTCTAAAATTTTCATGTCATTTGGAACAATAAAGTAACTCTAATCAAAAAAAGAAATATATGGGGCGATAGAGAAATAACAAACAAGAAAAACATCCAGTGAAAAAATTGCGCTTGCCTATATTTTCCAAGTAATGGGGCTCTGAAATTTTCAAATTTTTTAAAATATCACAATGGGTACCATTTTAAAACTATTAAAGAGATCTCTGAGGAAATACTATTCTTTTTTTATAAATGCTTAACCCATTAAAAGCCTATGCCATTTTTATGTAAAATAATATATACACAGAGAAGAGAAATTCGTTATGAGAACCGAATTTGTGGCCAATCGAATTTTGCCGGCTGTGTATATTATCTTGAATTCGATTCTATAGCACTCACAACTGTATAAAAAAATTCTTCTTGAGTGACTATAAAATTATATTGTGAATCAAATAAAACAACATAATCAGGCATGTCACAGAACTCAATTCCGATCGAAAGTGGTTTTAATTCCGTAATTTGGTTCTTCGGAAAAAGAAAAACGAAAAATTTCTTCGGAATGAAACCAATTTTATATTTCAAAGTGGAATTTAGATTCTTTAAAATTTCGTTATTTGCGACTTATTTGGTGACTTTTATTACGTGTCCTTATTTAGATTAGCCTTGTTGTTTACTTAGGAGTGCGCAATATTGCCACATTTACATCAAAAGGTGGAGACTAGGCATTTTTTAGAAATAATCAAAATCGATCGGAATCTGAAGAAGGTTAAACAAAATCGATCGGAATTGTTAATACGGATTCAAAACCATTCCGATCGGAATTTGTCACATGCCTGAATATTTTAATATTAACTTTATTTAAAAAAAAATATAAGAATACGATTACACTTTATTTAAAAAAAAATATAAGAATACGATTACACATCATAAATTTCATGTTTCGAGTCATAGAATTCAGCCTACTCCTTCATTTACATCATGATTCTTCTTTTTCACACAGTTTGTTAAACTTTCCATCCCATACCGCACGTTTTGCTGCTGGGAAGTGTATTAAACGTTTAAAATTTTTTTAATTTACAAATTTCTTTGTGAGATTGATTTAAGACTTACCTTTGAGAAACATTGGAGAAATTTTCACCACTAACCATAACCTTTGAATTTTTTAACTGAAATATTATTGATTTTTTGTATAATGTGTACAAATTCATTCTTATTATGTCAAACATTTTTCTATTTTAGAAAACAAAATCGATTCTAACTACCAAAAATTGGTTTTCAGTAGTAATATGCTGATGCATCTTCCATTTGCTAGAATAGGTTTTAGAAAACATAAAATCGGTCAGGTTAACTTTTTCAAGAGGTGTTAGGACCAACATTTGGAGGCAAATTTTTTTAGCTTTTAATATAAAAAATAAGTTAAAGTTATTATTTATTAATATTAAAAATTAAATTATTATATTAGTAATGAAATTTTGAACACATAAATCGAATTTTTACCAACCGTTTTTCTGCGTGTATGCAGTACGAAAATTTATTTTTTTTTATTTTTTAATTCTCTATCACCCTAATATTTACTTTCTTGATTGGAGTGACTTCATTAAATTAGATTTACATAAGGGGATGAGTATATAAGATTCTTACTTGTTTTTAATTTAAATTAAATTTTAGTTTAATTTTTTGTTTGTCTGTTTTTTCTCAATTCTTTGGATCAAAAAATTTGATCTTTTTACAAAATTTCTATATCAAAAATAATTTATATTATTGAAAGTTATTTTCCTATGTCCTCTTATTTGTAATCTTCCTCGCATTAAGTAGTTAACGCCTACTTAACTAATTTAGAAAGGTACACTGTGAAAAATTGCAGTTTTTCTTGCTTCAATTTCTAAGTCTTAATAAAATTTATCATTTTTTGTTTGTTTTCTAGCGTTCTTCAAAACAAAAGAGAAATAATATCGTATACTTGCTTTCCAGAAAGAAATGCTTCGGTTTGGTTTTCCAACAATCTTTGAAATTTAGTATTGGCCCTCTCGTATGCATGTAATAAATACACTAAATTGATTTTTCACACATTACTCGTACACATATAAAGCTAATAGGGGTATTCTTTACACGACATGTTTCTTACATCTGACATTTCAAATTTCCCACTGTCGTTTAGGGCTCTTGAAACATTGCTTCTGTAAAATACATGTAAAAAGTCATCTGACAAAATTTTGTTTAGAACGTGTTCTATTTTGATCTGACAAACCATCTGACATCAGCTGGTTTTAAATTCTAAAGAGTATTTTCAAAAACCCATGCCATATGAAAACAATCAACGGCGGTTGACCATTGGTTGTAGCATTAGCCGGTTAATGGTAATATTTTATATGACCAAAATTAAAAATTGATTTTAACTGTTTGATAATAATTTTGTAAATTTTGCCAACTGATCTTGTTCATATTTAGAGTAAAAAGAAATTAATAAAATTGACAAGTCTTCAGTAATTCCGTAACGCACACAAAAATATTTTAAGTCGACTACATGTCATTTTGAAACCGGACGTCTTGGATATCTGTACAGTGAAAAAAACGAATTTGATCAGTTGTTGTAAACAAATAATAATTTTGAAAGACGTAATTATACATGTACGCTTGTGATCAAATATTAAAAGTCTTAATTTTAATTTTGACAAAAAAGCAGAATTACATATGACTCACACAGTTAAAAAGACAGATGTAAAAAACATGTCGTGTATAGGTAGCTTAAAAGACACTGCTTTATGACAGAGAAAAAATAAACTTAAAAAAAGTTTTAATAAAGCAGTTAACAAAAATAAATTAACTTAAATATTTTAATAATACTGCGCCGAAATGTCCCTATAACTCGCACTCACCTTACACACCTTAATTTGGCGAAGCATTTTTTTTTTTGCTTGTATAATAAAGAATACCCCTATTAACTTTAAAAGAAAAAACATATTATAATATCACATTATCATAATATGGTAAAACAATATTTTTATTTATTTTAAAATAATTTGCTTACCTTCTAATGATTTTAATAATATTTATTTATTTAAAATATTAATTTACTTTTTTCACATTTACCTCACATTTGTTTACGAGTTTATTTATTTTTTTAAATATTGAATTATTTATATTTATATTGAATATTTTTTTTAAAAGAATTTGGTCGTTCAGGTTTTTACACTACGCGTAAATCTATGAAATTTTAGGAACCAAACTAATAAGTTCACAGAAAGAACCTTAACAATAATATATTCATAACAAATAATTATTTGCATTTGAGATTTAAAAAAAAAATATTTAGTAGTTTAGTTCCTTTTGTGCGTAATAACAATTTTTAACAAATATTTGTTTATTGTGACTAATCGATTGCAAGAACTACAATTTGTTCACGGCAGCCATGTATTTCTGAAGAGAAAATATTCGACGACAATATTTTTTCTCTGTGTACTGATAATTGTGAGTAAGAGAGCGTAAGAAGCTGCTCAGTATTAACGTATTAAATAATTTACTTAAGTTTTTTAGACCAGCGCGTTGAAAGGACATTACTTTCTAAAAATTTGAGAACAATGAACAAATTTTTTGGTAATTTGTTGGGTAATATATGTATATTGCCAAACCTTTCTTTAGTGAGAAACGTAAATAGAAACATTGAAGATAATAAAAGTCGTGGTAACACCAGATCCCAACTGAAAACTATTTAGCAAACGTTATTAAAATTTTTACAATTAATTATAAATTTGTGAAGTCCCCGAAACTTAAGTAGGCTTTTAAAATTATTTATATAAATTTTTTTATTTCCTACTTAAGAATTTGCAAACAAAAATAATTTTCCAAGTTCAATTAACATTTTTATTAAAAAACATAAAAAACAGGGCAATTTGAAAAAAAAAGTTTATTGATTTCCCCAAATTCATTCACTTGTTTGTTAAATAAAAACAATATTTTACAAATTAAAAACGAATGCCTAAATTGTAATTTATATGAAATTGACTTCATTCTTAACGAATGTTAACAACGTTAATTAATTTAATGAAATTAAATAAAATGTACATAACAGCTTCTCTTAATGTTTGTTGTTATTTTTGTTAAACGATTATTGTAACAATATTTATAACCATTAATTTTTGTTGCCGCTTTGTTTTTTTTTTTTTTGTTTCTTTTTTCTGCTTGGGGTGTTGTTGGCAGTGATAGCAATAGTAATTGAATGAAAAGTGGAATAGAAGTATTTAAATAATTGTCTTTAACAGATGTTTATATTGTTTCATACTTAAACATTTACTCTCTCACACTAGCAAACAAACATTGACAGATATTTTATCTATTTTAAGCAATCACTTGTTCATTTATTCAAATGCACACACTAGGGCTTATATGTTTCTCTAGGTGCAATTTGTTTTATACCAGGGAAAACTGTTTGAGTTTTCTTTTGTTTGCTTTTACTGTTGCCAGTTTAATTGTTCATTTAATTGTTATTGTACTCTATAACATTGTCGTCTGCATAGGGAAAATTCAAAAGCTGATAATTTGTAAAAAGAAGTAATTATATTTTCTATAACAAAGAAAATTTCTATAGTCGTCATTTTGTATCAAAAAACTGTTAATGGCTTAACGACTCTTTATTATTTAGTATTGTGGAATAAGTTGAAGTGAATATTTCTTACTATCAAAAATAAAAGACATTGTTACATACAAATACGAGTATCGCCAAATGAACAGATTTTTTTAATAGCAAATGTTTTTTTTTTATTACCTAAATTTAAAAATTCAAATTTCTTATATAAAAACCTTATCGAAATATAACAAATTTTTGTACCCTAAAATTTAAATGAAGATAAATGAAAATAATAATTTTCAATTCAACAGTTAATTAAATTTAATATTCCAAAGAAATATAAATGTTACATTCTTAATTTTATCAAGTTTTTTTTTTTTTTTTTTATTAATTATTTATTTATTGAATCTTCAAATATATTTTTGAACTAACAATAATTACTCATATCTTAAGCCTAAAATAAAAAATAAATATACTTATTATGTCCAGCCAATGCTAGACAAAAAAGATGTATGTTTCACGGTTGCTTCTATCATTGTGGGTTATCCCTCTGATGTTCGGGTGAGAGAATAAATATCCCTCCTTCTTAAGCGAATGTAACCACGTTCATTTAGCATGTTGCGAGCTAGCGGATTTGGATGTGTTTCAAGTTTCTGCAAATACGTTACTGCAAATTTCGCTATTTCTGCTTTTACTGATGGCACGTTTAGATCTTTGTGGATGTTCGAATTTCTTATGTACCAGGGAGCAACTGTAATCATCCGTAGAATCTTATTTTGGCGCCTTTGGATTTTTTCTATATTGCTTGCAGAGGCAGTCCCCCATAATTGAATGCCATAACACCAAATTGGTTTTAAAATTGTCTTGTGCAATAAAAGTTTGCAATCTAAAGCGAGAGTGGAATTTCTGCCGATAAGCCAGTTGAGTTGGACTGCTTTTAACTTCATTTGTGTTAACTTTGATTCTATGTGGCGTTTCCAAGTAAGGCGCCGGTCAAGATGTATGCCGAGATATTTTACGTCTAAAATTTTATCAAGTGATATTTTTATGCTCATTTCCACTTTGCACTCTAAGGAGGAAAACACAATAAATTTAAAAAAAAATTATGTGAAAATGATTAAAAATAAAAATGCGTCTACTGATCACAATTTATTCTCGTAAAGCAGGTAATCTGTGAAGTAGCGAGGAAAAGAAATTATCAAAATGAATATCATGTTCCTCAGATACAAAGAGCTGGCAGCCTTTTAAACAGTGTTGCAATCCGATTATAAGGAAGGACTTAATAAGAAGAATCAATAAATTAATTAAACTTTTGTTATAACTCAAATTTAAGAAATAAAATAACATAAATTATTAAGAATTCCTCCTGCAGACAAGCCATTTGGCTTAGCGGGAAAAGGCCTTGTGTAATTTATCAATGAATTTATTAATAAACTAAATAAATAAATACATTCTCGTATTTAAATAGAGAGAAAAAAAAAAACAAAGCCTTAAAAAAACGCCATTCATTTGGAAGTGATTTCCTTTTCTAATGACATTAATCCTGATACAAGTTACCTTGAGTTATTATTTAAATCTTTTAGGATTTCCTATAAAATAACAAAAAACCAATATAATACTAATAACAAAATTACAAACATTTACGCAACACTCAGTTTTGAGAACACAGTTCCCAAATTATTTTATTTTTTTAGGATTTTAAAATTTTTTTTTTTTGTAAATTATCTTTATTTTGCAGAAGGTCTATTTTAAAACCACTTTTAAAATGGAACTATTCAAGTAAGAGATTTATAAAAATTTTTCAACTTGAACCATTACATTGAAAATTCAAGAGTCAAATTTTAATGGTCATTAGCTTTATGTGAAATTAATTATGATTCACGAAAACTTATTGATGCGAAAAATCGAATGAAATAAAAATTGGGTTAAAGAACATTCTGAACAGAAAGACGTTCTATACTTATACCTTAAGCGGGACACATTTATTTGAGAAAATGTTTAAGTGATGCCTTCGAATTTAAGGCACAATTTGTGCTACCTGGCAATATCCCGTTTTTTCTCATATACCAATATTGGTGGTTTGTTTAGATGCACTTTAAGCTTGTGTACATGGATAATAATTGAAAAATAATTCAGGCAAAAAAAGAATCGACTTCGAAACAGATTTCATCTGTCGGTCTATAATGGTTCAAAAGAATGAGCACATAAATAAAATTGCGTTAGTTATTGGGACCCTCTTGTATTCCATCTCCAAACTTTTTACTTTTTATAGCAGACTTAACACTACAGCTCCTTGTTGCAACTATGCGGGCACTCTTTAATTTCTAAATTCACATTAGATGTTTGCTTTTGTAGGTGACTTAGCAATCAGGTTCTTTGCAAACTTTAATCGTCTGTCTATAAAGGTTCAAGAGTTTGGCTATATAAATCAAATTACAACAACTATTCTTACACCCTTTAATATGGAATCTAAAGTAATTATACTTCTTAGTATAGCAAGCAAAGAATAGGACATTTTTTTTAATTTTCAAGTGTTTGTGTATAACGGTTCAAAAGATACGGCAATATTGGTCAAATTATATATGAATTTTGGGAACACCCTTTAATTTTTAAGTTATTAAAGCAGACTTGGCAATACAAGTCCCTTGTAAGTTTTAGCTATCTGTCTATAGTGGTTCACAATGGCCACATATATCAAAATACATCAACTATTAGGACACCCTTTAATATTCAAATTATATACTTCTTGTTATAAAGGAGTTAGCAATAAAGGTTCATTGTAAATTTCAAGCGACTTTCTAATATTGTTCAAAAGTGTGGCTACATACATCAAATTAAGTAAATTATTGGGGCACCCTTTAATTTATAATTTTAAAAGTTAATACTTGTTACCATTACGGTCTTTTTGTCTATTTTTTAAGCATTTGTCTTTAACGATTCAAAAGATAGACCCGAGTAGCTCAATTTATGTCACCGGTGGAGACACCCTTTAATTTAAAGATTTATTTTTGTATTACGTTTAGCCAATGGGTGCTATAGTACTACACAGTTTTTTTAATTTTAAAGTGGTGCCTTTTATGTTTTATAATTCACTTAAATACATGTATATTGTGTGGGGACACCCTTTAATTTTTAAAAGTATCAACTGTTTTTAAGACGGGACCAATCTGTAGGCATCACCTTGCAAATAAAATAAAGTCTTCAAAATCAATTGTGCCTTGATATGGAGGCACAAATATAAAAAGTCATTATTCAGTCGAATTGATAAAATTCTTTTTTTTTGAAGTCGGTTAAAGATATTTGTATTTCCACTGTCGTACTAAATGTAAGAAAAAATTATTTTAACAGATTAATTAAAATAAACTTAAGCTATTAATTAAAATAAACTTCTTTTTGTGTTGTTATACGGTATTAACTATTAGACTGAGTTTTATGTATTTTATTATTATTGGACTCTTTTTTATTAACTCAATAGTCGGATGCTGTTGGCCATATCTCTATATTTGTCATTGTACTGTTTCAATACAAATCAGTTTGTCTTTTATGATACAAAAAAAAAACTATTCTCTGGTGTTTGAAAAACTTCTTTTAATGGTCATTTGTTCTATTTTATTTTTCTAGTTTTCTATTGTGCTTTTGATTACCATTATAACTATTGACGTTTGGCATATTGGCATACAAATTCTTGCATAAATAAATGTTCATGTTGTATGTGAGAATATAGAATTAGCAAAATAATTTGTCTATAAGTGGGAATGTTAATTGTACGAGAACAGAATATTTATTTATTGTCTATTCTTCACTCAAACTCACAAAAGCAGACATTTCTATTTGTTTTTCGAAAGTGATGTATTCGACATTTTAATAGAGTTCATTCATTTAGACACCAAATGTTATAGAGAATACTAAATTATGTAAAGATTACTTTTATTCTGCTTAAATGAAACGCTTGTTGAATAAAATGCCATGACATGAAATTAAAGAAAAATAATGTTAAATAATTTTTTTATATTCTCTAATTTAAGGGAAAATGGTCGTTTTTCGTTCTTAACTACATTCGACTTTAATTTAAAGAATTGTTTTACCTATTTACACTTAAGATTTACCCAATGGCATAGAGGTATAGTTTAATATATATTTTTATTTTATTTTTTCTACTGCTTTAAAATAAAGTTTATCGATTTTTGTATTTCGTACCCAAATAAAAGCTTATAAAATAATTCTCATATGTATTCAGTTTGAATATTTATTCACCGAATGGTATCAGTTAGTTTATTTCATTACACCTAAAACAACCTTGGCCCTGTCTATCTGTCTGCTTTGTTTTTCTGATAAACCCACTAACACCCCCCCAACAAAAATTAAAAACGAACCAGCAAACTTTGGCCTTGTAAAATAACAAACTAAAATGCATATAAACAAAAACCATTCTCTATAGAAATCTTTACAACAAGGACGAATATTTTATTTCCAATTCAGCTATTTTAGGTGTTGGTTCTTCTTTTTGTTGGGTGGCACATATTGTTACCTTTATTAAATAGAAAGAATAGAGAATTAATAGCTTTAACAAGTCAATAACAATGCTGATTCAGTCGGTCTCAAAGCTTTGGTTTGTTTATCTATTTAAGTTGGCATTTTCTTTCATTATTTTGTTTTTGTTTTTTGTTTTTTTTTTGCTTATTTCATACCTGAAAATGTTTATGTGGCTTGAGTTTTGTTGCTTTGCTAAGTCACGGACAATGATTGAAATTAATGTATTTGTAAATGGTTTTGATAAGAACAATATGTTAAAAATGTGTTTGGGGTTTTAATTTAATTTCGTTTAAATAATTCTGAATCCATGTGAATGTTTTTGCATGTAACTTCACTTACATTTGTGTATGTGGAATTTTTAAATTTTTTGTATCAATTTCCGTTCTTAAAAATCTTAAGATCTTTTTAATAAAATTTAAACGCAAATATCTGTAAAAGGACTATTTGTCTTCGAGTTTAGCACATAATGATTTTATACACATTTTTAATTTTTATTTGTAATATATATATGTAACATGATTTTTTTCAGGAGTAGGCAAGGTTTAGGAAGCTCCTATAGCTTTTATTTATAATCAATACACATGTAGGTGATTTCAAAGGAAGCTTATGGCTTCTAGATTAATAATATTGTAATGAGTTTTGCGCTCCGTTTTTTAAATGGCATTTACCCTTAGAACTGAAAAAATCACGGTAAGGTCATTTTCTGAGAAATGAAATATGAAATTAAAATTTCTAAAAAATCAAAACGCATCGAGATATTCTTATAAAATGTTGTAAATTAAATTTCTTGTAATCTGTGGTTGTACTCTGAGGAATTTTACAATAATTTATAATTTGTTTTTTTTTTCAAAATTGACTATGTTTGAATAGGGTTGGAGGGAGAACCGTTAAAATTTTTGATCTATTTGTTCTTTTATTCGCATCTGCTATAGGTTGTCTTTCAAATGGTTTAAAAAAATTTACTACTACCGAAGTAAATTCAAATCACACAAGCAAAGAAAAATGCCACCTTTCTAGGGAAAATCATTTAAAAAGGTATTTTTAACATTTTCTCAATGCAGAGGCTTGTAACTTGGTATCAGAACAAACCTTGTTTATTCTAAATTTATGTTTATATGTTTAATGTTTATTCTAAATTTTATTAGGAATGTAGCGGATATTTTAAAGTATGAATCCGATCATTAATAAGTGCACTAGGTCAAAAATACTAGTTAAGTTAAGGTCGGCCAAAATTTAAAAAACTAAATTTGTAGGCAAATTTTCTTTCAAACTAAAAAAGATAACATAAAGCACATTTATATAGATATTTTCGGGGTCTTATTAAATTTAAACAATCAATGCTCCAGCTGCCAAATTTATAAAGCCTACCCAGGGCCGACCGTTCTCAGCTTCACTCAGAAACACCTTTACTTTGCTTTTGTGAAATTTCATTAAGATATCTTCAGTGGTTCTTGAGATACGAAGTATTTCAAAAATAATCGGTTTCAAAACACTGTGCGAAGGCCAAGTACTCGTAACAGCCACAAATATTAGTGATGTTCAAAAAAATTTTATAAATAAATTTTTGTTGTCTTAATTAATGCCACATAGAAAATGATTGTAAAATTAGAACTAGATTTTCTAACTTTTTATTATAACCATTGGTTATAAGGTCTTTAGTTCTATCAACTTTCTGCGTACTACTAATAGCTCTTGAATTACTAAGAAGGAAGCTCCAATCAATAATAGGCTTTTCTATGGAAACTAGTCGGCTGTGATTAATTTTTTCTATTTTCTATTTTTCTATTTAACTCTGCATATGAGACTTTCACATTTCCCAATCCAGAGGAAATG
This sequence comes from Gymnosoma rotundatum, assembly GCA_916610165.2. Lineage (NCBI taxonomy): Eukaryota > Metazoa > Arthropoda > Insecta > Diptera > Tachinidae > Gymnosoma > Gymnosoma rotundatum. The sequence continues at coordinate 80,655,401 of OU744340.1, forward strand.
TGCAGAAGTAATAATGATTCACAAACAAAATAAACTGGAAAGCGAAACATCTTTATGCAGACCTACGAGTATAAGCCTTCAAAAATTTTCGAAAGACTAATTAAAACCGCTATTCTGGAAAATCTTAATATACTTCCAAATCATCAATTTGTATTTTGTTACAAGCAAGGGACTCCAGAGCAATGCCATCGTATAATGAAAACTATATCCGACTCACTAGAGAGAATATCTTAGTGCTGTGTAGTATTTTATGGTGTTAAACAGGCTTTTGATAGAGTTTGGCATGAAGGATTACTAATTAAACTTAAAAATATTTTACCAACTCTATTTATTATTTGCTCTTAAAATCGTACTTAGAAGAAAGAATGTTCTTTGTCAAAATAAGCGATGAAAAATAAAAAATGTGTTTTATCAATTCAGGTGCACCTCAAGGAAGTGTTCTTGGTCCTCACTTCAGATATACCTGTAAACAAAAATATTTTGTTGGCCACTTTGGCAGATGACACTGCCATTCTATTAGCAAATCTTTCGGTACTCTCTAAGAGCGGCTGTCGAAATGAAAAATTAGTATAAATACAGAAATATTGACTCAGATTACATTTGCACTAAGAAAAAAAGAATGTTTAGCTGTGTTTATACCGAAATCTGATACAGTCAAGTATCTAGGAATGCAACATGGAAAAATCACATTAAATCGAAAAGGCAACACCTTAATGTCAAGACTAAGAAAGATTTGTGGTTGCTTAAAGTTAAGTCAGAGCTTAGTTTGGAAAATAAAGTCAAAACTTAGAAGGCAATACTAAAACCAGTATGGAGCTACGATATCCAACTATGGTATACTTCAACCCAGCAAACAATTTTAGAAAAGTTAATCGAGTGTGGAATTAAGCATTTTTGTCGGAAGGAATTTCCAACTAGATTACCAACTTAATGATTTTAGCAAGGCATGAGACTTTTATAATCAATTCCTGAGAATCGATTACATTGATTATCGCTGGAAATTATGACGACCATAGAAAATATTTTAAGGGATTCTCTTTTAACTTAAAGAACTAGTTCAGTTAGTACTTCCTTCTTTTGTGAACTAATGTAATGTGTTATGTAAGGGAGTAAGAAAAAATGGTAATCACATCAGTAAGTTATTATATGGCAAGTACTTGTTAAGGTAATGTCTAATTTTTTTTTGCTGGGAAGCAACTTAAATATAGAAATTTTACAAAGCATTACGAGTAAGAACCATAAACTAACGCTCCTTCGTATGTTACAAATAAACAAATCCACAAAGATCTTAAAATTCCTTATGTCACCGATGAAATAAACAGGTTTAGCCACAGATGCTCGGATCGCCCAAGTAACCACAGCAATATTTCGGCTATTAATTTACTAGATGAAACAGAGGAAATTAGAAGGCTTAAAGATTTCATATACTAAATCTACCATACAGAAAAAAAGGATATTCTTTATCAAACTACTAAAAAACTAAATATTAGTTGTAGTACCAGGCTTGCTGAAGCTTAATAACCTCCCTTATCCTTGTTAGTTTTTATAATGAAATTTACTTATTATTGTGAAAATAGATTGTAAATAAATAAAATAAAAAAAAAATTTTTTCTATGTAAATATGAAGAAATGTAACATAATGTAATATAATAAAAATGTTAAATAATAAGTTAAATGGTAAAAGAAATGAAGAAAATAGGGATTTACCATTTTCATCATGGCTAATCTGGTATTTCTGCAACTTATTTCTTAAACTTAGGTTTAAAATAAAGACTTTATGTTTATGCCTAATCAATCGGGTGAGATTTAAGTGAAATTTAATTATCAGTCACTTTAGTTTCGTTTTACAAAAGACTGTGCCCCAGAATGACCAAAAGATAATTTTTATTTTACTTAGTGTATAAAGTTTAAACTAAATATTCTCAATTTTTATTTTCTAAATTTTTTCTCAACAGCAGAATTACTGCACGACTTCCTTTTTATATTTTGATTTTTACAATAAAAAAGAAATTTATAAATAAATTGAGAAAGTCACCTCTTCTAAAAGGTTACAGTATCTTAATGGATACTATCTTGCTGAGGTCACTTTTCGACAATATTCAAAATATGTCAAGATATTTTTTCGACACAAAATCTGTGATAAAATTTGTATACGATATAAATGTTGGTGAAAAAATAATTTAAAACATTATACGGGACAGTGTCTTTGACAAAAAAAAAATAATAATATAATTTATCAATCATAAAAATTGATTTTGACATGTGTCAAGAATTGAAAGATGTTGTCAAAAGACTTACCAAAAATATTTATGATGGTTTTGTTTACAACAACAATATCTATGCAATTTATATGAGACTTTACTAATTTGCTTAAATACCTGTTAATGCCTCATTAAAATTAAATGAAAGAGAAAAAATGATAATTCTACCTTTTAACACAGACACATGATGTATAAGCCATTAATACTTTTATATTGCACAACATTTTTGTAAAGAGATTAAAATACAAAGTAAAGTTACACACAATATAATTTACAAAACCAACTGTATGTGTTCTTCTTTATCGGTGTGGGTTCCATACAAGTTACGTTTAAGAGAATAAAAACAAACATGCATTCGTTAGTATTAAGTTTTGCAAAAGGCAGCAAGCAACAAGATAAAAAGTATATTTGCAAAGTAATAAACTTGTGAATAAAAAGGCAGGAAAAATGAATTAAAAGCAACACTTAATGAGGTGCAATCGCTTAAAATAAAGCTGCAATTAATTAAGTTGAATCGCTGGCAAATCCTAAATCAACTATTTGAGAGGAAAAATGTTGAAAGCGAAAAAGAAATAAAAAGCGCAAAATAAAATAAAAGTAAATAGTTTTATTTTAAAATGAAGAAAAATGGCTTTAGAAGTATTAACTCATCACCGCAGGATAAAACTGTTTCTTTTTGGATAATTTATTTAAAAATTGAAAAAAGTGAGAAAATGAAAAGAAAAACTTAAGCTTTAAAATTTTTTTTAATTTTTTTGATTGAGGCACTTAAGCTATTAATTTGTTGAAAATTAAATTGTTGCGTTTTTATAAATCCTATACTTTTTTCCGATTGGTATGAAATTATGAAAAAAGTAAAAAAAGTACGAATGAAACTAAAAAAATTAATATTTGGAAATATTAAAATTTTAAGTTTTTTTTATAAATTGTCTAAAATAACGTTGATATTAATATTTTTTAATTTATATTTATTTATTTTGATAATCTTTCTAATATAAAAATATTATGAAATCTCTTTGAAAGTTTGTTTGTTTATTTGTGCGTTCGTCAATCAGGGCTAAAAGTTTGAACCGAACTTAATTAATGAATTTTAAACATCGGCAGATATTTATCCTCATGGTAATATAGGGTTTTTATAATTTCAATAGTTAGTGGACCAAGACCATTTACAGTAATCACTCTATTCTGAATGAGTTTAAGTTTTAAGCTGCTTTTAATTTTATATAATATGATTGATAATTGTTAATTTATTAGCAAAAGGTAGGCAATTCTGCTTGCCTTACATTCAATATGCTACAGAATATTCGTCTGATAATTATTTTCTTATATGCAAAAAGATGGCGTTTCTGTTTGCGCTTACATTAAAAATTGTTAACAGAAAGTTCCCACTATAGACTTTAATCATTCCATGGTTTAACCACAATTTGCCTATCAAAAGTTTTAAAAATACTATACTCTAAAATTAAAATTAAGCCTTAAAAGCGCTAAAGTGGTAATACTGGCATGAAATTATTAAAGTCTATAATGCGAGCTATGAAAGTATAATGATTTATTGACAATTCTTGGAGTTACTTCAAAGCTATATTTAAAGCTCTGTTTATAGCATATTTTCAGAAGTAGCTGCGATGCCTCTTAAAGAAAAAAAGTCACATTCATGTTATGCGACTTACTGCCATCCCTAAATTAGCGCGTAAAGCGCAAGATAACTGACAAAATTTCTCATATACATAAACAGCACGGCGTCAACGCTTAGCAATTGGAAAATCCAATTTTGACAGTGTGTTAGGAAGTGAAGTTGGCTGCTTGTTGGTTTGTTTTGTTTTGTTATGGTTGAAAAGTAATGACAATTTAGTTATTTCCAAGGCATTCTCGCGGTTTTTCTCGTCTTTAGTGAAGGAACACAACACACGAAGGTAACGGAACGATTTATCGTTACTGAGAGTTATTGAACAAAATAACGACGGTTCTCTGACAGCATTAATAATATTTGTTTTTATTTCAGTTTTGTGTTTGTTTTTAAAAATATTTTGTTTACATATTTTATTACGTTTAAATGAATCAGAATTCTATTAAAAAATCTATAAAATATAAGGAATATTAAGTACATTTAACATGTACATGGCATTAAAGTCTATTGGACTGGTTAATCTTGCAAGGGATTCAATGGGACATTTCAAAACCTTCATACATATTGAAGAGAGGGACAAAGAATAAATAATGACTGGTTTTAGATGATACATGGGTTCATATTTTTCACCTTTTTAGTTATTTTTTGAATCAATTTTATTTTCAGGTTTTCTACCTCTTCATTTATGTTTTTCATTTACGTATTTAAGTTTATTTTTAGATGTTTTTATTCCTGAATTTTTTTTATTTTTATTAGATAATGTGCCTTTGCTGTTATTGTGAATTTAAATGCTTATAAAACACAAATATTTCTGGAAATATGTGGCAATATTGTTGGGAGTGTGAGAGAGTAATTGTGAGAGAATAATGAAAACTGACAAGAAAATAAAATAATTTTTATCTTAGCGGCATTGTCGTTGAACGATAACTTATGTCAAAGTTGTATGAATATATCGTTACCGTCGTGTGTTGTGTTTTTACACTTATTCTTATGACATTCCAGCGCAAAAGCTATGAATTACATTGCTTTGCGTCTTACGCGCTAATTTAGGGATGGCAGTTAGACGGAACTTAAAACAGGATATTATTATCATATAATAAAATATTCAGTACTTAGTAACCGAAGACTTAACAATCCGTTGTCAACAAATATAGTAGTCAATCCTAACTTTATTAAACATTATGATCTGCTACTTCGCATACCAACATTACCTTATTGTAACATATTTAGAAATTCACACAATTTACTGTCACCGCAATAAATATTATTTTATAAAGAAAAAATAAATGTGTCAATCGATCAGATATAGTGTCAAAAGATGTGCTATTGGGAATCAGCATGATCGGTCCATGTCCCTTGAGGCAGCAGGCAAAACACCATGCATACCTCTAATTTTTTCATGTCGTTTGGAACATTAAAGTAACTAAAATTACTTTATTGCTCCAAATCATATAAAAAAATAAAAGGTATGCGTGGTGTTTTACACGTTGCCTCGAAGGACATGGACCGATCTTGCTGATTTCCAATAGCACCTTTTTCGACACTATGTCCGATCGATTCGCGTATTTAATTTTTTCTAGCTGATCTAGTGTCTCTGCAAACTTTATTTTAAAACTAACATGGACGGACGGACAGTTGGACATCGGTCAATCGACTCTGCTATGCATAAGAAGTTAGAATGTATACACTTTATGGGGTCGGAAATGAATATTGTAGAAATTATAAACGGAATGAGAACCTTAGTTATACCCTTTTTCAACTTTTCGTGGTGAAGGGTATACAAATTCAGATTAAAAAAAATAGTAAACAAGTATATTATACAGTGACTAGAAGGCCCTAGAATTAGACCTAGGCAACGCCTAATACAATAAGCTAGTTTTGAGAGTAATTTTTTCATAACAATATTATGTTTTTTGTTACTGTGATGGTTTTCCTCTAACTGCTAAATTAAAATGTCTCTAAATATATTTTCTAAAATTATATTTGACGGAAAAAATTCTTGTGCTATCAAAGAAATATACACCCACGGTACAGGAAGGGAATTGTGCTGCTATATTTTTTTAAAGAGTTTAACGATTTTTTATTTCAATTTCTTAATAAAACGATTAATATATAATTTCTTTGACAAGGCGTATTAGTTTAACCAGGTGGCGTCACTGCGACAGCTGACTATATATTGCTTAACTGTGTGTTATGTAAATCAGCTGTCAAAAGTATATCATTTTATATTAGGATAGTTCGTTTGTTTAATATTCTTTAAAATAGAATTACAATCAGTTTTAACTCAATTAAAAAAGTTTTAACTCAACAATAACTATAAATGATAAGAAAAAAAAATTGTAATTATTGGTGTTTTGATGTTTCCCATACACTTAATTGCTTACTATTCTTTTTTTTGTTGTATTGTTGCAGTGGCGCTTCCATCTTTAATAAATCGCCTTGGATATAAATATCATATCTAAAGCACCTTGAATTTATTTTCATATTTTTTTTTAATTTGATTTGTAAAAAAAAGAATGTTAAATTTATTTTTAAATCTTTTTTCTTTTTTAACTTTATTTCTAGTGCTTCATGCAGTTAGCTGGGAAGAATGGTGGACCTATGATGGCATATCAGGTATGTTTAACTACTTAAATCCATATTTAATTGTAAAGTTATATCTTGCCCCAATTGGCAAAACCAGAAATGATTTTTAACTTAAGTCGCGAATATAAAATTACAAAATAACAATTCAGCCTAAAGTTATATCAAATAGAGAAAAAAAATCCTTAAAACAAATTATCATCCAGATTTTAAATTTAAAATAAAGAAAAACAGTGTTGCAATAAAACTAAGACACTATAAAACTATAAAAAAGTCATGAATAGAAATTTGTTTCCAAGTATTTTTATTTTTTGTTTTTTTTTATTTCTTTTATTTTATGAATGAACAGCAGGAATATTAACAATAACAATAAAAACAATAGGTGACGTTAGTCCAAACGAAAATGTCCAACTGTCTGTCTTTGTGTCTGTTGTTTCCTTTTTAACTAGACAATTTAGTTAATGTTGATGGACCGAATCATACGCGGTTAGCTTTTATGTAATTTTTATATAAATTGTTTTTTATTTTCCTGTTTATTTTTCTAATTTATTGTTTTTTATATTTTTCTTATAATAATAACAGTTACAAAATTTTTGTATAAAATGTAACAAAACTTGTACTTTAATTATAAACTAAATATATTTAATTTTCAACATAATTGTTATAATTTGTAATCATGATCGATGAACAACTATTTTTAAATTAATGTATTGAGTTAATGTTTGCATGTCTATATAACTTTTAAATTATTTTAAATAGATAATTACAACATCTTTGTGATAATTATTTTAGTTGAAACAAATTTAAAATAAAGCACAGTTGTGAATATAATTTGGATTAATTAAAAAAAATTTTTTTAATAAATTAGTTAGTCTCAAGTTTAGTTATACAATTGATAAACTATTGATAGCTGGGCTATTTAAAATTAATAAAATATTATTTCACTGCAAGTAGAACAATTTAAAAAATGATACATGTTTGGTTGATTAAAATAAAAATTGCTTTAATATCTAACCAAAGGTTAGGTAGCATAGCAACTAGAAATATATAAAATTGCGACAGTGAGGGTTGAAATTTGGTAGCATAGATAGATACGAGTGCTCTATATATTTCTGGCCTAATGGGTAAAATCGTTGACCACGCATTTTTTTCTTGATGTGCGGAAACAAGAAGAAGTCATTAGGTGCCAAGTAAGGGCTGTACGGCGGATAACCAATTAATTCGACGTTTTGGCCGGTCAAAAACGCTCTGGTTTGAGCCGATGTGTGAGAGCTCGCATTGTCATGGAGAACAATGATTCGTCTTCTCTTGCTGGTTTTTCGAAATTCTCCGATGACTTCAGGCAAAAAAATTGTAGTGTACCACTCAGAAGTGACCGTCCTACGTTGCTCAAGCGGAACAGTCGCCACATGACCAGTTTTGCCGAAGAAACAGGCGACCATTTGCTTCGAAGTGCTTCTTCCACGAACAACTTTCGTTGGATTTTGCTCGATTTTGAAGACCCACACGGTCGATTGTTGTTTCGTTTCGGGCTCATACGCATAGATCCATAATTCGTCACCTGTGACGATCTTATAAACGTCTTCTGAAGCACCGCAATCGTATTTTTGCAACATTTCTTTGCACCAATAGACAAGAGCCTTTTTTCGAGCGACTTTCAAATTGTGCGGAATCCAACGAGAACAAACCTTTTTTACGGCCAGGTGTTCATGCAGTATCGAATATATGCTGGTGGAAGAAATGTCCAAGGACGTCTCTATCTCTAGGTATGTCGCATGTCGATCTTGCATTATGAGCTCACGCACGGCATCATTGTTCTCTGGCACAACAGCCGTTTTTGGACGACCTTCACGGAATTCGTCTTTGAGCGAGCTTCGGCCACGATTAAATTCATTATACCAATTTTTCACAGTGCTATAGGATGGTGTTTCATCGCCATACAAAGATTTAAGTTCATCAATGCACTCTTGTCGTGATAATCCACGTCGAAAGTTGTGAAAAATGATGGCACGAAAATGTTCACGAGTTAATTCCATTTTTTTCTATATTAATTTTTTTAAGTCACTGTAAACAACACAAATAATGGCGGTACGTCAAAACGTTTTGAGTACGATTATGCTAAAAAATGACAAACTTTCCAATGGAAATGTCAGATTGCACTTGGCAGCATCCAGTGTTGCCAAGCCAGAAATATATATAGCAGCCCTCGTAATTCGTTTACAACCAACACGTACGTATATTAAACATAGCGCCTCTGTAGAGAAATTAATATTTCAAAAAATACAATTTGAAAGAATTATAAATTTTTCATATTCTATTTCTACTGAATAGATGTATAAATAGATAAATTTACAATTGATAACTACCTTGTAGAGAGATACGAAGAATGATGATGAAGGTTATAGCGAATTAGAAATTTCAGCTTATTATTCTGGTAACTATATCTAACTGCTCTCTTTTAATTTATTACAATTAATAACGAACGAATAGTAGTAGTTCGTATAAAAGACAATATGAAAACTACGTACAAAATTATTACGAATTAAAAATTTTTTGTATCTTTGCTTTAACTTTGAACGATTTTTTGAACGAAATTTTTGATCACAACTAATTTTTACCCGAATTCAAAAATAAAAGGAGGTTAATCAATTCGCCTAAATATTGCTTTTTTATGTCTGAGTCCGCAGAACTCAGTCATTTCTAAACCGATTTTGAATAGTTTTTTCTTTATTTAAAAGGTTATGCCAACAGATTGGTCCCGTACAACATACATTTTTTTTTAACGTGTGTTAGGAACCATAAAGGGCTCTACTTTTAAACTTAAAAAAGCAAAAGTATTAAAAATATAAATCTAAAAATTAAGGGTGTCCCACAGATGACGAATCTTTTGAACGTTTATCGACAAATGCTTGAAAATTGGACAGAATAACGATTACTTTGACCGTTTATGTAACAAGTATAAAGCAAATATTATAACAAATTACAAATTAAAGTCCGTTCTAATAGTTGATCCAATTTGATGAATGTGACCAAACTTTTGAACCAACGAAGACATACAGTTGAAATTTATCAGGAAGCTGTACTGCTTAGTCCACTATAACAACAAGTACGTAATTTAGGTTTAGAAGTTAAGGGGTGTTCATATAATTGATTTATTTTGACCTATATGGCCCTATATTTTTAACCGTTGTATACAAACACTTCAAAATTGGAGAGAATATCCACTAAGTTTTCTGGTACTATAAGAAGTATAAATTATAAATTAAAAGGTGTTACAATAGTTGATGTAATTTGATGTATTTGGCTAAACTGTTGAACAGTTGTAGATAGACGATTGAAATTTATAGGAAGCTGTATTGTAAAGTCTACTATAAAACAAGTATAAAATTTAAATATCAAAATTAAAGCATTTCTTAATAGTTAATAAAATCTGAGATATGAGGCCAAACTTTTGAACTGTTATTGAGACAGGGATAGCTAAAATTTACAATAAGGCTATATTGAAGTATCTTATAAAAAAAGTATGCAATTTAAATTAAGAACTTAAGAGGTGTTTCCATAATTGATGTAATTTGATATAAATGACTGAATTATAAATTATAGAGTGTTACAATAATGGATGCAATTCGATGTATATGGACAAACTTTTGTACCGTTAAAGTTTACAAAGAAGGGCATGGATCTTGCTGATTTTCAATTTTCGAAACTATGTCTGATCGATTGGCGTATTTAAATTATCTCATCTAGTGCCTTGGCTAACTAGCTTGAGCTAGGCAACAAAAATCACTAGCTTTATCTAAAAATTTTATTCACCTCAAAGCTAGTTTAAACTTAAGATTTGCTAGTTTTAGCTAGAACTGTATTTTTATTCACTCCGCCCAATGACTTTTACCTGCTTTGTTTTTTTAAATAATATGCTACAATTTATATTGACTTTTTCCATTTTTTTTACTACCGGCTGCTTAATTTTATTATTTCTTTCTTTTCTTTTATAAATAACAATACCCAAATAAAATTCAATAATAATTAGTTTACAATAAAACAAACTAATTAAACTAAACTTTTGGTGTTATAAGATTTTTTTTAAACTTCTACTATTTATTGATATTTATTATTAAAATTTTTGACAAATTAATTTAATTTTTTCAGCGGCTTTATTTCCTTCGATTCTTGAGTATTGTTCGGAGCACCTTTACTTGTAAAAAAAAGAACAAAATATTTATTTAATAGTTTTTTAGTATATTAAAATAAAATGCAATTTTATTATTTCCTTACACTCCTTTTCTTCTAAAATACCGAACGTGCAACAGTAGTTAAGTTTTTCCTTATATCTCCGTTACTTATAGTTTTCATCTTTCCTTGGCTAAATATTTCATTCTCAAGCTTTATTCTCTTTATATCATTCTTTTTTCTTTCTTCTTGTGATGAAACGTGATAACGACACTTGTTTCAGTTGAAAGCCAAGAAAATTTACGTTAAAAAGAATTGATGTTAAACACATCTATTCTATACGACTTTTAACATGAGAAATCTGCTTAACTATAGTTGGAAAATAAAAATTTAAAGGCAACATTTCTTATATGTTTTTCGTTGCAATGAAAATTCAAGTTGAAAATTTACCTTTTTTAGTTTTTATTACTTGCATTTAAGTCAAAAAATAAAAATATTTAAAACAAGTAAAGAATTCCTGGCAATTTAATGCTGCGTTAGCAGTCACATACCAGAACAGTCTCATCTGCAAGGAACAGCACGTTTTTTAATGCATACGTAAAATTTTGTTGAAGCCAGCCAAACAAAAAATAAATAAAAATATAAAGAAGCGTTGCAAAGCAACAGACACAAAGGAAAGATGAATTCACAACTGCTTATACAAAAATATAAAATATATTTCATTCAAATTTGATGACAAAATACTGATGACACCCAGCTGCATTGTTGGCATTACTGATGCTGTTGCTGCCAAACCTTGCACTTGTGCAGCTTTATACCCTGTACGTAAGTGTGCGTGAATTATTGTCGGCGACATAACAATATTTTGGTAATATTCATGGTGGCACCAGATTTTACGTGCAAAAAATTTTCACTTTTTTGCAACTACAACTCTATAATCCTGCACCTTCATACAGCTTCTAAATCTCATTAGGATTTCCCAAGTAATATTTTCATTCATAACATTTGCTTTTCATCACAGCACCACCTTTTGTCTGGCTGCATTTGATTTTCTCCTAATCCTCACAGCAGTAGTTGCAGCAATGCAAACAACCAGTACTCAATGTAAGTCTTGTGGCTTCTGTTTAATGCATTCCATTATTATGGCATCCTGGTGGTGTTATTATTTCTACATTACTTTAAATAATTTCCTTATTTGCTTTTATTCTAAAGCTTCTCTGCGTTAGTGTACTCGTAGAAATATCTAAGAAAATTCATTTATGGTTTTATTTTGATCTTTAAGCTCCTCTTCCTAAAACTGTTGAAGTGTAATAATAATTTTTGAAATTCTTGAAGTGAAGTTTTTTTTTATTCTCTTGTTTGCTTTTATTTGCTTTACAAATGATTCCATTGCATTTTCTGAAAAATTTGTAAGTTGTGTTAAGAAGTGTTTTCAACTATTTGCTAATGTTTTAATATTTGTTTGTGTTTTTTTTTTGTGTTGTTTTTGTTGTCGCTTTAAAATAGCAGAGAAATATATTTCTTAACGTCTCAAAAAGCAAATTGTATTAAATCTCTGTAGAGAAAATATTGATACGTATTACACAAATAAATTATTTAGTATAATAAATTGGCTTAAGAGTGTTATAATATTCAGTGCTGATTTGTACACATTATAATATAGAAATTGCTCAATAAGAAGATAAGTTGAAAAGTAAGTTTTTCGCTTAGGAAAATTTTCTATCATTGGTGGTTGGACTGTTCTAGAATTTCAAGAATTATCACGCCTAAACCTCTTTCTTGCTTTTCAAATCATTTTTCACTAATCTGTTAGTTGCGGCTTGTTTGTTATAAACTGACAAATTTAAAAATTTAAAATCGCCGAGCACCATTAGAATTTATACAATTCTCTTGAATATAAGAATTCATTTGATTGATACAATTCTTAGAACTGCATCTATGTGCATTTCTGTCAGAAACTCGTTTTAAGAATAGATTTTAATTTTATCACTGAGATTAATACTAAATTCAATATTTGATTATATGTAAATAAAGTTAAAAAAGCCGCAAGTCATACTTGGGATTTTTTCATTACCATTGAAATTTCATAAGCTTTGTTTAAAATAAACACAATGAAAGAAATTTAACTACCATTTAATGCTAATGTTTTATTTTAATTATAATTGTTTTTAGTAATAGTAGCAAAATTTTAATGAAATCGTTTAATTACTAATTACAATTGAATAAAAAAGAAACTCAAAAAAACTATGCACAAAATGAATTAATGCTAACACCCTTGTAAATATTTCTATATTTTAAAGTTTCAATACTTTATCAATTTTAAATGAGATAGGTGTAAAACTTAATAACTGAGAACTAAAGTCACCTATTATTACTTATACGAAAGGAAAAATTTAGAGTCTTATTTATTCCTAAAAAAAAATCATTACCATTATTTAGCATTCAATGCTATTTAAATCGTCAATTAATTAGCCCATCTATTTATAGTGAACTTCTACACAATGAAGTTCTCCTTGTTATGAACTAAAGTCAAGAACACAGCTTTTTCGTCTCATGCATATTGTCACAAATGGAAGAAAACAAACCTGTTATACCAATAGATTTGCTTCAAGCTATTCGAAATTTAAGCACAGTGTGAAAAATCAATGTTAAGCCAGAGTAAATTGCAAACTGCTTCCAAAAGGCAGGATTTTCAAAAGAAAACATGCAGATTCAAACTAGCAATTGGGATGAAGAAGATTTTCTTCCACAATCAGATTAAGCTGTTCTACAGGCTTCGTTTAGAAAAGTAGCTAACATCGTTGCATCATTTGAAGACTATGTCAGTGTAGATATTTATGTGCACTAGGGGCATTCCGTCCGATGAAGATATTCTAAGCAGTGTTTTAGAGAGTCGTCGATTACAGCAAACCATATCATATGAGATGAAGAGGAACTGGGAGGTGAAGTAATGGCAAGTATTGATACAACGTCACCTACATTAAAACACGTTTCCTCTTCACTTGATGTACTACGAACATTTTGGAAATTAAGAGCAACGTTCCGACAAACGTATTTAAATATCTTAATGTAATTGAAGCTTTTATTGTTAAAGAAAAATGAAAATATGTAGTTCAAACAAAAATACCTCTTTACACTGTCCAACAGCATTTTTGGAACAGAATAGCGGCCCTATAATTCTGAAAGGGTTTGTTGAGTAGATCATTTTTGTAGAACAAACTTATAGTCCAGCACGTCTGAGTTTTTTTACAGTGGGTCAAAGTTTTCATTTTTTGGTCGAAGCGAGCATTATACTGTATGAAAAAAATATTGTAAGTTAATGTCTGAGAGAATTCTTATGGTCTGAGTTATATTGTGGAATTGTATGAGGATTATTTGGTGGAAATAATTAGTTTTGAGTTTGTAACAAATATGAGATTAAATTTTTCCAGGGTGCGATGGTTTTTTTTTACGATAACGGCGTGTGTGCAAGGTAGCGAAAGTTGAAAAATATAAACAAATTTGCCTGCAACAATTTATTATTCAATGTACATTTTTAAAATCGTTGTCTTTTTTAAAACTTAAAATAACACTTGCTTACATATTATTATTTTGCGTGTACAATAAGCAAGGCTTTGTTAATTGTTTTATTAGTTTGTAACATGAACTTCATGCGAACTAAGCAAAGTATCTGAATTGAACGGGTAGTTCTGAGCTTGTCACATGTTCTTATAACAAATACATCCTAAGTGAAATTTTATATTATGGTAAATTTAATATATAGCAATTCTCATATAAATATTTATAAGAAAAGACAGTATTGTGCTTGCCGTTGTTCTTTTTAATTAGTTATTGCTATCACTACTTTAAGCATTTTAGTTTTCTTTTAACCCATTAGAGGTTATGTCGTATGTACGTAAAATATGCAAATTTGAACATAATAATTGTAAACCGTATTTTAAACACTGATTTTGACACACACAACAATTTACATATGGATAGCAATTTTGACATTCCATATGAATTGTACACGCCGACTAAACACAGCTTAAGTCAATATTCTTCTTATCTATCTTCTTTAGGTAGTGTTAAACGTAGAGATCATCTCTTTAATTTAGCAAGTAGAGTGAATGTTAGTCAAAGTTGACACACTGTTATTTTTTGCCCTCCCTTTTTTGTTCATCAGCACATATTTTGGATTTTGATTCTACCAACCGTCTGCTAGCAACGAATGCGGTTTTAAATTGTATATGTTTTCTCTCCGCACAAAATTATTGTTGGTCAGTAAAATATTAAATAATTCTTGCAAAAAAACCGACTTCAAAACATATTTCATCTGTATGCCTACAACGGTTCAAGAGTATATCCACATAATTTATACTTTATAAATACTTGTTCAATAGTTGGGCAATATACATTAAAGAACAGCAACTATACTTGCTGTAGTTTTAGCAATCAGGTTTTTTGTAAATTTCAACCGTCTGTCTATAACGGCTCAACGGTTTGGCCATGTACATCAAATTATATCAACTTTTGTAGACTTTTTTAATTTGTTATTTTAAGTTTTTATATTTCTTATTATACGAAACTAAGTAGTTGACATTCTGTCTAAAATTCAGGTGTTTGTATATAACGCGTCAAAAATACGGGCACATAGAACAATTTTACATTATTTTTGGGAACACCCTATAATTTCTAAATTCAAATTCTAAACTTCTTTTTATAGCAGACTTAGCAAGACAGGTCCCTCCTTGTAAACTTCAATCGTTTGTCTACAGCTATTTAAAATTATGGCCATATACATAATTAAATGAACTATTGGGGCGCCCTTTAATTTGAAATTTTAATACTTGTTACTATAAAGGTCATAGCAATCGAGATTCTGTCCAATTTGCAAGCACTTGTATACAGATAGGCCCATATAACTGAATCTACAACCATTATGGGACATCCTTTAATTTCTAAATTAAAATTTTAAACTCGATGATATAGCGGTCTTAGCAATAAGTTTCAGCGTTCTATCTATAACGGTTCAAAAGTTTGGTCACATACTTGAAATTACATCAACTATTGGGACTCCTCTTAACTTCCAAATCCAAATTTTATACTTGTTGTTATAGCGGACTTAGCAATTCAGGTTCATTGTAAATTTCAAGCGTCTGTCTAAAACTGTTCAAAAGTATAGCCATATTCATCAAATTTAATGAACTATTGGGGCACCCTTTAATTTATAATTTTTGGTATTAATACTTGTTTCTATAACGGCCACAGCAATTGACATTCTGTCCAATTTGCAAGCGTTTGTCTATAACGGTTCAAAAGATAGGCCCATATAAGTAAATTTACATCAATAGTGGAGGCACCCTTTAACTTTTAGATTTATTTTTGTACAAATTTTTTTTGCTGCGAACTATACTAATACGCATTCATTTCAAATTTTACAGAATCGCCTTTTACGGTTCATAATACACGTAAAAAATATGTATGTTGTATGGGGACACCCTTTAATTTTTAAGATTATGAACTGTTTTTTAAACGGGACCAATCTGTAAGCATAATCTATCATATTACGAAAAGTTTTTAAAATCGGATTGAGATATGACTGAGTTCTGCAAGCATAAACTTAAAAAAGTAACATTCAGTCGTATTGTATAACCTCCTTCTATTTTTGAAGTCGGTTAAAAATATACATGAACTTAAGCCTGACAAAACCCCATTCATATGGTTAAATATTTAATTTTTATTTAATTTTGAATGAAGTGAATTGATTAATTAATTATGGCCAAAACCTTTTATTTTATATATTTTTACTAATTCATAAGGCTTAAGTTATTCTATAACTATTTTAATTCAACTTTAAAGAACTTTAAAACAATATTTGTAATCTTAAATCATCACGTCCAAAATTCACAAACTGTAAACTACTTAAAACTATTTAAATAGATGATGATAAACACGATTGACTCCATGCTAAAAGAGAATTAACAACCTAAATAAACACGTTTTATTTGAAGCTACTTTTTACGTATCGATAATATTATAATGTTTATTTGACAATAACAATAACGATGCACATACAAATACTTAAATACTCACTATCAAAAGAGCTCTTAAAAGTTTTATAAGTTTTTCTTTTTTTGTATCCATGCAAAATATCTAAGAAATGCTATCACATCATTTCAAGCAGAGTGTATAAAACGTGATTTGTTTTCCTAAGATTTTTATGCTAGAACTTAAAAGATTTTATTCTAAAATAATAATAAAAAGAAGAAAATGTTCAATATTTTCAATATCCATGGTGGAAGTAGATGACTATAAAGAAAAAATATTTAAAGTTTAAACACAAAGAAGACAACAGCAATGTTGCAGTCAACATAATGGAAAGGTAAAGACATATTTTTTACTGTTTTTTAGTGTGAAAGGAAATTGCATTAATGTGCTTTGTTAGAAACTGTCAGTAGGAAGTGATACTTAACTGAAACCACTTCCTTGGATAATTTATAATAAGATGATTAACACAAAACGTGATTTATCTTAAAATTTTGATTTTGTTGTTAATTTATTATAAAAAAAAAATAATTATGCTAATGAAATGAGTTTTTTGGTTTATTTACAGGTCCTGCTTTTTGGGGTTTGATAAATCCTGAATGGTCTTTGTGTAATAAAGGACGAAGACAATCACCAGTTAATTTAGAACCTCAACGTTTGTTATTTGATCCTAATTTAAGAACTCTACATATAGATAAACATAGAGTAAGTTTACATTTTCATTCGTTGTAGACTTGAACAAATATTGACACAATAAAATTAAATTTTTCAGATAAGTGGTTTAATTACAAATACAGGTCATAGCATTATATTTACGGCGGGCAATGATACAGTTGCTAATTATGATGGCATGCAGACACCAGTGAATATAACAGGTGGTCCTTTATCGTATCGTTATAAATTTCATGAGATACACATACACTATGGTCTGCATGATCAATTTGGTTCCGAACATAGCGTTGATGGTTACACTTTTCCTGCTGAGGTAAGTTATTGAAATATCTTCTAAATTATCTAGATATTTGTTTTTTCTGTTAACAGATCTAAATTTTCTTTCTTACGAAAATTACTTTCAAGTAGAATTTTAAAAAAAGACAACCTTTTCTTCGTGGAAATTATTGTTTTCAATCGGCTTAACATTTTATTTTTATAAAAAAGAAAAAAAGAAAATCATCAGATAAAAAAAAACATGTTCGTTGTAATGTTAGACAAAATAAATCTGTACGTTTCAATTTAAATTGTTTTCTATGCAGTGATGTCCAACTTTTGGTGCATAAACTTTATTTTTTATTGTGTTAACAACGAGATCCTGATGTGGTAATATTTTTACTTTAACATAATTACATTAATAGTGAAAAAAATCGGTGTTGGGATTGAACGGATTTTTACGTTTTAAGGTCTCTTGAGTCCATTTTTACTATTTATGCGATGATGCCTGTAGATTGTTGCGTGGGTGTGTATGCCTCTATTTTTCTGGTAACGGTATAGTCCATACCGTCTAAAATATCAAAATGGAATTCAGTTTGTGACTTTGATATATGGTGACAAAGGGCTGTATAGTTTTTTCTCATGATCCGGAAGATGTAGACGTAGTTTCCTTGACACCCCAAAAAGAAGATCATTATTTTTTCGGGTCAAATATACTTTGATTTTTTATTCTTTATGTAATATATTCATACAAATATCTATTTCAATGAGGTGTTATAAAGTTAAGTTTAGGCCGCTCCAATTCTTCTTTTAGGCCGGATGAAAAATTAAACTTTTTAATGGAAAATCTTGTCTTCATCGAATATTTTTTATAATTTAAATGCTGATAATCATAAAATAAGATGTCAGTGTCTCAGTCATCTGTTTTACCAATTTTGCTAACTAAGAATAGTAAAATTCTCAAAATGTTTTTGATAAATGAGACCTCAGTAATCGATTTCAAATGGTATGTAAGTAGATAAAAGGAGAGTAGCCGAAGTATTCGAGCCAAATCGCTTCCTTTGTTCATTTAAATTTAAAATATATTTATTTAACAATTTGTAGCGCTTACACACCCATCAAGTTTGTGTCGGACTTATATATGAAGGGTAACGTTTTACGCGTGGGCAACCCTTTACTCTTATTACTAATCTTAATTATTATTTGTTAAACATTTAAAGTGTCTGCCTGTTACGGTTTGAGGACAATATCCATCAAAATTAAGCGTTGTTGTTAAAGTGGACACACGCTCTTCGCAAATTTAAGAGCTCTACTTGTTACGATTTAAAAGATAAACTTATATACGTTAATGTCATGCCCTGGGTAGGACATTCTTTTATTATTATTCGATACTCTGCTGAAATTTAAAGTGTCTTCCTTAATCGGTTAAGAAAGTGCGGCGATATACGTCAAAATCACTCATTTATTCTATTTAATTTTATTGCATTATATTTTAAGTAGCGCGATTCGTATAGATCTTATGCTTAACGGGTAAGTACCAGTCCAGTAAGTTCAGTTATGTCCCTGGAGGCAGTAGAGAGCACCGAAGAAATCTTGTCTGCGAGATCCCAAAATAGGATACGTACAGAGTACATATTCCCAAGGTCTAATTGTACAGTTTTATAATCCTTGAACTCAGTATTACCAATTGTATATTGATTGTATCTAAGACCACAATCTTCGGAAAACCATCTCGTAATCAGCTGTAAGTCGCCTTTATTGAGCGATAGTTGGTCTTGGGAATTATCCCGTAGCAGCTATGCCAGCCTGAATTTTGTCACAGCTTTCGAGTGACTACAGAACTTCGTTTCAGTCCAGGATTCAATTGCTATCTTTAGGATAGCCAGTGGATAGAGCAAAGTATAGATCCGGCGCTATAAATCTCCACCTAAGTTGACTAAACAGTATGCCGTTCATTACTCACGTAACCCTCATAACCAGAAACCCAACATAAAGTAATTTTATATTAAAAACTTAGCTTATTTAGAGATACTGCACAATCCATACTAATCCCGAACTTTACTTCAAAAGAAACAGAGGCTTTCAATGCTTGGAATTCGGATATCAGTTATATTTTTATACCCCTTGTGCTTCTCCTCAAACATTTCTTAGCAAAAAACTTTAGTGCACTAATTTAATAAGGACACATCTTCTGCGAATAATTCGAGGGTCTAATAACTACGGTTTTATAGAGTTAGGTATCTGTGGTGGATGGGTGTACAGACGGACAAACAGTGCTGATGTTTTCAGCCCCAAGGCTAATGAGTGTTTGCATAACTTAATTGTGACTTTATAGAATGACGCCACTCTTAGCTGCTTACGCTTAGCTATCTTTGACTTTGCGGCTGAAGTGTTTGTATCATTTAAGCTCTGTCAGCATGAAACTGAAGAAGGCTTCCTAAAATTTTCAATTATATACACAAAGCTAAACCAAAAAAATATATTCTTTCTACACTTCTTTAACATTATGATTTTAGCAGCTTATTATTTAACATTTGCCTTTATTCTTGATGTCGGCGTCGTATTCAATTTGTTATTCTACTTGTCGTTATTGACACTTATCGATTACTGCTCAAAGATTTTTTGTATGCTATTACAAAAGTGAAGACGATATTGTATTGACGTAACTCTGTTTATTCTCGTCGGCTTTTTGCTTAACGACCGGCAATGATTTAAACCAAATATAACATTGAAAATGTAGAAAAGTGAAGGTTACAAATGAAAAATTTAAAAATTTTCGCAGAGGCACTGCTTCATGCAACTTTCAAGAAAAATGGGAAGAAATCGGAAAAATTCTAAGTTCTCTTGGTCCGCCAAGAAAATTAGCAAATAGATGGCAAAAGGTAAAAAATCATTAAACTGATTTACTGCATGAGCACAGCTAGGAAGAGGCAAAACATATGTAAATACTTGCGATGCGGCAAATTAAAAATATTGAATTCTGCCTAGAAGTTTTTTTTTTCAATACAAGTTTTTGTTTTTTCGAAGTTTAATCATCAATTCCCGCTTGTTCGAGGTTCTAGTGCCGAACTAGTTATTTCTCTATACATTAATACCCAGCACTAGTTACCGTTCAATCTACTTCCCACGTATTTGACTGGTGAATTTAACATGAAGTTGTCATATGAGGGGTACAATTGTCTACCTTCTGCATTACCTTTCTCAGGTTATTTCACTAGTCAAAGCGACCATATGAATTCAGTGGTACTTTTTAGTCAACTAAATAACTATTGAAATTGGGCTGGTAATTTATTCGACGTTAAATAGTCCACTAGGTTACTAGAATCAATTCACTACCACTTTTTATAGAGATAAATAGTTTGTGTAATACCTAGATATGAATAGTTTATGAACTAAAAGAAATGAACATGTTTTATCGTATAATTAATTATATCATTCATATAGATTATTTATTATTTATTTCATATTTAGGTACATAGTATATATTTATATTAAGAAATGTAAATAATTTTAAGTTCATTAACAGTAATTAAAAACCAAAACAAAAGTGAAATTTTTTCAAAAGTTGAAAACTTCGAAAAGAAGTTAATGGCTCGAATCAGTGTTTGCCGTTATCGTAACGCTTTTATTTTTAAATTGGCGTTTTTTCTGCCTCTGCATTGCTTTCCTTATTTGTTCCTCAGCGGGTCCCTTGTAATCTGTCAGTGATGAAACAGCTTCTAAAACGTTAAGTTTGAATATATGTACATATAAGAAATGAATTATGTGCAAAAATTATTTAAACCATTACCTAGCAGAGCATTATAAAAATTGCCAAGGCCTTTTAAGCTTTTCTTTCCATGTACACCATCGACATTAAAGCCCATAGTTACATGGTCATCAATGATGTACTTAAAGTTTTTTAATACACCTCCAGTGCCCAGCAGAGAAGCCATTGCTTTAACCTTTGTAAAAATAGAATAAATCATATATCCGTATTAAGCCGTGTCGATTTGTATGGAGGCAAAAAATCTCTCAACGTGCAAGGAAAAGCGTATTCTAGAGATCAAAATAAGAAACTTTGCCAAAGGATTCACACTTTTAAAACGAATTCTGATGTCCTGGAATTTGAACCGGTAGGTAGGGTTCCCCATACAAACATTTAAAAATCTAAAAAAATTCCGGGACATCACAATTCATTTTAGAGGTGTAGTTCCTTCGGCAAAGTTTTTTATTTTGATCCTTAGAATACGATTTTCTTTGTACGTTGAGCGATTTTTAAATCGACGCGGCCTAATATGTATGTATGTATATCGAAATAAAGTAACTGTTACACAATAATACTTACGTATTGACTTTTATTGGCTGCACTAATTTCTGAATTTAGTTGAATTAATTTTTGTTCCGTTATTACTGGAAATTTTTTCTGAACTGGTAGCTCCTCATAGTGCTGCCGCAAAAGTTTGCCTAGAACTACTTTGTTTTCTGCCTGTGACTCAATTATAATTTTAAGTTGACCTTTTGAAGAGTAAAATGTTTAAAAACAAATATAAATGTCCAACAATTTAGCAGTATCATCAAAATTGTTTTCTACCTTGAATGACATTTAGCTGCTGTTGCAAATTGCCTGCGGTTTCTTTAAGCTCTGCTATAGATTTTATAACATTATGGAAATTTACAGGATCTTGATCTAAAAATATGTTAATTTTATTAGTATTGTTAACGCTACGTTTCATTAGACAATGCTGCCATGACAATAAAAAAATACGCATTAGTTGTCAAAAATGCTGACAATTGCTACTGTAGTGTATGCGTCTAGACAATAATTATGACAATTCATTATGAGTACGTTCTCGTAAAATTTCAAATAGCTTTCGCGTTTGTTCCTGCTATTTTTCCATTCTATTGTTATATGCAAATAAAATTTTACTAACTATAATAATAATTTAATTAAAATTTCATTTAGTTAAAGCAATTATAAAAAAATAATTGTCGGCATACTGTTTTAATATACTTATGAAAATACTTACTCTCTGAGTTTGTTGTAAGTGCAACTCTTCTTATTTTTTTAACCGGGCTGTTGGGATCCGACATATTGTATGTTTTTGAACAGTTTAACTTTATTTTATATATTTTATATCTTTAGGTAATTATAATGGCAAAATAAATTAATGACACCCATGCAAAACAGGCAGCAGTAGTAATTGATTATTATATGGAAAACCTACAGCTTTACACTCGATATCGGCTAATGGAAAGTTTTCAACTTCATCTACTGGTTCTATATTAACACAAAAAATGCCTAGAGAAATTGAGTCGCATGGTTCTTTGAAGAAGCTTTTAATATTTGTTAGCCTTTGTCCTAGTAGTATACCGCCACTTTTATTTGAAAACCCAAGGATTTTAACGGGTGTCGCATTCTTGACATAACATATATTGTTTGGCTTTTCTTTGGTTAAAATGCTACTACGAAATCTGTATCTTTTTTGTAGTGGGTCTAGTCCGTCCGTTTCCTCCGGCACTGAGAACTTTTCCTCAACAACTTTTCTATATATTTGTTCAAGAATTTTTGATGGTCTTTTGACACTTTTTTTCAATCTTTGTAAGTAGTTCTCAAAGGAATAACATGAATTTTGCGTTGGGCAACCAGTTATTTTAATTGTTTCCTTAAGATGAAGTAAACAATGTACGTTGTACGATATACTATTAGATCCAAAAATAATTTCAAAGTTTTCAACAAAAGTATTGAGAAGAATTTGAGCTATATGTAAGTTTGAGCTGCATTGTTTTGGACAGCACAACATTCTGTATGCGCAATGCAATAGCAAAAATTCTTTGGATACCATATGGTTTTTTATTACTCTTAACAAAAATTTACGCATCACCCCCAAATCAATCAAATGCATACAGTCCAAAGGCACCTGAGTAACAGTTAATATATTGAGTTTCTCTAATGCTATTTTTCTTGTTAAATATGGGTAAGAGTGGTGATTTGGAAATTTGCGGAATTTAAAATCTTCATCAGTTATTAGAGTTCCCGAAGTTACACTATAAGTTAGAATTCCATTAATTTTTTTTCCAACTTGAAGGAACTTTGAACATCCGTAGCGAGAAGTATGACCGGGTGTTCCTGTAATAAATGCTCTAGCCGGAGCATCACAAAGAACTGCTCTTATTTCAATTGTGTATAATTCACCATCGATTTCTAACCCATTTTCTATGTAGAACGATACTTCTTCTACTACTTTGTCGAGAAACTCATCACAATTGGATGGCTTGCTTTTGCCTACAAAAACTCCTATTGGAAAGACAGGTTGACTGCTAACATTTATTGCCCTGAGAAGGATTGGCCAAAGCTGCGTTTTTGAACTATTAAAAAGAGGTAAGCCGTAAATATTAATATCAAGAATAATATGCTTATGCAGCTGAATTATGGCTGACATTTTATTTAACTGAGCCAGCATACCAATATGCATGTATGACCCACCACAAATGTTTTCTACAACAGGTTTTTTTTGGCAATCAAATTTATAAAAAGGTCGAACAACTACATTTTCACTTCTTAGAATTTCAATTAATTCTTTTGAGCAATTCCGCGACACCCTATGCTTGATACTCCATTCTTTGAGTTTTTCACTGAGATTAGACTGCCGGACTTTTTTCAAGTTGTCACTGCCACCGACTTCTTTACTAACTTCTGCCCTTTCAAAATCATTACAAATACTTTCTGTAGGAATGAATTCTCCCAAAAACTGTTTTTCCACTTCATTAAATTTCTCTAAATACAATTCTTTTTCCTTTTTAATTAACCTTTTTAAATTTCTTTTGCTTTGAAATTCATGGGTAATATAATTAAATAAATTATAAATAAATTCTATTATCTGTTCATCCATTTAACTGTCTACTGGTAATGCATAGGTTGGACAATTATCGCACTTATGCATTGCTATTAGAATAGTGAAATACCTAGTGTTGTTTTCGCTGGTTATATAACTATGTATCAAACGACAATTGATATTTGTCGAACAAGCGGGTTATAACAATTTTTTTTCACTTGTAGAAAACATTTTACCATAAAATTCTCAAACACAAATAAAATTTAACAAAAAACTTAGGGATGTGTATTTTCATGTCATAAAAATCGATAAACCGTCGACGTCGTCACATGGATGTTATAGAATGCAAAATTTTTATTGAATTGATACTGACATTGATACAAAGTAATATTGATACTACAATAAGGGTGATTATTTTGTTAGGATATCTGATAGAAGTCGATCTGGTACTTTGCAGTTGATTTTACATAGTGTACGGAAATTATCTATTTCTCCGACCATGTTTCTTATGAATACTTAATTTTGGGACATCTTTAGTTCGAGTATCTCATAAATATGCATACATAATTATTTCCTTAGTTGTGCGTTATTAAAAATATTACGAATTAAATCTCTATTTTAAAGAATCTGTATTTGCAGTCAATGTCAGTATTTACATTTTTCGCGTACACGTTTTAT
The DNA here is from genome assembly GCA_916610165.2 of Gymnosoma rotundatum. NCBI lineage: Eukaryota > Metazoa > Arthropoda > Insecta > Diptera > Tachinidae > Gymnosoma > Gymnosoma rotundatum. Next base: position 80,680,489 of record OU744340.1, read on the forward strand.
TTTTATACCCTTCATAATAGGTGGAAAAAAGTTATATTTAAGTTTATCATTACATTTGTTACTTTTTTAATATGCATTTCTGACCCCATAAAGTATATATATTCTGAGTTCTTATGCTTAGCGAATTGATCAGATCGAAAATTTTGTTACTGAAAATGAACAAGAGTTGTCCATGACCTTCGAGGGTGCGGGCAAACCACCGCACCTGCCTCTAATTTTTTCGTATCTTTTTTTAAACTTTCATTTGTATTCCTACAGGAGGTTGTGTTTATGATAAATAAAAATGAAAAAGGTGAGGAAAATTGGTGAGATTTTCACCAATCACTTATTATTCACCACCAACAACCCTAAGCAATATTTACAATTTTCGAAAAAAAAAACCTTTTTTGAACAGAAAAACCTTATGGTTAGAAAGATTTCTTATCCAGATTCATATGTATATTCATTTATGCTAAAAGGTATATAAGATTCGGCATAACCTCACTCTTACTTCTTTTAATTTTCGTTTTTAATTTTTTCTTCCAAGTGACCTGGTTTTACCCTACCAGTTTTATGTGACTTTGACTTTATTTTTCCAACAAATGTCATTACACATGACTTCAAAAGAAAGTAGAAAGCAGATTCAATATACATATGTGCATACGCACATGTTTGTGTGCATGTATGTATATACAAATATATGTATGATTATAAATAAACATGTATAGATTGTTAGATTTGCTGTTTTAATATTTGCTTTTGTCCTTTTTTTATACGAATATTATGACTGTCGCTATTTTCCTTCGTCTTTTATTTTATACTGACTTCTGTCATTTGAACATATTTTGTTTGATTTCTGGGTTAAATATTTATTTAGACAAACGAGCGGAAGTATATTTGATAAGTACAACAAAAATCTGACATGTAAAGAAGTAAGTTTAAAACAATCATTTAAATCGTAACAATTGTCGAGTGATTTATTTGCACAGTTTATTTTTGTCACTCAGGTTTTTTTGTACATTCGTGATTGTTCCAAATTATTTATGCAAAAAAATTTATTTAATTTTCAATTTTTATTGTAAATCCGTCTGAACAATAAATTCAAAAAATTTCAAAGCAGAAAATCTTTTTATTTAATGAAATTTAAGTGCAGAAAATTTCTATATAACCCAAACAGTAAACAGAAAAATTGATAGTCATTAGTTTGACACCAAAATTTGTTCTGTAGTTTATAGTGTGCCAGAAAAAAAAAAAACAACAGTTTACTTCTTGAATTTCTTATTAATTGAAAAGTACTATTATTTTGAAATATTAAGGGGAAGGTGTCACATGCATTTAAATTAAATAAAGCATCTTTAAATTTTGTGTAACTCAATTTTAAACGGTAACGTTTCGGTAACGAGCATGGCATCGTACGTAATAAAACATTAAGTTGGTATTATATGTCCCAATGCCTTGATTTCACCTGTAAATGGTAGAGTTGGAAAAAATGGACGTGGTAGTTCCCTACAACTTAAAGCAAAGAGGACCGTTTTTAATCGATATAAATAAATACTTATGAAACGCAATTTTTTAAATAAAAAAATTCTTTTTCCAAATAATTTATTTATTCAAATGCAAAGACTTTCGTTTAAATTAAATAGTAAAAGCTATACAGTAAAAGCTACTAAAGGAGTATAATTAGCTATATAAAATATTCTTTAGTTATCATATACTTTTTAAATAATTCTCTCAAAAAAAAAAAAAAAACGACTTCAAAACATATTTCATCTGTCGGTCTATTACGGTTCAAGACTATGACCACATACATCAAATTACATTAACTATTGAGACACCCATCTCTACCATTTTCCATCTCCAAGCTTTATACTTGTTCAACTGTTTAACAGCTTGGGAATATACCTCAAATTAGAGAAACTTAGCAGGTTCCTTGTTAATTTTAACCATCTGTCTACAACTCTGCAACAGTTTGGCCCTATATATTAAATTACAACAACTATTGTAACACGTTCAAATCTTTATTATACCAAACAAAGTAGTGGAAATTCTGTCTAATTTTTAAGTATTTGTATATAAGGGCCCGAAAGATACGGGCATATAGGTCAAATTACATTAATTTTGGGAACACCCTTTAATTTCTAAATTCAAATTATAAAATTTTTGTTAAAGCGGACTCAGCAAAACAGGTAAGTTTGTAACGGTTAAAAATTTCGACCACATACATCAAGTTTCATCAACTATTGGGGCACCCTTTTACTTCCAAAATCATAATATATTCTTGTTGTTATAGCGGAGTTAGCAATACAGGTTCCTCGTAAATTTTAAGCGTCTGTCTACAACTGTTTAAAAGCATGGCAATATATATTACATTTAATAAACTATTGGGGCACCCTTTAATTTATAATTTTGAATATTTATACATGTTACTATTACGGTCAAAGCAATAGATATTCTATCCTATTTGCAAGCATTGAACTATAACGATTCAAAACATAGGTCCATATAATTCAATTTACATCAATTACGGGAACACTCTTTAATTTCTAAATTCAAATTAGGAATACAGGTTCTTTTAGTTTCAGGTCCCTTTTAGGTTTCAAAACTTTGTCCACATATATCAAATTACATTAACTATTGGGACACCATTTAAGTTATAAGTCAATTTGCTTAACTTATGGGGTCACTCTTTGATATTTAGATTTATTTTTCTATTATTTTTTTTTTTTGCTATTGGGAGCTATAGTAGGACTCAGTTTTTTTTTTTAATTTTATATTCGTGCATTTTACGACTAATAATACATTATAAAACATGTATGTTGTATGGGGACACCTTTTAATTTTAGAAATTTTGAGTCGAATCTCCTTCTTCGTTGGTTGTAGTTGGTTAAAAATTTATCAATTTGTTAAAGCTTTGTAAATGATATGTTGACATTTTTTTTAGTAATTTTGTATTTGGTAAATATTTTAAAAAAAGAGAAAGTATGATTACTTAAATAGATTATTTTATATAAATATTTTTGTTTGAAGTTTTTTTTAAATAAAAATTTTTTATTTGTATTTTTCTCAAATTAATTTCATTACTGTTGTATATCAACGAAAATTTTATAACCTGACCCGGAGCATACATTTTCCTAAGTGATAAAAAAAGTTTAACTTTAACCAATCCCATTTACTAATCAATTAAAAAGTTTAATAGGGATAAAAACAGTTATATTTATATTTATTAAATTACGAAAAAAAACAACGATAAATACCTGAATGTTTTTAGATTATTAAATTTAAAACCACAAATATGTACTAAAATAACCGCGAAATTCATATTTAAATAAGTAACAACAAAACACACATAAAATATACAGAACTCACCAATACACTTGTAACACAAATAAACACACAAAAAAAAATGAATCCAATAATACAACACGTTATAAACAATTTAAGCTATTCATTCCTAGTGCCATTGTAATAAAAGATAAGAAAACAGCACACTTACACACAATAATATCCTTAATAAACAATAATATCCTTTCAACACAAAGGGAAAGAAAAATATACAAAACACTAAAGTATGAATAAACAAATAAATATAAACACAAACAATTTAAAGAAGGGGAGACAGAAATAATTGTGTAAACAAATATTGCCAGGATATTATTATTATTTTCTACGACATTATATTTAGAAATCTTGTAAGGATTTTGCAGTAGGATTAATTAAAATTACCAATTAAGAATTCATTAAATTATATGATGGAACGACAGATATATTAACAAACATTCGTAATAGTGTTTGAGGATAGAGATCAGTTAAATTAGTTAAAGAAGCATAAAAATACAAAATGATGTTAAAAATTATTCTTGGGCCAAGGTGTAATTAATTAAGAAAAAAATTTCAAGTTGGTTTTATAGCTAAACTAATTTCACTCCTCAAACTAAGCCTTAAGTTATTGATTTAAATTTGAAAAGTTTAACACAAAAGATTACTTTCTTTAATTTAAACGTTATTGGGCAAGAAATTACAATGTCATGTCTGTTGTTAATGTTTCTATTACAAGGAAAGAATTAAAGGAATCAAAAGTAAATGAGTAAAATTCTTTACAAAAGTGTTTAAATGTTTTGATTGTTTCTAAGTTTCATTGTATTTTTCTGTCCGTTTGCCCAAGGAAAGAAACTGTCTGTAACTTTAATTGCACTTGTGTGTGTGTGTACAAAAATATTTACTTAATCTGTTCAAGTACATGATGGTAATTGTTTGTATGTGCTTATATTTACAATCTTTATTCTCATCTCTTGCTCAATGGCCTAGAGGGTATTTAATATTCTATTTAACGTTGTTTTGAGATTTTATTCTTCTTTTTTTTACCAACTAATTTGGCTCACATTTCATTTTTATGTTTATGGTTGTTGTTTTTATGTATTAAAGAGTTTCTTCCTGTTTAGTGAGGGAAGATTTCCTGATATACATTCATACATAATTTTAGAAGGATGTATTTAAAAGGAAAGTTTTAACTAATTAAGAAACATTTTTTCTTTTATATTTTTTCTAAACAGAAATAGAAGTTCTATATCCACTTCTTTAAGAAGAGAAAAACTAAATTTATATCTTTATCAGAAGAGAATTTGTTCTTTTTGTCGCCACGTTATGATTATTTCATAAATGTGGGGGGATATTGAAGCACACTACTTCCCTAATACGTCCGTTTTCTAACCTCTTTCTTCCTTAATGATTTTTGACAACCGATTCACAATTTATGGCAATCTTACCCTCATTGACCATGGGCCTTTACCCTTGACTTTGGTGATTCTTTTCGACACAGTGTCCCTAGTCACGGAGTCCCTAGTAGTGGCATTCACCTTTAATAAGCTACTACCTGAGGTCATAAGAGTTATGCCAGCCAATTCTGTACATTCACATACATTATGTAATACCGTATCAGCCTCGTCCCAATACAGTCGGCATGTGTATCACCTTCTTCGATCCTCTTCAGAAATATGATACCATTGTTATTATTGACGGCTGTTTTCTAAAGAAATAAAGTACAAGAGTTAAACAAAATGGTTTAGAGTAATTTTTGTCAAACTTATCAAAAATATGAAGACGAAAAATATTTTTTTTTTCAAAATCGCTAAATTTATGTTAAGATACAATATTCTGTTTAAAATAGATTTTTCAATATAGAGTTTACTAATTGAATTAATTCTGGCATTTCCTGAAAATCTAAAATGTGGAACTGCAGTTTGAGTGCCCAGTGAAATTTTTAGAAATCCCAGCTTGCTTTCTATGTAAATTCTACAATAATTTAGTAATTAATAAAATTCAGATTTTTCTTACAATAATTTTAATTCAAGTTATTGTTTTTAAAATCGTGAATAACTTTGGGATAGTATGGTACATAATCGTATTGTTGCCAGCCAACCCTTTTACGTTTTAACAGAGAGATATGGTTCTTTTCTTTTGCGCAAAAGATATATTACAATATTCTTTTCTAATCCGTCTTTTACGTTAATGCAACTTCATACAAGACGTTTCTACGATGTTGAGCTTAGCTTCTACAATAATAGTTGTTTATAACAATACTAGTATAATCAGATTTGTTTAAATATAAGCATGAAAAACTGCAATTTGGTTTGTTTTCTGATTCAAAAATTAAAAACTCTCTATAATTAAGTCTGAATTTATAGTTCACATCATTGATATTTGTTATTATATCGAACAGACTTTGTGAAAATATAGTATAATTGGAAACAAACGTAATATGTTTATAAATAACTACACTTGAATTATGTCTGTTATTTCATTTGTTGACCATCGGTATATGTTTGCAATTGTGGTTTAACAAAATGACACAACAGAAATAAAAAAATCTTTATAAGGTATTACAAGAACACAAAACTACTGTAAGAATTTTTAATGCAATCTACGGAGTTACAAACACGTGGCTATTAATTATTACTACAATTACTTAGTGTAGGATACATAAACAAAGAAATTAAAGAAGCCACTAAAACGAGCTGCCAGAGTTTTCTGTATTAGAAGAATCTAGACGTTTAAAGTCGCCCATAAATTGAAAAGTTGCATTTGCAAATGGAAAACAAGCAATTAACATGCGTTATTGCGCCATTTGACTAACACTATTTTAAAATAAAAATGAATAACATAAAACGAGTGTTTTAACTTAATAATTCTTCATAAATTTTAAATTAGTTTTTATAAAAACATTTTTCATATTTTCTTTAAACCACCCAGAAATTTTATAATACGGGGTACATGTCGCCATTTTGGTAAACATTTTTGCTGACAGTTCATGTTTGGCAGTCGTGAAGTAGACTCCTGCCAAATTTTTAAGGAAAAATATTCGATAAAGCAACGTATTTTTATCGTTAAAAAAATTTTATTCAAATCAATCATCGATTACTGTGACGATAAGAAAATAAATTGACTTTTTTGAGAGCAACAACGTGCCAACAAAACGCACTATTTATCGTGTAGTTATTGATTTCAAAAAAAGAGAGTCTCTAGGTGATAGGCCCCAGCATGGATCACAACATACTGCAATATCGGCCGAAAACATTACTGCTGTGAAAAAAAGTGTTCGAAACAATCCATTAACCTCAATTCGACGCCATTCTCAGCAACTTTGGCCACAATTTTCCACAAGGATTTTCATTTGTCTTCACCTAAGATATAGTTGATACAAGACCTTCTTTCACAAGACAATTTACGCCACCATATATATCCTAATAGAATGTAACAGATCGTTCCTGACAACCCCAATTTTCATGAAAAATCATAATGAGTAACGAGGCACATTTTTATTTGGATTGATATGTGAATAAAAATAATAGTCGGTTCTGGGTAATCGAAAACCCACAAAATTTACGTCAGTCACCTTTGGTCAGGAGGATTTATTGGACCTTACTTCTTTTAAAATAAAAGTGGCGTAAAATAAACTGTAAAGAAATTGTGATGTTGATTGTCCTGCACGTTCTTCTCATTTGACTGCTCCGGACTTCTTTTTGTGGGGATATTTAAAAAGCAAGACTTATTCAAACAAACCAGAAATGCCTGAGTAACTTAAACAAAATATTCGTGATGTTTTTTGATGAAAAACCGAGTGAAATGTTTGTGAATGTAATAAAAAATATGCTCAAAAGTGCTCGCATTTGTGAGGCTAAACGAACCGGACATTTATCTAATATTGTATTCCATGTATAATTGCGACATTAAATAAAACATTTATCGCTATAAGATCCATTCTCTTTTATTTAATTTAAAATTATTAACAACCAAAATAGTATACCTTTCCGGCGAACACCCTGTATTTAAAGAAACAGACAAGATGCGAAAACCACTATGGGGTCTCTAATCACTGAGTTTTCCTCTATACCTCACAATGGGCAGGTTGCGATTTCAAGTACAAATTGACCACCAATGAAAAAATTATAAGAACTATGCGTCTTGCCAGCAGGCTTAAAGGGTTTAATACTTCACAATCCTGTTTACATGTTTGTTTATAAAATTCCCTGTAATAAAATTTAAGAAAAAATGTTCGATGGTTTCGAAAATTCTTTCTTTTGTTTTTCAATTGTAATTCCTCTTATATCACAAGATTTTTTTTTAAAGTAATAAGTAGCATTCTTCTCTTATTTATATTGTCGAGGAAATCCTATACCACGTTTCATTTCCTTCATACAAATTTGATTGGGGTTAAATAGCAGCAGTTGTTTTCTCACAAAACTGTTTTGCAAGAAACAAGAAATAACAAATCTTTTTCATAATAGTTGTACTAATTACAATTTGTATTAAATTCTTTTTTATTTTATTCCACGTTGTGTTATTATTACAACGTTTCAGTTTGCCAAGAATAACATAAAAGCGAAAAAAAATAAATAATTCACAAAATGTTGACAATAATATGACATTATAGATGACACACAAATCAGCAAACTAAACTATGTCTCAACTCGCTTTGAAACTCGTTTCGCGTAATTTTTTGGTTTTAATTATTTCTTTGAAATATAAATTTTATGCAAAACGTTGGATTTACACGAACACATCCACCCCTATACACTAAACTAAAATAAAAATAATAAAAATCATGATTTAAAGTCGTGCATATAAATTTCCTGAAGCTCCAAACTCAACCGCAAGCAAATGGCGCGACATTATTTTTTTTGTAACCTTTTTATAAATGCAGTAGCAGGCAATCCAGTGCAAGCAATAAGTGCAACATTTTTTTACACACTTTAGTAAAAAAATGGAAAAGGGTATAACTAAGTTGGGCATTCCGTTTGAATTCTTCTACAATATGCATTTCCGACCCCTCTCCTACCACTACTTTTCCATATTGTTTAGAAGAATCAAGTAACTCTATTAAAAAAATAAATATTTGCGGTAATAGATAATTAAAAAATAAGATAAAAAAACATCAAGTGAAAAAATTGGCGCTCGCCCATATTTTCCGAGTTACGGGCCTCTAAACTTTTCAAATTTTATAAAATATCAATATGGTTATCATTTAAAAGCTTTTGGAGATATCTTTAAGGAAATACTAAAATTTCTTAAAACTGTTTAACCCATTAAAAGCCGATGATATTTTTATGTAAAATTAATAATAGTACTGGATTTTTTTCTTTTACTCTACTAAACTAGATTTGCATCGATGGTGAAGGGTATATAATATTCGGCCTAGCCGAATATAACACTCTTACTTGTTTAATTTAATAAAATTAAATTAAGACTAATGCAATTAGACTGATATGATAAATTACTTGGTTTTTTTTTTCAAATTATGAAAGAAATTAAAGAGAAATTATTATGACATACAAAATTTGCCTTTAAACTTCTGCTTATGGCTGTATGTGCGTAATGGTTTATATTGTTTTGGTTTTTAAAGCCTTTTCTATATAAAAGTAGCAGACATAGCGGTTAAATAGCAGATTTTTGTCCTTTTTTATGTTTGTATGTTTTATGCCATGATATTCTTCTAAAATTGCCATTATGTCTTCGCATTGTCTTTTTTTTTTTGCAGCTAGATAAAATGTATTTTTTTTTTGCTAACTGTAGTTTGTATGTCAATTTATGTCTCTTTGTTTATGTGCTGTGAAAGGCCTTAGAAAATGAGTCTGAGAAATTGTGTCATTTTTCAAAAATTTTGCAATTGTCGTATGACAAATGGCAGAGGAAATGTTGCAAATTAAACCATTTGTAAGTCTTTATTCCGTTTATCTTTTGATTTGGTGTTAAATTGTAAAGATTTATGAAAATTTAAGTAAGAATTTGCTAAGATACTGAAGAGTTAAAAATTAGTATTAATTATTTTGTAAACAGAATATGTTTTAGGATTTGAAATTTGTTGCTTTAAATAATTAAATATTAATTTCTGTTTTTAATACGGATGAAATAAGAAAGTTGTATTTATTTAGTTTAATAAATTTTATATGGAAGTTGCTTATCGTACCCAGCGTTGCGCTTTGTCCTATGCCCTAGTTATTCTTTTTTTCTCAAAATATTCTTCCTTTTACATAAATAAATGTATACTGCCGTATTCATAAAGAATAAAATAACTTTGAAATGTGATTTATGACAAATTTTTCATACAAATTTGTCCTAAAATATATTTCAAATCTGTTTTGATTTTCTATGAATACGGCAGTTAAAATTTTGTTAAAATCATTACAGCCGTAAATTCCCATTTTCCCCCCTTTTCTCTCATCTAGGTTCTAGCACTGGTCTCAGATAAATATTAGATCTTATAGATGAGGACCTATCTATGTTTAGAAATTCATCAAAATCGATTAGCTGAGACGTTGTTAAAATGGATTCAGACGCATAAGAATGCGAAACGAAAATACAAACACTAAAAATTCAATCAAATTCGGTTTGACCGTAGTGAGTAAATTTTATAGCGCAATTTGAAGTCGCTGAAGAAGTCTCGTTATTGTCACGGGCAATTAATAATTATCTAACATTTGTGTAATTTATAACATACTGTTAAGCTTTTTCCTTTTGGAAAAAACGTACGGATTCTTTTGATTGCAAGTACCACTGTGACTCATTTTAAATCCTGTATTCTTACTTTATGTCATTCGCTGGCTCTACTTCTTGATCCTACTGGTCTTGGGAATCCCATGGTCTCGTATTTACTAAACATGCGTTATAATTACTCTGGCGAGACATAAACTACTCGATGCCTTGTTAAGTAACCTTAACCATCCACAGACATCTCCACTACTCCTTTTATCCAAGCTAGTCATCCACTTTAATCCAATAACCACAACATACGTCTGTCTTACACTGATGTTACGCTAGTACTCTTCGCTAGGCTAGCAGCTACCATTCTTACTTTTTATTATAAAGGGCTTCTTGACAATTATCTGTTTCTTTTGCATTAAATTAGACGTCTGCACTAAATTATCTGCCATGGCTTCACACAATAATTGTCTTTTGCTTCTCGGGAGGTTTTCACTGCTATTTCTTAATTTTTAATTGCATTACAACAATTATTAGTTTCCGTTGTACGCATGCCTAAAGGCGGGATCGCCACTCATACTGTTAAAAACAAAAGGGGTTGCCAGATCTTATTTTTGTAACAATATAATAAAAGAGCAAATTGGTCATTTCTGTACCAAAAATATTTTTTAATATTTTAGTGTTGATGTAGATAGTTATCAATATGGAACACAAAACAATTATTTTTTTAAATTTTTGTCTGTCTGCCTTTTTTCGCATTACGTAAATACTGCTGCATGGAATAAAGTTGTGTAAGGAGATACCTTAGGACCTCTGTTCAAATATAGAATAAGTTGTTTTCCTTAAAATATATCCTTTTGTAGAGAAAATATAAACCTTCCAATTCTACTGGTATAATGATACTACAACAGTTGTCAGCACATTTTATTTTTGTAAATGGAAAATTTTTGACACTATATACAGAATGCTGAAATAAATATTTAAAAATATGTTTTTCTACATTTGACTTTTAGGAAAATTATGATATTCAGTCAAAGTTGTGGGGGTGGCTGCTAGTTAAATCTAAATAAATACCTTTTCTTACTTAAAGTGTTTAAAAATTGTATAAAAACAGAAATTCTGAAATTTTAATTTTATCTTATATCGAAGCTGATTGTTTAGTGTTTCTGTTCTTCAATGTTGGGTTTATTTTGATTAGAAATACCAGAGCAGTCACTCTGGCCTAGTTTGTTCCCACCATCTTTTTCTTACTAAACATACGGTTTACAGTTTTACGCAGCCATTCACGCTTTTTCACTCCAGCAGAGACTCGAATTCACAATATCTTTTTGTGTTAATCAAGCAGGCCTTTTTTAACCAACTCCATCGCTAAAAAAGGCCCCTTCTTGTCTTATACATACCTTAACCCTCTAGTGCGCCGTGATGCAAATTTGAATCATACCGGATATCTCTCTGTAGCTTCAAAATTTGAAAACAGTTTTATGTAAATGTTCGTTATATGTTGTCTCCATTTAATAGACGTCGTTTTCTCTGCTTTTGAAGTACCGTTATAGCAGCATTGAATTGTTGTGCAATTTTGAAGTGCCTGCTCATTCGTTTATTGTTCATAGAGGAAACAGTGTGTTTTTCTGACCTTAAAATTTATTAAGTTCAACAAGTTTATAAATAGTTTTGAGTTTTAAATAAGTTACACTCTTTTTTTATTACAATGTTATAGTGTGTATTGTTTTTTTATGGTAAGTACTTTGAGCTAAATGCGCAATGATGCAAATTTGCATCAAAGGATTTTTCGCCTCCTGCGCCCATATAAATGAAAATTATACAAACTGCTAGAACAAAAGTTTGCTTTTAAACCATTTCCTTTCGTTTAAGTAGTATTTTACTTAATTTGGTTTTCTTGCGCACTAGAGGGTTAAGCGTCTCACCTGTCGCTTTGATATACAGGCGGCAATGCTCACTAATTTACATAACAATTGTTTTCCAATTTTCTTTCTTTCTTCTACAGAAGCCTTTATCTTCACAGCTCCTGTCTCTTTTATTCTAATAGTCGTATTTTTCTTCTTCGTTCTTATTTTTTTTTATTAATACTCATGTGGATAATGGGAGATGAACACGCTGTTGCTCACATTTGTCAGCTAATTCCTCTCATCCATTTCTTTTTGCCAATACACGCGGACAAAAACAAAAAAAAAAAAACAAATCAAATCAAAGGAATGATATATTAAACCGTAAAAGATAATCTCCATGTGCCTTATAGTTTTTGCAGATCTTAACTACTAAAGTTAAGAGAAAGTTTAAAATCCAAAATAAGTAGTTTTAACCGACTTCTGTCTTTAACAAAAAACGTGGCTTTTTGTTTGTTTATTTGAGGGTTATACAGTTAAAATTTAAAACACATACTAATGTACTACATTCCTCGTTTTTAATATTCAAGTATAATTTATTTCCATTTTCGACATAATCTCTAATCTAAGCTGCTACGAGGGCTGCTCTATATATTTCTGGCCTAATAGTGAAAATGCGAATATTTATAATCAAAAATGGTTTCATTGTTTTTCAAAGTATTCTCCAGCATGATTTATACACTTTTGCATGCGCTCAAACCAGTTGTCGAAGCACTTTTTCCACTCCGATTGAGACACCTCTAAAACATGGTTTTGGAACACTTCAACTGCTTCTTCTGGCGACGAAAATCGTTGACCACGTATTTTTTTCTTGATGTGCGGAAACAAGAAGAAGTTATTAGGTGCCAAGTAAGGGCTGTACGGCGGATGACCCATTAATTCGACGTTTTGGCCGGTCAAAAACGCTCTGGTTTGAGCCGATGTGTGAGACCTCGCATTGTCATGGTGAACAATGATTCGTCTTCTCTTGTTGGTTTTTCGAATTTCTCCGATGACTTCAGGCAAACAAATTATAGTGTACCACTCAGAAGTGACCGTCCTAGGTTGCTCAAGTGGAACAGTCGCCACATGACCAGTTTTGCCGAAGAAACAGGCGACCATTTGCTTCGAAGTGCTTCTTACACGAACAACTTTCGTTGGATTTTGCTCGTCTTTGAAGACCCACACGGTCGATTGTTATTTCGTTTCGGGCTCATACGTATAGATCCATGATTCGTCTCCTGTGACGATCTTATAAACGTCTTTTGAAGCTCCGCAATCGTATTTTTGCAACATTTCTTTGCACCAATCGACACGAGCCTTTTTTTGAGCGACTTTCAAATTGTGCGGGATCCAACGAGAACAAACCTTTTTTATGGCCAGGTGTTCATGCGGTATCGAATGTATGCTGGTGGAAGAAATGTCGAAGGATGTGTTTTTCTCTCGGTATGTCGCATGTCGATCTTGCATTAGGAGTTCACGCACGGCATCAATGTTCTCTGGCACAACAGCCGTTTTTGGAAGACCTTCACGGAATTCGTCTTTGAGCGAGCTTCGGCCACGATTAAATTCATTGTATCAATTTTTCACAGTGCTATAGGATGGTGCTTGATCGCCATACAAAGATTTAAGTTCATCAATGCACTCTTGTCGTGATAATCCACATGTGAACATTTGTTCACGAGTTAATTCCATTTTTTCTATATTAATTTTTTCAAGTCACTGTTAACAACACAAATAATGGTCGTACGTCAAAACGTTTTGAGTGCGATTATGCTTAAAAATAGCAAACTTTCCAATGGAAATATCAGATTGCACTTGGCAGCACTCAGTGTTGCCAGGCCAGAAATATATATAGCAGTCCTCGTATAATAATTACTTTTGCAGAATACTATGCCTAGCATCAACTTAAGACAAAGGTCATCGACTAAAGAATAAATTCAAAGCAACAAGAAACCGATTGAGATTTCAAGCTGAAACCAAAAAAGATTCTGGAAGTTTCATTTATTATGAGCCTCTGGCAGAGCACGAAGATAGTCATTTGGTCAATTTTTTATAAATAGTTATACAACTATGATTATACAAATTGTTTTATATGAACGTTCAATAGCCAGATTCTATCAGCGCCAAGTGAATATTTTCGGTTTTTTAAACAAATATCAAATACTCTGTAGGGGACAACTAAAATAGATAATTTACTAACAAGATGTTTTATTTTCGATCATCCCCCTTTACACTTTGGTTGAAATGTGTATCGGTCTGATTGTGTTTCAAGAACAGTTTGGAATACTTCATCAATGTGCCAATAATTTATAACTTTATCCTTATAATTGAAAGGATTAAAAATATATTTATGAATATACAAAAGATCCTTTCTTCTGTTGCAGAAAAAATTTACAGCTTATTTAATAATTCAGGGAAGAGTATGAGTGTTCTTAACATGAACGAAGTTTAATGTTTATGTTAATTTTAATTGCATGTGGGGTCTTATATATTCCTGCTTGTGTCTTAAAAAGTAATGCTTCTTAAATAACAAAAACAAATTTAAGATGATATTTTTCGATGCCCAGAATAAAATGTTTTTTAAATCAATATGTAATTTCTTTGCGGGAGGTGCGACTCCAACCAAATTTTATATAATTAAGTGTGTTTTATTTTTTTAATTCTCAGAAGCAGAGCATTGTTAGCCCAAAGTAGGGTCTGACGATCAAATAAATTACGAGGCCTGTATAAGACGAAATACAGAGAGAACAGTAAAGAAATAAGTTGGTTTGTGTGTAAATTTCGTCTAAACAAATTAATGTTGATATGAATATGAGTGTTCTCGTATTCTTATTTACAAAGTTAGTTGGTTAAATAGATGGTGTTTATAAAAATACACAACTAAGGTAGATAGATGCGAAGAATGCTGATGAAGGTCGTAGCGGTCCAGAAAATGCAGCATTTCATTCTGCTAGTCTAATTTTTCTTGTTTTCTTTGGAAAACGTCCGCATACATTTGTAAAAAATAACTTTTCTTTCTAAAAAAAGATTTTTAGAAATCAAAAATAAATGAACTTAAGCCAAGATGGTTGCAAGCAAAATATAGTATTGTTATATTTGCAACCACATTGTTGTCTAGAAAAACAATAACACTCTAAAGTATAAATATAATTATGTTCAAATATGAACATTAAATGGTTAAAATTTTCCAGATAAAAAAGATTTACTGCCGTATTCATAGAAAGTCAAAATAAATTTGAAATATATTTTAGGAAAAGTTTGTAAGAAATTTTGTCATAAAACATATTTCAAAGTAATTTTATTTTCTATGAATATGGTAGTTAAGTTTTATTTTTTTATTCATTAACGATTTGTCATAAAAATTATTAAGAAACATAAATTCACCAAAAAAAATAATAATTTGCTTAAAGTAACGCTTAAATCATAGAATACAAGAATCAGTAATATAAAAATATACTTTATAAGCCCAAATAAATAGTTTAGAATTGTGCTTCAAACACAAAAATAAAGATGAATGTGCTTACAATACATACGTAAATTAATTTAATTTTTTTCTTATTTTTAATTATTTATTTTGTACATAAATTTTTATTTTTTTTTCATTTTCTCTATGAATAAAAAACAATTTCAAATTTTAGCTGTCAAGAACTAGAACAAAATATTTTTCAGCGCAACTATTATTCTGTTGCTTTAAACCATACTTTGATTAATAATAATATATTATGGTTAAATATTTTATACTAATTTAAAAAAGTTACCATATGATCGTTGAAATTAACAAAAAATGTTTATCGTGACTAAAGTTTTGTTGAAAATAACTATAATTGGTTCTCCACAACTATACATTGTTACAAAGAAAATAATATGGTTATTGTGGCCATATCACAACCATGTTTTTTTTTGCGTGAATATATCTAAAAAAATGTATATAAGAAATAACTCATAAGCAGTTAAATTTTGTTAAATTTTAATAATAAAAATTTATTTTGAAAAAAAAATTGGTTCTAATTCTAGAAAGTTCGACTGGTGAACAATTTTAAAGATTAAAAAATTCAAAAATTGAGTTTTTCGTGTTTGAATTCGTGTTTTTAAATCCGTAATAGGAAGCTCCTGTTAATTACTTACAGAACCGGTCATGATTATACATCTTCTCTGTCTCTATCCTAATCTAGGATAAAAACGTTTTGATGACTAAATTGTTTCCTTTACCAAAAATATTGGATGGTTTAAGGGCCAATAATCGCTCGCACTGTGTGGCCGCAACATGGATTTCTATCAATCCTGAACATTCACATCTCTATAGCTGATGCCATGTCTAACCTACTGCCGTAACTGACAGATATTTAAGTACTTCATGTTTTAATGCAATTTGTTATTTAAATTTTTTTATATGAAAGATTTCATTTATTATTTTATAATGGGGAAATCGTGATAAATGACTAAAAAAGAACCCAAAATAATAAGGCAAATGTTTAGCTTGTACTTCCGCCCTGAGAGGGAAAAGAAATACAAACCGCCTCAGGTCTTAATACAAAGCTTGTGATAACTCCACTATTGATTGAAGTTCCATGGGCTCTTAACAAAATCATACTAGAACTATATAAACGTTGGCCACAGTTTATGCTTTCAAGCAATAATTAATCTTTACAAAATTTCAAATAAATTTCGTATTTCTTAAATTATAAAAATTTCACGCAGTGACCATTTTTAAATTCTTCCTTTGCTGTATCGTTTTTTCTTGTCATTATTTTTAAATAACTAAGGACGAAAATATAAAAAATTCTTATTCGATTTAAAAACCAAGAACACAAATTTAATTCCTTCTGACACACACACAAACACATACGTACCCAATAATTTACTTAAAATACTGTTTCCGTTTTTCAGTGTTGTCCTTGTTATTTTTGGTATTTGTGTCGTTATGGATTTTGTTATTTGTTCTGAGTTTGTTTTTCTGTTGTAGACTTTATTTGCATTGTTTTTGTTTTTGCTACTAAATATTACACAATACTCATACACGCATGAATATGTAAACTTTGGAACATTACTCTTTGTTTTTGTTTCATATTTATCTGTAGAATAGAGTGAGCCATTAAATTAATTCTAAATATTATTTTTTTAACTGACATTTTCCGAGCTATTGTCTTAGTGCAACGTGAGTTACTTTGTTGTTTTTTAGTTTTGCTTAAAATTAGCCTTAACAATAGGTTAGCGTTTGTCTAGTGAAAAATGTATTGACTCCTTGAGGACGTTTTCGAGAATTGTAAGGTAAAAATTTTATTCCTAAAATTAGGTCACAAATTTTATACCAATAAAATGGTAGCAAACTCAAATCACGATATTCCCTTTGCCGTACCGATGACATTAGATATTTTTAACATATTTTTTAAATTGTGTATAAAAATAATTCTTAAAATTAAAAAGATAAAAAAATAAACATCATACACTCCAGCTAACTTCAAATTATTCAATTAGTTTTAATTAAATCGATCGAAAACATGTTTACTTCATCCACTAAGTTTGTGTTGATACTTAAAAATACATTCAACTGAAATGAGAGGATTAAAATCAAATAAGAACACAAACAATTGCTTTCATCGCTAACTTACAGGTGGCCACAAAAAGACCAATTTTTGTGATAATGCAGACTACAAAAAAGAAGATAACAACTTACCTGGTATTAGAAAAAGTCTGTTTATTCTTAAGTTACTTGTTTGGTTAAAAACCAATACCAACGAGTTGATGGATGTTGTGTAACTGAATGAAAATGCTTTAATTTGCAATAGTTTTTTTATTTTGTAAACTTAAATATCACTATTCTAAACTTTAATAAATAGTTCGAACTTTTTTTTTATCATATATGAAGGTCGAAAAAGAAAAATTTAATGAAAGATGTAGTTTGAAAACCTTATTCATGTAATGAACAACTCTGTTCGTTTAAAATATAGACGCTCTACATTTTTTTTTTTTTTTTTTTTTGCAAAAATCGAATAACAAATTAAAGTAGTAACCAAGTGTTTATTTACGTTCTTTGTAACCTAACATTTAATTTTCTTAGATGTAAAAATTAAAATTAAGTCGCAATATCAGTCTTTCTTCATCGATCGTCATGAAGCCATTTATATATAAGTTTTAATAAACGGGATCTGTACGTTTCAATTGTTGGGAAGGTGTCAAATATTCTACCGGTTAGAAATAGTGCTTCTCATGATTCGTTTCCTTGACATATTTTATTAATTATTTATTTAATGAATTGTTTTCAAATTTTGAATTTAATTTAACCTTCTGCCTTCGCAGAAGATTTAGTTGCCCTATCCATTTCCGACCCCACAAAGAAGATATACTCTGATATCTTCTCTGTCCGTCTGTACGTCCGTGTTAGTATTGAGGCAAACTTGATTTCACAAAAAAAAAAATAAATATGTTAATCGATTAGATATAGTGTCGAAAGAGGTGCTATTGGAATTCAGCATAATGGGTCCATCTCCTTCGAGGCAGCAGGCAAAACAGCACGCCTACCTCTAATTTTTTCATGTCATTCGAAACAATAAAGTAACTCCAATAAAAAAAAATAAATTTACGGGGCGATAGAGAACTGCAAAATAAGAAAAACAACTATCAAGTAAAAAAGTTGGCGCTCGCCCATGTTTTCCGTGTTACGGACTCTGAGTTTTCAAATTGTTAAATATCAATATGGGTACCTTTTTACAGCTTTTGAAGAGATCTTTACGGAAATACTAAAATTTTTTTAAAATGATTAACCCATTAAGAGCCGATATCATTTTAATGTAAAATAATATATATGCAGTACCAAAAAATAATTTTTTTTTAATTCTCTGTCACCCAAATATTCTCCTTTTTGATTGAAGTTACTTCACTAAACTAGATTTACATAGATGGTAAAGGGTATATAAGATTCGGCATAACGGAATATAGCACTTTTACTTGTGTTCTTCTAAAAACATGTCATTCGTAGAGTAAAAAGAAATGCTATTTTGCCGGTATAGGCGTACTAAAGCAGTTGTTAGATGAAAAATTTGTAACACTTCTTACAGAACTCTGCAGTGACTATTTATAAATAAATTTTTCTTAATTAAAACTTTAGGAAAATTAGAAACTGTACGCTGGTGAAGTCGTTTAAATTTTTTTAATAAAAAAAAGCATACAATAATCGTCATCCGTATGAGACAAGCTTTCCTATATCAAATACATCATGAAATGAATATATCTTTGTTGAACTTCGTTGTTCTAATTATAAATGAATTTTTTGAATTTATTCAAACAGCAGACTTTTTGTTTACGTCTCAGCCTATGAGGATGCACAAAAATTTAATTTAACTGGACACTCTTACCTTTGTTAGGAGTAGTGTTATTCCCTTTTGTACCATTCAGTTTGTAGCATACACAACCAGTATGAGTTGGATTTACTTTAATGCACATACATGCACACATACACATCTAAAAACATTTGTAAAATTACAAAACAGTAGTTGCATTTGTAGTTGTAACGCATACATAATAGTTTGTGGTAGTTATTTGTCTGCATTTTGTTGATAGTTGGGATTATATTGTGTAAATTTATGCCAAACAAGTATTGATTCTGTGTGTGTCCACATAAGTGTTTTTTGTTTTGTTCTCTTCTTTTCATCCACATACATGTAGAGTAAATTACATTTTAGTATCATTTTTGTTTGTTTCTTTGTTTGTAGTTAAAAACTGTGTATGAATACAAATTGTTATATTTTGCATGTGCATTAGTAGTTGAGTATGACGAACTTAACCAACCTAAAAATACCATAATAAAATTATTATTGTTAATCAAATACAAGTAAGGTTAGCAATTCATTTGAACGGGAATGCAGAGTCATACATAACTGATTTTTAATTAGTACATTTGAGGATTATTTTCTGATAAGGATTATAAAAACCAGAGGTTTATTGTTTCTTTCTTTAACTTACAACTAAGGAATCAGTCTTTGGCTGAGTAAAATCTTAAACAATAAATGCAGCTCTAACGAGAAGCAAAATTTTAGAAAATTTCTAAATAATATTCTACTGCATATCATTTTCTGTTTGTTCGTACACATGAAAATATTTAAAAACTAAAATTATAAATTAAAGTTTTTGCTTAAAATTATGGTGTTGCCATATTCAAAAAATTTTTCGATTTTAATAAAAATAAAAAATATGTTTTTATTAGAGTGAGCGCAACAAACAAGGTAAGATCATGCAATAATATATCATGCAGTAATAAACAGTACATACGAGTCTGATCAAAAAATAACCGTTATTTTCAAATTTCGTGAGTTACGTATGTTCGATTTTCGCTTTTTTTCTGTTATGTTGGTACACATGTCTGTTATATATGTTGGCAATATCAGCCATTTTGGATTTCAGTTTGTTTTTGACGGATAAAAAGGTTAGTCGTGTTTTGGTATGCTGTTCGATTTTTTACTTTTCAAAAAAAAAAAAAAAAAAAAAGAAACTGTATTAAGTTTTGTGTACAAAATGAAAGTAAATGCGCAAGGTTGTTTGAAATGTTGACTGTGGCGTTTGGCAAGTCTACTATGAGCAGAACACAAGTTCAATTGTAGTATAACCGGTTTAAGGAAGGCTTAGAAGATGTCAATGACGATGCTGGTTGCCCGAGCGCGTCAACAATGGATGAAAACATTGAAGCAGTGAAGAAAATGATTTTGGAGAAGTTGCTAATGATGTTGGCATATCGTTCGGCTCATGCCAAGCAATTTCTATGGCTGTTTTAGGCATTAACCGTGCGGCAGCGAAGATTGTTTCAAAACTGCTAAATTTTGAACCAAAACAACGTCACATGGGCATCGTCACATGAAAAATATTACCAAACTTAAAAGATTCAAAAACGCTCTACAAAATATTTTCCTTTCGTATAATTTAATATTCTACTGTTATATTTCACTTTTATTTGATCTCACTATTTATGCTATTGTTGTTGTTTTAATATTTGCTGCAAATGAACAAGATTATTTAGCATTTCCTTGTTATTCTGACATCGTATCTGTGTATCAAATCCTACATTCATACTCACATATTTATTCAAACTTTTAACACATGTACAAACTCACATTAAGATATAATTTGGATTTATACTTCAACAAAATGTCAATATAAATTAAAATATCTTATGCAGTAAAAAGGCAAAAACAACAACAACAACAAAATATGAACAAATTGAACATATAAGACAAGGGTGTATAAAAAAGGATTTATTCATTTATAAGGATTTACTTAAATATATTGCAAGTACACACATTCGACAGCAATAACAACTACAACAATAATAAAAATATATGTACATTACAAACTGTAAAAGCAAAATGAATTTAATTTTTACTTTCTTTATTTTTCTTTAATTTACAGATACAAATATTTGGTTATAATTCTCAATTATACAACAATTTTTCGGATGCATTAAATAGAGCTCAGGGTATTGTTGGTGTTTCGATACTATTGCAGGTAATTAAGATGTCAATAAACAAGAATGTAAAAAAGTAATTAAGAAATATTTATTGCATTTTATGGCAAAAGTAAAAAGAAAAAAAAAAACAATCTGCATAAGTCTATAAGTTTATTTTTACATTTTTTACAGTTAGGCGACTTGTCGAATCCTGAATTGCGTATGTTAACTGACTCTTTGGATCGCATACGT
Source organism: Gymnosoma rotundatum (assembly GCA_916610165.2). NCBI lineage: Eukaryota > Metazoa > Arthropoda > Insecta > Diptera > Tachinidae > Gymnosoma > Gymnosoma rotundatum. The sequence continues at coordinate 80,702,011 of OU744340.1, forward strand.
TATGGTGGCGATGAAGCATTTGTGAAACGTTTATCCATACGCGGCTTGTTACCGGACACTGATCACTATATGACATATGATGGTTCAACCACTGCACCCGCCTGTCATGAAACTGTTACATGGGTAGTCATAAATAAGCCAATTTATATTACAAAGCAACAGGTGAGTTTTTGATGTCATTCAGCTATTTTGATATTAAAATTTGTTGCTTTTTAAAAAAGAAATATTGTTAACGATTTATAAAATTTACTAAGGAGTTATTAGAATATTCAAATAATGTAAATTTACAGTTTATTTAACTTTAAAATGTTTCTACATCATCTTGCTCGGTTCTATAAAAAGTTAATACACCTATCCCCCGTTTTACACGGTAGATACATTCCTGATAAAACCGTTTAACTCGAAAAGATACTTTTTGTATGAAAAAACCTTGTAAAACGAAACTTTAAATAATTTACGATATTAAACAATTAAAAATTTGTAAGAATTAATACGAATTTATGAAAAATGATATTCGTTTTGTTGTTTAAAATCAATTAACTCATCTGTATGTGGACACATGAAATTTTGCTTTGAACACTAAAAGGGGAATTCCTATTTTCTGTGTTTTTTCAAGAGGTATACGTCAAAGTCTTGCCAGATTTATATATAATTAAGTAGAAACAAATTCGCTTGCAGACAAAATTAGACATTCTTAACATAATTTTTTTTTTAAATTTTATTTAAAAAACCGTGTAAGATCGAAAAAGTGCAAAGTGAGTAGCGTGTAAAACGAGGGATAGGTGTACATCAATTTAAAATAAATGAATAAAAAATTAATTACTTCTTCTCTTGTCATGCTAATTATTTAAGTTAATTAAAAAATTGTTGAGACTTGAAGAGGGCTAGTTATGGTCCTTTTTCTTTGTTTAAATTATGTATTAATTTCGGATTTTACACATGTTGCTCCATATCCCAAGATCAGGGTGTTTGACTAATGTAACGCCCCTACGAACAATGGAACTTCAGCATCAACAGATTGTATAACTTATCAGGCCATTCAATCTTGCATCTCTGTTCAGGTCCTGAAATAATCTTTGGCCCACATTTTTAAGGCTGTTCTTTAAGAGCCGGACATTTACACACAATCCTTAGAACTGGCTCTACCTCTGCAGTTTTTGCAGCTCTTACCATAGGAGACTTTCATACGACATGGCGATATTGGATTTTTGTTGAAGAGCCATAAGGCGCTCATCTTTTCTTAACTGAGTAAGTGGCGAACAAAATGTATAGTTGCTTATTGAAAACTACCTGAGCGACATTCCCGTTAGCGTACATTCTCGTAATGGTTTATAACTTTGACAATCCTGTGTCTTTGACAAGTCTAGTTTTGTCCCCTTCATTTCTGTGGATGACTTCATGCTCCAGAACTCAGACAACCCATACACGCTGTCGCTCAAGTAGGGACATTACACATCTCGAGTTCAATACATTTCATTCAAGGGCCTTAATGGCATCTAGACTCTCCATAAAAATGTTAACAGCCATCACCTCCAGTGTAGTTTTGGCAGTTTTCCTTGCATTCCGTAAAGATAAAAAAACTGTGTTGTTTTTAATTATGAAGTTTTCCTTTTTGTCATATTCTCTTGGTATTTTAAGAGCAAAAAATTTATGCCAGACTTCCTAAATCTGACGAATAAATAGAATACGTATCATTGAGGGATATTAGTGCAAGCGTTGTCTCAAGACTGGCCTGAGGAGCACGTAACACCAGTGTCTGCAAGTTTCTCCGCTATTTTTTCACTTTGTCTAGAAGAAAGTACACTTCTCTAATAAACAAGAGCCCTTAAGTTTAAAATAGACCTGAAAACGCTATGTACATCCAGTGTACTACTGCTGGTTGAGGCCTTATTTCTTCTTCTTCTTGTTTTTCTAAGTATTAAGTTTCCACTAGAGCTTTGAATCAAGTAGAACGCCAAGATGTTGACGTTTCTGATAAGGATAACATATGAAACCTGTTACAAAGCATAAAGAGGATTTCATTTACGGCAAGTGTTCACAGGGGTGGAGAAAAGACTTTCCACAACATTTTCATGGTGTTCTAACGCTTATACCTAGTATGTAAATCCGCATCGGCTTCTCGTATGTCATTCGATATCGAAGGTGTATGCATGCTATTAAAAGCGCCCTCTATGGCCTATAGGGTAACCAAATTAGAAAAATATTAAGGATTTTAAAATTTCTTTTTAAATAAAGAAACACAAAAAAAATTATTAAAAAATGTCAATAATTTTATAAAGCGCTAAACGAAAGGAGTTAGAGTTTTATGCTTATTGCCAAAAAATAAACTTAGTTGATGAGTTTCGATTTACTAATTAAACTGATTTGTTAAGTTGGATCATGTTTTGAATGTGATAAAAATTTCCTCGTATGAGTTGGGCGAGAAAGTGCCAAATTTGAAGACTTTATTACTAAAATATAATATACTTTACATTACGTTTAAATAATATAAATGCCTTATTCCACATCGATATCGATTAATACCAATTAAATCCTGCAAGCATTTAAATAAAACTTGTAAAAAAATGTCAATAAATTTAATCGTGTAAAGCTTCTTTCAGGCATGTTAAAATATTTAATGCTTTTGTATATTACAATATTAATAACATGATGTCATAACATTAATTTTTCATCGAATTTTTCAACGTTTTTGCAGTCGAGTTGCTGCCTGTCGAATATGTTCACATTCATTGTAGTTTTTTCTTTTAATATTTATAAGTTATTTTTTTCACTCTTATCTTTTATATTCTTTCAATGAAATGCTACGAGTATTAGTAAAAAGATTTTGTATTTAGCATTTTCTTTTTATTTCATTAGAAGGAGTGCTTAGCTTTTTGCTGCCAGGTTATGGTGTCCTTGATTTAAACAAGCAGCAAACAGATAATTTTTCTTGTATGTTTTTTATGTGTTTTTATTTTTTTTAATTTTTCATAGACGCATGTAAAGATGAATTGATATTTAATATATGTTACATGATTGAGTGCCATTATTACAACTCGCCATCAGTTTAAGGCAGGATTTTGTCGGGCCTTTTGGATTTCAATTATAAAAATTTTACTTATTACTTTTTTATCCATTAATTATAATTATACTAAATTAATTATAATTTATCCATTAATTATAATTATACGGCTGTATAACTCTGGCTGTATACTTGGTACGTTGGGCGAGCGCTTTTGATGTGATATCAAGCTACTTCTTTGTTAGTACTGACCGAAAGTTATAAAAACAGTATAATATTTACTGGCAGAAAAAATCCAATTAACTTAATTATAATTATTATTAAAAAGAGTGCTATATTCGGCTATGCCGAATCTTTTATGCCCTTCACCTTTTCTGTACATTTAGTTTAATGAAGTAACTCCAATCAAAATAGATATTCGGGTGACTGAAAATTTAAAAATAAGAAAAAAAAAATTAAGTACTTTTTATAATTTTATACAAAAATGTCATCCGCTCATAACGGGTTAAGCATTTTTAAAAAATTTTAGTACTTATCTCTTCAAAAGCTTTTAAATGGTACCCAATCGATATCTTAAAAAATATTGTGCACAATCGTACTTTTCTATGAAAATTTCAAAGCCCCTTAACTCAGAAAATATGGTCGACGTCGATTTTTTCACTTCATGATTAATTCTTAATTTTTAATTCTCTATTGCTTCATATATTTGTCTTTTGATTGGAGTTATTGTTACAAATGATATAGAAAAATTAGCGTCAGGGGGGTGTTTTGCCTGCTGCCTCGAAGGACATGGACCGATCCTGGTGATTTTCAATAGCATCTTATTCGACACTATGTCTGGTTGATTGGCGTATTTATGTTTTCTGTAACTGATCTAGTGCATTGGCAAACTTGATTTTAACACTAACGCGGACGAAAAGACGGACATCGCTTTGCACAAGAACTCAGAATACATACACCTTATTGGGTCGGAAATGGCTATTGTAGTAGATTACAAATGGAATGACAAAAGTTAGATATACCCTTCTTCTACTTTTTGTGGTGAAGGATATAATAATAATAAAAATCGCAAGTTTTAGTAGTGCAAAGCTATTTATCAGACAGATAAAATCCTACTTTTAAATAATGACCCTAAATTAAATAAAAAAAAATTTAGAAGATTAGAATTGCAATTTCTTAACCGACTTCAAAAAAAGAATTCGGCTGAATGTTGCTTTTTTATATTTGTGCCTCCAGAACTTAGTCATTTCTGATCCGATTTTGAAAATTTTTGGTACTATGATAGATTATGCTTACAGATTGGTCCCGTTTTAAAAACAGTTCATAATCTTAATAATTAAAAGGTGTCCCCATACAACATACATATTTTTTACGTGTATTATGAACTGTAAAGAGCGATACTGTAAAATTTAAAATGACTACGTATTACTATAGATTTCAATAACAAAAAATTATACAAAAATAAATCTAAAAATTAAAAGGTGTCCCATAATTGATGAAGATTTACTTATACGAGCCTATCTTTTAAAGCGTTATAGACAAACGCTTGCAAATTGGACAAAATGTCGATTGCTATGGCCGTTATAGTAACAAATATTAATATTACAAATTATAAATTAAAGGGTGAGCCAATAGTTCATAAAATATGAGATATATGGCCATACTTTTGAACAATTTTAGACAGACGCTTGAAATTTAAAAGGAACCTGTATTTCTAAGTCCGCTATATCAACGAGTTTATAATTTGAATTTAGAAATTAAAGGGTGTCCTATAATTACTGTAGATTTACATATATACGACTATCTTTTGAACCGTTATAGAAAAACGCTTTAAATTTGACGCAATGTCGATTATAAATTAAATGTTTGATATAATCTGATGTATATGCGCAATCTATTGAACCGTTATAGACGGACGGTTTGAATTTACACAGAACCTGATTGCTAAATCTACCACAACAGCAAGTATATAATTTGAATTTTTAAATTAAAGGGTGACCTTATAGTTGCTGTAATTTGATGTATATTGCCAAACTATTGAACAGTTGAACTAGTATAAAATTTGAAGATATAAGGGTGTCCAAATAGTTAATGTACTCTACTTTATATGGCCATACACTTGAACTGTTGTAGGCAGACAGATGAAATCTGTTTCAAGTCGGTTTTTTTTTCGCAAGAATTATTTTTAAAGTGTAATTTTGCTGCTTATTTTATTAAATTTTTTATTTAACGACAAAAAAAATAAATAAATATGGAGTTTGACACACAACAAACCCTCATTAACAGTAATTAAATTTTTATGTTATTAAAAAACCATTTCAAAATTCAATATCTATTAAAAGCCAATAAATTATTTCGATGAACCAGTTAAAATTATTATAAAGAATTTCTAATCGTTAAACAATTTTACGCTTAATAAACTAAAATAAATTATCACTTGAAAATAAACACTAAAGTAGACAAAAATTCATTCACACACACACACACAAGTAGCCATAGAATTTTTGAACAAATAGCAAATTCTAAAGCATATAATAGAGACAATAAAAATATACTAGTTGTTGTCTGAAAGTATTAAACCAATAAATAAGATGTTGATAAAAGACTTAACGCTATATTATCTTATATTACAACTCATACTGACACATTCGCCCGCATACAAATACACACATATACACTCACACAGTATAGATGATGATGGTATCCAATGAGATAAACCCAGCATGATGCATTGTTGAAACTTAATTGAAGGAAGTGTAGTAGTCAACAACACTTAATCTACTTAAACTGTTTATCAATTGATATTTTGAAGAGACAATATTTTACAAAACGCTACTTGGTATTTATATCTATAAAAGAAGTCCTTAAGCATGGACTTTATGTCAAAATAAGAAGATATTAAAAAAAAAAAAAGAATCTGTTTTGAGAGAAAGAAGCTAAACTGGCTGTCTCTGCTTTCTATAATTACTGACATGAAGCAAAGAAGTTGTAACAGACTTTTTGTCAAGCTATTTTTTGTTTGATTTTTAATCAAAATTTGTAAATGTCATTATGTTAATGAGAAGAAAAAACCCTGGCAGTTAAATGGTTGCAAATACACTTGTAGATTTATTCAATTACTCTAATGTCATTGGGTGATGATCGATGATGATGATTGATATTTTTTTTAAAAGTTATAAGAATTGTAATACATTATTTTGCCAATAGCACGTAACGATCTTATTCAATAATTATATATCGTTTTATAAGAAAGAAGGAATTTCAAAAAAATATATATTGAAGGTTAATTAAATTTTGACTTCAGGCAAAAAATTAAAGCAACTAAATGGTTTCGTTGCAAGAAGTTTGTTTTTTAAAAATTAGTTTATGAGTTCAAATCCCAACAGAGCCTGCATGAACAACCAAGGTGGTTGGGTGCTTAAACTTCGAATGATTGGAAAACATTTTTGAATAATTTTAAAGGTAGCTGTATATAAAAACAGCGGCTGCGTTAATTTAAACGAGTGGTTGCGGTACACACCGTCACCGTAGTTTCCTTTTTGATAATAGTTTAACAATTTATAATAATATTCAATAACTTCAAAGGTGTCTGAAAAGTCAATTTAAATACATTCTTGTCTTTAAAGTTAATTGCGATACTAAAATTTTAAACATTTCCCGTTCTTAATGAAGAAAACAATAAAGGACATTGTTGTCAGGTCAATTACACATGTTCTCATTCGATGACTTGCTGTGAAAACATTTTTAATTGATTTTAAATAATGTGACTTTATGGATTTTATGAAGTTTTTATAAAGCCTTTTTTGGAGTTTTCATTTTTTCTCATACACAAATTGTCATCACGGTCACAAGAAAAGATGTAATATTTTTTTTTACTTTTTTTTTAATTTAGCTTTAATAAAAAAAGACATAAAATAAATTTGCACATTCTTCGAAAATAATTTAAATTAATAAAGCTTTAACAAAAGCCAGCATACCAACAAAAATTTGATTTATAAAAAGTTCATAAATCCCTTTATTAAATTAAATGACCATTTTGTGTTGTGAGTATTTATTTATTCAGCATTTTAATTGTTATCAAATGAAATTTTATTCTTTGAAGATAATAAAATTAAAATTAAAAATCGGGGGTTGCGATGCATTCTCTAGATCGCTACTTTCACTTATAGCATAATATATGTACATATATTGTTTTTATTGTTGACTTTTAGATATTCACCGCTATCGTGAATAAGAAGTAAAATATATTTTCCAATGAAATTTTCATTCCCTTCGAAGTGAAATTGATATGATGGATTTCGCATGAAATATTTGTTCCCTTCATTGAACAGATGTTTAAAATAAACAAGCTATCAGTCCACATTGAATGTAAGAGTGAGCTTAAAATGTTTGAATTGAAGTATAAAGATAAATAAGTAGAGTTTTTGGATACGAATTAACAACTCTATTACTAGAACGTGACGTTCATGAAGTTTATAACCCCCTGAAGTGACCCGAGACATTACTACTGACCCATTTTAATATAATCAATTTTTGTATTAAATTTTTTATATCTCCATTTTTCATTTAATAGCATTTTTAATAAAAGTCTTCATAAATTCAAAACCAATAGATCTCTTTGTTGTGTATCTTGTCGAATAAAGATAAAGAGAATTTTTGTTTACGTGAAAAATGGTTCACACAAATTATTAACGACTGCAATTTGGGGAAAGGGAAAACATTTTGAGGGAATTTAACTTATTGAATACAACTCACCAAGTACGAAGTCTACTGCCACTTTAGGTTTTTTTTATGAAAATATCATGAAATATTTATATTTGAAGGAATCAAGCACGATTAAGGTAAATTAACATAAGAAAGTTCCCGAATACAAAATTTTCATATTGATTAATTTATAATTTGTAATTTTATTAATAATTTGTTTGTAAGGGTTCAAAAGGTAGCCCCATATAGCATGAATTTCCTAACCTTTAATTTTCAGATTTATTTTTGTATTACTATTTGCCGTTGGGAGATATAGTGATACTCAGGTTTTTTTATTTTAAAGTATTGGCCTCTGCGGTTAATAATACACGTAAAGAACATGTTTGTTGCAGGGAGACACCCTTTAATTTTTAAGGTTATGAACTGTCTTTAAAACGGGACCAATATTTAAGCTAATCTTCAAATTAAAATAAATTTTCATAATCGGTTCAAAAATGACCTATTAAAGTTTTTAATTGTTATCAAATTTAAATTTAATTTTTAATTTATTCAATCAATTTTTAGTTTGATAATTTTGAATTTATTTTTCTATTCAATTTATAATTAAGTCAATGACAATAAAAGGTGCAAATATTATTTTCTCTGGCTGGAGCCACCATACTTTTGTATTGAAACTATTGTATTTTACTTATCGAATGTTCTTCTTTCAGAAAGAGTAGGCTTTGATTCCAGTTTTTATTTAAAATTTTGTTTCATGCCATTTTTAAGCAATTTTACTCTTTTCTTTAAGTTTTTTTAATTGTTATTTTTTAATTATTTAAAAATAATTCCGCATAATAAAATGAGTACAATTATTTGTTCATTAATATTTACTCCTTGAATAAATGCCATGAAAAAATCTGTAAAATAAAAATTATAAATATAATTAACAAAAATATACAATTATATTAACAAAGCTCTTTTTTTTCTATTTAAAACAGATATATTTAAATTAAATACCTTTAAATATTTTCTTTGTCTTTTTTGTTTTAAGAGGCAAACCTGATATCAGTTAAGACTTTAAAGCAACTTCTTAGTTTTTTCGCTGAAAGTTTTACAAGTTGTAACAACTTTATGTGTATAAAAAACGTACGAATCTATATGTACTTTAATACAGGAAACAATTGCCAGCATTACTTCCGGTTGGCTAAATGCAAACCACACTTTAATTTTAAATATTGGTATCTTTGCAAAATGTTACCACTACGGCAACCACATCTACGAATACAACTACTAAGCCAACCAAATATATGTTTAATAAAATGTTGTGGTGGTACAAAGTGTTGGAGATGTATTTTGGTTTTTTTCGTTTTTTGCATAAAATTATCAACCGTGTCGTCAGTATCATCACGACATCGTTATGCTGTAACTTCCTGCTTGCATCTGAGTTAAGCTTTAATTGCAATTTCTGGTGTTCCAAACACATAAATTTACAGACATTTAAAGTGGCACGAATACCTTGCTTTACTTTCAACAAAGTTGTTTAAACAAGTTTCTTCATTTTAGTTTTTCTTAAATTCATGTAGTTCAAAGTAATAATAGCTGTTTAAACAATTACACTATTTCAGTTATAAATTTAATATAAACATAATATTATTCTAAGCAAATATTAACCACCAGATATCTCAGCTAAAACCATTTAAAATTGAAAAAGTACTAAAAAAAATTTGATGTGATAAAAGTTCTTTCTTTATTAAAATTATAGAATTAAAACATTAAAAGGCAGTTTTATTTAAAGTACCCCTCGTTAGTTAGTTAGGAGTGGCAGCCTCTAACAACGAAGCTCACTTGAGCACAATTGAATGGCCCGTTGTGATACCACAAGGAAGGCCGCGCGACTCCCCCTACGCAATTGAGAACCATGAAAATTTCCGGATGAACTTGGAACTTTGTCCCCTAAAGAGTGAGATGATAGCTCCGTAAGAGTCCCGAAGAAAGGAGAGCCCAGAATTCTAAATCTTCTTCAGCCAGAGATGAGCAATGGCACAGGAGGTGCAGTACGGTCTCTCCCTCAACCTCCGAGCCACAGCTGCGACAGAAATCATTATAGGGCAAACCCAAGATTTCCTGTCCAGTCCGAGCAGCTGCCTGGTTCGCCTTAGGTCCAGTGTATTCCACAGTTGTCTGAAGATAAAGCCGAAAACTTCCTCCATCCATAATTTGCGAGCCAAATAGTGGTTCTTTATGGCCATTTTAACCGTTGCCAGAGGAACTTCAACACGGGGTAATGAGGTGATGCTAGGAGGCAATGTGCCCCGTTTGGCGAGATCATCGGCTTCACAGTTTCCCAGGATATCTCTCTGACCAGGTACCCAAAACAGGTCAATCTGTGATCGCTCCGATAGTGTGTTTAGTAAAGAGCGACATCTAAGAACCAGCTTGGGTGTTCAGTATGCACCAGCAAGCACCTTGATTGCCGCCTACCACTACATGGCATAAACTTTTGAAAATTATTTCGGCCACCACGGCTTTCTGAACGTCCAATTTTGAGTCACTTTGCAGCATTGCTGGCCGAATGTTGCCAATAACGCGAAAACTGTTGGCCTCCAAAGCATCAACTGTTGCTAATTTATCAGTATAAGCAAGTGACCCAACGGGATCCCACAGAAGATAATCAAGAGGTGCCAAATTATTCTACCTTTGAGTCCAATTTACTCAAAAGTATTTAAAGTTTAAAATAAATAATGTTGCGGGTTGGGGTGTGTTTCAAACTTCTCCATGCGCGTTCTTACATGTTTTACGATTTTGGCTTTCTGTGCCAGAGGGCACTTGTATCATTAATACAAGTTTTTTTGGTGCGTCAAAATTTTTTTCTAACTTTAAAACAGAAGCATTCGTCGTAAGGGCAGTGGCAATTTTGTTTTGCCATTTTAGTTTGACTCTATAAGTTTCGTGGAGCGATGACAGATTTTCAAAGTAAATGTGGATAATTTAGGATCGTTGTTTAAGCGTCAATCCATTTATAATGATTTGCCAGAGTATATGTCTCAAGTGTCAAAAAGTTTGCGTAGTATGAGAGCTCGTTTGACAATGAACTCTTTCATATGTTCTATCGGGCTTAAAAAGCTCCCATTATAAAAATGCTTAGTATAAATTAAAAAAAAAAAACCCTGCTCAAGGCCACAACTAAAACCTAAAAATTTTAAAGCATTTAAAGTATGTTTATTAGTGTTAAGTAAATCGTGATACAAATCTCAATGGAGACTTTTTTTAGAAAGTAAAATAATTTTATAACAATAGTATGTGACAGACGATGCTGATCGTGGGATCAAATCTAGCCAGACACACAGAGTGGGAAACATAAACAAAATAGAAAGTAAAGCGCTACAGAATATTTAAATACAATTCGTAGTTTATTAAGGGAAAAACTTAACAATTGATTTATATCATAAAAATTATAAAACATGTAAATCAACTTAAAAAATGAGAATTTTTATATTGTTTATTAAAAACTTGTATGTTCTTGGAAACAGTGTAATTGATTTTTTGCCTGAAACGTAAATGTTTTTATACAAGTATTTAACTTTAGTTTAACGTATCCTCCTGTGCAACCAAGTAACTAAAATCAACAACTTCTGGGCCACTGTTTTAAAATGAGAGAATGAGTCAGCGACTAAGAGTGTAAGTGTGTTGGTGTGTCTTCTACAATTTCGTACAAGTTTTCTGTGCTTTTATTTTGTTTTTGTTGAGGTATCATTGAACTCATTAAGTCAGCTTAGTAAGCTTATATATATTTTTGATGATTTTGCCATGTGAACAATAATATACGCTAAGGGAGGCAAATAAACACCAAAACACACACACATACACACATAAATAATGGGTGTATGAATGTTTTGATAATTTTGTTCTTTGGTATTTAAGTGTTAGTATTTTTTAATTCGTATATGTCTGCAAGGGTAAACTGAAGTGTCACAGATAATTAACGCAAGCGAAATCTTTTTATTTAGTTTTTCTATTTTTAACTGCGAATTAAAGGCATTAGTTGGGTTTTTGCTTTCCTGCTGTTGAATGTTCTGCTTTGTAGAATTGAAATATATAATTTTTTTTTAAACATGCAGTGAGAAGGAAAGGTAGCTTGCCGTGAAAGTTATTTGTGGTAAAGGATTTTTGCTTTTGTTATAATTTTTTTAACTCTTCTGCTTTGATGCATAATTTGAAAATTGTATTATTTAAAATTTAAGTTTTTTGAATATATATAAAATATTTTTAAATAAAGATTAACATGAATTTAGTAACTAGAAATATATATTTGTATTTGTTTCATTTTTAGTTACACGCTCTACGTCGCCTTATGCAAGGTAGTCCCGATCATCCAAAGGCTCCTTTAGGTAACAATTATAGGCCGCCACAACCTTTATTACACCGGCCTATACGCACCAACATTGATTTCAAAACAACTAAAGCAAATAGTAAAGCCGCCTGTCCAACCATGTACAAAGAAGTTTATTACAAAGGTAAGATGTAAAATAATTTTCCTATTATAAAAAATAAAATGCTTAAGCAAAAATAGAAAAAAATTATACTTTGATTTACAAGGTGGAGTATTATTATAAGAGTTTCCTTAAGTTATAACAAACATTATTACCAATTTGTAGTTATTTTAATTTTTGAATCTGGGCTTGAGACTTAACACAATACTGAATTAAAATAAATTAAATTTACTCTTTATAAATAAAGCGACCAAGACGTGATTCTGTTTTTTGTCGACGCCTTTTTGCATAACGACTGGCAGTGATTTGAACTAAATATAATATTGAAAATGTCAAAAATTGAAGGTAGCAAGTGCAAATTAATTTAAAAAATTGAAAAACTTTCGCAGAGGCACTGTTTCATGCAATTAAAAAAAAAATTTAAAAAAATCGAAATTCTCTTGGTCCTCCTAGAAGATTAATAGATGAATGGCAAAAGCTAACAAAATAAAGGATTTAAAAGGGATTTATAAAAAGTTTGTAAAAATTACTTTCAAGTTATGGAGAATGGAAAATTATAAGTGAAAAAAGATGGTTGCTAATAAAGCGGACTGTAAAGCCACTCGCGGCGGAATCCTGAAGGAGCAGTTCAAGGAGTTCAAATGGTTGACATGGGAAACGATTTGCATGACATGGAACTTGCTGAAGTTGAATTTGTCGTTGAAAGAGCAGACAAAACATATGTACATACTTGCAATACGGTAATTAAAAATATTGCAATTCTGCCTAAAAAGTTTTCTTTTCAACAAAAGTTTTTCTTTTTTCGAGCTTTCATCATCAATTAAATAAAAATTTTCTTCACATACCATAAAAGTATCGAACACAAATAAAATTTAACAAAAAACTTGTGGATGTGCATTTTCAATTAAATAAAATCGATAAACCGTCGACATCGTCACAAGAATATTATAGAATGCAAAAATTTTATTGAATTGTCGCCAACATTGTTACGAAGTGATATTGATACTAAATCGACGACGACGACGATGCCGACAACTAGAATAAGGGTGATTGTTTTTTTTTGAGAATTAAAAACGAAAATCATTTTACTAAAAAAAAATCCAGTTCGTTTTAAGGAGAGAAAGTTATTTAGAATCAAATGTTCTATTGCTTAACATTAGTAAGCTACCCCACCTCTTCTTAATTTATTTCAAATATCGATTTACCGCAAACATTTGTAAACATAAAATAATTTTAAAATTTTATTAAATTTAATAATGTAATATAACAAATTTAGAAAAATTTAATTTTTATTTCCTTTTTTTCAGCAACTAGTTGGAAACAACATTAGAAACAATAATTACACATTGTAACTAGATCAAAATACCATGTTGGCTTTTGGAAAAATGCAGCAGCAGGTTAAACAATCAAAGGTTTGGGGCAAAGAGGTGAAAATAAAATAATAAATAAAGGCGTGTAACAGGAGCTTCCACTAAAATGTAACAAAAACACATATTAACAGAATCTATATTTGGTAAATACAATATAAATTCAAAACTTAATAACACAAACAAATAAAAAGTTAAATTAATAAGCAAATTATACAAAATTATTTAGAAATACTAATCAACTAACAATTCAAATAAATATTTATAAATAAATTTATATTAATTTAACAGAGATTAACAAGAAGTTAAATACAACAAGATATCAAATTAATTTAAATTGCTAGAAAATAGTGTAATTATTTATAAATATAGTCAAAATTAATAACAAATAATTAAAGCGACAATGGACAATTAAATACACAAAAAAAAAACTGGAATTAAATTTCCGAAAATATTCAATAAATGAAATAAATTCTTTTATTTGATGTTGGAAAAACTTTGTAAATTTTAAAATTACTTTTAATTTAATTGTAAATACATGTGTTGTTTCACTTTAGCAGAGTATCATAAATTAGTTCATTGGATTAATTTAAAGATTTTACTTCAAGACTTTTTTGCGTTTTGTTAAAAAAAAAAATAAAATACAATTGTGTGATCAAAAATAGTAAAATGTTATAAACAAATTATTATGTTAGAAAAAATTCATTTCATTTAGATGCCTTTTTATAAGTTAGAAATAGCTAAAGTGAAGATTTTGTGGGCATTCCAGTCAGCCTAGGACATTAGATCAAAGCTTATGATAGGTTGATAATCACCTAAACATGAGACTCAATTTAGTTTTAGTTGTTTTGGATTGTTGAGAACGTCGAGAAATTGACAAATTTAGATCTGCTTCAACACTATTGCTAACGGCTGCGATGTTTTAGTTGAACAACCCGGTGGAACACGCGTTGATGTTGGCACATTTTGTATCGAGCCTGTCGGCTGAAATTTAATAACCAAATTTTTAATAGCAATCTCCGAAAGGCGAAAATATCACGAATTTGAGGAACTGTAACTATTACTAAACCACCATTTTCTTAGTGGATTTTAATTATTGAAATGCGATTTTTAAATGAAATTGAATTTATTGTAACAATTGCATATGCGTCTACTAAGGATACCTCAAAAACTAAATGTCAAAGCTGTCATGTTGGTGGTGCTGCCACCATTAAAATATAAAGTTCTTATTGAAAAGCTATTCATTAGAAGATATTTAAATTTTTTGTACTTGTTTTTATAGTCTTAGCCTATTACTACAATTTATTTTTACAGCGGACATATTTGTATGTTTTCTATGTGAATTCTAAATGTCTGTCTACTAATATTGAGAAACTAAAACCACGTAAGCGAAAACATGTCAATATTGGGGTACCTGTTAATAAGAGTTTTATGTTTTTTTACGTGTTGCAACATCGGTCATAATTTTACTAACTCTTTGTAAATTATGTCAAATAATATCTTTTGTAAAAGTTTCAAGAGTTACCCATTAAGGTTCCAGAGGTAGAGGGCTGTGACAGAAGGACATTTAATTAGTTTTAGCAGTAAAGACTGTAAAAACGTAGTTATCCACTCTTTTACCCATAATTTTTATTATTTTGTCATAATATTCAATTCAATTTCGATTTGTAAAATTGGCCTCTAAATATTTTGCTACACATATGTCCTTTTCTAGTCGGAATATAAGATAGTACCCGCACTTATTTCGTTGGTTCTTAATGCCTGCTCATAAACAAGCTCTTGTACTCTTAGAAATCTAGCCAACTTTATAAAAACTTAATATATTCATTACCTACGGGAAGAGCGGGGTTTAGTTATAAGATAACTTTTTGCTTTAATTACAAATCTTCTTCAACTTGAATTTATGATACAGCTATTATTTTGCCATTATAAATTATTTAACTTGTGAATAGTTCAGGATCTGCTATTTTAGAGAACATAATTGTATTATTCTTCAGTCAATACCCACCACAAGATGCCAGTTTCTATATAATGATAAATTATTTAAATGCATACATTAATACGTAAATAATTGAATTTTAATGTTTTTATACATATTTATATAATAAATGTTATTTAGACTTATTACAACATATAAAAAAATTATTTATTTTAAACATACATATACGAGTAAACATGCATTATATACATATATTTTCAGCAGCTACGTTGTGTTAAAATGTACTACAATTTAGTTAATTGAAAAAATTTTTGTGCAATTATTTATTTTCTTATTATCATTATCATCTTTGTTAGATTTTTTTCTCTATTTGGTTGAGGAAAATTAATTTAATATATTATTTATTTAAACATAATTTGCCGTATTCATTATATATTAAGTTAAAATAGGTTTGACCTGTATTTATATGGAAAATTTATCATAAAATACATTTCAAAATTTATTTTATTTTTTATAAATATGTGAGTATATTTATAAAAGTTACGTAAATTCAGCAATTACACTATATTTAAGCTGTGATGCAATATTGTACATAAAAGTGAAATTATTATTATTAATAATATTTATTTAATTTATTTTTTAGTACAAAAAAAAATTTCATTTAAAATTTAAAGTTTTTACAGTGGATTTTAGTTCAATAGTCAATTAATCAATTATTCTTATATTAAGGTTTAGCAGCAATAAATTTTCTAAATGTCCTGGGCTTAAACTTCGGCGGTTTTTCATCATGTTAATAGGTAAAGCGCTGAAAGACCTTTCTACCGGTACCTGGATTGCATGCACTACTATGCATGTTACATGTTATGTTATGCCTAAAGTCCAGTCATACTCAGTCGTATGATCTGTCAAAAATTGCATGTTTGTGCAAAATGTATGATAATGTAGACTAAAAGTGTATGTGTGTGACAGACTTTTTGGCAGATCTGTACGATTTTATAATCTTTTGAAATTATTTGTAACATATTTTCTCCATGCGACCAGGGTTGTTTTTTTTTTAAGATGATGAGGAAAAAAAACAACAAATTATTAAAAGCACATGTTTTTGCATCTTCTTTGTATAATAGTGTGGCACCTTTAACGCCATTTCGAAATGATTTTTAAAGTAGGACAGAATTCTGTCAAATTTTTAGGTCATTTAATCGTACGATTGTGTATGATAGTGAATCCTGGCCTTAAATAATGACTAATCCCTACTCTTTAATATGAACATAGAAAAATTATAAGTTCTGTGGCATGCCTATAAAATCATCCAAAGAACTTTTTTGTTTAAATATAACGGATTGGCAAGGAAAAATATTTGGCTTAGTAGAAGAATATATAAAATAAACTCGACTTCGTCTGCGTATCAATTCTAATTTCCTTTAAATTCAAATTTAGAAAAAATGTGTATTTAATATTCATTGCAAAAAAAATAAAATGTTTTGACTGTTATTTCAGTATCATTATAACGGTAAAGTTGGGTGCTTTCATATTTGTATCTATAGTTTTTCATCGAAAAGACCCATTGATATTATTTTAGAACCAAGGTTCGAGGGCAGTTCCTCGAAGAATTTTATTCAAATTCATCTATGAATTTTTACGTGGTGCGAACACAGACAGACAAGCAGACATGCAGGCAGACAAAAATTCCAAAAATAGATATTTTGTTTTCCATATGGATTATTATCTATGACCTCGTATATGCTTAATCGTACGTCAAAATTACTTCTTTCGCTTTTACGTCAAGTTGTAGGGAATATAACCAAACTTCCCTATTTTTATTTTCCAGTTGCTTTTATATACTCAAAAGTTATTCCATTCCATATGTGTACAAATTACAAGTACTATGACATGAAAATGCCCACATGCTGTTTATTTAATTAACATAACTTTTATTTTAAAATATGTTTTTTCTTATTTAATTGTTTTCTACTTATCTACGTAACTAAAAAAAAAAAAAATATTTACCGCAATTTACAAACTGTGGAAATAGTATTTTTATTTTTTATTGCAAAAAAAAACTGTTTTTTTATTCATTTATAATTTAGAGTTTTTTAGTTCGAAGGTATTGGAGCGCGCACAAAATAGAGCTAACAAAAAATGTATAAATAATTAATCTATAACCAATAACTAATACCAGATTAAAATCTGAAAAAATTTAAAATAATTTTTTTATAAAAATAAGCAAAGCAAGTGTAAGCGTAATGGGAACAAAACAAATTCTAAATGAATGAACGTTGATTAATACGATAAAAACGTATGACATTTTTATTTAAAAGTTTAGTTTTTCGAAGCAAAAAAGTACCACGAGGTAACATCCTATTATTTTGATTTGAAAAAATCAAGTAGACAATCAGAATTAAAAAAGTCAATTAAACACTTTAAAGTGCGTAAAAAAAGATAATTCTGCAGGGTATTTAGTATTCGGTTATGGTTAAAATAATATTTTTCATAATTTTTTTTTGCAATAGATTTTAAACGTGCTAGCGCTTAACCACAAATGATTTAAAAATAATTTGCTTACAAATGAAAACAGACATTTAGTATAAAAAAAAACTAAATAAAAAAAATAATTTTTTTTTCTTTTTATTTCAACTAAAAAAATTAGCTTTAAAACATTAAAGCAGTTTTTATGCCGTAAAAATATTTACAGTTTTTCTAAGGGCACTTAATTTTGTCATCATTAATTTATAATAATGAAAATTTTATAACGATAAATCACTTAAACGAAACACAAAATACTTATATCCTGATGTAAACTTCTATTTATTTATACTACTCATACACAAACATAAACATAAAGACATGCATATAAACATATGAAAAATTATGCACGTCAAAACAATAGATACATTTCCCTTTTGATAGAAAAATTTCAAACTAGATAATAAAGTTTTATGGAACAGCTTGATTACTAGGCAATCTTAAAAGTTCTTTAGGCAGAAAGTTGATTAGCATACAAAAAACTTAGGTCAAGAAGTTAATAACATAAATGTACACATTTCTGTTTTTTTTTTTTTTTTTGAGTTACAAAAGAGAACTAATTTCTACTTG
This sequence comes from Gymnosoma rotundatum, assembly GCA_916610165.2. Taxonomy (NCBI): domain Eukaryota; kingdom Metazoa; phylum Arthropoda; class Insecta; order Diptera; family Tachinidae; genus Gymnosoma; species Gymnosoma rotundatum. The sequence goes on from OU744340.1 coordinate 80,720,587, forward strand.
ATTCATTCTTAATTTACTTATCAAGTAATTTTTTTAATTTTTTAAAATTTAAGAAATAAATATGATGAAAAACAAGAAATGACAATCTTAACCACAAATAAGTATTCTTTTGTGGGACCCTGAGGCGCCGCTTTCTTGTTTCAAATTATAAAATATTTATTAAAATATTCTAAATTATTTTCGAACTTTTTGTTATTAACAAATTTTAATAAAATAATTGTTACAGCTCCAGGTAATTTTTTTTTTGCTATGTAAATATTATTTTAATTTTCCTTTGCTTCAATATTCTTCGAATATCATCTTTAGGGATTTTTTATTGAATCTTTACATTAACATTTACCAAAACTTTAAATAAATTTAAGTGATCACAATTCGTCAATTGCACTGTGCACCGTCTTGGCAACATCTTGGGGTCTATATAAATTTAAATGTAAACAAGTAAGAATGCTATATTCGGCTATGCTAAATCTTATATACCTTACACCATCTATGTAAATCCAATTTAGTGAAGTCACTCCAATCAAAAAAGTAAATATTGGGGTGACAGAGAACTGAAAAATAAGAAAAATTAAGTACTACGGGTATATATAATTTTACACAATAATGTCATCAACTTTTAATGGGTTGTTCATTTTTAAAGATCTCTTCAAAAGCTTTCAAATAATACCCATATTGATATTAAAAAAAATTGAAAATTTCAGAGGCCCGTGACTCGGAAAATATGGGCGAGAGCCAATTTCTTCACTTGATATTTTTTTCTTACTTTTTAGTTATCTATCGCCCGATATTTTATATTGCAGTTACTTTATCGTTACCAATCTAATAGAAAAATTAGAGGTAGGCGTGGTATTTTGCCCGCTGCTTCGAAGGACATGGACCGATCATGCTGATTTCCAATAGCACCTCTTTCGACACTATCTCTGATCGATTGATATATTAATTTTTATTTCTAGCTGATCTAATGACTCGGCAAACAATTTCAACACCAACACGGACGGACAGACAGACATCGCTCAATCGATTGAGAAGATCAACTAAACTGCTTTGTGGTCAGATTCATGGTGCAGTGTCTTATTTTTTAATGTTACCTTTTTTTTACCTAATTTGCTGCAAAATAATTTTCAGACCATCTCTGTTTAGTATTTAATTTATTTTCATGCACAAGCACATACGCAACACATCATGTTCAATCTAATGCAGAAATTCAAAAAAAACAAACGATGATGATTTGTATTTTGGTTTCTGCCCTTTCAATGTGTGCTTGAATGTTATTCTTATTTTAGATTTTGCTTTTACAATTTAACAACAATAACAAGCACAGTAACAACAACAACAATGGCAACTGTAATATGAGGCTATATTATTAAAAACAACAATAAACGCAACACAGCGTATACATAGATGAATTTAATTAATCTTACGACCGTCATTTGCACACAATTGCAATTAACTTGCAACTTTGCTATAATTACAAATGACCTCATGTTTTGCTACTTATCAACATCACAACACTAACTAAACTCCAACACCAACACTGATATACGTTAAATATTATCTCACTCTTAGTCATTTCAATTATATTCGGTAAAGGCATTGCTAGATGTGGGGTAAACATATTTTTAAGGGTAAAATGATAACTCATAATGATCCAAATTTCTTTATACTCCAAGTGTTTAATATACTGTCTCAGTAATTCAAAAATTAATAACCTTGAAGAAAATTTTTAAATGAATAAAAAATACATTTCAAAGTATTTGGGCTTCAGTTATCATCGTTGCTCTGTTGGCCGATTTTGAAACCAACTTATAAAATTAATTTAACTCTACTAAGGCCAAAAATAGCCGAGGATAATAATAATAATTTTCTCTTCAATTCTCTCTATTCTTTTAGATTTTCGCTTCTAAGCTTGTCTTCCAATACGTTTTGAACGTTTCTATGTGTAACAGCGCTAAAGTAAAACAAAATTTTACATAAATATGGTAAAAAAAAGCTATTTGGTTAATTTCTGTCAAAAAATAATTTTAATGCATTATTTATATTGAAAACTAGCACACACACGTCTACGTGTTATTTCAAAATTTCTTAAAATTAAAATTTAGTACTCGTAGAATGTGTTTTTAACTATTTGTTCCAAAGTTCTGTAGACATTATTAACAATATTCTATTAAAAAAAAATAAAATCTGTTGACAACTGTTTTATACCGTTAAAATTGGGTGCTTTCACCTACAAAATGACATATTTTTACGAATTATATATTTCGAATTTGAACCAAGGTTCTAAGGGACCTCATCATAAAAAAAATCAATTCATATTCATCCAGCAATTTTACCGTGATGCGACCACAGGCAGACAGACACCAATTTTAAAAATAGGTGTTTTGTGTTCCATATTAAAATTTTCAAAAAAATATTTTATGTACAGAAATCACCCCGTTTTAGTTTCATTATGTGCGTAGAAATGTCTATAGTATTACTATTCTCGCTTATCTACAAAATAGGTTGTAAATATATTAAAAGTTCAGTTAAATTGAATAAAGTAAATACTAAAATTAATTTTTATTTAAGATTTTATATAATAAAGCATGTAAAATTGAGACAAAGAAAAGTTTAATTTTTTCTCCTCCAATTAACTTTTTAATAATAAAGTTACTTTGGTTTGTGCATGGATTTCTTCTAAACAAATTAATATTGATGTGAATAAACCTCGTATTCTTATTTATAAAATTAGTTGATTAAATAGATGATGTTTGCAATGTACACAACGAAGAATGCTGATGATGGATTTAGCGATCTAAAAAATGCAGCATTACATTCTGCTGGTATATACTTTTTCTTGTTTGCTATGGAAAAAGTCCTCATATATTTGTAAAATATTATTTCTTTGTAAAAAAAGAAATTTAGAAATTAAACAAAAAAAAAAATAATAAACTTAAACTTAATCAATTTGAATTCTTTTAAAATAAGTTACTTTGCATGATTTTCGTTATATAAGTTTCTTTATTCATTTGAAAAAACAGTTTATAATTTTACTTAAATAAATTTGCTTAGTTCTACATTTGAACATTGAATATAATACAAGAAGTTTTTGTCAAATCAACTTGACTTTAACCAATTTTAAGGGTGAAAGTTTAACAAATTTCGTGAATTGTTTTTCTTATGATTTTTCAATACTTGTTTAACTAAAATTTTGTTAATTTAATAGAATTTTTCATAATATACCATTTACTTTTCTATGTAAAACTATAGATGTAAAAGCACATGTACTGTAAATTTTAAATGGTACGGAAAGGAATTTGACTTCCTATAATCCAAATTTATTTTAAAAAAATTTTTCTTAACATTTATAACTTTCATCGTTCTTGATTTGTGATAGTGTATAAAGAATATGTAATGTCACGTTAGGTTTTTTGATAATCATTTAGTTTCTTTCTTTACCCTATTCAGACATACGCTTTAATTGCGCAATTAAGGAATTAACGCAATTAGGGCCTTAAATGAGCTCAATTTATTATAAATTAAGTCAATTAATAAATTGAGCAATTAGTAGTTAGTTGTATCACTAATTGAATAAGATGCGGATTTCAACCCTTGTCAACAAGTATGTTTACTGAGAACTATATTCAGTGAGAAGAAAAATCTCATAAAATTGACAAGCTGCAAGTAAACAATTTAAACAAACAAATAAAAAGAAAACGGCCGGTCATGCGGAAAATGGCTGTTGACACTTCCAACTTCTAAGCAACAACAAAAAGTTGTTTTTGTAATAAAAGAGAAATCAGCTGGGCGGACTAAACTACCTAGTTAAATAAGTATGCCGTATACTAATTGAATAAGCTTAATTGAGCATGTGTGAACAACAAATTAAATTGTGCAATTAATTCTAAATTGACTCAATTAAGAAACCATTTCTGAACAGGGTATTATAGTTAGAAACGGACTTTAACCATAAATTAAATAAAAAAAAATTTAAGAAAATTTGTTGATTTAAATAAATTGTGTATGAACTTGAATTAAAAATTGTATTTAACTATTTTTATAATTATACTTATATAACGTATATGATTTCTGCGAAAACATTAGTTCAAATTTAAAAGCTTTCAACTAATAAACTTTGAAACTTCTCTCTCTACCCCAAACTTAAATAATCTCTCTTTTTCTTGTTACTTTATTTTAATATTTCACATAACTTCATTCATTCTTTTTAATTCTATAATTTTTTGATAATATATTTCCAACACTGTCAGTGTCAATATCAATGCAATGAGCTACAAGTTATACCAGTGAATACTAGAACTTATTTGTTCTAGTATTTTTTATACAAAATATAAATTTTCAATTCCTTTTCTTATCAAGTACTTGGAATGCGTTTTTCACAACTCGAACCTATTCGTTATCATACAGCAATTTTACTAGTATTAAGTCGTGCCAAAGTTTTAAAAAAATCAGAATGTGCTTTTAATTTTCATGATTGAAAAAAAAATAACGGTAATTTAACACCTTCAGCGGATACAAGAAGTTTGCGCTCGTTTTTCTTTAAAAGCAACATTTTTGATACTTGAAATATTCACCAATTGTAATGCTATAAGCGCATCTAATTTTGAAAACTGCAAGTATATTAACCACAGAATCAGCATTTTTAGTGATTTCTTAATTCTGAATTTTCAAGCGATTTACAAACATTAAATAATTATATTAAAGAAAACTATGTTTTATTTTTGTTAAAGAACTATTTTTTTATTTCATTTAAATTTACTTGAATATTTTGCATATTAAAGCATCTTAAAATGATGTTGTTTGAAACACGAAAATAGAAAACCAAACAAATTCAAAGAAAAAAAGAAAAATTCAGTTAAAACACCTTATCGACGATCGATGAATCGATAAGTGATCAAAGTGAAACACAATTATTTTCAGGATGCATTACATTACTTTATTCAGGTAAAATTAAGCATTTAAGAAATATTATTGTACCATTGATTTAATTTTTATTAATATGCTAGGATAATGCAGATTTTTTAATCCAAAAATTTCTTATCTGGATAATTATCAAAAACAAAATCAATAAAAAATAATTTTTTTTTATTTCATATAAATTGTCGCCTTTCAAGGCATAAAACCTGGCAATGAAGAAAATTCTTTTAATTAAAAGTATTTAAATATCTTAACTAGAAGAAGACCCTCAAAGAACAATTTATTGCTGTTAGTTCGAAAAACCCCTAATAATTTCCTTTTCTTAATTGGTTGTACGCCACTGCCAAAAAAACATCCAAAACTGGAAATGTTTATTGCACCCAATACATTAACGGATGATGTACACGACAACGTATTTCTAGTAAATGAAATATTTTATGGTTGTAACTAAATTGAGTGAACGTGTGTGCGTGCCTTAGTGTAAATGACTGAATTAATGTTTGTGTAGCAGTTAATTTATTGTTGTTTTTTGTTTCACCCACATGCACTTGTGCACAGATACGTATGTGCTATATTTGATGATGATGAACACGTTCTTTCTGACTCATACGCCACAATGACTTGTAAACGAAAATCTCTTTCCTTCGTCTATTTTGGCCGATCATTTGTGTAATAAATAATGCATTTTGCTTGGAGTGTTACAATATTAACACACCTTTTACCACAGATAATTTGCATATTATTTGAAATGCAAAAGACACATGCATAAATTAACAAAAACAATAAAAAAAACATTTATTTATGAACATACGAGTACATAAATACTGTATGTGTGAAATTGATATTAAAAATCTGCTTTTTATTTAAAAAAAAATTTTTAAACAGATTTTTTGAGCTGCTTTTTAAAAAAATAGAAAACAATAACAAGAAATTATTTCTATCAATAGCAATAATGTATAAAAATACTTGTAAAACTAGAACATTAGATTTAAGGTATATAAAAATAGTAATATAAAAATGAAATATGTAAATTAAAAGCCAATGTAAAAAAATGTGTATAAATAATTCAATTAATTGCTTAGCAAACTAAATATTTATGTTGTTTTGAAAAACAAACAAATATTCATTGGCATTTATGCGAAAATCTTAAATATTACAAATAAATATAAATCTAATTGTAACAAATATTCATAAAAATAAAACTTTAAGATAAAGCAAATAGAGAGTTTGTAAAGATTTATTTCTTAACAAATATATTTATAAAAACTACTTTAATAAAAATCTTGTAATATTAACAAAAGATACATTTATACCTAGAAAGCTTACAAAATTAAAACCAAACAAAACTAAACAAAAAAGAAAATCAAAGTTATTTGAGTAATAAGAATTAAAAATAAATTGAGCTAAAAGTTGGTTGCTACTAAAACACAAAATAAATCAAATGACAAAGAATCAAAACAGTGGAATAGTTTTTATTTTTTGTTAAAAATGTAAAAAAGGTAAGTTTAAATATAGAAAATATACTTCTAATTTTGAGCCCATTAATAATAAATAAAACAAATAAATAAAAGTTTTTTTTAAGCTACCCGAAAATTTTCAAGACAAAAATGCAGATGGTTTTAAGTTAAATTCACTAGCAAAGAAATATATTCTTTTACCAAGAAAGCGATAAATATCTTGGGTATCACTGGAAGTTTGCTAGTCATTAGATTGAATACTTAAGCGATGAAGCTACTTCGCCCTGCTTGAAATTCGCCTCACAAGATCTACTTCATAAGCTAAAAAAAAACAACACTCAAAATATTATGTAGGTAAATTTAAATGAAAAACAATTTTTAACTACTTCTTTTTCATTTCAAAAACAGTCCACTTACATTTCACGTTTTTGAATGTTGATTTTATAACTAACAAAATGTGTAAAAGCAAATAATTTTTCTTTTCTTCCAACGCACAAAAATTAACCTATCAGTTGAGTAAAAAGTACTGATTAGTCTTTAATTTAACTAACAAAATGTAACCTACCAAAATATTAGTAATTACTGTTTCTGTAATTATTTTATTTTATAAAATTTAACCCACTAAAATAGTAAAATTAACTGATTTTTTCTTTTATTCCAACTCTCTAAAAATAACCAACAAAACAATTAAAACTACAGATTTTTTATTAATTTTAAACACTTATTTATTTATTGATTACTTATTCTATTTTGATACACAAATGCTAGTTTTCTTCTTATTTTTGATTTGCTTTATATTAATATTAATATTATTCTTTCAAACTAACTGAAGATTATATAAGCAGTTCATATATTTGATAAGTTTATGACTAAGATTGTATACAGTCTCAGAACCAAAAAATAATAAAATAAACCTTAACACTTTTACTACCAAAATTGGCATGTTTACGCGGTGCTTTACAAATGAGCAGATTTCAGACAGGTTTCAGTTTCAGTTTGTGTTTTTTTTTTTTTTTTCTTATTTTATCGTGAAATTAAAAATTTTGAAACTTAAGCAACATCTACCGTAACGAAAAGAAAAAGTACTCTTAGTTTTTTCTTCTCTATTTTCTATTTCCTACTCTGTGGTTCTGGCTATATTTGATCTTACCATCTCTTGCAAACTAAAAATTGCGATATTTTAAACGCAGCGATCCACTCAACTACGGTATTAGTCCAACGAGATACGAACTACTTAATGCCTTGTTTAAGTAAACTAAATTATTGGAACCTCTTTTGCCTTATTAAAATCCACGCCAGTCTTCCTTTTACCCAACTTAGCCACATTCTTCACACACTATCATTGTTATGCTATTACTTCTCTGCGCTAACAGCCTTGAGAATAGCCTGGAGGCTTCCTCTTATAATAATAATAATAATAATAATAATATATGTTTTTAAGTTTACTTTCTTTCTGTACTGTTTGGTGGGAGAGAATTTATATATTCAGATTTCTCAATCAGCTTGCTTGTGGTCAATGTCGTGTGCAGTTAGTTTGTTCTATCTTTTGTGAAACTTTTAAGTTTTATAATTTATAATTTTTTCTTAGAGTTTGTTTTTCTTAAAACTATTATTTTAAAATTTTTATATTACAAAAGCTTTTATATAAGGCCATAGAACTTGACCCTTGTGAGATCATTAAGGTCTAATGAGGTCATTCTGCCATCGTACAAACCAGAGCCACCTAAATAAATGAAATGAAAGAAGTACCATTAATGATACAACAGGTAGAAGAGATATGATTTTGTACTAAAACCACACAAAAGTTGGGATTGATACATTTAACCAAACGCGTTCGCTGATTTCGTGCCCAAGAAAAACCTGAAGATGGCCTTTGGCAATCTATTATGAAATGCTTAATCTGGGATTCATAAACCGTTATGTTATTAATTTTAACAAGTTAATTTCTTTGAAGCAAAAACCTTCTAGTCGCAGAGAATACATAAAAAACTTTAATCATTCCTAACAACGCCTTACTTTTTTAGAAACATTTCTTGGGTAAAATTGGTAGCGTCTCGTTTAATTTATAAACTACAATTTCTTTGGTCACCGCAGCTTTGTCTTTAGGCAGCGATTTACTTTGCTCCAAGCCTTCAACTTTATCTATCTCTTCAAAGTCTATTTCATCTTTTGAATGTAAAATGTTTTGTTTTTTGTAGTCTGCAAAATTTAAGTCTATGCTATTCAATATTCTATTTGATGTTGAAATATTTTTACATTTGAGAGTCCTCCACTCTTAGTATATGTTTTATATTTATGTCTCACTTTTCGAAAGGGTTGCAACAGTATATTTTTAATGTGACTTTTCATCAAAAATATTTAAATTATTGAAGCCAAATTTTTGCGAGTTTTTTATAAGCTTTAAAATTTATTTTTATTTTTTATTTACACATATTTACCTAGGACTACGTTCTGATCTATATTTCTAAAACTAATGGAGTCTTTACCTTTAAATTTTCTGCAAATGTAGAAGAGATTCTAGTACTTGATATATATATATATATTTTTTTTTAATTTTAAAAATTATACTTGTTAAGATATGAAGTTTTGAACTCAGGATGCACTTTCACCTTTAAAACTATACCATAAAACTAAATTATCTTGTGTAGCTCAAAAGTTCTAGTGCTTTTTGTAAGGACACTTTTGTGATTTTTTTTAAATTTTTTCGGAGCCCGAAAAAATATGGGGTCAAATTTTTTTGTTTAATTATACACTTAGGCCGAGGCCACGTAATGAGTGGCAGAGCGACGAGCTTGAACGGCAAGTGGCTTATTACTGAGAGTCATTTCTTAGCGGTTAGTGTGGTTAGTTGTTAAAATGCCATATTCAAGAGAGGTTTGTTTAATGTTTTTTTTTCATATTTACAAGAATTTTTTGGTGTTGTTTTTGGTATTGTTCACCAATGTAATATGCTCCTCACTCAAAAGTTCCTCAATAAAAGCATTTATTTTAGTGCCTGCATGATCTGGCTCCTTCAAATTTTCTTCGGCGAGATCTGCTGCAACAGTTTTTTTGATGAAAGACATTATATTGTCATCTTATTTTCGGAATGTGTTTTAAATTTTTCCACTTTGCTTTCGCTGTCTCTCCTAGAAATAAAAAATAACTTAATTATAATAAATATACATGTATTATTAGGATCTAAATAACATATATTAAATAATTTTACTCCATAATTTATCAGTTATATTTTTATTTTGAAAATTTGGTAATCTATCTTGTCATAACAGCGGTCAGCTTTGTACAAATAAAATTAAAGGCTCCGCATTCACTTTTGCCATGATTATACTTTGCCGCTCAGAAAATAACAAAAAATAAAACAAGTTCTATTCCTGAGCGGCGCCGTATAGCCGCTTAGAAATGCGGCTTATATCGTGGCCACTTCAGTAGTATTCCATATGATTTAATTTTTTGCCGCTCGCCGCTCACCGCTCAGCCGCTCATTGTGCGTCCCGGGCCATATAGTGTATCGGAGGGGATAATGAAGAAAATGTAAATTTTTTTGGATGGTTTGACGTGTTTTAACTCTGCTGCTTCTTGCCAAAAAATAAAAATATTATTGTTAAAAAATAATAATAATAATAATCAGTTAATTGTCAACATTTTTGTAATACATTTAATTTTTTGTTGTTGTTTTGCATATTTGAATAATTACTCCAACAATATTAATCATATCTTTTCTAAATGCCCTAAGCATATACTTAATATAAATTAAGCAATTGGTAAACAAAATCAACATCTTTAAATTGTTTAACCCTTGTATACACCTCTTAATGCTCAAACCGAAGAACGGGGTGTACATATAAGCAATACAACGGGTTTTTTATTTTTGGGGAATTTTTTTATATCTTATGATTGTCTTCAGATTTTAATATTTTCCTTATTTTTTACATTACCAGATCCTTAGTTTTCAGCATCCACATGATATTATTGACACATATAGCTGCAGGAACTGCTTATTAGATTTATATTCTTCTTATGGTTCATGAAAAAATGACAATTTTCATGTCAGTGTGATTTAGGGAGAATAAACTATTTCTATAGAAAAATGTTTTTAATATTTTTAAAACGAATATTACACATGAAACTAAAGGACTTTTTTTTAAGTAGAAAACAGCAAAGTTTTTTAAGGTTTTAGTTAAAACGAAATTATCATAATGTAAATTATTTTTTAAGATCTTTTTACCAGCATTGTTCGGATTTATCTACTTAATGAAATACATTATCTCTTTAACCGAAACAAATGAAATCAAGCCACACTAAAATTTGAAAATTTAGTTAAATACATCTACGTTGATATGAAGAAAAAAGTATTAAATATTAAAAATAAAAATTTAATTCGTTGCTTAGGCGGCCAGTGGAAAGCAACAATAAACATATCTAACGATAAATAAAGAGAACAATGAAAGAAGCTTTGAGATGTGTGTGGACTCCCAAATAAGTATTGATTGATTATGAATACCCCGCAATGTCCGGTTGGTTAAATAGATGATATTTATAATGAAGATAATCTAAAGTAGACAGACAAAGAATGCTGATAAAGTATGTAGAGCTCTAAAAAATGCTGCATTATATTCTTGTAGTGTTAGATTTTCTTTGTTTTCTTTCATAATTATCAAAAAAATTTTAAAATAATTTGTTTGTCTCAATTAATTTAGAAATTTAAATATATCCGAACCTAAGCCGAATTAAAATTATTGAACTAAAACTCCGTGAACTTAAAATTATAAAAAATTTTTTTTAGGAAATGGTGTTCTTAATTTTTATACTTAATGGCAGCAAATTCAAAAAGGAAACAAACAGATTTTGTCGGATGACACAAAGAGAATAGGAAGTAGCCCAACATCTTTTTTATTATCTTATTATATTTTACTTTGGTTTTCTTTTTCCGCTGAAAACGTACGGTTCTTTTGTGTTCTTAATATCTTGATAATTATTGTGGTCATTTTGTTTCCTTAAGCATATTTTTTTCTTAAATTTCTTTCCGTTTTTTTTTTTCTTGACAAAGAATGCAAAATTATCTTTTTCTCCAATGTGCCACAAAATTAAGCATCAGATTGTGCTAAAAAAACTTTGTCTGTAGGTATAAATACGAGAATGTCAGCCTAAAGACAGACAACATTCTGCTTTAAATTGAAATTAATTCAAATTGTTGTAAAAGAGTAAAATCTCTAACGAAAAATTTTATTTATTCCTGATATTAAAATATTAGCAATGAATAAAAATCATTTAATAAGAAAGACCCTGATAAAAAGTTTCGCTAATTTTATTAAATTATTTTACAACTCTGCTTATGGTTAATGTATTCACACCTAAGTTAACAAGCATTGTTTAAATAAGTATTGTGTTACTTGTTGGCTTTAAGGCATGTTTAACAAAAATGTTATTGAAAGAAAACTCGTACAAAAAAGACGAAACGACGTTTATATCAAAACAAAAAATAAAGAAAAGTGTAACTAAACAAACTAAGCAATTTGTACAATATTTTCTTTTATTTTGGTATGACAACCAATTTAATTCTTATTTTATTAATCTTTTCAACAGCATTAGGTTTTTGTTAAACAATATATTTCTTCTTTGTTTAAGTTATTCCTTCTAAGATTAAGGTAGTTTTCTGTTGTGTGATTTATTAAATTCTTATTAACACCATTATGTTGCATATTCTAAACAAATTAATGTCATAACTTACACATATGATCCTTAGTATACATATACCAATGTGAATATCTGTATTATATATGTACTAAGTTTAAGCATATATCTGTGTATGTGTTTTTTTACTTAAGCAATACGATTTTGTTTCAATTAAGTGAACAGTGTCTTAAGGCGCTTGAGTTTATTAAAAATTTTATTTTTATTAGTTATGCCTTAAGAGTCGAAAAAAATTTAATATATCTTTCAAAAGAAAAAGCAACTTGCTCTATATCTTGTTTCGTAAATAAATTTCGATAAAAACAAAATTTAATATTATGTTGTTATTCCCCAAATTAATAACCATAAATCCGGCTTAAGTTCACGCATATTTTATTTCATAAATTAAAATATTATTTTAATTTAATTGTGCTTGTTTCCTATAAATATAAATGTTTTATGATATTCTCATCAAATGTTTACTATTCAAAACTAAAAAATGAAATGCATTTTAGAAGGAAGAGCATATCCATATGGCCATTTCGGTGCTGCTCATATAGCTCATCATTGAATTCTATCCAAATTTTGTAAAGAAAACCTTAGAGTGTTATGGCAAAAGCCAAATTGATTAAATGAGAACTTCATTGAGTTAATAAAGCAAAATGACAATAAATCTTTTATAAAACACACACTAACCATTGAGTTGGGGTGACAGAGAATAAAAAAATTAAGTACTACATATACATAATTTTACATAAAAATGACATCGGCTCTTAATAGGTTAAGCATTTTTACAAATTTTTAGTTCTTCCTTAAAGATCTCATCAAAAGCTTTTAAATAATACCCATATTGATATTTTAAAAAAATTTTAAAGTCCGTAACTCGGAAAATATGGGCGAGCGCCAATTTTTGCACTTCATGTTTTTATCTTAATTTTTGATTATCTATCGCCCCATATAATTGTTTTTTTTAAGGAGTTTACATTATTTTTCCAACAAATATAGAAAAATTAGAGGTAGGTGTGGTGTTTTGCCCGCTGCGTCTAAGGGCATGGACCGATCTTGCTTATTTGTAATATCACCTCTTTCAACACTATGTCTAATCGACTGGCGTATTTAAATTATTGTTGCAATCAAGTTTGCCTTGAAGACAGCATATAACCCAAAGCTTTTTTCGTTGTTCTTTTGATTAGTCCTTACAAACATTTGTTATTGCCTTCTGTTCCTGCTTTAATAACGAGCATGATAAACATTGCTTAAAAAGCTTTTACTTTGCACCATTATTATATTTAAATTTAATTTAATTTAGTAAGCACGAATTCAACAGTCGCGTTAACTGCATTAGAAGAGTTTTGTATCTGCTCTTTGTCCAAACAGAAGATCATAAGTTCAAATCCCAACAGGATCTTGAGTATAATAAAAACTAATTGGTGTCGAGTAGTCATTTTGTATTAGTTGCTTAAAAAGAAAACATATGAAAACTATCAGTTTAAACTTCTTTAAGTATCGATATGAAAAACGAAACGATTTTTGTAAAGCAGAGGTATATGAGATATTGAATGAGCAGAGCAAATTAATGTGGTCCAGGTATCTACATATAAAAACAGTAGATAAGAAGATTGAGATATGGTAAAACAAAAACAAAAAAAAGGAAAGGAAATTGTTGTGCTGGCTGCGTAAGCGTGTTTGAATAGTGATAGTCTCGAATCCATGACAATTATCATTAATTTTTTTTTATTATTATATAGAAGTTATTACTTTGAACTATAACAAAAAAAAAAAAACTTTAACAAATTAAATATCATGCAGGAATCGACACAACGGTTAAACTATGGATGTTGTTATTTATTGTAAAAGTCAGGTGTTTTAACTATTAAAGTAGCTGTCAGATAACAAAAAATCTTTTTAATAAAACACTTCCATTTTTAATTTAAGAAGTTTTGTTTAAACAGCTATAATCAAGATATAGTAAAATTCTCTCATCAGCATTCTAAAAAACCTGTGTTAAGAAGAAAATTTATCTGATTAGACAGATGTTTTATGGAGTTGTATCCTTTTATTTTATAGTTTTTGCATGCGAGCTAAAAAATGATGATAGAGAGTTTATAAATTACCTTAAACTTCTACTGGTATAATCAAGACTCACTTTTTGTTATCAGTGAAATTAAAAAGATTATTTCCTGACATTTTCTTATTCCCCAAATATATTACATAGCTGTTGAGCTTGACGATACATTTCATACGAGAATTTTAACCGTTTGTTGAAAAGTATTCAACAGTTTGGCGAAATACATCAAATAACATCAACTATTGTAGCACCCTTTAATTTATAATTTTTAATATTTATATTTCTTATTATAACAGACAAAGTAGTGGACATTCTGTCTAATTTTAAAGTGTTAGAGACTTGCTCTTGTAAATTTCAGCTGTCTGTCTACAACTGTACACAAGTATAATCATTTTTAATAAACTATTCAAGCACGCTTTAATTTTAGTTTTGAATTTTTTGTTTTTTTATTTATTTATTTACAAAATTTAACAATTTCTATTATAATAAACCCTAGTATAATATAAAACATGTTTACATAAATACAAAGTCCTAGAAACGAGCTCTCGACTATTATGGATATCATGTTCATTTTTGTCTTGAAAATAGAGTAATTTATTTATATATTAAATATAATATTTTAACGGTTTTGAATATTTATTCATATTACTATAACGTTCATGGGTACCAACATTCTATCCAATTTCTAAGCGTTTGTCTAAAACTGTTCGAAAGATAGGGCCATATAGGCCAGTTCAGGTCACCTGTGGAGACATCCTTTAATTTTAAAATTACTTTTTGTTATTGAGAGCTATAGTGATAGCAGTTAAGTTATGTCCTTTACTGTTCATAATACGCGTAAAAACACGTATGTTATATGGGAATACCCTTTAATTTTTAAAATTATGAACTATTTAAAAAACTGGACCAATCTGTTAGCATGCCCTTTCAAAAAAAAATTTTTTAATCGGGTAAGAAGCGACTAAGTTCTGCAGGCACAAACATAAAAAAAGAATCATTTAGACGAAGTAATACCCCTCTTTTTTGAAGTCGATTAAAATGGAAATGTATCAAGCTAAAGAAATGTTAAACACTGATTCCCAAACGTGTGTTTAATAACGGTTTCAAATACAGTTTAATTAAATTAAATGTCAAAATCTTAAAATTCAATGTATTAGAAAAAGTGAATAAAAATGAAGTTAAATTTTATGGTAATTCAATGTCAAGGGAAATGCAAGTCAAACAATAAACAGGTTTATAATGAAAGTACAAAAATCTATAATGTATTCATATAATTATCACAATGATCATCGTGAAACTGATAACGTTTTGTCAAAGGACACCCTTAACAAAGGTAAAGACCAACATACATATGATAAATTTATTTTAAAGACAACTTATTGACTGGCTAAAGTGTTAACGTACGCATACAAACATATATAAAAAGAAGTAAACAATCACTTTTTATGGCCCCAAATGGGTTTAAGAAAAAACATAATACTCGTATAACATGCATGTAAACAAGAACAAGAACGTGCGTGTCTAACATTTACTCAGCTGAAGGTAGAAAATAAAATAAATGTGTGCGATTGGTAAGAAAACAAAGGTGTGTTTTTCTTTTAGCTGATTTTATTTGTTTTATATCATTTTTTATGCTCCACTCACATTAAAACAATTTCAAAACGAAACATATTAAATGGCTTTTTAAAGAAAAATAAAGATACCATATGAAAAACCCGTAAGAATATTTGCTTATGTATGCTGGTGTTAGTAAACACATTCAGCTGTAAATAAATTTTAACGTTCAAAACATACAACTGAGAATATGTTATTAATTAAGTCAAAATGTAATGATAAGTAAATGGATTTTAAAATTTTTTACCTCTTCACGGTTAAAAAACTAAGTAGGCATTAATGCCTGAAGTGCTACTTCTCTTTAAAAAAAAAAAAAAAAAAAAATTATATTCAAAATAATTATATTTACAAAAAATAAGAATAGAATAAATTAACTTCAAATTATTGAAGACTTATTCATTCTAACTTTAAGTGCTTTAGAAGTTAAAAGGCCTAAAAAGTTTAAAGTACGTTGACTACATATCTGGCTGCCCTGGGTTCAACCCTTGCGGCAGCCAAAAAATAAAAATGTTTTTTTCTGTTTAATGGTATAAATACATAATCAGAATTAACAGTAAAACACGCAGCCTCCTTCGTCGGTACTTCTTCATAGCATATTCGCCGGCGAAGTAAAATAATTAATAAAATGGCTATATCTATCTCCTTTCACCACCTGTCTTCTCTCTCATCTATCTCTTTCCTAAAGAATGTAGCACGGGTTAAAAAAACTAAGTAGGTATTGATGCCTGAAGTGCAACTTCTCTTTAAAAAAAAAAAAAAAAAAAAACTGCTAAACAAAATGACTTAAAAATTAAAAAAAAAAAAAGAATTTTCCGATTTTTCTTGTTTTCTAGCCTTAATAGCCTATGACCATAATAGATTTTTTTCCACCAAGTATCATTAGTTAAGGTGCACTGAATAAATTTGTATGTCTAATATAATCTAAAAAAGGTAATAAAAAATACCCGTATGTGCGTTCGGAGTCACAAATTCAGTCAGTCATTACTGGATCGATTGTGAAAATGTTATGCTTACAGATTGGAAAAAAACACTAATTTAAACACTAAAGGGTGTCACCATACAACAAAAATGTTTTTTAGGAGTATTATGAACCTCAAAGGGCGCCATTTCAAATGAAAAAACTGCGTAATACTATAGATCCTAATATAAGAAAATAATACAAAAGTTTATATAAAAATTAAAGGGTGTCCACATAGGTGACGTAAATTGACCTATATAGATAGGACTATCTTTTGAACTGTTACAGAAAAACGATTGAAAGTTGGACAAGATGTCGTTTAGTATGTTTCTTATACGAGTAATAATAAGTATAAATATTCAAAATCATAAGTTAAAGGGTACCCCAATATTTCAATTAATTTGAAGTATGTGGTCATTCTTTTGAACAGTTTTAGTCAATTTACAAAGAACCTGCTTAGTCCGCTATAACAATAAGTGTAACGTTTAGATTTGGAAATCATAGAATATTCCAATAGTTGATGTAATTTGATGTATGTGCTTAAACTGTTGAAAAGTTATAGATACTTTCACTTTCAAAAACCTTTTCACTTTTTTTTTACAAAAAATTTTACAACAAAAAATCTTTTTTTTTTTAATTTCAAAGGCAATTTTTCTAAAAAAAAATTTCTAAAAATTAATATAAATAGCTCCAAGTATATCCTTTCACAAGAAAAAAATCAATACAAAATCTTTATTCGTTTAGCTACAAGAAAATATATTGCAAACTGCTCAAAATCGTATAAAGTCAATAAAAACATATGCGATTTATCCAACTTTCTTAACTTTAACAGTGTCCCAAAACCACAAATCATAAGCAAAAGCCTTCACTATACGATGCACAATTTTGTTATCTATCCACCTACGTACTTAAGTTTTCACATTTCTTAAAATTAATTTTTGATGATGGAGGCACAAATATAAAAAAGCAACATTAAGTCAAATTGAAAAAAAAAATCAAAAAACAAGCAGGAATTATTCAGGCTTTACTTCATTTATTTTGTATTTTAATTTAGCTAAGAAAAAAATATTAATAGTTTTATTTATTTTTTTTAGAAAGCAAGAACACTCACACACCTATTTTTATATAAAGCAAAAACTATGTTTGTTTGTCGAAAAGCTATACCTGGCTACATCAAGGGACCGATCTTTCAGGAGTTTTCACTGCTTGTTATAAGTTATGCAGCAGAGAACTGCACGAGTATACCGCAACTCATGAGTACACCGCATACTTACTCTATACTTTTCATACTCGAGTATTATAAACACCGCAATAAAAAGTTGCGGTGTTTATTTTACCCATTCTTGTAAAAACGAGTATCAAAAATATCGCAATCAGAATTTTAAGTATTTTTTATACTCGCACGGGAGAATTTTTTAATTCTCTTTATTTGTAAGCAACGTTGCCACATTTTTACCCTATTAAAGTTTTTTACTGCCGTTTTATGAAATACTGCATTGTATGCAGATCTATTTATAAACAATAAAAAAACAAAATTTGATCAAATCTATTGCTTAAACATTATAAGCAGAAAAACAGATAACAACGTTTTCATAGGTATGAAATACAACACATATTAAATTAATAAAATACAATAAAAACCACTGAAAGGCACAGCTTTTGTACACTATTTAAAGCAGGTATACTTATTTTATTGCTGCTTTTTATGTACAAATATTTTCAGTTTATACGCCTTGTTGTCATAAACGTGCTACTAACGGTATTTAGGAAAACAAAATGATAAAATAAATCCGTGAATAAAAGGAAAATTACTTAATAACTGTATATAAGCAGATGTAATATTGCTTTGAATGAATGTCATTAGACCTCATAAATAATAATAAATAAAATGAAGTTTTTAGTTTACATATTTTATTTTGTTAAATATAATTATTGCTCTTATAACTATTGGTTCATTTTAAAAATCTATTTGCTTAACGAATAGAATTTTTAAATTTCTCTCCTGTGTGACTTAAAAAAAAACCCTAACAAAAACGTAATATAATAAACAATGAACTATTCTTGAGTTATTAGTAAACTTTTGTTGTGTTTTTAATAAATGAAAATATGGCGAATTTTACGGGTTCTATTAAATTTATTTTCTGTTATATATTTAATAAACTTTCAAAATTTCAAAGAAGTATGTATGTTAGCTAATTTAGGCATTGGCGACTTTTGATATTCTGTTTGATTTAATAATTCTGATCTGATAACTCTGTTTTCCTCTCACTACATACGTTAAAATCTCTATCTTGGTGTTTGTTGTGAATATGAGTACGAATAAAGTAAAGCCAGCATCGCAAACATTTTACTTAAGTATGGTAGACACTTATACTCAAATGGAATGGGTATAGTAAATACTCGCACTTAAGAAATGCGGTGGCGATCACACCGCAACCGCATTTAAGATGAGTATACTTAGAGTATTAAAAACAGACACTCTTGCAGTTCTCTGTTATGCAGTTGATAAAGTAGGTTACTTATTTCTCTAATATTTTACATTGACGTGGCACTTCCCGTACATAGTAAATATTTATCATCGAAATTTTGCTAAAAATAACTCTTGAATGAAAAATTGGAATAGTAAAAACTTATTCGTTTTGCTAAGGAGCAAAAAATTATGCACTAAAAATATTAAACGTTATTTGGATTATAAGGAAATTTGAAAACTTAAAAATATTTACGCAATTTTTAAGAACATTAAACTGTTAAATTTAAATTAATAATTTAAAAATTTCTAGTATAAATTAGCAAAATAAAATGATAGAAGTTTCAGCTGTCAAACGCAGATTGAGCAAGTTAATTTTACATGTGCGAATAATTAATATGAATACCAATCACCATCTTGAAATAAGCATCAGCACGATCTATAAGTGAGTGCATATGTTTAAAAATAAGAATTTGATAACAAACAATTATTAGTACTCTGATGTAAAGTTACTAGCATCGAGCAACAATTATCTTTAGATTTAATGGTTACATTCATGTTCCTATAAAAGAAAACGAGTATTATAAATTTTAATTTTTAAAATATTTTATTCCATTCAAAATGATTTTCTTAAATGCTAGAAGCTTTTATAATATTCGTATGGCAAAACTAGTATTTCAATGTTATAAATCATAAAACACCAATGGCACCAAACATCTGCGCTTTACCCACCTGAATTTTGTACGAAACACACACACTCATACACATATATATATATGAACATGTAACTGTAGTTTCTACTTATGCTGTATTGCTTGCTCATGATTCATAGTGCCACTTCAATTTTAAATGCATTAAATTCATTCCTTCTCTAGTTCTTCTTTTCATATTTATTTGTGTTTTTTTTTTTTTATTTGAACCACCCTACAACGTTATTATTCGACTAAATTATAATTTTTATAAATAGCATAGAAAAAGTTTAAAAACTAAAACGGGTATGGTTTGTAGTTCCATAGTTTTTTCAATCAATTCGTCTGAATGTTGCTTTTTGTGGCAGAACGATGCCATTTCTTAACCGATTTTGAAAATTATTTCTTTATTTAAAAGGTAATTCTTACACAAAAACTATTTACAATATTCCAAATTAAAAAGTATCGCCATACAACATACATATTTAGAGGTATTATAAACCGCAAAGAGAATCACTTTTGAATTCAAAAGCACTGCGTGTAGTATAGATCCCAATAGCAAGAAGTAATAAAAATAAATAAGTAAATAAAAAATAAATCTCAAAATTAAAGGGTGTTGCTATAGACGACGTAAATTGACCTATATAGACTTATCTTTTGAACCGATAGACACAAAGTATAAATTAAAATGAATATCCATTACAATGTTCATTATAATAACAATTTTAAATATTCAAAAATAGAAATTTTATATAATTATATTGTATATAATTTGATGTATGTGGCCATACTTTTTAACAGTTTTAGACAGACGGTTTAAATTTATAAGGAACCTGTATTGCTAACTCCACTATAGCAACAAGTGTAAAATTAAGACTTGGAAATAAAAGGTGTCCCAATAGTTAATAAGTTGATATATTCAGCCAAACTTTTGAACCGTTGTAGCAGAAATATTTTCAATTATAAATTAAAGGTGTTACAATAGTTGATGTAATTTTGTTTTGATTTGAAACTGCTAAACACTTTTAGACAGAAAGAACCTGTATTGCTAAGTCAGACACCTAAAATTTTCGATAAAAAAAATATGTGGATGTGAAATTCAGACAACCAAAAATGTGAAAGCAATTAGAATAAGGGCTGATATAAAGTAAATAATAATTATAAGTTCTGTGTGATACCGAAATTTAATTCGATTTACCTCCTACGGAAAAACCAACTATTAAAAAATAGAAAATTTAATTCTCTTGTTGTTTCAATCGCAGTTTAGAATCTCCTTAGTTGCTGTTTATTTTTATGTTTTATAAATTTTCTGATTTTTTCATGCTTCATATATTTTTTACTACTTTGTCAATCTTTTTTTATTTTAATGTTTTTTTTTTTTTAATATTAAAGTTTCTAAAAAGCTTTTTTTTAATCTATCACAACCGGTTGTAAAGCTCCTTTTACATACATGTGGGCCCTTTAAATATTATACTATTCCTACTTTTACCGGAAAGTAAATTTATTGCATAAATTCCATGCTTGGCAAAAAAGATGTCGGTTTTCAAAGACCCAAAAAATCACAGTGACCAACAATGAATATGTTTCGTGCTTAAAAATACCCACCTATATTGTATTTTCAGCCCCTGAGTTCAAAAATCACCTCGAAAATGACCAACTGGCTCTTGTTTTCAAGATACAATAACACGGCACTTTTTACATGCGCAACTTTAACTATGTTTAGAAATTTAGTTTTTGGATGTTGAAAAACCTGTTAACTGACAAAGCCAAACGTTGTACAGCTATTTAGAGGTTATATAAGTGATTTCCGTTCTTTAGATAGTGCTTGATGTTAGGTTAGGTCAGGCAGGCAGCCGTGTAGCAACGGCCCACTTGGGTCCAACCATTGGACCCTTTGTGTGACCTGCTGTTAGAATGGAGAGAGAAGAAGAAACAGAGAGAGAAGATTAAGGTAGAAATTAGAGAGAGAAAGAAAAAGAGAAATGGTGATGAAGAGATGAGAAAGACAGAGAGGGAAAGACAGAAAATACCGCGGGTATGTGAATACGGAGAAGGTCCAAGAAAAATCCGCTAAGTGAGATCAGTCGACCAAAGTGTGTGCTTCACCCCTGAATCAGTCACAGTTTCCGGTTGTGGGCCTGTAAGCCACCCACTGTACCTTAAGAAGAAACTAATCCTACCTAGACCCATTGAAGATATATCAGATATTACCTCATAGCATCGCTGACCGAGATGTCTCAGCCGTATCACCCTCTCCTCTTCCTCCTCAACCTGACTACTTTTGCAGAAATCGTTGAAAGGGGTACCCATTCTCTTAGCTTGTGTCCCGAATACAGTGCCCAGTGAACGCAGCCACCAAGTCATGCAGTCGAACCCTCAGTAGCTGCAATAGTGCAGCTGCCCTGCCCCAGGCCAGATTGTTCTAGCGGTCAATAGCGTCGATGCGCTGTCCGCAAACGGAGTAGCGTATGCCACAGAAGATGTCAATGGCACCCTAGTCAAGAATTGTCCCCCTCTTCTGTTGTTTTTAAAGTTTAATGTTATGGAGTAATATTTAAGTGCCACAAGTTGTAAATAAATAGGTGTATCAAAGAAACTTCAGCTAATAACATTTTTTCTTTGTCATTATTGTCATTATTATTTTTTTTTTTTTTTTTCAACCTTTAATTAGTAAAATTTGACTCATGAAGTAAGGGAAATATTACAAAAATATTTTTTTGTTGGCCACTATATTTAATCTTAAAAGTGAAGCAATATTTTTTAAAATATAAATAAATACAAGCGTAATTGACACTTTTGCCCATATTCCATCCAAATTATATACAATTCAAAATTAAATTTTCTTTCGTGATTGACTAACAGGTTAATTCATAAGATCTGATAAAATTTATATGTTTTATTGAAAAATTAATAGTGTGGATTAACAACATACGTATAATAAAATTTTTGACAGCTCTGTCCGATATTCTTATCTTTTAATTTTTGTTACAAGGTGGCACCCGTTAAAACTTTTATGTTAAAAAAATTATACAAGAGATTCAAAGACACTTGGCACCAGATGATTTTGTCAACCATCGTTAAGACTGGACAAAGGACAAAATTCTGCACCTTATTGTTTTTAATGTTTTCTACGACGTAATATCGTTATCTTCAGTCGCTCAAAAGTATATTTTAAATATTAGCCCTCACCAAAGTCCTTAGATTTGTACATCAGGCAGCTGACTCTGCTTACGAGAGAAGTCATTTTTTTTGAATGATTATAAGCATTTGAAAATGCTCAGAGATTCAATAATATTTATACAAAGGTTCAGATCGCTTTGGCTAATGCACAATATGTTTCCCTTGCCGTTGAAAGTATTCAAGCCATTTAATATCTTTATTCTTTATTTACATTACCTAGAAGCCTCTGGCCGCCTTTTATCGTCTTCCTTATCATCGCCTTCTTTAAACACTTTATCCAATATCCGCAAGTCAACAAGGACATCAAACTAGCAAGTGTGAAAGTAAGGAAAAACTTTAAAATTTAAACAATATTTATGCTTAATAACTATGAAAATACACCTGTAAAAAAATCAACGTACGTAATACCAAATAAGAAAAACTTTCACGCACTCCAAAAGCAGAAGAACTACAGCTGTTGTGGAAAAACTAAACACAGTCTAGTTGAACAAAAACAGTGTCATTAAGGCTGGAAACTTGGAAAAATAATTTGTATAACATTAATTTGATTGCACATTAAATCTGGGAATTTATCTTATCAACTTCTACCGTAAGCCTTTCATTTTTTCCGCATTCTTTATTTCCTCTGTAAAGCAGATTCGTTCACTTTTATAATATGTAAATAAATACCAAGTTTAGAGGTTATGAGTATTATAGCTGTCTGGAAAAAATGATCAAACATTATTTCAATTACTTCTCATATATTAAAGTTTTTCTTATATATTATTCGATAATTCCCAAAAACTTAGAGAAAAACAATTTCTCAACTGATGAATTAAATTAATATTGGCTTAAGTTAAATATGATACTATAATGTAATGGAAACAAGTAAGAATAATTAAAAATAAAAATTGCATTCGCGACTAACCGGAGGTTGCTACAAAATCAAAACAAATTTACAAGACGAGTTTCAGAGAGAACAGCGAAGAAATATCTTAGCTTGTGTGTTGACCTCGTCTAACCAAATAAATATTGATATGAATACTCCTCGTTTTTTTATTTACAAAATTAGTTGGTTAAAAGATGATGTTTACAATGTACACAACGAAGAATACTGGTGAATGATGTAGCGATTCAGAAAATGCAGAATTACATTCTGCTGGTGTCTAATTATTTCTAATTTCTTTGGAAAACGTCCGTACACATTTGTAAATAATTATTCTTTCATAAAAAATTTTAAGAAAGAAAATGAAATTAAACTTTAGTCAAAATTAATTTTATTCATTCGTTTTTTCATTTCTTTATGCACATTTTATTATGTATATTTAAATGTAGAGTAAAAGTGTGTTGAATGTGACTGGTTGGCTAAACGTGTTATGTTTTATTTTGCATAAATAGCAAAATAGCATAAATTCATAAGTGGTTCTGTATATGAGTGACTGACTGTGTTGTGGGTCATACCACCAGTAGAGACAAAACAGCAGTAGTTCAAATCGATTTTTATCTCAACAACCATAAATCGTTTGACACTTGAACCGCAAGCTAAAATAGAAATAACAAAACACATCGAAAGGTAGCTGTTGAGGTACAAGTGAACTTTAGCTTTAGAAAGATGATTACACATTTACTAAACTTCCTGGATTTGTACAACCAAATAGAAATGTATTTGTATCTATAAGTATTTACACAAAATGCAAAATCATGCTGTTGAATGCAAATTGGAATCATTGAATAAAAGGATAACAAATAAAGGGAATATTGGGTATCAGACGTCGTCGTCGCAGAATTGTGTACAAAAAGTTTAAACTTTTAAGCTGAAGTTGAAGTTGCCTCCAATGTCAATAGCAATATCGTGCAAATCTCAATAGTGAGTTAAAACAGTAACACACTTTGCTTTAGAGGCCAGAGCAGCATTAACATTACACATGAATCGAAAAGTATTTTAGTTCTAATGTTTTACGTGTATCATAACGTTTTATGTATCCTGTTATGGATATTAGCTATAGATATGTTCCTGTAATGTATTTATGCCCAACGGCATTAGTGATTATTTTCATTGGTTTTTTTTTCTATTCAAGCTAAACTCACTTTTTGTATTTGTGTACGAATATCGTTGTTGTATTTAGAAATTTCCTCTATTTACATGATTTGTTTCGCATTTTTGTTTTTATTTTTACTTATTTCCGTTATGAGTTTTTATGTTTATTTTTGTAATTTATGCTGAAATATTAAACATTTATAACTTTTTGTTGTTTATTTTTAACACTTTTGCATTTCCCTTAATTTCTATTGTTATTGTTTGTTTTTGCTGTTGACATTTTTTGAGCTTTTTGTAGCAATTGTTGTTTCATGAATAAATTTGTTTCTAAATCATATTTATTTACTAGATGATAGATAAATTGGTTGAGAGAAAAACGTTATTCTATGACTGGTCTAAATTGAAAGAAATATTTTACAATTTAAAGGTGCGGTCATATTAGTCAAATTATTCACTAAAGAAGCGTAGCCACTATTTTTATAACTGTTTATGCAACTTCTTCTAACACTGTGTTTTTGCAATTTTTTTACAATCCTCTAAATTTTTTCTATGATTTTTTTTCAAAGAAACCTTTATACCATCCATCCATTTAAAATGTGACATATTTAAACCACTTTGTGTAAAGAAGACCATAATATTTTAAAACATATTTTTTTCCTGGCAGGAAAAGAAGGCATTGTGAATAGTTTTATCATAAATGTGATATGCTACCTTTTTTTAAATGGGTAGGACCTTATATTTCTTAATAAGTATTTAAGAAAGATAAATACTTTTGTCCATAATTTACTGGTTACGTCTTTTTCTTCAAATATTTGAATAATCTGACCGTAGCTTTGGTTTCGTTTATTATAGAATTAAAAAACCATAACGAAAACTTTCAAAAAAAATATATTGTTTTCCATCAATTTAAGCCAAACAGTGACTAGGAAATTTTGCATCATGTCTTCTTACATGCAACTTTTTTCTTCTTGTGATTGCCCTGACTAGAGAAAAAAATTTAACAATAAATATCTTTAAATATGTACAGTATTTATTGTAAAGATGGAAGTTGGAACTAACAATGTTTCTTTTTAAATATTTTTTTATATGTGACACTAGACTTGTGCGATTTAGTTTACTTTATTGTTCTCCCATTTTAGTTCAAAGTTTAAAAATAAACTAGTTTAATTTTTGATTCAAAATGTTCTTTTAGTTCAAAGCTCACTTAGTGCAAATCATCTTTTAGTTCAAAAAATCTTTAGTTCAAGGCTCGTGTCAAAAATAAAACAAACTAAGTTTTATACAGCTGTAAAAATCTCAAACGATAATAGTTTATTAATTTATTTTTTAACAATATTTAATAGTAACATCTCGTTTAGTTCAAATGTTTTTTTTGCAGTTTTGTTCTAAATCTAAACAAAAATTAATTAACTAATAAGATTCTATTTGACTTACACCAGCTTCCAGAAAAATATATTCTATCTATTTTAAAAACTTGTCGATTAGAAAATAAGCATAATAAAATTTATATTCATTTAGATTCTAATATATTCTTTTTTATATATCAGGAATAAAGGCAAAAGGTAAGTACCTACCGTTTTAAATTATAATTAAATTGTTTCATTATTAGGGTCAGGAACAGTGAACAAGAAAAGATACACATGCATTTTAATCGATCATGTAGTAGTTCAAACACAAATCATGGTTCAAAAATTACCTAGGCAGACGGTAAAATTTTAATTAGTTCATCTAGTTAATGCAATGTAATAACTCAATTGAACTAGTTCATTTATGAAGTACTCAAGCCTAACTGACACCTTGTGGTTCTTAAAATTCCTGTTTATTGTTTTATTAAAAAAAGGTTAAATAGTGCAAGAAATTCGATAAATAGGTGACCAATTTAGTATGCCCAAGTCCTTGGAAACAGAACTAAATTTTAAACAGTTCACCGAAGATGGAAGCTGATTCATACTGGCGTAGAGATGGTGCAGTCCCAGCATCAGGTTTGGTTTGGTTTGTCAACTCATTAGTTCTACTTTTGTTCAAAATTATTCCCCGACGTGTTACTATTATTTACTTCTTTTGTTTGGTTTTGTTTTTAAATGAGCAGAATCAATATTTGTGTATTAAATATATTTGCTGCCAAGGCTGGTAGTAGCACACTCATTCCTTCTTAAATACGGGAATTAAAGTATTTTATTTTTAATTATAAATCAATTTTTAATAATAACATTCGCTGAAAGGTAAGTTTTCCTTCTATATTTTCTCAGATATTTTCTGTTAATTATTAAATGTTCCTTTCGAATGGTATTATTGTTTCAAATATAGTATCAATCTGTTTGTAATTTTGTATGTTTGCTTGATTATCGTGACCTACCCTTTGAATCGATTTTATAGAAACTTGAAGAAGATATATCCTTAACCAGAAGATGCAACAGAATAAGTCTGTTATCTTGCTTGAACTAAAAAGCACAAATAACGCTGAAAAACTGGCTATTTTTCAAAAATATTTTATAGCTTCTTATCTAGAAGGTAGAGGAATATATTATGCCTGATAGCAAAGCTGTGGTCTAAAGGGAAATTAGGAGTAAAATAAGCAATTTATATAGTCGCACATAATTCAGCCCGTAACTGTCCAGCCGATGCCTTTATTTATTATTACATATATTTTTTTTGTTACAGATATGATAATTTGGAATCCAAGTCACAAGGTGGCCTTGTATCAGAAAAATAACATTAAGTTGAGTTAAACTGTGCTGGATACAAGAAGGAAATCAGTTATAAATTTCAGTTTGAGGCTGCTGTAGTCAAGGTGGTAAGCACGTTGACTACAAATCTGGTTTCCCAGGGTTCAACCCTTGCGGCAGCCAAAAAAATACATTTTTTCTGTTTAATGTTATAAATACATAATCAGAATTAACATTAAAACATGTAGTCTGCTTCGTCAATACTTCTTCATAGCATATTCGCTGGCGAAGTAAAATAATTAATAAAATGGCTATATCTATCTTCTTTCACCACCTGTCTTCTCTCTCATCTATCCCTTTCCTAAAGAATGTAGCACGGTTACAAACTAAGTAGGTATTAATGCCTGAAGTGCTACATCTCTTAAAAAAAATAGTAAAACGGCAAAGTAACATTAACATAAGCATAACTTGTGTGAATTGTAACGAAAATTCAAAATTTCTCTTTTTATTGTTCATCTTAACAAAAACGAATTGGATTTAATAAAAAACTAAAATCTATTCCCATCTTTTTCTCGTGTTCTTAATTTAGAAAGACAGATTCGAATTCGAAATATTCAATACAACTTTATTTTAAAAGAGCTTTCGTTAAGTACACGAGAAAGAGGCCATAAGATTTTATCAGAATAAAAAGAAAAATATTATCATGTACTTGACATAAGAAATAATATACATGTAGTTTTAATAACTTATTCAGGATATTAATTATGATGACATTTTAAAGGTTTAATCAATATTACTTAATATTTCCGAGGTTTACTTTAAATTAATAAAATACAGAGTACAAAATCGTTTAATAATTTTAAATTAAATTTTAAATCGTTGAACATATTTGCAAAAAAAATCAATAAA
Source organism: Gymnosoma rotundatum (assembly GCA_916610165.2). Taxonomy (NCBI): domain Eukaryota; kingdom Metazoa; phylum Arthropoda; class Insecta; order Diptera; family Tachinidae; genus Gymnosoma; species Gymnosoma rotundatum. Next base: position 80,749,193 of record OU744340.1, read on the forward strand.
ATAAATTAAAAAAAGTTAGAAAGTGATTAGAAATATCTTATCTCAAACATATATTTTACACTTATAAATATTTCAGTTAAAAATTATTTTTTTCTGTTGTTTTAAGCTCTTTTTGATAATTTTATTTCAAATTGTTTAAGGATTAAACTTTTACACATATCGAATTAGATTTTATTTGGATTTTATAATGTGAAGTGGTAACAATTTAATTTCCGATTGTGCGACTATATTTCCCTGCACTGATTTTCGGTGTGTTTGTATGTTTTTATAATTTTCCTATTAAATTGAAATTTAAAATCCTTAATTCCATGTTTTATGCAAATACGTAAATGAGATTAAAATTTGTGCTTGCAAGTACTTTTAACATTGTATTCCTGCTAAAAGTTAACTTCCTTTTTCCTGTAGCTGGAAATAGACGAAAAAAACCAATACGAAGCTAAAACTAAAAAAAAAAAGTAACAAATAGCTAAAATGAACATTTTTCCATAAACAAAAGACAAAAAAAAAATAATGGAGAAAAAACAAAAGTCGATTTCACTTTAGCATTTGCCATTTGACCATTGTGAAAGTGAGTTTCAATTTCCTGATATATTTTTATCATGATAGGAAGACCACCGAAAGCAAGAAAAAAAAAACAAATACAAATCTGATGCATAAAAATACTTCGTTCTTTGTTTCTATTTTCAAGAGTTAAATATTATGTTCAAACATGTTTGCTGGCTTTATGTTTGTTATTGTTGGTTTGGTCAGTTTTTTCACATGTACAGATTGTGATTTTTATGTTTTCTACTAAAAATTCAATTAACTTTCTTTATCGCCTAAAGCATTTTAATACCCAAATAGTGGGAAATAAAAATCGGAAAAATATTGCAGAAAAATTATTCGATTTTAGTTCTTTTGTTATTTTAAGCCAAATAGAATGCATTTTATTAATACGAATAATAACTCAATTTGTTTTAACTTTTTTCAATTATTATTATTTTTTACGAAAACTAAAACAATACTGTAAATTTAAATAAATCTTAAAAAATTATCCGGTTTAATATGACTAAATAATTTATTTATTTATATTATTTATTTATTTATATTATTTATTTACTTATAATTTATTTATTTATTTATTTTCAACGTTAAGAAATTTATGCAGATCCATTATATGTTTTTTTATAAATTAAAACTTGATAATTAATAAAATAATTATTAAAACCAAATTACATGCAATCCCTTAACTCCTTTGAGTATTTTTAATATAAATTCAATTTATTATACTAAATCTGAATTATTTTATGTACTGATTGGTTATTCTTCAATCAACTACCGTCAATTCGTTTGAATGTCGGTCATTTCTGAACCGATTATGAAATGTTTTTTTTGTAATTTGATATGCTTACAGATTAGTCCCGTTTTAAAAACAGTTCATAAGCTTAAAAATTAAAGGGAACTGCTTTAAAATTTAAAATGCCTGCGTGTTTTACAGCTCCTAATAACAAAAAGTAATGCAAATAAATCTAATAATTAACATCAAGTATTAAATTTGGATTTGGTAACAAAAGGGTGTCCGAATGGTTTATGTAATTTGATGTGAGTTACCAAACTTTTAAACCTTTATAGACAGAAATATAAAACTAACAAGCGGCATGCATTGCTTAGCCGGCTTTATCAACAAGCTTGTAATTTGAATTTAAAAATAAAAGGGTGTTCCCTTAATTTATGTATTTATGTAATTGACCTATATGAGCCTATTTCTGATCGATTGACATACTTATTTTTTTGTGAAATCAAGTTTACCTTAGCAAACTTGATTTCAACACTATCACGGACGGACAGACGGACATCGCTCAATCGACTTCGCTATGCTTAAGAACTCGGAATATATATACTTTAAGGGGTCGGAAATGGATATTGTAGAAATTGCAAACGGAATGACAAACTTAGTTATACCATTTTCCGCTTTTTATGGAGGAGAATTTAATATAAATAGAGTTTTCTTTCTTTTTTTTAACACTCAAGAATAATGTCTTAAAACCTTTGTCTCCCGTCGGAAATTATTCTCTTACATTTCCTGAAAATGCCGCATAAAATATATTATACTGAGTTAATGCCGCTTTGTGTGTATTTGTTGCATATTAAAAGTTTAAACACTTCGATTAAAAGTTTTTTTTATCATATTTATATCAAGCAAATTTTTTTTTACAACTATTTGCTTACGATAAAGAGAAAGAAAATCTTTTTTGTAGATTTTATTTTTTATTTTTTCTATTGTTGTGCGTTTAACGTTACAATATAAGTAAAGTTCATAATGCCTCTTGGTGTTGGCAAAATAAAGAAGTTTTTTCTTAAACTTGTATAGTTTTATTAAAAGAAGCTGTGTTTAAGTTTTAATATTGTGGTTATAAGTGCAAAACTTTAAATCTGCAAGCAAGCATACAGGATTTATGTCAAATTGATTAAGTAAGAAAAACGTGTTAACTATTGAGGAGCAAACAATAAACAACAAACGATTAATGCGAATTTCATTAAAGCTTCCTTGCAATATATACTCAGATTATATCTGTTAGCGAATTCTGTCTCTTTCCACAGATATTAAACAAACTTTAAGCGTTAAAATAATTTTAGTTTATTTTTTTAGTGAAGTCGATTTATTTAATATTATGTGAACATACGTTCTACTGTTTGATATTTTTAATTTTAAAATTAAACCACGGAAATATTTAATTAAATTGATTTATGAAAAAAAATATCGTGATTTAACTAATGTCTCGAGTTATAGATTTAAATGAAACGTAAAACATAACTACGACCTAGAGGAAAGAAGAAGGGGAAAACCAGGCAAATAAAACGGCCGTACCGCTTTTAAAAAATATTAAAAATATTTTCATATTTATGTAGAATCTAGAATATTTTATGATTATTTAAAATAAATTCGAAGGTTATAAAAAATTAAATGGTGACAGTCAGCTATTAGAGCAACAATTACGGAGGGACTGGCTTATATCAGACGTACAGCACAAAGCCATATATACGCAATAAATTCAGTGTTGCAATAGCAGTAGCTTCCACATAATAAAAGTAAATTTAAAAACCGCAAATAACAAAATTTTCGAGAAATTTATTTACAAAGTTAGTTGGTTAAATAGATGATGTTTACAATGTACACAACCTTAGGTAGATAGACGCTCAGGAGAATAATGAAGGATATAGTGATCCTGAAAATGCTGCATTACATTCTTGTTTTCTTTGGAAAACTACCGCATACATTTGTAAAAAAATTTTTCTTTCTAAAAAGAATTTTTAAAAATTAACTTAATCTGAAATCAATTTTAATTTATTTCAAAGAAACTTTATTTTACTTTAAGATTTAAAAAACAAGAAACAATTTGCGGAATTGCAACCATTTTCGTTCTAAATCTAGTTCTGTGAAATGCCGGATTATATAATGCCTAGAAAGCCCCTAATAAAAACAACTAGTTTACACTACGCGGACTACACTCGTAATGAATTTTTAATGTTAGTATTAATTATACGCCAGTAAATCTGTCATTCACTACTTGGTTTTGTATGTTAAGCTTTTGAGTTAATCAGATAACTGACTTAGTGACAGTATTGGCGTCGATTTATTTTTAGAACATACGAATTAAAATTGTACATTTATCAATCAAAATTGTTACCAACAAATATAAACTACTGTAATTTAAGGCTGCATGCAAATTGGTACTATGAAAATCGCTCAGAAGTAAAAATGAAAAATCGCTTAAAAAATCCCCATACAAAAATGGGCAATATTTTTTTGGGGTTTTTCGTCTCTTTGGGGATTTTTCATTTTTATACCCTTCACCACAAAAGTAGAAAAAGGGTATAAATAAGATTGTCATTCCGTGTGTTATTTCTTCAATATCCATTTCCGAACCCATAAAGTACTCGTATATATATTCTGAGTACGTATGTATAGCGAAGTTGATTAAACGATCAGACATAGTATCGAAACAGGTGGTATTGGAAATCAGCAAGATCAGTCCATGTCCTTAGACGCAGCGGGCTAAACAGCACGCTTACCTCTAATTTTTCCATATTATATGGAACAGTGATGTAACTCCAATTAAAAAAAAACAAATATATGGGGCAATAGAGAATTAAAAAAAAGAAAAATACATCGAGTAAAAAAATTAGCGCTCATGAATATTTTTCGAATTACGGGCGTCTAAGCTTTTAAATTTTTTTTTAAAATATCAATATGGGTATCATTTTAAAGCTTCTAAAGAGATATTTAAGGAAAGACTTAACGTTTTTCAAAATGCTGAACCCATGACATTTTTGTGTAAAATTATTTATATTTATTTTCTTAATCTCTGTCGCCCCAATATTTGCTTTTTTATTGGAGTTACTTTACAAAACTAGATTTACATAGATGGTAAAGGGTATATAAGAACCGGCATATCCCAATATAGCGTTTTCTCATTTGCAGTCGTAATTTAATAGAAACGTGTAAACTGAATATTTTTTAATAAATTTTACTACTTTTGTTAAACAAATTTCAACCTTTTTTCGATTAATTAATTTATTATTTTTAACTGATACCAGTTAATGCCGTCTTGATTCAATTATTTTTATGACTAATTAATTGATTACTATCTTATTTTTTTTTTTTTTTTTTGCTATTGCTGCTTGTTGGGAAAGGGACTTGTGTATTGCTTGTATATTCTTACTTAAACTAAGTCAAATACTTGTCAAAGTATTTATTTAAATAAAATGGTTAAAGAATTGTGTGCTTCGGGGCGATAAAAATATGCAACAAAGGAGTTGTAAAAAAGGAAATAAATTTATTAAAAATATAATAATTAAAATGTAAGCAAACTAAGTAAAGCTTAAATTGTATCAGCGAATAAACAGGAAGGTTCGGTGTTATTTTGATTAGATTTGATTAGTAACGTATGGTCCTTAGTAGAATGGAAAGCATCTTCACTTTTTTTAAGCTTAATGATCTTAAAAACTGCAATTGATTAGATAATAAATTTTATTTTTTTCACTTCACTTCAGTAGATAACCTTTTTTGTATCATTTATAATCCTATAAATTTCCAATTATAATATTTTAGTTGGGCTTAAGTTCGTTCCTTACAAACAGCGATATTAAATTTTAATAAAGACCTTATACACTAAGGGATCTTTTTTCAATTACGAGTCATAAATATAAATTAAATATATATGCAAGTTTAGATTTATACCATGCCATTTTTGGTGCCATTTTTTTCAACTCTCTTTTAAAGCTGCAGCAATATACGTTACCATAAATAAAACAAAAGCAAAAATAACATCCCCTCAAACTTGAAGGAATGCCTACCCTTCTTGCTCTACCACCAAACAAAAATTTCATGCTACACTTATGAAAAATTTTATAGTGTAAATTGGCCTCAAGTTTAATTTTGTTGCATTTATCCTTTGTTTTTCTCTAAGTCAATGCAAAAAAAACTTTAGATCTATGGGCAGCAAATTTTCAAATTGTTGTTATTCTTCCATAAACTGATTTTCCATAAAGTGAAGTTATCGATAGCTTCTCCTTTGAGGACTGTACGATTAAAAATTAGTTAAATTTTCCCATATGACCTCTTATTGGTGCCTGCAAATTAATAACTCATAGCAATCAGTATGATTCTGGAATAGCCCAACAATTTTGTGTAGGAATAAAAACAATAGTTTCATTCGTGTCTACACGAAGGTTAGCAGAAAGATAAATTCACTATATGTGACGAGTTATAAAGGGAACAATAAAGGAAATTTTGAGCTGTGTCTAAATTTCATCTAACGAATTTACATTTAATGATTATAAATATATCTATTAAAATTAAAATAGTTGGATGTAAAGATTGCTAATGACAGAAGAAATGTTCGTTTTTAGGTATTTATTTTTTCTGTTTTTTTTTAGAAAACGTTTGCAGAGATTTTTTAATTACTTTCAATTATTTTCTATTTTTGTTTTCTTAATTTTCGATTTTTAATACCAAAGCAATAGGAACAGTAATATGCTTGCATTTTATACCCTTCACCGCAGATGGAAAAAGGGTATATCTCAGCTTGCCATTCCGTTTGTAATTTGAACAATATCCATTTCTGACCCCATAAAGTATATATATTCTGAGTTCTTATAAAGGGCGTTTTTTAAGCATGACAACACTTGAAATTATAAAAAATAACACTAAAAATTAAATTTTGATAAAAAGTCTTTTTTATTATTTTCAGTAAATTTTGGCAGACCATTATGAATAGACTCCAGCTTGAACAACGCTATTAAATTAACCAAGTTTACTTTACTTATCAGTGACAAATTCGAGCAACTTGAAGACGACTTCGTGATTTTTATGGTGCACATGATCGTCCGTCTGAGAAAGTTATCCATCGAACTGTGGATAGATTTCGAACCACATACACCTTAGAAGATGCAATAACACCAACACGTGGAAGAAAGGTGCATGCTGAAGAGAATATTGCTGCTATAAACGAAATTGTTGAAGAATATCCAAATTTATCAATCCTGGCTTACACCCGTATATAATCCAGCTAGTGCAGTAAATAAAACCACAAGACTATCATATGCTTCGTTATTTTGCCGATTGAGCTCTAGAGAAGTTAAGAACTAACCCGTTGTCTTATCGCCAAATTGTGTTCACAGATGAGGCTCATGTTTGGCTTAATGGGTTTGTTAATAACCGAATTGCATCACATGGTGTGAAACCAATCCACAACATACACTACAGACTCCATTGTATCCAGAAAATTACACGGTTTGGTTTACACGCTGGTGGCATCATCAAACATTATTTCATCAAAAATGAGACCGGATCTTACGTTACGACCAATGGAGATCATTACCGCACCATGATTAATGATTTTTTGTTTGAAAATATAGATTAAATTGATCCGACGAAATGTGGTTTCAACAAGCTGGCGCCACGTGCCATACGGCGACCGCGACCATCGAGTTGTTGAAATAAAAATTTGAAGATAAGTTGATCTCGAGATATAGATCTGTTAATTGGCCTCCAAGGTCCTGCGATCTAACACCTCCCGATTATTTCCTGGGGGGCCACGTGAAGTCACTGGTTTATGCTGTTATTCGTTACATACGGCCAGCAGTACTTAGCAAAGTGACCCCAATTTGGACCTCCAGAATGCGCTTCGTAATTAGCAGCCGCAGTGGTCAAATGCCCGAAATCATTTTTAAATATTAATACCATATTCTGATCTTCCGTATAAAAAGAATTCTTCATTACAATTTAATTTTTTGGCTTGAAAAACACCCATTTCATAGCGAAGTTAATTGAGCGATGTCCTTTCGTAAGTTCGTCCGTCCTTATTTGTGCCTGTAAAACGCAGTCATTTCTGAAAAAGATTTGGAAAATTGTTTCATTACTAAAAATGTTATATTTATAAATTATTACCGTTTTAAAAATAGTTCATAATCAATATGAAAATTCATTATTCGGAATCTTTTCAAATTTAATTTACTTTATTCGTGCTTGATTCCTTCAAATATAAATATTTCATGATATTCTCATGAAATATTTATTATATTAAACTAAACTAAAAAATTAAATGTATAACTGCAGGGAAAGCATAACCATATGTCCATTTCACTACTGCTAAAATAGTTCATTAGTGGATTTTACCCAAATTTTGTATAGAAAACTAGAAAGTCTTATATCAAAAGCCAAATTGATTAAATAAGAACTTCCTTGAATCAATAAGACAAAAGACAACAACTTAAAAATGTTTTATACAAAAACACAGCAAACATTCAGTAACTATTTTTATTTTTTCTTTCATTTTTCAGTTTATATTTGAAGGAATCAAGCACGAATAAAGTAAATTAAATTTGAAAATATTCCGAATAATAAATTTTCATATTGCAGTGAATAATTATAGAAATAGAAAGCATATAAAATTGAAAGTTGGCTTTGAGACAGATATGAAAAAAGATGTCGCGATACATAAAATGCATGAAATTATTCTTGCATATGACTCCTCTATTCTCCTTATAATAAAAAATATATTCATTTGTTCGATTTTCTTTACGTAAAAAACTCACTTGAATATCTTAATTTTTAAAATCTTTTATTTTCCATTCTATTTCTAAAACTTACGTGAAAACAGTTCATTATCTCAATGGTTGTACATTAGTGTTCATTCCAATCACGTTTAAACGTGTGTCAAGTCCTTAAAATTGTACATTTTATTGTTTACGTTTCTTTTTTTTTAGCTGTCAACATAAAAATCTATTGTATTTGTTTGTTTGTTAGTTTGCTTTATTTTATTGACGGTTCTTTAAAACCAACATGTCACTTTCAAATGAAATAAAATCGTTACGAATTTTAGCACGATAGAGGAAGGTGTGTATATTTTATGTTAATGAATAATTATGTCGGCTCATGTATTTACAGAATTAGTTGTATACTCTTCCAAAACTTTTGACATGAAAATAAATTTAAAACATTCTTCTTTACAAATATTGTCAAATTAATGTATAAATTTTGTCATTAATAATGATAAATGTATGCAGCTGAAATGGAAAAGTTTTCATAATAATAATACGGAAAAAACTGGGACGTGTGGGAACGATTTTATGGAGAAAATAAATACAAAAATCAAATACATATGTACATGCATATAAATATGTTTTTACACATGTTAGCATTTGCAAATATGTATGTATATAGCTAAATTTTAACACCCAGCTGGCATTTGAAAGTTTCTTTGGTGAGTGCGATTATTTTATAACTTTTTATACACTTTACCTCAAAAAGTGTTAAAAGGCTATAACTAAGTTTGTCAATCCGTTTGCAATTTTTACAATATCCATTTCCGACCCCATACAGTCTATACATATGTACATACATACATACATATGTATGTTTATTCTGAGTTCTTATGCATAGCGAAGTCGATTGAGTCCGTCTGTCCGTCCGTGTTAGTGTTGAAATCAGGTTCGCCGAGGCATTAGATCAGCTAGAGAAAATTTAAATACGCCAATCGATCAGACATAGTGCCGAAAGAGGTGCTATTGGAAATAAGCTAGAACGGTCCTCGTCGACATTAATTTTAAGAATTAAGTTACTCCAATAAAAAAAACAATACAAATACATGCGGCGATAGAGAATTAAAAAATAAGAAAAAAGCATAGAGTAAAAAATTTCGCTAGCCCATATTTTCGGAGTTACGGGCCTCTGAAATTTAATTTTTTTTTAAATATCAATATCTTTTGCAGCGATTTTTAAGGATATACTAAAATTAAAAAAATGCTTAATCCTCTAAGAGTCGATGACATTTTTATGTCAATTTTTCGCAGTACCAATTTTTTATTTTTCTTGACTCGGTCACCCCGTTATTTGCTTTTTTGATTGGAGTTGATTACAAAACATTTTGTAAGCTGTATTTTTAAGTTTACTGCACAATTTTTCAGAATCAAAAACTCTAAGACGACAAAGATATGCAATACAAATTTGTTGCAAATGCGTTACTGTAAAAATTGTGTTTATATTAGTTTCTGTCATTGATTTCTTGCTGGGTATATTCATAACATTGTTAAAAGATAAAGATGTGGAAATTTTTAGTAAATTTGTAGATATTAATGTATCGTAATATTGGAAATTTTGAGGTTTTAAATAATATTTTTAGTTTTTGTAAAAACCAAAAAAAAAAAAAAAATATATATATATATATATATATATATATATATATATATATATATATATATATATATATTTACCCGAAATTTGCTGATGGATGTGGTAAAGTCATTATATTTCGGACAAACGCTGAAAGAGTTCGAAAAGCATAATCGGAACCAGGGCGTTGTTTTTGGGATACTTTTTTACATAAAGTCATTATATTCTTTTTTAATTTAGTATATTTGAAAATTTAAAAATTGTAACTCTCTAAACTCCAGGTCCTGTTTTTTATTTTCTTTAAACAACTTTCGAAAATTTTTAGCCAAGTTTTAAACTGATTTTTTGGCACCATTTCTTATTAACTTTGCACTAATCACTCCTAGCAATTTTTTTTTATTTGTAAAATGAAGTCTTTTTAAGTCCTGATCCAATAATCTATATATATAAAAATGGTGTAAAAATGTATAGTAATTCATAAAATGAGAACGGCTAGGCCGATTTCTGTAAAACTTTTTGTCAGTTATTCGTATTTTCGAGGAGAAGGTCTTTACGGAAAATCCCTCCGAAAAAAGTCGGAAAATTGGAAAAGTCGAAAATCGAGTTTTTGTATGAAATTTTGTGTGTTTCCTTAATGGCTTTTATTCCTTAATGGCTTTCCAAATGAAAAAATGTGTAAAATATGGAAAATTGAGGAAAATTAGAAAAATCGAAAATTGACTTTTTATCGCAATATTTGATGATAATTGTGTTATATTATTACTTTAAAGTTTGTCTGAAGGCTTAAAATAGGGGCGAGACGAAGTTCGCCGGGTCCTCTAGTTTAATATAAAATTTAATACAAGTATCAGCTATTGCTTTGTTTATCGCATTGATAAAGATGAATGGTTAAAATTATTTCAGCTATATAAATGTTTTTGTAGTCCATTGCAAAAATCTGCGATTTTAAGCCACAAATCTTTAAATCTTGTCATTTTTAAAATATGCAAACTGCAGATAAATCTGTATTTCTGGAAACAGTTGGTGAGTGTTTATAGAAATACAACATTAATGTAACACAAGTTTATAAATCCCAATAGCTACGTTGGTAGAGGTGCTTTCATGAGTTCTCCAGCCCACCATCGGTGATGCGTAAAAGGTTAAAATAATAGTTGTATTTCTTTTTTTAAGAGAAGTAACACTCACAACATTGTAATTCCGCGTTATTTTTATTATTAGAAAAATAAAGCAGCGCATTTTGTTAAAGCTAGTTCAGCCAATTGATATATTTTGTTTCTTCCTCTAAGATTTGTTGTACAGTAGGACCGGCGAAGAAGGGAGCTATATTTTTCTACATTAGCATACAGACCTTAATTTATATTTTAAAAAATTAAAGTTGTTAACTTGACCGTGGCTGCCTGACGAACCCAGACCATTGAAAAAATAACAGCTAAGTAGTCAACATGCTGGCTATCTACGCTACAGCAGTGTTATAAACATATTAAAATAAAACTAAGAGTCCTATATTCGGCTATGCCGAATCTTTACACCCTTCACCATCTATGTAAATCTGTTCAGTGTTTAGTGAAGCAACTTCAATCAAAAAAGCAAGTATTGGGGTGACAGAATTAAAAAATAAGAAACAAAATTAAATACTACATATAAATAATTTTACATAAAAATGCCATCGGCGTTACTTTATTGTTCCAAATGACATGGAAAAGTTAGAGGTAGGCGTAGTGTTTTTTTTTTGCCTGCTGCCTCGAAGAACATGTACTGAGCATGTTGGTTTCTAATAGCATCTCTTTCGACACTATTTTTGATCGATTGGCATATTTATTTTTAACACGGACGGACAGAGGGACAGACGGACACCGCTCAATCGACTTTGTGGAGTCGGAAATGGATTATAGCAATTACATACGGAATGACAAACTTATATACATACACCCTTTTTTCAATTTTTGTGGTGAAGGGTATAAAGAGAAACAGAATTGCAAACCGTCTATGGGGTATGCCGCACTGTATGGAGACTTTTTTCTTACTGATTTGTGTTACATTCACCAATATCTTTGTAGACATGAATATATTTGTAAATTTGTATCTATAAAAAACCTTAACTCTTAACGTAAGAAGTAAGCTCATACTAAGTTGTTTTTAAATATCACTGTAAAAATTAAAATCTAAGAATATTGGGCTGTATTTAGAGTTTTTTCCTAGACTGTATTCGAAATGTCTTATTTATTTTACATTTTTTTCTGCCGTATTCAGAGAAAATCTAAATAGATTTCGAATATATTTGAGGACAAATTTATATGAAAAATTTGTCATAAAACACATTTCAAAGTTATTTTATTTTCTATGAATACGGCAGTTTTTTTATGTTTAATAAAAAAGTGTAATTTATGTATATATGTATGTATGTCATACATATATACTCGTACATAACAAAAAAGTAAATAAATTTAAAAACTATTAATACTTATTCAAATTCAAATCAAACAAACAAAATAGGGAAATACATACATACATATATTAACTGCCATAATCATAATTTATAATTTTAAATATTTTCAGCTGTAACTATAACGGCCTTAGCAGTCGATATTGCATCAAATTTACAAGCGTTTGTCTATAACGGTTCAAAAGATAGGCCTATATAAGTAAATCTATAGTAATAATGGGACACCCTTTAGTTTCTAATTTCAAATTATAAACTCATTGATATATCGGACTAAGAAATACAGGTCTCTTTTAAGTTTCAGCGTATTGTCTATAACAGTTCAAAAGTACGGCCACACACTTAAAATTACATCTACTATTGGAACACCCTTTAACTTCCAAATCCATATTTTATACTTGTTTTTATAGCGGAATTACCAATAAATATTCGTTGTAAATTTCAAGCGTCTTTCTATAATTGTTAAAAGTATGGCAATATACATCAAATTAAATGAACTATTGGCGCACCCTTTAATTTATATTTCTTAATATTAATACTTTTTACTATAACGGCCATAGCAATCGATATTCTGTCCAATTTTCAAGCGTTTGTCTATAACGGTTCAAAATATAGGCTCATATAAGTAAATCTTCATCAATTATGGGACACCCCTTAATTTACAAATTCAAATTATAAATTCGTTGATATAGCGGATTTAGCAATATAGGTCCCCTTTAAGGTTCAGCGTTCTGTTTATAACGGTTCAAAAGTTTGGTAACATACACAAAATTACATTAACTATCGGAACACCCTTTAACTTCCAAATCCAAATTTCATACTTGTTGCTTTAGCGGACTTAGCAATACAGGTTCGTTGTAAATTTCAAGCCTCTGTCTACAACTGTTCAAAAGTATGGCCATATACATCAAATTTAATGAACTATTGGCGCACCCTTTAATTTATAATTTGTAATATTAATACTTGTCACTATAACGGCCATAGCAATTGACATTCAGTCCAATTTGCAAGCGTTTGTCTATAACGGTTCAAAAGATAGGCCCATATAAGTAAATTTACATCAATTATGGGGGCACCCTTTAATTTTTAGATTTGTTCTTGTGTAACTTTTTGTTATTGGGGGCTATAGTAAGACGCAGTCATTTTAAATTTTACAGAATCGCCCTTTACAGTTCGTAATACACGTAAAAAATATGTATGTTGTATGGGGACACCCTTTAATTTTTAAGATTATGAAAACAGGACCAATCTGTAAGAATGATCTGGAGGGACAAATATAAAAAAGCAACATTCAGCCGAATTGTATAACCTCCTTCTTTTTTGAAGTCGGTTAAAAATTGATTTAAAATGTATTTTAGGACAAATTTGCATAAAAATTTGCAGTAAATCATTATTTTTGTTTTAAAAATATTTGGCCTGTGCACCACTAGGGCATTTTAGATTTCATTTAATAATTTTATGATCATGAAATATTTATATTTGAAGGAATCTAGCCCAATTAACGTTAATTAAAATTTTGTTAATTTTTTTTTTATGTTGTTGTTTTTTCAATTCAAAATAAAATATTAAGCAAAACTTGACAAAGCATATCACGATGGGATTTTATATAAAATGATAAATATTGGCTTTAATCCTTCAATTGTGAAACTTTTTCAAAGTTATTTCAATGGTAGAAAGTTTTGTGTTCAGAGTTCTGGTAGATTATCAAGTTACGGAGAAGTTTCTTGTGGAGTACCGCAAGGTTCTGTGTTGGCACCCCACTGTATAATATTTTTATAAGCGATTTCCCTCATGTTTTTGGTCTCTCCCAAAGTATACTATACGCTGATGATTCACTTTTGTATGCGCATGATGAGTCTCCTAAAGTGGCACTTCAACGAGTATCTTTGCACCTTAAAAAAGTTGACGAGTTTTATTCCCATTGGGGAATAAAAATAAACATTGCAAAGAGCTTTGCTATATGTTTGCGTAGTGCCTCCGGTAAGTGTAAATATACGGTTGTACCGGAAAGTAAGAATCTAAAGTTAACGTTGAATGGAAATGAGATTCATTTTAAGGATAGCATTAAGTACCTTGGGGTCCATTTTAGTAAGCTCATGAAATTTAATAAACACGTTGATTACAATTTGCAGAAGGCGAATCGGGTTAAAGGAGCCTTTGGTCATTTATTTAATAGTAAGGTTGTGCCAGTTAAAACAAAGCTGCTGTTGTACAAAGTATGCATAAGACCTATTCTTCTTTATGCATTTCCAATATGGTTTAGCATTTCGAAAACGGTAATGAACAGAATGGAGATTTTTGAAAGACATGTAGTACGGAAATGCATAGGGAAAAATTATGAATCTTTAACAAAGAGATTCTCTAATTAATATGTTTATGAAAGTTCCAAACTATCTGCCATATCTCAGTATGCTTTCGAGTTGATGAATAGGTTTGTGAGAAGATTATCTTACTTTGAAGGTAATATCATTCAAGATATTTTATCAAGCGAACAGGATTTCAGTTGGTCAAATACGCCATATATTTCTTGTATTGGGATATTACAGGAAGGGGACAATAGTTTTGCTAGTCAAAACTTTTACACACATTATGCTCCCGGCATTCATAGGGGGTAATAATTGTATTTATCCTTTTTTTTTTTTTTTTTTTGTTTTTTTTTTAGTTTAAGTAGGTATTGTAAGGCTTAGATTTAAGTTTTTTATATTAATATTAAGTTCATTATGGTAAACATAGCGTTACCAGTATTGTCTAATGCCGGGAGCAAGCATTTTAATTAAACAAAAAAAAATAATGTCAAAATTTTTTATAATTTGTTCAACTTTTAACTTAATAAGCGTGTTGTAGTTTCAAAAACAAAAAAAAAAAACTTATGTCATTAAAATAATACTTAATAGTTTTAAGTTTTCATTTAATTTATGTTGGGTAATCCTGTATTATGAAAGAAATGGAGTCTCAATAAAATGTCAATTATTAAGCAAAACACATATTTCGTTAAAGTGACATATAACTTAAAAAAAAATATGTATTATATGTATAAATATAAATTATGATAATAATATATTTTCCTATTTTCTGAAGGGTAGGTCAAGCACATGGCATCTTTTTATCTTCGGATTTCGTTGCTATAATCTAAAAAGTTGATTGCAAATTCATTTGAGTGAATGCTAAGTCTGCTTAGGTACCTTTTACAGAAGTTAAAAGTTTCTTCTTTGAATTTTTTAATTTTGTGTAAGTTGTTGTTGTTCACCAACCAAAGTGCCTTAGCTAACAATCTTAGAGTTTTAAATTGATATCTTTGTAAAATCTCAACGTTGGAAGTGTTAGATGTGCCCCAAAATTGGATACCATATGTCTATACTGGTTTCATAATTGCTTTACATGACAAGATTTTGTTCTCCAGACTTATCTAGATTTAGGGGCTAATAGCCAACCCATTTTTCTTATTGTAATAGTTAAGTGTTCGCGTGTTTTAAAGATATGTTTTTTATTTATTTTGTTCTAGTTATAAGACTCCGAGATGATCTTTATTTATCGTGGTTATTCAACAATTATTTTTATATTTTTTACGGTACTGATGGGTATTAAACTCAATATGCGCGATCCTCCGTTTGACAACTAGCAGACATCTCTACCAACAAAACTACCACGATCCAACATATTTAATACATAATCTAAGCTTTTTTATAAGATTACAAATATGAAATACATATATTTCACAAAATTTTGTGATCAAAACGCCATTTTAAAATAATGCTCTATTATACTTTAAGATATGTAATAAGTGAACAAAGACAAAAAATACATTCATTAATAATAACGAATGAAACCATGTAATCATAAGTCAATGGTAATGATCTGGTTTTTAAACTATTTATCAATGAAACTTTATTAAAAAGCATTACCGTTAGTGAAAATAATGGTAATGCTAAAAAATCATTCGCATTATTTGTCATTCAGTGGTTATGAAATCGTCAATTAATTAGTCCTTTTAATAATTTCTTCCATGTATGACGGATATGTTATAAATTTATTTTATTAAATGATCTTAAATAAGATTTCTTTGACTTAACGAAACTAAACTTCAAATCCGATGTAAGCAATTATACTTTTTGCACTCTAGAGAAAAACTACCCACCTTTTAATAAATCAATAATTGCATTATTAGTTAATTATTTGAAAATAAATTATTTTTCCTTATTTTCGACATAAATATATCATTTTAATTGAAACACAAAAACAAACAAGTAATTTCGACAGTCGATTTAAACGTTTAATTTCAAATCTAATTATCAACAAAAACCGCTAATTTAAACAAATTGACAGTGCATATTATTGAAACCAGAACGAATTGAATATTTGAAATTACAAATTGTTGTTAAAACTAATGAAAACGCAAAAGTCAAATGAACAACTACAACAACGCAAATACCGACATAAATACACAAAATAACATAATTAAAGTTGCATTTATTTTAGTTCAACCAATCAAAATATTTGATTTGAATTTAAACTATGTGTGAATTAACAATTTAATTTATGCATTTTTATTAAATTTTTAATTTCTAACATAATTAAATTTTCACATTCTCTTATGCAGCTCGTGTGAAGGTTTTTCTTTCTTTTTATTTTTAATGTAGACTAAAATACATGATGCTAATAAGTACATGTTTCTATGTGTGTGTAAATTTCTTGAAACCATAAACCATTATTTGGTTTTGAGTTTTTTTTTATTTCGCATGTTTTAAAGTTATTTTTGCGAACTTCCATACAGATGTGATATGTGGATTAAATTCATGTCGTTATTGGTGGTTTTTACGGTTATACTTGACTGCTACATTCACAAAATTATTGCAACGTTATTGCCAATTAATGGTATTAGAGAGTATCGAACGTTTCAATTTTATTTTTTTTTTTAATTTCTTTTTGTATTTCAAAACTGTTCAACAAAGTTAAGTGGTTTAAGATTCGATAACAAATGTGTATTTCTAGTTTTTTATATATGAGTTTGCAGGATACATATGTACATGACATGAAAAGAAATATAAAAGAGTTTCTTTAACTGACATTCGTATTATATAAGGGTCCGCTCTACACAAATATATTTTCTTACTATGGCGTTCGTTTGCAATTAATGGGCAGCAAATATGTTCAGTCATTAAAACTAAGAAGCATTTAGTTTTATTTTAAATTTATTTTTTAGAATACTACCTTTCGAAATAATATGAGGGCCCTTAAATAAAAAGACAAATAAAAACGCAGGGGTCTAGAAAAGTTACATATCAAATTTTGTACCAATGGCCTTCGTCGCGGTCCAAAAAATTGCTAAAATTTCCACCGATTTCACTCAAACAATTTTTTTGTGGATTAAAAAAAAAAAACATTTTATTAAAACAATTTAAAGTTAAAAATTATAGAAAAATAAATACTAAAAATATTTTTTTTGTAATTTTTGTTTTGCAAAAAACTTGCGTGTGTTGTGAGGATGTATACAAAAGTCATAAAAAAATGTTGCAGAAGTACATTATTTTTACTGTGTTAAAACATTTCAAATGTTTCTAGCAACATTTTATCGAATCTGTGTGATAAAGCAAACATGCATTATTTCCTGCGGAATTTTTCGAACAACAGCCTAAAACATTCAAATCAACTAAATCAAATTTTCCACATGAAGTAATCAATGTTGCTTGATAATTTTCACATGTTCAGAAAGAGTACCAAATGATGGTAAAAAAAGTATATTAATTGTTCTAAAAGTTATTTGTATACTTAAAGTTTTATGAAACTATATATTGAACCATGACGAAATAATACAGCTGTTCTCGATGGTGAATTCATCAATTTTCCTCACAAACTAAATGTCAAACAATATATTTTATACAATACAATTATACATATTTTTTATACATGGACATTTAGCGTTTACGGCGAAATTAAAAAATTCGTCATCACGAGCACCTTGTATAATTTCGCCATGTACGAGGGCTGCTCTATATATTTCTGGCCTAATAGTGAAAATGCGAATATTTAAAATCAAAAATGGTTTTATTGTTTTTCAAAGTATTCTCCAGCATGATTTATACACTTTTGCATGCGCTCAAACCAGTTGTCGATGCACTTTTTCCACTCCGATTGAGACACCTCTAAAACATGGTTTTTGAACACTTCAACAGCTTCTTCTGGCGACGAAAATCGTTGACCACGCATTTTTTCTTGACCACGCATAGATCCATGATTCGTCACATGTGACGATCTTATAAACGTCTTTTGAAGCACCGGAATCGTATTTTTGCACCATTTCTTTGCACCAATCGACACGAGCCTTTTTTTGAGCGAAATTGTGCGGGATCCAACGAGAACAATCCTTTTTTACGGCCAGGTGTTCATGCAGTATCGAATGTATGCTGGTGGAAGAAATGTCCAAGGATGTCTCTATCTCTCGGTATGTCGCATGTCGATCTTGCATTATGAGTATACGCACGGCATCAATGTTCTCTGGCACAACAGCCGTTTTTGGACGACCTTTACGGAATTCGTCTTAAATTCATTATACCAATTTTTCACAGTGCTATAGGATGGTGCTTCATCGCCATACAAATATTTAAGTTCATCAATGCAATCCTGTCGTGATAATCCACGTCGAAAGTTGTGAAAAATGATGGCACGCAAATGTTCACGAGTTAATTCCATTTTTTTCTATATTAATTTTTTCAAGTCTCTGTAAACAACACAAATAATGGTTGTACGTCAAAACGTTTTGAGTACGATTATGCTTAAAAATTACAAACTTTCCAATGGAAATGTCAGATTGCACTTGGCAGCACTCAGTGTTGCCAGGCCAGAAATATATATAGCAGCCCTCGTATTGAACTATTTTATATTATAACAAATGAAATACTCGTACATACATATATTAATTTTTAAGAAAGAAAGAAAATAATAATACTTTAAAAACAGAACAATGTAATGCAGCATTTTCTTTATCGCTACATCCGTCATTAGCATTCGTCGTATCTATTTATACCTTACGTTATACACATGATAAACATCATCTTATTTGTAAATGAAATCAATTAATAAGAATATGCTTACAGGAAGTTCACACGCGACCCAACGTACTTCTTCGTTGTTATCTCTGGAAATTGTAATATATTCAATATATTCGATAAATCTGGTGTTGCCATTTTTATGTGAATACTTACTAACTCATTCAATTCGGGTTTGCTTGCCAAAACATAAATTTCAAGTTTATTTCTTTCCAAATATTTTCGAAAAAAAATTATAACAATTTAATGAAAAATAAAGAAAATTCCAAAAAAAGGTTAAAAAAAGCCGCTACAACTTGGAAAACTAAAAAATAATAACAAAATAATAAAGAACAAAAACAAAAATTAATAAAAAGTATAAAAAGAAGTAAACAAAACAAATTCATAAAAACATGAATTAAGAATCAATATAAAAAATTATTTAAAAATAATTTTAAAAAAATCATAAATTAGATGGACTGATTAATTGCCGATTTCATTAGCATTGAATAATAAATAATGCTAACGATTTTTTTCAGAACTGTCATTATTTTTGATAATAGTAATGATTTTCAATGAAAAGGTTTCATTGATACTTATTTAAAAAACAAAATCACTACCACTGACTTATGATTAAATGGTTTAAAATCAATTTTATTAATGAATGTATTCCTTGTCTTTGTACACTAAATACACATCTTAAAGTATATCAGAGCATTATTTTAAAAAAGCATTTAGATCAGAAGAATTTGGTGAAGTATTTATGTTTTAACTTTCTCAGGACAAATGAGACACTATGGGAACCTAATTTTTGTTTTCCTGTAAGTTATAAGATTTACTAGTTGTGGTATTAGGTGACTTTAGAATTCAGACCTCAAGTTTACTTAAAAATGATAAACTATTAAAATTTTCAAATATAGATCTATCTACAAGAGTGTTCAGATTTATTTATTTTATGCACAGCATTTTTAAGTTTCTACGAACAAAAATTTGTGCTTCGCAATAATAATTATTTTTTATTCATTACTAAAAGTAATTATAATTGAAATAAAATCATTAGCATTAAATAGCTGTTATATTTTTTTATTGTCATTATGCTCAACTGTAGTAGAACATAATTTCTGCATCCTCGTAGAGAAGGCCAGCTTCCCCAAGAATCAACCGGTACATAGGTGAAATATACCTTGCCATGTAAACTGTCCCCAAACCACCTACTTGGAGAAGCACTCCCTTTGCACCTCCTAGAAATTTTACAGCCATCGAAATTAAACGCCATGTAGATTGACCTACATGATGGCCTGCCAAATTGGCCATTTGCTTTTAAGAATGGCTTTAAGCTAAGGCAAATACCAAAATCATTCAGAGAAGATATTCCAAAGGAAAGGTATAGGAAAGACTGGGTGAATGACTTGGCGATATACCAAAAAACGCACTCTCCTATGGTGAACTCCTTTATGCTTTAATACGCCCTGGTAAGAAGAATAGATTTTCTTTGGCTCTCTAGTGAATATCATTAATATGTCGACAGAATTCGAAATTATCGTGAAAGATGACGTCTAAGTACCTTAGCCTGTCTGAAGTCCCAATAAGTACTCGTCCAATAATCAAACGTGGTATGCGTGGTCTACAATTTTGGTACATAAATTTGCGTTGACCTTAAACATTACGGCTTCCCAACACCGCAAAATACATTGATTATTTATTACCGCAAAGCAGTACTGAAATTAAAAAAGGAGATAAAAAGTTCTAAAAATAAAAAATCCTTCATAACTGACATTTGTTATTTATTTTATTTTATTTAAATATATCTTTAAAATTTCCTTTGAATTCTGCTAGTCATTAATAAGTTTTATATTAAAGATTTTTGAATAAAAGCATCCGTATATTTTTACTAACGTCAATAATTTAACAATTTAATGTTCTAAGAACTCCTTTAATAGCATTGTTATACTTTGTTTGCTTCGTTTTTTATAACTTTAAATCTTTAATTGTCTGAGGTAACAATTGCAGCAATCATTAGCTGCTTCAATAGCAGAAGAATAAAATGGAGTAGTTTTTTTTTTATTTTATTATTTCTTTTTGATTTTGAAGCTATCATTAACCCTTGAAGTTGTCTATACATTCTATACTGATAATTCCTTTTTTTTAATTTCAACTACTACAACTTCTCTTCAGACTTGTTGTTTAGTTTTGTATCCAGAGTATAATCACAAACTGTTCATTTAAAGGTGAAACTAGAAATAATACGAGTAAAGCAAGACATTGAAATAAAAACTAAAAGGGAAGACTTCTTATTAACGAACATAAAAATTTATAATTTTAGTACCCAGAAGTTGAAAAAATATTCCTTCTTATACCTTGAATGTATATGTGAAATATGTCACATTTTTTTTTTAATTTTTATAGGCATTTGACAAATGATATTCAGGATCAGTTCTCCGCAAGTTGTGTGCAAATATCGTTATTTTTAATAGTATTTTAAATTCTACCGCCATTATGAAAAAAAACGAATACAATAAAAATAAAAACTCATTGCAGTCTTTCATTAAGTAAAGTTTTTTCAAACTTTATTTAGTTTCTTTTTCTTAAAAGTTAATTTTATTTCATTTTTGTTTTAAAATACGTTAAATAAATTGAGTTACAAATGGAAGGCAATAATAAATATAGCATTTTCGATATAAAAATAGAGAGATTAAAACAGTAATAAATACTTTTATACCATTAAATAATTAAGTTGACTAAATTAAGGACTTAACTTAAAGATTGTTCATGAAGAACTACGTTTACTAGACTAAAATTACATGCAAAAACATTTTTTTTGTACAGTTTTAAGATGTTTTTAATTGATGAAGTAAGCAAGAATGCTCGCTGTGCCTTGCGTGCTTATAATTTAATTTTTATTAATTATTTGAACTGTGAAATATTATAAATGAATAGAAATTATTTTGGCTTAAGTTCATTTATTTTTAATTTCTAAAAATCTTTTTTAGAAAGAAAATTTATTTTACAAATGTATGCGGACGTTTTTTAAAGCGAGCATTCATGCTTACTTCATCACAATCAAAATGATACTGGAACAGTATCTATAATATTGTGAGTAAACAAGTAGGAATGACTAAAAACAAAATTTGCATTCGTGTTCAATCGATGCTTGAAACAAAGCAAAAACAAATGTACAAGACGAAATACAGAGAGAACAGCAAAGAAATACGTTGGTTTGTGTGTACATTTCGACAAACCAAATTAATGTTGATATGAATATTCTCGTATTCTTATTTACAAAGTTAGTTGGTTAAATAAATGATGTTTATAAAATACACAACAAACGTAGATAGATGCGAAGAATACTGATGAAGGTCGTGGCGGTCCAGAAAGTGCAGTATTTCATTCTGCTAGCGTCTAATTTTTCTTGTTTTCTTTAAAAAAAAACGTCAGCATACATTTGTAAAATAAATAAAAAAGATTTTTAGAAATTAAAAATAAATGAACTTAAGCCAAAATAATTTCTATTCATTTATAATATTCACAGTTCAATTAATAATTTAAAAAAAATTAAAAAAAAATTTCTTCTATAAATGTATGCGGATGGTTTTGAAAGAAAACAAGATAAATTAGACATCAGCAGAAGGTAATGCTCCATTTTCTGGACCGCTACATGCTTCAGCACCATTTGTCTAACTTATGTTGTTTACATTGTAAACATCATCCATTTAACCAATTAAATTTGTAATTATGAATACGAAAAAAGGAACTTAAGCCAAAATCAATTTCAATTTGTTTATAATATCCACAGTGCAACTCCTAATTTCATAAAAAATTAAACTATTAATTTTATTTACAATTAACATAAAGATTAGAGTTAGTTACTAATTTTCTACTTGTTTTTTAATTTTCCATTCGTTGTATATTTTAAATTTAAAAATTAATATAACCATGAAATACGCCAAGAAAAAATAAATTAAAAAAAACCATTACTAAATCTAAATCTAAAGAAAATAAACTGTCAAGAGCGAAAATTTTATTTCAGTAAAATTGTTTCTTCACGAATGTAAATTAAATCTGTGGTATTGGCTTAGATAAAAAAATCCTCACATAAGATATTAAGTAATTCTTTTTTATAATTTTGAAATAAATTCTTTGATTAGGTAATTGCACTCTGGTTAAATTTTTGAAAGCTTGGATATATTTTCAAAATTAGCGAACAAGAAAAATTAAATATTCACTTTTTTGTACTTGAAAGTAATAATGTTTTGCTTTCTTTTCTTTAGCGTTATTAATAAAAATAATTTTATCACAATATTTTTTTTTTGCTTTTGTCTATTGTTACCACTACATATACAAAGCTCCAGAAGAACTAAAAGCACTAATGATATTGTTAACCTAGCAAATGGTAAATAACAAATCGTAATCATATTGTGTTTTGCTTTATAATATCAGCACCAAACGTGCTTGTTTTGTTGTTTTATTGTTTACCTATTTAAAGTTGCCGCGATGAACTGTATTGTAGCCAATAAGAAAGTTTGATTGCCTGATATTCAGAGAACAATTTTTACAAAAATAAATTACCTTGTTCCTAAATGGAAAACAATACAATATTTGCAGGCTATAGGTGACCCATTTTTACATACAACTACAACTAAATTGTGAGATTCATCGAAAGCCACTTTTAACCTCGTGCTACTAAATAAAAGATCATATAATTTAACTCAGTGACAAAATGGCACATTAATCACTTACATTGAGTAAAAACTATAGCTCTTCTGCAACGATTACGATGATCTCTTAACTCGCCTTTGGGACAGGCTTTGGCACGGTTTTGTGTGATCAACAGTTGAGAGGTAAGCACAGAGGGTTTACCATAAAATATTACTCTTTTGCTCTCAGCTGCAGTACTTAATGAACCCACTAATAAAATTGCCAATAAATAACTTTTAAACATTTTAAGAAAATTCATTTTAAAAATTTTTTTTATTCCGATATAGTGAATTTTTTCTTTATTATTTTTTGTTTTTAATTAGAACAATAATTTCTTTTGCAATAAAAATATACCCGTTACACCTTTAAGTACGTATTCTTTCGTTTATAAATAAATTTTAATTGAAAATCGTTCAATAGTTAAGTGTTTATACCCTGAAATATTTTCTGCCTTGTATTTTCATTCTCAGACTGTAGCTGCATATAATGAGATTTATGGGTTTTGATAAAAAAAAATTGTTATTTTGATTAGATAAGAAATACAATATTTTAACTATTACTAATGTTAAGTGTACTATTTTTAATGTGTTTTATATAAAAATGGAAGAGTCATACATTTTTGACTATTTGCCTTTTTTACTTTCTGTAACTTTGTGTTCTTCTTTATCAAGAAGTAAATCCCAATAGCTAAAAATTCTTTTGATAATATTTTTGCATTAACGTGCTAAAAATCGATTACTTTGCACAGCAGATCGAACTTTCGGTTGCTTGTCGTAGCCTGTTAATTTAACTGATTAGTTTTCATTATTGAAATATTGTAGCAGCTTGCTGGCGAGCATTTCCGGTTGGATAAATAAAATATTTTTTTTAAATAAATTTAAATAGTTTTGGGTACGGCGCACGGACTTTATCCTTAATTATAAAGGTTACGCTATTGTTGAGGCTATCGCTTCTACTATCCATCGTTAGATGTTCCTGTTACAAAACCTAATAGTTTGTTTAATAATATTTGCGAAGAAAAACCGACTTCAAAACAGATTTCATCTGCCTGCCTATAACAGATCAAGTGTATGGCCATATAAATTAGGTTACATTAACTATTGGGACACACTTATATCTCTACACTTTAAACTTTCAACGGTTCAAAAGCTTGGCAATATACATCAAATTGCAGCAACTATAGGGTCACTCTTTAATTTTCAAATTCAAATTATATACTTGCTGTTGTAGTAGATTTAGCAATCAGGTTCTGTGTAAATTTCAACCATCTGTCTGTAACGGTTCAACAGTTTGCCCATATACATCAGATTATATCATCTATTCAATTTATAATATAACATTTTTATACTTCTTAATATACCAAAAAAGAAGTGGACATTCTGTCTACAATTAAGGTGTTTCCATACAACGGTTCAAAAAATACGGCCATATAGAACAAATTACATTAATTTTGGGAACACCCTTTAATTCCTAAATTCAAATTATAAGCTTCTTGTTATAGCAGACTTAGCAAAACATGTCCCTTGTAAATTGCAGCTGTCTGTCTATAATGGTATAAAGTCCTGCCATATATACCACCATATTATATCAACTATTGGGACACCCGTTTATTTCCGAATCCAAATTTTATACTTGTTGTTATAGAGGAGGTAGTAATACAGGTTATTTGTATATTTTAATCGTCTGTCTACAACTGTTTAACAAGTATGGCCATATACCAAATTAAATGAACTATTGGTGCACCCTTTATTTTATAATTTTAAATATTATCAGCTGTTACTATAACGGCCATAGCAATCGACATTCTGTCCAATTTACAAGTGTTTGTCTATAACGGTTCAAAAGATAAGCCCATATAAGTAAACTTACATCAATTATTGAGGCACCCTTTAATTTTTAGATTTATTTTTGTATAATTTTTTGTTTTTGGGAGCCATAGTAATACACAGTCATTTTAAATTTTACAGAATCGGCTTTTACAGTTCATAATACGCGTAAAAAATATGTATGTTGTATGGGGTCACCATTTAATTTTTAATGGCGTTTTCTTTTCTGAAAATAAATGTTACCCAACAATCACATAAGATGTTTTGCATGTTGCCTTAACCCCGAAAATTTGCTACACATTTTATAGCACAATAGAACAAAAACTGTTATTGAATTTTTCTAACTTCCTTTACATGTCAGTAATGTTTAATTAGCCTTTCAAACATAAAGTAATATAACACTGGGTTTATCAACAAAAGCAAACATCACTTATCAAGAGTAAAAACTATTAAAAAAAAAAGTGTAGCATACTACCCTTACAAAAAATTGAGGGTAAAATATGTAACATATCTTACACTTTTTCGTGCAACATGTTTTCAAAAGAACATACTTTTAATTTACCCTATCGAACATTTTTTAGAAAAGAACACAAAGGTGTAAAAAGTGTTAAAGGTATGCAACATTTTTGTCAGAAAAGAAAACGCCATAAGATTATGAACTGGTTTTAAAACCGGACCAATCTGTAAGAGTAATTTTTCATATTATGAAAAATTTTCAAAATCAGATCAGAAATGACTGAGTTCTGGAAGACTAAATATAGAAAAAAGCAACATTCAGCCGAATTGTATAACCTCCTCCTTTTTTGAAGTCGGTTAAAAATCAACCTAATCATAAGTTTATATCAAACTGTAGGAAATTTTTAAACATTTTCATTATTAAAATTTATTGCAGCCAAATGGCAGAGCAGATTTAAATAACTTTTTGGATTACAATTTTAGAATACCTCTCTTAGGGTCCTCAATAGTTTTAATTAGTAGCTCCTACGACTAAACTTTTTTATCATGCATGCTCAAGGTCTGTCATGCATGACGATTCAAAGCACTATCAGTGAAATCTTAAGAACTCACCTACCCAGCAAAAAATTAGACATTACCTTTAAAAGTACTTGCCATATAGTGACTTACTTTTGTGATTGCCATATTTTGTTACTCGCTTACAAAACACTTTACACTAGTTTCCAAAAAAGGAAGTATTAATGGAACTAGTTCTTTATGTTAAACAAAACTACCGTACAAATGGTAGTCATAATTTCCTACAATAATTAATGTAATCGATTCTCAGTAATTGATTATAAAAGTCTCATACCTTGTTAAAATCATTAAGTTGGCATTCTAATTGAGAAGTACTTCTGCTAAAAATGCTTAATTCCACACTCGATTACCTTTTCAAACATTTTGTTCTGGGTAGCAATTCAAAAAAGAAACTTTCTTTTTACGAGGACTTTACTAAATATTTTTTCCGAGTTCCTCGCCAGATATCACTATGAGAATTTTAAGTTTATTTTATAAAAATTTATTTATTTATAAATTTTCTTTTCACTTGATTAGTTTTAAAAATAAAAATATTTTATTTTTTTAATTTTTTAATATATCGCCACACCGTTGGGTGACATTCAAAAAATAAAAAAACAATATTTTTACTTTGAAAACTGACCTATTGCTTAATAAAGTAGAAAAGTTTAATAAGTTTATAAAAATGCCACATATTTTTATTATAAATTTTTCATAATACATAGCACTGTCCAACTGCTTGCATTAGTGCGTATACAAATATTTTTTTTAACTAACGTACATACACATATGATTTTAACTTTGAGCTTTAATTTTTCATTGACATTCCTAGTAATTATTTTTTATTTGAAAGGAACAAAAACAAAAACACACACATGGCATACAGTCACTTTCCTGACGCCAGCTATTTATGACTATGATTCTATGGAATTTCATTAGCAACTAACTTGCTGTTGACACCACAATTTTTTAACTGTAAACTTATCAGTGACGTAACTTAGTAATCTATTAATGTTTTCCGAAAAAAAAATTATATTTTTATAATCATATATTTATTTGAAATAACAATTGACTTTAAAACTTAAGAAATGACAGTTTAGCCAGATATTTTTAATATGTTTTTAAATGAATATTAATGAAGATTGTTCTACACTTTTAATGCCATATTTGATTTCTTATATTTAAGATATAGAAATATGTCGTTTTTTGAAACTATTTGTAGAATTATTTTCATTATCATAACGAGTGAATAATTTTAATTCGGCTTAAGTTCACGTGTATATAAATTTCTTAATTTATTTAAAAATAAAAATTATACTCGAAATTTTTGTATGGGCTTTAAAAAAATTACAATAGTATAATAAAATGCAAAATTTCGGGATCTCTACATCCGCCATCATATTTCTTCTTATTTAACTACCGTAGCACTCAGGGAAATTTTGCCAATCTCGCCGGACATAAGGCCAAAAATTAATTTTGAAAAATGTAAAAAATTTAAGTACGCAGCTGGATAGATAACAAATTTCTTTTGTCTTTTTAGGATACTGTTAAAGTCAAAAGGCATACGCCTTTTATTGACTTTTTTCGATTTTGAGAGGTTAGCAATATATTTTCTTGTGGCTAAACGAATAAGGGTACTGTACTGATTTTTTTTCCTAGTAAAGGCTATATTAGCCGTTACCTTTATTATTTTTTTAGAAAATGTTTGTTTTACATTTTTATGATAAAAAAAAAGTACCGTTCGAAATTAAAAAGAAGATTTTTTTTTTTGCAAAAAAAAAAATAGGTTCTTGAGAGTGATCTGCATCGCGTTCGTAAAAATGCTATGTATCAATGTAAAATTTACGATCTCTACTTTTATACTGAAGAAAAAAAGCTGCACATTTTTGCGCCTAACCCACTATTTTAGAGGAATCCGATTCAGAAGAGGTGTTTTAAGAACAATACGAAAAAGCACGATGGCACTCATTATCATCTTAGTTCAAAGGAGGAGTTCTTTTAAATAAATTAATTGTTACAATCATAAATAAGTTATTACTATGAATAAATTAATTCTATTCAGATAAATAAAATACTGTAAAGTAACAAATTACAAAAATATCATTTTAATTATATTCCTGAGAGGCGGCGATTAGTATGCCATTGGAAAGATTAATAATGAATATTCTTAGGAAATTGGAGAAAAAGCTTTTTAAAAATTTTTGTTTTTCAAAGGAACGTTTTTGGGCTGGCATTGGAGGGATTCCCATATAAATTAATTTCTATGATTTTAATGGGGTTTGTAATCCATTTTATTTAATAATTACATTCTTTTTTTAAATAATATTTTATTTCGCTGCCCATAAAAAGGGACGGGGCGAAAATGGAATTATAGAATCTCTTGAGTCCATATTTAAGTTTATAAATATTCCTAGATATTAAAAGCTGTAATTGCTGAACAAAATTACTTAAAAATTAACAAAAAAAACTTTAATTTATCAGATGTAGAGTTAGTTCTTCAAAGGGGAACATTTTTCTCCTTGGTCAAATTTTTCTTGTTTTCTAGCTTTAATAGCTCACGACCATAACAGATTTTTCTGCCAAGTTTCAATTATCTATGTGCACTCAGTAAATTTTTAGAGCCACTAGAAACTAAAAAAGTAATGTCCGGCTAGATTGGCAAAATATTCCTAAGTACATAATCTATTTGAATGAATATTCTGCGTATTCTCATAAATGTTGAATAAAAATTATTCATTTGTTGTAATGGAAAACAGGGCATTATAACAACACTTCAACGAATTTATGGAATACGAATGCTTAATATTGCAACTTCAAAGTTACAAGTTGAGTTTCACCATTTAATTAAAACCATTTCAATCAGAATGCGTAACATGCCTTATAATTACAATTACAATTCCTCAGAAAAATATTATACAAAAAGCAATTAAGTTTTCAATAAATGCATCTTAAGTAGTAGTAAAAATCATAACTGTTATTGTAATAAACATCCTGATCGCCTTGGCCTGAATAGCTAAATATTTTATATTGTCTATGTTGGCCGTTTCAATACGCGAGTGCTTCATGAATGATAAGTTTACGATTGGGTCAGCTAAATTGAATTTTTGATTTATTATCAGATTTTCTTGATCATCTTCTTTTCATTTTGGGAGCATCTGCATCTGACCAGGGTCTTGTGAAGCTAACGGTGCTTTGGTTGATAAATGAGCGTTACCGTACTTCCGGCGGTAGCTAATGAGTCGATTTTAACAATATGTAAGAAGCAATTTTTCTTTCGCCCTCTTCAACACTTGTTGGCAACAATGTTTTATAGAACCTGTGAGTATA
The DNA here is from genome assembly GCA_916610165.2 of Gymnosoma rotundatum. NCBI lineage: Eukaryota > Metazoa > Arthropoda > Insecta > Diptera > Tachinidae > Gymnosoma > Gymnosoma rotundatum. Next base: position 80,779,169 of record OU744340.1, read on the forward strand.
AAATCTGTAGTAGATTTTACACTTGTAAGTCTCATGAGTTTTTTGTGTGGGAATATGAACGATTAATTCTTACAATGATACCGCTTATAAACTACGTCATTATATTATACTTCCACTTAAATATATGTCAAATAAAATTAAAATAACTAAAATTTTTTAAAATAATTTTTTGCTAGATGATATACATATTAGAAATAAAAATTTTTAAAGAAAATTCTGTATAAAGCTAAATTATCTTTTTATATTAATTGTGAAGTAGTACGAAACCCTACGGCCATTAAGGGACATGGATTTTTAGAAAAGGAAGATCAATGAATAATTTTTCTAAACACAATCTGAAACCAAGAAAACAATTTTTTTGTTTCTTTGTGTCTTGTGTGGGTAAAAATATGACAAGGATTTTAAAATGTGTGCAGGTGACCAAAAATATTTTTTCGTACAAGAAACTAATGAAAAAATTTTTAGGGCCTTAACCCTTTCGGGACTACTGGGATAATACGTCCCAGCAATTTTCAAACTGTCTTTTTTTCTTTATTTTCAATGGAATCGCCAGGGAGGTAGAACTCCCAAACGTCCAAAAACGGATAGCCTCAATATTAGAGACCACTTGCTAGTAGAGCAAGAGAAGCGTTGTCGCTGTGTCCGCTGTTCTTCACTTGGCATAGAAAAGCGAACAAAGATGATATGCTCAGGTTGTAACAACGCCTTATGTTACAAGTGTTTTGGGCCATTCCACAAATAAATACCTAATTTCATGTCTAAAATGTTAAAAATAAATGTAAACTTTTATCTAAATCTAATAATATTTATATTTTAGTTATCTTTTTAATTTCGAATCGCTTTTTGAGAACACTGATTGGGATTTTATGTCCCATGAAAATATTTGTTGGGATTATATGTCCCAGGATAAAAGGACAAATTTAAAATGTTTAAGTATGGAGAACATAATACTTTTATCATACCTTTTAAAATATGAAAAAAATTTTACCATACATAATTTGGTTTTCAAAATAAAACTCCGCCCCGAAAGGGTTAAGAGGAAGATTACCAAGTAAGGAAAATATTACCGAAATTGGTTCATTTGTTTGGCTATAATTAAGTTTGGTTACAGAAATACCAACTTCCTATTGTGCAACTTTTAAAACGTGTTTATTTTTGTTTATTCCAACGTTTAGATAAATGTTTATTGTTTATTTGAAAAGCTTTTAAACGGATTTGTAAATTTTCTATAAATAAACTTCTGTGAAAATTAAGAAATAAACAATTTTTTTTGGTCAGCCTAAAAGTATGCAGATAATTATTACTAAAATATTATCAACAAAATATTAAAAAAAAATTTCTTCATCCTTTTTTAAGAAACTGTTTTTCACAAAAACTATTTTGATTTTTTTTATGTACGTAAAAAATAATCTGCTATAAAAAGTTAGATAATAGTTACAATGTACATAACCTGTACATGGATACTTGGAATGCTGATATCGAAGGTGGGGAATTAGAAAATGTTGCATTTCATATCAACATGTATTTATTTTGCTTTCAATAAAGACTTACGTTTTCAAGAAAATTTAGAAAAAACTTGATTTCGACTTGTAAGAAGATGACAAAAAATATTCTTTATTATAACCTTCAATACAAAAAGTGGAAAATGGGTATATCTAAGTTTGTTATTCCATTTGTAATTTCTACAATCTCCATTTCCGAACCCATAATCTATATATATTCTAACTTCTTATGCATTGTGAAGTCGATTGAGCGATGTCCGTCTGTCCGTCCGTGTAAGTGTGTAAATCAAATTTGCAGAGGCACTAGATCAGCTAGAGAAAAATTATATATGTCGATCGATCAGACATAGTGTCGAAAGAGGTGCTACTGGATATCAGAGTGATCGGTACATGTCTTCGAGGAAGCTGGCAAAACACCACGCCTATCTCTAACTTTTTCATGTCATTTGGAATAATGAAGTAGCTTCAATAAAAAAAACAAATATGTGGGGCAATAGAGAATTTAAAAGAAAAACAAAATAAAAAACAAACATCAAGTAAGAAAATGGCGCACGCCCATATTTTTCTAGTTACGGGGCTCTGAAAGTTTTATATTCTTTTAAATTATCAATATAATTATCATTTTAAAGCTTTTGAAAAAATCGTTAAGGAAATCCTAAAATTTAAAAAAAAATGCTAAACCCATTAAGAGTCGATGGCATTTGTATGTAAAAAAGGAATCTTGGGACAAATACCTTGTGCTTGTTCAATGTCAATTTCTTTTGGTGATATGCCAACTTCTCTAGTTTTGGTTACGTGTCTGTCTGTACGATCCCAGTAATGCCGTAAATTGCCACCGAATTGATAAAAGCCGTGTCAGACAAGATATTTTTTTGGCCAAATTCATTAAAGTGCCCAATTAGAGCTGCTGTGAAGCTCAAACTAAGAAGATACAACAAAATGAATGGCTATTTGACATTAGTTGCGGAGTTAATTTGACCTGATAAAGTTCCCGTCCGACCGTTTGGACCGAATACAATACTCACTGGTAATCAATATTTCGGACAGAAAATATCTCATAATAATTTTATAAAAAAAAAAAATTGTTTTTGGACGAACATATTTATGACAAAATTTCCGTACATTTCAAATCTATTTTACTATTTTATGGATACGGCAGATAATATTTAAAAACAAAAACAAAAAAACAAAAAACTCCTCTGCCGTAATTTCATAAACCTTACCATTTTATTAAGTTTCTTAAATTATGACAAATAAATTAACTTAGAAGCTAATAATACTGGACGAAGTTGTTTTCCTGAAAGTTGCCTTCAACAGCCTTAAAAGATTTCAGCAAATGGATGAAAGAAGGTTGTAGTGATTTGTTTAGCACTTTTGATCTAAAAAAAATTAAAAAAATTAATATTTCAACTAAACATTTTACAATTTATAAAAAAAAACAATAAACGAGTTAATAATTAATTCTGATAAGATATGATGAGTTTTGGTTCAATAAAAAATCAATAACAAAATTATAATTAGTGAATATTGTGTTAGAAACATAACACGTTAAGCAAAATACCTAAATGCCTTATAATATTTTAAAATATATGAAAATTTTCTTTAATATTATCTTTAGAATGACCTTGATTATAATGCTATCTTGTGCATGAATATGTCCGTGAAATTATAATATCTAAAATTGAATATACATCGAAATAGCACGTGCCTGAGCATAGAGAAGTACTTAAAAAGGCAATTTATTTAATGTAAAAATTCAGTAGAAATTTTAGGGAGTATATGACAGAGATGTATGCAGCAATCCATCAAATTTATAATACTCTGCGAATTTTTGAATTATTCTATTCTCTTTAAAAATCAATACTCCTTTTGAAAATATTTTTATAACGATACTTTACTTAATATATATTGTTAACGGATGTAAAATTTGTATTCATAAGAATATTTATTACACATCGAAGTATGTTCCTTCCTTGAACCAGAATTATTAATGTTAGAGGAAATTAATATCCACTAACTTTAAATTAAAAGAAGTCCCTCAGAAAGTTATCGAATGCCTCTAGAGTCTGGTGGGCTGCCCCAGATTTTTGTAGGATTTTTGAAATATAACCTGATTTTCCTCCATAATAATTTCCTATTTAGCGAACTTTCGATTTTGGTGACAAAAAATAATTACACTTAACTCGATATAAACGATAAAAATATACAAAAATGTGTATGTGAAATAATAACGAGTACCACAACAGCTATTTTTTAGATTTAAAATAAAGCGAGTAAGAGTGCTATTATATTCGGCGATACAAATCTATGTAAAATTTATATATTAAATTTACATTGTAAATCTAGATTAGTAAAGTAACTCCAATCAAAGAACCAAATATTGGTCTGACAGCGAATTAACAAATAAGAAAAAAATTAATTACTGCATATATATTATTTTACATAAAAATAACATCGGCTCTTAATGGTTTAAAATTTTTTTTTTTTTAATTTAATATTTAATTAAAGATCTCTTCAAAAGCTTATAAATGATACCCATATTGAAATCTTAAAAAATATGGTGCGCAATCGTACGTTTCCATGAAATTTTTAGAGGTCCATAACTCATTTTTTTTTCTTATCTTTCCATCGCCCCATATATTTGTTTTTTGATTAGAGTTACTTCTTTGTTCCAAATGGTATGGAAAAATTTAAGGCAGGCGTGGTGTTTTGCCCACAGCCTTGAAGAACTTGGATAATAATAATATTTAAGTCAGTTGATTTGTTTGTTTACATTTTTGGATTTCATTAAAAATAGCAATTTTGCGAAAATTTAAAAAATTTACTTTCTTTCCGGCTCTTACTCCAGTGATGAAAAAAGTAAGAAAACATTTATGGTGCAAAGAAGTTTCTTAAACAGACATGAAGATCTTTCAGTTAACAGATGAAAAGTGAGTGATAAATTCAAAGTTATCCATTTCAAACAAATGCCCGCAGTAGCTTTATTTTTTATTTTGATTGCAACCACATTTTTACTTTAAATTTTAAGTCGCGTATTTGTAAAGTATTATATAACATATCTTTTGCCATACATTACTTGTTCTACTTAGTGGGCCAAGGGCATTTAGAGCTGTCGCAAAACTTTCCCACTGAAAACAACTGGCAAGTGATGGATTTTTTTTAACACTTTAACTAGTTTTTCAAATTGGTTGGTGTTGGTTATCTTCAGTTTGCCCATTTTCAATTTAATTTCTACTATTTTTAAATATAATTATTTTTTTGTATACGACACTTTCATCACAGATGAGAATATTAACTGCAATTCGAGGCAATATCAAAGTCACATTTGCTTACAAAATACCAAATTCATATTGCCAGTCATCGATAAATGACAATATTAATAACGAGAATAACAAAAAAAAAATTGATTATAATTGATGTCTTAATGCATTATGAAGGGGTTCCTGGAATTTTTACTGACAAATTATGAATTATGAATATTCTAACAGAATTTCTTTCCCACGAAAAAACTTTTCTCGAAAAAGATTCCTCCAATTATGAAATCCGTTGGAATAATATTATAAAAAAGTGGCATTATCGTAATTTGAAGGAAGTTTTTTTTTGTTTATTTTCATATAATTGTTACTTTTTTCCCCCGAATTTTTTTCACTTTCTGCAGTCAATCAAAAGGGGAAAAAATTTATAATTGGAGAAAAGGGAAAAGTGAAAGAACTCGCACGGAACTTTCGTTTATAACTGGACTGTATAATTTTTTATGTTAAAATCATTGAATTTAATGTGGAAAGTATGAATGGCGGAAACTGAGAAAAAAAAATGGTATTAAAAGTAAATTTTTAGACTGGTTACTTTAAAATCAGTGTCTTATTTAAATGTATTTTCTTTTTTTATGTTAAGAACAATCCGAATTTTAAAAGCAACTTACATGAGCTGATTGGGAAAATTTTGGCAAAAGGTTTTAATGAACTAAATCTGTCATTAGATTTTTGTTTAACTATCGAAACAATAATTTAAATGTTTAAATTCCTTCGGTTTTACTGCTTGTCTTTATGCACTCACAAAAAAAACATAATTTAAATTAAACAGAAACAATAATTATAAATTTAAATGTATTTTATGCAAAATAACTACTTATATTTACCTGTATTAAACTTTATTATACGTCGGCAGCGTCCACGATGATCTCTCATTTGACATTTTGGACATGGCTCAGTTTTACGCGATGTTGAAAATAATTGTCCCCTATGAACAGATGGTTTTGAGTAAAATATAACACGAACTGCAACAGCTTCCGGTGGTGCACAAAGAACAATTAAAAGCATTAAAATTAATGCACAAGTAAGAAATTGATTAACTCTAAACGAAAACATTGTATATGTACGCGTATGTGTGTTTGTGTGATTATGTGATTGGCTTAATATCCTTCCTTAATAGTACTTTGTAGTAAATTCTTGTTATGCACATGTAAAATCGCTTAATTTTGCATTAACAAATTTCGTGCTGTTTAAACTATTTCGTAATAAATGTGAAGGATAATTAACGCGGTTGCTTTAGTGAATATAAAAAATTAACTGTGAATTGTTCAAATGTTGGTATTTAACTGATTATAAATGAATTTTGAATTCTATATATAGAAAATTGTGTTTTTATGTTAAGGGTGGCCATGCTTTTTAAACTGATAATTAACTTAATTGGTTTTTTAATAAATAACGATTAGATATTGACAATGAGATAAAATTTTCTAGGAAATCTAAAATAATAATACACGTGTGAGTATTTTACATGGAATAAAACTTTGTGAAAAACATCAAATACGTGCATTTTCTTTTGAATATAAAATTTATTTTATTATATCGAATAATAATAATAAACATTTTTCCCAGTACAAGTCGTTTCTGATACTTCACAGACCTTATTTTTTTATTTATTCATTTTTTTCTTGTGATTATCTGAAAAAATTTTCGTCATCTGAATTTAAACAGAAAAATTTTTTTAGAAACTATAAATACTCTAAAACAAAATTAATTGATTTATTAGGAACTTTTTTATTATTTGTTGTTTGTTAAAAAAATTAAAGGAATCAAGCATGAAAACATGGTTTTGATGTAATAATATTTTTAAATAACGGATCGTAAAAATACTAATTTAAATACTATTTCCAAAATTTTCAATACAAGTGAAAATGCTTTATAGAACTATTTCCGATTTCATACATTAGTTCTCTCGACGTTTCGTTTGTTATGGCCCTTCTGAAAACTGTAGTTAATTAATGCATTTATGAAGCGATAAATTTTTTTATTTAAAATTTGTTTTTAACCTTCCTTTTCTCAAGCAAAGTTGCAATCACACTTCTTTCTCTTAAAAAAAAACATTAGCCCAAATCACAATCTTGTGCAAATAGTCTTGCATCATAGCATTTGCAAAATTGTGTAGCATATTTTACTCATTACTATATGTTTTGTTGGTGCAGCCTAAAAATAAGCTACAAATGCTATGATGCAAGACCATATGCACAAGATTGTGAATTGGGCTATTATTCAATTTATTACCTTCGCTTTATATTGTTTTGCTACTACAACACTACTGTTGCTGTGTAAACAGCCGAACGCATGTGCGTTCGAGTTAAAACACTTAGATTCAAGTAATATGGTAAGATCTGGCATCTTGGTATATTGGATTCTCTTTTATAATTGTATGTATGTACGTGTAGATATGATCCATTCAAAAGAATATTATGTTATTGCTTCATTTACTTAGAGTTATTAAATCTACTGTCATAACTATATACAATATACAAATCATTTTAAGTTATATTATTTTTGGAAACTTTAAACACAACTTTTAGCGATTTTATTATCAAAAATTTACTAAATTTTAATTTCTGCTTGATATTTTATTTATTTTTAACAAATTATTTTTTCCACTTCATCATAATAATAATTATATCTAAGATAAGAGTCAAATAAAAATACTTTAACTTTTAGTCATAGTTTATGACAACAAAATATTTGTATAAAAATAATTATAGCAACTTAAGAGACACACGTTTTCTAAATTTTGGAAGCAATTTAAAAAGTTAAACTCAAAGGTTATTTATATTAAGAAGTCATTATTAAAAGTACATTTAGAAAGCTTTCTACTAAAATCACATCTAATTTATTTCTAACTAAAACGGTCACTCTAAAATGAACAATGATTTAGCGAAATTGTGAAATAAAAATATAAAGCCATTAACCAAGGTTTACCAAGCAATTTTCATCTTTGAATGTGCCTTTTTTTAATTAAATCACTCTGTAGTCTAAAATATTATCAATAAGCGAGGCGATAAGCCATTAAGATGACAAAAAGCAGAATATTACAACACATTGGTTATCTTACAACCTGATCAAACCTCTGTCTGTGATGAGATTAATGCAATGCTAAACAAATTAACTCTTTTATGCGAGAAATAATATAATATTTAAAATATCACATCAGACAAATAATAATCTAATTCATGTAGTTCCATAATTAGTAATTATTTCGCAAGTACTAACTGCTCAAGAGAACACTGGTATGACGCTACAATTGCAATTAAATTTTTAGATAAAAATGATAATTGAAACAGAATTTCAAAACAAAACTAGTCCTTGAGTGTATTACAATTTTTTCTAACTTGAAATTTAATAATTTTTGATTAGAGTAATTTTGAGCAAAAATCATTTTGCTATTGTTTGTTATTGGTTTCATTAGTTTATTTGTCATTTAACCTTTTTCACATTTTTTGTCGGCCAAGTTTGCTTCTATATCCCAGCACTGGCTGGCATTATTTTTCAGTTATTCATGTATGTCTATAAACTATGAACCTTAAAAGAAAATTTGTCTGTTGGTCAAGCTCAAGAAAACTGAACAAATAGTCAGGTTAAAATTCAGATTAATAGTCCGGCAACACTAGTATTCCAACAAAATACACACCTTGCATACATAAACGGAATTCGTGCAGAAGAATCCAAGATAGGATTTTTTATCTCCTCATGAAATCTCGTCGTTGCGTAATGGTCAAACCTGTAACCAAATTTTTAAATCTATTTGTTTATAACTTTAAGCAAATTAAAGTCAAATTTCAAGTTCATTAAAAATCCGATAGTTGTTTGTTGTTGCCAGCTGTATAGCACGCGCTTTAAATTATTCAAGCGTTTATGAAAATTAAGAAGATTTTTTATTATATAAGAAACTTAATAATTAAATGATAACATGCAATTAAACTTAGTAACGTTGCAGTTCGTTCGTTTTTGCGCGTAAAATTATTAATACAACAAATCATGACAATATTCACACACTTGAATTTGTACATCGTTATCAGTTAAACTGATTGCAATAATATTGTGGAATTCTAATTTATTTGTTATTTTGCTTTTAAAGTCTACTTAAAAGTGTAATAAATATGAGTAATTTGTCTACGACATGTTTGATTTCATGTACAAATTGATATTTTTGCTGATATCATAAACAAATTTGCTTAGCTACTCGTGATAGACTTATTATTAGGTATTAATGGCCTCGACAATCTAGGATGAAAAACTATATTTTCCTTGCATAAATGTTTGTCTGAATTAATGAACTTAAGAGCTATTTTTTACTAAATTTGTTTAACATTAAAAAAATTAGAGAATTTTTATATTAAAGCTACTTTACTGACGATCATTTATATATAATTATTAACAGCAGTACCGAAGACTACGTCTTTGTGTCATTTCTAATTTTCTTAAAATTCAAATTTAGAAAAATGCGTTTTTAAATATTTATTCTAGAGCTCTGTAGACAGCGTTAAAATTTTTTATTTATACCCATTATACCCATGAATTTATGAAAAAGGTTCTAAGGATCCCGTGCAAAATTTTGTTCAAATCCATCCAGCAGTTTTTACGTGATGCGAAAACAGACTGACAGACAGACAGACACAAATTCCAAAAATAGGTGTTTTGTATTTCATATCGATTACTATCTACACCATACAAATTTTGAAAAATTATATCATGCACAGAAATGATCCCAGTACAGTTTTATTATACATACGTATAAATGTAGATAAATAGAAAATGTGCAAGTTACTTACTAAGGAAGAGACGGAAAATTTTTTTTCTTGTTTTTTGTTTTGTTACTGTTTTATTGAATAAAAAAAATCTTTGTTTAAATTATAGTATTCAATAGTCGGAAGCTTTTCTTAAGATCTGTGCTTATAAAATTCCAGTTATAAGATTATTCTTTAATAATGCTTATTTATCATGCTGTATAATTAAATTGATTAAATACAGCTGGCATCACGATTATCGAATTGGGTGCTTCATAGACGATGTTACCTTGTGAACGAGTGTAATAAATGAACACGTGTCAATAAATTGCTAAAAATGGCAACATGTCACAGTGTCCAAGGACTTTAGTAGCTTTTTAAACGCCATCTTTGATAAGCAAAAAAAAAAATGTTTGCAGTCAATACGAACTTTGAATTATTGTTTTTCGTGTGGACCAAAAATGTTGGATTCAAATATTAAATTTTAATTGATTTTAGTTACATAAAATATTTCTACAAAATTTAGTCAAAATCTAGTTCAAGTTCTTTTATTTATTTTTTTATTTCACATGAACTGACTCTGTTATATATGATGTAGAGTTACAGCCCGATTCTGTGCACTTGATAAGTTCACGACATTGACTATTTATCAACTTTTGAATATTTATCAAGATTTGGTATTCTACTACAAAAAAAAAGCTTTTTAATTGATAATTTGTCAAAGTCTCATTTAGAATTGACAACTCTATTTTAATGTGTGTATGTATTTAAATTCGGTAAATAGTGCACGCTTCATGTAAATATCCAGATAGTGGATTCTTTTTTAAAATACATGGAAGAAGAAATAATTGTGTTAATGCTGATTTGTGAAGACGAAGAAAATGCGGAAAAAGAAGGCGTAGGTGTGACTTACAAAGATTACGTGATTCAAGCAATCCTTTCCAGTTGTTGGAGGCAGAATTTACAAAAAATGTTCGCCTGAGACGTGTTCTTGCTCGGCAATTAATTGCAGATTTGCAGCAGATCATATTTCGGTTTCCTTAACGGGTTAATGCATTATACAAATTTATATGTTTATTAATATACTTTACAGCCAATTAATTTATATAAATTATTACTTAGCTAGTGTCTCCATGTTTTTGTTTTTGCCAATAATTTGATGACAATAATCAAAATCAGCTTTCAATAGAAATTCACCTTTCACTTTTCATTTATCAATGTTGGCACAGAATACCAACCGAACTTTTGGTTGATAAAAATCTTGACAAAATTTCTTGATAAAAAATTTATCAAGAATTCACAGAATCGGGCTGTTAATGTGTATTCATTTTCTGGTTCGTATTATCTATTTTGCGATTTTATTGCTTCGCACCTTAAAATCTCGAAAGCTTCAGCTCGACAACTGCTCTACTATCGGCGTGTGAAATTTAGTTTAAATACGTTTAGTTGATTAGAAATTTCTGATTGCCTTACAGAATAGTTATGGTTAAATTCTTAAAAGTTATACTATACTTTCGCAATCAAGATTTTAGAATTCCGTGCAGCCATAGTAACCTTCTTAGTTACATGTTGTAATGCTAACGTTAATTCTGAATATGTACTTTTACGTTTTTCCCTTTTAGAACAAACGTACGGATTCCTTTGATTGCAAATACCACTGTGGCTCATTATTCTGTATTCAAACTTTATGGCTTTCTCTGGCTATAATTCTTGATCCTGCGGTCCTGTGAACCCTTGGTCTCGTATTTACTAAACATGCGTTATTACTACAAACGCAGCCAACCACGGTACAGTACTCCGGCGAGACATGAACTACTCGATGCCTTGTTTAGTAACCTTAAACATCCACAGACATCTCCACTACTCCTCTTTATCCAAGCCAGTCATCCCCTTTAATCCAATAGCCACAACACACGTCTGCCATACACTGTTGTTATGTTATTACACTTCCCCGCGCTAACCGCTACCGTTCTTACTTTTTATTATAGCCTTTATATAGTTAACAATAACAGGGGTTGCCAGATCTTACTTTCGTAACAGTATTTATACCATTAAATAGAAACAACCCCAGGGGTTGAACCCTGGCCAAACAGATTACCACCTTGACTACAACAGCCTCTTTACTAAATAAGAAAAAAATAACTGTATTAAAATTATTTTGAAATGATATGAAATATGTTAAAATTAATTTGTAGTAAGACAAACAAGTTTTCATAAAGATTACTACAATCTGCCCTTTTGCGAGGGAGGAGGGATTTTCGTTGGTTTTTTGCGTGAAATAGCTTATTAGGTTATAAACACTTTTTTTTATAAAACTTGTATAACACAAACCAAGTGTATCTTGTGTGCTTCGCGCACTGTCCTCATACAGCCATTCTTTCGTTTGATTATTCATATTGGCAAAAACTAAAACAAAATTTTAAGATTCTACCTATTACACTTATCCAATAAAGGCTTTTTTACTGGGATATCGACATCAATAAAACGGTTACCAATGCAGAATTTTACAATTAAACGTCTTATAGACCCTAGTAAAACAGTGGGAAGTACTACGCATATTTGCGATTCCAAAAATTTTACTATCCAGATAGCAAATAACAAACTCTGAAAATTTTGCAAGATCGGTCTATTGGTGTAGGCAGCTGTTCCGATAAACAAACACATTTTATGATTTATACAGAAATATTGACTTTTTATGTAAACTCGCATTTGAAATCTCTTTAGCATTGTAGCTTGTAGCACAACAAAGATACCAAAAGTACAATTCACTAACTCTAAATAATACAACATAAGTTGTATTTGTCGATATTTTCTGTTGTTTGCAATAACGAATAAGTGATTCACTAACTTCAGTTTAACGATAATAGACGCTTAAACTTGTTAACGATAATAGACACTTCAACTTGTTAACGATAATAGACACTTCAACTTGTGTCTATTATCGTTGAGTGGCATCTCCGTCAACATTTGAAGGAAAAAGACAAAATAGAAGAGTAAAAACATGTTAATTCAAACGAGGCATATGTATGTGTTTATTTCTTACAGCCGCACCTAACTTAGCGTTTAACGCGCAATCTATCTGTCAAAAACTCTCATTTACACACAAAATGTGTAAAGCAAACCATTATAGCGAGACGTCAAAGCTTGGCAATTGGTAAATGAAAAATGCATTAGGAAGTAAAATTGGCTTCTTTATTGTTTGTTTTGTTTTGTTATTGTTGAAAAGTAATGACAATTTAGTTATTTTCAAGACAATCTAACAGTTTATTCTCTTCATCATTCTTATACAACGGGTTTTATAAAAAGACACAAAGTTGACGCTATTATTTAGGTATGACATTCCAGGGCAAAAGCTATGCATAAGATTATCTTGAATCTTACGCGCTAATTTCGGTTTGTCTGTTAAATGTCAATTTACACCAGAGAACTGCAAGAGTGTCGGTTTTTAATACTCTAAGTATACTCATCTTAAATGCGGTTGCGGTGTGATAGCCACCGCATTTCTTAAGTGCGAGTATTTACTATACCCATTCCATTTGAGTATAAGTGTCTACCATACTCAAGTAAAATGTTTGCGATGCTGGCTTTACTTTATTCGTACTCATACTCACAACAAACACCAAGAGAGAGATTTTAACGTGCGTAAGGAGAGGAAAACAGAGTTATCAGATCAGAATTATTAAATCAAACACAATATCAAAAGTCGCCAATGTCTAAATTAGCTAACATTCATACTTCGTTGAACTTATGAAAGTTTATTTAATATGTAACAGAAAATAAATTAAATAGAACCCGTAAAATTCGTCATATTTTCATTTATTAAAAACACAACAAAAGTTTACTAATAGCTCAAGAATAGTTCATTGTTTATTATATTACGTTTTTGTTAGGGTTTTTTTAAGTCACACAGGAAAAAAATTTAAAAATTCTATTCGTTAAGCAAATAGATTTTTAAAATTAATAAATAGGTATAAAAGCAATAATTATATTAAACAAAATAAAATATATAAACTAAAAACTTTATTTTATTTATTATTATTTATGAGGAATTAATATATTACATCAGCGTATATACAGTTTTGTTAAAACTAAAAAAATAAGTAATTTTCCTTTTATTTACGGATTCATTTTATCATTTTGTTTTCCTAAATACCGTTAGTAGCACGTTTATGACAACAAAGCGCATTAACCGATAATATTTGTTCATAAAAAACAGCAACAAAAAAGGTATACCTGCTTTAAATATGGTACAAAAGCTGTGCCTTTAAGCGGTTTTTATTGCATTTTCTTCATTAAATATGTGTTGTATTTCATACCTATGAAAACGGTTATTGTCTGTTTTTCTGCTTATAATGTTTAAGCAATAGATTTGATCAAATTTTGTTTTTTTATTGTTTATAAATAGATCTGCATACAATGCAGTATTTCACAAAACGGCAGTAAAAAACTTTAATAGGGTAAAAATGTGGCAACGTTGCTTACAAATAAAGAGAATTAAAAAATTCTCGCCTACGAGTATAAAAATACTTAAAATTCTGATTGCGATATTTTTGATACCCGTTTTTGCAGGAATGGGTAAAATAAACACCGCACATTTTTATTGCGGTGTTTAAAATACTCGAGTATGAAAAGTATAGAGTAAGTATGCGGTGTACTCATGAGTTGCGGTGTACTCGTGCACTTCTATGATTTACATACATGAATACGTATTTTCCAATATCTATGTAAGGAGTATAACAACAAGAAAAGCATAAAAATAGTTTTTTTTGTTGAGTAGCGATTACCTCGTCTTAAATACGGTCAAAACATATGTTTATTTGGAATTTTTATTGACAAGAAATTTATTTTTTACATAAATTTTGAATGTGCGTAAATCTATTAAATTAAATTAGTATGTTTAATTAATTTAAAATAACAACAAAGTGTGTGTTTTATTTTGTGTTTAAATATACGATTTATATGTTTTGTTTTTATGTATTATAAATGTACATAAACACAAGATGTGCGTCGTATATTTGGTCGACAGATTTAGCAACGCAAAAATTATAGTCACTTTCTTAGCCATAAGCAAGTTGGTAACTACATCAGCTTATTTTAAGCAATATAGTTAAAAGTGTTACTAAATAGGAAAATCGACAATTTAATAACCGATAGTCGTTAAAAAGGAGTAGTGAATCGCACTACAATACAAACTATCATCAAACATATTGCTACTAATAAACAAGTTTGTAAGGGAAAGAACAGCAATTTTTATATGTCTGCTTTCTATATCTCTACACTATGTGTTTTTAAATAAAAATGTATATAAGTAATTTAAAAGAGATTTTTACTGCTTGCAATAGATAACGATTACTACGGTGAAGTGTTAAAGAACTTGTTATGCGGCTTTCATTTTTCACTTGCTTTCTTAAACCCTATTGTGTCCATATTACAAGGGTAGATTACCAAAAATATCAAATTAACATTATCAAAGCTGATGAAAAACCAAATATGTCTTTAATACTTAATTAAACACACATAATTTAGATAACATATGAACATTTTTTAAAAACAAAACATGACGAAATTTATAAACGAACTTTGTAATCAGAATATAATTAAAAACCCCAACAGAATCAATTATTTATATATGTATAGCAGAGGCAAGAACACCTGCGAACTATCTTATCAATTTAAAATAAAATTATTAAGACAAAATTTAAAATGTAAGAAAAAACAAGTAAAAGTGTCATATTCGGCTATGCCGAATCTTATAAACCCTTCACCATATATGTAAATCTAGCTTAAGGAAGTAACTCCAATCAAAAAAGCTAATATTGGGGTGACAGGGAAATAAAAAATAAAAAAAAATTGTGGGCTACACATATATAATTTTACATAAAAATGAGATCGGCTCTTAATGGGTTAAGCATTTTTTAAAAGTTATTAATATTTCCTCAAAGATCTCACCATTTTTCAATGTACCTTTATAGAGATTTTAAAAAAATTTATAATTTATGAGGCCCGTAACTCGGCAAATATCGGTAAGCGTCAATTTTTTTACTTGATATTTTTTCGTATTTTTTAATTCTCTATCGCCCTAAATTTTTATTTTTTTGATTGTAGTTACTTTATTGTTCCAAATGGCATGAAAAAATTAGAGGTAGGCGTGGTGTTTTGCCTGCTGCCTCGAAGGACATGGACGGCTCATGCTGATTTCCAATAGCACCTCTTTCGAACCTATATCTGATCGATTGGCATATTTATTTATTTTTTTTTTGTAATAGTCAATTGTCGTATTTTAATTTTCTGTAGCTGCTCTAGTGCCTTGACAAACTTGATTTCAACACTAACATGGACGGACAGACGGACATCGCTCAACTGACTTCGCTATGCTTAAGAACTCAGAATATATGTTCTTTATGGGGTCAGAAATGGATATTACAAATTTGATGGAAAACGTAGTTTTATACTTTTTCCATTTTTTGTGAAGGGTATAATAAAAAAAATGAATTTTTTATGCGGAATATTTATCAATTTAAAGATAACGTGATCACATGAGCTGTGCTAAATACACTTTGGTGTATCTACTAATTTAGATAAAAATTTAATTTCAAGGTGTTAATTATTAAAATTATTATTCTAATCTCAAAAACTTCTTAACAAGCATCAAAAAAAGTAATAAATTTTTTGGACGAGGCTTGAGATATGAAATATCAAGGTAAAATTTTTCTTATTCTTCTAATGTTAGATTATTTTAAGCACTTGTTTAATGATTGTTTAGAGATAATTCTTACTTTACTTGTAATTACAGCGCCACATGCAAAAATATTCATATTAAGAATAAAGTGAAATATAAAACTTAACAACGTTCATTAAATCAATTAAAATAGTAACAAAACTTAAATTTAAGTTAAAAAAAAACATATATTTTAGCTAAACAAGACTTTGACTAAATTTAAATGTTGAAGGAATGTTAAGTTCAAATTAGTTTTGTGGTCTTTGCTTTTTTGGTATGTTTTTTTTTATTTTTCTTTTAATCATTAGCATTCTCGATTAGGGAACTAGCTATCCTCGCAACTTACTGTTCTTAGATGACTAAAGATGATCGATATATTATCAGACTATATTCAGCTTAAATTACTTCATTGCTTGTTCTATCTCCATAATAACCAGCAGATTTTTGGTAAACAATTTTAAATTTTTTTTTAACAAAAACTTATATTTCTACCTTCATTAACGTCCTTTACGTAATTGGAGATGAAGGCAGTTTGTAAATTGCTATAACAATACTGTTAGGTGTAAAAACTTTAAACTTTTTGCAGTAATCGTATTTCATGTAAAACTAACCACCTTAAACCATTTTAATTCCACGTTTGGGAGAAACATTGGATCAAACATTGCATCGTAACCTTTTTCTGTTCAATTACAAGTAATGATTATTGCCTAATTACAATAACAATTTTTTTTAATTAATTTGTAACTGAAAATATTGAATTAGAAAGTAACAAGTAATTTTGTTTGAAATTTTTTCAATTACAATAACATATAATTGTAATGGACTTTGGTCCCTGACTTCAATTATTATTATAATTACTTGTTATTTGTAATTAATAGTATTCAATTGCACATTACATGTAATTGTAATTGAAATGTAATTAAATCCTGTGATTTATTGATTTGTTAAATTTACTCAACAACAATATTTGTCGATTTTGCTATTCAGTAACAATTTTAACAATACTCGCCGTTGCTTAAAACAAGCTGATGCAGTTAACATTTTGCTTATCGTTAAGAAAGCAACTACAAATTTTGCGTTGTAAGTCTGTCGACAAAATGAACGGCGTACAACTTGTGCATAAACGCAGAACATATACATATGTATGCTTATATGAATACAAAATAAAAACACTTTTTTAATTTTATTAAACTTACTTATTTAATTTAGAGTTATACGCACATACGAGGGTTGCTCTATATAATTCTGGCCTAACAGTGAAAATGCGAATATTTATGATCAAAAATGGTTTTATTGTTTATCAAAGTATTCTCCAGCATGATTTATACACTTTTGCATGCGCTCAAACCAGTTGTCGAAGCATTTTTTCCACTCCGATTGCGACACCTCTAAAACATGGTTTTTGAACACTTCAACAGCTTCTTCTGGCGACGAAAATCGTTGACCACGCATTTTTTTTCTTGATGTGCGGAAACAAGAAGAAGTCATTAGGTGCCAAATCAGGGCTGTACGGCGGATGACCCATTAATTCGACGTTTTGGCCGGTCAAAAACGCTCTGGTTTGAGCCGATGTGTGAGAGCTCGCATTGTCATGGTGAACAATGATTCGTCTTCTCTTGTTGGCTTTTCGAATTTCTCCGATGACTTCAGGCAAACAAATTGTAGTGTATCACTCAGAAGTGACCGTCCTACGTTGCTCAAGCGGAACAGTCGCCACATGGCCAATTTTGCCGAAGAAACAGGCGACCATTTGCTTCGAAGCGCTTCTTCCACGAACAACTTTCGTTGGATTATGCTCGCCTTTGAAGACCCACACGCTCGATTGTTGTTTCGTTTCGGGCTCATACGCATAGATCCATGATTCGTGACCTGTGGCGATCTTATAAACGTCTTTTGAAGCACCGCAATCGTATTTTTGCAACATTTCTTTGCACTAATCGACACGAGCCTTTTTTTTTTGAGCGACTTTCAAATTGTGCGGGATCCAACGAGAACAAACCTTTTTTCGGCCAGGTGTTCATGCAGTATCGAATGTATGCTGGTGGAAGAAATGTCCAAGGATGTCTCTATCTCTCGGCATGCCGCATGTCGATCTTGCATTATGAGTTCACGCACGGTATCAATGTTCTCTGGCACAACAGCCGTTTTTGGACGACCTTCACGGAATTCGTCTTTGAGCGAGCTTCGGCCACGATTAAATTCATTTTACCAATTTTTCACAGTGCTATAGGATGGTCCTTCATCGCCATACAAAGATTTAAGTTCATCAATGCACTCTTGTCATGATAATCCACGTCGAAAATTGTGAAAAATGATGGCACGATTTTCGTTCACGAGTTAATTCCATTTTTTTCGATATAAATTTTTTCAAGTCACTGTAAACGACACAAATAATGGTCGTACGTCAAAATGTTTTGAGTAAGATTATGCTTAAAAATGACTAACTTTCCAATGGAAATGTCAGATTGCACTTGGCAGCACTCAGTGTTGCCAGGCCAGAAATATAAATAGCAGCCCTCGTATAAAGCTTGTGTCAAAAATAAATTTCTTGTTAATGAAAATTCTACATAAAGATTTTTTTTACCGTATTTAAAAAGAGGTAAACGCAACTCTTAAAGCAAAACTATTATTATGCCTTTCTTATTGTCATACTCCATACATGGGTATTGGAAAATACGTATTCATGTGTGTAAATTGATATCTAAGGAATAAACACATGCATGTGCCTTGCTTGACTTCACATGTCTTTACTCTTCTCTTTCCCAATAAAAGATTCAAATGGCAATTGGTGTAGATCTGACATTAGTAAAACTGCTGCCTTTAAATCGCACCTTGAAAACACTTTTACTCCATATTCTTTTTGTACAACACATGAAGAAATCGAAGTAAACAATTTCTTAGATGCTGCATGTCCAATGAGTAAACCAATTAAGCCTTTTAGATATCAAGAAATTGAAGCTGAAATTAGTAAGCTTAATACAAAAAAGTCTCCAGGTTATGACAACATAGATGCAAAGGTTCTTAAAAATTTACCGAAAAAAGCTATTATTTTTCTCACAGTTGTTTTTAATGCTGTTCTACGTCTGCCGCATTTTCCAACTCAATGGAAACATGCAAAAATTATTATGATTCATAAATCTAACAAGCCTGAAAACTCAGTTGAGTCATATAGACCTATCAGCTTGCTACCCGTGTTGTCGAAACTGTTTGAACGACTTTTTCAAAAAAGATTAATGCCAGTATTAGAATCTCTGCGAATTATACCTGATCATCAGTTTGGTTTTCGAAACAAACATGGAACTCCCGAGCAATGTTATAGAGTTGTAAAAACAATAAGAGAATCTCTTGAAAATGAACAATACTGTTCAACAGTTCTTCTAGATGTTAAACAAGCATTCGACAGAGTGTGGCACAATCGCCTTCTCTTTAAGTTAAAACGTTTGCTGCAAGCTCCATTGTTTATACTACTGAAGTCCTATCTGAGTGATCGAACTTTTTATGTTAACATCAACGATGAGATTTCTGAAATTGGCGATATTAAGGCTGGTGTGCCACAGGGAAGCGTATTAGGTCCAACTTTGTACACACTATTCACTTCTGACATGCCAACAAAAAACAATGTTGTAGTGGCAACCTACGCTGATGATACAGCTTTACTAGCGGTAAATGAATCTGCAGCTGTTGCATCTAACATCATACAAATGCAGCTTGACTTAATTAGTAATTGGCTTAATAAATGGAACATTAAAGTGAGTGCGGAAAAATCTAACCACGTCACATTTACTCTTAAAAATGGTGACTGTCCGCCTGTTTACCTTAATGGAGTCGTAATACCTCAATCAAATGAAGTTAAGTATTTAGGACTTATTATTGATCGGCGCTTAACTTGGAAAACACATTTAAAAATGAAAAGAAAACAACTGAACATAAAGACAAGAAAAATGTACTGGCTTCTCGGACCAAAGTCGAAACTAAGTATTAATAACAAATTACTATTGTATAAAACAGTATTAAAACCTGTATGGACTTATGGTATCCAATTGTGGGGAACAGCTTCTTACTCAAACATCGACATTATTCAAAAGTATCAGTCCAAAACTCTTCGGCTTATAATAAGTGCTCCATGGTATATAAGAAATTCTACAATTCATAATGATCTCGATGTCCCAAGTATAAAAGATGAAATTAAAAACTATAGCATGAATTATCTAAAAAGACTTAGCGACCATCAAAATGTTCTTGCGATAACTCTTTTAGATGACAGTGATGAAGTTAGACGATTAAAGAGACTGCATATTCTTGATCTCCCCTTTAGTTCTTAAGTTATATATGCATATTTTGTAAGATTTACGAAAAACTTAAAAAAAAATTAATTGTTAAATTTAATGGAATTTAACGCTACTGTTATATTTTTCTAAGTGTAGTAAGTAGATTTGCTTATTGTTTTCTAGTAAACAGATTGCAAATAAAGTACAATAAAAAAAAAAAAAAAAAAAAAAAACTCTTCTCTTTTGTGCCTTTCGTTTAATTTTTGACTGAGATACCACTCAATTTCTATTCTATTATCGTTATCACTCAATCATTATTTCTAACAACAAAAAATGTCGACAAATATGAATTGCGCTACAGGTCCGATTAATACACCTGATTGTAAAGAAGAAATTAGTTTAAAATTTTAACTTAACCTTTAATTGCGTGACTCCAATTTTCTCTTAGTTGTCTCAAGAACATTACAAAATGCTTTTCTAGATGTGAAGTTATGTTCAGTATAAAAATAAAACACATTTGAAATAAACCAAAGCGTATTTCTCATGTGGGCAACGGCGAAAATTAGCCATTGCCCATTTTACCCATCAACTGCAATATAAATATTTTTCAGTTTAACTTACAATAGAAATAGTACGAACGTAATAAAAAATTGTAAACACAATCATAAGAAATAATTGCCCTATTCACAAGCCCCCTAGTACGTGCTAAGTGCTAACAAAATACAACGGTGCTAGCTGTGTTGTTGGTAATTTTCATGCAAATATGCGATACAACACTTAGTACTTTTTTTCATATGTTTTTCAAACGTTGTATTTGTTTAAATTTTTTATGTTTAAAGGAATATTAAATTAAATTGAATTAAAAGATATTTTTATTAGTTTGATTTATTTAATTTATTGATTTGACTGATTTATTGGAAAGTTGAAGTTGAAAGTTGAAAGTTGCCAATGTAAAAACTGTTCTTTAAGATTTAATATTGCTTTAATGACTCGATTTCTAATATTTTGTATGGTACCGGCATCACCTGTACCAAAAAGAGATGCTACCTTACGAACACAAGCACCATTTCCTGAAGATCCCAAGCAGTAAAGTACAAATTTAAGCTGCAAGTCAATGCGTAGTTGGAGCCTTTCGCCAATTGTGTGAAAAACATCGTCATTTTTTATAAGGTTGAATATATAGGCAAATTCCTCTGGCCGTAGTCGTATCATATGAAGAAATCTGTTTTCATCAAAATATCTTAAAACCCGATTATGCCATAATGATGATTTTAGTAGCCCTAAATGTATAATTCTGCGACTGGAGAGCAAGTACATTAGGTTCATCCTAAAAATGTCTTGAATTTCATCCTCACACAAAACATTTATTAATTTACTTTTTTCTGTTTTCTCCCCCATTTGGCTTATAAATAACAAATGATGAATAGCACTTTTCTTGTGCTTATTTACTTTTTGACATATGAAGTACAATGTACAATGGCACACTGATACAATGGTTGTTCACAAAGAAGTAAACAAAAGGTAGTATGCAATACTACCTACACCTTAGCAGAGCTTGTGAATACGGCAAATGTTAAACATTTTGTTGCAATTGCTTGCGTGGAAATTACAAATAACAAATTCCAAAAGGCTCTGGATTGCAATATAATACCTGAAACATTTGCTTGCTAGCATATTTTGCCACAGCGAATTCGAACACGATCTGAACTAAATTATGTCAAGTTTCGCAACACATAAAATGCGTTAATTTTATTTAAACAAAATTGTTAGAAAATAAATTTAATTTAACAAATATTTATTTTTCGCAAGTATTTAATTGAAACAAAGAAGACAAGCATTCAATTTTACATATAAGTAGACAATAAATTTTATAATTTATTTATTTATCTAAATAAATTTTCAATTATTTTTTATTATAATTTATTTACATCAGTTTATCTCTGATTTAATTAATTAATTTATTTACAGTTGTGATAGTTTTTACAAATGTTTATATTAATTGCGACATTTTCCTTTATGATCCGTTACCCGACATCTGCGAGATACTCCAAAAATAGTCGCCACATTGATTTCATGGTTATTTGGATTGAAAAATAACACTTTTTTGGAACTGATAGGTTTAATAAAATAATTCAAATTAAATAAAAGAAAAAATAACAAAAATATTAATTGTAGCAGTTTCATAATTATGCGTTATTGTTTTGCTAGTAAATGGAATTGTTGTGGTGGCGACTAAGATTTGATTTAAACTAACTAATTTATAATAAAAATAACAATAGCTGCTTGATGATAATGTTATCTATGAGAGAGTAATTAAATATTTGAAACCGTTAAATAAAATTGTTTGCATTGCGCTCGCCTTTTAGCAAAAAAAAAATTTTTATTGACTAAAATCTTCAATGATTTAAAACTTATTTTTATTTTTTATTTACTACTCGTATTAATATATCTTTTACAGGTTTGTATTACATAGAATAAAATAAAAATGATTCCATTGCACATGAAATTCGTATCAAACTTTTATCAAGGAATTATGGGAGAGGCTGAATAAAAAAGAGCGCTTGTTAATATGACAGTTTTTAAATATACAAAATGTATCTGGCAACATTTTTTTTTTAAACGGTAAAATTATCTTAACGAAATTTACTTGATATTCAATTTCAAATCTTATATTTTTAAATAGTTAAATAAAATCTTTATATATATGTAAAAAGTTATGTCCCGGCGCCAATCTAGCCGGACATTGCTTTTTATTTTAGTTTATATTGGCTCTTAAAATTTACTGAGTGCCGATAGATTAATGAGACTTGCCAAAAGAATATGTTATGGTCACAGGATGTTGAAGCTATAAAATAAGGAAAATCAAAGGAACTAATCCTACCTCTGAAAAATGCATTATTAATTTTCCTGTCATTTGTTTAGCAATTACAATTTTAAAGTCTAAGAATTCAAAAATTTAAATTTGGTCTCAAATGACATATTATTTGTGAAAAGAATGTAATTATTAAATTAAATGGGGCAGGGAGACATATCATTATAATCCTTCCCCTAAGAACGTCGCTGTGAAAAAAGGATTTTTTTATTTTTTTTTGCCAATTTCCTTAAAATATTCATTTTTAAGCTTTCCAGTGCCTTTCAAGAATATTATTATAAAGATGTTTTTATAATTTGTAATTTTATCTGAAAACTGTTTTTTATTGATAGTAATAGCTTAATTAATTTAATAAATTATAACTAAAATTATAATAATTAATTTATGTAAAACAACTTCTCCTTTGCATTAAGATGATAATTAGTGCCATGGCTTTTGTTCGTATGATTCTTCAAAGACCTTTTCCTAATGTGAATCCTCTTCAGCGTTAAGTACCGGTGGAAGCATGAAAGAAATTGCTTCTTTAGTAAAAGGTAATTAGGAAACAAGAAAACCCTAGCAATGAATTACCGCTTACTACGGTCTTCTTTCTTATGCGAAAATAGTTTTAATGTTTTTCTAAAAATAAAAAACTTTGGTTTTGTTACCTTTCCGTCATCTAGTATGATGGCATGTTTTCTGAATAGATTGTGACTCGTTTATATTGTTTTTGGGGAAATGCAAAAAAAATGCTTGAAGAGCTTTTGGTTCATATTCAGTTATTTTCTTTATATCAATTTTCTGCCTTGAAGATTATACTTCAACCTCACAGAAAAGTTATTTAATGTGCTAATATTTAAAGATTCTGAAACATCAATAAGTAACATGGAATTAGAACTGGGCCGAAATATAAATAAAATAGCTGTGTTCTACTGTTTTCCATATTAGAAGTATACATGCATATGTATTTTTTTAAATTATCATTAAAAATTATTATTTCTTGAACCACAAAAGAACACAATGCTAAAATATTTATTTGAACTTTAACAATTTCAGTATAATTTTCTCATTTTTATGTTATTCTTAAATATAATTAAACATTTTTGCATTTTTTTTTTCTAAACAAAATCTTTTATTTCCCAAACACCAATTGTATATAATTATTGTGAACCAATAAAACAAATTTAAATAAATCAGTTAACATCAATATATAAAAAGCATTAATAATGCGTTAAAACAAAACTAATTTAAATATATAAACAAAAAAAAAGGTCATTACTTTTTTCAATTATGAAGAATACAAATGAAAAAAATGTAAAATAAGTTTTTTATTATAAATAAAATTTCAATATACAATAAAAATATCTTATTCGTTAAACCATTTTTATATAAATTATTTTACTTTTAAGTTTTAATTATTATTTATTTAATTTTTGTTTTTAAGTGTTTTGTTTTTTCCTTGTATTTATTATTATATTTTTTTTTGGGTTATAAATCATCATAAATTAATAATTAACAACAAAATGAAAACTTTATACGTATTTGTAAAAAAAATATCTAAAAAGCAATCATTAGATGTTAAGATAAATATATTTTGTTTTAGCAGACAAACAGAAATTCAAGTCTCTTTTTTGAGAAATGAGAGCAATATGTTTGTAAAAAGAGTAAAAACAAACATAATGATATAAAAAAGATTATACTCATCAAATGCCACTGTTTCGTAAAAAAAAAGTACATAATTCCACACAAAAGATATACCAATTTTCTGTCAATACTTTATTAACCCACCTGAATTTTACGTTTTTGTTTTATATTAAAACAAAAATTATAGGCGATAAAATAGGAAAATCCGAAAAATATGTTACGCAAATTTATTAAGAATTCAAAATCCCCTAAAAACAACGGCTTGGCATAAAAGCGAAATAACAATAATTAGAAAAACAGTATTAAACGTAATAACTCTTAAAGTTTGTTGTGCTAAAATAATTGAAAAAATAGTTCATAACTTTCTGATAGAATTTGTATTTTATAACTCAAAAACAATCCAAGCGAGTTTTCTACACATTTCAA
The DNA here is from genome assembly GCA_916610165.2 of Gymnosoma rotundatum. Lineage (NCBI taxonomy): Eukaryota > Metazoa > Arthropoda > Insecta > Diptera > Tachinidae > Gymnosoma > Gymnosoma rotundatum. Next base: position 80,804,625 of record OU744340.1, read on the forward strand.
GTAAAAGTTGTATGCCAAACAATGCAAAAAATTCCCATGTTTTAGTAACGACAGAATTTTATGACGAATTATTATGTATGCTTATGAATGACGAAGTATGTTCTAAATACCCATTTATGGTTCTTCAAACTATCGATCGTGTAAGTCGGATTTGTTTACCATAAATACCAAAATTTTTCAAGCAACCACCGCTTATTACTGCTAAAAATTAATCACATCTGGCAACTCCTCTTGTTGTCGTCCGTATGAGCGTGGTGAATGAGTTACTTCCACTAATGGTGTGTGTATGGAATAATACCGCAATTAGCTAACAAATGCTGAGCAACCTCAATTGCTGCTGTAAAATAGAAGATCGTGAGTTCGAGCCCACCTTCGGACATACGTACAACGGAAAATAACAATTTTTATAATGCAATTAAAAATTAAGAAGCAGCAGTACAAACCTCCCGGAAAGCAAAAGACAGTTGTTGTGTGAAGCCATGACAGATAATTTAGTGGAGACGTCTAATTTAATATAAAAGTAGCAGATAATTTTTAAGACGCCCTTTACTTGACAGTAAATAGAAGGAACTCTAGCTTAGCTATTAGTGAAAGCGTGGATGGCTGCGTTTGTAATAATAACGCATTTTTTGTAAATACGAGACCATAGGATTCACAATACCATAGGAACTAGAAGTATGTTAGACAAAGCCGCAAAGTAAAAATACAGAATTTGTAATAATTCACAGTGTTATTTGCAATCAAAAGAATCCGTATGTTTGTCTAAAAAGGGAAAAACGTAACTATACTAAAATTTTCCTGAAAAAAGATTTCAAGTCCTCTATTCTTATGAATCATTATTAATTATAATTTTTGTTGATTAAAGACTAATATTGCATTCGAATTTTAAACGTCTGAAGGCCTTACACAGTTTATGCATCTTACAATTTCAAGTTTAAAGTTAAGAACGAAATGAAAAGAAAATGCAGTTGCTGCATTCTTCAGTTTAAGTTATTTTCAGTAGCATCAGTGTTAAGTCATCAGTTACTTTACGTTGCAATTCATATTTAAAGAAGCCTTTTTTTCTTATTAAAATTTGTTTAATAATAATGAAATAAGTAGTATTCTTCTTGGCAGTATAACAAATCATCCACTGAAAGCTGTAAGTTTAAATAAAGTTTTATATTATAAATATTTTTTTCTGTCACATTAAGTATTAAAGGGGTGCAAAATTGACAAAAAAAATTATTCGACTTTAAATAACTATGACTAAAAAGAAGTCCTGCCATAAAGATAAGGTTTACTAAGGCTTATTTGAATAACCCTTTAAAATTTTCTATATTTCATGAAAGATATATCAAATTTTTTATCAAAGTGGAGTAAGAATCATTTTTACAAATGTCTGTTTAATCTTACATGACACGTATTTTAACAAATAATGAGTTATTATAGAATAAAAGTAATATCTCACTATTCATATTTAATACTTGATAGGAACAAAAAATTGTTTACATAATGTTAGCGGTCAAATATTTGAAATATTTTATCATACATTAACCATCGATTCTACGGCCCACTAAAGAAAACCTTAGAGAAATTCGAATAATTAAATGAGCAAAACACATTGTTACGTAAATATATATAATTAAAAAATAAAAATATATCGTATGTGATATAAGAAGGAACTGATTTTGAGGTATAAGTAAAGTTAAGCGAAATTCTGCGAATTTAGGAAGGTGTAATTTTTTTAGGGTTCTTTACACAAAGTGTAAAAATGTAACCCTTTTGTTTTCGCCATCTATCTTGGAAACGTAATGTGTAAACTCTTAAACTGTTCATAGAGGATTTTTTACTATAGACACTATAACAACAACTACTTATAATTAAAGGGTGTTCTGAAAGTTATGTGATATTCAGCAAAAAAAATTAATTTTCTGAACTTTGATATGCACACATATCAAATTTGAACAGAGTCATTATAAATTAAAGAGTGTCCCAATAAGCAAAACATTGGAAATTCACATAAAGTATGTAGTGTCCGCTATAACAATAATCTTTAAGCAATAAATTTAGAATTTTAAAAGGCGGAGAAGTTAAAGAATGTAACTTTGACTTTTAAACCGTTATAGGCAGACTCCTTTAATTTGTACAGAGGATATGGTTAGGTTAGGTTAGGTTCCACAGGCCGTCGGCGTAAAAGAAAAGACCGACTTACTTGGGTCCGAAAGGTCCCATTGTGTCACCTGGAAACAGGATGAACAGGGATCAGATTGAGGTCTCTACGGCACCATCAAAAATCCACATCCAAACAACCCCGAGGACCGGATAAACAAGCAACATCGCAGAGAGGTAAGTCTGCAAGACCATGCAGTCTCGGACTGCCCAGAAATAGCCGGGCAGTGGCAGAGTAGATGCTCCACCGTTTCCTCCTCTTCCTCATCTTGACAACTTCTACAGTAGTCATGATGGGGAAGATTCAGTCTCCTAGCATTGGCACCAATGACGCAGTGCCCCGTCAGCACAGCCACCAGTAAGTCCAGCTGCCACCGAGGAAACCTCAGTAGATTTGCAGATCTCCCACTATCGTACTGAGGACACAATGTCCTCGAGACCCTGCAGATAGCCTCTTCAGACCATCTAGACTGTGCAGCCCTAAAGAGTTCCTGCTGAAATAAAGCTTTACAGCAGCTTAATGGGACTCCCACCAGTGGATCTATCTCTCGGTCTTCCAACCGGGCTCCAAATCTGGCGAGTTCATCCGCGACCATATTTTCGGGTATGCTCGAGTGAGCTGGCACCTAAAACAGTTCCAGGTTGGAATGTCTCGCAATCTCGTTAAGAGATGTCCGGCATTCACGAACCAATCTGGATCTCGTATAGACACCTGATAGGGAGTTAATCGCGGCCTTGCTGTCAGTACAAATCCGGATATCCTCTCCGTATATCCTGTGGTACCTCATTCAGCAAGCCGCCCTTCTAATGGCTGAGATCTCAGCCTGTACCACGCTACATTGATCATGAAGCCTGAACTTCATCCTGATCCGAAATCTAGGTGTGTTTTACATCAGACTATGAATTTACGCAGGCTATGTATTACTAAGTCGCTATGACAACAACTATTAATGTATTAATAATAATATTATTAATAGTATTAGTACTAATATTAATGATAATATTAATATTTTCTAGACTAAAAACAATAAGTTAATATTTAGCAACTACGAAAATGAATAATTCAATGAAATGATCTGTAAATAAGTTGTTGTTTGTCAGTGAAATATAAACTAATTATAAATAAATAATAATCAATATAACGAATCTTATACACTCTTCATCATACTTATATAACCACATGTACACATAAATCGGCAAAAGAAATTCTTTTCTACCATTAGGCTTTTTTTTTTGTATAGAAAAAGCGTGGAAAATTGTAAATAATGCTTTTTTCCCAGCTAAGTAAGGTTGCTGTATCAGATCCTAGTATAATTGTGGTGATTAAGTCATGAAAGTCATGCAGAAATACAAACAAGAGTTGAAAAAAAAGATGTGAAGAAATTAGAGTGTTCGCTGCCTCGAAGTACAAAATTTTCGAACTTTCTCTAGCTCATCTATTGCCTTGCCAAAGTTGATTTCGACACGAACACAAACGGATTGATGGTAAACGACCATCGCTTAATCGACTTCGCTTTGCATAAGAACTTAGGATATAAATTTTTACTTTATGGAGATGGCAAAGGATATTGACGAAATTACAAACGGAATGATGAATTTAGATTTATCCTTTTCCAGCTGTGGTAAAGTGTATTAAAATAATATCAAAATAGGTAAATACGTGAGTGTTTGAAAAATGTGAATATGACATCTTTAGTTGATCCCTTTAAAAAGTAATAAATGAAAATAATTTAATTACTATTATAATTCATCTTTCGTATACATATTATTTTGGTTCCGAAAATAAAATCTGTACTCTGACTGTAAAATGTATAAAGTGAGAAAATTAATTATTGTGGGAGCGTAAAATGATTTTATAAATTTTTTTTCTTAGATCCAATTTTTTTAATTTAAAAAAAAATTCAATGTTCAAAAATGTATACTGTAAACAATTAACAAAAACAAAAAAAAAAATGATTAAACTTTTCAGACTACAAAAGAGAAGAGTAAATTTAATATACAATAAAAGAACACATCTTAACATATGTTTGTATGTGTATGTATGTATGCTGATAATACATATGTTTGTTGGTTTTAAAAGCGAAAATTCCCAAAACAGTCAGTGGAAATGGCTGTGGTCGGTCGGATGTTTCATTTTCGGATAGAAAACAATTTTTATTCTTTTTCCTTAATTTAAAAATATAAAAGCATTTATACGAATTAAAGCAGAGACAAGAAAACTAAATAATAATCAAAATTAATAAAAACGAACGTTTCGAATTGTTTATAAATGTCACAAGTATGTTGAAGACTATAAAAACAAAACGATTAAAATATAAAAGAATACAAATTTGGGAAAATAAATTCACACAACAAAATTATACTTAAAACATTTTAATATAAAATCAGTATATTTTGTCTAAAAATAACACATAATTAAAACCAACCATAAAATTGGTAATAACAAAAGAAAATGAACATATGAATAAAATTTTTCCTACAAGAAAATTTACTTTAAAAAAATTCATTTGATGTGCTAATTGTATGTTGTTTTGGAGAACAGATACAAAAAAAGCACATCACTTTAAAGATAAAATTTAAAGTGTTAAATTGCCTAAATAACACAAAAAAAATTAGTTTTAAAGTGAATAAAACTATTTCGATATTTTTGTTTTCATTAACGATTCTTTCTGAATGCATAATTAACCCGCCTTCTGAACGTCATTACTTTTTATTTCATCTAAAAATATTTAAACAAACCAAAAAAAACAAAGAAAGAATACAAAAATAAAAATAAACTGCTAACGGCTCATTGATATTTGAAATAAATAACAAAGCAAAAAAAAATATATTTTTTTTTATTTTTTAGTTGGCTTTTAGCCAGCCTTTACCGCTGACTGATCTTCATAAACAAATCTCCTACAAAATAAAAAAAAAATATATATATATATATACAATAATTTTCTTGTAATACAACTGCTGCAACTTAATGACCCCGTATTCCCGTTTCATGTGATACATTCATATATATTCTTTGCGGAATATAAAAATTAAGATCAATTTAAATGCCATCGTCCAAAAAATTTAACAACAGGTGGACTAAAAAATACAATTCTACTACACCATTTCAAATTGTTTTTATAATGTTCATTTTTCTTTAATATTTCATTGAGGTCATTAGCATTCAATAACTGAAGCCAATTAAAAAAATGTATCTTAAATATGATATAAAATAAAAAGCGAACATTAAATATGTTATTGTGTGGGTTGTCAATTTTGTGAGAGATTTGCACCGTTTGCAGGGTAAAAATTTTGTCAAATATAATCACTTACTTTTATTAGTATTTTAAATGCTCATAAGGGAAAAAATAGTGAAAAAAAATTCCACCACTTACAATTTTCTTACGGAAAGCATATACAGTTTTGATTAGGTACACAGTATGCAAAATCCGTGTTCTTACATCATAAATTTTCGCATAAATCACTACAACAAAATAAATAACTTTTTATTGCATAACCCTGGAGTTAATGTCGACGTCGCTGACGGCGTTTCAACGCCGAAAAAGTTGAAACAGATTGAACTTTTACGGCGTTGCAACGCGTTGAGATTAACTGCTCTCATAAGGCCGGGGCACATAGAATCCGTCATACGTTAAACTTCAACTTTTTCAACTGACAACTCAGTTAAAATACATGTTTTCTTATGAGTGTTGTCACAATCAGTACGTCTCCGTCAACACAAAGTATGAGAGTTGAGCAACTTTTAACTTTTGGCGTTTATTGAATACTTTGACACATATCAATTGCTTCTTCTTCTTCTTTGTTGTCTTGCTGTGCTCTTTACTCTCCCTTTGCACATATTTTTTTTGTACATACATTATTATTGCCGTTTGGTTACAATTTTAACATTTTTGTAACTTTTGAAAATTTATTTATTCTATAAAATTTTTGTCATATTAGGTCAAATTTTCGCAACTTTTGATACAAACACGAAATAAAGTAATATCAGTGAAAAATTACTTGTTTCATTATTTGATGTAAAAATCTCACTTAACATATCTACCTTTCTTAACATATCAATTCGGTTTTAATTACAAAGGTTACCTCAAATGCAATCAAAATCCCATTAAAAAAATTAGTTTGAATAAACGAAATGTTCTTGTTTCAAGTTTAGAAACAACAATTGTTTCCCAACCGGGAAATAGTATGAGCTGCATTTCGTGCGTTCTGTTCAAATTTGCGAAAAATGGTAGTAACTTTAGTTATTCCGCTTAAAAAATTTGAAAATCGTAGCAATATCTCGATTTAGAAAAAAACTACTCTTTAATTTCCTTCACGAAGTGCTGGATTATGTACTTTAAATAATTTTATTAAACGGTGAGCATGCACTTTTTTCATACCGAAGTATTAGTATTGGGTCCTAATATAAATTCTCATGAGTAGCATCGGCATGCAATTTTATTTCATACGTTATTCTTTTTTTTGTTTTTCTTCGGTAAATGAATTTGTTGCCTTGTTATTTTCCCTGTCATATGGAATAAAACTTTTTACTATATTTTATGCCAAGGCGTATTAATTTACTGGTGGTCTTAATAGCCCAGCTAATTTTTGTTTATGTTCGACGTTTTCAAAATTTTAAAATAGTTTAGAAATTATATAATTTTCAAATAATTTTAAAAAAAGAAACTAACTGGTACAACTTTATTTAAAGTATCGAATGATGAGAAAAGGATAAATTAAATTCGGCTTCCTTATGTTCAGCCAACTACTTTTGACATCAACATGGTGCTATGCAACAACAAAATTACATTGAGTTTTTGTTTTTTTTAGCCGTGCGGCCACCTTATATTTAACTCGCCTTAATTTTACACAAATTACATTAAATTACTATTTTCTTAAAGAAAAATTTCAAAATGTAACTTTTATTGAAAAAAAAAATCATATTTTTTCTGTCTTTCCCTGGCAACACTAACGAAAAGATTAACAGCTGATTTAAAATCCGTCAGCAAAGTACTCATTGTGCCAACCTCATCCGTCGTTACTTTAACTTCAGGCAAATATGTCAAAGTACAACGTTCCGTCATACGTGCCCCGGCCTATACAATTTCATACGATTCAACTTTTTTTTTGACATTTGACGCCGTCAACGACGTCGACATTAACTGCAGGGTAATTTTCAATTACAAGCTTTCTTTAAGAAAATAGATTTAAAAAAAATTTATTTCAAAATTTTTCAAGAAAATAACTGAATTCATTATTTTTAAAAACAAAATTAATATTCGTACACTTAAATAAGACTTAAAATCATCTTACTTTTAATTATAGCCTTAAGACGTGATGGCATCCACTTTTATGTTAAAGTTTGTAGAATTTTTTTCCATTCTGAAGTTAAAGCCTTTTTTAGATCCTGAATGTTTCTTATTTCATAATATTTCAATTGTTTTTTAAAACTAGACCATAGGTTTTCAATTGAGTTTATATCAGAATTCACTGGTGGCATTTTGTGATATTTTGGACAGTAATACACTGTCTAGTCTGAGTGTCTAGTGCAATGTGTTCGGGGCCGCTATATAAAATCGTTTCTGTAACCAAAATTTTCTGCACTTTGGCATAAATTTGTTTTTATAATGCAAATATATTTTTGGAGTCTAACAAATGCAGTTTTTTGACTCCCGCTGCACTAAAATGAAAGCAATAGATTAAAAGGGTAGTATTGACCTCCTTCCAAATTTTCATAATCCAAAAAAAAATAACTTATTTCCAGAAGCCCATGTGGGTTAGCAAAGATAATTTCTTTCTTTCTGTTTAGTTTACGTACAAATGGTTTTCTAGTCGCAATTTGTTTCTAAACCTAATCTTGGAATACAATTTAAAACTGTTTGCGATGTCACATTAAAACAAAGATGTTTATAAAGGATTGCTTGAAGTTCTACATCATTAATTGTGTGATATTTTCTTAACTGCCGCAAAAGAAATGATTGTAATCTTCTGTCCAGTAAAAAATTATTTTGATTTCGTCGTTGTTTATTCGAGTGTCCATTTTCTTTGTATTTCTATGTAACGTTTTGTATTATAAAATGATTTATTTAAATTATTTTTTCAATTTCTCTTAGAGATTAACCATCTTTATGCAAGTCTACAATCCATTTTTTTTTTAATCCAAAGAAAGTTCACAAATTTTCGACCAATTGAACTTTTTATTAATAAAAAAAAAACAAATTAAAATTTCCGCCTGAAGCAAAATAAAACTCAAATATCACTGTAAACATCCACACAATTCACAAAAAAAAAAATGTGATGCCACAGTATGCGAATATTGATTTTGCTAACGCTGAGACTTCAAATCGCTATTTAAACTTATTTTTTCCCTTCATGATAACCTAGGAATATGCAATTTAAGAAAGTAGTTTAAATTAATTATTTGCTGATAAAACTTTTAAGTATATTAAGATATTGCATACTGTATATTAAAATAAAACAAGAGTACGTAATGCGGTTAAAACTGTATCGTTTGTTGGCTTTTATTGCTCAAGATCTTATCTGTATTCCTTGGATCTAAACAAACCTGACGGAAGCAAACCGACTTTTTTCACTTAGTCTGAACTAAATGAGTCTTCCAAAGGATTAAACAGATGTTTTGGGATCAAAATTGAAAGAAAAACAAATTATTTGTCCTTTAATTGGTATTGAAGTAGAGAAAAACAATTTATTTTCGCTCAAGAAGGTGACTTTGTTTATTGTAAGGATTTTCCTGAAGTTAGACCAAGTTTTAGACTTTTCATCGACTATTAAAAAAGAAGCATAAAAGCAGCTCTTCTACCAAGCGTCTGTTGCACTTTTAGTACGTTTAAAAGAATGCCATGAAAATCATGTGTTGATCTTGAACAAATCGGTGACTTAAATAAATAAAGGAGGACAGGTGGCGATTTTACAGTGTTTTCGTTGTTGCTTGGCCAGCAAAGTAGCTGCAAACAGTTTTCTTGCTTTTTCTGTGAATGGAATTGTCGTTAAAGGCAGCAATTTATGTAAAAAAAAAGAATGGCTAGTAAGAAAAAGGTGCCGAGTTAAAAATGTTGTGAGTGAAAACCTTTTAGACCCTCAAAGGGTGTTACTTCTACCCTCCATATCAAGTTAGGCTTAATGAAAGAATTTTGCGGGCATTACCAAAAGAAGAAGAATGTTTTACATATCTTTGTGGGAATTTTCCTGGTTTATCGCAGATCAAACTAAAAAATGTATTTACTGGACCTGAGATCAGGAAACTCGTGAGGGATATTAACTTTGAGCATCGTGGGTTTCTTTCAAATAGGTTTAAATCAATTTTTTGGTAAACAAAAATGACCCAAACTATCAAACACTCGTCGCTGACGCGTTGCACAACTTCAAGAAACTAGATTGAAACATGAGCTTAAGAGTACATTTTATCCTCTCACACCTTGACAACATTCCTTCAAATCTTGGTAATGTCATTAAAGAGAATGGCGTAAGATTTTACCAAGAAATCAGGAAAATGGAAAGAAGGTTGGTACCTTCCCTTTTTTGGAAAACCCTGACGTGATGAAAAAAATTGATTTCAGTTTTGAAATCAGCACTAAAAAATAAATATAAGTTAGCAGTCAAAATGCAAACAATTTTCAATTCCTGTGTAATCATTAATTTGTTTGAGCTTTGTTGTTGTAGAAATTATCCTGGCTCTTATTAAACATAATTAATGATACTGCTGTATATTCAATATGCTACTTAAGGCCAGTATTTACTATCATACACAATCTCATCTTCAAAAAATCAATTCTGATCGCATAGAGAAAACTATTTTATGAATCATTTCAAAAGATTTATACATGCTCTTTTGATCCACACTATCATACTTTTTTAACAAACATGCAATTTTTGACAGTTCGTGCGACTAAGTATGGTAATGAATCCTGGCCTCTAATAATAGTTGCCAGAATCATTTATTTAGTAAAACTGCTTTATCCACTTATAATTGACTACTGCAGTGTATACATGTGCTTAACTGATTAAACAGTTTATTTAAAAAGATTATCTCCAAAATCAGTTACAGCCAAACCTAAATTAGCGTGGAAGATGCTATGTATCTGTCAAAAATTCTCATTTACATACAAAATGTATGAAGCAAACCATAATAGCGCGGCAATTGGAAAATCCGATTCGACAGTGCGTTAGGAAGTAAGTTGGCTGCTTATTTGTTTGTTTTGTTTTATTATTGTTTTTTGTTTTGCTATTGTTGAAAAGTAATGACAATGTAGTTATTTACAAAGCAATCTAGCGGTTTTATCTCTTCCTTATTATAATAAAATAAATTGCGTTAACATTACTGTTAAAGACACAAAGTTGACAGTCTTATTTAGCAGATTGCTTTGCGTCTTACGCGCTAATTTAGGTTTAGCTGTTATTTATTCTATTTTCTTGCAACCTCTTGAGATCTTTGTCGATAAACAACAGTCAAGATGATAATGAGAAATCACCAAATACGAATTTTCTAGGGATAGAAAGTGGAAAAAGAGGACCTTAAAGTTCGATCAGTGACTTAATAATTTGTCAATAAAAAAAAAACTAAAAAGAATTTAAATATTTTTTTTTAATTTTGAATTTCAGTAACTTACAGCCAATGTTCGTATTAAAAATATATTTCCCTTAAATCTTTCTTTTGAACAGACAAATCTGTCTTTATTATTTAATTCTGTATAAGGATTTTCTCGAAAACCTTTTATTCTACTGTCGAACTATTTAAATAACTTAACTCTTATTTTTTTTGCAACGACATTTAATTCATACTTATATATTTAATTAGTCTATTTATGTAAAATTTTGTTATATTCTCATAAGATAATTTTTAGAGTTCTATTATAGAAATTGAGGACTTGAATGGTAGTGATGTTAACTTGTAATGTAAATTTTATAAGGACCTGCATATAATAAAACTGTAAAACTGTGAATTTTGATGTTGGTGTGGATAGTGGACGATATGGAATACAAAACACCTATTTTTATAATTTTTGTCTGTCTGACTGTGTTCGCATCAGGTAAAAACTGCTGCAAGGATTTGAATAAAAGTTTTGTGAGGAGGTCCCTAAGGATCTTGGTTCAAATATGGAAGTTTTTGCAAAAAAAAAATATGTCACTTTGTAGACAAACTAGAGACAAAATTTGAAAGCACCCAATTTTGTCTTTATAATGGTACTAAAACAGTTGTCAGAACATTTAATTTTTTAAATGAAAAATTTTAAAAACTATCTGCAGAACTCTGGAATAAGTAGTTAAAAACCCTTGTTCTAAATTTTAAGAAAATTAGGAATGACATGCAGACGAAGTGATGGGCACTGCTAGTGTGAATTAAAACTTTAGCATTTGTCTAAACATCTCGTGCAAAGTGTTATTCTTTGGAAGGCGATCGTGGAAATTTAGTTAACGGATTAAATGGATTGTGGGTTAATAATATTTGGCAGCGAAGTAGTTAAATTAGTTTCAGCATTGTATGACATAAAACTTATTTCCATCTATCCCTTTCTATATTTTTATATTGAAGAAGCTGTTTGAAATAAATTGTTCTTTAGTTTCTTTTACTAAAGATCATATATTTTTCAAGGTGTTAACTGGTATTGAAAATATTAAGTTTGTACAAATTATAATTAGTTTCAGTGACCTAAACTTTACTAAAAGAAACAACTGCATTTTAAAATTTAAATCAAAGCCCGTACGAAATTAATAATTGAAGCAAAGCCGCGAATAACGTTGTAAAAGACAAATTTTGCAAAACCTGTTTTTTTGCATATTACCGTTAATTTTACTCTTTTACATTTGTTCCAATAAGAAAACATTAAAATTATGCATTTTATCACCGTCAAAACGCAATTACAATGAGCCAGTCAGTGGAGATAATCAAACCATTTAAATACGTTTTTTTTTTCTCTCCTGAAAAATTATTATTTTGTCATTTGCAACGTTATTCGCGGCGATCCTTCAATTATATACTGTGTTAGGGTTGGTATATGCACAACAGCAAGAAAGTTTTTATTTTCTGAAACGAAATGGTGTAAATATTTGTAATACAAATTTAAACTGAATCATATTTTTGTTATTTCATTATTTCTTTTTTTTAATTATTTAAAGAAATTAAACGACAGAAAAAAAGGCAAAGGCACTCTAAAGAATCTGTTATAAACAAAATTAAAAACGAAGAACAAAAATAGAATCGCACAAGTGTTTCCTCATGAGATTTACATGCCATTTTTAACAATGTCAGATTTGTTTATGGATGTGCATCGGCATCGCTGTCGTTGGCATAATCACCAAAACACACCAACATCGTCAACATCTGAAACAACAACAACAACGACAGCAACCTCAGAATCACCAAGTTCAACACAAGATGTAAGTGATCACACATTTAGTCATCATAATAATAGTGCGACTGCAGATTATAAAAATGCAGCCCATAATGTCAATTATAAATCAAGCAATCGAAAAGAAGGTAAAGGTGACAAACATGACGATAATGAAAACGAAGATGATGACGCATTTGCAAATATTTTAAGTTTGAAACTACGAAAACCAAAGCACTGGACTTGGGAGCTTTCTACCTCAAAATCATGTACGAATATAGCTTTACCACGTATTTTACTGTACGATCATAAAGGTCATCTTTTAGCTGATGCTTCTGGTGATAATGAAGGAATTTACAGAGAAAATGATCAGGAGATAGCAAAAAGTGATAAATCGACAAAACGTTCTTATCAATCAAATCAACAGCAATCGCAATACGTACAACGATCAGCCACCACAAATATCACGCATTCCATACGTAAAGCTTTGGAAAAAGAATTCAATAGTTTAAACATACAAGAAGCCACACCGTCTCCAGAATCATATTCACCAATAAGTTCACGTTGCAGTCATAATGCAATCGACTTTAATACCGCCGACCTGCCGGATAATGGTCTGTCCAGACGATCATCCTCTTTGAGAGGTGTTCGTTTTAGTGTTGAAAATAATGATGATCAACCCATTTATGAATCACATATACCCGAATTCTTACCAACTCCTTCTTCGACAACTACAGGGACATCGTCTTCTTCTGGTCCCCGAGAGAAACGAAAATATCGTCGTTCTCACAGTTCTGGAAGATCATCAGCACATTCGGAATCTATACTTGAACGATTTAGTTACCAAAAAGGACGTTTTTCTTCACCAGAATATCCAGACGAAACAGAATTTCAACGGGCTCCACGCTACTTTTTGCGTACTTCCAAGGCTGGCACTTTGGTAGTAAAAGAAGATAGCTTCTATCAACATCCCAGAAGAAGAAGACGACCTCTGAGACATCGCTCAACTGATTCGCTACACAGTTTAAGAAAGACTTCACTTTCATTGTTACCTCCTACACAAGAGCAATTGGTCTTAACAAGCCCAACACCCGCTGATATTTGTCGTAACAGAAGACAGCAACAAATTAGAAATAAACAATTCTCTACATCAGAGGAAGATGAAGAAATAGCCGGGAGCAAAAACACGCTCATTGATAATGTTAATTCAAGACGTTTACGTAAATACTCACAGGCCAGTAACCAAACAAAAGGTGGGTATACAAACAAAAACATTTTAATTTATTATGGCTGTAGGATTGAATTTATTTCTTATAATACACTAGTGTCTCATTTTACAATATTCTTTTTAAAGTCTTTAAAATATTGGCAGTAATTTACTAAAACTTTTAACAAAAAAAAAATTTGTTTGGTAAATACTTTGTTTAAGGTTTCCTGGATTTTTTGTATATTTTTCAAGTAAGAAAAGTTTGTTGGGCTAATTTTTCACTCAGTGGTGTTTAAAATTGTTATATATTCCATTCGGCGTACACCCATTTGGCTTAGGAGCTAAAACAAAAAATAGAATATTAGTTACGTTCTTCTTTAAGTTCCTTGGATAACAAAACAAAAAGCACCTTAGCTGAAGGTAGTCTTAGGACTAGGCCGGTACTTTTATCCATTAACATAATTGCAAAATTATTCTCATATGTGGCAATCTTCGTTCCGTAGCATTGGAAATTTCTAGACTCCATCGGCTCTTATCAGCATTCCTGGTTATTATAACAGCGATTTGTATAAAAAACACCGCCCCCTATCAACTCTTACTTATAAATGTTTAAGGGGTTTGGCTACAGATTCCCGTAGTATTAAGTCGCTTTTAAAACTTCCAAAGTTATTTTCTTCAGGTCAGGTCTCCTATGGATCAAGATAGAGGAAGTTAATTTTTTTTTAACAATCGTTAAAATATATTAATTGTCTAAATTCGTTTCAAACCAAAATAATTGCTTTTTAATCAGTGATAATTCTATGCTGAAAGAGTTTATAAAGTAAAGAAATTTAGGAAACGAAATATATATTTTTGTTGATATTGTCTGTCGTTCTATTTGTCACGCAATTAGCTGAATTTTTAATAAAATTTTGTGGGGAGGAGGCAGAGAACTGCACGAGTACACCGCAACCCATGAGTACACCGCATACTTACTCTATACTTTTCATACTCGAGTATTTTAAACACCGCAACAAAAAGTTGCGGTGTTTATTTTACCCATTCCTGTAAAAACGAGTATCAAAAATATCGCAATCAGAGAGTATTTTCTATACTCGTACGCGAGAATTTTGTAATTCTCTTTATTTGTAAGCAGCGTTGCCACATTTTTACCCTATTAAAGTTTTTTACTGCCGTTTTATGAAATACTGCATTGTATGCAGATCTATTTATAAACAATATAAAAAAACAAAATTTGATCAAATCTATTGCTTAAACATTATAAGCAGAAAAACAGACAACAACCGTTTTCATACGTATGAAATACAACACATATTTAATGAATAAAATGCAATAAGAACCGCTTAAATGCACAGCTTTTGTACACTATTTAAAGCAGGTATACTTATTTTGTTGCTGTTTTTTATGAACAATTATTTTCAGTTTATGCGCCTTGTTATCATAAACGTGCTACTAACGGTATTTAGGAAAACAAAATGATAAAATGAATCCGTGAATAAAAGGAAAATTATTTAATTTTTTTAGTTTTAACAAAACTGTATATACGCAGATGTAATATTGGATTGACTGAATGTCATTAGACCTCATAAATAATAATAAATAAAATAAAGTTTTTAGTTTACATATTTTATTTTGTTAAATATAATTATTGCTTTTATACCTATTTATTAATTTTAACTTAACGAATAGATTATTTAAATTTCTCTCCTGTGTGACTTAAAAAAAACCCCTAACAAAAACGTAATATAAAAACAATGAACTATTCTTGAGTTATTAGTAAACTTTTGTTGTGTTTTTAATAAATAAAAATATGAAGAATTTAACGGGTTCTATTAAATTTATTTTCTGTTACATATTAAATAAACTTTCATAATTTCAAAGAAGTATGTATGTTAGCTAATTTAGACATTGGCGACTTTTGATATTGTGTTTGATTTAATAATTCTGATCTGATAACTCTGTTTTCCTCTCACTACACACGTTAAAATCTCTCTCTCTCTCTTGGTGTTTGTTGTGAGTATGAGTACGAATAAAGTAAAGCCAGCATCGCAAACATTTTACTTGAGTATGGTAGACACTCATGAATCAAGAAAACAAGATTGCGCATTGCGCAGGTCCGGTAGTTTGTTGTCTCTTTTGTGTGACGTAGAAATAGACTATTTGTATGGAAAGTTAAAGTAAGAGAGCCAAAAATCTCTTATATTTTTACAACAAACACACGTTATAGGTCTATTGTGACGTAGATGCGCAGTAGAAATATTTTTTGAACGGCTGAATGCGCAATCTTGTTTTCTTGATTCATGTACTCAAATGGAATGGGTATAGTAAATACTCGCACTTAAGAAATGCGGTGGTGATCACACCGCAACCGCATTTAAGATGAGTATACTTAGAGTATTAAAAACAGACACTCTTGCAGTTCTCTGGGAGGAGCCTTAGCATCCGAAGCCAAAAAAAGATAAAATTAAAATAATAAATTTTACCGATATAAGTGACACTGAAAACTTGGCAGCACCTCTTATTATGTAAAGAGCTTTACAATAATAGAACTATATGATTGTAACATTTTTACAACATAAAAGTCTAAGGGCCCAACTATAATGGGCATAAGCTAGCTTTAGCCTGTCAAATTCTTAGGTACTATTAAAGATATGTAGGTGACCACAATGTACTTACATAAATTTAGTAACATATTTGCCACAGTTGCACATTTACGTTTAATTCTTACTTTTGCCAAAAATAATTTCTTTATAAATAAACAAAATTTTAAAGCGAGAAAGGCTTTAAAGAATATATTTTATATATTTAACAACATTCACATACACATTTACATTTTTTGGTTCATGTTCTAAGATAAATTTTCATAAAAAATTTACAAGTTATTTTCTGTTTTGTGTTTGTGGCCAACCATAATAAAAAATGCAACGATGTTCATCGCTTATATCGTATACATAAGTGTGTATAAATACAAATTTATTATTTTTTATATTTGTTAAAAATTGGCCAGAAACAAAAATGTTATTTTTTTTACATTTTCTATTAATTATAAACTACAAATTTAACACTGTAGGTCTTAATCAAGGCAGATTTATTTTATTAGGTAGTGTCGTCCGGCCAGCTGGTTTGTAGTTGGAAATGTCAAAAGTTTTTGTATTTTCCTTTGTTTATTTACGAATTTCAAAAAACACTAAGAACAAGCGTTTGCAAGACAAAGCAAGCATGTATATGGAGAGCAATTATCTTTTATTTCTCTTTGTGTTTTTGACGTTTCCAACGCACAAAACAACAATAAAAAGGTATGTTGTTTTTGTAAATGTTGTATTTGTTGTATTACCGCTACTACCTAGTAAAATAAATCTGCCTTGGTCTTAATTATAATTTTTCTGTATAAATGTATAACAGAGAGCATAATCAGCTGTTTCCGTACGGAAAATGTGATCAGTTTCGTATCTTGCTTAAAGAAATGACATTTAACGAAATTTGACGAAAAGTTATCTTATGTACATTATAGTTTACCACATGCACATAATTTAATGTATTGTCACAGTTGTTTAAGTTATTTTATGCACATTATAGTTGGGCCTTAATGCAGACAAATTCTTAAAACTAAAAATTGATTCATTCAAGAAATGGAATAAAATCATCTGTTCATAAATATAATTAATAAATAACCTGGCAAATCACAGATGTCAACCTTTTCGTTAAGAAAACAAATAAAACATCGTTTACGTATTAACAGCTTCAATAAATTTAAAATAATTAATGATTTTTAATGTTTTATTTCAGTTCTTTAACAAAAACGAAAAACACAACCATTTTTTGCATATATTTCTTTTTTAATTTTTTTATTTTTGGAAATGATCCAAGAGCTTAAATAAAAATTTTATTTTTTTGAATATTTCCTTTAGTTTGATAAATTATACAAAATCTATCAAAATTTCTAATTTTATCGTGACAAAATAAAATCCACAAATAAAACTGAAAAAATGCCAACATTTTTTTAATAAAACTTAAGGATTTGTTAAACTACCGAGGTCATTTATAAATCTTAATAATTTCTTTCTGTTTTTTTTTGCACAGATCTTAATTATTCAACTGATGTTCACCAAAATGGAAAAGTTAGATGAAATGGTGAAAAAGTGTATATGTAATGTAATGTATGTATATTTGAGCTTAATTTAAAGACATGGTTATGAAAAAAATAATATGTTAATAATGTTACAAATATGTAAATAAATGATATTTTTAACAACTGTTTCTTCGATTTTTTGCATATTTTGCTTAAAAAAAATATTAAATCCGATTCGAGTTATTTATCGGTAAGTATTTTCGTATAATTGTGGTATTGTAGTTTGTATAATATATTGTATAATAATTGGTTTTGTAATTTTGTTTTCCTTTTTAATACAAACTTATGCAAGCATTCGAGATCGATAATTTGGTTTTACACCTTTTTATTAAATTGCCTTATATATATTAATTTGTCTCATAAGCAGTATTAAGTCTTAAAGCCCTTTTTTATTAAGTCCAGTACTTGTTAAAACAATATATATATATATTTTTTTAATTACTATTATTCTGTTTTGCTTCTAAAAGCATTATTATTTTTGTGAAAGAACATGATAAAACTGAACCACTGACCATTTGTTTTTAAAACACCACTTCCTAGTAAAATAACTGTACCTTGCAATTAACTTACAAAAATCGTCATAAAAAGCAGTCATCAGATAGAATATATAATATTTTGAGAACAATAGATATCGTGTATCAAAATAATAAGATTGTGTATTGCACAGGTCCGTTAGTTTGTTTTGTAGCGATCAGCTGTTTGTGTGACGTAGACATAGAATATTTTTTGTCAATAAAGTAAATTTGTGTATGAAAAGGGAAATACAATTAAAGTAAAAACTGTGAAAAATAAAAATTAAGTATGCTGTTAATAAATGTAACAATGAAAACAGCATGCCAAAAAAGCTTTTTCAAGATGGTCAAATATAATTTTTTTATAACAGAGAGCTTAAATTTAATTAATGTAACAAAAAATCGTGCTCTATTTGACTCCAAATTAATTACTAAATCACCAGTGGTGATTACTGAGGGTGAAAGCAGGTCTCGATAGCCATTACGCTACCGTTTACTTAGCTCATAGGAAACTTCTCACAAATATTCTTAATAAGCAAAGATATTCAAAGAATTAAGTAAAGACAAAAATCAAAGCTTAAGCAAAAAATAACAATAATAAACAATGATATTATTTTTCTGTGTCAACTGTATACGGCTGACTTTTTTTCGGCTCCTTTATACAGTTAAAAGCTGATAAAAAATAAAAAATAAACAACAAATAAAGTATTACAAAGCATTCTATGCACGGGCATATGCAAATTATCAAATTTAAATTAATTAATATGATTTAATATTCCTGCGTTTTATTATAACTAAATAAAATTTCAATTTTATAGCGAAATGTGTTAAAAATTGAGAGGTTTTTAAAAAAATTTGTTTTCTACATTTACTATTAAATTAAAAAAAAAATTGTCATTGCAATCGATCTTTATGAATGTATTATGTATAAAACAATCACTTCTTTCCGTACGCAATGTACGATCAGTTTCGTACTTTGCTTAAGCAAGTTATATTTGACGAAACTTGACGAAAAGTTTTCTTTAGTACATAGTAGTTTTTCACACGTGCATTTGCATAGTTGTTTAAATTGCCTTAAGCTAGCTTATGCTTATTATAGTTTAGCCTCAACTCATCAAGAAGAAACAAATGTTTTTTCACTAAATTCATTTGCACGCTAATGCAGAATAACACAATTTTTAAAAACTACTGAAAAATTAAGAGGTAAAAAGAGGAATTAACATTTTAAAGCAATTAACACAATATTTGTTTAGAGGCTCAGAAGAAACATTGGAATAAATGATCGGTTAATAATTAATAACCCAAAAACAGAATTGCCAGATTCAAAGATTTGTTGAAGAAGCAAAAAGGTAAATGTCTTAAATATGCTTAACTTTTATAAACAACATTTTATACGCGAGGTTTACGTCTCCAATAGAAAAGATAAGTAATGCCAATGTTAAAACTATCAAGCTTGTGGATACAGAATTAGTTGATGCACACATGTGGTTAAATTCAATAATCTATAGTTGTTAGAGGTTTACTGTGCGTGCTAAAAATAATGCTCTGTATAAAATTAAAGAATTTCATAATTTTTATACCACAAAAAATGGAAAAAGGGTATATCGAAGTTTGTTATTCCGTGTGTAAATTCTACAATATCCATTTCCGACCCTCTAAAGAATATATATTCTGACTTCCTATGCATAGCGAAGTCGAGCAAACGATGTCCGTCTGTCTGTTCGTGTTAGTAGATTTCTGCCGAGTCAAACTTGATTTCACAAAGAAATAAATATGCCAATCGATCAGATATAGTGCCGAAAGAGGTGCTATTGGAAATCAACCTGATCGGTCCATGCTCTTCGAGGCAGCAGGCAAAACACCACGACTACCTCTAACTTTTTCATGTCATTTAGAACAATAAAGTATCTCCAATCAAAAAAATAAATATATGGGGCGAGAAAAGAAGGAGCGAAAATCTTGCGCTCGCCCATACTTTCCGAGTTACGGGGCTTTGATATTTTCAAATTTTTTTTTATGTATCATTATGGGTATCATTTTAAAGCTTTTGAAAAGATCTTTAAGGAAATACTAAACTTTTTTAAAAATGCTTAACCCGTTAAGAGCAGATGTCATTTTTATGTAAAATTATATAAATGCAGTAACATTTTTTTTTTTTTTTTTATTTTTAATTCTCTGTCACCCCAATATTTGCTTTGTTGATTCGAGTTACTTTATTAATCTAGATTTAGATAAAAGGTGAAGGGTATATCAGATTCGTATTAGTCGAATATAGCACTCTTACTTGTTTATATTTAAAATGTACATAAAAACCTTTCATACTGACTGAGTAAAATAAAATAAAAATAAAAAAAAAAACAAATTCTTTTAAAGGAATTATTAAGCCGAAAACCCCTTTACGAAAATCCTATTTACATTTAACTCCCTTTTAAAATAACACTTAAAATAAAATTAATAGATTTTTATATAAATAACAGTGATGTTGATAAAATTTTGTAGATATCTGAAACCTTTTTAATAATTAAAATATTTATTTAATTTTTAAGCAATAGGTGTTTTTTATTTTTATATATATTCTCGATATTTCTCTACTCCATTCTGTAGCATCATCAGGAAAACAAATATTTATTTATTTTTTTTTTGTTGATTAAATAAATATTTGTTTTCCTGATGATGCTACACAATGAAGTAGCGAAATATCGAGAATATATATAAAAAAAGACTTATTGCTTAAAAACTAAATAAATATATAAAAAAAAAATGTTTATAATTTTTTGTAATTCTTCTTTAAATTAAAAATTATGAACCGGCTTTAAATGTAATGACTCTAAGTAGAGTAACTTTTTATACATTTCAAATATGACGTTCTGAATATTTTATAAAACAAATACGATTTTTAAAAATGCGTAGCGTTTTGTTTCTGGCTTAAGATACATCAACAAACATTGTATGTTCGTTTTCTTATATTATTGTATCTAATATACAAGTATTGTGAACTTCTTAAACAAACCCTTCGTTGCATCGTCATTCATTAATTATTCAAGAAATGCATTAACGTTGCTACAAAAAGCATCACCGGCAAATATATAAATAACTGCGTTATAAAAGAAAGTGAGAACTTTGACGGAAATAAATAAGTGTTTGCATTTGTTTCAGCACGAGATTAAAAATGACTCATTGTTCGCCTCGTTCAAGTATCATAACAACGTTACTTTAATTTAATACCCCAAATGGAACTGTTACTGAAACAATTATTTGTATGTGTGTTGATGAAATTTAATTCTGGATTTTTAAAATATTTCTTTGTACTATCAAAAATCTTGGAAATTTGTAAATAACAAACAGCGTATTTATTTACTTTTTGCCTGACAATCAATAGAGAAATAAAACTGATACGAAATTATTTTTAATGTTAAAAGTAAACTAATTAATGGACAATGTGCTTAAGTACACTCAGAGATAAATGTTTCTATATTAAAGATTGTATATGTTTATGTAATACTTGTGATGCAGATCTTAAATGTTTTACTTTTGATGGAAATTCTTGTCGACACACAGTAAGAAATAAATCGCCAAGAAAATATTCATACAAAACGCGGTCTCCAATTTTATATTTATATCTGTCGTTCCAGTGTGGAACAAAAGGCCACACTAAATAAAATTCTTTAATTTCTATTGAGAGCTAATAAATTTAATTCGTTCCATTGTTTTCATAATTTCAGTGTCGAGTTACCTTCTCCTGGTATGGGCGGCTTTTATTCTTCGGCTACTTGGCGACTACTCGTTCTAGATCTTTCTGTGGTTTTCGCAGTTTAACTACGTTTAACGACTTCTCATGCAATAGGATATTGCTCTGTCAGCTGCTTGTCGGAGTTTATAACTGGTCAGATAATTTATTTATTCCTCTTAGACATTTGTTGATAAAGACTTGAAGTGCGTCGGTTTAAAATTCTTGTCTTTGTTTTCTTAAGTTACATCTGAGGTCTGAGATGGAACTCCGGACCTCGTATTTGCGCTTCTCTTTTATATTACTGATCCACAAGTGATGATGTACTTTATACTCATTTTTAAGGGTAATTTTTATACCCTTCACCACAAAAAAGGGAAAAAGGGTAAAAATAAGTTTGCCATTCCGTGTGTAATATCTACAATATCTATTTCCGACCCTATAGAGTATATATATATTCTGACTTCTTATCAATAGCGAAGTCGATTGAGCTATGTCCGTCTGTCCGTCCGTGTTGGTGTTAAAATCAAGTTTGCCGAGGCTTACCTCTAATTTTTTCATGTCATTTGGAACAATAAAGTAACACCAATCAAAAAAATAAATACATGGGACGATAGGAAAGTAAAAATTAAGAAAAAAAAAACAACAAGTGAAAAAATTGGAGCTCGCCCATATTTTCCGAGTTATAGGGCTCTGAAATTTAAAAATATTTTAAAATATCAATATCAGTATCATTTTAGAGGTCTTGAAGAGATATTTAAGGAAATACTAATTTTTTTTAAAATGCTTAACCCATTAAGAGCCGATGGTACTTTTATGTAAAATTCTATATATGCAAGACCAATTTGTTTATTCCCTTTTCATCCCAATAAATGCTTTTTTGATTAGAGTTACTGCCCTAAACTTGTATTACATAGATGGTGAAGGGTACATAAGGTTCCGCATAGTCGAATATAGCACACTGACTTGTTTGGGGTTTATAATATTTATTTAATAATTTTTGTGAAAAAGACTATATCCCTTAAACGCATTTAAGAAATAACTGCTCTCAGACAAATAATTTTTTTTTTTTGGCTTACCTGGCAAGCCGTTAAAAATACAAAGCCACTTCTGCTGTTATTTGTTTTTCGCCTAAGATTTTTAATAATAATTCTCATCGAGTATACAAAATTTTAAATATCTTAAAGGGAAAGTCTTGCAGCATGGTGTTTGATCTTGCCATATTACCCAAAAACTATTTATATTGAATGGGCTTTTGAGGGTTTTCTATGTGTTCTTATCTTCGTGATGTTGAAAATACATTTTTTTTTTTTTTGGAATTTTAATAAGCGACTTGAAAATTCATTTACAAATTTTGTTGTAAGTGAAAAGCATAGTTTTAGTTATTTCCAAGTTCCGATGTTATTTTTATACCAAATTATATTTAAAATATATCAAGGCGGATTCGCACATTTTCCCAAATAAGAAATTTAAACAAATCTAGTGCTACATGAAGTTTTTTATTATTATTGGATTTTTTGTTTCATTTTATAATTGGAAAAAATATTCTACAATGAACGTTGTGTGAACAGTACCATAATAAACTAAAATAAAACAAAAATGCAAATTCTAAGTTGAAATTTTGTTTAGATGACAGCATTTTTGTTTAGCTTCTTTAACTCTCATTTAGTTCGTTAATTTTTTAATTTAAAACTTTTTCGTGCTCAAAATCTAGCGAATTTTGAAAACTATCCTACCTTTCTTAAAATAAATCTCTCTCAGTTAGTAAAACGTTAGTTGATAGAAAAAAGTATTAAGAAAATAAATGAGGACAAAAGTTTTCGATTGTTAATTTATGATCGATCAACCGCGCTTTCACTCAAGAGTTTGAAAATGGAGCGCCCAATAAAAGATATTCTTTATTTTGAAAAAGAGAATTTAAAATCGTCTTGTTTGCTATTCCAGAAATATTTAATTATTGCTTGTAGATAAATAACATAATATAATCCCTCGAACATGGCTTACTTTTTTTTTAACTTTTTGAAATATTTAAACTCGAAAATAAATTTGAAAAAAGTCCTTTAAATGAAAACGAAAAAAAAACTTTTTAAAGAAAAACCCCTTTATTACCAAGTTCAATAAATATTGTTATTGTTTAACTTTAATTTAATTTTTTTAAGTGTAAATAACAACTAAATACGCATGACGCATGTGGGGAGTAGGAAGGAGAATATAAATTTTCTTGATTAAATTAAATTTTAAATCATATTTAGCAGCTACTTACATACAATCAAGTGAACAAAAGAAATAAACACAAGTATGACAAAAAGAAAATTGTATTTGAAGGCAACTAACTAAATAAATAAAGCACTCTGCTTTTAAATGACAGCATAATAAAAACAGTTTTTCGCGATAAGCCAACGGAGAGACACAAGCAAGAATTTCAACTGCTGCTTAATTTTAAGTCAAACAAAAGTTTAGAAGTTAAAAAATAAAAAAATCATAAATAAAATGAAACATTTGATTGTTATAAGCTTTTTTATACTTTCACTCATCATAATTCCCTCCAAATGCGATCTTTTGGACTGTGATGAAAATATTTTCTCCTCATTAAGTGAAATATCTGATATTGGTCCCAAAATAGCCAGCGGTCAAGAGTCAGCTGAAAAATTTAGCGCTGTCCTAAAGAAATGGGGTTGTCAAGTAAAGAAAGGTGCAAGGAAATTTGGTGAAAAAGTACGAGAAAATGCTAAAAAAATAAATGAAAATGTTAAAGAAGGTGTTAAGAAATTAACAATAAAAGCGAAAAAAATTGGTTCCGATATCAACACGAAATTCCATGATATCAAGGATCGCTTAAATAAGGATTCCGACGAAATAATAGTTTCTAATAGAAAATTATTTTTGGAAAACGTAGAGATAATTAATCCCGATATCTTGAAAGCTGATCAAGAATGTGGTCATGGTCATATATTAGACTCTTTGGGCAACTGCAGAAAATTACGCAAATAATTAGATCCTGTAACAGGAAGTGCTGTATTATTAAGAAAATAAACCAAAGTTTCAAAATTAATGTTTAAGCTCTATACTAATATGTGAATTTTCCTACATATTTTTAAATTAAATTTTTATAAAAAAAATAAAAAATTTATTGAAAAAAATCGCATTTTTCTTGTGACTTTTTTTTTAACAAGTAAGTGAGGCAACTCAGAGAGCTATAAAAAAATCGTTAAAGCTAAAAATATTACTCTTAAACTCGCAGTCTCGATCAATTTAAGCTTAATAAAATTTAAAGCCAAAAATCTATTCAAAAGAACAGAACAAGCTGCTACCAAAGTCTTCTTGTGGCGAAAGTGCTCCTTTTATCCAAAAACCCACGTTGTGTCCTTTTGACCTCCAGTAAACAATTAATTGGGTGGCAATTGGCTGAAAAAATAATTAAATAAACTAAAAAATTAGTCAAGTGCGATTTGGACTCACACATAAAGAGTTCAGCAGCATGTGCAGGTCAACTTGTAAATTAAAATTTTATATTTTTAACCGACCTAATGAAGAAAAAGGTACTGAATTCGTGTTAATTTTTTTGTGTGATACCTGAGTATTCCGTCATCCAGTGACTGATTTTGAAAAATTTTTTCTTTATTGAAAGAGGTAGCTTTACAGATCAGTCATAATGTAAAAAATCTAAAAGAGTTAAACGCTAAAGGGTGTCTACATACCACACATATTTTTGAAACGTCTTTAAAAACGTAATTGGCAGTCAAAATTATCATAACGACGACTCTTTAAAACAAAAGGCAACCAAAAAAAAAGAAACTTAGAATTTGAAATAAATATGGCTTTATATTTTAAACCATAATAGAGAGAATTTAGACAATTGCAATGCATGATTCTTACTATATCCAATAAAACAGCCGTAAAGTTATGTTTTGATACTATCATTTCATATACAATGTAAATTCCCGCAACTGCTACTAAAACAGATAAAAAATAAATAATAAAATGTTAAGGGTGGCCCTTACGAAACGTGATTTTGATTTTATTTGATCTGTACTAGCTAGACACTTGACAATATACAGTAAATGTGTACATAATGAATAAATAAATTAAATTTTAACGGCTTCATTATTATATCTATGGACTTTTAATGTGGAACGCTCGAAGCAGTTTTTAAAATTTGTATAGTGTTTTTTAATT
The DNA here is from genome assembly GCA_916610165.2 of Gymnosoma rotundatum. Lineage (NCBI taxonomy): Eukaryota > Metazoa > Arthropoda > Insecta > Diptera > Tachinidae > Gymnosoma > Gymnosoma rotundatum. Next base: position 80,830,852 of record OU744340.1, read on the forward strand.
GGGCAGCTATTTCTCTTCAAAAGTTTTTAAATGATACCAATATTGGTAATTCAAAAAATTTAAAAATTTCAGAGCCCCGTAATTCGGAAAATATGGGTGAGCGCCAATTTTTTCACTTGATGTCTTTTTTCTCATTTTTAATTCTCTATCGGCCCAAACATTTATTTTTTTGATTGGAGATACATGAAAAACTTAGAGGTAGGCGTGGTTTTTGCCTGCAGCCTCGAAGGACATGGACCGATTATGCTGACATATTTTTTTTGTGAAATCAAGTTTGCCTCGGCACAGACGGACATCGCTCAATCAAATTCGCTATGCAAAAGAAGTTAGAATATATATACTTTATGGGGTCGGAAATGAATATTGTAGAAATTGCACACGAAATGACAAAATTAGACATACACTTTTTTCACTTTTTGTGATGAAGGGTATAAAAAATAACTAATTAATTCTTTTGTTTGCTTGTAAAATAATTATTTTGTTTTCCAACTTTTGAAAATTAATCCAGTGTATGTATATTAATTATGCCATCACAACAATCAGTATGATACTGGAACTACATTTATTGTGACGCAGAGAAAAGTGTATAAAAAATTAAAATAAAATTGCGGTTAGCAAAAACCAAAAACAAATATACATATGTGTCGATTAGTAACGAGAAATACGCAAAAAATTTAAGGTTGTGTGTGGACTTCATGTAGCCGAAGTAATATTAATTGATTAAAAATATTCCTCGCAGTATTAAGAATATTAGATGGTTAAATAGATGATGTTTACAACGTATACAACCTAAAATAAAAAAATGCAGATGATGGGTGTAGCGATCTAGCTGCATTATTTTCTTTAGGAATTATTAAAATAGTTTGTAGATAATTTTTCTTTCTTCAAAAAACTAGGAATTAATATACATACGAGTATAAGTCAACTAAGGCCGTCTTAAAATGATTCTTTTGCACTTCAACAAACAAACAAGTTCTAACTTTTTTAATAAATTTTTTTTATTTCACTTATGTTTTCCAAGCCTGACCGAAAAAAACATTAACATGAAACTATACTACATCATTTTTTATTAAACTTTTCTAAAGCCACAAGTAATTTTTGTAAAATTTCTATTATTCATTTTATTAGCACACACTTTTACATAGAAACAAACTCTTTCAGTGAACACGTTCACAGATACCATTGTGATCTGCAATGAATCCTTCGGGACACAAATACTGTGATAATTCCGCATTAACAATTTCCGTTGAGTTGACTAGATTCTCTTTAATAACTGTTGAGTTCGTTTGTATATTTGTTGATGTCTCAGCAGTTTCTTCCACTAACTTGTCAACAAATTCACCAAAAGAGTTTAATATTCCTAAACCTAAAAGTTTAGCAGCTTCCTCTAAACGTTTGGCCTCCTGCTGCAATTCTGTCATCCATGGTTTAGCCCTTTCCAATGTACATTGTATATTTTGAAAAATTTTATTTAATGAATTTTTATTTTGTTCGTTATAATTATTTTCGACATCATATTCCTCGGTGCTGTTAGCTGTATCGGCCTTATGGTCTACCACTTCTAATGTCGTCTGAGTTTGGGAACACTTTAAAGGCGCTGCTCGTACGTAGTCTACATCCTTGAGCAGCAGATGTATAAAAATTCCAATAAAAAAGTAAAATGTTTTTATATTGTATCCTTTCTTCATTCTTTTGTTGGTAGAAAATTTTACGTTGTTTACTTAACCAAACATCAACTTCAACTGTTAAGCTGCCATTGATTGAGCATCAGTATTCGCCAAAAGAATAATGATGATGTGGATACTGATGACCTCGTTACTCTTTGAAATGTTGCTTTCCCAACTTAGTAAGAATTCTGTAACAGCTGCTTGCAGAAGAAACATTAAAGTGCTTAAGTGGCTGTCATGTTTTCATACTTTATAGTAAAATCATGAGTTTACCTTTTATTTTGTTGGATTTCTTTATTTATTCTTAAGATATTTTTGCCACAACCATAAGCATAATGTTTATTTGAACAGATATATATGTTCTGTTTAAAAATGTTTGACATTGCTTTAAAAACGTTCACAACAATTTTATGTGATTTAATTTCGTTCACCTGTTATGAGAATGTTAAAAATTTCTTTAGTGACGATGTTGTTCAGAGTATTGTTTATTTATAAAAAAAAATTGGATTGATCAACATTCCTTTATCAACACACTTACAAAAGTTTTATAAAACAAAATAACAACACTCACTATCTTAATAATACTATATATGGGTAATTCCATTAATATGTCTACCCCGCCTAATACAACAAGAACCCTTTCTTTCTTTTTAAAACAAACTAAAGAGGAAAAATATATTATTCGAAGCATTTATGGCTTTTTACAATATTTAAGAATAAAAATATCAATTTAATACCTTAACCTTTTTAACTGCACGTTATAACAAGCACGAATCACATTTGAAAAAAAATTTAAATCACAGATATTTCTTTTCTAAGAAATCAGTATAAAAAAGACAACATGAAAAAAAAACTTACATCTCTACTAGCCATTAAATTGGTATGAACATCATGTCGCACATAAATTCAGCTAATGTATACAGAGTCTCAGTGTTCATGTTTCCTTCCTGTGCAACCATTGTTGGCCAAACATTTGTCTGAGCAATAATGTTTGCCATTAAATATGATATTTAGTACACGCAAAGAAAAAACATGGTTGCGATATGGTCACAATAACCATAATATGTTCTTTGTAACATTGTAAAGTTGCAGAGAACAAATTATAGTTGTTTTCAGCAATACTTCAGTCAAAACAAACACGTTTTTGTTGCTATTTAACCATTATATGGTTACTGTGCACAAAAAATACAACTTGGTTGGTTTAGCGTAAAAAAATTTGAACTACGACCAAAGTCTTATAACTTATATAATATTATATATTTAACCATAATAATATAAAATTAATCAGAGTATGATTAAAAGCAAACAAAATAATGTTTCCGCTTAAAAATATTTTGTTCTTGGTCTTGACAGAATGCTTTTCTATCAATTTAGTAATTTTTTGTCAGCTTAAAGTTGAAATTATTTTTATTGTTAGAGAAAATTAAAAAATTAAAAATGCATTTACAAAATAAACAATTAAAAATAATACAGAAAATATGACAACAAATAAAAAGGTAAGCAAAGCATTTGGTATACGTACCGTATATCTTCAATACGAGAATATCACGTTTACTCCATAAATGGATATTCACATGGGAATGTATGCAGATAAGATACCTTTATTTGTGCTTATAAATTATATATATTTTTTTATAAATGATTCTTGTAGCCTATGTGTTTAAGCCTTTTAATTATATACAATAAGGAATGAATTGTTTTTTTGTGCATTTATGTTATTGAATAACTTTTGTAACAAATCAATAATAATAATAATAATTCAATTATATAACATGACGTTTTCAACCATATGATGATGTTTTAATTTAACCATTTATTGTTTATATTATAACATAACTATTTTTAAATTTTACCATGTTATTGTTATGCTAGACAATAATATGGTTGCAACACTAGCTTTAATGTAACAATACTATGTTTTGTTAACAACCATATAATACAACCATAATATGCTGCTCTTAGATTATGGTTACCTCAACCATATTTTTTCGTTGCGTGTATGATTTTTCCAGTTCAAATAAAGCCATAATTCAGTAATATGTGCAAGCGCTAATTTTTTCACTTGTTGTTTTTTCTTGATTGGAGTTACTTCACTGTTCCAAATGATATGGAAGAATTAGAGGGGGCGTGGTGTTTTTCCCGCTGCATGGACCGAGCTTGCTAACTTCAACAGAAAATGAGGTACTAGCTCATCTAGTACCTTTGCAAAGTTGATTTCGGACAGACGTACATTCCACAATAGACTTCGCTATGCATAACAACTCAGTATATATATAATTTATGGGATCAGAAGCTCTTTACTTTTTTAGTTGGGTACATTTTGGATAATTTAAAGTATTTAATAAAAAGTTGGGTTATCTTTAAAAATGAAAGTTATCGATTTGTTAAAAACTATCAGAATATTTTTAACTTTTTCTACTTCTTTTCTGTTTATTTTTTTTTTACTTTGTTTTTATTTTTTATTTTTTTTTTTTTGTTTGTTGTTGTTGTAAATGAAACACTAGTTGTGCACAGATGGTTATTTACATAAAAAGTTTGAAGTAATAAGTATCAGTATCAGAAATTAAATATTTATAAAAAAAAACCGTCAATATAAAATGTTTGCACACCATTGGCAAAAATCTGGTAAAAGTGATTTTAACGAAACTGCTAAAACAGATTATTTAATTTTCTAAAGTGAATTTATACAAAGAGTTAAGGGAGCAATGAATATAAACCGATTACCTAAAAACATTTTAGAAAGTATTAACCACATTTGCTTTAAATACAGCCCTGTACACAGGTTATTTCAACCCACCACGTTATATGCGAACTAAAGAAGAACTGCAAGAAATAAAATTTTATCAAGTTTGTGTGGACTCATAGATATAATTAAGGAATTAAAGAAACATCGCTAAGTATCAAAACTATAGGTCACATACATCTTATATATAAAAAAATTTTGCAGGTGTGTTGTGACTTTATAGCTCTCAATCGGTCAAACCGAATTCGATAAATTTTTTATAAAATATACTTCCATAAACTAAAAGTTTTAAAAGTAAAGTTTAACAGGCATATCTATTGGAAAACTCGTTAAAAAAATACGTATGTTAACTTTATCTTACATTTGAGTAAGGAAACTTTTACTTTAATTTTTGATATATTGTGTAGACTTCTAAGTTTACAACTCCAGTGAAGAACAGAAAAAAATAAGGTTGCTGATTGTTGTCTATTTACAGCGCCATGTCAACGCAGACTTAAAATAACGTTATCGCGTTCTTGGCATTTGAGTAGCTTTGTAATCGTACAAGTCGATTAGTTAATCTACATATCATTATTTATGCGTTGATTTTAGATTGACAACGATATGTCACACATAATATCGATTTGAAGCATTGCTTCTCACTCTGCCATCTTGTGCGCCGTATAAGGGGAGTATTAAACAGAAGGCTATCTGTCTAAGCCCTTTTTATATTTATTTGCTATCCAGGAGGCATTTATTCTAGACAAGTAGTTTTTCGTTGCCGACTGATAATTTTCGATGACCGAGGAGGTGTTGTTATTTCAGCATTTCTTCTTCGTAATCTTACGTAATCTTTGCATCGACGTTTGGTCCTTGTCATGAGTACTCGTTGGGATTTCCTTTACTAGAACGATATTCTACAACTACACAAATGGGCAGCTCTGAACGACGAGGTAACTGGTAGTAGGAACCCAAATGTAGGTAATGAATTTCCGGCCACCTTATTTATATCAGTATTTTCTGCTCCAAGCGTAATGTGGTGTATTCAGCAATAAGTACATATACATTATTTATTTTTATTGTTGTTAAAATGTGTGAAAATATATTTTTTGGCAAAAATTAAAAATTAAAAAATAAATTAAAATACTTTGCATATTCTAGTTTAAAGTAATAAATAATTCATGAGAATATTATTAAATGTAAAATTGCTTAAGAACTGCCTCCAAATAATAAATTTAATATTAATCTTTTCGCAAATGTTCGTTGCTTTTTGTAATACTTTGCAATTGTTTTTAAATCATTAAATATTTTACTAATGGTATCCAATGGCAATACTTATGGAGAAAAATGAAGGAAATATAAAAAAAAAAATTTTTAATGGTTACTGTGATTTTCTGATTTGTGTGTTGTGTTTTTGCTTTATTGTTATTAAAATTAGTTTAATTAATTTAGTAACAGATAAGAATACTGAATTTTCTGTACAAAATTTGAATAAAATTCACTGATAAGCTATACGATCATTAACGACGTAACTATATAATAGACTTTCGCCGTAGTAAAACATTTCAAATTTTAGTTTAGATATCAAATTTTTTAATTAGAATATCTGAAATGTTTACTTTTGAATGGATCAAACACTTTTCATGTAAATTTACTTTAAAACAAGAAAGCGTGCTTTACTCAGCTATACCGAATCTGATATACCCTTCACCATCTATGTAAATCTAGTTTAGTGAAGTAAGTCCAATCAAAAAAGCAAATATTGGGATGATAGAAAATTAAAAATAATTTGGTACTGCATATTTATAGTTTTACAAAAAATAACATCTGCTCTTAATGGGTTATGAATTTTGAAAAAATTTTAATATTTCCTAAAAGACCTCTTCAAATGCTTTAAAATGATACCCATATTGGTGTTTTAAAAAATTTGAACATTTCAGAGCCCCGTCTCGGAAAATATCGGTGAGCGCCAATTTTTTCACTTGATGTTTTTTCTTATTTTTAATTCTCTATCACCCCATATATTTTTTTTTTTTTTGATTGCAGTTACTTTATTGTTTCAAATCACATAAAAAATTAGAGGCAGGCGTGGTGTTTAGCCCGCTGCCTCGAAGGACATGGACCGATCATGCTGATTTCCAATAGCACCTTCTTCGACACTATATCTGATCGTTTGACATTTATGCCTTTGTTCAATATCAACACTAACACGGACGTACAGGTAAACATCGCTCAATCGACTTTGCTATGCATAAGAACTCAGAATATATATACTTTATGGGGTCGGAAATGGATAATGTAGAAATTACACACGCAACGACAACCTTATATAAATTCTTTTTTTCACTTTTTGTGGTGAAAGGTATTAAAATAAATTTTATATTGATCAAAGTACTTGCTTTTGTTTTATTAAGTTAAAAGCATTTTTCATTTATTTTAATTAATTGAGTAAAAATATGATATGATTGTTTACATAGTAAATTGATCATCTTTCAACAAAAAAGCAATATATTTAAAGGTTACAAATTAATTAGTTGTACTACATAAAAGTATTTAAAATAATCTCCTTATAATATCATATATTCACATCACAATTGTGGTAACGATCTCAAAATACTCGAGTAAAAAACCACAATTGATAAGGGAATTTATTTTTGCAATAAAATATTTTACATTCAGGTATCTTTGTGTACGGACGTTGAGTTATTTTATAAAACTATGGGCTTGTTTTAAGGCATTAGGTTATTTCCATAGAAATAAAAGCAAACCAACAAAGTAAAATTACTGTTAAATTTAAGTCTTAAATTTACAACAATAATTGGAATATTTCTAAACTCCGAAGTGCGATTCAGTATTATTTTTTTTAAAGATTTTTGGTTTGTTAACAAATTGTCGATTTTGCTATTCAGTAACAATTCTAACGATATTCGCCGTTGTTTACAACAAGCTCATCGTAAAGCAAGCAACTATAAATTTTGCGTTTTTAAAACTGTCGACAAAATAAACCTGTGCTTATGTACTTTCATACATACATACAAGCACAAACACAACGCTGCCAAAATGAACGTCAGTGTCAACGAACGTCAAATTAAAAATAAACAAGTTGTTTTTATTTGACTGTTTTTAAATGATTGTTTTTAAACATTATTTAGGAAATTTTGTTAGAAAAAAGTAATATAAATGGATTCTGTAGCAGTGTGGTTCGACGACGAAGAAGGGAATGAGCAAAAAGAAAAGTTACAGAAGAGATTGCTTAGAAGCAATTGTTGCTCCGAAGGAAAGTGCTCCCCGGTAATCCATTTACGGAATCCATCAAGTTTAACAATTTCACCACTTGCTCCCCTAAGGGAGACAGTGGATTATATCTTGATGGGTCACCGCCAGTGCCGCCAATGTCGGTTTTATTTCTTCTGTTTGGTGTGTACTTTAAAATCGACACATAATTATTAAAATTAAAGGTGAAAACAAATATTTTTGAACTGGCTAACCCCTTGTTTACATTAGACAATGCTGTCATGACAATAACAATGCATGCACAGTTTTTCACTAATACATGTACACATTTCAATTGTCTGAATTACTGTCTTGCATATTTTGAAGACAGTAAATGAGACAGTGATTTGACGTATGCCGACAAATTTTTTTATAATTGCTTTAAATAAATGAAATTTTTATTAATTTATTATTTTTATTACTAAAACTTTCTTTGCATATAACAGTAGAAATGAAAAAATAGCAGGAACGGTAAAGCTATTTTAAATTTTCCGAGAACGTGAATTGTCATAATTATTGTCTGGACGCCTGCACTACAGAAGCAATTGTCAGCATTTTTGACAACTAATGCGTATTATTTTATTGTTATGCCAGCATTGTCTAATGTAAACGTGGTGTTATATATTTCATACTCTTCTCCATTCTGCAACTTCTCTAATAGGTGGCCCATTTATATTTAGTTCTTCAGTTAACGTTTTCCACAAAGTATTTGCCAACTGACGTGCATTTCGTGTTTTCAAATGGCCTCTTGCCTCCCTTCGTGCTTCCCTGAATTAATTATATAAATATATGATGAAATAAATTATTATCTTTCACTTAAGTACATGTTTGTACTTTGCGAATGCTATTTTGTTGTCGAATAAATTTTGCAAATTTGACATTTGTTTTCGCAATTTAGAAAACCGGCTTGCCACTTTTTCGCATTTGAAATGTGATTAATAAAAGAACTTTGCGAATATCGCAATTAGTCGCATTTATGTATTTTCGCATCGCAATTCAGAATAAGCCTCCAGATAAAATGTCAGTGTTACGTCACAAATTCGGATTTCCAGTTATATTTATTATATATGTATGTTCTGGCAAGTGATAACCCCCAGTTCCCTTATAAATTTCCCTCTTATTTGCGTGTTTTGAATAGCTTACTATTTGGAACTAATTTTCAAATACAGCCATCGGCCATCTGTTAGTTTTTCTTTTGCAACTGTAGCAGGAAAGTAGCTTACGATCCTACCAGTATTGAACAAAAAATAAATATCTGATTATGAAAAAGTCTGGAGGCTTATTCTGAATTGCGATGCGTAAATCAATGCGATGCGAAAATACACAAATGCAAGCAATTGCAATTCTGTATTGCGATAATCACAAAATTCATTTTTAAATGCGAAAATGTGGCAAATCTGTATTCTACATTGCGAAAGCAAACGTCAAACACGTGTCAAATTCGAAAAATTTATTTGGCAACAAAATAGCATTCGCAAAATACAAACATGTAAGTAAAAGATAATATTTTATTTATTTATTCATCATATATTTATTATTTAGTTCAGGGAAGCAAGTAATAAGACCACCAAACTGCGTCAATACGAAATAATGATAGAATTTATGAATAAACACGGCCAAATTGGCAAGAGGCCATTTGAAAACTCCAAATGCACGTCAGTCGGCAAATACTTTGTGGCAAACGTCAACTGAAGAACTAATTATTAATGCATCAATGCCTTCGTACATTTCAAATTCAATATGCTTAGGACAAAAAACCTTTTCAATTGCTATACACACTTCCGCCAAACATCCCGACATAGCTGGCTGAGATATTCCGAGAAATTGATCTTGACCAATTTGGTGTTGGTAGCCACCTTGTCCAAGAAATTTTAAAGCAGCCGCTAGTTTGATAATTGGAGGAATTGCACTTGATTTCGTAGTATTGCATTCCAAATAATATTATTTAATACATATACAAATGCTTCTTTATTTAATTAAAATTTTTTTATTTTAGCTGAAAAATGAAATATTCTGCATAAGTTTGCATATATTTTTCGCAAGCACCAACATAAATTATCTTTTTTCGTTCAAGCTTAGAATATCCGATTTGCTTCTAAGCAATCTTCTCTGTATCCTTTCATTTTGCTCATGCCCTTCTTTGTCGTCGAACCACAATACCACAGAATCTATTCTGATTAATTTTTTTCTTATAGAATTTTCTTAATAAATTTTTTAAAACAATTTTTACAGCCAAGTACAAACAATTTATTTATTTTTAATTTGACGTTTGTTAACACTGACGTTTATTTGAGCTGCGTTATCACTTTTTGAAATAAATTGCGAATGCGATTGCGAAAGTCTAACAGAATACCAATTTTCTTTCGCATCGCATTGATTTTCTCATCGCAATTCAGAATAAGCCCCCTGGTCCCAACTTATAACAGATTTTATTACTTTACGAGCTTAAGTTCCAATTATCCTAATTCGTAAATCTTTTTCAATTCTCTTGCACGAGTCATAAGTCTTTTTATGTTCTAATTTAATTAAAACGAATGTAACAATGCAACAAAATGCATATAAAATTTATAAGGATGTAGCTACCTATGCTTTTGCCGTTGAAATGGAGATGTTAAAAATAGTGCCCCTACCGAAAATTGATTATAAAATTAGGATGAGCTATTTTATGTTATCTGTCTTAAGTCCTAGAAAAAATTCTTAGATAAAGGTAAATTAAACTTCTTGGTCCTTATACATCATTCAAATCCTTTGACACGGTTGATCACAGCATGCTTACCATGAAGCTTGGACATTTATTACCTTACCTTTCAAATCGTTTGCAATTTGTCTGTTCGGGAAATGTTTAATTTACCGAACTCAGTTTATTTATAAGATTTCCTTAAGGTCGATTCTCCGAATACTCATTTTTTAATTTAAGTAAACGGTTTCCCGTTGGGCCATAGATCAAAGTGCTAAATAATTTATAATACTGTGAATGTTACCAAAAACACATAATAAACACAGTTTGTTTTTATTTATTTAAAATTAAAGATACTTGTTTTATTTATTAGATATACGGACGCTTAAAACTTTTTTCAAAAACAAAATTTTTGTTTAAAAAAATTGCACATAAATAATGTTTTGACCGTATTTTAGAAGAGGTGATCGCAACTCTACAACCAAAACAATTATATGCTTTTTGTATCATTATATTCTATGCATGCAAATTGACATCTAAGAGGGAGTTTACATTAAGGGCATTGTATCAGCTACAAAAGTCATGATGCAGAAATTTGTAGGCAAGAGGTGTAGAGAAGCTTACGGGGAGCAAAAGTAGCACGAAATGAATATTCATGACTCTTTTTAGTTTTTTATCTCATTTTTCTCTCATTCCTGTTTTTTTCTATATTGTTCAAAAATTGTTGAAAAATTAGTACATTTAGTTTACGGCAACACTTGAAAAATTGGTTGATAAAAGATCATAAAATTCTCTCACTTGCTACAAAAGAGTCATAATGTAAACGCTTGATGACTTACGGAGATGCTCCAAAATAGAAAACAATAAGAGAGTCAGCTACAATGCCCCTAATGTAAAACCACTCTAAGAAATAAACACACGCATATGCATCCCTTGAATTCACATGTTTTTACTCTTCTCTTTTGTATTTTTAGTTTAACTGTTGAAGGAGATGCCACTCAATTTTAACTTGTGTCTATTATCGTTAAGAGCCAGTTTACATTAAGGGCATTGTAGCTGACTTTTTTATTGTTTTCTCTTTCGGAGTATCTCCGTAAGTCATCATGCGTTTACATTATGACTTATTTGTAGCAAGTGAGAGAATTTTATTGTATAATCAACCAATTTTTTAAGTGTTGCCATAAACTAAACGTGCGAACAACGTTCAACAACAAAGTTCTTAATAGGAATTTAAAGTTTACAGCAATTTTTTGCAAAATCTATTATTAATTTACATTTAAATTAACATCGGGAGGTTATCAAAAATCATTAACATATCGTGATTGTGTATTACCTTAATTTTTTTTTTTTTTCAATTTTTATGAAAAAACGTTCTATTGCTACAAAATTTTACTGTACTTTTGTCCACTCCTTTTTGAAGAAAACCTTCAACTTAAAAAAAGTTTTTCGTTTGTACCTAAATATTTAAAATTTTGATTTAATAAACTATTGGCGATGTATGGAAAAATACTTTCGGATAATGAAGACATTAAATCTACGATTATACCTGATTAAATAATTAGTAGTTTCTTTGAAAAAAAAATTATATGTGGTCACTATAAAATAAAATCAGCAAGCAAAATGCATTTCAGTAAAAAAAAAATATTGAATTACATTCTTATAAATACTTGCTTATACAAAAATTTATAATAACATTAGATGTAATTTATAAACTAAATTTTTATCGTAGCAGTCTCCTCAGTATAGGCACGATGATAGTTGTTTGGATAAACGGACCGTGTAAGAGTTAAATCAAGATCTTTTATAGCTATAAATTTGTATAATTTTTATATTTATTTTTATTTACTTACTTAAAAATATTTTATAATGAATTTCTTTATTTTTTATATTTAAAGTTAAATAGCCAACAACTTTAAAATTTATGAAAGAATCCTGCCTATGGTGTGACTCACTACTATCTCTTAACGATTATCAGTTGGTTAAATTTACTTAACAACAAAGTTGTCGATTTGGCTATTCAGTAGCACTTTAAATGATATTTACTGTGGCTAAAAACTAACTGATATGGTTAGCAAGTAGCTTCTCGTTAAATGAGCGGCTATAATTTTTTTTTTTTTTTGAGTTGTTAAATCGACAAAATAAACGACATAAAATATATGTTTATTATGTACATTTATACATAATCACAAAATAATCACAGTTTGTTTTCATTTTAATTAAACATACTTGAAACTCATAACACTGACAGTAGAAGCGAGATAAAGGAGTTAGTCAAACAGATAATGGAGGAGGAAAAAAGTAATTCTCGCGCTAAGTGCTTTAAATGCGGTAAGACTGGCCATTTTCAGCGCAACTGTAGATCCGCCAAGAGAAGATCAAGATCTGCTTCGCCAGCAAAGGACAACAAGCGGGCCAACAACACCAAATCGCATGAGTCACCGTTAAACTAAATCGAGCTAGCACTAAGGGGCAAGTGCTGGCTCCCACAACCGATGGCCCCACAATCTCCATTTCCATTGTACAACAAAAAAATAGCAACCTAACTGTTTGCGGTCTTATAAACGGAAGTAAGCAAGTTCTCACCATAGACACATTAGCATCTCAGTGAATTATAAGGCCCGATTTAGTAAAAGGAGTAGTGGAGATGTCTGTGGATGGTTAAGGTTACTAAACAAGGCATCGAGTAGTTCATGTCTCGCCGGAGTAACACAGTAGTGTAGCGTGGATGGCTGCGTTTGTGGTGGTAACGCATGTTTAGTAAATACGAGACCAAGGGTTCACAAGACCGGTAGGATCGAGAAGTATAGCCAGAGAAAGCCATAAAGTTCGAAGACAGAATTTAGCCACAGTGGTATTTGCAATCAAAAAGAATCCGTACGGTTTGCCTGTTCTAAAAAGGGTAAAACGTAACACTGGTGTCAGAAGTGGGATTGCAAAAATAAACCACAAATAAAGCTGTACACTAGTTGTGACCATTTGAAGAAGCGGACAAACAGTTATCCTAAAAGAATAAAAATTGTGCCTATTCGGGACGAACAGGCTTGAGTGAGGGATAATGTTACAAATAATAAAATCTGACAATCCCTGTAGTTGTTTCCGAATGAGTGTGTTGAATAAAGTTAATTCAACAACCAATGGTGTGTTTACGGAATAACAAAACCACAAGTTAGCCAACAAAAGCTGAGCAGCCTCAATGGCTGCGTTGGTAAAGGTGCGTACTACAAACCAGGGGGTCCGAGTTCGATAGCGCATGCGGGCATGCGTGCAACGAAAAAAAAATAATAATTGTTATAAGCAATTAGAATTAATAAACAGCAGTACAACCTCCCGAGAGGCAAAAGGCAATTATTGTGTAAAGCCATGGCAGATAATTTAGAGGAAACGTTCAACTTAATATAAGAGCAACAGATAATTGTCAAGAAGCCCTTTTAATAAAAAGGAATAGCAATAGCGGTTAGCGCGGGGAAGTGTAACAGCATAACAACAGTGTATGGCAGACTTGTGTTGTGGCTACTGGATTAAATGAGATGACTGGCTTGGATAAAAGGAGTAGTGGAGATGTCTGTGAATGGTTAAGGTTACTAAACAAGGCATCGAGTAGTTCATGTCTCGCCGGAGTAACACAGTAGTGTAGCGTGGATGGCTGCGTTTGTGGTGGTAACGCATGTTTAGTAAATACGAGGCCAAGGGTTCACAAGACCGATAGGATCGAGAAGTATAGCCAGAGAAAGCCATAAAGTTCGAAGACATAATTTAGCCACAGTGGTATTTGCAATCAAAAGAATCCGTACGTTTGCCTGCTAAAAAAAGGGTAAAACGTAACAATATGATCGCAACACCACAACCAAAACCATTATACCCTGTTTAGACATACGCTTTAATTGCGCAATTAAGAAATTTACGCAATTAATGCCTTAATTGAGCTCAATTTACCATATAAGAAGTCAATTAATAAATTGAGCAATTAGTACTTAACTGCATCACTAATTGCATAAAATACGAAATGCAACCCTTGCCAACTAGTATGTTTACTCTAGGAACTATGTTCAGTGAGAAGAAAAAATTAATAAAATTGACAAGCCACAGGTAAAAATTGACGGGTCATACAAAATTAGCTTTTGACACTTACAACTTCAAAGAACAAAACAAAAACCAAGTTGTATTTGTAATAAAAAGAAAAATTAGCTGGGCAAACGACAGCATCTAATAAAATAACATCGAGGGCTTTTATTCAATATTCGCTATACACCAATTTTTAGAAAATGACTTTTCATCGCAAATTGTTCACTGATGCCAGCCGGCTTAATCTCTGATAATAATGTCCGGAAAAAAATTAATATAAGTCCATTTTTTCAATGATTTGTGAAATCGCTATCAACAGCACGATTTCTTTTAATGCAATACCCGCCATACGCCATACATTGAGAATACGGAACAAATATATTTTCACTTGTTCCTTCTCTCATAAATTTTTTATCAGCTGTTTTCGTAACTTGTTTATTTATGTCTATAAAGTAATAAAATAATTTATTAAAAAATTGACCTGGTCCAACAGTTTCTCACTAAAGTATTTGCCAAGTGGGAAAGTTCAATTAAAGTTAAGTTCAAGTTAACTTTAATGAAAAATACAATAACTTTCTCAAAAGAATTAAAAAGTACACAGGATATTCTGAAACAAAGCCTTTGCATACTGCTCAGCTTCCAATCCAGCCTAGTAAATGGAAACACCTTTAAGATTTGAAACCGGTTATACCACTAGAATGTTATTACTTTTATGATAATTTAGTTCAGATGGAGACAAATTAATAAGAAGCAATGTGACAATGTCCAATTTGAAGTACCTTTTTTTAGTTATGTTTATTTTTTTTGTTATTGCTTTGTTATTGAATACTTTTATGTTAGAAAAAACGTTAAATAAATGCCTAATTTAATAAAATTACATATTACAGCAAAAATATTATTTTTATTACTGTGCAATAACCGCTATACGCGATAAAATTTTTTGAAGATTTCAGTTGCAATACCCGACATCAACCATATCGCTACGAATAGAGTAAAAAGTGCTATTTTTTTTATATAAAGGTGACTCAGTAGTCACATTTAAAAAATATTGTAGAAAAAAAATTAATTCATACCTTAAGAATTTTGGAATGAAACAGTTTTTTCTCTCTCCTAAAAAATTTGAAATTTGGCGTATGGCGGGTATTGAATATAAGCCCTCGATATGCCTTATGCTAATTGAATAAGCTTAATAAGCATGTATGAACACCAAATTAAATTGCGCAATTTAAATTAAATAAACTCAATTAACAAAACAAGTCTAAACAGGGTATTATACTTTTCTTATTGTCATACTCAATACATGCATATTGGAAAATATGTATTCATTCACGTATGTAAATTGACATCTAAAAAATAAACACATACATGTGCCTTGCTTGAATTCACATGTTTTTTGTCTTCTCTTTGTGTTTATTTGTTAATGGAGATGCCACTCAGTTATGAAGATTTCTTATATCGTTAAGCTGAAATTAGTAAATCAGTTAATCGTTACTGCCAACAACAGAGAATGTCGACAAATATAACATACATAATAAAGCTCGTTAAAAAATTTATTTTATTATAATTATTATCATTTTTTTAATAATCTCCTTGACATAATCATAATATGTACAAGAATGCTGGCAGAATAACGAAATTAATTTTTTTAAGTTAATAATTAATACACATAATTATCTCAAAATATACTGGTATCACAGAACTCAATTCCGATCAAAAGAGGTTTTAATTCTTCAGAAAACGAAAAACGAAAAAATTCTCTGGAATGAAATTACTTTTAAATTTCAAAGTGAAATTTGGTTTCTTTGAAATTTTCTTATTTGCGGGTTGTAAATTTAATTTTATTATGTGTGCTAAATCTTACCACTTGTAAAATAAAGAGTGGAGATTCAGCATTTTTTAGGAATTAACAAAATCGATCGGAATAATTAATATGGAATTGAAACCATTCCGATCGGAATGTGCCTAATTATTTAATAAAGTGATATTTGCGCAGTTTTCGCTTTGAAAAAAAAAAATTGATAATTGAAAATTGATATTAATGTTCTTTAAACAGATGCGTTTAACTATGTTGATGTAAAATAAGCACACACTCTCACTATTTAAAGTTCAAATTTAAATGTCTGAAATCCCCTTTAGTCGTTATATCGTTTATCGACTGTAATGTTTACAAAGCGTGCAGTACTACGAGGGCTGCTATATATATTTCTGGCCTGGAAACACTGAGTGCTGCTAAGTGCAATCTGACATTTCCATTGGAAAGTTTGTCAATTTTAAGCATAATCGTACTCAAAACGTTTTGATGTACGACCATTATTTGTGTTGTTTACAGTGACTTGAAAAAATAAATATAGAAAAAAATGGAATTAACTCGTGAACATTTTCGTGCCATCATTTTTTACAACTTTCGACGCGGATTATCACGACAAGAGTGCATTGATGAACTTAAATCTTTGTATGGCGATGAAGCACCATCCTATAGCACTGTGAAAAATTGGTATAATGAATTTAATCGTGGCCGAAGCTCGCTCAAAGACGAATTCCGTGAAGGTCGTCCAAAAACGGCTGTTGTGCCAGAGAATATTGATGCCGTGCGTGAACTCATAATGCAAGATCGACATGCGATATACCGAGAGATAGAGACATCCTTGGACATTTCTTCCACCAGCATACATTCGATACTGCATGAACACCTGGCCGTAAAAAAGGTCTGTTCTCGTTGGATCCCGCACAATTTGAAAGTCGCTCAAAAAAAGGCTCGTGTCGATTGGTGCAAAGAAATGTTGCAAAAATACGATTGCGGTGCTTCAAAAGACGTTTGTAAGATCGTCACAGGTGACGAATCATGGATCTATGCGTATGAGCCCGAAACGAAACAACTATCGACCGTGTGGGTCTTCAAAGACGAGCAAAATCCAACGAAAATTGCTCGTGGAAGAAGCACTTCGAAGCAAATGGTCGCCTGTTTCTTCGGGAAAAATGTTCATGTGGCGACTGTTCCGATTGAGCAACGTAGGACGGTCATTTCTGAGTGGTGCACTACAATTTGTTTGCCTGAAGTCATCGGAGAAATTCGAAAAACCAACAAGAGAAGACGAATCATTGTTCACCATGACAATGCGAGCTCTCACACATCGGCTCAAACCAGAGCGTTTTTGATCGCCAAAACGTCGAATTAATGGGTCATCCGCCGTACAGCCCTGACTTGGCTTCTAATGACTTCTTCTTGTTTCCGCACATCAAGAAAAAAATGCGTGGTCAACGATTTTCGTCACCAGAAGAAGCTGTTGAAGTGTTCAAAAACCATGTTTTAGAGGTGTCTCAATCGGAGTGGAAAAAGTGCTTCGACAACTGGTTTGAGCGCATGCAAAAGTGTATAAATCATGCTGGAGAATACTTTGAAAAACAATAAAACCATTTTTGATTATAAATATTCGCATTTTCACTGTTAGGCCAGAAATATATAGAGCAGCCCTCGTATGTAGGTTTATATTTTTTGTAAGTAAAAGTAAGAAATAAAATTATTAAATGTTATTAAAAATTTCTCAGACTATTATAACAAAAATGATGGAAACTGTTGTAATGTATACATTTTTTTTTGTGTTACTAATGTGACCATCATGATGGAATGCACCTTTGACGAGTTTTTTTTTTTTTTATATCATGAGACATAATAAATAAATTAATTTTTCATAAATACAATATTTTTTCCAACAATTGAACAGTTTCATTAAATTATCCTTACCATTAATAAAAACAATGGAATTTTATTTTTTTTTTTCGGTGGTAATGAAAATATCCCAAGGAAACTAATATCCAGGCAAAAGTTGACACCAGCCTTATGAAATAAATTTTATTTATTTATTTTAATCTTATAGAATGCAGAAAAAACTAATTTTATTAACACTAATTAATTTAATTCAAAAAACAGACTGAAATGCAGGGTGCATTACAGGGGAGATTGGTAAATTTTGTATTTTTTTTTGATTACTTAGGGGTGATTAAAAAATGAAAACTTTCTTTGTCATTTCGGCCATTGCCCTGATAATGGCACGTTTGTATGATTCGTTGAATTCTCTTCTCAAAGGCAACAAAAAAATACAATAAAAACAAAAATTAAAAAAAATAATGTAACCAGTATGACGTAAAATTGTCTTTATTTAAGGGATTCAATTTACTCATTGTTAAAGTCGATTTGATATTAAATATTTACATTTCAAATTATAAAATAAAATTAATAATAATAATTCATCTTCTTGGTATTTTTTATTTTATTTTTTTTTTTTTTTTGCCTCTCATTTGTAAATTCATTACCTGATTAATTTAAAGGGCTACAGTAAGCACACTTTATAAAAACACATTATTAAAAACGTAAATTGGTCGCGCCAATTTACTTCTACATTTGGAATTTTGTTTAGTATTAAAATGAATTTATATGACGATCAAAATTAAGTTTAGTATTGAATATAAATAATTTGAAGACTAGAATGAGACGAAGTTGAAGTGTTGTTATAGATGATTAATTGCAAATATGTTGTAAGGAATTCGGTTGGTGAGACTATTGTGGAATCTTCATAATTGACATTATTCTTTTAAAATTTCCATTTACACTTTTCAGACCTAACTTCACCCGAACGTACCCTAAAGGATCTGTCCCTCCCTATACGGCAAATGCCAACACCAAATCCTATTATAAGGTATGGTCAGACTAGTCAAATATTTGACCAAAATATCATAACCACAACAAATGTTTTTTCAATCTTTTCTGAAACGTATCATTAATAGTGACGATTTTTAATATAATAATTGTGATATTTTACATTTTATTGATTTTATTAATTTACCTTTCATTGTTTAGGATCTTTTATTTCCTAATAACTTTTTGCTATATTATAGTGGTTACGTCTGACAGCACCTTAATCATCCTAAACATAAGCCCATTATAACAAACTGTGTCAAAAGCTGAAGCAAAGTCCAAACAAAGACCGTCTGTACCGTTAGAGCGTACGCTTTCGACAGTCCACTTCTAAATCTAAATTGGAAGCCCTTTAATATGTCCTTGTAAATTATAACGCCATTTATCTTTGCCAAGAGAAAGAATTCAAAAAGCTTTCCAAAAGCTGATGGCAAGGAAATTGGTCTATAGCATCCACACACATCAGTATAGAAACGACGAGAGCTGATTTCTACGCTTTCAAAAAATAACCATTAGTATACAATGATTGAAAACTCATTTGGCTTACGCCTCAACGTCCTTGAATTGTTCAGCTCTCCGTCCGCTGTTATAGTCCTGCCATAAAACGTTAAGGCTGTTGTTCTTTCCAACGTCGAGACAACCGCCTGGTCGTAGTTGCTTCGTTTGGTCAATGAAATGAAGAATGTTCTGGGGCAACTTCCTTAGTCCCCTACCTCCAATAAAGTCTTTCGACATGGAATGCTCCATAGCATCTTAAAAGCCCCTTTTTATAGCACCAACACATTTATCAATTTCCGTCTTTGTCATGTTTCTGTCCACAGTAAGTCAACACGTGTCAGGATTTTTTGCCAGTCTGTAATATATTCTACGTTTTTTGATTTTGTCATAGTTAAAACTGGTGGATCTCTCACGTATAACAAAGTTAGTTGTAAAGAAGTCCAATGTAATTCAATGTCCAGAGATGATTCGTACTTACTGTATTAAGCGAAATAAAATTCTAATGCTGCTGACTTTTCATTTTACTGGGTTTACATATTAAGATTTGTTAGTCAGATAAATAAGATTGCCCTAGGTATATCTCGATAAACCATTTTCAAAACATATGAAATGAAGCTGTATATTCATAACAAAATTATGTACATATAATAAAAAAGTTTTTAATTGATGGGTGTTTTTTGCATTTTATTATGTATAACGATTTATTTTTTAATATAAATTAAATAATTTTTAAATATTAAATTTCTTATCACATTAAGGTTTTTCCTAAATTTCCTTTGCACAATGCTATAATTAAAAAAATGAATAATCAAAATTTGTGATTATCAGTATAATTCGTTGCAATGTCTAAAGTTAAAATCCGAAAATTTTAAATTTTTTATTCAAACATAAGATGAAAATAAAGATGTAGTTATAAATGTATGAAAAAAATTAAACACGAAATCAATATCGTTATTTTTTTAATAACTTTTGTACAATTAAAGTTGGTATAGAGTATACGAGGGCTGCTATATATATTTCTGGCCTGGAAACACTGAGTGCTGCTAAGTGCAATCTGACATTTCCATTGGAAAGTTTGTCAATTTTAAGCATAATCGTACTCAAAACGTTTTGATGTACGACCATTATTTGTGTTGTTTACAGTGACTTGAAAAAATAAATATAGAAAAAAATGGAATTAACTCGTGAACATTTTCGTGCCATCATTTTTTACAACTTTCGACGCGGATTATCACGACAAGAGTGCATTGATGAACTTAAATCTTTGTATGGCGATGAAGCACCATCCTATAGCACTGTCAAAAATTGCTATAATGAATTTAATCGTGGCCGAAGCTCGCTCAAAGACGAATTCCGTGAAGGTCGTCCAAAAAAGGCTGTTGTGCCAGAGAATATTGATGCCGTGCGTGAACTCATAATGCAAGATCGACATGCGATATACCGAGAGATAGAGACATCCTTGGACATTTCTTCCACCAGCATACATTCGATACTGCATGAACACCTGGCCGTAAAAAAGGTCTGTTCTCGTTGGATCCCGCACAATTTGAAAGTCGCTCAAAAAAAGGCTCGTGTCGATTGGTGCAAAGAAATGTTGCAAAAATACGATTGCGGTGCTTCAAAAGACGTTTGTAAGATCGTCACAGGTGACGAATCATGGATCTATGCGTATGAGCCCGAAACGAAACAACTATCGACCGTGTGGGTCTTCAAAGACGAGCAAAATCCAACGAAAATTGCTCGTGGAAGAAGCACTTCGAAGCAAATGGTCGCCTGTTTCTTCGGGAAAAATGTTCATGTGGCGACTGTTCCGATTGAGCAACGTAGGACGGTCACTTCTGAGTGGTGCACTACAATTTGTTTGCCTGAAGTCATCGGAGAAATTCGAAAAACCAACAAGAGAAGACGAATCATTGTTCACCATGACAATGCGAGCTCTCACATATCGGCTCAAACCAGAGCGTTTTTGATCGCCAAAACGTCGAATTAATGGGTCATCCGCCGTACAGCCCTGACTTGGCTTCTAATGACTTCTTCTTGTTTCCGCACATCAAGAAAAAAATGCGTGGTCAACGATTTTCGTCACCAGAAGAAGCTGTTGAAGTGTTCAAAAACCATGTTTTAGAGGTGTCTCAATCGGAGTGGAAAAAGTGCTTCGACAACTGGTTTGAGCGCATGCAAAAGTGTATAAATCATGCTGGAGAATACTTTGAAAAACAATAAAACCATTTTTGATTATAAATATTCGCATTTTCACTGTTAGGCCAGAAATATATAGAGCAGCCCTCGTACCAGCATGAGCTGTTACCTTTGTTAAGCTTTTTTTAAATCTATATTTTAAGCAAATAGATTTTCTAATACATTCATTTTATTATAAAAGTAAATTCTCCATCTCTTTATAGTAATGTATACATGGGCAGCCCCTAAAGTATGCAGCATTTTCTAAAGTTTAATATAAAAACTACATCCATCAGGGTTGTCAGATTCTTTTTGGCGAAAATGGCGAAAAACTATACCTAAAACCGCAAAAATCGCCAAAACGATATTTTGATTCTTTTTTACATATTATTCATATATTTTTTTAAAGACAAATATTTTTAGTAACAAAAAATAAACTTTCATCGAAATGGCAGAAATTCTTCAAAAATTCAGGAAAAATCGCTATATTAAAGTAATTTAAGTTTTATTTAAAAAACAACAAATAATTAATGAACACAAAAAAGACAACATTTATTATAAATTAGTTATAGCATAATTAAATCAATTGAGATCGGATGAATAAAATAATATGTAATATTAATTTTACAGTTTTACATTGTTTGCAATATGATGTGCACTTTATTCTTAAGACATCGTTAGCGTCCTTGTCCTTGGAATACATTGTATGTAAATTAAATATATTTTTATGTTTTTCCCTTTTATGATGACAAACGTACGGATTCTTTTGATTGCAAGTACCACTGTGGCTCATTATAATTTCTGTATTCTTTTACTTTATGATTTTTTTCTGGGGCTGTAATTCTTGATCCTACCGCTCTTGTGAACCCTTGGTCTCGTATTTTCTAAACATGCGTTACACGCTACACTACTGTGTTACTGCAGCGAGACATGAACTACTCGATGCATTGTTTAGTAACCTTTAACCGTTCACAGACATCTTCACTACTCCTTTTATCCAAGCCAGTCATCTTCTTTAATCCAGTAGCCACAACACACTTTTGCCATACACTGTTGTTATGCTGTTACACTTCCCTGTGCTAACCGCTATTGCTCTTACTTTTTTTATTATAAAGGGCTTCTTGACAATTATCTGTTACTCTTATATTAAATTGGACGTGTCCACTAAATTGTCTGCCATGGCTTCACACACAATAATTGTCTTTTGCCTCTCGGGTGGTTTGTATTGCTGTTTTTATTAATTTTAATTGCATTATAACAATTATTATTTTCTCGTTGCACGCATGTCTGAATGCGGTGTCGAACTCAGGATCTCCTGTTTTGCAGCACGCACCTCTACCAATTTAAGCTAATTATGTTAGCAAATTGTGGTTTTTATTCTATACACACACCATTAGTTGATTTAGCTTATTCACCATGATCATACGCATAACAACAAGGGATGCCAGATATTATATTCGTAACAATATTTAGCATTTCTTGAGAAGGTATAAAAGAAGTGCAACATGTGCTATCTGCATTTATAGAATCTTTAACACGCAATTAAGCATCAAGAAATTCATAATGTATTCTATTTCGTAGGCGAGTCTAGAATTCATTATCGAAAATACACTTTCAACGCAGCCATTATTATTTGGAGTTACCAGCATAAAATTACGGCCAGAGAAAGTTCCTTAAAATGGTAAGTATCTGCAATATCCTTAAAATTTTAAACCTTCGGCCAAAATTTTTGGAAATTAGTGGAAACATTATCATTAAAATAATTTTCCCAATTTACAAAAGTTATTTTTTTTTTTCATTGAGTTTCATACATGGCAAACGGTTTACAAAAATTTTTTAAATAATCTTTACAATAACGAATTTTGTTAGTAATAATGAATTACAACATTTTGCAATGACTGTTTATAAGTTCCTTTAAAAGTGTCCTTAAATATGAAAAACAATATTCTCGTATAGTCTTATTGGTTTCATTATCCATTTCAACATTACTTAATTCAGTGTCAATTGTTGACCCATTGTCTGACAATGACATTAAGTGGAAGAATTGAATTGTTTATTTATTTATCCAAAGAATTACAAGCTGCAAGGCCAAATCAATTCCGTATTTCACTTTGTTTAAAACTGATGGCTAAAAAGTTTTTACATTTTTGATACTCGTACGTACTGCATTCGTCTACACTGATTGATTTCTAAGTTTAAACCATGCATTTCATTAAACACAGGACGCACGCAGTTCATCGTAAGTTATTTGCACTGTTTAATCATTTTTCGCTGTTGAAATTAAGGAAAAGTGATACTTCAGCTCCGCCCGATTTTGTCATATCTCCATTTTGGAAGACAAATTAAATACTCATCGAGACATGTAAAAACCGACAAGAAAAACGCCAAATACTTTATAAGTAAGCGAAAATAAAAACGTGGTCTGTTTGTTGGTAATTTTTGTTCAAGCCTAAAATAACTCTCATGTTGTTTTTGAAGTTTTTATAATTTAATGAAATGTTTTTGGCTTTTCTAAAAAATTTTGACAAAAGTTTCCTGGTGAGCTGGTTTTCGCAACCGGCAAAATACGTGTAGATACCTGCTATTCCAAACCAACAAATAAATTATATTTTTATTTAAAAATGTTATGGGATGTAAGCATAAATAACTTTATAAGTCGCCAAGAAATCGCCACGCATATCCAAATCAAAAATTAGATCGCCAAATGAGTTCAAAATTCGCCCTGATTATAATTAGTTAAGATAATTCTGATGGTTGTAGGTAACTAAAATGTTTAAGCAAAATAATAAAAACAAAATTTTTAGCAGAAGCAGTGTTGCCGTTTGGTTACATTTTTTTTACATTTTTCGAAATTTGGAAGGCTCCTCGTGACATGAAAATAAAGTAATATTACTAAAAAAAAGTACTTGTTTATTATTTTAGACAAGCACTACCCATCTTAGTTAGCCGTTTTTCTTATCATAACAAATCGGTTTTACTAACAAAGGTTACAAATGATGCCACAATTCTATTTAAAGAACATTTTAACGTTAGCGAAGTATGGTTCTAACTAATGAAGCTCTGTCATCATAAAATTATCTAAAAAATATTTAACTTGTATCGCCCTGTGCAACAATAGTGTATTAACTCAAGATTTGTCATTACAAGTAAAATGCTCGTTGATTTTTTATTTTTTAAATTTGCCCAAAACTACAGAACATTTTAACAGTGAACGGTACATGTCGATTTTTCTTAAAAACAGAAAATAAAACAATCTTCTTGCACAAATAAAATATGTATAAATAAACTCTGGAACATATGGTTCAAAAACGGAAGACCTACTATTAATAATTTTTTTAATCAACTGTTTCTTATTCCAATTTTTGAAAGTGAGAATCGATTAGTTCTAAAATTTTAAAATAAAATGCAGGAAAGGATGATTATGGTCTTTAATACTGCTGCCTTTTAGTAATTAGGTATGTGTGTACACACGTATGTATATTTTACTAAGTTAAGAGAGCTACTAAAACATGTTTTAATAGCTTAAAAATGTACTTTCGTTTCTCTTTATTTTTGCTCTCACCAAAACAAATCAGAATTAAAGTTTTGAAAAAAAAGCAACAGTTATTTTTCCTAACTATAATTCTGATTACAACAAAATAAAAACGACAGTTTTAGAGAGACATTGTAACCGTAAACAACCTGCTTGATACAATTAAATAAAGCTTAAATAAAATTCATAAAGAAAATTGGCAAAAACATATTAAAAAATAATTAAAAATGAAATCTTATATTATTTGGACTTTTCTGGCTTTAATTTTATTGTCGGCAACAAGTGTTAAGGCTGATTGTGAAGATGAAGCCAAAGAGGATGACAGCTGGTTGAAAAAAGTGGGATGCCAAATTAAAAAAGGCGCTGAGGATACGTATCACACAGTTAAGAAGGGGGCAGAAGATGGCTATGAAGCTGTTAAACCACTTGGTGATAAGATCGCAACATCTGCTAAGGACTTTGGCAGTACAGTGGCTAAGAAGTATGACGAAGTTAAGCACAAATTAACAGACGATAATGTGCCAATTGATAGCAACAAGCCAGCAAACCCAATTATCAATGAGCCAACTGAAAAAGTACCCTTGGCCCCCATTTCTGGACATACTGATACTAAACCCGAAACAAAAGCAACAACAGGTGAGCAAAACACATCGCGAATTGTTGAGCCACAAGGTTTTGATGATCGTTTCCTTTTGCAGAATAATGATCCCTGTCCGCCTGGCCTAGCTTTGGATCATACAAAAAAGCATTGCCGACCCACAGTTTAATAAATCATTTTTTATTTTTTTAATTAATTTAAATACTTTAATTTTTTGTTTCTAAAAATAAAGTGTTGCCAAAACGTGAGTGTTGAATGTGTTTTAATCTTGATCGCGTTTAATTAGATTTAATCGCCAGTTAAAGTGGAAAAAAACATTAATTTGGTTGGTTGGTTTGTAGGAATCACACCAAATTAACTGCTTCATGTACTTGGAATTTAAATTAAGTTTATTGTACCTGGTATTCGTTTATTATTTTACTGACTGGCATTGAGCTAAAATTGTAGTCGTAGTAGTTGTTCAAATACAGCCAAAACAAAAGTACGATTTTGTATGAAAAACGAGACCGGTTTTAATAGAGAGATAGAGACTGAGGTTTTTTTTTATGTTGTAATTTTAACGATGTTATTTGTTTTCTGATTTTTATTTTCTTCTTAATATAATGTGCTGCCGCATTATACACACATACAATTCTAGTAGAATGTTTTGAACATTTTGTTAAATTAATTAGCATGCAAACAAAAGCTGATGTTAAATCAGAGAAATAATAACATTTTGTAGGATAGGTTTTTTTTCAGTGTAAATAATGTGAAAATCAGTCTCATGCGTTGTTTATTTAATTATTTAATGAATAATTTCGAACAAATTTTGACGCAATCTTTATTTTGTTGATTTAGTTTTGATATTATATTCAATTAACAGTTTCCGACAAAAACTTTTACCCACATAATATACATGTATACATATGTACAGTATCTTAGAAAAGTTTTCAAATGCATCCATTAAAATATAATAATATCATCTATAATGCGAGCAAACTTGTTCTTTACTTTGTGTTCTCTCACTTGTTATTTGTAAAAAATAACTTCACTGACTCATTTTAATATTTTAATTAATTTTTACTCTAATTGTACTTGATTCCTTCAAATATAAATATTTCATGTTATTCTTATGAAATATTTATTATTTTAAACTAATGAAATGTGTTACTGCGGGGAAAGCAAATCCATGTGGACATTTCGCTACTGCCTTATTAATTCAATGAAGTTCTCTTTTAATCAATTTGGCTTTTGGTATAAGACTCTGAGGTTTTCCTTAAAAAATTTGAGTAGAATCCACTGATGAGAATAACAAAAAGCCTTAACATTTCTGCATTGCCTTCTAAAATAACTCTCTTGTTGTTTTTGAAATTTGTATACCTAAAGAATCTGTTTTTTGCTTTTCTAAAAATTTGGATAAGGGTTTCCTGATAAGCTGGCTTTAGCAGCTGGCGAAATGCGTATAGATAATGAAATATTTATATTTGAAGGAATCAAGCAAAGTTAAAATGAATTAATATAAAAAAATTTTCCAAATAATAAATTTTCTGTTTAAATAATAAAATTAAAGAATGGAAGTTTGAATAATGGAAAGCTATTTATCGGGCACACAAAATTTAATGTTGTTATTAAATAAAATATTGACATCATATGAGTTTTGCAGAATAAGAAAAGTTCAGAAAATTGTGTATAACTCAATAATAGTGCGTTTCCATTGACGTGATTTTGTCTAAAACACTTGATTTGCTCAAATCATTAAATTCGATTTTAAAAATTTTGTTAATATTATTAAAAAAAAAATTCTGCATGGAATGGGATATTTTACTGAGTTATTTAGCAATAGAATCGTTAATAATTATAATATATTTTCTTTATAGAAATATTAATTTACAATAACTAAATAAAAACATATACATTTTGTTTTTAAGAATTTTCATATAAGCCAAAATTTAAAATTTTTTTGGAGCAAAATAGCTTCAAGCCCACGATGACATCATTTCTTCTGCCATTTAAAAATTTGTTCAAATCAATGTACCCATTTAGAAGTTAAGTAGTTATTTCCAGTATTGCGATAAAAATCTCTTAAATTTTTTACAACAAACCCGAATTTTCCATTCTGTGATGACGTAGAAGCGCAGTAGAAAATTTTTTTGTACGGCAGAGTTTTTCTTTTTAGAATTGCTTTTTTAATTGTTGAAAAGTAATGATCGATTTTATCTCACAACACAACGTTGACGTTCGTATTTAGGTATAAGAGTTCAGCGTTAGAGCTAGGCACAAGAGAATGTTGCGATTGGCGCACTGTTAAAGATTGGTCTGTAAGTGTCCACACAAGCAAAAATGCCGGCTTACGAATTTCATGTTCTTCATATTGCTTATGGTGGGCGATAGTTAAGATTTCTTTTAACAATTGTCTTAAACATTCGATGCGAAAAGTTATACCGTTTGAATTTCAAAGTCTTTGACAACGTACATACTTGTATAGATATACAATATCAATCTTTATGCCTACAATATAATGTTGTATTCTGTGGTTTTCTGTGCGCAATAAAATTAAAAATATTAAATTAAGTTAGTTAATTTATTTTAAGAAAAAATATTTTTTATTAATTTGGCCGCATTTTTGGCACAGAAAATACAAAAAGAAATGACAGATAAATTAACTGACAGTCGATTTTGACAGCTTTTATTGAGCAATAATTTTTCAAATAAAATACCGGGAATTGATTATGACATGAATTGACAGCCATAAATATGTACATATATGAGTTCGACACGGGCAATCGAATTTTACAACTGCGGAAAATAAATGTTGCTGTTTAGAAAACGTGGGCTGAACAAATTAATGTTCGTTTTTCTGCTTACGTGTTAATCTTATGCGAACAAAACCATGGTGTACGTTTTAATGTAGCGTAAGCCAAAGAAGAAATCAATAGATATCTGCAAAACACCACCTGACAAATAAATCTAGTTACTAATATATTGTATTATATTTAATTCTAATCGAACATTCAATTTGTTCATAGATAATTAATAACTTTTATATCTTATTGAAATCATGGCTTCCTGGTGATATTACATTTAATAATATTTAATTACATTTATATTTAAAAATATTAAAGGAAATAGCATAAAATTATTAAATTGTATTTTAAAAGAAGAAAAAATTCAAATTAACTACATATTAAAAGGCATTATTCAAATATTTTAGAAGGGTTATAAACTATTTCTTTAGAACTAAAAGAAAAAAAAATGGTTAAAGCAGCAACAAATACTTAACGGAATACAAAGTGTTAATTTTAATTATTTAAACTTTACTAGTGTTAAAAAATATACGTATGTATTTAAAAAATTTTTAAAATTAAATTTTAAAAAATTAAATAACTTTTCTACTTGAATATATTTGTTAGAAACGACAAAGCAGGGGACTATTATACTTAGAGAACAATAATTCAGAAGTTTTTTTAAGGAACTCTATATTGAGTTAGGATTATTAACAGTCACCCTAAAATGGGACATGGAACGGGACATGGGAAAAACATGGGCAACCATGTTGCTAATGAGCTATCAAAGAAGGGGACAATGCTTGAAAAAGATTATATTGACACCTTTTGTGATATACCCCTCTCTGCTTGCGGACTGGTACTCTAACGACTAAAAATAAACGATCGCACGAACAATCCTTGTTAGATCGGGCAGGGCGGCTACACTACTACAGCTACTGGGGAGTCGATAGCTCGTCTTGATCTGTCTGGGCCCTGCGCTGTGATATATGCGACTGAGATACCTCGGTCAACGGTACTACGGGTGCCTAGCTTTTTTGCATTCTTTACGCCCACAGTGTTTTCTTTCTCTATTCATTATTCCTAATCTTCATCTCTTTTTCTACGTTCTGGTTTTCTTTTCTCTCTCTCTGTTTCTTCTCCGTTCTTAGCAGGTAACACAAAGCGACCACTCAATAGATTCAAGTGGGCTGTGGTAACAAGGTTGCCTGCCTAACCTAAACCTAACATAATTCTGTGCATTTAATTTTTAATTGAAATTTCCAGAACGCCCTAAAAAACGTATGTCAGTGTTTATTCCCCGCTCATTAATTTACCTACGGTTCACGGTACTGAAACAGTAATTGTATTATAGACGAGCAGCTGATTGCAAATGCTGCAAAGCTAACCTTTGAAGAAAGGGAGAGGATTGCAACTTCGGTGGCTATCTCTTTATCACAGCTGTCATATCATCTGTCAAATAGTTAAGCATCTCTGTTCTCTTTAAACGACACAGTTCTTCACTACGGTAATATATCGACAAAATCTTTCTGCATGGTATACCACTAGAAACTAAAGACCAGGATTCATCATCATACACAATCCTACAATTTAATCATTTAATGACATTATTCTGTCTTAATTTAAAAATCGTTTCAAAATGGCATCGTATGTGCCA
This sequence comes from Gymnosoma rotundatum, assembly GCA_916610165.2. NCBI lineage: Eukaryota > Metazoa > Arthropoda > Insecta > Diptera > Tachinidae > Gymnosoma > Gymnosoma rotundatum. The sequence goes on from OU744340.1 coordinate 80,861,171, forward strand.
CACTATTATACAAAAAGGTGGAAAACACATATTGTGCTAATATTTTGATGTTTTTCTCTTGACCACTAAGCATACAGAGGCGACACGAGAATATAGTCATCTCTTTTTTTCTATGCATCTCTTTCTTGACATCCTATGTCAAGAAAGAGATGCATAGAAAAAACGAGATGACTATATTCTCGTATCGCCTCTGTATACTCGGTGCTCTTGACCTTAAAAATCATCTCTGATCGCATAGAGAAAAATATTTTATGAATTATTTCAAAAGATTTAAAAATCGGACAGATCTGTCTTTTTGACACATACACTTTTAATCTACACAATCATACTTTTTGAGTACACTTGTAATGTATAGCAGATCGTATGGAGGAGTATGAGAGTGAATACTGGCCTTTAGTAAGTCGGTTAATCTTCTAGAAAGCCGGCGAAATGTACAACCTAACAGGAATAACTTGCAATATTACAAAAAGTAAGCTGATAAGCTGACTTTACACGTCGCGTCTACATCTGAGTTTTGTGACTTTTCCATGCGAATTATAATTTTTGCGTTTTATATCTTACATAAACTATCGTTTGTTACAACAGATGATATCTGAAATTTTCTTATTTACCTTTCACACAAAAAAAAAATAGTCAAAATGTTCACAGTGATAACTTTGTTGTGAAAAGTTTCACAGGTCAGATTTAAAAACTTAACTGTGTAATTTTCAAAAATATATTTTTTGCTAATCGATTAAGAAACGTTTATTTTTAAAGATTATAATGGTAAAAATTATGGTATGGTAAAATATTATTTATTTATTATTATGGTAATCATTATAACTGTTATTATTAATAAAAATATTTTCATATACTCGAATACGAACTTGACAAGTAGACCGTGTCCATTTTATGTGGTAGGGGTTATTTAAAGTGATGGGACTATGGCAATAAGCTCAAAAGTGTCTCTACTTAAATATCTATTTCTCCCTCTTAGAAAATAATTGGTAATGCATTTTTTTCAGGTAAATAATTAGCATATTTTTTATTTAAAAATCTTTTAGATTGATAGTATTTTAATTTCTAAGTGTTTTACTATTTAACAACCCCACAGTGCATATTTAAAATCATTAATAGCGTTGTGTCGTTGTAAATCTTCCCACATGTTTTGACCTTCCATTTAATATTTGTTGTTTTTTAAGAAGTAAACAATTTGATTAATTTTGAAAATTATATACAGATTTTTACTAATTTTTTCCAGAAAAACTATTAAATACAAATAGATTCAAGTGATTTTTTGTAATAAAAAAATATAAACAAGGAAGTATTTTAACCTTTAAATTAACGAAAAAATACTTTGATGCAAGGTAGACAATGTCGAAACTAGTTTTTGGTAATTATATTTCAAAATTTAAAATATAATTTGGTACAATTTTTCTTTTAAATTTTATATTCCAAAACTTTGCTCCTGCATTGGGTAACAGAAATAATAACAAAAGTGCTATATTCGGCTACTCCGAATTTTAAATATCCTTCACCATATCGAAAATACAGATCAAAATAAGAAAAAAAAATGTCATCGGATCTTAATGGGTTAGGCATTTTTTAATTTTTTTTAGTATTCACTGGAATATCTGTTCAAAAGCCTTTAAATGATACTCATATGATATCTTCAAAAATATGGTACGCAATCGTACATTTCTATGAAAAGTGCATAGGCCCATAACTCAAAAAATATGGGCGAGCGCCAATGTTTTCACTTAATGTTTTTATCTTATTTTTTTTTTATTCTCTATCGCCCTATATATTTGTTTTATTGATTGGAGTTACTGAATTCTTCTAGATAATATGGAAATATTAAAGGTAGGCGTGGTGCTTTGCCACTACCTCGAAAGACATCTGCCGTTCTGCCTGATTTATAATAGCACCTCTTTTACACAATGTCTGATCGATTGGCGTTTTAAATTTGATTTCAACAGTAACACGTACCGGCAGACGGACAGACGGACATCGCTCAATCGACTTCGCTATGAATAAAAAGTCAGAATATATACACTTTATTCGGTCGGAAATGGATATTGTAGAAATTACAAACGGAATGACAAACTTAAATATACCCGTTATTCTACTTTTCGTGGTGAAGGGTATAAAAATAATATTTAAGTAATAAAAAACGAAATATAAAAAATTGTTGACAGTTAAATAAAAAAAATTTAGTAATAAATTAAAATATTCAAATAATTTTTATAAATATTTCAAAGTCAGTAACTTACACAAACTAAGCGAACGAAAACTATTTCCATTTAATTTAATGCATCTTTTAGTAATAAATTTTATTGCTGTTATTTATTTACAAAGTTTTGCGATTTATTTTGAATTGTTCACTAAGTGTGAAATAACTAACATTTTTTAAAAAAGTACATAATTATTTTTCAGCACAAATTCAGAAAATTTCAAGCGATTTAAATAAACTTGAAAGATCTCATACAGCGTACTCTAAATCTGCACAGGCAATTACTATATAAACTTACTGTGAAAGCTTAATATTTAGTAAGAAAGATCGGTAATCGGTAAAGTTTTCCTTGCCGTTTTATATTTTTATAAAACTGCAATTATCAAGGATTATTATTTCCCTTATTTCTAGGAGATTGACACTATCCATATGCAGAATAATTAATAAGTGTAGCAGCTGTTGTGACATTTAAAATAAAAACTTTTGATGTACAGCTGAACATAAATTATTAGCCTAAGGCCAACATGAGAATTAACGACCAATCCAAATCAATGCGTCCAGCGAAACATTCTCTTGTTTAATAAAACACATGGTTTGAAATCAAAAAAGAGATAAGATTGCTAGATTGACTTTACTTTGTAACAATTACATAAGCAATTCTAAAATAAAATAATCCGTCAAATATGAGTTTCACTTGTAAACAAGATTTCCGTACCATGTGTAGCTAACCTCTTAATTTATTTTTTAAACTTGTTACAGCGGACATATTAAAATCAATTTGGTAAATTTTTAATAGGGCTCGGTACGAGTATAAATGGCGTTAAAAGATAGGACAGTTTTTGTTTTAAATTGTTCATACATGTTTTTAGGGACTTAGCAATATATACCCTCGGGTAAATTATAGTATCATTTCATTTCAATTTTTTGTACTTATTCTTATAGCAAAAACAAATAAGCAGCCATTAACATTCGCGCTATAAAAATCGGATTTTCCAATAGCTAATAGTTGCTGTTGTTGTTCTTATTTAGATTTGCTTCACGTAGTACAGTGTGTATTCAAATAAAATGTGTGTCCGATTTGCATGTTTTAAATAATTTTATAAAACAATAGTTTTTGTGCGATCGGAGTGGCTTCTTTACAGGTGGTCTTATTAGCCCACCTGATTTTTGTTTATGTTCAATGTTGTAGTCAAAGTTTTAAAATAATTTTAAAATTAAGAAATTTTCAAATATTTAAAAAATTTAAAAAACTGTACATTTTATAAAATATAATTTCAAAACCAAAAAATAAAAAATATGGGGTATTGCTGCATCTGTAAAAGAATGAAACAAAATTAGGCTTCCTTTTGTTTAGTCAGCTGTTTTTGACATCAACGTAGTACTCTGTAACAATAAAATTACATTAGTTTTTGTAGCCGTGTGGCCACGTAGTACATATTAAATTCGCCTTGTTTCTCTAAGGCCAGAATTCACTATCATACTCAGTCGAACGATCTGTCAGAAATTGCATGTGTGCTCAAAAAGTATGATAGTGTGGATTAAAAGAGTTTGTGTGTAACAGACTTTTTGACAGATCTGTACGATTTTATAATCTTTTGAAATAATTCATAAGTTATTTTTCTCTATGCGATCAGGGTTGTTTTTTTTTAATATGATGAGGAGAAAAAACAACAAAATATTAAAACCATATGTTTTAGGATTTTTTTTGTATAATAGTGTGGCACATACGACGCCATTTTGGAACGATTTTTAAAGTAGGACAGAATTCTGTCAGATTTTTGTGTGATTAAATCGTACGATTGTGTATGATAGTGAATCCTGGTCTTAAGTTGCATCTTTATTGTGTGACAGTGTGACCTAAACATGCGTCTTCTTCCAAATTTGTCTAAGTAGGACAGAATTCTATTAGATTTGATTATTAATAAATCGTATTGTTGTGTAGAACTAGAGAACACTACTTCAGGGACAATATTTTTGATTTTTTTGATTTTAAATATGATATTTAGTACATTGTGTATATTCCGTTCTACATTGATTGACATTTAATTTATGTGCAACAGTAATTTTATCTTTTAGAATTAAAGTCGTTCAACTTTATAAGTGCCGAAATAATTTTGTTTGATATTTATATAGCAATTAAATTAAAAAAGTTATTCATACAATGCAATTATTTAAAAGTCATATTTTATAATTACGTTTTAAATCAGTCATAATTGTCTACACAATAAATTAAATTAAATTCTATTCGGTTCTTGCTGAGTTATTTATTGATTAGTCACATTTAAAAGGGCAAAACTTTAATTATTCATTTAATTGATCTAGATTTCATTGATATTAAAAATATAAATAAAAAATATTATAAATAATATTTGTTATGGGAAATGTTTTAAATACTATTGCAAAACTTTTAGTAATTTAAATACGTGATAGAAATTTGTAAATATTACTTTTGGGTTTTTTATATTTTACATTTCTAAAAAGTTTAAAAAATAATAACAACAAAAATTATGAAGATAAAAAATTATATTAAAATTACATCACAACAAGTTATTTCCTATTTATTCTTATTTCAATGCCTTTCACTACTTTAACGTTAAAATCAGAACGGGATTATCTCTCCTAATAGTAAAAGTTAATAATTAATTCACATATTTTTATTTTTTACTTAATCATCCAATTCAAATGTTAGTGTGATTAAAAAATATTTGTATTCTGCCTGTCTCTGTTTTAAGCAGGCATTTGTTGTACATTTATTTTAGATTTGTAAAATTTGACATTTTCTTTTAAAGGTTATCATTGATTTGTACAAACTAATTAGATCAGCAAGATTTTACTTAGGGTTCCCAAGACAAAATATGTATGTCATAATAACAACACTATTTCAGGGATTGACATTAATATATTAAAGTAGTTTTAAATCTAATTTTTATAAATACAAATATTTAAATTAACAACTGGATGTTTTGTTAAGTTTATACTTGAAAAAAACGGTATTTTAAAAAATTTTACATAATATATTATGCGGCATATATTTGCATTTTATTTTTTTTAAAGCTGTCAATATAAAGAAATTTACAGATTTATCCATTTCAATAATTCTATTTTCAATCATTTTAATCAGTGTATGCAAATTGTAGATAATAAAATTAATCTGTGTATACGGGCAAATTTAGTTTAATTGATATATATTTCTTTAAACATTTGTTTCGTATTTTATTTCTATATGACGTAAATATCGCGTGTAAGAAAAATTAATAGTGTATGACGTACAAACTATTATTAGTTACATCATTATTAAATATGATAGGTGTTATCATTGCACCCAGTTAAATACACATGTTAAGATACTTGTGAATTGCAATACAAGTTCGGAATGATGGCCCCACTCCCAAGAGTGTGGCAAAAAAAAGTATTTAAAATAAAAAAATGAATAATTATGCAAACAAATAAAAATTTTGCAATTGTATTTTACATATATATTTCACAAAGTATGTTTTAAGCCCGTTTAGACGATACATATGTATTTTGTTATGGAAAATCTGACAAGCCATATACAAAAAACATGTAGTTTGAAGGCACCTTAAGCAAAATGTTTACCCCTAGTTCCAAAAGATATTTTCTATAGTCTGGCAGTTGTATTTTTTGTAAAAGGTAACTTTCATTGCATACTATACGGCTGAATAAAAAATCGCTTAAAGCAATATAGCAAAAGTATTGCCAGATGATTTTGCTTATTTTACTGGATTTGATATAAAACATTAAAAATTTATTAAATAGTTGTTTATTATATCGCGTTCAGTTTTAAAATTAATAATTTTATTTTTAAATTCCCATTTAGAAAAAGTTATTGTAACATTTGTCTCTTATCAATTACAATATTGTCTTAGATAAACTTTAAAATTTACCTGTCATAATCAGAACTTCTTGGTCAAAAAAATTGTCAAAGAAAAATTAAGTTAAACACACATACACACATGGCGAAAGTCAATTGTATGATAAAGCAAAACCCGTATGGCAAAAGTAAATGCTTGTCAGCTGACAATGATGACGGTAAAAAAAATTATCTTGCAAAAGGCTACCAAATTTAAAACTTTATACAAAGCCATGATTATATCCCAGTAAAAAAATTTAGCTTCCCTAAACAACTAGTAGCAACAATATGATTTTTAAAATAATTTAAAAGTTTATAGAATTCCAAATGTATTGTCAAATGGCATAATGTGCCATTACGCTTTAGTTTTGTCTCTGCATCTTTTAAACTCTTCAACAACTTTTTGCTGGATAAGAAATACAGTTATTTTTCAAACTTCGAATATCACAAATGCAACGACATTTTTGGGACTAAACCATAAGGTTTTAAAGATGAAGACAAGAAACTTCTTCAGCATTACAAATTCTCTGGCATTAAAGGATGTAAGAAGAATAATGGTTTGTATTTGTGTTGCACAGTTAAAGATATGTAACTTTGTGCGTACGTATGTATTTAGGTATGTATGCGTTGTTTCAAAGTTTGGCACTTTGGTAAACATTTGTTTTAAAGTTTTTGCAATAGAAAAGTAACTGTTACAGTGTTACAAAAGCTATTTCATAGTGGGATAAAAGTTGAAATATTTCAAATTAGTAATTTTTTTTTTAAAAACGATTTTTCGTATTCTCAATGAAGTATTTATTATTTTTAAAGCAGTGGATTTCAGTGAAACATATAATTTTAAGATCCTCCAGCAAAACATAATAATCAGCTGAGAAGAAAAATAGACTTGGGAGTGGCTTCTGTTGGAAATGAAAGGGAATGAATATTATTTTGATAAATGTTTTATTTAAAGTCGGAAATTATTTATGGAATACAATAGTAGATAAATGTCCACCTCTGTTAGACTAAAAATGCAAGGCCTTTTCAGCACAATTTTCATTACATTCTCACGTATTTCGCGCGTTTTTCATTAATTTTATCACCAATATTTTGTTTGAGTTGCTCAAGTGTTTCTGGTTTGTTTACATAAGCCTTGCTTTTCAGATATTTCCACAAGAAAAAGTCCGGACTAGTCAAATGAGGCGGTGAAGGCTAATAAACATAACTGTTTCTTAAAAAAACTTGTTGAGAAAAAAGGTCTTGCAGCAATTCCATTGTAATTCTGACTGTGTGCGATGTGGCATCGTCTTAATGATACCACATGTTAATTAAGTCCAAAGCATTCAGTTGCGGCGTTAAAAAGTTTTCAGTCATACTACAATATCGCTCCCCATTTACAGTTACCATTCGCCGTTTCATTTTCACTGAACGATTCCTCCTGACCAAATTGCGCACCAAACTGTTACTTTTAATGGATGCAAAGATGACTGGTGAATAATATGACGGTTTTCTATTGCCCCGAACCAACTATTCTGTTTATTCACACATCCATCGAAATGAAAATATACCCCGTCACTCATTTTGATTTTTTCATCAAAATCGTGGTTATCATGGGCGAGCTGTAACATCTTATTGGCATATGTACGACGGCGTAAATAGTTTTGTAGAAGAAGCGCTTGTGTCAATTGAATCTTACATGAAAACAAATGCAAATCCTTGTGCAAAATTGTGGCCAAAGTTGTGGCTAAAGTAGTTCTTTAAAGATCAAGCTCCTAAGCACGGCGTCGAATTGAGGTTGATGGATTGTTTTGAACACTTTTTTGAGCAGCAGTAATGTTTTTAGCCGATCTTGCAGTACGTTGTGGACCATGCTTGGGCAAATCACCTTCAGACCCTCTTTCTTTGAAATCGTTCACTACACGATATGTAGTGCGTTTTGTTGGCACGTTGTTTCTTCCAAAATTTTAACTTTTTTACCGTCACAGTAATCGATGATTGATTTTGATCAAATGTTTTAACGATTTTAAACACGGTGGTTTATCAAATATTTTTCTATAATAAATTTGCCACGTGCCATATATGAACTGTCAAGATTATTGTTTATTAAAATGGCGACAAAACAAAATATTATATCTTCCAGGCGGGCACCTTAATAATCTCATCTGCTATTGTTACTACACAGCAATTGTTTTCCTTTTCCTAATCGAAACATTCTGCTCAAAAGCTGTAAATGCCGTGGTTGCATATTGCATGTTAGCCAAATTTTGTATACACCACACTCTTTAGTGGTGAAAGTAACAACTTACTTCGTCACAAAATTTTTTAACGGACATCATTAAAATTCAGCCTTAATTGTTATTGATAGTTAATGGATTTTCTTAACCAGAATTGACTAAATGTAAGTAATTCACCCTCTTTAATACAGAACATTTAAACAAATGATTTGAGGTTAGGTGGCAGACATCCAACTTATTTATGTGAATCTTAACAAGATTTTTTACTACTGTTCAAAAAGAGAATTTTATAGCTTCCTTTTCCACTGTCATCTGTCTATCAAACTTTTTAACTTTTGTTCGTTTGCTACTGCGGTTTGTCACTCACTGTTTCTTTTTTTTTATACTTACGAATATGCGGTTGTAGCAGCAGTTTTATTTTGAAAGTATTCATTTCAAATCCTTTTTCCTGCTGCTGAACTGGTTAACATCCAACTTATTCTCTTTTGCAGATGACTCAGACGTCTCGTGGGCATCGAATTCTGACACTTTTAGTGGTAAAAAAATTGCCTAAAAACAAAAGTTTTGCTTTATCCTATTTCTCTGCTGCATACTTAGAAATAATTCTTTTAAGACGAAAATAGTTTTAAAATTATTATTTATTTTTGTTGCATTGGAATATATTTTGGGTAAATAAAGAAAAATAAAACAATTTAACAGTTTCTTGCTGCAATTTTTTTTTTCAAATGTTTAGAACTTCAGATATTGTTCCTGTCACATACAATAAATATAAATAGAGTTGAACTCGCATAACTTGATTAGCTTTAATTTTTATAAGTTAAATAAAAAAAAAACAATTTCAAAACAGATTTCATCCGTCTGTCTATAACGGTTCAAATGAACGTCCACATACATCAAATTACATCAACTATTGGGACCCCTTATATTCCATTTCCAAAATTTATACTTGTTATAGCAGACTTAGCAGTACAGCTCCTTGTTAATTTCAACCGTCTGTCTTCAAATGTTCAAGTGTTTGACAATATACATTAAATTAAAGTTACTATTTTTGCTGTCACAGTAGACTAAGCAACTATTGAAACACCCTTTAATTTGTAATTTAAAATATTTATTCTTTCTTGTTATACTAAACAAAGTAACGGACATTCTGTCTAATGGTTAAGTGTATATAACAGTTTAAAAGATACGGACATATAGGTCAAATTATATTCATTTTGGGAACACCCTATAATTTTTAAATTTAAATTATAAATTTTTTATAGCTGACAAGCTGCAGTTTTCTGCCCAAAACTTTTCAAAATTTTGACCACATACATCAAACTACATTAACTGTTGATACATCCTTTAATTTCTAAATCCAAATTTTATACTTGTTGTTATAGCGGAGTTAGCAATCCAGGTTCGTGGTAAGTTTCAAGCATCTGTCTAAAAGTGTTTAAAAGTATGGCCAAATTCATTAAATGAAATGAAATATTGGGGCACCCTTTAATTTATAATTTTGAATACTAAAATATGTGAATATAAGGGTCACAGCAATCGATATTCCTTCAAATGGTTTAATATAGGTCAATTTACGTCAGCTATGGGGACACCCATTATTTTTGGATATAATTTTGTATTACTTATTGCCATCGAGACCTATAGTGATACGCAGTTTAAAATAGTGCCTTTTACGGTTACACGTAAAAACATACATGTTGTGTGAGGGCACCCTTTAATTTTTAAGATTTTAAACTGCCTTTAAAACAGGACCTATCTGTAAGCATCACCTTTAAAATGAAAAAAAATTTCAAAATGAATCCACTGAGTTATGGAGGCTCAAGTATGTTAGTTAGTTAGTTAGGAGTGGCAGCCTCTCGCGAGGAAGCTCACTTGAGCACAATCGAATGGCCCGTTGTGATACCACAAGGAAAGCGACGCGACTCCCCTTACCCAGCCGAGGACCATGAGGATTCACGGATGAACTTCGCTATGTCCCCTATAGAGTGAGATGATAGCTCCGTAAGAGCTCCAAAGAAAGGAGAGCCCAGAATTATTAGTCGAGCCAGGGATGGGCAGTGGCACAGGAGGTGCAGTACGGTCTCTTCCTCTTCCTCCGAACCACAGCTGCGACAGAAATCATTAAAGGGCAGACCGAGTCTTTCAGCATGCCTGCCGATTAGACAGTGTCCAGTAAGTACCGAGACCGTGATGCTTATGGATTTTCTGTCCAGTCTGAGCAGCTGCCTGGTCCGCTTGAGGTCCAGTGTAGTCCACAGTTGTCTAGAGAATTAACAGGAACTTTCCTCTACCCATAATTTGCGAGCCAAATTGAGGTAGTGGTTCTTTATGGCCATTTTTACCGTTGCCAGAGGAATTCCAACATCTGGTAGCGAGGAGACGTTAGGAAGCAATCTGCCTTGTTTAGCAAGATCATCGGCCTCACAGTTACCCTGGATATCCCTGTGACCAGGGACCCAAATCAGGTCAATCTGTGATCGCTCCGATAGAGTGTTAAGTAATGAGCGACAACGCAGGACTAGCTTAGATGTACTGTATGCACCAGCAAGCGCCCTGATTGCCGCCTGACTGTCCGAAAATATCCGAATAGCAAAGCCAAGCCAAAGCCAAGACAAGTATAAAAAGGCGCTATTCAGTCGAATTGATAACCTCCTTCTTTTTTGAAAGTCGGTTAAAAATATTAATTAATTTTCATAAATGAAGCTTTCTTTTCAGGTTTTACCTTTTAAATTAAGATTTCTGGGTTTGACTTACCCTTTTTTTTATTTTTTATTAGCAAAAAATTCTTTTAAGCGTTAAAAAAAAATAAAAAGTGACTTCAAAAATATAAAAGTTAGATTTTTTGTAATTTGTTGATAAAAAAGGTTGTTTTTGCTTTTTTAGTTATTTGAAAAAATATTACGAAAAATTTAGTATTTGTATTTTTTTTATTTTAAAATTATTTTATAATGCAGAGATAGCTCTCACTTCCCCCAGTAGCCAAGAAAACATTTTATAAAAATTCCATTTTAGGTTGTTTTGAAACTCTCTGGGAGCTGTGGAACTTGTTGTTTAATCTCCTTTGGTAAAACAAAAAACATGAGCTCAAATATATTTTACGAGTTACAAAAAGATCAGCAAAGTATTGCTTTGGGATATTTGTCGACTTCGTCTAACCAAATTAATATTGATTAAATATGAATACCCCTTGTTGTTTTATTTATAAAGTTAGTTGATTAAAAAGATGATGTTTACAATGTACACAACCTTAGGTAGATAGATGCGAAGAATGTTGATGAAGAATGTAGCGATCCAGAATATTCAACTTATATTCAGTTGGTATCTAATTTTTCCTGTTTTATTTGGAAAGCGTCACCATACATTTGTAAATAATTTTTTTTTTCTTAATAGTTTTAGAAATTAAAACAAATAATGTATTTAAGTCAAAATCAGTTTTAATTCATTTGTTAAAATATCAAACAGTTCAACTCTAAATTCCATAAAAATTTAATTTTTCTCTTATCGAAGAAGCTAAACAAAGATTTCCGTGCGTGGCAAAAAAAAAACTTTCAAATTTTTAAAGTTTACATAAATATGGAATGACAAGTCTTACACAAAGTTTTGGCTGAAATGTGACTTCTCCCGATAAACTTATTTCATTAGAGTAAGGTAGCATGAGAAAAACTCTTCTTGTGACACTTGTGACATCAGAGCAGCATACAGTAAAATTTTTATGATATAAGCACATGCGTTCAGCGAAATTTTCATTAAACTGGCTATGAACCAAGATGACGCTGCGGGCTTCTCAGTAGAATTTTAAAATAATTTTTTTTTTTTTACTTTATCTTTTGGTTAGAAATTTATATCTACAAAATCTTGAATTCTAGCAAAATCTTTAACGTATTCCTCCTTTTAATTGGAATAAACAATCATTCAAAATAGTTGTGACGCTTGAACGGTAAACAATACAGAAGTTTTGCTTAATAATGTACACATTGCAAGACGTTGCCCATAACTCGGAAAATATTGGCGGGCGCCATTTTTTCACTTGTTTTAAAAATTTAAAAATGGTTTGTGAAGGTTTTTTATCCAAATATAATATTTGTACAAGTATCTGTATTTCATGTAAATATATTGCAGTGAATACTAACCACGAAATTATTTATATGCTAAGAATGATCAAGTAAAATTGTAATTTCTCTTTAATAACCAGACGCTAAATATTTAAAGAATGTGGCAGTGTTTAATAATTAAATTCTTATATAATTGCAAATAATTTTGTTACTAAGTTTTATTTTTGCATTTAATTTTGTTTTGTGGTTCTTTATACTTTTACCAATTACTTAATATTTAATATCTCGCCAGTAATAAAAAGATAGAAGGAAACAAAAAGTCGAGAAAAAGATAAAAACAAAAATCTGAAAAAAGTTTACCAACAAAATTATGGCAAGAAACTTTTAATTTGATGCAGTTGTTTGCAATTGCTTAACCATAACAAATATTTATGAAATTTTACAAAAGTTATTTATTTGATTTTATTTAAACTAAAATAAAAATCGAATTTGTTACTTTAGATTTATAAATTTTCAAAACATTTATTAAAACCAGTAAGAGTGCTATATTCGTCTTTGCTGAATTTTATATACCCTTTACCATCTACATATGTAAATCTAGTTCAGTGAAGCAACTGCAAAAAAAAAACAATTATTGGGGTGACAGAGAATAAAAAAAACGAAAATAAGTAAAGTACTATATATTTAATTATCATAATGGGTTACGCATATTTCAAAAATTTTGGTATTTCTCTTCAAAAGCTTTAAAACGACACCCATATTGATATTTAAAAAAATTTTAAAATTTCAGAGGCCTGTAACTCGGAAAATATGGGCGAGCGCCATTTTTTTCACTTAACGCTTTTTTCTTATTTTCTCTATTGCCCCATATATATATTGATTGGAGTTACTTTATTGTACCAAATGATATGGAAATCTTAGGGGCCTCGAAGGACAAGGTCCGATATTGGTGATTTTCATGTCTGTTCGATTCCCGTATTTACATTTTCTCCAGCTCTTCTAGTACCATGGTAAACTTGATTTCAACACTAACATGGACGGACAGACGTAAATCGCTCAAAAGACTTCGCTATACATAAGAACTAAGAATATATATCTTTGTGGTGTCGGAAATGGATATTGCAGTAATTGCAAATGGGATGACAATCTAAGACATATCCTTTTTTCACTCTTGGAGGTGAAGGTCATAAAAAAGGTATTGAAAAATAAGAGACAGGCGTGTTGCTTTCCCCGCTGCCTAGAAGGTCATAGACCGATCTTGCTGATTTTACAAAAGCGAAATTTTCGGCACTATGTCTAATCGATCGGCATATTTAAATTTTCTATAGCTCATCTAGTGCCTTGGCAAAGTTGGTTTCAACACGGACACGAACGGAAAGATAGACATCGCTCAATAGACTTCGCTATGCATAAGAACTTAAAATATATATCGTTGTGGTGTCGGAAATAAAAGAAATTACAAATGAGATGACAAACTTAGATATGCCACTTTTCCACCTGTAGTGAAGGGTATAAAAGTAAAACCATAAAGTTACTATTGATTTAAGGACTTTATTTTAAAATATTAATTTGTTATATGAATTTAATAAGAAACTAAACCTTATCACAGCATAAATATTAAAAATAAACTCATAAAGTATTACATAATAATCTAAAGTTATACATAAAAGCCAGTGTTGATCAATCTATTTAATTTTATAGAGTAATTAATATTTAGAAACCGCAAACAATTGCCTAAAAGGCGTAATTTGACTTAACTATATTTAATATAACAAATGTTTCTATTTAATAAATTCAATAGACAAATAACAAAATATATACACATAATATATACACACAAATATAGAAACAAACTGCCGTATTCATAGAAAATCAAAATAGATTTGAAATAAATTTTAGGACAAATTTTTATGAAAATTTTGTCATAAAACACATTTCAAAGTTATTTTTTTTCTATAAATATCGTAGAAAGTATTTAACATAATTACTTTAAACCAACATGTTTAACCCGTTAAAGCCTTAAGGTGCTTTTTCTTTTCCACAGCTAAACTATTTGCAAATTGTTTATTTGCTTCAGCCTTGTATTCCTGTATGTTGTAGTGAGATTGCTGAGAAGAGTAAAGAAACAAACAAAAAAAAAATTATTCTGTTAAGAGTTTACACACTACAAAATACCAACATTTAATGCATCTTGAAATTCAATATCTTGTAAACGTTTAAGGCCACGGAAATTACGTCCCAAAATACGTCCCAATTCATAACGAGAAATGCGATAAGCCTCAGTAGTTGTGATCATTTCTGAGCTATCAGTCGTTTCTTCACTGCTGGATTTCTGTAACAACAGCAACAGCAACAACAACAAAAGAAAAACAATTAGTTAAGAATTATATTTTTGTAAACTTTATAAGTTTTACCGGCGAATCAGTGGTGCTTGTAGGACGTCTGGGTTTTTCAGCTGCTGGATCGCTAAATTGATCATTGATTAAATTGTAAACTTCATCTAAGGTATCTCGAGTATCAGTGTATTGCTAAAATAAAAAAAGTCGTTTACAAAACAATTAAATTTATTTATTTGCAAATCTATAGATTAAACGGCATTGTAAGGAATTTGAATTATAATTTGCAAATAGTTTATTTTGTATTGAAACTTTCAATTCCACTACTTACATCAACAACTAAATTTTTTGTTATAATCATTTTTTGAATAAAATCCCAAAAAATTCCTCTTTTCGAACGTAATCGTGGCTCATTAGAGTCGTAAGAGTTGAGTTCAGTTTTTGCTGTTAAAGAAATTTCTTGATTTTCTCCAAAATTCTCATCGATTCTCATATGATGTGTTTGGATTGCACAATGAACAACAAGAACAATTAAAACCATGAGTCGTGTCATAATGTGTTATTTCGTGCTAAAAAAAGCCAAAAAATATTTTCATTAGTTACAATATATGGGTTCTTTTAGTTTTATTTTGTGATTTGCTTCTCTTTTAAAAGTTATTGTCAAATATTTTCTTTCCTGACTTCAACTATTGAGATATGAGCTGGTTTTTTCAAAAGTGGTGTAAGTCCATTTTTTCATATATTGAGATATTTAAGGATTTGCGTTTTAATCATTTAAATTTTATTATGAAACAATATTTAATAAAATTACTTGAAAATTTTAAACGATTTTTTAGCTCCACATGGAGTTATATTACTTTCGAAAATAACATATAAGAAGAAATAAAAACAGGAGCAAATTTAAGTACGTATTTCCTTAAATATAAGACTTACTGAAATGGATTTTTAGGTAAAAAAGCAATATTTAAAACGAAGACATTAAAATACAGGAACAACCAAATTTATTAAGAGTTCTTTTCAGTTATGTTAAAAGTATATAAATGCATATTTAATTAAGAAAAATATATTTTACACTTAATTTGCTTTAACATTAGAACAGTCCAGTACGATCTATTGATGAAAATATTGCTAGGGTTAATGATGATTTGGATAGAATTTTTCGTTGGGCAACAGCGAATGAACTATGTTTAAACCCCCATAAATCAAGGTGCCTAATAATTCGAAAGAGAACGCTCGATTCTGGTGTCGATGTTAACATTCTGATAAATGAGGAAAATGTCAACATTGTTACTGCTGCAAAAAACCATGGACAAACCATGTTAATACACTCGTAAGCCAAATTTATAATAAGATAAGATGCCTTTGGCCGATACAATATTATACCCCCTTAGGGATAAGGAAACTTCTTGCAAAATCCTATCTTCTTCCAGGTTTAATTTACGGCTGTGAGCTTTTCACAAGCTGCGACTCCATTTGTAAAAGGAAATTAAACGTTTTATATAATAACATAATTAGATATATGTATGGCTTAAGAAGATATGACCATGTTTCTAGTTTTTTCGCTAAGCTTTAAGGTGTTTCGTTTGATAATCTTCTTAATATATGCGTTCTATTATTTCTGCATAAGATTATTTATTCAGAAGCTCCAAAATATCTTATTGACAAGATTAGGTTTGCCAGATCACTTAGAGGAAGAAAGATTATAATTCCTTCACACCGTCTTCATGTGTCTGAATGGCACTTATTTATACACGCGGCGCGTCTTCTTCCGCTAACTCAACAACTCAATAGCAACGCAAATAGCTTTAAACATTTATTATTTGATTTTTTTGTACAACAGAGAATTTTAATTATTTTATTGTAATGTATTTGTTAATTAAAAACTTCTTATAGTTAATATAGCCTGAGTGTATGTACTTGTATTAATATGCAAACCCTAAATTTTATTTATAACCATCACTTTCCTACACTTTAAATATGAGATAAAACTTGATATATAGGAATTGACAAAATAAATAAATAAATAAAAAATATTGAAGTATTTATAATGAATAGATGGTATATAAGCTAATAAATTTATCATATCGTTATTTATATAGCTTTCTTGTTATGCTCCGTGAAGTTTTATAAAGCGGTAACATTTTAATTTTGTTGAGGTGTTTTGTCGTTAATTTTTTCTAAACAAAAAAATTTTTTTGAATTGAGATTTTCCCATTTTCCACACTAAGTTTATAAAAATTTTAGGTTTGTTTTCTGTCTGTATTTTTGTGTTTTATAGCCTCATCTTAAAATTTAGTTGAGACAAAGTCTTCCTTTTTCATTTTCTGCAAAATAAAAAATTAAGCTGTTTGTTTTTTGCAAGTCTTTATCACTAAGCATACAGAGGTGAAACCCTTGGCACATGAAAAATAATATAATCAGGTTTTTTGCTGGTTCTCAAGAAAGAGACAAATATATTGCTATATTGTTATGAACAAGGCATAATAAACAAAACAAAAACTACATATTTTACAAGAAAACATACAGCACAAAAAAGTTTTGCCACAAAAAAAATATTGATTATTCTCGTAAATAAAGAAATCATTTATGAAGTATTTTTAATTTATAAAATGCTGTGGTCTTACAAGATAAAAGAAGTGAAAAAGTCTTTAATTCGCAGTGTTTTTTTAATGCAGAAATTGTGATCTGTGGCAGAAATGCAGTGTCATTTTTTGTGGACGTGCTAAAATTAAAAACTATAACTTTTTTCGTCAATTGATCAGTACAAATATAACATATAAATATCACTTTTTTTAATTTTATAAATTTTCATAAAACCCACCTTTATTTTTGCGTATAATAAAACATTTAATTTTTTCTTGCGCCAGAAACACAAATCAAAACAAAATTGAAGTCGATAGGATGTCAAGAAAGAGATGCATAGAAAAAACGAGATGACTATAGTCTCGTGACACCTCTGTATACTCGGTGTCTTTATTGCATTATAATAGTGTTAGACAGTGTATAATTGGTGTTTTTCTTTAATGATGTTACGACAACCGCAAAATATTTGCAGCTCAAGAAGAAAAATTAATGAAAGTTGTTAGAATTAAAAAAAATATAAGAATGGAATTATTCCATTTACAACGGAAATATTTGAGTGCGTTCGAATTGTACAGCAAAACTGTTTTTGTTTATGTATTTTATTTGAATATAGAATTTTGTAGAAATTGTAATTGTAGCTACAGAGAGAAAGAGTGTAAAGCTCACGATTACCTGTGACTTAATTTTTTGAAAAAAAAACCAGAAAAAGAGAATCATTGTTGGTTATTGTTGTTTTTGCTTAAACTTTGATTTTTATCTTTACTTAATTGTTTGGAGAAATATTTCTAGTTTATTTAAAATGTTTGTGAGAAGTTTCCTGAGAAGCTAAGTAGCGAAATGGCCATCGAGACATGCTTTCACCCTCAATAATCAATATCGGTTTATAAATCGGGATAATATAAAAAAACAGCTTATGTATTGTTTGGCACACATGCACCACTGTGGCTCCGTCGGGATGGTTTTTTAAACAGGCGCCTAATCCAATTCAACAAGGATCGCTACATTTTATTGCATTGTTATTCTCTACTCCAAAGCTCCGGTGGGGTTTCAAGCTTTCTTAATAAATTCAGAAAATAGTTCGACAAAGCATTTAAAATTTTGAGTTATTGTTTATATTTAATTCTTTAAAGAATCATTTGAATTGTTAAACAATGTTACGGAAAGAAACGTAAAAAAATAATAATTTGGTTTGTTGTTTTTGTATGAGCTACAAAAATAATTCTCATTTTATTGATAAATTTTCTATACTTTCAGGAAAATGCTTTCGGCTTTTATAAAAATTTGAATACAGATTTCCTTATAAGCTGGCTAAAGATACCAGCTTTTCTAACTAACAAATAAATTGTAATTTTATTATTTATTTTGGGAAAGGACAATTGTTTAAAATTCGTGCTGATGAAATAAAAGAAAAAAAGTCTTTTAGGGCGAACTGTGAAACAAACGAATTTTTTACTTTTTAAAAAAAATAAAATTTTTACATACATTTCTGTAGACATATCTTTCGAAAAAAGAGGTAATTAGAAACAGACTAGTCATTTTTTATTTTCGTGTTGTGTAAAATATGTCGGGCATAGCCGTACCCGAAAAAAAACTTTGGCCATTTTGTTTCTGTCTTCTTTGTAAAGGATTGAGTCAAATGCGTTAACTTTTGTCTACAGCGTTTTATTTACTTTCGTCTATTTTCATTTTTATTTCATCTTATGAATAATTGCATAAACCCTACTTTCTTTCCTTTGCAGCAGCTGGTCACCAATGCAAATGCTGGTTTTTCAGCATAGAATACGACATTTTTATTTTATTAAAAAATATTTAAGTGACAAGTTGTGTAGTTTCGATAATTAAATATAAATAATTTTTGACGTTGTACGTAAAAAAGAAAAACTGATATTATTTTTAACAAATGGCGAACTAAAATTGCATGAAATTTTTAATGAATTCTACATGTTTTCTTTAGTTATTTAGAAAGTAGTTTTTCTTAAAAAAAAATACATTCAGCATAAAAGTCTTTAATTAATTTAAAATATTTCTTTGATTTTATCACAAGAATTTTGTAATTAAAATGTCTTTAATATTCTCTTTTTCTTTAAAATAATCTAAAGAAAACCATAATCAATCAAGCAAAAGACAAGAAGTTTTCATTAAAACGCATATGAAATTAATGGCACTTAACATTTTCAGTTTTTGTGAATTTTGATTTCATGACGATTTTAATAAATTGTACTCAACTGATGTATCGCACTTTAAAATTAATTTGCATACAATAGACAAATCACTTTGTGTAATCATGCATGCATTAAAATATTTTTTTTCATTTTGATTTCTACCTAAAACATTTCTAATGAAATGTGCTTTTAAGCAAAAGAAATTTCAAAAATGAGGTAGTAGGTAGATAAATTTAAGTAAAAGTGAAGTAGTTTTAATTAAATAAATTGAAAGTTTATTTGCTTTAATTTTTAAGCAAAAGCCTTATTTCAATCGGTTCAGAGAAAATAAATAAAAATTTATTTGCTTTTAAATTGCAATACAATATTTGAAACCATTTGCATTGATTTAATTTGTTGATTAACAAACAACACAACATTTTAGCCACATTGGAATTTAAATCAAATATTTTATAAAATTTAATTTGACTTTTGGGAAATGCATGAAATTAGGGTCGTCCTGACTTGATTGTATTTATGTAAGTGAAAATCAGGTTGACGTTTTGATAACTTTATAAACGACATACATTTATTCTAAAACAAATCAAGCCTTTTTTGAATTCTGACGTGGATACAATGTCCAAGGTTGTTTATAAAAATTCCTGTTTCAAAATCAGCTGTAATTTAAAATGATTGCACAGAAGTTTAAAAATTTGTATTAAAAATTAAGACAGTGACAAAGATGTTATAAAGATAAACTTTTACATACGTATATCAGATAACTCAGTCAATTACATAAATAATACCAGCAACCTGTAAGACAACCTAAAATTCATATGAATTATTCCAAAAATAATATGTTCTATTTTTATCCGATAAAGAATATGCAACTTTCGCTTTTTGAAATTAAGCAAATAAGAGCGCTATATTCGGCTATGCCAAATCTTATCTTATACCCTTCATCATATATGTAAATCTAGTTCAGTAAAGTAAATCCAATAAAAAAAAAAACAAATATTGGGGTGACAGTGAATCAAAAAATAAGAAAAAAAATTAAGTACAATATTGGTTAAACATTTTAAAAAAATTGTAGTATTTCCTGAAAGATCCTTTGAAAAGCTTTTAAAAAATACCAATAATAATATCTTAAAAAATATGGTGCACAATCGTACTTTTCTATTACAAATTCAGAGGCCCATAACGCGGAAAATATATGCGAGCGCTTATTTTTTCAGTTGATGTTTTTTTCTTATTATTTAATTCTCTGACGCCCCATAAATTTGTTTGTTTTTTTAGTGGAGTTACTTAATTGTTCCAAATGATATGGAAAATTAAAGGCAGGCGTGGTATTTTGCTCGCTGCCTCGAAGGACATGGACCGATCTTGTTGATTTTCGATAGCAATATTTTGGAAACTATGTCTGATCGATTGGCTGCTTAATTTTCCTTAGTTAAGCTAGTGCCTTGGCAGTTAATTTCAAGCCGAACACGAACGGACAGCCGAACACCGCTCAGTCGACTTCGCTATGTATAAGAACTGAGAATATTATTATATTATATTACAGACGGAATGACAAGCTAAGATATCCCCTTTTTCCACTTTTTGTGGTGAAGGTTCTAGAAATGTTATGTCAAACTGTTAAATGCCCTTCCGTCCTTATAAATGTATAATATAAATCGCCTGAAAAAAGGCAAAATTGAAAAGTCCTGTGTAAAAAAAAATATGCAAAAGAAATAATATTTAACCCTTTCGGGACGGAGTTTTATTTTGAAAACCAAATTATATATGGTGAAATTTTTTTTCATATTCTAAAAGGTATGATAAAAGTATTATGTTCTCCATACTTAAAAATTTTAAATTCGTCCTTTTTTCCTGGGACATAAAACCCCAATCAGTGTTCTCGAAGAGCGATTCGATTTTTATCATTATTTTTAACATTTTAGGAATGCAATTAGGTATTTATTTGTGGAATGGCCCAAAACACTTGTAACATAAGGCGTTGTTACAACCTGAGCATATCATCTTTGTTTGCTTTTCTATGCCAAGTGAAGAACAGCGGACACAGCGACAACGCTTCTTTTGCTCTACTGGCAAGTGGTCTCCGTTTTTGGACGTTTGGGAGTTCTACCTCCCTGGCGATTGCATTGAAAATAAAGAAAAAAAGACAGTTTGAAAATTGCTGGGACGTATTATCCCAGTAGTCCCGAAAGGGTTAAGGGGTAATTGTTTGGCAACCCCTACAGGACATAAGCATAACATTTGTATGGATTTAATATCGGGAATTTTCAAGACTAATAGAATTTACTTAATTGTTAACTGTCTAACGAACTGTCATACTTCGCTGACTTTTTTGACATTTACGATCGGTATACTCTGAACAATCATCACGAATAGATTGACGCTGGAACAATGTCATCTATTATATGAGGCTTGAAAATCAACCACACAAAGAAAAAAGATTGGTAACAATTCGCTTGATACGTTAAAAATTCAATTACTAATATAATAATTTGATTTTTATTATTAATAATTTATAGTCTTGATTTATTTTTTAAATTAAAAGCTAACAAATGATATTTGCTTCTACATGTTACTTGTAACACCTCTTAGAAAAGTTAACATGACCGATTTGTGTCTTTACTAAAATCTATTCTATTAAATGGAAGTTGCAACTAAACTTATTCAGTACATTACTACTGAAAAACAAATTTTGGAAGTAAGAATCATAAAACTCGATTGTATATTCTGAAATCGAAAAATGTTTGACACAATATAAATAAAATTTTTACACATTACAAAAATCAAAAGATTTATTAAAAGTGGTACAATGTTCTCCAATATTGGTAAATGGTAAGTTTAAAATTATCTCAGAAAGACATTTATGTATAAAAACAATATTTAATTAATATTTAATTTTGCAGCGCAAAACGTGCGGTAATGGATAGAAAGTTGAAGAAACTTATGAAAAAGAAGAAATCAATATGCAAAGGAAGAAGATAGCTGCATTAAAAGGTTCGAATCATGAAATTTATAATGTATAATCTTATTCCTATAATTTATTATTAAAATAAAAGAAAATATTACAAAGTTTTTTTGTTTTGTTTAATTCACAATAATATTTTATAATCACCGACAAAATTCGATTGGCAACAAATTCGGTTCTTATAGCGAATTTCTTTACGCTGTGCATCAATTCGCCCGAAATTGTGTTTAGCAATGAGGTGCATTTTTGGCTCAATGGATTTGTTAATAAACAAAATTGCCGAAAATAGAGTGAAACCAATTAACAACAAACGCTATGGATTCCAATATATTAAGACAAATGTGCATTGGTAGTACCATGGGAACTTATTTCAACCGAAGCTTGCATTAGGGCCGATAGAGACCGTTACCTCACAATTTTCAATAACTTTTGGTTTAAATAAAGGGACGATATTGATTCGGGCGAGATGTGGTTTCAAGAGAAAACCACAACCAAATACTCATTGAATTCTAAATAAGGCAATAAATTGATTTTAAGAAATGGATTTGTCAGTTAATTGCTTTTGATGACGCGCAGTCTTAGTGACTTACTGACCAGAAAAAATTGACACCTTGGAAGCAAACGTTGTATTTAATGGGCAGAAATATGTATCCATCTAATAAAATTTTACTTAAAAACAAACAATTATATATTAAAATGTTTAATTTCGCATATCACATTTAAAAGTGTGTATTTGTTAAATACAAATGCCCAGTTAAACACTGCACGTTATTTAAACAATTTTACTTTTTGTTAAATAAAAGTAAAAACAATCAAAGAAATGAAATGAAATTGCCTCAGTTTCTCAAATTGACTAAACGCCATCATTACCGTATTCAATGTTTGGATGTGGAATATAAGTCAGCAGCCAAAACGATTGTTGTAATTTCATTGTAATTTTAATAAAACAATGTTTGCGTTTATTTTCCACTGAAACCCACAAAAACAAACATTTGAAACATTATTTTATTACATTTAGTTGTAGCAGTTGTTGTTGTAATCGCCTACCCTTTAGTTATTGCGAATAATTGCGTACTAATTAAATGCATATAATTTTGGCGAAGACAATATTCGATGACAGTCTTAACAGTCATTTTGAATTATTTATTTATATATCTAGTTTTTATTTTTTGGGTGCCATTTATGTCTTAAGAAAAGTTATAGTGGTTCTGAAAGCAAACAATGTTTCGAAGCTTTGTTGTTTTATTTGTTAACAGTGGATTAATAAATGAAATGACGCACATGCTGTTGTGGAATTAAAAAGATTTCAATAATATCATTATATCACTCTCCATTCACAGTTAGCGTTACGCACGTTTTTATTTTCAGAGAACAAAGGTTCAAGGATTCCTCTTGACCAAATTTCACACCACACTGTCACTTTAAATGGATGCAAAAAGGGCTGATGAATAATTTCACGATTTACCATTGCACAGAACCCACTATTTTATTTATTCATATATCCATCCAAAAGAAAATGTGCCTCGTCACTCATGGTTTTTTCAATAAAATCGGGGTTGTCATGGGCGAATGCTATGGGCATGTGTTCGCAGGCGTAAATGGTCTTGTGGAAGAAGCTTTTCTGTCAACTGAATATTAAATGGAAACAAATGCAAATTCTTGTCCAAAATTGCGGCCAAAATACTTATTTAAAGACCAAGCTCCTTAGCACGGCGTCGAATTGAGGTTGATGGATTGTTTTGAAAACTTTCTTGAACAGTAATGTTTTCAGCCGATCTTGCAGTACGTTGTTGATTTCTTCGAAATTACTCACTTCATGATAAATAGTGCGTCTGTTGGCACGTTTTTTCTTTTTTCTCCAAAAAATTTCACGTAACTTTCTCATCGTCACAGTAATCGATGATTGATTTTGATAAAATGTTTTAACGATTAAAACACGTTGGTTTAACGAATATTTTTCCTTAATAAATTTGCACGTATCTACTTAACGACTTCCAAATATAAATTATCGAGAGTACTGTTTACCAAATAAGGTAGTAGTACTAATATTCTATGACGGCTACAGCAGTGAAATCAAATATGGTGCGGTATTGTTTATAGCTTATGCCTCTATTACAGAAAATCTACTGTAAGTGAATAAGCCACATAAAATATTAAAATTGTAGAGATAGCAATTACCTACAGTTTTTATAAGACCTTAAAAATCTGAATGTCGCCATTTTGCGCCTTTTCCAAAATAGAGACATTCGCTGCAGAGTCCAATGCCTTCCACTAGACAAGAGCAAAATCGGCCTAATCACTGCTTCAAGAAGCCATTTTACACCCATTGGGTTGATGCTCCAGGTTTTGACAATTGCCCTCCTGCACACATATATTGCCGTAATGGCCTTTGACGCCCTGGCTTGGATATTCATTTTCCAAGACAGCTTACTATTCAAAATGACGCTCAAAAAAAGAAAGTTTATATTTCCTGAAGAAGAAAAAAAGTTCCGTTTTGGTTGCATTGACACTAAGTCCGCTTCGCCCCCTAGCTTCAGATTGCCCTAAGCGCCGTTTTCAACCTTTTTGAAACTGTATCGGCGTGTATCCCAGACACTGCCATCGCCACGTCATCCGCGTAGGCGACAGTCTTAAAGCACATGGAATCCAGTTTTACAAGCAGTCTGTTAATTGCAACATTCCACAAGAGCGGAGACAAAACTCCGCATGTGGTGTGCCCCTTACCGCCATCCTAGTGACATTTGCCGTGCCAGAAGTGGACGTTATTATTCTGCAATTCAGCAAGCGTTTTACGAATCCGATTATCGACAGGTAGACCCCCAGTTCCTAAGTAATCGTAGTCAGGCCGATATTGTTGAAGGCCCCTTCAATGTCTATGGAGGCTACCATGGAGTAGTTCTAACACTCGAGTAAAATTAAATTGATTGTTTGTTTGTTTATTTAAAAACGCCAAATACTTCATTGTTGTGCAAAATTTCAAACAATTAAGTAGACTAAGGCTTTACAGGCAGAATATTAATTTTATTATCTCTAATCTTAATCAACGTTGTGAACAGTAGTAAGTTGATATTTCTGGAGGATCATATAGGTTAAATTACATCAATGATTGGAATCCCTTTAATTTCTAAATTCAAATTGTATACTTTTTGTTTAAGTGGAAATAGCATTACCGGGTTCTTTTTAATTTCAACTGTCTGTGTACAACGGGTAAAAAGTTTGGTCACAAACATCAAATTATATTAACTACTGGCACATCCAAACTCTATTTTTGTTGTTTTAGCGGACTTAGCAATACAACTATTCAAAAGTATGGTAATATACATTAACTTAAATGAACATCCTTTTACTTATAATTGTGAATATTTATGCTTGCTATTGTAATAGTTATAACAATCGCCATTTTGTCCAACACAACCTTTAAAATAAAGAAAAAAATTTCAAAATCGGTTCAGAAATGACAAAGTTATGCAGGCACAAACATAAAAAAGCAATATTCGGTCGAATTAACCTCCTTCTTTTATTTAAAGTCGGTTAATTAATAAGCGGAAAATGTGCGTATGTATGTATGTATGTATGTAACTTTACGATTTTTTCTACTTTCGACGAGTTTTAGCTATTTCCATTAAATTTGTTTTTTTTTGTTTTTGTTGGTTTTTAAAATAAATTTGTGGCTGAATCTTATATATCCTTCACCATAAATATAAATCTAGTTCGATGAAGTAACTCCAATAAAAAAAACAAATATTGGCGTGACAGAAAATATAAAATAAGAAAAAATAAGTACTTTTCATAATTTTACATAAATTGGCATTTTTTAGCTCTTAATTGGTTAAGCATTTTTAAGAAGTTTAAGTATTTCCTTAAAGATCTCTTCAAAAGCTAGCTCGAAGGACGTGGGCCGATCTTGCTGGTTTTCAATAGCAACTCCTTTAAAACTATGTCTGATCGATTGGCGTATTTAAATTTTCTCTAGCTAAGAGATGGACAGACGGCCATCACGCAATCCACTTTGTATAAGAACTCAGAATATAGATACTTTATGCGCTCGAAGATGGATATTGTAGAAATTGCAAACGGAATGACAAACTTAGATATACAAGTTCTCCAGTTTTTGTGGTGAAGGGTGTAAAAGTATAAATATATTTGAATAAGACTAACAAAAATTAATTTGGCGATATTTGAAATTGAATTTGGGAAAAAATTGGTTTAAAAATATGAAAACCCTAACCTAACTCAGCTTGAATTCAAAAAAGTTTTATTATTATTTACAAAGTCTTTTGTCGAAACTGAACTCGAATTAGAGCAAGTTTTTTTCTGTATATTAAAAGTCTTTGCAAACTGTCTTCGTAGTAATACATCATCTCTATTTTTGTTGAGTAACTTTTCATTTTAACATAGTTGTAGCAAACAAGTTCTACATTCAAACAATTAAACTGAACGATTGAATTTCATTTTCTAGTTATTTACAGGGTTTTGGTAAAATGAATTTTATTTGGTAGTTAATATGAATGTTTGCAAAATATCATAATGTTACACTGATACACACAACATTAATACAATTTTACATACAATTAGCCTGTGTATGCAAATTTACAATCATACGCACAGACATGAAATGTATTAGTAATTATACGAGTATCATGCACAAATATTAAAATGCTGTGTAGTGAATGTGTGCGTGTGTGTGTGATACAAAAGGTTAGCGGTAAATTGCCACCATACAGTGTTGGGCTGACTGACTTTTGTACTGAGGCATTTTTGCCACAGCATACGAAATTATACATGTGTAAGAATTTGTAATTATCAGAATATCTGAGCATTGGGAGTGAATTTATGCATGAGCGTGAAAATTTGCTTGTACAACTGTCAGTCTGAACTCAAAGGTATTTTTGTAGATTACATTCG
The DNA here is from genome assembly GCA_916610165.2 of Gymnosoma rotundatum. Classification (NCBI taxonomy): domain Eukaryota; kingdom Metazoa; phylum Arthropoda; class Insecta; order Diptera; family Tachinidae; genus Gymnosoma; species Gymnosoma rotundatum. Next base: position 80,888,467 of record OU744340.1, read on the forward strand.
ATTTAAATAAATTGCCTTAAAATCAGTTCGATTTCAAATGCATTTATATCACTTATTTTCATTACATTTGTACTGATCAATACTCAAACTCAGATTAAATATGAGCTGCAAACTGTATGAAAAACGAGCTAGAGTGCTATATTCATGCCGAATCTTATATACCCTTCACCATCTATATAAATCTATTTTACTGAAGTAACTCCAATCAAACAAGCAAATATTCAGGGTGACAGATAATTAAAAAATAAGAAAAATGTACTATTTATAATTTTACATAAAAATTTCTTTGGTTTTTAGTGGGTAACGCATTTTTTTAATTAAGTATTTCCTTAAATATCTCTTTCAAAGATTTAAAGTGATATCCATATTTTTCTTTTCTAATTTATTAAGCACTAGGTCAGTTTTATATATAATAAAAATTTGTATTTATATTTTCAATATTTCGCCACACCTTTGGGTGGCATCATCAGGAAACAGGAAACAAAATATTAGATTTTCTTTTTTTTAATTTTGTTATTAAAAAAAAAAAAAAAAATCTAATTTTTTGTTTCCTGTTTCCTATTTATTATTTATAAAACTGACCTAGTGCTTAATAAATTAGAAAAGAAAAATTATTTAAAAAGGTCAAAAAAACCATTTACATGTGATATCCATATTGTTATTTAAAAAAAATTGAAAATTTATGAAGGAAATATAGGGGAGCGCCAATTGTTTTTTCTTATTTTTTATTTTCCCTATCGCCCCATATATTTGTTATTTTGATTGGAAAGTGGAGAGGTAGGCGTATTGTTTTACCCTCTGCGTCTATGTGCATGGACCAATCATGCTGATTTCCAGTAGAACCTTCGACACTATGTCTAATCGATTAGCGTATTTAAATTTTCTCTACCTGATCTAGTGCCTCGGCAAACTTGATTTCAGTACTAACACGGACAGACAGGTGGACATCGCTCAATCGAATTCGCAGTGCATAAGAAGTCAGAATATATATACTTTATGGGGTCGAAAATGGATATTGTAGAAATTGCAAACAAAATGTCAAACTTAGTTATACCCTTTTTCCACTTTTTGTGGGAAGAGTATAATAAGGCGCTAATTACCGAACCAGAGTTCATATAAACTGGCAGATAGAACACATAGTTATGTCGTTTATGTAACCGCAACTTGTTTGAAAGGTTGTTCGATAATTAGAAGATGCTTTCTAAATATAACGCTTTAAATTGAGGAATGTACAAATAGCACAAGCGAAGTATGTGGTTTTATCTTAGGAAATTATTAATTATCATACCCCTTAATGTAGTACTCATTACCACTTTGTTTTGGTTCTAATAATGTGAACATGTTGCTTCTCGTCTATTTTTAAGGCGATCCTGGAACAGACTCAGTTAAAAAAGCACTGCCCAGCTCTTTAAATATTCCCAGTAGGTGTACAGGTCGGCCGGTATAGCCAAAATATTAACCTGTTATAGGGAGATGCATAAAATTTTCACAGAAATTGGTATTCTCTCTATAATGAAAAGTATAAAAGTAAAGATCTACAACTATCTACAAAATTAAAAACTAAAGGGTGTTCCAAGCACGGAAGTTAGTAAAACTTTCACATGGCGTATTAACTTATCTTTATACTATCATAATGAATCACAGATTTTTAAATTAACATAAATAAGATGTAGGGCAAATCTCAAATCCTTTTTCTTATAATTCATAATATAATAAGTTATTTATTATTTGGTGACTTTTAAATAATACAGACATTTGGTGCATAGCTAGAGGCGAAGAAAGATGACGACGGATGTAGCGATAAAAAAATGTACTTTTTTTATAACCTTTAAAATTAAAATATGCATGAACTTAAGCCGGGTTGAGATTATTCATTTTATTATTATTGTACTATATAGTCGTATAAGTACAAATATTTATGTACTCGTATCTAAATATAATTATTATACTTTCGTATTGAAGTAGTGTATTTTAAACGTGCAACCAATGGCGGTTAATATTTGCATGGCGATGTTAAAGCATAATCTGATCTCATTAATGAAAGTGGTTTAATACGAATAAGAGCTTACAAATAAAAATATTTTATTATTATTACAACAACTTTTATAATTGTTTTTTTTTTCAATTGTCATTGTATGCAAATTTCCATTTATTACGGTTTTGTTTTTGTTAACATTAAATTAGAAATTGGTTTGAGTAAAATTGATTTGAGTAAATTAAGTAGCAAAACATATGTCTTTCTATAGAGGAAACTATATAAATGTAAATTATTCTTTGGGGAACTGTCAGCTAGAAAATGTTATTACAATATTAGACCTTGGAGTTTTGTTGGACACTAAGTAGAACTTCATAAAGCATATTTCCTTAACTGTAAATAAAGCGCGATGTATTCTGGGTTTTATCCAACGATGCTAAAATAAATTTAAACACCTGTACATTACAAAGCAACTTTATGTGTCTCTCGTGAGACCTGTCATTGAATATGCATCTTTAGTTTGGCATCCTGCATAAATGATTAACAACAATTTCACTGAATCTGTAAAAAAAAAATTATTATTCTGCCTTCGTGGTCTACAGTGCTCTAATAAAATTTCCAACTCTTAAAAGCCGAAGGACTATGTTGAATATGTCGTTTATATTAAACATAATTAATGGCGATATTTCTTCTGATTTTCTGCTTGATAATGTTATTTTTTACTGTTCCTCATCGCCCATCTCGGCACTTTAAGTAACTTTCATTATAATAGTACAAACCGAACTACGCGATTGCTGATCCATTTAGAACGATGTGCAGTCAATTTCATAAATTTTATGATATTATTATTTTCTAATAGATGCAAATATCATTAAACGTAAAATGTTCATCTTCTTAAATATTTAATAATTTTGTAATTTATTTGTGTTTATTATATATTGTTATATTGTGTAATTGTCCGCAAGGATTTTATATCCATAGACATAATTGTAAATAAAATAAAAAATTAAATACAATTAAGCGACAGTGAAATAATATATTATTTAAATATGTAAAAGTGGAAAGTCTCTCTCTTTTCATTATTGATTTTATATATAAAATATTTACATTCAAGTTTGAAAAGAATTTGCTGTTTTGAAAATATTAAAATTAAATAATTAACTTAAATATGCGACAAAATGTAAATTAAATAGATATCACTGCTTCCCCATAATTTTAATATTTTTCTTGGATCCTACGGCATACAGATCAGTGTTATGTATGGAGTAGGACATAGAGCAAAAGTCTGGCATTATACATTCCTTCGCCGACACTTTTTTTTTATAAAAGAGAAGTAAGTAGCAGTTCAGGCATACACTTTTTAGGTATTTTCGTAACTGTGATATATTCTTTAGTGAAAGGAGAAAGATATATCCATTTTTTAGTTATTTTACTTCGCCGGGGAATATGCTGTGAAGAAGTACCAATGAAGGAGGCTGCATTTTCTAATGGTAATTCTAAAATATGTATTTTTACCATTTAATAGAAACAAAAATTTGCATTTTTTGATTGCCGCAGGGGTAAAACGAACCCTGGCCAAGCAGATTTGTAGTTAACATACATATCACCTTGACTACAGCAGCCTTTATTATTTTGCAATAATGTGGGTTAATTTTCTGGTTTAGCACTTAATTTGTTCATTTCATACATGTTTGATTATGGATTGATTCACACAGGCCTTTGTCTTTAACTTATTCCATAAAAAGGAGTTCAATATTGATAATGAAAATTAAGAGTAAAGAGTGAATATGCATTATTTGAATTATTTAATGGCACCATTGAAGACACATGTTGTACATGTCCTAACAATTTATGAAATACACTAGATTATTGTATTCGGTTTAGCTTGGTCTTATTTTAGGCCTTTTTAGGTACTATATTATAGATCAAAAGTTATCTGTATTTAAAATATCTTTAGAATCAAATTTTGTTATTTAAAGCGGTTAATATTTACAAAGTTGTGCGTTTGTCCTTTCCCCCATTACCCTCCCTAACTATTTATTTTTTTGTTTTAATAAATATAGAATAATTTAACATTTACATAAATATCTAACTATGTTTAAAATTTATTGTAACGGTAAAGAAAAAAATTCCAACAATCTCAAGACATCAACAGAAACAACCGATATATTTAGCACCAGGGGAGTATACAGACTAACTTGCACCTGCAACCATACATACATCGGACAAACTGGACGAACATTAAAAACAAGGTTTACAGAACACATTCGATCATACAAAAGAAAAAGGGAAGTCTTCAATTTCGCAATACACCTTAACACACATGGACACGAACCAAGAGAAATAGATGAATGTATGACAGTATTACACCCAAGTAAAAAAGGACTAAGACTAGATATTCTTGAAAACATAGAAATTTACAAAACACGAACATTTAACGGAGACATTATTAACGAACAGGTAAACACAACCTCTGACACGATTTTTACACCACTAAAATTACTAAAACACTCTTACAAACGAAAAACACCCACAGACGGTCACACTTACCCATCCAATAATAAAAGACCCAAATATTAAACTATTTACCCCAATAAACAGGACAGATATAAGGCAATCTACCTGCATAATGCCATTTAAACGGACAAAAATTACCTAAACCCACCACCTTTTATTCTTAACACTATCTCTTCAGTTTTAACAAATACGTGGCTTGAAAATGATGTTATCACATCGAAAGCGCTCGCCGAATATCCAAAGTACACAGCCAGTGACGGCGGTTATTACCGAAAAGTGTAATAACAGTTTAATATATACTGGCGGAATCAACCCAATTAATTTAAAAAAATTCCCGTTTGTGTTCTTTGCCTCTCATCTAGGTCTTAGCTCTAGCAACAGATGTAAATGAGGACCTATCTATTTTTCGAATTTCATTAAAGTCTGTTAGCCTAGACTTTGTTAAAATGTATTTAGATGCATTGAAATGTCCGCGTCTTCTTTTTTCCCCTCCTGGTGCGCTATTTGAATTATAAGTTTTACCATAGCACAAATATTTACCCGTGTTTCAAATTTTACGCAAAAATAAACAAACAATTTTACAAAGAGATTTATAATAGCTATTAGATTTGACTCTTAGAAGAGAAAACTAATTCTACATAGATCAGGTGAGGGACCTAAGGCTTTTTCTTTCAATCGAATTTGAAAATAAAATTATTGAAAATAAACAACTAACAGTGCTACATTCGGCTCTGCCGAATCTTATATACCCTTCACCATCTATATAAATCTAGTTAAGTGAAGTTACTCCAATCAAAAAAGCAAATATTGGGGTGGAAAGAATTAAAGAATAAAAAAATTCTTACTGCTCTTAATGGGTTAGGCATTTTTACAAAATTTTAGTATTTCCTCAACGATCTCTTCAAAAGTTTCAAAATGATACCCGTATTGACATTTAAAAACTAAGAAAATTTCAGTCCAGTATCTCGAAAAATATGAGCGTGCGTAAATTTTTTCATTTGATGCTTTTTTCTAAATTTTTAAATATCAATCGCCTCAAATATTTATTTTTTTGATTGTAGTTACTTTATTGTTCCAAATGAAATGAAAAAATTAGAGGTGGGCGTGGTTTTTTACCTGCTACCTTGAAGGACATGGACCGATCATGCTTAATGCCAATAACATCTCTTTCGACATTATATTTGATCGATTGACACACTTATATTTTTATTTGTGAAATCAAGTTTGCCGACATACGGACAGTGGGACATCGCTTAATCGACTTCGCTATGCATAAGAAGTCAGAATATATATACTTTGTGGCGTCGGAAATGGATATTGTAGAAATTACACACGGAATCACAAACTTTGTTATACCCCTTTTCCACTTTTTGTAGTGAAGTGCAAAAAAGGGTTTATTAAATGAATGTTGTTCATAATTTCAATGTACAAAATTTTACAACACTCACAATAATTTATCACATGTGCATCAAATGCCGTAGGAAGAAAATAAAGTTTCTTGGGCGAAACACATTTTTTCATCTTTTCGTACATATTTTGGTTGTCTTTAGTTTAATTTTATATTTTATTTAACCTTCCAATTCATTCCTTTTATTTTTAAAATTTTTATATTTTGGGAAAACTAATAACTGTTCTCATTGTATCAGGTATTCAAACTTACATCAGGCTGTCTATTTAATAACCTCGACTCTCGATTTGTTAACATTTCTTATGGCAAGTGCTTTCTTCAATGTCTTATTATATGAAACTCCTAAAAATTAAAAATACTTCTTTAAAGACCAAGCTCCTTAGCACGGCGTCAAATTGAGGTTGATGGATTGTTTTGAACACTTTCCTGAGCAGTAATGTTTTCAGCCGATCTTGCAGTACGTTGTTGATTTCTTCGAAATTATTCACTTCATTATAAATAGTGCGTTTGTTGGTAGGTAAAAGTTCACGTAACTTTCTCATCGTCACAGTAATCGATGATTGATTTGATAAAATGTTTTAACGATTAAAACACGTTGGTTTAACGAATGTTTTTCCTTAATAAATTTGCACGTATCTACTTAACGACTTCCAAATATGAATTATCGAGAGTAGTGTTTACCAAAAAGGTGCCAAATAAGGTAGTAGTACTAATATTCTATGACGGCTACAGCAGTGAAATCAAATATGGTGCGGTATTGTTTATAGCTTATGCCTCTATTACAGAAAATCTACTGTAAGTGAATAAGCCACATAAAATATTAAAATTGTAGAGATAGCAATTACCTACAGTTTTTATAAGACCTTAAAAATCTGAATGTCGCCATTTTGCGCCTTTTCCAAAATAGAGACATTCGCTGCAGAGTCCAATGCCTTCCACTAGACAAGAGCAAAATCGGCCTAATCACTGCTTCAAGAAGTCATTTTACACCCATTGGGTTGATGCTCCAGGTTTTAACAATTGCCCTCCTGCACACATATATTGCCGTAATGGCCTTTGACGCCCTGGCTTGGATATTCATTTTCCAAGACAGCTTACTATTCAAAATGACGCTCAAAAAAAGAAAGTTTAAATTTCCTGAAGAAGAAGAAAAGTTCCGTTTTGGTTGCATTGACACTAAGTCCGCTTCGCCCCTAGCTTCAGATTGCCCTAAGCGCCGTTTTCAACCTTTTTGAAACTGTATCGGCGTGTATCCCAGACACTGCCATCGCCACGTCATCCGCGTAGGCGACAGTCTTAAAGCACATGGAATCCAGTTTTACAAGCAGTCTGTTAATTGCAACATTCCACAAGAGCGGAGACAAAACTCCGCATGTGGTGTGCCCCTTACCGCCATCCTAGTGACATTTGCCGTGCCAGAAGTGGACGTTATTATTCTGCAATTCAGCAAGCGTATTACGAATCCGATTATCGACAGGTAGACCCTCAGTTCCTAAGTAATCGTAGTCAGGTCGATATTGTTGAAGGCCCCTTCAATGTCTATGAAGGCTACCATGGTGTAGTTCTAATACTCGAGTAAAATTAAATTGATTGTTTGTTTGTTTATTTAAAAACGCCAAATACTTCATTGTTGTGCAAAATTTCAAACAATTAAGTAGACTAAGGCTTTACAGGCAGAATATTAATTTTATTATCTCTAATCTTAATCAACGTTGTGAACAGTAGTAAGTTGATATTTCTGGAGGATCATATAGGTTAAATTACATCAGTGATTGGAATACCCTTTAATTTCTAAATTCAAATTGTATACTTTTTGTTTAAGTGGAAATAGCAATACCGGGTTCTTTTTAATTTCAACTGTCTGTATACAACGGGTAAAAAGTTTGGTTACAAACGTCAAATTATATTAACTACTGGCACATCCAAACTCTATTTTTGTTGTTTTAGCGGACTTAGCAATGCAACTATTCAATAGTGTGGTAATATACATTAACTTAAATGAACATCCTTTTACTTATAATTGTGATTATTTATGCTTGCTGTTGTAATAGTTATAACAATCGCCATTTTGTCCAACACAACCTTTAAAATAAAGAAAAAAATTTCAAAATCGGTTCAGAAATGACAAAGTTATGCAGGCACAAACATAAAAAAGCAATATTCGGTCGAATTAACCTCCTTCTTTTATTTAAAGTCGGTTAATTAATAAGCGGAAAATGTGCGTATGTATGTATGTTACTTTACGATTTTTTCTACTTTCGACGAGTTTTAGCTATTTCCATTAAATTTTTTTTTTTTTTTTTGTTTTTGTTGGTTTTTAAAATAAATTTGTGGCTGAATCTTATATATCCTTCACCATAAATATAAATCTAGTTCGATGAAGTAACTCCAATAAAAAAAACAAATATTGGCGTGACAGAAAATATAAAATAAGAAAAAATAAGTACTTTTCATAATTTTACATAAATTGGCATTTTTTAGCTCTTAATTGGTTAAGCATTTTTAAGAAGTTTAAGTATTTCCTTAAAGATCTCTTCAAAAGCTAGCTCGAAGGACGTGGGCCGATCTTGCTGGTTTTCAATAGCAACTCCTTCAAAACTATGTCTGATCGATTGGCGTATTTAAATTTTCTCTAGCTAAGAGATGGACAGACGGCCATCACGCAATCCACTTTGTATAAGAACTCAGAATATAGATACTTTATGCGCTCGAAGATGGATATTGTAGAAATTGCAAACGGAATGACAAACTTAGATATACAAGTTCTCCAGTTTTTGTGGTGAAGGGTGTAAAAGTATAAATATATTTGAATAAGACTAACAAAAATTAATTTGGCGATATTTGAAATTGAATTTGGGAAAAAATTGGTTTAAAAATATGAAAACCCTAACCTAACTCAGCTTGAATTCAAAAAAGTTTTATTATTATTTACAAAGTCTTTTGTCGAAACTGAACTCGAATTAGAGCAAGTTTTTTTCTGTATATTAAAAGTCTTTGCAAACTGTCTTCGTAGTAATACATCATCTCTATTTTTGTTGAGTAACTTTTCATTTTAACATAGTTGTAGCAAACAAGTTCTACATTCAAACAATTAAACTGAACGATTGAATTTCATTTTCTAGTTATTTACAGGGTTTTGGTAAAATGAATTTTATTTGGTAGTTAATATGAATGTTTGCAAAATATCATAATGTTACACTGATACACACAACATTAATACAATTTTACATACAATTAGCCTGTGTATGCAAATTTACAATCATACGCACAGACATGAAATGTATTAGTAATTATACGAGTATCATGCACAAATATTAAAATGCTGTGTAGTGAATGTGTGCGTGTGTGTGTGATACAAAAGGTTAGCGGTAAATTGCCACCATACAGTGTTGGGCTGACTGACTTTTGTACTGAGGCATTTTTGCCACAGCATACGAAATTATACATGTGTAAGAATTTGTAATTATCAGAATATCTGAGCATTGGGAGTGAATTTATGCATGAGCGTGAAAATTTGCTTGTACAACTGTCAGTCTGAACTCAAAGGTATTTTTGTAGATTACATTCGATTTAAATAAATTGCCTTAAAATCAGTTCGATTTCAAATGCATTTATATCACTTATTTTCATTACATTTGTACTGATCAATACTCAAACTCAGATTAAATATGAGCTGCAAACTGTATGAAAAACGAGCTAGAGTGCTATATTCATGCCGAATCTTATATACCCTTCACCATCTATATAAATCTATTTTACTGAAGTAACTCCAATCAAACAAGCAAATATTCAGGGTGACAGATAATTAAAAAATAAGAAAAATGTACTATTTATAATTTTACATAAAAATTTCTTTGGTTTTTAGTGGGTAACGCATTTTTTTAATTAAGTATTTCCTTAAATATCTCTTTCAAAGATTTAAAGTGATATCCATATTTTTCTTTTCTAATTTATTAAGCACTAGGTCAGTTTTATATATAATAAAAATTTGTATTTATATTTTCAATATTTCGCCACACCTTTGGGTGGCATCATCAGGAAACAGGAAACAAAATATTAGATTTTCTTTTTTTTAATTTTGTTATTAAAAAAAAAAAAAAAAATCTAATTTTTTGTTTCCTGTTTCCTATTTATTATTTATAAAACTGACCTAGTGCTTAATAAATTAGAAAAGAAAAATTATTTAAAAAGGTCAAAAAAACCATTTACATGTGATATCCATATTGTTATTTAAAAAAAATTGAAAATTTATGAAGGAAATATAGGGGAGCGCCAATTGTTTTTTCTTATTTTTTATTTTCCCTATCGCCCCATATATTTGTTATTTTGATTGGAAAGTGGAGAGGTAGGCGTATTGTTTTACCCTCTGCGTCTATGTGCATGGACCAATCATGCTGATTTCCAGTAGAACCTTCGACACTATGTCTAATCGATTAGCGTATTTAAATTTTCTCTACCTGATCTAGTGCCTCGGCAAACTTGATTTCAGTACTAACACGGACAGACAGGTGGACATCGCTCAATCGAATTCGCAGTGCATAAGAAGTCAGAATATATATACTTTATGGGGTCGAAAATGGATATTGTAGAAATTGCAAACAAAATGTCAAACTTAGTTATACCCTTTTTCCACTTTTTGTGGGAAGAGTATAATAAGGCGCTAATTACCGAACCAGAGTTCATATAAACTGGCAGATAGAACACATAGTTATGTCGTTTATGTAACCGCAACTTGTTTGAAAGGTTGTTCGATAATTAGAAGATGCTTTCTAAATATAACGCTTTAAATTGAGGAATGTACAAATAGCACAAGCGAAGTATGTGGTTTTATCTTAGGAAATTATTAATTATCATACCCCTTAATGTAGTACTCATTACCACTTTGTTTTGGTTCTAATAATGTGAACATGTTGCTTCTCGTCTATTTTTAAGGCGATCCTGGAACAGACTCAGTTAAAAAAGCACTGCCCAGCTCTTTAAATATTCCCAGTAGGTGTACAGGTCGGCCGGTATAGCCAAAATATTAACCTGTTATAGGGAGATGCATAAAATTTTCACAGAAATTGGTATTCTCTCTATAATGAAAAGTATAAAAGTAAAGATCTACAACTATCTACAAAATTAAAAACTAAAGGGTGTTCCAAGCACGGAAGTTAGTAAAACTTTCACATGGCGTATTAACTTATCTTTATACTATCATAATGAATCACAGATTTTTAAATTAACATAAATAAGATGTAGGGCAAATCTCAAATCCTTTTTCTTATAATTCATAATATAATAAGTTATTTATTATTTGGTGACTTTTAAATAATACAGACATTTGGTGCATAGCTAGAGGCGAAGAAAGATGACGACGGATGTAGCGATAAAAAAATGTACTTTTTTTATAACCTTTAAAATTAAAATATGCATGAACTTAAGCCGGGTTGAGATTATTCATTTTATTATTATTGTACTATATAGTCGTATAAGTACAAATATTTATGTACTCGTATCTAAATATAATTATTATACTTTCGTATTGAAGTAGTGTATTTTAAACGTGCAACCAATGGCGGTTAATATTTGCATGGCGATGTTAAAGCATAATCTGATCTCATTAATGAAAGTGGTTTAATACGAATAAGAGCTTACAAATAAAAATATTTTATTATTATTACAACAACTTTTATAATTGTTTTTTTTTTCAATTGTCATTGTATGCAAATTTCCATTTATTACGGTTTTGTTTTTGTTAACATTAAATTAGAAATTGGTTTGAGTAAAATTGATTTGAGTAAATTAAGTAGCAAAACATATGTCTTTCTATAGAGGAAACTATATAAATGTAAATTATTCTTTGGGGAACTGTCAGCTAGAAAATGTTATTACAATATTAGACCTTGGAGTTTTGTTGGACACTAAGTAGAACTTCATAAAGCATATTTCCTTAACTGTAAATAAAGCGCGATGTATTCTGGGTTTTATCCAACGATGCTAAAATAAATTTAAACACCTGTACATTACAAAGCAACTTTATGTGTCTCTCGTGAGACCTGTCATTGAATATGCATCTTTAGTTTGGCATCCTGCATAAATGATTAACAACAATTTCACTGAATCTGTAAAAAAAAAATTATTATTCTGCCTTCGTGGTCTACAGTGCTCTAATAAAATTTCCAACTCTTAAAAGCCGAAGGACTATGTTGAATATGTCGTTTATATTAAACATAATTAATGGCGATATTTCTTCTGATTTTCTGCTTGATAATATTATTTTTTACTGTTCCTCATCGCCCATCTCGGCACTTTAAGTAACTTTCATTATAATAGTACAAACCGAACTACGCGATTGCTGATCCATTTAGAACGATGTGCAGTCAATTTCATAAATTTTATGATATTATTATTTTCTAATAGATGCAAATATCATTAAACGTAAAATGTTCATCTTCTTAAATATTTAATAATTTTGTAATTTATTTGTGTTTATTATATATTGTTATATTGTGTAATTGTCCGCAAGGATTTTATATCCATAGACATAATTGTAAATAAAATAAAAAATTAAATACAATTAAGCGACAGTGAAATAATATATTATTTAAATATGTAAAAGTGGAAAGTCTCTCTCTTTTCATTATTGATTTTATATATAAAATATTTACATTCAAGTTTGAAAAGAATTTGCTGTTTTGAAAATATTAAAATTAAATAATTAACTTAAATATGCGACAAAATGTAAATTAAATAGATATCACTGCTTCCCCATAATTTTAATATTTTTCTTGGATCCTACGGCATACAGATCAGTGTTATGTATGGAGTAGGACATAGAGCAAAAGTCTGGCATTATACATTCCTTCGCCGACACTTTTTTTTTATAAAAGAGAAGTAAGTAGCAGTTCAGGCATACACTTTTTAGGTATTTTCGTAACTGTGATATATTCTTTAGTGAAAGGAGAAAGATATATCCATTTTTTAGTTATTTTACTTCGCCGGGGAATATGCTGTGAAGAAGTACCAATGAAGGAGGCTGCATTTTCTAATGGTAATTCTAAAATATGTATTTTTACCATTTAATAGAAACAAAAATTTGCATTTTTTGATTGCCGCAGGGGTAAAACGAACCCTGGCCAAGCAGATTTGTAGTTAACATACATATCACCTTGACTACAGCAGCCTTTATTATTTTGCAATAATGTGGGTTAATTTTCTGGTTTAGCACTTAATTTGTTCATTTCATACATGTTTGATTATGGATTGATTCACACAGGCCTTTGTCTTTAACTTATTCCATAAAAAGGAGTTCAATATTGATAATGAAAATTAAGAGTAAAGAGTGAATATGCATTATTTGAATTATTTAATGGCACCATTGAAGACACATGTTGTACATGTCCTAACAATTTATGAAATACACTAGATTATTGTATTCGGTTTAGCTTGGTCTTATTTTAGGCCTTTTTAGGTACTATATTATAGATCAAAAGTTATCTGTATTTAAAATATCTTTAGAATCAAATTTTGTTATTTAAAGCGGTTAATATTTACAAAGTTGTGCGTTTGTCCTTTCCCCCATTACCCTCCCTAACTATTTATTTTTTTGTTTTAATAAATATAGAATAATTTAACATTTACATAAATATCTAACTATGTTTAAAATTTATTGTAACGGTAAAGAAAAAAATTCCAACAATCTCAAGACATCAACAGAAACAACCGATATATTTAGCACCAGGGGAGTATACAGACTAACTTGCACCTGCAACCATACATACATCGGACAAACTGGACGAACATTAAAAACAAGGTTTACAGAACACATTCGATCATACAAAAGAAAAAGGGAAGTCTTCAATTTCGCAATACACCTTAACACACATGGACACGAACCAAGAGAAATAGATGAATGTATGACAGTATTACACCCAAGTAAAAAAGGACTAAGACTAGATATTCTTGAAAACATAGAAATTTACAAAACACGAACATTTAACGGAGACATTATTAACGAACAGGTAAACACAACCTCTGACACGATTTTTACACCACTAAAATTACTAAAACACTCTTACAAACGAAAAACACCCACAGACGGTCACACTTACCCATCCAATAATAAAAGACCCAAATATTAAACTATTTACCCCAATAAACAGGACAGATATAAGGCAATCTACCTGCATAATGCCATTTAAACGGACAAAAATTACCTAAACCCACCACCTTTTATTCTTAACACTATCTCTTCAGTTTTAACAAATACGTGGCTTGAAAATGATGTTATCACATCGAAAGCGCTCGCCGAATATCCAAAGTACACAGCCAGTGACGGCGGTTATTACCGAAAAGTGTAATAACAGTTTAATATATACTGGCGGAATCAACCCAATTAATTTAAAAAAATTCCCGTTTGTGTTCTTTGCCTCTCATCTAGGTCTTAGCTCTAGCAACAGATGTAAATGAGGACCTATCTATTTTTCGAATTTCATTAAAGTCTGTTAGCCTAGACTTTGTTAAAATGTATTTAGATGCATTGAAATGTCCGCGTCTTCTTTTTTCCCCTCCTGGTGCGCTATTTGAATTATAAGTTTTACCATAGCACAAATATTTACCCGTGTTTCAAATTTTACGCAAAAATAAACAAACAATTTTACAAAGAGATTTATAATAGCTATTAGATTTGACTCTTAGAAGAGAAAACTAATTCTACATAGATCAGGTGAGGGACCTAAGGCTTTTTCTTTCAATCGAATTTGAAAATAAAATTATTGAAAATAAACAACTAACAGTGCTACATTCGGCTCTGCCGAATCTTATATACCCTTCACCATCTATATAAATCTAGTTAAGTGAAGTTACTCCAATCAAAAAAGCAAATATTGGGGTGGAAAGAATTAAAGAATAAAAAAATTCTTACTGCTCTTAATGGGTTAGGCATTTTTACAAAATTTTAGTATTTCCTCAACGATCTCTTCAAAAGTTTCAAAATGATACCCGTATTGACATTTAAAAACTAAGAAAATTTCAGTCCAGTATCTCGAAAAATATGAGCGTGCGTAAATTTTTTCATTTGATGCTTTTTTCTAAATTTTTAAATATCAATCGCCTCAAATATTTATTTTTTTGATTGTAGTTACTTTATTGTTCCAAATGAAATGAAAAAATTAGAGGTGGGCGTGGTTTTTTACCTGCTACCTTGAAGGACATGGACCGATCATGCTTAATGCCAATAACATCTCTTTCGACATTATATTTGATCGATTGACACACTTATATTTTTATTTGTGAAATCAAGTTTGCCGACATACGGACAGTGGGACATCGCTTAATCGACTTCGCTATGCATAAGAAGTCAGAATATATATACTTTGTGGCGTCGGAAATGGATATTGTAGAAATTACACACGGAATCACAAACTTTGTTATACCCCTTTTCCACTTTTTGTAGTGAAGTGCAAAAAAGGGTTTATTAAATGAATGTTGTTCATAATTTCAATGTACAAAATTTTACAACACTCACAATAATTTATCACATGTGCATCAAATGCCGTAGGAAGAAAATAAAGTTTCTTGGGCGAAACACATTTTTTCATCTTTTCGTACATATTTTGGTTGTCTTTAGTTTAATTTTATATTTTATTTAACCTTCCAATTCATTCCTTTTATTTTTAAAATTTTTATATTTTGGGAAAACTAATAACTGTTCTCATTGTATCAGGTATTCAAACTTACATCAGGCTGTCTATTTAATAACCTCGACTCTCGATTTGTTAACATTTCTTATGGCAAGTGCTTTCTTCAATGTCTTATTATATGAAACTCCTAAAAATTAAAAAATTTATGCACTTCTAGTAAAACATAATTTTTTTTCTGTATTTTCTGTTTTTATTCTAAAGGCCAATAGACAGAAGCATCGTTATAAAATAAAGTATTTACATTTGAAAACGAAATACGTGTAACTAGAGTATCCAAAGCTATTAAAAATGTAAGGAAAACACTAAAAAACACACACACACACAAACATACATACTAGACATACATATATACGTTAAAAGTTTTAAAGAATTCTAAGAAGTTATCACCAAAATAGCAAAAGTGTATAATTATATTCCTTTCTTCTGTGTCTGCTAAGTACTGTTTACAAACTCCTATAATCGATTCGATAAAAAAGGTTATAAATATTTTATGAAGCAGTAGAATAGTCAGCAAAATGTTGAAAACTAAAATAAATTAAAAAAAATACTTTTAGTTAGTTTAGTTGTTTATTTCGAAACTTTTTTTTTAGTTTGACTATGAGTTTAAACTTTACAACTTAAAACAAAAATTTAACAAGACCTGGTAAAATTTTTTGAGGATTAAATTTCGTAATTATTAAAATAACACTGTAGTGTAATTTATTATCTGAATCTGGAATAATCTTATGTTGTGGTTTACAAATACAAAACAGAATAACAAATTATTTGGTATTCAACAACTTAAAGTTACAACACTTTAACTTTAAAATAAAAGGCACTGGCACACACAGTTTTGTGATACAATTCTAAAGAAAGTTTAAACCATGACACAAACTGATTAATCTTAATTATAAAAGACTAATTTTGTAATTCATTTGCAAATGAACAAACATATTTATGATTTATATGTGCAATGTTTGCCAAACTCTAAAATGGTTTTAAACCCACTGAAATTGGAAGAGGTCGACTTAGAATACCACTCTCAATCCTTTTAGCGTTAATTTTATATGATAAGTTGTAAAATAATTATGAAAACGGAAATATATTTTGGTTGATATATTATTATATTTCTCCTTTCAGGAATATTTGTTGCCAAATCAAGTAAGTTCTTATTTATCGATGGCAGGAACACAACTGGAACGAACGACGATTTTTTGGTCGCGAATACTCGTCGTCAAAAATAAAACACATTTGTGTATATGAAAATGAACACAATCATATCGTCGGGTGAAATTCGTTATACGCGTCGAAATTTGTAATAGAATTATTTTTATTTCTTACGGCTGCGAACGACGAACAGATCAGTACAATACGGCCATGTTTGACTTCAGTTTCGAAATATTTTAATAAATAAAGTAATTTTACTTAAAGTGATCTTCTTAATTATCAAAGTATTTTAAGTTGTGTTTTTGTTTATATTTAACTTTTCAATTATTATTATTATTTTTTTTTTTGATGGTCACAGCAGCTCACAAAATATAAGCAACTTCAAAATTATTTATTTTACCTCGTTATTTTGTTTCATACGACGAATTTGCACAATGAATTTTTGACAAATAATTCACGTCTTGGACGAAATTTGTCGTTCGTTTCAGTAGTATTCCTAGCATTATAATTACTATAAAGCTGTGGCTAAATTTTGTGTCACGATTATTTCTTTACAAAGCATTCACTTTAACAAAATCACGCAGTCCACATCACTACATTCCGTAACACTGACGCAAATCGAATTACTCTTGCTTAACATCTATGCAGGCCGCCATATTTGCCGATTTTTCACCTCTTAATTATCAAAGTACCGAATTGTCGACTTTTGCTCCAAAATTGCGGATTATTTCTATAAGCTCCTAAACCGCTACAATTTCGTTTATTTTAGTATAAAATATTACATTTGGGCATCACTACAATACTTGTTACAATAAAAAAACACATCGTTAATAAATTCGTGGTTTTTCCTTTACACCACATTGCTTTATCCTTAATAACAAATTTCATGGTGATTTCAACAAGTAAGAGTGCTTTGCCGAATCTTAAATACCCTACACCATTTATGTAAATCTAATTTAGTGAATTAACTTCAATCCAAAGGGCAAATATTGGGGTGACAGAGATTTAAAAAATAAAAAAAATTTTGGTACTGCATATATTTAATTTAACATAAAAATGACATCGGCATTTAAAAAAATGATGCTGCAAAATCGGCTGGTGAAATCAGATTTGACATATATTCAAACGTTTTTGCTCTACGGAAAAACGAACTCAAAATCCGCGATTTAAGGTATTATTTCTATTTGCCCAAAAACCTTAAAAAAATTACTCTAATCTATATATACCTTTCTATCTTACGACTTTAAATTTGAATTGATAGAAACGAAAATAAAAAAAGAGTGGAATTGCGTATGCAGTCATCACCATTATTATGAATTGATTGAACAGTACAGCGAAAGAAATATTCTTTCGTCCAACGAATGTCGCAGTAGAATTTTATTCCAACAAGAGTTTTGGTAACAAAAAGAAAATTATCCTTATAAGATGTTTTTAAAAAACTGCTTAAAGTATCTCTAATGACAGAGATAAATGAAAATAATAGATTATTTCCACTATATACAACCAATAGCTCAAAACGGAAGCAATTTATTTGAAAACGGTTATTTTTATTTATTTTATATGTTGTAAACATGATGTATGATTACTGAATTGTTTTGCTTTTTGTAATAATAATACTATTAATTGTAAAATGCAATGGGTAATTTTTATTTGCTGATTTTTTTTAATAATTATTGCAAATATACCTATTTCTTAATAAAATTATCTGGCAACCCCGCATCCAGGGTTCTTTAACAAGCTCAGCCACATTCGCCACACTGATGTTCTGTTACTCTTTTGTTCTAGCATGACCACATTTTTTCATTCAAAGGCTCTGTTGGGATTTGAGCTCATACTTATGATTTTCTCTTTAACAAACATGCAGACACCTTTTAGGTTACGCAATCAACGCGGCTGCTTAACATGAGTTGGCCAACTTTCCATCAATTTTCTCTAAACACAAACTACACACTTTCGTAAGAACTTGTTCAGCTCTGTTTATTTTTGTTGTAAATTTCATGACATTATTTTGTTGTAAAGGCTTCTTTTTACGCGACATTTAACATTCGGAGATTCTGAAACAAATTAAGCTCTACAAAGACTAAGATTTTGAAAAGCCAGCAAAATATTCTTTCCGCTTAAGAATTTTACCGCGAAACCATTACTTTTCATTTAGTTACACGAAAATTTAGACGCAGCTAATATGGAAGAAATAATTGTTTATCCGTTCAGTATCTTGACGAAAGATCTTTTTTGAATTGGAGTAATTTTTTTTTCTTTAATTTGCTTTCTTTTCTTCGAATCTGATTCATGTAGTAAAATCTATTAGCTGTTGTTCTAATGCTGTTGAATAGTGGTACGTTGGATGAACAGTTTCATTTCAACTCCTTTTCGCTGGATTTAAATATCTTTATGTAAAATTAAATAGTCTTTTCGATTAGACAATCCTCTATGCTAGAAGCACAACTGGGTGCCGAATATTTGTCGTCCAAAATTAAACACATTTGTTCAGATGATCAATCATGACGTCGGACGAAATTCGTCATACCTGGCGAACTTTGCAATTGATATATTTCTATTTCGTACGCCAGCGAACGACAAGCAAATCATTGCAAGGTGACCATTTATGGTTTTAGTTTCGAACAATTTTATTAAATAAATTATTTTACTTAAAAAAACTTTTTTTTTTTTAATTAAATTTAATTAATAAGTGTACAGATTATTAGTTAAATATAAAAATAGAAATTAACTACGATTTTGTTAATGTTTAATTTTTTAAATATAATTTATTTATATGGTCACCCCATAATCTTACAAAATGTCTACAACTTAACACTTATAACAGCTGTGTTTTTTTGTCGTTATATTTAACGGCACAATCGTTATGCCGGACGAAAATCGTTGTTCCTAGCATAAAGGAAGCAAGTTAAATGATGAGTACAGTCTGAGTGTTTTCCAACATTGACAAATAATTTAAAATAATAAAAAAAAATTGAAAAACTTATACTGATTTTAGAGGAAAAAGCATTCTATAAGCTGCTTTAAATTGTCAGAATTTCCGCATTAGGGATTCTGAGAATTCAATCAATTAATTTCTCAACTTCTTAAGCTTTGGGCATCACTTTATTAAATCAAAAAGCATAATGATGGATTTTATGTCCACAGCTCCAACGTTATTTGAAACTATTCATTTATTTCAAATTTATAACTTGAATGATTTTTTTTAAACAAAGATAAAGTTTTTGGGTAAGTTTTATCGCTTGTTAGCCAGCTTCTCTTTACTGCTACGATGCTGGGTTTTTTAAGCCCTTTAACAATAACATTTGAATAGAGTTGATGGCATCATGCTGTTATATGTCCATCAGCTTACTCAAATCCATTCTGCCTAACAATTTTACACATTTTTAACTTACACTACAATGACTTCCGCTATCATGAATCTAATTATTCTTAAGATCTCGACAAAAAATTGCCAAGTAAAAAAAAGTCTTATTTTATTTGTTGAGGTGGCGGCAAGGGTTTGATGGTTTTTTCAATGGCATACTTGAGAATTTTAATTATACCCTGTTGGCGTATACTAGCTGATGGCCACTGAAGCAACCAATGAAAATTTATAAAAAGAAAATTTTTTTTATCATCTTTAGTTACACTCTCTTTGTTTAACTTTTGCACTGCTCCTTTCGTAGTTGGAAAGTGCTTAGCTTTTCTATTATTATTCCGTAGTTTTCTTTATGTTCTTTTTACCTTAAAATGATAATCGTTTTTTTAGTAGACACCATTTGGTTTCATTATTATTTCCCAAAAAAAAAAAAAAAAAGAAATAAGTTCAAGAAAGAAAAACTTCAAGTTGGTTTCGATAAAACGATATTTAATATTGTCTCTAAATAATAATCAGAAGTTTAAGAAACTAAATTCTTAAAGCACTTTGTTATTCCTTTTCTAAATATAACAGTTTAAATATAACCTTTTATGTTAGAAGACATTCTATAAGAATCTGATAGTAAAACATCAAACAGGTAATGAAAAGCTCTTCCTTCTTGATTAATTTTGTTCTGTTTTTCTAATCATTCTTTTCCATTCGAGTCACGAACTTTTTGTCTGTTTATTTCAGATATTGAAATTTAAAATAGTTTTCAATCATTGTAAAAGAAAAAATCATTTTATGAAGTAGCTATTTTTTGTTTCTTTTCGAGCTCAAAGCTACGTGTAGAACAGTTGATAAGACTATAAATTTTCTGCATCAATTATATATAAAGAAGTTGTTTCATAACTTTTTTGATTTTCAATTTTGTCATTTTCCTTTGTAATTTGACCAACAAAAAGATTTCCTAATACATGCAGATATTTTAAAGTTTAGAACAGAGGTAGGGGAAAAGAGTGAATTATTTAAATAAGAAAATATTTTACACTTAACAAAACTTACCGATTTATTTGTTTTTTGATAAGAAATTTATTGAAAATTAAAGTTGTAAAATGTTTTCAGTGAATAGGCAAATAAGTAAAAAGACGATAGAGTTAACGATTATTTAAAAACAAAGCGATTGTACGGATTAGGCAGTATTACATTTTATAATCATCACAAAACCACATAAAAAAGTGGTAGAAAGCAAGTCTAAATGATAAACTTTATTTTAAGTGAACATTTGTTATTAACATTTATTATAGTTTTTGCCAAATGTATATGTAAATGTTTAGCAGGAGACATTTCATCGACAGAAACTTAGTATTATTATGTGGTGTAAATTTCGGACAGGCATCTAAAACATCTCTTGGCTTAAATTAAACGATCACACTCCTATAAGAAGGCTCACATACGACACTGCGAACGCCGTAGTTTGTTTGGTAGCAGAGAAATTACATTTTCTATACTGTTAAGGTTTGTTAGGACTACGTGTGTAAGTCACATGGAATGTCAAAATTGCTATCCATATATAATTTCGCGTATATGTCAAAATCAGTGTTTATCATGTTTACTTTTGCTTATGTTGCGTACACATAACATAACATTCTGTTGTAGAAAAGAAAATTTAAACACTTAAAACAGTGATGTAAACTATTCAATATTTCTTAGCGATAATTTTTTAATAAGAACAACTTTTTAGTTTAGAAGGCACACACGAGTGTATCTTCAAAAAATTATAGCACGCTAGTAAAACTTAAACATAATAAAACCTCAAATATGATTATTTCTTTCTTTCTTTCTTTCTGTTACAAGAATTTGCATGTAAAATTTACATTGAAATTGTCACCATTATACTATCGTCTTTTACGTATCTATATATACACAAATATATATATATATATATATATATATATACAAATACTTAAAAATAATTTTCGAATACTCGCCGTACCAAAAATAAGTGAACATGATTTTTGAAGTACACTAAGAAAAAAATAATAATAATAATAAAAGTAATTTAGATTTCAATTAATTTTCTACAATAGGCTAATGAAGCGTTGAGTTAATATTGTTGTTATTTGATCTTAAACATGCAATTAGCCTTAATTCAAATACTTAATTTTAATACAACTTTTTTTAACGTGTAAAAAAAAAGATTCAAAGGTTTCTATGCGGAAAGGCGTTAATATTACTTTTTTGCCTAGGATACATTGATACATGTATTACGTATAAAAATTGAAAAATTAATTTTTTTATTTTTAGGTATCTAAATTTTATAGTAAAAGTATTTTGAAAATAAGTGAAAGTTAGCATCACTGAAAACATCTGTTGTCATATAAGATTTTTTAGCTATTATCTTCTTGGCAACACTGGTTTAAACAGCTGACGCACGTTTCGTCTTTTGTTTCACTGTAAGCATCTTCAATTTGGTCTGTAATTTAACCATGAATCGTTTACATAAGAACAACGCTTGCAAATTATTGAATTTTATTATCAAAATGCGTGCTCTGTTAAGAAAGCTCATCGCGAGCTTCTTCCATTTTACGGTCAGTTGAGTTTTGGCTTAAAGGGCACATAAATAAGCAGAATTGTCGATTTTGGAGTGAATATCAGCCAGAAGCATTGCAAGAGCTACCAATGCATCCAGAAAAAGTCACAGTTTAGTTCGGTTTATGGGCTGGTGGCATCATTGGACCGTACTTTCTCACGTAACTGTGAATGGTGAGCGTTACCGTGAGATGATATCCAACTTTTTTTTGCCCAAAACGCAAGAGCTTGACTCGCATGACATGTGGTTTCAACAAGACGGTGCTACATGCCATACAGCACTCGCAAAAATGGACTCATTGAGTGGCGGCTTCGGTGAACATGTTATTTCACGTTCGGGACTGGTCAATTGGCCGCCTAAATCATGCGATGAAACGCCTTTAGACTATTTTTTGTAGGACTATGTTAAAGCTCATTTTTACACAGATAAGCTTGACGCATTGGAAGACAACATGGAAGCATTTATTCGTGAGATACGAGTATCGGCCGAAATGTTGGAAATAGTATGCCAAAATTGGACTAAGCTAATGGAACATTTCAGGCGCAGTCAAGTTCAACATTTGCATGAAATAATCTTCAAACATTAAATTATATGGATAGTACGATTCGAATAAAGATTTCATATATTTTTCTGAATTTTATGTGCTTTGTTTTTTAACTTTCCTATAGCTTTTAAAAAATCACCCCTTACTTAACATAATAAAAAAGAACGTGCACAAAAAAAAACTTTCACATGGTATAACACATAGAAAAATATTATATGTTATATTTAATGACATTTACACTATGTGTATTGATTAACACGTGGAAAATGGAAAAAAATGACTTTTACACGCCGTCTATACACACCTTAACGTATACAAAAGTTATTGCAAACATTTCGCTTGAAATAAAAATAATAAATCGTCTTCTAACTGCAAATGATACAAAAAACTGAATCTTTACTACCCGTTCAATATGTACACGAGACAAAATATAAGTCACTAGCAACTACGTATTCCGTGTAATATGAACGCCGACCACTGATTTAAAAGATTGAAAGTAGAATCTAAATGACATTAAATTAGGCAATAATTTACCTTCCTTATAACTATAATATCATTTTCTTAAGATTTTTTATCTTTAAAGTATAATACATATTATGGTCTTTATAATACTAAACGGCATTCTTCTGTTTTTTGAATAATAACATAAAATGTTTTAGAAAATTTTGTTACTATTAATTTTTCACTGCAAACAATTTTGGTATCTTAAAATCGAAAATGGATTGTAGTTCCCTTTTAAGATATTCTTAGTGATTGCACAAGCGAAAAGATTTTTATAACAATCCAGACGTTGTTCGGAATTTGATTTATTAGTTGAAACAAATTAAAGGGTATAACGAATGGAATGGCACATTGGTAATTTCTTTAACATCTATTTCCGGCGTCATATGTTCTGAATTTTTATTGATAGTGAATTCGATTGAGCGATTTCCGTCTGTCACCTGTCCGTCCGTGTTAGTATTGAAGGCACTAAATGAGCTACAGAAAATTTAAATACGGCAAGCGATTAAACATATTTTCGAAAATTTTCTATTGAAAATCAGCAAGATCAGTCCATGTCCTTCGGGGTAGCGCGCAAAACGCTACGCCTGCCTATAATTATTTTATATCATTTGGAACAATGAAGTAACTCTATTTAAAAAAAATAAATATATAGGGTGACAGAGAATTAAAAATGAGAAAAGAAACATATGAGCGCTTGCCCATATTTTTCAAGTTATGGGCCTCTAAACTTTTCATAGAAAAGTACGATTGTACATCATACTTTTTAAGATATCAATATGGATATCCTTTGAAAGCTTTTAAAGAGATCTTTCAGGAAATAATAAACTTTTTTAAAAGTGCCGTTTAATGCATGTTAAGAGCCGATGACATTTCTATGTTAAGTTATATATATGTGTAGTACCTAATTTTTTTAATTTTCTGTCACCCTAATCTAGATTTACATTAATGGTAAAGAGTATAAAAGATTCGACATAGTCGATTAAAGCTCTTTTACTTGTTATAATATAAATCGAATTGTTAAAATTAATTGAATATTAAATTCTTAAAATAAGCACAGAATAGCAAAAGGTATAAAATTGTCACTAAATATAAAAGTCAATTCCCATATACAAAATTTATTAGCAACTTAAATAAGTTTTAACAGCGTGATTAATATTTTAAGATTGATTCGAAATAATAAATACGAAAATTAAACTAAATTTTATTTTATTAAATCCACCCTCCATTTATGCTTTTATTATTATTTAACTTTAATTTTGTTAAGTAATTTCTTATAAATGACATAATGACATGCGGCTGCTAAAACGTGATATTAATTTGTTTATATACAGGCGAACTATCCTATCATTCTTGTAAAATTAAATTCTATTAACATTTTCTTTGTCTGTCTAAAGTACACTAATATTTATTAGTAAAGTGAATCTTATGAAATTTTTACTTAAAATAATATATCACGTGCGAAAAATATAAATGTTCATATATATCCAATTATTATGAGTTAGTGTGGGGAAGAAAGGTCACTAATATTAAGTAAGTTTACACTCTTGTAAAAATGTGTGTAAAATTTCTAGTTTTTATATAGAAACTGGGGCTACAGCAACATTTTTTGAAAAATTCATACAAACTGTCATTATCTAGAGATGAAAAAACTTTTCGATTCCCAGATGCATTGCTTTTCTTTGTTGCCATAACCACCGAGATGCTTCAGAGAAGATAACATTTCTGTGAAAGAGAGAGTAGAGAAGCCGTAACGAAGTTTGCCTATAATTGTGGAGCCAATTGGACTTTGTGATCAAACAATCTGAGATCTACGTACAAAATTCGTACCAAGCTTGTGTGCAAAATGTACTTGGATTAAGTTTTACACTTAACGCCACAGCCATTACATTATCGTCGATAGGAACCGTGCGACGATGAGGACCATGAGTTATGTCCACTATTAAGCCATTAATTTCGGCTAAAAATCTTTTTAATAAAGAAATATGTTTTCATTATTTCTCAAAAGCTTTTCATTTTAGTTCGCAGAGGATAATGCTGATGGTCAATATCATTGTCGAAATAATATATGACTTATATATTAATATGCTTCTATTTGACCACACTGCTTATTTTATATTTAAACTACAATATTTTGTTGGTGTGTGTTTAACTTTAATACACTACATTAGTTTGTGATAAAATATTTAAGAATGAAATTTACCTAAGTAAATATTTTGCTTAGCTGAAGTATGCTTATGCTTATGTTCATGGAGAATGTAAATTATGATTGTAGTGCCGCAAATTAGGTTTAAAAAAAAACCTTTACAAATATTTACTACGACTGTGAACATATGGCCAAAAAGTAAATTTAAATATGATTTTGTTGGGATTCCTTTTTTTTACTACAATATAAAAACACACACACACACACACTCACAATTTAAAATGGCCAAAAAAATATAAATTCTTGCTTGATTTTCAACCTTTCTCTCCCCAAGTGGTTTGCTTTTACGGTTGAAATCCTTTTTTGTATAAAATTGTCTGCCGGTTAGTTGTTGGCTTGGTGTTTTTGGTCACCTTTTAACTAGAAGACACTGGCATCATAAATGCACATCTTTACGATAATACAAGAACATGAATAATTTTTAAGTGCCATAGATAGCTTAACTACGCTTCAAGAAAAATGTTATGCTTGTAGGTTTAACCCGTACGTTTAGTAGAATAGAAATTTTTATTATGTTAATTTAATGTTCCGTTTTCAAATATATAAACAGGAAACGCTATTAAATGTTTATATAAATTAAAAAAAGTGTTTCTTTAAGTTTTATGTGAAATTTGTATAGAAAAGTTTTTAAAGTTAAATTAAAAATAATATAAATTTATATTATCTAATATATTTATACAGCTAAAATAAGTATCTTGAAAACTTTAATAACTTAAATATAATACTTTTTAATGTATTGTTTTTTTTTTGTCAGAAATTTTTCAAAGCTCACGTATATGGAATAATAATAATTATCCTTTATGTTTCGAACTACAAAAACCGAGTCTTATTATTCAGAAGAGGTTACGGGCAGAGGATTTGTAATGTTCTGTTTAAACAATTTTAATAAAAAGAAAAATATATGGTTTGTTTAAGAGTCTAAAAAAAACTTTTTCATGTGTTTATTAAATTCATTAAGCAAGTCATTAACGACTTGATTACAAAAATGCTCTCTTATGTTTTGCATATTTCTAACAATTCAAAGATTGGTCACAAAATTAGCATTGACTGTTTCAGTGAATACCTCAGCTGCCACATATTACCTGAGTGCAACATTTCTTTAAGACGTTTATAGATACACTGTTTGTAAAATCTTGCAGTGTGAAGAACCCAAGATAAGGGTTCTGCGAACTTTAGCAATCTGCCCTATGCTGAAATTGAAATTGGAACTTATAGCACAAGGCTTTAACCAAAAGTCAAGCCGCTGGTAGGGTTTTGTATTGTTATCTCATAAATTAGTCAATGCTTTGGTATTATCGAAAATTTGACCTTATGGAATGTCCAATATAGTAAAGGAATTAAAATTTGTCTTTTTTACAGTCTTCTAAAAAGTAATTAAGCTTCAAAATAATTTTAATAAAAATATAATTCAGTTTTTTTTTTTTTTTTGTTTAATAAATTAGAATGAAATTGGCTTGGTTATTTTATGTTACATATCCAGTCTTAATCCCGAAAACATTCAGCGATATATTTTTTAAATTTCGTTTTTTTATGAACGACATATTTGGCAACACTAACATCATATCTTAAAATTTTATTGTCGCTCAAGGTGACGTTACGAATTTATACCAAAACCAATTTTACCTTAAGTGTATTCGCATGAATACTAAAAAAAAAATGTGCAATATAATATTGATAAATAAATGTTCAACAATTTAGTTTGATGATTTTAAAGTTTCAGAAAAATAATTTGATAAAGAGAACAGAAAGGCTATAAAAGGTAAAGAAAACTAATTACACTAAGAAAAATTCGAAGGTCAAGTGTTCTTCCTGCTTGATCCATCACAAAAAAAAAAGAATTTGCCCTAATAATAGTTTTGTGTGTATCGAAGTGAAGAAAACAAATTTTTCTATTTAATAATATTTTAATTGCATCAATTCAATTTTTAATTTATGCTTAATAAAATTTTAATATGAAACTATTAAAATGATTTATGGGTGTAATTCCCTATTTCCATGTTGGAAAAATTTAAAACACAAAATCTTTCTTTTAAAGCCATTAATTAAAATTTACATTCTTTATTTAAAAAAGATTTTTCCAAAAATTTCGAAAGTAAGATTGACAATGTTCATTCTAGCTAATCCTTCAAACACATTCGCATGGTTATGAAAACATTTGAACCCTTTTGTGTAATTGTAAGGTTCTGATATAGTTACAGTTTTTTTTAAGTTCTAATATATCTACATATATGAACATTGATTATTCGAAAACTTTTTAAGTTAATTTACTTTAATTGTGCTTGATTCCTTCAATTATAAATATTTCCTGATATTCTAATGAAGTATTTATTATTTAAAATTACAAAATGAAATGTATTACTGGGGTTAAACCATATCCATATGGCCATTTCGCTAATGCTCATATCTACAGAATAGAATGTATAGAAAATTTTAGTCATATCAAAAGCTAAATTGATTAAATGAGAATTCCACTGAAATTTTGAAAATATCTAGATATTTTCAGACTTATTAACTGAATGATTTTCTTCCTTTCAGTATAATTTTGTATGTCTTAAATTGAATTTTTACCTTTCTTTGAGATTATTTAATCATTGTAATCTGTCGGAACTAACTGCAAGGTCACACTTTTCAGTAAACTTTTGTATTGGTACTTAATCATGCTTTTTTTATTTGCTATACACCAAAATTTTTAAATTTAAGCATTCAAAACTATAAAATTTTAAATTAAAATTTATGCCGAATCTTATATACTCTTCACAAGGTATGAATTAACTCCAATAAAAAAAACCAATATTGGATTGACAGAGAATTAAAAACAAAAAAAAAATAAGGACTTCATGGGTTAAGCGTGAAAAAAAATTAGTATTTATAGGTCTCTTCAAAAGCTTTAAAATGATACTCAAATTGATATCTTTAAAAATATGGTGCACAATCGTACTTTTCTATGAAAAGTTCAGAGGGCCGTAACTCGGAAAATATGGACGAGCGCCATTCTTTTCACCGGATGGTTTTTTCTTTTTTTTTTATTTCTCTATCGATTGGAGTTACTTAGTTAATTATACTTGTTTCAAATGATATGGAAAAGTTAGAGGCAGGCGTGGTGTTTTTTCCGCTGCCTTGAAGGACATGAACCGATCTTGCTGATTTTCTATAGAATACTTACTGATCGATTGGTTTATTTTTCCATAGCTGATCTAGTGCTTTGGCAAAGTTGATTTCAACATGAACACATATAGACAGACGGACATCAATTAATCAACTTCGCTATGTATACGAACTTCGAAGATATTTACTTTATCGGGTTGGAAATGGATATTTCTAAAAACTACACACGGGATGACAAACTTATAACCCTTTTCCATCTGTGCTGAGGGGTATAAAAATATCCAATATGAAGCAAGATATAGCTAGAGCATTGGCTTAGTTAGCCCTGTCTAAATAATATAATTTTAATATATATTATATTATTTATTATATTATTTGAAAGTTAATTACGGAGCGGCAAATAACAAAAATATTTTCTAAAAACTACAGAACACAGTAGGAAAAATTTGTGGTTTTGCAAGTTGTTTATTTTTAGTGCTGCTACTTCTCATACCAGACTTTAAATTCTTACTTAAAATATTTTTTTTCATCGTGGAAATGTTCAGTTGTGAAAAGTTGAAGTGATCGAGCATGGCATTTTAAATTCGTTTTTATTTCAAAATGTGTCGATACCGCGTTAAGCTAGAGTTCATTAATAAAAGGCTGAAATAGACAGTGGTATTGAAGATAGATGTTATTTGCTGTAAAAATTAAATTTTGTTGGCACTCCAGTTTAGTTTTCATTACCAGAAAACTTTCACTGATTTTACTGGCTAAAAAAATATCTGTAATTAGTATATTTTACGGGAATTAAACAAAAATATCTGCTTCAAAATGTACATCAAATTGAATCCTTGCGATTTATTGAGCAACATATTTTTTTTTTTTTTTGGGAATGTGTATTATTACAAATTTAGGACTTATTTATGTAAATGCTTTTGACTTTGGTATAAATATAGAACACAAAAGTTCAGTTGCATTTATATAAAGAGGCAATAAAAACTTTTACTTTTACATGTTGATCGCTGGTAACAAATTGCCAACTTTTCACTGGTTGTTTTTTTTCTTATTTTCAAACTTTCTATCGTCCCATATATTTTTTTTTTTTTTTTTGATTGGAGTTACTTTACTAGATTTGTTCCAATCGATATTTAAAAATTAGAGGCTGGCGTTTAAATTTTTTTAGCTCATCTAGAGCCTTGAAAACTTGATTTCAATCCGGACACAGACGGACACACGGACATCGCTTAATCGACTTTGATTTCGAAAATGGATATTGTAGAAATTACAAACGTGAAGGGTATAAAAATGGATACTTGTGTCTGATATGTTTAAAATCTAAAGCTTAAATATTTACAGCAAGAAAGCTTGTTTGTTTATTGGTTAAATAATATAACATTTGTACATTTTTATTATTAGAGAAAGTCATACAAAATTGTTTCATATCTGACATGTATGCAATTTACCTTATTAACATTTATTATAAATTTAGTATTTTCCTTTTTATGACAAGTTGTAAAAACAACACGTTATAGCCAGCGCGAAGGAGGGAATTTTTATTAAAACTTATGTGAAGAACACAAGAAAAGCAAAAAAGAAAAAAAAAAACTCATGATCATTAGAAGTATAACTTTTTCAAAAGAAAAATGTTCACCTTTTTCAACACCAGTTCAATGTTCATTTTTATAATTAGGGAACATATTAAACAATTTCTCTAATTTTTACAATAGCGAAAATGAATTCAGAAGTATAGAAAACTTAAAAACTTTTCAAAATCACAATATAACCATATTGAACTATTTAAAATTAATGTTTTTTGCACTCTCGTATCATTTTGTTACATTTAGTTGAGTATTTTTTACAACGCTTGCTTTTTGATGTATTTTATATTATTTCTGCCGTACTCATACAAAACAAAATAACTTCGAAATGCGTTTTATGACAAATTTTTCATACAAATTTGTCCAAAAATACATTTAAAATCCATTTTGATTTTCTATGAATACGGCAGTTTAAATTTAAAATAAAATTATTTTGAAATTTGAAAAAATTTCATAATGTTATGTAGTTCCCTACTGTTTATATTCCCTGGCACAAATTTGTACCGTTATTCCCAGCAACACAATATAAAGTAATCTCCCTTCGCTGTGTTTCTTCTGTGTTAAAACTGATATAAACAATATGACTTTAAGCGTTTGTGAACAAAAATATATGTATGTGTGTCTGTGTGTGTGGGTGGGCTGTCCTTTGCCCAGTTGACCGGTCATTTTTAATATCTTATCTGGCTTTATATGTTATTATGAAATATAGTGTCACTAAAGGATGCTGTTAGTTATCATATAATTCTACTTGTTCCTGTTCTTGTTTCCATAAATGTGAATAATATTTTTTATATAAAAAAGTTGATGTGCACTTATTTTAAAATAACTTTTTAACATTTTCAGACAATCTTGATTTAAAAGGAAAACTGGGTAAAAAATATTTTTAAAAATCTTTAAACATATGAAAAAGGTAAAAAAATGTATTAGAAAATAATTATGGGCTAAGGCCACGACTGAGTATACTACACCTTCGTACCAATCGGTCACAAGTAAAATCGCCAGAAAAAGTATCTTTGATTGCCACACTGTCACTTAAGAAAGATGTAAAACAAATGCAACTCCAATCGTATAGAACCAATTATTTGAAGGAATTTTTTGAATGATTAGCGAATCGGTCAGACCTGTCAAAAAACCTGTCACATATTTTATTTTATTTTTTCGACTCTCATACGTCTTTCAAACTTTGAAATGAAAATTTTCGCACTAAATATTTAATTTAGTTGCATTTGACTTTAGGAATAAAAAAACCCACGC
Organism: Gymnosoma rotundatum; assembly: GCA_916610165.2. Lineage (NCBI taxonomy): Eukaryota > Metazoa > Arthropoda > Insecta > Diptera > Tachinidae > Gymnosoma > Gymnosoma rotundatum. Next base: position 80,920,316 of record OU744340.1, read on the forward strand.
ACTAAAACTAAAACATAAATAAAAAAAGAAATATACAATTTAGCCTTGACTTTGTGAAAAAGCTGTTCAATTTGACCAAATATAAAATATTTAACCTTGTCATAAAACATAAACAATGTGATTCCATTGTACCAAAACTAAAACAGCTAAAAATAAAAACAAAAAAACGTATTAACGCAAATTTAAATTTATATTATTGTCAAATGTGTATGAAATATTTTGTCCAATAACTAAACTCTTCAAAGACAAATTTGTATAATTAACACGCATTAATAACTGACAGACAGCACAAATCAGACGGAAAAAGAAAAAACGTCATAATTAATTTTTGGCTAAATGACAATCAGACTCATAACATAACTAAAGAATAATTTATACACATGGAGTTGTTGCTCTTTTCTAGTGTAAACAGTGTTTGAAATGATAATTCAAACACATCTTTTATGTCGGCTAGATATTATCAGTGATTTTTTGAAATATTTTGTACAATTTAATTTATATTTAATATAAAAAGTTTTCATTCTTTAAGGGAAGCATTCAATGAAAGCGTATTTTAGTATTAATTAATTACACTATTTAACAAACTATTGAACCTGTCGTTGTCCATATATTATCTTATGGACCTTCTTGGTATCGGTAAATCAATAATTTTGTAGGCGTCAAACACAGTAAATATACATATTTTGAAATATTTGTTGAGATAGAAAGAAAGTTATATTATAAGATAAAATATCTTCTATAAGTTGTCTTACGTTCGTGATTTTATCACTCGAGAACCAGTCGACCGATTTTCAAACGAGTACATGCGTAGGAAAGTTCTACTTTTACTGATGGTTTATATAAAAACATGCGAACATGCGTTATACGCGCACTTATGTATATGATGGTGTGTTTTCCCCATATAAAATCTATTTTTTTTTCTCTTATCAGAATTACATTTTGTCGGTATAAGGCTCTGCTTGCTAGCGAAATTTGACTTATTTAACTTTTGCGAGCTTTGACATTTTTTAGTTATTGATTTGTAATCTTTCAGAAAAAATTAAAATCTTTTGAATCAAAAAAGTTATTAAAAAATGCCGCCACGAAGACGTTCACAAAAAACTTGCTTGGAAGAGTGGTCGTGGTATGATTATTCTCATGAGGGTAGCGAAGCGCCCCGGGAAGTACTAGTTAAATATATATTTAATATAGCACATGTCTAGTCTAGTCTATCAGTCTGTGCATAAAGGCAATATTTTGTTGAAATCGGTAATGTAATTGCCGAGAATAACATATACGAATTCACCTGAATCTTATAAAAAGTGTATGGATCCTCTATAGATCCGAAATCAAAAATACTTCATTTCATGGCCTCCATTAAAATAAACATTTTCCGTTTTTCTACATTTCTTTCCTCTCTCGAGTTTTAAATAAAAACAGCTTTGCATTAAAGATGCAACCGTTTTGTGTGATAAAATGGCTAGATTATAATTTAGTACAGTGATTTGAAAAAGATTTATTCTGAGCAAAATTCGGTATTTAATGAACCCATAAAATATTTTAATAAGAAATAACATATGAGATTAAAATTGCTACAAAATCAAAATACATGGAGATATTCTTACAAATTGTTGAAATTATATAGATAGAAGAGTTTTAATTCAAAAAAATAAAAGTAAATTTTGGAAACTGGAAAAAAATGTCCGTAAATTGTTTTTTTTTTTTTTACAAAAGAGCCTACCCTGCTTTTATTAATCACGGGGCTGTCAAATTCTTTTTCAAGTATTTAGCCAACAATTGGTTACTTAAAGACGTGTATTTAATCGGTGCTTTGAACTCCGAGAAATTTTACAATAATTTTTTTTAATTGCCTTTGTTTGGAAAGGGCTGGAGGGAGAACCGATATAAGTTTTGAACTTATTTTTTATTCGCATTTGCTATAGGTTGTCTTTAAAATAGTTTAAAATACTTGCTACTACCAAAGTAAATTTAAACCAAATATGAAAAAAATTCAAAATATCACCTTTTTGGGAAAAATCCTTAAAAAACATTATCTCAATTCAAACGCTTATAACGAAAAGTGCACAAGTTTAAACTTCAAAATTCTATTAAGGATATAAAAAATGTTTTAAAGTAATATTGCGATTAGTAATAAGTGCACAACGCCAAAACTACTAATTTAAGGTTGGCCTAAATTTAGAAAAAAAATTTAAGCCAATTTTCTTAAAAACTAAAAGAAATAACCTTCAATATTTAATAATATTTAAAAATAAACTTTATATGACATTTTCAAAAAAAAAAAAAAATATATATATATATGCCCAAGGTACTTAAATTTGGTGGCTTACCCAGACCGTCCTTTACCGTCCTTTGGCCGACCATGTGTAATTTTACTGATAAATACTTCCGATTTGCCTCTGTGAAATTTCATAAAGAAGTCTTAAGTGGTTTAGGAGGTACCAAATTTTGTCTAAAACAAATCTTTTTCAAACCACTGTGGAAAGCTTATTATTATTAAAGGTTTTGAATATTTTTATATTGTAATTGAATAAAATTTCTAATTGTCCCAATTATATATATATATATATTTGAAAAATAAATGCAAAATTCTATAATTAAGTAATTCATAAAATCAATTATATATATTTAATTAAAAGAAAAATAAATATTTGAAAGTAATAAATTTAATAAATTCTCAATATATGCCGAATCTTATACAACTTTCACCATTAATGTAAATCAAGTTTAGTGAAGTAACTCCAATCAAAAAGACAGAAATAAGAAAGAAAAATTAAGTACTATAAATAATTTAACATAAAAGTGTCATCGGCTCTTAATTGGTTGAGCATTTTAAAAAATTTTTAATATTTCTTGAAAGATCTCTTCAAAAGCTTTTAAATGATACCTGTATTGATATCTTAAAAAAATATGGTGCACAATCGTACTTTTCCACGAAAAGTTCAGAGGCATATAACTCTGAAAATATTGGCGAGAAACAATTTTTTCATTTGATTTTTTTTTCTTATTTTTTAATTCTCTATCGCCCGATATATTTTTGCTGATTTTCAATAGCAAAATTTTCGAAACTATGTCTGACCTATTGGCGTATTAAAGTTTTGTCTAGTGCTATGGCAAAGTTGATTTGAACAAGAACAGGGACGGACATACGGAGAATCGACTTCGCAATGCATAAAAAGTCAAAAATGGATATTAGAGAAATTACAAATGGAATGACAAACCCTTTTTCCACCTGTAGTGTAGGATATAATAAAACCGTTATTAGGTGCACAAACTTTTCTTTTAGTTTTCAGAATTTTTATGTTGATTAAATTTACTTACCTGTCGTATGACAATGGTAAATATGATTACGAAAATATTATCCGGCTTTGGACATGATCTCTCAAAACTGTTTTCTTTTATTAATTTTGGGTACCGAGCTCGAATTTCTACTCAATTTTAAAATATATCTTATTGATGACGAGCTGTTATAATTTTCTTATTCTTCACAATATAAATTTATCTCTACATATATGAAGTGATCGATAAACTCAAAAACTACTGGACCGATTTAAACCAAATTTTATATGCATGCTCTAGGGGAGTGTTTAAGGAGTGTTTCTCATAGTTTGAAGTTTGTCCAACCGATGGCGCAATATTTAGTTTTTTTGTGTTTTGGACCGTAACTTAAGAACTACTGCACTGATTTTGGCCAGCAGTGCTTCTATGTAGTTTAGTATTCGTCCAACAGATGGCGCAAAATTTCCTTTTTTTAGTGTTTGTTAGCGATTTCAACTAACATTTATATGTATTTACTGTTCGTGAGAAGTGCTTCTGTGTTGATTTGGGATTGACCGATTGATTTTGGGATTGGCGCCAGCAACGCGATCCGGGCCCAGCTAGTGGAGAATATTATTTGGGATCTGTTTTAAATATCGGTCGAATATCGTGTACTTTGTTCTACAAATACTCTTCTCTTTAGTTTTAGACTTTCGTTGTTGTTAAGTCGCTAGTTCCGCTTAGGTGTTTTTGAAAGATGCAGCAGCCTAGAATGATCGCCCTTACTGAAATTTGAACATTGTCAAGTAGCTGCTATGTAAGAGTAATATTTAAGAGATATGAAACAGAAGGAAACCTACAAATCATGCGGCAACTTTCTATACTCTTAAAATATCTAAAATTAAAATTAATATCGTAGAAAATCGCTGAATGATTAAGGAATTGCTTTATGCCTGTTCTATTAAGACAAAATTTTTTATCATGTGAAGAGATTTATCTCCTTCTCCTATCTATAATTTTTGACCAATAAATTGTTCCCATTTTCAATAGTTCAGTAATAATGTTTCTTTATTTCTTAAATGTTTCCACTTTTTAATGGTGCGCATGCTTTAGAAAGATTGGGAAGGTGTAAAGTTTAATTTTTGGCACGCTGTCTATATTCAAATATGTGTTTTGGCTTGATGTGAACTGATATCTGCTATCTTCGAAACGATTTATAGTTTAAAACCAATTTACAATTTCAACGTCATAGTTGCGCTATTGTTTGCTTTTTTATTTTGTTATCTTACGCTACAACAACAACGAAATGCGGATTACTGTAGCAAAATATTTAAATAATTGTTAGGAAAAAAACACACCACACGCACTCAATTGAAGTCATAATTTATTTAGTAACACTTTCATATCAGATGTATGTACTGACTGGGTCCGGACTTCTTGCTACGTGACAACAATTTATTATAACCAACAATAACATTTTAAGTTTCTTTTGTCTGCAAATAAAACACAAAAAGCATGTGTCAACGCATTTTTGTAAACAATTTTAAATTCCCTCAAACCAAATACGTGTTGCGTGTGTGCGTGAACTGTCTGTGTCGCTATAGTGATTTTTCTGCACTTGTTTGTGCAAATGTGTAGGTGTGTAAACAATTTAGGTTTAATTTCGTTTTAATTTGTTGTTTTACCCTGAAGGTTAAACATTTTATTTAAACCGGTAAATTGACAGCAACAAAACACCGCATTATTGACTTTGACAGGTGGTAATTGAGAAGTGGGGGTCATTGGTAAATTTTTTAGTAGAGGAATATGGTATTAGTTTGCTTAATAGAACATTTTGGTGTGCTCAATGTGAAGTAACGTTTGGTGACAAAGTTTAATGTTAAATTACATCTCAGCAAAATAATAATATTAACTGCTATGTTAAATAAAGAAAACCAAATACAAATGAACAGAGGGATTTATAGTCTATATAATTACATTTAGCATCCAGTCTTGACTAACTAATAATAATTAATGAGATTTAAGGTTTTAGCTATTGGCAAAAAATTAAAAAAACAGCTAGAAAAAAATATTAGTTACATTAATTTAATAAATAATAAACAATAAATTAGGGACTAAAAGTTTTATTTTCTTAAGTGCAAAAGTTTTCGTATCATATGCCACTCTTTAGTTTTTAATTTAAAATTTCTTGTTAGTTGTTATTGAAAATTTAAAGTGTCTGCCTTTAAGGGCTTACAGATAAGTAAATAATCGTCAAAATTTAGTTTTCGTGGAAACACCTTTTAAGTTTTAATAATCTTTTTAATTGTTATTTTTACTTGTTATTTTAGGGTACTGTGTTTATATTATACGAGGGCTGCTATATATATTTCTGGCCTGGCAACACTGAGTGCTGCCAAGTGCAATCTGACATTTCCATTAGAAAGTTTGTCATTTTTAAGCATAATCGTACTCAAAACGTTTTGACGTACGACCATTATTTGTGTTGTTTACAGTGACTTGAAAAAATTAATATAGAAAAAATGGAAGTTACTTATGAACATTTTCGTGCCATCATTTTTCACAACTTTCGACGTGGATTATCACGACAAGAGTGCATTGATGAACTTAAATCTTTGTATGGCGATGAAGCACCATCCTATAGCACTGTGAAAAATTGGTATAATGAATTTAATCGTGGCCGAAGCTCGCTCAAAGACGAATTCCGTGAAGGTCGTCCAAAAACGGCTGTTGTGCCAGAGAACATTGATGCCGTGCGTGAAGTCATAATGCAAGATCGACATGCGACATACCGAGAGATAGAGACATACTTGGACATTTCTTCCACCAGCTTACATTCGATACTGCATGAACACCTGGCCGTAAAAAAGGTTTGTTCTCTCTGGATCCCGCACAATTTGAAAGTCGCTCAAAAAAAGGCTCGTGTCGATTGGTGCAAAGAAATGTTGCAAAAATACGATTGCGGTGCTTCAAAAGACGTTTGTAAGATCGTCACAGGTGATGAATCATGGATCTATGCGTATGAGCCCGAAACGAAACAACAATCGACCGAGTGGGTCTTCAAAGACGAGCAAAATCCAACGAAAGTTGTTCGTGGAAAAAGCACTTCGAAGCAAATCGTCGCCTGTTTCTTCGGCAAAACTGGTCATGTGGCGACTGTTCCGCTTGAGCAACGTAGGACGGTCACTTCTGAGTGGTACACTATAATTTGTTTGCCTGAAGTCATCGGAGAAATTCGAAAAACCAACAAGAGAAGACGAATCATTGTTCTCCATGACAATGCGAGCTCTCACACATCGGATCAAACCAGAGCGTTTTTGACCGGCCAAAACGTAGAATTAATGGGTCATCCGCCGTACAGCCCTGACTTGGCACCTAATGACTTCTTCTTGTTTCCGCACATCAAGAAAAAAATGCGTGGTCAACGATATTCGTCGCCAGAAGAAGCTGTTGAAGTGTTCAAAAACCATGTTTTAGAGGTGTCTCAATGGGAGTGGAAAAAGTGCTTCGACAACTGGTTTGAGCGCATGCAAAAGTGTATAAATCATGCTGGAGAATACTTTGAAAAACAATAAAACCATTTTTGATTATAAATATTCGCATTTTCACTATTAGGCCAGAAATATATAGAGCAGCCCTCGTAAAAGTCTGCCAGTTACGAAAGATAAGGCTATATAAAAACATACACACATACATAAGTAAATTCCATTCTATATGTAGAAATCGTTTTAATTTTTTGTTTTAATACCTGGGAATATTGTTTAACAAGCTCGGGGTGAATTTCAAGTATCTGTTACACGAAGTTTCTTTTTCAATTCATTGGCGTCCGCCTATTATGACTTAAAAGATTAATCTATATTCACCGAAATCATGGCTTCTATGGACAAACTCTTTAATTTTTTAAATTATTATTTCACTTATTTTCCTAATGGATATATTTGTATACACTCAATGTAAATTCTAAACATCTGCCGTTAAAAACACGTCACTTAAGGATCACTCTTTGTAGGCTTGTTTTATTTTAGAATTTCTATATTTGTTTTTATAGTGTAGAAAAAACAAGGTCACGTAAATAAAAATCACATTTGGATAACCATTAATTTATTTTTTACTTGTAACCATGCGGACATAGATTTGTATATGCTGGCCAAATTTGATGTGTATATATATCTCGTGACTTTTGGAACATCTTTCAATTTTCAGTACTACATTAATAAACCCAGCTTCTATATTAATACACCCATTGTCAAAATTGTATCGAGAATAAGATCATTTAAAAAAAACTACAGAAACAATAATAAACCTTAAATTCAAGCACTTGTAAAATAAACATTTTTCATAATTTTTTCTGTTCCAAAATTGTAATACCAACATCAATAATGTACTGCAAATTTTGGTTTACCAACACAATAAGTCACTTCCAAAAATTGGTTTAGTGTAATGTATTGATTGTATTTTGTAATATAAAAAAGTTAAAAAATGGGTTTTCAAATTTTAAAATTATAAAAAATAAATAACAAATAAGAGTGAAAATCCTTGCGATATCAGCAATATACCCTGCAGCTAACATAAATAGTTATTATGTAAAATGTAAGATAATTTAATGTAGATCAATAACCTACAAAATGTTTAATTCTCTTGTTTTTCATTTTTAAAAATAAGGCGAAAAAAATGCGTAAAACTAACTAAACTAATAAAGATGAGGAATCTACACATTCAAATGCATCTCCATTATATTTAAATAAATTTTTTGAACAGAAATCTCTGCATCGAAATAAAAAAAAAAAAAAAAAAAAAAAAAACATAAAAAATCCTGTGATCTTTCTACCTTATACTGAGCCCAAAATGGAAAAATAAGCAAAAATAATACAACTGACATATACATATATATTGAAAATAAGATTTTGATGCAGAATTATGGTACGGCCCTCAATACGCTTTCTGCTCAAATATTAAATCAATATAAAGTTCGCCACAGAAAATAAATCTTTTCAGTTTTAACTTAAACGACATCCATCTATTTTTTTACAGTTGTCCATCTATTATTTTGAATTAGAAATGGAACCGTGGGTAAGATTTTACTCACCGCCTTACTTTTTTCTGCCGTGTACGCTCGCGTGAATATCACGCTTTACTACCGGAAAAATTTTAAATTAGTGAAATCAATTCTATAGTTTAGCTGTAAAATGTTAATTAAATATTTTGTAAAAACTCGCTGTCAACAATACACCAGTTTTATTTGTATTTTCTAATTTTCTAGTCGTTTTTTCAAAAATTGCAAATGAAAAGTTTGAATATTTTAATAACAAAACATTTAAGCATAATTTCTACCTATTTGCACGCGTGCAAATTTTTGATATTCAGGTTAATGCATGATGACATTATTGGAGTGAAAAACAAAAATTTAATGTGACGACTCGTGATCATGCATGTTTGATTTTTATGTGTTCTTTGTTCGTTGTGAAATCTACGCTTAGACGTGTAAATTGGATTTTGACCAAAGTGATTTAGAAAATTGTAACTTTTAATTATAATTTCGTTGTTGTTAATTTTAGTTTCTAAATTTTGGGCAGAATATTGGATGAAGAGATTAAAAATACAAATTTTTAGGTGAAGTCTTCATGTTTTTTTATTATTATTAACAAATACTTTATTAATAAATGCAATTAACATGGAACTAATTTAAAGCTTGCACATAGTCATTTCATTTTTCTTTTCTATATTTCTGTAGAAATTTGGAAAATATTAAATAGAAATTCTCGCACAATGTTCGTTTCGTTAACAGAAAAATAACTCTACTACGGAGAATCAAGGTAAAACTTATCTATAATTTGCTTCAGATCATAAATTCATCACGTCTACATTTTCATAAAAAATTATTTTGTTTTCGCGAGTATGTTATTTTAGCAATTAGAGCAAATCTGGAACAAATCGCCTTTTGTCGAATACACGTAGAGTATCCTAATTAAAAAAAGATATAATAAAAACATTATAGACTAAGAACGCTGATGACGGATTTAGGGCTTCAGGAATCGATGCATTACACTCTCATGGTATCTAAGTTTTGCTGTTTTCTTTGAAAAACTTCTACATTTATAAAACATTTCTTTAAAAAAACCGACTTCAAAACTGATTTTAGCTGGCTGTCTATAACCGTTCAAAAGTTTGTTTACATATATCAAATCACATCAACTAGTGGGTGACCCTTTAACATCCAGATCTAAATTTTACACTTGTTCTTATAGCGGACTTAGCAAAAAAGTAAGGCCTTATAAATCAAATTAGGTGAACTATTGGCGAACCCTTAAACACACAATTTTGAACAGTTATATTTATATTTTTATATAATAACGGTCATAGCAATCTAAATTATCTCGAATTTCAAAGTGTTTGTCTTGAATTGTTCAAAAGATAGTCCCATATAAGACAATTTATGTCACCTATGGGGACACTCTTTAATTTTTAGATATTTTTTTGTATTACTTTCTGCTACTGTAAGTTATAGTTAAACGCAGTTTTTTTAATTTTAAGTGACGTCTTTTACAATATATAATACCGGTAAAAAAAATATGTATGTTGTATGGGGACACCCTCTAATTTTCAAAATTATAAACTGTTTTTTTAAACGGGACCCAATCTGTTAGCATAAACTTTTAAAATTTTAAAGTTAATTGAGAAATGACTAAGTTCTGATGGCACAAGCATACAAACGCACAATTCAGACGAATTGATAACCTCTTTCTTTTTCTCTTTTTTTTTTTGAAGTCTGTTAAAGAACTTAAGACGAAATTAATTTAATTCATATTTTATAATATCAAACAATTCAACAATTTCATAAAAATTAATAGTTTGTGTTAGTTATTGTGATCAATTATAAGGAGAACAATAAAATTTAAAAATCTGCAGAATCAAATGTCCCCCTGTGTTCGCTAAAATACTCGTCAAAAAACTATATAGCAGCTAATAATTTTAAATTTGTTTTTTTAGATTGGGTAAATAAACTAATTTATATCAAATATTTTCCAAATGTTCCACAGATTAAATTTAAACATCCTTCTGAATGGCACAATAACTTTGCTTTTGTTCCCTAAATTTATATTATTCTTTGAGAAAAAAAAGTTAAAACGTTTAATATTTATTATTGTAAGAAATTATAAATCTTTAACTAAACACAATAATTTTCAAGAAATCCAACCGAAAACAAAATACGTCATAAAAACAACGACCTTCACAATCAATAGCGTTGCACTTTTGACATAATTTTAATATTTGTTTATATTTTTTGATTCCGTTTAAATAATATTATTTAAAAAAAAACTGTGCATACATTAACCCAAATTAACAAAAGTTGATCACCTCGAATTAATATTTGTATTTAATTTGTAATATATTTAGAGAATTATTAGCAAATTTTCTTTAAAATAATTAACAAGATTTTTAGGTTGCTTAATATAAATATTTATCTTTTCAATTTATATTGCAACTTTAGAAACAAAAAATTGTTGATCATATATATTTATGCATGAATGCTTTTTAGTTGAAAAATAAAATTAAAAATTTAAAAAAAAAAAAAATTTTAAGATAAAAATTATATGCATGAAACAAAGTACGAATGCAATAATAAAACCAGACCTAAATCCAGGTCAAGGTTAAAATTGCCTTTCCAGTTTTTATCTTGTTTGTTAAAAGAAACATGTTATATTTCTTTAAATAACATTTTGTATAAAAAATTTTCTGTAATAAGAAGCAAATCACAATTTATTTATTTATTAGTTTTATTTCTTTTTTTTTTTGTTTTGCTTTAAATTTTAAATAATAATGTTTAATTTTATTAAACAGGTTAATTTAACAACCTAATGAAACTTTAAATGTAATAAAAACTTTTGTTTATAAAACCGCTTTGGGTATAAACGATTCACGCACGTTAACTTCTAAATCTAAAACAGAACTAAAATTTTGAATCGGGCAGTTTTCTTCATAACTCTTGTGCACATGCGTTTAAAGGCGCAAAAACCTTTTTGTAGACACACTTTAACACACATTCACTTAGTTGAAACATTTTAAAAACAAAAATATTTCCATAGAAAAAAAACCTTAAAATAAACCATTTATAGTAATATGAGTAAAGTAATTCCAGCAGAACCACCATAAACTGGTTGATTGTAAACGCTACGGCACAGTGGAGACTTTTTTGTTTTTAAACTAAACATACGCTCTCCACATACAGTAAAAAAAAACAAGTAATTTTTATCTCTTTATAATTTCTTAAATCTGTTTTCTTATTGTTTTTGTTATTACCAAATTGTTGAGTTTAGTGTAAATGAATAAAACAGTGTTGCCGTTTGATTACAATTTTTTTTAATCTTTTAAGGCTCCACATGACTTTTCATGACTTTTGATACAGACACGAAATAATGTAATATTACTAAAAAAGTACTACATTATTTAGGAAAAGAACTCCCCTGACAGTTGTTTCTCTTAACATATCAATTCGATTTTAATAACAAAGCTTACACACTTGCAAATGATCACAAAACCCATATAAAAAATGAGTTCCAAATAAACAAAAAATAACGTTGCTGAAGTTGTATTCTATTCAATTAGTGAGAAATCGCAAAATGTTTTTTGCTTTATGCTAAGAAGCAGCAAAATGTTTCTGTCAAAAATTTCTTTTCACCTAAATTAATATGACTTGCACTTATTTCATGCGGGAAACTAAATACTCTGTTTAAACTTGCGCAAATTGTTAGCAACTTTAGTTATTACGCTTGATAAATTTGACAACTATTTGTTTGTTGTTGTCTTTTAATTGCCTTGAAGAAATGCCAGATTTCTTTACGAGAACATTGTCAGTACTTTATGTTGAAAATGTAAGCAAATGCAAATTTTATCTTTTGTAACGGTGTTCTTAAAATTATTAAAATAGAAAACTCGAACGAAGCTCATTCTTTCAAAGAAAAAATTTAACGGATTTATTAACTAAAATCCTACTTTAATTTTATTGAATGGTAAGAGCATATACATTTCAATCAAGAAATATTAGCATTAAGTCCTAATTAAAATACTCAGGGAAGTGTTAGGCTGAATTTTTTTCCTACATTTCCCTGCTTTTTTTATTTTAATTTTGTTTCTGTTAAGCAAATGAATTTCCCTTGCTAGTTTCCCTGAAATATGGAATAAAACTTTTTACTATATTTTATACTAGCAATTCGTCTGCGTGTCATTTCTAATTTTTTTTAAGTTCTAGAAAAGTGTGCTTTTAAATATTTATTCCAGAGTTTTGTAGACAGTGGTAAAAATTTTCCATTTACATAAATTGTGTAGACAACTATTTCAGTACCATTATACTGGTAAAATTCTACGAAATGACTTATTTTTACGAAAAAAGATATTATATATTGGAATCAAGGTTCTAAGGGATTTACTCACAAAAATTGTTCAAACACATCCAGTAGTTTATACGTGATGCGAACACAGACAGACGAACAGACAGACAGACAAAAATTCCTAAAATAGGTCTTTTGTTTTCTATATTGATTACTATCTCCACCAACAACAAAATTTTCAAAAATATTTAACGTACAGAAAAAAACCCCGTTACAGTTTTATTAAATGAATAGATATATTACATTAAATTGCTGTTATTTAAGGAAAATTTCAAAATATAACTTTTAATGAAAATATTTTTTTAAAGGAAAATCGTTCTTTTTGTTGTGTCTCCCTGGCAACACTGGTTTGAATGAGTGAACCCAAGACATACACCACCACTACACAAACAACTAGTTTAAGCTGTTAGCTCTAGTATTCAAGTCAACGAAGTAAAACCAAAAATTGCTGTAGGTCAGTTTATTTAATAATTTTGAGCGGAGTAAATGAATGAGTAATTCACTGACTGACTGACCGACTAAAAGCAAAACGAAATGCAGAATCCATAAAATAAATTGTGCTAAAATGTTTCTTTTAGCTTGTATTTCTCTCTGTTTACTTTCAGTCAGAAACATTCAAGCATGCATTCAGCCACCCGTTTTCGTTTCAGTATCTGAAAATAAGTAGATCTTTAAAATATTTCATAATACACACACATACTGTCATATGAAAAGTTTGCATTGCAATATTATGGCATTACAAAATATTTTGTTGCAGAATTATAATGATGATGACATTCAAGACACAATCTGAGGTAAATTTATTTAAAAAAAATATTATAATCCATAACATTTTATCATAAAAAATTCAATTTATTTATTGATTTGAAAAGCTAAATACGTTTCACTGGTTGGTTAAGAGAGCTCATCAGAAAACCTCTACTAAAATGTTTACAAAAGGCAATAATTAATTTTTTGAAATATATAAAACAAACTTTGTCAAAAATTTCTAACAAACCAACGACGTTTTTATTTCTTTAAAGGCCATTATTACAACTTGCGGTTAGTTAAAGGTAGGATTTTGTCTTCCCGATTAATAGTTTTGCATTTTTATCAACAATAATAATATTTAATGGATAAACAAAATATCACTTGTGTTTTTTATAATCCAAAACCATGTGTCGTTCCTTTAAACTCCTACATTTAACTAAAGAAAAGTTGTAATAATTGCCCTAAACGTAGATAAGATTGGCTACATGCCGACTCTTAATGCAAACGATACTCGTATAAAAAATAAACAAGCAGTTATAATTTGATCTTCAAAGATTGCAGAACTTCTCTGTTGTCAAACGTAAATGGCTCGAGTTTAATTTCAGTATTTTCTTAGGGAATTACATTTTTTAAATAATGCGATGGATATGTTTTAGGAAAATAAGAAATAACTTTTTAGACTGCGCTACACTCCTCTCCAGTATTAGGTAGTTTTTTAACCGACTTCAAAAAAAGAAGGAGGTTATACAATTCGGGGCTGAATGTTGCTTTTTTCTGTATTTATGCCTCCAGAACTCAGTCATATCTGATCCGATTTTGAAAATTTTTGGTAATATGATAGATTATGGTTACAGATTGGTTCCGTCTTTAAAACAGTTCATAATCTTAAAAATTAAAGAGTGTCCCCATATAAGATACATATTTTTTACGTGTATTATGAAATGTAAATGGCTATACTATAGCTATAGCTCCCAAAAACAAAAAATTATACAAAAATAAATCTAAAAATTGAAGGGTGCCCCCATAATTGATGTAAATTTACTTATATGAGCCTATTTTAAAACCGTTACAGACAAACGCTTGCAAATTGGAAAAATTGTCGATTGCTTTAGTAACAAGTATTAATATCACAAATTTTAAATTAAAGGGTGCTCCAATACTTCATTAAATTTGATGTATATGTAGACAGACGCTTGAAATTTACAACGAACCTGTATTGCTAAGTCCGCTATAACAACACATATAAAATTTGGAAATTAAAGGGTATTCCAATAGTCAATGTAATTTCGTGTATGTTTTTTTTTGAACTGTTATAGACACAACGCTAAAACTTAAAAGGAACCTGTATTGCTAAATCCGCTATATCACCGAGTTTATAATTTGAATTTAGAAATTAAAGGGTGTTGCACAACTGATGAAGATTTACTTATATGAGCCTACCTTTTGAACCGTTATAGGCAAACGCTTGCAAATTGGACAGAATGTCGATTGCTATGGCCGTTATAGTAACAAGTAATAATATTAAGAATTTTAAATTAAAGGGTGCGCCAACAGTTCATTTAATTTGATGTATATTGCAATACTTTTTAAAAGTTATAGACAGACGCTTGGAATTTACAACGAACGTGTATTGCTAAGTCCGCTAAAACAATAAGTATAAAATATGGATTTAGAAGTTAAAGGGTGTTCCAATAGTTGATATAATTTTAAGTGTGTGGCCGTACTTTTGAACCGTTATAGACAGAACGCTGAAACTTAAAAGGACCTGTATTTCTAAGTCCGCTATAATTTGAATTTAGAAACTAAAGGGTGTCCCATAATTACTTTAGATTTACTTAGGTAGGCCTATCTTTTGAACCGTTATAGACAAGCGCTTTTAAATTTGACGCAATGTCGATCGCTATGGCCGTTATAGTAACGGCTGATAACATTTAAAATTATAAATTAAAGGGTGCACCAATAGTTCATTTAATTTGGTATATGGCCATACTTTTAATCAGACGATTGAAATTTACAAAGAACCTTATTACTAACTCCTCTATAACAACAAGTATAAAATTTGGATTCGGAAATAAACGGGTGTCCCAATAGTTGATATAATATGGTGTATGTGGCCGGATTTTGAACCGTTATAGACATACAGCTAAAATTTACAAGGGACATGTTTTGCTAAGTCCGATATTACAAGAAGCTTATAATTTGAATTTAAAGGGTGTTTCCAAATTTAATGTAATTTGTTCTATATGGCCGTGTTTTTTGAACCGTTGTATACGAACACCTTAATTTTAGACAGAATGTCCACTAACTTATTTGGTATAATAAGAAGTATAAAAATGTTATAAATTAAATAGTTGATATAATCGGATGTATATGGGCAAACTGTTGAACCGTTACAGCAAGTATCTAATTTGAATTTCGAAATTAAAGAGTGACCCCATAGTTGCTGCAATTTGATGTATATTGCCAAACTATTGAACAGTTGAAAAAGTATAAAGTTTGGCGATATAAGTGTGCCCCAATAATTAATGTACCCTAATTTATGTTGCCATACACTTGAGCTGTTATAGGCAGACAGATGAAATCTGTTTTAAAGTCGGTTTTTTTCGCAAGAATTATTGTTCTATGGGTATATAAAATATATATAAACAACTTTTTCGTTATTTAATGTTTTGCAAAAAATATATAAAGATCCTCACATCAAAAAAAAAGTTTTTATAATTAAAATGAATGAATATCAAGTATTAGTTGTTCTTCGTCTGTCCGCCCGTGTTCAGGTTGAAATCAACCTTGACAAGGGACTAGATGAGCTAGAGAGAATATAAATGCGGCAATCGATTAAACATAACTTCGAAAATTTTTAACCACGCTTGTGTCTAATTTTTCAATATCATATGAAACAATTAAGAAACTCCAAATAAAAAGAAACAAATATATGCATTGATAGAGAAGTAAAAAACATCAAGTGAAAAAAATTGGCGCTTTTTGATTGGAGTTACTACACTTGACTTACATTAATGGTGAAGGGTATATAAGATTCAGCATAGCCGAATATAGCGTTTTTATTTGTTTAAATTAAAATATGCTGATATGAGTCGGTTATATTGAAAGTGGAACAAGTCACTCTGCTTTTATAAAGGCTTGTGATTAAGAGCATTTAGGTTAAACCTCAAGAAGATGATGAAGATTTCCTTTTTGCATCAGGATTTAAAAAAAGATTGACTTTTTCCACTTTAAAAAAACGGCTGATACATTAATGTTATTTCCAGTACCATACGCACTTAATTGTATTAATCGATTACCAAACTAATAACAAAAAACTGAAAATTCAACTGGTAACAAATCCAGTTGCCATAGCAAATGTCCTTTATCTTTGTACTGCTAAGTTTAAATATTTCTACGTTAACGAGACACTTGATGTTTAGAAAATATTAGAGCTATCCAACAGAGTATGCCAAAGTAACTCAAGTGGTACGCATCATTTGCACACATTGATTATTTATGTCAAAAATAACATGCTTAGCTTCTACCCGTTAATATTGGAAAACACTTTACTTAAGTTATTCAAAATTATACTCATTGAATTAAATATTTTACATAATTAACGAAAGGATTATATTTTTTTTTTTCGACAAAACTTAGCGATTATAATAAAATGTGTTCAAAAAAATGTCTGAATAATTATTAATAAGTACTTAATTATGCAAGACAAAAAAAAAAATATATAAAAACAAACTATTTAAAATTTAATTGAATTATTTATGGTGAATATTTGTGATTTAACAGCAGCTTTGATTTTTGTTAATAAATTATAAAAAAAAACATTAAATTGTGTTTACTAAAATTAATTAAATTAAAAACACTATTCAATTTTAAAACAAATTATAACACAGTGTGATTAAGTATATTAATTTCAAATTGTTGGCTTGACATTTATTTATTATTTCATTGCGTCTACGAATGCTATAAATAAATTTATATACATAGATATTTTTTTTTTTATTTATTTCATTTATTTAATCTTAATTCTATGGATTTATATTATTTTTTAATTACCACTGAAATTTCTTTAACATTATTTTAAAAAGTGACAATAAGAAAAAACTAAATACAAATTAATGGTACTGATTTTTTCAATTATAATTGCTATTGCTATTGCTAATGTTAATGAAATTGTTAAATTAGTTTTTACATGTGAAAAAAAATTATGCTCACGAAACACAAACTAATGATAGTAGACGCTTCCAAAAAACTATACAAATAATAAACATTACCTCTTTTGTAGATGCATCCGCATTTAGACAAATTAATAATCTAATAATTTTATTATAGTCGAGAAAAACTTTAACTACTTGTTAATTACAGAAACAGAAAAAAATGGTGCTATAGTTTCTAATTTTTCTTGAGAACGTCAAAACAATGACATCTCAAATGCTCTAATATAATCAAGGGTGTTTATTTAGTGCACAAAGACAAGGAATAGTGTTTATTAACACGTTCCCTGCCACGTGTACCGAAAACGGTACACACGAAGCCCTATTATACGCCAAGCTGTTTTTTGAATTTCATATTCACTTTTGTACATCATTTTTATTTCAATTATCCAATGCAAAAAAAAAAATTGTTTTTATTTATTGTTATTTTGCGCATTTTGTCCTTTTAATATCTATAATTATGAAATTAATATTCGTTCTTAAAAAAACAAGAAAAAATATGTATATTTAGAAAAATATTAAAGTGGTTACCGTGCGCCGAAAATGGTACACGTGGCCTAGAAATGACACATTCTCATTTACAACTTGACAGGGAAGGTGTTAATAATAATGCTTTGAAACAATTTTTTTGTAGTTGTAATTTTAATTAAAAATGAAACCTTTTCATTAAAAAGCAATTGCATTGTTGAAAATAATGACAATGCTAAAACACATAAAAAATTATTATGCTAGTCATTAATTATTAATTAATTAATTAGTAAAATTTTTATTAAATTATTAATTGAACTACTTCTTTATTATAACAAATGAATTAAAGAAATTTTGGCTTAAGTTAATTTTTATTTAAATTGGTAAAAGTCTTTATAAAAATTTGGGAAACGGAAATCACGAAAGGGTATTCGGCGGAAAAGCTATCCAAAATTTCGTGGAAAAATTTTAGCTAAATTCTCGGAAAACGTAAAATTTAATATCACTGGAACTTTTAAAAAATACAGTCGTTGTTTTTCAAATATTTTGGTTGCGGCAGCTCCGTCAGATGGTCCAAATGTAGCGAAGGGGTTTATTTCAAAAAGCCCAGCTTATAGATTTTTTTTATTTTTAGAAATTTTAAATATTTATATTGCAGAAAAAAGTGAAACCGATGGAACTGACAGCGAAACTGAATACAACGAATGAGAATTCTTAGTTAGTGTTGTTGTGCTGAATTAAAAATAAAAACTTAAAAATTTTTAAATTTTTTAAAAACTTAAAAATATGCTATAGACTGTGTAAGTCAAATGTAAAACTATTAAAAAAAAGTACTCTAAAACAGTATGTCTGGAGAATTATATGAAAAGAGAATATGGCAAAGTGTTGCGTTTTATTTATGATGTAAAAACAAGATGGAAGAGTATAATTGAAATAATACAATTGTTTCTTAATTCGAATAACTCAATTAAAAAAAATCGTTTACATTCCAATTGAACAAATTTGTAGTTTAAAAAAAATTTTCAGATTTTAGAAAATTTAGTAATCGTTATAAGTCCCATTAAAGCTGAATAAAAGGACTTGAGCATCAACAATGTTGTGAGGAAAAACCGCGTTGAGGGATTAAAAATAATAATTGCATTCATGGCTATACCGATGGTTGACAAAAACTGTAAGAACAAATGTACATGACTATTTTACAGCTGTGTTGGGGATTTATCCACAAATCAGGGATTTTATTTTTAAAATGGGGATAAAAACTTTAGTCTGGAAATTGGGGAATTCTTTGAGGATATATTTTGCGTTTTGGGTATTTATGACGTTTGACGTTTTTATAATTATGTTTTTGGTTACCGTAATTTTACTATTTTTAAATAAACATTATTTTTTTGCTACGTACAGGAAACTTGTATAGTAATAAAAAATATTAAAAATTATTACAGGTTAGTTTCTCCGTAAATTTAAAAATTGAATTTGGTGTTTTTGCAGCAATGAACTTAATGAAAACCAAAATATGAAATAAAATGCAATCTGTTCGAATATTTATTGAGAATTAATACACATTTAAATCTTCAGAAATGCTTTAACTGTTTAATTTCAAAAATATGTACCAAAAAATTGCTTTACACAAGGAGATGGAATATTTTGATTGAGATTTTTTTATATACTAGCGGACCCGGCGAACTTCGCCTCGCACCAATTTTAAGCCTTCAGACAAAGTTTAGAGTAATAATACAACACAATTATCAATTATTATTATTGATTATATGTATTTCGCATTTTCCGCAATTTTCCATGCTTTTCACCAAGAACTTTCTATTTTTTTCATTTGGAAAGCCATTAAGGAATAATTCCACACAAAATTTTGTTAAAAAAAAGTCAATTTTCGATTTTTCCAATTTTCCGACTTTTTCAGAGGGATTTTCAAAAATTTTCTTCCGTAGTTTTTCATAAATATTTATATTAAATGCTGTATGTATGAAGTCAGCACAGAACATACATACTGCATACACTCACAGGCGCCTACGCATTTTTTTATGTTTTTATATGGACAAAATCAGATGTTGTGCGTCGACCGATTTCGTGCAAAAAATCTAATTCGGTTTGACCGATCAACAGTTATATATATATATATATATATATATATATTGAAGATATGTATATAGCTTGTACAAAAACAACATAAACAACATATGTTTATACTTAAATTGAATTTAAAAATAAATAGTATTTTTGTGGAAAGTTGAAATTGTTACGACGGGATACGACTTGAAAGAAATCTGGAAACCCTTATTTACAGAGAGAATAATGAAGAAATGCATTGTGTTTTATGTGGACTTCGTCTAACCAAATTAGTATTAATTTATTATAGATATTCCTCGTATTCTTATTTACTAAAATTAGTTGGTTAAACTGCATTAAATGCTGCACTATATTCTGCTGGTGTCTAATTTTTTCTGTTTTCTTTTGAAAACTTTCGGAAACATTTGTAAATAATTTTTCTTCTTTAAACATTTTTAACACATAAAATAAAAATGAACTTAAGCTCAAATTAATTTAGTTCATTTGTTATAAATAATTAGTCTATCGTATTAATTACGCCCCTGTGTGATTTATATCCCTACAGACCAATAAAGGAAAATAATTTGTTTATTTAAAATTAAAATTAAATAACTTAAATCTGAGTATTTAAAAATAAATCAACCAAGTTAAAGTTGGACTAACGTGAGCAGAAATTTGTATCAAGTATGAGCCGCCACCCTTTAAAATATATTTTTATGTTTTCATTATTTGTTGTAAAAATAAGAGGTGTCTGTCTATAACATTTTCAGAGATTAGATAGTATAAAATAAAATCAGTTATTTATATAGTTAATATTAAAGCGGGCACACCCTTAAAAACCTGTAACAGCCACGGGCCAACCTTTAAAACACAAAACATGAAACTGACTAATTTTAGCCGAAATAGTAAAAATTCTAGCCCGCTAAAGCAGACATCTTTAGAAATAAACGCTGACAACACCTTCAATTTAAAAAAAAAATAAAGAAACCAACTTTTGTCATTAGAAAAGTATTAAATTGCCCACTGTTAATTGAAACCGTTATGATAAAATTTTTATAAATAAAAAAAAACACTAAATGTCGCGTGTTTATTATGTGGTTTTTAACTTAATTACTAAAGGTTTTGAAACTGTTTAAAATAATTTCGTTAATAAGAGGCACTTAAAATATTTCCAACAGAAAGAAACTAAAACAAGCTGAAATGTATTTTATTAAAATTTTATTTCATTTTAATGCGCTAAATGATTTCAAAATCAGTTTAGAGATTTTAGGCCATACAACATATTGTGGCTATTAACACTGTGTCTCTTAGGCAGCCTCTTAGAAGGTTTTTTTAAACTTTTGGGATGCACCTAGAAAGCCATTCTATATTTTATTTCTCCATTAAATTAAACTGTAATAAAAAAAAATAAATATAAACACAAGTCTACCTACACACATGACTTTTATCGTAATTTTCTTTTTTTTTTCTCTTTGCACAATATTTAAAAATTTTAGTCACAGCAAATAACGCAAACCAAACTTTTAGTTTTGCAAAGTTTAGTTCACATTCTAGAAAAAAATATATACAAATATATGTGTATAAAACGTGCAAATGTGTCCGCATTCTAATGATACCCTTGACTATAAATACCGAATGTAAAAAAAAAAAACAATTGTTTATTTTCAAGAGATAAAACTGTGGCGAACACATAGGGATACGTAGTTGCATAAATGAATTTACAATATTGTTAAAAGTTTTCTGTAATAATGGCATTTAATTTTTAGTTTTTATTTTAAAAGGAAAAGGTACGACTTGATAAAAACTATAGTCGTCTACCAGAAAAAGAAAACATGGAAATGCAACAGAAGTGACATTGGAAAACATTCTTTGCTTTTTGCAAACACCAAGCCAAATAAAAATAATTGTTACGCGTCATTATTTCTAAATTTTTAAAATTTAATTGGTTTTTTTTTTGCTGGAAAAATATTCGCTTTCGTTTTCAGGAAACATATTTTTCGTGCACACGAAAACAGAGCCGTAAAATATACGTAATTCTGACTATATCAATCGCGAGAGGAATACAATTAAAGTTGAACGACCCTCTTAATAAACGCCTATAACACATGCAAATTGAAAAAATAAGTTAAAAATTAGTATACTCGATCTACCGTGTCAAGATGATGATCGTCTACATATAAAATAACCCCTTAAATGAAAAGGAGAATAATTTAAAGAATTTTAAAAGGATCCCTTTTAAATTAAAAATTTCTAGCCTCTCGTCGCAGTGAATTAAGATCTGTTACCTTAAAGTTTGTGTTTGTTGAAAATGATAAAAAAAGAAAAAAATGAAAAGAAAAGAAAACTTTTTGCAGAACAATATTTAAATTATGTTATTCTATTGAAACAGAACTTAAGAAATACTTGAGATTCTTATTTTTCACTTAACACATATGTCTAAATTACATGTGTGTCCCTGTTCCGTATTTCACAAAGCACTTGGTTCTAAATCGATGTTTATAACAAACGTTCTTTCTAAATTGGAGAGCTTTAATTTCGAGTGAAATACAATTTTTTAATTCAGAAACCCCTTAAAATCTTAAAACTGTTAACCCATTTAAGTTAAATCGGAATTTATTTATATTTCGGAAATACCCATCAACAAAGTGACGGAAAAAATATTTAGTGCTGTTTCTGTTTTACAAGCCATCAACTCATTGGCAAAATTTGTATTAAAATAACTCAACAACCTGAGTGCTTTTCGCACAAATTTCTCAGCATATAAAATTTGTTTTCAGTTTTGTTGTCTGTTATTTTTCGTCAATTGAAAAATAGAAATAGGAACAGAAAACAAAATTTGTTTTTAATTTTAATAAATATACATAAGAAATATTCACAGTCTTGTGCAAATGGTCTATCATTAACCCATTTGCAAGCTGGTACAGCATATTTTTATTAAACACTAATAAAATATACAGAAAATCACCTGCTACACCTTTGTAAATATGCAACACTAAGGACTAGTACTTTTTCTAACCGCGTTTGTAAAATGAGAAATAAAATTAACAAGAAATTATTGAAAACCGAGAAAAACGAATAAAAAAGGATATAATCAATAAAAATGGACCGAAGGTTTCATTATCTCTAAGAAGTTATAGAAATAGTAAGTACGAGGGCTGCTCTATATATTTCTGGCATAATAGTGAAAATGCGAATATTTATAATCAAAAATGGTTTTATTGTTTTTCAAAGTATTCTCCAGCATGATTTATACACTTTTGCATGCGCTCAAACCAGTTGTCGAAGCACTTTTTCCACTCCGATTGAGACACCTCTAAAACATGGTTTTTGAACACTTCAACAGCTTCTTCTGGCGACGAAAATCGTTGACCACGCATTTTTTTCTTGATGTGCGGAAACAAGAAGAAGTAATTAGGTGCCAAGTCAGGGCTGCACGGCGGATGACCCATTAATTCGACGTTTTGGCCGGTCAAAAACGCTCTGGTTTGAGCCGATGTGTGAGAGCTCGCATTGTCATGGTGAACAATGGTTCGTCTTCTCTTGTTGGTTTTTCGAATTTCTCCGATGACTTCAGGCAAACAAATTATTGTGTACCACTCAGAAGTGACCGTCCTACGTTGCTCAAGCGGAACAGTCGCCACATGACCAGTTTTGCCGAAGAAACAAGCGACCATTTGCTTCGAAGTGCTTCTTCCACGAACAACTTTCGTTGGATTTTGCTCGTCTTTGAAGACCCACACGGTCGATTGTTGTTTTGTTTCGGGCTCATACGCATAGATCCATGATTCGTCACCTGTGACGATCTTATAAACGTCTTTTGAAGTACCGCAATCGTATTTTTGCAACATTTCTTTGCCCCAACCGACACGAGCCTTTTTTGAGCGACTTTCAAATTGTGCGGGATCCAACGAGAACAAACCTTTTTTACGGCCAGGTGTTCATGCAGTATCGAATGTATGCTGGTGGAAGAAATGTCCAAGGACGTTTCTATCTCTCGGTATGTCGCATGTCGATCTTGCATTATGAGTTCACGCACGGCATCAATGTTCTCTGGCACAACAGCCGTTTTTGGACGACCTTCACGGAATTCGTCTTTGAGCGAGCTTCGGCCACGTGAAAGTTGTAAAAAATGATGGCACGAAAATGTTCACGAGTTAATTCCATTTTTTTCTCTATTAATTTTTTCAAGTCACTGTAAACAACACAATTAATGGTCGTACGTCAAAACGTTTTGAGTACGATTATGCTTAAAAATGACAAACTTTCCAAAGGAAATGTCAGATTGCACTTGGCAGCACTCAGTGTTGCGAGGCCAGAAATATATATAGCAGCCCTCGTAAGAGTGCTATTTTTAGCTATGCTGAATCTTTATACACTTCACTGTCTATGTAAATCTATTTTAGTTAAGTAACTGCAATCGAAAAAGAAAATATTGGGGCGACAGAGAGTAAAAAAATTAAATAATACATATATGCATCACTCTTAATAGGTTAAGCACTTTTAAAAACTTTTAGCATTTCCTTAAAGATCTCTTCAAAAGCTTTTAAACGATATCCATATTGATATCTTAAAAATTTGAAAATTTCAGAGCTCCGTAACTCGAAAAATATGGGCGAGCGCAAATTTTTTCACTTAATGTTTTTTTTTACATTTTAATTCTCTATCGCCTATCGTTATATATAGTTACTTTATTGTTCCAAATGACATTAAAAATTTGGAGATAGGCGTGGGGTTTTGTCTGCTGCCTGGAAGGACATGGACTGGTCATGCTGATTTCCAATAGCACCTCTTTCGACACTAGGTCTGATCAATTAAAAAGTTTAATTTTTCTCTAGCTGATCTAGTGCCTCGGCAAACTTGATTTCAACACTTACAAGGATGGACAGACGGACATAGCTATGCATAAGAAGTCAGAATATATATACTTTATGGGGTCGGAAATGGATATCGTAGAAATTACAAAAGGTATGAAAAAAATTATATATATATCCTTTTTCCAGTTTTTGTGGTGAAGGGTATAATAATGGTTGCTAAAAATACACCTGTGCCAACTTCTTATAAAAAACATAGAAATAAGTAAAATTGTTGCAACATGAAAGCTAATAGAATGTAGAAAAAAAAGAAGACTTCCTTTATAAATACAAATATTGGCCGCAATCAATGGGAGTTTGATCTTAAATTCCAATGCTTATTCTACTTAAAGTAGAGTTGTACGATCAAAGAAATCTATTAGTATCAATATTAAGTTATTGCTGCTTGGTGACAACAGTCAAGAGATACTGAAAGTAAATACTAAATAACAATTAAAGTTGTGGAACATTGAATATCTTACCCTTAACATAAAGATCTAACTATGTTTAAAATTTTATTGTAATGGGAACGGATGTAAATGACCTTTTTCCCATTTTTCTCTCATCTAGGTCTTAGATTTAGAAACAGATCTACATCTGATTCCAGGACCTATCTTTGTTAAAATTGATTCAGTTGCATAAAAATGCCCACTTCCCCTTTTTTACACCTCCTTGTCCATTATTAAAAATCGCTGCAGTCGCTTAGTTGTAAATTTGGAGATAACTCTTTTTATAAATAATTGAAAAATTCGAACAACAAAACAGGTAAGCTTTACTGCATTCAGAAAATAGACAGAAAATGAAAAAAGTAAAACACAGTTTTAATATCTCTAGTGATACGATTTCCATTCTAGCTCCCTTTTAATTTTTGGGAAATATGTAGAAATTTCCTTGTTTTGTCTTTTTTTTTAAACAAATGTCCTCTTTTTTCTTTAGTTCCACCTGTTGCTTTTAGTTTCTCAGTGGAAATATAGAAAATACTCACCACGACATTATTGCGCAGAAGCAAAATATTATTTCCACAAACCGGTAATTTTTTATAAAAATGAATGTCGTTTGTTAAAAGAAAACATTGTTCTCTGATACGCCTTGACAGTAACAATGAACATTTTGTTAGCTGTTCTTAAAAAAATATTTACGTAAAATAATTACATTCGAGTTGAAATTGATAGAAGAACTTTTTGGGTCGATATTATTCTGCAATATGGGAGAAAAATAATAATTAAGGTGCAAATAGATAAATAATTAAGTTTTTTTGCATCGAACATTAGAAGTGGTTTATTCCAAAAACTGATTTACAAGAGTGCATTGATGCACTTAAATCTTTGTATGGCGATGAAGCACCATCCTATAGCACTGTGAAAAATTGGTATAATGAATTTAACCGTGGCCGAAGCTCGGTCAAAGACGAATTCCGTAAAGGTCGTCCAAAAACGGCTGTTGTGCCAGAGAACATTGATGCCGTGCGTGAACTCATAATGCAAGATCGACATGCAACATACCGAGAGATAGAGACATCCTTGGACATTTCTTCCACCAGCATACATTCGATACTGCATGAACACTTGGCCGTAAAAAAGGTTTGTACTCGTTGGATCCCGCACAGTTTGAGAGTCGCTCAAAAAAAGGCTGGGGTCGATTGGTGCAAAGAAATGTTGCAAAAATACGATTGCGGAGCTTCAAAAGACGTTTATAAGATCGTCACAGGTGACGGATCATGGATCTATGCGTATGAGCCCGAAACGAAACAACAATCGACCGTGTGGGTCTTCAAAGACGAGCAAAATCCAAGGAAAGTTGTTCGTGTAAGAAGCACTTCGAAGCAAATGGTCGCCTGTTTCTTCGGCAAAACTGGTCATGTGGCGACTGTTCCGCTTGATCAACGTAGGACGGTCACTTCTGAGTGGTACACTATAATTTGTTTGCCTAAAGTCATCGGAGAAATTCGAAAAACCAACAAGAGAAGACGAATCATTGTTCACCATGACAATGCGAGGTCTCACACATCGTCTCAAACCAGAGCGTTTTTGACCGGCCAAAACGTCGAATTAATGGGTCATCCGCCGTACAGCCCTGACTTGGCACCTAATGACTTCTTCTTGTTTCCACACATCAAGAAAAAAATGCGTGGTCAACGATTTTCGTTGCCAGAAGAAGCTGTTGAAGTGTTCAAAAACCATGTTTTAGAGGTGTCTCAATGGGAGTGGAAAAAGTGCTTCGACAACTGGTTTGAGCGCATGCAAAAGTGTATAAATCATGCTGGAGAATATTTTGAAAAACAATAAAACCATTTTTGATTATAAATATTCGCATTTTCACTATTAGGCCAGAAATATATAGAGCAGCCCTCGTATAAAATAATTTTGAAAATGGTGTTAAATATTTTTTTTTTAAATGATTCACTGAACGAGTACAAAAAATTGTCCAAATACCGAGCTTGGGACTACTATTTGTACATCACTATATTATTTTGTTTTTTTATGATACAAATTTATGAATTTTTTATTTATTATTTTTATTTTCAAATCAATAAAATACAATGCTTTAATTACGAAAGAACAATTAATTAAATTACGATATTTTATCTATTCTAAACATATTTTCCGTAAATATTAATAGTTAATTTGATATTTTTTACCTGGAAAGGTATCGTTTTCTTTAATTGCAATATTATGCAAAACAGATAAAGTGATAACTAATTTTTTTGCATTTGAAAAACTAATTGTCAGTCCATGTAATTAACCATGAAAACGCTGCTTCAAAACCCCAAAATATTTGGGCGTTATTGTATTTGAGTTACCTAAAATGCATCCTTTTAAATCGCCATTTTTAAAAGATTAAAGATTCTGCAATCATACGTACTGCTTTTCAATCTTGCCACTGAGCCTCATATACTTACCTCTCTTCGACTCCAACAACGCAAAGCCACCAAAACCTGTAACTTGGCTGAAGCTCCACAGCCTCTTTTATCTAATTCTATCTTATCCTGGGCCATTATTATAATTTTTTAAGTCATTTTCTTATTTAACCTGTATCTTGGAATTAAATAGATGGCTAGATAGTTGAAATAGATCACTTTTCCTATTAAAAGTTTTAGGACGTTTTGAAATTTTGGGCAAGATTATCTGCAATAATTCTCCGTTTTATGAAATATTTCCTTTTTTATTTAAGTTTGTTTTAAAAATTTACCTATTATAGAGATTAAATTTATAATATTCGTTGTATTTTTTATTAATAGTTTTTCACACTTTTTAAGTAAAAAAATTTTCGGGAAAATGCTTTTCAAAACTTATTAAAGGTTGAGAGAAGGGTAACTGCTAAATTAAATATTTGAAATTTATTAATGATTAATAACAGCGTAATAGTGCTATTAAACGTTTGTGAATTTTACTTTAACGATTTTTTCTTATTAACCTCTTATGAAGCAGTTTAAAACTTTTGTGAATAAGACTGTTAAATTATAAGTTAAAGTGTGTCCCAATAGTTAATGCAATTTGATATATGTGACCAAACTTTTTAACTGTTATAGACAGACAGCTCAAATTAACAAGGAACCTTTTTTAAATTGTAAATTAAAGGGTGTTGCAATAGTTGTAGTTTGATGTAAAAAGTCAAACTGTTCAACCTTTATATATAAATTTACAAAGAACTTGATTGCAAAGTCTACTACAACAGCTATATTTTGATGTACATATATTTCGAAACTATTGAACAGTTGAACAAGTATAAAGTTTGGAGATATAAGGGTGTCGCAATAGTAAATGTACTCTTATGTATGTGGCCATACTATTGAACTGTTATAGTCCGAAAGATGAAATCTGTTTTTTGATCCACTATTTTTGTTTTTTTTTTTTTTTTTGCAAGACTTTTTTAAATGAATTTCTTTACAAATACATTTAAACCTCGTTTAACCGGGCCTCTATAAGTCGGTTACATCTTTTAACCGGCATGAGGTTCTCTTTATTTTTGCTCTGTTTCATCCGTGCTAAGGTTTATACCTCTATTAACCATGCTTTACATCTATTATCTGCGCAGCATTCATATGGTTTTTATGTAAAACTAAATCCGGTGTTTCCACTTTTTTAAGTTCATGTATCTAAACGTAAAAATATATTTGCGCTTTAATTCATTTAGTAAGTGAAATTTGATCTGCTAACACATGTTTTGAAATAATGGCTTCTATAAATAGTAAATTAACAAAAGGATCAAAAAAACTTCTTTTAATTGAAGACAAAATAAGTTTGATTCATGAACATTTCATGTTTAAAAAAATCCTGATATTCTTAAAGCATTTCTTGCTTATCTAGGCAGAAATTAATTTAGTCCTTAGCGTAAAGAATCTGAATTCGAATATTAAATTCGGTTTCTACTCAAATATGCTATCGATTTATTTTCTAAAAACTTAAATAACAATACTCGTACTACTTTATCTTTTAAAATAATATTTTAAGAAGAAAATATTTGAAATGAAATGAATTTAGTCCCCAGCATCCGGAAGGTATTTAATATTCAGTCTAGTCAAATTTACTACTGATTTCGTTTTTTTTTTCTTTTTTTAATTTATAAAACAAAACTAATTTTTTTCTAGAAATAGCTATGTCGACAAATAACAATTCATTATTTTCAAATTTATCTTGAGATGCAATAATTGCTCTTAAATATTTTGCAGTTGCTTTATTGAAGAAGCATTTAGATACAATTTCCTTTAAATTAAACATGAAAAACTAACTACTTCTTTTCATAATCATTTGTTTATTTACATAAAATAAAACACTTAATAAACAAACATTAAATAAATTATTAAGAAATTACTCAAAGACAACAATAAAGTGGAGTAACAATGGAGATGAACAAATGAAAAAATATATTTATTACGTAGTCGTGCTAAACAATCTTTACTATCCTCCAGCATGGAAATATAAAGGACTGCATAAACATATTTCAGCAGCAGTATAGTCACAAGCACATGAAAACATAATTGTACAAATGTAAGAGTCATACTCATGCAGCCTGTATGTTAAATGCTTAACATTTCACTTAATATTCCCTGTTGAACATACTCAAGTATGTATTTGGGGTATTCAGTTAATCGAGCTTTTGTTTTAATTGGCTTATTGAACAAAAGCTTAATCAGGCTTGAGAAGTAATCGGTAAATAATTTGTTAATAGTGAAATATTTTGTTAAGGGATGTGTTGCATTTGCAAGTAAATTGATTACTTTAAGAAAATAAAACTACAAAAAATGTTTTTTAATTTTTTCTAATAATTAAAAACCTTGCCACAAGAAATCGCAATTATGATTTTAAGCTCGTGATCATTATCTGATTTTTTTTTCACAAAATTCCTTTGTGATCCCATAGACAGATAGAGCAGTAGACATATCAATGTCCTTTTATCATAATACATTGAAAAATTTTATAAGAATGAGCCGTAAGAAGATGAAAAAATATGGAATATATAGTGAACAGGGAAAATGAAACTGAAAGAAGAGTCATTTGGAGGTATAAAAAAATAATAATAAACATTAACGGTTAAATGGACACAATTCAAGACAATTAACACCGTGCGTCAAAATTTATTGCTCATAGTATTTATCCATCGACTATTTATCAATTAAAGTATTTTGAATATTTTGAAGATCGCACAATACAAGATCTCATGAAATAGATATCATGAGCGAGTTAAAGACCGTTTTACGGACACATTTTTTAAGCGACAATCTTTGATTACCGTGCAATTCTATATATTTTTTATTCTTTAAATTTAAGGCTGGATCACCCGGCAAACATGCTGGGTTTTATTACAATATTTTAGAACAGTTTAAATGGAATAATGCGGACAGGTCATTTTTATGTTGTTCTCTATATACGCACACACAAGAAAGATCAAACACGCACGATATGCAATACAATTATTTAAGAATAATAAGAGCATTCGTGTTCAATCGGTGGTTGAAACAAAAGCAAATATCTCGTAATCTTATTTACAAAGTTAGTTGGTTAAATAGATGATGTTTATAATTACACAACTAAGATTGATAGATGCGAAGAATGCTGATGAAGGACGGTCCAGAAAGTGCAGCTTTGCATTCTGCTAGCGTCTAATTTTTCTCGTTTTCTTTGGAGCACGTCCGCTATTTGTAAAATAAATTTTCTTTCTAAAAAAAGATTTTTAGAAATTAGAAATAAATGAACTTAAGCCAAAATAATTTCTATTCACGACTAAAAAGATCTTCATGTTTTGGACATGAAAATTCCATTAGATGTTCAATGTGCTGACAACATATTTTTTTCGGGTGGTTGAATGTGAACTATAGAAAAATACACAATCAAGCAACGCGTTAAAGGCTTTTTATTTAAATGTGCGTTCAAATCAAAATGCACTTCGGAAAAATCGCACAAAAATATGAGCTAATCGGGTCTGTAGGAGGTGTGAAAACACCAGTGCATACTCGTACGCTCTTACAGTAAATAATATTGCTGCTGTTCGCGATTGTGTGGCTGAAGAGCCGTCCCCCTCAACTCGCCGTCTTGCCCAACAGTTGCACCTCACACGCTCATCGCTGATGAACATATGGGTGTGGACCTTATGTGGTTTCAACAGGACGGTGCCACTTGCCACAAATTCAGTAGCCGTGTTATCTCATGTAGTGGCGATGTCAATTGGCCGCCAAGATCAGTTGATTTGACAAGAAGTGCGGCTGTTCTTTCTATGGATTTATTGGAAATTAAAGGTGTACGTCGATAAGCCAGCAGCAATTCAACAGCTGAAGGATGAGATCATTCGGCACAATAACGGCATAGAACATCATTAATGCCTAATCGTCATCGATAATTTGGAGCATCGGTTGCTGGTTTGGCCGATACTATCAAAATAAAAAGAAATGACAACAATTTCCTAAATAATTTGTGTTTTATTCAAAATCAACATAGGCTCTTTAAAATTTAACCACCCTTTAATTTAAAAAGAAAAAAGCACACGGCTGCTGATTTTTATTTTAATTTACCGATCTGATATCTGATATACTATTATAAGTTATCTGGGCTTAAAAATTTAAAGCAATTATCGTTGACAGAGCACATTTCTTAATTCTCGTTTTTTTTTATGCAGCCATTTATATTTCATTAATACTTGTACAACCTATAACAGACCGAAAATGGAATAAAATTCTTATGCGGATATAACTGGCTGTCTTATTGGTAACATAATTGAAATCATATAACCTGTTATCTATATCCGATAGCCATTCGTAGGCGGATGATTGAATCTGGCACCGCAAAACAGAAATAATTTTTGCAATCGTTAAGCTCATATGCGGATTACACTTCCTGCGAAGATCTTTTCTGTAACTCTCAATATCCGAAATTTCAAATTGCACTACCACTCCCTCTGTTCGCCTTTTCCTTGCCCAGTTTCCAAGTTAAAAAAACAAACATATAGTCAGTATAAATAATCCTGCATTTTGCACATAAGTGGGAGTGTACATGTAATATCTACATATGTACATACATACATATGTGTGTGTTGTGGGTGCAGACTTTTTTTTAGGAGGAACAAGACAATGTGGAAAATTGTAGCACTAAAATTGGCTTAATAAAACTATAATAGATGACCGGAAGAGGAACAATAGATAACGACTTATTAGCATAGTAATCATAAAGAGCGGCTAAATTTTCAAATATCTTGAAGCCTCCAACCAAAAGAAAAACTCTATTTAAAAATGAATTTGTTTCAAAGATGTTAAAAAAGAAAAAAAAATTCATGTGTTACTTCCTTTTGCCATTTAAGTGGAATATTATATCTGCCGTTTTTATGCAGCAGGGTGAACAATTGAAACATTACTACCAACACTTGAATGGATGACGATTTTGCTGAAATGAAAACATTTACAAGTGAGCGAACATTACAAATATAAAAACAAGAATACAAGAAAGAATAGATCCTTAAGAAAAAAGAACAAACTCGTAAATGAAAGCAACAAATTTCATTGTTTATTGTTTTCTGTGTGTACACTTCATTACAACTTCCATTACTGCTACTTGTATACAATGTGCACAATAAGGATTTTTTATGTTCATGTGTGTGTGTGTTTATGTACAGATTACAGAGTAATGGGAGAATTTTATTTTTTGTCTTAATAAAATTTTCTTACGTTTACATATACATATATGGTCTATTACATTCTAAATGAAACATTGATTTACTGGCACTATTTTGATATTACC
Source organism: Gymnosoma rotundatum (assembly GCA_916610165.2). NCBI lineage: Eukaryota > Metazoa > Arthropoda > Insecta > Diptera > Tachinidae > Gymnosoma > Gymnosoma rotundatum. The sequence goes on from OU744340.1 coordinate 80,953,522, forward strand.
CTACTGTTGTATGTTTCTTTTAATTCTGCTAAGAAAATTTTAAGATTTCGCTTTGATTTAAAGAATTTGAGTAGGAATTTTATAGGAGTTTTATCTACGATGTTCAAAAATTAGGAAGAGTTTATTCTGATAATGAGTATTAATGTGGTTACTCTTAAGATATATAGGAATATAAACTTTTGGATACCACAGCCGAGATTGAAAATTCGTTTACGGAGCCCTTAGACGATTATATCCAGGAATTCTGACTGATTAGGAAAATCTATTCGATTTAGGGCTTTTTAAGGATCTTTAATTTTCTTAAAGAAAATCCCCATACGTCATAATAAATTAAAGTTCATTGTAACTTAAAGCGACTTTCAAAGTGGCTCTCTATGCCGGGATGACTTTTTCACCCGATTAAAGTTTTATTCTTAAACTTATAGCTGGCAGCGGCATTAAATCGGAACTCATATTTCGTTATTTTATATTATATTATTTACTTGTTCTCCTTTTTTGCTTAGAAAAAAAAACTTGCCACAACGAAAGATTAGGGACGATCATTGTAGGTAGTTGCAGAGATTACCTCTTCAACCGACTTTTTATAAACAAGAAAAAGTCACTAAAAGTGACAACAATCAGAATGCGGCAATAAATCAGAGGTGAAATCATTACATCCGTAATCGGAACTAAATGGCATCATGACATACGATCGCAAACAGATCGTAATCTTTTAATTGATTAACAATAGTTTTTAAATTAAAAAATTCTAGAGCTAGAGTATTCAAGCTGGGCAGTATTTTAAATTTCGTTGTTAAAAGTCAAAACCGATTTATTACCTGTAACGCTTGATTCAAGCACGGCTGCTTCAATTAACAGTTTTTCACTGGCCACTAGCGGCTTTTCTTTACATGAATCTGCTCCCGTCTGCTTTTCCGAATATTTATTAAAAAGATGTTTTTTCTTCGAGTATTATTTTTAATCAGCCTTAAGGAAAAAATTATCAATATATAATTTTTCTTTTTAAATATAAATTACTAAATACCTTCAAATTCAAATCTTTACATCATAACTGATGGTACTACTGCTTTCATATGCTTTCAAAGTAGATTTTCCTGAAGCTCAATAAGGAAGCATGTTTTTTCCAAGTTTTTGTGTCCTTTCATGTACGTGAGAAATAACTAATTGTAAAGACTTAAAAAAGCTATTTTTACGATGCATATTCTACGTTTACGGATGTAACGATTCCACCCCGGAGCTTAATTTCTGTTTTTTGCAAACTTTTTTAATCGACTTCAAAAAAAGAAAGAGGTCATCAATTCGGCTGAATGTTGCTTTTTTTATATTTGTGCCTCCAGAAATCAGTCATTTCTGATCCGATTTTGAAAATTTTTGGTAATATGATAGATTATGCTTACAGATTGGTCCCGTTTTAAAAAGAGTTCATAATCTTAAAAATTAAGGGGTGTCCCCATACAACATACATATTTTTTACGTGTATTATGAATTGTGAAGGGCACTTCTCTAAAATTTAAAATGACTGCGTATTACTATAGTTCCCAAAAACAAAGAATTATACAAAAATAAAACTAAAAATTAAAGGGTGCCTCATAATTGATGTAAATTTACTTATATGGGCCTATCTTTTGAACCGTTATAGACAAATGCTTGCAAATTGGACGGAATGTCGATTGCTATGGAATGTCGATTAAAGGGTGCGCCACTAGTTCATTAAATTTGATGTATATGGAAATACTTTTGAACAGTTCTAGACAGACGCTAGAAATTTACAACGAACCTTTATTGCTAAGTCCGCTATAACAGCAAGTATAAAATTTGGATTTGGAAGTTAAAGGGTGTCTCAATATTGGCCTATCTTTTAAGCGGTTATAGACAAACGCTTGCAAATTGCACAGAATGTCGATTGCTATGGCCGTTATAGTAACAAGTATTAATATTAAGAATTATATATTAAAGGGTGCGCCAATAGTTCATTTATTTTGAACTATAAAGCCATACTTTTTGTCAGTTATAGGCAGACGCTTGGAATTTACAACAACCCTATATTGGTAAGTCCGCTATAACAACTCGTATTAAATATGGATTTGGAAGTTAAAGGGTGTTCCAATAGTTGATGTAATTTTAAGTGTGTGACCGTACTTTTGAACCGTTTTAGACAGAACGATGAAAATAAAAAGGGACCTGTATTTCTAAGACCGCTATATCAACGAGTTTATAATTTGAATTTAGAAATTAAAGGGTGTCCCATAATTACTGCAGATTTACTTATATAGGCCTATCTTTTGAACCGTTATAGACAAACGCTTGTAAATTTGACGCAATGTCAATTGCTTTGGTCGTTATAGTTACAGCTGATAGTATTTAAAATTATAAATTAAAGGGTGAACCAATAGTTCATTTAATTTATTATATGGCCATACTTTTAAACAGTTGTAGACAGACGAATGAAATTGACAAAGAACCTGTATTACTAACTCCTCTATAACAGCAAGTTTGAAATTTGGAAGTGGAAATAAACGGGTGTCCCAATATGGCAGCAGCATATGTTTTCAAAATAAATGCTTTGCTGATTGCTTTGCTGCAGAAAGAAATACATAGTCAGCTTAAATGTATGCGTTTCCTTCTCTTTTTTTTTGCATTTGCTTTTTGCTAATGCTTCGTTCATAATGAAATGTTTTGTAAATGCTGTGACATTTAGTTATTTTAGTTGCTGAAAAACATGTAAGCAAAGCAGGCAATTTTAACACTGATTATTTTTGATTTTTTGTAATTATGTATCCGCATCCGAAATCAAAGCTGTATATGATCTACGTAAAAATGTTGGAATACTTACTCGTTTATAAATGTAGGTATTGATATATTTAAGCAAAAAAATAAAAATAAAAAAAGTAAAGCAATTTGTTATGAGCAATTAAAAATTGATTTAAAGCAACATAAGCGATTATTCGTGAAAGCCATAAAATTATTATGGCTTTAAGATATTCTTTTCTTATAATGAAGTCAAGTTAAAAAAAAGGATGTTAATTATACTTTCTACTCGAAGAACTTTGACAAAGAAAATAGTTGCTTAAAAATCTAAATAACAATAGCTTCAAGAGAGATCATAAATTTTTTTTAGAAAAATCTCTTGCAATATTTTTGTTATTTCAATGACATTAAAAATTTTTTAGGAAAACATGTAACAATTTCACTTTTATAGGCGTTTCTTTTTTCTATTAACTAAGGATTTTTAATACAAAAAATCTACTGCTTTGTTGCTTTCTTTTATTTTTATTAATTTTACAAGGGACTCAATATTTAAATTTTTAAAATTTTGTTTGTGTATTTTTATATTTTATGTTCAATATCTTAAATGTTTTTATGATTTTTGCCTTTTTTTTGTCTTTTTATATGTTAAATAGAAAATTGTAGTTTTTTTGTTTATAAAAATCGAGTATTTGGGATTTGTGTTTATACGCCAAATTATCTTGTTAAAACTTGTGCTATTTTAAATTCATTTGTTTATGCCATTACAGTCTTTATCCAGCATGTTGAGATCCTGTCTTTCTATTTATTATTTATAGCTCCTTCTGACTCTCATTCTCCTTGTCCATGAATTTTACAAAGCGTGAAATTAAATTTTCACTTAAATATTTATATGAAAATGTTGACACACATACGCACACTAACCAACTTATGTCTACTTCTATCCTGTATTATCGTTTGTAGCTGGTGGCTGTTAGTAGCATTTATGTATGATGGACAAGCATACTACATGTTAAGGAAAAATAATAATATTTTTAGTTTTATATGAATTTCAGCTAAAAGTACTCAAGTAGACTCTGGCTTTTAACAGTTGTGATTTTGTGTTGGTATGTGTTCGCATTTTGTTTTAATACATTTTTTTATGCATTTTACTATAAAAGCTTAATGGTTAAATTAGAAATTTATGTTTTATATTCATGTCATAAAAAGATTATGGTTGAATAGTTTTTTAAAAAGTTTTTATTAAAAATATTGATAAAACTTTTTCTAATGCTTGTGATTAGGAGCTTGCAAAAATTTATCACGTCTATTGTCATCATAAAGTTGTACTAATATTTAAGAAATAATAAAGCTTATAGAAAAGATTAAAGCTTTATTTTTTTTAAAAAGTTGGTTTCATACAGACTTCACAAATAACAGAAGAAAAAAAATTTGAGATATAACTTATCCAATATGCAGGGTTTTGGCACTTTCTCCTAAGTTTTGTATAAAATCTGCAAAGCCTTTTGAAAAATCCACTGTTACATCGTAGGAAAAATTAAACGATGTAAGAGTTCATAAGGGTAACGCAAACTATTCACTCGGAACTTTCTTATCTCTTCTTGACGTTTATTAAATCTTTTTTAAACGAAAAGAAAAAACATGGTTGAGCTAACCATATTATATGAGTAATATATTATGGTTGTATTATATATTTCTAAGACAAAAGTAAGTTTGTTACAATTAATAATATTGATATAGTTCGTCTTGGAATCATATTGTTGTCTAGCATAACAATAATATCGTAAAGTATAAACATAACCATGTTTAAAATTTTAATATGTTGCAATTAAATATAATAACATAATGTTAAAATATAAAACTTGCAAAACCAAATTCTACTGATCTAACTTCTATAGAAAAGAAAAATTTCCCAAATTCAGTTTGAAAAGTTCTGTTGTGTAAATCATCTGCATCTGTATGATATATTTTTATACCCTGCACTACAAAAAGTCGAAAAAGGGTCTATTTTAGTTTATCATTTCGTTTGTAATTACTAAAATATCCTTTTCCGACCCCATTAAGTAAGCATTTCGAGTGATATCTGTCTATCCGTCTGCCCGTCCGTGTTAGTGTTGAAATCAACTTTGCCCAGGCACTAGATGAGCTAGAGAAAATTTAAATATGCCAATCGATCAGAAAAAGTTTCGAAAATTTAGCTATTGAAAATCAGCAAGATCGGCTTAAATCCTACGAGGCAGCGGGCAAAATCTCACGCATGCCTCTATTTTTTAATGTTATTTGGAGCAATGAAGTAACTCCAATCAAAAACAAATGTATGGGGCGATAGAGAATTAAAAAAATAAGAAAAAAAGACATCAAGCGAAAAAATTGGTGCTCGCCCATATTTTCCGAGTTATGGGGCTCTGAAATTTTTATAGAAAAGTACGATTGTGCACCATATTTTTTAAGAAGAAGATATCTTTCAGAAAATACTAAAACTTTTTTTAAAATGCTTAACCCATTAGGAGCCGATGACAGTTTTATATAAAATTATATATATGTAGTACTTAATTTTTTTTATTTTTTAATTTCGGTCACCCTAATAATAAATTTACATAGATGGTGAAGGGTATATAAGATTCGACATAGCTGAATATAGTACTCTTACTTTTTTTCTATCCAATAATAAATTACTATTTCAACTTTAAGCGTTTTCCCACAAACCAATAGCTTTCAGACAAATCACTAAAAGTTTTAGCCCTAGAACAAAAAAGTTTTCAAAACAAACATTAAAAATATATTCTGGTTAATTATTAGTTTTATTAAGTTATAAGACTTTGATTTTGGTGCTATTTTCTAATTTCCCGATTAATTATTTAAATCACCGATATTGATTATTGAGGGTCAAAGCACGTATCGATGACCATTTCGTTACCGCTTACTTAACTCTTCAGGAAACTTCTGACAAACATCAACCAAATCAAAGTTTAAGCAAAAACAACAATAACCAACAGTAATTCTATTTTTCTTTATCCACTGTATACGGCTGACTTTTTTTCGGCTCTTTTATACAGTTGAAAGAGGATGAAAAATAAAATTCCCGTTGTTTTATTTAATTTAAAAATAACTATAATTTGTGCGCCACAAATATACAATTTTACAAAGAAAATAATATGTTTATTGTGCTGCTAACACAACCATGTTTGTTGTTTGCGTTAATTAAAAAAATAAAAATTTGGTGGACACTTTATACGAGCTTCCTTTCTTCGTTATGTTTCCAAAAACTAACAAACCTGTCAACATTTTTTTTACTTTGCTCTCAGCGAAATTTGCGACGACGAAAATTGATGCACGATCAGTGGTGCAGAGACTAGGATAAAAATACAAGTGTTTTTGCTTATGCGATTGAAAAAGTCTCTAAGAAATGCTTGGAAAGGGAGAACAATTTTAATAAAACTATGTTTATTATTAATATTTCAATCAATAATACTAATGTTGCTAGATTTGTATAGTTTTTTTTCAAGTGCGATTTGAATTTGCTCGTGAAGGCTTCAATGTTATCACACTATATATAACACAAAATATCTCATTTTAATCTTTTCAGTCTCCCTTTTTGATTATCAAACAATAAAGCAATTGAAAATCTCTTTTCATACATTGAAATAACATAATAATTTATGGTGTTTCATATTCTTAGTTTTTCCGGGTACCCTTATGGAAACCATCATTTTACTGCATCAAATATAATAAAAAAAGTAAATTGTATTTTATTTTCATCTTTTTACAAAAAGTTATATAATGAAATCAAAAACAAATTTAAATTGCTTTTGAAAATTTAAAAATGTTTTAAAATAACATAAAAACAAAAACGTGATTCAATTTTATTTTCTCAAATTTTTATGCTGAATAACCCGACTCGAATATACAAAAATATTTAGATACAATTTTTAGTTATGGTAAGGAGTAAAGCACTCAACACACAGGGCCACTTTACAATTTAAAAACAAAGTATTTATTCTCTTTTCTAAGTAAAAAATGTTGTTTGTTAACTTATATGTATGCGTAAATTATGCTGCTGCGATATACCACTTATCACATTTTCTGACAAAATAATTACTAATTTACAATGCTCCTCACACTATTAAGCTTTCGTCTCAATGTTTTCTAGCCTAAAATCTTCTCGATTCCTTTCGAAAATCCCCCAGTACTCTCTGTTTCATCAGACCGATTAAGATTCCATCTTTTACGTCGGAGAATTTACCTTTAGATTCCAAAAAACCATTTAATTAGTATCGACGCAATAATTGTGATGTGTTTAGTAAAAAATTATTTCTGTGTTATAATTATTGTAAATTAAAAAAAAATCATTACTATGATAAAACTCCACTGCAATATTTTATTTTAAATTTTGGTGTGTGTGCTTTCTCAGATTATAAATACTTTAAAGTATCCCCTTTTGCTATTTTTCTAAAAGTGTTAATGTACATAATGCACGCGCTTCATTAAAGCTTCAACAAAATAGCTTGCAAAAAACATATTTTAATCCTTTGAAAAATTTGTTGGCTCACACTCATTCTAAAAGTTAAATTGTCTACTTTAATTTAAAATATCAATCTTAAGAAACAAAAAACTAATTCATTTATTTGTAGAATAGTAAAGAAAAAAGAGAGAAAAAATTACTTCTGTCTTGCCACTGACAAGTAGAGAAGAAATTTCTTGGCACAATTTAAATAAATTACACTTTGTAAATGTAAGGTCCCACCTAAGCATATTTCATCTTTAATGCTCACTTGCACTCATGCCGAGCTTTTTTACTTCCCTGTTTTTTTTTTACAAAATCATTGTTTTATATACATTTTGTTTTCGTTGTTGTTACGTCCAACCGACCACAAAATTTGCACTTGAGCTTAAGTACAGGCAAAACACCTAAGTTAATTTCTAGCCCACTTCTGGAGGATGAAAGTAGAAAACGCAAAGAAGCCACTTATGTTTACTTAAACCTTAAAACTCCTCTTCTGTTCTGTAAGTTTTTTATTTATCCTAAAAGACGCTGTAAAAATAAAAATATAATTGTTAGGCGGAAGTCATGATGTAAAATAAAGAAAACGTGTATTTAAACAGTTTTGTATGTTGTTGTAAAACGTAAAAGTATTTCCGTTCCCAAAGAACGAAATGGCGTTGGTAAAAAAAGAGAGCAACAGCTTTTGCATTGGAAAGCAGCTAAGAATTGCACCTTAAACCAGTAAGTCGTAGGCGACTTTTAAAATGCTAATAATGAGAGTTTTAATCATATTTTGTAAATACTAATGACATTGATCTCTGTGATGTTAGCTCAGCATAGACTGATCAAATTCGAGATTCGCTTCACCTTCAAGTTTGTTAAGAAATGTTTTAATCGGAAAATTAACAATTAGTTAACTAGGCTGTTTTAGCAATAATCAATGAACCATAAAATCCCCGGAGAGCTTCGCTAGCATTACAATCTCTAATTAAAAATTTGTTCTTTTTAACTTGAATTGTAAGGTTCGGCTTTTTTATTTATTTTTCAATATTCCAATAGACTAGGATATACAAAAAATGTTTATGCTCAAAGCAAACAAATAACAAAATAATACAATAACAAAAGTAACAATTAAATTAAAAATTACAAATTACAATGAAAATAAATTATTTTCAGCGTCAAGCCTAACCTTACAATTCAAGTTAATTACTATTAAAAAAAAGGTCTAAAAACAAACAACTTATTTAACCCTTTCGGGGCGGAGTTTTATTTTGCAAACCAAATTATGTATGGTAAAATTTTTTTCATATTCTAAAAGGTATGATAAAAGTATTATGTTCTCCATACTTAAAAATTTTAAATTCGTCCTTTTATCCTGGGACATATAATCCCAACAAGTATTTTCATGGGGCATAAAATCCCAATCAGTGTTCTCGAAGAGCGATTCGAAATTAAAAAGATAACTAAAATGTAAATATTATTAGATTTAGATAAAAGTTTACATTTATTTTTAACATTTTAGGAATGTAATTAGGTATTTATTTGTGGAATGGCCCAAAACACTTGTAACATAAGGCGTTGTTACAACCTGAGCATATCATCTTTGTTCGCTTTTCTATGCCAAGTGAAGAACAGCGGGCACAGCGACAACGCTTCTCTTGCTCTACTGGCAAGTGGTCTCTAATATTGAGGCTATCCGTTTTTGGACGTTTGGGAGTTCTACCTCCCTGGCGATTGCGTTGAAAATAAAGAAAAAAGACAGTTTGAAAATTGCTGGGACGTATTATCCCAGTAGTCCCGAAAGGGTTAATGTGTTTTATTTATAATTTATTTATTCATAAACTCTGTTAGTGTAACTGCTATCCCTAAATTAGCGCGTAAAGCGCAAAATATCTGTCAAAATTTCTCATGTACATACAAAATGTATAAAGCATCCCTAAATAGCAGGGCGTCATTGCTTACAATTGGAAAATCCAATTTATACAGTGCGTTAGGGAGTGAAGTTTGCTGCTTGTTGGTTTGTTTTGTTTTATTATGGTTTAAAAGTATTGACAATTTAGTTATTTTCAAGGCAATCTAGCGGTTCTATCTCTTCTTATTCTTATACAGCGGGTTTTATAAAATAAAATGAGTTAACATTACTTTTAAAGACACAAATTTGGCGCTCTTATTTAGGGATGACATTTCAGCGCAAAATCTATGAATTACATTGCTTTGCGTCTTACACTATGTTTCCACGGAGCCCAATATTCTTGCTTCGCTCTCTTTTCATGATTCACAGCTCAATCACGACCAAATCAACGTGCTTCGGCATATAAAATCTTGAGAGCGAAGCATTTTGTTTTGAGCCGATTCAGCTTAAATCTAGTTGCGAAGCATGAAAAATTTCTGTCTTCCCTAATTTTTATCGCAAGTTTATTTGAACTAGCTGTATATAAATGTAAACAAAAAAAGTAAATCAATATTAAAAGTGATGTGTGCATATGTGTTAATATAAAAACAAATAATTATATTATAATTTAAAATTTTTTTAATTACAAATACTAAAATTGAAACGAAAAACAAAATTTTAGAACAGAAGTCAATGGGAAACATGTAGTATGTGTCGTGGAAACGGCATGCTTCGCAATCATGATTCAGAGAGCGAAGCAAGTACTCACATTGCCGTGTAAACATGCTATTAGGCGCTAACTTAGGGATGGCAGGAAGACATGGTTCGCAGTACTGAATTTGTGGCCAAATTACCAAATTTGAAATCGTGTGGGATTTTACACCGATAGCTAACGTATCAAGACTTTTACCAATTGGAATAGAACCAAAGCATATGTTGAGGCAAAACTGTTATACTCGCATTTTTGTTGCAAAATAAACGTAAACCAGTAAGAGTCTTATATTCGGCCATGTAGAGTTTTATATACCCTTCATCATATATGTATAACCACTGCAGATTTTCCATTGAATAGTTTATAATACAAAATTCCTTCCTATCATAGAGTTTTTCTGTTCAAAAAACGTTGTTCTTTTTCTGCAGGAACACAAGCGAAAGTAGCACAAGTAAGAGTGCTATATTCGGCTATGCCAAATCTTATATACCCTTCACTATCTATGTAAATCTAGTTTAGTGAAGAGAATTAAAAAAAATTTTAGTACTGCGTATATATAATTTTACCTCAAATGACATCGTATTTCCTTAAAGTTCTCTTCAAAAAAAAAATTTGAAAATTTCAGAGCACAGTAACTAGGAAAATAGGGCTAGCGCTATTTATTTACTTGATGTATTTCTTTCTTATTATTTTTTAATTTTATATCGCGCGATATATTTATTTTTTGATTGCATTTACTTTATTGTTCTAAATGACATGAAAAATTTAGAGGTAGGCGTGGTGTTTTGCCTGCTGCTTTGAATGACAAGGACCAATCATGCTTATTTCCAATAGCACCTCTTTCGACACTATATCTGATCGATTGATCGTAATACCCTTTTTCCACTTTTTGTGGTGAAGTGTTTAAAAAAAGATATGACAAATCACGAGTGCAGTAATTCGCCCCCAGCTTCCTGAAATATGTCACATTCTATATAAATAATTTTCAGTACTTTTTCTAAAACTCAGCTGGTACAAATGTTTTATTATTTATTCGATTCCCTCTATTTGGCAATCACGCTCTTGCTTACTGATATTAGATCTTAGTCCAAAAATATTTATACAATGGCTTTTCATCCACTGCTCGTATTCCTTAGCTCTCCAACTTTCAATTTTAAAATATATTTTTGAGATTAATACAGTTTTTAACGGCTAAACCATCTATTCATGTTTTTCTAGTTTAATTGGGATAGAAATGACCATCTTTCAGCAGCAAAAGTTTCAAGAGGTGTGTACGCTTCCTCGAAGTTAGCCAAAAGAAATAATAAACAGCTTTTGGCTTTGCTAGTATGTGCATATGTATAAACATTTACATTTTAACAAATACCTGTAACAATACAGGTGTCTTAGAATTAGAGGAATACAAACCCGAAAGCCATAAGAAGTCGAGCAATTCTGGCAACTCGCTTTGCAGTAGAAAACTGCACTGCTTGCATTTCATTTAGTCTCATCGTGTAAAAAGTAGCTAGAGAGGTGGGCCCGAGAGCACATTAAATATAATTTTAGATACGAAGTGCAGCACCGTTGGCGAAATTGTTTAAAGTGCGAAGGTATCATTCACAGTCATAAATTTCGATATTTACTACCCATTCAGTATTATCTTCTCTCAAAAACAGAAGACATCCTAAAAAACCTAGAACGTCACGAGGAACTTTGATAGCTATCGTATTATTAAAACTATAGATTTTTTTAATTATTAAAATATTTATAGGTTTTTGAATTAAATAAGTAATATGTTGACAGCTTGTTCGTATTTCGTATTGTTACAATTAAACTAATAAAATCAACACAGCTGATTTTTCTCAGTAGGTAGGGCCTATAAAAAAATAACATTTAATACTTTTTTAGATTGTCCTTTTTTTCTAAAGGTACCAATTTATATAAGAAGGAAGGAAGAAATAATTTAGAGTTTCATAAAAGCATTTTTTTCCTTATGGTGTTGCATATTTTCCCACATTAATGTGAATGAAGGTATGTATTTTTATTTAAAGATTCTTTACTTAATCATTAAGTAATTGTTGTAGTATGATGTGAAAGTAGTGCAGGGCGCTAGACCGTTTGGCATATGGTGCATACAAAAAACTAACAACAAACTGTTTTCTTTCAGTCTTCTCTCTTGCATTTTTTTTAGTTTTATTTTTTGTTTATATATTTCTTTCTTTTCTTCACTATGCAGCTGTGTGATGGAAGTCATTTTCGCATTAGCAGTCTTCTCCATTTTCTTATTGCTGCCACTTTAATAATGATGACGGCTACTTGTGGGTGTTGCTAAGAGTTTGAGTTGAGATTCTATTGTTGAACAGGTGTTGCTGGCGTTAGAGCTTGTTGCTTAAGAAGTTGTTACATTAATTTGTGGTTCACCATTGCACTTGGTTTAAATGGTTTAAAAATTTGTATGAATTCGTTTTTTTTTTTTTTGTTACTTTTCTTTCATTTTTCGTTTCTAGGTATTTTGTAAAAACCTTTTGTTTGAATTAATAATGAATTTTACCTGGCCCTATAAAATATGTTTATTATTTATAATCGCATCTATTATATATTATTGTTGCATACTTTAAGGATGTCTTAGGTAAATGATGATGTTTATAATTTGTCAACTGTTGTGTCTATTGCAGCTTCTCAAAAGTAGGCCGTATTAAACAATGAAACAGTAGGACACGTTCTTTTTTGTGCACTTTAAACTATTTTTTACGTGCTCAGAAGTGGTGTAAAGAATTAAAAAAATTGACTGAAATTGATTACAATTTAATACAATAGAATAATTTAAGCTATATTAATATTAAATTTGTATATTGAAATTTTTCTATGATTTTAGCCGTTTTTAAGCCACGGAAATTTGGTGCTTATTGGGGAACCCCTAATAAACATTTCCGGGCTTGTTATAATATGCTTTTATATATTTTAATTTTGCGAATTTCTGCACCTCCATTTATAAAAACATAGGAGCGACTTACACTCAAGCGCTTTCAGGCAAGATTTAATTTTTACTTCTTTAAGCGTTATTTATAAGGATATTTAGAATCATATAAAAATGGTGAACGATCAGAAGGGAGCTTATTTTAAAACAGGATGAGAATAAATTGTTTAAAAAATTGTCACTAGATAACGTAAAATTTTATTATATAATGATTTAAAAATCTATTTATATAACTGCCCTCCAAACCTTAAAGGAATAATTGAGCTTGAAAGAGAGAAACCAAGCTTACTTAAACCTAAACTCTGATATCAGAGCTGAGTGAGTTCGTTATTTGTACGTATTCTACGATCAACATTGCTCCGGAATAATTTAAGAATCCATTACTGAAAATAGCTTTTATAATGTTTTTGTGAAGTCATGCTTAAAAGCTTCTTATTATTAAATATTTTTAAATATCCTGCTTTCACACCAGGCCCACTGTGTTACTTTTTGAACCGCTTTTATTTACAAACACCTCTCTATTGATCAACATTCCATACAACTTACTTTTCTTCTTATTATTCTTTTTTATAATTGACCATAAAAGTTACGAAAAAAAGTTCGTAAAACTACACTTAATTTATTATATTTAGAAAATACTAGAATGTTTGTAAACAAAAAATAATACTGACATTGTATTTCATAACTTTAACAAAACAATGAAGAATACTTGAAATCCGGTAAAAAGCCAAAGTACAAATAACGTAAAAACTCCTAGCAAAATTAAAAAAGAAAAAAAAAATAATAAATCGAATACAAGTCGTTGACTTGCAAAAATCAACACCACTTCAACAATATTTTTGTACAAATATACAAATGGATATGAATTCATAGATACAAGTTTATTTAGCTGCTTTTAAATAGAGGAAAAAACAATAGCTACTTTAAGCAAATGAAAATTAAAAAAAAAAAAAAAAAAGAAAACACCTCAAACAAACAAACGTATACGTGTTAAAAACTTTAGGTAACCACACAAACTAAATAAATTTACACTTTTAGAAGCTAAAAACAAAAAAAAAAAAATTTAAAACAGTTCTTAGAAACACACACAAACACTCTGGTATTTACAAAAACAGATACTCCAGCGCATACAATCATAAAACGCGTTAAGTGTTTTGCTTTTCTATTCTTAGTTAGCGGTTTTTATTAGATTTTCAAGAGAATTTTTAAATATGAAAATACTCTTCATAAAGAAAAAGAAAAGAAACAAACGGAAAAACTTTAATTCAATTTTCACATTTCAAAAAAAGAAATATTTAAGTGTTTCGTTGTATGAATAAAAAATTTTGTTATTGCAAATAGTTCACACACACACACACACAAACACAACCTCAGTGAGCTTATAAAATAAAAACAAAAACAAAATAAAAATATTGGTAGTATTCCTTTATGGCTGGTGTTCATAAACGTGTATAAGCTTCAAAAGTTTGCTCGTGTAGCTGTAACAACTGCATTTACCGTTATCGTACGTAAAGAGCAACTTGAGTTGTTAAACATGTTCTCAAACTTGTTTTTAATTTTTTTTTTTTTTTATTAAAAAGTTTAGTATTTTTTCTATAATAAAACTAAACAGAGACGGGGATTAAAACAGGGAGCCTTAGTAGAGCTAAATCGGTAAAAATTTAAATCAGTAAGGGAGGTATAGTTGATCATTTTGACCTTTATATGCCGGTTTGAAGAAATAAATGGTAATAAAAATATTGAAATTTAATAATTTAAAATGCAAACTGTTTTTCTAACCTCGCTCACTAAATTTAACTTGACATGAAATGACATAAGTAAGACGACGCTCGGCTATTCAAACGACACTCACGAAGCTAAAATTGTAATGAATTTGTCGATGTTTGTCGGTACTCGATAAAAGCGACTGATATTTAAAGATTTTTTAAGAGATCTTAGACTACATCATGCCTTAAATTTGAGTCGGTGTTCGAAATACGAATATTGAATAAATGTTATCATTTTTTAATCAATATGTATGCACGCAAAGAAAAAACATGGTTGAGGTAACCATAATCTAAGAGCAACATACAATGGTTGTAATATACAGTTGTTAGCAAAACATAGTATTGTTACAGTTAATAATAATTTAGTTGGTCTTGCAACCATATTGTTGTCTAGCTTAACAATAACATGGTAAATTATAAACATAATTAGATATTAAATGGTTAAACAAAAAAAATTAAATGTTTAAATTAAGATATCATAATATGGTTGCAAATGTCATGTTAAATAATTGAATGCGAAGATTTCCTGATATAAAAAACTTATTATTATTTATTGTTTCATTATTTTTAAACGCAAACATTATTTTGTTTGCTTTTAATCATACTTTGATTATTAATAATATATTATGGTTAAATACATTATATTATTTTAATAAGTAATTTTTATTAAGTTGTGATTCTCATTTTTTAAAGTTAAAACGAACCATGTTGCATTATTATGCACAGTAACCACATAATGGTTAAATGTTAACAAAAAAATATTTTTCGTGACTTAAGTTTTGTTGAAAACAGTTATAATTTTTTCTTGGCAACTAAACACTGTTACAAAGAACATTATATGGTTATTGGGACCATATCTCAAACATGTTTTTTTCTGCGTGTGCAGAATAAGCCTTTCAAATTCTTTAGTATATGTGTCTTTTATATAAAGCTTCTCCAAGACGAAGGATGGAATATATTTTTTATTTTGGAATTCAAGGTCGTAAAATAATAAACCTTATATAATTTGAATTTCTCAAATGTCTTTCCTAAGGATCGAAACGACGTTTGATGTTATATTTCAACTGGAATTTTTTTTCTAACGGAAATATTTAATGCACAGTAAATATGTAACGATAAAGATTAGTTTGCTAATAATTAGAAAAAACATGACAAATATATTTGTGAGAAAACATTGTTACTTAATGGAATAAAAATGGACCCGTGTTTAGGGGTGAAAGAAAGTTTTGATAAAAAATCGGCATATTTAAAAAATTTGGCTTTATCGGCAATTTAATTAAAAAAATCGACAAAACATCGGAACAAATTGGCGAATTAAAAATATTAATTTTAAATACAATTAAATATATTTTTAATAACAAAAAACAACAAAACAGAACAATTTAGTATTAAATAATGATCAAAACGAAATAACATCGAATAAAGAAAAATTACCGTTTTACAAAGAAGTTGCTTCCGTAATTGTTCTGTTGGTCATATATGGTAGAGTAATCCAATACTTTCATTTACTTTTGGTCACTGGGCTCACTTAAGGCAGTTTTATAAAACATCTCATAAGGATAATTTTTCTGCAATATCTTCCAACAGGCAGATTTACTAGCGGTATTTTTTACTCTCCTAATTAAATTTTTTGTTGGATTAAAATTCCGCTGCGACTTTCATGTGCAAATAATATGTCTGTATGTATGTATAGAGAGGTATGAGACTAGATGCCAAAAGTTTGTGATCTATTATTTTATTATCATTTGACGATTATAAATTTACCTAAAACTTAACTTTTCTTGGGTTATAGCGTTTTCATAAATGGTTCGTTTTTTATAATATCATTAAAAATACATTAAACTTATTTAGTTTAAAGCATGAAGGAATTAATTAGCTCTTTTTTTTTTTATTTGACTTAGTCCACATTTACACTGTGCAAAATTTTGATGCAGTTTTTTGCAATTCACTTTATAGGTTGCAGTGGTATTCATTATTTTAAACAAAACATAACCAATGAAAACACCCCCTCTAAATTGAAGCCATGCTATATTGCTTACCCCTATTGCTTCAAAATCGAACAAAAATTTCATGCTAGTTTCATGAAAAATTGCATAGTGTAAATGCCGTATTACAGGAGTTTCATTACTAAGGATATAATTTTCTAGGAAATAACGAAGTAAGTAAAATTTTTTACTAAAATAAACTGAGATTTCTGTGTGTTACGAGCTTATCAAAAAAACGGCACTCTGTTAATTTTGAAACAAAAAATCGGCAAAATACCAATAAATCAGAAATTATGGCAGGCCTGGTCATCTCTGCTAAATTTTTTTTTACCCTAAATATATATATATATATATTCATATATACAGGGTGTCCGCCAGAAAGGTAAATGAAGAGAATTTATTTTATATTAATAAATATTTTATCTGATGTCGTCAATTATATATGGAATACAATGTCAGATAAACATCCGCCTCTGTTAGCCTTATAAATTCGACCCCTTTTGAGCACATTTTTCTTATTACATTCTCACACATTTTAGTATCTTATTAATTTCATTACGAATATATTGTTTAAGTTGCTCAAGCTTTTCTGGCTTGTTTGCATAAACCTTGCTTTTCACATATCCTCACAAAAAGATATCCGCGGCTGACAAATCAGGCGAAATAACTTGTTATGGAAAGAGGTCTCGCGGCAATTCCATTGTAATCCTGGCTGTATTCGATGTGGCATCACACCTATTAATTAAGCCTAAAGCATGCAGTTAAAAAGTTTGGAATTATATCACGATATCACTCCCCAGCACGTGCTCCTGAGCACAGCTTCAAATTAAGGTTGATGGATTATTTTAAACACTTTCTTGAGCGGCAGTAATCTTTTCCGCCGATCTTACAGTACGTTGTAGTCCATGCTTGTTCCTATCACCTACAAACCCTGTTTCTTCGAAATCATTCCCTACACAATAATTGATTTTTTTTAATATTTGAACTATTAAAATGCGTTGCTTTTTTGAATATTTTTCCATAATAAGTTTTTCACGTGTCTACTTCACGATTGCCAAATATGAACTGTCAAGACTAATGTTTACCAAAATGGTGGCAAAACAAATTAGTATACCTTTCTGGCAGACACCCTGTAGTTATATTTCCAACGAGGCAGTAATTTAAATTAAGTATAAAAAATACAATTAAAAATAATTTTAATTTTTATAATAATTATATTTTTTTATGACATTAAATTATAAACTTTTGCTTATAATATTTTTAAAATATTTTTTTTTCTAATTTTGAATTTTTTATTTAGTTTGTTTGCATCTTTCTGAAAACATTGACCACTACTGCAACCCTTGTTTTCTTAAATTGTTACTTTTACAATTCAACTCACTCAAACTGCTGGTATTAAAACTATTTGTTGTTGTAGTACTAAAAAATAGAAATATTAGAATTTTTATTTATTTTATAACTTTTTGTAATTTCATAACAACTCTTTAAGTGTTAAATTGTAGCTGGAAAAGTTTATTAGTTTTTTTTATATTTCAACTGTTTATATGTAAGTAGATGTAATCAAGGGTGTGTAGTTGTAGAAAGTAGGGGTTAGTTTTAGTTTATTAATTTTTTTATTTAATAACTTTTATGATACATAAGTTAGATAATATTGTTGCTAGTTGCTTGTGTTGTTATTGAATCTAAACTATCAGGTTGTTTCCTTTAGTTTGTTGCTAAAACTTAGTTACTCGTTTTAACACACACACATATGCCGAAACTAACTGTTGTAGACGTTTATTTAGCACAAGTTTTTACCATGATATTTATAATGTTGTAGCATTTTATTTTCGTAAATATATCCGTTCAAAGCAAACTCTGTGTTTATAGCAACGTTTTGCTTGTTGTGCCTGTTTTAGTGCCAGAATAAATTGAATTTTTCATATTTTTATTATGAACTAAATAATTTTTGTTGTTTATTGTAATTTAGTGTAGACAAGTAGAAGTTGATGAATACTGTTGAATACTTTAGCATCTAGTTTACCTGCCTGCAGTACATAGCAAAATGCAACTTAGCGGAAGCAAAACTGCCGGAAATATTTGAACACTTCATTCCTGTACTTTTCTTGTTGTCTAGACTTTTTTCGTCTGCATAAAGTTCCGACAGAAAATTTCATGTGTTTTGAAGAGTCACTGGATGTTTCGTTTTATACATTAAAAAATGTTATTAATTAAAATAAATTTTTTGTTAAGGATTATTTTTCTATTGTAAGTAAGAAAAAGGTAAAAATTTAAATTAAAAATATTTTTTCAAGAAAGGAAGGAAATTATTACTTGTTTTAAGGATTTAAAACAAAAATTATTTTGGATGGAAATTTAGACAAAGAACTAAATACTTAATAATTTTTATAAATGTTCAGTACCCAACCCCATCGTTTTGTTATATGAGTTGTATTGTAGTGTATTGTATTTTTTTCATCTTGCTTTGAAAACTTCGATACAAATATACAATATCATTTCGCTTGAAACTTACAAGGAAAATGTATTGCTAACTCCGCTATAACAAAATGTATAAAATTTGGCCTGACAAAAGTTCATTCTAAGATGATTAAAGTCTAAATTTAAATGTGACTAAAAATTTTATTATTCTTGTTTCTGGATGTGAAGTGTAAAATTGCGCCTTAGATTGTTGTAAAACTTTTTTAATGGGCCAACTTAATTCTTGTAACGTTTAGCTGACAGTTCGTGTACGGTTTAGAGTTGTCCAGGCTACCATAAAGTATGTTGAAATTATTTCGGATTTGGTCAATGGTTCGTTTTAAGAAATTGGTGAAATATCTCTATCGATTTTTGCTTACGAATTTATCTTAATTTCAATTTTATTTTTAAGGCTATTTTCGTTTTCGTTTTTTTTTTTCTTTTAAGTATTTTGATAATTTAATTGTAATTTTGATAGTAATGTATCATATTGTGTTGTAATATTTTACAACTTTAATGTTTTTTTAATTTCATTTTTATTAAAATACTAGATTTCTTTTTTGACCTTTCGATGTTTCAATGCTGCTGATGTATTGCAGATTAAATGGTGAAAGTACGAGCATAGTTTTCTAAAACGCAACTCAACGTCAGAATTAATACAGAACAAGACTTCAAAATAACTATTATACCCTAAACCACAGTAAGTGGAAAAAGAGTTATATCTAAGTTTGTCAGTCCGTTTGTAATTTCTATAATATCCATTTTTTAACCCCATAAGGTATATATATTCTCATTTCTTAAGCTTAGTGAAGTCGATTGAGCCCGTGTTAGTGTTAAAATCAAGTTTGGCAGAGCACTGGATGAGCTAAAAAAAATTTAAATATGGCAATCAATCAGTCATAGTTTCAAAAAGTTTCCTATTGAAAATCGGCAAGATTAGTCTTTTTGCTTCGAGGCAGCCGACAAAACACCCCGCCTGCCTCTAAATGTTTGGAACAAATCTAGTTTTGTAAAGTAACTCCAATCAATAAAAGAAATATATAAGGCAATAGAGAAATAAAAAATTAGAAAAAAATATGGAGTGAAAAATTGGCGCTCGCCCACATTTTCTGAGTTACGGGCCTCCGAGCATTACATATAAAAGTCGATCGTGCACCATATTTTTTAAAGATTTTAAAATTTTTAAAAAATGCTTAACCCATAAGAGCCGATGACATTTTTACGTAAAATTATGTAAAATACTTACTGCCGTATTTATGAAATATTAAAATAGGTTTAAAATATATTTTAGGTCAAATTTATATGGAAAATTTGTCATAAAAAACATTTCAAAGCTATTTTATTTTTTATGAATATGGCAGTTAATGTTTTATTTTTTAATTCACTGTGACCCTAATATTTGTCTTTTTAGTTGGAGTTACTTTACTAAACTTTATTTACATATATATATGCTGAAGGGTATATAACATTCGGCATGGCCAAACTTGTGTTTACTTTTAAATCAAATTCTTTATATTATTTAAAGCAATGAACGGATACAAATTTCTGTGCGAAAATCAAAAACGTTTTATTATTTTTTTTTTGTGACAATTATTTGTATTTAATTTAATAAATTATTATTTGTATTTAATTAAAAAATAATACAAATTATCAAGGCATATGCTAATTATTTCGTTAGGTATGAAATTACCTGCTTAAAGTAAAACCCAACAAAAGTAAGTCAAATTCTTAATTTAAAATGAAATTTATCTTAAATATATTAATTATCATCAAGACATACTTATTTATATTTATTTTATGTTTGTCTTTAAAAATCTACATTAATTAAAAAAAAATTTAACAAATAATTTACATGTACATCGTAATGTTAATCCTTATTCAAGTTAAAATATTTTCAAGCAATAATAAGTCGGCTGCACTCTTAATTAAATACTCATACACATCCATTTTTGTATTTGAAGAATTTTGCTAACAGCTTGGTCTTCAAAATCAATATCCTCCTTCATGAAGCTTCATGTGTATGTTGTTTACAGCGGTTAATAAAGTCTTTGTAAAAGTTTTTACCGAATGAAAAATTCTGCCACAAAACACAACCGAAATTTTCAACCACATCCGTACCGACAGCGGTAAATAGACAGTAAATGCAAACCTGAGCCAACCAACAACAAGAAATGTTAAATATTTGAAACATAATTACGACATTATTTTTGTAACAAATGTTCATTTAAAAAGTTGTAAATGTGTGGTGTCTCACCGCATTAGATAAACACACTCGCGGACTCACATTTAGCTTCTTCGACATGCATGAAATATAACCCAGTAAACATAATTACATGAATGTACAATAATTAAATTGTATTATTTTTTTTTTTCTTTATTCCATTTGTTTTACATAACTATTAGAAATTAGGCAAGAAACAACGGCGTATTTCAGTTTTAATTAAAAATTATTTAAATTCGCTTAACCCACGCTTTGCTTCAACTTGCGGTATTTTGAATTATTTTTATCGGAAATAGATATTTTTATTGTTGAACTCCTTGTTTTGAATTTTGAAATTTCAGTATTAAGTTAATGAGGTTTGTTCCGCTAGTAAATATTATACTTTTAGTTAGTGTTACTACTGAAGTACTAACAAAAACCTGCCTTAAAAATGATGTTATCACATCGAAAGCGCTTGCCAAACGTACCAAGTATACAGCCAGAGAGGACGGTTTTCACCGAAAGAATAATATTTTCATTTAAAAATATCTCTGTTTAAACTTAAACCCTTCACCAAACGTTTTGTATTTTTATTTTTTTAATAAAGATATTTTGGCGGAATATATTATCCACCCAAAGTAGCGTTAAGCTTTCTATATACACTTGACGTTCAAATGCCCCATCCTAGAATGCCTAAAGAGGTCCATCAAATTTTTTTTAATAGTTGGTGGTCCATTGAGATACGCTGCCTCCACTTATGTTCCTTCATACATCGCAACGTAAATCTACAAGGGACCCATATAGCACTTTGCGTATGATAGCTCTTCCTCAGGCAAACACTGCTGGCTTTTGCATATCAAGGCATAACAGAACAAAATCAAATAGCAATTCTGCTTGGAGAGTGCTTAAATTTTTTTAGCTCTTTTAGGGTTTTGTAAAATAGATAATTACGAACAGTGCTACATCGACTTTCTTATATAAAAGGATCAAAAAAATATATCACTTATAGAGTCGGAAACATCTATTGTTAAACTTTGGAACGAAAAAATGATATTTTTATATTCTTCACTTTCGCTTTCGCTTTCACTTCTACATCTACAAAAATACGCAATGCGAAACATAAGTCTTTTTAGTAAATTTTTTTTGAATTAATAACAGTTTTATTTGTTTTTTTTATAGTTGAACTTTTTTGTTAAAGTTTGGTGAATGCAATATTTTGGTAAATATCGATCGTTTAGCGAAATTCCAATTTTCTGGTATTCTCGAGTTTTTTGGATTTTCGGTTTTTAATGATTTCCTCACTTCGCAAATGTATGAACAATTTTTTTGTGAAATTTACTTTTTTTGTGACATTTTAGTTAAAAAGTTTGTAGTTTGGAGAAATTTTCGATTCTTTGGTGAAATTCTGACATAAATAAGTAGGTAGTCTGTAGTTTTTTTTCTAAAATTTCGGCTTTCGATACAAAAAGGTAAAAGACAACTATAACATGTGGAAAAAGAAAACAACACAATATCTCTAGCATTTATGTACAGACTTTTAAATACTCTTTCTACCTGTAGTGAAGGGTATAAAAAAGAGGTGTAGTTTTTCGTCGTTTCTTGTAAATCGGTATTCCCGTTGTCAATATTGCCTTTTATCGACAACTGAAAACATTTGTTTGTTATTTTGTAAGAAAATTTGACATTGATATTTCCTATTGTCTTTGTGATTGTCTTCGACGTCTTAGGTGTTGGGAAAGGAAGGCTTCTAAATTACTTTTAATAAATTCTTGAATTATAATATATCTGTTTTCCTTTTTAACACAGTTATCGATTAACTGTCAACGTCATCGTCACTCTCCTTAAAGTGATGTTGACTCTTAAAATTACCTACGATGTTAACGTCGCGACGTCAAACAGAATAAGGGTGAATACAATTTCTAATCGAAGGGTAGCACTTGTCTAATTTTAATGACTTTTATATTTGTAGATTTGTTTTTATACAATTTTTTAAAAAATATATTTTTTATTTATTATTAAATAGATGTATGTGTTTTCTTAAAATCTTGAAGTAAATTCATAATATAAACTGTATTGATTTGAGGAATAATAATATAGTTTATATATTTTATTAATCGAATAATTCTTGTTCGAATAGTAACAGCACTATATATAACTCAGTACTTTAAACCTTCCGCTCATCTTTCTTAAAGTATTAATTCTTAAACATAATTATTTAAGCATTATTGTTTGCCGTGATATTTTCTTGTTTGCAGCACGGCAGGTTCTCACTCTTACATAAATATTTACCTTGTTGTAATCTACACAGTACGCATATATGCATGCTCATGCATGCAACAATAACAGACGAATAGAATTATGCGTTTTTATGGAAAAGCAGGCAACCAAGCAACCACACAAAGTGAATTTTAAATGAAATTTCCAAAATTAAAATACTATTACATTGTTGGGGATTACGTTGCTTTGGTTCTCGTTACTATTACACTACATACATATACATATGCGTAAACTTACATATCGTTAGCTAAAATGCAAAAAGGCGTAATTAACAAAATTATAATTTTATAGGAGAAACAAAAAACTTTAAACACACCGGACAATTAATTTTTGAACCAAAAAATTATTTATTATGTATTAAGAGATATGTTACATGCGCCTCATTCACTCACATCATTATATTTTCTTTGGAAAAAAATGTGTACTTTTGCATTACCAATAATAACACCTGAGAAGTGTAAAATTGTATCCAAACATATACTTTAACAGTATTCGCAATGATAAAAAAAATCGATTTTGATTTTTTATAAGTTATGCCTTTTTGCATTTTCGCTAACTTTATAGATATGTATCTACGTCCATCCGAATTGGCATTTATAGTTGTCCAACAACAAAAAAAAAAAAATAAGACTGTTGATACTTTTCTATTGAAAAACATTTATTACTTCGAAAGTCAAAAGAAAGTCTGGTAGAAAGAAAAATATTTTTACATAAAAATTGCTTAAATTCATCGCATACCTTCATGTCATTTAACGTAACGAATTCTGTAACGTTGTGGAGATGACCAACGACGAGATGTAGTTGGCTCAACATAAGGTTTATGAGGTTCCGTATCGAAGTAGAAATTACCATGACTAACACGTTGTGAATGAATACCAAAACGACCACGACGATTGTTCCAACAGAGACCGCGTACAAAATGTCTGTAACTTTCACAGTGGTAGCCCGCAAAGACATACTTGGGATCCATAGATTGTTTGAAAAACACAGCTGCTGAGGAATGACTACAGCCTATGGGATCTGTAAAGCAATTAGAAAAACCATATTGATAACACATTTTTATTGACATTAAAATAGAACAAATAAAATTCTTACTGGTATTTCGTACATCTTCTAGATTTGAGAAGAGACGACAGTTAGGTTGTGGTACCTTACCACCATTCGGATAAAAATCGGCATGTCCTGCCTTAACACCCGAACCCAAAGTCCCAGCTGATGTGTGTATAATTTGTACAAATTGTGCATCACTTTGATCCAGCCTTAATAGAGTTGAAACTATCGCAGGCATAGTAAATAATGGTCCAGCTGGATCCAAACCAATAATTTGCTCCAGTTGACCATTGAGAGCTGCTCCTGCAAAACCAGCGGCATGCGCTCCTAAACTATAGCCAGCTAGTGTTACATTAGTTCGGCTGAATCTCCTATGGCTTAACTTTTCCAGGGCCTGCACTATACCAGCAACAGTAAGTCCCACATCAAAGATTGACATCGAAGCAGTTTTATAATCGTTTTGAGACAAATGTCCCCAATCGACCACGCATACATTGTAATCAGAATCGAAATATGTCCAAGCTGTAAAATAAACATTATAAATGAAGTAATTTTATGCTTAAAATAACTAACCCTTAAGCATTTCCTGTATCCAGCCTTTACTGCCTTCATCATGCCAGCCATGCAAAAATAAAGCAAGTTTTTTGTTGTTTTCTAGATTATGAAAACCTTTCAAGTTTCCCAGCTGTAAATGAAAATGTGCTTTATGGCCGATTCTTATATTTGAGCTACAAAATAATATTTATAAAAAATTTGATTAAGGAGGTATCTAAGGAAACAAATTCATTCTTATTAAACTAGGTGCTATTAGATATAATAATCTTCATTAAATTATTAATTTTATTATTAAAAACATTCGATTTTCTCTAATTTCTAGAGAAAATATTTAGACGGTACTCTGGAAGGTGACTAAGATGGCTCAAACTTTAATTCAAACACAATTTTAAGCATTATAAATAATAAATCTTATATAAAATATTTCAATTTATTGTGTTTTAATATATTCATTTTAAACTAATTTTATTAATTCCATTAATATTAGGAAACAGTTTATTCTGTGATAATTTTTTTTTTTCAAATTTCAAGACACATTTAGAAACAATTTTAACAGAGGTCGAAATTGGCGAGATTTCCTAAGAAGGTTACTGGATTTAGCTTTTTTACCGATTATTGCCTTTATCATTTATAGTTTTAAAATGAATTTTCTAATAAAGACACTGATAAATGTAGGAATGTTGAACTAGCCATTGCGCAGAAGATAAATCTTATTTAAGTGAATTCGTTTATTTATGACTTGTCAAATTTCACACTGTGTGAAAAATTTCAATTAGAGAGTGTTCTGTTTTGGTCTGAAAAAGCATCTGACATCACAACTGTTTTTGTTTTTTTTTTTAATACATATTTATTTTTTTGTAACCGCGATACACTCTTTAGGAAAGGGTGAGATGAGCGATAAGACAGGTGGTGAAAGGAGACAGATAAAACAATTTTATTATTTAATTAAACAACGGGAATTTTTCATTATATTAATTTATTTTCAAAATAAAATCTTTTTTTCGTGCTTTTTTCTCGATGACTCTCAACTGCGGTAAAGAAATGGCCATCGAGACGTGCTTTGACCCTCAATAATCAAAATCGGTAAATTAAATAATAATAATTCGGGATAATAGAAAATAGCACGAAAAAAAGATTTTATTTTAAATTTAATTAATTTTATTTGTTATTTAATTTTACCGGCGAATAGGCTATGAGGAAGTACCGACGAAGGAGGCCGCAAGCTGTAATATTAATTCTGAATATGTATTTATACCATTAAACAAATAAACATATTTTTACTTTTTAATTTTTTGGTTGCCGTAGGAATTGAAATCTGGTCAACCAGCTTTGTAGTCAACGTGCTTACTACCATTACTACAGCAGCCTCACAACTGCTTTTATTTGTTTTATAAAAAAATCGTGAATACGCAGGGTGTTCCTCGGGAAGGTATACTACTTCATTTGGTTTTAATTTTTTATAAGGTGAAAAAGAATGAATCTTATATTAATAAATATATTACCTAACGTCGGCAATTACGTATGAAATACAGTATTAGATAAATATTCGCCTCTGTTTGCCTCAAAACTGCCAGCCCTTTTGAGACAATTTTTCATTACATTATCAAACATTTTTCGCAGTATTTCATTAATTTTATCACAAATATTTTGCTTGAGTTGCTTACGCATTTCTGGTATGTTTGCATACACCTTGCTTTTCAGATATTCCCATAAAAAGAAGTCCGGAGCAGTCAAATCAATTGACCGTGGAGGCCAATCAACGTCACTATTTCTTGAAATAATTTGTTACAGAAGGAGTTCTCGCAGCAATTCCATTGTAATTCTGACTGTATGCGATGTAGCATCGTCTTGTTGCTACCACATGTTTAGCAAGCCCAAGGCAAGCAGTTGTGGGATTTAAAACTTTCAATCATATCACAATATCGCTCCCTACAGAATTAAGGTCCAATGATTTCTCCTTACCAAATTGCACCCAGACTGTCGCTTTTAATGGCTGCAAGGGTGAATGATGAATAATTTTAGGGATTTTTATTGCACAGAACAGAATGTTCTGCTTATTCACATATCCATCCAAATGAAAACGAGTCACGTAACTTAATATGATTTTTTAATGAAAATCGGGGCTGACATGGGCGAACTTTAACATAGTATTGGTATATGTATGGCGGCGTAAATAGTCTTGTGGAAGAAGCTCTTGTGTCAACTGAATCTTAAGTGGAAGCAAATGCAAGTCCTTGTGCAAAATTGTGAACAAAGTTTTTCTCTGAAGACCAAGCGTCTGAGGATGTCGTCGAATTTAGGTTGACGGAATGTTTTGAGCAGCAGTATTGTTTTCAGCCGACCAGGCCGAACCTTTCTTCGAAATCAATTACTACGCGATAATAGTGTATGTAACTATGTCATTGTCACAGCAATCGATGATTGGTTTTGCTAAAATGTGTTAACGATTAATACACATTGGCTTATCAAGTACTTTTCCATAATAAATTTGCCACGTGTCTACTTTAGGCCTGTTAAATATGAACTGTCAAGACTAGTGATTACCAAAATGGCGGCAATCAAAAGAGTATGACATTAATATGAAGCGATCTTTTTTCGATTATTTCTTATTTTAATTTTGTTTCAAAATAATTTTCAATAAAACATATTGTTAAAACGCGATAGTTAGCAGCGATTTCATTTATAATCAAACGTGAAATATTATTAAACATAATTAAAGAAAAGAGTATTTTTCAAAAATCGTACGATAATAATATTCACTAATAAAATAATTAATTTTTTACGTATCGGTTTGTTGTTACTTTTGTGAATGTTGGATAAATAAGATAGTCGATTTCTGACAACAATGGTTATTTTTTGCATTATTTCTTGAGAAATGAAACAATTTTTGCGTATATACAGTTAGGAGCAAAAATGTAACATGATAGCCGGCGTTCGGAAACAATGCTTAGTATTTCCTATGAGGAAGCAAATACCAAAAGTTTTTTCGATTATTATTATATATCGGTTTGTCCAAAAAAATTAATACTTACATGCAATATTCTAGTATGGCAAGGATGGACAGTAGGGGTACCATAACAAATATCAGAAAATGTTACACTTTTGCACCCTGTTAAATTTGAATGAATTTAATAATTCAAACAAATACAATATCTGAATCATTCTGTAATCTACCGTTATTTATAAATTTTTCAATTATCTCACACGTGTTTTTAAAATGGAGCCATATAAAATCAATGAAATTATTAATTTATTGCAAAAAAATGAATCGGTAAGACAAATTGCAAAAATGTATAAAATAAGTCATATGACCGTGCAAAGAATTAAAGAAAAGTATGGAATATGTGCTCAATCTCCGCGTATTGGACGGCCAAGAAAAATAGATGATCGCACTGGTCGACACCTCGCAAAATTGGTAACATGCGAAAATCCTGTCACCCCAGCTGAAGCACTAAAAACTCTTCAAATTCATGCAAGTCGCTGGACAGCTCAACGGTGTTTAAAAAGATTGGGTCTTAAGGCCGCTGAAAAAAAGAAAAATCCATTTCTAACAAAAAAAAACATTCTTTGCCGGAAGGAATTTGTAAATTCGTATAAAAATTGGACAGAAGGCGACTGGAGTCAGGTACTGTAAATTACTTTTTAAATTTTTTTTATTTTTTTTTTTAAATTTAAATTAACCGTTTTGAGTCAGATGGGCGCTCGTGGTACTGGACTAAGGACCCAAACACCATAACCTCAAATCAGGTCCGACAAACAATGAAACACGGTGGTGGTTCAATAATGGTTTGGGGTTGTATCACGAAAAATGGAGTGGGTCCTCTTGTTAAAATTGATGGTATTATGAAAAAGGAACAATATCTTTCAATTTTGCAAAATAATTTACCAGCCGCTATTGAAAAAACGGGTCTTTCTCCTAAAAACGCTGTGTTTCAGCAAGATAACGACCCAAAGCACACGGCTAAAATAGTAAAAACTTGGCTACAAAGTCAACCATTTTCTGTTTTAAAATGGCCCCCGCAGTCACCGGATATGAATCCGATTGAAAACTTTTGGAGTTACATCAAAACAAAGTTAGCCAAGTATCCGGAACCTTCAAATGGTGTTAACGAGTTATGGAGCCGTGTGAAAGACTGTTGGGAGTCTATTCCGAACGAGATGGTGGCAAATTTTTGCAATAGTATGCCCAACCGACTAAAAGAGCTTGAAAAAGCAAAATGTTTGTGGACAAAATATTAAAAACTCAATCGTCGCGCTTTAATTACCATACAAATATTGCTGGGTGCAAAAGTGTAACTTTTGACTAAATCTGGTTACATACGCATTTTGTTTTACAAATTTGTAATATAAAAAATTATGTTTGTGTTATATTTTGCAGAAAGTGTAATAAATAAAATAAGTTAAGATAATTTAGTTGTGTGTCTTCTTATTTTGAAACTATCAAGCTTTATTTCAGAACATAATAACTCATGTTACCTTTTTGCTTCTAACTGTACGTATTTTAATTTTTTATTATTTATCACATTATACATATATGTTTTCAGTTACGTCTACTTTTGATTTATTTTTATTACTTTTTAATTTTTTTTTTGGTTTATTAATGTTTTAATTAAAATCTTAAGTTTGCGTGTAGCCTTATTTCTGAAAATTTGATACTGAAATCAAGTGATTTAAAAACGTTTAAGTAAATGACTACCGATTTGAAATCACTTGGTCTTATTATACCCTTTCCCACAAAAAGTGGAAAAGGAGTATATCTAAGTTTGTCATTCCGTGTGTAATTTCTTCAATATCCGTTTCCAACCCCGTAAAGTATATATATTCCGACTTCTTATGCATAGCGAACTCGATTGAGCTGCGTCCGTCTGTCCGTCCGTGTTAGTGTTAAAATCAAGTTTGCCTCGGCAAATAAATACGTCAATAGGTCAGATATATTGTCGAAGGAGGTGCTATTGGAAATCAGCATGATCGAACCATGTTTTTCAAGGCAGCAGGCAAAAAACCACGCTTACCTCTAATTTTTTCATGTCATTTGCAACAACAAGGTAACTCCAATCAAAAAAATAAATATATCGGGCGATAGAAAATTAATAAATAAGAAAAAAACACTAAGTGAAAAAATTTTCGCTCGCCCATATTTTCCGAGTATCATTTTAAAGCTTTTCAGGAGTTCTATAACGAAATACTTAACTATAAAACAAATGTTTAACCCATTAAGAACCGATGTCATTTTTAAGTAAAATGATATGTATGCAGTACCAACATTTTTTTTTGTTTTTTAATTCGCTACCACCCCAATACTTTATTTTTTGATTGAAGTTACTTCACTAAACTAGATTTACATAGATGATGAAGGGTATATTAGATTCGCAATAGCCGAGTATATCACTCTTACTTGTTTTCTACTTACTTTGTTTAGAATCCAATAATACTGACACTATATATTTAAAATGACATGTTCGTGATTTACTTTTTTTCTTTCACAGTATGTTTGCTTTTTTTCGAAGATAATTCTGAGGTCACCTAAATGTCTCAGTTTATCTTAGTTGTGCTATTATGTTATTAACTTAAGAAAAATGTACTGATTATTGTTAAAAAAATGTTGTTGATTAATTGATTGTTTTAATTAATTTTCAAAATAAAATCTTTTTTTGTGCTATTTTCTATTATCCCGAATAATTATTTAAATTACCGATATTGATTATTGAGGGTCACAGCACGTCTCGTTGGCCATTTCGTTACCACTTACTCAATACTCAATTTTTTGAACTCAAGTTCAAAAAATTGTTTTCCACAACATTTCTTGTTAAGGTTTTGGCCTTTGGTTAAATGTGTCCTGTGCAGTATTGTATCAAAAATTTTTATAAAAGGCCATTATTTATGGTTTTAACGGATATCCGGAGCCACCCTAAAGCTAAAAATTTCGTCTTCCCTTATTATACATTTCGATAAAGTATCAACTTCCATCGCTTAATTTCCAAACGAATGAATAACTTCATAGTCACAAATCTAAAATGAAAAACAGTGCCTGGAAGTGCTTCTTGAATTCCTTAATTTAAATTACCAATGTAAAGCAAAAAACAAAAAAAACACATATTAAATAAAAATAGATGCTTTCTTGTGTTTTCGAAAAATTAAAACCACGCCGAAAAACTTAACACCGCACCAAATCGTTTACGTGATTTTAAAACGATTCAAAACCTGAATTTTTGTAGATTATATAGTTAAAAAAAAGCTATTTTACATCTGAAACTATGATATTAGAAATTTTAAAAATACAGAGCAACTGCAAATAATTTGAGATATAAAAGATGCCGAGTATACATGTCAATTATTTTCTTACTGAAGATAATTTAATAATGACACATTAGAAGATTTTTAAATCTTACTTATTTATAAAACTTTATGACCACAATGAATTTTTTAGCCCTTAATAGTTGCCACACAAACGCTTGTTTGTTTGGCACATTTGTTATTTTTAAATTATTTTTTATTATTTCTAATATTAAAATTTTTTTCTTTCTAATGCTTTGTTAATTTATTGAACTTTGTTAAATCTCTTTCTTGATTTAAATTTCTAACATAGTTTTGTTATTGGTTTACTCCATTAATATGAAATAAACATTATCATAACTCTTAGTGATTTTTTAATTTGCATATAAAAATAAATAACACAATCTTAAGAACTTTCTAGTACAACAACACAAATTTTATATATTTTTTTAAAAAATATTTCAAACTAAATCTTACTTTGAGTGCTTTAGTTTATCGAGATGAATCTCAGTGGTACTTTTTGCAAAAAACTTACGTTGTTCGGCATTCAAAGACAATATCATAATTAACTTCAGCACGATTGAGACTTGTCCGTAACATGGTCTCTTGCAAGTAGCGAAGAGTACTCGTCATCGCGAGCCATTTGTGGCCGATAGCCACACTGTATTTTGGATTAATTATAACAACGATTAATATTATAACAAAATATAAATGGCGGGAATACATTTCAATGTTAATATTTTAAAATTGCAACTTCAACCCACACACACGTTCTGCCTTAACCGAATCTTACAAAGAATTAATTCTCTTTGAATTTAAGACTTTGGCATCAACCAAATTTATAACAAACTCTTAAAAAATTTAAATCATATAAAATTAAATTTCATTTTTATTATTAACATACATGTGTATTTTGTTTGTGTTTGTTAGAGAGTGCGAGGTGTAGATTAAATTAGAAATTAACTTTCTTGCTGTGTAATTCTGATGATGGTCGATGGGATGTAACTGCTGTTACTATTTCTGGTACTAAAATTGTTTTTAACGCCAGCTTTATCTAAATTGTTTGTATTATTATTAACAACAAATTTTCTGGTATTTGATCTCTTTAAGAATTAATTACATTTTTTCTTTCGATATTAAAATATTTCTTTTCAAGTCAGCAAGTATTGTTTTTTTATACTTCTCCCATTGTAATTTTCGGTGAAATTATAAATTTGTATCGATGTTTGGTAAGCGTTTGTATGTGTCTTTATGTATTTTCTCTGTTTAGAATATGGTTCTTCACACTGCCACCACATTTTAACGACTGTCTGCATCGATGCCAAAGTTAAATATTTCAAATGGTTCATAAAACAAACAAACAGAAAAAAATTTTTGATCAAAAGAAAATTTCGTTACAAGTATTGGCCGACTAAAGACTACCACTTCTATCTACTTGTGTGTCAGATTCAGTAGGCATTTGTCTTCCATTAGAATATGTTCTTATGCGACTTCAAAAAAAGAAGAAGGTTATCAATTCGACTGAATGTTGCTTTTTTCTATTTGTGCCTACATAAATCAGTCATTTCTGGTTTGCAAAATCTTAAAAATTTGAAGGGTTTACCCATACAACATACATGTATTTTAAAGCGTAAAGGCCACCTCCTTAAAATTAAAAAAAAAAATCATATCACTATAGTTACCAATGGCAAATAGTAGTACAAAAATAAATCTAAAAATAAAAAGGGTGTCACCATAGGTGAACCAAATTGAGCTATATAGGCACCGTTATGCACAAACATTTGCAAATTGTACAAAATGTCGATTGCTATGGCCGTTATATTAGCAAGTACGAGTATTAACCTTCAAAGCTAAAAATTAAAGGGTTCGCCAATAGTTCATTTAGTTTGATGTATAGGAGCTTACTTTTAAACAGTTGTAGACAGATGCTTAAAATTCAAAAAGAACCTGTATTGGTTGCTCCACTATAACACGAAGAATAAAATATGGATTTCGAAGTAAAAGGGTGTCCCAATAGTTGATGTTATTTGATGTATGTGGCCAAATTTTTGAACTCTTATAGTATTTCTTAGTTCGCTATAACAACAAGCTTTTAATTTGAATTTTAAAATTAAAGGGTGCTCCCATAATTGATGTAATTTAACATATTTGGCCGTATCTTTTGAACCGTTATATACAAATACTGCAAAATTACATAGAATGTTTACCACTTGTTTTGGTATAATAAGAAGTATAAATATTTTAAGTTATTAATTAAAGGGTGTTACAATAGTTGCTGTAATTTTATGTATATTGCCAAACTTTTGAACAGTTGTAGACAGACAATTGAAATAAACAAGGAGCAGTAGTGCCAAGTCCGCTATTACAAGTATAAAGTTTGGAGATGGAATATAAGGGTGTCCCAATAGTTAATGTAATTAAATGTATGTGGCCGTACTTTCGAACCGTTATAGGCAGATCGATGAAATCTGTTTTGAAGTCGGTTTTTTCCGAGAATTATTTTTATTAATTGTTGCAAATCATTTAAAATTCTAGTTCTTTACTGAATTTTGCAACAAATACATATCTTTGTTATCAAAAATACGATTAGGCAACACCGAGCAGTACAGTTTACTTTTAAATATCCATAAGATGGTCCATGCAAAAAACCTTTACCTTTTTACCTTTTTTTTTTTTGCTTTGTAAGGTAGACGTGATAATTTATATGCATTTAAATCAATTTAAATAAACAACTTGTTTCGTTGATCAATTGCGTCAGTCAAGTCAAAACCTCATTCGAATGTAAATTTATAAAAACGTACATCTAACGATGAATATGAATATTTCATGATATTCTCACGAAATACTTATTTATCATTTTAAACCAAAAACTGAAATGTATTACTGCGAGGAAAGAATATCGATATGGCCATTTCGCTAAGAGATTATCATTAAATATTTTTATTTGAAGGAATCAAGCTCAATTAAAGTAAACTCATATAAAAAAGATTCCAAATAATAAATTTTCTTGTTATTTATATTTCCTCCTCAAATGTCTTATTAGACCCAACATGAAAATATGTTTAATTGTCTGAAGTCGTTTCCTATGTCTAAAGTATGGTCTCTTCTTTATGGACGTTAAGAAACGAAACAGTTTTTAAAAACTAATGACATTTCCTTAATAGAAGTTATAGAAAAAAAATGTAAATTTTTACTTCTGAAAAGCATTTGACATTATAATCAAAAGCTTTATTTCAACTATTTGTTTCAAACAGCTTCGTTAACTAATATAACTTAAGGGTCAGCATATAGGGTACAACAAAAACATGTTAATTTAGTTGCGTATGTGTCTGTGTCTATTTCTGTTGCCAGTTGCTAAACTGCTGTTAGATACAAGTTAACAGAAGTTATTTCTATATATCTAATTGTTCATCTTTATTGACGTTTTAACAAGTGAAAGTGATCTATCAAATGAAGAAAGGCATTTTTGGTAAGACTTAAACCTGAAAAGTACAAAAATTGTTATAAATAAGTCACATTTAACAATGACTTAACTTATACTATTCACCACAAGTGGGAACAGTATATCTACGCCTGTCGCTCCGTTTATAATTTTTATAATATTAATTTTCGACCACACAAAGTATATATATATATATATATATATATATATATATATATATATATATATTCTTGATCCTTATATATAGGGAGTCGATTTGAGTATGTCCGCCTGTGCGTTTTCGGGTTAAACTTAGCTTGAGTTACAGTTAAAGTTATGACCACCATTCTCTCAAAATATAAAAGCGATCAAGAAGAGCAGTTCGTTTTAGTATGAAGGGGGTTTTTTACAACAACACACACGCTGACTATTGGAAATTTGGAATTAGAATTAACGTTGGAGTACTATTGATGGATTGATTAGCATTTTATTTACCATCTCTGCTTAACGCCCAATAACATGCTGCTGCTGTGGCATAAATAAATTTTAAGAGCTGTGTGCTGTTTAAAAGAAAAAAATGTTTAATTAAAAAATATATATTTTATTTATTGTAAATTAACAACTATAATGTTTAATTCGAAAACCAATTTTTAATTCTGTTTGATAAACAAAACAAAATAAATGTGTTCAAATTCATGCGTTGCACAGTGGGTAAAAATGGAAAAAAAGCAAAAAAAAAAGTTGGATTTCGTTGAAATTTAATTTTGAATTTGTAAGTTACAATTACAAATTGTAACACATAATTTAAGGTAAAATAAGATTTTTTATTAAAAAAATTCTTAATTTGTGCTTAAATGTGATTTTAAATATTTAATTTTTAATTAAATGGATTTATCCAATTTAAGTTTCACAAGAATGTTATTATGTTTTATTAACAATTATAATAAATTATTTTTCGGTGTTCTTTTTCCAGCAGATGAACAGCACTATTCACATATTTTTAGAATTGATAACAAAATTTTTAGTATCTTAAAGAGAGAAATTTTTAAAAATGTGTTTCAAGTCAAAGCCTAATAAGCTTTCACTCGAAAACGTTCTTAAGAATCTTATAGTTTTTAGAGAAAATATTGCTTCTTATCAGTTTTTTAAGGTTGTGGAAAAAATATAAATCGTGTATCAAATATTACAAACAACTAAAATTTAACTTTGTGTCAATTTCAAACATTTTTCATCACTCCAATAGGTAAATGAAACAAACAAACATATTATGTCCTTCTCTGGAAGTAGTTCTTATTGGTAATCGTGGGTTATATCATAATTATTTTATTTATATATGTTTATATTATGAAACTTTAATTAAAAAACAAATATAAATAATATTAAAGCATAAAGAAATAAAAAAGTAAATTATTCAAACACGCCATTCATAATTTAATTAAAGGTTTAAACCAATAAATACATATTAATAATAATAGATAATTTAATTTAAAATCGTGTTATGTTTTTCGAAATCTAATCTATAAAATATCAACTCATTGAATAAATTCTCTATAACCCTTTCAAATATTATTTAGATTGCTAAACTGCTTAATCAGCATTATTCAAATTTTTTCTAATAATATTTGCTTCATAATGCTCGCATCACTTTAAGCTAAACGATACAAACATAAAATTATAAGTCATTTAGAAAAAAATAGACGATACACAAATAGATGAACAAATGAAACATAAAAAAAACACCCAAACATACCTTTAACTTGTATTAAAGCCAATAAAAAATACTTATTTCTGTTTACCTACGATATTATTATGCGCCTCCTTCAATTCTATTTCCAAAAAGATATCATCAAAAGCAAAAAAAAAAAAGGCAAGAGTTGTTACTGTTGGTTTTTTTTCTTCTCGATTGTTTGACTTTTGTAGTTCAACTTTGAACAGAATTGTAAAAGAATGAAATGATATTGATTTTGACTTAAATTAATTTTTTTAATTTCTAAAAACCTTTTTCTTTAGAAACAAAACCCATAAATGAATTAAAATTTACTTTTTTCGGCTCAGGTTCCTGTTTAATTTAATTTCTTAAAAATTTTAGACAGAAAAATTATTTACAAATGTATGCGAACGTTTTCCAAAGAAAACAAGAAAAATTAGACACTAGCAGAAAGAATGCAGCATTTTCTATATACGTTAGGTTGTGTAAGTTGTAAATATCGTATATTATACCAACTACTCTTTATATTAATTTGGTTAGACGAAGTTCCCAAACAACCAGCGTTGTCAACTTTGAAATTTTAAAACGCACCAAAGTGGAGAAAAAAGCGCACCATTTAAGAGAAAACGCACCAAGTTTTAGAATTTCTTTTTGATTTAGTTTTTCAAAAAAAGTGTTATTTTTTTGTATTAAAAATATAACAATAAACCAGTCTTAAAGTTCAAGGTCTTTACAAACAAACAAAATTAAAAAATAAAACTTAACAAAAATAAAAAATAAACAAATATGTTTGTGTTAATTTGTACTAGATAATACATTTTTTCCATATATTGCATACACAACTTTTGAAATAAAAAACAGCGATCATTTATAAAAAAATATTTCTGTATAATTACATACATACAGTTTAAGAAGTAAAATTGCCCTACAAAATTCATTTTATTAAAGGCTTATAAATGCAAAAAAAAATTATGAATAATTGGAAATTACATCAACTAATGGGACACCCTTTAACTTCCAAATCCAAATTTTATACTTGTTGTTATAGCGGACTCAATAATTTAGGTTCGTTGTAAATTTCAAGCGTCTGTCTACAACTGTTAAAAAGTATGACCATATACATCAAATTAAGTGAACTATAGGCGCACCCTTTAGTATATAAGATTAAGTATTAATACTTGTTACTATAACAGCCATAGCAATCGACATTCTGTCCAATTTGCAAGCGTTTGTCTATAACGGTTCAAAACATAGGCCCATATAAGTAAATTTACATCAATTATGGGGGCATCCTTTAATTTTTAGATTTATTTTTGTATAACTTTTTGTTATTGGGATCCATAGTAATACGCAGTCTTTTTATATTTTACAGAATCGTCCTTTACAGTTCATAATACACGTTAAAAATATGAATGGGGACGCCCTTTAATTGTTAAGATTATAAACTGTTTATTAAACGGGACCAATCTGTAAGAATAATCTGTCAATTACCAAGAATTTTCAAAATCGGTTCAGAAATGACTGAGTTCTGCAGGCACAAACATAAAAAAGCAACATTCAGTCGAATTGTATAACCTCCTTCTTTTTTAGAATTCGGTTAAAAGTTAACTGATCACGACAAAACTTTGCTTTTGCCAGGCTGTTTAACAGATACGACAGCAGCCTTTACTACAAAAACAATGACCATGAAAATCTAAAAGGGATAGTATATTCCATACAGTGAAATGTTTCTTTTTTAACATAACATAAATTAATACAACAACAATACTGTTTCATTTTGTGCTTATTATTTGGTACGTCTTGAACGAAATGGTATTAAAACAGGTGTATTTTTTGTACAAAAAAATTTTTTTGTGGTGCGACCACAAATTAAAAAGAGCACCAAAATTTAAATAAAAACGCACCACGCACCAACACGTGAAATTTTCGCACAAAAATTCGAAAAAGCACCCAAAATGGTGCGAAACGCACCAAGTTGACAACGCTGCAAACAACCTAAATCATCTCATTCTCATACTCTCTATAACTCGTGTTGTACATTTGTTTTTGTTTCGTGCCAACCTTGGGTATGGCCACGAAATGCACGTTTTATTTTTCATAATTCGTAATTGTTTGCTCACAACATTCTAGATGCTGTTCCAGTATTATATTGACTGTTACAAGTATGAATGTAAGAACGCTGTGCCTTACGTTTATATTAATTTTTATTTTTTTTTTTTTTCACAATCGTGATTTGTATCGTGGGTATTATTATTGAATCAAAATTTAGTTTTTTCGGCTTAGTTTCCTTTTTAATTTAATTTGTGAAGTTTTCAGAAAAAAAACTCTGTCTAGTTTTTCTTGTTTTCTTTGGAAAACATCCGTTTACATTTGTAAATAATTAGGTTGTATACATTGTAAACAACATAGTTTTTGGCTTAAGTTCATTTATTTTACATTTGTAACATAACATAACAATCAAATTGATGCTGAAACGGTATCTATAATGTTGTGAGTAAACAAGTAAGAATGACTAAAAAAACAAACTTTGCATTCGTGTTCAATCGATGATTGAAACAAAGCAAAAACAAATGTACAAGACGAAATACAGAGAGAAAGTAAAGAAATACGTTGGTTTGTTTAACCAAATTAATGTTGATATGAATATTCTCGTATTATTATTATTTACAAAGTTAGTTGGTTAAATAGATGATGTTTATAAAATTCACAACTAAGGTAGATAGATGCGAAGAATGCTGATGAAGATCGTAGCGGTCCAGAAAGTGCAGTATTTCATTCTGCTAGCGCCTAATTTTTCTTGTTTTCTTTGGAAAATGTCCGCATACATTTGTAAAATAAATTTTCTTTCTAAAAATATTTTTAGAAATTTAAATAAATGAACTTAAGCCAAAAATAATAATTTTACAAAAAATAAGAATGGAACGAAAAATACTGATGAAGGACGTAGCGTTTCAGAAAATGCAGAAGTTTATTTGGCTGATGCATTGTACAGAAACAGTAGTCAATGAGTTTAAAGTTTTTACTTGTCCGTTATGACAACTGCTACATGGGTTTGGATGATGCAATGCTTTGCGACAATACGCACTCAAATGCTTAATTGCAATCTTGATAATCTATTAACCTAAATATATTCATGTCCTTTTTTCATGTGAAATTTTTCTCACTTTAGTTATAGCAACGATATATTGGTTATCAACTGACTAATTTGAAATTATGAAGGACATTTAAAGCACAAAAAAGGATATTCGATGAAGTTTTTGATCGCTATTTGTTTTTAGACTATTTTTCTCTTCGCCGGATCGTTGCCAAATGAAGTCTGTATCTTGGCACGAATTTAACATAATTTAACCGACGAATTAACAGTGTTGTTAACAATACATGTACAATTGTATATGTTGCTTTGTTTAGAAAATAGCAATTACTTGAGGGTGTGAAATTAAAGTTAAGTACCATTTGTGACAGAGAAATGTTCACCATCACGATAGACCAATGTTCTTTGTTCTTTGTTAAGTTGACCAATATTATAACAAGCGAATATTTCCCTTGTTACTTTATTAATAACATTTTATAAAAATTTTTGTGTACGTAAAAAGTCTGTTGTCATTCATTATATTAGAACGCATTATTTTAACTGTCTGCTTTAAGTAACTTCATGGTACTGACATTGATGATGATTATAGGGAGTAAATTGAATTGAAAATGTGTAAAAATATTCAAGTTGAAAAAAATGGCAATTGTCAACAGAAAAAAATATTTACAAACACACTAATGCTTAGAAATAGATAATATCGCTATTTCCTTTTTTACTCCATAAGGACAAAAATATGTACTTACTCGTACATGTTTGCAGACGTGAGTACGTGTGTTATTTAATGTTTCTATGTATGAATGTATTTAGAAACGTATTTTCTATAGTGTAGTACGCTTGAAATATGGACTGTCTATAACGAATCAAGGTTTATCGAAGAAATACTTCTCTGGACCAACAGTTCTGTAAAAACATTTAAAAAGATATATTACAGTTAAAGATGTTTAATAATGAAGAAAAATATTAATATTTAATTAATTTAATGTATTCTTTGTGAAACCTATTAAATTCTCACCTCTGGAAGAAATATTTACTGTAGTTAAAATAAGACCTGTCGAACTGAGTTCGTTTTAACTGAACTTTACAGTATTTGTGTTTTGTTTTTTTTTTTTTTTTTGTTTTTGCTAAACTTGATCGAACATATAAATTGCAAAATCAATTGAGCAGTAAAATAGTTGAACATTTTCAATGCTGATGATGACAATGACAAAAACAAAAGAAAAAACCTAAATAATGATAACGACGATGTCGTTGATGAAGACGGCAATTTCTATTTTTGCTTCTGTTAATGCAAAAAACCGAAAATTCTTTTAAAACTTAAATGTCAGACAAGAACCACAAGTAACAAAGTTAAGGAGAATTGTTTTTAAATTTTTATTTATCCACAACTCAGTTTTTTTTAAGTAATTGAAAAGAAGCACAAATGAGTATTTGTTATAAATAAAGGATTTATTTAGAAGTATCTTTTTATGAGAATAACATTCGGATGGTTGTGTTGTTTTAATTTTTAATGTTTCTACATAAATGTATTTAATATTTTATCGGGAAAGTTACATTACTGCTTTATTCATAAAATATTGAAATAGATTTAAATTTTATTCCAGGACAAATTGTATGAAAAATATGTCATAAAACTCATTTTTATGTTATTTTATTTTAATGAATATGGCAATTACTTTTTATTAAAATTACTCGATGAATTGTTATTTTTAATCAGGCTTAAGTTCGTTTTTAATCAAA
The DNA here is from genome assembly GCA_916610165.2 of Gymnosoma rotundatum. Taxonomy (NCBI): domain Eukaryota; kingdom Metazoa; phylum Arthropoda; class Insecta; order Diptera; family Tachinidae; genus Gymnosoma; species Gymnosoma rotundatum. Next base: position 80,994,829 of record OU744340.1, read on the forward strand.
AGGAAGATTTTAATCTTTTTTCTTTAGTTTTGTTTTTTTAAACTTTTGCAGGTAATAATGAAATTAAATTAAATTCATATTCAAAATATTACATAAAAGTTCATTTTAAGTTTACAAAATGGGTAAAAATATGTGAATACTTTATTTACAAAACAGAAGAGAATATAGAATATCATTTGCATATTAAAGCAAAAAAGTTCCACAGCATAACTCTGTGGTAGATTTCATCAGAAACATATATGCTTGCTACGCATAACCTGTTGATATCAAGTACATAATAGATTCATTATAAATCTACTTTAGTTTTAAACTTTCTCGTTTCCTCTAGCTTTGAATAGCTACAAACGAATGTTGTTTCTGGCGAACTGTATACGCAACATCATGTAAGAGCCAATTTTTACCATGAAATTAGTTACATGAAATTATTATTATTTTTTTGTTTTTGCAAGAAGCTTAGACAGCAAGCGGAGTAAGCAAAATGACATGACAATTGGTGTGTATACGGTCGATGTATACTTTGTATACGTTTCTGTTTTTTTGGTTTCTGTGTTTTATTTGAAATGACGCGAACTAATATACTAAAATTAAAATTGACAAACAGGGGAAATAGGTTCTTAAAATAATTAAAATAAATATATAAAAAAACTTAGTGCTATTTTTTTAATTATCCGGGTTAAATTAATTACCGATATTAATTATTGAGGGTCAAAGCACGTCCCGATCAGTGTTGCCAGAACTTTAGTGTGTAAAAACTGCAAAATTCAACAATATTTCGCGAAATGATCTGCAACTTATTTTAAAAATCTTCAAATGCATTTTTTAATTTATTTCTATACAATATAACCGAATATTTATTACTTAAAAGGAATTGTATTTGCTTACAGAATAAATAAATTATGTTTAAGTTATATACAGTAAAAATTTCAGCAATCTTTATTAGAAGTTGTTTTAAAAAGTTACTCATTACAATTTTTAATAGTTTTGTAATATGGTTATATTAAATGTGAATCTCTGCCTTTGCGCTTTGAAACATTTTATTAAAATTATTAATAATACCATGAATGTACTTTAAAAAGATAAATATATTTGATAAGGTTATTTAATATGAGTTTTGCATTGTCAACTCTTCGGAAAGCCAACCCGATTGGGATGGGTGAAAAAATTTTTTGGGCTTAATTATCAAAATGGTTCATACATCTCGAGCTAGCATCTCCACAGCAAATAAAAATTTGAGTTATGCATACGACGAATATAAAACTAGTGAGTGACATATTTATGAATTTGTTAATAAACTAGTTATTCCCGGGCCGCTTCACTACCACAATAAAAATAATTGTACCACAATCACTTTTCCAAGCAAGTTTTTTATTTGATTAATATGGAAAAAAACAGAGCCTTATACCGATAAAATGTAACTCTCATAAAATACATTTTATGTAGAGAAAACACATCATCATAAAACCGCATATTTGTAGAATTTTTTCTGTTTTTTTTTATAAACCATTAGTGAAAGTAGACCTTTCCATCGTATGTACTCGTTTGAAAATCGGTTGAGTGGTTCTCGAGCTAAAAAATCACGGACATAGGACAACTTGTTTTTATATATATAGAAGATAAATCTGATATTTGTCTTTTTTAAATTTAGGCAATGGAATGTTTTTTGCCTGCAATCCAACCATGTTTTCTTTATAGTCAACGTCATTGTCGATAAAATATTTAACAATAAATTTGTGTAAGCTAAAAGCGTCCTATTGGTCTACTTTTACCAAGCAAAAAAAAAAAACAGATTTGAAAATCTTTGCAGACCTGAACTGTCATGTACAAGGATTTTTTTGAAAGGTTTTTTTTTAATTTTTTATGAAAATTAGGAGTTGACCTGTGGCTTTTATAAATGACTAAAAATCGATTTTGGATTAAGTTAATTGTTTTAATTTCTAAAAACCTTTTCTAAGGAAGAAAAATTATTTTACAATTATTTGGACGTTTTTCCAAAGAAAACAAGAAAAATTAGTCAACGTTATAGAAGTTGCCACACAGATTTTAAAAAATCTTCAATTTTAGACCAAAAATCGTTAAATCTAGTTTTCGGCAATTTGAGAGGCTAAAATCTGCAAAATGCGGATAAATCTGCGCTTCTGGCAACAGTGGTCCCGAGGGCCATTTCGTTAAATACCACAAAGTTTTTTATGAAAATTGAATAATTTAAAAAATATTCCGGTGTCTTTAATATATTAAATATAAATAAAATATCTCTTTCAGTGAATTAAAAAAATTATTTTATTTCCTTAATTATAAAAAATTTAACGCGTTTTAATGTACTCACTCATTAATTTTTGTATAAATTTTACACTTAAAAAACACGGCCATTTTCTGACATCTCTCTTGAAAACGCACGTAAACATCATATAAGACTAACTTAAGGTTTACACCAAAAAAATTTTTTTCGGGCATTAAATTTGATACTTTCACCAGACATTGAATTTACAGAAGGGATTAAAATACATTATTTTTTCGGTTAATAGAAAAACTAAATATTAAAAAACTGTTTTAACATATTTATTAATGTCTAAAAATAACATAAAATATATGAAGTATGACATATAATTAAAATTCTTAAACGCGAGACTAAAAATTGACTTATAAAAGTAAAATGAATGATTTAAAGATGGCTTAGATTTTTAGGTTCTTAATCCATGCTTTGGCGTCATAGACCTTATAAGCTTAGATCAAAAATTAACAATTTAGTGTCAAAGGATGATCACCGTTTGAAGTTCTTCTGTTTTATTTAAGCATACATGTTTATATAAAAAACTGTAAAAGGATCATTTCAGTACATGAAAAAATTTTTGACAATTTTGATTTTAACGTACATAGCAATCGATATGGAATGGAAAATACTTATTTTTGCTCTGTCTGTCTGTGTTCGCATCACGTAAAAGCTGCTGGATGGATTTCATTAGAGCCTTGGTTCCAATATAGAATACTTTTTTTTCGTAACAAAAGTCATTTCGTAGAGAAAATAGAGGTACAAATGTGAAAGCGCCTAATTTTACTTGTATATTGGTACTAAAACAGTTATTAGTACATTTTATTTTTGTAGATGGAAAATTTTTAGCATTGTTAACAGAGCTCTGCAATAAATATTGAAAAACACATTTATATTAAGTACGAATATTTCTCTGCAAAAGTAAAATCAAATTTAAGTTTGATAAACACAGTCACTGTAGTGACCGGTGATTTAATCACAGATATTGAAATTTCGCCGCAGAACTCAGTAATTTCTGAACCGATTTAAATTTTTTTTTTATTTGAAGTTGTATGCTTACAGATTGGCCTGTTAATAATTTTAAAAACTAAAGGGTGCCGCTACACAACATACATATTAAAAAAATGTGTATCACGGTAGCTGCCAATAACAAAAATTAATACAAAAATAAATCTGTTCAATTATTTGATGCAATTTGATGTATGTGACTAAACTTTTGAACCGTTATGGACAGGCAGCTAAAAACTGTTTTAAAGTCGTTTTATTTTTGCAAGAATTTTTCAATCAATAGAAAGTTTTTCTTTTGGTTATTTTTATATAAGTACAAGCAATATAAAGCTGTGTTTTCACACGTTCCTATAATTAATAAATGTTTAAAAAAACAGACTTCCATAAACGTTTAATAAAAATTAAAATATTTCCTTTTAGCACATTTTCAAAAACGTGATAAATATGTACTTCGGAGAGTCCGCCTAATAATTACATACAACACGCATGTATAAAATTTTTCCTTAAGCATAATTTAATGTTTAGTATAAACAAGTATTAATGTTTTAAAATGTTCAAAATCTACACTAAAATTATGACTTAAATTCGCTCACACGCACACACGGAAATTAATGTACAAAACAAAGCAAAGTTACAATGAAAAATACCTTTATTTTCACCTTATTGTTTTGCATAAAATTTCACGAAACGTGCTGATGCTAAAGCTTAAAAACTAAGAATAAAACAGAAGAACTTTAATTTTCCTGAAGAAAAATATTTTGAATAAGGCCTTACACATAGCCGTTTTAATCATATTTGTCAGTCATAAGATTTCATAATATGTGTTTATTTGCGATCACTTATAAGCATCTGTTAAAAGGGGGAATTTTTGTATTTGTTTAAGAGACCAAAAGCAGAAATCACGCTGGGTGAAGGGAGTAAAAAAGTATGAGCCTAGAAAAAGCGTGGTGGCTGGTAAACAAACATTTTTTATAATTGTAAAAATTTTCGGTAATGGTCTTTCTTTCTCCTCTATTGTACACAGTGTTGCCAACTTAAGATACAATAGAATTCAATATAGTCATTTCTAGAAAAAAAATTGAAAAGTTATAATTGTAAAAAATTCATTGCTCTCAATTTGTTATACATTTCCAAATAGAGCTGTCGACCTAAAAGGCAGTTTTTAAAGAACAATATATTGAAAAATCTCTGGCTATTGGACAGTTGAAAGTTTTATTTTTAATCAGTGAAATTGAAAAAAAGAACTAAATCGTGGAAGAGTTAGAATCACTATCCTGTGACTTAACACTTAATGGTTTTATTATATGCTGCTGAATATTTAAAATGTCTTCTATTATGCTTCAAAAATACACATAAAAACCTATTAAAGATTTTATATGACATCAGATAAGAATTAAATAAAATTTTTAATTGATTAATTTATTTATTTGTTTGTTGTCTTCTTTTTTATTTAAATATACAATATGCTTAGTTTGTTATTAGAATATTTTGCATTTTTTAATTAAAAATATAACTAACTCAAATAACAATGTAATCAACTTACAATCTGAAAACAAATAAAACTTTTAATAGATGCAGAAAACTTTTTTGCGTAGGTGTTCACTAAGAAAACCTTGTAACTTTTACTTTTTATATTTGTCACATTCTGTATATACCCCAATTGCATGTATATAAATAAAAGGAAGGCAACCGTTTAAAAAATTTATTTAATGGTTTCTAAGAATCCCTATGGTCTCTTGACTCATGGATCGTTCTACTTCGCACCAATTGTAATTCACTCCTTATAAGTTCAATAATTGATAATAAAAAAGCTTATTTTAATTTAAAGGGATTTGGATTTTAGATTCCTCTTCCAGGCAAAGCTAAAATGCAAGTGAGCAATTGCTTCAGCTTTATTGACCAAAGATAGTCATATAAGGAAATACTTGAATTAGTAGTTTTACTGCCGTAACTCTAAAGAGTTTAGGCAGATAAAAGTTCTCCTGCCCAATTGGAGACACAGCACTTCAATTTACACGACAGAATCACTCGTGTTCAGACGTAAGCGTAGCAAAAAAAAACACTTTCTACTACATCAGAGAGAGAGAGAGAGAGAGAGAGAGAGAGAAAGAGAGAGATGGCAGGTTGTATTAATGTGTTATGTTAATGTGTTGGCAGACTGCTTAAATAGATCATAGTTGGCAAAAATACGAGGGCTGCTGTATATATATATTTCTGGCCTGGCAACACTGAGTGCTGCCAAGTGCAATCTGACATTTCCATTGGAAAGTTAGTCATTTTTAAGCATAATCTTACTCAAAACATTTTGACGTACGACCATTATTTGTGTTGTTTACAGTGACTTGAAAAAATTAATATAGAAAAAAATGGAATTAACTCGTGAACATTTTCGAGCCATCATTTTTCACAACTTTCGACGCGGATTATCACGACAAGAGTGCATTGATGAACTTAAATCTTTGTATGGCGATGAAGCACCATCCTATAGCACTGTGAAAAATTAGTATAATGAATTTAATCGTGGCCGAAGCTCGCTCAAAGACGAATTCCAAAACGTCCAAAAACGGCTGTTGTGCCAGAAAACGTTGATGCCGTGCGTGAACTCATAATGCAAGATCAACATGCGACATACCGAGAGATAGAGACATCCTTGGACATTTCTTCCACCAGCATACATTCGATACTGCATTAACACCTGGCCGTAAAAAAGGTTTGTTCTCGTTGGATCCCGCACAATCTGAAAGTCGCTCAAAAAAAGGCTCGTGTCGATTGGTGCAAAGAAATGTTGCATAAATACGATTGCGGTGCTTCAAAAGACGTTTATAAGATCGCCACAGGTGACGAATCACGGATCTATGCGTATGAGCCCGAAACGAAACAACAGTCGACTGTGTGGGTCTTCAAAGACGAGCAAAATCCAACGAAAGTTGTTCGTGGAAGAAGCACTTCGAAGCAAATGGTCACCTGTTTCTTCGGCAAAACTGGTCATGTGACGACTGTTCCGCTTGAGCAACGTAGGCCGGTCACTTCTGAGTGGTACAGTTTGTTTGCCTGAAGTCATCGGAGAATTCGAAAAACCAACAAGAGAAGACGAATCATTGTTTACCATGACAATGCGAGCTCTCACACATCGGCTCAAACCAGAGCGTTTTTGACCGGCCAAAATGTCGAATTAATCGGTCATCCGTCGTACAGCCCTGACTTGGCACCTAATGATTTCTTCTTGTTTCCGCATATCAAGAAAAAAATGCGTGGTCAACGATTTTCGTCGCCAGAAGAAGCTGTTGAAAAGTTCAAAAACCATGTTTTAGAGGTGTCTCAATAGGAGTGGAAAAAGTGCTTCGACAACTGGTTTGAGCGCATGCCAAAGTGTATAAATCATGCTGGAGAATACTTTGAAAAACAATAAAACCATTTTTGATTATAAATATTCGCATTTTCACTATTAGGCCAGAAATATATAGAGCATCCCTCGTAAAATATTTTCATGCCCGCGCAAAAATTTGAGCTTCATAAAACTATTCTGACCGAAGTTTGAGTTAATGTTTGTAAAGTATGTTTGGTATAGTCTCAAAACACACTGACTGGCTTCGCAATCGCCTATCGCCTTGCCTACGCGCCCTCAGTTATAAAAAAGTTGTCAACAGCTACTACACAACAAGTTAAAAAAGGTTAAAAAATACCTGGGATTTGGCGATGACTAAGAAGGACAACCAGTCGAATAATATGAAAAAACTAAGTGATCCAAACCGGCTTTGTTTAAGTGGACTCTGAACAGATAGTCTTCATTTAAAGTAGTCTTGTTTAGCCCAAGTTGGTTTTTGCTTACGAATACTAAATAAATAAATAAAGTAAATTATATATATTTCTATTCATGTAATAAAACTGTAACAGGGTCATTTCTGCACATGAAATATTTTTTGAAAATTTTGCTGTAGTTGTAGTTAGTAATCGATATAGAATACAAAACACCTATTCTATTTTATTTAATTTCTATCTGTCTGTCTGTCCGTCTATCTATCTATTTGTCTGCGTTCGCATCACGAGAAAACTACTGGATAAATCCGAACAAAATTTTTTGAGGAGATCCCTTAGAACCTTGATTGCAATAAAGAATACATTTTTTCATAACAATATAGAGATTAAATTGTTAAAGCACCCAATTTTAGTGGTATAATGGTACTAAAACAGTTTTTAGCACTTTTTATTTTTGTAGATGGAAAATTTTTAACACTGTCTTCAGAACTCTAGCATCAGTGTGACCAGATCCAAAAAATTTTTGGAGCTAAATTGGCACAAAAAAAGTGCTAAAAATTTTTTTAAGTGCTAAAACATAGCGCCATAATTTAAATGTCTTAGTTTTAAGCAAATATTTTCTTGGAGAGTTCATAGTTTGATAATTTATGTTAAAGTTGCCTTAGAAATATTTATTTCCATTAAAAAAACACGAATTTCTTAAAACAATTAATCATTTATTAAACATAAAAAGTCTTAAAAATACAATAGACATAATAATTCAGTCTTTAAATTAAATATCACATACAGCAGTGATTAAAAATTCTTGACTATTTTCAGTGCATATGTAGTTGCTTAACTGTTGCTATGGAAAAATGTGCAGCCAAATCAAAATGCAAATGCAAAAAAAAGGAAAGAAATGCATTTGCTTCAGCTGACAATTTGTTTCTTCCTGCAGTAAAGCAATTACTTTGAAAACGTTTGCTGTTGCTTAAGCAGTCGGTTGTTTTTTATTTTTATTTTTTCTATTGCTTAAATTTTTACTATGAAGTTGTGGCTCATCACGATTACTTTTTCTTGCTGTTACTTGCTGTTCATGCGTTTTAACATTGGAAACATACATTTAAAAAACGTTGTATTTATTACTTCATTAAATGGTGTGTTTTTTCTTTTTTTTTAAGCAACAACAAAAGAAGAAACAAACATCAAGTTATTGCTTAAGCAACAGCAAACGTTTTCAAAATAAATGCTTTGCTGCAGAAAGCAACACGTTGCGTATGCGTTTCCTTTTTTTTCCATTTGCTTTTTGCTGTTGCTTCATTTATAATGCTGAAAAACATGTAAGCAAAGCAAAGATTTTAGTGCTTTTGCTATTTTTAAGCAAGCAATTTAATCCCTGATTAAATATCAAAATGTGTTTAAAGAGGTTAAAAATAAATTATTATATTAGTGTTTTGCAGAAAAGTGCATTAATTATATTTTGGAGCATTTTGTAAGTTATATCAATTAAAAGTGCTAAAAAAAATGCTAAATAAAGAATTGGAAAGTGCTAAAAATAGTGATAAGTGTTAAATCGGTAATTTTGCTGTTAAATCAACAAAAGAAGTGCTAAATCTAATACCGAAAGTGCTAAAATGGTCACGCTGTCTAGAATAAATAGTTAAATTTAAATTTTAAGAAAATTAAAATGACACGACTGCCTTGGGCACTGCTGTTATTTATACATATTGGTATTATAACAATATTTTAAAAAATAAACGATAACATTCTGACAAATAATTACTTAAAAGTAACAAAGAACTTTTAGCGACTGACATTAACAAACATTTTTCCGAGTGTGAGAATAATAACTTAAGATACTTTGCTGCGTTTTTCTAATAAAAGAGAATGTTAGATCAGCCCATGAATATAAGGCCTTTACAATTTTACCGCTATATTAAAAACGTAGCGTTGCGTGTGACAGTGTGTTTGCCTGTGAGAATATAATTTTTATTTTCTAGAGTGGTTCTTATAATTTCAGCTTATTTACTGATTCCATGAATACTAAATAGCAGCATTTTATTTATAATAATTTACAAGGGTTTTAATAAGAAAATGTACACGTATGCATAGTTACATAAATATGTGTATAATGTAGAGTATTGCAAATAAAAAAATGTGCAATTTCGTCGTTAGAAAATAAAACGCATTACAACCGCATTAAAGTTTTACACAATGACTTTTACATAAACAGTAAGTGCTTGCAACATTGTTAGCGGTTGTTAGTGGTACTTGTTATTATAAAGTTGGGCCTGCATAACTTTGTTTATGCGAACACCACTTTACGTGATTTCCGCAAAACAGGTACATACTTGGTTGATATTGTTATCATTTTTGTTTTAAAAGATTTTTTAAATTTGAATGTATTACTTATTAAAATATTAGAAGAGGTATTATTTGGATGCCACAAATACCAAAATGTATAAAGATATAAATAACCCGAGAGTTTAAAAAGTTATACGTTGAGAAGCATTATAACGTTGCATTTATTTTATATTTCTTAGCAATGTTTGCGTTTCTTTTTGTTTAATATTATAAATACTTTGTATAAGAAAATTATACCATTTTCATACCACTCTGGTTAAGCTCACAATATAGGACTAAAGTTTATTGTTAAAGTTTGTTTACATTTAAAAATATATGTCAAGTTCAAATCAAAATTTTATTCTTGCTGTTCTAGTAGAGTTAACAATTAGGTTCTTTGTAAATTTCAAATTTTGTCTATAACAGTATAACAGTTTGGCCTTGTATATCAAATAGTATCAAATATTGTAACACCCTTTAATTTATAATTTAAAATATTCAGGTATGTGATGAAAATCGATTTCGAAATCGATACAATTTTAAACCAAAATTGGTTGCGATATGCTTGCTTTTTTTTCGTTTTTTAAATACCTTCAATATAGTTTTCAATAACTCTCCATTCAATCTCTATAATTACTTTCGGGTAACTTCTTCATTATTGTTTAAAAAATATCTCAAAACGAGTCGTTTCCAAATCGATCGATTTCCATCACATACCTGATTAAAACTTCTTATACCAGACATTGACATGTCGACATTCTGTCTAATTTTCAATTGTTTGTATGTAACGGTTCAAAAGATACGGTCATATAGGTAAAATTACATTAATTTTGGGAACATCTTTTAATTTCTAAATTCAAATTGTAAACTTGTTGTTATAGCGGACTTAGCAATACATGTCACTTGTAAGTTTCAGCCGTCTTTCTACGACAGTTTAAAATACATAAAATTACATCAACATTCAAAAGACATGCACATAATGGTCAATACGTTACCTTTGGGGAGGCCCTTTAATTTAGAGATTTATTTTTTTATTATTTTTTGCCATTGGGAGCTGTAGCGATACGCAGTTCTTTTTATTTTATTGAGGTGCGCCTTACTGTTAATAATACACGTAAAAAAATGTATTTTGTATGAGGACACCCTTTCGTTTTTAAGATTATAAACTGTTTTTAAAAAGAGACCAATCTGTAAACTTCACCTTTTAAATAAAAAATTTCAACACACAAATATTAAAAAATTATTCTTAATTATTTACTACAAAAGTAAAAAAATTAATCAAAACTTTCTTTGGTGGGAATTAGCTTAGTTATTATTTAAATAAAAAAATGTTGAATATATTTAAGAATTCTTACCCTCCCTTAATAATAAACACTATTTTTAAACTAAATTTAAACGTGTTTAATTTTCGGTTAAATAATTTAATTGATTTATAAGAAATTATCTTAATATTTTGTGATATCACATTGTGAAGGTAGTTCCTTAATAATTGATCCTATGAAGCATATCTTAGTTTATCTAAAATCAAAATGTGCCCTATAAACCGATTTCTTGTTAGATGCGGGGAATTAATTAAAAATTTACTATTTGTTACTTTATAAAAGAGAAAAAAAGCACTGATTTTTCATATTTGCGTAAAAAAAATTACTAATTGTCTAGTTAAAAATGTGTAGTGACTTATTTTCAGTGTACAAGAATATTATCAATTAAACGAAAATTGTAAAATAATTGCTCGCCATTTAATGTTATTTCAAGAATTATTATAATTTAATTATGAAAATTTCAACAATAATATGAAACCACAATCTTGTACACATGTTCGTGGGCACACATGCACGCAAGAACAATTAACGATATTTAGGCAAAAGTTTATTTAATTAACAAAAACAACAATTTGAGTTAAGTACTTAACGTTTGTTCTTATAAATGAACAATTAAAAGAAAATTCTTAACAAAACCAAGTTTATTATTAACAAACTCACACATGCATACAAACAAAAATCTTGATACAAAAATATGTCGAATGATTCTCATACCATTGCTATCAACATTAAAACGGTGTAGTTCGTCTTAACTTGATAAAATTGTAAGAAAAATATTACAATAAGCTTTTGTACATAATATGGTACCCACACACTCTAACACACAGGGATATTAACATATATTTCTAATATTAAAAAGAACATATGTCTGTGTATAAGTAAAATTAAAATTAACAATATAATAGCAAAAAAGTTTTAAACATCCTTTGTTGTAGTAAATTTCTTTAACACATGTTCACAAAATATTCAGCCAATTAAATTTAAGTTTTACTGTTGCTTAAGTGTGAGAGATCGTTAATTTATAAAGAAATATTTTGTTTTATTTTAAAATACTCGTACAACTTGTACGAGTAACTTTATGTGGTTAAATATGCTCGCATTATTATTGAAATAAAATGATTTCATTGTTTGGCATCGTAACCGCCATCACCACCAAAAGTTTTCATTTTAAAACCATAATTATAATTTTAATCATAAAATCATAAGAGGAAAACTTTGACAAGAAGAATCGGAATGAATGTTTGACAAATTCGTGGGTTTGATTACAAAAAAATTGAAAACATAAATTCCATTTGATAAAATTAATTGACTTGTGAATGCCGGATTCAAAGATAATTATTTATTTTAAACATTTTGAAACAATTTAATTAAATTAACTATATTCATAAAGTTCTCCTGAACTATAAACGAACAGCATGATAATACCGCAATTAACTTTATAAACAGTAAAAAACAATGAAACAAATAAAAATTGTATTTTGGCAAAGGAGTTAAGTAAACAACTTCATTGAAGAATTTATACTTTTAATAAAATTTAATGACAACAAAAAAATAAAATGAAATTTTTAAAACAAAACAAAAAGTAGCGAAAAATTTATTTTTAAAACGTAGTTTTCACACACCTTGGAAGAGTAAACAAAAGTTAAGAAATAAAAATGGATTCGATAAAATAAAAATATTAAAACTCTAAAGAAAAAAATATGTACATACATATATTGAAAACTATTTAAGAGAAACACAGCCTTGGGAATTAACTGGAACGTGAAAGTATCCTTACGATTATAATGGTTGCTAAAGTATCTTTACACGCATATACATATGCATACACACATAAAAAGATACTCAATTATTATTTGTTTGTAAACGCATAAAAGTGAACATTAATGTACACAACTCAAAAAAGGATCCAAAGTGACCCTAAAGAATACGAGGATATGAGGTGTCACTTAAAGTTTTTGTATGATTTAGTTTTTTTTTGGAGGAACTCTAAAAGGTATTGAGCATGTCTGTATGTGTGTTTATTATATGAATATTAAAGTTAATTGTAACTGACTGCACTTTTATGCTGACTACTGTTTACCAGCACGTAGAAATACTGTTGCGTACATGATATTAGAGAAACTAAGCAGCACTATGGGCAAGAACTTAATATTTATTCGTTTAATTTAAATATTTATTTTATAAATACATTACAAGTATATGAATTGTAGTTTTTATTGGAGCTGTTTTTAGTAGCTTTTTATGCCCGTTAAGGGGTCTTTCTGGGTACTAGAGGAATGGACAATCTTTTACAGCATTTGGCTTTTTTGTTACTCTACTCCGAACATATCAAAAATAATTTATGAAATTGAAAAACTTATATCTGAAAAAGTCTTGGATCTAATCTATAAAATCAGTGCCCAAAGGCATTGTATATTTTTTTTTAAATATGGTTCCTTGGTTTTATTTTTTTAAATGACTTATACCACTTTCAAAATAAACGGTTCTTGGAATGAGGGATTTTTTTGGGGAAATTTCAAATGTTCTGGAGATTTTCATTTGTAGATTATTTTAAACATTTTTACAATCTCAATTTTTGCATTATTTAATCCGCGAGTCTCTCAGTATTACGACAAAAACATTTTTTAAGACAAAAATATTTAAATTGTAAAGGTGAGTTTACCCGTTTTGTCCGGACAAAATTTTTGTTGAGAAGTTTCTGCAATACGATTCACCGGTTTCGAAATGATGTGAAATCCTTTGTTACCTTGCATCGAATGGACTCCACTTTTATTGAAAAACTATTTTGGGAACAAATCCAGTTTACAGACACAAAATCAAAAAATGTTGAAATTACCTTTCCAATGATACCAATATTGTCTCATTCAGCCATAAAATACCCGCCATATTAAACATACAAACTTTCGAGGTCCGCAACTGCGAAACTGAGCGTCAGCCCCAAATTTTCCACTCAACATTTTTTGCGTAGAATTACATTTTACATCCTGTAAACTAGATCTGTGCCTTAAATTTAACTTTTTTTGAAAAAAAATTTTTTTAGTGGCAACTTAGTTTAATTTTGTCCGGACAAAAATTAAAGTTAAACCAAATCAAACTGAGTGTTGTCTGAACAAAATTACTTCTCTCACCCTTTCAGAGAAATGTCAACACATATAAAAAATGTAGTTTGAACAAACAATTTGTCCGGGCGAAATGGGTGAATCCACCTTAAGTCATGCAATATATTTGAAGCAATAAATTTTTAAAAATGGTACTTGACATTAATTTTTAGTTTGCGCTGTTAAATTTGAGAAAAAAAATTAAAGTTAAAAATTTAACCTCAACAACTGTTCCCCCGAAAATAAATTGTTTTTAAAAACATTTTTTTTTCAAATGAATGATACAATTCAAACATAAAACAATTTTAACAAATTTTAAACAAATATTAGTACAACACAACACCATTTAAAGACCGGCCTTTATATACCAAAGAAAAAAAAAACGCGTGAAAAAAGCCTTTGTCCCACATTTAATGCAAATAAACAACAACAAAAAATATAGTTATTTTGCATTTACAAAATAATTCTGTTTGTTGCGGAGCGTTTGATCCAGCTCCAGGTATTGTTAAACTTATTAGCTCTGGAAATATGTACCAGTGAATTGCTATAGGCAACGAAGGGGAAGATTTGGTATGCAAGATTTTTTGTTTTGGTTGTCTTTGTTAACGATTATCGGTTGGTTAAATTGAACAAAAAAATTGTCGACTTCGTTATTCAGTAACACTTTTAACGATAATCGCCATTGCTTAAAACAATCTGATGTAGTTAGCAAACTTCTCATCGTTAAGAAAGCGAATTTAATTTTGCATTGTTAAATCAGTCAATAAAATAAACGACATACAACATATAACAACAACATATAACATTTAACAACATACAACATACAACATTTGAACACATAATAAAAACACAGTTTATTTTCATTTTAAGTAAATTAAACATATTTGTTTAACAAGAAAATTTATTATTTGGAATCTTTTTTATTGTAATTTAAGGCGGGTTCACCCATTGTTTCGGAACAAAATTTTTGTTGTGAGAGAATTTTAGTTTTGTGAGAGTTTGTTCTGAAACGATTCACCCACTTCGAATAATTTTTCTGGAAAAACAAAGCTACCATATGAAACATATGTGTAAGCGAGATGTGTTACTTTACAAGCAGGCAGCACTGTGATAGAAAATTAAAATCACTGAATGCCGTTTTGTTATAAATAAATTCTAAATTAAAAAAAATTTCATAATTAAATCAAAAAATGAGGTAAAAAGAAATTGAGGTAAAAAGTCATACAAGCATTCTCTACCCGGCTTTTTCATTTCTGAAATAAGCTTCAAGGCAAGGGATTCATTCGTTGAGATCCATGACACAATTTTTTAAACTTATTTTCTTTTATTTTGTGTTTTATTATAAATATAACAGGCAAATTAAGGCAGGTAATCTTAAGAACAAAACAAATTTTAAAAATAATTATTGAATATCAATGCAAACAAAGAACGAAAAAGTATGTAAAATATATTTTTTGCTTGAATGATTTTTATCACATTAATTAATGAAGTGGCAGCTCAGTTAAATTTTCTTTGAAAAAAAAGTAGTTGGCAGCACAGTTTCTTTGTTTCGGAACAAAAATTAAAATTAAACCAATTCAAGCTGAAATTGTTCCGAAGTGAGTTTACTCTCTTTCTCTCTCTCTCTCTCAAAAAATAAAACGTCAAACTACATATAAAAAAAAAATGTTTCGGAACAAAATTTTTGCCGGTGAACCAGCCTTTACTTTGATTGCGCTGCACAACAGAACGTTTTGACATTACAAAGATTTGTTATTCTAAAAATTTATTTACAACAATAATGTTTTGAAAATTCATAACATATTAATTTTGCGTGATAGACAGAACAGTCCTTAACTTTTAAAAAATTTGTTTTTTGTTTTCGTTTTCGTTTTCATTTTATTTTTATTTTTTAATATTCAACCCATAATGCACACATGTATTTATGTATGTACGTGCATCTAAGTCGTACCTTAAAGTTTGCATGAAACTTTATGGTTCATAAGGGAGCACTTGATCAGTGTTGTTTTGTTGTCGTTTTTCTTTATCGAGCTTATTTTTTTTTTTCTGTCTAATTCTCCTGTTGTTGTGCCAGTAAACCTCACGTTATCTGTTCTTAACAAACGTTACATTTGTAGCACACATTTGCAGTTCCATAAGTGTAGTTTGTAGTGTTTGCATTATAGGTTTTCTTTATACAGATATTGTTTGTTTTCCATTGTGTCATTATGAAGTTAACAATTACACTTGTAGTTTGTTATACTATCGCAGTATGTATCTCAAACATAATTTTAAAAGTTTGTATTTATTCATCTCTTCTTCTTACTTTATTCTAATATTAACAGTTAACATTTATTTTTAAAACTTTTTCTATTTAATTTTTTCGTCTTCTTGTAGTTTATTTTAAAGATGTGAGTTTTTATATTATTAATTTTTAAACGGTGCTCATAACTGAAACTCTAACTGTATAACTGTTTTCTATATTTCTGCTCTCGGTCGTCGCTGTTGTTGTTGTTGTTACTGCTGTCAGATATCATTAAGATATAAAATTTTAATACGTCAACGTTTCCATTTACTACTTAAACAAATATATTTGTTCAAGAGCATTAAATAATACAATTCTATTGCATTTAATAATTATTTATTTATAAGCATTTGTGTCATCAATATGCACTTTGTTTAAGTTAATTAAAGCGGAGTTAATAACCAGAGTTTGTTGCAAAAACCATGTTAAGCTTTCATAGAAAAGATATTTTTTAGACATAGCAACACATAATCTAATGTTGGGAAGTACTGCATTTGAAAATTGTAAGCTACAAACTTTACTGCTTTATTAATATTGTCACATGGTTGAATTAAAAAAAAAAACTTTCGCGTATTAAACAATCTGTATGAAATTTTGGCAGCATGTTACCCATTACACTAATTTTTAAATATACAAACAATTTATAATTAGGTCATTTGTGTGAAGATGAATTACAATTAACTTAACTGAGACAATAATCACTCATCTTAACGAAGCTCATATTTCAAATGGTAGAACACTATTATTCATATGCAGTTATTGTAAATATCACTTTAAATATTCTGCAGTAGTATGAAGAGGTACCACCTAAAAAACATAACGTTTATTTTGCTCCCACGAATATTAATGGAACTTTTAAATTAATAAAACAAAAATTAAATCGATTTTAAAGAATTTAGTATTAAATATT
The DNA here is from genome assembly GCA_916610165.2 of Gymnosoma rotundatum. Classification (NCBI taxonomy): domain Eukaryota; kingdom Metazoa; phylum Arthropoda; class Insecta; order Diptera; family Tachinidae; genus Gymnosoma; species Gymnosoma rotundatum. Next base: position 81,011,795 of record OU744340.1, read on the forward strand.
GCAGAAAAATGGTGACGGGTATGCATATCACGCTATACAGAAACGGTGTTCGAGCACAATCCAACTTAGCTCCGGACTTCGTGTTTGCTCTATCGGAAATTATACGATGTCTTAAAACACAATATGTCAAAGATGACTTTGTACGTGACAAGATAATAAAAAATTAATTTTCACTCTGAATAAACCGTTTTTTTTTTTTATTTTATAAAGTTTTTAAGCGATTTCTTCTGTAAAGTGAATTAATTACGATTTTCTGATTTTATAATTCAGTGAAGTCAGTTTATAAGCAATTTTTGTAGTTGAGATATAATTTAATAAATATTATATTATAATTAATTTTTCTAACCTTAACTAGCGACAAGAAGAAGAAGCGTCTAGAAAAAAGCTTTAAAACCAAAAGTTATATGTATTGCTAACCGACGTACAGCGGGGTATTTTGGCAATTTGGCCGGACATTAAACATTAATAAAATTCTGCATCGTGTAGTGAATTTTCAGGGCTTTTGCTGGAGATTTGTCGTTTTGCGACAGTGGTAAAATCAGGATAGTTGAGTAAACCGCATATGTTTTTATAGACTTTATATGATTTTAAAAGTTTACAATATATTTTTTGTAGCTAAACGTATAAAGATTTTTTTTCTGTGAAAGGCTGTAATGGCAGCTATTTATATTAATTTTTAGAAAAATTTAGTTTTAAATTTTGATGATAAAAAAATTCGTTCAAAATTAAAAAAAAAAATATTTTTGTAAAATTTAAAAAAAAAAAAAATGTGAAAAGGTTTTTGAAAGTGATCTCCATCGCGATTCTAAAAATCTTATACATTACTATAAAATTTAGGATCTATTTTACCTTTTTCTCATCTTGCATAGGTATATACGAGCAAGAAATTTCGCTAGAAAGTGTTCAAGGGTTCAGTGTAACACACTGCAAAGAAAAAAAGGTTACGAAAGAAGCAATTGCTTTCATGCTTCAAACTGTACCTAACGCTGAAAAGGATTCACAATCGGAAGAGGTGTTTGAAGAATCAGGCAAAGGGGAAACATGGTACTCATCATCATCATTTTAGCGCAAAGTAGAAGTTGTTTTAGATAAATTAACTGTTATAATTTTAAATAAAATTTATCGTTACAATCACAAATAAATTAGTATTATGAATAAATTTATTATTTTCAAATAAATAAAATACTATAAAGTAACAAATTACAAAAAAAATATTTTTTACTCATATTCTTGGGACGCGGGGATGGATTGGTTTGACATGGAAAGGTTAAAAAATAAATATTTTTGGGAAACTAGCAAAAAAAATTAACAAGCAGGAGTGTATATTCGGCTATGCCTTCACTATCTACAAAAATCTAGTTTAGTGAAGTAACTACAATCAGAAAAGCAAATATTGGGGTGACAGAGAATTAAAAAATAAGAAAAAAATTAAATAGTACATATATAAATTTTACATAAAAACTCCATTTTTAAAAAATGTTAGCATTTCATTAAAGATCTCTTCAATAGCTTTTAAATGACACCCATATTGATATTTTAAAAATTTTAAAAATTTCAGAGTCCCGTAACTCGCAAAATATAGGCAAGCGCCATTTTTTTCAATCGATGTTTTTTTCTTATTTTTTAATTCTCTATCGCCCCATATATATATTTTTTGATTGGACTTACTTCATTGTTCCAAATGACATAAACAAATTAGAGGTAGGCGTGGTGTTTTGGCTGCTGTCTCGAAGGACATTGAGCGATCTTAGCACTTCTTTCGGCACTATATCTGATCGATTGACATATTTATTTTTTGTGTTGCATAAAGCTTGCGTCATTAATCTAGGTGCACTTAGTAAATTTTTAGAGCCAATTTAAGCTAAAAAAGTAATGTCCGACTACATTGGCAAAATGTCTCTACGTGCGACGGTAGACTGAATGTATTTGACGAATAACAGGGAAAGCAAAACTGGCCCATCAGAACATATGTATTCATTTGCTCATCATTGTTCATCGATATACTGTGCATAACGCTGTTTTAATAAGTCTTAAAAGCTATCTGTAGAAAGAGCGTTGCCAAGTTTTATACAAACTTAGGCTGATCTTTCGAACAGATTTAATTATGAAATATTTTATAAGCTGCATTTTGAACTTTTAAAGAAATAAATAAAAAAATCATTTAAAATTAATGCCAAAGACAATAGTGCGGCAACGCTATTTGGTAAAAAATTATTGTAAGTGCAAAAAGTGGGTGCTGTGAATTTTGTCTATTCATCTTAAGAGAGATAGTTAATGAGATCTTGGTCGGTTAAATAGATACAAAGAACGCTAAAAGCTGATATAGAAAAGAACAAAATCCCAATTTTAAAAATATTTATTTTCTTTCTGAAATAAATAAAAAAAAAAATAAATTAATATATGCCAGCTAAATAAAACCTTATTAAAAAGTGCGCTCAATAACGTTCTTAATAAAAACTATAATTTTAAACACTTTCAATACACGCTTTGGTTAATAACAACCAAAATGCGTGACATATCTTATTTAAGAAAACACCTACACAATCTGATATACATGATAAAAAAAATAACGACGAAATGTTAATATTGTGAAGTTCAAAATAAAACTAAAAAATAATTTCAGTTGATTACACCATTAACACCAACATTAAGGGTTTTATCATCTCAATCTTGACGTCCAATATTGACAACAATCTTTCAGAAAATGTTAATTAACTAATGAGAGAAAACAAATTCATGGTTCAGCTTAAAGGTGACTCAATATAAAAAAAAATAAAAGAAATAAGAAAATAACAATTCAGGCAAAAAAACGACTTCCTTATCAGAAAACATTAATCTTAAAAAATATATAAAAGCAATGAGGAGAACAAAAACAGAAGTAAAACAAATTAAAACAAACTGTAGGAGAAGTTCAGTGTAGTTTAAAGCATAAAAAAAATCAACACAGAAAAATGTTGAACTGATAAAACCAAAAAAAAAAAACAAAAGGCAGAAAAGCGGATGGCATATACAAACTGTAGAGAAAATATAAAATATACTTTTGGAAGGATATGTAAGTGAAGGAGTGCATAAGAGTGGTCTTCTTCATTAACGAATATTAAACTCGTGTGAAAGATGACCAGAGAAAAGAATAAAAATAAATTGAAAACAGAAGAATTTAATTTATTTTTTGCATTCGTACACACACTGACACATAACAGTTAAACCAGTGTATCATTAAATAACAAAAATCATTAAGCACAAAAAGAAAATATTAACGAACACACCCTTTAGGTTATCAAAATGTCCGCAATCTACTATACGGATGAATGTAAGAAAGTATTTATGAATGTCCTTTCAGTAAAAAAAAAAAAAAAAAATAAAAATGAATAAATAAAAAACACATTTAAAAGAAAAGCATGAAAGAAGGTGTTCCTTATGCACAATAATATTCATTGAATAAACAATATTTCCATTTTCTTAACAAATACAATCAGTTTTCTTCCCTTGTAGCTGCTGTTACTCCTAGTGAAATTGCGTATGTCATAAAGGAGACAGAAAAGTGTAGGGCGTGAACAAAATTATGATCGGCATGCAACATAAATACCAGCATAGACAATATTCAACAAAAATATCATAAATTTAAGGAATGTTATTTAACGCCAAGGATGTTCTAAGAGCAGGCATTTTGAAAAGGGTCACAATTTTACTGTCAGGCTAAAGAGAAAACAGAAGAAAGGATAAACTCATGTATAATAATTTTTATTGTATTATTTATTATTATTTTCCTTTTTTTTTTTTGTTCTTTTTAAGTTTTACTTTTTTTTTTGGTCACGCCTGATTGAAGATTGTATTTATTAGTGAGGAAATAACAAAAAACTTAATAACAATAAAGAAAATCTTCCAAAAGGAATTGGGTTTTAAGCAATCAATGATTTCCCTTAGTTTTATTTACTACCTTAATAACTATATACAAAATTTACGTTAATGAAGTTTATTTTTAGTTATTAAAGCCTCTACTGAAAAAACACTCAAACATATAAGTCCATTTGATATATATTAAATAACAAGCGGATATACATGTTAGAACGAACTGTCAAATATAGGTATCACTTATTATTACCACTGACTATCACATGGTTAAACCGCTACTATTTTATTTTCGTGTGCCCAAAAAATCAATTGTCTCATTCGCGAGATATCAATTGTATTAATTTTTCCCTTTAAAACCGATAGAACTTTATATTAAAAAAAAAACTAAAACTTAAATTTTATTAAAAAATTTTTTCTTTGACAGCTCAATAGACACATGGCATTAACATTTAAAAGTGATTTCGGGCATTTAGCCAACGCGCCTCTTACTGACGAATCACATTCTGGACGTCTAATTTTGGGCCAGTTTCCGAGCACTGTTGACCTCTAAAGAGGAGATGTAATAAGCTTTACTACCTCGCATCCAACTGGAACGTTTATTTCTCTAAATCAACTTAACGAAATCGCCAAATATCGATCTTAATAAGGCGATGGTTTCGTTCGCAGTATGGTAACAAGCAATATCCCGTTGAAACCACTTCTCGCCCACATCAATGTCATTTCATATGGATAGAAACTAACATAAGTCTCTTCAAAAGACAACCTATACTCACATCATTGTAAGACAATATTTTAGTTGGAATTGCTTCACACTATGCTTTTATATTTAAATTCAATCCAGTAGTTTTTGTCTTCAAATTCTGCATTATCTGTGCCTTTTAAAAAAAAAATTCGTAACCATTGGGCCATTTCATTTCTTTTTTATACCCTTCACCACGGATAAAAAGGGTACAAAGCTTGTCATTTCATTTGTAATTTCTACAATACTTATTCTTGATCCCATAAAGTATAAAAATATTCTTGATCTTTATACAAAGCAAAGTCAATGAAACAATATCCCTCTGCCCTTCCGTCTGTCCGTACCAGGCTCTAGATGAACCATAGAAAAATTTATGACCACTTTTTTCTCAATCATAGTTTCGAAAGATGTGTTATGAAATTTAGCAACATCGGTCCATATATTGTGGAGATATGATCTGAAAAAAATCACCTTTATTTTTCTTACGCTTTTCATATTTACTTGGACATTTTTTTAGAGGTTATTGTTGCTATTTGCTTTGTTGGATTGAAACCCGAAATTTGAGGGAATAAACTAGAAATTAACATGTTATTGGAAAATCAGTAAATCATCGGAATTTCACCAAAATTTCATTTTTATATTTTTTTTACCAATATTTCACCAAAAATATTAAACTTTGCTAAAATATTTGTTTTTTCAATACAAAATTAAAAATTTCATTAAAAAACGAAAAATTAGCAAAAACAAAAGAACCCAGGATTTGAAAAAATTGGAATGATGCTTTATATCAATAACTAACCAAGTGTAAAATTTTATTGTAATCGGTGTAAAAGTAAGTGCCCGTTTTTAACCTCTTACTCTCATCTGAGTCCTAGCTCTGGAAACAGATTTAGATAAGAACCTATCAATCTCTCGAATTTTATTAAAATCGAATAGCCGAGTTTTTGTTTAAATTGTTTTAGACGCATAAAAATTCCCGCTTCCCCGTTTCTCTCCCCTCATGGTACGCTACTTAAAAATATAAATATCCTATTTTACAATAAGAATCTGTGATTCAAATTTCATTGATTCATTGGGAACAGTCGTTTAGCCGTGATTTACGCACGAGCAAAGAAAGAAATAAACAAACAAACTTAAATGCCATTTACGCTTGTGTATTAACATCGCACTGTGTCGCGATTTCATACAACGGGTTGTCAAAAATAGAAGCAGCTAGAATAAGGACGTAAAATTTGGCAAGAATATTTTCTTAGGAAAAGAACTATTTATACAAAATTTCAAGAAAGTCGAACAAGTGCCACGCCCACCTCCTATACTACCTGAATTTAAGAATAGTAATAATTAAGATTGAAATTTTTCATATAAATATATATTGTAATATTGAAAGATATTGCCAATTTTCAAAAAAGCGATCGAACGCAACGCTCACCTCCGATGCAACAAAAAATTTAAAAATTGTCATAACTTTGGAGTTACTAATCAGACAAAGGCGTCAGTTTGCACGGGAATATATTTCGTAATAGTGTAACATATTTCCAGTCTTCAAAAAAACCAAACAACAAGCGAAAAGTTCTCTACCACTTGTATTTGCTTGCTAATATGGTATAATACAATTAAGTTTTATTGCAAAACTAAAACTTTATAAGGAAACTTACATTACAAATAAATTCACTTAATAATTCTCACATAACATGATATTTAGAACAATTTTTAAAAATATTAAGAAAGTAAGCCTTATTTTCTCTTGTTCCCTTTCTAATAATACTCGTTTCAAATTATTTTCTACTAAATCTTTAACATGCCGCTTAACATCGCAGGGTTGTTTTGCTTTATCACTAGCCACAATTGAAAAATAGTACAAGTCCGCAACGGGGTTGTCACTAGAGAACAATTATAATATCAATATCTGGCAGCTGCACTTTAATACGTATATGTATATTAAAATACATAATTGTAGTTACAAAATAAAAAAGCAGGAAAAGTGTTATTTTTGCTTTTTTTTTAAATTCCCTACGAAAGTTCACGGTTGCTGAAAAATCTTTACAATTCCTCATTACTATTTTTTTCTAACGATATCTGACAAATGATCAATACTTCCAAACAAAAACCGTGTTGTTATTATAACTAGATGTATTACTTACAACCCTGTTAAAAATTCTGGCAGCCGTTACATTCAAGTACTTAAACTCTTTGTAATATAAATGAACATAAAATTTGGGATTTTCCTATTTATTTCGTATCCTGTACACAAAACTAAACTTTCAATCACTTTAACTTTTAAATGTGTATACATTTGAAGAGTATATTTTAGATATCATCTAGCCATAGTGTTAAAAAATTTATATAAAAACCGTTCAAATTCTAAGAACTATTTTTGGCCACCTCCGTAAAACTGTGCAACGTGTATAAGTGAGATAATTAACAAACTAAACACAAGCGTACACTCGGTAATTATAGTGTTTTAGTTTGACATTTGGTTAGGTATTAAAAATATTACATTAAACCATCTAATTTCTAAAAAAGAGATTAAAGCACTTAGTGTTAGATTATAAAAATAATGCATTGATAAATAATGAAGCAAGAAAAAAACTATAAGTGGAGAGGTTGTGCCATAAATACCCATTAAAAAATAATGTATATCATTCTTAGCGAACGGCATCTTATTCACATTCAAGAAATCTAATACACATTTTCTAGATTTTATAAGTTATTTCTAAAATATTTTTTCAAATAACATGTTGAACTACTTCTTACATTTACATTTTTCCTTGCAAGAATTTTAAATAAAACTTAAGTTCGGATGTTTCATGGCAAAACAAAATTAACAAAAGTTCAACATGAACTTGGCGTTCTCGCTTTAAAGTGACAAAACATTATTATTATTAATGAATCGAACTTGACTTTGGCTAAAGTTCACTTATGTTAATTTTTAAATCCTTTTGTTTAGAAAGAAAAATTATTTTACAAATGTAAGTGGACGTTTTCCACTGAAAACAAGAAAAATTAGACGCCAGCAAAATGTAATGCTGCACTTTCTGGACCGCTGCGACCTGCATCAGCATTCTTCGCATCAATCTACCTTAGTTGTGTAATTATAAACATCATCTATTTAACCAACTAACTTTGTAAATAAGAAAGTATTCATATCAATATTAATTTGGTTAGACAAACCAACGTATTTCTTTACTGTTCTTTTTGTATTTTGTCTTGTACATGTTTTTTTTGCGATATTTAAGAAATCAAAAGTAAAAATTCTTTGGTGCTTGACGTTCCCAGTGTAGTGTAACATTAAAAAAATTTTTTAAAAGGCAATTTTCCGAAACACATAAAAACGTTCCCTATTAAATCTATAAACCAATTAAAGGGACGAATTTTAGGACTTGATTTGTTTTACAATTTTATTGTAGAGTTCTTCTATATGAACTATTGTAGGAAGTCGCGGATTAAAATAAGGCCTTTGTGATAGTATGTCCAAAAGTTTTAGTAGATCATAAACAATTTTAATGGCAGTCGTAACAAACAGCTTGTTTTAACTACCCCAATTTTATTAATACATATATTATTTCGAGAGTTTATTCAAAAAGTACCAATTTATTCAAAAAAACAATTTAATCTTGTAACGTGTTTATTAAAAAAATCCAAATTTTTAATACGAATGCACGTTTTCTAAAGAAATTTCATTTAATTATAGCCCTTTCCTTATTTTGTTCTTAATAGTACAATTTTAATTTATTTGTTAGATATAACTTATGATAAGAACTTGAATTAAAAATCGTTTAAGTCTAATATTAGAGATGCTCTAAAGTTAGCAAAAAATATATATTCTAAAAATTTAATTTAATGTAACGCAATTAATTTACTTAAAAATAAATTCTCATCACAGAATTTTTTTTAGCATTTAGAAACCCATTTAAAAGTAGTACAATTTTGTTAATAACGAACAACATGTCTTCAATGACACGCCAGTGTAAAATTCATTGGTTTTTTACCCGAATTTGCATCACTTCGTTCGTATAGACGTGGTGTTTTAATTACATCTTTTTCCTCACTTTTTTTTACTGGGTAAAAATGTATTAAATCTCAATGACGCAAACACGAAATTTATTGACGTTGGAGCAGAGCATTATTATTGTTTCTTTAATAAGAAAAGTTTGTGGCTATTAACAATACTTACAATTATTACTTCTATCAGAAAAATTAATTTTATTAATTTTAGGACCGCACAAACTAATTTTGAGAATTCTTTTGTCGAATGCTAGGCAACAAATTAAGAGCAATTTCGGAAAATATCACTAAAAATCCTAAAGAATCCTAAAGAATAGACACAATTTCAAAACAGTTTGGAAATTATTAGGCCTACGGTATTGAAATCATTTTCCATTAAGCAAAACAACATAATCAATATCCTTTTCCTAATTGTTTTTTAAAATATGCCTTTTTACTTTGTTCACGCTTTTTGCCACGACGCGACGCTTAATTTTTTGATGTGTCACCATTAAAAGTCCTGTTCATTAAAACAACTCAACACATTTTACGAGTGTATCTTAACCCTGAATTTGAAGTATTTTGCGACGTGTTTAAATTTGAAGTGTTTTGCAAGACAAGTACTGTATTGGAAAACATCTTAAAAACTACTTGTTTTCCACTTAAACAATTAAATTTTGCTTGAACACATTAGTGTGAACACCGTGTTATAAAGAGGTGTTTAAAATTAGAAAAGAAAATAAACTCATTGCGGAAAAAAATACTATACTTAAAGAAAACAAATACAAAGATTCGACACAGACGAATAGAGCAGTCTTACTTGTAAAATTATAATTAAATTTTATTTTTTTAAATTAAATTTTTAAAATTAATGTAGTATTTATTATTCTGAGTTCACCTGTGAAATGCGTAGAAAAATACTCTATATAAATAATATTATTTATTTATTTATTTATTATAATTTAGTTACCTAATACAATTAGTATAACTTAAAGACTAAAGTTCTTTTTTGCTTTCGTTATCGTAACAATTATTTCAGCTTTATTTAGTTTTTTTCTTTTTAGTCGTAAAACAAACAAAACAAAAAAAGGTGAAAAAGGCAATTACTTTTTACGTGTTCGTACGAGTTTGATGTTTATTAAAAACACTCAATAAATATTTCTTAACTTTTTATTTATTTTGTAAAACTTAAGTTAAAGTAACAACTCGAATAGATAAACAGATGAACAGAAAAAAACTCGTTTTTATTATTATAAACATGTATGGTCAACATTTATCTAATACACCTTGTAATATCCGTTTTAAAAACGAATACTTTGAAGCATTTCACACAAACACAAATACATATATAAGCAAAATATTAGAGTTACAAAGAAGGAAATAATAATGCCAAGTATGGCATGGTTGAAAGAATATTAACGCTTTAAGAGACGAAAATTTGAACAAAGTTTAATTTAAAAGAATTTTTTGTTGAAAAGACATTTGTCTAGGAAACATAGTCTGCGATTTCTTTTCGCAATTTAAAAAAGTTTGCTTCTATTATAAATTTAAAGGCTCGACAGAACTTACGAATTGGTTAACTGCAAAACGATTTGACGCTATGCTAACTATTACCCTAGAAAATCATCATGGATAAATTGATGCTTGAAAGACGTTACTAAATAATACAGACTGACTATGAAAATTAGACAACGATTAGCGTTTATTTTTGTCTTGATATATTTGCGAATAAACAAAACTGCCATAATTGCGTAAAACCAATACAAATAGACCTTTTACGCTCCATTTTATTATGAAGAATGCAGCGTTTTAAGCGGTTAACATACTTCATCGTTTGACTTAACTTAAAAACTTCAGTCGGAGCTTATGTTGCGTTTGATGAAGAGCGTTATCGCACATTGATAAATGATTTTTCTTAAATATAGATGACACTGAGATGCCCCAAATGTGTTTTAACTGGATGGCGCTACTTGCTTTCGAGAAAGGGAAATTTCAGTTGGCTCCCAACGTCGTGAAATTTAACACTTCTCGTTTGTTTTCATGTAGTCACTCGATTTGAAGCCATATGGGCCAATGTTGATCATGTTATTCATAACCTACGGCCTGCAACTCTCGAGAAAATGGCCCTAAATTGGACGACTATAGCAATCGTTGATCTTTTCAATAAAAACATTTGTATAAATAAAATTTAGTTTTTTATTATTTTTTTGCAATTTAAAGTTTTATCCGGATTGAAGAGATACCCTATAGTACAAAGCACTATTTCATAGTAATAAAAAAACTTTGACGTTTCTTTTTACAATACACATTTCAGAACCCAGAAAGAATATATATCTTGGGTCCTTATTAATAAGGGCTCCTTTACTGATGCCCGATTGTCCGTAATTGGGTTCAATTATCAATCATCAGTCCATAAATGGTGCAGATGTGGTCAACTTTGCTAACGCTGTTTATTTTTTTGTATGTTATTCTTGATTTCTGCTTCGTGGTATTGAAACTTAACTTTTGGAAAGAAACGACCAAAATTTTACAAAAATATTACATTTTCACGAAATTTTTTTAATCATTTTTTTTAATCATATCACCCCAATCATGAATATTTTTGTTTTCTCGAAATGTTTTTCTTTTACCCAAATTGCTATCGTGAACAATTCTCGAGAACATTTTTTCATATACACGAAAATTCCACTTATCATCTTTTTTTGTGTTCCAGAAGAGGGCAGAGAAAAATTTTAAAAACTCTCAATTCTTTATTCTCATAATTTTTATCTAAGTTTGATATAACTTTTTATTGACACATATTTTAAAAAAAATTTGTTTTTATTAATAAATTAAGATTCTAAAAATAAATTAACTTAAAACGGATAATTATAAAAATTATAATTCGTACTCAAATTTTTTGGAAGCTTCTGAAAGTGTTAATAAAATTTCGTGTATCATTCTGTAAATGAAACTGCCACCAAAATACCACGTAGAAACCTTAATAAATAGTTTAACACAACAGTTGCACTAAACAACAAAAAAAAAAAGGTACTTAAAAAACAAAACACCAACTGACTATAACTTAACATAAAAAAAACTATAATGAAATAAAAACAATAACAACATGGAGGTACCAATATAAACTAAAAGAAACAGCAGAAGATTTAAAATGAAGAAGAAATATCGGGGAAAAATTTACTGACAGACGACTACATTATACAATTTCCTTGATTTGACTTTTGTAGCAGACATCTAAACATGACTTATGATCATTACGTGATGCAACATAAAAATAAAACTAAACTCATTTGCTTTTTTGTGCGCTGTCAAATACAGAACAACAAAAACAAAACAAATATTAGCAGAGACACGGTTGTAAGAGTCAATGATTATTTTTCCAACAACTATAACGAATTACGTGAGATATGTATTGTTTTCTTTTTGGTTGAACAAGCAGAAGTAGTCTAAAAACTAAAAAGTCATACATGACGTATGAGTGTCTCACGTTATGGTTTTTGTATTCACGACGCTGACCAACAGTTCCTAATATAAGCTTATAGCATTAACTCTATACTATTACATATATTGGAATCTCTTTTAAACAGAATTTAAAGGAATGAAAAAAGTTATCCTTCAAAAAATATTTTCCTTGTTGAAATTTACCATACATGAGAGTAATTAACTAGATGAACGAATTAATTGAAGATTACATTAGCATTGAATGATAAATAATTGTAATGATTTTTTAGCATTACCATTATTTTTACTAATGGTAATGCTTTTTGAAAAGGTTTAATTTATAATTGGTTAAAAACAAAATAATTACCATTGAGTAATAATTAAATGTTTTCAAATCATTATTATTAATTAATGTATCCCTTGTCTTTGTACACTAAATACATATCATTAAGAACAGTAAAGCATTATTTTGAAATGGCATTTTCATCATAAAAATTTGGTGAAATAAATATGTTTTAAATTTCTCATACAAAATAAGGCACTATGGGAACATATTTTTGTTTTTGTGTAAGTAATGACCTCAGATATTATAAATAAAGTTTTACACCTTTTTTACTTAAATATTATAAATAATTAAAATATTCAAATATAGATCTATCTACAAGGTGTTATGATTTATTTATTTTATACATAGTTTTCTTATGTTTTTGTGATCAACAATTTGTATATAAAAAAATATTTTTGATTCAATTCATTACTATTAGTAATTAGCATTACAATTACAATACAATTAGCATAGTATTAGCATTAAACGTTAGTTAAATTTTTTTCATTGGCACTGTTTCAAACAATGCAATGATATTTTCAGAGCCTCAGAAAAAAGAATCGCTATAAATTTTCTTGTTGCAAGGAAACTCATTTCTCGCGATAGATAAACGTGTCTCTGTTAGAATGCTTACCCTATAAATTATTTGGCGTAAATCGATAGACATTTACTTAAAAAAAGGTAAAACACCTTAACATTTCTGTACATTTAATATTACATTTCCGATAAAAAAAAAGAAAAAAAGATCAATATATTTTGTAGCTCAACATGACTTTTGCTTCGTGTCTAATATTTAGTAAAAACACTATTTAATTTTTGATCCAGAGAAAAAAATGTGGGCCCATCAACAAAAATGAACTGTTGCGTCGTACTAATATTTTTCTCTTATTTAGTGCTACTGAAGAAGATTTAGTTTTCATTAAAAAAGTTTTATGACTGTATTTCCATTATTAGTTCTTCGTAACCGAGTAATGGCATTTAAAACTACTGCCTCAATTGATGGGGGAAAATAATAACAAATAAAACAAAAGCAACAGAAAAAGTTTACAAAAGCGATAGGTGCAAATTACAAAACAAAGACTTTCATTGTTGAATCAATTCTTTGTTTGTTGTTTTCTACAGTACTGGTAAAAACATTGGAAGCATCGCCATGAATAATATGATAAATTTTAGTAATTTTATTTTTAATAATTGCTCCTACGAATTCCATAGTCATCGTAAACACAACACGTGTTCTATTTTAGAAAACAAAATTGACTCCTATTTTTAATATCATGCTAATATCCCATAACATTTTCAAATAAAAATGCAATTTATTTGTTAGTTTGAAAGAGCAGGAAACCTTTATTTCTTTTAAGTATGAAAACTTCAAAAACAACATAAATTTTTAATTGAAAATGTTATAGGGTATTACCATTATATAATAAATAATATTATAAAAATTCCCAAAATAATTTCACAAACAAAAATTGAATCCTTTTTATACCCATCACCACAGGTGGAAAAAGGTTATTCTGTGCGTTGGTCATTCTGTGCGTTGGTCATTTCCGGCCGCATAAAGTATATGTATATATTCTGAGTTTTTACAAATAGCAAAGTCAATTAAGCGATATCCGTCTGTCCGTTCGTTTTTGGTTTGTAATCAACTAGTTTCGAAAACTTTGTTATTGTAAATCAGCAAGATCGGTCAATGTCCTTCGAGCCAGCGAGCAAAACACTACTAATTTTTCCATCTTATTTGAAACAAATCCAGTTTAGCGAAGCTACTCAAATAAAAAATATATATATGAGGCGATAGAGAATTAAAAAACAAGAAAAAAATATCCAGTGAAAAAATTGGCGCTCGCCCATATTTACCGAGTTTTGGGTCTTTGAACTTTTCATAGAGAATTACGATTGTGCCTCATATTTTTTAAGATATCAATATGGATATCATTTAAAAGCTCTTGAAGAGATTTTTACCAGCCACATCTAAATAAAAAAAGAAAGCGGAACGTTTTCTTCCGCAGAGCTTTTGTGCTGAAATGTCATACCCAAACAAAAGCGCTAATACTACGCCATAATGATAAAAACAGGGTTAATAAAAAGTATTTAACATAACTATCCTAATAGTTTTAACAAGAAGAACAAATCTTGAGTTTGTGTTTTACAAATTAAAATTTTATTAAAAAAAACAAAAAATAATTTTTAATTATTATTATAATAAAACGCTTTGTCAAAATCGGATTTTCCAATTGCAAAGCGCTGCCGCCGCGTTATTTATATTACAAAATGTACGGGCATGCGAACTTTTGACAGCAAAAAAAAACGTTTTCTGCTCGTATTTTTTATGACTGTAAGGAAACACGAACATTTTTTTAAAAATGCTTAACGCATTATAGCCGATGACATTTTTATATAAAACTAGCTCTTCCCGGGGCGCTTCGCTACCCCAATTAGAACGCCATCTATCGGATTTTGGCATTGACGCCAATGAGGTGTATTACACCGGTTGTTTTGTAAGACGTTACGTTACACTAAGAACTTAATTTTTTTTTTAATTTGGAAAGCCATTAAGGAATGATTTCACGCAAAATTTCATACAAAAACTCGATTTTCGATTTTTTCCAATTTTCCGACTTCTCCAAAATTTTCTTCCGTAAAGACCTTCTCTTCGAAATTATGAATTACTATACATATATATAGATTATACACATTTGTTAATAATCTGTCACCCCAATATCTGTTTTTTTTATTATTGGAGTTATTTCACTAAACTAGATAAATATATATAATGCAGGGTATATCAGATTCGGCATAGCCGAATATAGCAATCTTACTTGTTAATTTTATTTTTTTATACTTGTTATTGTAGGAAAATCATTTTATTCTTAAGCTAGAGTATTTGTCTTTCCTAAATTAACAAATGTATGTTAGGTTTTCTTCGTTATTAAAGGAAAATAAAAGTTGCTTTAATTCTTCTCCTTAATTAATGGCAAATAGTCGTGGTAGCCAAGATAACAAGGCGATTTACCGAGTTATGTTACAAATATTTTTATTCTTTTGGATATTTTATACTCGGAATGGCAAAGGGTGTGGTTTAAGTAATTGTCTGTTGTTAGTGCTGTATCATTTTTCTTAGTAATGTGCATTGTTTTCCAAAATATTGTTGTGTTGAGTTCAACTTTTTAATTTTGTTATTTTCACTGTATTGCTTTTTGCCTTTTCTAAAAAATTCTCAAGTACTTCTACGATTTTTTTAACTATGAAATCCTGGTTGAAGCTCTCTCGATATGAATTTGATAACGTCCTCGAAAGAATGAGATATTGAAAATAAAGTATTTGAATGGTGGAGATGAACTGCGTATTCATAGAAAATAAAATAACTTTGAAATGTGTTTTCTGCCAAATTTTTCATACAAATTTGTCCTAAAATATATTTCAAATCTATTTTGATTTTCTATAAATACCGCAGAAGAAGTGGAAGTTGGATTAATATGTCTACATTAGTAGCTACATTAGATTCAAACAGGTCCATCTGTACATTATTTTTTAGAATGTTAGAATGTTAAGTCTAGTTTTAATACATCTTCTAGTTTTAATACATCTTCGAAAAGTCAATTTTGATCGATTTCTTGCTCTTTGGGGATTGCGTTACAGAGTTTAGTGCACTATTTCGTCACTGTATTTTCTAAGAGGATATCATATCCACTTTAATTTTCTTTTTCAATTTCATTTTGGCTTGTCACCTAAAACGAGGGTTGATTGATAAATTACCACCAAATGCCGATAATGCAGCGTGAGCACTTATTTACAAAACCTTCTAATTTTTTTGTCGATTCTTGTTTTTCTAATTTTTTGTTTTGATGCCATAAATCAAATTTTATTGTTATATTCGTATCTTTTTTAAGCGACTGGTTTGACCATACTTACGATAGCAAACTCAACGAAAAGTATGCAGCCATCGAAAGTTAAATGGTTTTTAAAAATTAAAATTCTTACACATCATTCATGGTATTTCCATCTGTTTCTTAAGATCTTAAGAACTTTTAAAAATTGCAATTGTTTTCTAGTAACTAATATTTTGAGCGGCAATGTTTATGTTTTGTGTAGAAATTACTTTAACAAAAAGTACTTTATGAAAGTAAGTTTTATTTCGTACTTTTTTTAATATTCTTTTTGTTTTCGTTTCAAAGTTTGTTTTTGTTTATTTTTGTTAAAGATGAGTTACGCCGCCAAACTTTTTCTAGTTGGCAACATTTCAATCCATGTCGAAGGTGAAGAAATAAAAAGTTATAAAACCCTGAAATTTAAGTTTTATTTGATTTCGGATAAAAGAAAACACTTAATGACTAAAGTGATATTGCGTGCAATGAAATTCAATACTCATTCATGCCCTGAGCCAAAGGATTTTTCTTTTACTTTATGTTATTTAAGAGGTTTCGTTCAGCAATATTTTTTTTTACAATTTGTTGCAAAGAATAAGACCACTAAAGTGTGATAAATTTTACCCTTTTTTTAAATTTGTTTGAAACAAATTAAATTGCATACGTTAAGGCTGCATTTTGTTTTGATGTAAATTAACTGTTTCATTGCAGTTACAAATCGCATGTGTAACTTTTTATTTATATTTATATGAAAATAATTAAATAAACAGTTAATGTATTTATGTAAGTTACCCTTTTTGTTTATATATATTTTTTTAATATTTTTCTCTTTTAATTGCAGTTATTTAACGTTTAATTTGTTTGTTTTTCAATACAAAGCAAATTGAACTTAATCAGGGTTTCGCTACTTTGTTCACACTTTAACCATGTGATTAATGAAAGCAAACAAAATATGTATAATGTAATTTATATTTGCATGGATGTGTGCACATGCAGTGTGAAAAACAAATATAATTACACATAACGAATATAAAATGTTTGTTAAAAAAAAATTATAGGCTTTGAAATTAATCCGCTTAAAATTTTAACCATTATTTTATTATTATTTTATTACTATAATTCTATTGACTGGAGCATCATAAATGCTTTTTTTTCTGCAAATCTAAAATGCAATATTATTTAAAATACTAATAATAATATATTTGTTAGTAACCAATCTGACAGCACTACATTTAACATAAAGCAGTGATCAAAAAAAAAACGTAATTTTCTGCAGTGTCTTTAAAATTTTTTCAAAATCGTCAAAGTCGTCTTTCAGAAGGCGTTCCCAAAGGTGTACAAAAGAAATTTGATAGCTCTTATTGTCTCCTTATACAGAAATTCGTTCCTATAAATTTAAACTCTACAAATCGACAAAGCTGTTCGCTATTGCCTTTGCTTTCAAACGTGTTCATTAATAACATCACGACAAAAGACCTTAATAGCAAATTTTATAATCGAACTACATGTGTTTGCAGTCGCAAAAACTCGATGAAATGTAGTTGAAAAGGAGAGAAATAGAATCTGAAGAAGCACTTCAATAATAGCATCATAAAAAAGCTCAGGGAAGCATTTTCAACAAATTAGTGAAGTCAGCTGCATTGTACAGATGCGAATCATTTAATGCAGGTTCTTATATCCTCAGAGAAAAATCTAGGATTTTGGCAACCGATGCCTTCGTGGAGTTCCAAAAAATGTTTGCCAACTATCATTACTAATGCTCAGCTGTGGCCACAGCCCAGTCAACCTCTAATTGTAACCGAATTACGAATTCAGAATTCGGACGGACTGCAATTGACAGTAAAATCTAAGGCAGCTAGAAAAGGTAATGTCAAGCTACACCTGAGTCATAATAATAAATCAATTCTG
Source organism: Gymnosoma rotundatum (assembly GCA_916610165.2). Classification (NCBI taxonomy): domain Eukaryota; kingdom Metazoa; phylum Arthropoda; class Insecta; order Diptera; family Tachinidae; genus Gymnosoma; species Gymnosoma rotundatum. Next base: position 81,029,910 of record OU744340.1, read on the forward strand.
AAATAAGCTGAAGCTGAATATATATATATATATTTCTTTTTTCAGACATATCTTAAACAATTGTCAAAAACCGATTTTATTTAATAAAGATGTTTATTTCTACTGTTTGCATATAAAAAAGGTAGTTAAAGTCTTTAGAACTAAAGGCTTTAAGATACCGAGTGGGCTTAAATCTCTGTATAAAAATTAACAAAAAACATTTTAATTTAAAATTTAAACACTTTTATTATCGAACTGTTGTTTTCCCAAATAATTTTCGTAGTAAATATACGTTAATTATTATTTACCGATATCATTCAAAATTCATTTATTTAATGTTTGCAAAAGAAATTCCAATTACGAGCAACCTTGACAGGCAATTGCACTATCACTCTCACATTTTGTAACTTCCTTCTTTTCACATAATGATTATGTTCGAACAGTTCTGTTAAATCAGATGTAAGTCCATACACACACATTCGTGCAGCATGTTCCTATCACACATACTCGTATTTAGATTACACTTAATTTATTTTCAATTGATTGTACACATACACTTATTTAAAATAAAGATGCAATTAAATTCAATAGTTTGATTTTTATATTTCTGTTTGAGAATGTATCGGTTTTGAATGAATTCAACAATTAATTTTAGCAATTGAAATGTGTTTTGTTGGGATTGTGTACATGTGATTGTATACGTATATACATTTGTCGATTATTAAATATATGTGTTTGTATTCAGTTTTCATGGAATTTTATTATAAACCAAATAAATTCGATAATAAGAATTGCAGTATTGTTATGCAAATGCTACACCCAGTAGAGCTCATAGCAGCAATAAAGGAACAACTATAATGTGTATAAGATAACTTAAGCCAACTTAAACATCTGTCCAAATATATTAAATTGTATGTGGCAAACTATAATGTACTTAAGAAAACTTTTCATCATGTTTCGTCAAATGTTATCTCTTTAAGCAAAGTAAAAAACTGATCGCACTATCCGTGCGGAAACACCTGATTACGCTTTATATTGTTAAAAATAATAGTTGCATTTCTTGGCTATACCGAAGTTCATTACGAAAGCAACAACAATATACAAGACGAGTTACAAAGAGAACAGCACAGAAATGCTTTAAGTTGTGTGTCGATGTTTACGACGTACATACATAACATAAGGTAGATAGATGGGAAAAATGCTGATGAAGGATGTGGCGGTCCAGAAAATGCTGCATTTCATTCTGCTAGCGTCTAATTTTTTTTGTTTTCTTTAGAAAACGTCCGCATACATTTGTAAATAATATATCTTTCTAAATATGTTTAGAAATTAAAGTAAAAATGAACCAAAAAGTCGAAAATAAGTCATTTTCATTAATTTATGTATGTATGTGAAATATATGTTCTTTAAATGCCCTTTTGTTTTTAAATTTTGTTTGTTTTTAAAGAATTTTTTTGGCAAAAGTACGAATTAAACATAAATGTACAACGGTGGCAAATTAGCACATTAATTTTACAGGTAATAGCAGTTCTAAAATAACTACAACAATAAGTACAGAACATGTATTTTGTTTTTGTTAAATATATTTTCAGATGTCAAATTAACTGACGCACAGTGGTTTGAAAACGATTTTTTTTATTAAATTCGGTATCTTATGAACCACTCAATATATCTCAATGGCAGGCCAATCTTAACTTTGCCGTAGTACGCTTATTAATTATCGGATTATTAATTTATGACATTTGCTATATTCTTAATAAAATTTAAAATAAAAAACTTTAAAGTTTTGTTCTGATAGCGCTTTTCGTCAAAAAGTGACAAGCCTCTGAGGTGAGAAAATGTAAAAATATCGTTTTTTAAGGATTTTCCACAAAAATTTGATATTCTTTTTTTTGATTATGTAATTTAAATTTACTTCAGTTGTAGCAAATTTGTTTAAACAATTTAAAAGACAAACTGTAGCATTTGCGATTAAAAGCAAAATTAGGTCAATAATTATAACGGTTCCCCCTCCAGCAAAAAAAGGTAAACGGTAAATCTCCAAATTTTGGCTAAATACTCCAAAAAGGATTTGACAGCCCCGTGATTAATTAATATTTAAGCTAGAGGAGCTTCCTAAACCTCGCCTCCTCGTGATTTTCTTTGCTTATTTTTTATATGAAAAACCAAAAATGTGTATAAGCACATTTTGTACAAAACTTCTTGGTTTTAACATATAAAATGAGTAAACAAAATCATAAGGAGGCGAGGCCTACAATTTTAAAGTAAAATCCAGTTTCAAAAAGTGTCTGAAACTTTTTTTATTTTATGAAAGTTTAAATATATTTCCACAAAACCAATGTATAAACAAAAATTGACATCTGAAAACATAAACAAGAAAGTCAACTGATCTACTGCCACTACCTAGTGTATTAATCTGCCTTGGTTAAAAATAAAATAAGATTGCCTAACAATTAAATTTACGATTGTTGAATTCTATAAAAAAAAATAATCAAGCAACAATCAAAAAATTTTTAACGTATTAATCTTGCTTCGCATTTTTTTTTTTTTTGTGATATGCTTCTCGTGCAGCTTTAAAACGTACACTGAGGAACAGTTTAAAAGCAAAAAATTGTTACCAAGGGTATCAAAAATAAATTTTACGCAGCTGCAGCTGAAAACGGTACTCCCCAGTAGGCAATTTTCAACGATTTTTTTGAAAAAATATAGGAGTGATTTAATTTTTATTATATATTTGTAAATTTGGAGTTATTACATTTTTTAAAGTTATTTTACTTTTATAACAGGAAAGCGATTTACTCTTATTCATTTGAAAACTAGGATAGAACATAAAGGGAAAATGTGCCATTTTGAGAACCATCTTCATATTACAGACTCTGGGGTTAGACAAGGGACATCAGGAGAAGCAAAGTGAATTGCATTAAGGATGAGACCAAGTTTAGTTCACTAAAGTATTTAACCAGGAAACCGACGGATCATCAGCTGGTATCTTTGGACCAAAATATCAACAGGATATTCTTACAGCTAAATACTCAATAATTATTAAGAATAAATTGTGCGTTAGCTTTATGTTTAATTTGAATGAATGTATTAATTTGTATTTTATATTGCACGGCCAGGCTGCACTAACGTTATTTACCTCAGAAAAGTTAAGAGCTGAGCTGGTCATGGACTGCTTGACATTTCTAAATGAACCCCAACAATAATGATTTTGAAATATTTACAAAGTTACTCACTCGATATTGGTCCCTTAGACAGCAATGATTCACAAGCGGCAACGTCGGGAATGTGCAATACAGGCAGAATAAGCAAACAGGCTGGTGAAATCTCATTTGATTTGCCGAAGATATCTTCAATAAGTGTAACCTTTTTTTGGCATGCAGTCCATAAAACAAAAAAGGACAAAGGACAGTTTCTGTCACAACGTATCAGAGAAATAAAATGGGTACGAGAGTTTCGAGTTGAAAATTATTACTCAAGTACATGTTAAATTTCACACATCTGATTGCTGGGTATAAACTGCTGGCAAAAAAAAAAAGGATGAGTAAGTATAAGCATTTATATAAATGATTTGCATCATGTGGTTTTTTAAATCATTAATATTTAATTTCGATTTTTTTAACAATAATTTTTTTAATAATGCTAAATGATTTATTAAAAAAAGTTTTTTTTTTTTATAAATTTAGGTAATTTTTTTCAATAATTTAATTGAATAAAAGTGTTTTAATTTGTTGTATATTAGATGAGACGAATTTAGCATGTATGAGAGAATTTTTTGTTTCATAATTGAAAGGCCTCATAGAAATTTTGTTATTAAGCAAGAATTATATAAATTGGATTTATGGATTTTATTAAATTTACTGCCCATCTCAGTGGAATTTTTACTGTAATAAAAATAAATAAATGAGAAAAATGTTTAATATAAAAAGAGTTTTCAGCTGCGTAATTATTGATTTTTAAATTATGTAATGCTTTGTATTTCTAAATAAAAAACAGCATGAACAATATTAAAACTCACTCGCATTATAAAAGTTTCAACATTGCATGAGTGTGTATGTGTGTTTATTTTTTCTGGCAGAAACAATTTATTTTGGAAATAAACTCAGAATATATAAAAGGTTGGGATGATGGAAACACATACTTATAGTAGAGGATTATGCAAGTATTGAGTCCAAGCTTTGCAGATCTCTAAAGAATCCTAAAGTAATTACACCTCGGATAGGGAAACTGTTGCTTGTCAGCTCTTTATGTATCACTTAACTACAATTAAAGTTTATTTAATTTTTATACAGGGGCAGCTGAAATATTAAGAGAACTGAAATTTTTTACTTTTAAAGGTTTTTTAAAAGTTTTTACCTGCTTTAGACAACTGACGTTAGTTGACTAAAAGTTACCATCGTGAAGTTTGTAAAAAATGTCCGTTGCCTAAATACATTTGCCCACCTCTGTATATAATTAAAGTTTTTATGTTATTTTGTTTTCTACGTATATCTTTTTGCAGAAGGCTGATAATGAAGGAAAGCTGTATTTATTTATTAGTCAGCCGTTTCTCTTATATCTAAATCAGATTTCGAAACTCGAAGTTGCGCGCGATTTCAATGAAATTTTAAGTTTTGTATACTTTCTACATTAGATGCAATTAAAGCGATGAAATTTTAATTTTTAGGATTCTTAAAACATGGGGTAAAAGCGTAACCATATTGCTTTCACTGTAACATCTGTCCATCTGACAGGGTGTCACATCACTCTATTTCTAAAAGGTGTTTTTCTATATTTGCTAAATCAACAAATTTTAGAAATTATTATTGACGTAGTATTTATTTAAATATTGTTATTATATCCTTCACAAGTTTGCTTTGGTGCTATTGAAAATCAGCCTGATCGCCCCATGTCCTTCGAGGCAGCAGGCAAAACACCACGCCTACCTTTAACTTTTTCATGTCATTTGGAACAACTAAGCAACTACAATCAAAAAAAAACAAATATATGGGGCGATAGAGAATTAAAAATAAAAAAAAAAATACCGAGTGAAAAAATTATGACTCGCCCATATTTTCTGAGTTACGGGGCTCTAAAATGTAAAAATTTTTTAATATATCAATATTATTTTAAATCTTTTAAAGAGATCTTTAGGGAAATACCAAAATTTTTTTAAAATGCTTAAACTATTAAGAGCCGAAAAAATTCTCTGTCACCCCAATATTGCTTTTTTAATAGGAGTTACTTCACTAAACTAGATTTATATAGATGGTGAGGGGTATATAAGATTCGGCATAGACGAATATAGAAGTCTTACTTGTTTCTAAACTGATATCGGCAAACGCATCAAATAGGCAAAATGTTCGCTATAGCAACTAGTAGAAAAATCAAAACTTTAAATTAAAGGGTACGACAATATTGCTTATGGCCTTGTCTCTAAGCCGCAAAACATAGACACTTTACGCTTAAGTGCGTTGTAATAAAAATTACAACAAATTTAAACTAAAGTGACGCGAATTAAGCGTATATGGATGGTTTTTTAATCATTTAGAATCAATACAGAGTATAAAGAAGTTTTCCTATTTAACGAACCTTCGATTCTAAAAACATCGCATTTAACGAACACATAATTTTTTCTCCATTGAGTACCTTTTATTATAATTTAAACCTACTTTTCATTAAAATTATTTTAGCTTTAATGTGCCTTTTTGAATCTTTTCAATATGTTATACAAATTTGATATCTTATTTTAAATCAAACGACAAATAATAGAGTTCTAGTTATTTACTTATAATGTGTTTACATATGACATATAACGACATATAAAGAACTTTTCAATTTAAAGCCCTAAACACAGACGACAGCAGTCAGCAGACAGCAAACTGTCAAAAATAAAATACATGTGTTTAAATGAAAACGATTATTTTGACGACATTACAGCAGCACGACTACACGACAGCATTTGCTGCCGCTGCCAACTTAGGCTATTTTCTATTTTGACGGGCAGCAATAAACAAATATAGTGTTGCCATTATACATATAAATTGGAAAAAGAAAAACAAATACTTTTTTTTTTAATATTAAACATGAAAGAACATCACAAAAATACAATAAGGAAATAAATTTATGTGTTTTTCGTGATATTATTACATATTTTATCAATAACTTTAATTTTATTCATTATAAAATATATGTATGCGGTATCCCTTAAATTTGTATTGTTAAAGTACACAGCTGTTGTTGCTGTCTTCAAAATAATTATGAAGCTGACTTTAGAGCAGCATTTGAAGTAAGCAGCATTTGAAGCCGTGAAGTTGTGAAGTCTGCTGTCGTCTAAGTGTTTAGAGCTTAACGAACAATCCTGACAAAGTACTTCTTCGTTGAACCGGAAAACTACAATATATAAATATGTTCGCTAAAGAGTTAAGTGTAAACAATAAAATTTAAAATTAAAGAGAGTCTCCATAGAGATCGTGATGTTGACGAATATGCTCTTATAATTTAAACCGCTATTTGCAGACACTTGAAAGAGTGTCTCTCTCAATAGGAACGTGATTTCGACGTATATTGTCTTATTTATTAAATAGTAAGGTAAGAGCCAGGCTCTTTAAATTCTTCATAACAAATAATAGGCTGAATAAATTAAAAGGCCAACTTGAATTTGGCAGATTAATTTATATCTGAAGTTACTCTGTTTATAAAGATTCTAATATAATATCTATACAACGCTATACAAGCAAGTTTTTAATGTATACATGGAGCGATATATGGAGCGATAGCAAATTAAAGAATAATAACAAACCAATAAGTGAAAATATTGCCGCTTGTCCATATGTTCCGAGTTATGGGCCTCTGAATTTTTCGTAAAAAAGTACGATTGTGCAAGATATAAATAGGGGTATCATTTAAAGGCGTTTGAAAAGATTTTTTGCGAAATGACAAAATTAAAAAATAATGCTTAACCCATTAAGAGCCAAAGAAATTATGTGTAGTATTCAATAAACTAGATTAACGTATATTGTAGAGGGTATATAAGATTCGATATACCCGAGTATATTACGCTTTGTTGTTTTGAAATATTTCTGGTCTAAATATTTTTTCACAGAATAGGATGTATTTTTCATAACCACATTTGTTTTCTAAATTGTTATTTATTAAAATTAAAATTGCCTTCGACACTTTGGCGACGCAAAAGTTTCATTAAATTAAAACTTGTGCTTCTACCTGAGACAAATTAAACAGAACTTTAAATCTTTCAAGAAGGCTTTTGAATGCTTTGCCCAAAAAAAAAGCATTAGTGTTAAAAAATAACAATATTCTTAAATATTAAATAACATTAAAAATCGTTGTTTACGGCTTAAGAAATATTTGACAACATATTTGACAAAATAAAACTGCTATACAAATTAACAATTAAAAAAAAAACTGAATTAAGTGACTGACCTCAGAGGGAAACATTAATACTAATTTAAAAGTAAATTTATTTTTATTACATGTATAAGTTCAGATCGTACAATCGTAATATTAATAAAGGAAAATATCAATTTAAATGTGATTTTTTGGAAACTAATTGCTTCAAATAAAAATTAAATTTTTGCTTATAAAGCTTTGTAATACAAGATCGGAAGTTAGAAAGCTGAACATACACAGGAATAATTTTTGAAGTAGAATCCAACTGACCTCACTTTTTATATAATAATTTTAACACATTCTTCTCAAGCCAGAATTTTTTTTTCAATATATGTAATTATATGGGCAGCGACCAATCGATGACCTATAGCACACATTGATAAGAAACAAATTTTACTTTTATTTCCATTAAAACTTACAACAGCAAAAGATCAACAAAAGTTACAAATAAAATAAAAAAACACAAGATTAAAACAAATTGTAAAAAATTGAAAAGGGACAAATAAAAGAAAACGAATAAATAATATTTCTAAGTGAATAAACTTATCTCTTCTTAAAAGGCAAAATAATAAGCATTTTTGCCTGCTGTAATAAGAACGTCAAGCTGCAAACGATTATTGTACGCTGGGTTGTTGGAAATAATTGATATGTATTGAAGCAATCAATATTATGCAGAAAGAAAAGAAGGGCCCGGTTGTTTCTATTTAATGTTTATTAATAAAATTTTAAGTGCTCAAGCTTATGTTTTCGAATCGTAATAAATAAATTCATTCTGCAATTGTTACATCATGAAAAAATAAACAATCCCGAAAAAAAATTTTTAAATTTTAGCTTTGCAATTTCTTAACTGTATTAATTTCTAAACAAAACTTTACAAATGTGCTGCATTTTTAAATTTTTTTTATAAAATCACATTTTTTAATTTACTGAAAAGCGCCCAATATATTTGAAGATCTTATTTTTTAAATGTTCATAACTCTTTAAGTTAAATAAAGATATTCAATGGCCTAACTTTTAAAGGATTAAGCTAAATTAAAAAAAAATACTTATACAGTCATTTCTGATAGAAAATAATTTTATTTTTATAAATCGGTCCTTCTGGCAACAGAAAAATTTTAATATTTACTTTCTTCTTTACACTTTCACATTAGAGTTTTGCCATTTTTTATGAATAAAATTAATACGATTGGAATCTAATGAAAGTGACATGCGTGACATATCTAATAAAATCAACTTTAAACCAAAAGCATTTTTAACGTAAATAATTTTCATTGACTTGAAAACGATTAGTGGTTAAGGATTCAATAAAAATAAAAAACTCAAAACAGAAAAATATTGTTACGAATAATAAAAAAACCTGGCAACCTCTGGAGTTGTTTCCGTATAAGCGTGGTGAATAAGTTAATTCAACAACTAATGGTGTGTGTATAGAATAAAAAAAAAACACAATTAGCTAACAAAAGCCGAGCAGCCTCAATGGCTGCGTCGGTAGAGGTGCGTGCTGTAAAACAGGTGGTCCTGGGTTCAATACCGTCTTCGGACATGCGTACAACGAAAAATAATAATTGTTATAATGGAATTAAAATTAATAAACAGCAGTACAAACCTCCCGAGAGGCAAAAGGCAATTATTGTGTGAAGCCATGGCAGATAATTTAGCGGAGACGTCCAATTTATTATAAGAGCTACAGATAATTGTCAAGAAGCCCTTTATAATAAAAAAGTAAGAGCACGAGCGCGAGGAAATGTAACAGCATAACAACAGTGTACGGCAGAAGTGTATTGTGGCTATTGGATTAAAGGAGATGACTGGCTTGGATAAAAGAAGTAGTGGAGTTGTCTGTGGTCGGTTAAGGTTACTAAACAAGGCATCGAGTAGTTCATGTCTCGCCGAAGTAACACAGTAGTGTAGCGTGGATGGCTGCGCTTGTGTGGTAATAACGCATGCTTAGTAAATACGAGACCAAGGGTTCACAAGACCGGTAGGATGAAGAAGTATAGCCAGAGAAAGCCATAAAATTTGAAGACAGAATTTAGCCACAGTGGTAATTGCAAGCAAAAGAACCGTACGTTCGTATGAAAGGGTAAAGCGTAACAATATATAAATTATGACTCCCTGTTCCACAGCTTCATATTCAAACAACTGAGAGAGTTGTCGAATTAAGAGTTGAGAATTAATTAAAGATTTTTTTAACGAAATTAAACTCTTTTATTTTTTCAGTAATTGAAGGATACAACTGGTCATATTTTACACTGCGATATTTATACAGTTCCAAATTTATTTGTTTAAAATCAACAAAAGGGACAAATCTTCAAAAATTCTGTGAATTTTTAATAAAAACTGATTCTCTTTATAATGACTCCATTCCGATAGCAAATTTTTTACTTCTTTTAATTTTTTTGTAGGACATATTTTTAAATTTCATATTTGAATTGTGTTTTTATGAAGCATTTGACGTCAATTAAAGGAAAAATTAAAGCAAACAATCCATAATTTATTTAAAAACAAAATTTCACATAAACTTTTAAAAATATAATAAAAATGTAAAATTTTCTAAACACAAAATTAGACAACACACCGAAGAAGAAATAAAAGACAATGTCAAAAACAAATTAGTATTCCAAAACAAGAATGACAGCAGAAACAGACTTGCCAAGTACAAGCAAGTCTGTACTTAAATTTCGGCAATTCTTTTCCCTTCAAATCGACCTTTCCTCTCACACCCACAAACACAAGACTTGCGCAAGTAAAGTTGCCTAATCTGGAAGAGGCCTAATAATACTAGGTGTTCGCAATGGCGAATTCATTAATTTTCGCCGTAAACGGTAAATGTCAAACACCATATAAAAAAAAATTACACATATATGTACATGGAGTTTGACATTGACGATTTCGGCGAAAATTAATAAATTCGCCATCGCGACCACCTAGTATAAAATATTTATACCAGAAGAAGTCTTAAAGAGGTTCTTAATTATTAATTGGCCTTGGTACAAAAAGTGTTTAGGTTAGGCGTTTTTGTCACGAAACCTTCGAAGAAGTATAAAATTCACAACTGAAATTTTTGTGCTTTAACAGATGTTAAGTTGTCATTGTAAGTTTGTTATTTAGTGCCGTCACTTAAAATTCTATTTACTTCTGAGAATTGATGACATCATAAGCATAAAATAAACAAATATAAAGAGAAAAAACAAATAAAACCACTAAATTTTTAAGAGTAAATTATAATAAAAATATTAAAAACAACAAACGACATAACAAAAAAAAACTACAACAAGACTTTTGTCATTGTTATTACTTTCAATCTCAGCTTATATTTATTTTGAATTATATTTTTGTTTATTTTCATTTTATAACTTTTGAGACTTCACAGTGGCTTTACTTAAGACGCTGAATTGATCACTGGCGTTAGTTATTGTTCAATCTTCGGTGCGTACAGATCGCTAAACAAAAAATAGTTATTAATATTAAGTGAATTATTTATTAAAAATTAAAATGAAACTTTTGTTTTTATTGTGTGCTGTAGTGGGCACAATAACAATTCAACAGACCTCAGCTGTAGGTAACACACATTTGTTGTGTTACTACGATGGCAGTTCTTTCATACGAGAAGGTAAAATTGTAGTTTTTTTTTTAATTTTTCAAAAATGGCTGTATAATTGATTTTATTGCGAAACCAAGTTTTTGGCACTTGACTCGTATAATTGTGTTAATTGCCATTCAATGTAAATATGCGAGTGAAGGTTTTTGTTTATTAATTTCAGTTTCATTTACTTTGTGTTTTTTATACACAATAGAATTATTTAATTGATAGTTAGTGAAGCTCTTTTTTAATTTATTCTAGAATGATTTGGTGTTCAATTTCAGATTAATTTCAAATTTCATTAAAAATAATAAATTCCATTTTTATAACAGGAAGATAATAAAAAGGTTATCAGCGTGTTTCTTGTGTTAAATCTGAATCTTAAACAACACAATAATTGTCTTGATTTAAATCCCAAGTATTCGTGTTTTTCTGTTTTGTTTTTGTTTATTTTTTGTTTAATTCTTGTTAACATTTTCATATGTTAATTTGATTAACACTTTTTGTATTGCCGGCTGTGTATTCAGGGCAAGCAATAAAAATTATTATTTAAAATTTTATTTAAATACTGAAACAAAAACAAACATTCAACAAAGTAGATTATTTCAAGACCTCGGACAAGTTGATGACAGAATGCTTACTTAAAAATTATGTAGGGCACATTATCTACTACACGGTGTAACCAAGAAATAGTACAGTTATTTTAATTCAAAGCAATCAAAAAAGAGGAAGTTATTAATTTGATATGCCTTTAATTAAAACTGCTAAATAGAAAATAAAAATAAAGTTAAATAAGATTGACGAGCTAAAGTACACGAACTCTTCTTACGGTGCATGTAAATTTCTCTGCCGTTACACAATTTTTAATAAAAAAGTGATTTATAGCAGTGCCTCGTCATTTGTTATGATTTTTTCATCAAAATCGGGGTTGACATAGGCGAGCTGTAAATTCCTGTTAGTATGTGTAGGGCGGCGTTAATCTTCTTGGGGAAGTGGCTCTTGTGTCAACTGAATCTTAATGAAAACAAATACAAATCCTTGTGCCAAAGTTATTCTTTGAAAACCAAGCTCCTGAGCACGGCGTTAAATTGAGGTTGATGGCTTGTTTTTAACACTTTCTTGAGCAGCAGTAATGTTTTTTAGCCGATATTGCAGGCCCTCTTTGTTCGAAATCATTCACTACACGATAATTCGTGAGTTTTGTTGGAACGTTGTTTCTCACAAAAATTTCACGTAACTTTCTCATTGTCGCAGTATCCGATGTTTGATTTTGATAAAATCGATCTGTTAGGATGTTACTCATTACCAATGATGATTTTGGTTTCTTTAAATAAGTTGACGCATGGTTCTCTATTTCCGATTCAACCAATTGCACATTTATACCTTTTTGGATGTTGGGCTTTTTAATATACCGAGAGCTGTTAATTTAATTTTTAGCATTTTGTTCTACTGCCTATAATTTTTTTTCCAAATTTAAAGCTGAGTCATTTCCACATTACTGATCTCTGACTCTTTTTTTTAGCCAAGTCCTTTAAATTGGTTCCAGTTTCACAAAAAAAAAAAAATAGAATGAAGAAAGGTGCAGAAAAATTTCGAAAATTTTGTTCTTAAATCTACTAAGTATTTACTAAGTCCTTTCACTATCATGAAAAATTTTTAATTTATGTTCCTTAGAAACCACAGTCAGTGGTGAATATTTAAATAGCTCTTCCTTGGATAGTTTCAATTTTTCTCTTTCAACAAAAAAGTATTTGTTAAATTGATAATATTTTAATTAAGTAATTTTTTAAAGAAGCAATATTTTGTCGGGAAAAAATTAAATAACATTTAAATTCTATAAGCCAATGTAACACTTTTAGTATCTTGCTGGAAATCTCTAATTGTTTAAAACAGCTGCTTAAAGACTGTGCATTGAGGATATTAAAGTAGGGCATGCATCAAAAGGAGTGGAATCTCTATGATTATTCGAGTTTTGTCCCGTTGACACTCCTATTGACTTGTATCCATAAATTCTTAAGTGGATTCAAGTTTGGCGTTTATGCCATTTCTAATCTACTTGGCCATGTGTTGGAGTTCATGATCTTGGACCAACTTCTATTTAAATTGAAAACGACAGTGTAACAAAAAGTAACAGTAAACTATATCAGCAACTCTGAATAAAATTCATCGGCCTTTACCAACTTAAGAAGCTTACTTCAGTTACTATAGATTAAAATTATGTACATACGTGAATTATCTATCACTTTGTAAGTTTTGCGTTTGTAATTTTAATAGAACCCGATTATTTAGATGAGTCCTTTCCAAATTCAACGTTAAAAGTAGTTCAATTTTGTGAAGAAAACTCATCGCTCACATTTTTTTTATTGTATTCACCTAGAGTTATAAAGATAAATTAAATAGCATGGTTATAGAAAGGTCAATGCCTTTCTTCTTTTTATTTCCATTTATATTGCTAATGCCGCAACTGATAGGTAACTTATTATTATTTATGACTTGTCTCATTAAATACATATTTACAATGATAAATACGAACTTGCTGATTTAAATTGTTTTTCAATTTAATGTAATCTAATCACGTTTCATATTCTTTCATTGAGCCCCAAAAATATTTTTTTTCCACAAAAATTTATATTTTGCATCCATTTTCTTTAAAAAAAATGTTGCTTACATTTGTAAATTTGTTTTACCAATTAAGTTCACAGAGTACTATGATTTCGTTCGTTTAACAACAAAAACAAACTAACGAGCTCACTTTAAATACCTGAACGAAAATTACCGCTTACTGCAATGAACGATTTATTCTACCTTCGCACAGTGGTCAATTTCGCGAGATAGCGTTCAAAACTCTATAACTTTTGACCGGATTGGTATTTTTTTACGCAATTTGTTTTGTTCAATAGGAGTGACTTTAAGCTTCAATTTTCAAACGTAAAAATCGACTTATAGGAACGTAAGTAATGTGGAGTTAAAAATGCATTTTAATTTGTTGTTGAGTTTCCATGGAAATAAGTTAAGTTACAACACAAAATTTATTTCGTCCAAAAATCTTGAAAAACAAAAAAGTTATGATCATTTAAACTTTAAAAATTAACTAATAATATCATAAATTTACTAAATTCTGAAAAAGCCCATTTTGGACCACCCTGTTCTCAGTGAAATAGTTGAAATAGAGTTCTAATTTTTTGGCTACTTTCATATGGGTCTAATAACTTTAAAATCGGAGAACAAAAACCAAAAGTAGTTTTGGCCGCTATCTCAAAATATTGACCACAGTGCTTCGTATAGAAAACACAAGATTTTTAGGTCTCAAACTAATATTAAATGAGAACCATATTCAACTAAAAAATTTATTGAAATAATGTGTTTATTTCGATACTGTTCATATAGCTCATCAGTAGATTTTTCCCTAATTTTGCCTGGAAAATTTAAGATTCTCATTTATCAAGCTAATTTGATTAAATTAGAACTTTGTGTTGTACCAACAAAAGATGACAATATCTAAATTTTTGGTTTATCAAAACGCAGTTATAATTGAGCAAAAAATATTTGATATTTTTATCTTTTTGCTTTGATGATTGAGATCAGTTCTCGCTTAATCAATTTAGTTTGCAGCAAAAGCATCTTTAAATTTCTATAAAAAAAAATTGGGTAAAATCAATCGATCGGCAGAAAAGAAATGGCAACATTAATTTAATACATTTTTTTCATGTTCAAGGCAACTGTTAGCCGTAGATTTGTTTTATTTATTCATAACCCGATGTACATAAATATCTCAAGGCAGTCATCTTTCATTTTGTTTTACAATTTAAGTTTTAAATTTATTACACGCGTACATATCAACTTCCTGATAAATATTTTAATTAAGTTAAAAATACATCATATGAATTAGTAATAAAATATTTAAGAAAACTTTCAAGTATATTACACAAATATATTAAATTAGGTGTTAAATATTAACAAGTAACAGTGCTATATACCATGCACCATTAAAGTAAAACTAGTTTAGTGAAGTATCAAAAAAGTGAAGAATCAAAAAAGCAAATATTAGGGTAACAGAAAATTAAAAAATAAGAAAAAAAAAATAAATCAGTTCCATATATATTTTTACATAAAAATATCATCGGCTCTTAATGGGCTAAGCATTTTTAAAAAATTTTTGTATATCCTGAAAGATCTCTTTAAAAGATTATAAGTGATACCCATGTTGATATCTTAAAAATATGGCACACACGCGTACTTTTCTATGAAAAGCCCACAACTCGGAAAATATGGAGGAGCGCCAATTTTTTTCATTTTGTGTTTTTTCTTATTTTTTAATTCTCTATCGCTGATATATTTGTTTTTATTTTTTCGATTGGAGTTACTTCATTGTTCCAAATGCTATGGAATAATTAGAGGCAGGCGTGGTGTATTATCCGCTGCCTAGAAGGACATGGACCGATCTTTCTGATTTTCAATAGCAACTCTTTCTACACTACGTCCAATCGATTGGCGTATTTAGGTTTTCTCTAGCTGATCTAGTGCCTTGGCAAACTTGATTTCAACATTAGTACTGACGGACAGCCCTCAATCGGCTTCGCTATGCATAAGAGCTCAGAACATATATACTTTTTGAGGGATCAGAAATGGATGTTGTAGAAATTATAAACGGAATGACAAACTTTTTGTGGTGCAGGGTATAAAAACACTCATAATAAATAAATTGTAGATGAACTTATAACTCTCATATCGTTGGAGTTAAATGGCTTTAATGACATTTCATTTAAAAACGCATTTAAAAAGCAAGATTTCTTAAAAATTTTTCTCTGCAGTCGCTTTAAGTGATTTTAACGGTTGCTTTTTTTTCTTCTATTTCAATGCGAATGTCTGTATCAGTTCCGCAGAACTTCTGTGGAAATTTTTAAAAGTTACTTTTACAAACATTTAATCCAAAATATACATTTAAATATGAGAAACACAAAAAAAAAATAATAAATTTGCAAGTCAGTCATTTGACTGTCATCTATTTGTCGGTTTGTTTTGTTGTGTATCTGACTCTCTGTTGTCTAAAGGAAAGGCCTGTTACAATTTTTATTTAAACAATTATTCAAATTAGTTTTTTTTTCTCAGCTTTAAATAGAATTGTTTTTATACTTGATAATTACTGCGGTGATCTTATGATTATATTTGTAATAATTATCTACTTTATATTCTAAATTTGTTTCACTTTTTTTTTTTTTTTTGCTTAATTGAAACTGAACGTTTTATGAATTTGTAAAAAAACTGCTTAATTTTGTTGTTATGATTGATGCAAAATTGATAAAGTGACTCATATGTTGTACTTAAATTGAATATTGATTTACTTTGAGTTTTTTATTTCTGTTTAGCAATTGCGGTTGTAAATCTATTGATTTTTATTACATCACTTTAGGTTTCCTTATAATATAAAGTTTTTTACTATTTCAAAAATTTCAATTTCCTCTTACTTTAGTTTAGTTTACATGCACAAAGCAAAAACAAACGTGGCAGTCATAAGACTAACCTTGAAAAGATTGCTTCGAAATGAATAGATCACAGAACTTTAAAAGACGGGCAGACTCTTGACTCTTACCCTAGAGTAATAATTTTTAACTTTAATATTACTGATATGTATAATATAAGCTATACTGGATAATCTTCAAGATATGAGAAGTTTTAAAACGAAAATCGTTAAAATTCAAAATGTAATATTTATGGAAAAAAAAATCTTCAAAATGACGTAAACTCGTCTCTCGTCTCTCGCCTCTCCCCTGAGTGTGATTTAAGACTAGTTGATAACAAAACATTAACTTCAACAAGTAAGAGTACAACATTCGGCTATGCGAAATCTTATATACCCTTCAGCATTAATGTAATTCTATTTTAGTGAAGTAACTCCAATCAAAAAGACAAATAAATATTGGGGTGACAGAGAATCAAAAAATCAGAAAAGCAATAAAGTTCTATAAATATATAATTGCGTATAAAAATGTCATCGGCTGTTAATGGGTTAAACATTTTTTTAAATTTTTTAGTATTTTCTTAAAGAACTCCGCAAAAGCTTTTAAATGATACCCATATTGATGTTATAAAAAATTTGAAACTTTCAGAGCCCCGTAAGTCGGAAAATATGGGTGAGCGCCAATTTTTGCACTTGACGTTTTTTTCTTATTTTTTAATTCTCTATCGCCCCCATATATTTATTTTTTTTTATTAAATATACTTTATTGTTCCAAATAACATGAAAAAATTAAAAGTAGGCGTGGTGTTTTGCCTGCTGCCTCTAGGTTCATGAATCGATCGTGTTGATTTCCAATAGCAACTCTTTCTGCACTATATCTGATCGATTGACATTTATTTCATTTTTTTGTAAAATCAGGTTTGCATCGTTAAGAGAAAGTTGCCAGATTACAGGCAGATTCTCAACACTAATACGGACATCGCTCAATCGACCTTGCTATGGATCGAAAATGGATATTGTACAAATATCACACGGAATGACAAACTTAGATATACAATTTTTCCACTTTTTGTGGTGAAGGGCACAACAAGCAAATGTAAAACGAATATAACAGTGAAATAACAGTTGCTTTTTTAATTAATATTTAACTTGCACCATATTTCAATTTAAAATTATTATTTAATTTTTCATCTCATATCTATTTCAAAATCTGTTATATAAAAACATATGCGTTTTTATAACGACTCGATAGTCCAAAAAAATCAGTTGCGCGAGTTTGTTTTATTAACATATGACTCATATTTAATGGAAAAAAGATTTAAAACGTACAAATGGAGATAAACACAACAACAGATTAATTAAATTTAAAACTTTTGGGCCACTTAAATGTGAGAATTATGTCTCGAAAGCAATTACGAATTTCCTTGTGATCAAATTAAATTGTTAAAGTGTTTACACTTAAAAATAAGCAACTGACGTCAACTAAATTCATTTATTTGTTTATTTGATTTTGTAAATTAAATGTTAAACATAACGAACCAAAAATATGAACAATAAATTAACAAATTTAAATTTTTTTATAGGACTTGCTAAATTAATTTTAAACGATTTGGAACCCGCTTTACAGTTTTGTACACATTTGATTTATGGTTATGCCAGTATCAATCCCACCACTAACAAATTGGTGGCTAAAAATGAAAAGCTTGATTTGGATGTGGGCACTGGTTTGTATCGCAGCATTACCAGCATGAAAAAGAAATATCCCAACTTGAAGGTGTTGTTAAGCGTCGGCGGTGACAAGGATGAAGTTGACAAAGATGACAACAAATACTTAAATTTGTTGGAGTCTAGTAATGCACGTATTCCCTTCATCAATAGTGCTCATTCTTTGGTGAAGACTTATGGTTTTGATGGTCTTGATATTGCCTGGCAATTCCCCAAAAACAAACCCAAAAAGGTACACAATAGTGTTGGTAAATTCTGGAAGGGCTTTAAAAAAATCTTTACTGGCGATTTTGTTGTTGATGAGAAGGCTGAAGAACACAAAGAACAATTTACTGCTTTAATTAGAGAGTTAAAGAACGCTTTGCGTCCGGATGGCTTTTTGTTGGGTGTATCGGTGTTGCCCAATGTTAATTCTTCATGTAAGTCTCAAGAGATATTTTTGGATACAAATTTAATTTGCTTAAATTTTGATAACAAACTTTATTTTTTTTGTCGCAGTATTCTATGATGTTCCCGCTATTGTTAATAATTTGGATTATGTCAACTTAATGGCTTTTGATTTCCAAACACCAGAGCGTAATCCTGAAGTGGCTGATTACCCAGCCCCAATCTATGAATTAAATGATCGTCATCCAGAATCTAATATCAACTATCAAGTACAATACTGGCTGAACAATCATTGTCCCGCTACAAAGATAAATGTGGGTATTGCAGCTTATGGCCGTGCCTGGAAAATGACCAAAGATTCAGGCCTAACTGGCTTACCTCCAGTACCAGAAACCGATAATGCTGCCCCCGCAGGCTTACAAACGCAAATTGAAGGTCTTTTGAGTTGGCCGGAAGTCTGTGCTAAATTGCCCAACCCTGCTAACCAACACCTTAAGGGACCTGATTCACCTCTGCGTAAGGTGGGTGATCCTACCAAACGTTTTGGCAACTATGCTTATCGTTCGGCCGATGACAATAATGAAAATGGTATGTGGGTGGCTTATGAAGATCCCGACACTGCTGCCAACAAAGCTGCCTACGTTAAGTCTAAGGGCTTGGGTGGTGTTGCTTTGGTCGACTTGTCATTCGATGACTTCCGTGGTGCTTGCACAGGCGATAAATATCCCATCCTACGAGCCATCAAATACAAATTGCAATAATTTTTTTAATCCTGTTTTATTTTTAAGAGTTTAAAGTTGTTTTTTAATGTATTTTGCAATAAATATAACAGGAAAGTTCCATTTAAGTATTTTCTCTTTTAATTCCTTAAATGACTTCAGTAAAATTTGATCTTTATTAGTGCCATAGAAATTAAGGTTTGCCATTAACTAACATTTTGTTCATTTGTTACAAGTAAAATTTCAAGGAAGAAAGGAAAAATGACAAAATCATGAAGTAAATAGTTACCAAATCACCACATAGACATGTGGAAGAAATTCACACAGACATGTAGACAATCCTTTGCAGTATCACATTGAGGTCAGTTAGCAATTGTTTTATGGGGGACTTTAGAATGATACAACTGGCGACTGATGATTCTTCTCCTACAAAGACACAGCCCTTTATGCACATTAATATTCTTGTTATGTGTGTTTGTGGTGCGGTTGCATATTTGAATTTTGTTTTTATTGCCTAGATTATTCATGATTCTTTGATTCAGCAGAGAATTTTTTCTTCTCTTTTTCTGTGTCCACATTTTGTTTTCTTCTTCCTGTTTAGTATGATTTCAAAATTGCTTAAGCAACCACATGTTGGCATGCATGCATACACATGACTTCCAGTCTATTACTTAACGAACAAAAGACAACAGCAAAAACAAAACAGCTCACACACGCAAAATGCATTCATGGTTATTTTCATTATCCTCCTTGGCCATCCAGGAAAATGAATTGTAATGGAGTTGGTCATGGAAACATTGGCTACATTTTATCCTTTTTTACGAGTTGAGGGTATAACAATATTACATGAATTCTAAATTAACGCCCCTTCTCCTTTCATCAAAACGAGCTGAAGTATAACGCACTTTGTAGCCACGGAAATTTATAAGCAGCCATGCCACTCATGTTTTTATTTTTCTGTTATTTGAAAGAGTTTAATCTTTCTATAACATTAATTATTCTTTATTGGGTCAGTCGACTAGCAATTGTCAACCATCGAATAGTTTCTAGATACAGGATGGCCGAAGGTTTTATGCGTTACGATCATTTGTTAGGTTTTTCACAAAATCTTGCACAGTTACATTAAAAGACGTTTATAAAATCATTCTACTTAACTGTGGATGCCTCCTGTAGTTCTCTTTTTTTTTGCAACTAAGTCCTTAA
The DNA here is from genome assembly GCA_916610165.2 of Gymnosoma rotundatum. Classification (NCBI taxonomy): domain Eukaryota; kingdom Metazoa; phylum Arthropoda; class Insecta; order Diptera; family Tachinidae; genus Gymnosoma; species Gymnosoma rotundatum. Next base: position 81,050,353 of record OU744340.1, read on the forward strand.
GTTGGCTTCGATCGGCTTACCCTGTGGCACTTTCACTTAAGAACACTTTTTGTCTTTTCTCGCTCTGTAGCTCTGGCTAGACTTGTTCCAACGTTTCATCAATGCTGCTCTACTTGATAACTTCGACAAATTTCGAACTATTTGTTGTCTTACGTGGCAATCACGCGCCTTTAATACTTGCAGCCGTACGAGCCACAATACGATATTGCTCAGTTAGAGACTCGAGCTCACTATCTACTGTTTTACTAGTCAAGCCCAATTATACTAATTGCCACGACTGTAGAATGATGTTGTTATGTTGTTACTTACATCCCTTCTTGTTTTAGTGGTCTTGCATCATAGCATTTGCAAAATTGTGTAGCATACTTTTAGTCTACACCAACAAAACATATAGTATTGAGTAAAATATGCTACACAATTTTGCAAATGCTATGATGCAAGACCATTTGCACAAGATTGTGAATTGGGCTAATATTTTTTCATACCAATTACCACAAAAAGTGGAGAAAGGGTATAACTAAGTTTGTCATTTCGTGTGTCATTTCTACAATATCCATTTCCGACCCCATAAAGTATACATATATATTCTGACTTCTTCTACAGAGCGAAGTCGAATGAGCGATGTCCGTCTGTCCGTCCGTGTAAGTGTTAAAATCAAGTTTTCCGCGGCAAACTTGTTTTTACAAAAAAAAAAAAAAATAATATTTCAACCGATCAGATATATTGTCGAAAGAGGTGCTATTGGAAATCAGCATGATCGGTCCATGTCCTTCGAGGCAACATGCGTAACACCACGCCTACCTCTAATTTTTTAATTTTTCATTTGGAACAATAAAGTAAGGTCAATCAAAAAACTAAATATAGGGGGCGATAGAGAATTAAAAAATAAGAAAAAAAAACATCAAGTGAAAAATCTGGCGCTTGCACGCATTTTCTGAGTTACGGGGCTCTGGAATTTTCAAATTTTTTAAAATATCAATATAGGTACTGTTTTAAGGTTTTTGAAGAGATCTTTAAGGAAATACAAAAAATTTTTAAAAGTACTTAACCCATTAAGAGCCGATGTCATTTTTAATTATATATATGCAGTACCAATTTTTTTTTTATTTTTAATACTCTTCACCCAAATAGTTGCTTTTTTGATCGGAGTTACTTCTTTTAACTAGATTTACATACATAGTGAAAGGTATATAAGATTAGGCATAGCCGAGTATAGCCCTCTTACTTGTTTTTTTCTAACCTCGACTCCAGAAGGTTTGTATTACGATTGTAATATTTACTGGCCTTTTTAATTTTATTTTTTTGTAAAATTATAGCGTAAACAGAAGATGAACTTATGTCTTTGTGTACTTTTTTTCTTTAATATAAGCAGATACCCCTGCCAACGAAAATACCGCAGTAGCTTAGCATTATAATATTCACACTAATTACACTATTAAGTGGTGGAAGCAACAGCATTGACACTTTGATTTATCACACACATACAGACAACAACAACATTGACTTTATCTGTAAGAGTTCCATACAGATGTCGTAACAGTATGCTCAAAAATCTTCTATCAATACGAAATATTTTAGAAGTATTCATTCTCTTAACTTTCCCTGAATCAGTGCGTATCAACAATATTCACATTCACGTAGACATACAATTCTGCTTTCCATACTCAAATGAAAAATGTATTCATTTTTTGCCATCATCATTAGCAGTGTTATTTGCAAAGTTGTCGCCGACGTCGATTATCATCAGCAAAGTGTTAGACATCAAGAATAATTATATGGATTATAATGATCTCAAACTTTGTTAAACAAAACGTTTTCATCCAAAATTAAGTCAATTATATTATCTTAAAATTAGTAATAGGGGAGAAAATGTTGATCATTCTTATTCTTCGTATATTTATTGTATGACAACACTCATCATTTATTTAGAAGCTTAAAATTTCAATCATACATTATTTGACTTATATAAACTTTACGAATAATGCGTTAAGATGCATGTTAATTTAAAAGTGCATAACACAAGTCTAAAGGGTGTCGCTGCAGGAGGGAAAATTTTTAATTATTTGCTACGTGTTACAGTTGAAGACATCTAGAGATAAAAATAATGGAAAACGGCAAGTGCGAGTTAAACTGTCATATGAAGGGTTCTGTGCCATATATGGGTAATCCTTTAATTTTTAATATAGTATTACATAACTATTGGGAACCCTTTTCATTTTAATAATTTTTTAATAGCCTTACAGCACCCTTTGTGCACCCTTTAATTTTTTAACTGACTTCAAAAAAAGAAGGAGGTTATATAATTCGGCTGAATGATGCTTTTGAACACTCTTAGACAGATGCTTGAAACGAAATATTGCTAAGTCCGCTATAACAAAAATTATAAAATTTGGATTTGGAAGTTAAAGGGTGTTCCAATAGTTAATGTAATTTTGTGTATGTGACCAAACTTTAGAAACTTAATAGACAGAACGCTGAAACTTAAAGGGACCTGTATTGCTAAATCCGCTATATCATCGAAATAAAGGGTGTCCCATAATTGTTGAAGATTTACTTATATCAGCCTATCTTTTGAACTGTTTTAGACAAACGGTTGCAAATTGGACAGAATTCCGACTGCTATGGGTGCGCCAATAGTTCATTAAATTTGATGTATATGGCCATACTTTTGAACAGTTGTAGACAGACGATTAAAATTCACAAAGAACCTGTATTACTAACTCCTCTATAACAACAAGTATGTATAAAATTTGGATTTGGAAATAAACGGGTGTCCCAATAGTTGATACAATATGGTGTATATGGCCGGACTTTTGAACGATTATAGATAGAGAGCTAAAATTTACAAAGGACATGTTTTGCTAAGTCCGCTATAACAGGAAGCTTATAATTTGAGTTTAGAAATTAAAGGGAATTTTGAACCGTTGTATACAAACACCTTAATTTTAGACAGAATGTTCACTACTTTATTTGGTATAATAAGAAGTATAAAAATGTTATATTATAAATTAAATAGTTGATGTAATCGGATGTATAAGGGCAAACTGTTGATCCGTTACAGACAGATAGTTGAAATATACACAGAACCTCATTTCTAAATCTACTACAACACCAAGTATATAATTTGAATGTGGAAATTAAAGAGTGACGCTATAGTTGCTGCAATTTGATGTATATTGCCAAACTGTTAAACAGTTGAAAAAGTATAAAGTTTGGAGATATACGTGTGTCCCAATAGTTAATGTATCCCAATTTATGTGGCCATACACTGTATAGGAACAAAGATTAAATCTGTTTTGAAGTCTGTTTTTTTCGCAGTATTATTTAATTTATTATTTTAGGTAATGACACAGTTTTTCCAGCAATAACGTCATAATTCAAACATCCCCCATAATTTGTCCAAGACGCCCCCTTTAATATGTGATTGCTGAAATTTTTCTTTAACGAATTTCTTATGTATAAATCATTTTCTAATTATAGTGGGTACTTACATTTTTCTGGACGTTGAGAACGAGCCAAAAACTTAAACTGCTGGATTCTCGACGTGAATTGTTTTGAGTTATGACGTTCTATTAGTAAGTAAGCGATTTTTCGAGTAATCAATTACAGCTTATTCTTTGTTAAAACTAAAGTAAGTTATTGCCTCCAAATCCACTTGCTCTCTCCATTTTAAATGAGAAAGGTAAAGTGTTAGTACAAACGTCTCTCCGATTGCTCGGTCATCAGTGTTTAGGTAATCTCAAAAGGAATAATTTCGGGTAATGCTAAGTGGCTTAGTAGAAAAATTTGGAAATTGTTATATGAATTAGGGCCTCTCAATGGGCTTTTTACGCAGAGACTTTTACACTGCTAAAATAATAAATCTAAGTATAAAATAAGGACCCTGAGAATACAAAAAGTAGGCAATACTGCCTTCTTATTAATTGTGTTACTTATTTGAAAAGGGCTAGAGTTAAGAATATAGATGATCAAAGAGAATGAATAATAGAGAGTTTATTTTGCACATCCCTGTAATTCAAAGTTATGCTTATTTAAAGTACAAGGTTGCAGCATCTTAAGTGTTAGTAGTCGCTTTAAAGATTTTTAATACTGTTACCATCAATTTTATTTATTTTTTACATCGCCGACGAGTTAACGCTTCAGAGTAGTAACGATAAGAAGGCCGCTGTGTTATATACAGAATTTATGGTAAATCTTAATATATGTTAGAAAACTTTTTAGTTGTTAAATTGACTGTGGCCGGGTTACGACCTCGGGCCATAAAATCAATAACAGCTTAATAGTCAACGTGCTGAGCATCCAAGCTGCAGCACCCTCAAACAAATTTAACTTCACCCAGTCTTGTATAAATGAGCTTAAATAGTATGTAAATATATATGTTGTTAGTTGGGTTACTAAAACCTCCAGCATATCATTATTTTTCGATTCTATGCAAATTTAAGTTGCCAGATACCAATTGACTTTTAACACTTCTGTTTCATTTTTCATACGCAAATTGAAAAATTTCATGTACTTGAATGTATTGATGAAGATCCCTAACATATGCAACGGTTATTGTGGGCAGTTTTGAGAAAAAGTGATGTCAATTTCACGACATATCGTAGCCAAAATTAACCGAGTTTATAGTAGGAAGCAAGTCTCAAATTACACACACTCAGTATATAAAAGCTTTTATATTATAATTCCTTTCTTTAAAATTAAAAACCTCTCATAACAGATTTCATAACAAACTTAATTTGTTCGATAAAATTAACACATCTTAGTAAGGCGTCATATAGATTTTCTGAAACATATCTACATTCCAAAATAATAAATTATAATACATTGGCGTTAATTTAACGTTCTGTCATTTGTTTCGCTTGCCAGCCACGTGATGGACTAACCTCCTGTCTATAACTTAGTTGTTGTTGTTAAGTCTCTTTATGTGTATATGTGTGTTTATTTAAGAGTATTCAACAATACCACTGTGCAACAGCGCGTGCTGTGGTGCTTTGGTATCTGTGTAGATTCAAGTAAGAGTGTGTAGATGGATCGTTGCAAAACTTAATCTGCACAAGCCTTCATTATGTTGTCATTTGTATAGTTTGTTGTTTTGCTTTTGATGGGAGATAAAAAATGACTTTGTTGTTTCCATACTTATTATTGTTGTTGTTTTTGTTGTTATTTATGTTGGCTATTGTTACATAGTGCTGCTAATTTGACCGTTACGTACGTACGACATACATAAGTATGATACACATCTACAATGATACGGCTGAGATAGTATCTTTCGCAACAACCGCCAACAAAAACAAATTTCAGTTTTTTGTATCATTTTATAAAAGGATTTGTTACGTGTCATTGCTTTAAGTTAGGATTTGTGCCAGTATATGCATGTGTGTGTGTATGTAACTGACCATTTGTGTGCATGTGACTTTATGAACAATAAATTATTAGAAATGTTTGGTAATACATGATTTCATTTTTTTACAATTAGCTGTTTAAACTCTGACTTATATCAAGGTTTTACGCGTAGAAGAATTATGAGCATTAAATTCCTTAAATATTATCTAATATGCAGTTAGTCTTAGGACTAATTATATATTATATATAACGCAATTGTCACAAAAAGTAATTAAAGGAAAAAAAAAACTTTTATTTTTTAGTGAGCAAAACTAAGATAATTAAAATTGTATGTGGAACTTAACAACATTATAAATGTAAAACTCTAAGACTGATGAATAATTTTTATTCAGTCTTTTGTTTATGTAATTTTTTTTTGCAAAGAAAGAAAAATTATTTTCAATTAATGTGTTTTTTGTGTGTCCACTTTTTTAAAGCTTTAGATTACACATTTATAATTTTTACAATTTTTTTCAGCATAATAATTCATTTTAATAATTTTTAGATAATTGTGCAAAATTTCAAATGTTACAGCAAGTTTTTCTACCACCAAAATTATATCTTCTACTTAAGCGGTTAACCAACCAATTTGAGTCAAAGGAATATAATAAAGATAAAATTATTAACTGTGAAGAGGAAAAAAAGAAATAAGTAGGAGTGCTGAATTCGGCAATATCGAATCCTAAATACCCTTCAACATGTATGCATAACCATGTGTCTCTACCGCAGAATCCTGACTGAATAGTTTAAATAAAAATCGGCATAAGAAATTCTTTCTCACCATAAAGTTTTTTTTTTCTTGGAAATTGGAAAGTTTTGGTTAGAATTGTTGTCACAGTTTAGTAAATGAAAATGGAACTAGTGTAATTTTGTGGTGAGTAAGTAGTATGTCGTGAATAGCATAGCAATTTTCCTTTTTTATTCATTTTTTTTTTATTATAAACACAACCACTTGCAGGAATACATATGAAAGTAAAAATAATACATTCAGGCATGTCACACATTCCGATCGGAATTCCATATACACTATTCCGATCGATTTTGTTTATTCCTAAAAATGCTAAATTTTCACTTATTAATTTAAATGTTGCAATAGTTCGGACGACAAAGAACGACAAGGATAATCTAAGTTAGGGCAAATAATGAAAGTCAATTTAAAAACTGCAAACAAAAAAATTTCAAAGAAACTAAGTTCCACTTTAATGGTTTCATTACGAAGACATTTTTCGTTTTCTGAAGAAACGATGTGCGGAATTCAAACTACTTTCGATCGAAATTGAGTTCTATGACATGTCTTATAGAAAAATTGGAGGTAAGCGTGGTGTTTTGCTTGCTGCCTAACTTTTGAATGTTAAAATTTCAGAGGGTAGAGTTTGATAATTCGAATTTTTTTTAACAGATTTAACATTTATTCGTTTTGATACCACCACCGCTTTTGCATTTCATGGAGAACAATGTAAAGAGTAATTGTCCCAAATATCCCGCAGGGTGTAGACCGACTGCCCCAAAACATATCTTTTTAGCGAATTTATTTATTCACCCTTATTCTAGTTGTCGGCTTCTTCGTCGTTTAAGTATCAATATCACTTCGTATCAATGACGACGTCGACGGTTTATTGATTTTTATGAAATGAAAATGCACATCCCTAAGTTTTTTGTTAAAATTTATTTATGTTTGATACTTTTACGGTAAAATGTTTTCTACAAGTGAAAAAATTTATAATTTAACTGATTATTAAAGCTCGAAAAAACAAAAAGTTTTATTGGAAAGCAAACTTCCTTCGCAGAATTGAAATATTTTTAATTTGCTAGATCGCAAGTGCTTCTGCAGTAAATCAGTTTTATTACTGCATGGGTTTTTTGCTTTCGATTTAACTATTTTTGATGGAACAGGCTGAGCAGAACTGGTATTAGCAGCATTAGATGTGCAAGGAGCTTCCCCTATCTGTTGGTTGACTTATACTGGTTCTTCAACGGCAAATTCGACTTCAGCAAGTTCCGTGATATTAGAATGGTTTCCCATGTCAACTATTTGAAGGCTTTGAACTGCTCCTTTAGCAGTGACATATGTGATATGTGACATGTGACGACGCCGAGGATAAAGGTGATTATAGTTTAAATATATTTAGAACATTTGTAAACTTATAAGTTCAAGAACTTATATTAACTAAATTAGACCATTAGTGCCACAAATGCAATTTTCTGCGTCCTTTAATGCTGATAAATGCTATAAATTGAATACTCATTTTCAAATCCTCTAATGCTAGGAACACAACTGGGACGAACGACGAATTTCGTTCAACACAACGAATTTTTGACGACGTATTCGTTGTAAATAATACGTAAATACGAAGTATGAAACACAATAACGACAAAAACACAGCTGTTAATAATTTTTAAAGTTGTTTATTTTTTGTAAGCTGCTAAGGTGACCATAAAAAATATTTGAAAAGTTAAACAATAGCAAAAACACAACTAAAAACTATTTTATATTTAACTTATAATCTGTATGCTTATTATAAATGCTATAAAAAAATACATAAATTTTTTAAGTAAAATAATTTTATTTACTAAAATACTTCGAATCTAAAGTCAAACATTGTCACTTTGTATTGATTTGCTCGTCGTTCGCCGGCGTAAGAAATATAAATAATTATATTGCATAGTTCGCGGCGTATGACGAATTTCGTCCTACGTCATGATTGTCTGCATTTTCATATACACAAATGTGTTTTATTTTCGACAACGAATATTCGCGACCAAAAATTCATCGTTCGTCCCAGTTGTGATCCTAGCATAAAGTATACCTTTTAGTGGGTCGATTTATTAAATTATTATCTCAACTTAAAGCCTAAGGACCAGCTACAAAATGTATGTGAATTTCATCTAAACATCTCAATAGTATTTAATAATGTGATATATCTTGTATTTTAATTGCTTAAATTGGTTGGTTTAATGTATAATAATTTAGCCGAAACTACCTAAAGTGAATTATACAACTATCGCCGATGAGGGAATTTTGATGTTTTCTTTAAAAATTAACAAATCATTCTAAATAAATTATTCTTTCTTAATAAAAAAAATCATAAGCTGTTCAGTCAATAATTATATTAAAACAAGTAAGAGTGCTTTATTTCGGCTATGCCGAATCTTATGTACCCTTTATATACTATGCATTTATATAATTTTACATAAAAATGACATCGGCTCTTAATGGGTTATGTATTAAAAAAAACATAAAATGATACCCATATTAATATTTTAAAAAATATGAAAATTTCAGAGACCCTAACTCGGAAAATATGGGCGAGGGTTAATTTTTCCACTAGATGTTTTTTTTCTTATTTTTTAATTCTCTATCGCCCCATATATTTCTTTTTTCGTTTAGAGTTACTTTTTTGTATCAAATGACATAAAAAAATTTGTGGTAGGCGTGGTGTATTGGCTACTTTCTCGAAGGACATGGACCGATAATGCTGTCTTCCAATAGCACCTCTTCGATACTATAGCTGATCGATTAACGTTTTTATTCATTTTGTGAAATCAAGTTTGCCTTGGCAGCAGTCAGAAAATATATACTTTATACTTTTTTCACCTTTTGTTGTGAAGGGTGTAATAAATGAGTGACATCATTTGAAGCGAAGTTCGCAATCGAAATGATGGCTCAGATCTCTGTTTTAATATCATGTGAAAATACAATTATTTATCGCAATATCATTTACCACTTGGCGTTTCTAATTTGAGAATAAGAGTTCTACAGAAGGATGATTTAATGTTTGTGGAAAGTTTTTTTAGTTTTTCTTATTTACAATGGCATCACATCATAAAAAGGTTGTTTCATAATTAATTTTTAGTATATTTTTGTAAATGAATTGAAATTTAAAATTTTTATTTCATGCTAAAACATTTGAGAAATGGGATGTAAGGGATACCAATGCAAGAATATAAAATATGAAAAATAATAAAGTCCTCTTAAAAAAAAGTAACAAAAATCGAAAACAGAACTTACACAAATATTATTACAATAAAAAATGGAAAAAATAATCGACTCAGTGCAATGATGTCAACATAACTTCAGCTCGAATAAAACAAAAAGAAATAGCCAATACTTGGAACAACACAGTACTAATACATAAGAAAAAAAAAAAACTATAGCAAACTAATAGCAACACGCCACTTCAATAACAAAAACTCCTTTGGGAAACTAAAGTTGAAGTTGTTGCATGGATTCGGTAACAACAAAGAAAACAAAAGATAAAAATATATGACAGCATAAAATATGAAAACCAAATATTACAAAGTTACAAGCATACAAACACGCACATATGTACGTATGTACGTATGTGAGAACTTACATTTTAGTACAATTGTAAACATGCAACTCAACTGAAAAATTACACATTGAAAAGTAAAAAGAATAAAATAATTTAAAAACAAAATTGTAACAGGAACAATAACAGAACAACAGTACAACTGCAACAAAATAAATTCATAAATAAAAAAAATGACAAGTTGAAATCAACACAACAATTTGTAAATATTTTGGAATGCAATGCACGTTACCAGGAAAAATGATACAGCACTAACAACAAACAATTACTTTAAACCACACCCTTTGCCATTCCCAGTATATAATATCCAAAAGAATTTGTGCAAATGAAAATAATACAATAAAAATATTTGGAACATAACTGAGTCACCTTTTTATTTTGGGTACAGCGATTATTTGGCATTAATTTAAGAGAAGAATTTAAGCAATTTATATTTTCCTTTAATAAGGAAGAAAACCCAACATAAAAAAAAATGTGCGAATAAAAATGTTAATTTTGGAAAGAAAGATGTTTAAGCTTAAGAATCAAATGATTTTCCTATAAGCATACAAAATAAAATTAACAACTAGAGTGCTATATTCAGCTACAAAGAATTTTATATACCCTTCAACATAAATATGAATCAGTAAATTCATTACATTTGACGCTCTAAAATTAGAATAAAAAATTTTTTGGTTGTAAACACTAAAATTTCATCAATTTAGTTTAACCAAATACAAAATAAAAAGGGAAATCCCATTTAATAGATGATTTACAGATCAAATATTGCTGCTGAGCATGAAGAAAATTTTAAACTTTCAGCTGGCTTTTTGGATCTTAAACCACCGTTAGAACAGTGTTACCAAAGGGTTTAACAAGTGACCGTGCAATTCACAGGAAAAGAAAACGTGCACGGTGTATTCAAAGCAGCATATATATGTTAGGAAATAAAATTTAAAGTTAATCCTTCGGAAAATGACAGATACATTTCTTTTGTGTGATATTAGCGAAAAAATAAATTAAAAATAATAATTTTATTTTTGACATGTAAGGGGTGATTTTCTCTGGAAACACCCATATGTTCATACACATTATATTATACATTTATCAAAATAAGTAAGTGGACTTAAAATGCAAACAAACGTAAGAAATACACTTTGACCTCACAAGAAAAATTAAAAAAAATTTGAAAAGATTGACAAAGACGTTCAATCTTTTTCAAGACGTCTCCAATTAAACTAACCCTGGAGTTAATGTCGACGTCGTTGACGGCGTTTCAACGCCGAAAAAGTTGAAACAGATTGAACTTTTACGGCGTAGCAACGCGTTGAGATTAACTGCTCTCATACAATTTCATACGATTCAACTTTTTTTTTGACATTTTACGCCCTCAACGACGTCGACATTAAGTCCAGGGTATAAGTGGTTTCATAATCAAAGTGAAAAAATTCAACATTAAGTTATGGGTCCATTTAAAGGAAACAGCTAAAGTAATTTTCAGGCAAGAATATCGCAATAAAGCTAAGAATGACATTCGGGCAAGCGATGGATGGTTGACCAAATTTAAAAAGCGGCATGGAATTCGCCTTTTTAAAATTAGTGGCGATATTTTATCTAGCGACATTAAGTCAGTCGTTCGTTTATTCATAGACTTCATGCTAGAAATGAGCCTAGTGAAATCTCAAATATATGTCGACGAAACTGGACTATATTATCGCTGCCTGCCCGATAGAATATATGTTTCAGCTTCCGAAAAACTACTCCGGAATACAGAACCGAAAAAGAAAGAATTTCTACCTTACTTGGATCAAATTCTGATGGTTTCTGAAAGTTGTTGTCATTGGTGTTGGTTATTGTAAAAGCAAAAAATCCAATGTGTTTCAAAAATCTTATCATCCCACTACATTACGATTTTTTCAAAAATGCTCAGATGACATCCTGGACTTTTATGACTGGTTTCATAAGATCTTTATAAATGAAGTATCTAAATTCAAACGTTATTTATGCATGTGCACATATTTATAAGTTCCATAATTCTAAAACATTTTTTAGGAGGAAATTCGTTTTTCCAAGGAAAATAATTTTCCTCCAAAAGCCACTCCGCCCACTCACTCAAGTTTAGAGTGAGGTCATACAAACAGCTTTAAATGACTGTTAGTCAAAGTTGCTGAATTGGGATTCTGATGAGTACGGTAGTGGTGATGATCTGCCTCTATAACGGATGCAGAAGATCAGGACTATAATGAGAGTGTCCTAGTAAATCAAAATCTTTTGACGCATATTGATGCGAATAATTCTATATGTAGAGAAATCGATAGATGGAATGAAGATGCCTTTGATAATGAACCTTTTCATATATTTGACAGCAAAAGTTTGTCTTTAGATATAAATGAAGATAGTGAAGTGGAAGTTTTGCCTGATATTTCTTAATCCGAAGCTACTGCAAGTACAAATAATTTAATACAGTGGTGCAAATGCAGTGAATTATTTTCCATTATGCACATGTCTAATCTTCCAGATCTCCATAATGATATTGTTATGACGGAAATACAAAAAACTAAAAAACAAACTAAAATTACTGATTACATGATTAACAAAGCCGTAGTGAAAATTCAAAATAAATATTATATTAACTTTAACTTTTCTTAAAAATTTTCGTTTTTAATTTGTGAAAAAACCGTCCAGAAATTCGAATGATTCGGAAACTCTAATAGCCGAAGTGGTTCGGATTTCCGAGTATCTGTTGTATATATATTTACATAAAAGTGTCTCCGGCTCTTAATAGGTTAATAATTTTTTAAAAATTTAGTATTTCCTTAAAATACTTTTAATGATACCCATATTTATATCTTAAAAAATATGGTGCACAATCGTACTTTTTTTTGAAAAGTTTAGAGGACAATAACTCGGAAAATATGGGCACTTGATATTTTTTTCTTATTTTTTAATTCTCTTTCGTCCCATATATTATTTTTTTAGTTTTTATTGAATTTTTTCACTACACGCAAAGAAAAAATATGGTTGAGGTAACCATAATCTGAGAGCAAAATACTATGGTTGCATTATATGGTTGCTAACAAAACATAGTATTGTTACATTTGCAACCATATTGTTGTCCAAAGTATAAACATAATTATGTTCAAATATAAACATTAAATGGTTAAATTAAAATATAATAATATGGTTGAAAATGTCATGTTATATAATTAAATTATAATATAGTCTCGTAGGTGAAAAATTTTCCTGATATAAAAAACATATTATTGTTTTATTCATTAACGATTTTTCATAAAAATTATTTAAAAACATAAACGCTTATATCGTAGAATACAAGAATCAGTTATTAAAAAATATTGTTTATAAGCAAAAATAAATGATTTCACAATTATGCTTCAAACACAAAAATAAAGATTTATATGCTTACAATACATACATATTTACTTCAACTTTTTTTAAATGTTTTGGTTCCCTTTTTAGTTGTTTTCATATCTTGCATTTTAATTTTGATTATTTATTTTGTACATAAATTTTAATTTTTTTCACTTTCTTTAACAATAAAATACAATTTCAAATTTTAGCTACCAGAAAAATTACTAAACTGTCAAGAACTAGAAAAAAATATTTTTTAGCGCAAACATTATTCTGTTGATTTTAACCATACTTTGATTAATAATAATATATTATGATTAAATATTTTATATTATTTTTAATAAGTTATAAAACTTTGGTTGTGGTTGAAATTTTTTAAAGTTAAAACCAACCATGTTGCATTTTTTGTGCACAGTAACCATGTAATCGTTAGAAGTTAACAAAAAATGTTTATAGTGACTAAAGTTTTGTTGAAAACAACTATAATTGGTTCTCCGCAACCATACATTGTTACAAAGAACATACTATGGTTATTGTGACCATATAACAACCATGTTTTTTTTCTGCGTGTAGATTTGTTCTAAATGATTAGAGGCCTCGAAGGACATGGACAGATCTTGCTGATTTTCAATAGCGAAATTTTCGAAACTATATTTGATCAATTGTTATATTTTAATTCTTTCTAGCTTATCTAGTGCCTTGGCCAAATTTACTTCATCCCGAACACGGACGGTCATTGCTCAATCGACTTCGCTATGCATAGGAACTCAGAATATTTATGCTTTATGGGGACGGAAATGGATATTATAGAAAATGCACATGGGATGACAAACTGAGATATACTCTTTCTCCACCTGAAGTGGAAAAAGTGATATTTATATAAGATATTTTCTTAAAATTGTAAAAAAAAACTTATTGTCCTTAAATCCTAACCTGAAAATACTTCTAATACCTTTTGAGATCTTGCTTTTTTTTAGCTAGAAATCAAATCTTATTTCTACTTTAAATTTTTTTTTATTTTTTATTTTTATTTTATTGCTTGTTTTTCTTATATCCTTTTAACTTTTATTGAAGTAACATCCTGGACTTAAACAAATAAGTTATCAATCCCACAAAACACACAATGCAAATTTATCTTACTTGTTTAGTTGAAAAAAAGGGAAAAAAATCTATTTACTGGCAACTTTTCACTCTGTGTTTGCAATTAAATGCTTACAATGCAACACAATCACACTTATCGAGAGGGAGATTTTGTGTTTTGTTTGGTTTACAAGGATGCAACAAACAGAATTTACAGACCGACTTTGTAAAGTTTTAAAGCTTAGGAACAGTAGCGTAGAAAAAAGATAGAATAATTTATTATTTGAAGACTGTTTACATGTTTTTTATTCAACCTTTAATATGGCGAAGCTTGTAATAATTATTCATATCTTAGATCGATCATAGGTACTTAATTAAGTATCGTAATTGTAAATACTTTAGGATATTTTTTAAATGTTTTAAGTAGTGATGCGCTCAATACTGCAGTGTTTATTATTAAAATTGTATTTTGGCACATTTTTTCTAGATTATAAACACAGAAAGTGCCCATAACTAAATTCTATAACATCATACCGAGTATCTGCTACAACACAGTCATATCTCAAGAGAAATTTTATTTTACCTCTTCAGAGGCCAATAAAAGATCTCTATCTGTGAATTCACATGTTTGATGACAAAGTCATGTTTTTTTTCTGCAGCAGAGGTTTACTATTGAAGAACACTTACGCATAAGTCACTCAGAAAGCAAAGGCTTTTTCATGTTGAGCACCGTAATGTATACCAAGGTGAGTCGGTGTATTATATGGTGAGTAATACGGATAGGAATAGCACATAAGTTCCTGCTCTAATTAAATGTTTAGTGGATACGTTTTTGCATTTTTTCAATAATTTTTCAAAGTACTGGTTGCCTTTAATTGGTTGTGGATCAGTCAGTAATTCTTCTATCATCTACTAAGAGTTTTGAGATAAGTTTTCTTTCGAGTAAACCAATAATCCTTAATATCTTATCAAGTATTGCAGAAACGTTGATAAAAACAGAAAACAATGTTTTTCTCCTAAAATTCAAATAATCTGTGTGTTTGTCCAACGCAACAATTAATAGTTTGAAGACGTATGATAAGAGGCTAATAGGTCTATACGATTCTACTTATGTCTAATCTTTACCAGACTTTGATATTATTTTAACCAATTAAATCTTCAGTTCCGCAGTCTAGCACTTAGGGCGTAACGCTGCATTTAAAATAAAAAGAATCGCATTAAGTAGATGTACGCGAATTTTATTACAAGGGGCTTTTCTGGAGTTTTTTCCAGCATTTTTCTTTTCATTCAGTCTTTATATTGGAGGGCATAAATACATTTATTTTTGTATAATTCAAGCGTTTAAAGATAAAGTGATGTTTTTGTTTAGGTAGAAGATCTTTTTTGCATGATCAATTAAGAAATTTCAAACTATGACCCTGTTTCAGTAAAGGCTTCAAGAATGAGTTCTTAGTAATATTTCTTGCCCAATCACTTTTCAAATTTCGCAAGGGTGGTATATGAAAGGTCCTTAGAGACTTTTGCTTGCATAATGAAGCAAATAAGTCAAGTATGTCCAGTAGATTTCTAAGCCGTTTTGTGTAATCTTTTAATATATCTTCAAGGCGAGAAAATCTGTAAAATTGCCACTCCTTTTTCAATTATAAAAAATTTATGGCCTAAAGATAACTATAGTTAGATTTTTCTTTCAAATATTATTTAGGACTAAAATTTCAATAAATTTTTTTTGCATTCAGTAGGCTAATAAGTTGGTTATTAAAAGTGGCAAATGTTATTTTTATATTTTGTTTTGTTGATTTTACTCACTGTAACTCTTTTGTTTAGCATATTGCAAACACAAGTAATGCAAACTTTAATTGAAGTTAACATTCAATACTAACAAAAACACTTCACTTCCAGATAAAATGCAAGTATAAAATAGAAACAACACGAATGTAAAATCGTATTCTAACACTTAAATACACAACTAATATTTGAATCAGCAAACAACCACAAAACAACAAGAGTTGGCCTGGGCATTTAGAAGTACTCTAAGTGCTATTTTTATGACCTTCACTATGATAAGTGAAAAAAGGGTATATCTAAGTTTATAATTCCGTTTGTGATTGCTACTTTATCCATTTCCGACACCATAAAGTGTGTTTATTTTAAGTTCTTATGCATAGCGAAGTCGATTGAGCGATGTCCGTCTGACCGTCCGTGTTAGTGTTGAAATCAAGTTTGCCAAGACACTAGATCAGCTAGAGAAAATCTAAATACGCCAATTTATTAGACATTGTGTCGAAAGATGTGCTATTGAAAATCTGCAAAGTCAGTTCATGTCCATCGAGGCGGCGGGCAAAACATCACGCTTTTCTGCTTTGAATTTTTATTCTTTTTTTAATATATCCATAAAAATATCTGTTCCATGAGGTAAAAAGAGAGAGAGAGTAGACCACTCCAGATTACTTATTTTGGTGTTTGTAAATTTCTCGTTTCACGGCATATTGAATAAGATTTAAAATTTAAAAAAATTTACTTATTTTCGGCTTTTTGATTTATTTTTAATTTAATTTCTAAACATTTTTCGAAAGAAAAATTATTTACAAATGTATGCGGACGTTTTCCAAAGAAAACAAGAAAAATTATACGCTTACAGATGTACATAACATAAGATAGATAGATGCAAAAAATGCTGATGAAGGATGTGGCGGTCCAGAAAATGCTGCATTTCATGCTGCTAGCGTCTAAATTTTCTTGTTTTCTTCGCAAAACGTCCGCATACAATTGTAAATAATTTTATTTTTCTAAAAATGTTTAGAAATTAAATTAAAAATGAACCAAAAAGCCGAAAATAAGTCCATTTTCATTTATTTATAAGATTGGGACAAAAATTAAAAATTAAATTTAAAATATTGTTACAAGTGCAAACAGATTTTCTTGAGCTTCTTTTATTCAAAAACAATTACGATTGCAATTTATGTATAAAAAGATATTTCCTCAAAATAATACGATTTTCAATAAAAAAAAAATTCTTCAATAATTAAATGCATCAAAGAAGTTGAAACAAACCAACAAACACAAAACAAATAATTGCAGCAGATTGTTTAGAAAATATTGCTAAATCAGAGAAGTATAGAAAAGTTAACAAAACTTCCGTATTTATTGCTTGAATTGTCATTCAGACTGCAAAACAAAAGCTAAACACTTCTCTCCTGTCTTCAGTTCCTTAGAAAAGTACAGCAAAGCAGGACAAACAGTAAAAGATATTACAAGCTTGCATAAACCCAGCAAATTCAAAGAGTGACTTATTCAGGATTTTTACGAAATAAAAAATTTAAAGTTTCTTAAAACCTTTTTTTATTATTAATATATAATGCATTTAATTAAATAGTTATTTAATCATAAGACTTCATTTTTTTACTAACTTCTTGGTAAATATTTTTTTAATGAAATAATTCGTTTAATATTAATGTTAAGCAACAGTAGTAAATTATATCTCCGTAGCAACGGAAATTTAACAGAATGTCAGCATCCGTGCAAAACTCCCTTGCTCTCTTCCTAGAATAAAACCAAAGTAAAAAATAAAACCTTAACATTATTGACAAGTGCGGTTTTCTCTTAAGACTGAAATAAATAAAAATGCAAAATTTCAGAAGAAATATATATATACCCCATCGTAAAAAGGAAGTGAAATTTTTGTTAACGTGAACGTGAAACTTTTATTCCGCCCAACCAGAAAATTGGTATCGGGAATTTCATGTAAACAATTTTTTCCACAACTTGACAGTGTTATCATTGCATTTGAAAAACTGAAAAAAAGTTATTTACAGCGTATAAAATGCAAAATTAGGCAACAACTGTTAAGTGATAAGTTTGGGTCTGACCCTTAGATTCGGAGTTACGGACCTCGAAAGATTGTATGTATAATATGGCATATATCGATTATTTTATTTATTTTATTATTTTATTTTATTTTTATTTTTTTACCTATTTAGTTGAAAAGGTAGAAAATAAAGGAACTCAGGTAACAACAAAAAAAACTTTTTTCATATAAATATATAACTTGAAAAAATAAATTAAGTTCAGCAGTTCAGGAGATGTTAAAGGTTATTTAAAAAAAAAAAAAACATTAAATAAATATTTACGACAATTAAATTGTCTCGTTCCGCCAAAAAAATACTCGATATACGAGTATGCCATATTTTACATACAAACTTTGTAGGTCCGTAACTCCGAATCTAAGGGTTAGCTGGAAATTTTCACTTAACAGTGTGTGCCTACAATTTTATTTTACACCCCGTACACAACTCTTCTTTAAGTTTTGAACTGTGTCCGCAAACTTAATTTAGGCCTTTAAAAAAATCACAGCCAATGGACCTGTAGCCTTGTATCTTATTGAGAAAAATGTTACTTTAAGGTTTATTCACATATTTTGCCCTAAAATTACTTTTTATCAACCTAAAATTTCCAATAAGATGAAAAATACTTATTTATATATGAATTCCACTATTAAAATTAAAGTAAACAAAAAAATTAAAAAATTCAACATTTCACGAAAAAAAAAAACATTCATAATAAGAGGAATATTGTTTTCAGTGGAATGTCAAAAAATTTCATGTGGAAAACATTTCGCGATAGGGCAATATAATCTGCAAGTTTTTCCAGAATGTGTTAAATTTTGTTCGCTAAATATGATAAAATATACTAAAAAAAAATTGCTAAAATTTATACCCAATATTTTGGAAAAACCGAATCAAAACTTTAATTCAAAAATTTTTATAACTTCATTAAACATGCAGATTAAAGCACCATTAAGATCACGTATAATTTTTAAAAATCAGACATAAATTGAAGAAATACCAACATAAGAAAAATTAGCAGGGGCGAGGTAATTACCTTTGGGACAACGAGCGCCATCCCTGGAAAGTTAATGGTACCCAACTTGAAAACTTAAGATCAGATAGTCCTCTGCTATGTCAAATGTTAGAGCAATCGGTGTAGATTTTTACAAATGGCTTCGTAATTTTTAAAATATTATCATTCTGTCCCACTGTGCATCTTTTAAACCTACTAATTATGTAACTAAGAATGCAAGGAATACTTATAATTAATCTCTATTTAACTTAGCTTGAACGAAGCTTACACACACAACCTAAAGAATTCCTTTTCTCCTTACTTTTACTTTCTTTAATCTTTTAATTTAAATTGCCGATTAAAACGATTTTTTTTTGTAAGTACACAGATTTTTTTATCCAAATCATATGGCATCCCAGCACAGAATTTTTTTTTAAATGCTTAAGGCCTTTGGCTTAAAAAATAACAGCAATTATCCTAATTATATTTTTACATTTTAGATTATAAATTCTTTACTGTAAAGGAATATTACTTTGAATGGCACAAATAACTTTAAACTTAATAAATCCAAAAAAAAGTATTTAAATTCTTTAACCCTAAACATCTTTTTGAAATTCATGATTAAAAACTTGTCAGATACTCGTCACTATAAGCATGTGTGAAACAAATAAGAATAAAAATGTCTATAAATAATTCTTCTGCATTAGAATTAAATATGAAAATTTGTTTAAATACTAAACTCCCACATATTGGTTAAAATCATAATTGCCCCACAAATGTTGGATTGATGTTTTATTCCTTGATTTGCTCGAGTATTCAAGCTATACACAAACAGCAAAAGTAAGTAAGTAATCGATCACTTTGATATATGCTTCAGATCACTATTCAAATACAAATATATAAAATAGAAGTACTACAATAACTCTTATTTTTTTACAATATTTTAGACAACAACAACGTCAGTCATGACGAAATCTCAAAACAACAAACCACAAAGTTCAATAAAATGTCCACAAATAAAAAAAAAGAAATAAAGACAAAGTATGAGCCAAAGGGCACAAAGTGCAACCGGCAAAAGGATTTAAAGAAAATATAAATTTTCTAAACAAGCATCAGGAGACTAGTTAAATGCAGTACAAAAAAGAAAATAAAGAAAATCCCCAAATAAGTAAACAATAAATTGATGACTTTTCCTACACAACAGAAAGCAAAAAAGAAAAAAAAAAAAAAGAAAATTTGAACGTAAAAGGAAAAAGAGATAATGGAGATATTTCAAAATCGATTATGGGATTATAAATAACTACCAATATTATGTTTAAAATCCAATTATTTGAAAAACACATGCAAACTAAACATGTATTTACATTAAATTGCTTGAGTTTTTTATTTTTTTTTCTCTTTTTTTTGGCAAAAGCCACTATTATTTTGGCCACAAATTGATGATGTTTGCAATAAAATTATAAATTGTTACAAGGAGTTGAAAAAATCTGTTCTTTTTTCATGCAAAATAAATTGAAATTTAAGTTAAGATTTTCTTAACATTTAACTTTTTTCAATTTTTTTCTAAAATATTCTTTCGTTCATGGCAGTCCAAAATGACATCAGTGCCAGGCTAATAAGTGCAATATGTTTCTATGTATCTCTGTGATGGCATTCTAAAACCCCTCCCACACACATTCACACTTTTCTAAATTCACTTAAACCACAAGATAAACTACATTCACGAAAGGCTAAAAAAAATATATATATTTGAAATAAAAAATCATCAAAATGCCAAGAAGACACCTTCCACTTACAGGGATTTACTGCTGATTTTATACTTCTTCTTATATGGAAAACAATGTATGCATTTTTCATGTGAGTCTAAGTGTGCTACTCTAGAGATTGATAGTCACTGCCAAGTGTTAGACATGCCATGTGGCTGGTAAGTTTTCTTTTATTTTATTTTCGTTTTTTTTTTCTTCTTTTCTTTGGTGCATATAGACAATTGATATCTGAGAATATTTTAAGAACTTGTATAAATTGCCATTTTTCTAACAGTAGCGGGCATTAGCAGAGAATAATGTTTTGTAGGGGTATTTTCAACGGCCCATAATGGCCCTAGTAATTAAGAAAATACTAGATGACCCGTGCGAATATTTCGCAGTGTTTGTTGTCATTTTTGTAAGATAAAATTAAAATAATTAATAGAAATTTTAGTAACTTCAATACATTTTATTAAAAATATAAAAATATTAGAAATCATAATATATCATACATATATTTACATACATACGAGTACATACATATGTTTAAATGCTTTTATAATACTTCTTTGAATACAATGTTAGAGGTAATGACATGATCATCGTTAACTTTTTACCCGTACGAATCCTTAATTCAAACAAATATATCTTTTTTTAATAAACGGCATTATAGTAAATAGCGGTATTGCCAGAATGGATTTTAATACATACTGTATTATGTAGAACTGCATTACAATTAAGCGACCCTGCATTACCACACTTGAACAAAAACATATAAGCATAATGGCAACAGTATTATCATGCAGAGGCGACCCTGCATTACCACACTTGAACAAAAACACATAATCACTGCATTATCATGCAGTTTTATATAAAATATGATTTTTATCAATGAAAATATTAATTTTTAAATTTCTAATTATTTTTCGTCATTAGTGTTAGAAATAAGCTTTAAAATGAGATAGCATTCATTAAATTCGATACGGTGGTATGGGAGATATTTGCCACCGACAAAAAAAAAGTGCTTTAGAAATTATATATATGATGATGATATCTTTTTCACGGGTTTTAAATTACAGATTACTTCGAAGTGTACTTTTGTCTACTATAGACACTTAAAAATTTATTTTAAATGTTAAAGTTAGCTTTAAATTTAGAACCAGTTAAAATTAAATTCAAAAAAACATAAGTATAACACATTAAGTGAAAATATTGGCGCTCTTCCATATTTTCCGAGTTAAGGGCTTATGAAATTTTAAAATTTTTTAAAATATAAATATTGGTATTATTTTAAAGCTTTTGAAGAGATATTTAAGGAAATATTAAATTTACATAGATGGTAAAGGGTATATAGTATTCGGCATAGCCTAATATGACACTCTTACTTGTTTTGATTGGAGTTACCTCATTTTTCCAAATAATATGGAAAACTAGAGACAGGCGTTTTGGTTTCAACCGATCTTGCTGATTTTTAATAGCACCTCTTTATACACTATGTCTGATTGGCGTATTTTAATTTTCTCTAGCTCATTTAGTGCCTTAGCGAAGTTGATTTCAACTTGAATACGTCAGACGATAAGGCTATGAATGTTACAAAAATGGTTCATAACTTTTAATTTTTCTTACAAACATACGTGAAGATAACCCAAGTTTTGTTTCCCCAACAGAACTTCATATACGTTTTATAGTGTGTCCATGATAAAGTTGCATACGTTAAAAATATGTTTTAATATCTAAAATCCATAAGAGATAGAGACCTAAAGATCAATAGATCTATAAAATGTACTACAAGAAGCGGTCTTATCTAATTTTTTGGGATTTGTATAACTTTGGAACGACGATATCTTGTTTTGTTTCTATACCCTTCACGAAAAAAAAAACGAAAAAATATGTTTATAAGTTTGCCATTCCGTGTGTAAATTCTACAATATCTATTTCCGACACCATAACGTATATATATTCTGACTTCTTGCCTATGGTCAAGTCGATTGAGCGATATCCGTCTGTCCGCCCATTTTAGTGTTGAAATATAGTTTGCCGCGACAAATAAAATAAATGTATCAATCGATCAGATATAGTGTCGAAAGAGTGCTATTGGAAATCAGCATGATAGGTTCATGGCAGCAGGCAAAACTCCACGCTTACCTCTAATTTTTTCATGATTTGAAACAATAGAGTAAATAGAATAGATATATGGGGCGATAGAGAATTAAAGAATAAGAGAAAAACACCCAGTACAAAATTGGCGCTCGCCCACATTTTCCGGGTTACACGGCTCTAAAATTTTCAATTTTTTTTTTTTAATATCAATATGGTTATCATTCAAAGGCTTTTGAAGAGATCTTTAAGAAAATATTAAAATTTTTCAAAAATGATTAACACATTAAGAGCCTATGTAAAATTATATTTATGGAGTATCAATTTTTTATTTTTTATATCTCTGTCACCACAATATTTGCATTTTTGATTGGAGCTACTTCACTAAACTAGATTTACATAGATGGTTAAAAGTATATAAGATTCGGCTTAGCCGAATATAGTACTCTTGCTTGTTTTTGATAGAATAGAAAAATCAAAACTATTTACTTCACCTCGACATCGGATAGTGTTAGTACATGAAAACAATAAAGTTATACTTTTAAGCAAATCCTCAGTAGTTTTTATAATGAGATACATACCTTTCAACAGTTTGTACGAGGGCTGCTATATATATTTCTGGCCTGGCAACACTGAGTGCTGCCAAGTACAATCTGACATTTCCATTGGAAAGTTTGTCATTTTTAAGCATAATCGTACTCAAAACGTTTTGACGTACGACCATTATTTGTGTTTTTTACAGCGACTTGAAAAAATTAATATAGAAAAAAAATGGAATTAACTCGTGAACATTTTCGTGCCATCATTTTTCACAACTTTCGACGTGGATTATCACGACAAGAGTGCATTGATGAACTTAAATCTTTGTATGGCAATGAAGCACCATCCTATAGCACTGTGAAAAATTGGTATAATGAATTTAATCGTGGCCGAAGCTCGCTCAAAGACGAATTCCGTGAAGGTCGTCCAAAAACGGCTGTTGTGCCAGAGAACATTGATGCCGTGCGTGAACTCATAATGCAAGATCGACATGCGACATACCGAGAGATAGAGACATCCTTGAACATTTCTTCCACCAGCATACATTCGATACTGCATGAACACCGGGACGTAAAAAAGGTTTGTTCTCGTTGGATCCCGCACAATTTGAAAGTCGCTCAAAAAACGGCTCGTATCGATTGGTGCAAAAATACGATTGCGGTGCTTCAAAAGACGTTTATAAGATCGTCACAGGTAACGAA
Organism: Gymnosoma rotundatum; assembly: GCA_916610165.2. Lineage (NCBI taxonomy): Eukaryota > Metazoa > Arthropoda > Insecta > Diptera > Tachinidae > Gymnosoma > Gymnosoma rotundatum. Next base: position 81,074,413 of record OU744340.1, read on the forward strand.
TCATGGATCTATGCATATGAGCCCGAAATGAAACAACAATCAACCGTGTGAGTCTTCAAAGACGAGCAAAATCCAACGAAAGTTGTTCGTGGAAGAAGCACTTCGAAGCAAATGGTCGCCTGTTTCTTCGGCAAAACTGGTCATGTGGCGACTGTTCCGCTTGAGCAACGTAGGACGGTCACTTCTGAGTGGTACACTACAATTTGTTTGCCTGAAGTCATCGGAGAAATTCGAAAAACCAACAAGAGAAGACGAATCATTGTTCACCATGACAATGCGAGCTCTCACACATCGGCTCAAACCACAGCGTTTTTGACCGTGCAAAACGTAGAATTAATGGGTCATCCGCCATACAGCCCTGACTTGGCACCTAATGACTTCTTCTTGTTTCCGCACATCAAGAAAAAAGTGCGTGATCAACGATTTTCGTCGCCAGAAGAAGCTGTTGAAGTGTTCAAAAACCATGTTTTAGAGGTGTCTCAATAGGAGTGGAAAAAGTGCTTCGACAACTGGTTTGAGCGCATGCCAAAGTGTATAAATCATGCTGGAGAATACTTTGAAAAACAATTAAACCATTTTTGATTATAAATATTCGCATTTTCACTATTAGGCCAAAAATATATAGAGCAGCCCTCGTAATACATCTTTTGCTTGACGATGACTTATTTGGAATTTTTAAAAAAATGACATTTTTAGAAATGTGGAAAAGGCTTTAAGGAAAACTTTATGGCACTTTGAATTATATGTGTTAGAGTTTCAATCCTGCAAAAGAACATTTTACTGATGTCAAATGTTTGTAATAATATGTATCCTTCGTTATATTCCTTTTTTTTTTTTTTTTTTTTTTTGTTTGTTTATTTATTCAGAAAATATTATATTTACATACTATAATAAACACTAGTTAACAATAATATTTTTTTTTTTTTTTTTGGATATACAATGTCCCTTACAGGGCACTCTAGTATTATTTATATATTAAAATTTGTTTTGATCAAAATAATATTAGTTCACATTTCATGTATACTAATCATCAATATATACATATATATACTCATTATAATGCAATGAAAATATTTCTAACAAATTAGGTAAATAAAAAAACACTGCCTTATTATCTAAGTAGTTTGTAAGGGTTTGTCAAGGGAGTAAAAAGAAAATAGAATATACATTATGTAAATAACCACCAGAATTTCTTGGCTCTTGTACTTTTGACTAATTTTAAATCTTTGCTTGATATACTTGTACTGTATCTCATATCAGATTGCTGTAAATTACAATTAATTTTTTTGTCATTAGCTCGTCTATAGTTATGATAAAATATTGGAATTCCATTCTCATTCTGTAGAATATTTTTATAATCAATATATACAAATGCTTCGGGGGAAACAAATCCTGTTTCTGTGGACTTTGATAGATATTTGTAATCCGTATAGTATGGTGCCAATATTAAATTGTTTTCAATGCATTGTGAACATCTTAGAATATTATTTCTTATTAATTTAATTATAAAGTTATCTATTCTTATTATATTTGCCTCAGTATATAATTTTTTGTTTGGTATGTATTTTAAGTATTCAGTTTGAGGAGATCTGTATAATGATGTGCATGCTCTTAAACACTTTCTTTCAAAAATTCGTATTTTCTCCATGACCGACGGGGATATATTAAACCAAATAGTACAGCCGTAAGTCAAAATCGGTCTAATTAAGGCTTGGTACATAATTATTTTAACTCTAGGTTTTATATATTTGGAACGAAATAAAGGTGCATACATATAGAAGGCTTTCCTTGCCTTTGCAATTGTTTCTTTTATGTGATGATTAAAGTATAAAAATTTGTCTAGGTGTAATCCTAAATATTTAACCACATTCTTATTATCAATTTTGGAATTTGTAAGGAGAGATTTTATTCCAAACGACTTCCAATTTGTTCTTATATTGTGATTGCATCTATTTACAGGCGGTCTAAACAGAATTGTTTCGCATTTTTGAGTATTTATTTTTAGATTCCAATTAATTGCGTAGCGTTCGACTATATTGTATTTGTTTTGAAGATTTTTATTGATTTTTTCTATCTTGTTATCTGGGTGATATATTATGATATCATCCGCAAATGAAATTATGTTGTCAATATGATTTAGCAAATCCAGTATGTATATATTAAATAGAGTGGGAGAGTTAACAGTACCTTGTTGAAGGCCGTTTATGATTTTGAATTCTCTGCTACTTTTAGTATTTTTATAGTGTATTATAAATTTTTTCTCACTTATCATATTGTATATCAATATAATTTGATTTATTTGAAGTTCAAGTTTAATTAATTTGTATATAAGACCGGCGATCCACACGCTGTCAAAAGCCTTTTCCTTGTCAATTAGACAGGCTCCAGTACAATTACTCTTATGCCAATTCCAGTTAATATCAGAAATTACCTTGTGTATAGCATTGATAGTAGAATGTCTATACTTGAATCCAAATTGTTTGTCACTTTTGATATCCTTGGATTTACAAAATTGATCAAGATTCCTGTTTATACATATTTCGCATATTTTATTAATATTGGGTAACAGACTTATTGGGCGTAAATTCTGTGGGCTATCAGGTTCCTTTTCCTTTTTAGGCAAAAGTACGGTTTTTGCTGTTTTCCACTTATGAGGAAAATATGAATTATTTAGCATATTGTTAAATAACTTGCAGTATTCATTGATTAGTATTTGAGGAATATTTTTAAGAACAATATTTGGAATATTATCAATACCTGAAGATAATTTATTTCTTAAATTTGAAAAGATGTATTTTAGATCAGATTTAGTAGTAAAATAGTTTTGCGTTTGTGTTTCGTTAATATTATCTGATAGTAATGTTTCATTAAAATTGACAAATGTATTATTTTCATTTTCAAATGTTTGTTTTCTTTCAATGAAAGTATTAAATGTTTCAGTGACTTGCTGATGAATTGTGTTGTTTGGTATTATATTTTTACTTGAATGAATTGATTCGAAGAATGCTCCAATAGTGTTTAGAATTTGATCTTGTTCATTTATGACATAATTATTAAAATTATCCTTCATAAGGTGTCGTGGATTTATACCCGCATTATTTAACAATGTTTCTGAGCTTTCAGGCATTTTCAACTTCTCTAAGTTTAATGGTGTATATTTTTTAAAATTTTTCTTAATTTGTCTGAACATATTAACGGAGTCTCTCGGGTCAACAGTTGTTAGTTTTTCTTTAATATTGTTATTAATTATGGTATAAAAATTTTCATTTATCAATTTTTTAATTAATTTAATTTTAGTTTTAGCTATCATAATATTTTCTTCAGTTACTGTTTGTTCTAATCTATTATTTTTTTTTTATAACATTGAGTATTCTGTTTTTTTCTCTATACAACATTGTAATTGTTGAGTTAGTTATTTTTTGGAATGTATTCTCTGTTTTACACTTTGTTATTATTTCATCAATTGTTGTGGTAATTATGTTATTTAGCCTATCTATGTGATAATCAATTTCAATGTTTGTAAGATTTCGATTGTTGCTAATAAGGGTATCTTGTTTGATTTTCTGTTCTAATTTATTTTGAAATTTTTTCCAGTTTGTTATTTTATAATTAAAATTAAATTTATCTTTCTGTAACAGTAATGTGAAACTTTCCATTTCGCTATTCATAGATGCAATTATTTCTACTGCTTCATGATCGCTATCATACTTCAAATTTTTCAAAGAGTTAACCGTGTTATTTTCTGTAGCAATATGTAATCTACAGTCTGATAAGCAGATGTCTAAGAATGAGCCTGAACGTGGATATGATGGAAAACATGTAGCATATAATTTACATCCAAATGTTATCTCGTTATCAATTAACCAATCATTTAAAAGTTTTCCTTTCTGATTATTATTATCGTTGCCCCAGTCTGTATGTTTGGCATTAAGATCTCCCGCTAAAATATAATAATTGTTTACATTCTGTAGATTCATGGATTCAAATAAATCGGAGAGTTCTTTCTTGAAATGAATATTATTATTACCAGAAGGGTAGTATGCTGAAATTATATAATATGTTTTATTTGGAGCCAGATGAAGCTTAATTATATTAATTCCTTAATTAATTATATTCCTTTCGTAAATACTAAAAAGAAATAATAAATTTTAGCTTTAACGCACAGATAAATAAATAATAAGCTGAAATGAGAACCCGACTTTCCAATTGGTTTCACTCTCTATAAACTTTATCGTACATTCAGTTATAACGTATTAAGTTTGAAGTTCAAATTATAATTTTTTTTTAAATTTGCGATGTAAAACAAAATCCTTCTCCTCTTTCAATTACTTAACACGCTTGTGATTTGATTAAACATCTCAAAATTGCACTTGGCATAATATCAAGTAATTTTTTATGATTATATCAAAATAAATTCCATGTTTTTTCTCATCTTGTAATAGTGGTAATACAAATCCATACACCTGATTTTCTTTATCTGTGTGTTTTTTGCTACTTTAAACGAAAGAAAAGCATAAGGAAATATTTGAAATCCCTAAACATTAGAGATTTTGTTGGTGTTGTAATATTTAGAAAATTATGATACGTTTATTTCTTTTGTACATTCCCAAAGGCTTCTAAATTATTTAAACATTACATGGTTTGCAAGTGCCGGCTTAGTGTTCTTTTTTTTTTTTTGTAGATTGACTTGGCCCACCTTTACCACTTGTGGCAGGGAGATACACTCACAAACTTACAACAGGTTATCAATATTTAACATTTTAGTTTTTCTCTATATATTTTAATACATACACACATCCTTACATTAAGCTTCTTTATCAACGCCCATCCGTTCTATATCCAATAAGCGTAATATTATGATTTTCTTTATCCCAAATGCAAAATAATGAAGGTAAATTTTTTAAACTGTTTTATCATTTATCATGTCATGACGACAAATTTGTCATGCTGTATAATCTGTCAATTTTTTTTCTTCTTTACTTTATTATGGAATGGATGAGAAGTATGGGATCATGATGGTTAAAGTAGATTTCAAAGAAACTGACTTCATTTTATTTACTTTTTTATTTATTTATTTTTTTTGCTAAGATTGACTTAAACACTGTGATTTGAATTTCTGGATAAAACATGCGAAGCGTATACTAGGTGACAGGTTTGTATGATTAAAGAGGTTGATTGCTATCATTTTAATATTTATTAATGGTTTTGTAAGTGTTAAGTTGTGGTTGCCAGAAAAAAAATATTATGGTTGTTTAGTTGATTATGTTGACAGTTTGTCCAAATATGTTGGAGTCAATGGTACGACATCTGTTTGTATTTTCTACATTTATAAATTAACTTTATTGAAGGTCTTTTATTATAAACTCATGTAAGCATGCTATTATTTGATTAAACAAACAAAGGAAGGCATTAACCATAAGGATATGTTAACACAATAATTGGAAAAAAGGGTTTTCTAAAAGGTTGTGCGGGTGCGGTATGATTTACTGATTAAACCATTGAGTGCAGTTAACCTTTTCTGTTAATCTGTTTTGACAATGTTAACCAATTATACTTAATTAGTAAATCTTATTACTTTTCGTTTATTTAAAAAATTCTTTATTTTCTATTTAATTAAGCTTTGGATCCTTATATTTTTTATTAATATTTTATTTCAATATTTCGGTACTTTCTGCGTACCTTCTTCAGGAAACAAAATTAATATTGATATTGAATCAAAAAACAAAATTAATTAACAATTGAAAAAAATTTTTTGTCATAATGAAATTAAAAAACAATGTTTCAAAAAATTTTCAAAAAACAAAAATATAAAAAAGTGTTTTGTGTTACATACATTTATTAAGAACAAAACATTTATGTTATTTTGTGAATTAAGTGTCTGTATATATGAGCGACATTATCTGTATCTTGATATGCAACTCTGACTTCAAATAACCTCATAAAAAGGCAAACAATGGCTTTATATCACTCGATCTAGGAGGCCAATTCTTATCACTAAGACGAGAAACTATACAACCAGAAAATGTTTAAGGCAGTAACTAGCTTATTTTAAATCGACGTTGCCTTTGACGAATTTTAGGAACTGTCTTTGCGTTATATAAGAAATTAAAGCCTTGTTATATTTTGTAATTGAACGAGTTATTTTGATGATAAACTATTAAAAATCTTAGAACTATTAAAATTCTTAGAAAGTAACAGCAAAAGAAGAATCAAACATCAACTTATTTCTTAAGCAACAGAAAATGTTTTCAATATAGATGCTTTGCTGATTGCTTTGCTGCAGAAAGAAACACATAGTCAGCTTAGGCATATGCGTTTCTTTCTCTTTTTTTGTATTTGCTTTTTGCTGTTCTTGGTTTATAATGAAATGTTTTGTAGAAGCTAAACACTTAGTTTTTTTATTTGCTGAAAAACATGTAAGCAAAGCAAAGATTTTATTGCTGTTGCTATTTTTAAGCAAGCAACTTAAACCTTGGTTGTTATGAATTAAAGTATTGTATTTCCAAAAGCATCTAAGTGAGAAAAGAAAGTGGTAAAACAGGGTGTCTAAAATTTAAAAAAAAATTCATTAATAAAACACAGCCTTTAGACTGCCATAAGTTTATGCAAAAGGGTTATTAATAAAATAACACATCGGGCAAATGACTTCACTGGCACACAGTCTTTTATCGAAATTTTTCAATACCCTTTTCGCATAACTCTTGCTAAATTTCGTTGATGCAGTGCTTAATTTCATCTTGTATTGAACAGCTGCTTATGGGATTATTGAATGCAACTCTGACTTCAAATAACCTTATAAGAAGGCAAATAATGGCTTTATATCACTCGATCTAGGAGGCCAATTCTTATCACCAAGACGAGAAACTTACAACCAGAAAATGTTTAAGGCAGTAACTAGCTTATTTTAAATCGACTTTGCCTTTGACGAATTTTAGGAACTGTCTTGGCGTTATATAATAAATTCTAGCCTTGTTATATTTTGTAATCGAAGGAGTTATTTTGATGATAAAATATTAAAAATAAATAATATAAAAAATAAAAAATATAAAAATCTTAGAAGAGGCGTCACTAATCACATGCAATCTATTAAAACTGTGATTGAAGGTACGCAAATATTTTGCACATTAAAATATATTATCACGCTTTTTTTATTTTCAACCGAGTTTCAAAAAAGAAGGACTGCAGAACGCAGCCATTAATGTGTAGGAACATAACAGACTCCTTCTATATCTAGAAAACCAACCAATGCATATTCCTTATGCTCTAAGGATTTTTCTATAAACCCTACAAGCGTGTGTATTGCCGTCTCAACACATGTTGAGAGGTGGTGAGTCATTTTAGTATTTACATTTGTGTTTGTTTTGAGATGTATTTTGTTTAAAATTTTTATTACATTTAAATGAATCAAATGAATTCTTTTAAATAAAATTAAAGTAATGAAAAGAATATTGAGTACAGTTAAGTGTTCATTTAACATATACATACGTATATACATGGTATTACAATATATTATAAAAAACAATGGAATGTAGTGGGAAAGATCGGGTAATCTTTCAAGAGGCTTAATAGAACTTTATAAAACCACCAAATTAAAACAGGGTCAGAAAATATTTTGAACATTCTCAATTAATTTTATGTTTACATAGTGTATCAATTTTTCTTTTTTTTTATTCTTAAAATATTTTATAATTTACTTTTTTTTAATAATTTGCCTTTGCTATAATTGTGATTTCAAATGCTCACAAAATACGATTATTTGTGGTAACATATGACAATATTGTAAGGAGAGGGAGAGACAAAATATCAGATAATACTGAAAACTGAGGAGTAAATTAAAAAAAATAGCACAGCGGTATTGTCGATGAACCATAACTTATGTCAAATTTGTGTGAAAATGGCGTTACCGTCGTATATCGCGTTTCTACACTATGAACCAATTTGAAAATTTTTTAAATTAAAAGGTTATGCTTACAAACTGGTACTGTTTTAAAAACGGGGTACCACTTTAATATTAATATTTATATTAAAAAAAAAACTGCGTATCATTATAGCTCTTAAAAGCAAAAATTACTACAAAATTAAATCTTAAAATTATAGGGTGTCCCTATAGGTGATGTAAATTGAACTGTTATAGACACCTGCTTGAAAATTGGACATTATGTCGATTTCTATGACCATTATAATAACGAGTTTAACGAATCAAATCTGTATCGCTAAGTCCAAGGGTAAAACTTGGACTTTGAAAGGTAGCAAACTTAAGACTTTATGATTTTAAGGCAAAAAATTTTCCAACAATTAAATCATTTGACATTTTACCACAACAGGTAAACGTTTTTTATAAAAAGTAATTTCACCGTATCTTGTCCATGAGGGTTTATTTAAATACGCTGCTACTGTTATAGCAACATTGTAATCATTGAGTATTTCTACAATACAACTAATAAACATATGTTTAAAAATAAAACAGTTTTTTATATTTTCAAGTAGATTTAATTCTGCCTATTGGACTTTATAAATCACGACACATATCTTTGTTTAAATTATCTTTAAAATACGATTTTGTCAGTTAGTTTAAGATGCATAAAATTGCGCCTTGTCCTCTACTCTCTCACGACCCCTCCAAATGATTTTTTCCTAAATAAACATATATACTACCTTCTACGTAAACATCCATGTTTCAAATTTCATTAAAATCGATTAGCCGAAACTTTGTTAAAATCGATTTAGACCTATAAAAATTTTTGTTCCACCCTTTCTTATCTCCTGCTTCGCTATTTGAAAATAAAAATCTATACTTTACCATGAGCACAAATATCTACCCGTGTTACAAATTCGTTAAAGTCGATTCAGCACTATAGCCTTGATTGAAGCATCAACAAAAAATAAACTTAAAAAGAGATTTGTAATATATATAATAGGTAGCGTGAAATAACTCCCGAACGAAATTACTCCCAAAGCAATAACTCACAATCAAATAAGCGCCAACAAAAATGAAATAATTCCGAAATTAAAAAAAAAACGAAAAAAACTCTTAACGACCAAATGAAATAAGACCCAAAAACTTAACCGTTAATTCAAAATAAAATTATTTTTACAAAAAAAAAAAAAATGAAATAACTCCCAGTCCCCACAAAAATTAAATAACTCCCAATACAAATTAAATTTGCACCGCGGCCCTGTTTAACTGTTTTAACCTCTAGAGAGACAATATTTTGTTAGCGAAGCTAATGTTCCGTATACCAAGTTTCCTACATAGCCGGCCATCGGCCGGGCGGAAGGATTTTATTCTCTTTGTATAACAAACAACGGCTTCGCTGACTTAAAGTTTTCTCTGCAGCCAAAATAATGAATAAGTCCATTAAGTGACTCCTAATAATAGTACTTTAATTAATTAAAACTTTAAACTTCTATACCATACCTGAAGGTTAAAGGAGAAAAATATTTTGTTTCCGTAGCCGGTGTTCGGAATGCCATAGAGGAGAAAATCTTTCAGGCCGGCCGAAAGCCGGCTATACAAAAAAAGTTTGTAAGCGAAACCGAAGCTCAATATACCATGGAGTATAAATAAAAAAGAAAAAATAAAACAACTCTAGAAAATTCGAAGATTATATTGAATTAAGTAACTTTCAAATGAAATAACTCCCAATAAAAATGAAATAACTCCCAATTATCAAAAGAAATTAAATAGCTCGCAACAAAATCCAGTTAGGAGTTATTTTATGAAAAATTATGAAATAACCTCCAAAAACTTGGGAGTTGTTTTATTATGAAATAACTCCTAATTTGTTTGCGGTTTTTGAATTTTTTGTTGGGAGTTATTTTATTATTATTTTTATTTTTTTCATTTGGTTGTTATTTCACGGCACCTATATAACAATGAATTGCTTCGCTGGCTATGACGTGGCAACATAGATAGCTTCAAACTTCAGTGGAATCAACATGTCGCGATGTGAAGCACCAGAAACAGTTCTGAATTCAGTAGGAGTGTGTTAAAGTATACATATATATAATTCATTTGCTACCTTTCTTTTTAAATAGTCGGTAGTTAAACTAATTTTAAGCTGACGACATAATTAATCTAGAGACTACAATCAGCTACCTAATTAGTTGGCACTAATCATATTTTAAGAACCAAATGACCATTTCTCCCTTTTTCCTTTAGCTCGAACATGACTTGAGTTTCCAAAAAACCACAACATTAAGAACGCTTGATAATTCTTCTTAATAAATTCATTGCCTTTTATTTGGCGTTAATAGTCATTATTTTTTGACGTTAACTACACACAATATTTATTCATATGCTTGAAGTAATTAAAATAGTTTCAAGTTCTTTTTATCTTATTTTACATATTTAAAAATATTTTCATATGAAATGTATTTACACTCACGTTCAGCACTTCTGCAATTATAAACTTATTTAACTTGTTGATCCACGAAAACGTTTCTGAGTGAATGCAAAATTATACCTCAATTTGAACAAGGCAACAGTTAATTAATGAGTTCATAAATGTTACACTTTATTTTTATTTTTTATTTCTTCTCGTTTATTTTTTCATTATAATATCAAAACGTGTAAAAAACAGAAACGAAATATGTATTTAAAACGGTTATTCTAGAAAAAAAAATGGGAAAAGTTATTACAACACACTAATAGAATATTACACAACAAAAACAAAAAAATAAATAAAAAAAAGAGTACAAACAAAACTTATTCACAGAAAACTCATACAAAAAGTTGTGTTAAACTGGAATACAATTTTTAACAATAAAAGTCAAAATGTACAATATTAAAAATAGTAGAATATACTTATCTGAGAGTAAAATATCTATTTTTCTTATTTTCTTACAGAATAAAAGCACACAGACAGATAAAGTGAATAACTGACATTAACATGCAAACAACAACAACAACAACAACAGTATGTTTCGGTTAAACATTCACATTTGCAAACAAGCTACATAAAAACGTTTTAGAAAAATGTTACGCTTTAAAGTATCAGGCGGCCTTGTTGGTGTCCTTTTTTGCAACTACCAGATATTTTATTTTCATGAGCAGTTAGCTTTAAATTTTTCCATTTGGAAAGAATAAGCAACAAATTCCTAAAAAATTTAAAATTATCAAAATGTTGTAGTTTAACCAATATATTTTAATTACTATTATAAGCTTCACCACAAACCGTGGAAAAAGGTACATCTAAGTTTGTAATTCCGTTTGTAATTTTAACAATATCCATTTCCGACCCCATAAAGTCTATATATTCTGAGTTCTTATGCACAGCAAAGTCGATTGAGCGATGTCCATCCGAGTTAGTGTTGAAATCAAGTTTGCCAAAGCACTAGATCAACAAAAAAATATTTAAATACGCCAATCGATCAGATATGGTGTTGAAAAAGGTGCTATTAATAATCAGCCAGATTGGTCTATGTTCTTCAAGGTAGCGGGCAAAACCCCGCGCCTGCCTTTAAGTTTTTCCATATCATTTAGAACAATGAAGTAAGTCCAATCAAAGAATAAATATATGGGTCGATAGAGAATTAAAAAATAATAAAAAAGAATATCAAGTAAAAAAATTGGCGCTTGCCCATATATTCCGAGCTACGGACTTCTGTAATTTTCAAATTTTTTTTCGGCTTTTTTGGTTCTTTTTAATTCATTTCTAAACATGAAATTAAATTAAAAAGAACCAAAAAGCCGAAAATAAAGTCAAATTTCAATTATTTATAAGATCGATGGTTCAAGTCCTGGTTGGGAAAAAAATTAAAAATTAAAAAAAAAAAAATTTAAATATTAATATGGGTATCATTTAAAAGCCTTTGAAGAGATCTTTAAGGAAATACTAAAATTTAAAAAAAACTTATCCCATTAAGAGCTGATGGAATTTTTATGTAAAATTATATAAAGTACATAATTTTATTGTTTATTTTTTAATTTTCTGTCAACCCAATATTTGATTTTTGATTCAATTTACTTCACTAAACTTAATTTATATTAATGGTGATGGGTAGATAAAATTTTGAATAGCCAAATATAGCACTATTACTTGTTGTTTATTAATATTAAACTATTGTTACAGATGAAAAAATTAAACTCAATTTAAACTGAATCAAACAAATTTTTTTTTATTATATTATAAAACTGATTTCAAAATTTAAAAATGAAATAAAAATAGCTGAAAATTCAACTAGCCAAGCAGAAAAAATTTTAAGTAAACCGAAATTAAAATAATCATAGTCTAAGATTACGTATGTTGCGGTCTTATAAAAATATATTTTGAAAACAAACAAATACACTTCAGAATGCGAATTTAACTTCACTGAAAAAAAGGAATAAACAATCTTTTATTCACCCAAAACTTTTTAATGCAGCCAAAAATAAAAAATAACAAAAAAAAAAACAAAAAACGAATAAATAAAATATAATATAATAAAAAAAGAATCTTAAAATATTTGTAGAAAATGATAAAAACTCCCTAAACTTGTTACAAAAAATCTAAAATTCGCTAATGATGAAATTTCAAAAATAATTGCCGTATTCACAAGCTCTGCTAAGGTGTAGGTAGTATTGCATACTACCTTTTGTTTACTTCTTTGTGAACAACCATAGTATCAGTGTGCAATTGTACATTGTACTTCATACGTCAAAAAGTAAATAAGAAGAAGAAAAGTGCTATACATCATTTGTTATTTATAAGCCAAATGGGGGAGAAAACAGAAAAAAGTCAATTAATAAATTTTTTGTGTGAGGATGAAGTTCAAGACATTTTTAGGATGAACCTAATGTACTTGCTCCCCAGTCGCAGAATTATACATTTAGGGCTAAAAATCATCATTATGGCATAATCGAGTTTTAAGATATTTTGATGAAAATAGATTTTTTCATATGATACGACTACGGCCAGAGGAATTTGCCTATATATTCAACCTTATAAAAAATGTCGATGTTTTTCACACAATTGGCAAAAGGCTCCAACTACGCATTGACTTGCAGCTTAAAATTGTACTTTACTGCTTGGGATCTTCAGGAAATAATGCTTGTGTTCGTAAGGTAGCATCTCTTTTTGGTATAGGTGATGGCGGTACCATACAAAATATTAGAAATCGAGTCATTAAAGCAATATTAAATCTTAAAGAACAGTTTTTATATTGGCAACTTTCAACTTCAGCTTTCTAATAAATCAGTCAAATCAATAAATTAAATAAATAAAACTAATAAAAAAATCTTTTAATTCAATTTAATTTAATATAATTCACACATGAACACAAAAATAATAATTCATTTAAACATAAAACATTTAAACAAATACAACGTTTGAAAAACATGTGAAAGAAAGTACTAAGTGTTGTATCGCATGTTTGCATGAAAATTACCAACAACACAGCACCGTTGTATTTTGTTAGCACTTAGCACGTTCTAGGGGGCTTGTGAATAGGGCAAATATGAATACCTCTAAAAAATTTCAAAATAAATCCGACAAGTTTTAATTATATTAAGACACAAAGGGTTTTGAAATATTTAAGTATGAGACACCCTTATATTCTTGTTATCCTGTTTTAATGATATGTTTTTAAGAATTTCAAGTGTCGTTAGACAGAAACTTGACTTAAAAGAATATAACATCTTTATGGGGATACCTTAGAATTTTTATTTATACTTGTCGTTAAAGCGGACACAGCGCTACATACTCTTTGAAAATTTTAGGTTTTCACTTATAACGGTTTTAAGGACTAGGTCATATTCATCAAAATCGCGGTCTTTGTGAAACACACTTTAATTTTTAAGACCTAAATATTTGTACATTTTCAGTGCAAATTCTAAAAAATCTTAACGTCCCCTTTAATTGAACTTTTTTACTTGTTTCTAAGAAGACATAGGTCTACAGATACTGTGTAGTTTTGGGGTTTCAGCCTATCACAGTTCAAGATATAACAATATTGTTTTTAAATATAACGTCACTTTGCTAACACTTTTTGTAGTAATACACCTTCTGTGAAATGGCTGTGACAGACGGACAGAGACTGTTCAGAACCCTAAAAAAGATTCACTTCAGTATTGCAATTTCAAAAAACGTATTCAAAAAAATAAGAGTGCTATATTCGGCTATGCCTAGTCTTGTATACCCTTCACCATTAATGCAAATCTAGGTTAGTCTGGTATCTCCAAACTGGTGAAAGAAAATTAAAAAATAATAAAAAATTGAGTACTTTATACAATTTTACATAAAAATGTTATCAGGTCTTAATGGGTTAAGCATTTTTAAAAAATTTTAGTATTTCCTAAAAGGTCTCTTTAAAAAGCTTTTAAACGATATCCATATTGATATCTTAAAAAATATGATGCACAATCGTACTTTTCTATAAAAAGTTTAGCGGCCCATAACTCAGAAAATATGGCGAACACCAATTTGTCCTCTAGATGTTTGTTTATTATAATTTTTTAATTTTCTGATGCCCCATATATTTATTTTTTTGATTGAAGTTTTATGATATGTTCCAAATGATATCGAAAAACTAGAGGCAGGCGTGGTGTTTGCCCGCTGCCTTGAATGACATGGACCGATCTTGCTTATTTTTAATAGTAAGATTTTAGAAACTATATCTGATCGATTGGTGTGTTTAAATTTTATATAGTTCATCTAGTGCCCACGTAAAGTTGAATTGAACTCGAATGCAGACGATCCGAAGGATATCGAACAAATACTTCGCCTTGGCGAATATATATAGATCGAAAGGGATATTGTCGAAAATACAAACGGAATGACAATCTTAGATATACCCTTTTTCCACTGTTTGTGGTAAAGGTATAAAAATAGAATCTCAAAAATTTAAATAATTCATAGAAATATAAATAAAAAATTCTATTAATTAAATTGAAAAAAATCTGGAGCTGCTAAAAATCCAAATTGGGTTTATGAACTTCATGTCTGAATTATCTAAATGTGTATTGCACCTGGTGATTTTTATTACCAGTTTAATCGTTTTAATAAAAAAAAAAAATAAAAAACGCATTTAATTAACAATATTTACATATTTCAACACTGAATCTCTTAAATTAAGACTGGCA
This sequence comes from Gymnosoma rotundatum, assembly GCA_916610165.2. Classification (NCBI taxonomy): domain Eukaryota; kingdom Metazoa; phylum Arthropoda; class Insecta; order Diptera; family Tachinidae; genus Gymnosoma; species Gymnosoma rotundatum. The sequence goes on from OU744340.1 coordinate 81,089,474, forward strand.
TGTAAAAATCTGATCCGATAACCACTAAAAGGGCCTTTTTAATTTTTACAGCCGGAAAACTTCATTTTATTTTGTGAATCATTTGTTCACTGAGTTGCAAGATTGTTTATTTGGGTGTGTGTGTGTTTTCGTTATTTTATTGTAAAAGTTATTTTCCAAGTTCTATTGTAGTGGTTTGGGTGTCTAACAAAATATTTGAATTGTGGAAAACAGGAAATAGACACACAACATTGCTATATAAAAATAAAAAAAATAAAAATAAAAAAAACTCAAACAGATTCTAAACTCGCGAACATATGGTCAAATAACTTTTGTGTGGTTTTCAACAGTTTGTTTTTATTTTTTCTTTCAATTTTGGTGTTTTCATTGTTTTAAACATTCTTGTGCAACCTATTTTTTCTAGATTCTAAAGAAACCAAACAAAAATTGGAATTAAATTCTAAAGATTTATTTTTTTTCTTAAATCAAATGGCGATTAATCACAATTAAGCAGATAAATTTTTTTGTCAAAATTTTTCATAAGTAGCGTTATCTTTATAGACTTCCTTGGACTCCGAATTTGTATTTTATAAATGAAAGTTATATAACGCTTTGAATTAAATTTACCGAAGCCAGTTATTTGTAAATTTAAAAAAGTTTGTTTATATAAACCTTTCACATCTCTGTTAGAAAAGAAGTAAAATAGGAATGCTGTTCTAAAAAATGTCACGAAAACTAAGATCTTAGAATAACAAAGCAGCAGGCAGATACTGTTAGTTTGGCAATTCATCAAATCTATACAAATTGTTGCTTTTACCAGATACAAGGTATCAGCCGGAAAAGTATACTACTGTGTTTTACCGCAAATTTGGTAAACATTTGTCTTGACAGATGACACGTGTCTTGTTTACAAAATTATCAAAATTAATTATCAAAATTAATCATCGTTTACGATGAGAAAGTTTCGTGAAATTTTAAGAACATGCCAACACAACGCACTATTTATCATGTAGTGAATGATTTCGAAGAAAAAGTGTCGTACTACAAGATCGGCTTAAAACATTACTGCTGCTCAAGAAAGTGTTTAAAATAATCCTTCAATCGCAATTCGAAGCCATGATCAGGAGCTTGGTCTTCAAAGAAAGACTTGCATTTGTTTCCAATTAAGATTCAGTTGACACAAGAGCTTCTTTCACAGAATCATTTACGCAGCCAATAGGATGTTACAGACCGCGATATTCATGTAAAACGGTATTCATGTAAAAATCATAATGGGCGATGAGGCACATTTTCATTTGGATGGACAAGTGAATAAACAGAATAGTCGGTTCGAGGCAAGAGAAAACCTCTCAAATTATTCATCAGTCACCTCTGCATCCATTAAAAGTGACAGTCTGGTGTGCGATTTGGTCAGGAGAAATCATTGGACCATACTTCTGAGAAAATGTAAACGGCGTAACGGTAACTGTGAATGAGGAGCGATATTGTGATTGAAAACTCTTTAACGCCACAACTGCATGCTTTGGCTTGATTAACATGTGGTATCAACAAGACGGTGCCACATCGCATAAAGTAAGGATTACAATGGAATTTCTACGAGAAGTATACCTTCTCGGCGGACATCCTATATATCAAAAAGTATGCTGTGTGTTAAGGCGCCTGTTCAGTGAAATAAGGAAATCGCGGTCCAAACTTTAATGGAGCCCTAGTAAGATAGGACATTAAGAAAGTAACAACAATGTGTGTAAGTCGTGGTGTAGTTAGCTTAAATGACCCGACTAGTAAAAGAGAAAATAGTGACTTCGAGACTCTGCTGGTTAGCCGCGCGAGTTGAAGGTTCATGTTTGCTACGCACAATAATAAGTAATTTGAGTTTTGTCTAAATAACACAATGTTAAAGAACGTGCGCCAAGATATCATCGAAGAAATAGCATCGATTGTGGGAATTAAAAAACCAGAAAAAAACGGGAAGTAAAATCCCCCGGGATTGGTTATTTTTAATTCAAAAAACAAGTAAGAATTCTACATTCGACTATGCCGAATTCTATGTACCCTTCACCATCCATGTAAATCTAGTTTAATAAAGTAACTTCAATCAAAAAAGCAAATACTGGGGTGAAAGAGAATTAAAAAATGAAAACAAATTTAGCACTGAATATATATTATTTAAAAAAAATGCCATTGATATTTCCTTGAAGATCTCTCGCAAAGTTTTAAAATGATACCCATATTGATATTTAAAAAAAATTGAAAATTTCAGAGCACCGTAACACGAAAAATATGGGGCGAGCGCCATTATTTTCACTTGATGTTTTTCTTATTTTATAATTCTCTATCGCCCCATATATTTATGTTTTTGATTGGAATTACATTATTGTTCCAAAGGACAAATGAAAAATTTATAGGTAGGCGTGGTGTTTTGCCTGCTGCCCCGAACGACATGGACCGATCATGCTGACTTCAAATAGCAACTCTTTCGACGCTATATCTGATCGATTGACATATTCTTTTTTTGTGAAATCAACACTAACACGGACGGACAGACGGACATCGCTCAATATATACTTTATGGGGTTGGAAATGGATATTGTAGAAATAACACACGGAATGACAAATTTGTAATCAGCCTTTTTCCACTTTTTGTTGTGAAGAGTATAATAAAACTAGTAGAAATTTTGGCTTTTAGAGGAAAAAAATCAATATAAATTATAAACAAAATATTTGTGGAAATTTTGCTTTTAAAGGTCTCTTATTTAATAATGTATGACCCTTTGGGACGACAGTACTAGTTTTATTGGAAAAATCAGCAACGCTTTTTTGTGCCCACTCGGGATAAAGGCACTTTTCTCAGAAACGGCTCAGAGGAATTGCAGCACGGTTGGCAAATTATTTTATTTAGGGTCTCTTCTTTAATAATGTATGGCCATTTTGGGCGAGAGTATTACATATATTATCCTTCTTCTGATGCCAAAATATACTAATGTTTTTTTAAACTAAAATACCGAATCACAGGTAGTTTTAATTCCCGGTTTTTTAATTCCTAAAATCGACGCTATTTATTTAATGCAATCTTGGCGCACATTGTTGCAGCGATAAGCAAGTAAGCTTGTGTAACTACGTATGATCAGTAAACAAGTGATAGTGATGAGCCAAAAAGGTCACTAGAACATCGAAATAGAAAAACTAATTTTTTTCTGCTCGCTAGAAGGTGTTGTATACAAATAGTTTTATATGTGGCTGCTAATCTAGAGTAAAAACAAACTAAAGACTTTCCGACAGAAATTTTCTTTAAGTTTTTTTTTAAATATTTTTGTGCATTATAAGAAGGCAAATATGTTTTTAAGATTTTAAACACAAACTTTCATCCAAAATTTTATTTCTAAACCAATTTTCAGATACTTTGCAATTTTATGGGAAACTGGTGAAATAAAAAATAAATTTAAAAAATCCCAAGCATGTAAGTTAAGATCCATCGGTCACTGATATCTTTTTTTTAATTTATAAAATTGTGATGGATTTTAGGTTTAAAATTAAAAAAGATACGAATAGATTTAAACATTTTAAAGCTTTAATTTATTAAATACTTTTTACATTTAAATCAACAGAAAGAATATTAAGATTTATGACACAAGAAAATTTAAACATCTCTTACACAACATCACAAGAATCAGGTCATAACTGGTTTCTTTTAAAATACTTTTTAGAATTATTTATAATAGCCATAATACTATAATACTACGATCATATTGGCCTAATCTGGGCTAAACCTAAAGTAATTTCTTTCTATGTGAACATTTTTTGTGGGTTATTTAACCCCATATTTTTCATAAGGCTGTGTTCAGATGCACTTGCAGCACACAGGCACAAATAAAAATATTTTTAAAATATTCTTGTTGATATGTATAAATGGCTGTGTACATGTGTGTATGTTTGTATTTATGTGTGCTTATGTAGAAATGTACATGTATTTTATGTTTATTTGAAAAATTTTTCAATTTTATGGTTTCTGGATAATATGCGTTCAACTAGAAATAAATACCCATAGAATAATATTGTACGAGTATTGCAATAACTAACAACAGCACCAACAGGAGGAATAACATCAAGTATATTTTTGTGGCAACAATAAAAACAACAACAGCAATAATGAAAAATACACTGGTTGCCACAATGTTACATATTATTGTGTTGCATTCTGTTGTTGTTGTTGTTGTCTATGATTCACTATTATAGAGTTTATTACCAGGGCAACCTCTTTCAACCAGCATTTGTTACCATAATATTTATTTTTTGTTAAATTATTTCCACAAATGTATAAATGTTTTTGTACATATATTTTTCTGATTTGTGTTAGATTCCATTTCTATTTCCTTTTTTTCTGTTTTTTTTTATGTTCCATAGCTCGTTTATTAAGGATATTACTGACCTGTAGAAGATAAGTGTTTGTGTGTGTGTGTGTGTTTGTGTGTGAAGCTTTGGTTGTTAATTTAACCTGTGGATTTTAAAACTTTTATAAGTCTTAATTCCCAATGAATTAAATAAAACAAAGAAATGGTTGTTATAAAATATTTACTATTTTAATTAAAAATCTGTACACATAGTAAGCACATTTTCTGAGTATTTTAAGAAGGAATTAATTTTTACCACAAGCGTTACTACTACATAAACAAATTTTTGTAAATAATATTTATATTCCTTTATACACTGCTGAAATCCTTTGTGTGTCATCATACTTTTTCTGAAAATCTTAAATTCTATACTAAAGTAAAGGTAAGGTCCATTAAAAAATTTACGTCGTTTATAACCTGCTTTCATGGATTATGACACATCTACACATCTTAACATTTCACTATAAATACAACATGTTGACTATGCACACACAAAAATGCAAAAAATTAAAACCAGCAATACTATTTTAATTGCCGAAATCTGAATTAAAATAAATTTTGAAAAAAATGCCGTTCTTCAAGAGAATTCAACAGACTCTTTTTTAAATTTAAGCGCAAATTTATTTATATTTTTTCTTCTATTGTTTACCGATTTTTATCGGCTTAAAGCTATAGCACACTGGCTAACTTGGCTCCCACGTTCTTTAGCTAACTTTATATTGAAGTTTCAGCTTTAACCAGCTTCTTTCTGAAAACCTCAGAAGAAGAGAAAATTTGTTTCCAAAACATCTACTTTCTAAGCCGTTGCGCGGTAAAAATCTAGTTAAATTTAATATACAAATATATATCGGGTGGTTAATTTTAAGGGCCGTTGTTCAATGTGAACCACACCTAACCGTCAAGTATTCTCTGAATTTAATTTGACGTTTCTAAATTTCAGACTAACTCAATTTGAACCATGGAAAGATACACAATCAACCAACGCGTTAAAGTTATTCAGGCTTGTTATGAAAATAGGCTTTTAAAAAATGCATATCGTGCACTTCGCAATTTTTTCGGTTAATTTAATAGTCCAAATGTGCGTAGAATTGGAAAAATTGTGTACAAATTTGAGCAAACTGTGTCTGTAGGATTTGAAAAACACCAATGCATGCTCGTAGTGCAGAAAATATTGCTGCTGTGCGCGATAGTGTAGCTGAAGAGCCTTCCATCTCAACTCGTCTTCGTATCCAAAAGTTTTACCTCTCACGTTCGTAGTTGATGAAGACTTTGCACAAAGACTTGCATTTATACGCTTACAAGGTGCAATTCAAGCAAGAACTAAAGCCTCTTGATCATTCCAATGCTCTGAATAGTGCCAAGAAATGGCAACAGTGGATGATCAATTTTCGAAGAAAACATCTTCAGTGATGAGGCACATTTTCACTAAAGACGTGCACAGATATATCTGTTTATGTCAGTTTTTGTGTGTCTACTCTTATGAGTGCGTATAGATGAGTACTTTTGTGTTTCTGATATAAATTGATATTGTTACTTTTTCTTATTGGATGGACGCGAATGAGTAAAGAGAGAATGAGAGTAACATATCTGTTCTTCTATGTTTCACACAAACGGATATAAACAGATATTGATAGTTGTACCATAAGCACTTATTGTATGCTGCGAATCAATATTGATTCATAAGTACATATGCATTGGTTTATTAAAATTACAAAAATAAAATGATTGTTTCTAAACATGATCAATATTTTTAATTTTTTTTTTTTAGCAACAAATTATGAATCTAATGCGTATAATTGTATTAAAAATACTATTATTAATAACTTTTACCAGCGAATACAACAGATCTAAGGATACAATAACTAAATAAATATATGTATGCATGTTTCTATATTCAAAAAGAGCCTTATAATTAAAAATCAATTAAAAAATATTTTTATGTTAAGTTTGCTTAAAAATACCTTTTGGATTTCGCAATAAACACGGTACGCCCGAACAATGTCATCGTATTGTTAACGTTATTCAGAGCGCTATGGAGAAAAAGCAATACTGTTCTTCGGTATTCCTGGACATTAAGCAAGCCTTTAATAGAGTATGGCACCCTGGTCTACTATTTAAATTAAAGAAAACACTACCTGCCCCGTTTTACTTGCTGCTTAGATCTTATTTATGTAATCGACACTTTTATGTTAGAATAAATAATGAAAATTCGGACTTATGTGAGATTCAAGCTGGAATTCCTCAAGGCAGTGTTTTTGGCCCAGTTCTCTACACTATATACACATGTGATATGCCAGTATCTAACAGTGTCACAGTTGCCACTTATGCAGACGATACAGCATTAATAACGAGTAATAATTGCCCTACTGAGGCTTCAAAGCTTATTCAGGATCATTTAAATAATATTGCTATATGGCTAAGTAAATGGAATATATGTGTTAATACCGATAAATCGTCTCATATCACATTCGCCCTTAGAAAAGGAGATTGTCCGCCAATTTTTTTGAATGGAGAACAAATACCGCAATCCAACTGCATCAAATATCTTGGAATGCACCTGGATAGAAGATTAACTTGGAAAAACCATATTAAAGCCAAAAAAGAACAGCTGATTATCAAGACAAAAAGGATGTATTGGTTACTCTCTAGAAATTCTCAGTTAAGTCTAGAAAACATAGTAATGCTTTACAAAGCCATCCTAAAACCAATATGGATATATGGGATACAACTTTGGGGAACCGCGAGCAACTCAAATATTGAAATATTGCAGCGGTACCAATCTAAAACCTTGAGAATGATAACAAACGCCCCCTGGTATATAACTAATTGTAACATTCATCGTGACCTAAAAATCCCCTTTGTCAAAGACGAAATTAATAGGTTTAGCAAAAGATATGTAGATAGGCTCAGCAATCATAGTAGCGTATTGGCTATTGCCTTATTAGATGACAGTGAGGAAATTGTAAGGTTAAAAAGGTTTCATGTTCTAGATTTGCCTTTTAGAAGAAAATGATACGTTAACTGTAAATATGTAAATATTATTTTAAATATAAATATAATATATACAAATATTATTAAACAAAAAAAAATGTTTACATATCTATATATATATACACTTCTTTCTATTTGTATGTTTTGGTCTCACTGGAGATTAAAACAAATGTAATGTTTAAATATATAATGAAATTTGCTTAATATTTTAAATATTTATATATAGATTGCAAATAAATGAATGAGAAAAAAAAAAAAAAAAAAAAAGTTTGTTTTTAAATACCTTTTGAATCCAATTATTTTTAATAAATACGACCGAAAATAATAAAAGTTCAATTTAAAAATAAAGTATGAATATTTAAATATTTTTATCAAAAATAAAAATAATTTTTTTATTACCATTAAAATTTTATTGGCATTAGTTAAATTAATGAAAAAGGAAAAAAACAGTGATATAATTTTTTTTTTTAATTTTTCGGAACTACTATTTTAATGTACATATGCATGTACAGATGTATGTAATAAACCTTTTTAACATTTTAATTTTAAAACTTTACTAGTTCTTTTCAAAAAGGAATTAATTTTTTTTAAATAAACATATAATAAAATTCCTTAATTGAACTAATTCTATCCTCATAACTCAACGCGCGATTAGACAACAATTTATTAATGTTTTTAAAAAATAAAATTATCATTTATATTATAAATATTGCTCATTTTACATTTAAAACCTTATAAACTAATTACTAAAGCTAAACAATAATAATTAAAATTCGGGTTATTACTACGCAGTTAAACTACTGCTTATTAGTTCTCGCCTCTATCATAAGCAGCACACAATTATCTAAAAATCTGTGGTGGAATCGTTACATTAGTGTTCGTATCGATAATCGTACGAAAAAAAATTACGTGATACGTTAATCGTATGAACTAAGTGGCGTTATGACATACGATTGTAAACGGATCGTAATCTTTTGAATGATTCACAATAGTTTTTAAATTAAAAAATTCTAGAGCTAAAGAAAGAGTATTCAGGCTGGTCAGTTTTTTCAAATTTTGTTGTTTCCAAAGGTCAAAACCGATTTTTTGACAATAGCGCTTGATTCAAGGACTGCTGCTTCATTTAACACTTCTTCACTTGGCACCAGAAGCTTTTCTTCACAAAGGCCTCCCTCATTCTAGGTTTTCAATTTAAAAAAAAAAAATTGTTTTCTTCGCCTGAAGAACAAAATTATAAATAAAAAATTATTTTCTTGCAAAAATATAAATTGCGAATTCTATCTTAAAATCTTTACATCATTAAGTGGTGGTACTAGTGCGTTCATACACTAAGAAAGCTCATCCCATAGTCTGTTAGCAGTAGATTTTAATATTCTCAATTAGTAAACATGTTTTTTGCCATATTTTTGTGTTCATTCATAAATCTTAGATTGAACTTATTGTAATAATAATTTTATCATAATTTAAAATTAAATTTGTTTAATTCGAACTTTTTTTTAGCGAATTTGTTGCATTTTTCATCTTATTCGAACTAAGTTTTGTTATCGTATGAAAGTTCGTAAAAAACGTACGTTCATTTATACGATAACGTATGTTATAATCTGCATTATTGTGAATAATTATCCGTTAACGTATGTCATAATCCGAAAAACTCATTTTTACGATACGTGTTGTACGTTCACATATGTGACGATTCCACCCCTGTTTTATAAACAGATATATCCAAATACTCATGGTACAACAGATATTTGAGAGTAAAAAACTGATAATTTTCTCACTCTATGCAAAACCATAAACAACTGTATGTGTTTATATCCATTGTGTGAGTATGCCCAAGCGAAGGCAAACAATATCAACTACAATTATGCGTTCTTTTGTATCTGTTTTAACTGTTATGTATATGATATATCTGTTTTTGCCATACTGTTGGATATACTAGTGTACGTCTTTAATTTTCACCTCAGTGGATTCGTGAAAATACAATATATCCGCATTTGGGCGAATGACAATCCAAGAATGATTGTCGAAAATCAATGCAACCACAAAAAATACTGTTTGATACAGTTTATGTACTGGCGACCTTATGTTTTTCCCAAATGAGACCGGTCAGCTACTGTCAATGGTGTTCACTGTTGTGAGTTGATAGCGAACTTTTTATGGCCCGGATTGAAATATATGGATGTGGATTTTTTGGGGTTATTTGAAAGAAAGGGTCAAGCAACAACTCAAGAGCTAAAGGATGAGATAACTCGGCACTTTAATGGCATAGAACCTCAATTATGCCTTAGCGTCATTGAAAATTTAGAGTATCGGATATTTTGCTCCATACATAATTGAACCAAACTAATATTATCAAAATAAAAAATGTTTTATTCAAAATCAACATCGACCCTTAAAATTTAACAACTACGAATGCGATTATAATTTAATTAAATGAATTAAGCTTTTTTGGTAACTAATTTCATAATCAAATTTTTAAAGTTAAAATAAATTTATTTAATATTTATTAATTTAGTTACCTTCTATAATTCTATCTAATAGATTAGCGAAATATTTTAAATTATTATTATTATTTTTTATTTTTCGGATAGATATACGAAGTATGTCCCTTTACTATTGATTGAATTATTATTTTCCATATTTAAAAGATTTATTCCTGCATTCATTAAAGGTCAAATAAGATTCAAAATAAATAAATTATTTTGAAACGTCTTTATTTGCCCTTCATCATAAGGAGTTTAGCTTGCATTTACGTTCGGAAGTTAATATAAAGTATGAACATATTTTTAGGAGAGGAATCAAATAACTACGAATAAGGACGAAACATTACTATAAAATCGCAATTTTGGAAAACTTAAATTTTGTTATTAAAACTGAGAGCTTGCAAAAAAACAAAAACTTCACAGAAATCGAAATCAAAATATATGCAAAAAACCCTTTTTCATAAGTTATTGGGTTTTACTCCGAAAATCGAGATTAAGCAAAAAAAAATTTAAGTTACATCTAGAAAAAACATGGCTGTGTAATAATTTCAAGCTCCCCATTATGTTTTCTACATAAGTATAATGTTGCGGTGAACATATTATAATTGTTTCAAATAACACTTTAGGAACCGTAAAGAATTACAATTGTGGACAATATTTTTTTTTTAATATCAATATGGGTATCATTTAGAAGCTTTTGAAGAGACCTTTAAGAGAATACTAAAATTTTTAAAAATCGCTTAACCTATTAAGAGCCGATAACATTTTTATGTAATTTTATATATATGCAGTACCAAAATTTTTTTTATTTTTTTACTCTGTCAGCTTAATATTTGCTTTTTTGATTGCAGTTACTTCACTGATTATAGATTTACATATATAGTGAAGGGTATATAGGATTTGGCATAGCCGAATACAGCACTCTTACTTGTTAAAAATAAAATTCAATATAAAAATAATTCATAATTATTGAAAAAGAATTTATAAAATAATTTGACACTGGTTTTCTCCAGGTATGACTTTTATAAATAATTGTATTTTAAGAATTTTTTTAATTGGCACTGAACTTATTATTCACCAGAAATCACAATTCTATTTGTACAAAAAATTAATTTAAATTGTTGTTTTTGAAAAACACATATTTTTAATTTATATATTTTCCATGCCATAAATATTATTCTCTTTTTGTGTCAAAAATATTCCATCATTTCCCCGATACGTTCACTTCAGAAACACGCCGTAATTCTGCTTTGTTTTTTGTACTTTTTTATCGCATTGGTTTAGAATTTTACATAATTTGTTTTTAAATAAAAAAAAACAGGATTCTCTTGCAAAACAAAAAAAAAAAAAAGAAAACGTTTTAGCATGTAAAAATTATTAGTTGTTTCAGACATAAACTATTTTTTTAAAGTGCATCAAAGCTACAAGTTTTAAATAAAATTATATTCATATGAGTCTTTTAATCATATTTAATATTAATGGAGGTACATATAATTTGCATGAATGAACGTACACATGTATCATCTGTATCATTATCATTATGTTCTACTCCTATTAGCACGTACTTTTGAAAATACTCTTGAGTAAAACTTAATATGACTTAATAGCATTCATGAATCATTTGAAATCCTTTTCTTCCCATTTAACGTTCAATTATTTTATACAACATAAAATACAAATTATCAATAATATGCAGTTTATATGCAAAATAATCATATTTCAAACGAAGCAGCTGCTCTTTACACCTAAATATTATTAAAATGTAAATTTTAGAAAATTGAAAACAAGACAAAAATAACTGTTAAGTAGACTTCAGTCAAAGTAATATTGAAAGGTTCAAACATATTCAACGATATTAGTTTACATAACAATAGCTATCGATTTATATACAAGGACATCATATTATAAAATGAACATTCGTAAAAAAAATCGCTCATAAATATGACGATGGTGATTTTTATTATGATTATAAATATCTATAAATATATTAAAATATAAAATAAAACAACAACTAACTATTAACATACAAAAACAGTCAGTCATTCTCTTTTATATGACTAAGCTTTTGGTTCGTAAAAATAGCATTAAAGCACCTGTATCCCTACATCTCATTCGTAACGTACATTAGCAGAGCATACAGATACTGAAGTCATAAATATCAAATAAAAGCAGTTTTTTTAAGTATAATTTACCAATAAAAATTCATTGAATTGTATTTTGAAAGCATGGTTACTAAAGTTTTCATTCGAATAGAAATTGTTGGATAAACAAAGGTACATAATTCTTTATTGCAGAAAAAATAATAATATTCGAAAAATAACTGAAGTTTTTGTTTCAAGTTAGTTGGTTAAATATTTAAACTCATAAACCTAACTTTTAATAAATTTTGGAATTTTTCCTATAAAAATTCACTTTTATACTGTAACGGCGAAGGTCATTACATTAGTTTTTACCTCCACAACAAACCTATTAGTATCATTAGTTTATTATTATGAATTGTATTTCTTTTGTAAAACCTATTAGTATTTATTTTCCTATTATTTAAGTTATGTTAAGCTTTAAATAAAAGTTAAGTTTATTACTTGTTTGAAATTAACGGTCGGGAGTTGCGTGTCGCCACCTATGAGTCGCGGGCCGCGCTATCAAAAACAGTCAGCTTTCAATAAGTACATTGCTCGCGCTACGTAAACGCTACTTACGTCATCGCTGTTGGATCGCTACCTGCGCCATCACTGTTGGAGCGCTACATGCGCCGTCGCTGCCCGTGCTATTGCTGCCCGGTAGCGTCGCCGTGTGTTTGAGCGCTAACTGCGCCAACGCTGTTGGAGCGCTACCTAGGCCATCGTTGTTTGCGTCGCTGCCCTTGCCATTGCCGCCCGATAGCGTCGCCGTGTGTTCAAGCGCTACCTGCGCCGTCGCTGTTGAAGCGTTACCTACGCCATCGCTGTTTGCGTCGCTTCACGTGCCATTGCCACCGCTGGCGTGAGCGCTACCTGCGCCATCGCTTTTTGCTTCGCTGCCCGTGCCATTGCCGCCCGGTAGCGTCGCCGTGAGTTCAAGCGCGACCTGTGCCGTCGCTGTTGAAGCGTTACCTGCGCCATCGCTGTTTGCGTCGCTTCACGTGCCATTGCCACCTCTAGCGTGAGCACTACCTGCGCCATATTTGTTTGAGCGCTACCTGCGCTATCGCTGCTTGCGCCGCCTGTCTGAGCGCTACCCACGCCTTCACTATCTGCGCTGCCTATTTGACCGCTGCCCGTTAGCAGAACTGCCAGCTTCACGCCCTACGCCATTTAACACCGGCCCCAAGGCCCGTTGGTATTGCTGACTGTTTTTCCGCAGCTCGCGTACTCCAACCGCTATTGACATTGGTGGTTTCGTTTACGACCGTTAGTTAGCCGTCGCTACAGCCTTAAGAATTAGGAAAATAAAACATAAAGTGAAGTTTGAGAACGTTTTTCGAACAAGAAGTGTTTCATTTCCTTTCCGTCCTAGGACGATAAATAAAATTGCAGCGACCTTGGACTCCGCTGCAGCGTAAACTATGCGTCCTAGAGCTTAAATAGCGAAGATCTGTGACGACCTATATAATGTATAAAAGAAAATTTTTATAAGAAAATATACTAAATTTATAAAAAGCCTGTTTTTAGCCCAAAAAGTGAATTTTTATATAAAAAACTTCAAAACTTGATTTTCTCGTAAACTATTCGTCCTAGAGTTTAAATAGCGAAAATTTGTGACCACCTATAAAATGTATAAAAGTGAATTTTTATAGGAAAATATACAAAATTGGTTACATTACCAAATTGGTAACATTGGTTATTTTCCCAAAGCGTGGAGATCGGGTCTTGTTGTTCCTATACTAAAATCCAGATCGGCTCCCGGTGTATGTGGAACCTATAGACCCATTTCTCGGCTGTCAGCCTTTGGAAAGTTGTTTGAGTTATTTCTCCTGGCAAAGATAAATGCAGTAATAATTGTCAAGGACGTCTTAAAGGACTTCCAATTTGGATGTAGAAGTGAACTTTCGACAACGCACGCTTTGACGGTACTGACGGACTTCATTGCCAGGGGACTGAATTAAAGATGCCTAACGATATCGGTTAGCCTAAACTTCGTAAAGGTTTTAACATAGTTTCGTATGATGGCCTTGTGTTCAAAATGAGAAGTATTGTATTTAGTATGGGCGTTTGCCATATAGTGGACAATTTCTTAAGGGACCGATCTTTTAGGGTAGGTGTGGGTGATGTAAGGTGTGGCGTGGGCTTGATTTCAGCTCGTTACTAGGCTCTGTGCCTAGTTTCCGACATACCTCAACCGCCACGGTAGGATCTTTTATTTATGTATGCTGATGATATTGCTGCAGAGAGAAAATCAGCTGAACCAAATGCGTTTTTTTTTTTTTGTTTTTTTGCATTTGCTTTTGCTGCACATTTTTCCACAGCAACAGTCAAGCAACTACAAATGCATTCAAAATAGTCACTGGTATGTGATATTTAATTTAAAGGCTAAATTATTATTGTTATTGTGTTTTTAAGACTTTTAATGTTTAATAAATGATTTATTGTTTTAATAATTTTGTTTTTTTTTTTTTTAATGGAAATAAATATTTCCGCGGCAACATAACCATAAATGATAAAACTATGAACTCTTCACGAAAATATTGGCTTAAAACTAAGACATTAAAATTTTTGGCACTATATTTAGCACTTAAAATTTTCTTAGCACTTTTTTGGTACCAATTTAGCTTCAAAAATTTTTGGGATCTGGTCACACTGTCTATAGGCGATGCAATTTTTTCTACTCCTCAAAATATACAATATGTTGTCATTGACACCAGCACTTAAATTCACATTTGAAAAATATAGAAGCAGCAATGGCAGGATGTAGAATAAAACAACTTTACTTTTACTAACAGTAGTCAACTACTCAATTATTATTGACAAAGGCAGACAGTCATGTAGTCAATTTGACATATTAAAGTTAGTCAGTCTAGATAAACTGACTGACACATAACGCACACACACACGAAAGACCAGTAAAGCATAACATATGTTAAGTTATTGTCATTTTAAATCAAATGGTTCGAATACTTAAACAACACTTTATTCTTCTGAATTCTGTACTAAATAATAGCTGTGTCTTCCATGTGTCTGTCCATTCTAACCAATCAATTGTTATGCTTCATTGGTTTTTCTATCAATAAGAAGAATGAAGGAAGAAAAACAAATAATATAAAAACGTAACAAAAAAGACATAAATTTTATTGGATTTTTTTTCGTATTATTTTTTTTTTTGCTCATAAATGGATGTTAAAATAATCACATAAAATAAATGTTGCGTATACGCAGCCATTATTATAATTCGTAACGTGTTGCCTTCTAAAATTGTATTATTAAATAGAAAATAATAGTTTTATTTATTCGACTTGGGGACACATATGCTGTTATTGCTAGAGACATGTCTTCATTTAGGATTAAATTACAATCGTTCTAATCGTCATCTTAAATAATTAAAAACAAAATTTGTTTTGTTGCTTTTGCGGCTACTACGAGTTGCTAACCTAATTGAATGATTTAAAAATTGTCAAAAAAATTTAAGTAAGTAGTTCTTTTTACAGCCTTCACAACAAAAGGTGGAAAAACAGGGTATAACTAAGTTTGTCATTCCGTTTGTAATTTTTGCAATATCCATATTCGACCTGAAAAAAAATATATGTATATTTGAGTTATTATGCATAGCAATCGACTATTGAGCGATGTCCGTCTATACGTCCTTGTTAATGTTGAAATCAAGTTTGCATATGCCAATCGGACAAATAGTGTTGAAAGAGGTGCTATTGGAAATCAGCACGATCGGTCCATGTCGTTAGACGCAGCTACTTCTTATTTTTCCATATTATTTTGAAGCAACTCCAATCAAACAAACAAATATATGGGGAGATAGAGAATTAGAATATAAAAAAAAAATTAAGTGAAAAAATTTAATGATAAAAATCAATATGGGTATCATTTTAAACCTTTTGACGAGATCTTTATGTAAATATAAAATTTTTTTTTAAATCCTTAACTTATTAACAGCCGATGGTATTTTTATGTAAAATTATATAAATGTAGTACTTGAATTTTTTTCTTCTTTTTTAATTCTCTCTTACCCCAATGTTTGCATTTTTGATTGGAGTGACTTCTTTTAACTAGATTTACATAGATCGTGAAGTGTATATAAGATTCGTCATAGCCAAATATAGCATTTTTACTTGTTTATATTCAGTAGTATGTTTTAATCACTTCCGAACAGCTTTTGTTGTTAGCTACGCCGCATAAAATTTGATGTTTTACACTAAAGTCATTTGCTTAGCAGCGAACTTTTTATTTTGGCAACAAAATTTAAATTTTTTATAATTTAAATTATAATTTAAATTTTTTGTGTATGCAAGGCTTGTGATAATTTGGCATATGAACTTTTCTTTACGCTGGCGTTAATTTTTTGGCAAAGATACCACTTGGTTTAAAGGACAATTTACTAAGTCACATATCACCAAATATAACAAGTGACAGAATGTTAAAATTTTATAAATAGCAATTTGATTTTGTTTCAGATGCAGCTGAAAAATTTAATTTAATTAGAAAAGAGAAAATTCTAAAATTAAAAAAAAAAATATTATCTGGCGTTATCCTTGTTTGGCCAATTCCATTGTATTCTGCCTCGCTGAACTGATTGTCATATGGGTCAAATTACATTAATTTTGGGAAAACCGCTTAATTTCTAAATTCAAATTATAAACTTGTTGTTAAAGTAGACTTAAGGCCAGTATTCACTATCATACACAATCATACGATTTAATTACACAAAAATCTGATAGCATTCTGTTTTTTCTCCTCATCATCTTAAAAAATCAACTCTGATCGCATAGAGAAAAATATTTTATGAATTATTTTAAAAGCTTATAAAATCGTACAGATCTGTCACACATATACACTTTTAATCCACAATATCACACATGCAGTTTTTGACAGATCGTACGACTGAGTATGACAGTGAATCCTGGGCTTTAGCAATATGGGTACCTTGTAAGTTTTAGCTGTCTGTCTTAAAACGTTTTAAAAGTTCGACCACATACATCAAATTACTTGAACTATAGGAAGACCCTTTTATTTCCAAATCTAAATCTTATTATTGTTCTTATAGCGGAGTTAGCAACACAGGTTCTTTAAAAAATTTCAAGCGACTGTCTGCAAGTGCTCAAAAGTATTGCCATATACATCAAAATAAATGAACTATTAGGACACCCTTTAATTTATAATTTTAAATATTAATACTTGTTACTATAACGGTCATAGCAATCGACATTCTGTCCAATTTGCAAGCATTTGTCTATAACGGTTCAAAAGATAGGCCCACAAAAGTCAATTTATGTCACGTATGGGGACACCCTTTAATTTTCAGATTTATTTTTGTATTACTTTTTACTATTGGAAGATACGAGAAAACGCATTTTTTTAATTTTAAATAAGTGCGCTTGTGTGTATGTATGCGAATGTATGTTGTATGGGGACACCCTTTAATTCTTAATGTTATGAAGTGTTTTTATAACGGGACCAATCTGCAAGCATAATCTATCAAATTACAAAAAGTTTTCTAAATCGTTTCAGAAACGAGTTCTGCAGGCAAAATAATAAAAATAAGCAACATTCAGTGGAATTGATAAAATCCTTCTTTTTTGAAGTCGTTTAAAAACGATGCCCCCATTAACCCTTTCGGGACTACTGGGATAATACGTCCCAGCAATTTTCAAACTATCTTTTTTCTTTATTTTCAACGCAATTGCCAGGGAGGTAGAACTCCCAAACGTCCGAAAACGGATAGCATCAATATTGGAGACCACTTGCCAGTAGAGCAAGAGAAGCGTTGTCGCTGTGTCCGCTGTTCTTCACTTGGCATAGAAAAGCGAAGAAAGATGATATGCTCAGGTTGTAACAACGCCTTATGTTACAAGTGTTTTGGTCCATTCCACAAATAAATACCTAATTGCATTCCTAAAATGTTAAAAATAAATGTAAACTATTATCTAAATCTAATAATATATATATTTTAGTTATCTTTTTAATTTCAAATCGCTCTTCGAGAACACTGATTGGGATTTTATGCCCCATGAAAATACTTGTTGGGATTATATGTCCCAGGATAAAAGGACGAATTTAAAATTTTTAAGTATGGAGAACATAATACTTTTATCATACCTTTTAGAATATGAAAAAAATTTTACCATACATAATTTGGTTTGCAAAATAAAACTCCGTCCCGAAAGGGTTAAAGATGTGATATTTACGTAACATAACTGGCAGACCTTTGACATTTACATAAGGTCTATGTGTTCCAAAAAGTGTCCCACACGACATAAAATTATCATCTTATCTTCTGTTTGTGATATGCAAATGCTACATACTTTCAAATACAATTAATAAAAACATAAAATTAAATAAATAATTGCCCATACACTGCAATGGACTCTTCACATGTGAGTTTAAGTTTCTTTTAGTAACTGAATTCAACATTTTAACAATGGTTAGAGACACAACAATAAAAAGAAATCAATTTATTTTGAAGTATTCCAATCCATTTTACTAAAACTTTTATGCTATTTTTTGCACATATTTATGATGGACGTTCGTACAAGAGACCAAACCAAGCGTTTACTTTATTCCAAAATTCAGAAGAACTTTAAATTTATTTAATAGCATTTTAAACACTTTTAATAAAATATTCGTACCCCATAAAATTTTAACAAATTCTAAAAATTACTAGTTTAACACCCAATAAAATGCCAGGTTATTTACACTTTCTTTCTTTCTACTTACATACGTACATTAAAAGAACTTACTAGCATTTAAAAGGACTATTTAAAACTGTCCTTAGACATGTTGCTCACACTTAATCTACCACTTCCAACTTGAGCTTAATGGACAACCACCGACGGTATAAAATACAATAGAAGTTTTTAAAACAAACACATCTAAAGCTAAACCTTTTTGTATGAAACTGTGTGTATGTGTGTTAATCTTTGAAAACAATCTTAAATATTTACAAAAACTCTTACAAATAAAATTAGTTCAGCTTAGCCTAAGAATAAAGCAAGAATGATGTAAAACTTCAATTTTCCTTGTTATTAACCTGTATGAGGAGCAACATAATTAAAGGTAAAATGAGACCAAAATACAAAAAAGAAACACACAGACCATTTACATAGAGAATCAAGGAAAATATTGACAGAAGGTAAGAAGTGTGTAAAACCGGTTGTATAATTTTTTGTACGCTATGTGCGAAAATCATGTTAAAAGCCCTTTAAAAATAGACTGTTATTTAAAATAACCTATCGTTTGGATGGCTCTTAAGATTTTGTATTATTGGCTAAAATTCTGTAATTTTTATAAGAGTTACAGGGCATATTCTTCTTAACAATTCGATCATTTAAATCGTAATAGGTAGGCGGTCCAGTTAGTTGTTTTCCATGTATCTCTATAGCTGCGCGTAACTAAAATTTATATTTGGAGTACTGAGTTCTACAATTTGAAAATTTCAGAAATAGATGACCTTTTTATATATTATGGTATTAAAGAAAAAATTGAAATATTTACTCAACAGCAAAGCGAATTTATAAGAGGTGACCGCTAAACAAAACAACAATTTAAAGAAAACAGGCATTTGAGTGTTCATGGACATTGTGTCACACTACGATGCGACATAATCTCAATCAACGTAGACTCATAACGTCCATGTAAACTACATGTATATTTTATGGTATTTTATGTAAGAAAGATGCAACGATTTTATAAAGTGGCTTGAAGAAAATCTGTGCTAAGCGAAGCCGATGTTAGTTATAACATAAAGGAGAAAATCCAGGGTTCCGAAGGCCGGTTATGCTGAAAATCTTTGGTAAGTGAAGCCGTTATTATTTTAAGTGTGGCATTATGACACTTTCATAAGTGACACTATGTCTATACTATGAACTTCCATAAATATTATGACGTTTTTTAAAGCGACATAATGTTTAACATAATGTAGCTTTTGAGTGCGACATAAGGTTCATGGACATTATATCCAAAATTGAAAATTTCACAAAAAACAAACAAATTTAGTTCTAGAAAAAATATTGCGAAAATTTCGACAACAAAAATGTATTTTTTTAGGAAAGTTCTTAAAGTTTCTGACATTTACCAAAGTTTAAATAAAATACAATAAATACATTTTTAAAATAAAAACTTTTAGGAGAAAAGATATGAACTGTCCGCAGATACTGAAATACTTACATTCTTCTCACCGGGATTCTAAGTATATTCCTGCTTTCAAAAGTTTGTGTATCAGTTTATATGCTCTTTACCTATGAACCTCTTTAAAAGCTCTTAAGGTTCTGGAAAAACCAATTACCAAGCGTTATTATGAAATCTGTTCTTTAATTTAGATATTTAAATTCCCAAATTTTTGTTCTTTCATTTAAACTTGTATAGGGAATTACAAGTGATTTTTCTACCATAAACTGAATGACTTTTTAACTGACCCTCGTTTATATGTGGGTTTAAGGCAGTTTTGTCTTTCTATTTCATGTTTATAATGTTAATAAGATGGTGTTGATATTGTAATTAAAATAATTTATATGTAAAGTGCTTAATAAATAAGAAGTGGGAGAAAATTATTTTTACAAAATAAATAAAACGTAAAAAAATTGAAAATATGCTCGAAATATTAACAAGATTTCTGAAAGTTAAATAAAATGAGTTTGATATTTTCCAGAGGCAAGAATTTAATGTAAGCAAATTATTGTATTTGTAAAATTTATGTAAATTATGGTTAAATATTGTTTATATTCGAAAATTATATTTTGGGTGACGGCGATGTCAGTATAAAAGACGCAATTAAAAATGAAAGAAAGGTAAAAGTTTTTACTATTTTTTATCTCTTATATTTGAAAGTATTTGTTTGTATTATAGATATAGATTATAGATATATTCAGACATTTGGTCAGGAAATATCCTTAAAGTAACAATAACTTTAATTAAATTTTTAAAGTGCAAGCGGCTTGAGTTTAAAAAAACACGAACTAAGACGCAAAACTGCTCACTGCTTTCATGCGTCACGACTAATATTTCAACGAAATTAGAAATTAATTAATTTAGGTACTCGGCTACATTTCTCTTAACTAACACAAGCTTTCCTTTAAAAAAAAACTACAAATGAAAATAAGTTAAATGAAAGATACCATTACTGCAAATTAAAAAAGATGACAGCGTGCCTTATTTACATCTATGAAATTATATAAATGTAAATAAGGCACTTTCAATTTATTTAATTAAAGACACGGAAATATTATTTTAAATATTTAATTTTTATAAAAACTTCGTGCTATTTTTTTATTTAATTATCCCGGTTAAATTCATTACCGATATTGATTATTGAGGGTCAAAGCACGTCACGATGGCAATTTCGTTATTGCTTACTTAACTTTCAGAAAACTTCTAACAAACATTTTAAATAAACTAAAGATCTTTGTCCAAACAATAAAGCAAATTAAATAAATTGCAAAGTACCTGTGCATAGAAATAAATTATCGTAGTGTTTTTGATATTTTATTTTTCATCCTCTTTCAACTGATAAAAGAGCCGAAAAAAATTCAGCCGTATACAGGGGAGAAAGAAAAATAGAACTATTGTTGGTTATTGTTGTTTTTGCTTAAACTTTGATTTTTTTTTTTTTTTGCTTTATTGTTTGGACAAAGACTTTTAGTTTATTGAAAATGTTTGTCAGAAGTTTCCTGAAGAGTTAAGTAAGCGATAACGAAATGGCAATCGAGACGTGCTTTGACCCTCAATAATCAATATCGGTAATTAATTTAACCGGATTAATAAAATAAAACAAATATCACGGAGTTTTTATAATAAATAAGGCACGCTTTAACATGCAATTTTAGTTTTTAATTTAATTAATTTCAATTTATTTTTGCACGTCAAAAGAATAGACTAGATACATATGTCAGAATCGGGTTTTTTACCGGATCGCTTCTTTCATAGTTACTAGTATATGTCTTTGTAAAAATTTTAATTATCTGTTTTGTACACAAACATGAATTAACAATAAAGATAAAATAAAACTATTGGGCTGTATTGTAAACAGTGCTCTGAATACTATAATAAGATAAGACGTCTGCATCATCGTAAAGAATCTCAGCATCCTTAATTATCAACAGATCAACCGCAGACAGATATATTGATATCCGAACAGCCTCCAAATTCTTTGACGCAGAGAAACATTATCTCACCAAAAAGTTCTCTAACGCCCTCCAGAAATTTCACAGCCATTTCCACCATGTAGACATCTGCCCGGGCAAAATCGATTGCGCTGTAGATTAATCCACATTATGGCCTGCGAATTGTCTCGTTTGGTCCTACTTAAGGCCTAAGCCTAAGACAAGCAACCAAAACGAGATTAGCCGTCTCCATAACCTTTCCAACTTTGTAATGTAAATGCCGAGATGATAGGAAAGGTATAGGAGATAATAGGACGGATAATTTGGCGATACACTAAAAGCCGAACTTTCCTATCAAGACCCCCTTACGTTTGAGAGCTCTCTGATATGCAGGGTAAATCCTATTGCTTCTCTCAAGAATATCGTCAATGTGGCGATAGCTCTTAAAGTTCTCATGGAAGGTGACACCCAGATACTTAAGCCTGTTTGAAGTCCCAATCTGTGAACTGATCGATAGTCAAACATGGTATGGTCTACAATTCGGGTAAATATATAAGAGTACATACATATGTTCAAGGTAAGACCCCATTTTGTGAAATAATCCGGCATTACCGTCAAGTATCGGTTCAGTCGTTCATTAATATTCTTGGTTTTGAAATTTATTTTAATAATTTATACAAAACTTATATTACAATAGATATGAAATCTAAATTATTTTTTATAAAGAAATGACAGTAAAAAATTAACTTTTTTAATTTTTTTATTGAATCAAACGTAAGCATAAGGAATGACAGGCTTGATGTTAAACTTTAAACTATTTCACGATATTCTTATGAAATATTTATAGTTTGGGAAATTAAAGATTTTTTACTCAATGGTTGCCGTGGTTTTTTATAAGTGGCTTTTGAGTTTTTGCAGTTTCTTTGCTTTGTTACTTGATTAAAGTTCTCCTTTTATCAATTTGGCTTGAAATATAAGACTCTTGGAGTTTCTTTACTAATGAGTTATATGAGCAGTAGCAATGTGGATATGCTTTTCCCGCAGTAATGCATTTCATTTTGTTTCACTTATTATATTTTAGTAGCTCCTAAGGGTTAATTCATAGAAACAATTAATAATGAATTAATTATTATAAAATTAAATGAAATTCAAAATAACAGCGTGGAATTCGGCTGTTAAAAAGAAGATTTTATAGAAAGCAGGGCTTTCCCCTAGATAAATATGACAAATTAATTGTTTTTTATGTTTAAATATATAAGAGCAGAATTAACAATTATTGGCTTAGCAATTGTTGTCTTCGTGAGTATAAAGATAAGGATGATTGATATGTAAAACAAACCTTGCCTGATACAGCAAACCAAATTTGACTAACAATTCCACATTAAATAAAACTAATTTGAATTTGATATTTTATGAAGCAAGAGTTAGAAGTTTTACAACTCCCCTCTTTTATTCGCAGGTTCTTTTTTTATACTTTAAGTAATTTCGTTTGACGATAATTCACAATTTTATCTTTTTAACACAATAAAAAATGACATCACTCAGCTTATGAAAATGTGAAATAATGTGACTGAAGTCCAATGTATAACAAATTATTAGAGTATTATATCAAGTTGATCAGGAATGGATACCTACCACTGTTCAAACGCTAATGTTAAATCGATCAGTATACAAAAAAAAAAGTTTTTTATTTCTCAACATTACGGTTCTTTCACAGATTCATAGCACTGTATTATGTGGAATTTAAAGATTAAACAATTTTCAGGAGATGTGGATTCTTAAAAAAAAATAATTTTTTTGATATTTTTCTTCTAATTTTCTGAAGATAATAAAAAAAGTTGAAGATGTTTGTGTTTGGAATTTAAAAGTTTTAAAGTTACAAAATATAAGTTCGATTTCACCTGTCCATTTAACAAACTTTTAATCTTTGATAAATATTTTAATTATTATTAAATTACAAAATATAAAATTAATTAATCTTTTAAAAAAAATATCGCTCTGAAGAGCTAAGTAAGCGGTAGCGAAATGGCCATCAAAACGTGCTTTGTTCGGAATAATTACCGCGATAATTTTTCTAAAGGAATATTTTAGTTATTAAATTAACTTTTTTGAGCGACAAAAGTTCAGTTATATCGCCAGTTAAATGTTGGGTTCTGTATTTCTATTTAATTTGTTTTTACACTCTTACAAATGTTTCAATAAGGACAAATCAAAATAAAATACCAACCAATTTATATTTGTGAGTAATATACCCTTAACTGAATAATTGTGACATTAAAGAAAAAATGTTAAATAGGTATCTTGTAGTCGATAATACGACGCGACGTTTAGTTGAAAAATAAAATTAAATTATGTTAAATACAGGAGTCTGGCTACGTTTGTTTTTCTTAAATCACAGATGTCCAACTTTGGATAACTTTGGCTGCTTTTATTAAGAATACAGATTCCAAATAAAAATCTAAAATTCCACTACATTTTCTTCAAAAAAAAAATTTTTAAATCGATATAATTTTTGAAAAACTGAAATTTTTACACTTCTTTTTTCCTTCTCCTACGTTTGATGTAAAAAAGAAAATTTATAGGTTTCTCCTATGTAGCGGTAGAAAAATTTCACTAAAGAAATAAAGTGAAAAAACTATATCTTTAAATTCTATACAAACAAATAAAGATACACTTGTGTTAATGGGACTGCGATTTGCAAACAATGAAAATTTTCTCACATAATTTTACAAAAAAAGATACAGTAATGTGCCAACCATAAAATTCAAGCGGGACAAGTACTCAATTTTTAGTTTTTTAATTTTCGACAAATATATTAAATTAATTTTTAAATTTTCATAGTTTTACAAAAACAAGTTGTGAGAAAATTTTTCGTTATTTTAAACAATTTTGTTTAACGAATTCCAGCCGTAACCTTTAAAAATAATTCGATTACAAAATGAGTGAACCAGCTGAAAAAAGACTTATATAATAATTTGTTTTTTTTTTAATAATATTTCTGAACTAAAAGAAATCATCGGGCTATTTTTACTATTACAATATTTTCATATATTATTCCTGTAGAATTAGGTTGTCATATACCTATCAGGCATTAAAATATAAATAAGAAAACGTAATAAATAAAAACAAAGTAGAGAGACTGTGTAAATCAACACTGAAAATAACAACGCTTTACGTTAACTGTTGAATTATTTTCACACCATTTAATTTAATGAGTGGGTATTTAACGAAAAAAAATATTTCTTTAGATTCTTTTATTTTTTTTTTCGCTTTTGTTTGTTTACAGCTAATAAAAGACCACGAACTCTCTAAAAGTTCACTTCACAGCATCTTAAAACAAACTCAACTCAATCTTAAATAATGCTGCTTTATAGACCAAATAATGAATTTGTTTAAGTACTAAAAATTTCCTTATCCTTATCCTTCTCTCTTCTTCATTTTATTTATTTCTTTGCTTTGCTGCTATTCGATGTGTTAAACATGTTAAATTGTAAATGTAGCAAATATTAAAGATTTTTTGTGGTTTTTCAAAATATATTACAGTAAAATAAAAATAAAAAAAATAAAATAGAACTTTACAACAACATCAACAGCAATAAAAACAACAACTTAAAAACATGACTATTTATGGGTTTGATGTCGTCTGGGTTTATTTTCCGTTGCTAAAACAAGTTGAAACTCAAATAGACTCCAAATAGACTTGTAAGCACAAATTTATACGCACACACACACACGTACAACATTATATAATTAAAAAACAACTTTATATAATTATAAATTATTTAGGGATTTTCTATGCTAAAATGCCGACAACTTTCACTGTTGTAAAATGAATATCACTTAATTGTTACAAGCTTTGCAACAGTGGAACAAAAAATAAATAATTGTCGCGTTTAAATAATCATAAAAAAGGAAAATAAAAAAAGAAATGAGTAGAAACATTTTTCACTCGAAAAATTTTAAAAATTACATAAACAATTACAATATGATAAAAAATTTAAATGTTAAAAACGTAAAAGTGAAATTAAATAGACTTATCTGTATGATTAACAAGTTTAGAAAGGTCTTGATAGCCAAAAAGTATCTTACCATGAACTCGAATTCGTTTCATTGGCAAATGACAGTTTATGTTGCAATGAAAACTTACCGCTGTCATTCGACTCGACCTAACTGTCTGTTAGACAGACACATATCAACGAACGTGCTACAAGGTTCTGTAACAACATTTCTTTGGTGAGATGTTCCATTGCCTTCCAATAGCAAATTTATCGGGTCTGGAATCGCGGGCAGGCAACAATATTATCTTACAACTAAATTGTAAATTAGTTATATTCAACTATTAGCAGAAAGATAGAAACGTTGTATGTGACGTTTCCTTTTTAGTTTTAAGAATTAATGAAAATGATCGCTTTATACTCTTCGCTACAAAATGTGGAAAGAGGGTATGTTTAATTCATTCCGTGTGTAATTTCTACAACATCCATTTCCAGTGTTGCCAAAACTATCGAACCATTTTCCGCTAGATATTAGTTTAAAAAAAAGCTAGAAACCGCTAAATAGTCGAGAAAAAACGCTGACATAAACCGCTAAAAAATTTCTTGAACAATTTATTTTTATACCCTTACCGAGATTAACTTGGTTTCACAAAAAAAAAAAAATTGGTCAGATACAGTGTCGAAAGAAGTGCTATTGAAAATCAGCATCATCGGTCCATGTCCTTCGACGCAGCAAGCAAAACACCACGCCTACCTCGAATTTTTTTCATGTCATTTGAAAATATAAAGTAACTCCAATCATAAATAATAAATAAATATATGGGTTGATAGAGAACTAAAAAATAAGAAAAAATATAAAGTGAAAAAATTAGCGCTCGCCCATATTTTCCGAGTTGCGGTTCTCTGAAATTTTGAAATTTTTTAAATATTAATATGGGTATCATTTTAAAGCTTTTGAAGAAAAAATACTAAAATTTTTTAAAAATCCTTAACCCATTAAAATCCGATGTCATTTTTGCAGTACCATTTTTTTTAATTATCCCCCAATATTTGCTTTTTTGATTGGAGTTACTTCACTACACTAGATTTACATCGATGATGAAGGGTGTATAAGATTCGGCATAGCCGAATATAGCACTCTTACTTGTTTTCTAATATTTTCAAAACAATGGAAATTTTAATTATTAGAGCTGTCTGTCATTTATGGAAACATAATATTCTTAAAATATTAGGAAGGAGAATACGAGGAATTAAGAGGAACTTTCCACTTTAGCGCTTCTAAGTAGGTTTTGTTGATATTGTCATTTAAAAGAATGATTTTGCCATGATTTGCTTGTAGTTTTATAGTGTAATTTTTGCTTCAAGTCCCAACTATAATTTGTATTTGCAGGCTTTCGGTAACTTAAGCAACTGTGCAAATACATATGTATCACATGTGGCAAACTACAATTTACTTAACAAAACTTTTACTCAAGTTTTGTCAAATATCATTTGCTGAAGCAATGTGCGAAACTTCTAGAATATTCCGTACGGAAAAAAATGGTTTTACATAATGCACATACATCCATACAAAAGAAAATTAAAATTAAAACACATTTCAAATGGAAAACTTATTTTAAATTTAATAAAAACCGTAAAAAGAAAGGTAATTATAAATAATTGAATTTTTTTAATTGTTTAAAAACTCGATATAACACAAGTAAGAGAAAAATCGTAAATTTTATTTTAAAATTTTTGTAAAATTAAAAAAGTAATAAATGGCTTCGGCTACATAAACTATGTTCATTCAGTTATATTTTGCAAATAAATTTCACTTATTTAAGAATCATTAGGAGAAATACAATTATTGCAAAAGTATCTAGATTACAAAAATTTCCAACTACGGCTAACATGCTCGCAAGTTCAGAGAGGTACATTATGGTCACCAAAAAGTCTTTTCAGAATTTTTTAAGCATTTGAGAGAATATTCGTTTAATTTTGAGTTTAAGTTTAGTTAGCTGCATACATTTTAGTTATCAGCATTATCTCTTAAGACACCACTCTCAACTAATTTTATTAAATATATAGCATTACTTAGAAACCATGAGTATACCGCTAAGACTGTTTTATATCATAATTGGTTTTCATTTTTAAATGATTATGTTGTCTTTTTACATAATTAATTGATTACAAATCTAATTCAATCAATTTTGTTTCATACAACTTCAACGTCTACACCTTCAACAAACAAAACTGATTAGATACACAACCAGTAGCAAAACGGATATATATGTGGGCACGGTCACAGTATGTTATAATGTAAAGTAATGATATCAAGTAAAAAATTAAAAAAAAAAATAAAATTGATTTTGGCTTTAGTTCATTTTGTATTTTAATTTCTAAAAATATTTAAAAAGAAAAATTAAAATGTAAGCGGACGTTTACCAAAGAAAACAAGAAAAATTAGACACCAGCAGAATGTAATGCTGCATTTTCTGGACCGGTACATCCTTCATCAGCATTCTTCGCATCTATCTTACTTAGGTTTTGTACATTCTAAACATCATTGAAAATAAAAATTGTATTTTGTGGCCACACCGAAGGTTGGTACAAAGCAAAAAAAATGTACAAGACGAGTTATAAGGAGAACAAAGAAGAAACGCTTTGGGTTGTGTGTGGACTTCGTCTAACTAAATTAATATTAATTAAAATAGTTGGTTAAATAGATGATGTTTACAATGTACTCAATTTCAATTCATTTATAATATCAAGAGGTCAACTCCGGGTGAAAAGTTGTCTGTTGAGCCAAACGAGACCTTACGTAATTTTAAAATCTTTTATCCAAATCTTAAAGTTAGAAACAATCAAATAACAAATTTTAAACCGTCCTTATATCGACTGCCTTCTACTTTTATTTATGTTTAATTTCCCTCACAAATCAGTAATATTTTTTCTTAATAAATTGAGAAATTAAAAAAAAAACATAAATTTGAGCAAAGTTAAAAATGTTACAAAACGCTTAATTTAAGCCTTCATTTAAAACAGTTAAATAATTTTTGTACCAAAATATACTACCGTATCACTCTAAGGCTAAAAAAATTTTTTTTTATTATTATTATTTTTGTCTGGTTTGTAAAACGGTTTCGTTGTTGAGACAAAAAGGTGAATAATTACATTTTAATAGACTGGCTCTTGAAACGAAATTTAATTTACTCGTTAAAATAATTTGAACATAATTTTCATCAGCAAAATATTTATGGACATGAAAGGGTTTAGGATGATGGGAAGATAAAGATTGTTGTTGTTATTTGATGTTAATGAATATGTTATCATGGCATAATATTTTAATTACTAATTGGCTTTTTACTTTAAGTTAAGTGAAGCTGTTGTAAAACTTAATAAAAATTAAACACATAGACATACATACATTTGTTATATACAAACACTTACTTACTCAAGTACACAAAATCATTAATCTTGTATAAAAGTAATGAATTTTTATGTGATTTTTATCTATTCTTTTATAAAAATATTTTGCTACACGTTTAATATATTTCAGCTCTTTTTTTTCGTTTTTATTTGATTTTGATGAATTACAGTGTAACGTATGAATGACATCTTTCCCTTTAATAAAGTTCGTAATAAAAAAAACACACACAAAAACGAAATCACCGCCATTCAAACTTTTTCTCATCAGGACAACGGGGCAAATACCGAATAATAAGCGGCAAGCAACATTTTTATGTTGCTGTTATTTTAGTTTTAGCACTTTTAGCCGAACATCTAGCAACTAATTTTGAACTTTATTCTTCCTGACATGTATTTCATTTCATTTAGTTTCCCATCATGTTTGACCAGTTTACGTTCACCTCCACCCTTCCAGCACGCTCTACATTCTCATTCGTTTATTCATTAGTTATGCCTTCAACATTCTTTTGTTTTTAATTTGAGTCAAAGCTGTTAATATTAAGAATAAAAGATTTACTTACTTTTTTCTTTTTTTTTGCAGTTTCACATATGTTTGTTGCCAAAGTTTGTGATCCTTGTTTTTTTGTTGTTCATTTGTATTCATTAAAGTACTTTTTCATTTGTTTCATTAAGTTTTGTTAGAAAAAGTATGAAAAACTCTTGTCTTTTGTCTAAAAATACGTTTGCATGTATGAGTGGGTAAATTTAAAAGTGATCGTGTAAAACTTAAATTTGCTTCTGATTATAAGCATTTGTTTTTTTTTTTATTTTAAAAATGATTTAATAAGTTCCTAATGTAACGAGAAAATCAGTTAGCAACCGTTTGCGAGACGGTTTTGCAATACGTCCAGATTTCCACGTGCCAATATTTAATGCCATTTTCTCTAAATCCTGTATAAAATTTGCATTAAGTTTCATCGCGGCCCTAACTATGAAATTTTTAATGGCGTAGGAAGTTGTACATTTCGCTTTAATTTGATATCAGTTACTGCTGCTGCTTGCGTTATTTTAAATGAAACAAAAACAACAAAACATATGCATTGAACGTACACATAAGTGTAAAAAATTCCCTCAAAATTCAAGCCATGCTATTTTTATACCCTTCACCACAAAAAGTGGATAAAGGATGTAACTAAGTTTGTCATTCCGTAAAATTCCATTCCATTCCATTTCCAACCCCATCAAGTATATTGCTACGTTTTTTCCTTTTTAAACAAACGTACGGATTCTTTTTATTGCAAATATCACTGTGGCTCATTGTTCTGTATTCAAACTTTATGACTTTTTCTGGCTATAATTCTTAATCCTTCCGGTCTTGTGAATCCTATGGTATCGTATTTACTAAACATACGTTATTGCTACAAACGCAGCTATCCACGCTGCACTCCGGCGAGACATGAACTACTCGATGCTTTGTTTAGTAACCTTAACCATCCACAAACATCTCCACTACTCCTTTTATCTAAGCCAGTCATCCCCTTTTATCTAATCCAATAGCCCCAACACACGTCTGTCATAAAATTGTTGTTATTACTGTTACACTTTCCTGTGCTAACCGCTACCGTTCTTACTTTTTCTTATGAAGGGCTTCTTGACAATTATCTCTTACTCTTATATTAAGTTGGACGTCTAAACTAAATATCTGCCATGACTTTACACAATAATTGTCTTTTGCCTATCGGGATATTTTTACTGCTGTTTTATTAATTTTTAAATAATTGTTGTAATTATTATTTTCTGTTGTACGTATGTCTGACCGCGGGATCGAACTTAGGACAAAGACTATAAATATACTAAGATGTTTCACTGCCGTACATTCTACATCCAGTGCATATTTTGTCGATGGACGTACTGCTACTGCCACTTTAAGAGTAAAATCACAAAGAGAAATTATTATTCTCAGCAAACTTGTTACTCTCATCTCACATTAATTCATTTGTATATACGTGCATACGAATGTGTATACATTTACATTATAAAATATCCAACGTAAACTAATGTTACCGATTGTGTATTTGTATGGTAACAATATGTGTTTTGTTGTTGTATAAAAGAAATAACATCGATTTACACCAAATATTAAATTCATTTATTATCAATATGAAAATTTATTATTCGGAACCTTTTCGATTTTAATTTACTTTTTTAGTTACTGAATGTTTCCTGTGTTTTTGTATACTGTCTTTTTTTTTGCTGTCTTTTTCTCTCATTGATCCAATAGAATTCTTATTGAATCAATTTCGCTTTTGATATAAGACTTTCCAGTTTTCTATACAAAATTTGGGTAAAATCGACTAATGAGCTAAAATAGCAGTAGTGAAATGGCCATATGAATATACTTTCTACGCAGTAATACATTTCATGAAATATTTATATTTGAAGCAATCGTGCACGAATAAAGTAAATTAAATTCATTTATTATCTAAATTTAATTACTATATACATATAAATTAAATAACATAATTATTAACATTAATTAATTTGTTTCAATAACATTTATTAACATTTATTTTATTAACTTTTATCACTATTCTAAGAAGAATACTAGTTTAGCGTCTCAGTTGTTGTGAACATAGTGCTTGAATCTTATATATAAAAATGGTGTAAAAAATGTATAGTAATTCATAAAATGAAAACAGCTGTGCCGATTTCTGTAACATTTTTTGTCAGTTGTTCGTATTTTCAAGTAGAAGGTTATTACGGAAGAAAATTTTTTAAAATCCCTCCAGAAAAGTCGGAAAATTGGAAAAATCAAAAAATTGGTGATTTTAATAATTTGTTCGGAATAATTAGCAAAATATTTTTTAAAGATAATAAATTTAATTTAAAATTCCCGTAATTTAATTTTAATTATTAATTTGCAAGTGCCCATATAAAAGGCATAAATAAGTTACCGTGGTAAAATATCTGTTGTCTTAATTTTACTTATACTTATGTTGCTAAGAAACACATGAGTGCAAAGTAACAAGTACTGGGAAAGTCTAAATTTTAAAGCGCCAGTAATTTATTTTGTTTGGCAATTTAAATATATAAATTTAGCTATCAAATTCATATTGAGGTTTATATATATTGAACCTATATGCAGGTTAAATAAACTTAACAAAAAATTTAATAATAAATATACATAAATAAGTGTCTTATTTTATTACCATTGTTTGAAATTCCTTAAAAAATATATTAAGTATCCACGAGAATAAATGCTAAAAAAAATTACTACGTCATTTAGGGTATGATTAGTTCGGTGCGATTATGCATATTTTTTTAAAAATACACAAACAAAAATATATAGTTACCCTACAATAACAAGAGCAGTCATATAGTTTCGTTTTTAAGTTTATTTTACAAACAATTTTTAAATAAGTAGGAAAAATAGAATTCAGAAATAAAATTTTATGAAGCACATTCTTCTTTATATGTAGATATGAAAGTATGTATGTACGTTTCTATATGTTATATATGTGTTTTTGTCTCTCAATACTTTCCTTTAACAAAACAATTCTTATGAACATCCACACACATTTTTAAACGCATGTGTGTATGAATCTGTCTTGTTTACAAAACTAATATTGTGCTCTCTTGAGTTTTGGTTGCGCTCACAGAAATTTCTTCCCTCTTATCTCTTACCCCCGCTACAATGGAAGTGCTCATAATTTTTGATATTTTAAATGTTCAAAGTGCAACATCTTTATAAATTTATTGTCTTTGCTTAGGACCTCCTGTTTTGCAGCACGCACCTCTACCAACGCAACTATTGCGGTTGCTCAGCTTTTGTTGGCTAACTGTGGTATTATTCTATACACACACCATTAGTTGTTGAATTAACTTATTCACGACGCTCATACGGATCAAAACAACAGGGGTTGCCAGATTTTACATTCGTAACAATATGTTTTCTGACTTCGTCTGCATAGCAAAGTCGATTGAGCAATGTTCGTCTGTCCATCCGTCCATCCGTGTTAGTATCCTCAAAAAACCATCGGTTCTTAGTGAGTTAAGCACTTTTAAAAAATTTTAGTGCTGCCTTAAAGATCTCATTCAGAGCCCCGTAACTCGAAAAACATGGGCGAGCACCAATTTTTTTACTTGATGTTTTTTTTTCTTATTTTTTTATTTCTTGGAGTTACTTCATTGTTTCAAACAATATAGAAAAATTAGAGTCAGCGTGGTGTTTTGCCCGCTGCGCCTAAGGCTATTGACCGATCTTGCTGATTTCCAATAGCACCTTTTTCGTCACTATGTCTGATCGTTTGGCGTATTTAAATTTTTTGCAAAGGCAAACTTGATTTCAACACTAACACAGACGGACATCGCTCAATCGACTTTGCTATGCATAAGAACAGCATATATATACTTTATCGAGTCGGAAATGGATATTGTATAAATTACAAACGGAATGACAAACTTTGTATTGAGGGGTTTAAAAATGATATCTGTTTGAAAACTAGTTTCTGGGACAAAATAAAACTTGCAATTCACTAGTGTCTAGTAAACTAACCTTCCTTGTGTTCCATAAAATTATTAAATTGGAGAAGAAGTGAAACATTCACAATATCAAAATTTTTTAAAACTTGTACTTAGAATTTACATACATTAAAAAACATTTCGTGTACATTAAATAGTATTTTTGTTGCAAAATTCATTATAAAAAATTTCGTTTGAATGTATCCTCGTAAAATGACACACATTCTTCAATATGTGTGAAAAAAATGGATGAATAGATATATTTGTGCCAAAATCAACCTAATGAAAAGTTTATTTTTGTCGGTCTTTTAACTTTTGCTCTCAACAGCAAAAAAAAACAAAGTCAACAAACAAATCAAGAATAATGAATCTGTTTTATTGTTCTCGTAAATTTCTTTTATTTTCTTTGGAAAACTTAAGAAGAAGAAAAAAGGAACTTTAACAGACAATTATTATTAGAATTTTGAATTAGTTTGTGTTAATGAAAGAAGTTTTTGTTTGTCAATGAAGCTGAGAAAATTTTTAATATTTAGATAAAATTTTTTTAAAAATAAAATTTAGTGATGAGGTTGTTTTTGTTGTTCGCTTGAATTTAAAACTATGTGTTTCAATTGAAAAATTAATTATAAATTTTAAGTTGCAATTCCTTTATATAATTTCATTCTCTTTCGTTCCTCGGTCATAAGCAGTTTTCTAGATCTCCTCTTGACATTGAACTCAGAGCAACTATTTTCTGGTTATCAAATCACAATCGATACTTAGCAGCAGCTAATCCATGAATCCTAAATTATGCATCGCCTGCATACGGTCCTCAGCTGCCACCTTGCAGTCATATTTGCCTTTAATACGCACAGTCAAATAATAGCTTGCTTCATTGCTTTTCTTAGTTCTTATCAAATAGCCAGACGGATTTTTCTATAGGCCCAATTATAATGTGCATAAAAACACTTAAGTAAACTTAAACAACTGTGCAAATACATTAAATTCTATGTGGCAAACTGCAATGTACTTAAGAAAACTTTTCGTCAAGTTTCGTCTAACGTCATTTCATAAAGCAAAGTGAGAAACTTATCGCAATTTTCGTACGGAAACAGCTGATTGTGATTTGTGTTATACATTCATAAGGAAAAACTTTAATGAAGACCTACGATGTTAAATTTTTAGGTTTTAATTTAATAGAAAATGAAAAAAAAAAAATTTTAATTGTTAATGATTGAAGTGATGTACACCGTTGCGTTTTTAGTATGGTTGTGTAATAGAGATTTATTTTTCAATTTTTAAGATATTTTTTTTCACAGATATTCATAAATAAAATAAATGTTTGTTTGAAAATGCAACTGCGTTTTTCTGAAGTTTATAATCCTTTGCCTAGATACATTTCAGAGCAAGATGTAAGAAAGGTTGCTAGAAGTACAGGAAAAAATAATTCTTGCAAAAAAAAAACAGACTACAAAAGAGATTTCATCCGTCTGCTTAAAACAGTTCAAGAGTTTGGCCACAGAAAGTAGAATACATTAATTATTGGGACACCCTTATATCTCTAAACTATACTTGTTCAACTGTTTAATAGTTTGGCAATATACAGCAACTATAGGGCCAGATTTAGCATTCAGGTTCTGTGTTAATTTCAACTGTCTGTCCACAACGGTTCAACAGTTTGCCCATCAGATAATATCAACTATTGTAAGACTCTTTAATTTATAAAAAAAAATTTTTTATACTTCTTATTATACCAAACAGAGAAGTGGACATTCTGTCTAAAATGCAGGTGTTTGTATATAACGGTTTAAAGAAAAACGGCTATGTAGAACAAATTACATTAATAATTATTTTAATTATAAGCTTTTTGTTATAGCGGACTTAGCAAAACATGTCCCTTGTAAATTTCAGCTGTCTGTCTAAAAAGGTTCAAACTTCCAGCCACATACACCATATTATATCAACTATTGGGACACCCGTTTATTTCCAAATCCAAATTTTATACTTGTTGTTATAGCGGACTAAGTAATTCAGGTTCTTTGTAAATTTCAATCATCTGTCTAGAACTGCTTAAAATTATGACCATATACATCAAATTATAGGGGCACTCTTTAATTTATAATTTTAAATATTAGTACTTGTTACTATAGCAGCCATAGCAATCGACATTCTGTCCAATTTGCAAGCGTTTGCCTATTACGGTTCAAAAGATAGGCCCATATAAGTAAATCTACATTAACTAAGGGACACACTTTAATTTCTAAATTAAAATTATTTATTCGCTGATATAGTGGGCTTAGAAACACAGGTCATTTTTAAGTTTCAGCGTTCTGTCTGTAACGGTTCAAAAGTTTGGTCACATACTTGAAATTACATCAACTATTGAGACATCCTTTAACTTCCAAATCAAAATTTTATACTTGTTGTTATAGCGGACTCAGCAATACAGTTTCGTTGTATGGCCATATACATCAAATTAAATGAACTATTGGCGCACCCTTTAATTTATAATTTTTAATACTTGTTACAATAACTGCCGTAGCAATCAACATTCTGTCCAATTTCCAAGCGTTTGTCTATTACGGTTCAAAAGATGTGGGCACCCTTTAATTTTATGATTTATTTTTGCATAACTTTTTGCTTATAGTCGTCACACCGTTACGCCACCCAAAGGTGTAGCGAAATTTTAAAAAATAAAAAATAATAAACAGTATTTTTATTTTAAAAACTGACCTAATGCTTGAAAAAATTCGAAAATAAAATGATTGAATTTATCATATAACATGAACAAAAAATGTAAATATATTGTTACGAATAATAAAATCTGGCAACTCCTTTTGTTGTTTCCGTATGAGCGTGGTGAATAAGTTAATTCAACTAATGGTGTGTGTATAGAATAATACCACAATTAGCCAACAAAAGCTGAGCAGCCTCAATGGCTACGTTGGTAGAGGTGCGTGCTGCAAAACGGGAGGTCCTGAGTTCGATCCCGCGTTCAGACAGGCGTAAAGCAATTTAAAATTAAATAAACAGCAGTACAAACCTCCCAAGAGGCAAGCGACAATTATTGTGTGAAGCCATGGCAGATAATTTAGTGGAGACGTCCAATTTATTACAAGAGCTACAGATAATTGTCAAGAAGTCCTTTATAATAAAAAGTAAGAGCAATAGCGGTTAGCGCGGGAAAGTATAACAGCATAACAACAGTGTACGGCAGAAGTGTGTTGTGGCTATTGGATTAAAGGGGTTGACTGGCTTGGATAAAGGGATTAGTGGAGATGTCTGTGGATGGTTAAGGTTACTAAACAAGGCATCGAGTAGTTCATGTCTCGCCGGAGTAACACAGTAATGTAGTGTGGATGGCTGCGTTTGTAGTAATAACGCATGTTTAGTAAATACGAGACCAAGTGTTCAGAAGACCGGTAGGATCAAGCAGTATAGCCAGAGAAAGTCACAAAGTAAAGAACACAGAATTTATAATGAGCCACAGTGGTATTTGCAATCAAAAGAATCCGTACGTTTGTTCTACAAAGGAAAAAACGTAACAATATAAAATATGGATTTCCAATGCCATTTTGTTTTAAATATTTTTTAACTATAAAGAACTAATTTTTGACAAAAAAAAAATACGAATTAAATATTAATGTGCAATTGTGACAAATTAGTTTTAAGTTAAGGTAAGCATATTTTAGTCACTTTAAATTCTTTAATGGTTTACTTATGCATTTGACAGAATTTTCGTTGGGTTTTTGATATAAGCTCAAGCAAGCTTATGCACATTATTGTTAAGTCTTATCCCATTAACACTCCCTATTGTCGAACGTTTTAACTCAGAATTCGTTATTTTCAAAGCTTTAGTATCTATCTCGTTTGGCTCGCGAGGCTACTTGTGCAGAACTTCGTCTAGTGCCTCTTTAAAGTTTACTTTTATACGCCAGATTCATTGGCACAGTGACACATGTAGTGGTCGACTTTCTCGGTAACTGTTTTTAATCGCTATCAGGAGTGGACTTCTTAGCAAGTTACTAGTAATAAGATCTTAAAGACTAAAATAAAAACGAACATTTATATTAAGCCCGAAATCTTATTTCTTTTAATATGAAAATAAATTTGAAAGGTATAAAGTTCAGGGGGCAATTTATGGCAATTGATATCGATCGGAATTTACATTTAAATTTTATTGAAATTTCGATCGATATCGACTGCCGTAATTTGCCCTGTGTTTCTTTTTGCGAAAGATACTAAAAAATATCTTATATAACTTCAAATAACGAATTACTTCTAAAATATATTTAAAATTTAAGTATTTATGCCTTCTTATATTACATTAAAAAATATACATTAAAAACAATTTACAGCTTTTGAAAAAGGCCTTTTTATTTACAACTTTCACCGCAGCGTAAGTTTATGTTATAAATTATTGTTGAGTGCACAATAAATTATAATTCTTTAAGAAGCCACATTTCGAATTACGAAAAACAACAAAATCGTTTGACATTCTTACATAAAATTCATACGTGAAACCAACATCATTCAAAAAAAATATTTAAAAATTCCACTAATAATTGGATATAAAATGAATACGCGCTCGCATAGAATCATCAAATGATTTCTATTTTTATTTAAGTTTGAATTGCATCCAACACTAACATTGACATTCGTAGCATTGTTTTTTTTTTTAACCCAGCATATGGAAAATTGGAAAATTTCACCTAAAGTCACACAAAAAATAAACGTCTATTAATACATTCACATGCAAATAAAAACCAAAAATAAGAGAAAATCTCTCCATATGTTAAAGGCCAGCACGTATGATGCTCTAGAAATTTATTTGTTTGCAAAACCATTAATAAAATATTGTCTGGTTTCGCTTTAACGTACATATTTTCCTTTAAAATCCCCAACTGCTGCTACGCTTTATACAATTTCATTCCCATTCTATTGTTTATTTTTTAAAATTAAAACATGCAACAGTATTTTTCCGTTTTTATACAGATGACTGACTGTTTGCCTGACAATATTGAAAGTTTAATTTATTATAAATTTACATAGTAACAGGTTAAGGTGTATGACTGGTCATCTGAAAAATAATTCCAGACTAGCAATTACATAAACTGACACTTTTCAAATAAATATTTGACATGATTTTTCGAATACAAAGCCAATAACAAATGTGACAGATGCATTATTTTAAAATCACATTCCAGCACAAGGACTGTCTGCAGCTCATTACTGGGATAAATTTACAGTAACAAGCCATATTTACAATTCAATGCCTGTTGCTATTGAATTTATGTAAAATAAAAGCAGTTGCAACAGAAACTAATGTTGAAATTATAAATTTCAGTTCAGCTCATTATTGCACATTCGAAGTGCGAATTTGAATGGAAGTGCTTATATTAAAAATATGTGTGATTGGTTTGTCCTTGCGTACTCTGATTTAATGTTAAATAAATTAAAGATTTTCAAAATTTGATTGTTTTATAATAATTATTCACTTTGTAACAAAAACAACTGACAAGGGGTTATTTATTATTATTTATTTTATATTTGCAATTGCATGTAAATGATACTGCGATTTCAAAAAAAGGAAATTTGAAGAAAAAATCGAATTGTTTTCCCCAACATTATGATCTATCATCTATAAATTGAAATCCCATTTTGAAATTATAATGAAAAGAAAATTAGAAATTTTATCGAACAAGGTGGACTCAAACATTTCGATGTCTTGTATGGGTAAAAAATGCTTTAATCCACGATCCCTTTTTATTTAAAGCTACATTTGGCCAGAATACAAAGCCATGCACATTTACGATATATTCGTTGTCTTGCCTTTTACCAAGAGAATGATCCAATGAGCCTCATACCTACGATCTCCTATTAGACCAATCAAGGCTTTTTTACTCAACTCACTCCAGTCTGCCATCAAACACATTTGTGATAAACGATCAGTCAAGCTTTAGACTTTCTTATTTTACTACTTAACCGTCTTAACCATGTCATCTACTGTTTTTATATACCAATTCACCAATTCAACCATTGCGACATCAAAACAATTGTTAATTTTTTAGCTGCTGATATCTATTTATTCATTCAGAGCGCTACTCAGCAACAATTATTTTATAAATGAATTAAAATTAATTTTGACTTAAATTAATTTTTTAATTGCTAAAAACCATTTTTTTAGAAATAAAAGTATGCGGACGTTTTGCAAAGAAAACAAGAAAAATTAGACACCAGTGTGTGGGCTTAATCTTACTAAATTAATATTAATTTGTGCACTCCTCGTATTCTTATTAACAAAGTTAGTTGGTTAAATAGATGATGTTTACAACGTACACAACCTATGGTAGCTAGACGCGAAGAATGCTGGTGAGAGATGTAGCGATTCAGAAAATGCAGCACTACATTCTGTTGATGTTTAATTTCTCTTGTTTTCTTTGGAAAAAATAGGTTTTTGTAAATTAAAAAATTAAATGCAGCCAAAATCAATTTCAATTCTTTTTTAATATCCAAAGTTTAACTTTTAATTTTATATACAATTTTTTTTTTATTAAAAGCTCTGCTGTTTTTTTATTCAACAAATTAGCAGTCATTGGGTAGAGTGAATAAAAAGGCAGTTTATACTACATAGTACCTAGTACTAGCACTAGCTTAAATTTTAAATAAGTCTTTGCTACTACTGAAAAGTGATAGCTTGTACTGGAAAATAAAAACATTTGAGAGTTGCCTCTGTTTCAAGAAAAAATATTTTTTCTTATAAATTCTAAGCAAAACTTCTGGTAAAATATTTTAGTAACATTATAAGTTTGTTTTGATCATTTATTAGCACAATGGGTGACAAAAATAAGCAATTTTTTTCGATATGCTCCAAAAGCATAAAACTATATTTAACACGGCAAATATGAGCGAGCGCCAATTTTTTCAATTTTTTTTCTTATTTTTAATTCTCTATTGCACTAAATATTTGTATTTTTGCATGAAATTACTTCACTTAACAAGATCTGTTCAAATTGATTTGGCAACAAAAGGCCTGGTGTTATCTCCGCTGCCTCGAAGGACATGGATCATGATGATTTTCATAGCAAAATTTTCGAAACTATGTCTGGTCGATTGGCGTACTCAAATTTTCTCTAGCTCATCTAGTGCCTTGGCAAGGTTGTTTTGAATACTAACACGGACGCACAGACGCACATTGCTCAATAGACTTCGCTATGCATAAGAACTCATAATATATAAATAATAATAATAATAAATGGGGTCGCAAATGGATATTGTAGAAATTACAAACGGAATGACAAACGTAGATATACCCTTTTTCCACCTGTGGTAAAGAGTATAACAAACGACAATGCAATTTTTGACGAAAATTAATTTATTTATTTGTACCTCAATGACATGCTTACAAAAATGTAAGTTAAAACTAGTAATTTTAAGTACTTACTAGTTTTTATTCACACATAATTTCAGCAAACGCTAGATAAACTAGTTCGAACTAAGCAACAAAAAGCTTTATCTGAAAACTTTTTTCACCTCAAAACTAGTTTGTACTTAAGATTTGCTAGTTTTAGGTAGAACTATATTTTTATTCCAACCGCCCATTGCTACCAAATATATCGTAAAATAATAATTTTAATAAAGTCAATTTTTGTACTCTTCACTACAAAAAGTGGAAAAAGGGTATAACTAAGTTTGTCATTCCATTTGTCGTTTGTTTGTATATATATTCTGACTTCTTATGCATAGCGGTCGATTGAGGGATTTCCGTCTGTCCGTCCGTGTTAGTGTTGAAACACACCAAACAATAAGACAGAGTGTCGAAAGAAGTGCTATTGAAAATCAGCAAGATAGGTCCATGTCTTTAGTCTCAGCGGGTAAAACACCACGCGTACCTCTAATTTTTCCATATTATTTAAAACAAAGAAGTAACTTCAATCAAAAAAACCAAATATTTAGGGCAATGGAGAATTAAAAATAAAATAGTTTAATTTTTTTTTAAATATCAATATGGGTATCATTTTGAGGAGATTTAGGAAATACAAAAAATTTTTAAAATTGCTTATCGCATTAAGAGCCGATGACTTTTTTATGTAAAATAATGTATATGTAGTACTTAATTTCTCTTCTTAATTTTTAATTCTCTTTCACCCCAATGTTTGCTTTTTTGATTGGAGTTACTTTACTAAACTAGATTTACATATGTACATACATACTTGTTTTTATTTAAAGTTGCGAACCTGTAAAACCACCTCCCGTTAACTGGTCGACCATTATGCTATTAAAGAATTTCTAAGAATTTATTCTTCATATAAACCTTTTAATGAAAAACTTTATATTTGAGATTTATAATTAACTTTTATTTTCACCTGATGCTTATACAGTTAAAAAATCTTACAAATACAAAGCAACAATTTTATTAACAAAAAAAAACCAAAATAAACGCCCAATTCGATCTGTACACTTCGCTGATTTTGGTGTGAAAACAAATAAACCACATGCAAGATTTTGTTGCTGCAGGGAAAAAGAAGATGATATTAAAACTTTATTAAAAACAAATGCATACACATGCGGAGTCATTATTAAAATAGCAGTGTATG
This sequence comes from Gymnosoma rotundatum, assembly GCA_916610165.2. Classification (NCBI taxonomy): domain Eukaryota; kingdom Metazoa; phylum Arthropoda; class Insecta; order Diptera; family Tachinidae; genus Gymnosoma; species Gymnosoma rotundatum. The sequence goes on from OU744340.1 coordinate 81,132,032, forward strand.
TATGAATGTCTAGTACTACCCAGCAAATTAAAACACTATCTCAGAGTTGGTGACTTTTTTTTTAATTATCTCAAGTATCATTGAAATCGCATGCAAATCATTTAAGATCCTTCTTAAGTTAAATACAACTATTGTCTTGTAAACCTAAAGATGTAAAAAGTTGAATATTGTTAGTACATAAGCTTTAAACTGTAGGGTAGTTTCTGTGATTATTTTAACAAATATTTGCTATTCATACAGTTACCTGACTGATCTGTTTGCAAATGAATTTATATTTCGTTTTGCTTTCACACACACACAGATATAAATTTTTAAACTCATGTATGAGTATCTGTGCACAATATGGCCTTTTGAGTACTGCAGCCATATTGCATTTGTCTGATTTCCGTTTATTCATTTATATAACGGAAAATCGATTACGTTCATTTGTGGCTGTGATAAACTCGCACAGTTATACTCCTCATACATATTTGCAGTTAGAGGTTGCAGTACAGGAGTCAATATGATGGCTTATGTTGTCAATTTTTTTTAATTTCAGTATTTGTTTTTTTTATCGTTGTTGTTTTTAAATTTTTTTATTAAAGTTTTTATACTCGTATGTCTTTTTTTACATTTTACTTGATCATGTTACCGCCATATACACGAGCATAATTAAATATTGAATAATAACATTGTGGTCTGTGAGAGTGTGTTGTTGTGTGAGTATAAATCGTGTTAAATTTTTTGTAGTAATTTGAAAGGTGTGAATTTAATGAGATGAAACTGGTTTTATGTTGGAAATATTTAATAATAAATTTTACTGCGTTCAATTTTTTTAAAGCGAAATTTTATAATATTTACAAAAGTATTTAAGATTTAAAGAGTCACAGAAAAAATGTAAAAAATATGTTTTAGAAAAGGAAAAAAAAAATTCCGGCAGCCAGAATGGTTCCAGTTCGTCAACAGTCTGCAAAGAACTAGTGTGTGTAACCAAAATTAACACATTTGAAGCATTATATTGGTAGGAAAGTCTGCTTGTTATTGGACATAGGATCACAAAGTCATGAGTTAAACTCCCATCCGCGTTATGAATGTAGGCAAAAACGTTTGTCGTTTAGCATCCGTAACGGATATGTTGTTTAAAAGCAAATACTCGTACATGGATAAACAGTGGTACTTTTTTCTGCAATCTAAATTAGAAAAAACAAGTAAGAGTGCTATATTCGGCGTTGCCGAATGTTCTATACCCTTTACCATCTATGTAAATCTAGTTTAGTGAAGTAATTCCAATCAAAAAAGGAAATATTGGGGTCACAGAAAAAACAATAAAAAATAAAAATTGCTACTCATATATACATTTTATTTTACATAAGAATGATATCGGCTCTTAAAAAGCTTTAAAATTATACCCATATTGATATTTAAAAAAAAAAGTCCAGTTACTCGGAAAATATTGGCGTGCGCCAATTTTTTTACTTCAGGTTTTTTACATATATTTTTTAATTCTCTATTCTCTCAAATGACATAAAAAAGAGGTTGGCGAGTTGTTTGGCTACTGCCTTAAAGAACATGGACCGATCATGCTGATTTCCAATAGCACCTCTTTCGACACAATGTCTAATCGATTGATATATCTTTCTTTCGCTATGCATAAGAAGTCAAAATATATAAACTTTATGGGGTCAGAAATGGATATTGTAAAAATTACACACAGAATAACAAACTTATATATCGCACACATAGTTCAAAAGTGACACAACTCAATTTTTTAACTTTTCAGAAATCGAAAAAAAACTGTTTTTGACCTGAATAAAAATGGTTAAAAACAAAAACTTTGGACTATTTAGTAGAAAATCCATACCGATTATGACATAAAAAGTTCTTTTTATTTGTTTATTATTTATACTATTATTAAATTTTGTATTGTGTCACCTTTGAACTAGGTGTGCGAAGTATACAACAAGTAAGAGTGCTATGTTGGGGTAGCCGAATCTTATATACTCTTCCCCATATACATACAACCACATGCACCAAAACGCAAATATCACATTGAATAGTTTAAATAAAATTTGGCACAAAAAATTTCAGAAAGTATTTCTGATCGATTGGCGCATTTAAATTATCTCTAGCTCATCTATTACCTTGGCAAAGTTGATTTCATTGCGAACAGGGATGTACAGACGAATATCGCTCAATCGCTTTCTCTATGCGTAAGAACTCAGAATATATTTATTGGGTCGAAAATGTATACACCCAGTCCTTTTTTTACGCGGTTATTGGTTCTGCCACTAATCGCGTAAAAATAGTTAGTTTTCCAATATTAACTGACGAATTAGTTCCAAATATAAAAAATATCGCGGTAAATTACAATTCAGGATTTTCCTCCAGTTTTTCCATAATGCACTGAAAAGTTTTTTTGAGGTAGTACATTTTAAAAGTCGCAATAATGCCTTGATCCATCGGTTGGATAATTGATGTAGTATTCGGCGGGAGAAAAATGATATTTACATTAGCATGTTCAATAAACGGATGGCCTGGTGCATTGTCAATTATTAAAAGAGCTTTACCCAGGCTTTTTTATTGGCCATCCAGTGAACACTTAAATGTTTTAAATCTTTGCCCTTTAGTGCTCGCGGCCTGAGACTTTTGTTTACTAACAGCGGTTTAATCATGCGGTCAGCATTGCTAAATAATAAAAACCTTATACGGTCCTTTGCAGCTTTGAAGCCACCAAATGATTTTTGGGACGTAGACACATATGTTCGTTTTGATAACCTCTTCAAAAATAGGCCGGTTTCGTCCGCATTGAAAACTAGGTCTGACGTGTAACCACCTTCTTGAATAATTTTTAATAACTTTGGTGGATAGTCCTGCGCAGCTTTACTATCAGAAAATTATGTCTTTCAATAAACTTCAAAAACCATCCACTACTAGCTGAAAATTCGTTTTTATTTTCTTGGTTCGATGTTAATCGGCTAAAAATAAGTAGAGCTTTTTGTTTTATTGTTGTAGTATCAACTGGGATTCGTTTCTGGTTGAGATCCTCAATCCAAATTATTGATAGGTTTTCCATTTCTTCAATAAAAACATTTCTTGAGTATGAAGTTTTCTTCGCATTTACATTTTTGCCGGAAACTACAGATTTTCTAATTGCATTTTAATTTTTTATTGTCGGCACTGTAGATTCACTGAGTTCGAGCCTCTTTCCCACATTTGTTGGGCCAGCTCCCTGCTCTAGATAGTCTAAAACTTTTATTTTTGTTTCTAAAGAAATGCCTTTGCGTTTTTTATTTTTTGAATTAACTTCCATTGTAAAGCTAGCAAAAATTGAAATTCCTTATTAAAAATTTTTATTATTTTTATTACAAAATTAAAGATATATTTTAAAGTCATACCAAAACAACTGCACCGGCCGCTAACTAAATACATTATAACTAGATTTGCAATAATTGATACACATACAGTAAATTTTTTTTGTTGGGATTTTCCCGTATTATATTCAAAAATTATTCCGCGTAAAAATATGTAAGCAATCAAAAAACGAAAAAAGCAATCGCGTTAAAGTGAGAAATTCGCGTAAAAAAGGAATTTGCGCTGCAAAAATAACCGCGTTAAAGTGAAATCGCGTAAAAAGATAGAGTCCTACATTTTGGCTTTGCCGAGCCTTTCATACCCTTTACAGAAAAGATTATGTGTATTTATTTTCTTAAAATATAGTTTTATAATAAAATATGTAGGTCTTTGATATAATTATGATATTTGGGTTGAACTTGAATTGTTTATTTCTCACCTTAGGGTCGGTCTCTTCTGCCTCCACTAGAGGCTGTCTTGGCTCCTGTACCTCTTATGTCGGATTTTTACATTCAAAATCATCAAACAGTTATCCTCAATGGAGACCGATTGTGTTTGAGGACCCTTGACCCCCTTCTGTTATATAATCTTTTTGTGCACTTTGGTTTTAAATTAAATTTTAAAATTTTTTTTTGCAAATACAATTTTTTGGAAAAATTTGGAAAAATTTTCATAAAAAAAATATTTTGGTGAAATTTCCTAACCTATTGTTTTATTTTCTTTTGCTGAGTTTTCGGTGTTAACGATTTAGTGCTATTCCAATCACTTGGTAATTTATAGTTTTTTTTTTTTTCTACCTGAAATTTTGGTTATCAATACAACAAAGGATAACAACAATAACCAACCAAAAAGGTGCAATAAAATCTGAAAAGCGTAAGTAAAATAGAGGAGCTCACCTTTTCTCAAGCAAAGCTCTGCCATTTACGGACCGATATTGCTAAATTTTAATAGGATATCTTTCAAAAATATGTCTAAGATAATGGTGGTTATAAGTATTATTTGACTCATCTTGCGATGTGGCAAAACTGATTTCAATTCGATTGAACTGACTCCCCTATGTATATGGATCAAGAATTTATATAGTTTATGAGGTCGGAAATGAATATTGTAGAAATTAAAAATGGGATAACAAACTTATATGTATACCCCTTCACCCTTTCCTTCTCTGGTGTAAGGTATAATAATTCTCATGTTGTTGATGACGTTTTTATTATTAAAGAAAAAAGTTTTTGGCTTTTCTGAAAATTTACATAAAAGTTTTCTAATGATCTGGTTAAAAGACCAGTGAAATATACCTGCTTTTCCAACCAACAAATAAATCGGAATTTATTTATAAAATGTATTGGGTATTAGCATTATAATTTTCAGCACAATACTTTTTATTTTTAAGGTAAATACTTCTGCATATACTGAAGGGGCAAAAGACGATAATTAGTAACTTATGGAAGTTGGTTTTTAGGATACTCATGGTACAAAGAAATACACAATTTTAAAGTATTTTAGTTATACAGAATAAGCCTTTTGCCAAGTATTCACAAAAATCTCTAAACTTTTTTACATGAATTTGGTCAGCTTTATTTTATTTTATCTATTTACACACCTCAAAAAAAATTTCTATTCTAATTAAAATAATCTTTCATTTAAAATATATATTGCTTAAAGGCGTAGAAAACCACCATAAGAATTTATTAAAATTTAACATAAATATAAGTAGCAAATAAATGCTTCCTTTAGACAAAATTATTCAATGGTTTCTGATGATTTTGAAGAACCAATTAATTTATGCAACATTCGTCATCATTCCTACAACACAGAAAAAATAAAAAAAACCCGGCAAAAGTAATGAATTTTAATAAAACAAAAGTTTTCGGCATAAACATACTTGACTGAATTTCAAATATTTACAGTGGTAAAATTTTTATTACAACAATTTAGCCAACAATAACATTAACTACAATAGATATCAAGTTAAGATAAGTTTTCTTCTACAAAACTCAAATGCTTAAGGATGAAGAAAATAAGATGATAATTTGCAACATAAAAACAACTCCGTCAAAAATTAAACAGACGATAAGTATTTCAAAATACAACAACATGAAGCGAAATAATTTACCTTCAAAAATTTTCATGGTTAAAAAGTTGGAAATATCCATGAAAATCAAATTCGTGAATAAATAAATAGACAGGCAAGCCAAACAATGACAGCCCTTGGCTTCTTGTGTTATTTGGCAAAACAGTCAAACTCGCACACATACACACACAAACACACCAATAACAAGTAAAGAGCCAAGAATTAATAAAAACGACTGCAGATAAATAGTGAAGATGAATCTACTTTTAAAAATAATTTCAATATTTCTAGCCTTCTTGATGTTTTTTTAACTCTCCCGCTCTTTCTCTCTCTTACAAGCATTTCAATCAATCCTTTTGAAATGAAATAAAATTTCTTTAATTTGATTCAGGGAAATTTTATCACAAGCATCAGCACAAATAATGGGTGGATGAAAGAAGAAGTGTCCGCGTTGAACATCAATAAAATGAAATTGTTATGCCAAATTAATTGAAATATTTTCAGGTTTAAATAAGTTTTTATTACATTTTTTGTTGTTGTTGTTGTTGTTTTTTTTACTCCAATTCTTGCTTGGTTTTTGGCTACGAATTTTTCAAATATCTCGTTTTCGTTTAACTGGTAGCAGAGTATGCAGCAGAATGAAGGTTTTTTTGGTTGATTTAATTTTCACAGTCAATACAATTATTGTATGTCGCATTCATAAGGACGAACGATGCTTAAAGTCACAAATACTTCAAAAAATATTTACAAATGAATGATTTTTATTATTATTTTTTTCTTTTACTCTTGACTTTTGATGCTGAAAGTATTTAACTTTGTTTTTCATTTATTAGAAGCATTAAGCAAACGCTTTTATTTATCTTAACAAATTATGAATTTAATTAAGAAAATGGTTTAAATAGTTTGTTCAGCTTTGTTTGTAAGAAATCTTAGTGAAGCCAAATTTTCAAAATTATTTAAAATAATTGGGCCTATTAAGCGGTTAAATATTTTTGAAAATTATTTAAATTATTTAATATCGTATTTAAAAATGAAAATGAGGCTAATTGAAGGGTCAAAGCAAAAAGTAACATTTTGGAGATTTATTTTCACAATTTTAAACAAATATTCTAACGACTAGAACAGCAGCTTGATGAGGTATCAAAAAAGATACGGCCATATAATTTCTAAATTCAAATTTTAAGCTCGTTGTTATAGCGGACTAGTAATACAGATTCTTTGTAAATTTCAAACGTCTTTTTACAACTTTTCAAAAGTATGGCTATACATAAAATTAATTTACTTATGGGCACATTATTTAATTTTTAGATTATTTTTTGTATTACTTTTTGCCATTGGGAATTATAGTGATACGTATTATTTATGAGTTATGGAAGCAGAAATTTTAAAAAGAAACATTTTGTCAAATTGATAACATCCTTCTTTTCATGAAGTCGGTTAAAAAATTTTCCGTAGCTAATGACGGAATGAATTGCACTTTATGCCGTTTATAAAACAACAGTCCTGATAATGCTCTTTGTTTAAAAGGTCAATATCTGCTAAATCCAATATATTTTATAAATCTCTTTGTATGTTTGTTTGTTTATTTTTATGTTTGTTTGTTCGTGGTTCAATCACGGCTGAACTGATTTTAATGAAATATGAAACACAGGTAGGTAATTATGCTAATGGTAAAATAGGGTATTCATATTTTCAAATAGAAGAACAGATGGGGAAGCGGGTATTTTTATACATCCATATCATTTTAAATAAAGTTTCGGCTAACTAATTTTAATGAAATTCTGTCTGTACCTATTTCAATAAAATTTTAAAGATAGTAAGATATATTAAAAAATAAAATAATAGGAAGGAAGAGTGAGAAAGAGGATAAACGTGCAATTTTATGCAATGAATCTTAACCGATCTAAACAAAATCAAATTCTAAATTTATTTAAAATATAGATATCTCCTACTATAAGATATAAACCGATTTGATAAATTTTACACGTGATTGGGGTAGATCACACAGCAAACAAGGCTTAAATATATATTTACAATGCCGTAAAGGGCCCTAAAATTAACCCCAGGCAACGCCGGGTACTATATGCAAGTATCTGCTGTATAAATTCAAAATGTGTTCTTGTCTCTTTTTGTCTACTCCAGAAGTAGTAGAAAAGAAAAAATGCTTAACCTAGAGGTCTGCTTCGTACTTCGATTGAAAAGAAAAACTATTCCAGTTCTCACATTTTTCACATTGCGCTTCCCAAAAGAAATTCATCAGTTTTCGGGTAGTTTTATTTAATTTTCTCTTTCTCTAAAAACTGTGCTATTTTCATTCTTATAAGCTTTTAAAACGCAAATTTCTTCAGTTTTGTATACAAGATTTTTTTGTCCCTGACTTTTATATTACATAAGCTCTGTACAGACGGTTGTCAGGTATTACAATATTGTCAGACTTAACAATTTGTGACAATGGCGTTGCAAAGAAAAATTGTAACCACAATGTAGATTGCCAGTTCACACGATTGCAAGGTATTTGTCAGAAAACTGACAATTCCATTGTAAGACAATTATTTGTCAATAAATTTCTCTGACAATATTGTCAGACCACAAATTGTTAGTTCACACGGTAGTAAGAATTGCCAAGTGTCAGATTAAAAAAATCAAAAGACAAGTTTTTTAATTTCTTTAATTGTAAATTATTATTAAAGGTACAAATAAATATTATAAATCTTTAGAAAAACAAATGGATATTAATCAAAAAAAAAAGAAACTGCAACGATTCTAACATCTTACGTTCTTAGCGAGGATCAAAAGGAATAATTCTTGCAAAAAAACCGACTTCAAAACAGATTTTAGCTATTTGTCTAAAAAGGTTCCATAGTTTGGCCACATACATCCTTACGCCCCTTAATTTTTAGTTTTAACTATTTATATTTTCTAATATACCAAACAATTTGTATGGTGGACATTTTGTCTAATTTTCAAGTGCTTGTATGTAAAATTACATCAGTTATAAGCAAACCCTTTAATTTATAAATTCAAATTGTAGACTTGCTCTTTTAGCGGACTTAGCAATACAAGTTCCCTGTAAATTTCAATTGCCGTTTTCTGTATATTTTTCTGACAATATTGTAAGATCTGACAACCGTCAGTACAGAGCTTTAGAAACAATTCTAAATTCGAAAATTGGAGAGAAAGATATTTTAGTTTCATTTGATGTTATTTCCTTATTTACCAACATCCCAGTCCCACAGTGCTATCAAAAATATTATGAAAAAATGGGACATAATAAAAAGAGTCACGACGATTAGCAAACCCAAATGTTTGGAAATTTTAAAGTTTTGTCTAAGTGATAACAATTATTTTGTTTATAAAGAAAAATTGTATAACCAGATTTACGGAATGCCAATGTGTTATGTGTTTCTTGTTTTTTGAAGTTTGTTGTAAATTGTTTTTGTTTCCGTTTTGTTTTAATGAAGAATGTAATTTAAATTAATAACGTTTTTTAAAATTGTAAGTTAAAAAATAATGATTTAAATATGTATTTATATTATAATATTCTAATATTTTTATATTTCATAATTTTAATTTAATAAATTTTAGACAAAAACCCTTGAAAAAGTCGACAAACAATCGACGAAAAGTCAGGTGAAATTTGTAATTAAAGCTGTTTTATTTACCTTAAATTTGTAGGACCAATTAGCTTAAGCACAAAGCATATTTTTTACAAAAACCAGAAAAATTGGCCAAACTTCAAACAGCACTTAACAAAAAATTTAAACCGAACTGTTGTTTAAGAACGTTAAACATTCCCTACTTACCTTTTCTTGTTTAAATGAGTATTTCTCTGTCTAAAATTGCAGTTTGTTCCATATGTTTGGTTTTCAACCGATTCTCTCATAACCTATAAAGCAAATTAAAAAAAAATGTCTACCATTTTTATCAGCAGCGATCTACAATATTTTAATTAATTAATTGCAGCACGAACATTTATTACCTTCTTAAATTTTAGCACTTTCCCATAATTTTAGAGAAATGGCCACATAGCGATTCATTTGCTTGTTTATTTTCTTATGATGGATATTTTGTGAGAATATTATAAAATTTTTGAAGGTTAGTAAAATAAATTTTTTGAACGTATCAAGCACTATTAACTTAATAATCTAAAAATCTAAACTTATTATAAAAACGGTTCTACAGTACGGCCACATACATTAAATTACATTAATTATTGGGACACCCTTATATTCCATCTCAAACTTAAATTTTGTTATAGCAAACTTGGCACTACAGCTACAACTACAACTGTCTACAACTGTTCAACAGTTTTTCAATATGCATAGAATTACAGCAACTATAGACGCACCCTTTGATTTTCAAATTAAAATTATATACTTGCTGTTGTAGTAGACTTATCAATTAGGTTCTTAAGAAATTCTAACCGAAGTCTATCAGGTCTGTTCTACAAATCACTTTTTGTCAAAGTGATTTCAAATCACGCAAAAGGTGTTCTGCGTACAAAATATACTGAAATCACGTGATTTAAAACGTTAAGTAAAATGACTGCCGATTTGAAATCACTTGCTCGTTTTTTCTAATTATTTCGCTTGGAAAATAATATAAAAAATTGTCTTGCTTTATTTAGTAATGCTCGTGATATTCTCTTTCTCATTAGCGGTTTGCTGGTTTGTGGTTTCAAAGAATATTCTAGTGTTGCAAAATTGTAAAAGTATAAAATGTCATTTAAGATTTATCCTATTTATGCTAATGTTTCCAGCATCAAATTTAGAAAACATTAAGTGCAAAATATAAAATAGTAGCAACTTCCTAAACTTTTTGCATTAATTTTCATATTTTTAATGTGAACGCCAAATTTTAAGCCCTTCGATTAACACCAATAAGTAAATGAAAGCACAAACAAATAAAAATTCACTAATTTATTTTAGTTCCACACATTTTAACTTACTTAAATCACTTATAATATTTTAATTACAAATAAAAAAAAAAAAACACAACACAAATGTAAAAAAAGGCCGTTTTCTCCTATTTTCGAAAAATTAAAACCACGCCGAAAAATTGAAAATCACGTGATTTGCAGAACAGACCTGTATAACGATTTTACAGTTTGGCCATATACTTCAAATTACATCTACTTTTCAAACACCCTTTATTTTATAATTTAAATAATTTATTCTTCTTATTAAACCAAAAAAAAGTAGTGGATAATCTGTCATTTTTTTCAGTTATTTGTAGATAATGGTTCAAAAGAAGTGGCAGTGTATTTCAAATTACTGTAAAAGTTGGGAACACCCTTTAATTTCTAAATTCTACTTGTAAACTTGTTGTTGTAGCGGACTTAACAATACACGTAAAAAATTGTATGTTGTATGAAGACACCCTTTAATTTTGAACACTATCAACTATTTTTAAAATGGAACCCATCTGTAAGCATAACCTTTCAAATAAATAAAAAAAATTTCAAAATGGTATCAGAAATGACTGTGTTCTGCTGCCGCAAATATAAAAAAGCAACATTCAGTCGAATTGATAACTCCTTTTAAAAGTCCTCCATTTTAAAGCCGGTTAAAAATGGCTTGTGTGCTGGGTATTTAATGAAAGATGTGCAATAGAATAAGGAATTAATAGGGTAAATTACCGCCCTAAGACTTTTCAATAAAATAACTTTAATGAAGTTATACTTGAATTGTACTCGTAATGCTCCAGAAAATTAAGAAAAACAACATTAACAAATTTCATATGTTAACATTTAAAAAATAATATAGTTGGTTGGTTTATTGCATATTTTTAAATAAAATATATTTAGTGTTAAAACATACATAGAACGCGAAATCCGAAAGAAAATATTGTAAATCGATTAATGTTGCAGTTATTTTATCAACAAAATGGGGTTCCTTTTATAGCAAGACTGTACTCGTTTCGTTAAATTCGAAATTAGTAAATCCTCGTACGTCAGTAAAATCATTTGTTTATTCTCAGGCCTGTACGCAAATTTAGCATAAAATAGAAGGGCTTTTAGCGAAAAACCAAAAACCATTGTTATAATTACTACAAACTTTAAGTTTTTCCCCGTAAGCTTAAGCCGGCTTCTGTTATGGCTTCTTAATCTGTGGCAAAAAAAAAAACTGAAGTAACTTTTTATATTTTCCTAGAAAAAATCTTACTCTCGTAATATTGTTTTCTCTTTATTTTTTACTTTTTTATTATGAATTAATTAAAAATCCTTCTTTTTCTGGTATCTTGTGTTGAAACGCAAAATAATCATGCAATATTTCAAACGAGCAGCCATACTCTTGGTTACTTACGGGCGAATAGTTGTTAAATAATACGTTGTACTTCATTTGTAGTGCTGCTGCAGGCATTTATTATGATTTTCATTTAAAACCACAACGCTGATGAAGAGAAAAAAAAGAAGCCGAAGAATAAATGGTTGAACAGAAGAATAACGGCAAATTACAAAAGATGTATTTAAAAGTGGGTGTGAGGAGACCATCATCACTTGTTTAAGTCGTTGAATACTTAATGGTGGGAGTAATATACTTATGAAGTAGTCATAAAGCAGTAGTCATTGGTTTAAAGAATGGTTGACACACTGGCTTGTTGGCTACTTACTTGTTTGCACTATGGGCCAGGGATATTTATTTATTATCGATAGAAGATGAACCTTACTTTTTCTTGATAGAAAAAGGAAGACCTTATGAAAAACTAAAACAGGTGCCAGTTATTTTCATTGCTTTTTCAAATGACGTAATTGCCTTCCAGCTTATTTTGAGGACCACTCTAATATACACTACTATTTTAGATTTAAAATTTCTATATTTCGGAACAACATTCAAATTTATTCTAAGACGTATTTTACAGGTATCTGATGTGCGATTTATGGGCCTTGCGCATTTTTACTGCTACTTGGAGTTTATCTTCTATGAAAACGTTGTGAATGATGGAAAGAAGTCCGTTTTGACAACGATGGCACACACTAGCGTTAGGCACAACATTACTTCTCGAAGGGCCTAGGCGATTGCTGCCGCTTAGTACCATGAAAGCAAAATGCTTGCGAAGGCACGGATGAATCTGAAGGAATTACGAATGACAACATGACACCACTCTCACTGCTCGTCAACCAGGGTGATGTTAGCGCTATCAGCTATACCTTTAGAGCGTGCGGATTGGTATAAACCTTGATCAGCAGCATATGTTGCAACTTTAAAACAGCTTAGAATAAAAGCGCAGTCCAGGCGATATGGATTAAAAACACACCACGTTCATTACTCCCCGGTCCCTCAACAATAACTGGAACATGGATCAAGGACTTTCCTAGCTACAATTATACTTTTTACAGTTTTACAGCTTATTAAAAATAAAATGATATATTAAATCATAATATATTTTTATTAATCAGAGTATGATTAAATGCAACAAAATAATGTTTGCGCTTAAAAATATTTTGCTCTAGGTCTTGACAGAATGCTTTTCTGTCAGTTTAATAATTTTTTGTTAGCTTAAAGTTGAAATTGTTTTTATTGTTAAAAAAAAATTTTAAAAATAAAAATTTATGTACAAACTAAAAATTAAAAATAATAATATATACACATATATTTTATTTTTTCTTTAACAATAAAAACAATTTCAACTTTAAGCTAACAAAAATTCAAATAAAAAGGTAAGCAGAAGATTTAAAAAATAGTTGAAATATATGTACTTCAATTATATATCATGACATTTTTAACCATATTATGATGTTTTATTTTAACCATTTAATGAGTACATTTCAACATAATTATTTTTAGATTTTACCATGTTATTGTTATGCTAGACAACAATATGGTTGCATGACCAGCTTTATTATTATTAAATGTTACAATACTATGATTAGTTAACAACCATATAATACAACCATAATATGTTGCTCTTAGATTATGGTTACCTCAACCATGTTTTTTCTTTGCGTGCGGTGACAGTAGGGTATCCAGCTCTATTGATTCACGGAATGTGCTCTTATAAAATCAGGGAACTTGTTTTTAAAAACCGTAATTTCGTACTTGCAACGCCCTCTTCATCAAGCGCGCATCAATTTGTGATCTATTATCTACTGAATCGCGCTATGCATTACAGAGAAAGTTCGTTGTTTAGCCGAACAGTTCGTATGTGGAATAAACTCACTGAGAAGGTCTTTCCTGTCACTTTTAGTGTTCAAAGATTCAAATTAAATGTTCACAAGCACTACTCTCTCTATCCTTCTTCCCATAACCTCATTTCCTAGTTTTGGCAAAATTGTTTAAGTAGGGGTCTTCCCCTTATCACTGGTCCTAACAAAACAAATACAAGTAAATGAAAAACACAATTTTAATTTTTTTTTTTTTTTTATTTTTATCACAACTCCAATTTTTGGCAGCTGACTAATCGCCCATTGTGCATTTAAGCTTACACACCGTTTGTTTGGTTTTCTGATGTGTATGAACAAACGAACATTTAAATTCATTTCTGTAACGGAATTTTAATGAGTTTTTCCTTTTAATCCTCAAGCCCTGAAACCTGCAATTTTTTTGCAACACAATTCTTTCGGTTTTTCATTCTCTGTTTCGTCACATTCGAAAACAAAAGCAAAAGCATGGACAGAAATTAATGATGGTAAAGAGATTTTCTTTTTTGTTTCACTCTTAAATCTTTTGTTTGCTCTACAAGAATTTTGCAGTTATTTTAGATATCTGTAGGACAGTCAAATTGTCAGTCGTGAATTTTAAACGGCTGCTGTATAAATACGGCAACAATAAAGTTACAAAAATGTGACTAAGTACCAATATTTGTTGGGAAATAAAACAACTCCGTCACTTGCGTCACCATATTTTAGTTAAATACTAGTTTTCTGTTTTTATGCTCGCAAAACATCATGTCCTCTACTTGTACTTATATGTTCATTCGCATTGTACTTTTCGTTTGTAGATTTCATTAATTTTTTTCTTTTAATCTGTTATGTGACATTTTTTTTTTTTTTTTTTTTTTTGTTGTAAGTGTGAGTAAAAAAGTTGATTATAAATTTTTAATTTTTCCGCTTTTTTTCCTTAAGCACTTTTGAATTTACTTCTTTATTTTTTTGTTATAATTTTCCGCTTCTATTCAGGATTTTAATTTAATTCTTTCATAATAATTTTTTTACAATTTTTCTTATTACATTTGTAGTTTTTCTTTCAATTCTACTTTTCACAGAATTCCCCATTATCAGTAAATGAATATTTGTTTGTGTATTTAGTTCTTAACTGGGGCATGATTATTTTAATCCTTTTACTTGACTGTGTATATAGGATGGTCGGTCATACATTTCACAGAACTATTTATTTTCTGTGGTTTGTATGAATTTGCCTAAACTATGGTCTTGTTTTCATCAGAATGTTTGTTTTTGGGTTAATGTGCAAGTATGTACTCAGTTCTTCTCTAAAGTTTTCTTTTAGCAGTACTTGTGTCCAACTTGTTGTGGTTACTATTCTCTTGTTATTGTTATTGTATACTTTAAACCATTGATTTACACAAATATAAACACCATAATTTCAACACTATTCACTAGGTTAAACGAAAGTCTATATTTGCACGTACGGTGGAATGACCACGACATACTTATATAAACAAACCACTTGTAATTGCTTTTATGCAACACATTAACAAAGCCCACAAAACGGGAATGATTTATAATATAAAATAAAGGGGACCAAAAGGGTTTTACCAAAGACTATAAATTTATAAAGATGTTGCAGTTTGAACATTTAAAAAATCAAAAATTGTGAGCAGTTTCATGCTAGCGGGGGTAAGAGATAAGAGGGAAAAAATTTCTGTGAGCGCAACCAAAACTCAAGAGAGCACAATATTAATTTTGTAAACAAGACAGATTCATATACACATGCGTTTAAAAATGTGAGTGGATGTTCATAAGAATTGTTTTGTTAAAGGAAAGTATTGAGAGACAAAAACACATATTTAACATATAGAAACGTACATACATACTTTCATATCTACATATAAAGAAGAATGTGCTTCATAACATTTTATTTCTGAATTCTATCTTTCCTACTTGTTTAAAAATTGTTTGTAAAATAAGCTTAAAGACAAAACTATATGACTGCTCTTGTTATTGTAGGGTAAATATGTATTTTTATTTGTGTATTTTTAAAAATATGCATAATCGCACTGAACTAATCATACCATAAGTTACGTAGTAATAAAATAAGACATTAATTTATATATATTTATTATTACATTTTTTGTTAAGTTTGTTTAACCTGCGTATAGGTTCAATATATATAAACCTCAATATGAATTTGATAGCTAAATTTATAAATTAAAATTGCCAAGCAAAATAAATTACTGGCGCTTTAAAATTTAGACTTTCCCAGTACTTGTTGCTTTGCACTCATGTGTTTCCCATGAGCAATGCTTTCTTAGCAACATAAGTATAAGCAAATTCGGAATTTCCAACCTGTTTTTGTGACAAGAGTTATTTTCGTCAAACCAGACATAATAATTTTAGTACACAAGGACATTGCTTCGTAATATATTTTTTAGCTGCTGTTTTTACAAAATAGTATTTATAATCCCTTTATGCGAATTCCTGCCAGCATAAGAATGACTAAAAAACAAAATTTGCAATCGTGTTCAATCGATGATTGAAACAAAAGCAAAAACAAATATACAAGACGAAATACAGAGAGAACAGTAAAGAAATACGTTGGTTTGTGTGTACATTTCGTCTAACCAAATTAATATTGATATGAATATATCTCGTATTCTTATTTACAAAGTTATTTGGTTAAATAGATGATGTTTATAAAATACACAAGTAAGGTAGATAGATGCGAAGAATGCTGATGAAGGTCGTAGCGGTAGAGAAAGTGCAGCATTTCATTCTGCTAGCGTCTAATTTTTCTTGTTTTCTTTGGAAAAACGTCCGCATACATTTGTAAAATAAATTTTCTTTCTAAAAAAAGATTTTTAGAAATTAAAAATAAATGAACTCAAGCCAAAATAATTTCTATTCATTTATTTCTAATTTTATTAAAATTTAAATTTAGAAAAATGTACTTTTAAATATTAATTGCAGAGTTCTGTAAACAGTGTTACAAATTATTCATTTATAAAAAGAAAATGTGCCGACAGCTTTTTTAGTACTATTATACCGGTAAAATTGGGAGCTTTCACACTTGTTTCTCTATTTTCTCTACGAAATAATATATTTTTAGGAAAAAAAAGTATTCTATATATGAACCAAGTTTCTAAGGGACCTTTTCACAAAATTTTATTCAAAATCATCCAGCAGTTTTTATGTAATACGAATACAGACAGACGGACAGACAAAAATTCCAAAAATAGGTGTTTTGTATTCCATATCGATTACTATCTACAGCCACACAAAAATTTTCGAAAAATATTTCATGTACAGAAATGACCGGATCAAAAAGATTTCAGCCTTTTTAAGTCAAATTGCCATATACTGATAACGTTTTTTCGAAAATAATATATAAATAAACTTTAAGAAATTATTGTTACATTCAATAATTTTTAGTTTAGTTTTTAAGTAAATTTTTTTGCATTTTATTTATTTATTTATTTATTTTATTTTTTTTTTTTGTTACAAGAGAAGTAGCACTTCAGGCATCAATACCTACTTAGTTCGCAACCGTGCTACATTCTTTAGGAAAGGGATAGCTGAGAGAGAAGAAAGGTGGTGAAGGGAGATAGATATAGCCATTTTATTAATTATTTTACTTCGCCGGCGAATATGCTATAGAGAAGTACCGACGAAGGAGGCTGCATGTTTTAATTTTAGATCTGAATATGTATATATACCATTAAACAGAAAAAAACATTTTTATTTTTTGACTACCGCAAGGATTGAACCCAGGGCAGCTGGTTTGTATTCAACGTGTTTACCACTTAGACTACGTCACCCTCTTAAAAATGTAGAATCATGATAGCAGAGGACAGTTCTTCTCGCTGACAACCAGCACATATAATAAATAACGACTCTGTAGAAAAATATAAATTTCAAAAAACTTTATGAAAGTGTTAAAATTTCTCATATTTTTTCATCTGAATAGTAGTTACAGTTGTATATAAATACGAAAAATACTGATGAAGGTTGTAGCGTTCCAGAAAGTGATTTGATTCTGCTGGTATCTAAGTTTTACAGCTATTTTTAGAATTTGAATTCATTACAATAAGTAACAAACTTAAGCCTAAATTGAAAAAATTTTAAAAATATTAATTTTAAAACTAACTGCCATATTAATAAAATATTAAAATAGATTTGTAACGTATTTTAGGGCAAATTTTTATGGAAAATTTATCCTGAAACATATTTTAAAGTTGATAATTTTTTATGATAATTCAGACATTAGATATATTCTGAATTCTAGACAAAATTTTCAGTTTGTAATTTCAAAAGCATTTTTACTAGAAAATAATTATAAAAAATAGTATATTTTTATAAATGGTTTTAACTAAAAAGAAATAAAACACTTATAAAATAAACAGAAAAATGGTATCTCTACACAAAAATATTCGTCCTTCGTCGACATAAAAAATAGAAATAAACCAATCGCAGAGTTCGTTACGCACAGCGAATTTCGTCGACGCATTGATTGTGTGCATTTTCGTATACACAAATGCATTTTATTTCGACAAATATTCGCAACGAAAAATTGGTCGTTCGTCCCAAATGTGTTTTCAGCATAAATATAAACAGATTATTATTTTTCTTTTATACTAAAAATAAATTCGCCTGATAAAACGTGTTAAATTAAATTTGAATTGCTTCAGAAGAATGGGAATATAATCGGCTTCAAAATCTACCTAAAAATTCACTTAACTTTAAGTTCAACACGTACTGCCATATTCATAGAAAATAAAATAACTTTGAAATGTGTATTATGACAAATCTTTCATACAAATTTGTCCTAAAATACATTTCAAATCTATTTTGATTTTCTATGAATACGGCAGATAGAATTTAAGTAAATCAATTAATTTTAATTGTTGTTATTCCTTATTTTCTTACTTTGAAAGTTCCATTTTTGCTGAATATTTTCTTTGCTTTTCAGTCTTCTATTTTTATCACCAATTTCACTGAACGTTGGCCATTATATTAAATATTTCCTGATTATTTTTCCATTTTGAATAATTTTAAATAAAGCGCTGACACTTCTTCACATTTCTTTTCATATCAATTTCCGTTTATATCCTCACAACTTTAAATGTTTAAAGATTATGGCAGTATTATATTAACAATAATCTTTATCCGGTTATAACAATAAAATAATTTACATTATTTCTAACGACTGTTTTACATACAAAACAAGCAATAAAACAGCAACCATTTATTTTTACAGCGTTTAAACCAGAGCGTTTTTGTTTTTCTTCTTTATTTTGTGTCTTGAAAAACATAAACGAAATTAATTTTAAGGCAACCACCCAGTCAGTCATCTTATGAAAATTGTTTAACAAACCGTAAGGATTTTTTACCAAAAAAAAAAAAAACGTTATGAAAATAAAAAACTTTTTTACTTGGGGTATGAAGTTGGTTCAACACCGTTTTCGTTGAAAATTTGTTAAAAAAGACATCAAGAGGAGGAGCAAAAAATTATTATGTCAAAAAAGGATATTGACATTATGCTTGTCACTTATATGTTAACACTTGTTGTTATTGTTACTTTTGTTTGTTTGTTTATTTTGTTGTTGTTATTTGTTTTCAAGAAGTTTAACTTGGCAGGAAGTACGAAAGGAAGGAAGGAGTAAATAGAAGCAATCATCGAGTGCCAGCTGTATGAATTAGTTGCGTCAGAAATAGTAAAATAATAAAAGAAATTAATATAATTCAATACGAAATTGCTGTAGGGTTTGAAATAAAATGATGACAACTAAATTTACAATGATTGCAAATTTAGGAGTTAAAGTAGTGAAAATTAAACAAGGTAAAATTAGAGAAATTCAATTTCAAGCGACTTTACTTTTTTGCCTTAGTAAAAGGCTTAGAAAACGCTTAAGAGGTTAGTTATTATTTCTTTTATTTTATAGTTTCTTTATAACAATCCTCAACATGTGAATAGAATAAAAAGCAGAATTTGCATTAACAAATTGACACGGCCCTCTTTTAATATAAAAGGCAGCATGCATTTTTTTAACCGATATCGGAAAAATACTTCGAGTTTGCTGAGAGTAAGTTGTTTTACTGGATGCTTGGTAAGCTTTAATGTGTCATATTTCCTTTTTAATGTACTGTCGCAGCTATAAGGATAAGTAAAAGCGTAATTCTGTTATTCACCTTCTCTTGCTAACGGCCTGATTTATCTTTCACAATACACACATAATGTTTTAGTGACATTTCTAGGCCCAGGCTTTTTAGGATATATTGCTGGTACAGGATATATAGATAATACCTCTTTCACTGGTATGTACCTTGGCGATAGAGTCTAGACTGTTTTGCACGTTGCATAACTACCGCGGTAACTAACCGACCGATCAACCCATTCTCGGTAGTGTTGCTACTATAGTACCAACTATAACTACTATAGTAGCAACTATAACTACTGTAGTAGCAACTATAACTATACTATAATTCAGTCGAGGAATGGAACTTTCAATTCTGTTCTGTGCTTCAAGCCCTTTTTGATTGTTTTATAATCTTACAATCGTTTAACTTTTAACAATTTTTCACATTCAAGTCTTAGCGAAACTTATTTCATAAACAGCAACATGAAAAAAGCAGAGTTTCTTGACTCATACCGCAGCCATTTCCAGATCGATTTTACTAATTTTTATATAGAACGTTCTAGGAATTAACTCGGGAAATTTGTTGAGTTATAAAACGAAACGATAAATTTCTCTCATTTGTTAAAGAGTATAAAAGTGGAGAAAGATATTTCGGGTAACATTATAAATCGAACTAATTACACAGTGCAGCACTAAAATCTTGAACCAATTAAGACCTGCAAAATCTAAAAGCTTATGATGGTAAAAGAAAACCCCTGACTGAGTTTTGGATTATTAGCAAGGTTTTTTTTTATACATTTTTTAAGTTTACGATTGGGGGGTGGATGGATTTTAGTACATTTTTCGAAAAATATGTACTAATTCGTAAGTCTATAACTCGTGAACTATTCGAAATATTGCTTGTCAGTTTTCCCAAGATTTATGTTTTATTCAGATCTTAAAATTTTAAATGAAAATAAATCAAAAAAAATTAACAATATCTTACTAAAAGCAGCAAAACTCTCAAAAAAACTAATTCATAAATTTTTATTGTTGATGATGGAAAATATAAGAACATTTCAAATATTTTAAAATAGATACTAAAAAAAAATTTTTGATTTTGACATAATGAAATCTTTTTAAGTAAACTTTAGTCGTTTGCTTTCCAGCTAGTCTTATCATCTGAAAACATGTTTCCGACCTTTTCGGCAGCTTTATTTTCGTATAAAAATACTTTTTGCTAGACTAGCATACTTCCCCAAGCATCGCATCTATTTTTTCTTTTTTTCCTTTGAAGCGATTTTCCATCGGGATGGTTACTTGGTGGAAGCATTCACCTTGCTCATCAGATTCTGTTGGCAATTGTTTTTCGAACTCTGCCGAATGACTATGTAAATAGTGAAGTTTTGATGTCATGGTCACACTGATTGCTTAAGGCCCAACTAGCTTTAGCTTATGTCAAAAATCCAGCGAAAAGCCTTTCAAATTCTTAGATAACTTATTAAAGAAATTTATGTGGCTACAATGTACATATATAAATTTAGTAACTTATTTGCCACAGTTGCACATTTATGTTTAATTCGTACTTTTACCAAAAATAATTTCTATGTAAATCAAAAAAAATTTATAACGAAAAGGCTTTAAAGAAAACTTTTTATTTATTTAATAGCATTCACATAAACATTTCATGTTCTAAGAAAAAATAAAAAAAAAATTCTTACAAGTTATTTTCTGTTTTGTGTTTATGGCCAACCGTACTAAAAATTGCAACGATGTTCATCGCTTATATCGTATACATATGTGTCTATAAATAAAAACTTAATTTAAATATATTATATTTGTAAAAAATTGGCTATTTTTCTACATTTTCTATTGAATTAAAAACTAAAATTTAACAATTTAGGTCTTAATTAATTTTTTTTTATAAATGTATAACATAAAGCACAATCAGCTGTTTCCGTACAAAAAGTGCGATCAGTTTCGTACCTTGCATAAAGAAACGAAATTTAACGAAACGACAAAAAGTTATCTTATGTTCATTATAGTTTACCACATATAATTTAATGCATTTGCACAGTCGCTTAAGTTGTTTTATGCACATTATAGTTGGGCCTTTAGAATGACTTAAGCATTCTTTTTACTAAAACTTTCCATACATCGTCCCGTTTTTTTTCACTGTCTTTTTATAACCAAATATCTGGTGCATAAAGAAAGTACTCTTGCTTAAGGGAAAAAACGTTCAAAAATATATAAAAATTTGATCACTGAGTCTTGGAAAAAATTTCTCAAAGCATTGTCATTATTTTTCGTTCGCTGCGACATGTCTCAACATTTCCATTTTGTACCCTTTTTTTCAACTTTGATAAAATATAAAAAATTTCTTGGTCCTTTATTGAATTTGAATTTCAAATGAAGTAGCCTTATTAAGAAGAGTTGTTTGTTTTGCTTTTGGCTATTTTTCTTTCATATATTGTCTGGTCAAGTTATAACGAAATTTTAAATTTTTGGACAGTCTTGCTGCACGCAAAGAAAAAATATGGTTGAGGTAACCATAATCTAAGAACAACATAATATGGTTGCTAAAAAAACATAATATAGTTACATTTTCAACCATATTGTTATCCCAAGTATAAATATAATTATGTTCAAATATGAACATTAAATGGTTCAATTAAAATATAACAATATGGCTGAAAATGTCATGTTATATAATTGAATTATAATATAGTCTCGCCAGTGCAAAATTTTCCTGATATAAAAAATTGATTATTGTTTTATTTATTAAAAATTTGTCTTAAGAATTATTTAAAAACATAAATTGATAAAAAAATCAATTATTTGCTAAAAATAACAAATAAATGATTCCACAATTATGCATGCTTCAAACACAAAAATAATAATTTATATGCTTAAAATACATACATATTTACTTCAACTTTTTTAAATGTTTTGGTTCCCTTTTTGTTTTCATATTTTGCACAATATTTTTAATTATATATTTTGTACATATATTTTTATTTTTTTCAATTTCTTTAACAGTAAAAAACAATTTCAAATTTTAGCCACCAGAAAAATTACTAAACTGTCAAGTACTAGAACAAAATATTTTTAGACGTAAACATTATTCTGTTGCTTTTAACCATTAATAATAATATATTATGGTAAAATATTTTATATTATTTTAAACAAGTTATAAAACTTTGGTTGTAATGGCAATTTTTTTTTAAGTTAAAACCAACCATGTTGCATTTTTTGTGCACAGTAACCATATAATCGTTAAAAGTTAACAAAAAATGTTTAGCGTGATTAAAGTTTTGGTGAAAACAACTATAATTGGTTCTCCGCAACCATACATTGTTACAAAGAACATAATATGGTTATTGTGACCATATAACAACCATGTTTTTTTTCTACGTGTGTTTTGAGTAAGATATTGGTGTTTTCATAATTTTATCTTAAGCCAAAATTTTTAGACCTAAGTAAGAAGTTAAAATTTTCTGAAGACATAAAAGCAATATTTCGAATAGTTTACAAGATGTAGAGTTAGAAATCAGTACATGTTCTCTGAAAAATGTATTAAAATCCCCCTCCCAGTCGTAAACTTCAAAAATGAATTTAAAAAAACCTTAGCTAATAATGCAAAACTACCATTAGCTTTCAGATTTTGGTGGTCTCAATTGCTTCAAGATTTTAAAGGTGAAAAATGTGCTACTGCGTTATTAATATAAACAATTTTTATTTAAACTCAGGCTCAAATTTTCAATTCTTGCAGAAATTTATTATTATTTTTATCATCTTTTTAATATTAATATTTTTTTTTCATAAAGATAATTCGTTAATTGGTTTACAATTTGCAGTTGAGCTTAAAAAAATTTGCGATCCAGACATTCATTCTGCTAGAGTCTTAATTTTCTGTTTTATATAATTATAAAAACTAAATATTCAAATCCGAGTGTGAGAAGGTTGTAAATGTGAATAAATTTAACAGGAATATCTGAAATCTAAATTAAGAAATCTAATCAGGAAAAACCTTGCAACATAGGTACTTCTCCACAGCATATTCGCCGGCGAAGTAAAATAATTTTTCTCTCTCATCTAACCCTTTCCTAAAGAACGTAGCACCGTTACAAACTAAGTAGGTATCATTGCCTGAAGTGCTATTTCTCTTAAAAAAAAAAACCTTTAAATTAGTACAGAAACTTTTCAAATTGCAGCCTTTAGGTAGATGTATGTAACTGTCTAAGTAAAGTGCTTCTAAAATTTGTAAGAAAGTGTTACCAGGAATCGCTTTAAAAAAACTTTAAATAGAAAGTTTACACAAAAGACATACCTTCTAAAGAGTAAAGTGTGCGTCCTCTTTACGTTCCTTACAGACCTTGAAAACCTGCTGCATTCGATGGTTGGTTCCATTAAGTCCTGTATTATAATACTCATTCGTACCTGAATTTTTAAGTTACGTCAATGCCATGGTTGGTTGCTAACTATTTTGATACCTGTCTGTGTAATCTTTCTTACGATAGTAACATGAAAAGAAATGTGAATCATGTACTGTTTCTGTTTCGACAGAGAAAGGACGTATCTCGAACAGACCATGCATGGGCCATAGTCTTAGCTTAAGTAAGATAGTTGAAGCTTTGTTGTTATCTAGACTTAAATGAGAGTGCTTGTGTTAATTTCCTAAATTGGTTCTTACTAAGCTACGTAGATTAGAGAGGATCTGCAATTGAATATAAAAAATATAGTCTCGCTCTAGTACCTTTACGACCTTAACACGTATAACTTTGCGGCCGTTTCACGGAGAACTATGGGTCAGCTTACCGAGGTATTTTAGAGTGTTCTTTCCTCGAACTCCTGGCAAATTTAGGTACCACACTATTTCGACACGCATACATACCAATTTTGTTTCTTTACCAAAAAATAATTTAAGCTTAAATATAGAGCTTAAACGCTGATATAAAAGAAGTTTTTTTACTGTATGTTCATAAAATATTTCACATCCATACATACAATCACACATAAATACGAATAAATTTTTATTAAATTGTTCTATCAAAAATTGACAGTTTTTATATGATGATACATATTTTCGAAGTGAAATAATAATACTAAAGGGACTTCTTTATTTTTAAAAAACAAAATCCACTCAAACTAATATTCGAACATTTTTAGTAAATTTTGTGACTACAAAAAGGCATTCATCCGCACGTATGAGTATGTGTCTCCAGATACAAATATCACACCACAACATTCAGCATTGAATTGTATTGTTATTAAGTCGATTGTGTTTTATGGAGTGTATTTAGTTTGAATATAAATAAATATTTGTATTTTTATTTGCTTCACTATGACATGAGTTGATAATGTGTGTATTAATGTTTCGTTCAGATATCTTTGTCAGTTACCATTATCCCAAATGTTTTGTGATTGTATTGAATTTCTGTCCGAGGAAGAGTTTATTTTTACTGTTTACTACCATTTTTCAATGAAAGCGACGTTATTATATTTATTTTTCATTCTTTCTTCTTTTTTCCAAGTCACGCTGTTAAGGATATTTACTCTTGTTAACTTTAGATGCTGTAAATGGTTTAGAAAATAGCCAAATGGTTATCAGGCCAAAAGAAAAATAACAACAATCAAACTAACACAAACAAAAAACAAAAAAAATCTCCAAAATTAAAAAAAAAACTTATATTGACACACTTTGTCAAAAATGTTGATTGAGTAGTTCAACTTATTTTTTTTGTCTTATGTACCCTATACTTTAAGTCAGAATAACATCGCACTGATAGAAATCTAGTTCTTTAAATAAGATGATAATTAAGGAAAAAAATCAATAGCTAACAATTTAATATAATCTGAGAAAGTGATTGCAAAACAGAAAGTTGTTCACTATCTAATAATAAATATTTAAGTTATTGGATCGAATGCAAAGAAAAATCGTGATGCGAGTATATGGAAACTGGATTCGATTGTCCCTCGAGTAACAGCCAACAACCGTCTCTGAATCCTTTCGGTGGTTGCTGTTTACAGGCAACTGAATATTACTAAGAAGAAGGAGATTTTGCTCCAACGAAAAAGTTCAAAATTACTTTAAATGAAAACGTATTCCCGAGTCTAGTTTTACAATTATTTAATTTTCATAAAAAACTTTGTGCTATTTCTTAAATTATCCGGATTAAAAAATATAAATGGTTCTACAAAAAAATCGTTAATAAAATGTTCAGAAATAAAAATCTCTTGATGTATTATACTTTTCCCAGCACTGTTATGCTTTGCGTAACTTGCCTTTAATGCCTTTCTGCACTTTTGATTGAGGCTTTTATTTTTACTTCTCAAAATAAATGTTGGCTATTGTTAAATTATTTAATTAATGAGATTAATGATTTTTTTGTTTGAAAATATGGATGACATTGATCCGGGCAAAATGTGATTTCAACAAGATGGCGCTATGTGTCATACGGCAACTGCAACCATCGAGTTATTGAAATCGAAATTTGGCGATAAGTTAATTTCGAGAAATGGACCTATCAATTGGCCTCCAAGGTCGTGCGATGTGATATCTCTCGATTATTTCCTGTGGGGCCACTTGAAGTCACTGGTTTATGCTGATAAACCAGCAACAATTGACGCTTTGGAGGCCAACAACATTGTTCGTGTTATTCCTGACTTGCGGCCAGCAGTATTTGGACGTCAATACAATTTTTTCAATTTAAAGCTCTACCTGTCTTAAAAAAACACTCTTTACACTGGCTGTGTATATTAGAATAAAATCGAGAACTACTTAAGAATCCCCCATTCAGCAAAAAATAAAATTTAAGAATTAAAAAAGTCAAACAAACAATTAAAAAATCGAAGGAAAAAAAATTCCAACAATTTTATATTGTAAAGAAATTTAAAATTGTCTAAAATATGAAGATTTTTTAAAAACTTTAATTTTAAGTTGCAATAAAAATATGAAACCTTCCAAAATTAGACACACTAAATTTAATGAAGTTATAAATTTAAAAACAACAAAAAATTTTACTGTAACAAAAAATAAAAATTTTTCTATAAAATATAAACTTTAGAATCCCACTGAAAACTTTATAAAATTTGTATTTTATAATAAAGGATTAAATTGGATTCGTCACAATCAACCATAAATTATTACTTCAGGCTTTAACAAGTTCGCTTTTTATTAGTTTTTTTTTTTTTTTGTTCTGCATGAAATTTTCCTCTCATCAATAAGCATTAGAAGCATTCTTCAGGTTTTTTTCTATGGCCTTATCTCTAATTAAGGAAACATAATACTTTTGTTTATAAAAAAAATAGAACAATGAAAATATAAAACCAAAAGGTGTTTTTAATTCGGCTATAACCGACACCCATTCTTAGATTCCTGTGGAGCATTTAAAAATGTAAGTTTTTTGTTTGTTTATTTATTTCTTTGAATTAACTCAAAATTGCTGGAGGCATCTTTGTAACTTAAACCACAAAAAATTTAGGGAACAGCATAACAAAGCAAATATTTGGGTTAAAAGTCTTGTTATTATGTTTTCTCTTATTGACTTTGATAAAGTGTTGACAAATGTGTTAAGGGATTTGTGGTTGATTGTTTGGGTTTGCTTTTTTCAACTTTTTCCATCTTTGTTAATTTCTTAACAATGTTACAGAAAATAAAAAAAATAATAAAACATCCTAAAAAAGATCAATATATGAGTGATAAGAAAATTGACACCCTCTCGGCCTTAAAGCAGCAAAATTAAACAGTTAAAACAGCACTTAACTTGATAACTTTTGTAGTTTTCGATAAAAAAAAAACATCACAAATATTTTCTTATACATTGCTAAAGTTTTTATGATTGTTATTTTAAATTTTTCATACCAGACAAGTTGAAGACAGACAGACAGACACCTTGATAATAAATTTGTAAGTAAATTTATTATATTTTATTTGTCAAGTTTATTTTATGCATTTGTATGACATGTAGACCAAAAAATACAATGGAATATTTATTAAACAAACAAAAAAAAAAGAAAAAATAAAAGTGGTTAACACTTACAAAGTGACGAACAAAACCTTTTGTTATGCCAACAATTATGCGTGATGAATAAAAAGTACAGTCTGGCACTTTTCCAATAATAGTACATCGTTTTTTTTTATTGTTTTTTCCTTTAGCAATCAATACACAAGTTTTGTTATCACTACTACGAAAAACTTCAGAAATAATTTTTAATAAAGAGAATTCGGTAGTAATTTTGAAAGAAAACCATTCCTTGCATTTTCTGAATTGGTGACTAAAACTTAGAAAAAAAGCCAATAAATAGAACAAGAAATAAAGATAATGTCCAATATACTGGGCTCTATATGTATATAAATTTTCCTATATATTATGCAGCAAATACATATGTATTTCTTTGCAAATATTCGACATAGATTGGTGTATATGAAAGCACCAAATTGGTGGGTCGAACGAAACTCGTCATCAGGGCAGGTGATAAGAAATCGACATATTTGCAGAAAAAATTAGCTTTATTGGCACTTTAATCTTAAAAATCGGCAAAAAAAACCGGCGAATTAAAAGTCCCCATTTTAAAATATTTTTATTAACAAAAAATAACAAAACAGAACACTTCAGTAATTAAAAAAATACAAATAAAAACAAGTAAGAATGCTATATTCTGCTATGCCGAATATTATATACCCTTCACCATCTACGTAAATCTAGTTTAGTGAAGTTACACCGATCAAAAAAGCAAATATTGGGATGACAGAGAAATAAAAAATAAAAAGAATTTACTACTACGAGGGCTACTCTATATATTTCTGGCCTAATAGCGAAAATGCGAATATTTATAATCAAAATGGTTTTATTGTTTTTCAAAGTATTCTCCAGCATGATTTATACACTTTTGCATGCGCTCAAACCAGTTGTCGAAGCACTTTTCCACTCCGATTGAGACACCTCTAAAACATGGTTTTTGAACACTTCAACAGATTCTTCTGGCGACGAAAATCGTTGACCACGCATTTTTTTCTTGATGTGCGGAAACAAGAAGAAGCCATTAGGTGCCAAATCAGGGCTGTACGGCGGATGAACCATTAATTCGGCGTTTTGGCCGGTCAAAAACGCTCTGGCTTGAGCCGATGTGTGAGAGCTCGCATTGTCATGGTGAACAATGATTCGTCTTCTCTTGTTGGTTTTTCGAATTTCTCCGATAACTTCTGGCAAACAAATTGTAGTGTACCACTCAGAAGTGACCTTCCTACGTTGCTCAAGCGGAACAGTCGCCACATGACCAGTTTTGCCGAAGAAACAGGCGACCATTTGCTTCGAAGTGCTTCTTCCACGAACAACTTTCGTTGGATTTTGCTCGTCTTTGAAGACCCACACGGTCGATTGTTGTTTCGTTTCGGGCTCATACGCATAGATCAATGATTCTTCACCTGTGACGATCTTATAAACATCTTTTGAAGTACCGCAATCGTGTTTTTGCAACATTTCTTTGCACCAATCGACGCGAGCCTTTTTTTGAGCGACTTTCAAATTGTGCGGGATCCAACGAGAATAAACCGTTTTTACGGCCAGGTGTTCATGCAGTATCGAATGTTTGCTGGTGGAAAAAATGTCCAAAGATGTCTCTATCTCTCGGTATGTCGCATGTCGATCTTGCATTATGAGTTCACGCACGGCATCAATGTTCTCTGGCACAACAGCCGTTTTTGGACGACCTTCACGGAATTCGTCTTTGAGCGAGCTTCGGCCACGATTAAATTCATTATACCAATTTTTCACAGTGCTATAGGATGGTGCTTCATCGCCATACAAAGATTTAAGTTCAATGCACTCTTGTCGTGATAATCCACGTAGAAATTTGTGAAAAATGATGGCACGAAAATGTTCACGAGTTAATTCCATTTTTTTTTTTCTATATTAATTTTTTCAAGTCACTGTAAACAACACAAATAATGGTCGTACGTCAAAACGTTTTGAGTACGATTATGCTTAAAAATGACAAACTTTCCAATGGAAATGTCAGATTGCACTTGGCAGCACTCAGTGTTGGCAGGCCAGAAATATATATAGCAGCCCTCGTACATATACATAATTTTCTAAAAAAAACTTCATGGCCTCTTATTGGTTAATCATTTTTAAAAAATTGTTTAGTATTTCCTTAAGAGCTTTAAATGATACCCATATTGATAATTAAAAAAACTGAAAATTTCAAAATCCCGTAACTCGGAACATATAGGAGAGCGACAAATTTTTTTGATTGGAGTTACTTTATTGTTCCAAATGACATGACAAATTCAAGGTAAGCGTAGTGTTTTGCTTGCTGCATCGAACGACATGGACCGATCATGCTGATTTCCAAAATAAATTGCTTTCATTGTTGGTCTATTGGTCGTAAATAGTAGATTAGATTATAATATTTTCATTTATTTTGGCCATAAGAGTTACTTAAAGTAGTTTTATAAAAACATCTTATAAAGTTCATTTTTCTGAATTCTCTTCCCATAAATTTTAAGACAAATAGAATGTTTTGTTGGAATAAAATTCTGCTGCTCGTTGTACGAAAAAATATTTCTATCACTGCACTGCTTAATCAATTCATAATTATAATCAGGATAACATTACTAACTCAACTCTTTTAATTTTAATTTCTATTAATTCAAAATCAAGGTCAGTCATTAGGTAGAAAGGTATGACTAAATATCAAAAATTTGTGATCTATCATTTTAATATTTGCCGTATTCACAAGCTCTGCTAAGGTGTAGGTAGTATTGCATACTACCTTTTGTTTACTTCTTTGTGAACAACCATTGTATCAGTGTGCCATTGTACAATGTACTTCATACGTCAAAAAGTAAATAAGAAGAAGAAAAGTGCTATTCATCATTTGTTATTTATAAGCGAAATGGGGGTGAAAACAGAAAAAAGTAAATTAATAAATTATTTGTGTGAGGATGAAATTCAAGACATTTTTAGAATGAACCTAATGTACTTGCTCTCCAGTCGCAGAATTATACATTTAGGGCTACCAAAATCATCATTATGGCATAATCGAGTTTTAAGATATTTTGGTGAAAATAGATTTCATCAATGTCGATGTTTTTCACTCAATTGGCAAAAGGCTCCAATGCGTAGTGACTTGCAGCTTAAAATTGTACTTTACTGCTTGGGATCTTCAGGAAATGGTGCTTGTGTTCGTAAGGTAGCATCTCTTTTTGGTATAGGTGATGGCGGTACCATATAAAACATTAGAATCGAGTCATTAAAGCAATATTAAATCTTAAAGAACAGTTTTTATATTGGCAACTTTCAACTTCAACTTTCTAATAAATCAGTCAAATCAATAAATTAAATAAATAAAACTAATAAAAATATCTTTTAATTCAATTTAATTTAATATAATTCACACATGAACACAAAAATAATAATTCATTTAAACATAAAATATTTAAACAAATACAACGTTTGAAAAACATATGAAAAAAAGTACTAAGGGTTGTATCGCATGTTTGCATGAAAATTACCAACAACACAGCTAGCATCGTTGTATTTTGTTAGCATTTAGCACGTACTAGGGGGCTTGTGAATAGGGCAATTATATAACGATTATAAACTCAATTTTTAGATTTTCTTGGCTGTAAGCATTTTCTTAAATGGTACATTTTTGATAATATCATGATAAACACATTAAACTTATTTACTTTAAAGCAATGCGGTGTGAAGAAGTTGACCAGCTCATGTTTTTATTTTGACTTACATTACAACAACAAACAAAATTGCCGTGTTTAAAGTGTTGATCGAAAAAATTTGTATTTGTGATGCAAAAATCAGCAAATTAGCGCTTTTATAATTTCGAGGCAAAAAATCAACAAAATACCGATGCGAGAGGCTTATTTCTATTCTGTGCGAATACTATTTTTAATAACGCATTTAATTTTTTTTTTTTGTTTTTATAATCAACTATTGCTTCTTTTTATTCAAACACATGATCACTCTATCAACTGCCACACAAATCATTTTCAAATTAATTTAATAGTTTTTTTTGCTAATTGAGTTTAAGTCGTCGAGTTTACCCAAAGATTTTTTCGATTACGAATTCATAATGCTGTTTATTCAAAAGAAATTTTTACATTTAAGATTTAAATTTTTTCCGCAAAAAATTTTCTATAATCACTTATTTTCCCAAAACTTTGGATGCCGCTTTAACAGCGGACTCGTTAGATTGAATACTAATATTAAATGTGGGACATTAAGAATCCACTGTCCTCTAAAAATTTTGAAACAAAATGGAAGAGAACTTTTAATATTAATAAATTTTTTTATAATAGACGTCGCTACATCTTACTATCGGCTATTAATAACACTTTAATATAATATCTCTCCAATATCCTTAAAACAACCAAATCTGAATTAATATTATACATATTATAGTATTCGTAACCATAATATATTATTAATAAAAATAATATGTTAAATTTGTCTGCGTTTAATTTAAAATAAGTAACACAAGCTATAAACATTAAGTCCAGCAGCAGAAATACCTTGCCATCACTATTTTACAAAAATATTAATCGAGTAAGACATAACTATTATTAATAAGAATAATCACAGTGCCGTACCCCGCCGCTTTATGGCGCAGCATTGCCGTCCTTAAAACAAGCCTAATAAATTCTATTTTGGCAGAGTCCGTCATGCACACAATTGAAGACAAACAGCTTAAAATTAAACTTATCCCAAACCTTTATATTAACACTAACAAAATATTGTTTTAGGAAGTCTCTAAAGCGATTAAACAGCAGATAACTTATAGTATCCAGTCCGCATCTTTTAAATGCATTAATTTCTTTTATGAATTTGATTATCCTATTCAACCACTGAAACAAAAAGAAGCCCCAGATACGCCTTAGTTTTAATTTTTCTTTCTATTTTTGAGTTTTTTTTTTTTTTTTTTTCTTATTGATTCAATGGAGTTCTCATTTAATCAACTTGACTTTTGATATAAGACGATGTTTAAAATTTTCAAAATTATGCCGACATTAGCGTAGATTTAACCGATTTGGAACTATCGTATAATGTCAGAAACCCTTCCAAAGCCAAGACAAGCCATTTATTTCAAACAAATCAGAAGTTACGTTTAAATTTCTATTGCCAAAAGCGAATAGAATAAGTTTACTTTCACAAAATTTGCTTTATTAAAATCCTATTAATTGAAAAGGAACATAATATCATACAACAACACCAGCGTAATCGATAACTACTAGAATATATATTCTATAAATCTCCATAACTATAATCATATTTACTGCCAGCGAATGGTGGCGCCATAGCCATAAAATACTCTTATTTCTTTTGCCGTCTGTTGAAAAAGCAGCGCAATGAAAGGTGTTCGCTGTATTATATAGTTATGGATTAATAATTGTTTACTTAAATGCAAACAGGTGGCGCCTCTTTTTCCGCTTACATTTAAAATGCTATCAGAAAGTTCGCGCTGTAGGCTTTTAAAATTTCATAGTTAATCGTTTTAATAGTTTTAAATACTAATAATAGTTTTAGAATGACCTTTAACCAATATTTGCCTATGAAAATTATTAAGAATTTTGAGTTTGTGCAGCGTCCAAAGCGCTGAATTGGTAATACTAGCATGAAATTATTAAAGTCTATAGTGCAAGATTTTAAACTAAAATGCCTTAAGCACAATTTGTTGCAAAATTTCTCCTCATAGACATCAAAACGGTAGTTTGGTATTTAAATCAAAAGATATTTACTAATAAAATATCGATATATATATATATAAACAGTAACTATGATTTCTGTCTTGAGAAGGAAGAAAGTCACGTTAATTAAAATGTGACATTATTGTATCACATAATAAAATATTCAGTACTTGGTAACCGAAGACTTTTTTTATGTGCGTTCACCAAATAAAATTGGTCAACAAATATAACTGTCACTCTAAATTGTGTGAATAGCTCAATAATTTATAATAAGATGATGTTGGAATCCAGAGTTCATGAAAAAAAATTCTTTAGAAATGAGTTAAATTGATAAAATCGAGCAACACAAATACCAAGGTGAAAAACTTTTCACGAAAATAAAATACAGATTTAATGGCAAAACAAATATACAATTACAAAATTCAACTTATAATTTCGTAAAAAAATATTATTATAATTAAATTTCGTAAAAAATTGGCTATGCCAAGTTTAATATACCCTACACCATCTATGTAAATCTTGTTTAGTGAAGTAACTTCAATCAAAAAAACAGATATAGGGTGACAGAGAATTAAAAAATAAAAAATCAATTAGGATCTACATATAAATAATTTTACGTAATAATGTCATTTGGCTCTTAGTGGGTTAAGCATTTTTTTTAAATTTTAGCATTTTCTTAAAGATCCCTTCAAAAGCTTTAAAATGATATCCATATTGATATTTTAAAAAAATTTTAAAATTTCAGAGCTCTGTCATTCGGAAAATATGGGCGAACGCATATTTTTTCACTTGATGTATTTTTTTTTTTTATTTTTTAATTCTGAAGTTACTT
This sequence comes from Gymnosoma rotundatum, assembly GCA_916610165.2. NCBI lineage: Eukaryota > Metazoa > Arthropoda > Insecta > Diptera > Tachinidae > Gymnosoma > Gymnosoma rotundatum. The sequence goes on from OU744340.1 coordinate 81,166,205, forward strand.
ACACTCATTGTTCCAAATGATATGAAACAATTAGAGGCAGACGTGTTATTTTGCCTGCTGCCTCGAAGGATATGAACCGCTCTTTCTGATTTTTTTTCACAGGCAATGCCGGGTATAATAAGCTAGTGTGATTTATATATATATTACTGAAACTGTAATCATGATATGATGGCTAAAAAATTGGTGGTTTTATAAATAATTTAAAAAGGTGAATGTATGAATAAATTAATTACATAATGAAAGCACACTTAATGTACACTTTATTATAACAGGTGATTTGCTATTAACCAACAATAAATAATCGAGAATAATTTTCATTTGCAATAAAGTATAAAATCATAATTATTTTTTAATACTTTGCATAATATTTTCCACTCTCTCTTTAAATATTATAGTAACAATAACACTTTATAAAATTAAATATTGTCATAAATTGTTGTTTCAACTGAAGTAGATTTCATGCCACTCATCACACTGTTACTAAGCAGAGGAGTGTTACAATTTTCGAGTATTTTTAATTCTGTTCTTTTTTTTCAAGTCTGTATGCCGTGTCACTTGTTGTAAACTCTCATATAAAATACATTTTATTTTATTTTTATTTTTATTACACAAACTCATAAACTACAGTCTCTTCTATTTTCTTGTTTTCTTTTTATAAAACGTTTTATATTGTACTTTTTTCTTTTTGTAGAATTTTAAGTGACTTGAAATTGCAATTTATTGTTGCATGTCTGTCGTAATAATTGTGAGTTAAAGTGAGCATTTTCGTTATACTCGTATTAAAATAAAATGTTGATGTTGCCTGTTGCCTGTTGTAGTTTGTGTTGTTGTTGTTGTTGTTGTTGATAGGGTGTTAATGGAATTTGCTGATGGAAATTTATACAATAAATTTCTATAGAAATGACTTTAGTTGTATTAAAGTTGAAAATATAACCCCAAACGACTACTAATGAAATATGAGTATAGAACAACTGGCAGCCAAATAATATTTCAAATAAATAGAGGAGCAGTAACTTTGTTTTGTTTTATATTTTGACACATAAGAGTGAAATAACAAAAAACAAAAAGGGTTTATTTTCCTTTTTGGTGAACAATCAACACATTTAAAACAAAAAATTTAAATAGTTTTGAAAGAAAAACTTTCAGCACTAAAAATGAAAAGACAAAAAAAAATCCCTCAAGGAGTTTGAATGTCAATTATTGGTGACCACAATCAGAGAAGATAAAATTTATAAAAAAAAAATCTTCTTTGTTTTCCTCTTTTCTTTTTTGTTTGCTTCATTTACTTTACGTTTAGAATTTTTCAAAACAAAAGAAAAAATTGTAAGTTTATTTATTTGTTTGTCATATCAATTGTTTTGTGTACTTCTGAGGGATCCTGGCTCCAGCTGGCTTCTACTTGTTTTTTTTTCTCTTTTGCATTTTGTTTTAGGTGTACATGTCAATTTGTAAAACTAATTGAAAAGTTTTTAGTTTAAAGTACCCGACAGAATTCTTTCCGGCATAAAGAAAAACTTTTTTGTTTACTCGTACCTTGTTTACTTGTATTGGCGTCTTCTCTGTATTCCCTTTTATTAAAAGACCAATAATATTGATACTGACACTGTAAACAATAACAATAGCTAACTAACTAACTAACTAAAGGTATTTTTTTTTTGTTTTTGTACATGTCAGACATACAGTTATAGAACAGTATTTGATAGACATACATACATTCAAATATAAATGTAAACACTACTAAGCTGTTCTTTTAAAATCAAGAAACGCTGTAACTTATAAAAAAGCATCGCAATAACACGTATACATGCAAAAATGTTCATCCGCACTAACATAAGCAGACCCTTAATTTCGCTTTTAGTTAGTTTTAGTATTTATCAACAAATTAAAAAAAAAAATAAAATTCTATTATCATAAATTTCCTTAAATTATATTTAATTCTAGCAGCGCCCTCGACTCCGTCTGCGTGTGCTTGCTAGTTTTCTTAAAATTTTTAAGTTCAACTTCACCTATTTATTCTAAATTCTGTAGATGGTGTTAAAAGTTTCCTATATACATAAATAAAAATTGCTGGCAACTGTTTTAGTACCATTTTACTTTCATAATTGTATCCCTATTTTGTCACGAAGTGACCTATTTTTTTTTCGAAAACAAAGTATTCTTTATTTTAACCAAGGTTCTCAGGGATTTCCTCACAAAATTTTGTCTAAATCCATCTAGTAGTTTTTACATGATGCGAATACAGCAGACAAACATTCCAAAGTTATGTGTTTTGTATTCTATATCGACTACTATCTACACTAGTGTTGCCAGTAGATTTCTCGAAAAAATACCTACACATGCTAAAAAAATCCGATTTTTCCCTACATGTTGGGAAAATTGCCCCTACAAAAATCCCTACGCATTTTTGTCATTCAAATAGAAGAAAACCATTAGTTGTAAAAAAATATATATGTTTATTAAAGCTTTGTTAACAAAATAAGTAAAAAACTAAAAAAAAATAATACATACATATGTACTTTTAATTAAATTCTATTAAAACAACAAAGCTTTTTTAAAATTTTCTTTTCTAATTTTTTAAGCACTAGGTCAGTTTATAAATGAAAATATAGTTTATTATTATTATTATTATTATTATTATTATTATTATTATTATTATTATTATTATTATTATTATTATTGCTATTAATTTTTTCAAGATTTCGCCACACCATTGGGTGGCATCTTCAGAAAACAGGAAACAAAAAATATCAATAATTCGATTTTTTTCAAAAACAAAATTATTTGAAAATATTTTTTAAAACCAAAAAAAAAATATTTACAACTTAATTTTGTTTTTGTTAGTCCGAAGAATCTGTTGACATCCTAAAAAACAACATTACGATTAAGATTATGTGCACTATTAAAATATTCTTATTCGTATTTCCTTTTTTTAAAGAAAACGTTATTTCGAAGACTCAAATGCAAATTTTCAGAATTTCTAATACAATTTATTCGATTTTTCGACTTGCTGATTGGAAAAGATTTTTTTCAATGCGATAAAATTTATAAACAAAAAAATACTGATGCTTCTTCTTAACTGTAAATTTTTCAACATACATACGTACATAGTAATTATTGTCAACTTTTTAAACAACAAAAAACTCTAAAGATATATTTTTAAGCGATTTTAACGAAAAGAAAATTTTTGAACCGTTTAAAAAAAAAGATAACCAAAAAAACGTTGTTTTCATTTATTTCATAAATAACGCGACATGAAGGAAAAATCCCTACATTTTGGAGAATATAAAAAATCTGTCCGATTTTCCCTACGCTTTAATTTTAGTATCAAAAATACCTACATGTAGGGATTTTCCCCTACTTCTGGCAACACTGATCTACACCAACAATAAAATTTTCAAAAATATTTCATGTAAAGAAATGACCACATTACAGTTTTATTAAATATATTGACTTTGGGCTTTAAAATAAATAAAATTGTTGCCGAGTTTCAGGCGTCGCTTAAAAAAGTTTAATTGCTTACTTTTTTCTTTGTATCCTTCATAATAGGTAGAAAATGGTGAACATTAATTTGTCATTCAATCAGGCATGGTTTCAAAAATTTTTAAATTGAAAATAAGCAAGATCAGTCCATGTGTTTAGAGGGAGAGGACAAAACACTACACCTCTCTATATATTTTCCATATCTTTTTTCAAATTTCTCTTAATATTTATTCGCTACAATTATACTAGGATCTGATACAGCAATGTTTTCTTGTACTTAGGTGGGACGACAGCCGTAAGCAAAACTTACAATTTTCGACGTGATTTTTTAATAGAATGATGGGAAAAAAGTTCTTAAGCCGATTTATTTGTACATGTGGTTATACACATTTGGCGCAGGGTATGTAAGTCGGTATAGCCGAATATACCACTCTTTACTTCTTCTCTGAAATAAAATGTTAGCTGAGGTTAAATAATTATAAAAAGATAATATCAACTTTGGATACTTAAGAGAGAATATATTTATTGTTTAGTTCAAAAATATTGTTTATTGTTTGAATTTTTTGTTATGAACCATCAGATTGAAATAAGAGTAACATTCTTTAAAGAACTTAATGACCAGTCTTTTAAATTTTTATAGTTGGAGTGTTTTACTTTAAACATAAAAAGAAAGAAAGAATAATATAGCCATTTGCCTCTACTTAGTTGAGACTCACCATTGGATATCGGTATGCCTTAATCTAGGCTAAGACCAATCTAGACTAAGAATAGTTTTGAATGTAATGTAAAACAGACTGGTTATGTCATTAAAAATTGAATAAAAAATGTTTGGACAAGATATAATAAAAACTCGGCCAGTTACAAATAACGGAACATAAAATATTATTCGTATGAAAAAAGGAAAACTAGCAACTGATTTTCATTAAAACAATAATAATTTTCTCTTATCAAACTTAAGTTATTTAGATTTTCAGGTGTTCCAACTTTTAACTGAACTGTTGATTATAAAAAATTGAAGTTGAAATAAACAGGCAATATCATGGCGAAATAATACCAGGTGGCCGCAATGGCGAATTCATTAATTTCGCCGTAAACTCTAAATGTCAAACTCCATATATAAAAAATATGTATAACAGTTTATTGTATGGAGTTTGACATTTCACGTTTGCGGCGAAAATTATGAATTCGCCATTGCGACCACCTGGTATATTTTCGCCATGGGCAATATTTTAAAATTGTTTGTAAAAACCAAAAATATTTTTGTTATATTGATTTCTATTTACGGGTTTGTTTTTTATTCTTTCGAGTACATTTCGCTATTATTTTTTAAACTTTTAAAACTCACCTGATATCTTTGAACTGGTAGGAAATTTGAAGAACAATTAAGAAATTAAAAGTTTACGTTTTTCTTAGAATGATTTTGAGTCGAACCAATTTACTTAGTTTTGCAACATCTTAAAGATTATTAAAATAGTTTCCAAAGAGCATAAATATAATTCTCTAAATAATTATTTTAAAAATTTATGTACTTAATATCATCTTAGCAAAGCTTTTTAAACTGATTTCATCATGTTTATTAAATTTTCTTTCCACTATCTACACTACAATCCGGGTTCAATCGAAAATATAACTTGTGACATGAAAAAATAAAAGACATTTGTTTTAAGCAGTCAGTCAAGCTAACAACAATACACCAATACCCCGATTTGCGTCGCTTCGAAGTTGCGTCTTTTTTTAAGTTTCTAGAATTTCAATGTTGCGTCGTTTTTGTTTCAGTTTGCGTCGCATGGCTTCGAAGTTGCGTCGTAAATGATTCGATTTGCGTCGTTGATATGAAAATGTTTTTACAAAGCTAAAGCAGAAAAAGGGGATTTCCCGTTTAGTAGAAAGCAAATTTGCGTTGTTTACATGTTAAGCGTAGTTATTAGTTTCGAATTACATATACATATGTCGTGGAGTGAAGTTCAGTCTGAAAGTTAAAAAAAAAAATGAGCAAAAAAAAGCAAATAACTTTAGAACAAAAGCTGGATATCTTAAAACGTTTTAAATTAGCGGAAAAGGCTGTTGATATCGGGAGAAACCTTGGACTAGCCCCTTCTACAATTAAATACATTTGCTCTCGAGATGCTGAAAAAATGAAAAAAATTTGCTGAAACTGCAACATCGCTGCCACATAAACAAGTTACAAAAATTAGATGTAATTTAATGGAAAAATGGAGTCACTTCTTACGATTTGGACAGAATATCAAAATCAGCGAAGAGTGCCATTAAGATTTGAAAGAATATTTTCTATTATCAAGTGCCGAAAGTGCGGGGGAATTTGCAGGAAGCAGAGGTTGGTTTGACCGTTGTAGAAGGGGCTATCCGTGCAAATTTGCATAGCATTCCACTAGAGGGAAAAGCTGCTAGTGCAGACTATTCAGCTGCTGAAAAGTTTAAACTTGAGTTTAAAGCGATTATTGAGGAAGGTGGGTATTCCCCGCAACAAGTTTTTATTGGCGTGCGAATAAAATATCATGGATGACTGCAGACTTAAAAGTGACTAGAAGTGTGGCTGACGCTATGAATTGCTATAAAGAAATTTATTTAAAAAAAAAAAAAGCTGTTACAGCCCAAAGAACTTTAGATAATTTTATCCAAAAATCTTCAAGATTAACAAATCTTACCACAGAATTATATATAGACTTTTGCTTTAATTCTATGAATTTCTTACTTTTAAATTTAATATGTATGAATTTTTATTGTTTTTAAGTTTTTTATGATTTGTTATATTTTTATTTTAACAAAATCTGTTATTCAAAAAATAATAATAAAATATTTTGATTTAAAAACCCTTTTTCTAAGCTAAAATGTTTAAAACCTGTATTGAACGAAAATCAAATACATAAGTAAACAATTGAAAATTTTGCTTTAGTTTGCGTCGTTTCGGTTTGCGTCTTATTTTTTCAGTCCCAATTAGCGACGCAAACCGGGGTATTGGTGTACTGTCATCCCTTCTAAGTAGCTTATGCGAATCTGATTGCAATAAATATCTCAAGAGATTAGTGTAGTGACCTAATAGCAAAATTATAAATTATGCAATCCAAATTATGATCCACGTTTGTTTTTGGAAAAAATATAGATGAATACATTCTGAAATTAACAAGCCATATTCCACTAACATGCAGTATACACAGAACTAAAAATTTGCAAAAAAAAATAAAAAGAGGGGCTTAAATATATATTATCTTTTTCGTGATATTTCAGAAAATAAAAATCAAATAAATTTTTCACCACATCAACCTCAGTATCGCAGAAACTACTTACCAGCTTACAATTTTGATTTTAACTTGAAAACTGGTATTAAAATAAAAAACCTAGTTCAGATTTAAATTCAATATCTGAATAATTTAAAGAAATAAGAGTGCTGCATTCGGCTATGCCGAATCCTATATACCCTTCACCATATATATAAATCGAGTTTAGTGAAGTAATTCCAATCAAAACGACAAATATTGGGGTGAGAATTAAAAAATAAAAAAAAATTAAGTACTGCATATATATAATTTTACATAAAAATTTCATCGGCTCTTAAAGGGTTAATCATTTTAAAAAAATTAGTATTTTCTTAAAGATCTTGTTAAAATCTTTTAAATGACACCCATATCAATATTTTAAAAAATTTGAAAATTTCAGTGGCCTGTAACTCGGAAACTATAAGCGACCGCAAACTTTTCCACTTGATGTCTTTTTTCTTCTTATTTCTTAATTCTCTACCGCCGCATATATATTATTTTTTTTTTATTGGAGTTACTTAATTCTTCTAAATGATATGGAAAATTAGAGGTAGGCGCAGTATTTATCCCTCTGCCCCGAAGAGATGGTCCGATCTTGCTGGTTTCCAATAGCACATCTTTCGGCACTATTTCTGATCGATTGGCGTAGTTAAATTGTCTCTTTCTGATCTAGTGCCTTGGCAAACTTGATTTTAACACTAACACGGACGGACAGGCGGGCATCGCTCAATCGACTTCTCTATTCATAGGAACTCAGAATAAATATACTTTATATGGTTGGAAATGGATATTGTAGAACTTACAAACGGAATGAAAAATTTAGTTGTAGCCACCTTTTTATATTATCCGATCTTGAAGGTAGATATAATGCTGTCGAGCCTGTGTGACAATTTCGCTTGTTTATTACCTAAACTATTTAATATGTAGATCCTCCATAAATAACACGTATGTATCTTTTTTTTTCTAACAAATTTATCTTCATTTCCTACTGTCTTCTCTGCAACCCACAAATAAACAAATAAATTAAAGAACAAAACTGACCAAAATGATTTACTTGAGATTTTTGCAAATTATTTATGAACATCCCACAAAAGGAATCAACAATCAAACAAAGAATTCCAAACAATCGGCCAACATAATTCTAATGACGACATCACAAAACCCACATATAAAGAATTTCATAGAAAATTACAACAAAGAAAAATAAATAGCAAAAACTTCACAAGCAAATCTACAATTCATTCATTTCAATTTATTAGTCAGTGGCACTGACCAAAATAAATATGAATGGTTTTACAATCGATTCCTTCTTCCATTCATGCCCAGATTTTTTTTTTTTTGTTTTGTTTTCTTTTGTTGGAATGCCTGCCACAATAGGAGTCAGAGAAAAGTTTTCTTTTTATTAACAAATAATTTATTGTCACTACATGAAAAGCAAAGGAATTTCAGCAACAAAACAAAAATTGTTTAGAGGTTTTGATTTACAATCATCAACATAAGTTAATTTATGAATAAAGTTTACTTTTTTTAAAGGCAAAATGCTAATTTAAATTTAAAATATACAGCGTTTAAGGTTGATTGTTCAGAGTATTAAAATACCATTTCTTTTCACAATATGAAAGCTTTAGAATTAAATTAAAATTAATGAGACAAAATATATTCTATATTGAACTTATCAATCGAACAAATATTTTTGGTATTTATCTCAACTGTCTGTTTTGTTGGGTTAAAAAAAATAAAAATAAATACGAACGATTTTTGAATGCAGTTCCTCACAATTCCAAAAATGTATTTATTCATTTCTTATTTTAATTATTTATTTAGTTTTTTAGGTCTGTTTTATGCACCCGATTCAGAGTTTTCATCATGTCGTGTTTCTAACTTTATCGCTTCCTATAAAGAATACTCGTTGTACTTATTCACGCTGAAACACTGTAACACCTTGTTGCGTGTAACATAACCTTAAAACTACTTTCTTATTAAATTTTTGCTTGTACGTAAATGAATAAAAAATCTTTATTGATACTTAAATATGTATGTTCTCGAAGGTTTAACTTCTAAATTAAGTGTAGACTGAGACAGATAAATTTTTTGCCAACTGTTTTTCAAAGTAAATACAGTGTAACAACAGTCTTATTTTATTAGAATTCTCAGCATTTCGTACTTTCAGGCGCAAAGTATTTTTAGTACTTAAAATTTGTACACGTTACCTTTTTTTATGACTCATATTAATAATCTTACACAAATGGCTTTACGGAAAGAAAATAAAACCTGAAATATCATGAGTATGAAACGTATTAAAAATGCCCTCCACGAAATATCGTCAAATTCAAAAACTATATTTAGTTGAATCAAGAAAAAATTAAAGAAAAATTAGTTATAGTTTTAGATTTTAATCAAATTTAAATCATCATCCGTTTGAAAATATTTTGCAATCTAAAATAATTTTAAGTAAAACAACTTTAGAACTTCTTTACACCTTTACGAATGTTTTTTGTGCTTTTTATTGACAAATTGTAAATTTGAGTAAACTGCAAATGAATGACCAAACATTGTGGATTAAAGTCTGAAAATAATTCGAATACCACGGAGATATTTAAAAGTAATAACGCATGTGGTTGTAAGGCCTTTGATATAAAAAAATTAGTACTGACAATATTTTTATTGCAATTCCTTTTTTTTTCTTAATAGACATATATTATTACAATAAACGAGTGTATCTCGAAGAAGTGTTCAGATTTACCGTTTTTCAAATGGATCGATGTGCACTATGCAGTATTAGTAAAATTGATCTAAAAATAAATTTTTACTTTTACTGCAACTTAATTTTCATTACCAGTACAATTTTATTGATTTATAAAAAAAGAGTAAGCAATAAACCCCTTGATTGTACGTCAATTTAATCAATCCGTCACTTATTTAAATTTTGGCATACATGCAGTTTATTTTCAGTTATCAGTTCGTTCTGTTGTTATTGTTTAAATTCTGTAAATTTGTAAGACAAATTAAGATCAGTTTTGTATATTTTGTCTGGTCATCACTGACGCGGCCGTGAAAGCTTATTTTCAAATTAAAGAATTTTTATTGTGAAATTTTAAATTTGTTTCTTTTATATATATATATATATATATATATAAATTGAGATAAAAAAAAACAAGTAAAAGTGCTATTTTCGGCAATGCCGACTCTTATAAACCCTTCACCATCTATGGAATTTCGTTTAGTGTAGTTGGGGTGACAAAGAATTAAAAAATAAAAAAATTTGGTACTGCATGTATATATAATTTTACATAAAAATGTCATTGGCTATTAATAAGTTAAGCAGTTTTAAAAAAATTTAGTATTTCCTTAAAGATCTCTATTGAAGCTTCTAAATGATACCCAGAGACCCGTAACTCAGAAAATTTGAGCGAACGCCACTTTTTTCAATTAACGTTTTTTCTTATTTTTAATTCTCTATCGCCCCATAAATTTATTTTTTTTTTTTTTTTTGTTGCAGTTACTTTATTGTTCCGAATGACATGAAAAATTTAGAGGCAGGCGTGGTGTTTACCTGCTGCCTCGAAGGACATGGACCGATGATGATGATTTTCAATAGCACTTCTTTCGACACTATTTCTGATCGGTTGACATACTTATTTTTTGTGAAATCAACACTTACACGGACGGACAAACGGACATCGCTCAATCGCCTTCGCTATGCATAAGAAGTCAGAATATATATATACTTTATGGGGTCGGAAATGGATAGTGAAGAAATTACACATGGAGTGACAAACTTATATATATACCCTTTTTCCACTTTTTGTGGTGAAGGGTTTAACAAGGAAGAGTGCTATAATCGGCTATGCCGAATCTTATATACCCTTCACCATTTTTGTAATTGTCGGAATTTATTTCCGTGTCAAAAGTTTAACTTTTATTGAAGTTTTATTTGCATTCGTTGAGAAAAACTTCTAGCTTATGAATCTTAAAACATTTAATTTCTAACTTAGATTATTTAGAAATTAAATAAGTTCATTTCAAGATCTGCGGTCAATATATCGAAATAAAGCTTTTTATTGGTGTCTTAAATTTGTACTTTTGCAAAAAGAAATGCGAAATTAAGTAAATGAAATTAAAATATAATGCAATGTGTCCATGTATGGTCGTTTCTAACCAATCGATTTACTCCTTATGTTTTCGTAATGTCGTTATAATTGTTTTTTTTTTTTTTTTTTTAATTATAATCACAGTTTTGTACATTTATAATATTTATTTTACAAGTCAGTACCAATACCAGTAGTACCACTACATTTATTTATTCCTGATTTTTTTAGTAAACAATAAATTTTACTAAAATTTTATTTGCTTCACCAATAAAAAACTTTTAATAGTGTATAAAATACTGCAATTTTTGTGGTAATGATAATAAAATGTGAAAGTAAAAAAATTTCCAGTATTCTGTAAAAATATACAAGTAATGTAAACTGACTTTCTTTATCAGTAGAAATTAACTGGTTACTGTAATTTTTACTATAGTTAAAATATAAGGCAGTGTACCCATGTATGGTACAAAGTAAGGAAATCGAATTCATTATTTAATGAGTGAATTTGATATATCGATTAAGAAGCGAAAAAGTATTAACAAGTTTTCTTTTTTTCTGGATATTGAAGGCCCATTTACACTATTATACAAGACTTAAGACTTGTATTAGATTTTGTAAGAAAATATTTTTTCTACTAAACTGGTTCATTCTGCTTAATTTATTTCAGAAGTTGCAATTTTTTTATGGCTTCTTAATTTAAAGTTTTAATAATAAACATATCTGGGTGTCATATAGGAGTCGGAATGAGCCGTTTTAAAACATGGTCAGAAATATCTCCCTAGGTGGGTTTGTCTAAGAGTCTTTTTTCGAAGTGCTAATAGAATGGTTGGCTTAGTTAGCAGCAGCAAAATAGCCCTATTAAAATGAAAAAAATCATAGTATTTAGAATAATTTTTAAAAACGAATTTTAATTATGGGATGCCAAATTTCTTTCCGTATTACTTGATATAAATATTATATTTGCTTTCACACTATCACACTTTATCATAATACACGGTCCGCCATCTAAGGTTTTTTTTCAACTAGTGCTTGTTTCGTGAATGGTAACACTTAGCTCATGTCTGATTTGACAGATAATTAGTTATATCCTTCTGCTGAACGCTTGAACAACGCTGGGAAACATTGCAACATTACTTTGAAAATCATGGTAATGTGGCAGAATGTGTTTTGCGTACGGATTTTGTAAGAAGAGAATCACCGTCAGCTCCGTATGTTCGTTATGTTGTGAAAAAAGTGAAAAAAATTGGCATCCTCATCAATAAACCAAAGCGTGAAAAGCCAAAAACAGTGCGTACACCCGAGAATATTGCTGATGTGGCAGAAAGTGTGCGTGAAGCTCCATCAACATCAATTCATCGTCGTTCTCAACAATTGAACATTTCGGAGACATCATTGAGACGAATTTTGCATAAATACCTTGGTATGACGCCATATAAAGTCCAATTGGTTCAGGAGTTGAAGCCAAGTAGTTTTTTTTATAGCATTTTCAAAAAAGAAAAAAAAAGTTATTTGGCAGACCCTTTACTTAGGTATTTGACAAATTTTTATACACAGTATTATAGTATGAAACGGGCTAAAGTAAACAGCATTAGAATACATTGCTTTAGGAACTTAATAATTTGACGATAATTTATTTTACTATCCCATCACTTAACAATCTTTAGAATTTCTAAAATGATTTTTTTTTGTAAAGTTTGAAATATTCTTCATACATAAATCATTTTTACGAGAAAGGGATAATAAGACAAATATAAGGGGCCATATTGATAAAACCTTTGTCATTTGAAATAAAAATTAATTTTCACTTTGTAAAGTAGCAGTTGATTTTAAATAACTTTTACATAGTGCGAAAGTAATGACACGGTTCCGTTTTTCCCTTTTTGGTAACAAACGTACGGATTCTTTGTGACTCATTATAAATTCTGTGTTCTTACTTTATATGGCCTTCTCTGTCTATACTTCTTGATCCTATCGGTCTTGTGAATCCCATGGTCTCGTATTTACTAAACATGCGTTACTATTACAAACGAAGCCATCCACGCTACACTTCTGTGTTACTCAGGCGAGACATGAACTACTCTATGTCTTGTTTAGTAACCTTAACCATCCGCAGACATTTCCACTACTCCTTTTATCCAAGCCAGTCATCCCCTTTAATCCAATAGCCACAACAACAAACGTATGCCATACACTGTTGCTATACTGTTACAGTTCCCCGCGCTAACCGCTACCGTTCTTACTTTTTTGTTATAAAGGGCGTCTTGACAATTATCTGTACTCTTATATTAAATTGGACGTCTCCACTAAGTTATCTGCAATGGCTTCACATACAATAATTGTCTTTTGCCTCTCGGGAGGTTTGTACTGCTGTTTATTAATTTTAAATTGCATTATAACAATTTTTATTTTCCCTTGTATTCATGGCTGAAAGCGGAATCGAACTCATGATCTCCTGTTTTACAGCACGTACCTCTACCAACGCAAATATCGAAGTTGCTCAGCTTTTGTTAGCTAATTGTGGTATTATTCTATACACCATTAGTTGAATTAACTTATTCACCACGCTCATACCCAGCAAAAAATTAGACATTACCTTAAAAAGTACTTGCCATATAATGACTTACTTTTGTGATTGCCATATTTTGTTACTCGATTACAAAACACATTACATAAGTTTCCAAAATAGGAAGTAGTAATGGAACTAGTTCTTTATGTTAAAAGAGAATACCGTACTTATGGTACTCATTATTTCCTACAATAATTAATGTAATCGATTCTCAGTAATTGATTATTAAAGTCTCATGCCTTGTTAAAATCATTAAGTTGCCAATCTAGTTGGGAAGTACTTCTGCCAAATATTCTTAATTCCACACTCGATTACCTTTTCAAAAATTTTTTGCTGGGTACGCATAACTTATTTTCGTAACAATACATTTAAATAGGAAGCTGCGAAATTTTTCCTTAATAGAAATTTCCAAACCTTATCTAACCATCCTTTATCAAACCACAGTCTTAATCCTTAATCTTTCTAGCTATTAACTAGTATTGATATCTTCATGTAAGAAACAAGCTGTACTTGAAAATAATATATATAACATCACATTTTTTAAAACCCTATGGCTGTCTTTTGTAACTCTCTACCAGTCTACATTCAATTTTCATGAATGAACAGTAAAAATAAATGTAAAATATGAACGTGTGTGTCAAGCTTAATATTCATCCGCAAATGATATTAAAATCGTCCAGAATGCTGTTGTCTAGCAGCCTGTCATACAACTTAACTTCTGTAAACCAAGTCAGTCATTTAGTCTATCAGCTATAAAAGTACTTATGCACTCAGATGAAAAAAGGTAGAATAAAATGCAATAAGTACTTGTTTCTTAAAGAAAAAAAAAAAGTATAGTAACAAAGTGTCTGTACTCGTATGTATGTTTAACTAGGGTATGCCATCAATTAACAATTGAGTATTTGCTAAACTTAATCTGTCATATTCATAGAATATTAAAATAAATTTGAAATGTATTTTAGCACAAATTTGTATAAGAAATTTGTCAAAAAAATACATTTCAGAGTTATTTTATTTTTTATGAATATGGCAAAAAATAATTTCCGATCAACAACTAATTAGACTGACTGATTTTTTCCGAATAACGAAAATTTTACCATTTTCTTTTTTTTTTTTTTTTTTTTGCTATGATTTTTTTAAAATAAAAATCAATAAAAATTGACAAGTTAAAAAAAAATGATGAAGAAATTCTTGCAATAAGAGATCTTGGCGGAGATTTTACCAGACTTTCTTTCAGTTCCATCAGTTGACTAGTGCTTAAAAAAGCGGTACTCAAAACTAAATGTCGCAACATCTCTATTAAAACTGCAAAAATTCACTGTCATAAGTTTATTGAACATTTAAATAAAAATATAAAGAAATAAAAAAAAAGTTTTAGCTCGACTTAGTGTGAAAAATATTAAACAAAACATACTTAACGAAAAATTTTCCTTTGAACAGTTGCCAGTAAATTCGCAAGTCAAAGTAGTAAAAAAATTGTTATTTTAAAGAAAGTGTATATACAAAAGTATATAAATTTATGTCATATTAGATTGATTATTAAATCCTTACTATTACTTAAGATTTAATTATTTCTAATTATTTTTTGATTTTTGAATAATAATAACTTAAAACTTAGAGCCGATGGCCGATTAATAATATATCATAAAATTTATTCCACCAGCAAGACAATATTGTTACGTTTTACCCTTTTAGACAAACGTACGGATTCTTTTGATTCCAAATACCACTGTGGCTCATTATAAATTCTGTATTATTTTACTTTATGCCTTTCTCTGGCTATACTTCTTGATCCTACCGGTCTTGTGAACCCTTGGACTTCGTATTTACTAAACATGCGTTATTACTACAAACGCAGCCATCCACGCTACACTACTATGTTACTCCGGCGAGACATGAACTACTCGATGGCTTGTTTAGTAACCTTAACCGTCCACAGACATTTCCACTACTTCTTTAATCCAAGCCAGTCATCCCCTTTAATACACTAGCCACAACACACGTCTAGTATACATTTTTGTTGTTATGCGTTACACTTCCCTGCGCAACTGCTACCGTTCTTACTTTTTATTATAAAGGGCTTCTTGACAATTATCTGTTGCTCTTATATTAAATTGGACGTCTCTACTAAATTGTCTGCATGCTTCACACAATAATTGTCTTTTGCATCCCGGGAGGTTTGTACTGCTGTTTATTAATTTTAAATTGCATTATAACAATTTTTATTTTCCCTTGTATGCATGGCTGAAAGCGGGATCGAACTCATGATCTCCTGTTTTACAGCACGTACCTCTACCAACGCAAATATCGAAGTTGCTCAGCTTTTGTTAGCTAATTTTGGTATTATTCTATACACCATTAGTTGAATTAACTTATTCACCACGCTCATACGCATAACAACAACAGAAGTTGCCAGATCTTATTTCCGTAACAATACGTTTAAATAGGAAGCTACGAAATTTAAGCACATTTTCCTTAATAGAAATTTCCAAACCTCATCTAACCTTCCGTTATCAAACCATAGCCTTAATTCTTAATCTTTCAAGCTATTAACTAATGATTGCATTTATATCTTTATGTAAGAAACAAGCTGTACTTAAAATTTATATAAAAAACATCACATTTTTTAAAACCCTATGGCTGTCTTTTGTAACTCTCTACCAGTCTACATTCAATTTTCATGGATGAGCAGTAAAAATAAATGCAAAATATGCTCGTGTGTGTCACGCTTAAGATGCATCCGCAAATGATATTAAAATCGTCCAGAATGTTGTTGTCTAGCAGCATGTGATACAAATTAACTTCTGTAAACCAAGTCAGTCATTTAGTCTATCAGCTATAAAAGTACTTATGCACTCAGATCAAAAAAAAAGGTAGAATAAAATGCAATAAGTACTTGTTTCTTTAAAAAAAAAGTACTTATACATACAAATTTGTATAAGAAATTTGTCAAAAAACACATTTCAGAGTTATTTTATTTTTTATGAATATGGCAAAAAATATTTTCCGATCAACAACTTATTAGACTGATTTTTTCCGAATACGAGTACGAAAATTTTACCATTTTCTAATTTTTTTTTTTTTTTGCTATGTTTTTTTAAAATAAAAGCCAATAAAATATGACAGACATTCTTTGGGTTAAAAAAAATAAAGAAATTCTTACTATAAGAGATCTGTGCGGGATTTTACCAGACTTACTTCTAAACCGTCATCTGTTGACTAGTGCGTAAAAAAGCGGTACTCAAAAACAAATGTCGCAACATTTCTATTAAAACTAAATAAATTTTTCAACAAGAATTCACAGTCATAAGTTTATTGGACGGCTTTCGGAGCAGTCAAATCAGGCGACTGTAGAAGCCAATCAAGAGGTCTCACAGCATTTCCATTGTAATCCTGGCTGTATACGTTGCGGCATCTTCTTGATACTATATGTTACTTAAGCCCAAACAAAGTATGCAGCTGTGGCGTTTTCAATCATATCACGATATCACTCCCAATTCACAGTTACCGTTTCGCCGTTTTCATTTTCAAAGAAATAAGGTTCAATGATTCCTCCTGACCAAATTGCACACCAGACTGTCACTACTAATGGATGCAAAGGTGACTGAGGAATAATTTGAGGGTTTTCCATTGCCCATTGACTATTCTGTTTATTCACACAATCATCCAAATGAAAATGTCCCTCGTAACTCAATACAATTTTTTCATGAAAAGCTGTAACATCCTATGGGCATATGTACGATGACGTAAATGGTCTTGTCGAATATCTTGTGTCAACTGAATCTTAAATGGATATAATTGCAAGTCATTGTGAAAAATCGTGGTCAAAGTTGTTCTTTGAAGATCAAGCTGATGAGCTCGTCGTCGAATTTTGGATGATGGATTGTTTTTAACACTTTCTTGAGCAGCAGTTATGTTTTCAGCCATCTTATTTTTTAATTTTCTATCGCCCCTTATATTCGAGTTTTTGATTGGAATTACTTCACTAAACTATATTTGTTCCAAATAATATGGAAAAATTAGAGGCAGACGTGGTTTTTGCCCGCTGAGTCGAAGGACATGGACCGATATGTTCAAAAGCAAAATTTTCGAAACTATGTCTCATCGATTGGCATATTTAAATTTTCTCTATCTCAGCTAGTGCTTTGGCAAAGTTAATTTCAACCCAAACATGGACGAACAGACGGACATCGCTCATTCGACTTCGCTATGCATCACAACTCAGAATTTATATATGTTATGAGGTCGGAAATGGATATTGTAGAAATTACACACGCAATGACAAACTTATTTCTTTCCTTTTTTCCATTTTAATTGAACACCCTGGCGAGAATATTGATATTAACAAACATATGAATATTATTTAATATCATCATGTACGTGCTTTCATATGAAAGGAACAAGTAGAAAGATATTAAGTTTATTAAGCAGTTTGTGTTGGTCCTGAAAACCATTTATTTTTTTTTTAGGTTTCTTTAATTATATTCATTTTACTCAGGAAAATGATCAATAAAAATAAAAATCTTAAAGCCAAAAAGTTTCGTACCCACTGTTCTACTACATAAAAATTCTAATCAAGAAATGTTTAAATCTGTTATTGATAAATTAACTACATGATTTGAAGTCAGAAATAGGGTATGCCATCAATTCCCAATTAAATATTTGTTAAAATTAAAATATATTCTGATCAATAACTAATTACATAGAAAAAAATTTTAAAACTGTTTTCTTTTTCAGCTACTTCGGTAAAGCTGCCCACACACGACATGTTTTTTACATCTGACATGTCAAATATCCCACTTTTAAAAACATACATTTCGTATAAGGCTGTTCAAATATTGCTTCTGTAAAATACATGTGAAAACTCACAAAAGTTCGTTTAGAACGTGTTCTATTTTCATCTGACAAACATCAGCTGCGTTTATAATTATAAAAAGTGTTGCCAAAAACCTATGCCATATGAAATCAATCAACGACGGTTGACCATTGGCAGTAGCATTCGCCGGCTGATGGTAATATTTTATATGACCAAAATCGAAATTGCTTTTAACTATTTGATAACAATTTCTTATGTAAATTCTGTTTCATTATTCAATGCAAGCTGATCTTCTTTATATTTAGAGTAAAAAGAATATAATTAAAACTGACAAGTCTTCAGTAATTCCGTAACGCACTCAAAAATATGTGAAGACGACTACAAGACAATATGAAACTTGACGGGTTGGATATCTGCACAATGAAAAAGCTATGTTGATCAGCTATTGTAAACAAATAATAATTATGTCAGACGTATTTTTACATGTACGTTTTTTGCCAAATACTAAAAGTCATCTATAAAATACCAATTTTGACACACATGCAGAATTACATATGTATGACTCACACAGTTAAAAAGTCAAATGTACAAAACCATGTCAGATGAAAAAACATAAAAAAATTTCTTAAAACTTAAGAGGTTTTTTCCTATATTTTCCTCAAAATAGATACTAATGTAAATACTGTATATAAAATATACATACATAAATTCTATTTATTCCCTATTCTCATATATATACAAAAGTGAAAATTTCGTGTGCAATTCAGAACATGCATGATAATTTCGGAGAAGTTGCTCGATACTCATTTCCCTGGTAGTGAGGGGATAAGCGAAGTGACAGGAACTATTATCGTTCGGTATGTGCCCAAATCATCAATGGTGGACTACATCTCTTCTTCACCTGCTCTGCACCACTGGTATCAGATCCATATTCCAAGTAGGGAGGAATGGGTCTGTAACGAAGTGGTTGTGAACAATACTGTTGACATCTACACCGATGGCACCAAACTGGACGGCAGGGTCTGTTGCGGAATCTTCTCCAATAACCTTGGACCGAGACTCTCCTTTAGACTTTCTGACTACTGCAGCGTCTCTCAAGCCGAGCTAATGGCCATTCTGAAAACATCCGAAATAGTGCTTAGGGACGAACTTTTTGGCCTTTCCATTCGGATATTTTCGGACAGTCAAGCGGAATCAGAGTGCTTGCTGGTGCATAATGTACATCTAAGCTGGTCCTGAGATGTCGCTCCTTACTAAACACACTATCGGAGCGATTACAGGTTGATCTGTTTTGGGTCCCTGGTCACAGGGATATCCTGGGAAACTGCGAGGCCGATGATCTCGCCAAACGGGGCACATTACTTCCTAGCGTCTCCTCGTTACCCGACGTTGGATATCCTCTGGAAAAATGGCCATAAAGAACCACTACCTCAATTTGGCTCGCAAATTATGGATGGACTGCAGACAACTGTGGACTACACTGGCGGAATAGGCACCTGCTCGGACTGGACACGAATTCCATAAGTATCAAGACCGTACTGCACCTTCTGTGTCACTGCCCATCCCTGGCTCGATGAAGATGTAGAATTCTGGGCTCTCCTTTCGTCGGGACTCTTACAGAGTTATCATCTTACTCTATAGGGGACGTAGCGAAGTTCATTCGGGAATCTTCATAGTTCTCAATTGATTCTTCCTTGTGGCATCGCAACGAGCCATTCAATTGTGCTCAAGCGATCTTCGTCGTGAGAGGCTGCCACTCCTAACTAACTAATTTCGGTAGGCTTTGAGCTCAGTATATTTTAATTATTTCAGTTACCACTCTTTTAAAAAATTTTCGTTTTTCTGGAATTTTTTTTTGATCCATTTGATGTTGTAATCATTAAAACTACAAATATAATTTTATCATTGTTATTCTTGATGTTAGAACGGCAACATTATATCAAAAACCAAACAATCATTATTTTTCTACGAAGCTGTTTAGAAAAAGTTTAAATTTCTAATTGAAGAAACATAATTCATTAAGCTCCGTCGTTGTAACTCGGTTACATACCTGTGGTTTTAAAGGTAACGGTATGGACTTCAACTGCAAAAAAGATGCGTCAAGTAATATAATGTTAAAAAGTTATTTATTTCGCCTGAACCCACGCTGGAAAATTTTAAGAATCTTTTACTCAATTTATATTTAGCAATTGTATGAATTAACAAAAGACAAACGATCTTAAAAACGTTTCTTTCATATTTTCCTCTTACTATAAATACGTATAATTATTTCATATATCCTTATAAAACTGAAAAATTTAAGACAAAAATTTTATTTCGTATTTATTTATTTTGTAACCAGAGAGAACCAAATGTAGAAAATATAGAAAACCAATTGTATCATTTTACATTTTTAATTTGAAACTCAATTAATAAATGGACAGCAATATGTGTATACAAATATTGAAGAAAAATTAAAATTAAAAATAAATACATTTATCTATGTCTAATAAAATATATATCTGCTTTTCTATGTCTATCTCTAATAAAATATGTAGTTTTTATTACTTTTTAACTCAATTTAAAATTAAGATAGAAAAACAAAAGACTAGACAAATTCATCTCGTTTTTATTACTTGTTTTAGTAAAGTCAATTATAAATCTATTATAAACAAGATGCTTAAAAGCATCTATAAAAATGAAAAAGCACTTAAGCTTGTTTAATATTAAAGTTTAATAAAAAATTAAATAAAGCAAATAACAAACAAAGTTAACAGACAACTACCAATGGCCGGGAAATGTTTTAAGTTTATTTTTTTTTTATTAAGTTATACCGATACTTAAATTTGCGTCACATGTTTAACAGGGAAAATGAATTTTACAGGACAGTGAGCCACTCTATTAAAGATCCCGTATGAACAGTACACCAATGTGTTACTTTTTCAAACCCGCTTATACCACACGGATAGAAAGATAGTCTGAAAAGGTATCATAAAATTTAAAATACCGGAAAGGCTGCAATTTTAAAGGATTTGGAAATTAAGCGGAACAGAATATTTTAACGAATATTAAGAAGGATTTAAACTATCGAATTTCAAATCTAGTAATCTTCGAAAGTAAATAGAAATCAACTAAAGTAAAACGAAAAACACTCACATAAATCTTAGAATCATCGTTTCAAAATAAACTCGTATAAAATGCATACTTTATACAACTACCATCCAAAGAACATCACTTGCTCATGCCATTAGCGCCATCATCAACCTCGCGATTTGCTTCCCTTATTCTTTCTTCTCCATAAGAGACGACATTAGTTAAATTTTAATAATGTTGCTACTTTTTCAAAACAAAAAAAAACAAAAAACGGAATAATAATAATAATAATAACAACAAACGATACTGTGTAACATCATTTTGTTCCACTTAACTACTTGAACGAACTACAGCTTCAGCAGAATAAAAAAACAATAAAAAAGCAGAAAACACATCTTCATCCCCATCCACACAAACAGATATACGAGTATGAACAAAATAATGAATATAAAAATAAGGGAAAAACGTACAAAAAAAAAAATAAGAACAACAACAGAAGCGGCAGCATCAAACTGCAGTTTAAGCGACAATATTAAGCCTCAAGTAGGAAAAATACACTAAAAATAGCGTCTGCACAGTTGTTGGCAAATGTCCGGGAACATCGCTTTTAGTTTTTGGCTTTCTCCACATTCTTTATCACATGGAGTATTTATTATTCTTGTTTTTAGGAAACTTTTTATACATAATGTTTTTTAAGTAAAAGTTTCATTTGTTTTAATAGAGAATGTGGTGACACAGTGATTGTAGGGTAGATGTAAAAGCAGAATTCTTTATTTTTTTTAAACCTGTCTTACGAGAGGTTCAAATGAGATGCGTTAAAAAATCAGTTTTCAGCATAAACCCGACTTAAATGGCCCTTTAATAAAATTTATTCTAAAACGCTATTTACTCAAATATATCCTTTTGTTGAAAATTTTACTTTATCAGGGTGCGAAAATAAACAAAACGAAACGTTTGCCTTCGTTAAGTTTTTTTTTTCTGCTCTTTTTTGTAGTGAGTAAACCAAGAATAATAAAAATAATTGTGTCATTTTATTTTGAATTGTTTTTATCTATGAGCACAAACTACATTATTTTAGACATATGCGATAAAAAAAGCAATCAGAAACAAGCGATTGATGTGTGTGGCGGCTAAATAAAGCTGGCATTACAAATCCTTTGTTGTTTACCAAAAATAAAATTTAAACGGCTTGTGTACGTCCTTAGAGGCATTCAGTCTTAATCCAACGAACATAGGGTCATACCAATATTCTCTCGAACAAGTATTGTTTTATAGGTCCGTTCCTGGGGTTCTTCCCGTGCCACCCTAGTATGCTGTCGCAACAAAATAATTTCCTTATTACAAATAAATTTGTGTTTAAAATTTTTAAAGACTCTATTTAAGCATCTTTCCAGCCATATAGTCCTTCAGGACTCACTCCAAAATATTTTATTTCCGTGCACTGTTATTTAGTTTATTTAATTAATAGTTTTACCTTCATCGGAAAGGGATAGTGAAGAGGGCAAAGTTGCTGAAGAAGGATGACACATAGAATGCTTCATTTACACAATGTGCTATAGCACTTTATATTTATTTTAAGAACAGTCTTGTAGCGCCTATAGTATCAAGTAGGCATTTAATAGTTTTTGAAACTGTAACACTCGTTTTACTTATTTAAATCGGCGGTGGCTGGGATACGAACCAAAGCCACCAAACTAATCACGTGCTTAGTAGTGAACATGTTAACCATCAAAAAGGAAATAATATGATATTAGAAAACCACCATTGTGTTAAAAAAAATAAAAAAAAGGAAACTGCATTGAACAATAGATTTATTGAGATCCGAGTTAAAAAGTGTATAATTTTAATATAAAGGTTGTAATTAGCGTTAATCCTAACTGAAAAAAAAAATATAAATAGATTTTTGAACATGATATCAAAGACTGAAACGCTTAAACCGTTTATAGCTTTATACAAAAAGTTAAAAGAATCGCTACTTGAAGCCACGTCAATTTATTACGTTCTTTTCCTTGCTCCAATAAAAGTAATATATTTATAATAATTTAATATTGCCTTTAGTAAAAGCTGCTCTTGCATGTACGTATTCAACAAACACTTTTTCGCACACATGGCCACATAAAGATTATTATAAAATAAAACAAGAGTGCTATATTAGGCTGTGCCGAATCTTTTATATCCTGCACTAAAAGAATTTATTATTTTTTTTTTTCTTCTTAAGGTATAGAGTTTTTTAGAAAATTTTAAATATTTGATAGTTTTAAGTTGTTTTTTATGCATTTTCGATTTTGCATGAAATATCACATTTTCTATTCCAAGAACATTTATTTAAAAAAAATTTTTTTTTTAATTTTAATCGTTAAAGGAAATTTCAACTTTTTTGAGTTTTCAATTTTCAATTCAGTTTCCAATTTTTTGTTGCAAAAACGATTTTTTAGCAACGTCTTATATTTTTGGTGCAATGCTGGTGAACATAAAACACTTAGATGAAAATAAGAAGGTTTAGTGATAATCCGATTCCCTGATAAATTATAGTTTTTTCTGAAATGTCAGTTTTCAATAAAACAAATCACGAAACAACAATAACTGACAAAAAACAGCACAATTAAATGGAAAAAATGTAAGGAAAACACAGGCGATATCCTTTTTTTTTTAATACTACCTCCACCATTTATTGACCGATTGTGGTAAATTTTAATATCAATTAATCGATATCCCTATGTATAAGAATCAAGAACATATATTATTTATGGGATAGGAAATGAAAATTGTAGAAATTACAAACCTAATGACAAACTTATAAATACCCTTTTCACCTTTGGTGAAGGGTAAAAAAAAAAATTATAAAAAAGGCATCGTACAGCACACTTCTGTTTGCATTCTATTAAAGCTTGTTCTTCCGTTACCTATTTTACATATTTTGAGTTGCTTCATTCTAGTTTTTTACAAACAACGATAGTAACAAGAACAGCAACATCGTCGGTAATAATAACGAGAACAGCCAAGTGTGTTACACTTAATAGAATGTTTTTCATATTTCCTTTAGATGTAACAATTTAACAAAATGAAAAATTATGAATGAAAAAAGGAGAAAAAGAAATATTTCCTGTTGCTATTTTCAACAACAAACAATAAACAACAACGTCGTAATGTAACACTTGCAATATGAATTGTTGTTGTTCATATTTCTGTTAAAGTTCTTTTGTGAATAATCATTAACATTTACCGTTGAACAAGAACATACTCGACATTTCTATATGAAAATAAGGTGAGACAGTGAGAGTGAGATATCTGCTTTAATAAGTTTTAAAACAAATTTTTGTTGTTTTATTTTCGTTTTATTCTTTTAAACTATTAACTTGTATGTACGATGCATGATAGATAAAATTTCATGTGTTTGTTATTAACAGGATGCGTATGATTAATATTTTAGCCTGAAAGGAAAAATGAGCTTTTAAATATTAAGCAAACATGCTGCATAAAGCAATAAATAATACAAACAGATTGAAATATAATTACTCCACAGAAAAAATTTTTGCATCTGTTTAAGCTATGTTTGTTTTTCGATAAGGTTTTAATTAAATTTGTAATTGATTTAATTATTTATTCAATCAGATAATTCTTTTCTTAATTTTTAATTAAATTTATAATTTATACAATTAATAATTTAATTGAAAAATTTTGTATTTATTTTTTAATTATATATATATATATATATATAATATATATATATATATACAATTGATAGAATTAAAATTTTAATTCAATTTCAATCTGAAAACCAAAGGTTAAGATAAAATGTTTTAAAAATTTAGTAATTATTAGAAATTCAAAAAGTGCAATTTTAGAATGTTTAAGTCAGGGAAAAAATTTAATAAATAGAGACAGAGTTCATAGTAGATTTTACAAATATACAAACTGGTACTAAAGTAAGAAGAGAGCTATTATTTTTACATAAGTTTTTTTTTATTTTTGAGCAAAATAGAGACAAACAATAACTTAATTTCAAGTCTAAAACTGTTTTACGTTCACTAGATTTCCTAAGGCCCCGAAAGCCCCGATCACGCAGAAATGTTCTGTACTTGCAAACAGAAAAAAAGACGAAAAAAGTTGAATTGGTCTCACAAAAACCAAAAGCATTGGCTTTTACCTTGGGTTTAATGGAGTATGAATCGAATATTTAATATTTAAAATAGAAAGTAATAGCAACAAGTGAAGGAGTTTTTTATCATAACTGGTCCAATTAAGTACAAAAAGTAACAAAGCTGGATCTTAGTATTTTGTAGGTTTGGCTGTCAATGATTTATATCTGCTTTCAAATTTATGGAATCTAACTGGCTAAAAAAAGCTCAACTTGAATGAGGATATCATTTCTGTAAAATACTAATTTAAAAAATAACGAAAAAAGCAGCTCAAGTCATGTTTTTTATCCACGCGTTGCTAAAGAATTTTTTTTTTAATTTTCCTCGGATTAAAATCCTTTCGTAATGTCAAAAAATTAAATTCTGGAAAACTATTTACATTAAGAAAATATAAAACAATCTCGTTGGAGAAATCCATTTAAAAAGTGCATTTTAAAATAATATTCTTATAAAAAGTACTTTTTAAAAAGGTATGTTTTCAACAATATACCCTATTCAATAAGCTTCTTCAAAACAATATTTTTGAAAACTGGTTCCTTAAAAAAGCTGAATGAAAATGTGTCTTATAACTACGAAGCTAGAAGCACAGGTACACTTTTTTGATGCGAGTTATACCCCTTACGTTTTAAGTCCTTTTAAAAAACCAAGCAAAATGATTGTGTAATTGTTCTTGTTGTCGTTACATTAGTTTATGCATTATCAAACAAATTCTACTTGAACATGACAACTTTTAGCCTAGCGCATTTTGCATGATCGATGTAAAATCTTCTGGATTTGAGCTGAACTAACAGCCAAAAAACAAAGTTAAATGCATTTCATTGTGTTCCCATGAGCACAACTTGTAACTGAAAAGAAATTATTGTCAGAATTTTATACTGTTTTATTTAAGAGTTTATTGAAAATATAAAATTGTGCAAGAAACTTACCACAAACAACTTGTAAGTGAAACTATATAAAAAAATAAAAATAATACCTTAAAAACAAAAATTTAAAACTAACAAAAAAATAATTACCAAAAAACGAACAAATTATTAACTTACCATAACAGTAAAATATAAAAGTGTAAGAAAATACATAAGTTAAGTTTATAAAGTGTTTATACTTACCATAGTTTTAAATTCCTAAATACATTTAGCTCTAAATTTATTAAATACAAGGTAGAAACCTAAACCTAGAATTTAAAAAAATTATTCTAACCAATAAGAAAAGATCCCAAAGTATAAATTAATCAATAAACACATAAAATTATAACGTTTAAAAAAAATTTATACTATTTACTTAATTCCCTCGTAACGTTTGTTTATAACTCCGCTGTCGTCTTCCTATAACCCGTTAAAACACTTTTAAAAACTAAAATTTATTCAACCTAATGTTATTAAATACACCATTGTTTTGTTTATTTGTTGGTTACTTGGTCATATTCATACAAGCATCTATGTCTATAAAAAGAAAACTGAAGCTAGCCAGTATAAAGTTTTTCGAAGCACCAATGCCAGCAGTACCATATTGTTGGTGGCGCCAAGTCAAAAATTTGGTTTTTCATCTTTAAAATTTTCATACCAAAATTTTTTATTTTGATTGATAACCAAGTTATCCAATCCTTTTTGTTTGTTTGTTTGTTTATGTGTGAATATTTTATATTAAAAATTTTGTGGAATTATCTTTTGGAGTTGCAAGTGCGCCGGCAATATTTCAGTCCGCAATGGATCAAATCCTATTAGGGATAGCTGGTACCTCCTGTTATTTAGGTGACATTTTAATCACAGGCTTTGATTTACAGGAAACAAAAAACAGATTGTTTCTTGTTTTAGACAGGCTAAATCAATTTAATATTAAAATTAATTTATCCAAATGTAAATTTTTTAAAAAGGAAATAAATTATTTGGGACATACTATTTCTCAAAATGGATTAAGGCCAAATACTGAAAAAGTTAAAGTAATTATAAATGCTCCTAGAACTTAAAATTTAACTGAGCTACAATCTTACTCAGGTATATTAAATTATTATAGTAGTTTATTTCCAAATTATATAAATTGCCCAGAAAAAATATTAAATTTGTCTGGACAAAAGGTGCTCAGAATTGCTTTGCAAACTCGAAAAAACTATTGCTTAACAAAAATTTACTTGAATTATACGACCCCAAAAAACCAATTATAATTACTACGGATACCAGTCCGTATGGTGTAGGAGCTCTTCTGGCTTATTTAGTAAATGGTGTAGAAAAACCGGTTTTGTTTGCGTCCAGTACTTTAAGCCCATCAGAAAAGAATTACTCACAAACTCATCGCGAGGCACTAGCTATCATGTTTGGAATTAAAAAATTTCATAAATATATATACGGACACAAATGTATGCTATGTAGTGATAATGAAGCTCTGAAGGAAATTTTTAATCCAAATAATGATACATCGAGCATAACAGCATCAAGACTGCAAAGGTAAGCAGTAATGTTACCTATTTACGAATATGAATCTAAATATCGCCCAGCAAATAAAAATGCGCCAGCTAATGCGATGTCACGTTTGCCCTTAGAAAAAAATACAGAAATAGAAACAATTAGTAATTTATTAAATATAGTTGAGTTACCTTTAAGTTTGGACCAAGTGAGAGATCCTACTAAACACAATGCTGTTTTAAAAAAGGTTGTAAGTTACATTAAGAATGGGTGGCCATTGCATGAACCAGATTATTTGAAAACCTGGTACAGATTTCGAGATAGATAAGTTATACCTGATATATTAGAGATCAAAGTTTGAAAATCATGATGGTGTGGTACGTCTAAAAATGCTAGCTCGTAGTCCAGTTTGGTGGCCGGGAATAGATAAAAGTATTGAAAATTATCTTTCAACATGTTTCTCATGTCAATCCTCACAACCAATACCCAAAGAAAAAGCTATTAGTAAATGGCCATTAACGGTCGCACCATTTGAAAGAGTTCACTTAGATCTTTTTTATTTCGAGTCAAAAACATTTCTAATTTACATTGACTCATTCAGTATGACTCATAACTTATGCAACAGCTTGTATTCCATATATATTTCGGTTACCCTAAAGAAATAGTGACTGATAATAGTCCACCATTTGCATCATTTTATTTTGAAGAATTTGCAAGAAAATTAAACATTTCATTATAAAAATCTGCTCCGTATCGCCCACAGAGCAATGGATTGGCTGAACGTGGTGTTCAAACTATAAAAAAATCTCTAAAGAAATATCTTTCTGACCAAAAACTATTATCTCTGCCGATTCAAACAAAATTAGATAAGGTTCTTATGTGTTACAACAATGCACCTTGCACATCCACAAATAAATGTCCTACAGGCTTAATTTTTTCATTTACGCCGAATACAACACCAAATTTATGTTCAATTCAACAAAACATTGATTTTCAAACTGACAATAAAACAAATAGATTCATCAACAAAAAAGAGCGGAATAAGAATAAGGAAAATAATTTTAAAATAGGTGATAAAGTTTTGTATAGGAATCACCATAAAGATTTTATTAAATGGATTCCCTGCACTATTTTCAAACAAATCATTCCTTATACTTATTTAATAAACGTTTATAATTCATTAAAATTTTTTCATAAAAAATCAATTGAGGTTTTCAAAATTATCAGATAGGTATCACCCGCTACTAAGTAATGAAGTAAAAAAAGAACACAAAATTAAGTTAAAAAACAAAAAAAAAGGATGTGTAGGAAAAGTTTTCCGTATTAGTCTATACCGTTACGAAAATTAGGCCGTATAAAAAGCAAACCTGCTAGGCTTCAATATAAGGTATAAACAAAAAAATATTAACTATTATTGCTACTGTAATTATGAAGTACATATATGGAATTATATACTTATATTTACGTATTAAACAATATTGTTACTATTATTTTTTACTGGAATTATATGAAACTTTATTTTTAATAATTATGAATTATAACTTACTATAATTTTAAGGCATCTTGTAAAATAAAAAAAATATTAATTGCAAAACTGAAATAAAAAGGGGAAAATGTAATGAAGCATTTGAAAAACCCTTTTGAATATTGCTCTAACAAGACATTCGCTATTTACCTAAGAACAAGTTCAGTTGTGTGTTTATTTAAACAAAGTGTAAGATATAACAGTTCCAACAGCGTATCCTACGTTACATACGGCGACCACAGTCAACGACTCACAGAACTTGAAATTTAGCGATAAGATTAATGGACGTGCCAATTGGCTTCCAAGGTCATACAATTTTACGTTGTACAAACGGCCAACGATGCTTAAATAGTGGCCCAGAATAAGACGTCCACAAGGCGCTTGGTTAAGAATAGCAGGGGTATATCCATACGTCCGAAATAAATTAAATGAATAAAAATTAAATATTTATTAAGCCAAAATTTTATTTACTACGTTGCTTTATTTTTTTATTTAAAAAAAACCATTTTCTTAAAAATTATTAAAAAAAATTATCAGTTTTTAGAATCTCATAAACTACATTTATGACCACCACTGGACATATTTACGTCAGAAATCCCCGACTTTTGAAGTAATTACATTGCAGATTCCAACACTTATAGGGCCCTAAAAATTTAAAAGTCTGACCAGTAACCAATGATTGAAAAAGTCTTGACAATATTTTTTCTTTAATACAAACCAGCAAGGCTCTACTTTTGACTGGGAAATAAATGGTTTCATTGCGAAAACGTAATTTATTTTATTACCGAACTTAATTAATGCAACAGTTTGTTAATGAATTTTTTAGACTCATTATCAATGAAGCATCATTAAGAGAGAAAAAAAAACTGCTACAAAATATTATTTTATCAACTATCTTTCAATATCGCATATTTGTATTTATCTGTCTGGCTGTCGGTTTGTCGATATTTAACACCGGCTGTCTTTCACAGTACCTCTTCAATTTGTCACAGTTTAATTAAACGTAAATTTATTTCATAATGACACTTAATGTTATTTTAACCGACAGGCCCACAACATATAATTAAAATATATTTTTAATATTTTTTTAACAATTTATTGGTTGAATGGATAAAATGAGTGAGTGGATGAATTGCAACTTTTACTTCATACAAGAACTTCAATTTGAATTTAATAACGTCTAAAGGAGTTTCTTTTAAAAATGCTTTAATTTTTCATCAATAATTTGTTTGTTTAACAATGTGTTTAACATGAGAATATCATGAAATATGTATTATTTAAACCTAAAAAATTAAATGTTTAACTGGAAAGCAAACCCATATGGCCATTTCGCTGCAGCTCATATCACTCGTCAGAAAACTCAAGAATTTTATATCTCAAACCAAATTGGTTAAATGAGCACTAAAAGCAAAAAGACAATAAAATAAAAACTCAAAAGACTATCATACAAAAATACAGTGAGAATTGAATAACTATTCTTATTTTTTATTTCATTTTTCTATATAAAGCAAATATTTAATGAAAAAATTAATATTTAACGTAGATTAACCAAAAAAGATTCCAAATAATAAACTTCTTATTTCTTATTTCTAAATAAAAAATTCTTAAGTCCTTAAAACATTTTATTGTTTTGGACACTGTGCTTCTCGAAAACCGATTTGACAGATGATAGTTGCCTTACGATAAACTTGATTTTCCATTTTTTAATTTTCATTTAACAACAAATCATAATATCCAGAGAAAGACAGTGCTTTGTATGTTTATGGGCCAGCCGAATCATTAACCCATATGTCTACAAATTTCTTTGTGTGCTCTTAGTGCATTGATCAATTCATTTCACGGCAGAAGCAGACAAATGATTGTATATGACCTCGTTTTCCTTTTAAAATATAATTTATTACAAAAGTAGTTTCTGCGCCAAAAATGGCTTTGTGAGACGAGTTGGCAAAAATTATATTATTATTATTATTATTATTATTATTATTATTATTATTATTATTATTATAATTATCATAGCACTTTTATAAACTTCAAAAAAAATTTTTTATATTTATGTGTTTGTATAAAAATAAACTATTCAAGAAACATTTCTATTCTTTCCAATAGATATTTCTTTACATTTGTCTTAAAAACTGATAACCGATAACAAGATTTAAAATTTTTCGGCAAATTATTATACATTAAATTACCCAAGTAATCAATTCTCTGCTTGGTGGCCTCCAGCATTCATCGCAACGTTCTGAGATTACCTGCATTTCTAGTGTTAAGTCGGCTCGGATTAATATTAGGTTTTTAAGATCGATTTCCAATATATTACACTTAATACAAAATCTGCTTTGTACGGGTAAAACGGTTTTACAATAATCTTTAAAAAGAGATATAGTATTGTGTCTAAGATTTAAGTTAAACACACATTTAAGAGCTTTATTCTGTACGCATTGTAATGATTTTAATTCATTGGTGTTTTTATACGAGGGATGCTCTATATATTTCTGGCCTAATAGTGAAGATGCGAATATTTATAATCAAAAATGGTTTTATTGTTTTTCAAAGTATTCTCCAGCATGATTTATACACTTTTGCATGCGCTCAAACCAGTTGTCGAAGCACTTTTTTTTCCGCTCCGATTGAGACACCTCTAAAACATGGTTTTTGAACAGTTCAACAGCTTCTTCTGGCGACGAAAATCGTTGACCACGCATTTTTTTCTTGATGTGCGGAAACAAGAAGAAGTCAGTAGGTGCCAAGTCAGGGCTGTACGGCGGATGACCGATTAATTCGACGTTTTGGCCGGTCAAAAACGCTCTGGTTTGAGCCGATGTGTGAGAGCTCGCATTGTCATGGTGAACAATGATTCGTCTTCTCTTGTTGGTTTTTCGAATTTCTCCGATGACTTCAGGCAAACAAATTGTAGTGTACCACTCAGAAGTGATCGTGCTATGTTGCTCAAGCGGAACAGTCGCCACATGACCAGTTTTGCCGAAGAAACAGGCGACCATTTGCTTCGAAGTGCTTCTTCCACGAACAACTTTCGTTGGATTTTGCTCGTCTTTGAAGACCCTAACGGTCGATTGTTGTTTCGTTACGGGCTCATACGCATAGATCCATGATTCGTCACCTGTGACGATCTTATAAACGTCTTTTGAAGCACCGCAATCGTATTTTTGCAACATTTCTTTGCACCAATCGACACAAGCCTTTTTTTGAGCGACTTTCAAATTGTGCGGGATCCAACGAGAACAAACCTTTTTTACGGCCAGGTGTTCATGCAGTATCGAATGTATGCTGGTGGAAGAAATGTCCAAGGATGTCTCTATCTCTCGGTATGTCGCATGTCGATCTTGCATTAGAGTTCACGCACGGCATCAATGTTCTCTGGCACAGCAGCCGTTTTTGGACGACCTTCACGAAATTCGTCTTTGAGCGAGCTTCGGCCACGATTAAATTCATTATACCAATTTTTCACAGTGCTATAGGATGGTGCTTCATCGCCATACAAAGATTTAAGTTCATCAATGCACTCTTGTCGTGATAATCCACGTCAAAAGTTGTGAAAAATGATGGCACGAAAATGTTCACGAGTTAATTCCATTTTTTTCTATATTAATTTTTTCAAGTCAATGTAAACAACACAAATAATGGTCGTACGTCAAAACGTTTTGAGTACGATTATGATTAAAAATGACAAACTTTCCAATGGAAATGTCAGATTGCACTTGGCAGCACTCAGTGTTGCCAGGCCAGAAATATATATAGCAGCCCTCGTATGCATAAATTATTGCATTATTGTCAAATAATTATTTACATCACAGATAAGCCTGAGTTTTTGTGTGATTAAACTATGAGTGACATAAAACACACATGAATTGTATATCTGCCTTTTTTCATTCTCTTATATGTTTTCATGCATTAAGTGATAACAATGATTATGATTGTTTAATTATTTATAAAAATACTTTGTCATTATCACGATTATATCACTGAGACGGATTACTAAATCATTTGTATGCCCATATAAAACAGAAGTTAACATTTGTATTTATTAATATATGTATAAGTGTTTATGTGTGTCTGTTATGATAATAAAATTTATGTATAACACAGTTACATGGCTTCGATATACAAACTTTTGTACACAAATATTTTAAACAACAATTTAAACAAAAAAAAAAAACTTTAAACAATATTGTGGTTATTTAATTATGTGTTGGTTGTTATAACTTATTTTTATGGGTTTTGTTATTGTAGTGTTGATTTTGTTAATATTTTAATAATATCTCGTGTTTTGTAGCCATTATTAAAAACTTAACACTTTTTTAAATAAACATAAATAAAAAAAAAAAACAAATGTATATAGTTGAAATTTGTACACCGAAAAATGTTGTACAATGTTATACATTGGGTTTTTGGTTTTTCTTAAATTTAAAGAATTTTTATATATCATTTTTGCTTAAAACTAAAATATTTAGTTTTCTGAGTTCAGACCAAAACTAAAAGTTAATTTAAAACTTAATTAATTTACTTTATTCGTGCTTGATTTCATCAAATTTAAATATTTCATGATATTCTTATGAAATATTTATTATTTTAAACTAAACTACAAAATGAAATGTATTACTGCGGGGAAAGCATATCCATATGGCCATTTCACTACTGCTCAAATAGCTCACCAGTGGATTTTACCCAAATTTTGTATAGAAAAACAGAAAGTCTTATATCAAAAGTCAAATTGGTTAAATGAGAACTCCATTGAATCAATAAGATAAAAGACAAAAAAGTTCTACACAAAAACACAGCAAACATTTAGTAATTATTTTTCTTTTTTCTTTCATTTTTCTACATAAGGGATCCCATCGGGAACCATTCATATGTATTTGAAAGATTCAATGAAAAAATAAAAATTGAAAAACAATTTTTATTAATAAGCAATGCACATGCAAATATATCAAAATGAAAAAATTATTATTCGGAATCTTTTAAAATTTAATAAAAATAGTTACTAAATGTTTGCTGTGTTTTTGTGTAGAACATTTTTGAGTTGTTTATTGTCTTTTGTCTTATTGATTCAATGGAGTTCTCATTTAATCAATTTGGCTTTTGATATAAGACTTTCTGTTTTTCTATACAAAATTTAGGTAAAATCCACTGATGAGCTATTTGAGCAGTAGTGAAATGGCCATATGGATATGCTTTCCCCGCAGTAATACATTTCATTTTGTAGTTTAGTTTAAAATAATAAATATTTCATAAGAATATCATGAAATATTTAAATTTGATGGAATCAAGCACGAATAAAGTAAATAAATTAAATTTTAAAAGATTCCGAATAATAAATTTTTCAAATTGTTAATTTAAAACAATAAATATAAGAAAAAAGATAAACTACTAAGAGCTAGAATAAATTTTTAATAAGTCTCCACTATTTTGTGTGTTTTAAAGTGGCTTTTAATACAAATTTAACAACTTCTAATTATAATCTGCTTTCAAATTCATTATTTGTGTAAATTTGTTTGCTTCACCATAAAATGGAACTTTATAAACTGAATAAATTGGTTGACAGAAAATCCATGCCATTTTTGAAAAGGTTTATTTGTTTTATTTTATGCTCTTTTAAGTACTTCAATTAATATTTTTAAATCAACTAAAAGTTTATGATTAAAACTTCTTTCCTGTATAAAAGCAACTGAGACAATAAACACATGCATTTTATTAACTTTGCATTAATTGAAATAAGGAAACCTAATTGTTACCAGTGTTGTAAAAATTACCTTTAATAATTCCTTTTATGATTTATATAAAATTTCTCCAAAAAAAAAAATAGTAGGTTATCAATGCGTTTACATGTTTTTATGTTTATGCCCGCAGAATTTAGTCACATCGCTCAATCAACTTCGCTATGCATAAAAACTGATAATATAAATAGACATATACTTTATGGGGTTGAAAATAGATATTGTAAAAAATGCAAGCGGAATGTCAAACTTCGATACACCATTTTCCCACTTTTTGTGGTTAGTTAGTTAGTTAGTTAGTTAGGAGAAGCAGCCTCTCATGAGGAAGCTTACTTGAGCACAATTAAATGGCCCGTTGTGATACCACAAGGAAGACGGCGCGACTCCCCTTACTCAATTGGGAACCATGAAGATTCCCGGATAAACTTCGCTATGTCCCCTATACAGTGAGATTTTAGCTCCGTAAGAATCCCGAAGAAAGGAGAGCCCATTATTCTTCTTCGATCCAGGGCTGGGCAATGACACAGGAGGTGCAGTATGGTCTCTTCGTCATCCTCCGAGCTACAGCTGCAACATAAATCATTATAGGGCAAACCCAGTCTTTCAGCATGCCTGCCGATTAGACACTGACCAGTAAGTACCGAGACCATGATACTTACGGACTTCCTGTCCAGTCCTAGCAGCTGCCTTGTTCGCCTAAGGTTCGTTGTAGTCCACAATTCTCTGTCGATAAAGCAGGAACTTTCCTCCACGCATAGTTTGCGAGCCAAATTGAGGTAGTGGTCTTTTATGGCCATTTTATCCATTGCCAGAAGAATTGCAACGTCGGGCAATGAGGAGCACGCTAGGAAGCAATGTGCCCCTTTTGGCGAGATCATCGGCTTCACAGTTTCTCAGAATATCCCTGTGACCAGGGACCCAAAACAGGTAAATCTGTGATCGCTCCGACAGTGTGTTTAGTAAGGAGTGACATCTCAGGACCATCTTAGATGTACAATATGCACCAGCAAGCGCCCTGATTGCCGCCTGACTGTCCGAAAAGATCCGAATGCCAAGGCCAAAAAATTCGCCCCAAAGAAATATTTCGGATGTTTTCAGAATAGCCATTACTTCGGCTTGAAAGACGCTGCAGTAGTCAGGGAGTCTAAAGTAGAGTCTCATTCCAAGGTTATTCGGGAAGATTCCGCAACTAACACTGCTGTCCAGTTTATACCCATCCGTGTAAATGTCAACAATATTGCTCACAACCACTTCTTTACAGACCCATTCCTTCCTACTTGGAATATGGATTTGAAACCCGTAGTCCAGAGCAGGTGTAGAATAGATGTAGTCCACTATTGATGGTATGGTCACATCAGGAACGATAACAATGAAGTGACCATTGTCCGGCCTAAGCCAGCGTGAGAGGGCATTAAGTCTGGCTGCACAGCGCTTGGCCTGTTGCAACAGTGGAGAAGGGCATACAGAGCCTTTGTCAAGGTAGTTCGGAGAGCCCCAGTAATCAAAATGACTTTATCAAGAGGCTTTTGGTTTACCGCTTTCTTTGTGGTGGAGGTTATAAAAATTAAAGGTTGTCACAGAGGTGTCCTTATTTAGCCTCTTAGTGTTTTTTGTGATTTTATAGTTTAAATTTAAAAAATCTTTTTTGCTTTCCATTATTTAAAGTTACAATTTGTATCTGAATCACAGATATTTTTTCTTAAGTATCAGTATCGGTATCGCATCAATCAAAATGCGTATGCGTAGGGATTCTCAGATTCGCAACGGATATTATCTTCTGTAAAACTTTATAGTTTTTGTTAGTTGTAAATAACCCCGCTCCTAAATAAATATTTTTTTTTTGCTGTTTAAATAGAACTTACAATTTATTTAACTGTATATAACTTTTCACTTAAAAATATATTTATGTATGCATTTGTAAATATGTATGTACGACAGTAACAAAAGCGTATGACAACATTTGCATTAACAAACTTTTATATATTTCATATGTTAACAAAATAAAATCGTTTTTTGCAATACAAAAAAAAACAATTTTATTTAACATTTTGTTAATTTTTATGTTAAAATATATGCTGCAGCAACAAGTACTGTGTTGTCAATAAAATATACAAAACGGGTTAAAATATGACCGCGTTCATAAAAGAATTGTAATAATTTCTTAATAGCGCAAGTTTATAAACACAAAAACCCCAACTGCTTGTTATTTACTTAATGGCTATAAACTTTAACTATTAATGATTAATTAATTTAAAAAACTTAAGATTTTATTTCTAAATATCTTTCTAAATTAAGCAGTTTTTTTCTTATTTTAATTGGACCTGCACTTAGGGTATGATCTCAACTAATACAATGAATTGTGCCAGAACTAGGATATTAGTTTATGGGGAAAAGGATAGAGAAACATTGTTGTCATAGGAAGTGACCTCCGCAGAAAGTTTTTTTTTCACATAAAACGTACATTTTTACTGAAATTCGATTCACTAGTCAATCGACCAGAAGGAGAAGTGATCTTGATGAAGACTGTGTTGCTCGTACAAAGTTACGGTTTTATTAGAGAGCATTCCGTTGCAGTAACGATAAAACAGTGAAACCATACCGCATTAAGCCCGCATTACCATTTTTGTAAACATTAGTCTTGACAGTTCATATTTGGCAGTCGTGAAATAGACACGTGGCGAATTTTTTATTGAAAAATATTCGATGAACCAACGTGTTTTTATCGTTATAACTTTTTATCAAAATCAATCATCGTTTACCGTAACAATGAGAAAGATACGTAAAATTTTTTGGAGAAACAACATGTCAATAAAACGCACTATTTATTGTGAAGTGAATGATTGCGAAGAAAGAGGGCCTGTAGGTGATAGGCCCAAGCATTACCCACAACGTGCTGCAAGATGGGCTGAAAACATAACTGCTGCTCAAGAAAGTGTTCAAAACAATCGATCAACCTCAATTCGACGCCGTGCTCAGAAGCTTGGTCTTCAAAGAACAACTTTGGCCACAATTTTGCACAAGGTTTTGCATTCGTTCCCATTGAAGACTCAGTTGACACAAGAGGTTTTTTCACAAGACCATTTACGCCGCCGTGCATATGCCAATAGAATGTTATAGCTTGCTTATGACTACCCCTATTTGAAGGAAAATATCATAATGAGGCACATTTTAATTTGGATGGATATGTGAATAAACAAAATAGTCGGTTTTGACAATGGAGAACCCTCAAAATATTCTTCAGTCACCTTTGCGTACATTAAAAGTGACAGTGCGTTGTGTAATTTGGTCAGGAGGAATCATTGAACCTTACTTCTTTGAAAATAAAAACGGCGTAATGGTAACATGTGGTATCAACAAAAGGGTACTACATCGCATACAGCCAGGATTACAATTGAATTGCTGCGAGACTGGCCTCAACGGTCGCCTGCTTTGACTGCTCCGGACTTTTTTTTTTGGATATGTGAAAAGCAAGGTTTATACAAACAAACTCAGAAAAAATGTTCGTCATATCCATTCTTTTTCATTTAATCAAAAATTATTAACAAACAAGTTAGTATACCAAATACTAAGCAAATTTAAAACTCCTTGACTTAAACTACTTGTTTTCTTTGTCGGGATCTAGAAATAATAGAGCTGAACATAAAAAGAGTCTGTTAAAAAGATTTGTTTTAGTAGCAATTCAAGATTTTTTTCGTGTATATTGCAATCTAAACTGTTTTATATACTTATATTTTGAATTAGCTGCTGCCGCCGATAATTGACATTTTGACAGTATTAAATGACTGTGTTCCGATGGACTGAGTTAGTACTGGAATATTCCTTAACAAATTTACTGGCTGCCTCATAAGCATATTCCTCAAACTTTCGACATCACTTTCAAATCCAGAATTTATAGATTAAATAATTGTGGCACATCTTTGAAAAATATCCTTATCGATTCCTGTTATTTGTGGTGAAAGGTCGACATTTCGAAAAAAAATTCTTAAAATGAAATAATATAAAACAAAATGTTATTTTCTGTGTAAATCACATTCATATGCCAAATTTATGAAAAATAGTTATTTAAAAACGTGTGTTTTTAGAAGGTAAAAATAAGTACTCTTGAATAATTTTTTAATGTGCTCATGTTTTACATTTTTTTAACTGAATTGTTCGTTGGGATTTTAAAAATTTCTGCCTCAACATCGCGAATAACTTTTTAAATAAACTAAAGTTTTCTTTTATGACTATGAAACCATAATAAATGGAATATAAACATTCCTCCACTTTAAATGGCCACAAAAATTAAATCTTGCAGAAAAACCACAACATTTTTTAGATTCATTAAACTTAAAATGTTATTAATAAATTTAGTGCAGTAAAGCTTTATTGATTCTTTTGATATTTGGTATATCGGGGAAAACATTATGCGGTGCTGCAGCGATTCAATAGAGCTGCCAACTATGAGCTTATTCGCTCTCTTTTGTACGCGGTTGAGTAATACCAAAATAGTCTTTGAAGTACTGGCCCATACATAAGAGTTGTACTCCCTGTCGGTCTGACATAGATAGCAAGGAGACTAGATGGAGTGATATATTTCTTGCACCATTTTAGAAAACCAAGGCAATTGATTGTTTTTCGCGACCTGGAATATATGCTTCTTCACCGAACATTACATTGAAATTTAATGCCAAGAACATCGAGAGCTTCTGATGCCTAAATATCTATATCACCCATAATTACAGTAGAGTTAGAACATTCAGCCGCACGCCTGTGCTTAGGCAAGCCTCACTGAGTTTACGAGCGCCTAACAATGACCAGCCTTGAAGGCTGTTATATCACAAAGATTCTTTAATTTTCAATTGTAATCATATGTTAGTTTGTCTATGATTCTATTGACCTTTGGGTGGCAGACTGCAGTCTTAAATTTAATTTGCTTAATAGCACTTTTACATCACTTTAACGTCCCATAATTTGTAACTATGTCTCGCATTCAAAATTGTTTAACATTAAATTTAAAAAAAAAAAAACTTTATTTACCCATTTGCCCAATAACAATATTTTGCTGCATATTTTATATTTATTTTTTTATCCATTCCAAATGTCTGATGACAAAAAATATCATCATAATCTTTTATTGATATTGTTTTACAATTTAATTTTTCTTTCGTTTTTCTAAACATCTCAAACTTACATGAAGACAGAGAATTACGCACATACCACTATTATGTGTAGCAAGTGTTTGTTTTCACAACTTTGCAAAAGCAAACACTTCTACACTTATCTGTGTCTCCTTTAACTTTTTTTAACATTTGTCTTTGCAGTTTTTTTGTAGAGAACGATACATAGTTTCATCGATAAATTCTCATCACGTTCTTTAAATATTTTTCTATCACCTCTATTGTTTACAAAAAATATGTTTGTATCTATGAAAAATATGTCTTTACAAACACAGAGGAACAGAACACCAATAGCCATTGAAATAACTTTTGGCATTTATATTGGTTTGTTGTCGTTAGTGTACACAGTTTTGAAAGTATTATAGATAAATATTTACGTTTAGTATAAGTTTTTTTCTATTCTTTTACTCAGTTACTCTGTGTACAGGGACTGTAATCTTTTGACAGAAATACCAGCATTAAAAAATACAAACAAACTTTATGTTGGCCAACCATCTTACAAACGCAAACGCAAACCGTTCTTTAAACAACTGGGCAGAAATAAAAGACGTTGTCTTATACATATATAGTAAAATTTTGTATACAGAATTTTATTTTATCTGTTATCAAAGAGTGTCTCGTTTTTATAGCCTTCACCACAAAAAGTGGAAAAAGGGTTTAACTAAGTTTGTAATTTCGTTAGTAATTTTTACAATATCCTTTTCCAATCCTATAAAGTATTTATATTCTCAGTTTTTATGCATAGCGATTGAGCGATGTCCGTCTATCCTTCCGTGTTAGTATTGAAATCAAGTTTAAATTCGCCAATCGATCAGAAAGAGCATCGAAAGATTTGATATCGGAAATTAGCAAGGTCGGAACGAAAAAATTGGCACCCGCCCATTAAGCCCGAGTTACGGGGCTCTGAGCTTTTCAAATTTTTTTAAAATATCGATATGGATATCATTTAAAAGATTTTCAAGAGATCTTTAAGAAAATACTAAAATTGTTTAAAAATGCTTAACCCATTAAAAGCCGATGACATTTTTAGGTAAAATTATATATATGTAGTACTTAATGTTTTTCTTATTTCATTCTCTGTCACCCCAATATTTGCTTTCTTTATTGGTAAATAGTGAAGGGTATATAAGATTCGGCTTAGCCGAATATAGAACTCTTACTTGTTTTAAATAAAATATTGATCCCTGCCAACATTTTACAGAGCATTTTTCGATAGAAATTGCTTCTTCGTTACTTCTTTGGATTCTACCAGAAGTTAATTGGATAAAAAGACCTTTCATATTAATACGCCATTTTATTAATTATTTAATTCGCCGGCGAATATGCTATGAAGAAGTACCGACGAAGGAGGCTGCATGTTTTTATGTTAATTCTGCTTATGAATTTATACCATTAAACAGAAAAAACATTTTTTTATTTTTCGACTGCCGCAAGGGTTGAACCCAGGTCAGTCAGATTTGTAGTCAACGTGCTTACCACCTAGACTACAACAGCCTATAATTTAATTTCAACTGTCTGCCTATAACGGTTCAAAAATTCTGTAAAATACACCAAACTATATCCACAATTGGCACACCCTTTACTTTCCAAATCCAAACTTTATACTTATTGTAAAAGCAGTTCTGATTAAAATTCAGCCGTCTGTCCACAAGCGTTTAAAGGTATGGCCATATACATAAAACTAAATGAACTATTGGGGCACCCTTTACTTTATAATTTAAAAAATTTGCATTTGTTATTATAACGGTCACAATAATCGGCATTTTTCCAATTTTCAAGCGTTTCTCTACAACGGTTCAAAAGATAGGCCCATATAGGTGAATTCACGCCACCAATGGGGACACTCTGTATTTTTAAGATTTATATTTTATTCCTTTTTGCTATTGGGAGCCATAGTAATATTCATTTTTTTTTAATTTTAGGGTGGTGCCCTTCACTATTAATAATACACTTAAAAACATGTATGTTGTATTGGGACACCCTTTAATTTTTAAAAAGGGACCAATCTGCAAGCATAATCTATCAAATGACGAAAAATTTTCAAAATCGGTTCAGATGTGATTGAGTTCTGCAGGCAGAAACATTTAAAAAACGCAACATTCAGACGAATTGGTAACCTCCTTCCTTTTTTGAAGTCGGTTAAAGATAAAAAGAAATGAAGTGAAAAGCTATTTATGTCTGTAAGTAGATTTAAGTAAGAACATTATTTATTAACAAATTTGAACACAAAATATTTTTTGTTTTCTAAATACCCATATCTTCCTTCGCAATCCAATTTTCAAATTCTTAAACGTTAAATTTATTCTTACTTTCCTTCCTTAATTAAACCTTTTAATAATATTGAATTTTCCGTTTTGGTAAAGCAGAATTTCATTACTTGTAAAAATTATATATTCGATACTTTAAGAAGACACCCTTCTTACACTTCCAACAGACACATATTCAACACTAATAATGAATTTAAATCCTTTTAAGAGACGATATATCACCGTAGTGGTACATTTCCTGTCGACTGGGGATACCATTTAGATCAGAATTCAACGTCATGAGGTTAAATTAATCAACTTTTCTGATAGTACGTCTTTATTGTTCTAACCAATACAACTATATATTAATTTTTAGACACCACTGATCTTAACGTTTCTGTATCTTTAAAATGAAAAAGTTCGCTTAGATTCAAGTAATCCAACCCTCGTAGTTTTGCTCTAGAAACTGCAAAGATAATTCATTGTTGTTTTTGTAGTCTTCTTTACAATGAAAATATCTTAAGGCATAAACAAAATCGAGAAAGTAAAAATTACTAAATCAAAAAATATCAAAGAGAAAAAGAAGTAAAGAGAAAAAAAATAATATTAAAGAAAATTTTTATTATTTGTTTTCTTTAGATGACATTTATAGATGATGTTGTTGCTGTTACTGCGTTAGAATATTCTTCGGATTGTTGTTTCAAATAAAAACTACAAAATAAAATATTATTTATTTATATGTTGTATTACTTTTACTTGTTCAAGACGGAAGAAATACATATTCAGATGCTTATTCATGTTAGTGCTGATGTTGGGTATAAATAATTTACTGCTTTACCTTTTGTTAAAATTTAAGCACGTAATTTTTAATAAATGCTTTCTTGGTTTTTCAATTAATTGCTTTTTATACATTTTTTATAACTTTTTAAATACAACTTCATACTGTTTTATCTTTATATTTGTTTTTTTATTTAAAATTTACTAAGCAAGTAACAGGTCTCTTTTTATTCTAATTATCGATATTTTGTTCCTTTCTGCAGCACCATCAGAAATCTTATATTATTTTAAACAATAAGAGTTAAAAATAAATTTGAAAAAACCGAAAGAGTTCATTGTGGACCCTTCAGATTATCAAAGTCATATTCATTCTGCCTAGTATCTCTAAGCCGACATCATCCTTTAGCATGTCGCCTAAGCAATCGTGAAATCTATTTTCTAGTCTTCATGCAATACCGTGCAGAGATATATAATCCAACAGAAATCCGATATACCCACTTGTTGGTTCTTGTCCCATACCAGAATGACCAGTGATCACACCTACAACTTTCATTAGAACTTTCCTGCCCAAAATCAGAAGCAGTTAAGTGTTTGCCGTATCCAGTCTAGGCCAAATAGCCCGTGAGACCGTCCAATCCTTCCTAGCCTCCCAAGACCAATTTGTTCTCCTTACTACTCAATCAGCAGAAGTCTATTGTGATTTCATCGCTTCTGCTCTTTGCAAATTAATATCTTCCGAGCTCAATCTTCCAAGCTTGTCGCCGGCAGCCGCTTTATGCTCGCTTGTGATCCAAATAACAGTGTAAATGCCGAAGTATTTTTTAAAGAGTGGAGTTACCTCGTTCAGTTTTGATACCAATCCTTGTAGAAACGGACGTCAGAATCCAAGCTGGTGAGATAAGTTTAAAAAGGCGTGAAACCAATGCTCATGTACAACACTTTCAATCATAAAAATAATATTGTTGACAAAAATGAACGAACGATGGTTGGATAAAATGCGTAATTTACCGTTCATCAAGAATAAGGTTTTGCGACATCAGGGGCACTAAGAAACCCTAATGAACAGTTGTTTTTAAAACAAAATTAAAACCTGATGATATTAAAATCCACATACTTTAATTTCTAAAAAAAAAAATTTTAAGCTTCCAGCTAATGATTTTCATTTTGTTTGGCAACAATGATTTAATTAGATGGTGGTTTTCACCATCATATTATTGTTATACACAGTAATAATATTATTATGTATAACTATAATTATGTTAAGTGCATGAACATTTTTTAATATACTATGACCATAATTTTTATTTGTTTTGATATTTT
Source organism: Gymnosoma rotundatum (assembly GCA_916610165.2). NCBI lineage: Eukaryota > Metazoa > Arthropoda > Insecta > Diptera > Tachinidae > Gymnosoma > Gymnosoma rotundatum. Next base: position 81,210,796 of record OU744340.1, read on the forward strand.
TAGTGTTACATTTTTTTTTTGTTTTTTGTTGAACACAAAACTACATTTTAAAAGTTTTATTCATCATGTTTTTAAATGAACCGGCAACTAACAACCAAACCACTAATATAGGCGAAACCAACCATATTTGCACAGCTCAACATTATTTGTTCATTTTAAGTCAAAATTTGATTATAGAAGAACAAATTTACTTTTCTGTTTATTATTGACATATTATGGTTATAAATATTTAATTATTTTGTGAGCATTATAAAAATTGTGACTAGAAATTAAATAAAAGTTCAAACCAAAGATGTTGCACTTTTTGTGCGCAATAACCATTTAGTGACCAAACGTTAACAAAACTTAGTTTATCGTGAACATTCCTTTAAATTATAATCTGCTTGTCGCCGAGAATTGTCACAGAGAACGTATTATGGTTCATGTAATCCCACTATGGCTTGATGTGGAACGACACAAAACTTCAAACACATTTTTAATACCGACGTTACCAGAACTAACAAATTCTGCTGTAAAACAGTTGCTGGACATTCCATATTTATCAGAGTAGGAATTTACTCATGAATGAAAACTTGAATACATGCACATTAATATAAATATGGACTAAAAAAACACACGCACAAGTGCAACGAACAGACACATGAGTGAACATCTTTCTGTGTTCCTTTTTTTTTGTGAAACTACGCAATCAAAATTGTTTTCAAATGGATAAAATATTCCATAAATACCATAACAACAAAACACTAAAAGTTTCTGTTATAATTGTTATCAATTTACTTCTTTGTCTTTCATAAATAACAATGTGCAATACATTTTAAGAGTGGCTCATGAAATGAAAGTAAGGCACACACAAAATTTAGTTTTTACTCGTGTGCATGTTTTCCTTCATGTTCATGTGCCGAACATGAGTGTGCAATTCCAAACCCTGATATTTATTAAACGTTTATCATTTCAACTTTGGCTGGGGGATTTTTAGAAACTGACAAAGTTGTTAAGCGTAACTCGTAAAACGTATTGAAAGCACCGGACCTAATAGTGGGTACTTTTAAATATTAACTAGAGTTTCATATTTATTGTCTTAAAAGGCGGCCTTAAGTCGGGATATACAGACTTCAAATTGGCAGGGGAACACATTATACTTTTTTTTGTTTTATCTATTTAATTTTTAACTTCCCTCGGCTGTCAATGATTTCTGCTTGCCTACTATTAGTTGTTAACATTTTTAATTATTACTAGTTATTACGCAGTTAAAAAGTCTTAATCTCACCTTAAGTAATTCCTAGTAATTCGACCCCATTCTGGATACTTGGCGACGCAATATCACTAGCATTTAACTTAGGCTCGACCTTGCACTTCACATAAAAAATTGAAAGTTAATTCGTTTTAGTTTTAAAAAATGCAACAATACAACTAAAAATATTTGCCGTTTAATTCTATTTGATAAAAACACATTCTGTAGTTTCCCACTTTTAAATATATGTAAAACATAAACAGGTCAAAAAACAAATTACAAATAGAATACAATTTCTAATGTTGACTGTGTCGTTGCACTAAAAATATTTTTATGCTTTTCGGGCAAGCTAATACCATTATTTATTGTAAGGAGATTTTGCATTTTATGTCTGTGTATCACACCTTCAAGTTGTTCTTATTCAAGAGTTATAACTGTTTAAAATATGGTTTTATTACTAAAACACTTTGTAACATTTTAAGTTGAAAAAAAAACAGTAAATTTGTTTACGTGACTTATTGCTTTTTGATTTGGAGTTGCTAAGTATTTTTTTTAATAGGTTTTCTTCAGTTCTGTAAAGAGTACATTGTTGTACGGTCGAGAAAAACTTTTACGAACTTTTTACATTTTGACTTTTTTTATTGTTTAACAATAATAATTTCTACGTTTAAGAGAATTTTTTTACTTTTTTATGGTCATTTTAAAAATTACTAGAACAGGACATTAAAAAATTTCTTTGACTAAATAAGAATTAAGAAAAAATAAAACAATTAAAAAATATTTATTAAGTAAAAATTGTTGTCATAAATACATAATTTCAATGATTAAAAAAATTAAAATTAATTTTCATTATTTTTATATATTTTTTAAATGTGTAGCTTAAATATTTAACAAATCCTTTCGAATAAGTGTTCAATATTTAGCTTAATTTCTTTTTTCATTTTTCCACAACATGATATTAATATACGAACAAAAAAAAACATTTAACCATAAGTAGGTGTTTTTATTTTTATTTCTAATACTTTTATCTTTTTCTCAGAATATATTTATTTCGTCTTTTTTCACAGATTAAATGATTTTGTTATTTTCTTGTACGATTTATTTTTGCTGCTGTTTGAACATTTAAGAAGATTAAATTGTGTTGATATTAATCTTCGATTTTGTTATTACTGGAAAGCGTTGAATAAAAAGTTAAAATAAAACACAGGTACAAAAAGTAAGATCAAAAATATCTTAACACATGAAGATTAAACAAAATACATCACTTTATTTCTGATTTTTTTTTAAGTTAACAAGCAAATAGCACCATAAATAAGAAACCTGGCATTTTTGGAGGTGGTGAAAATATTTGAGTTTTAAAAAATAATTTTTTAAGCTGCTTTGTAGCGCTACAGTCAAGGAGTTTACTACAGTACCTAAGCTTGTTCAGCATTTCTATGTATGTAATATTTTTCTTCATTGACAAATTCTTTTTATTCTAAAATATTTGAATATAGATGATAGAGTTTACCAAACCTTTAACTGTCAGCCAGAAAGGACTCAAGTTTATAAAATGATTCTTACGTTTCATTATTTGTTTTGCCTCTAATGAATACCAAAAATGAAAAAATTTTTACATCATGTACGACATGTTATGTCAGAATTAAACTTTTACTGAAAAATATATCCTTTTTAAATGTTTACTACCGTATTTATAGAAAATCAAAATAGATTTGAAATATATTTTATGACAAATTTGTATGAAAAGTATGTCAAAATGCGCATTTCAGAGTTATTTTATTTTCTATGAATACGGCAGACAGAAAAAAATACCAAACTTATCGCATTGAAAAGTCACTGTGACAAAAGGAAAAAAGGAACTAATTTTTAGCTTTCTCTACCCGATATTACCTCACTATTCAAGTAATTCAATGGATTTGTTAACAGACTTCAAATACAAGGAGGTTATCAAGTCGTCTGAATGTAGCTGTTTTTGAAAATTGACTTATTTTCGGATTTTTGGATCTTTTTAATTTAATTTCTAAATATTTTTAGAAAGAAAAATTATTTACAAATGTATGCGGACGTTTTCCAAGGAAAACAAGAAAAATTAGACGCTAGCAGAATGAAATGCAGCATTTTCTGGACCGCCACATCCTTCATCAGCATTCTTTGCATCTATCTATCTTATGTTATGTACATTGTAAACATCATCTATTTAACCAACTAATCTTAATGTTAATTTGGTGAGACGAAGTTCACACACAACTTAAAGCTTTTTTCTTTGTCGTTCTCTTTGTAACTCGTCTTGTACATTTGTTGTTGCCTTTGTGCTAGACTTTGGATAGCCACGAAATGCAACTTTTATATTTTTATTTTAATGTTTGTTCCTGCAGAAATCAATAATTTCTGAACCCATTTTGACATTTTTTTTTTTGTATTTTGATAGATGACGCTTACAGATTGGTCCCGTTTTAAAAACAGTTCATAATCCTTAAAACTAGAGGGTGTCCCCATACAACCTACATATTTTTTACGTGTATTACGACTGTAAAGGGACTTGTTTAAAATTTTGAATGACTGCAATAACAAAAATTAATATAAATTTTAATTTAAAAATTATAGGGTATCCCCATAGGTGACGTAAATTAACCTCTATGGGCCTATCTTTTGCAATTGGGAAGAATGTCGATTACTGTGAACTTTAAAATAACAACTATAAACATTTAAAAATATAGGTTAAAGGGTGCCCCAATAGTTCATTTAATTTTATGTATGTGGCCCTACTTTAGAATAGTTGTAGACAGACGCTTGAAATTTACAACGAACCTGTATTGCTAACTCCCCTATAACAATAAGAATAAAATTTGGACTTGAGAATAAAAAGGTATCCCAATAGTTTATGTAATTTGATGTATATGTCCAAACTTTTGAACCGTTGTAGACAGACAGCTGAAACTTACAAGGGAGATGTATTGCTAAGGCTGCTGTAACAGCAAACTTATAATTAAAATTTAGATATTAAAGGGTGTTCTCAAAATTAATGTAATTTGACCTATATGTCTGTATCTTTTAAACCGTGATATACAAACACTTGGAAATTAGACAGAATGTCCACTACTTTGTTTAGTATAATAAGAATTATAAATATTTTAAATTAAAAATTAAAGGTTTTTACAATAGTTGATGGAATCTGATGTATGTTGAACCGTTATAGACACACGGTTGAAATTTACAAAGAACCTACAAGTATATAATTTTAATTTGGAAATTAAAGGGTGGCCGTATTCATTTAATGTATATTGCCGCACTGTTGAACAGTTGAACAATAATTAAGATTAGAGATGGAATATAAGGGTGTCCTAATAGTTAATGTAATTTTTGTATGTGGCCATACTCTTAAACCGTTATAGACCGACAGCTGAAATCTGTTTTAAAGTTGATTTTTTTTTACAAAAATTATTCTTAGAATACTTTATTATCTACAGCTGCCTTAACAAGCTTTATCTCTATAACAGGTAGTTATAGGAAACACATAAGACAAGAAAAAAAATATATTATTTTAAACTTTTGAATAAAAGTTATAAATAATTACTTTTTAATTTAACATATTTGCGATTTAATAAACGAAACTCTGCATGCTTCTATTCTATCCTCCCCTGATCCGAATCATATGTTTTATTTTACATAGCCTATTGCAATTTCTGGAGAAAGGTTTATCAATGATACAAATTTAATAAAGTTCCTATCAGCTGTTTTCACGCAATTGAGTTACAAATATTTCAACACACTAACTATGTATCGTATTTATAATATTCAAAGGATATGGAAAGAAAGGGTGTACATTTTTTTAAATTCAAACTCCCTAATGGATTAAAAAAAGTTAAATATTAAAACATTTTAGTTTGTGATTTTTATTATTTATCATGATTCTGACGAATTGTGTTGCATGTTGTTTATTAATTTGTTGTAATGGTGACAAGTCCACAAACAAAGTCAGAACACGCAAAGGGATTTAAAAGTTACAAAATACTTAAGTTACATATAGTACGTATTAATCAGGTTTTTCTTTCTTAAGCCCATTATTTTATTGACAGTAACGTGCAAAGTAGTTTAAAAAGAAAAAAGTTTTTTTTTCAGCCTTAAACAAAGATTTGTTAATAAATAAGCGTGAACCAATAATAAAAAGAATCTTATTAATAAATAAGATGTAGGATTTTCAAAGATATTCTAAAAATATTATTCTCATAAAGTAAATCTTTTAACAAGAAATCTAACAGCAATGACTGTAAATTTGTTAAAATCAATAATATGGGAAAAGGAAAAAAAAGAATACAAGAATAGTTATCAGGACTTAATTTCTTTATAACGACGTCAGTATGTAATATTTGTTTCGTGTTTAATTAGTCAAATTAAAAAAAAATATATAAATATTATTTTGCTCAAATATTTAAAATAAATAAAACTTAAACAATCCGGCATGTCACAGATTTTAATTCCGTTCGAATGTAGTTTCGATTCGCAGCGCGACAAATATCTTTGGAATAAATCCATTGTTTAATAACAAAGTGGAATTGATTTTCTTTCAAATTTGATTTTTTGTGGTTTTTAAATTAACTCTATTTTTGTATCCCTAATTAGAGAAGCCTAACGGAAAAACAAGAGGTCTAAACAATAGCGGTAGCTTAAATTTCCTACTGTGCACATCTATTTATTAAACATTAGATTGAGTTCCTTTTACCTTGTTAATTTGTGAGTGTAATGAAACGTCAAATGGCTTTTTAAATGCTTTTTCTAGTTTAACAGAATTAAATAAATAAATAAATAACGTTACATTTGCACAACAGAACCGAAAATACTCCTTATAAGTTTTAACAATTTAAAATAAAAAAAATCTAGAAATTGTCCACACATAAAAGTGTTTAATAAACACTGTTCGTATTCTTTTGATTGCATCATATTCACACAAATATAATTTAAGTACAAGAGAAAATCTAGAACAAGATACCAGATATTTTCTTATTAGAGAAATATAGACGTTTTAACTCGCCTATAAATAAAACTCGCAGTTTCGAGCAGTATGGCTGTATCAAACAAAATATGCAATATAGATGTTTCGTGTGCAAAGTAGCAAAATGCATTAAATTAAACAGTAAAAAGTTTAGTAAATATAGTAACATTGAAGAAAGCAAGACCTCGACGAGTAAATATATCATAACTGGTATTTTGTTAATTGGCAGCAACTACTGACAGTAAATTTTTCGAACTAGTTGCTATTGCTCTCAAGGGCTTAATTCGAAAAAAAAATAAATTTCTAGTTAAACTATAGCTAGGGAGAAGATCTGGGTATCAAATAGTATAGAAAAACTATTAAAAGAAACATAGGATGTTGTGGGCACCCGAGGTGTTTAAAGGCTTTGAGTTATGGTGTCTTTTAACCCTGCAATGTTGATATTTGACACTCAGATTTTTGGCCTGCATTACTCACTGCATTTTTAATTTTATTTTCGTATTCAAAGTATTTACAAAGTTAGTTGGTTAAACAGACGATTTTTACAATACTAACAAACTTGAGTAGATAAATACGAAGAATGCTGATGAAAGATATTATGATCCAAAAATGCAGCATGTCATGCCCTCCCTGCGTGCAATATTTTTAGAAGTACAGCAGTTAGGCTATTAGGCATAAAGGAATGTTTAACAGAAAGAAAGGAAACAGAAAAAGAAGAATATAGGGATGTATGAAAATTAATTGCTGAAAAGCATTTGGAAAAAAAAGGCCCGGTACATGTTAGCTTCCCAACAAGGTTTCTTGTTGGCAAGTGAGCATATTTCCGCCTCTTTCTTTTGGGATCTTCTGGTATGAAGGTATAATAATGTTTTGCGAAAAAATAAAAAACGAAAAGGTTTTCAAAGTTTTTCAGTAAATTTTTAAACTTTTTTTTAACAATAATACTGGTATAATGGAAATAATGAAATAAATAAGATATAAAGACAAATTAAACTGAATTTTAAAATAAAACATCCCTACGAGTAAAATAAAAAACAAAGTGAAAGTTAAAGTTAAAGCCAAGTAAATTTCATAAAAAGAAAACATTTGTAAAATATCGGTCATTGAAAAAACCATCAGATCCAGTGAGGGACACCAGCAAATCAGCAACTTCATCAGGCACCACCAGTCCTGGGTGGTGCAGGTAAAGCCAGAATATTGGAAACATTAAACAGACGACATACGGACGATATTATAATTATTTAGCTCTGTGTCAAGAGAGGAATACAATTTACTAACCGTGTGATCAGTGTTACCGTTTGGTTACACCTTTTACATTTTTTGTAACTTTTAAGGACTGCACGTCACATTTGGCCAAATTTTCGTATTTTTTGGTAATATTACTGAAAAAGTACTTGATTTATTATTTGAGGCATGAAAGTCTCTGTTAGCCGTTGTTCTTAACATATCAATTCGATTTTAATGTAAAAGATAACACACATGCAAATGGTATTTTTAAAATTATTAAAATAGCAAATTCTTTCGAAGCTTAATCTTTTAAAGAAAAAGGCCAAACAGATTTATTGAAAAAAGTCCTACTTTTTAGCTTATTTTATTGAATGGCAAAAGCGTGTACTTTTTAAATACCGAAATATTACTATTGAATGCTAATTTAAATCCTCATGAGTATCATCGGGCTGAAATGTTTTTTCATACGTTTTTCAATTTCTTTTTTAATTTTCGTGTTGTTTTTGTTCAGGAAATGAATTTAATGCCTTGTTATTTTCCCAGAAATATGGAATAAAACTTTTTATATTTATTTTTTTATTCTATAAAAATTACTATTTATTTATTGAAAATTTCAAAATGTAACTTTTAATGAAAATATGAAAATTTTGTAAAGGAAAAGCGTAACTTTTTCCTGTCCTTTCCTGGCAACACTGCATGTGATATAAAAACCAGTCCTCTAGGCGATTCGTGCCTGGAGTTTACGTGCGTAGGCTTGAGCTCAGGCTGACTAGCTTTCGTGCACCGCGTTGGGAATTCCTTGCCCCGGATATGTAAAGTAATTTTCCTTAAAAAAAAAAAACATAGTTAGCTAAGTTTAATGTATATACATGTACATGGTTATTGTGATTTTAAATACTTACCTTAAAACCCGTACAAGACAGAAAGCAGTTTGCGTAAGAAGAGATGTTTCTCGTAAGGTAGGGATAACCTGCTTCGGCCCTCATTTATTTTTTTATTCCTTTTTTAGCTTACCTGAAATAAGTATTATTTTTTTTTTTTGTAGATGCCAAATAATCAGTTGTGTTGGCAAGAACCAGCCCAAGACCAACCATCTGGTAACACATATTTAAATATATATTTGTTTGCCACACCTGCTGCTACAAGCATTACATTCTGCTGGTGTCTAACTTTTCCTGTTTTCTTTGGAAAATGTCCACATTCATTTTTAAATATTTATTCTTTGTTAAAACAAAATAAATTTTAGAAAGAAAATGGAATTGAACTTAAGCCAAAATTAATTTAATTCATTTATACTCGTATCGTAACAGGTTTACTAACCATTTAATAAAAATCGTATTTTATAGCTTAAATTTATTTTTTTTTTACTAAAATTTCATCACATCATTTTTACCACGATCAAATCATTATTTATCATTATAATTTGACACTATTTAACTCTTTATTCATAACTTGTTGACAAGTTTGTCATTTTTTAATTGACAACATAACAACAATAACAACAATAATTATTTAAACAACTTTTAAAAATCATAAAAATTTATGATTTATAGATGATTTCAATGAAAAATAAAATTGTGAAAAATAATACCTTTCCGATGCAGTTAGTGGGAGTAAAAACTAACACAATTTAAAGTAACAAAAAAAGTGAAAAATATAGTGAAGGCCAACAACATAAATTTACCCAGCAAAGCAATATATTTTCCTACTTTTTTGTTGATTTCATGGCTCAGCTGCCAATATGACAATATTTGACACAAATACAATTTATTCGTGTAATAAAACAAAACAAAATGGAAAAAAAATCTCAATATGGAAGTTAAATACTTAAAAGAAAATATTAAATTATCGGTATGTTTAAGTACAAAAACATAAAATTTAATTTATTACTAAATAATTACTGTACATAACAAGTAATAGTGCTATATTCGGTCATGCCAAATTTTATATACCCTTTACCATATATGTATGTAAACATATGCCGTATTCACAAGCTCTGCTAAGGTGTAGGTAGTATTGCATACTACCTTTTGTTTACTTCTTTGTGAACAACCATTGTATCAGTGTGCCATTGTACATTGTACTTCATACGTCAAAAAGTAAAAGTGCTATTCGTCATTTGTTATTTAGAAGCCAAATGGGGGGAGAAAACAGAAAAAAGTAAATTAATAAATTTTTTGTGTGAGGATGAAATTCAAGACATTTTTAGGATGAACCTAATGTTCTTGCTCTCCAGTCGCAGAATTATACATTTAGGGCTACCAAAATCATCGTTATGGCATAATCGGGTTTTAAGATATTTTGATGAAAACAGATTTCTTCATATGATACGACTATGGCCAGAGGAATTTGCTTATATATTCAACCCTTTAAAAAATGACGATGTTTTTCACACAATTGGCGAAAGGCTCCAACTACTCATTGACTTGCAGCTTAAAATTGTACTTTACTGCTTGGGATCTTCAGGAAATGGTGCTTGTGTTCGTAAGGTAGCATCTCTTTTTGGTATAGGTGATGGCGGTACCATACAAAATATTAGAAATCGAGTCATTAAAGCAATATTAAATCTTAAAGAACAGTTTTTATATTGGCAACTTTCAACTTCAACTTTCTAATAAATCAGTCAAATCAATAAATTAAATAAATAAAACTAATAAAAATATCTTTTAATTCAATTTAATTTAATATAATTCATACATGAACACAAAAATAATAATTCATTTTAACATAAAACATTTAAACAAATACAACGTTTGAAAAACATATGAAAAAAAGTACTAAGTGTTGTATCGCATGTTTGCATGAAAATTACCAACAACACAGCTATCACCGTTGTAGTTTGTTAGCACTTAGCACGTACTAGGGGGCTTGTGAATAGGGCAATAGTTTATTGAAGTAACTCCAATTAAAAAAACAAATATAGGGGTGACAGAAAATTAAAAGATATAAAAAAATTAACTATAAATAATTTTACATTACAATGACATCGCCTCTATGTGGGTTTCATTATTTCACTAAAGATCTCTTCAACAGCTTTGAAATGATACCCATATTGATATTGTTACCTTTTTTCCTTTTAGAACAAACGTGCGGATTCTTTTAATTGCAAATACCACTGTGGCTCATTATAAATTCTGTATTCTTACTTCTATACTATACTATACTATACTATACTATACTATACTATACTATACTATACTATACTATACTATACTATACTATACTATACTATACTATACTATACTATACTATACTATACTATACTATACTATACTATACTATACTATACTATACTATACTATACTATACTATACTATACTATACTATACTATACTATACTATACTATACTATACTATACTATACTATACTATACTATACTATACTATACTATACTATACTATACTATACTATACTATACTATACTATACTATACTATACTATACTATACTATACTATACTATACTATACTATACTATACTATACTATACTATACTATACTATACTATACTATACTATACTATACTATACTATACTATACTATACTATACTATACTATACTATACTATACTATACTATACTATACTATACTATACTATACTATACTATACTATACTATACTATACTATACTATACTATACTATACTATACTATACTATACTATACTATACTATACTATACTATACTATACTATACTATACTATACTATACTATACTATACTATACTATACTATACTATACTATACTATACTATACTATACTATACTATACTATACTATACTATACTATACTATACTATACTATACTATACTATACTATACTATACTATACTATACTATACTATACTATACTATACTATACTATACTATACTATACTATACTATACTATACTATACTATACTATACTATACTATACTATACTATACTATACTATACTATACTATACTATACTATACTATACTATACTATACTATACTATACTATACTATACTATACTATACTATACTATACTATACTATACTATACTATACTATACTATACTATACTATACTATACTATACTATACTATACTATACTATACTATACTATACTATACTATACTATACTATACTATACTATACTATACTATACTATACTATACTATACTATACTATACTATACTATACTATACTATACTATACTATACTATACTATACTATACTATACTATACTATACTATACTATACTATACTATACTATACTATACTATACTATACTATACTATACTATACTATACTATACTATACTATACTATACTATACTATACTATACTATACTATACTATACTATACTATACTATACTATACTATACTATACTATACTATACTATACTATACTATACTATACTATACTATACTATACTATATAAAAAAAAATGAAACGATGCTCGATATTTCGAACATAAACACGAGGTTAAATTTCAATATGGGATATTAAACAATCGGTCTGTTTAAGAACAAAAAAAATCATTAAATTTATTGCAAAAGAATTACTTACTTTATATAAAAATAATAAAAACTGCTACTGTACCTCCGTACATACAAACATACAAACAATACCTTCATACTCAAAAACCAATTTTCTGTAGATTCAAAATCTATTTTATTTTACTTCCAAATAGTTGTGGATTTTCATTCAACATAATTCTATCAGCAGCAACTTTAGAAATCTGTTCGATTTTGATTTGTGCTTGTCGTCATAATCTGTAATAAAAATCATAGCAATTCTAAAGGAATTTTATAGTTCTATTAGTATTTGGCGTTATCGTTGTTTCGCTTTTATTTTTATGGTCAATATAAACTCAATACAAAATGTTATGGATTGCAGTTTTCCTTTTGAACATAAAATTTTGTGTAAATAAACTGAAATTATATTTTCAGTTTAGTTTGTTGCATTTATGGTTAAAGAATTCAAAAAAAAAAAAAAGAAATGTAACAAAGTCTAATGTAGATAAGGGTTGCCAGAGTGAGAACAAAATATACTAATGACCATCAACGGCGCAGTTGTGCGTTCGATATTTTAGTTCCAGTTATCACTCGTATTTTTGAAAATTCAAGAGAATTTGAGTAGACCTGATTAGGCTGCACACAACTCCTAGCCTTACTTTTTCTATCTGCCCTTTTTCTGATCTGCCTTTAACATACGCATATTGTGAGGCGAGAGTCGGTCCGGATTTATTATTGCCCTCAGATGGAGGTCAATTATCCGTTCCAATGTTTTCATTTTGATTAAATTTTTAGGTGATTGCATTGCGTTTTTGTAAAATCTACTTAAGTTATGAAACAGCAAAAAAGTAAATTTTACCAATAGGGTCTTTACTTCCAGTATGGAGCAAGCTACCATGTATAGGGTAGCTAAGCGGGGTACACCACAAGGGGGGTATTATCAGCCCTTCTCTGAAACCTCGCCATGAACCCATTGCTGACAAAAATGGTAACATAGGGACCGGAATTGATCCTTTGCAAATCCCTTTCCAGGCATTATAACGGGACCATTTAGGACCAAGTGAGTCGGTTTTTTATGCTGGCAGCCTGTGCAACATTACTTACCTAAGTGGTTTAGTCATTAATAATAGTGGTAAAGTAGTAAAGCACACTGCATATATTTCAGCCACAAAATTAATATTCAGTATCATAAAAGTATATTTTAAATGTAATTTTACTGGTACTACAAAGTGCCTATCTATGGTCCCTCAAATCACGGGAATATTAAACTTATTTTAATCTAACTATGCCTGCTAAATTTCCCATTCAATAATTTAAATCCAGCGCTCTTTATTATGCAGGTAAGAGCACGTTACGATGGCCATTTCGCTACCGCTTCACTTATTCTTTAGGAAACTTCTTATCAATTTAATAAAAAAATTATTATACTCGTAATTGTAGAAAATCTTGAGAAAAAAAAATTCAAAACAGTTTACAAAAAATTATCAAATCAAATAAATTTTTATTAGAGTCAATTTTTTTGCTTTCAAGAACATTGCTGTATTAGTACTATTACAAAAAAAACCTATTGGCAACCTTGTCTGTAACCTTACCTAAATTCCGTTTCAGTAGGGTTAAGTAATCTTTATATACACATTTTAGCAAAAATCAATTTGAAAAAGGTTTTTATAAACCCATGTTAGAGGAACCACACACAAATATTTATTTGCGGGTATTTTTGCAAAATTTCCCACTGGAATTTAACTTAAGGGGTTTGTTAAAAAAACTAAAAAAACACTTTAAAAAAATTAACTTCATAAACCACACTATTTTCTTAAACTATTTGTTATATAAATTGTTATGTACGAAAGCAGTCCCAGATTAATTTAGCTAGTAATGGAAAAACATATCTCATACCCTTATTGTTAATACTAAAAGCCAGGATTCACTATCATACACAATCGTACGATTTAATCACACAAAAATCTAACAGAATGCTGTCCTACTTTAATTATTATACAAAAAACATGCAAAAACATATGGTTTTAATATTTTGTTGTTTTTTCTCCTGAACATCTTAAAAAATCAACCCTGATCGCATGCAGAAAAATATTTTATGAATTATTTCAAAAGATTATAAAATCGTACAGAGCTGTCAAAAAGTCTGTCACACACATACATTTTTAATCCACACTATCATACTTTTTAAGCACACATGCAATTTTTGACAGCTCGTACAACTGGATATGATAGTGAATCCTGGCCTTAAATGACACGGCTTTTCGAATTTATACCCCCAATGAAAAGTAACCTAATAATGGGGATAAAAATCTTATTTAAAAATTGGGTAAATTTGGAATGGATTTTTTAATATTTTTTCAATTTCTTAAAACTCAATTATTGTTAATTTTTTTAACTTGGCCAAATACAAAACTTTTCTGTATAACCAAACTGCTCCATTTTTATTTTATAGATTAATATTTAGATTTAACGAAGATTAAGAATTGTGACAATGAAAAGAGAATATAGATAGTGCACCGCCTTCACGCTTTACAGTCTATAGTTTCCCTTCAAAGAAAATATAGACGCACGTTTGACGGCACTCCTCCTAGCAGATAGTCTTTAATGAGGCTCGTGAATGGTTTTGTCAAGCGGGGCAAGAAGACCCTTTAATCGAAATACCTCAGTTCGGACGGCAGAAAACTATCGCTGCTGTAGCTACTGCTATACAATCTAATCCTAGGGTATCGACAAGGTGATTATCTGCTCAAACGGGTGTCAGCAGACAGTCTCTGCAGACAATTTAGGATTAAGATTTAAACCTATTCCATGGAAGATCTAATTAACAAGCAAACTAATCACAACATACTCTCCGATTCACTTGGAATTTTGCTAGAAGATCACTTAAATGGGGCCAGAGGATGATAAAGTCTTGAACTGCATTTTTATGTCTGACGAGGCACATTTGGATCAAATAAATTAATAAGAAATAATGAAGCAAAATTCATTAGCCACTATGTATTTTAAATTTTGACTGACATGGTCTTGCAAATAAATGTGAGGATAAAAACAGGACAAAAAATATTTTCCGAAATTATAATATTTTAACCCTTATTAAAGTTTAGATACAAAAGCTATTTATATTTATAAATAAATAAAAATGCGAATGAAAGACTTAACGGCGATATTATATCTGTCTCTAAATGACGATAAATGACAAGTCAATAATAACAACTCAGAAAATATTAGAGCCGTTTTTGAACATGCGATTTACACATTTTTTGGAAATTAAATTTTATAACTTAAAAATTATGGCAAAGCCAGTGCAAAACCCAATTGCTTTTTAGCAAAAACTGAAAGTTCCCACTTTAAGAAACAAGAAAACGTCATACGTATTTTTTAAAAATCGAAATGTTGCACAACTTTAGTTTTATCATTAACAAATAAAACAATCACTACATCATCTTTCAGCTCACAATATGCAAAAATGTTGTCAGCGGTTGTAATGTAACCGGCCCTACATATTTGCAATATTTAAAGCTTAAAGTTTCAGGCCACCCGCCCTCCTATTAAATCAATATTTTAACCCTCCCATGAGTGAGTAGGTCCCTAGGGACCTTTTTGCATTTTCAAACTGAAATTAACCCGCCCCTCAATATTACTCTGTATTCCAAGAGTATTTTGTTACGCATCTTTTTATCATCAAGCCGATCGCATTATTACTTTAGGAATTATTGAGGTTTTAGTGAGAATAGTACGCGGATGTGTGAAAAGGTCTGTATGGACCTTGTACTGAATTTCACTAATAAATGCATGTTTTTGGGCACTATTATAATTTTATAATTGTTTCAACACATAATTTACTTGTTTACATAGACCTAAACTCAAAGACATTAGGGATTATGATAAAAAAAAATTCTAAGTACTAAATGTTTCTAAACTCCAAACTTAAACAATACAACTCTTTATTTAATGAAGTGATGGAATCACCTTCGTTCATTTGTAAGGAAATGGAGCATGAATAAATTTTGTTTGTAGTTGTAATTTATAACAATTCCCATGGTACAAAGAGTGACCATTCATACGGTTGATTTATGGCTGTTATTGAAAAATTGCAAAAACGGCTTTTAATTATGAGAAACGATATTAGTTTTTATTTTTGTTTTGTCCTTTGCTGCAAATTTTGCTCCAACAAAACTCTACTTTTTCCCTCAACTTCTTCTGCCACATGGATAAAAAATAAGCTTTTAACAGACCGTTAGTTGAAGTTTCGATTTAAATATTTTTTGTATATTTTTTTATTTTTTAGTTGCCTTTTTTCTGCAATACAAAAATGGGAGAGTTTATATTTTAGTTCTGCACATGTAGAAGCAATTGCAATCAAAGAAATTTTTGTTAAACGTTTCTGTTGGCAATTTTTATAAAAAAAAAAAATTATTGTTTGTTGCTGGAAGCGGAAGGTTACGTGCACACTTGCACATACAAAAATAAAAATATTGTGTAGAATATTTTTTCGCGACAAAACATGAGCTTACATGTTGGCAATAATGGAGCGAGCAAGTTTTAATAGAGTTTACAACACTTTGGGGATTTTAAGAATACACAAAGAGTTGAACGAAAACAAAAGCTGGTGAAATGTACACAGATATTTAAACACACTGAAGACAGAGGAACGTAAAAACTAAAATATATTATATTTTATAAACAAAATAGTTATTAATAGTTTAAATGTATTTGTATGTATATTTGTTTCATATTTTCATAACTTACATAAATTAAAAAGTTTTAAAGATAAAAACTAAATTTGTGATAACCGAAAATTTATTTTTGAAAATTGCAATCATCTTGCAAATAATTAATGAGTTTTAAGTAGAATTTTCCATATATTGAAGAAATCTTAAAGTAGTTAAAACTATATCGGAGCACCTGTTATTAACCCAAACTGAGCCCTGTATAAAGTTTATAATTCATCCCATTTTAATGTTTGTAATGCAAGACAGGCTTCATAGGACGAGTTCATCGGCAGGATTTTGACACAATATTCTTCATATTCCTTCTTCTTTAAATATTAAAAGCTGCTGCAAAAATAGAATTTGTTAATATGGATCAATAAGACAGTGCCTACTTAGCACGTACATCATTACATAAAAAGGTAGAGAACATTATATGTATGTATATTGATGAACATTATTTTCTAGCCAATTTACAATCATTTCTTGGCGCCATCCCTTCATTGTTTTTTACTTAATCATTTCCAGAAACGTGAGCCAATGTGAAGGCTAAAACTCAAGGAGAGATATTTAAGAAAAAATAAAACTGTAAACGATACACAAAACCAAAAGGACGACGCTGAGACTCACAGAACTGATTTTAGCAGAGTCAATGTGAGCACAGTCAATGTGAAATAGCTGCAGAGGTATTTAAGGTTATTTTTTAAATGCAAGACTACGACAACCGATGTTGTTCATGTCAATAAAAATTTATCAAAATTAGCAGCCAGATACCAAAAAATTAAAATACAATATCTTTTCGATTCCCAAATATATGCCATTAATTAGGGCCATACTTTTTTTTGGTAAATATTGGGTTCCTTTTTAGATTTTTATGCTTCGACTTGATCATTTAGCACCAATGTTTTAAGACAGGCCATTAAAACATTGCGTAAGAAGAGTCCCTTTTAGGATTAATAGATTACAATTCCTTTGTCTTTGTGTTTTCTTGCCTCGATCTGAATAAAATATCATTCTGATAGGCAGTGCAAAAAGATGGAAGCAACGTGTTTCTTAGACAGGACGTTTTTCTACTTTGATTTGTCCCTGCCATTTTGGTAAACATCAGTTTTTACTGTTCATATTTGGCAGTCGTAAAGTAAACACGTGGGAAATTTATTAAGGAATAATAAACGATAAACCATCATGTTGTAATCGTAAAAAATATTTTATTAAATTCAATCATCGTTTACGATGAGAAAGTTACGTGAAATTTTTGAGAGAAACAACATGCCAACAAAACGCATTATATATCGTGTAGTGAATGACGTCGAATAAAGAGGGTCTGTAGGTGATAGGTCGAAGAATGGACTGTGCTACGTACTGCAAGATCAACTGAAAACATTACTGCTGCTCAAGAAAGTGCTCAAAACAATCTATCAACCTCAATTTAATGCCGTTCTCAAAGGCTTGGGCAACTCATTTCTCTCTCTCTCTCACTCTTTTGTTTAATATTTGCTATATTTATAACTTCTAATTATTTTCTATAAAATAATCTGGCATACATATCTACATAAATGCACGTCGAAAATTTTAAATCAATTCTACCCATAAAAAAATATTTATTTAACATTAGAAGACAATGTGCAACCAAAGATTGGCTCAGATTAATGTCAATTGTAAAAGCTACTAAATAAACTTTTGTATTTACAAAATAAACTTTAAAAATAATTGTTATTGCAATAGCAAATATTTAAACATCCGCATGTGTGCATATTTTTTTTTTAACGGAAATTTATTAGGGAGGTACCAAAATATTTGAAATTAAAAAAATTATTAGAAAAATATCAACATATTTGTAAATATTTTAAATAACGAAATAATAAACAAAACACGACTTTTTTAAATAATCATTGCGGCTTTAGGTTCATTATATCTACCGGTAGCCATCTAGAAGTGTGCTTTTAATGAGATTGTATTGGAAATTTGCACCAAAAGAATTTCTGTCGTGCAATTATACTAATCTGCAGGCCCATTATGACAACTTGCTTTTAAAGTACGAAGGAATAAAGTGACCCATATTTTTCGTTAGTCCTCTTTCACACACGTCAGGTTTGCTTGATCAGTTTTTGATTTATTTTCTTTTGAACCTGCATTTGTGTTCACACACACCGTCAAATTTGTTTCAAGTTTCGTTTTCTTTCAACTTCTGCAACGTCTATTCCGCAGGCAACTTCGGTTTGCAAGGGTCAGGTTTGTACGTCTTTCTATTCTCTTCTCCCCTTTCTCCAAAAAACTCAAAACTTAACGAGTCAAACCTGATGTGTGTGAAAGGGGACTTATTATCACTTCCCTGTAAAACAAAATTAAACTTTCTGAAAATATGGCAAAAGCCAACTACTTTTGACAAAAAATAGTGTCAACGCTGTATTTTAAATACTTTTGCTTAATTTAACTTTTTTATTGTGTTTTAAAAAGTGTAAATTTGAAAATGGCGACGCAAAACAAAATTACTATAAACGGTCAAAAAATTACACGACAAAAGAAGTTTTATTGGTGCAACTGATGGATGCTCACAAAAACTGCATCGAAAACAAGCAGTTTGATACCGATGGAAAGAAAAGAATTGGAGAAGAATATGCAAGCAGATTGACACGGAATATTGCCTCAAAGTATTTTTTTTTTAATTTTTATATAAATTATTCTCGTACAAACTTTTGAAAAATTTACTGATTTTTCTAAAAGATACTGAAATGTATTCTCGAAATTTTCGCACAAATTCATTTTTGCTGAAGTATTCAACATTGTACACTTGTTCGCGAAATTTTTCACACCATCTACTTTTCGGTTGAGTATTTTCAAAAATATCCTCAAGCCCGTTAATAATATCTTAAAACTCTTAAACCTTCCTTTAAAAGTTATAATAACGGCCCGAATTGCGTGACGTGCTTGTTCTTTTTGTTAACAGTTTCTTGTGTTCGTATTCAGGGTTGTCAGATTCTTTTTGACGAAATTCGCCAAAATTAATGTAAAAAATCGCCAAAATCGACAAAACGGTTTTTTGACAATATTTATATATTTAAAAAAAATTTTGTGCGAAAAAAAATTCATCAAGATGTCTAAAATTCGTCAAAAATTAAAAAAACCCAAAATATATACATTTGTTATTTATGTTTTATTTAAAAAAACAACAAATAATTATTTTACACATGAAAGGTATAACGTTTACTATAAAGTAGGTAAAGTTTAATTAAATCAATTCCATCAATAAATGGAAATCTGATTAATAAAATAATATATAAAAAAAATATAGTTTTATATTTTTAATACGCTTCATTCTCATGACACTCGTCAGTGTCATCATTCTTAGAATACATTGAATGCAAATTGAAGCAATTAAGCATTTCTAGAGAAGGTATAAAAGAACTGCAGCATGTGCCATCTGCATTCATAGAATTTCTAACATGCAACAAAGTATCAAGAAGTTCATACTGCATTCTATTTCGCAGACGAGTCTCAGTAAAAATCGTTATCGAAAATACATACGCAGGCATTAATAGTGGGAATTACCAGTATATTTAATAAGGCCACAGCGAGTTCCTTAAAATGTTCAGTAGCTGCAGTATCTTTATAATTGTAAACGTTCGGCCAAAATGTATGTAAATTAGTGGAAGCAAATATCATCATTAAAATAATCTTTCCAATTAACAAAAGTAAACTTTTCTCACTGAGATCCATACAGCAAATGGTGTATTATGATTTATAAAAATTTTTAAATAATCTTTGTCCATAACGAATTTTGTTTGTGATAATGAGTTTCAACATTTTGTATTGCAAAAATTTTCGCAAACATTAATTCAGAAAGCGCCATATCTGACATCTCTGGTTGTACTGTGTATGTGAGCCCACGCGATTTTGTTTAGCTTATATATATAGCTTATATGTATAGCTTATATATATATATATATATATATATATATATATATATATATATATATATATATATATATATATATATATATATATAATAAAAGCTTTTTAGTTTTAAAATATCAGACAACATGAAAAAAAGATTATTATCGTTTGTTATAACCAACAAACATATATATAATTTTTTTTATCATTAAGTTTTAGAATACAAGAGAGGCGAAATGATCTTCAAGGTTTTGTTATCTCATGACTCCTTGCTTAGCATTATAATTAGGGCTGAACTTCGTTAATGCACCTCGTAATTTCTTCGTTAGCAGAAAACTATAAATTAAATTTATAATTACTAAATCGAGAGAGTATACGAACAGGCATGCCTCAGGCATCTGGAGTGTTTTGCAAGCTGGGTCTAGTTTAATTTTCACACATCGCAATTATCTTTTGTTTTAGTATAAGAGATTTTTGTTATTATATTGTGACATCAAAAAACAAATTACTGCTTATCCAGCTGCCGATTCAATGCAAAGCCATTGAGGTAAAACCCTGCTTCATCGCTTAAGACAATTTTGCTCGAAAAATGGAAGTATGTTTAAATCTTGCATTAAGTTTTTATTTTTTAACTGTAACCGAACCTAAGAGGTTTGCCCTAATTTCCATTTAATTAATTGAACCCTAACGGCCGTATTTATAAAATATTAAAAGAATTTGAAATATACTTTAAGACTAATTTGTATAGAAAGTTTGTCATAAAAAGTTGTAAAATACAGACATCCTTAATGCTACTTTCAAAAAGAAATCGTAAATTTAATTTGCGAAAAAAAACAAACAACCACATTAATTTTTTATAACAGGAAATTAAAAGTAGATTGTGAATTTTTATATTCACTAAAGTCGATTTTTGTTGTTTGTTTTGAAACCTTAAATAAAAAACTATTTTTTGTTTTTTATTTTGTTAGTTTAATAAAATTTTATTATCACACATAGAGAAAATTTAACTAGAAAAATGTTTAATTAAAATCCGAAAGTATTTAACTTGTGCTCTTAGTGCACAATTAGAAAAATTTTAAATATTTACTGTTTCTGTAAAAATTTTGGGAAATTTTTGAAGTAAAACACTTGCTCAAGCCATTGTAAAATAAATAGATTTGTTGAAAACTTATAATATCTATAGAGCAGTTAAGCTTTAGAAAAATGCATGCGAGAATGTGCAGATGAATAATAGATAGCGCTTCAATGCCCCGAAATATAACATCCCTGTAATTTCCGAATTTCACAACCGATTTTAAATATTTTTAAGACTTCGAAATACAAAAAAGAAATTAACTATACTCTTATAAAAACATTAAAAGAGGTAATTATCTTACAACATTTTTATGTGCGCTATTTGCAAATAAAAATTATTTGCAATTATTCAACCGACAAAAATATTTTCCTTTTTGAGAGGTACCGGATAGCAAAATTTTAGTCAACTATTACATTGCTCTAGAAAACATTGCAGCATTTTATCTAATCATGCTAAATATTTTCATTCAATTCTTTTTTATGCAGAGATTTTTCTTTTTTAAACTAAAAATGTTTCTGAAATGTGTTTCTAGGGCTGGCTGAAAGTCCAAAACAATGAAAACGTTTCAAAAAGTGGCATTTTTTTACATTTTTTGCGAATAGTGTCATTAACATTGCTTTCAGATGAAATCTTTTTTACATATGATTGGTCAGTTTGAAAATACATATGTAATTTCGCATGACTGTCAAATGACGTTGTCGTCTGACTTTTTTACAAACAATGTTTAAATTTGTTAACGTGGGATGTATGTATTTTCCAGGGTGAAACATGATAAGTCTTAATTAGTAATTGTTTTGCAGAATTGGTAAGTTATAAAACAAAAATCATACGGCATCATCCGGCTCTTAACATTGCGATTTTGATACTCTAAACAGAGTATAAGAATTACCAAGGCGAATAAATTATAAGGTGGTAGCGATGGCGAATTCGTTCATTTTCGCCATAAGCACGAATGTCAAACTACATATAAAAAAATAGTATACAGATGTAGTTTGACAGTTAGGCTACCGCCGAAAATCAATGAATTCACCATCGCTACCACCTTATAATTTATTTGTCTTGAGTGGAAGTTTACTTAATTGAATTCAATGCACATAATCTTAAAATAGTTTTCTATTTTAAAGAAATTATTATTAACTTTTGGCTGACTTCTTTTAAAATGTTCCAATGTGTGTAACATTCGTATAAAAAATTATGTAGTGGGGATTTCATTATCATATGGGAGTAATTAATTAGATGGACTAATTAATTGACGATTTCATTAGCATTGACTGATAAATAATGCTAATGATTTTTTAGTATTATAATTATTTTTACTAATGGAAATGCTTTTTAATGAAAGGGTTTCTTTGATAATAATTTAAAAGACAAAATCATTACTATTGACTAATGGTTTAAAATCATGATCATTAATGAATGTGTTTCTTCTCTTTTTACACTAAATACATATCTTAAAGTATAACATTCTCAGGAAAAATGAGACACTTTGTTAACATGATTTTGTTTTCTTGTAAGTTATAAAACCTACTAGTTGGAGTGTTAAGTAACCTTAGATATCAGACATCAAGCTTTGCACCTATCTCACTTAAAAATTATCAATTAATAAAATGTTTAAATGTAGATCTTTCTACAATGCTGTTAAGATTTATTCATTATATGCATAGAATTATTAAGTTTCTGCAATCAAAAATTTGTGTTTCATAAAAACAGTTAATTGTAATAAGTAATTAAACGATTTCATTAAAATTGCGGTACCATCAATAAAAACAATGATAATTAGAATAAAATCATTAGCATTAAATGGTAGTTAAATTTGTTTCGTTGTCATTATTTCAAACAATGTAAATGAAATTTAATTGGTAATGAAAATATCCCAAGTATGATCTTTATTACTTTTTTTTTCAATCATACGCAAGAACTTCCAATTATCAACAGTGTCAATTGTCGAGGCACATCCAAGAGTGACAGATTATTCTCCAAAAAAAATATGTGTAATTGTAAAATATGAAAATAGTAACGTTTTGTTAAAATTTATCAACATTTTTATTTATTTAATTAATTTACTTTATTCGTGCTTGATTCCTTCAAATATAAATATTTCATGATATTCTCATGAAAGCATATCCATATGGCCATTTCACTACTGCTCAAATAGCTCATCAGTGGATTTTAGCCAAATTTTGTATAGAAAAACAGAAAGTCTTATATCAAAAGCCAAATTAATTAAATGAGAACTCCATTGAATCAATAAGACAGAAGACAAAACAACTCAAAAATGTTCTACACAAAAACACAGCAAACATTAAGTAACTATTTCTATTTTTTCTTTCATTTTTCTACATAAGTTAACCATTCATATGTATTTGAAAGATTCAATGAAAAAATAAAAATAAAAATTGAAAAACAATTTTTATTAATAATAGTTACTAAATGTTTGCTGTGTTTTTGTGTAGAACATTTTTGAGTTGTTATTGTCTTCTGTCTTATTGATTCAATGGAGTTCTCATTTAATCAATTAATTAAATTTTAAAAGATTCCGAATAATAAATTTTCATTTTGATACATTTTTATTTATGTGAAAAAAAATTTATTGTAAATTAATATTCTAAAACAAAAAATCTTATTACTGCCGCTAATGGATAAATGTTTTCAAAATTATGGCGTTTACCTTGGTATATTTGTAAGAGCTAAAATTTCCAATACATAGGTTAGTGCTACTAAATTAAATGAATTCATTGATAGTTGTGTTGCCTTTTAGATTGGGTTCAGTAAAAAAAAACTGTTTGACATTAATGATGCAACCTTAAAAAAAGCTTTCATATATTGACCCACAAAACGTTATTCACAAAAAATTGCTTCACTACCAGATCTAATGGAGCTTTTCCAAATTTATTTGAAGACAGTGAAATACAAAATTTTGATGACATAGACTTTAATAAATATTTTAAAAATTTAGAAAATGTTACAGTGGAAGAGTTTTTACACCTAGTCTTAAAAATTTCCAAAGCGGATAATGAGTTGGTTTTTTTGTCGAAGTTTACATTTAATTCAATATGTCTCCCTTGTTCATCTGCAAATGTTGAACGGACATTATTTAAAGTAAACTAAAAAATAACGTTATACAGAAATTGATTATCCAACGCTACATTAGCGATTCTTTTATATTTTTTACATAATTTAAAAATTCTTGCTATAAAAAATTTTAATCCCTTACAGTATTATGATTAGAAATGTATGAAATATTTTCAATTATTAAATTAATTTTACCATTTCGCTGATTTTTTCATGTAAAGTGCCAAAAATGGTGATTTTTTTAAATGTTTGTATGGGGAACCACCCAGGGGAGTTTTAAGGGGTGTGCCACTGGCATGGGTGGATCGGCCCTCCAAAGTTAGTGGGGGTCAGTGATACATTTGGACTCGATTGGGCACTCTAAATGGGTCAAAGTGGTATTTTTCAAAACTTGATCCTACGGGACAAAAGTCAACAGTTGGGGAGTAGTAGAATTCGTTTTAGAGGTATAGTTCCCCGGGCAAATGGGCCAATATTAAATCGACCCGCCCTAGTATATATATATATATATATATATATATATATATATATATATATATATATATATATATATATATATAGATACAACTATGTTTAATTATATTATAAAAAAAATTTTTTTAATAAATTTTTGATTTTATATATTTTTGTTTTATGTAAAATGTAGAATTATTAAGGATTATTTATTTTAAAGATTATGATTTTTTTTCCTGAATGAAGAGTTTTATATGAAAATTACTGGCATCACTGGTGAAATAGTATTAACCTTTAAAACCTAACCGCAAAGGGGTTTCAACTTTACATAAGAAATAAGTTAGGCGCCTGCCAATTCGATTTCTGTAGATAGGTGCTCGAAAATCACTTCATAAAATATTTTTTAAGCAGATCTGACTTATTAGAATATTGTTGCAGTTTCTATAAAATGATTTTTGTGCAGAAAATACTTTTTAACAGACATAAATAATATTCAAAAAATATTGTAAACTTTTTTTATATTTTTAAATATTTTAACAAATATCCTGCTACTTTTTATACCGATTACATTATTAAATCACCGATATTTATTATTGAGGGTGAAAGCACGATGGCCATTTCGCTGCCGCTTACTTAAATTAAATTTGAAAAATTTTGGAAACCTGTTTAAAAGACGCGAATAAATTAAATTTTTTATAAAATAATTCTTACAAAAAACAAATCCTACTTCAAAACAGACAAACCAACTATGGAGACACCCTTTAATTTCCAAATTCATATTTAATACTTGCTATTGTATCGCAGTTAGCAATATAGCTTTTTTGTAAATTTAAATTGTCTTTCTAAGGCTGTTCAAAATTATGGACTTAATTATTAAAAAAAAATAGGCCCAAGGGACACCCTTTAATTTAAGATTTATTTTTTTTATTTCTTTTTGCCATCGGTAGCTATAAAAATACGTAGCTTTTTTATTTTTAAATTGTGACTTTTACGGATTATAATGCAGCTTAAAACTATGTAGTGTGATGACACTCTTTAATTTTTAAATTATGCACTGTTTTTAAAAGAGAAAAATTTTTTAAATCGGTACAGAAAATACTGAGTTCTACTGGCAAAAACAAAAAAAACAAACAACAATCAGGCGAATTGATAACCTTCTACTGTTTTGAAGTCGGTTTTCGTACGATCATGTGTTATGAACAATGAAATATTTGTTAAGCAAATTTTCGTTAAGTGTATTTAAAAATATAAAATATTTTTTATCTTGCTTTACACGATAACGTTGATATATGATTGTATTTGTCTGTAAGAGAATGCATAAAGTTAATTTTTATGAGTATTTTTCCCCGAAAAAAATTTCCAATTGTTGTAGGGGAATTGTTTAAAAATGCGAATAAATAACACTGACTATTAATGTGTGAATATAAAAATGTGTGTCAGAAGGTTGTATAAGTATTTGTTTCTTTGTTTATTTTTACACGAATCAATTTTTATAATTTTTATTTTTTCCACAAACACTCATTCTGTTTACAGTTTACATGCACCCATGATTTTTTTACTCTAACATGGCGATGCAAGTACTGTTTATGGTATCAAACAATGACAATGACACCGGAAATGAACACACTTTCCGTTCTTAGTAAAAAAATGTGAATGCGCCCGTGTGTGTTTGTACATTTCTGTGTAAAAAAATATATAATAAAAAAATTTACTATTTTACAATTTTGGAATAATAAGGAGTTGTCAGATAATAAAATTGTATTTTAAAACAAACAACATATATTATTTTCCTATATTTAATAGTAAAAGAATGTTGTAAAATACACTGCTGTATATATAAAAAAAGATTTTATATTTCTTAAATAAAAATCTTCATTAAAACAAAATTATTTAGTATGAAACCTTCTTGAATAATTTGTATTTTCCCTCATAGTTTATTGGGATTTATTAAAAATTTTCCAACACAATAACACTTAACACTTATTTTAATTACAATTTAATTTATTATCCATTGCACTTGTTGTTTACTTAAGAGCAGTATCCCTTGCTGCATATTTCAGCTCATTAATAAAATATATTTTTAATTGTGTATATTTCAAGTGGAAGTTCTTGATACTGACAGCAAAAATCAAACAAAAAATTGCAAATTGTCTGCGTTTACTTTCGGAAGAATTTTCTGCTGCAAGTGAAATTTAATGAAAGGCTGATGTAAAGGAAATTAAATGGGGTCTACTTGAAAAAAAAACGGTTAACAGAATAGGATTTAATAAAAATAACTTTTTGTGCTAAAAAAAGAAAGAATACTTAAAAAAAAACTTTCTCAATGTGAACTGGTAAAAAAAAAACAACAAAAATTATAATCGTGAAGTAAATATAAAAGAAAAAAATAAGTCAGTTGGTAGATAAGTAAGTGCAGCTTGTTGTGGTAAAATAACAATTTTGTTAATTACTTGTTCTTACAATTCATTATAATTTTACGAAATAAAAATTTTTAAACAGGGAAGAACAAATAAGAAGAACCTTTTTTGTAATTCTAAATTTTTTTTTATTTATTACTAGCTATTCCCGGGGCGCTTACCTAGCCCTATGAGAATAATCGTACCACGACCACTTTTCTAAGCAAGCAATATGGAAGCTATAACAGATTTCCTTTTGCCTATTGGACCTTATGAATCAGGACTTATTTCTCCTTCAAATATTTTTACAATTTTTATTATAATTTTTTACAATTTTTATTATAATTTTTAAAATTTATTTCCTAACTTTGTAGAGTTATATTACATATATATTTTACCATTGTAATATTTTTTGGCCTTATGACGGCTTTTATTATTACAGAATTTGAATAAATAAAAAAAAAAAAAAAAAAAATTGTCTTTTACAAAAATTTAATCCGCGCACTTTTCCTCCTCCCCACTAATCCGTCCTGCTCCTTTTTTTTTAAATAACCATACCCTCTTAGAAATTCTAAATAAATTTATATCTCTGCTTTAATTTTTTTTCAAATCAGTGCAAGTTTAAATGATCGCTTTAGTCATACATCTCGAACGCCTCAGCCGAAATCGTGCAAACAAACAATCTACACGATCATGCGAACAAACCATAAAAATTTAATCAAATGCGGTTTGACCGTTTGTGAGTTATAAAGTCACAACACATTTGTAACAATTTTTTATATAAAGATTTTTATTAAGCCTTATCTACATGATATGTTGAATGTAAGAACAAATGCCTCTGTCAGCATATAGCATATGTTGGGCGTCCACACGATATGTTGAAAGTAACAAACAAGCAAAAAAAAGTTTCGACCTATAAGTTAGCATACGAATTCAGTGTCTTCACGGTATGTTAATATGACGACAATATGTTGATTCGTGTTGCTATATGTTCATAAATGTAAATTGACTTTTGACAGTACTTTATTAATGTCTATTAATATTTATTGCAAATTATTTAAAAATTAAATTTAGAAACTAATAATGTCAGATATTAGCAGCTATTTTAATAGCTCCTTTCTTTGGTGGTGATGAAGTAAATGCCAAAAGACAAAAATTTGGAAAAAGAAATGTATTGAAGACGAGACGAAGAAGGCTTTTGTGTAAAGTTGTACACGGAATTAGAAAATGTACAATCCCTATACCAAAATTTTTTACGTATGGACATTCACCAATTCAACAATTTGCTTTCTTAAGTATCACCTTTAGTTTCAAAACAGGACACCATGATGCTTTTCTGCATCACGCAGTGGTAATATATTTTCCTCACTACAATATCTTTTTCAGATTCCAAAACAAATAGTAAGTACAATTATTTCTTAATATTTAAATGGCTTCTCTTACAATTAAGGTTCTTTCAATGTTACCATAGATATACTTTAAGAATATTATAGGTAAGAAAAACATACCAAATTGGTAACACAGCTCACTCTAAACCTGGGATGGATAACGCATAACCATTACAACTGGATTTAATTTTTTCTATAAGATTGAAACTCCATCAACATTATTTATCACTGAATGGTTTTTATATTTACTAAAAACTGCATATGTTAATTTTGCTTAAGGCTACAAAATTTCAATAGTAAAGATATTCTTATCAAGTATTTTAATATATTACATAATATAATATATAATAATGAAGAAAAAGCGCGGAAGTAATTTATATGCTAGTGCTAACTAAATAACTAAATTGTTAATATAATGTAAAAGTAAAAGGAGCTATGGCAACGTAGGCCTTAAGCTCAGTTAGGTTTAATACGTATATATGTTTGTAAAGGTTGCTGTTGTTGGGTGTTGTTGCAAAAGGGAGAAGGTTTAGGTTTTATATAACGAAAGTAAAAATATCATTCCCCATCCTTGCACTAGTAATATAACCTCTTAAATATGCTGAAAAACTTGCATACGCTTTTCAACAAATACCATATATGTTAACATACGCAATCAATTTGTTGAAAATTTAGAATATGTTGTCTACTACACGATATGCTGAAATCGTCTACATACATATGCTTTAACCATTAACATATCGTCAACGTATTGTCTACACGATATGTTGCCACTGTTATCATCTGTTTTAGCATATATATGCTGATTAAACATATCATGCAGTCTAAGCTTTATATTACTCATTCACGCAAAGAAAAAACATGGTTGAGGTAACCATAATTTAAGAGCAACATATTATGGTTGTATTATATGGTTGTTAACAAAACATAGTATTGTTACATTAAAGCTGTTGTTGCAACCATATTGTTGTCTAGTGTAACAATAACATGGTAAAATGCAAAAATAGTTATGTTAAAATATAAACAATAAATGGTTAAATTAAAACATCATCATATCGTTGAAAATGTCATGTTATATAATTGAATTATTATTATTATTTTTGATTTGTTACAAAAGTTATTCAATAACATAAATGGACAAAAAAAACAATTCATTGCTTATTATATATAATTAAAAGGCTTAAACACACAGGCTACAAGAATCATTTATAAAAAAATATAATTTATAAGCCCAAATATAGGCATCTTATCTGCATACATTCCTATGTGTATGTTTATGGAGTAAACGTGATATTCTCGTATTGAAGGTATACGGTACGTAATGGTACTTCGGTACTGACTACACATTTATGCAAGACTTCTAATACGTTAATCTGACATCTGGCAATTATTGTTGATGTATAACATGATAGCTTTAAATGAAAATCATGTAAATGGTTTCACAATTGTGCTTAAAACACCAAAATAAAGATTTATATGCTAACATACATACATATGTATATATTAACTATTTTTGAAATGCTTTGCTTACCTTTTTATTTGTTGTCATATTTTCTGTATTTTTATTTATTTTTATTTTTTTCATTTTCTTTAACAATAAAAAGAATTTCAACTTTAAGCTAACGTAAAATTACTGAATTAATAGAAAAGCATTCTGTCAAGACCAAGAACATAATATTTTTAAGCGCAAACATTATTTTGTTTGCTTTTAATCATACTCTGATTAATTTTATAATATTATGGTTAAACATATTATATTATTTTTAATAAGTTATAAGACTTTGGTCGTAGTTCAAATTTTTGCACAGTAACCATATAATGGTTAAATATCAACAAAAACGTGTTTATCGTGACTGATGTATTGCTGAAAACAATTATAATTTGTTGTCTGCAACTTCACAATGTTACAGAAAACATATTATGGTTATTGTGACCATATTACAACCATGTTTTTTCTTTGCGTGTTGTTATGACAAAACTGTTATAACAAAATTATGAAATTTTAATAACTTTAAGTTAGATTTATAAATACAAACTAGTGCCAGAGTTTTTAATACTTAAAAAGCTGTAAAAAACAAAACAAAAAACTGCTGTCTTAACAAAAATTACGTACTGTTACAGTAGCTTTTAATTTACTTTTTTTCGATTTATTTTCCATAATAAAAATGCGTAAATTTCTGAATTCTACTCTATTTTTAAAAACTTACATCTCGTATTAAATGCGGCCCCCTTTAAAACATCAACTTTGTACAAACCGGTTAGAAAATAAATTTAACTGGGTTAATGAAAATTGCAACAAAACAAAATATAAAAATGGTAATGAAACTAAAGACGGGCATTTTTGTTTTAACCAGCGAGAATATAAAGACGAAAAAAAACAACAATTCTACTATAAGCACTTTTAGTAAACCTTTTTAATTTCATTTCAATTTGTTAAAAATGTTTTTTTTTTTCTTCTCTCTTAAGCGTTAAATATTGTTAAAGCTGGTGTTATAATCATTGTTGTTCATTTACCAGGGGGGTGCCATAAGCATTCTTGAATAGTAGAAAAAGACCAAAAACCCATTGCACATAGCGCAACAATGCAGCTCAGTTTTACACAAAAATGCTTGCTTTAAACCAAGAAAAAGTAAGAATAAGAAGAAAAACGCTTTAGTAAAACATGTGGTTAACAAAGCAAAAACAGCCACAATAACATCTACAACAGGGCTCTATTTTTATCCTTTTTAGATTTTGTGCATTGTCACCTCAATATTTTGTACACTTTCATTCGGTCTTTATTTTGGTTTCTTCGGTTTGCCTCGGGCAGAAAAAGAGGTTGTGTATTGTTTTTGTTCAAATGAAATTTACTGTATTATTGTTGTAGCTGGAGCATGTAACTGCATTAAAAATTGCATGTACGAGTATATCGTGCAGGACAATATCTGCAATATACACATTTTCTTGCAACCATGTTGTACTAAAAGTGTACAAGTGTTTAACAAGACAAAACAGGTGTAGATTTTTTGTTTGTTTGTTTATTTGTTGTTCTACTCAACGGCTTTGGGTTAAAGAAAAAAAAGTACAAAAAAAAACGTGGTTAAATTTATAAGTTACAGTGAGAGTAAGAAAATTTGTGTAAACATGGAATTGTGCCTTAATTAAATTTAAATTGTAGCGCAACACATATTTAACAAAAAAGTAACTTCGTAACAGTAACTTGAGAAAAAGAAAAATTTGGCCTTGAATTTTCTATTTCTTTCTTGTAATGTATTTTTCATTTATCAAAATGAAAATTTACTATTCGGAATCTTTTAAAATTTAATTAATTTACTTTATTCGTGCTTGATTCCTTCAAATATATTTTAAACTAAACTACAAAATGAAATGTATTACTGCGGGGAAAGCATATCCATATGGACATTTCACTACTGCCTCAATAGCTCATCAGTGGATTTTACCCAAATTTTGTATAGAAAAACAGAAAGTCTTACATCAAAAGCCAAATTGATTAAATGAGAACTCCAATGAATCAATAACACAGAAGACAATAACAACTCAAAAATGTTCTACACAAAAACACGAATCAAGCACGAATAAAGTAAATTAATTAAATTTTAAAGATTCCGAATAGTAAATTTTCATTTTGATATATTTGCATGTGCACGTTGCTTATTAATAAAAATTGTTTTTCAATTTTTATTTTTTCATTGAATCTTTCAAATACATATGAATGGTTCCCAATGGGATCCCTTATATAGAAAAATGAAAATAAAAATAAAAATAGTTACTAAATGTTTGCTGTGTTTTTGTGTAGAACATTTTTGAGTTGTTTATTGTCTTCTGTCTTATTGATTCAATGGAGTTCTCATTTAATCAATTTGGCTTTTGATATAACACTTTCTGTTTTTCGATACAAAATTTGGGTAAAATCCACTGATGAGCTATTGAGGCAGTAGTGAAATGGCCATATTGATATGCTTTCTCCGCAGTAATACATTTCATTTTGTAGTTTAGTTTAAAATAATAAATATTTCATGAGAATATCATGAAATATTTATATTTGAAGGAATCAAGGACGAATAAAGAAAATTAATTATATTTTTCATTTAGTTACAATTTAAACTTCAAAACACTTAAAACAATATATGTATATTATACAATTAATATTTTTGTTAAAACTAAAAAGTAACTCGGGATTTTTATATCTTCAAGGCTACGAGATTGACACTTCTACAAATTTAATAATTTAAATTTACTGAAATTGTAGGGGAAATCACGTCGCTCGCTACCGCTTACTTAGCTCTCCAGACAACTTCTCACATATTTGTAGATAAATTAAGACTTTTGTATCAAAATTGACTGAATTAGAATAGTTTGAGGTTTTTTTTATTAGTTTTTAATTATCTATCGCTCCATATATTTGTTTGTCGGGTTGGAGTTATTTCATTGTTCCAAATGATATGAAAAAATTAGAGGCAGGAGTGGTGTTTTGCCCGCTGCCTTGAAGAACATGGACCGATCTTGTTGCTTTTCAATCGCCAAATTTTCGAAACTATGTCTAATCGATTGGCGTATTTAAATTTTCTCTAGCTCAAATAGAGCCTAGGCAAAGTTGATTTCAGCCCAAACACGGACGGACAGACAGACACCGCTCATTTGGCTTCTTATGCAAAAGAATTCAAATATACTATTTGGGGTTGGAAATCGATATTGAACGTAGATATACTCATTTTCCACCTGACGTGAAGGGTATAAAAAGTGAACTGATATAAAATATTAAGAGCATAATATTATTAAAAAAAAATTATTTTTTTCAAAATTATAAAACAATTTTTAACGAATTTATGAACACGCCCACTATATTCGAAAGCAACTTTTGCATTTAGAGTAAATGAATAAAATATGAAAGTGCTGTTACACAATGTTTTGTCTGTATAAACATACACAAATACATGCAACGGTTTCTTTATCACCGCTAAAATGTACGAGAATGAACAACAAAATCTCAAAAGTGCAATCTCATTAACTAAAAATTTTTATTTCAGATTTTTTTCTCTCTTCAGCTGCTTTTAACTTTGCCACTTTCGAGAGAAATATAATAAATGTAAACCTTTTAATTTAATTAAATAAAAGTTAAATTTGACTTTAACTACAACTAAAATATATATGACCATGAAAGTTTTTGGTTTTTGTTCAATTTTCGCTTAATAAAATTTTTTTTTATAAATACAACCAGCTGCAGAAATACAAATGAAAGTTGAAAAAAGATATGGAAAAATTAGAGGCAGCCGTGGTGTTTTGCACGCTGCCTCGAAGGCAGTTCAATCAACTTCGCCATGCATAATAACCCAGAATATATAAACTTTATGGGATCGGAAATAGGTATTGAAGATATTATAAAAATAACAAATGGAATGACAAGCTTAGATGCATCTGTAGTAAAGGGTATGATAAAAAATATATTTCGGAGAGCAAGAAAGATTGATATTAAGGCTTTTCGAAAGAAAGGTATAACTAAGTTTGTCATTCCGTTTGTAAGTTCTACAATATACATTTCCGACTCTCTGTGTTCCTTTGCACAGGGAAGTCAATTGAGCGATGTTCGTCTGTCCGTCCGTGTTAGTGTTGAAATCAAATTTGCCGAGGCACTAGATCACCTAGTGAAAAATTATATACTCCAATCGATCAGACATAGTGTCGAAGGAAATGCTATTGGAAATCAGCATGACCAGCATGAATTTTTCATATCATTTGTGACAATAAAGTAACTCCAATCAAAAAAAAATTATGATATGTGGCGATGGAGAGTTAAAAATAAGAAAAAAACATGAAATTATCAAATTTTTTAAAATATCAATATGGATATCATATAAAAGCTTTAGAAGAGATCTTTAGGGGAAAACTAACATTTTTTAAAAATGCTTATCCCGTTAAGAGATGATCATCATCATAATCATTTGTATGTAAAATTTTATATTATGTATGTATTACTTAATTTTTTAATTCTCTGTCAAGCCAATATTAATCTTTTTATTCAATTTTCATAAAAAACTTTGTGCTATTTTTCAAATTATCCCGATTAAATTAATTAGCGATATTGATTATTGAGGGTCAAAGCACGTCTCGATGGCCATTTCGTTACCGCTTACTTAACTCTTAAAAATTTTTTTTTTAGTTTATTTAAACCTGGTGCCAATTTATCTCTTTATTCTACAATACGTAACGTAAACAGTTTTCCCTTTTACGGCTTGCAAATAACATACGGTTTCTCACGACCTTTTGCATAGAGGGGAGATATTAAACAGGAAGAGTTAGAGTTTTTATCTATATATTTCATAGACAAGAATTTTTGTTCTACAATGTATACTCAGATTATACAATAAAATGAAAATTGAAAATTGTCACTAATAATACATTGGCAAATTGTATAGAATTTATGTACTTATCATTTTAAAAATTATGTTTTTATTATATGATAATACTGGCGCTTAAAGTTTGTTGGACAGACACTGTAGTATTTCTAAAAACAAAAAGATGTGCTACGAAAAACCTTAATAACTAACTGACGTCACTTCACGATGACAGCTAGGTGAACTTAGCCACTACATAAACTTGAAAGCACTTCAATAATCCTTTATAATCCAGTATAATCAAATTAATTAGGCACTAAGGTCCACACTCTCTAGTAAAAAAATTTAATCACAAAAAATAATGCTAAAGGCCTTCGCCCGCATATATCAACTTACAGTCCAGAATATTTCTAATTATAATAAAGAGAGCCATATTTTTAATGTCATAAATTGATTTAGCTTCTTTATGAAAATATTAAAAATAAAATTTATTTATTCTCTTCATAAATTTTCAACAAAAATGCTATAATGATTTAAAATATTTTTTAGTTTAATATTTTTTCTATATTTTTGAAATGATCACTCATATTTCGAAAGCAGAAAATAGCAATAAATTATGCATGTAAATATTACACGAAGTGAATGTGATTGAAATAATTTTATTTTTCATTTTTTGTTTAACCTCTTTTAGACGGAAAAATTTTATATATTATTACGAGAAAAGAATTAAAATGGAAAACTAAACAAGGTTAAGGCAGGAAATAATGTATCAAATTAAAAATCTAATAAAAGCCTTAAAAAAGCATAAAACATTCAAAACAGTAAATAAACTCATTAATTTGTGAGCAAAATGTAATTGGAGGTTGGTAATAAACTTAAAAAATTTGTTACAAACTTTAAAGGAATTTCTAACTATTCACAGTGTTAAATTTTTACTGTATTCTAAATTGCAATAACCAGTAAATTTCATTTGCATTACAAGTAAACAATCAGTAAACAGTAAATTTTATTGAAATTGTCTTTACATTGCCAGTAAAAAACATTCCGTTTATGAATGTAATGGACATGTCATTTACAAAATACATAAGTAAGGTCGTTTCAAGAGTTTATTGCCTATTTATATAAATGCAAACGAACATTTTTTTCGCACATTTACATTGTTTTTGATATAAATATAAATACTCGAAAGTAATGTTCGTTTGCATTTACATAAATTTGTAAATATTCACAGTTAAAATAAAGTATACTTTAAGGTAACTAAAGTCGGTTTTACTTTAGAGTCGACTCTAACTCATTTATAGACAATTTAAAATATACTTTTGGCGTTAAAGTCAACTCTGTGGACTGTTTTTAACTCATTTTCCATAATTATTTTATTTGGTTTAAGAACACAATACTCGTTATCTAATTTTTATACAAAAGTAAACAAAATAAAAACAAGGTAACTTTTTTCTAATGTTTGTTTAGAAATTGTATGAAAACATTTACCAAATTACAGTTGATACCCAGTGAAAGTCGGCAAAACTTAAAGTATACTTTATTCTTGACTATGAAATCAAAAAAGATAGTAAGAGCCTTTTATTTTGGAGTATACATTAACAATAGTCGACTTTAGTCTATAACTATGACAATGGGTCAATGTGTTTTAAAATTGTATGTTTATTAAAAGTACATTTACCGAAAGTTGTAACAGAATTTTTGTTTAATTCCCGTAAAATATACTAATTGCTGATCTTTTTTCAGTCAGTAAAATCAGTAAAAGGTTTCTGGTAATGAAAACTAAACTGGAGTGCCAACAGAATTTCATTTTTACAGCAAATGCCATCTATGTTCAACACGACTGTCTATTTCAGCCTTTTATTAATGAAATCTATCTTAACGCGGTATCGACACATTTTGAAATAAAATCGAATTTAAGATGCCATGCTCGATCACTACAACGTTTCACAACTAAGCATTTCCACGATTAAAAAAAAAAAAAAAAAAAATATTATATGCCTCAACTTCTTAAACTCAGTAAGAATTAAAGGTATGGTACATTGCGAATAAATACAGGTGGTCTCGATGGCGAGTTCATTAATTTTCGCCGTAAACGCTGAATCTCACACACCATATAAAAGAAAATTATACATATTTTTTACATATGGAGTTTGACATTTAGCGTTTCGGCAAAAATTTATGAATTCGCCATCGTGACCACCTGGTATTTTTATATCGTTGAGTGAGTAGAAATCATTTTAGTAATGATATGCTCTGACTTAGCCCAACCAAGCAGAAGATTAAACATTATATCGACTTTAAAGAACATTAAGAGACAATAAAATTTTTAAAGAATCAGGCGATATATCGCTGACGTAATATCTTTTGACGTAGGATTTAAAATAACGTTTAGGGTTGATACTCTAGAATCTTGGGCTTAATTAATTACACATATATAAAATATTTACGCAATTGGTCTTAATAAACCCACACAAATAAAGTAATTAATGCAACTGATTCCCAATGTTGAGCTAAGAATACTCCCACGGCGGAATGTCTGGCTGTGTAAATGAGAGTGAATACACGCACCTGAACCTTTAACAAGAACAGTAGATCAAGCGAAAGAAAAAGATAACTAACTGGAACAAGGCGGACGGGCTGGATTTATGTGAATAATATTATGAAAACTAAGTGCAGCCAAAAATGAATAAGGTCGAAAGTAAATGCAATGATTTCTCTTGTCTCACTGAAGAGTGAGTATGCCAAATAATAACGATCATAATTGTCCTAAGTTTTTATTAGGTGATATAGAAAATTTATGAACTTAAAGTTTTAAAACTATAATTTGATCAGAAACAACTAAAATTGCTACTATATTCGGCTATGCCAAATCTTATTAACCCTTCACCATTAATGTAAATCTAATTTAGTGAAGCAATGCAAATCAAAAAGACATTTACTGGGGCGACAGATAATTAGAAAATAAGAAAAAAAATAAGCATAATGGGTGAAGAACGTTTAAAAAAATTCCTGAAAGATCTCTTCAAAAGCTTTTAAATGATACCCACATTATAATATCTTAATATATAAAAAATATAGTACAAAATCGTAGTTTTCTATAATAAGTTCAGAGACCCATAACTCGGAAAATATGGGCGAGCGCCAATTTCTTTACTTGATGTTTTTTCTTGTTTTTTAGTTCTCTATCGCTCCATATATTTGTCTTTATACCCTTCACCACAAAAAGTGGAAAAAGGCTATATAAATTTGTCATTCCGTGTGTAATTTCTACAATATCCATTTCCGACCCCATAAAGTATATATATTCTGACTTATTATGCATAGCGAAGTCGATTAAGCGATGTACAAATATGCCAATCCATCAGACATAGAAAGAGGTGCTATTGGAAATCAGCATGATCGGTCCATGTTCTTCGAGGCAGGCAAAATACCACGCCTACCTCTTATTTTTTCGTGGTATTTGGAACAATAAAGTAACTCCAATCAAAAAAAATTAATATATGGGGAAATAGAGAATTAAAAAATAAGAAAACAAACATGAAGTGAAAAAATTGGACTCTGAATTTTTCAAATTTTTTGAAATATCAATATGGAATTAATTTTAAAGCATTTGAAGAGATTTTTAAGGTAATACTAAAAGTTTTTTAAAATGCTTAACCCATTAAGAGCCGATGGGATTTTAAAGTAAAATTATATAAATGTAATACTTAGCATTTTTTCTTATTTTTTAATTCTCTGTCACCCCAATATTTGCTTTTTTGATTGGAGTTACTTCACTAAACTAGATTTACATAGACGGTAAAGGGTATATCAGATTTGGCATAGCCGAATATAGTACTCTTACTTGTTTTTATTTGATTTATTTCAATAAACTAGATTTTTTCCAAATGATATATAAAAATTAGAGGTAGACGTAATGTTATGGCCGTTGCCTCGAGAAACATGGACCGATCCTGCTGATTTTCAATAGCAAAATTTTGGAAACTAAGTTTGATCGATTGGCGTATTTTAATTTTGTCTAACTCATCCAGTACCTTGGCAAAGTTTCAAGACGTAACATGGATGAACCGACAGAAATCGCTCAATCTACTTTGCTATTATTAGAATATACTTTATGGGGTCGTAAATGGATATTGTAGAAATTACAAACGGAATGATAAACTTAGATATACCCTTTTTCCACTTCATGTGGTAAAGGACATTAAAAGGTAATTTCAGTTTTCAGAAGTTATTCTTTTTAAACATTTTAAAGTTTATTCTATAAACTATTTAATCACAACAATTTTTAACTTTTTCCCCATTATGGGTTAAACGGCTAACTGTGTAAAAGCGTCGATAAATGGATGGAAGATGATTTAATATTTTGTCTATTTTTCCATTGTGTTGAACATAATAACAATTTTTGTTGTCATTTTCAAAAAAAAAAAAAATACCAACAGTTAACTCTCGATGCACATAAAATAGAAGAAAGAGATAAATGGCTTCAAGATGTGCAAAAGCGAACTGTGTTAGAATATTCAGGACATTGTGGGTGGTAAATAAATGTGAATCTTATAACTGCGTAATTCATTTTTCCGATTTTTCATCGGTTTGTTAACAGTTATGCTGATGATGCAGCTGTCATTTTCAAGTAATAGCATTGATTGGTAGCTGTCATAATTATTGCTTTTGCAACGAAGTGTTTGTTTGAAATATTCAAAAATATTCTCAGAATATTGTCAGTATTGTAAATGCAAGTGAAAAAAAATTAATATTAGCAGAAGGTCATTCATTTATCTTTTGCTAAAAAGTAATAATCTACCGATGGAGTAGAGTCATAACTCATATAAATAGACACCGAATAAAGAGGGGTAAGTTTATAAATTATTAC
Organism: Gymnosoma rotundatum; assembly: GCA_916610165.2. Classification (NCBI taxonomy): domain Eukaryota; kingdom Metazoa; phylum Arthropoda; class Insecta; order Diptera; family Tachinidae; genus Gymnosoma; species Gymnosoma rotundatum. Next base: position 81,250,915 of record OU744340.1, read on the forward strand.
CGTTTTGAAATTGAAAAAAGAAATATTCACAAAATAAATAAGGATTTAAATAACGTAGCGTATGCAGCAGATTAATATTTGCATGACAATAAATCATCAAAAGAAATTTTTCAAAACAAAGATTTTCTTAAAATCTAATCTAATTTAATCTAGTGTTTATTATAAATATCTTTGTAAGTTTGTTTGTTTATTTGTTCGTTTGTTTGTGTGTGCGTCAATCACGACTGAACCAAAATTTGAAATGTGTCCATGTCGTATTTATTTTTTAGGTTTTAGTATTATAAAGTACAACTGCTTTTTGGTTGTAATTGTTACAACTGCTACTGCTAAGCCTTAATTTTTTGATACTTTTGTCAACCGCATTAACACAGAGTTGCAAACGGTAATGCCACAACAAAGTTGAAAGACAATGTAATTTCAACTTGAAATTTTTTTGGCAGGTTGAGTTGTAATTGATAATGTCAAATTGTAAAATTTCAAGAGAAGTAGAGGGAAGTTGTAAACCATAATAGGGGAAAAAATTTTCTGCTGCTGTTAATTGCTATTTAGTTATTGCGATTATTTTTCTACATACAAACAGATGGCGCCTTTGTATACGCTTACATTAGGAAAGCTAACAGAAAGTTCGCACTATAGACTTTCATAATTTTCTGATTGATCTTTTAAATAGGCTCAATTACTAATAATCGTTTGTGAATATACAACTACTCACACTTAAAGTGGGACACACAAAAATAATTATGATAACATGTTTGTAACGCAAATAAATTACAATAGTAAAATTGTAAGAACTTACGTTTATTATACTTTCTTTTATTAGAACAAAAACAAAAAAAAAGAATTGCATTACATTATTGCAATATTTGCCATTTTGTATTTCAATGCCTGAAATCGATGCTCACACTTAAAGTGGGACATTGCAGTTTTCGTGTTTTTATTCCTTGTTAAATATTTTCAATACTTGGTTGACTTTTCTTTGGTGACAAGCAGAACTTGAAGATGCCGCAGTATACTTTCCAACAATTTGTTTAAAAAAATCGGATTCAATATTGTACGAGTCTTCTGGTACTTCTTCCTTTCCTCCGGGGTTACTTCGAGTCTGGCTGAGAGAACATAGGCTTTGGCACAGGTATCTTCGGGGTATAGGGCATCACGGGAATCGGTAGCCCATACAGAGAGCCGCCCATCTGCGCTCCTCGACAGAGGAGTTTATAGATAGGTTCCGACCATTTAGCAAGGGTAGAGTTATGTTCCTGCAAGCCATGGTCTTAAAATTGCACAGAATTAGTGGTTTGACCACCGTCTGGTAAGGGCTTTGCGCCAGGTACAGACGTTAATCTAATCCCTTATCCTGTTACTTCTTCCTTTAAAACGTCAATTATTTTTGACCTTCCCTACTCTTTTTATTTCTGCCCACATATGTTCAGTGACATTTAAGTCTGGAGACTGGGGAGGACTCTCGATTATTTTTAGGCACTTATATAAAAGACAATTTCTGCATTCCAATATTTATGTTTGGGATCACTATCTTGTATTCGGCTCTTTCCCTAACATTTTCTTTTAAAATGTTTTTATTATACCTTGAGTTCGGTTTACAAAATGTATTTTCCAAATTCCAGCTGTTGATATAGAACCCTAAATCATAAGAGAACCACCACCATACGTCAAGTATGTTCTTGTCTAGAAATTCTGTACGAGGTTTTATCCAAGCGAATCTTTTTCCAGCTGGTCCTTAGAAGATAATATAAGCAACTAAAAAATCGGCAAAAACTCACAATAGTACTTACCTTTGACTAGAATGACACACCTTTATTTAGATGCTCTTGAGCGAAAATGTATTTTAGTTTTTGATTTTTCTCCAAGTAAATTATTGCTTTTAAAGATTCGGCAAACTATTTCACCACTGACGCTAACATTTTTTATTTCATGCAATTTGTTTTTTAGGTTAACTGCTGACAAGAGTAGATTGTTTTTGATTAGCTCCAAAGAGATCCTTTTGTCACGGTCGGACAAATTTCATCTGTTGGCAAAATTTCTTTTTTTTATTTTGAACACTATTAGTAGCTTAATATCGTTTTATAATATTAAACACTGTACTTTTGTTTTTGTTTACTATTTCTTCAATTTCTCTAATAGTTTTGTGGGTTTTATAAATATTTATGACAGATGTCTTTCTTCAATTGTTGTTTCATTTTAAAGAAAATAAAATTTCAAGGAATATGAAATATTATGAAGCCTTAATTCAAGGTCGAAAAAGGTATTGCAAGTGCCAAAGTTTACGGTAGTTCACAAAAATTAAACTGTCCCACTTTGTATGTGAGCTTTATATGGCAAATATTTTGCCATGTAAGTGTAAATGTAAATGTTTTCCATTGTTTAAATTGCTTGCTTAAAAATAGCAACAGCAATAAAATCTTTGCTTTGCTTACATGTTTTTCAGCAAATAAAAAAACTTAATGTCTCAGCATTTTCAAAACATTTCATTATAAACGAAGCAACAGCAAAAGGCAAATGCAAAAAATGAGAAAGAAACGCATTTGTTTTAGCTGACTATGTGTTTCTTTCCGCAGCAAAGCGGAACAACAAAAGAAGGAACAAGCTTAAGCAACAGCAAACGTTATCAAATTAATTGCTTTGCTGATTGCTTTGCTTCAGAAAGAAACACATAGTCATCTAAAGCAAATGCGTTTCTTTCTTTTTTTTTTGCATTTGCTTTTTGCTTTAGCTGCACATTTTGCCACAGCTATAGTTAAGCAACTACATATGCATGGAAAAAAGTCAAGCATTTTTAATCACTGATATTTTCATATTCGCGAGTGCTCCCGGTCCTGGAACGGCTTAGTTATAATTTATAAAATAAAAGGCAAGTCAATAATTTTTTCGTGTACATACTAAAAATATTTAAAGTAAAATATTTAATTTGAATTATTATTGTTGTGTCCCGCTTTGACTGTGAGTAGCGGTTCATTGATGTAAAATTAGAACTTAGCCTTGAAACGCTGAACTGGTAATACTGGCATGAAATTATTAAAGTGCGAACTTTTTAAGTAAAATGATTTCAGCAGAATTTGTTGCAAAAACAAACGAAGTTGCAGAATAAGATTCCTTTAAAAATTAGTTACAATGAAAATACCTTGCTTCGGCAGAACATATTCTGATTGTAAACGTCATCTAGCAAAGATCTTGTAGTACATCAGTTTGTCTGTTACAGAAATAGTAAAGATGCCATCGTGTATTTTTGGTGTATTAATGGCGAATAAATAAATAATCGCCTAAATAAAGTGTAATTTAATTAAAACTCTAAAAGTTGTTCATGTAATTATTTTACGAATAAAGAACTCAATAAATTAAACGTTTATAAATTAAATTAACGTAAACAACAAATAAACTTAATTACAAATTCTAATAAAAAGAACTTTTAATGAGGAAAAATACACTCTGCAAATAAAACATCATTGAATCTCAATAATCAATATCGATGATTTAATAATTTAAGCGGGAAAAAATAGCACTTAATGTTTTGAAAATTAATTGATTTAGTAACAGATACCCGATTTAATTTAATAATTTGCAAAGTGTCCGTGCATGAAAATAAATTATCGTGGTGTTTTATGTTATTTTATTTTTCATCATCAGCCGTATACAGTGGAAAAAGAAAAATAGAATCATTGTTGCTTTTTCTTAAACTTTGAATTTAGCCTTTACTTTATTGTTTGAATAAACAAAATAATTTTTTGTTTTTTTATGTTAGTTTGAAAAAAAATTTTATTGCATTTTTGTTGTTGTTTTATTTTATGTTCAAATAAATATTTGTTTTTCCTGGTGATGCTACACAAAGGAGTAGCGAAATGTTGAAAAAATAAAAAGATCTTTAGTTTACTTAAAATATATGTGAGAAGTTTCCTGAAGAGTTAAGTAAGTGATAGCGAAATGGCCACCGAGACGTTCTTTCGCCCTTAATAATCAATATCATTGATTTAATAATTTAATTGGGGTTAAATATAGCTCGATATTTTTTGAAAATTAATTGATTTAGTAAAACTGGATGTCGACAGAAAAATGCAGATGGAAACATTTGAGCACAAATGATTTTGCATCTCTCTCGAACGTATTGATTAAAGATCATATAACTGAATTGCTCACTCTACTGCTGTTGACTAATCAAAATTGTTTTTTTTTTTCAAAGCAACCAAATTTACTTAAAACCCGCCTACTTTTAAAATTTAATCTGATAGGAATATTATGTGATTTTTGGAACTGCTGTAATTTTTAATTGTAAAAAGTTTCGCTGTATTTTGTCCTAAAAATGTGTCCAAAAGCCATGAACGGAAGTAGGGTACATATGTGTAGCAACATTCAGTTTATCCTTAAAACTATTTCTAAGAATTGTCTGAAAATTAAAACAGAAGAGCAAAACCAACTATTGTCTAAATCATTAAACAGAATAATAGCCCAGTAGATGTTTCCTGTTTGAAACTAAAACGTGTTTTTAATTTAGATTTTTCTTAATTTTTATTTTACTTTTGCTGCGATTCGGAATCAACTATTTGTATGTTTAAATGAAATTTTTTTAATATTTGTAACATTACGACAGGAATAAATGGCAACATAAACGACATAATGTTTTAAACGTTAAAACACATTACGATTAACACGAATCTCAGCGTAAACGTGATGATAATATAAATCAGCAAATAGCAGCAGATTGGCATTTCTTGGCAATTTATAATATTGGCCAAACAGCGGAAGGACAATGATGGGAGAAGAGTACAAATAACAAAAGACATTGACTGCCGTTTTAGAATTCCAGAAAAGTCAGCAATCATACAACGTTAAATGGTGGGGTAATAAAAGAAAACAGGTATTTTAGTTAAATGTTTTATTGAATAACAGCGAAAAGTTAAAATCTATTTGAAAAATTAAAATATCGTCCACCATCATCTATCTCTATTCCATTAGAGTTCAATCTCATAGTTCAGCTGAGAATAAGAAAAACAATGAAATATTTTCTACTTTGTTGTTTATTATATTTCTTGCATTTACTTTCTTGCCGTTAGCAACATTTATTTGTACATTATGACCATTTTTTTTTCTTTTGTATATTCTTCCTTATGGCTCTTCCGATAATAGACAACTTTTATTATTCTTCCGTTAGTATTATTTTCTGCTTCTTTAACCCGACGATAAAAACGTGATTTAAATTAAAATTAAACAGATTCCATAAAAAATATTTATTCTATTTGTTGCTGTTTTAGCAGCATTACAGTGTATCAATTTCACATCATTATCAACATCGTTGCTTTCAAATTCGAAAAGGTGAAATTTTATTGCCATTAAAAGCATTTGTAAATTATGCTTGTCCTATTTATTCTGAATTTAAACAATGTTTCTTGCCTTAGAAATTCATTTAAGACATTTAAAAGGTTATGAAATGTATGTTTGTATGTAGGTAGCAATACGAGGGCTGCTATATATATTTCTGGCCTGGCAACACTGAGTGCTGCCAAGTGCAATCTGACATTTCCATTGGAAAGTTTGTCATTTTTAAGCATAATCGTACTCGAAACGTTTTAACGTACGGCCATTATTTGTGTTGTTAACAGTGACTTGAAAAAATTAATATAGAAAAAAATGGAATTAACTCGTGAACATTTTCGTGCCATCATTTTTCACAACTTTCGACGTGGATTATCACGACAAGAGTGCATTGATGAACTTAAATCTTTGTATGGCGATGAAGCACCATCCTATAGCACTGTGAAAAATTGGTATAATGAATTTAATCTTGGCCGAAGCTCGCTCAAAAATGAGCGAACATTGATGCCGTGCGTGAACTCATAATGCAAGATCGACATGCGACATACCGAGAGATAGAGATATCCTTAGACATTTCTTCCACCAGCATACATTCGATACTGCATGAACACCTGGCCGAAAAAAGGTTTGTTCTCGTTAGATCCCGCACAATTTGAAAGTCGCTCAAAAAAAGGCTCGAGTCGATTGGTGCAAAGAAATGTTGCAAAAATACGATTGCGGTGCTTCAAAAGACATTTATAAGATCGTCACAGGTGACAATTCATGGATCTATGCGTATGAGCCCGAAACGAAACAACAATCGACCGTGTGGGTCTTCAAAGACGAGCAAAATCCAACGAAAGTTGTTCGTGGAAGAAGCACTTCGAAGCAAATGGTCGCCTGTTTCTTCTGCAAAACTGGTCATGTGGCGACTGTTCGGCTTGAGCAACGTAGGACGGTCACTTCTGAGTGGTACACTACAATTTGTTTGCCTGAAGTCATCGGAGAAATTCGAAAAACCAACAAGAGAAGACGAATCATTGTTCACCATGACAATGCGAGCTCTCACACATCGGTTCAAACCAGAGCGTTTTTGACCGGCCAAAACGTCGAATTAATTGGTCATCCGCTGTACTGCCCTGACTTGGCACCTAATGACTTCTTCTTGTTTCCGCACATCAAGAAAAAAATGCGTGGTCAACGATTTTCGTCGCCAGAAGAATCTGTTGAAGTGTTCAAAAACCATGTTTTAGAGGTGTCTCAATCGGAGTGAAAAAAGTGCTTCGACAACTGGTTTGAGCGCATGCAAAAGTGTATAAATCATACTGGAGAATACTTTAAAACACAATAAAACCATTTTTGATTATAAATTTTCGCATTTTCACTATTAGGCCAGAAATATATAGAGCAGCCCTTGTATGTAGGTAGAAATAACCTTTAGTGTTTTTTATTTTCCAGCAAATTGTATATTTCCATTTTTTTCTCTTTTTTTAATTTTTTAATAAATCAGTTTTATAACAATCAATAATAATTTTTATTTGCAAATATTTTATAAGTTTGTTAAAAGTAGCGTTTTTTTTAGGAATTATTTGTACAAACTCTTTTTTAAAAAAAATACGTTTGTAGAATGATAACAAATCAATTACTACTTGTCGAAAATGTTTTTTTTTTAAACTGGTCTTGTCTTTGGAGCACTCTACTGTGTCTGGGATATTCCACCTAAACGAGGTACTATCCATTAATATTGGATGTTTTGGGAAGAGAGGCTTTGATTTTGAATTTTTGAAAAAAAAAACATTTTTTAGTGTTACTAAAATTCATACTTGGAATTTTGTCCATTTTTTTCATTACCATTGAAATTTCATTGGCTTTGTTTGAAATAATGACAATGAAAGAAATTTAACTACAACTGAATGCAAATGATTTTATTTCACAAAATTCTTTGATCAAAATGCCACTTAAAAATAATGGTCTACAATACTTTAAAGTGTGTATTTAGTGTTCAAAGACAAAAAATACATTAATTAATAATAATGGCTTAAAACTATTTAATAATTAGTCAATGGTAATGATTTTGTTTTTTAACTAATTACCCAAGAAACATTTTTATTAAAAATCATTACCGTTATTGCTAAAAGGTCTTTAGCATTATTTATCATTCAATGCTAATGAAACCGTCAATTAATTAGTCTATTACGGCATTTACACTATGAAATTTTTCATGAAACTAGCATGAAATTTTTGTTTGTTTGTGAAGCAGGAGGAGTAAGCAATATGGTATTGCTTAGGTTTTGAGGGGATATTACCGTTGCTAATGTTTACTTTTAGATAACGCATACCGCTGTAACATAAATAGAAAATTCAGAAAAAAATGCCTCAAAAAATTGCATAGTGTAAATATGGTCTATCTAATTAATTACTCCCATGTATGCTATCAATATGAAAATATATTATTTCTAAGATTTTTTATGCTCATTTGCTTTAGTTGTGCTTGATTCCTTCAAACATAAATATTCCATGATATTCTCATGAAATATCATTAGAGCCATTTCAATACTGCTCGTATGGCTCATCGATGGATTCTACCTAAATCTTGTAAAGAAATCCTACGAATCTTATAAAAAAACCAAATTATTTAAATGAGAACTTCATTGAACTGAAATAAAGCGAAAAGACAATAAAAAAAATCAAAAATATTTTATACAAAAAAAAATAAAATTACCAAAATGTAAAAATATGTAAAATTGCTTTTCTTTTCACACAGTCTTCTTTCTATAAAACGTCACAAATATATTGTTACGTTTTTCCCTTTGTTAGCAGGCAAGCGTACGGATTCTTTTGATTGCAAATACCACTGTGGCTAAATTCTGTCTTCGAACTTTATGGCTTTCTCTGGCTATACTTCTTGATCCTAAAGGTCTTGTGAACCCTTGGTCTCGTATTTACTAAACATGCGTTATAACCACAAACGCAGCCATCCATTGTGTTACTCCGGCGAGACATGAACTACTCGATGCCTTGTTTAGTAACCTTAACCATCCACAGACATCTCTACTACTCCTTTTATCCAAGCCAGTCATCTCCTTTTAATCCAGTAGCCACAACACACGTCTGCCATACACTGTTGTTATGCTGTTACACTTCCCCGCGCTAACCGCTAGTGCTCTTGCTTTTTAATATAAAGGGCTTCTTGACAATTATCTGTTACTCTTATATTAAGTTGGACGTCTCCACTAAATTATCTGCCATGGCTTCACACAAGAATTGTCTTTTGCCTCTCGGGAGGTTTGTACTGCTCTTTATTAATTTTAATTGCATTATAACAATTATTATTTTTTCGTTGCACGCAAGTCCGAATGCGGTGTCGAACTCAGGACCCTCTGTTTTGCAGTACGCACCTCTACCAACGCAGCCATTGAGGCTGCTCTGCTTTTGTTGGCTAACTTGTGGTGGAAACACACCATTAGTTGAATTAGCTTATTCACCACGCTCATACGGAAACAACTACAGGGATTGCCGGATTTTTATTATTCGTAACAATATGTTCTTCTTTCACAACATTTTAAGACTCTGTTCCAGTTGAAAATTTCCTTGATAATTTTTTTTCGTTAAAAGGAAAATACATTTATAAAAGTTAGATAAAATTATATAAAGTATAAATAAAATCTGTTTATTAATATTTGAAATTACTCCTCTGTTCTTCTAGAATCTTAAGGAGAGGAGAATTATTTGGCTGATCCAAAGAAACAAAACGCCATCAAAAATTACATCCAAGTAAAATCATAGCATTATTGCAGCTTTCTCCAAAAAATTAATGATCTGAATATATTCTGATATTTTAGCATTTGTAAATAAATTTATTACATACTCTGTATAATTTTGTTAACATTGTACAGTGGAGTAGAATCCAAATATTGTGAAAATAAATTACTCATTTTTTAAGGGCTGGATCCTTTAAAATAAAAAGTAAAATTTTTGATTTTTCGGTACCATGATCCAGTTTTTTTTTCAAATATAGGTAACAATTTCCAGCAAATTTTGTCTAGTTTTTTATCGTAGTTAGCCAGCAAACTTCAAAATAATGTGAAAAAATCGGAGATTATATCTTTACTGACTTAAAAACTACACGATTTTCAATTCAAAAATCCACAGTTATTGCAATTTTATGTATTTTTTTTATTTTTTGGTAGAAAAAAAATTTCTATCAAGGAACCATTATTGTGTATTTATATTTTTGTAAAATTATTTTGCGAATTTTAATAATATTATTTATTATATTATACTTATATCCCTTCACATTTTCAAATAAAAATGCAATTTATTTGTTGGTTTGGAATAGCAGGTATCTATATGTATTTCGCCGGTTGCTAAAGCCAGCTCATCAGGACACCTTTATCCAAATTTTTAGAAAGGCCAAAAATATTTCCTTTAAGTATAAAAACTTTAAAAACAACATGAGAGTTATTTTAGTAGTCAATACAGAAATGTTAAGGCTTTAACAAAAATTACCAATAAACAAACCACGTTTTTATTTTTGCTTACATTCCCTTCTGCGTTAAGTTGGTTACATGCCGACTTTTAACGCAGACGTTAGGTATGTTAAAAATAATAAAACACAGTTATTTTATTTATTTATTATTTTTTTTTTAATTTTACATAGATACGTATTTTGCCTGTATTTGCCTGTTATTCCAAACCAATAATAATATAATAAATAATATGATAAAAATTCCCAAAATAATTTTAAAAATTTAAATTATATGCAATTGCTTGTGCAAACTGTTGGCATCACTGTTATGGGTTTTTCTTTCTCTTGAGAAATTAGAAAAAAAAATAAAAATAGTAATAATAATAATAACTGTACGTCTGCATTTTGTATGTTGAAACCAAATTTTGTATCAAATTGCATTTTAACCTATTTTATAAAGTCCAAACCTTAGACCAGAAAAAGAAAACTAATGTAATAAAGCTTTAAATACTTCGAATTATTGCTTAAAGTATTTTATGAGCCGTGCTTCATATGTAAAAATCCAATTTTGCGATTTTTGGTTCTTATTTTGAGAATTATGGAATTTCCTGTATCCCAATAATTTTAAAAAGCAGTCTCAAATAGAAAAAATGCCAAGCATCAGGTGCGAGGTACCCGACTTTAAGACAACATAGCGCCATCCTGTGGGTGGAATCCAGATTCAAAACTTCAGCTCAGGTACTCCTCTGATATACCCGTGTCATATTTTTGATCAATCGGCCTAGCCCTTTATTATTTCAAAAATATTTTGATGCTGCCCAATATGAATTATTAATTAAACACACTTTATTACTATGCACCACAGTTCAATATTTTTAATTTATGAGCATTCAATTATAAACATTTATGATATTTTTCATAAACGAGATTTCTGCGATTTTTTACTTTATTTTTCACGTTCATAAACGATCATTAAAAAAATTCTTGCTACGATCACACATAAATGAGTGCGTCTCGTTCGTTTTTAAGCATTCATATATGATAAGGGATAAATAATATCATTCTCAATTATGCTGCTTTTCCTAAGCGAATGGGAAAAATTGTTCAGCATTGAAAAATTCTCATTTATGAGAATTCATAGATGAGGTTAATGAAGTTTCTCATAAATTGTCTGTCTGCGATCCGACATGAATGTATGTATGTATTAGCATTGATGCAAGTAAGGGTGGAAAATAAAGAAAAGTTCTATTATAAAAGAAAATATTATAACTAGACTAAATCTCTAAGAAATTAACAATAAAGCATACAAAACATTAAAAGCTATGTACATAAATGTAATTTTATTAGTATATTGATATACATACATACTAATTTTTGAATTCTGTTCTAACTAACGTCTGTATGTAACTATGTTTAATATGTATAAAAATCTTAGCAGTATTTTCTTAGGATAATTTGCTTTAAGCATATAAAATTTAAAACAAATCGAAACACAATTCAAATGAGGAATCACTAGGCTATTCACATTTATTAAGCTGATATTCCTAATACGAAATACTGACTTCAACGGATACATTAGCTATAAATTAGCTTAAGCACTTATACATAATGGTCACTGAAGAATATAATAAGCCATAATAGCTCAAAAGTACAAATTTTACATCTGCAGATTCTAAAAAACAAACAAAAAAATAAAAAACAATTTGTAACATACGCGTATGTACGCCAGCAGTATAATATAAAATATTTACGCTTAATGAAAAAAAATGTTTCTACTATCTTTTCACTTATGAAAAACTATAAAAATTGAAAGTTCTCATAAATGAGCAGCACTTGCGTGAAATTAAAATATTTTCTAATTTTTTTCACTTTTGAATAGAAGGAAAAAAATTACTTCATCACATTCATAAATAAAAAAAACCAAAATATATTCTAGCCTCTCACACATTTATGAAAAGAAGCAACAAAAACTAAAATGTCTCACTGCTTTCTCATGTCTGAGAAGCAAGAGAGTATTTTGCTATGCACACATAATTTCCGCTATAGCGATTTAAGATGATAGGCGAGTTAAAACGTCTAAATTATTTTAATAATTAAAGATCTGGCAGCTTGTTTTCGTTGTTTTTTTAACTTGTAGTTGTGCACGTGTGTTTTCGAACTAATCAAAATAATTCTGCAACAACAAATAAAATGAATAAAATGCATTTTAAATTAAATTTCTTTATATGAGTTACAGCACACAGAATTTAAGAAAAATATTAATTTGTTGTAAATCCTAATAAGAATTTTTTTGGTTCCGTTGTGTATATCTATTTACGTATTCAGTATTTAAAATCTAAACATTCATTTAAAACTACAAAAAATCTAATTATAAGCATAAATTTGTACTTTTATTTTATTTTTTAATTCAATTAATTAATTTAAAAAAACGCAGCGCTTTCTTTGGTTAGTTGTAAAAACATCCTGTTTCCTAAAATATATTAACATGTCAATTACGCCGCTTTTGAATAAAAACAGATCTCAAACTTTTTGCAAGACAAGTATATTTTGAACTAAACTAATAACGTGTTTGAATATACGGAGTTGTTAAAAGTTAAGAATAAATTAACTGACAGAATAAACAAGAACTTTATTTAACAAAAGTTTTCATGACATAAATATTTTTGATGGTTTGATTTCATGCAGTAATTATGCACATTAAATAAATTAATTAAAGGTCGTAACTGCTAAACATTTGAACTAAAGCAAAACAGAAAGGAACCTAATTCATAATGAAATTTGTTTGCTTGCTCTGCTATTTTTATACACAAAATTTAAATATCTTCAACAATTATAACACTAAAGTCATTTTTGCGATATGGATGCACGCACCAAAATTGTACCTTTCTCAAAATAATATAAATGTTTTCCTGTTCGCCACATCAGCAAAAAGAAAACGAAGAAATGTTTTATTTATTTATATTTGTTGTCATATTTAGCATCATCATGATTAAAAACTTTTTAATAAAGACAAATAAAAACTGCTGCAAACAACAAAACAAACCGAACAGGAAAGTTAAACAGCATTAAATTGCATTTTAAGTACAATTTCTGTGTGTATACACAGGTTGGCTTAAGTAAATTGTCATTTGGTTTTGAGGTAGACGAATAAAAACGAAGCAACAATAAAAAAAAAAGTACCACACAACTTAAACAGAAGTTGTTTAATATCCATTATGTGTACAGGTGTATAAAAGAGAACTTTAAATGCATTCCAGATCTTGAAAACTAAAAAGCTTAGACAAAGTTTATTGTATTTTTTTTAATTTTTTTGTTCATGTGTTTGCACTCGTACAAAGTTGTTGTGGATATTTCTTGTATTTGTATAACGTCTCAAAGAAACTGTGCTAGAAAATAAAGCAATACGAAAAACAAAAACAAAATTAAATAAATAAAAGACTGCTTTGCAGGCAGTGTTCGTTTTGCAGAACAGTTTGTTTTGGCAAAAATTAAATAGAAATTAAATAAAATATAAAAGTAAATTAGTAAATACAAAATATGAGAGCTGAACATAGACGATTTGGCTAGATCGAAGTTCCTTTCGCCATATACATGTTATGATTAACGGAAAAAGGGTTACAAATTTCATTAAATTACATGAATAAGAAATCTCTTGCTGCACATAAAATAAAGTTTTTAAAATTTAACATTTTTAAAGACTGAAATTTAAATAAAAGAGTAGCGCATCAGCTGATAATAAACTATGCCAGGCGTTAAAATCGTAATCAGATAAACGCAAAGCTAAAACAAGTCCTGGGGACTTGAATTGCAATGCGAAAGTCAATGCGATGCGAAAATACATAAATGCGAACAATTGCTATTCTGTTTTGCGACATTCGCAAAGTTCTTTTTTAATCGCATCTCAAATGCGAAAAGGTGGTAAGTCGGTGTTCTAAAACAAGTGACAAATTCGCAAAATTTATTCGACAACATAATAACATTCGCTAAGTTCAAACATGTAAGTGAAAGATAATATTCTATTTATTCTATTCTGAAAAAGTTGCTAGAGCATTTTTTGAAAATTGGATTTGTCGTTTTGGATGTCCACAGAATATTATTACAGACAGAGGCAGACAGTTTCATTCAAAGTTATTTTGTAATTTAGCAAAACTTGTTGGTGCACAATTACAACAAACTACGTCTTATCATCCACAGTCAAATGGTATGGTTGAAAGGTTCCATCGTACGTTGAAGTCAGCTCTTATTGCACACAGAAATCAACAATGGACAAAAACGTTGCCAACCGTGCTTCTTGGTTTGAGAACTGTGATTACAGAAGACATCAAAACCTCACCTGCAGAGCTGGTATATGGGGAGACGCTACGTTTGCCTGGAGATTTTTTCAGGAAAAGTGAAAACCAGAAAGATCTATCTGAGTTTCTTTCAGGTTTGCGTCAAGCAATGGATACAGTTCGGCCTAGATTGGTCAGCCATCATTCCAAACAATCACCTTTTATTCACAAGGATCTTTATAAATGCACACATGTTTGGATAAGAAATGAATTTAGAAAACCAATAAGTCCTAGGTATAGTGGACAATATAAAGTGTTGGAGCGGCACCAGAAATATTTTAAACTTGAAATTGGTTCCCGAACGGATACTGTTTCGTTAGATCGTCTTAAGCCCGCATTTTTCCAACCTTCAATTGAGTATATATCTTCAGTAAAGACCACCAAAAACTTCGTTACGTTTGGCATTACCAAACTAGAAAGGAGGTAGTGTGGTAACTATTTACCAACTTGTTGTATTAATTTCAAGTTTTTGAAAAACAATTTAAATCAAATTACCTTGTTATAATTTTTCAATAGTTTTTATTTAAAATAAATTTTAGTCGGTTAGAATTTGTAAAAATATCAAGTTGTTTCAATCAAACACCTATATTGTGTTTTAATTTCTATTCAATATTATAACAATTTCGTACTTATTGCGTAATAAATTTAGATTTTGTATGGAATATTGAGCTCAATAATGGACTTATTGAGAAAAGCTGAATACTATGTAATGTCTGAACAGGCTATAAAGCAAAAAAGTTGTACTTATGTATCTATACATAACAATAAAACAAAACAAAAAGTGCAAAAAAAAAGCGTTTGCTTAAAGAATTTTTTTTGTCATCAAACTTAATTAATATGCAATTTTTAGGTAATTAGTTTATGTTTCCGTTTTTCTAGCTCTAATTCTTTTGTTTTTCGACAATTTATCTATAATTTTTTTTTGTTGTTGTAAATAATAATAGATATGGAATACAAAATACCTTTTTTGGATTTTTTTTGCCTGTCTGTGTTCGCATCACCGTGGTTCAAATATAGAATACTTTTATTTCGTAAAAAATATGTCATTTCATAGAGAAACTAGAGATACAAATGTAAAAGCACCTAATTTTAACGGTATAATGGTACTAGCGCAGTTATCAGCACATTTATTTCAAAACAAATTTTTCTAAAAATGAATTTTAAGAAAATTAGAAATGACACTCAGACAAATTCGAGGGCGCTGCTAGTTAACAATAAATATACTATTTTTAAAACCAATTTTTTGTTATTATTTAACTACAAATAATATTTTTTTCCAAAATTCCACAGTTTTTGAAAGATGCTCAACCCATTAAGAGCCGATGGAGAAGGGTGTATAAGATTTTGCATAGCCGAATATAGCACTCATACTTGTTATATTCTTTCTTCTGTAATAAATTTATTTAACATATCTTCTATAGGAAACAAGAACTGGCAAGTTGTTAATCGATTTTTACTGAGAAATACTCGTGTAGGCTTATTAGTATTCTGTTATCCAAATATGGATTTCAATATCTGAAAGCATGTTTTTCCCTTGTATTTTAACAACACTATGTGCGCCAAGGAATCAATTGGACAACAATTAAAAAAATATCAAAAAAAATTGTAAATAAAAATTTGTTTTAAATATCGCTTAAAGCAATTGTAAAATTTAATCGTCTAAAAGATTTTTCCATCGCCATAACTAACAACACTGTGTACAAGAAGTAATGTAAAATCGGCTTAAGAATTTGGAACAGGGTAGTCAATATTATTTTCTAAAAGACAATAAAGTTCTTTGTTCTAGTGGTAACATGCTACCATTTTGCATACGTGTTTCTATCAAATTCACGAACCTTTGCTTTTATGCACTTTAATCGGTTAATTTACCATCTCTAACTGTTCAAATCACAGCCAATGGCACAATAAGCACAGTAGTGGTTTAATTGTAGACAGTGGGGCAGAATCAAATTATTTTGGAAATAACTCAGCCATTTGTAAAGACCCATTGATCTGAAATTTAACACGAGCATAGCAGAGCAGTATTTCAGCTTAAGTTTAGAAAATTGGAATTTTTTGGTCTTTTGCCTATAAAATCCACATATGAACTAGGGCTTATCAAATACTTTTCAGCCACATATTGGAGTATATGTATGTATATGGCTTTTTTATAGCATTCTTCTTTTTCGAATCCAGCTTTGGGATTTTAGAAAAAAAAGGTTAAAGTCAAAATTCGATGTGAAATAGGAAGAATTGAATTACCTCCATCTTCTACAAGGACGATAAGTTTATACGAAATTTGGTTTAAACACACACACATAGTCAGTTAAAGCTTAAACAAAAATAAAAAACTTCTATATATTCCTTAAGAAAATTTTTTTCCATCAAAAAGATTATGGATTCTTTAAATTGAAAATTGTAAAATTTTTAGGCCAACTAATGGTATAAACACAACTGGATCGAATGACGAATTTCGCACAGCAACCCGAATTCGTCATTCAATCAACTAGGACGACAAAATTATTTATAAATTATTTTGAAAATATATTTCAAGGCGCATTGTTTCACAAGTGGTCTTAATAGATCATCTGATTTTTTTCAAAGTTGTTGTAAAAATTCTAAAACAATTTAAACAATAAAAAATTTTTAAATAATTTGTAAAAGTAAAAAAAATTTTAATTTTAACTGTTACAACTTCATTTAAAGAACCAAATGATGATAAAAGGACATCAACGTGCTGCTCTGCAACAACAAAATGACAATAGGTTTTTGTAACCGTGCGGCCACCTAGTATTTAATTTTGTTTACATATGCCACTTGCTGAAGTGACCATATTTTTGAAAAAAAAACATTAATTTTGATATAATTTTTATATTTGAATTATTATTATTTTTTGTTTTTGTATAGCCAGTAGAAAAAATCAGAATTGAATAGTATTTGCTAGTGTAGATAAATATATCGCTGTCAACCAACACTTATAATAAAGACTCTGTAGAGAAATCTTTTAAAAATACATTATGAAAATATTAAAATTTCTTATATTTCATTTCATCTAAATAGTAGTTACAATCGATAACTACATTGTAGATATATACGAAGAATAATGACGAGGGTTGTAGCGAACGAGAAAGTGCATTTGATTCTGCTGGTTTTACTGTTATCTTTACAATTTATCACAATTAATTACGAACTTAAGCCAAAATGAAAAAATATAGATAATAATAAAAAGAATGTAAAATTAAACAAATTATTAAAAATATTATCTTTTTGTATATAGACTATAAATAGAAAGAAAATACATTTTTAATTAAAAAGAAAACATTCAAAAAAATTAACAGAAAAACAGTCCCTCTACACAAAAATATTCGTCGTTCGCCGACATAAAAAAATAGAAATAAACCTATCGCAGAGTTCGTTACGCACGACGAGTTTTGTCGACGCATTGACTGTGGACATTTTCATATACATAAATGTATTTTTTTCGACGGACATTCGCGCCGAAAAATTCGTCGTTCGTCCCAAATATGTGTTTAGCATAAAGCTAGGTACGGAGGAAATTGAAAAAAAATTGCTGAAAAGCGAAAAATTAAAAGTTTGAATTTTAAAATGCTTATAACTCGATGACAAACAGATTAAAGCACTATTTTGTAAGTATTGGAACAATTGTAGGTGCGAGGTACATAAATTTGAGACCATATAGTGCCATCCCTGGAAAGTGGTTAGTACCCAGCTTCAAAATTACGCTCAAATACAATATTTTATTTAATTTTTAAGCAATAGGTCTTTTTTCAGTAATAAACATAGAAAATAATTATAAAAG
The DNA here is from genome assembly GCA_916610165.2 of Gymnosoma rotundatum. Classification (NCBI taxonomy): domain Eukaryota; kingdom Metazoa; phylum Arthropoda; class Insecta; order Diptera; family Tachinidae; genus Gymnosoma; species Gymnosoma rotundatum. Next base: position 81,268,808 of record OU744340.1, read on the forward strand.
ACGTTATATTTTAGAGATGTTACAAATTAATAATCGGGCGTATTCCCGTTGGCGTTCTCGTTTTAAAAGTCGTTTTTATGTCGTTCTCGTTTTTATGTCGCTTCGTTTCTAAAATGGTATTCCTGAAATGCGACGAAGACGACGATAAAAAGTTATCGAAAAGTACAATAAAACCAAAAAAAAATTTGGTAGCACTACAAAAAATAAGACGTTTTATTTTGTGTTGTTATTAACGAAAGCTTAAAATATTTTTTAATTTAAAAGTAAAATGTCTAGTAGAGAATTTTATTTTTCAAGTTCAAGGGAGGATGAAGAAGTGATCAACATAACTATGCATCGGAAAATTTTACGGCAGAACGTTAATATTTTTTCCATTCCAGATTCACTGTAAGAATCTTTTTCATAAAGTACATATTTTTAATTGTTTGATCCTATGTGCATTTTTTAAAGATTTTTGAACACATTCAGGCTTAATAAAACTGCATTTAAATACGTTCTGGAACAAATCCGACCAAAGCTGAAATGCAATGTAAGAAATTCTGCAATTACACCAACAATAAAACTTGTAACCGTGCTACGTTTTTTTGCTCAAGGATCATATCAGCTAAGCGTTGGTAATGACTTTAATTTATCATTAGCTCAACCTACAGTTAGTAAAATTTTATCGGAAGTTTTGGAAGCAATGAATAAAACAATTTGTTCTGAATGGGTAAAATTTCATATGTCAGAACAAGAAAAAATGGAATGCAAAAGGTTTTTTTTTTGAACGGACTGGTTTTCCTGTAATAATTGGTTGCGTTGATGGAACGCATATTAAAATAATTGGATCTTGCAAGAGTTCTCAACACTTGTACTACAACAGAAAAGGATTCTTCAGCATAAATGCAATGATTGTAAGTATACGCGTTTTTTTTAATGAATTGAGGTTTATGGTTTCTTTTTTAGATTTGTGATCACAAAATGAGAATAAGGTATGTAGATGCAAGGCATCCAGGCTCTGGCCATGACTCGTTAATTTGGAACACAAGAATTTTTAGGCGACGCTGGTTATCCGTTGGAGCCATTTTTAATGACACCTTATAGATCGGCCCTTGATTACAGCGCAGAAAGCTAATACAATTCGGTGCATGCAAAGGCTCGAAATATTATAGAGCGACTTATTGGAGTTTTTAAATCTCGATTTCGATATCTGCTTGGAGCTCGTGAATTGCATTATGACTCTAAAAAAATTACACAAATTGTGAATGCATGTGCTGCTCTCCACAATATTTGTATCCACTACAATACCTTGTCACCCGACAACGATGTACATATACCTCCCGAAGAGAGTGAATATGAAAGCACTACCAATGAAAATGATAGTAGCAATTTAACAGAACCGGTAAAAATAAAAGATGAAATTAAAAATAGTTTTTCATTATAAGTTTTATTTTTAATACTATCGTTAACAAAAACAAAATAAAAAAATTCTAATTACAAAAATTCAACTGCTTCTCTAACAATTCAAGTTTTTTCTTTTTTATAGCATCATCTAAGTTTAAAAGTTCTATTTCTTTTTCGGATTTTCTTTTATAAATTTTTAGGCGTTGCTCTTCTATTTCCAGTCTTTTTTTTTTGGTAACGCGAAATGTCCTTTAAGTAACTTTTATTTGATTCCAAATTTTTAGATTTTTGCTCTTGCACCTCCGTTTGCTTCCGCAGAAGTGTTATCCTTTCTTTTTCATTAGATTTATTGGATGATGTCCGTGTCTTTTTTGTAGGTGGTTCTTCATTATTGTTAGTGGAAATAGATTCTGTGTTCAAATTTGCACTATTCACATTAGGTGTTTCTTCTTCAGTTACAGCCAGCTCCCCGATTTCTTCTCCAAATCCTGCAACCTCTCCTGTGGGGTTTATTTGTTTTTCAAATTGCATTAAATTTGCCACAGCTTCTTCTAAAGATGACAGTGAAATCTGCTTATTAATTTCTCCTCCTGTTGCTCTGGCCTCAGATTTGTTGGTCACCAGCTTCTTTTTCACTTTAAATTTCAAATCTTTCCACACCTTTAAATTAAGTTATATATTTTATTAATAACTTGTAGTTTATTCAGTTTTACTTACTTTGTGCCAACCATCGCCCTTTGCGATGGGCAGTCATCTTGACGTGATGCAGAGGCTTAAGTGCAGTGATCCGTGCAGGCCGTGCTGGTAGGGATACCCATGCCAGAGGGGCTCATGGTGAGTACGAAACTAAGAACTGCCCCCCCCCCCTTCAGTGCCTGATAGCGTCTGTTTCCCCAATGGGGCGGCTATCAGCTACCCTGTACCGAATGTTTCCCCTTTCAATGAGACTGGGCATTCTGTCAGGGTACGTCCGTTTCTCTGGGTCAGCTAGATCCACGGTCCACTGTCCGAAATCCACGAGCGTCTGTTCACCATATTGGTGCGGCTTAGTGGTCTGCCTAGTCCATACTAGGCAGAGTCTAAAATACATGGCAGTATGTATAAAATGCAAAACCCCCCACCCCCATGAAATGAAAAAGAAGAAAACATGCCCCAAGTATCCGGTCGGGGGCTTAATAATCTCCGGAGACCCTATTCCCGCGGTGGCGATTTCAGGCCGCGGTGAATCGAATGCTACTGTAATCCGGGCTAGTCAGGTTGGAACGCCAGGCCTGACTGGTCTGCAAACTACTGGTGTCACTGCAGGAGGAGACTCTGGGAAACCAGGGTCATCCAAATGCGTACAGACTGCACAAAATGGTGCACAAAAAGGCAGCGAAGTGCCTCTGGATTTCACTCCAAGCACTTCCAAAGCAGCCAAGGTCCGTGCCGCCAAGGCTAAAATTCCTGCTTCGGGCGCTGTAGGAACACAACAACGTTCCACAGCTAACCCAGTGCCGGTTGTGAGCAGTGGAACTGCGAACCAGATTTCGGGTTCCGTTGTCTCACCTCCCCCCGCCAGTAAGGTAACTGCGAACAAGATTTCGGGTTCCCAAGCTGTGCCTCCAGCCGTAAAAGGCAAAACTATTCCCCCACGGCACGCCCCACCTGCCAGAAGGGCCTTTTTAAAACGGCGTGCTGCCGAGAAACATGTGGATCAGCTGGGCAAAAAGCCATCTGAGTCCCTCACAAAAGAGGAATCCACCTCGTTAAAATGGGCGAGATTTTATCTGGCTGGCCTGCAAAAGTCCCCTTCTACATCTACGGATGTGCCTAAACGGCAAAGATCTGAGGAGGAGGCTCAATCGCAGAGTCAGCAGCCCGCTACGAAGCGTCCAAAGTATAAGTCAATGGACAGGAGCTTTAGCGAGGTTGCAAAGGGCAACCTGATACGCGCTGTCATTGACAGGAATGACGCAGATAGTTCCATCTCCCACGCTAACTGGGAGGTGGTCCGCAAGAAGTTGATGGGAGTGTTCTGGAGGGTCATCAAAGACAACCCAGGACCCTTTCCTCAATGTGACGATGCAGGTTGGTTTCGTGGACGTGTCAAACTCATGGCATGTTCAAACGAGCGTTCGGCTATGCTGTTAAAGCAAGCCGTCGCTCTTTTGGAAGGCCTATGGGAAGGATCGAAGCTTGACGTGGTACCTCTTGAAGAGATACCCCGCAGGCCTAGAGCCACGGCACGTATACCGGACGAACCTGCTGAACCCAAGGATATAATGGAGCTCATTCGGGGAGGAAATCCTGAACTACCAACCAGTGACTGGAAGGTAGCGAAGGTTTCTGAACCTGAAGGTGCATCCAGAAGGATTGTTGTCCTGCTGAGTCAGGAATCGTTGGCGCCGCTTCGGGAGAGACGGGGAAGGATCTACTACGGTTTCGAAACGATCCTTCTTCGTGTCTATCGAGGCGACGACAAGGGTAACCTGACCCCGGAGGGTGATGAACCTATACCGGAAAGTGTGGCAAATGATGAGACTGCCAGTCTGATCTCCGAGGAAGGCACCCTATCAAACTCTGAGTTTGTGGGTGAATTCTTCGAGGGAATGGACGAGGCAGTTGACGAGGACGCCCTCTTGGACTCGGACCAAGACGACGCCAACGTCACAATCGTATCCGCAAACAGAGATGGTGAAGGTGACTCAAGTAAACCTTCACCACTCTAAAGCAGCTTCCGCTGCACTGCTCCTCCGCATCTCAGAGAGAGGGGAGGAGGTTGTATTAGCCCAAGAACCCTGGCTCCACCGGGGCAAGGTTTGCGGGCTTGGTGTTAGAGGCTTCAAGCTGCTATATATGAATGGTCCAGGTAAGATCAGATCATGCATAGTGGCTAAAAGCAATTTGAATATCTTCATTCTCTCTGATTACAGTGATGAAGATACGGTAGCAGCTGCCTGGGAGACAGATGGCGGAACTGTTATAGTAGTCTCCAGCTATATGGCGCACGAATGCGAAGCACCACCGCCAATGCTTCGCAAAGTAGTTAAGATGGCAGCCACACGGAACCTGCCGGTTATTATCGGGGCAGATGCCAATGCACACCATGTCGTGTGGGGCAGCTCGGATTCCAATGCAAGGGGTGAGTGTCTGTTTGATTTCATTCTTTGTAATAATTTAGACGTTATAAACGTTGGGTCAGAACCCACTTTTGTTGTAGCGAATAGAAGGGAGGTTCTTGACGTTACGCTAGTTAGTACTAAGCATTCAGATTTGATTAGGGCATGGAGGGTCTCTAGTGACTGCTCGTTCTCTGATCATAGGTATATTGAATTCGATGTAGTGATTCGGGTATATGGGGTTACCCCCCGACGAAACAGAAGGAAAACGGATTGGGAGCGGCAACGGTCTCTCCTTTCCGATTTTCTTTCGAGTCCACCGAGAATAGAAAATCGGCGGGACATTGAAACCGCGGTGAATGCATTAACCAATGCGTTTGAGCGCGCGACTTCGGAATCTTGCAGACTAAATATCTGCCGTGGTAAGAGCAGACCACCTTGGTGGAACTCGGATATTGTGGAGGCACGGAAAGCCTCCCGTAGGCTCTTCAATGAGGCTAAGAGATCAGGAAACTGGTCTGCTTATAAGTCCTCTGTGAATAGGTTCAAGAATATGGTAAGAAATGCGAAGCAAAGGTCTTGGAGATCCTTCTGCAGTGGAGTGGAGGGTTCCTCCGAGACGAGCAGACTTCGTAAGATTCTATCGGCAACGCCCATTGTCCCTAGTTTCATTAAGAAACCATGTGGCAATTGGACTCTGAGTGCGCAAGAGACCCTTGAGGTTCTCATGGAGACTCACTTTCCGGGCTGTGCTCCCTTCAGTGGAGTAGACTCAGCCCCTTTTGACTGCCGGGCATCAGTTCCCTTTCCTATAAACAGGGAGGGACTTATGTGGGCCTTGGGTAGTTTTGACCCGTTTAAATCCGCCGGTCCTGACGGCATTATACCGGCTGATTTGCAGCATAATGCGGATATTGTTATACCATGGTTAGTTCCGATATACACAGCATGTATTACATGGTCGTATATCCCTGAACCGTGGACTTTTTGCTCTGTTGTCTTCATTCCCAAGGGAGGGAAGACTTCGCACACTGAACCGAAGGACTTTAGACCTATAAGTCTATCCTCTTTCCTTTTGAAAACTCTGGAACGGTTAATTGACCTTCACTTGAGAAGGACGATTAATACGGACCGACTCTCCGCCTCTCAACACGCGTATGTCAAGGGCAGATCTGTTGAGACGGCACTACACACGCTTGTGGGATGCATAGAGAAATCCCTAGAGCATAAAGAATATACATTGGTTGCCTTTCTAGACATAGAAGGGGCATTTAACAATGTGAAACCAGAGGCCATCACAGTGGCCCTGGAGGGACTGAACGTAAGTCGGTCGATTATAGGCTTTGTATGGAATCTATTGACAAATAGGGTCATTACTTCCAGCATGGGGATAGCTACCATACACAGGGTAGCTAAGCGAGGTACACCACAAGGGGGGGTATTATCTCCCCTTCTCTGGAACCTTGCGATGAACGCATTACTGACGGAAATGGACTGCAAGGGGTTCAGGACTGTGGCATATGCGGATGACGTTGCGGTTGCTGTATCGGGAAAATATCTCGACACGCTATCGCAACGTCTACAAACGGCGCTAGGCTGCGTCAGTAGTTGGTGTACTGAGAGTGGGCTTAGCGCGAACGCTCGGAAAACGGAGCTTGTGCTCTTCACGAGAAGAAACAAGGTTCCGGCCTTTCCACTACCACTCCTTAATGGAGTGGAGCTTGAGTTGTCTGACAGAGCGAAGTATCTAGGTATCATCCTGGACTCCAAACTGTCGTGGACCCCAAATGTCCGCTTTAGGGCGGACAGGGCCTCAGTGGCTTTGTATGTGTGTAAGAGGGCCGTAGGCAAACACTGGGGTATAAACCCGAGGACGTCGTACTGGCTCTTTGACACGGTCATAAAACCCATACTCATGTACGGGGTTCTTGTATGGTGGCCCGCACTGGGCAAACTTGTGAACTGCAGTATGCTGAATAGAATATTGCGAACTTCGGCCTTGATGGTCACTGGGGCAATGCGCACCACTCCATCGAAGGCCCTCTTTACGATGCTGCACTGGCTACCGGTCGATCTCATGGCCAAGCGGCTGGCTATGAACTCGGCGGTTAGACTGAATGCAGCGGGGACGTGGAAGTCAGGGGACTTTGGACATGCGACCATTTTAGGCTGCTCCCCGGCCATCCCTGACAACATCGATTATTGCACGCCCACCCCCATGTCTGATATTGGTTTCGGGGTGTCAACGTCGGGCACATCGAATATGCGTGGGGATGTGCTTGATGTTTACACTGACGGATCAAAGTCGGACACGGGGGTCGGGGGGGGCGTCTTCATTCCTAGATTTCAAATCAGAATGAAGTTTAGGCTACGGGATCAGTGTAGCGTGTTACAGGCTGAGATCTCAGCCATCAGAAGAGCGGCTTGCTGGATGAGGTACCACAGGATATACGGAGAGGATATCCGGATCTGTACTGACAGCAAGGCCGCGATTAACTCCTTATCGGGTGTCTATACGACATCCAGATTGGTACGTGAATGCCGGACATCTCTTAACGAGATGGCGAGACATTCCAACCTGGAACTGTTTTGGGTACCGGCTCACTCGGGCGTATCCGGGAATATAATTGCGGACGAACTCGCCAGATTGGGAACCCGGTTGGGAGACCGGGAGACTGATCCACTGGTAGGAGTCCCATTAAGCTGCTGTAGAGCTTTACTTCAGCAGGAACTCCTCAGAACTGCACAGTGTAGATGGTCTGAGGAGGTTACCTGCAGGGTCTCGAGGACATTGTGGCCTCAGTACGATGATAGGAGAACCGCGAATCTGCTGAGGTTTCCTCGGGGGCAGCTGGGCACACTGGTGGGCGTGCTGACAGGGCACTGCGTCATTGGTGCTCACGCTAGGAGACTGAATCTTCCTCATCATGACTACTGTAGAAGTTGTCAAGATGAGGAGGAGGAGGAAACGGTGGAGCATATGCTCTGCCACTGCCCGGCTCTTTCTGGGAATAGAGCGGCTACTTTTGGCAGTCCGAGACTGCATGGCCTTGCAGACTTATCCGTCTGCGATGTTTCTAGGATAAACTTGTTTATCCGGTCTTCAGGGTGGTTTGGATGTGGATCTTTTGATGGTACCGTAGGGACCTCAATCTGATCTCTGCACATCCTGTTTCCAGGCAACACAATGGGACCTTTGGGACCCAAGTGAGTCGGTCTTTCTTTTTGCCGACGGCCTGCACAACCTAACCTAACCTAACCATCGCCGTCACGGTCTGGAGGTCCAAATGGATTTATTTTTTCAGCCGCTTCCTTCCAAAAACTATCAAAATTTAATGGCTTTATGCCTTTTTTAAAACCCTTTGCATATTCAGGATTTTTTTCCATTTCTGAAACTAAAATTTCAAATTGCCGCAACGTTGTAATTTTCATTTTCGAACCTCTCGCTTTAATGTCGCTACTAAAAATAAAGGCGACAAAATACGAGAGTTTCTTTATCGTTTCTATCTTCGTTTTTAAATAGAGAATACCGAAATGTTTCGATTTTCGTCGATAACGACAACGGTGATGACAAGTTGTCGTTTTTATTTCGTTTTAAAATAAGAACGCCAACGGGAATATGCCCGAATACACCAACAGCTCATAGAATTAATTTTAAGGATGACACAGATAATGAAGCTTAGGGCCAGTTTCACGTTGTCGCAATCGTTCGTTCGTTCGCATAATTACATTTAAAACAAAAACAATTTTTTAGAATTTGTTTTTGTTTTGAATGTAATTGTGCGAACGAACGAACGATTGCGACATTGTGAAACTGGCCCTTAGATTTATAGACATTTAGTAAATAAGAAATAATTTTTGTACTTTGTATTTGTTAAAAAAAAATATTGATGACAAAATAATTTTTTGTTTTTTGAAATACGTTAGTTTGAAACAATTTTTATTACATTTTGTTAATTAAATAAACATTTGTTTTCCTGATGATGCTACGCAATGGAGTAGCGAAATATTGAAATACTGAAAATATATATAAAAAAGACCTATTGCTTAAAAATTAAATAAAATATAATTAATTAAAAAGGTCAAATAAAAAACTTTACTCAAATACAATATTTAAATATAAAGGGCCTGTTCGTAAATGCATCAGTGCTCTGCATAATATGATTATTCTGCACTGCCACTGCTAATCAGCTGTTGCGTATGCTTTGTTCTGCTCATTTTAGTGTTTGCATTAACGAACGAAGAAATACTGTGAAAATAGAAAAATTGATAATAAATTCGATTTGTCAACTAGATGATATAAAAATGATAAAAATTTGTGTAACATACTAAAAAAAAGATTAAAGAATAAAAAACTAAATTTAATTCTATAAAAATTATTAAACAGAAAAAGACGTTCATTGCATCAGCCATTTTTATGATTAATTTCTTGCTTTTATTTGCGCATAATATACTTCAGTGATGCATTTACGAACAGACGACATTTGCAGTGCTGCCACTTTTTGCATTTACGAACGTGCTGCGCATCATATGCAGTGCAGTGATGCATTTACGAACAGGCCCAAAATAATCAGCTATCAAACTGCACTTACCAGCTGAATTCTTGTGCCATATTTTTATTTAGCTTTATATCATTTTTAACGATTATTTTATATTTAAGAAATTTTCTTGTTTCATAACTAATAAATTTTTCTGTTGCAAAAAACTTACTTTGTTTTTCTTTATTTGTCACAAATGCGTCCTTAGCAAATTACATCAAATATTTTTAGCGATCTTTTAATAATCAGAAATTTTACATGCTTACATGTGAAATAAGCTTTTTGAGTGATGTACACTTTTTATGCGATATTTTCAATAAAAAAGCTTTGCGTATAAAAAATCAAATTAAAGTATAAAATTGTAAACAAAATAATAGCCACACGATATCATTTCTTTTTAGCATCTTTTAGACCAGCACCGGCATTAAATTTGAAGAATATTATGTCACCATCTTCCACTGTATAGTTGCGACCTTGTTGACGATACTTGCCAGCTGCCTTACATGCAGCTTCCGTACCTTCCTCCTTAAAGTCCTTGAAATGCATAACTTCAGCCATAATAAAGCCTTTTTCGAAATCAGTGTGAATGCGACCCGCGGCTTGTGGAGCTTTTGTGCCCTTTTGTATGGTCCAGGCCTTAACTTCATCAGCACCCGCCGTAAAGAAGTATTCCAATTGCAAAGCTTTGTAGCCGGTAACAATAATTTTGTCTAATTGTGATTTACATTTTGTTTCTTCTTCGTAAGCTTTTTTCTCCAAATCGTCTTTTTCGGACAAAGTTTGTTCGAAAGCACCAGAGAACGGAATGATAGTGGCACCAGGATCATGTTTATCCACCCATTCCTTAATTTTTGGCAACCATTTGTTCTTCTTGCGTACGAAATCTTTGTCTGACAAGTTGACTAAGTAAATACAGGGTTTTGAAGTCAAAAACAAGTATTTGTTTAAGATTTCAATCTAAATTAAAGGAAAAAAATTAGTTATATTTGTTTCACTTAAATGTAACTTTCTTCAAATTTCTTTACATCATGAGCATTCCAATCAGCAAATCTCAAATGCTTCTTTTCGTCTACCAAAATTCCCTTTATCTTAAGTAGAGAATCATATTCCGGTTTAAGTTTCTTATCACCACCACGGGCAACAACTTTTTCCAATTTATCCAAATATTGCAACAATTTCTCTTCATCCTTTAAACGCAGCTCTTCAGAAATAATATCTAAATCACGTACTGGATCAACTTCACCTTCGACATGTGTAACATCGGGATCGTCAAAAGCACGACATAAATGAAATATAGCATCACAGGCGTTGATGTGTGAAAGGAAAGCGTTACCCAAACCTTGACCTTCGGCGGCACCTTTCACCAAACCAGCAATATCAACAACATTTAAAAAAGCCGGTACTTTGCTGCAAAAGAAAGAAATTATTTCGTTATAATTATTTTGTTATTTAATTGAAAAATACAAATTCTGTCACCTTAGTGGCTTGTGGTAAGTTACCAAATAGTCAAATCGTTCATCGGGTACTGGAACCCTACGTAAAGAAAGAATAAAAAATTTATATACAAGTTTTAATTGAATCAGATAGGCAGGCAGCTTTGTACGTTTATTTGGGTAAATATAAATCTTTTTTTAAATACAATAAACAATCTTAAAAGAATTGGTATAGAAGTTGATCGGTTATTTCTATCCACTTTTATTTTGTTCGCAACTTCTAATATCAAAACACTTTGAATTGATAAATACTTCGAAAATTAATGATTTGAAAAAATGTCAAAAAACGGAATTTACTTATTTGTAAAATATTTTTTTATCTTTAATGGAGCGAATCGATTAACAATTAAATCAATTTATAGTTCAATACAAAACAAATAACAAAAATTGCTAGATACGAGGGCTGCTCTATATATTTCTGGCCTAATAGAAATATATATAGCAGCCCTCGTAGTTATTTTGTTGAACTTAGTTTTTTGTAAAGGCCGAAACGCCATTTTATTGTTAAGTTTTTGTTAAAAGCGAATTTTTCTTACAAAAGTACATGTCTTTTGTAAAAGAAATAACATTTGTTTTAAAAATAAATAGAAAGAATTTAACAATTTTATTATTATTATTGACCTTAATTATTATCAAAAAGTTCAGTAGTTAAAGATATTAGACATTAACCTAAACTCCTAAATGTTTTTATTACACGAAACTGAAGAAATCGTCTCTCAACACCTGCAATTTAAAAACTTTTAGCAAACTTCTGCTTAAAACTTCTACAGCCATTTACTTCTCATTAAAATATTAAAAAAAAAACGAATGATTGTAATAGCTTTTCAAACAATTTTGCCTGGCTTAAAACTTCTTCAAATGAATTCATAAATAAAAATCATTGCAATTTTCTATAATTTTGTGCAATCACAATGAAGAAAACAAAAAACAACAGTTTAAAATGAGGTAAGTGCCTCAAGTCATGGCAGCCACGATGCCTTTTATATTTATACACACACATTAACAGCAAAAGAAACAGACATTCTATGCAGATCGAGCAACTGAAACATCAACAAGAATTATTCCTGGCCATTTAACGCAAAATAAAAAACAGAAATTATGGCAAAAAGTCAATGTATTTAAATGCAGGTTCAATAATAATTTGCATACGTTTAATAAAAAGCTTTTTTTCGGAACTTCATTTTTATCTTTGTGATTTTTTTAGGTTTTATTTGCAATACATATTAAAAAAATCCTGAATATAGAAAATAATTTAAGTATATAGTGGAAGACCATCCAACCAACCAACCACGCCTTGGTTACAGTGGCCAACGGCAGCTTATTATTTTCTCCTCTTATACTTCAGTTCTTTTGCTGGATTTTTTAAAGCTGCTAGGCAGCAGTTAGTTTATGCCAAACAATTTTCTTTAATTTTTTTTTTTTTTTTTTTGGCTAAATAACTATTATTATTTATTAAAAAAAACTTAATAAATTTTAGAAAAAAATCAAAAAATGTAAAACTTTTGTATAAAACAGTTGTGTTGTTGTAATACGCCATCAACTCAATGTTTAACTCAATTAAGTTGAAAATTAAATATGTTGTTTTCTGAGGAAATTTTTTAGACAATTTTTTTTTAAATATCTAAATGAATGTTAAAAGATCCTTCTGAATTTTTTGTTTAATGACAAAGTGTTTTAAATAATAGAACAGTTTAGAAAGGTGAATTTCAAAAACACTTCAAAATGTAACAAGTTCAACGATACTATGATCATAAGCACTTATTATTTATAAAGCAGCCGATATTTAAGCATTTTATCCATCCAATTTTATTTCATACGAAGGAGGTTTTGTTCGTCTTTTGTTTTTAACTCTTTCAGAATTTCTTTGAAAATGTATGTTCATAACAGTTAATTTTTTTTTCTTTAAATGTTGTTTTTTACATTTTGTTTTTCATTTCAAATTAAACTAAAGATAAATAATTTTATATACAGATTTGTGCTTGTAATCTGTCGATATAAAAATTATCGTTTTTAAGGAGTGTGATGATTTTCGTACGATTTGGAGAAAGTGTAAAGCCAGTTTTGAAAACGAAGGTTTCAAATTTCTCGATTTTTATGTCATTCATGATTCCACTGTATAAAAACAGAAAATTAATTTAGTTTTTTCAGCCAAAACAAACAAACTGTTTAAAATGTAGATGTTTATAAAAGGAAAACATTTGAGCTACACAAATCCGGTATTATCTATACATATAATAATTCTGTACATGAAATATTTTTTTTAATTTTGATGTTGGTGTCGATCAGGGATGGGCAATCTTTTTGTGTGCGGGCCGAAATTGAAAACAACCAAACTTAGTATAGAAACACAACAGACGACGGTAACGGAACGATTTATCGTTGCTGAGAGTTAGTGTGTTTGTTGTCAAAATTATTTTCTTTAAATATTTTAGTACATTTAAATGAATCAGATGAATTATATTAAAAAGTCTATAAAATTTAAAGAATATTAAGTACATTTAACATGTATTGGACTGGTTAATCTTGCAAGGAATTTAATGGAAATTTTCAAAACCTTCATACAGATTGATGAGAGGGATGGAGAATAAATGGTTACTGATTTTAGATGATACATGGGCTCATATTTTTCACCTTTCAGTTATTTTTCAATTAATTTTATTTTCATATTTTTTACCTTATCAATTATTTTTTTAGTTAGTTTTTTTTTAGTTATTTTTATTCCTGCAATTTTTATTCTATTTTTATTAAATAATGTGCCTTTGCTATTATTGTGAATTCAAATGCTTAGAAAATACAAATATTTGTAGAAATAGGTAGCAACATTGTTAGGAGAGTGAGAGACTAAATCAGAGAGAATAATGAAAATCGACAAGAAAATAAAATAAATTTTATCTCAGCGGCTTTGTCGTTAAACGATAACTTATGTCAAACTTGTATGAAAATATCGTTACCGTCGAGTATTGTTTTCCTACACTTAAGCGGCCAATTAACATTGGTTTTATAGGTAATTGAAAATAATGTTTTCAAAAATCGGTAAAGAAAATTTTTAAAAGTTGAACAAACATAAAATATTTCTGATAATATATTTATAATACTTTTTATTACTGCACTATAACATTACAAAAAATTAATAACAGGTTTTATAATTATATTAATGAGACACTTGGCACCGCTTATTTGTGGATAAGCTACTTTCTAAATTCTTGTCGGTAATTCGCGATCTATATTTTAATTTTAAAATTCTTCATTATTAATGAGATGTTTTCTTTTCAACTTTGGCCTCAATTGTGAAAATTTGGGATTTCTTCGAACATGAATAAATGACATAAGAAACGCGTGAACGATGGACAATACTTTTTTTTGTTTTCTTCTGTATTTTTTTTTTCTTTCATTCATTCATTAAATGTTTTTCAACTTTTTTCGTTATGATTTTTAGAGACTGTTTTATGTTGTTGTTTTATATCTTCGTTCAAATACAAGACAAAAGAATATGTTTTTCTTAGTTTTGTTGCTTGTCACTGCTTAAGGGCCGGCCACTATATAAATTTTAAATATGTTCGCGGGCCGCAGAGTATGTGCACATGGGCCGCAGGTTGCCCACCCCTGGTGTAGATCATACTTGGGATTTTTTTTATCACCATTGTAGTTACATTGGCATTGTTTGAAATGACAATAAAAAAATATAACTACCATTTTATGCTAATAATTTTATTTTAATTATAATTGTTTTTAATAATGGTAAGGAAAACCAAGTCATTACCAATTACAAATTGAATAAAGAATAAATGTTTCTATGAAACACAAATTTTGAATAGCAGATACTTTAAAAAAAAACTATGCATAAAATAAACCTTAACAATGAAACTATGCATAAAATAAATAAATGAACCTTAACACTGTTGTAGATAGATCTGTATTTAAAAATATTAATATTCAGGCATGTTCTGAATTCCACACGAAATTTTCACTTCGAATTTTTAAAATCATTGTTGCTGTAAAATAATTTTTTACAAAAAATATGCCTTAAAAATTTGAAGTAAAAATTTCAGAACATGTCTGAATATATCATTTTTAAGTAAGATAGGTGTTGACTAAATGTCTGATATGTAAAGTTACCCAACATCACAACAAGCAGATCTTACACAAAATCAAAAATAGGTTTTCAAAGTGTCTCAATTGTCCTGAAAAAGTAAAAACACCAAGTATGGTGTAGGTAGTAACCGATGTGGAATACAAAACAACTATTTTTGGAATTTTTGTCTGTCTATGTTCGCATCACGTAAAAACTTCTGAATGAATTTAAAAAAAATTTTGTGAGGAGTTCACTTATAACCTTAATTCAAATATAGAACACTTTTTTTCATAAAAATAAGTCATTTCGTAGCCAAAACTAGATACAAATGTGAAAACAGGAAATTTACCGGTATAATGGTACTAAAACCATTTTCAGCATATTTTTTGTATATAAAAAATTTTTAACACTGTCTACAGAACTCTGGTATAAATAGTTAAAAACACATTTTTCTAAATTTGAATTTTAAAAAATTAGAAACGCAAACGAAGTTGGTGGCACTGCAGTGTGAAATAAAATTTCAAAAAATGAAAATGATGTATGAAACGTGTCTCTTATTTTGGAAGGTTTTGAAAGTTATTTTCCAACATGAATGCTCTTTTGAAACCGAAGACGAAGTTTGGAACCTAGCTTTAATAAAAAATATTGCATAAAGCCTCCACTTAGTGGTTAGTTTTCCATAGATTTCAAAAATTGTACTTTTGTTTACGCATTTTTATCTCAACATCTAAACTTCTGCAGGATTTAAACAATACTTTTTTCTTCAAAATGTATATCCCCTATTATGAGAATATATGGATAAACTATATAAATATGACGCCCTTATTATCTGAAAGCAAAGGGTGTTATAACAATCTAATAAAATTATTTATAATAAATTAACTAAAATGAATACTTATTCTCATTTGGATCGATGGTACAGAAAGGGAAATTTTCAGCTGGCGCCGCACTCTTTGTCAAAACATTGAAAAATGTCGATTTGCCAACGTTGGGTACTCCAACAATACCAATACGAAGATTAGTACCAATACGACCAATTAAAGGTTTACGTTCAGGTTCATCATGTTTCTTGGGAGGCATGTTATCTTTTGTTTACAGTTGTAGCCTTAAAACAATCTGCAAATAAAAAAATGAAAGAAATCACTTTGCTCCACACCAAAAATAAATATTAAAACAAAATCAAAATAGCCACAACAACAAATTTAAAAAATCCATTTGGTTGTCTGGCAAACGCATATTGTTGAATCTTCACATAACCTCACTTTAAATTGTTGAATTTTACAATTTATTTAACTGAAGCACTTTGAGTGTTGTTAATATTTATTGAAATTTTGCTAAACTTGCAATAATTTTGTTTGCTTTTGATAAAATTTGATTGAAAATATTTACATTTTTACAATTCTACAACCCGGCTGCAATCGCTAAATGACTGGCGTGGAAAAACAAGAAACAGAAAGAGAAACGTCAGAAAACATCTGCATTGTTTATTTGTGTGCGTGCTTTTCTTTGCTTTTCTTACTGTGGTGTGTTTGTTGTTTTTTAAGGTGAGTTTGGTGAGAAATATTATATTTGCCTGTTAAGAATATACTGAACTTAAAGGTAATAAAATAATTTTATTGTTACAAACAAATAAATCCAAAAATAAAATCATATGAGCTGCAAAAGTTACGAATAAAATTCAAAATATTGAAATTAAAAGTTTCATTTATTTGTACAAGAGACATGGCTTTCAGTAAGTTTTAACTAATGTCCTATTAATAATGTGAACTGAAAACAAATCAGTAAGATTGGTTGGAACAGCTTATTAATTAACTTTTGGAAATGAGCGTTGCTTAGAATTGGGATTGAATTTCAATGCTTGCTTTTTTTTTAATCTCACCAATCAGATTTCGAACAATTCAAATTGTTTAATTTTATGCATGGCGAAATAATACAGGTGAACGCACGGGCGAAAAAGCCCATCAGCTGTAAACATTACAGTTGTCAAAAAAATTTGTCATAAATAAATAATTTGTTAAATTTTTTTTTTAATTTAATTTTTTTTATTGCTAATAGAAAACAAACAATTGAAATTCCTGATGTGTATAATCAAAATATGCGTAAAAAGATAGTAAATTTATTATTAACACATTTATAATTTCTTGGTTTTTTTGTGGAAGATTATGTTAGTCTTCAAATGGTCAACGTGCAAGAATGGAACGATGCATGTGATTTGGGCAAACTATTGGTACAAAAGAATTTTGGTCACTTTTCCTGTATTTTTATTTTTATGTAACTTAATTTTTATAATTTTTTATTCTGAAAATTACAACCACTTTTTTTCATCAAATATATTTTTTTATTTTGTTTTTACAATATTTTTTTGACAACATACATAATTTTGTAGCACCAAATTGCCTGTTGTTGGATTGTTGTAGCCGTGCGTTCACCTGAATTAATTCGCCTTGATTTTATGGCAAAATAGTAATATTTTAAAATTGATTTAGATTGGATTGTTAAAAAAAGTAATAAAATATCGAGTTAAGTCCAAGGCTTATTATTATTGCGATATAGATTTTGTGCTCATAGATGCCTACATGGTAAAATTGGCTGTAAAATTCCTGGAAGGCGCGCGAACCTCAGAGATGTTCTTGGTAAGGTAGTGGTTCTCTAGAGTGGGAATTTGGAGATCGTTCGAGTGTCGCGGTATCTCTCACCTGTTGACCTGTTAACTATCAGGGGAGCTGGACTTCTCTATGAGGATGCAGACCTCTTGTTCTACCACAGGAGGCTGCCTATACTTAACATGGGGAACACGGTTTATAGCACTGTTCAGTAATTTATTTTGTATTTATTTCTTTTTGTTTTTTTTGTATATATAATTGTTAATTCATGTTGATTTACACAATATTGAAGTTGTTTCTTTTTCAGTCTTTTTTTATATGTAATTGTTGATTCGTGTTTTCTTTTTTTATAAATATAAATTAATTCTGATATTTTATTTTTTTTTTCTTATTTTTCTTAGTGTTAGTGTTTTTAGTTTTAATCTTTAAGTATCTTTAATTTTAAGTAGAATTTTAAGCGCCTCCTTTTATCCTTTTTTTAGGAATATTGTTAATTATTGTTTAATGTTTGAGAGATGTACTAAAAATACGTACCATTAGTTTAAGATTTAGGAAGTTTTCGGATAATGCTTTAGCATGTAAGAAATTTTGTTCTTTAGACTGCTTATTTATAATCTAATTGTTAAGACCATTAAGATGATGAAGACCATCTCAAAATTAATGCACCGTGGTTTTTCAATTTAATAATCTTTTCTGTCTTTCTTTAAAATATGGTTTCGTTTAGTTAAAACATAATAAAATACAAAAATTATAATAATTCTTACATTTCTTTTATATTTTTTTAATTTTCGTTTTGTTAATCCTGAAAGTATGCTTTAATTATTTTTCATATGCTTCTTGCTCTTGAAGTCTAGAAAATATTCCCATTAGTACTTTAATTAATTTGCAGCCTAAATGTTAAAAATAACACAGTTTATAATCTGGACCCGGTGATATTCAGTGCTGTATACTGAAATTTTGTTCACTGGCATTAGCTTTTCCTATTATTTATTTATAAAATTCTTCTTTGCAGTTTGCTCCATTTTCCAACACTGAAAAGAAATCTGTTGCAACTAACTTAAAAGGAATATTAAAATTAAAAAATCTACTTCTGAAAATTAGAAAAGAAAAAAAAAGATTATTAATTTTATCCGTATTGTAGCTATATTTTTTTTGTGTTATATTCTTATCAAGGCGAATCAATTATAAGGTGGTAGCTATGGCGAATTTATTGATTTTCGCCGGTAGTCTTACTGTCAAATTCCATATTTAAAAACTCTGTATACAATTATTTTATATGTAGTTTGACGTTCGGGCTTACGGCGAAAACTAACGAATTCACCATCGCTACCAAGGCAAATTGAATACTAGGTAGTCCCATGAGGACAAAAACAAAAAACGTGTGTATTTTGTTAGTGTAAATTTTACGTGTACGTGTCAGTAAGCAGTGACGAATAATATAAAAAAAAACTGAGAAGAAAAAGAAATTTATAAACAAAATTATTCCTTTAGTCTTTAAGCATATCAAACAAAGTTCCACTCCCGCGCTTGCACTTTTTTTGCAAACCGCATTAATCTTCATATGTATATATTTTATAAAATGTGTATTTTGTTAAGAAAAATAAATCATTTTTAAAAATGTTTCTGATGTTGAGAGGCACCCTCGTATTTTTAAACTTTGTTTATAAGTTAATTTAATGTACTATTGAAATATGACTATTTAGCAAGTAAGCAATTTAATTATTTAAATTATTTTTAAGAAATGCTGTTTAATCAGCATTTTTAGCGTTAAGAATTTAGTATAAATAGCGATAAATAATTATTAAAAGTTGAGTTGTAAATTAGAAGTAAGAACAAACACTTATAGCCTGAAATTCCTACGGGACCCTGCAGGTTATAATTAAATAAAATTAACATACTTAGATAATAGCCTGTTTGTTAATTTTATTTAATTATAACCTGCAGGGTCCCGTAGGAATTTCAGGCTATAAGTGTTTGTTCTTACTTCTAATTTACAACTCAACTTTTAATAATTATTTATCGCTATTTATACTAAATTCTTAACGCTAAAAATGCTGATTAAACAGCATTTCTTAAAAATAATTTAAATAATTAAATTGCTTACTTGCTAAATAGTCATATTTCAATAGTACATTAAATTAACTTATAAACAAAGTTTAAAAATACGAGGGTGCCTCTCAACACTGAAAGAAAATTTTTTCTTCTTTAAATGTGTTTTTCTTTTGTTTTACTTTATATTTTAACTGCACTACTTGGGCGCACACATTATTTTTACTTTTCACACAACGGCTTATTCGCACTTTTACTTATAAACAAATTAATTATTTAAAAATATATTTTTTTAATTTTAATATTGAAAATTTTTTAAGTTTTTAAAATGGCGCGTCATCAATATGTAAAAAATTTGACGTTCGTTCGAAAAAATGCGTAAAGCGAATTCGAACACCTGCGCTATTAGTTTTACCTAGTATTCAATTTGTCTTGATCGCTACCACCTTATAATTTATTTCGCCTTGATTCTTGTTTAACAGTAACTCGAAACAAGAAATATATGACTTAGACCACTTTCATAATTATGGGCACATATAAAATATGAAATATATCGACAATTGCATTTATAGTAGCAGCATCTTATTTTATGGGTCAAGAAGCATATAATTGAAAATTTGGAAGAAAATAATTACGAGATAACTCTAATCCGTTAGAAATGCCAGACAACTTGTGAGATTATTTTTTCTTTAAAATATAATTTTTAGGAAATAAATTTCTCGCAATTTTTTTAAAAGTTTCAGATTAGATAAAGAAGGCTTAAATTTGAAATAAAGTTGGACACAGTTAAGATAAATTCTAGTAGTGTTACAGTTAGCAACTGCATTAGGATTTTTTTGTAGAAGGTGGCTTCCAAATAGCTGAAGGTAATGATGCAAATATTTCAATGTATCTTACCACAATTTCAAAATCAATATAAAGATTGTTGCTCATATTAGAAAGAAGAATATGTCGGAAATTTATTAAAATGAAATCTAGAAAGAAGATCTGAGACAATCTTGAAATTTCCTTTAAATGACCCACTGGTGAAGAGTACTTTTATTTCTCGGAAAGGGTTACTACTCGTATCATATATATGTACATTTTAAATAGAATCACATTTTTTAATTGCATCTTTTAGCAACCAGCTACATATATTGTGTATGGGGGACCCAAGCTATTCAGTTCAGTAACTAAATTTTTCCAAATTGAAACCATGTTGCTTTGAAAGCAATTTCAAACTGATTTCATCGTTATTCATTACATAGTAAAATGAAATGAAACAAGATGGAATTTGAAATTGATATGATATAACGATTCTAAAACAACATTAAACCTTTTATCGATTTCAAATCGTTTTTTATCACATACCTGACTGTTTTGATCTAACATTTTTATTGCAATATATTTTAGCAATACAAAGAGTTAACTTTAAAGCAGAATTGAAGACAATAAATATGATATGAAAATAAGAGTTATTAATAATATATTATTTTTTGGTATTATTATTGGTATTATCTTTCCACTTTCCTTAACTTTGTTGAAATGTATTTTTTTTTCATTATTTAATTGAAAATTTTGTTTTTTGTCAGCTAAGTACGAGTATATAAATTTTTGTTTTAGAAAATTTATATCATATTCCAATGATTCATTGCAATCTGATCGCAGAATATTTAAAATTAAAAGTGTAGTATTGATTTTTTAAATTTATTTAATTATATATCAAAAGGTCGAAGAAAATAAAAATTATAATTAAAGCAAACATATAAATTGTACAAATAGTTTTACTTCTGTTGTTTAATTTTCTTTTAAACAAAATATTTTTCAATTTATCTAGGATGAGTATAAAATATTTGTGTAATATGCACATCCGTACATAATTGTCATAAAACATATTGCACTGAATTTACCATCCCTGAAAATAAAAGACTTAAGACACACGCATCTCTTTGTATTGAAAAAAAAAAAAAATTGTCCCAGCATTATTCTGACCGCAAACACAACTTTATTGGTTTTTCTGAAATATGTTTACAAAAATTATTTTCCACTTAATGTTACTGACCACATAATTGTTTTACTTTATTTTTAAGTACTTTGGCCTTGAAATGTATGTTTGTATCTTTGTATCTTTTTCTTTAAAATACAGAAACTAAATGTTTTGTATTTTATTGACCACATGATAAACGTTATGTTTTAAGAAAAGAATAGTTTCTTAATTAAAAGTACTATTTTCTGCTTGAATTCTCATTCGTGTATTTAATTTTTTGTGTATAATTTTCTAGACAATAGCCGTTATAAAATACGATATTAATTTAATTATACAAAATTCCTAAACCGTTGTATTTTTATTGGGGTTTTCTTCTTCATTTATTTTGATATAATTCACCAAAATATTTATGTACACAAATTATAACACAATTCTGCAAATTACTTGTACGTGATACACCTTTATGGTCGTTTCTTAAGCCGTGAGTTTGTTTTTTAGTGCTTTTTAAATCATTTAGATTTCAGGTTGGTTTGTAGTTTGGTAAATTTAAAGGAACCTTGACCAATGTTCCTTATGAAGAACATTACGTGCTTTCACTCTTTTCTTTGAAATTAAAAGAATATGAAATTTTAAAATATTTCAAAATTTCAAACTTAAAGATCTCTTTTTTTTAGCAGACAGCAAACTTAACTGTTGTTTTCTTTTTGTTGTTGTTGTAATTGTTTAGTAAATTAATGTTGATTTAAAACAAAAGTTTTTCAATGATTTGAAGTTTATGTTTCAAATATATTGAAAAGGAAATAAAATTCACATCCTTTTCTTAAATGCTCGATTGGGGGGTGAAAATTTGGGTGAGAAATTTTTATTACTTTTCACAAAAAAGACACGCAGAGTTAACGATATCTTATAGAATGCTGCGATCTGCAACTTTAAATAACAAAAGGGTCTCTTCTTCAAAGGCAAAACTAATAAATTCTTCATAATAAAATCAAGACTTCTACGGCACTTTAAAGTATGTTTTAAGCAAAAGTATCTGCTATTAAAATTATGCAAATAAGCCAAGATACCATAAAATATTTTTTTTTTCAAAATCATTTTTTATTTCTTCAAAATTAATTAATTATTATGCTTTATTAAGTTTAGCTAGCCCTTTAACCATAGTAACTGCAAACGTTAGGATTAATCTGTCTAATCTTCCACCAAGGAAACGAAGTTTCTTCTTGGAGCTTGGGGTGTGTTTCCGGCTTTCTTACAGACATTCTTGCATATTTAACAATTTCAGCTTTAACCAAAGTAACGTATGTCTATGGAGTTTCGAATTTTTTAAATACCAGCGGACTGAAGTAATCAAACGTAGAATTTTATTTTGGCGCCTTTAAATTTTCTCTATGTTTAAAACGGAGATTTCGAGGTGGTTTTTTCCTAGTCTTACACCAATTGAGGTATTATTTGATTATGTATTCGAATGGAGGACGAATTGCTCTGCATGAAGTTAAGTCAGTACACGTACACATTTGCTCTTTTGCCTTAAGTTTTCATTTCTTTAATCATTTTTTTTTTTTCAAAAGTGAGCTCTTATCCAATGGCAAATATCCAATGTTATAGGAGGGTTTTCTTGAATATTGGGAAGCTTTATCGTCAGCAATAGTCATAGAATGTTAGATGCTTGTGAAACGCCGCTTTCAATCGACTGTAGCAAACTAGATTTCCTTAGTTTAGAATAAATTTATTCTAAAAGAATAAATATTTATTCTTTTAGAATAAATGTATGAACAACTTTCTAATCTATCCTATAATAAGCCTTGGCATACTATAAGATCATTGTCAAATACTTGCGACATGTTGATGAAGGGCTTTCTAAATGACTTCAAAAAAAAAAGATGGTTATCAGTTGGACTGCATGTTGCTTTTATTATGTTGCGCGTAGAGCTCAGTAATCTTAGAAATTAAAAAGTGTCCCCATAAAACATACATGCATGCCTTCTACGCGTATTATGAAGCGTAAAGGGACCACTTCAAAATCAAATAAAACTGCATATCACTATAGCTCCCAGTGGCAAAAAGTAATACAAAAATTAACTTAAAAGTTGAAGGGTGTTCCCATAGGTGACGTAAATTGACCTATATGAGCCTATCATTTGAACCGTTATAGACAAACACTTGCATATTGGATAGAATGGCGATTGTTATGACCGCAATAATTGCAAGCATTAACATTAAAATTATAAATTAAAGGGTGCCCCAAAAGTTTACTAAATTTTATGTATAGACAGACGCTTGAAATTTACAACAAACCTGTATTGCTAACTCTGCTATAACAACAAGTAAAAAATTTGGATTTGGAAATTAAAAGGTGTCCCAATAGTTGATGTAATTTCATGTATGTGGTCAAACTTTTGAACCGTTATATAGATACAGTTGAAATTTACAAGTGACCTGAACTGCTAAGTCTACTATAACAAAAATTTTATAATTTGAATTTCGAAATTAAAGGATGTTCCCAAATTTAATGTAATTTGACCTTTATAACCGTATCTTTTGAACCGATATATACAAACACCTGAAAATTATACAGAATGTCCACTACTTCACTAGGTATATTAAGAAGTATAAATAATTTAAATAATAAATTAAAGGGTGTTACCATAGTTGATGTATATTGATTTATATGGCCAAACTGGTGAAACATTATTGACAGTCTACTACAACAGAAAGTATATAATTTTAAGTCGGAAATTAAAGACTGCTTATATAGCAGTTGTATATTGCCAAATTGATGAACAGTTGTAGACAGACGGTTGAAATTAACAAGGAGCTGTAGTGCTAAGTCTTCTATATCAAGTATAAAGTTTGGAGATGGAATATAAGAGTGTACCAATATTTAATGTAATTTATATATATATCCATACTTTTGAACCGTTATAAACAGGCAGATAATATCTGTTTTGAAGTGGGCTTTTTTTGCCAGAATTATTTATATCACATGTACTAATATGTTTGTTTTTTCAATAGTGTTATGCCGTCTTCTTCAGAATACTTCACTTCTCATTTATAATAGGGTCCGCTTGATTATTAGTAGTTTCTCAAACAGTTTTGATATTTTAGGTAAAAGGCTAATTGATCTCTGTGATCTTACATATCTGCTGTGTTCGATAAATAAACAATCTTTCTCAATACCGTTTCTTGCTCACCCTCCATTAGAAGTTCCCATAGGAGACCTTCATACTACTTTACTCTTACTTTAGAATTCTTCCGCATGTCATAGCGAGTAATACGATTGTGGAGTTCCGTCACGGCCTTCTAGGTATTTTTAGAAATGCTTTTCTTTTAAATGTGAAGCAGTTCTCTAAGGAGCTTCGTGCACTCTTTTAGATGAGTTTTATGGTGAGAAGATCTGTTAAATTGTCATTCTCTTCGAGCCCTTTTTATTTTAGAATAGATTTTGAAATAAAAAGATGTTGCATTGGGCTTAGGTTGTGTATTTGGCAGCTAGTTTTATATTTTGATCAAGAACAATAAGAAAAATGTCGACAGATTCTGTAGTTAAAAGACATCGTTGGTATTATGTCAAAACAAGTTTGAACAGAATAAATTTAAAATAGAATATATTGTTACGTTTTTTTTTTCCTTTTTAGATAAACGTACGGGTTCTTTTGATTGCAAATACCACTGTGACTCATTATAAATTCTGTGTTCTTTACTTTGTGACTTTATCTGGCTATACTTCTTGATCCTGCGGTCTTGTGAATCCTATGGTCTCGTATTAATTAAACATGCGTTATTATTACAAACGCAGCCATCCACGCTACACAACTGTGTTACTCCGGCGAGACATGAACTACTCGATGCCTTATTTAGTAAACCTCAACCATTCACAGACAACTCCACTACGCCTTTTATCCAAGCCAGTCATCTTCTTTATCCAATAGCCATAACACACGTCTGCCATACACTGTTGTTATGCTGTTACACTTTCCTGCTATAACCGCTACCGTTCTTACTTTTTTTTAAAATTGATCTGTTTCTCTTATGTTATATTATCTGCCATGGCTTCACACAATAATTGTCTTTTGCATATCGGGAGGTCTGTACTGCTGCTTTTTCATTTTAAATTGCCTAATACATTTATTATTTTTCCTTTGTATGATTTTCCGAAGTTGGGCTCGCAACCATCGAGGTTTAATTGTGGTATTATTCTATACACACACCATTAGTTTAAGAAACTTATTCACCACGCTCATATGGAAACAACAACAGAAGTTGCCAGATTTTATTTTCGTAACAACATGAATTCATTCTCAGTGAGATACTGGAATAGTTGCGAAAAAAAAAACTACAAAAAAGGCAAGAAATATTTCAAGATGCAGCAACCGACCTTTAATGGGTCATTAAATTTTCCATCGATAGGCAGTGAAACAGTGATGCTCCTTACAAGCTAGATCAAACAAGATGATGTAACGACTGAACTTACTGGGTCGGAAAAGAACGGTCAAACTCTTAGAAACTATTGCCTCATGCTTGAGTATTAATAACTTTAATTCTTGTAATATAAGTATCACTTAAACCCATCCAATATATCTACAATGAAATTGAATAGGATAAGTTTAGTAGTTTAGTAGTAGTGCTATTGAACACTGCATTTTATCATTCACTTGCTTTTGGAGCATCTCGCACAGTACCTCTACACAGATTTATTCTACGACGCTCATTTTTTTTTCATGGAAGAATAAGGTGAACACCACTTATCCTGTCTTAATTAATTAATTTAATTTTTCTTTACTCTGCTTGCTCTCTTTTTTCCAACTCTCGCAGGTGGCAGAAATTCTAAACTAAATATAGGTTTCAAGCATATTTTTGTTAAATGTCCTCATACTATTGTAACACTTTATTTTATACTAAACATGGAATGAACAAACAGAAAATGTCTTTTTGATTATCATTATTAAATGATTATTGATTTCCAATTTTGATTTAAATATCTTTTGAATCATTTAAATAATATTGCACAATAAAGGCAGCACATTTTGTTTGTGGCAAATAAAATTCGCATATTAATGGTTAAGTCAAATACCATATCTTGTTGTTGTCTTTTTTTTAATTTTCAAGCTATTTCAATAGAAACTTAAATTTTTAACACATATTTTTAACGCCTTCACCACAATTTAATCAATTCCAACCCACTAGAATTAAACTCACAGATGTCTTGTAAAACAACTCCTCCCTTTTCTGATGTTTTTTGTTTTATATTGTGAAAAAAATAAAAAACCCAGCTTTAATTCTTTAATTATAAATAAAAAATAAGAGCATGTTTAACCACTCAGAGCATTTAAACATTCCCATTTTTTTAATTATTGACTAAACCATTGTTATGAATTCAACCAGCAGAAGATTTTATATATTTTATTTTCTTTTTCTTTAATTAGCCTCCATTTCGCATTAATTTATTTAAAATTTTTCTTATTTTATTTAACGATTCTTAGAAAACGTTTCTAAGCAAGCAATAAGCTGTTTTGAATTTTTAGTTTATTTTTTGTTTATTTTTTTTTTTTTTTGTAATGCAGTTATGTCCAATATTATCAAAAAAAGTAAGCAAAACAAAAAAAGTTGAAAGCAAAAAATCAGAATAGAGCTTTTTAGGAAATTTTAATGGATTTATTATAAAAAACTTTTTTGACTAAATGGGATTACACGTACCCAATAAATATCATTTTCAAGGTTCAATAAAGTAAAGACAAAAACCAAAGTTTAAGCAAAAACAACAATAACCAACAGTAATTCTATTTTTCTTTTTCCACTGCATACGGCAGACTTTTTTCGGCTCTTTTATACAGTTGAAAAGGGATATAAAATAAAATATCACAAAACACTACGATAATTTATTTATATGCACGGGCACTTTGCAAATATTAAATTAAATTAAACAACGGGAATTTTTTATTGTAATAATTAATTTTCAAAATTAAAACTTTATTTCGTGCCACTTTCTATTATCCGAGCCGAAAAAAAGTCAACCGTATACAGTAGAGAAAGAAAAATAGAATTACTGTTGGTTATTGTTGTTTTTGCTTTAATCTTAGAAAATTTTTGGTTTTCTTTTTCTAAAGAACTGAAACCACTTTCGATCGGAATTTAGTTCTGTGACATGTCTGATAATTTTGTTAATTAAATCCATTTTCTTAATTAACCAGTTAGAATTAGAGATTATATTTAATTAAATAAATTCGATTTAGACACAGCAACATTTTAAGCTAAATTTGAGTAGTTTCTGGTCAACGATAGAGGTGAGTGATGAGGTTTCGAGCGTAGCTGAGTAATGGGTTTTCGTTAGGTTTGAGTTCGATAAAAAATATTAATCGAGCAAAAATATAAAAAAACCAAATTCAAAAAATTCAGTGAAGGAAAGTGAAATCTTTCAATGCAAAAATAATTTACGTGGTAATAAAACTCACTTTTTAACTTTCCGAATTGTAGTTTAAAACAGATTTAAATTAATCAAGCGTCTACTGACAATGAAAACCAATAACTGTAATTGTAATAACTCCAGTGGATAGAGAACAGATATGGAACTGCTCGCTTAATATGAAAAGGACCAGTCACTTAAACATGGCGTTGTTTTCAAATAACGAAAATTGTGCTGTTTCAATGCAGCAGAATTCCGCCAATAGTGTGGTGAGAGTTTACATAATCTCCAGCTCTCACCTAGAAGTTAAGACACGGTTCTGTAAACTCTGGGCAAAAGCTGCTATTTTGGGTGCCGGTATGGGTATGCACTTCGAGGGAGGTAGTAGACGTATTATATTCACCCAATGGTAAGACCACTCTTAGGTTAGGCCAATTGAACGATTATGCATTAGAAGGAGTGTATGTTGATCAGTGGCGTAGTAATCTAAATGACATTCTTAAATATCATTTAACACTATGCATGAATTAAAAAAACAAGATTTTGGTTTTAATTCTATTTTAAAGACAAATTTGCTGCATGGAAAGGGTTATTTTACTTCCAGTTATTTAGCATTAAAATCGGTAATAATTATTATATATAGAAATACTAATTTAAGAATTTTTTTATACGCCACAATTAAAAAGTTTATTAGCCCGAAATAGGTCTTCTTCTTCTTGGGCTTCAAGCCCAACCTCAAAAGTTTTACTCGACTATATCTCTTGCCATTTAAAATTTTGTTTAAATGAATGCATCCATTTAGAAATTAATTGGTTATTTTTATTCTATGATGACGTAGATGCGCAGTAGAAATTTTTTTTGTACGGCTGAGTGCGCAATCTTGTTTTTCCGCATCTCTAAGTAAATGCTTGTGACTGTAGCCGGTTTGTAAATGAGAAACTTTTAAGGTAAATAAGTAATAGATCAAAACTTAAATTCTATTTGTTTTCCTTACTTTTTTATTATTGGTCAGACCTGCTTTAAACTTAAACCAATTGCAGTATTACAATAAATTCTGTGTGCATGTTTTATGTCAGTTAAAATAACACATTTTTACATTTCCATAATTATGGTCTACATCCACAAATCGAATAATAAATTGTTATGAATTCCTTAATAAATTTATTTATGCATAAATGTATACAAAGTTTTTCTTTATTTATTTAATTGTACTTTTATGCGTCTTTTTTAATTTTTAAATTATTTTCCGCTAATTAAAGTTGTTATTATTTTGCCATAATGAGTGTTGTACTCATTTGAAAACTATAGAAAATATAGTTCAAAATACAAAAATATGTGCTTTAAGAGGCGCGACTGAAACGCAAACAGGTGAATATAAATTTGTATTCTTTTCTTTTTACAAAAGAAATAAATTATATAAAAAAGATGGAAATTATTAGGAAAATGGTAATAAAAATGTTTTATTTCTTGTTTTATTAATGTTAATTATATAGTAAGAAATTAAAATTTATTTTTGTTCATAATTATTCAAATTTTTATTAAAATTTATTCAAAAGTTAAAAATTGCTTAAGAAATTTATTGACTAAATCAAGACAGCTGAAGCTTGACCAAGTAAATGTTTTTGGGGAACTTTTTCTAAATACTTTCTTGATCTAAATATATTCAAACTCAAATGCTTTAATGGTTAATTTTTTGCTACGCCCAAAAATACCTTGTAATCATATAATGGAGATATTTTGAATTCCTATCAGGTCTTGCAAATATGAATGCAAATTTGAAAATTCACGTTGATTTTAAGCAATTATAAAGTGATTATAAATGTTAAAATGCAGCCATTAATTTGTAAATTGCAAAATTGACCAGAATGTTATAGTAGAAAGCTGAACAGCAACAGCAATCGCAGCGACGACATTAACAACAAGTTGTATTTAGTAAGAAGCTTAAACAAAAATGTTGTTGCTTTTATTGCCATAGTGGGAAAACCTTAAAGTCACTAACATATTTATTGATAAAGCTCTCGTTTATTTAACTACGAGTAGGGAGCAGCACTACACGTGATTTAAGAGAAGTATAGCTAAATAATGATTTATTACTTTAATATTTTGATGTCTCTTGATTTTAATTCATTATTACAACTTGCCGTTATTATAATAAAAAAAAAAAAAAGGAAGTTGTAATAATGCAAAGCTATTTATAAGGCAGACAAAATCGTACCTTTAACTATTAGAAAAAGCCTTATTGAAAAAAATTTATGAATAATTTTATTTCCTTTTTAAGAAAACATTAAACTAAAAAATTATCAGTTTACTCACGCCTGGGTTTTATAGTTGCAAAACTTCTCAAGTAGTGGTTTACAGAGCACCGATTATGCGAAGTGCGACAACCAAAGGTCGGTAATTAAAATATGTTTAAAAATATTTTAATATCAGTATTATTAAGGCCCAACAGTAACGTTGTTGATCTTTTTTTTATTTTCGAAATGTTGGTGAAATATTCGTTTTTTTTCAAGTTGCTAAGAAAGTGTATTCTTGTTTTTTATTTTTCAACATTTGCTTAAAAAAATTAAATTAATGTTCTTTAACCTGGGGTGGAATCGTTACATCCGTGAACGTACAACACGTATCGTAAAAATGTGTTTTTCGGATTATGACATACGTTAACGGATGATAATTCACAATAATGCAGATTTTAACATACGTTATCGTATAAATGAACGTACGTTTTTTACGAACTTTCATACGTTAACAAAACTTTGTTCGAATAAGATGAAAAATGCAACAAATTTGCGAATTAAATAAATTTAATTTTAGTTTATGATACAGTTATTATTATATTAATTTAAATCTAAGATTCATAAATGAACACAAAAATTTGGCAAAAGAACATGCTTCCTAACTGAGCATTTAAAAATCTACTGCTAACAGCCTATGGGATAAGCTTTTTAAGTGTATAGACGCAATAGTACCACTAGTGAATGATGTAAAGATTTTAAAATAGGGAATTAGCAGTTTATATTTTTGCAAGAAAATAACTTATATTTATAATTTTGTGCTTAAGGCTGATCAAAAATAGGTATCAAGCGAAGAAAATTTTTTTTTTTTTAAATTGAAAGGGAGGCCTTTATGAAAAAAAGCTGCTGGTGCCAAGTGAAGAAGTGCTAATTGAAGCAGCAGTCCTTGAATCAAGCGCTGTGGGCAAAAAACCTTTGGAAACAACAAAATTTGAAAAACTGACCAGCCTGAATACTCTTTCTTTAGCTGTAGAATTTTTTAATTTGAAAACTATTGTGAATCATTCAAAAGATTACGATCCGTTTACAATCGTATGTCATAATGCCATTTAGTTTATACGAGTAACGTATCACGTAATTTTTTTTCGTACGATTGTCGATACGAACACGGATGTAACGATTCCACCCCTTATTTTATTTTTTTATTGTTTTTTTTTAATACACAATTTTAATTTTTTTATATAAAATGTTCTTAATTTTTAAATGTTATTATGTTATTTGTGTTTTGTTAAGACGCTGTAACGCGAAGCCTTCAAAACGACAAAAATTATAACACTATTAAGAAAACAAGTAAGAGTACTACGTTCGGTTATGCCGAATCTTAAATACCCTTCACCATATATGTAAGTCTAGTTTAGTGAAGTAACTCCGAAAATACAATATTTTGGTGACAGGCAAGTAAAAAATAAGAAAAAACTAAGTACTATATATAATTTTACATAATAATGTCATCGGCTCTTAAAAGGTTAAGATTTTTTTTTACAAATTTTAGTATTTTTCAAAAGATCTCTTCAAAAGCTTTTAAATGAAACCCATGTTAATATATCAAAAAATATGGTGCACAATCGTACTTTACAGAGGCCTCGGAGCCATTTTTCTCACTTGATGTTTTTTTCTTATTTTTAATTCTCGATCGCTCTATATATTTGATTTTTTGATTGTAGTTACTTATTTGTTCCAAATGATGTGAAAAATTTAGAGGCGGGCATGGTGTTTTGCCCGCTGCCTCGAACAACATGGATCGCCTTGCAAAATACATTTAAACGAACTATTAAACAAAACAAAAAAAATCTTAAGGCACGAATTTTTCCTTTCTTTTAAAGCCGAAATTTAATTTGTTTTATCAATACAAAAGCTACAAGGGAAGTTATACATGATGTGCTTCAAGAAATCCCACTGTAGCAGCATCTGTGCTAAGCCTGAACATTTTTGCATGCAATAATCTGAAAGCTTTAGTTTTTCTCTGAAGGTGTTCCAAAAATCTACTGCGTAATGCAAAAAAAATAAAAAGAAAAAACAAAAATATTAATTTTAATTCTTTATTCGTAATAATTAATCATCCTACATACTTTATGTTTATTTCAATATAAAACATTAAAGTAAAATAAATATTTTGTGAGTCATGAAACAAATATGTATAAACGCCTGCTTAAATTACATGTGTTATGACTTTTAATAAACTACCAGTACCCACGACTTCGTCAGCGTGGCATTTTTAATTTTCTTAAAATATAAATTAAGAAAAATGTGTTTTTAGATATTTATTGTAGAGTTCTTAATGAGTAACGAAAAATGTATTCTGTATTTGAATCAAAGTTCTAAGAAGGTTCTTTAGAACCTTAATTTATAAAATTTGATTAAAATCCATGTAGCAGTTTTTACATGATGTGAACACAGACATCTATAGATTAACTGCCGTATTCATAAAAAATCAAAATAGATTAAAAATATATTTTAGGAAATTTGTATGAAAAATTTGTCATAAAAAATATTTCAACGTTATTTTATTTTCTATGAATACTTACGTAACCTTTACAAAAATTAAAATTTTTAAATGGTTTTGTGTTTATTGATATAAGAAATATTTTATTACTATTTTGTATCCTAAATATTTTTTAATTCGTCTTTTAGAGTTTCATCAGTATAATTTTAAAAATATTAAATTTTTATTTGTAATTATTTAATTAATTAATTATGATTTTCACTATCAAATACTCATTAAACAAAGTATTTTTATGTATATAAAAATATTTAAATTTATCCTGGTAAGCTTTAAAGATCCCAAACTGATAATTGTTTAAAAAGATATCTGGCAACCAATGCGAGAATTTATATTTAAGCAGAAGTTGCCACCAGATGTAACAAATGAAATAACTGCAAAAATATGCAAAAAATGTAACAATAGTCATAAATTTTATTTTTGCAACCACCACTTTAATCTTGAAACCGGTTTTTTATTTTATTTAAATTACAACAAAAATGTTTAGATTTAATTGACACAAAGAAAATTTAAATCATCACATGGAAATTGTAGAAGTAGTCATTTTATTGTACTTATTTTTGTATCATCAGATGGTATCCTTCTCTAATGATAAGGTGTTGTTTACAACGTTTACAATGTTAAGGTATTTAAAATAATTGATTGACGTTTTTGTTGTTGTTGTTTTTTGCTTTAAAGAAATCATTTTTAGAATAAATTTTAATATTAAAACAAGTCATGAAATGCAAAATACAACATGAAAATGTGAATTTATTTACGTTACGTTTTTTTATAATGGAAAAATTACAATCGTTTTTATAAAAATATTATTTTTCAATAATCAACACCGGGAAAATAGCACAGTAAATTTAAATTTAAAGTTTAATTTATATTATTTAATATTCCCGTGTTTTTAATTTTTAATTATTCAAATTGCAAGTGCCCGTGCATTAAAATAAAAAAATAAAATAACGTAGTGTTTTTGTTGTTTTTATTTTTTAACATCTTTAAACTGTATAAAAGAGTAGAAAAAAAGTCTGCCGTATGCAGTGTGTAAAGAAAAATAAAATCAATGTTGATTATTGTTGTTTTTGCTTGAACTTTGATTGTTGTCTTTTCTTTATGGTTTGGACAGAAATCTTTAGTTCATTTAAAATATTTGTGAGAAGTTTCCTGACGAGCTAAGTAAGCAATAACGTAATGGCCATCGAGTCGTGCTTTCACCTTCAATAATCAACACCGGGAAAATAGCACAGTAAATTTAAATTTAAAGTTTAATTTATATTATTTAATATTCCCGTGTTTTTAATTTTTAATTATTATTTTTTTAATTTGAATTACATTCACATAACATAGGGTGATTTAAATTATCAAAAAAATTTTATTAACTTGATTATATTTTTCTGTTTTGTTGAGTGAAATGTTAATTTTTATGTTTCTTGCTTACTTCGGTGCATTGTTAAATTCATATTCATATTGATGATTGAATCATTAAAACTTTTTTTTTTTTTTTTTTGGAAAACTTAAGATGCGCATGTTTGTATGTAACAAGCAAAATCTTACAATAAGTTGTGTAAACAATTGTGCTAGAAATTCGTGACAAAAATATCTTAAATGTGATCGTAACAATAATTGCAAAAAAGAAAAGAATATAAATCATGGTATTTTGCCAATCTAGCCGGACATTAGGCCAAAAATTAATTTTGAGAAATGTAATATTAAAGTGAGGAAAGTTGAGTAAATCGCATACGTTTTTATTGACTTTATACGATTTTGAGAGGTTTTCAATACATTTTTTGTGGCTAAACGAATAAGTAGCAGCTAATTTTTTTTCGTTTATTTATTTTCAATTTAAATACATATTTTAATTACTACAATAAACAATAGACAAAATAATATTTACAATGTTTTACAACGACACCAATGGAGTACTCTAGTAAAGCGTTTAATCTTTTGAGATAAGTTGTTATAATAAGTAAGCTATGATTTATTTGTATATTTAACACAATTATAATTGACTTTTTTTTTTGTAATGAAAGTTAAAAAAAAACATTACATAATATTATCAGTTATAATAAAAGTAGTCAGGTACAGAGAAAGGATTATTATTGTGAGTGTAGCCACCAATATTTTTTATTGTAGTTATTTCGCCTAAAATATTTATCCCTTTGAGGAATCGAAATATCATACCTTAGATTTTCCATATCAACTCTGTTGTAATCAATGGATTTGTTGGTTGCCCGCCTCATTTTAAAGAATATGTTTGCCATCTAGAAATAGAAAGGATTCTGGAGGCACAAATCCTTTTGTTATTAATGTACTCTGTATTCGTATAATATGGAGCCATTATAAGGTTAAAATTTTCACATAGCGTGCACCTTAGTATATGTTTCCTTATAAGGTGGATAATAAAATTATCTATTCTGCTTATTTTCGCAGCGTTGTATAATTTGAAGTTTGAAATATATTTTCGGTAATTACTTTGGTGGGATCTATTTATACAGGTGCATGCTCTTAAACATTTTCTTTCGAAAACTCGTATTTTTTCCATATAGGAGGGTGAGATGTTGAACCATATTGAACACCCGTAAGTAATTATGGGCCTAATTAATAATTGATACATAATAATTTTAACTCTTTTATCTAGAAACTTGGAATAAAAAAGATTTTTATAGACGAAAAAAGCTTTTGTGACTTTTTTTATGGTATTAGCAACGTGCTTGTCGTAGTATGAAAATTTATCTAAATAGATTCCGAGATGTTTGACTGTTTTTTTGTTTTCTATTTTGCTGTTATTTAGATTTGACATTATTCCAAAAGATTTCCAGTTGGTTTTGACATTGTACTAGCAGCTAATTACATATATTCATTTTTAGAAAAATTTTATGATAAAAAAATATAATTAAAAATTGAAATTAAAAAAATGTGTTTTTTTTTAATTATTTATCAAAAAGAAAGTGGAAAGGTTTCTGAGAGTGATCTCCATCGCGATCCTAAAAATTTTATATATAACTATAAAATTGCGATCTCTACTTTTATATTGCAAAGAAAAAATGTGCTTGTTTTTGGGTCTAACCCAATATTTTTTTGTATAGGATCCACTCCAAAAAAAGTTTATTACCTTTTTTCATGCTTCCAGCTGTACTTAACGCTGAAGAGGATTCGGATTCGGAAGAGGTCTTTGAAGAATCAGACAAAGAAGCACCTTGGCAATCATCGTCATCTTATTGCAAAGGAGAATTTGTTTTAAATAAGTTATTTGTTATAATTTTAAATGAAGTTTACCGTTACAATCGTAAATAAATAATACTATGAATAAATTAAATATTTTTAGATAAATAAAATACTATAAGGTAACAAATTACAAAAATATCTTTTTAATAATATTATTGGGAGGCGGATATTTGTAAGGTATTGGAAAGCTTAATAATAAATATGTTTTAGGAAATTGAAAACAAAATTAAAAAAAAATTTCACAGGGACGTTTTTGGTGGTGGAATGGGAGGGATAGCTCCTCCTGCCCATATAAATCAATTTCTATGGTTTTATTTTATTTAATAATTTTATTCTTTATTCAAATAGTATTTTATTTCACCACCCACAAAAAGGGGCAGGTCTAAAATGACATTTTAGAAGCTCTTGGTCCAAAATTAAGTTTTTAAACATTCTTTGATCTTTAATTGCTAAAAAATTGAAGGGAAATTAAAAAAGACTTGCATTTTTCAGGGGTAGGATTAGTGCTTCTAAGGGGAACTTTTTTCTCCTTGGTTCAATTGTTCTAGCTTTTACATTCTATGATTACAGATATATCATTATCACATTCGATAAATATAAAAAGAAAATTTCGACCTTAAGCTCATTTATTTGATAATTGTATATAAATTTTTCAAGGTTTGTTAGTAATATTGAAGCAGGCAACATCTTTTTCAGTTCTCTTTCCACCTTCTTATGCTTCTGAGGAATAAGTCATGTTTTACTGATAGGATTTTATTTCGCATCATCTAACCTTCACGATACTCAAACAGCATTAACCGCAGACTAATCATTCAGGACGTTGAGTGATAATTTTCAATTTCTTTTTTCAGAGCAGAGCGCCGCTTAATTGCCACCATTTGCTTCGACTAATATTTGCTATGGAATTTACTTACAATATACTTACGCCCGTAATCTTTATTCTAATCGCAGCCAGTGCACCGTGGGGACTTTCGCTAAAGAAATGGTAATAAATCTGTAACTTATAAATTGTTGATTTGATTTATTTGAAACTTGCAACCCCTTTAGAAGAGGACACAGGCTTGATAATCTGTGCCTTGGTTGCCTTTTAGCTTAGGAGGTAACGTAGATACAGTGGACCAAATGACCAGCTCGAGTTAAATTATATTTATGACTAATATCCTAATGTTAATATTCTTTAACGTTATCCTAGTTCAAAACTATAAATTTAAATGGAATTTAGCTACAAAATAAAATTAAGAAGATATTCGACTTAGAAAAAATTTTTCGCTTGATTTTTAGGGAAACATTTGAATCTTTTTATTAGGACCAGCACTCAGGGGATGACCTCTACTTATGCAACGTATTGTGCCAGAACTAGAAAATTAGGTTAGGGGAAGATAAATTCAAGGAGTAGTGCTTGTGGACATTTCATTTGAATCTTTGCATACTTTAAGTAAGAAGAAATGCCACTGCAGGGAGTTTTTTCCACATAAGATGTTCTTCTGTAATGCGTAGTGTGATTTACTGTCCAATCGACTACAAAGGGATGTGCTCTTGATGTAGATTCTTGTAAAAATTCTAAGTAGAATTGAGGGAAAATTTTATTCATTATCTGAATTCTTTAAGTAATTTTTTATGTGCTACAGTTTACATTTTTATATATTGCAATTTTTTAATACCACTCTTCACATTAAATATTTTCTCTTGCTTGCACTGCATTATGTGTTTGAATGACTGTTGTAAATACTGTGTTGAAAAATAAAAAAATTGGTTTGACAAGCCGATTGCGCGTTATCAATCACTGTTCCAAAGAAACGAATTGTAGAATTTTAATGTCAATATAAACAGAGGTAAAAAGTTGTAGTAGCCGTAAATTTTCTTAAATTAGCTTAAGGCTCTAGAATAAAATGAATACTGTGAGAAATAATGTCCCAACTTTAAGTACAAAAACATTAATTAAATAAAAAAAGAAAAATATTGCAATTTTCTGTTAAACAGAATTTTATAAAAAAGTACAAAAACTGAAATCTGTTTATCCTTTCTCAAGCACGTGTTAATATTTTACACCTTTTGCTTTCACTTACAGCTGTTCTTCAAGTACATTTCATGCAATCGTGTACGAGAATTCATACAAATCTTAAAGACGACCATTACAATAATACAACAGACATGTCTGTTGAGTTATAAATATAAAAAAATATAATAATAAAATTATATATTTGTTCAAAACAAAAAAAAAAAAAAAACTATAAAACATATTTCTGAAATTCAAATATTTTTTATTTATTTATTTTTTTTTTAATTTTCTTATTTCCTGTGTAATTATCATACAGAATAAGATGATGGTTTCGTTTTTCCTCTCATTGAAAAATTTCAGACTTTGGTTGGTTGCAACACTGTAAGCTGGAATTTTTTTTAAGGGGTTGTTCGTTTATAAATGTATTTTATATTTCATTTTTTATTCATTCATGCATTATTTTTTTGTTATTAATAAAAAAAAATTATTACGCGTTTTTTTTCTCAATGGTTGTTTAGCACCCTTAACAACTGAAAACGTACAACAGGGTGTTTGTTGTATAGAAAAGAATGTAAAATGTAGCATGACAACCGTATTAGGAGGCGGTTGACGCCTTCTTTTTTAGTTTTTTTTTTGCTACATTCATATTTTTTGATAATTCATTTTTTGTAAATTGTTTAATTTTTGTTTTGTATTGTGGCTACAATGGCGTTTGAATTTTTGTAACGTTTCTTCTCAGTTTTATACGCACCTTTTTTGATTGAATTCTTTACAAATACTTTTACAGTATTTTAATTTTATTTAAAAGGTGTTCTTTCTTGTTGGCCAAATAGAGGTTACGCTTAGTTTTCTATTAAATGTTTTTATATCGCTTGATTTTCTAACGTAAATTATTGTAATGATGAATTAAATGAAATTATAAATTTTGGGTTTGACCGTATTGAATTAATGAGCATATTTTCAGTAAATACAAGGTTAAAGAAAATACAATAACGATTGTGTAGTCACGTAAATAAATAAAATTCTAAATTAATTTTATGTTATAAATTAGATTCTGGATACACTATCTTCTGAAGACATGGATGACCAAATATAAATAAAATAGTTTAGATTTTAATGCCCGGAAATTTCATAAAATTTTTGAGAA
Source organism: Gymnosoma rotundatum (assembly GCA_916610165.2). Taxonomy (NCBI): domain Eukaryota; kingdom Metazoa; phylum Arthropoda; class Insecta; order Diptera; family Tachinidae; genus Gymnosoma; species Gymnosoma rotundatum. The sequence continues at coordinate 81,307,563 of OU744340.1, forward strand.
GCCAAATAAAAATTTCTGATATTCGGCCTTTAAAGGCTGTGTTCTGGAGTTTTAAGGTGACTGTAAGACAACCAACTTAATTGACATCTATGCTACTAATATTAGTTGGTTTTTGATAATATCAAACCCTTACATAAAAATCTTATTATAATTATGTTTATACTAATCGGTAGGGACGTAAATGCCCGTTTTCCCGCTTTTTCTCCCATCTATATCCAAACTCGGGAAACAGATTAATATGAGGACCGATTAATCGAGTTAAAATTAGTTCAGAGGCATAAAAATATCCATTTTCTACCCTCTTCACCCACTTTTGAAATTATAAATACCCCATTTTACCATGAGGACAAATATCTGCCTGTATTTCTTGCTTCATTGAAATTGGTTCAGTCTTTTGTCCTGATTGAAGCACAAACAAGCTTACAAGAAGATTTATAAAATATGCTAGCTGTTCCCGGGGGATTCGCTACCCCAATGAGTACAATCGTACTACGACCACGAAAGATTTTTGTTTGATTAATATGGAAGATATAACAGATTTCCTTCTAGCTATTGGACCTTATGAATCAGGATGTATTTCTCTTTTAAATATTCTTAAAATTGTTTTTTTGTTAAAATAGAATCCGCGCACTTTTTCTCTTTCTAACTTGCCCGTCCTGTACCATTTTTTTAAATAAGCATATCCTCTTGGAACTTCTAAATTAATATCTATCTGTGTTTTAATTTTTTTTTTACTCGGTGCAACCATAAATGCCCGTTTTAGCCATAACTCACGAACACATTTACCGAATTCGTGAGTAATGACTTTAGATAAGCCATCTACATGACAACAAACCCTGAAAATTTAAAAAAATTCAGTTTGGATTAGTTTAGTTGTACTTTCTTAATCGGCTTTATTACTATTTGTTTTTAAATCTAAACTTCTAAGCTAAGGAACATTATATATTTTAAAGTTCTTTATGGCTTAGTGCCGGTATTCAAAAAATTATTTTGGTTTCTTAAAGGATTACACAAGTTTTAAATAGGATTTGTTGCATAAATTTTTTATTAACTTTTAGGAGTTTAATGAATAATTTAAATTTTTGAACTCTGGATATTCTTACTCGGGAAAATTTATTGTATGAATCACTTTAATTCAAAAAAATTTACGAATGATAAGGGAATGAGAAAGTATTACAGTAGGGAACAAATATGTGAAAGTGAAATTCAAAATTTATTTGATTGTATAAAAAGTTATTGGTCAGTGGTCTAAAGGCTTAATAAACTGGGTATTATGATTCAAACATTTGTATATGTTACTTTTTTCATTTAGTACTTTTTAAAACGTAATGTTTCTTAGCTTAAAAAACATTTTGGTCATATTTAATCATATTTTTTAAAGACAAAAAATGACGGGAAGGTATTGTTTCTCGCTTTCTTTAGTTTTTTTGTTGTTACTAATTGCCTTTTCCTGTACAAAATAGTACTTACACTTTTTATTTTAATGGTACTTTCTATATAAAAGAACTTTGCTTGAACAGATGTATATTTACTATTGAATTTTAAATGTAAAAAATGGTTAAAATTATTCTGAAAATGTAAATCTTGTTTGTATTGTATATTGTTAAATTATTCCAAAGAATTTTTTTAATATTATTAGAGAAATTTAAAATTTCTAAAATTTATTTTGATTTTAAATAATAAATTATGTGAAGAGTATTAATTATAATATAATTTTAATCTGTGGATAAAGTGTTCATTTTAGTTTGTTTGTTTTATTTACAACCATTTAACTTAAGCTGATTTTAGGTGCTTAATATACCCTTCAGCACAAAAGTGGAAAAAGGGAATAAAGGGTATTCGGTTATATGTCTTATAGACCCTTCACCATATATATATAAATCTAGTTCAGTGAAGTAACTGCTATCAAAAAAAAAAAAAAAAACAATTATTGGGGTGACAGAGAATTATTATTTTACATAAAGAGTTATCGGCTCCTAATATGTTAAGCCTTTTTAACAGATTTTAGTATCGTCTAAAAGATCTCTTCAAAAGCTGTATAATGATACCCATATTGATATTTTAAAAAATTTGAAAATTTCAGAGGCCCGTAACTCGGAAAATATGGGCGAGCGCCAAGTTTTTCACTTAATGTTTTTTTTTTATTTTTTAATTCCCTATCACCCCATATATTTGTTTTTTTAATTAGAGTTACTTCATTGTTACAGATGATATGAAAATATTAGAGGCAGGCGTGGTGTTTTCCCGCTGCCTCGAAGGTCGTGGACCGCATGATTTCCAATAGCACCCCTTTCGGCATTATGTCTGATCGATTGGCATATTAAAATTTTCTCTAGTCAGAATATATATACTTTATGGAGTCGGAAATAAATATTGTAGAAATTACAAACGGATTGACACTTTTTGTGGTGAAGGGTATAAAAACAAGATTTGTTTGTTGGCATTCTCATATTTTCGATAAAGTTTTATACGAAAATAAAACTAATTTAGGTTGTTCTAAAAATGTTAATAAGGGATTCCTGATGAGCTTTCTTAAGCAACCAATGAAATGTGCTTAGATACCAGCTATTCCAACCAACAAAAAATTTGCATTTTTATTACAAAAATATGTTATGGGTTATTTGCATAATATTTTTTAATAACATTATAGAATCCTAAAGTGCATTTCAGTTACAAAAACAAGTTCTAAGAAATACATATGTAAGTGTAAAACCAGCTTTGGAAATAAATACAAACAGAACAAAATTAGTAGTTGTTAATCAATTGCCTTTAGGCAAAAAGTGCGTAATAAAGATACTATGAAATCCTTAGGAATCAAATAATACTTTCAAATTCAATTTTATATTTGAATAAAGAAAATATTGTTTCTAAAGCAAAACAGCCATAAAAACTAAAGAGATAAAATAATATATTTAATGGGACTGCATTCATTAAATCCATTTATTGCAACTGCAAATTATTAAATTAAAACAACAAAAAATAACTACAGCAACAAAGATAATTACAGGTATAAATTTTCGAAAAAATAAAACAGCAACTACTGCAAAATAGCAGCAGCAAACAACAATTGCAATGTTAGCGAAAATAATAATAAAAAAAATATACGAATAAATGCAGAACGGATGCTAAAAGTAGCCACCATTAAATACAAAACTACAACAACAGCAACAGCTAACTAACGAAAATGGCTGGCACAAAAAAGAAAACAGCAACATACAAGTTATTTGCTTTGTTTCATTGCGGCTCGCTAAGAAAATGGTCAAACTCCAAAACTGAAGTGAAAAAAGCTAAAATATGCAAGCAAGTCAATGTGCAATGCGGTTCGGTAGCCAAACACAGAATATTTTTTTTTCCAACTGCACAGTGGCACATGTTAAACAAAAATTTCAAATTATTTGGATGTAAATTTTTTGAATTTTTTTTAAACTAAAATTAACCAAATGGTTTCTTAAAAATGTTAACGACGTTTTGTTGTCATAAAAATGTTTCTTATTCTCAATTTTAGAAAACAGCAAAATATTTGTTAGTTTGACACGTAAAGCCCGACACTCTGTTCAGTTTTTTATGCGGAATGCTGTCAAATTACATACATAAAAAATTTGTATGAAAAGGTCATGAAAAAATGTTGCAGAAATTGTATTCTATTTTTACTGTGGAAAAAAAATGTTACTGGCAACACTTTATCAAAGCTGTGAAATAAAACAATATGTCTTTAGTTTGCGTTTTAAAAACAATGTAGTACACGTGAAATCGCAAATCGCGATATAGACGCCACATTTTAAAAGTCAAAGTTTCCACATGAAATAATCAATGTTGCTCAACAATTTTCATAAATTCGAACAGAGTACTAGTTTTTAAGAGGCAAAAAGGAATGGAGGAATTGACGTTAGAAATATAAAAACGACAGTGCTACAAAAATAATTCCTTCAAGGTTTAGACGCATCTGCATTTTTTTACTTTTTACGATTTAGGGTCTTCTTGATGGTTTTTGGTCCGATTAAATCCTTTTTGATGTTATTACAGTTCTTTGTTTAAAATTATTCGGGACTCCGATTCAAGATTTTGTTTTTTATTTAGTAAACTTTGGAAGAATATTACATTACATTTCATTCAACATGTAACGCTGATCACTGCAGCGGAAACAGTTAATTACACAATTAAAATTGTTCTTCTTTACTTTAAAAAATCTTTATACCTATCACCACAGGTTCTTATAGATAGGAGGGTTAACTATCAGTTGTCAATCTGTGCATATGCTCTGCTGTATGTGTGTTTACCATTTGAATAAATGAAGCTTACAAAGATAATATGTTTGTCCTAAAAATAAATTAATTGTGCCACTGTAAGCAGGCAGCTTTTCTGCACAAACTCAAACTTTTTTTACTTCCACTTGACTGTCTTGTTTTTTGCTGCTAATTAGCTTTTTATCATTATTGTTGTTTTTTTTTTTGTTTGCCGCATAAATTATTTTACAAAAAAGTTAAAAAAAAACCATAGCTCAACAGACGCCATTTTATTTCGTGTTTGAAAAGCCAAGTAGACGTGAAAATACATACAATACAGGCTTTTTTCTTCTGACTAATTTATACGGCCTTCTCTTTCTCAAAAGTCAGTTGTAATATTTTTCTTAATGTTCTTTGGTTTCCTCAAATTATTATTAATTTAACTTTGTGTTCTTCTATTTTTTTTATACTCATTTTTATTGCATGTTTTCTGCCTACATTTGCATTAATTTTTATATTTCTTTCATTTTGCTCTTTGCATTTTACATACATAATTATTTATTATTCTTTCTTATTATTATTGACGTGTTCAAATTTTGGATTAAACAACTAACGACGTTATTTATCAGAGAATTACAATTGCAGAAAACATTTATTTTTATTATTTTGGCTCATAATTCGATTTAAAATTATCTATTTGCTCTTGTTTAGATTTTGTTTTGACAAGTAAATACTTTTGTGCATTGCTATTGGATTTTATGGTTTTAGAGAGCAGTAGAAAATTTTGTAAGCTTTAAAATTGACATTTCTAAGAGCAAGTAAGCCAGTTGGCATGTGCCGTGGGCTCGTCCAGACTCACTAGGTCGCCAGTAAGACCAATTTTATATTTAAGCAAAATCTCGTAAATTTACTTACGTTTTACTATTAAAAAATTTTAGGGATATTAAAAGTGAACGCGGAGAAAAAAACATGATTGTGGTATTGCCAAAAAAAACCATATAATATAACAATATATGTTTGCGCCGAACAAATTATAGTTGTTTTAAACCAATAACGATAAACACGTTTTTGTTAATAGTTATTTAGAAAATAGTTATTATCAAATATGTTCCAATTTTGTGCAGATAACCAAAGTTTTTTTCTTTTTGTTTTGTTGAAACGCAATTCACTTACCCAGCCCATAGAGCGAAACTACGACTTATAACTACTAAAATAAATAAACATAAAATAATAAGATATTCATTTTTATATGTACATATATATTTTTTTAATAAAAAAAACTAATAATAACCCTAAAATGCGTTCAAATTAAATGAATATTAATACAAAAATGGTATAATACTGCTGCTATACTCTTTAAATAATACTATAACTATCTTACAATAATAAACAATTTTTAATATTATATTATTACGAGTAATAAACATTACATGTTAATCACAGTAGGAAAATTCTTAACTTTACTTTACTTTACGTATCGATTCGTTTGAAGAAAATAAGTTTAAAAAAATTTATTAGCGGTTTCTGGTAAAAAAAAAATAAATATGATGAAATCTGTGTAATTAAAGTTATGAATAAGAAGTTAATGAAACAAGTTTAAATAAATAAATCTAATATATATTACAAATCTCTTTGTTAGTTTGTAGATACCTATAGCAAACACGGTTATAGTATATTAAACAGTGCCCAGAAAGACCCTAAAATTAGACCGAGGCAGCGCCGGATAAAATGCTTGTGATAAATTAAAATATATAATTCAATAATAATATTTTGGCCGAAGGTTATGAATACCTTAATTACAGGGTTTTTTTTTCTATTTAATGAATGTGGTCCATTTTTTTTTATTTTGCAGATTGATTCTTAGATTTGACAAAAATGGATAACTGGGATACCGAAACAAGAATTTGGATTGTCCGCCGTTATCACGCACTGGAGTCCGTAGTTTCAGTTCAAAGAGAGTATAGGCGCACATTTGGCGGCAAGCCTCCGAGCAGATGGACCATAATGAGATTTGTAAACAATTTTGCCGAGCATGGGACAGTCAGTTCGAATGGAGGAAATAATCGCTGCTGTAGCTGCTGCGATACAACACAATCCAAGAGTTTCGACAAGAAGCTTATCTGCTCAAATGGGTATAAGCAGACAGTCAATACAGTCAATTATGCAAAAAGATTTGGACTATTCTCATATAAAACTCAAATGGCCAAGAAACTGAACGCGGCAGACTTACCGATTTGCTTGGAATTTTGCCAGAAGATGCTTCAAATGGTGGAAGAGGATGGCAACATGTTGAACTGTATTTTCATGCAAACAAACAAAATTGTCGAATATGGAGTGCTTCCAACCCAAAACCAACAAATTTGAATGAACTAAAGGAATCCATTCGAGCAACAATTGCGGCTATTCCTGACTCAACTCTCCAACAATCAATGAGCAGGGGGCGGGGGGAGGGGGGGGCATTTAAATTCCATTATTAAATTTAACTATATTCAACAAAATTGAATGAGCTTTAACATGAATAAAAGAAAAATGTATTCCATACACTGAAAAAAAAAGTTATTTGAGTTTCTTAATGTAGCAATGTTCATCAGCCACCCTGTATATTTTATCTCTACATTATATGAGAGAACAATAGGTACCCATTTCAGATTAAAAACAATTGCAAATTTGGCTAGAACGGTCGAAAATTTAATACAAAATATGGTTGGAAATGAAATTTTATGAAGATCTCAACTGAGTAAAGGATCACTGCCTCACAATTAATTGAGGCTTATGATTATGCACAGTGTATAGATTTTGTTGAATATCAACAACTTATTGTGTATTTTATCTTAAAGCAAAATTACCTGAAGCCGTGAGATATATTTGCACATGTACTTGACAAAAAGCAAATGCATCTATAACAATCAGTGTTGCCATTTGGTTACGTTTCTCACATTTTTTGTATCTTTTGAAAGCTCCACGTAAAATGTATTATTTTATTATATTTGGCCAAATTTTCGAAAATTTTAATACAGACATGAAATAAAAGTACTTGTTTCATTATTTGAGGTAAGAACCTCTCTAAACATATCAACCATGCTATTAAAATCCCACATAAAATATTACTTTGAAATAAACAAAAAATAACGTTGCTGAAGTTTTACTCTGTTAAGCCTAGTACTTTGTTCAGTTTTTTATGCGGAATGTTGTGAAAATATATACATAAAAATTTTGTATGAAAAAGTCACGAAAAAATGTTGCAGAAGTTGTATTCTGTTTTTACTGTGGAAAAACATATAAAATGTTTCTGGCAACATTTTTTCAAAGCTGTGAAATAAAGCTAGTAGGCATTATTCTACGCGGAATTTATCAAACAACAGCTGATGATTTGTGTTTTGCTTACGTTTTTAAAACCATGTAGTTAAAGTGAAAACAATAAAACAATTCAAAATCTTGAGATACACACCACATTTTAAAAGTGTAATTTTCCACACGAAATAGTCAATGTTTCTCAACAATTTTTACAAATTCGAACAGAGTACTAGGCTTAAAGAGGCTTTATAATAGTAAAAAATCACGAAATGTTTCTTTTTTCATGTTTAAAAATGTTTCTGTCAACAATTTTTCCCCATTGGACAGTGGTCTTCAAATTTCCTTAAAGAATTGCCAGATTATATTACAGAAAATTGTCAGTAACTTAATGTTGAAGTTTTAAGCAAATAAGACACAAATTTGTCTTTAATAATGGTATTTTGAAAAAATAAAAATATTTACTCAATGATTACTATGTTTTTGTATTAAAATTTTTGGAGCATTTTATGGCGTTTTTGCCTTATTGATTCTCATTTAATCAATCTGGCTTTAAGTATAAGACTCTGAGATTTTCCTTACAAAATTTGGGTAGAATCCACTGATGAGCTATATATGAGCAATAGCGAAATGGCCATATGGATATGCTTTTCCCGCAGTAATACATTTCATTTTTTAGTTTAGCTTAAAAAATAAATTATTCATGAGAATGTAATGAAATATTTATATTTGAAGAAATCAAGCACAATTAAAGTAAATTATTAAAGTAGTAAATTTTATAGAAGTTCAATGTTTGAAACGGATTTATTTAAAAAAATCCTACTTTTCCATTCCGGAATATCTATGTTGAGTGCTAATTTAAATACTCATGAGTACGGTCAGGCAGAAAGTTTTTGATACGTTTTTCTATGAGCTTGAACTTCAGATTAGTTCTTCCACAGTAAGAAAACGTTTATTGGAACAAAACTTAAGGAGCTTCATGCCATCTAAGAAACCTATGCTTGAATGAAATTCAAACAAAAATGAACCGTTTTATTTACAGCGAAATTTTAGCAACTCACATGCTTAACTATGCTGAGTGGGAAATGCCACTTCGATGGGTGTTTCAACATGACAATGACCCAAAACACTCATCAAAGTTAGTCAAGGATTGGTTATCAGCTAGTGGGGTTCAAGTTTTGGATTGGTCACCTCAAGCGCCAGACTTGAATCCCATAGAGAACCTCTTTGGAATTTTAAAACGGAGAGTTGGAACTCGACGCTTTAAAAATAAACAGGAGTTGATGAGTGGAAAGCTATACCAACATCTATTCTATCGAATCTTATTGAATCTGTGCCCAAAAGGTGCGCTGATGTCGTAAGAAATAAAGGATATCATACCAAATATTAAAAGTTGCTTAGGTTTTGAACAGTGAATTTTGAAGTTAATTTTGTTTTTATTTTATTATAACTTCCAAAGAAATGGAATTTAATTTTTGTTGTTATTTTTAGGTTATAGACACATTGTGTAGTAGTAAATAAAAAAATATTTTCTATAAATTTATTTAAAGAAAAGATATGAGTCTATTATTATTTAGTGGGAAAAAGTTACTTAGGTTTCGAACAATACTGTATATACGAGTTAGGGCTTTTCTACATGAGACCAGCGATATACAGTTTCATACACACTCTTGGCCGAAGGCGTAATTCTAATATGTCACGGACGACAATTGCTCTCGACAACACGGTGGCACATCTGATGTAGACTCTAAAGTAAATCATATATACTGCTTTTTCTGGTCCTAGTAGATCCATTATTTAACACCGAAGCGTTGATGGGCGATATTTAATGATGCATCAATTAATTCACTTATATTATTGCAATATCGTGATAAAAATTTGAAATGCGAAAGTACTAGCGAAATCGTGGAAGACAAAAATGACAAAATTGTAAAAATTCCCTTTTCTTTATAATTCAATTTATAATTAGAATCCTGAAAAACTGTGTTTTCTTCTAAACCTGGTTTGTTTTTTATGCGGAAGCCTTCTAAACATTTAATCTCACAACTGATGTTTGCGATAATTTTTCTATTTTATATTTAAATTTTAGCTTTAGTGGATTTAGGTTATAATTTATGAGGAAAATTATTATTATAAAATTGGTATTTTGTATATCTGGAAGTTTGTTTAACAATGTACCCAATATATGACATAGTAACCTTTTTTATCTCTCGAGGAGAATGACTTGTAATGCAAACTTCGAGTCAAAACAAATTAATATATAAATCGTTAAAAAATATGTACAAATGTCGCATATTTGTATAAATAAAATTATATATATGCTTATATAGCTTTAAAGTAAATAAAAATATTATTATTATTAATATTAGTTAATACTATTAATTTGGGAATTCGACTTAAAAACAGTCTGGGAACACGGTTCGTACTTTGTATAGTTTTTCACTTAAAACTCATTTTTTTTTGCACGCAGTCAAAAATATTATCTTTTTTTCACAAAACAGATCTTTATCTAAGAAATGAATGGCAATAAATCAAGGTTATCATAAGAGTATACGTGAAGATCTTTTCTTTATTAATGAAACATATTTTCGTTATGTTGTTAATGTTCACGTACTGTTTCTGACAAAAAACTTCATTTACATAATTACAAAGTAAAATTATTAAGACCGCTAGGAATGTTACTTTTCACTCATAAAATATTACTTTTTAAAGTAAAAATGATGACCCGCCTATGTAGTAAGTTTTTTGCAGATATTTGAGGAAGCTTTCTGAATTAAAAAAATTTTAAAAATAGAATTACAGATCAGTTCTTGGCGAGTTCCAAATTTTGGCATATGCAAAGAAAAATAACGAACACTGTTGGCAAATTTTAATGCTGATTGTAAACATGTGACCGGTTTATTCAAATGTCTTCCAGTTTTATTTCCCAGTGGCCCTTTGAATTAAAAAAAAAAACATCTATATCATCAAAAATAAATGAAGAGGGGTAAAGACTAACTTGAACAAGTATCAACTTAAAGAGTAACAACAGAAGTCGTTCAACAACAATACCAGTCCATATTGCTACTATTTTGATACGACTACATACGTACGTAATTCTGTTTTAATACATTTTTTTTGTTCTCTTGTATACTTTAATATAAATGGCCATTAAAACCAGTTTCATATTTTTTTTTAATTTATGACGGTTGCAATAATAGTGCCATTGCATGATTGTAAAGATATTAAAAACATTAACAAAAAGAACAGTAACTAAGCAGTGAGCCATTATTTGGAGAGTGCAAAATTAGAAAAAATTAAATTTGTTTTTAGCAAACAAAAAATAAACAATAAACAAAAACAAGAAATACCATTCTTAATTGACTTGTGTTAGCGCGCCTCTTGCAATACAAGTAACAAACTCATAAATGTTGCAGCAACATTTGTAAAGAAACACATTTAACTTTTAACAACACATTTGGCGGCCATTGTGGTGCTACCTGATTGCAATTTATATCCATTTATGGATTCTTCAACTTTTTTTGGAATTTAATACACTTAACTGGCATTGGATGTTGGCGTTGAGGACTGACTGTGTTGTTTTAGAGTTTTAATTTAAGTGATGGCGTGCTACAAGGTAATCAAGCTTTATTAAGGCGTTTTTGCAGACTGTTGCCAGTTTTGACTTCACTGCTGTTATTCATTCTCAACATGTGATTCGTTGTTTTGCTGCTCTACAAATTCACATTATAGTGGGGGAATTGTATTTTTTTCTTGAGTAGATGTTGGTTGTTTGCATAATTTACCTTAAAAATATTTCTTTATGTTGTTATTCTACTGTATAGTTTTGATTTTGTGTTAAATGTGCTGGAGGTATGGGAAGCAAGTTTAACATACAGCCAATATGACCATTATTTAGCATGATTGTTGCCATTTTAAAAATGCAACAATTTACATTTTACCATTTTAGTCATATTTAGTTTAGTTTCTTCATTTGTATTTTTATATCTTCGAGATTGTAGTTTATGTCAGGTGATCAATGCCTTTAACATAATACAGTTCAATTAAATATTAAAAGAAGAATACGTCTAATTAGAGAAATTAACATCATTATTATTGAGTGTGTTTGACTAAGGAGAAATAATGATTCCAAGTTTGTTTTCCACAAAAAGCTTAACTAGCGTTTGTTTTAAGTTTTAATAGTTTTCGTATGATTAATTTAATAAATTGCTTTTTTATTTTAGGAAGAAATAAATACAAGTCACATAACGTTATATGGCGAACATAGTACTTAATGAGTTGATTGAAATTACATCACTTTTCTTAAAGTCTTTCGGTATAATAATAGTCAGTGTGAGGGCATTGATATTGATTTGCCTCACCTTCAAACCATTCCATTATTGTTGTCGACTGGTTACTGTTTGTTACTTTAAGTATTGTTAAGTACATATAGTAGCGATTTTTACGGCACAGAATGCATGCTGCTGCATATAAAAAAATAAAACAAAGACCAAAATAGTTTTAATTCAAAATTTATTTTTTTAACATTTGATTTCTAATATCAGGAGCATGATCTCTACTTAATCGGTTTTGAAAAATTTAATGTAATTTCCTTGTCAACCAGTTAATAGTGACTTTTGTAGAGACATGATTATTTAAAAAAATACAAATTCAAAATTAAAAAGTTGTAAAATATACATAATTACAGCAGATAAGTGTTTTTTACATAGATAGGAAAAATGCTGACGAAGGTCGCAGCGAACTAAAAAGTGTATTTCGTTTTGCTCGTATCTAAATTTTACTCTTCTAACAAAAAATAAATATAATTCATTTGTAAAAAAGTTCGAATAAAATTCAATTTAATAAATTGTAAAATTTTATAACATTTTATCATAGAAAATATTATACTATAACATACAACAGATATGACATTATGGGGGGGGGAGGGTTTAAATTAAACAAGAGTAATTCGTTCTTCAAAATAATTAAAATTTTTAGTATATGAACAATTTTAATTTGGCTTAAGTTCACGGTTTTTTTTAACAAGGCGAATTAAAAACAGGCGTAATCACGGCGAAATTTATTACAATACTGCGAAAGAAATATGTACTCCTTGTCTTTGTACAAATCGTCTTCGGCTGTCAAAAACAAAGGAAATTACAACTTTTGACACTCAAAGAAGGAAAAATCAAAGCAGTCACCTGGGCTGTCGAGACCACCTGTTATTAATTCGCCTTGGTATTTTAATATAACAATTTTATTAAAAAAAAAAAACAATTTTTTGATGTGTTGTTTTTGAAAAAAAAATAAGAAAAATTAGACAATAGCAGAAGGTGGTGCAGCATTTTATGGTTTATTTTACAAAACTGATACTGGGTTTTACACTTATTATTTCATTTCATTCTGGAGAATCACTTATAGGAACTGAGGCAAATTTTAACCTATTTTTCGACTCTTATCCAATTTGCTTAAGTTTATTTTAAGCAGAAGTCTTGTAAACCTCAATCCTACATAGACCAGGTACGTTATCCTCCATAAAACATCAGCTTGAATGCTATAAAGAGTCTCTTTACCTTCAGTCGAACTTATCTTGGTTATCCATGCTGTTCCCGTAAATAAAGATTTGAAGAATATCTGCTCGACTCATTAAGCCTTCCTTTCTTATGCCTACCAGCGACCCATAGCTTCTTGAGACAATGATTTTTTTTCTACATTTGACCACAAAAATATTGTTGCTCCTTTACTTAACTTTTAAATGTGTAGACAAAAACTTTAAAATTAAAAAAACGGCTTTTGTTAAAAACTTTTTTTTTGCACATTAATAGTCAAAATTTGTTTTTTTCTTAGTACTTGCTGCAATTTCCATGACATTAAAATTTTTAATAAATTATTCTTTATTTTCTTAAAAGTGTTAAAATAATTTTGTTGGAAGTATTGAAAAACCAATTTTCAATCCCTTTTATTATCCTCTTAAAGCAATTGTTTCCTAATAAACTCTTTAGTATAAAATCAATTGTCACACTTAAATTCTAAACTCCCACATATTTTTAAAATAATCCGGCAAATTTTTAAAATTCTTGCCAAAAAAAAATATGAAAAAGATTATTAAGTGAGACCAATAAATTGTTCACAATTTTACAAACTGCCCACACAATATTAAACAATAATGAAGGATAAAGAATGATCTTATAATTCAAAGTATTGGCAAGGCGTAACTCATAAGGGTACATGAAACATTTAAAACAAGAGAAACAAAAAATTTAGTACGAATTTTGAAATCTGTCAAAAAATAAAAAAAAGTTGGTCACAAAAAATAAAATGGGAGTAAAATGAGGTATTTCATTTTTATTAAGCACGTTCCAAACATAATAAACACAACAAAACCATGTGCTAAAATAAACAAAAAATATTTTGCATTCTCGAATATTTGTACGTTTTATACAAATTCAAAACATGAATTTCTTAAACTCTTTTTGTTTAAATGCGTTAGTGTTCTCATACGTGAACTTTATTTCTGTTTTTTTAACAATCAGCAGCACTTTTGCTAATATTATTTGTTGTATTATTGTTATATTTGTGTTATTGTTGTTGTTCATATTTCGATAGGCTGGACTAAGAGGCTGGTTAGTAGGAAGCAGAAGGTATGCTCGAGCTAACAGTAAACGCCCCGTAGCATGACAAATAAAACAAAGAAGCGTGAAAAAAAGAGAGAAGCTGCTTCTGTTTTGCCACATCGCGACGTTGTCTGGTTGTGTAATGAAAATATGTATTTGCATCAATAAAATACAAATATGAGAATTTGTTAACATTAAGTGATAAAAGTATGACAGACTTTTACATCAATTTGTTTATCAAATGTCTTGTATTTGAAAATAAGATGTGACAAGAAATTTTTCGTACAAAAATAATTTTTAAATAATGTTTTGGTATCAAAATATTATTTTATTTAAACAAGATATTTTTGCAATAGTTTTTTGAATAAAAAAGCTGTAAAATTATCGCTAAAAGCCAACAAAAAAATAAAAAATCAAACATCGAACATTCATATTTTTGTTAAAAATTTCCTATATTCAAACAATGCTGACTGTAGGGTGCTTCACAAGAATTCCATAAAAACACAACAGATGGATTACACAAGGCCTTGTCTTAAAGAAAAAGTTTAACATTTTATAAATTTACTACAAAAAAAAAACCTTAAAAATCTACTTAAAAAACTGAAAGTACTTTTTGACCAAAAATTTACATTTTTCAAACTTTTTATGAAATTTCAATTTAAAAAAATTATTACCACTAATGTAATGAAGTCAGAGAAAATTATTTTTTTACAAGTTTTTTTTATGGTACTAGCTTTCTAGATCTGTTTTTAAGACAGTGTTATATAGTATATAAAAAAACTACAGGCGAAACACCAAAATATGCAAAGGTAAAAATTTTGTGTTTTAAATTTAAAAGTCGAATTTCTCAAAGCGTATAGAAGATACCATGCAAATTCCAAGCACGTTTCACCTTTACCTATCTATGTAGATCACCAGAAATTTTTGGATTCGGTTAACTATTGATAAATTTTTAAGCTCCGAAATATTTTTCAAATTCGAAGTTGCCTAATTTGACGCGCTGTGGTACCACCGTGTACTAAAACAGGGTGTATCTAAATGCAGTAGGCGAAAAGCATATGTCCATCTCTATAAATCGCAGCTTGATTCATGAAAAAAGGGTAAACAATTTATTTTTTTATTTTCTCTAACAGTAAAACAATCCCCAACTTTAAGCTTACAAAAAAATTACAAAACTGATAGAAAAGCGTTCTGTCAAAACCTAGAACAAAATATTTTTAAACGCAAATATTATTTTGTTTACTTTTAATTATATTTTGATTAATAATAATATATTATGGTTAAACATATTATCTTATTTTTAATAAGTAACAAAACTTTAGTTGTGGTTAAAATTTTTTAAAGTTAAAACCAACCATGTTGCATATTTATGCTCAGTAACCACTTAAAAAAATTGAAAACAACTATAATTTGTTTTTCGTAACTATACATTGTTACAAAGAACATAATATGATTATTGGGACCATATCACAACCATGTTTTTCTGCTCGTATATACTCCATATTTTTGTAATTTACGCTACTGTGCTTCGTTTAGCGACAAATGCAATTTTATATTTTCGAACTTTTTTTACATTACATTAGGTGGAAGCATTAATTTTGTGTTTTTTAATATTTTTAATTTTAAAATTATTATTATTATTAGAAATTAAAGAATACGTGAGCATAAGCCCAACTACAATCTTTTATTGACTTATAATATTTTGACTAATTATTTCAAAAAACAAAAATATTCTTTATTTAAATGAACTTTTATTTCGAAATATAAATCGATTGGCCAAAAGTTTTGAAGAGCAAATAATTTAAAAAACTTAAAACATTAAGTAAAGTGAATTGATATTTTGTTTCCCTCTGTATTTGTTAAATAATAAAATGAAATTCCATTTAGCCTGTACGATTTTCAGTTTTAATCACAAACTTCCAGTTTTATTTTTTGACATTTTTTTTGTTTTTTTTTTATAATAATGAAATTTTTCATTTTTGTTTTAAATAGCATTTATGAACGTATAAAAATCTATTAGAAATCATTAAAAGGTAAAACCAAGTCATTTATTGGGCGTATGTAGAGTAACGCCCAATCATAGTAGGGCAATTGCAAAGAATTCATAAAACATTAACAATACAAAACAATTATACAGCATGCAGTATGCAACATATCTACAATCGTGCCACAAATTCAAAATAGTGGCAGTAGCAGCCGTCATTATAAGTAAATGCTGTGTGTAATACACATGCCAAATGAAACTGACAAAAAAGTAAGAAAAATAAAAGGTTACCAATATTGTCACATGTCATACCGGATGCTTAATACTTTGTTATCCTGGCACTCGCATACTATATTATACTCGTACTCGTATCTATACAACTAATATCGTAGAGATTTATTTTGTGGCCTTAAAAACACATACTACCAACAATAAATGAAGAGGGAGTTTAAAATATTGCTTACCATTCAATAGTAATTATTGGAAATTGGATTGTCTCTTCTACACCTTCTTTTTCATATACAAAATTTTTGTAAAATAGATTACACAGTTATAAATGTTTTACATGGATTTAAAATACAATTTAAAACATTCAAAATAATATTAATTTTGCTTAAGTCCTTGAAAATGTTATTTAATCCGATTTTATTTAAAAGTTTTTTTTTTTTGCATTTTTTTGTTAAATTCAATTTCTACCCTTTTCACTAATTTTATTATAAAACCAAAAAAAAAAAAAAATAGAAGTAACTGGGTAAAATAACGAAGTAATATACAAAAAAGAAAAAAAAAACGTCGCCATAATATAATTATAGTGTTTAACCGGAAGTTCTTTCATTTTATTTTATATTTAAAATCTGGCACCCATTGCTGTAAATGTATATCTGTATACATGTTTGTATGTGTGTGTCTTTTTATTTTAATCAATCTAGAAAACTGCGTTTTTAGGGTGCGTTTTATATTATTTCAAATAACATTCACATCATACCAAATGCATATACGCACTATATATTTAGTGTAGTAAATAGTTGTCATCTCTTTTATAATGTATACAAAAATATATTAATGCTATGGCTTGTTGTACTTATGTATGAGTTGTTGAAATCGCCTGTTGAGATTTTGTTACTTGAACTCTCAAATTAACGGAAATTCTTTTCCTTTATTCATCTCATTTCGTATGTTGTGATGATGGATGAGTTGTATTAATAATTTCTTGTTTTTTTTCTGAATTAATATTATTTATAAACTATATAATTATCACTATGAATAGTATCGTTTTTCACAGGGTGCTTTAGGGCGCAGATGTTGTTTTCGTAAATGAAATTTATAAAGTTTGGCTCGCGCCATTTATTATATATTTTAACTGAAGTGTTTTGTTGTTAAATTAAGGAAATTTTAAATTGAAAAAAAAAGATATTGCAAAATTGAAAATGTCAACACATAAATGATGAATTAATAGTAAATTTCCTTTTGATTTAAAGAACGTTACTTTATGCAACCATGCGATTTTAATTCATCAAATTAAGGAAATGTTATGTAAACTGGTTTGCTTTTAAAAAGAATTTATTTGAGCGCTAAATCGAGTTTTTTTTATAAATTTAATGCCAAAATTTAGTGCTTAGTTTAACAAAAATAATTTTTAATGAATTTCTCTTTTATGAAAAATTAAATAATACCGCCATACATACATTTTGAACTTGTCTAAAATAAATCTTTTTTATCATTACATCTATTATAAACATAAATTTATGTTAAGCATATTTTATGATTTAAAAATTTGTTTCCAACCTTTCTACACAGAAAAAAAAGAAAATACGTTTTTAATTTTTGAATTCATAAATTCAAATAATTTGTATAACCTTCTCCACAAAAAGTGGAAAAATGGAGAATCTAAGTTTGTCATTCTGTTTGCAATATCTACAATATCCATTTTCGGAAATAGTTTATAATATTCTGCCATTGGAAATCAGCAAGGGCAGTGCATGTCCTTCAAGGCAGCTTACAAAACACTACGCCAGCCTCTGACTTCCATATCCTTTGAAACAAAGAAGAAACTACAACAACAACAAAAAAATATATGGAACGAGAGAGAAATAAAAAATAAGAAAATAACATTAAGTTAAAAAAATTGGCTCTTGCCCATATATTCCGAGTTATGGGCCTCTGAACTTTTCATAGAAAAGTTAGATTGTGCAAAATTTTTTTTTAAATATTAATATGGTTATCATTTAAAAATTTTTTGAAGAGATCTTCAAGATAATACTAGAATTATTTTAAAAATGCCTAACCCATTAAGAGCCGATAACATTTTTATGTAAATTATATATTGCACTTAAAATTAAATTTTGTTCTAATTCTCCATCACTCCAATATTTTTCTTTTAAATTGGAGTTAATTCACTACATTAGATTTACATTAATGGTGAATGGTATATAAGATTCGGCATAGCCGAATATAGCACTTTTACTTGTTTTTTTTTCTATTAAGTAGGGACTATTATACAAGTTGTAAAATTAAATATTCAAATCTATAAAACCATACGCGTATTTTGTTCAAAATAATGATTATCATAACACGCACAAGATGATATAAGAAAGTTGATAAATACATTCGTAGAAGTAATTAAAACATTAATAAAACTCAAAGTTAAATTTAAACAAATGTTTGTTGCAATAAAAATTATTGATATATTTTCTGTGTGTTCTTGTATTAAAATGAAATTAGTTTTACAAAAAAACACAATTTTATCAAATAACGGTTTATTATCTTTCGTGATGAAAAGTACAACGTTGAGAACTTCTTTTATCTAAACTAATAAATTTTATATTTTTCAAAGTCGGTAACATCATATATGAAGCAAAATCTGTATATTTATCAGACCTTTTAAAATGTTAAACTTCATATAAGAAGCAGAGTTCAAATGCCAATTGCAGCTACTGCTGCCACACAAGAAACAAAATATGCATTAAAAAATTATTACGATGATAATTATTTCGAAGACATTAAAAAAAGAGAATTTCTTTTTTTCCGCTATTACAACGTTGCATAACATACATATGTATTTCATATTATTATTAAAGGCCCATTCACACTTTTATACAAGTCTTAAAATTTGCAATCTAATGCAATAGTAAGAAAGAAATCTAATGAGGATTGCAATGCAATAAGTCAATTTTCATTAATTTATAAGATTGATCATTCAAATCCTGAGTGGGAAAAAACACTCTTGCCAGAAGTACAGATTTATATGCATTTTTCAGATTTTAGCCTCTTAAATTGACAAAAACCAGATTTGAAGATTTTTTACTAAAATCGAAGATTTTAAGATTTTTTAAAATCTGGGTGACAACTTCTATTACGTTAACTAAACGTCCGAAAACATTTGTAAAATAATTTTTCTTCCTAAAAAAAGGTTTTTAGAAATTAAAAAAAAAATAACTTATACCAAAATTGATTTTCATTCATTTATAATGTCCACAGTTCAGCTCCTAATTTTCATAAAAAAAATTAAATTAAAAACGACCTTTCAAATAAAAAATCCTTTATGCATGACAGTTCGGGTCAGTCTGCATACCATTTAAAATCCGTTTTTTTTTTGGCTTGGTAAAAGTAGATCAATGCTACGCTTTAAGCTTACACAAGTTAATTGTTAAATATTTTATCGAAACTGACGTTGACTATAAAGAGAACATGGTTGAATTTGCAGCAAATGGAGCTGCTGTCTAAATATGTCATTTACTGATATTATGCTCTTCGTATGCATAGCTCAAATTTTTATCTGCTATGGAGACGCTAGCAAGAGATATACATCTCAATTTGATAAAATATGAATTTGGAATTACTAAAGAGATTTTACACCCATCCCAAATGCGTTGGCTTTTCGTAGACTCGGTTAAAAGTCATTTATTAGAATTATACGAGTGCTTAAAAATTTTATTATTTATTTGCTCTTAATATTCATCAAATCATATTAAATAACCCTAATGATGCAAATAAAATATATTTATCTTTTAAAAGAACATTCATGGTATTATTATTAATTTTAATGTTTCAAATGTTTTAATGTTTCAAATCGAAGCGACAGAGATTTGCATTTTACATAATCAGATCACAAAACTATTAAAAATTGTAATGAGTAACTTTTTAAAACAACATTTAGTTAAAAGCGAATATCTAGGCATTAATGC
This sequence comes from Gymnosoma rotundatum, assembly GCA_916610165.2. Taxonomy (NCBI): domain Eukaryota; kingdom Metazoa; phylum Arthropoda; class Insecta; order Diptera; family Tachinidae; genus Gymnosoma; species Gymnosoma rotundatum. Next base: position 81,327,838 of record OU744340.1, read on the forward strand.
AGCTAAAATAGTCTTAAGCACAAATTTTATATTGAATTATTAAATTTTATAATATAATGAAATCGCTAGGCGTATTAGCCTAAACTTAATAATAAATGGTGACACAAAATCAGTTTTAGACTTAGTTTAAAATTTTCCAAAGATTTTTTTAAGAAAATAAAGTCTTGGAGTTTAAAGAGTTAGATTTTAAAGATATACTAAATGAAATAGAAATGACTTTAGCTAATTTCTGGAAAAAAGTATTCTAAATAAGACATACTGGTTCTGATTCTGCTTTTCCAACTCTTTCAGTATTCGTCGACTTTTCCATATTCATCCGCAAATGTCGAGAGAATATTTAATCGAGTAAATTATATCAAACAAAATTTCGCATTCGCTTAGAAAATGAATCTTTATTAGGAATATTGCTTGCAAAAGATTAATCAAAACATAACAACTTCTAATGTTTCGACATACTTATGTCTACTTATTTGCTAAAAATGATGTCATCTGAAAGTCATGAACAAAACTACGACAAAAAATTTTAATTAAATTTTATATAAAGTTTATAACATAAAATATAATTTATTTATTCTGTAAGCAAATACAATTCCTTTTAAGTAATAAATATTCGGATATATTATAAAGAAATGAATTGAAAAATGCATTTAAAGATTTATTGAAGATTTTTTAAATAAGGTGTAGATTTTGCAGTTTTTTTTAACGAAATATTGTTGGATTTCACAGATTTTACACATAAAAGTTCTGCAATACTGTACTGAAACAGCATCTATAATGTTGTGAGCAAACAAGTATGAATAAATAAAAAAAATAAAAGTTGCATTTCGTGGCTATACCGAAGGTTAGTAAAAAAGCAACAACAAATGTACAAGACGGGTTACAAAGAGAACGACGAAGAAATGCTTTAAGTTGTATGTGGACTTCGTCTCACCAAATAAGCATTACGATTAGTTGGTTAAATAGATTATGTTTACAATGTACATAACATAAGGTAGATAGATGCGAAGAATGCTGATAAAGGATGTGGCGGCCCAGAAAATGCTGATTTTCATTCTGCTAGCGCCTCATTTTTCTTGTTTTCTTTGTAAAACGTCCGCATACATTTGTAAATAATTTTTCTTTCTAAAAATGTTTAGAATTTAAATTAAAAATGAACCAAAAAGCCGAAAATAAGTCAATTTTCATTCATTTATAAGATTGATGGTTCAAATCCTGATTGGGAAATAAAATTAAAAAGTTTTTTTAGCTTCATATATGTACATCCTTCATAACAAGACTTAAATGATAGGAATTACGTTTTTGTTTGACGTTATTATTTTTTACTAAAGCCATTTCTTTATAATTCAAAAGAAAAAAATTGCTGGAAGTTTAATCGGTGATATTAGGAGGATGCGAAAACGATTTAAACTCAAACCATAATACCTTTTTTTTTGCAAAAGCTGCAGAAAATAAACGAATTATATTTGCATTATATCTGCTTGACTAATTTGTATCAATAGAGATGAACTGTTTTCTTCATTTATTCAGGTAATTCCTGGAATTGTCTTGATGGACATTACATGTACATTGCCTAAATAAAAATAAACATAAAGTTTTAACGAAGCAAAAGCTATAACAAAGCAATTTGATAAGTAATACAACGAAGTTAGCTCTCACAATTACAAATTTAAAGTTACACAACCGAATGTTACATGAATGCTTCTCTATTCGATGATTTCGGAGTTCACATCCTGCGCAGGGCGTCATAATACCAGGACATCGTATGAAAATATATATTTCAATACCAAAATAGTTTCAGAATCAAACGATTGTTTAACAAATTGAATGACGGATTTTGCTACAAATTTGCGAATATTTTTTTAAACGGCAATTTTGACAAGGAATAGAGTTAAAATAAAAGGACATTCCGAAATCTTATTTCACGAATGATGTTAAATCTATTATATTTGAAAATTTAATAAAAAAAACCTCATTATTGTCATTTTTCCTGAGTTTTATTGAAACTCATTCATTTCACATGACTTTTGTTGCTATAATTACGAAAAAATAAAAATATTTAATTAGTAACTACTCACATGTTGTTAAATATAACAAAGTGTTTTGCTATTGTAAAATGCAATACAGATATTTTTTTAATTTCATTTAATTATGGTTCATCCATTCGTACATTTATTTAATAAATAATGTGTGTGTGAGAGTATGTGTTTGTCTTGTTAACGAATGATGACGTTAATAAATATAGGTTGCATTTAATAGCAGCTACCAGATACAAGTAAATGTATTGAATTTGCAACAAAATAATAGAAAAATTGCAATTGCTGAAGTCTCATTGTCATTAGTCTGTTATTATTCTTTTTTTGTTTTTTGCTATTTCTGTTAAAAAAAGAAAAAATAAAATTACACGCACACCAAAGGTAACGCCCCATTTAAAGGCTGTTTTTTATATTGTATTAAAGTCACAACAGTTGGCATTTTATGGTTTGCTAGTGAGTGAGAGAGTGCATTCGTCTGTAAGTCAATGCTTGATAGATTCAAATAATAATATTTAAATGGTCTATTATTCATTCTTTACTACTTTTTTTAGAACTTGTTTAAAGTACTTTTTCTATTATTTTATTTGAAGAAAAAAAAAGGAAACAATATTGTCACGGCATTTATCAATTTTTTGCGGTTTAACCAAAACTTAACCAACCGTTCGATAACAAAAATTTTTTTCTCTGAACTGCATGCCTTTACACGAATGATCGCCAAACAAACCTGCGCGGGCTTATGTGTACAACAGAAACACAAACAACATTTCAAAAAAGAGAGCAAAATACATAACAAGTAAAATACAGCACACTTTGAATATTTAAAAACAATGATAAAGTAAACATTTGTTACTATTAATTGATGTTTTTAAACTCTAATAATTTGAAAAATATGCATTCAGCTATTTAACAACTCCATCACTAAAGATTAATGTTTTTGAGTTTGCTAATGTAAAACATTATGATATTTTAAAGCAGAAATTTTTTTCAGTGCAAAACTAAACTCCCATTTAAAGCATACTTTTTGGATGGCGACCTCGGCTGTATAGTCGTTTTTATATAAAGAATGTAAACGACCTCACTCCATTATATTTTAACTCGATTGCTTCCTTGATCTCTATAGTAGTTCGTTTTTAACGGTTATTTGTTATTATTAATGCAACATTTAACTTATAATTATTTCTCTGTTATATAATGATTATTAAAACTTGTCTTTTGTTATTGTTAAATGGCAGAGAGATCGTTACAAATATCGTTACATATTCAAGATACGTATTAAAGGTTAAAAAAATAAATATTTATTTGTAATGTAAGTATTGAGAGTATAATGAAATGTTAATTTTTGCACGAATTAAGCTCGATTTGCGTTTAATAACTCAAAAACGATTTCCAAAAATAAATTTCATAATGATGCACTTAATTGCATTTGAACTTTATTTTTCTATACGGAGGAGATGTCGCCTTAAAATTTCTGCCACGGCATAGCTTTCTAGCTTGCAAAGTTCTAATTATTCATGTTTTATTTTCATACCCAAAGTGTAAAAATGCATCACTACAATGATTGTCCGTTTGTCGCAGGCCTCTCTCTATCCCTCAAACTGCAATAGGTAGAACATATGAAAAAAAAAAAAAATAACAATATAAAATTAACACAGGGTATTTGCTAATTATAACTAGTAAAAAATAAAACTTACTCTTATGGAAAATCCTTTTAAAAGAACGGATTTTGACGGTCATTTTAACATCGCAGTTTTTTGTTTTTTTTAATATTAGCAAAAACACAATACAAACACTTTCCTTTTTAACCGATTTAAAAAAAAGAAATGTTGCTTTCTGTCTCCATAAGTCAGTGATTTTTAGATCGATTATGAAAATTTAATTTATTTGAAAGGTAATCCTAAAAATTAAAGGGTGTCCCCATACAACATTCATTTTTTTACGTATTATACACGTAAAGCAGAAAATTAAAAAAATTTGTGTATCACTACAGCTCCCGATGGCAAAAAATCTACAAAAATCTAAAAATTAAAGGGTGTCCCCATAGGTGACGTAAATTAACCTATATGGGCCTATATTTTGAACCGTTATAGACAAACGCTGGCAAATTGAACAGAATGTCGATTGCTACGACTCTTATAGTAATAAGTATTAATATTCAAAATTATAAATAAAAGGGTGCCCCATAATTCATTAATTTTAATGTATTTTTCGATTCTTTTGAACAGTTGTGGACAGACGTGTGAAATTCACAAGAAATCTATATTGGTAACTGCGCTATAACAACAAGTATAAAATTTGGATTTGGATATAAAAGTGTATCCTAATAAATGATGTAATTTGATGCATGTGGCGAGACTTTTAAATCGTTATAGACAGACAGATGTGACATACAAGGGACCTGTATTGCTACTAAGTCCACTAAAACAATAAGTTTATAGCTTGAATTTAGAAATTAAAGGGTGTTCCCAAAATTAGTGTATTTAGACCCATATGGCCGTATCTTTTGAATCGTTATATACAAACACTTGACAATAAGGCAGAATGTTTACTACTTTTTTTGAAATATAAAGAAGTATTGATATTTTAAATTATAAATTAAAGGGTAGGACAATAGTTGATGTAATTTGATGTATATGTCCAAAATGTTGAACCTTTATAGACAGAACTTTGAAATTTACAATTTCACAATTGCTTAGTCTACTACAGCAGTAAGTATAAAATTTGAATTTATAAATTAAAGGGTACGCCTATAGTTGCTGTAATATGATGTATATTGTCAAACTGTTGAACAATTGTAGTAGCTGTAGTGCTAAGTCTGCTATAACAAGTATGAAGTTTGCAGATGGAATGTTAGGAGGTGCCAATAGTTAATGTAATTTGATGTATTTGACTATACTTTTGAACCGTTAAAGACAGACAAATGAACTCTGTTTTGAAGTCGGTTTTTATTTCGCAACAATTTTTACATTTATATTCTGGAACGATTAATGCAAATTTAAATAAAAATTAAACTTGAGTGCTAGTAAAAATTCGCAGTTTTGTTTTAAAATTCAACTAGATCTTACAGTTAGCTGAACTTTAAGCCAACTATATATCTTTAGTTAACGTAAGGTCAGTTAGTTTCGGCAAAAATAAAATTTTTCAGTCTTAGCAATTTTTAAATAGATTTTAAATTTTTTCATTCCCATAATACGTATAATTTGGTAAAGTGATATTTACAATTTAAAAGTTTTGTATATAAGGTCAACAAAAATTGCGATATCATAAACTATTTGTTTACTGAATAAGAGTTTAGTATTTTTTTTGCATTATTATAAGTTACCTATTGAATTTTTAATAATCATTATCATAGGCAGCATAAAAAAGGTTTAATGTTTGTTGAAACCACTCCTAGACTTTCATTGTAATAAACAGCGGAAAAATGTTCAATTTGTTGTTTGACTTTTTTTTGTGATAATAAACGATAATATTAAATAAAAAAAATCACAAATTTGTTTATGTAAGTGTGTAGATTATTATCAGTTTATGCAATAAATACACATTTACACAAAAAACTTTGTGGTTATTTTTTTTTTTATTTCACAGTGTAGATAATAAAAATTATAAATAAATGTATACATACATACGTAGAATTTTGTTAATGCGGTTGAAATAGAGCTGGGCGGTGCATAGTCGTTATAGTTGAATAACTGAAAGACTGACGAGTGAATGTTGCATCTGAAGTTGCATTATTAAATTATTGGTTTTGTGAGTTTTTAAATTATAAGTTTAGTTACAACAACCTGTAACTAACAAGTTCGTTATTAACTGTTGTTGATAAAGGGTGTTTCAACATTCAGGTAGTATTTGTATCTGCAATTTTTTTTCAGCAGTTAAGTGTTGGCAACCCTAAAAGGTAATTTAAAAATTATAATAAAACGACTGCTACATTTCGAAAATTAATCTCAATACCCACTTTATTATTTTCGGTTGTTTGAAAATTGTGGCATTACAGACCCAAAAAACCATTGTGCTGGCGACAAAATCCAAAATTATTCAAAACGTATCACGATTTTCTAATGCTTTTAAATTGGAGGCACCTTAAGGTCATATTTCTTTGAAAATTAGGACTACCAGTCAGTGCCTGTTACTTACGATGTCCCACTAGCTCAACAAAACGATTCCACACTACTGAGAAAATTTTATTATTTTTTTAAATATTATACAAACATAAATTTTCATTTTACGCAGTAGCGGAATGTACAAAATGGGTTAAGAGATAAATCCATACACATCATATTGTATCACTTATAGGGACACTCTCTAACTTTTAATTTTAAATGTTTATATTTGTTTTTATAGCGGTTAAAGAAGTAAAAATTCTGTGTACTTGACTATAACAATGTCATATCAATTGGCATGAGCTATGGAGACACCCTTTAGCTTGCAATTTTAACAATACATGTCCAGTGTAGATTTCAACTGTCTGTCTATAATCGTTTGAAGAACAAGTTCATATACATAAAATAATATTACTTATGTAGAGACCCTTTAATTCTCGATCTTTGTAATTTTCAATTATATGACTATAACGATTTAAAAGTTGCGGCCACTCTTTAATATTGAATTTATTTATTTTTATTGCTTTTTTCTATACGAGTACACTCAAAATATTATGTAGGTAAATTTAAATGAAAGAACACTTTTAACAACTACTTTTTCATTAAAAACGGTCCACTTACATTTCATTTAAATTAAATGTAATTTTCAATTGCTATTGAAAGTTGATTTTATAACTAACAAAATATGTAAAAACAAGTAATTTTTCTTTTATTCCAACGCACGAAAAAATAACCTATCAGAAGAATAAAAAGTACTGGTTTTTCATTTATTTTAACTAACAAAATGTAACCTACCAAAACATTAATAATAACTGTTTCTGTATTTATTTTAATTTATAAAATTTAACCTACTAAAACAGTAAAATTAACTGCGTTTTTCTTTTATTCTAACTCTCTAAAAATAACCTACCAAAACAATAAAAACTACAGCTTTCTTATTTATTTTAAACATAAAAAGGTATTAATTTATTTTTTTATTTTGAGACACAAATTTTTCACATTTTTTATTTGCTTAATTTACTTTATTCGTGCTTGATTCCTTCAAATATAAATATTTCATGATATTCTCATGAAATATTTATTGTTTTAAACTAAACTACAAAATGAAATGTATTACTGTGGGGAAAGCATATCCATATGGCCATTTCACTACTGCTCAAATAGCTCATCAGTGGATTTTACCCAAATTTTGTATAGAAAAACAGAAAGTCTTATATCAAAAGCCAAATTGATTAAATGAGAACTCCATTGAATCAATAAGACAGAAGACAATATCAACTCAAAAATGGCAGCACCCTTTCATTTTTAAATTATTAATTTTTTTAAATAGGACCAATCTGTGAGCATCACCTTACAATTAAAAAAGGATTTGAAAAACGGTTAAAAAAAGATTGAGTCCTATAAATATAAAAAATACAGACAAATTAATAAACTTCTCCTATTTTAAAGTCGGTTTATGAATAGAGTAATAGTTTAGCAACAATATTTTTTATTTATTTCATAATGATCTTTTAACATAGTCTATTGGCAGCATTTCGCATTAAAAGCTAAACCGAATATTTTGCTTAAAATGAAAAATATGTCGGTAGCAATTGTATCGATACAAAAATTTTCAATAATTTAAATTAGGATTTATTGGATAGATAAAAATTTATTCATTATTGTAAATAAGCTTTTGCTTAAATGTCCATTATGTCATAGGCAGGTAATATTGGCTTTAACTTTTAGAATAAATATTGTTTAATTGGAGATTAAACATTGAAATAAAAAAAAATAAGAATTTAAAACGAAAAGTTAAATAAAAACCATACGAAGATTTTTCTACATAAACGAGCTTTAAGATATTTTTCATTTTTTTAGCCTCCCTATGATGAAACCGAGTTTGTGCAAAGACTTTGTTCACAAAAACCGCATGCCACCTGCAACAAAAATTTAGGGCTTGTTGTTTTTATAGGGACAAAATCACATGTTTTCATAAAAAGTCGCAACCTACGATTGCGTCAACCGATTTCGTGCAAACTTTAGATAAGCCATCTTACACGACCACACGAACAAAACCTAAATATTTAATCGAGTTCGGTTTGACCGTTCCTAAGCTATAATGTCACAAGGCAACAATTTTTTATATACTCGTACATAAAGATTTTTTCTTTTAAATATAAAGGTTTGATACTGTAGTCCTAGTAATTGACCCTTAATATTTTTCTTCACACCAGTATGCATCACAGTGCTATTCCTCAGAATAAAATTTTAGCACTATATTATGAGCAAAGTAAAATAATTTATAAAATGACCAGTAGCATTGTCTATTGTAATGTTACAAAATTAATAAAATTTCTATCCCTTATTAAACTTTAACTCTTCTCACTACTTTGTCTTTAGAAGACAATAATTAGTTGCCTAAAAGTTTATGTCAGGAGCTTATCACGAAAATAAAGCTTGTAAAAATTTTTTATATTAGCAGCTACTGCAGAGTATGCGTGTGATAATAGGTCTGTTTCTTTACTCTACTTATGACTCCCGTGGTATCCCAATTTGCACGAAAATTGTTCCCTCACTTAAAATTGGAAAAATGGGAGCGGTTTTGAGTGCATAAAGTTCTTCTTCTTCTTGCACAAAACAGCCCAAACTTTTTCTTCGTGCAAGTTATTTAAATTTGTGAAACAGCATTAAAAGACAAACAAAATAAAAAATAAATTTTTTTGCTGCCTTATTGATATTAATTTTTTTATTTAAACAGTCAAAATATTTAAAGTTTTTATTTTGTGTTTTAAATTTGGATTTTTTGTTTCCGTTTTTTGATATAATTTTGCCTCTTTGTGAGAGAAAATTATGCTTGCTCTCTTTTTCAAGAACTTTATCAAAAAGTAAAGCAAAGTCTGTTTGTGTTTTAAGGAAAAAGATATTTAAAATAAATTATTTTAAATAAAAAACCCAGCGTTCTTAAATAGCCTAGATAGAACACGATAACATCTCTAGTTATTTTGAGAGGAACCAAGCTGCAAACATCAATTCCGGCGATAAATTCTTAAAAATAACAAACAGCCATGCAGTTACAAGTGCTGTAAAACAAAGCAAAAAATTTAAATATTTTTTTATTTTATTAACATTTAATTTTTAAACTTAATTCAACTTAATTTTAAAAAAATATTTACAAAAAAGACTGCCAAATAATGTTATTGCTACCAGGATGATTTTTCTGTCAAATTATAAATTTTAGCGCCTCAAAAAAGATTTAACTGATATTTCTACTTATGAAACTTTTGTGAAAATCTCAATTCAATTACTTTCACATGTTCAAGGCACATTATTGAATTAATTTCATTGTTCTTTCTACCAAAATCTAAAATTTTGTGAATGTTTGTAAAATTAATCCTGTGACAAAAAAATCTCCCCTTTTTATTTGCAATTAAGAAGCATTCAAGTATCACTAATGCGTCAATCTATTGATGTTTAATCAGGCTTAAAATTTATACAAACACGTAACAAGTACCTGTCAAAGTGCCAACATTTCCATTTGTACTCAAACGCACATTGCATTACAGTTTGATGAAATTCATTTTGCATAAATATTTTCAAAACATTTAAAACGTCTGCAGTAATTAAATAAAATAAATATGTAAAACTAAACAATAAAACAGGAGAAGAAAAAAACACGAATTACAAAAATTAACGTTTAAACACATCAGGCGCGATTAGTAATTTAAAACAGAGGCAGTGTGATCAACGTAGCATCAGCCTGGTAAACAACAATTTATCAGTAAATTATTATTATTTTATTTTTGTAATTAAAGAAAACACAAACAAAAAGAAAATCGAAGAACAAGCAAAAAATCAAATCATGATTTACACGTGGTCTATTTAAGTTTTAACCACATGCCGCGCCATTCAAAATGACGTACTGTGATGCCCTCTGCTCCTATAAAAACAATCACTAACGGCCGCTTTCACAGAATTTTAAAATAATATTTGAAAAATTATAAAGCAAAAATTGCATTGTCAGAGAGCGCTACTGTTATCCTTTAAATAAAGGAAGGAAAATGGAAAAATAAAAACTAAAGTAAGACAGTTTAATTCAAAGAATCAATTTTATTTTATGAGTTTAAATACAACCGTATAGACAGACATACATTTATGTTTTAAAGCCCTAAATATTTGTTCTAAATGGCTCATCATTGCAAGTAGTAAAACAATTTATTATAACTTCTAATGATAGAAGAGAAAAGAGAAGAATAGAATTCTTTAAAATGCTATTGATTTATACAGACCACAATCGCTACCAATTCCCACATCAAAAGTAAAAGCAATAAAATAAAAATCATTTAAATCTTTCACTTTTACAGCAATTGTTATTCTTTAGACAAATTGTGCTCATTTCATTGTATATCCTTTTGATCCTTTTGTGTGTTGTTCTTTTTTTCCCAACTTAAAGTATCATAAAATTGACATGTATTACGGCAATTTATGTCCTTTTTATGCGAATGTGTGCTAAAGACAATAAAGTCGAAATTTGTTACCCTCAATTGTCACCCTTGTCTTTCATAGTGATTGTTTATTTTTCCGTGTATTTCTGTTTATTCTCGCATCACTGCCATAAACTGATAGTCAAGAGATGAACAAACATTTGCTTTTTCATCAACTTCCCACAATAAATGTTCAATTTGTCATTATTTATTAAGTTTACTGATGATCATCGTTATGATAAAAATATAGAAATTATTTGCTTTAACTTTGTTTAACTTTTAACAACAACACCGACATTCATTTAAAGTTAATCCTCAAATGCAGTCATATTTAACTTTAATAAGATTGAGTTATGTTATTAGATATTAAAAACAATGACCTTATACGCTCTTAGCTATTGTTCCTTGAATCGTAAGATTTCTTATATTAGAGAATTATGGATAAGTATTCGAATTTAATTTTTGACCCAAAGCCTTCAGAAGAGGCGCAATTGTGTTCCAAAGTAGGGCTTCTCGGACATGTAAAATTTTTTAAACCTTGCATATTTTTTTAGTATCGCTTGTAAGGATTTCAAAACTTAATATAAACTGTAAGATAAGGTGGAGGTAATCAATTTGACTTAATTTTATTTTTGTAAATTTGTTACCTTAGAGCTTTGTCATTTCAAAGCCGATTTAAAAATAATTACTGAAAACATACGTGAATGTCAAGGCATGGGGCTGAAATTTCACATTTTTATAAAGTCCGTAACCCTTTATCTCCTAGAATAGAAATAAACTCAATAATAAAAATAGATAACGTTATTTAACATATATGATCTTATCCTGCAGATAGTTATAGACAGTACTTCAAATTTATGCAAAATATGTGTTACTATATCCATTAAATAAAAGTTAGAAATTAAAGGGTGTCCCTAAGAAGACTTGCATTCGACGAACATGGCTTAATCTTTTAAATCACATATAACTTAGTCCACTATAAAAGCAGTAATAACAACTAAATTTAATATTAAATGGTGTTCCATAGATATCTTAGTTAAACATAAGTGGCCAAATTTGTTTGAATATTTTACAAAATATTGAACACAAATCTTAATATTTACTGGATTTATATATATATATATATATATACATTATCAATCCTTCCACCGTAATAAACAGAACATTTCTAAATAAACATCTGTTTTTTCCGAAAAGCACCTTACGTGATTTCTGCATTAAATATTAACATAATGTTATCTCTGGCCCTACCCGAACGCACTCTTTTTAACCCTTCACCACAAAAAGTGGAAAAATAAGCATTTTCTACCTCATAAAGTATATATATATATTCTCAGTTCTTATGTATAGCAAAGTCGATTGAGCAATGTCCGTCTGTCCGTCCGCGTTTGGGTTAAGATCAACTTTACCAAGGCAATAGACGAGCTAGAGAAAATTAAAACACACAAATCGATTAGAAATAGTTTCGAAAAATGAAAATCAGCAAGATCGGTCCATGACCTTCGAGGCATTAGGCAAAACGCAACGCCTACCTCTAATTTTTTCATGTCATTTAAAACAAAAAAGTTACTCCAATCAAAAAAAAAAAAAGTAAAAAATAAATATATGGGGCATTACAGAATTAGAAAAAGAAAAATACATCAGATGAGACAATTGGCGGCCACCCATATTTTCCGAGTTACGGGGTCTGAAATTTTCAAAGTTTTTAAAATATCAATATGGGTATCATTTAAAAGCTGTTGAAGAAATTTTTAAGAAAATACTAAAATAAAAAAAATGCTTAACCCATTAAAAGCCGATGACATTCTTATATAAAATAATATGTATTTAGTACCAAATTGTTTAATTTTTTATTCTCTGTCACCCCAAATATTTGCTTTTTTGATTGGAGTTTTTTCACTAAACTGGATTAACACATATGGTGAAGGGTATATAAGATTCGGTACAGCCGAAATAGCACTCTTATGTGTTTTTAACAGCTTTTGAAATTTGTTCATATGTTGTAAAATCTCAAAGGTAAAACATTAAAACTGAATTCGGTTAAAAAAGTCGTTTACGCTTTCAGTTGTTCGCAAAACTATTTCATGGTTCCAGAGTTGAAAGTATAATAAAAAATTAGATATTGGATAATTTTGCATAATTGGGAAATTTTAAGAATAAATTGTCTAAGTCTGTATTTTTTTTTTTTTTGTTTTCAATTGATGAAACATTTCATGTGAATAATATACGTAAGTTAAAAATATCTCTTTGGGCCTATAATAGTGTTTCGGTTAATCGTGGACCCATGTTCAAAATTCTTCATAAACCAATTTATACAGGAGCTTGTCTTGCGGAATTTTGGTTTCATATTTAAGGTTCCCTTTCTTTTTTTTCTTTTCTAATTTTTTAAGCAGTAGGTCAGTATTTAAAATAAAAATATTGTTTATTATTAAGTAATTTTTTAAGAATTCGGCGTCTTCAGGAAGCAGAAAACAAAAATGTTAATATTAAGTTTTTTTTTTTCAAAATAGAAAAGAAAATAAATTATAAAGGTCAAATAAACCTTATATGAAATTTATTCTCAAATATTAAGCGGTTGACTCAAGACTATTCAAAGCATTTTATGCCCACATTGTAAGATTAGTTGACGAATTATGCTTCACTGTGGAACACAAAATAAAAATATAATATAAGTCCTTAAAATGTTATAATGGATATAAAGAACGTTAATAGACTTGAATTACAGTGTTTCTGTGAGGCAACAAGTCTTAATGATAATTTTTTTAAATAAGAAATGTTCTTTTCATATTAATACAAACGCAACATAAATTCCTTTTACTATTTATTTCAATAGAACTAAATCTTCCTAATCGAAATATTTGACTCTGCTATTAAAAAATTAGAAAACTGCTTGTTTCATACTTTCCTAGACATAAAGTAGACATTATTAGCCCTTATAAAGAGCACTTACATTTAAGAAATTATAACGTTGCTTAGATGGCATTCTAAAGAGATATTTGCTCTCTTGTAGAAGCAAAAAAACTTATTTAAATTATTATGGCAGCAGTTTCTAAATCTATTTTACCTAATTTGTCGTAATTGTTTTTGCCATAAAAATATCCCTAAAAAATAGGAAAAAAAATTTACCTAACCTTTTTCAACACATTTGGTTACATCCTGCTGTTAAACACATTCATAAGTGAAAAACAAATAAACAAATTTAATCAATTGATTTCATTTGTAATGCTCTCTTGAGGTAATTTGTACCATATACCATATTAACACAAAGGACAACAATGAATGGATCATAAAATTGAAACCGTAAAAGTGAAAAAAGTAAAATTGACATTTACGCAATTTGACATAATCCATTAAGCATTAATCATTTACATTTAAAATTGAACAAAAGGAATAAACAACTAAATGTTTGAATGAATGTATAAAGCAATGAATGACTTACCCAGGGAATGAATGCTACAAACGTATCCAGGTAAATGAAATTAAAATCACAGTGAATAAAATCCCCAGGGGGGATGAATTTCACACACAAAACAATTTGCCAGGAATGACTTTTAACATTCTGCATACAGGCGAGCATTCAACTGTGTGTGTGTGTATGTGCCTGTAAGGGACAATTAAAATTATGAAAATTGACAAATTCCCAATGTTTCCTTTGTGCAATTATTTCTACAAATTATATTTCTAATATCTAATATTTTATTTGAAATTAAAGTTAACAGTGCGCGTTAGGGACTTAGACCACAATTTTAATAAATAATTAATTTAATTTTTAATACAAATGGAATGTAAAATGTTCACATAATCTATAAATATCTGACTCGTTTAAAATTGTTTAAGAAGTGGGTATGTTTGAAAAATGTGGTTGCAATTAACCTGCCATTAAAGCTAATGTCCATTCAGTTACGTGGAATAATTTATTGATTGAAAATAAAATATTAACTATTATTCAATTAAATTTCTTTAGTTTATTTTAATTATACGTTACAAAGTCCATTGGAAAACTGAGTCAATTAGAGACCACAAATATCACATTCAGAATTTTTATCTTGGTTATTTAATATTTACAGTTTTCAATTCCTGACACCAGCGTCCAAACCTGTCACCTGCACTCTTACATGGTTAGTAGAGCCCAACTATTTTTTTGTTAAAACGAAACATTATTAATCGTTTTTAATTATATTGTGACATATTTTGTTTATTAACATACAATACTAATTTTAATTTCATATAATATGGTTAGAGCCACAGCATCATAACTGCCATTATAGAGACAATAGGCAACTTATTTTTTACAAATTTTAGATTACATAGTTACTATTTACCAATCTTGGGATTTTTTTTTACCATTAAAATTAGAAATTGTTTGAAATAATGACAATGAAAACCATTTAATGCTAATGATTTTAATCTCCAATATCCATTTCCGACTTCAAAAAGTTTATGCATTCTGACTTCTTATGCATAGCGAAGTCGATTGAGCGATGTCCGTATGATCGTCCGTGTTAGTGTTTGCCGAGGCAAACTTGATTTCACCAAAAAAAAAAAAAAATAAATAATAAATATGTCAATCGATTAGATATAGTGTAGAAAGAGGTGCTATCGAGGCAGCAGGCAAACACCACGCCTACATATTGTTTATGTCATTTAGAACACTTTATCAAAAAAATAAATAATTGGAGCGATAGGAAATTACAAAATAAGAAAAAAACATTAAGTGAAAAAATTGGCGCTCGCCCATATTTTCCGAGTTACGGGGCTCTGAAATTTTCAAATTTTTTAAAATATTAATATGGGTATCATTTAAAAGCTTTTGAAGAGTACTTTAAGGAAAAAGTAAAATTTTTTAAAAATGCTTAACCCCTTAAGAGCCGTTGTCATTTTTATGTAAGATTATACTCGTATATATGCGGTACAAAATTTTTTTTTATTTTTTAATTCGCTGTCACTCCAATATTTGCTTTATTATTGGAGTTACTTTACTAAATATATTTACATTTATGGTGAAGGGTAAATAAGATTCGAAATAGCCAAATATAGCACTTTTACTTGTTTTATTTTTTCATTGAACATTTCATATACTTACATATGGCTGGTTTCCATAAAAGTAAAAATAAAAATATTTACTCAATGGTTAAAGGGTTTTTTTGTAAAAAAAATAATTTGAGTTTTTATTGTCTTTTTGCCTAACTGATTCATGAGGTTTTCTTTATAAAATTTGTGTAGAGCCAACTATTGAGCTATATGAGCAGTAGAGAAATGGCCATATAGATATGCTTTCCCCTCAGTAATACATTGCATTTTGTACACACAGAAAAAAGATGGGTAAAAAATCAGTTAAAATATTCAAAATTTAACTACTAACATCATAATTTAGTTTTTATAATAAATAAAATATAATCTTGACATATTTATTGTATTATGAACTAACAAATTATATTAGATCCTAAAGGTTGGTCACAACAACAGTTAACAAAGTTTACCTAACCAATTTGTGTCTTTACTAAAACCTTTTTCGGTTATTGGGAGATGCAACGAAACTTATTCAGCACTTTAGTACCGAAACCCTAATATTGGTAGTCAGAACCATAAATATCGATTGCGTTATTTCTTGTAAAATTTTTGACATAACAAAAATATATATTTTATAAAAAATATTGAAATTTGAAAAATATTTAAATTTATACGTATGTGTGTATATAACTGTGCAATAAGACTTATTGAAAGTTCGAAAATTTTCTGCAATAATGTTAAAATGTGAGTTAGAGACGTGTAAATGAACTTGATTTTCAAAAAAAAACTTTATTTATTTCACAGTGTAGAAGCGTAAAGTATGAAATGTAAAACGGGAGACAATGACTTTCTGAAGTGAAAAGCTAGATAGCGTGAGGAAATGTGAATACTTAGCGCTGAGTTAAAGGTTCATGTTGCAGTCATGAATTGTATTATTTGTTTTTGTTTTTTTCCTAAATAAAGATAAATATGAAAATGAAAAAATGTTTTATTTAATTCACAATGATATTTTTTAACCGACTATCCAATCAATTTTCAAAATAGTTGGAAGCACCGCATTTATTCAGTCCCTTTAACCGAATTTCAGGTAATAACTACAACCGACCAAATTCGATTGGCAACAAATTCGGTTCTCATGACGAATCTCTTTTCTCTGTGTAGTTTTAAAATAATTAGGTATTTCATAAGAATATCAAGAAATATTTATATTTGAAGCAATCAAGCACGATTAAAGTAAATGAACATAAAAAAGATTCCGAATAATAATTTTTCATATTGCTAATTATTTTACTTTAATTCTAATTGTTTTTCATAATTACAATTGAATCAAAAATAATTGATAAAAAAATAATGATAATGATTTTAAACCATTTCATTATTAGTCAATGATAATGATTTTATTTTTAACTAACTATTGCTAAGAAATGATAAAATTGTTTATTATTCAATGCTAATGAAGTAATCAAATAATTAGTCCATCTAAATAATTACTCCCATGTGTACTATTTAAAACAGATTATTGTAAACAAGAAGTGTTCCTGGGTTATGTGATAAAAACAGTTTAATTTCAGTTCTATTTAAGAGCTACTGGTAATTTATTGAATTCGCAAGGACGTGTAAAACATTGCTGTTTCTTTGGCGCGAGGCGACATCTAATTATCCTCTTATTATTATTCTGACCTTTATGAAGCTGCATCGAATAATAACCAGCTCCTCTAATTGATTTAAAAATAAACTGTATTATTTACAAGCCGGGCAGAATACTTTGAGCAAAATTACAAAAAGGATTTAATTGAACATTGGCATCTTACAGGCAGATTAAATACTAATTTTATAATTTTATTTGTAATGTCTGACTTGAGTTCGGTTTAGTAATATTTTTTAATCTACTCGTATAAACTGCCTGAAAATTAGTCAGATAACTATGGACTAGTTAAATATTTATGTGTAGGCGAGCTTGACCCACACGTGGAGCCATTATACTCTTTAAAATAATATTTGTATCTGAAAGATAACATGAATTTAATTTAAGTGAAACAAACAATTGGATTTGCACGGCGATCAATTTTTGTAGCTCCACACACTTGTTTATAAATAATTTTCCTGTCGCAACAGTAAAAATAAATCTGGTACTAAATGTTATCAAAAAAGTACGCATTTTATTATTAAAAAATTCGAAGAAAGTCTTTCAAATTGCATGATAGAATTTTACATCATCGTATTCCTTAACTTTGGATATTATAATTCATTATTGGAAAAAAATCTTTTATTATACCTCTGAAACTTTTGCGTCACAAAACAGTAGTAAACAGTAAATTACATTTAAACGTACACTAATCAATTATTTAGTTTAATGAATTAACAAATTGTACAATAATGGCCACTTATTCACTTGCATTAGACTTTAAAGTAAATAATTGAAAATAATTCGAAGAAATTTGCGGCAATGGTTTTAAAACAATAATATATTCCAGGAAGTAGTTTAAAAAAAAATAATAATAATAAATAAAATAAATAAAAAACAAAAACATTTTTGTTTGCAATATTTTTAAAATAAATTTTGGATCATCGAAAAAAAGAAACAACTCCTGTGTGATTCAATTTTGACAATTTCGTAAGTAGACAAATGTTCCTTTTCAGTCCTTTTTGGCCATTGTGGTCGTTTATTTGTATTCCATGTTCTTTGCATTGTTCCTAAGAGGTATCAGTTTTATTTCTAAAAGAAGTTTTCTTTGGTTAAGTATCATGTCAATGAAACAGCATGTGACAAAATTTTTCAATTAATTGTTAAATTTCCCAAAACTCATATATTACAATCTGTATTGTAATTGAAGGTTTTTGTGAACAAAGGAATTAAAAATATAATAATATGCAAACTAAAATACTTTTTATAAAAAATTAGTATTGCATACATGGGAGTAATCAATTGGATAAACTAATTAATTGACGATTTCATTACCATTGAATGATAAATAATGCTTATGATTTTTTATCATTATCGTTATTTTTACTAATGGTAATGCTTTTTAATGAATAGGTTTTATTGATAACTTGTTAAAAATAAATTCATTACCTAAAAAAATGGTTTAAAATTATTATCACTAATAAATACGTTTCTTGTCTTTGTATAGTAAATACACATCTTAAATTATAGTAGTATAGCAATATTTTAAAATGGCATTCAGATTAGAAAAACTGGAAAATATTTATCTTTTAACTTTCTTAGGACAAATGAGACACGATGGGAACCAATTTATGTTTTCGTGAAAGTTATAAGACCTGCCAGTTGTGGTGTTAGGAGACTTTAGATCTCAGCGATCAAGTTTTACAGCTATCTGTCCAAAACTGTGCTAAGATCATAGCTGTTAAGTAATGATTACTAATTTTATTACTTTTTTTTGGGGTGTAGTATGATTAAATTACCATTACTTTTAGTTTTACACGGTAAATAATTGATTACGATTACTAGTAATGGGAAAATAATCTAAATTACTTGCAATTACAAAGAAATAATCGAAAAGAATCAAAAGTAATCAAAAAATAATTGGATTACTTTTTAGGATTATTTTTAATTCTTTTTGATTATTTATGAATTTTTTGAATGACAACACATTTAATTTTGAAATGAAAAATAAGAAATGAACAACTGTTCCCCATTTTTTTGATTTCAGTAATTATAATGAGCTAATGTGTGCACTATTTTGAATTATTTAAACTTTGAAAACTTAGATCAGAACTATTTTGATCTAAGATCAAAAACAAAACATCAGGTTTTCAGTTATTTAAATGATAATACAAGTGCTGATGTGATTTGGCAACAATGCGATTTGGTTAAGAATGCATATATTTTTTTAACACGCCCTTAACGTCTTTAGCTCCAGTTGAACGACTGTTTTCATTTGCTGGGATCGTCAACAGTCCAAGGCAGCAATCATTGTCTGATTTTTCGTTTGAAAAATTAGTTTTAATGAAGGCCAATAGTAAATATATGTAAAGTTTATTTTTTTGGTGATTTGTATTACAAACATACATTGAATATTAGTGTTTCTGTATTACTTTCTTTGTTTGTCTTTATAATTTTTTGTAAGACTGAAATTGTTTTTGTTGTTATATAACTAAATGTGTTAACAACTTTTTAAATAAAAACAAAAACTAATTTTATAAATTTACTTAGAACTTTTTTTAAAATTAAATATGTAATATACACTCAAAATTTTTGAAAATAATCAAAAAGAATCGAAAGTAATCGTTGAAAGTAGTTGGATTACTTTTTGATTACTTCTGATTTTTTTTGATTATTTTTTAGTAATTTTCAGTAATCCAGATTATTTTTTCATTACTAGTAATCGTAATCAATAACTTTTCAAAACCGGCTCAAAAGAAAATTATGTAGTCATTACAATTATTTTTCAAAAGTAATGTAATTGATTACTAATCGTAATCAAAATTTAACAGCTCTGGCTACGATTTATTTATTTTATACATAGTTTTTTTAAGTTTCTACGATCAAACATGTGCGTTTCATAGAAACAATTATTTTTGATTCAATTGTGATCAGTAGTTGTGTAAATGTATAATTGTTCGAAATTAAAACGGTGAATAAAACTGTAGTTTCTTTTACATTCGGTGCACAATTTGTTGAAGATAAAGAGAATAAATATTATATCGCCTCCTTTTATAACAAACGATTTAGTTGTTTAAGCTACAAAAACGAATAAAAAAATATAGAAAATAGTAGCGAAATAAAATGTCACTAAGCATAAATAAATCTTTAACTATATATTATTATTTCTTATTATATATTTCAGGTGATTTAAAAGAGATTCTTTTTAACCTCAAGCATAAGTTATTAGTTTTTATGAGATAAAACTTTATCTATTGGAATACAAAACACCTATTTTTGGATTTTTTATCTGTCTGTCTGTGTTCGTATCTCTTAAAAATTACTGGATGGCTTCAAATAAAATTTTGTGTGGAGGTCCCTGAGAACCTTGATTCCAATATAGAATACTTTTTTTTAGGTAAGTAATTTTATAGAGAAAAATGGATACACAAATGTGAAAGCGCCCAATTTTACCAGTATAATGGTACTAAAACAGTTGTGAGCACATTTTTTTTTTTCGTGAATGGAAAATTTTTTATCACTGTCTAAAGAACTCTGGAAGAGATATTTAAAAACACATTTTTCAAAATTTCAACTTTAAGAAAATTAGAAATGTCACGCAGACGAACTCGTGAGCACAGCTAGTTAATTAACAATTTTTCTTCTTTGCTTTTTTGATTTAAATGTTGTTCTCATTTAATCAATTTGGCTTTCGATATAAGACTCTATATGCTATACGAGCAGTAGTGAAATGACCATATGGATATGCTTTCCACGTACACAGAGAAAACAGATTCGTTATGATAACCGAATTTGTTTCCAATCGAATTTTGTCGGTTATGAGCATTATTTTAGAATTCGGTTAACATGACTAAATTATGGAGGTACTCCCAACTGTTTTAGAAAATTATTCGAGAAGGAGGACTACTACCAATATAAAATATTATTGTGAATTAAAAAAAATTTTTTCGATGTAACATTTATTTAAAATTTAGTTTACAAGAATATAATTATGTTTAATAAATTTCATGATACAAAACTTAAACTTCAGCCTCACTATTTCGTCCGGATTTCTTACTTTTTACTTAAGACCATCCACTTTCCATTTCAACCGAAAATACGACAGGTTTAGCCAATCCTAAATAAATCAAACCTTTTTAAAATATTTTTGTCCCTAAAAGTCCTTTTTAATTAATCGTCAACTTACCCTTCGACAAAACTGGCAAATTTTTGCTTCCACAAAATTTTTTTATTTTAAAACTAAAATATTTTTTAACTTTAAATGTATAAATTTTATTTTTATTATGTATGTCAAAACTATTTTGATTTTCAGAAGTAATACGGTTGATTTTATAATTCTTACTACCAACATTCAGGCATTACTGCCATCCCTAAATTAGCGCGTAAAGCGCAAGATAACTGTCAAAATTTCTCATGTACATACAAAATGTATGAAGCATCCCTAAATAGCTTGGCGTCAACGCTTAGCAATTGGAAAATGCAATTTTGACAGTGCGTTAGGAAGTGAAGTTTGCTGTTTGTTGGTTGGTTTTGTTTTGTTATGGTTGAAAAGTAGTGACAATTTAGTAATTTTCAAGGCAATCTAGCGGTTTTATCTCTTCTTTATTCTTATACAGCGGGTTTTATGAAATAAAATGAGTTAACATTGCTTTTAACGACACGAAGTTAACGCTGTTATTTAGGGATAACATTTCAGCGCAAAAGCTATGAATTACATTGCTTTGCGTCTTACGCGCTAATTTAGGGATGGCAGTTAGAATAAATTTGTTGAAAAAGTTTAGTTGCATCTCGCAATTAACAGAAAATATTTTAGTGAAGACACAAATCCGTCAGGTAAACTTTGTTAACAGTTATTGCGACCAACTTTTAATATCCAATGCCGCTTGTTAGTTTTAAATATGAAAAATGTGTCAGGATTATATTTTATATGTTATAAATATTAAATTATGATATAAGTAGTTAAATTTAAAATATATTAACCGATTTTTTACCAATCCTTTTTCTGTGTGTAGTAATACATTTCATTTTGTACGACTAAAGTAAATTTAAATAATTTTTCTTTTTAATAAATTTTGAAATAAGCCAAATTATGGTTATTCATTTATTATAAATTCAAAAAAAGATTACTTATCATTTATTGCTAATTATAATGATTATTTATCGATCTATTGAACTACTCCTTTGAATTAAACTATTAACGAATTAAAATATTAAGTAAAGGGTATTGTTTTTGGATAAATTTAGAATAGTTAATAATCCTGTAACTCTGAACATTCCTTCCTTTCTTAGTGCTTTGCGGCTGTTTATTGGAAAAATCTCTCATAATTATGATCTATAAGCTTAAATCGCTTCTAGCATCGACATTAAATAGTTCAGTCCTTAAAGAGAAGAACGTTTTACTTCCTTCTTACAGAATATTTCTAGAAGTAAAGAACGCTCTAGAAGAAGTCTATAGTTAGGCTTATGTATATTCAGTCAAATGGCGGACGTTATTGGCTTTTCGCACACAAGATACTTTGTCGCATCGTCTTTTCTTAAACACACGTATCAATTTTCATTACCTTTTCATTTTCATTAGAGTACATTGCGAGTTGAATTTAGAAAATTAAACCTAAAAATCATACTTCTTAAAGTATGATTACCTTAGCAAAGTTTCGTTTATGCGTAGTACAGTGTCTTGTTTACTTAAAACGAAATATTTCTAATGAAACTCGTTAATCAACATTATTTTAAGATTAATGCTTGGCTGTGCGTAAATTAAATTTGATTGCATAATTCTCAGCTAATTTTTTTAAGCACAATTTAAAGCAACATCAATTACGCCTTAGTTTTAATTGAGTTTTATATAACAGTCATAAAATATGTCAAAATTTGTAACATATTAAAAATTGACAAAATGATTCCAATCAAACAACAATGACAAGCTTTCGAAAAAAAACTGCCGCAAGCTTTAGATATTTTATGTTCTGCCAAACATTTAACAAGCAAATTATTACAACTCAGTGCATTTGAACAAATAAAGTTCATCAGTTTGCGTAGATTAAATCTAACATGCGTGCTTTATTCATCATTCAGTCTGTAACAAGAGTGAAACGAAAATTCAAATCTCTGAAGTAAAAAAAATTGTTAACAAAACTTTGGAATAATTTTAAGAATTACTGTTCAGAGTTTTAAGGATTTATTGTTTAAACGATGTTCGAATAGAAGCAGACAGTCTTTGATTTTTAAAATTAGTTGACAAATTCAAATCTTTCAAGTTAAAAAAAACTTGAAACAAAACTGTAAGAAAAAATAAACTTTTCAATAATTTTAAGATTCAATGATCAAAATGTCAAGGGTTTATTGTTAAAACGATGTTAGAAGAGGAGCAGACAGGTTTTAATTTTTAAAATTAGTTAAAATTATTTGTTTTTCGAAAGATCTTTCCAAGACTGTATTAAGGATACCGGTTAATTTTGTTATATTGGCGTAGACTTATCGCCAACCCTTTTTTTCTTTTTACAGAATATCTTTATGTACCTTTATATGTAGCGCAAAATGCCAACGAGACGTATCAAATCTTTCTCAAACATATCGAATGGTTATAGTGTCACAATCATTGCTCAGAAAAATACCGGCTTAAATTAAAAAGCTTAAAATTATTAGAAACTTTTTGTATGTTAAAGGACCTTAGAAATTTTGTGAATAAAAAAATGCAAATGCTAGTAAAAAAATGAAATTTTTTCAACTAATTTATATTTCATGGCTGCTTTCAAAAAGAAGGGTAACAATTTTAGAAAATTCCAGCCGCGATTTGAATTTGTCACTTCTGCTTCTTTTTTGAAAATTGGTATAATTTATCAATGTTTAAAGGTAAGTTTAAAAGGTAAGGTTAAGTTCGTAGTCAAACGCTTAAGCCAGAGGTTCGGTTTATTGCGGCTATGTTTCCATAATGTTATATGCCGTTTACACATGTGTTTACAACGTGTTTAAGCGAGATAGTTTAGCATTTGGCTAGCTGTTAAAAGAGATGGTACATTATTAATTAAGGAATCTAATTTCCAGAAAAGTGATAAAAGACCTAAATAGCAGATTATATAAATAATGCAGTGATAAATATTGAAAAGTTGTTCAAGCAAGAATAAAAATGATAATTGGATATGTCGTGCCTTAAATAAAAATGTATTGAATTTTATTGATATTGGCAGAGCATTCTTATTTTAGAAATTGATAATATCAATGATAGTTACTATTATCAGAAAAATTAATTTTATTATTCTTAGGACCGCACAAACTCATTTTGGGAATTCGATTGCAAAATGCTAAGTGAAGAAGGGATTAAAAACTGTTTTTGGGTAAATCGACAAACATTTCAAGTACTTTGCAAAAACTGAGATGATTGCAAAAATAACAAACGCAATATCGAACGACAATATTACTGGAAAAAAGTTGGTATTCTCCTGCACAGAGGATCCTAAGAAATGCACACAGTTTTTGGATATTTGGTTAAAAAACACTTTAATAATTTTTCATTAAAATACAATATATCAATTTATTTTTCTAATTGCAAAGAATGTCTTTATGTATGTATTTACTTTGTTTACGTTTTTTGACAAGACGTTTAATTGTTTAATTATCGCCATTAAAAATCGTGTTCAGTGAAACACCAAACCCAAAAAAACAATTGAACATACTTCACGAGTATATCTGAACCCTGAATTTGAAGTGTTTTTCGATGTGTTTAAATCAAAAACACGGCGATTTCAAGTGTTTTACAAGACAAGTAAATATATGGAAAAATATTTCAAGAACAACTTGTTTTCCACTTAAACACTTAAAACTTTCTTAAACACATACGTGTGAACGCCATATTAGCGTTTTAGATATTTATTAGTTTTCGCAAACTCATTATTAAATTTGTAATGTGGTTTTTGTTGGCTAAGTTAGATCAGTAATTTCTAGGGTCGACGCACAGATCTTCAAACCTTAATAGATAGCTCTATTGATTTACTTCTCTGTTTGGGTTCAAATTCCTATTTTTATTTACAGCTTTAATAATGCAGAAACAATTTTCTTCTAATAACGCAGCTTTACTAATTTTTAATTTGGAAAAATACCAAGAACACCACATGGCTCGATAAGTTAATTGGGACCTCCTGAACACGAAAAACTCTGTAAATATTTTTCTAAGTGCGGTTTTTTAGATAACGGTACTTTTGTGTTATTCGGTAATTGAATGCCTTTTTCGTCGATATTCTGGATCTGGAGTGTTTTATTTTTTTTACCAAATAGTGTATTTTATTACCAATATTTTAAGCATTATTTGAAAAAAAAAACGGATGAAAAATAAAGTTTTTATTACTGTGGAACGACAATATTTTCATTTTCATTGCTCACACACTATATTCGGGGTTGTTTTAGTATGTGGGATTACTGTTTTTATATTGTTTCTAGAACATTATGTATGATATTTGTCCCTTTCATTATTGACTAACTCATTCCTCAGGAGAAGATAATACTTTCTCCATTACATATTAAGCTTGTGATATTTACAAATATTGTCAAAACGTTGCCAAAAGAGAATCTTGCCATGAATTACCTTAAACAAAAATTTCCGAGAGCCACAGCGAGCAAAACTGAAGCTGGCATATTTGATGGACCTCAAATTCGGGCTCTGTACGGTGACCAAGCAAAGCAATTAACGAGTATTTAGGTCCAGATAGTTTGGAGGCATGGGAAGCATTCCAGGACACCGAGAGACGTTACAAAGGCTGGTGGGATTAACAAATACTGGCGAACTATTGTTGGTTTCTCATTCGCGAAGATCCGCCCGAAAATAAACGCAAAACTTCAAATCGCTCGTCATTTTAATTTAGATTTTTTGAATTTACGCCGAATATAGTGTGTGAGCAATGAAAATGAAAATATTGTCGTTCCACAAAATCTTTAATAAAAACTTTATTTTTCATCCGTTTTCTTTTTCAAATGACGCTTAATAAAATAATGATAAGAATAAAACACTCCAGATCTTCCTATAACATAGAAAAAAAACCAAATGAAAATAAAAAATTTAAAAAAAAACGTAAAAAGTAGGCAAATTTTGAACTTTAAGGTGCCATTTTTTGGCGGATAGAAAGTTGCAGCATATCGACGCAAAAGGCATTCAATTACCCAACCGTGTGCCATTTGTCTCGATCGGACTATTTGGTTGGGCTCAACATTCAGGAGGTCTTAATTAACTTATCTAGCCATGTGGTGTTCTTGGTATTTTTTGGCTGTTAACCAGTGCAATTAAAAGTGTAAATATTTATTACAAAGTCTCGCTGAATGCCTTTATTTTACGTTACTAGCAGCTGAAGTAAAACGGCCAATTGGTCAGGAGTCCTCGCTGAATAAATTTATAAGTAGCAACACGTTTTGGATTTCGTAATTATCGGTTAATTCTTATAACTACATATATAACAATTATAAAAATTCTTTTATAGCTAACTTAATTAAAACTAACAGTCTAACTAACAGGAGCCGCTGTAAACAGAAGATAGTAATATTGTCATCATCAGCGAGGTGCAACAAAATTTCACACATACACTCGTCTGACAGACTCATTAAATCATTCAAAACTTTCAACACAGCCTGTTCGACGAGTGTGTGTGAGTGATTTTGTTGCATCTCACTGATGACATGAATAAATTCCGGAACAAATGTGCCGATGAACATCTCCAAGATTTAATGAGAATAGCCAGCACAAGCTTTACTTCAAACTTCAAACGGATAGTCCAAGACAAAAATTTAATAGTCCAAGACAAAAAAAGTAATATTTTAAAAAATTTTTTATTCAAAGCATTTGTTTTTTACTTAATAAGATAATACACCGAAACCTATTCGCTTTATTTGTCCGTTGATATATCTAAACATAATATTTAAATAGTTCAGTTTATAACCTTTCGGACCGCGACGGTCGTGAATGGACTTGAAATGAAAATACTTGGTGACCGCTGTATTAGAGTAACTACAGGAAAATTCTGAAGCTACAGCTCTTTAACGACAATTAAAATCAAAAAGAAATCCTATAAAAAGTAAAAAGTTCTACGGAGCGGAGGTTACTTTTGGTTTGCTTTCCCCAAACAGCTGTCAGCTGAAGCAATGAGATGAAACCGCTGCGTGAGTTGGTATAAAAGACCCGGTAAAAATAATTAACAGGTTTTGCAAACTCCTTTCTCGTTTGAATGAGCCAGCATTTTACAAATTCTTCTATGAATTAAGTACATCATCCCGAGTCAAATATTCGTTTTGGCATATTTTGGTCTCAAGTGTTATTTTTCCACAAATTCTCTTAAAATATTGCACAATTTCACACGCAGGAATTAAGTTATACATACATATATTTATGTACCTACGTATATAAAAATTTAAAACATATTTATAAACATACACAAAGATATAAATGGGTGTTCTATAACTCATGTTATAACCCATATAATTTCAAACGCATGTAATTTGCCAACAACAAACAATAAGCTGACAGCAATTTTGCGATATTAGTTAAAAAATTTGTCTATATAATCAAAATCAATTATTATTTCTAAATCTCAGTACAATGTTAAATCTGTTGTGTTGATGCATGTGTGTGCTAAAGATGGGCGTTTATTTTGATTTTAAAATTTTTACTTTTGTGTTGTGTGAGAGAAAACAAACGAACGCATGCAAAAGTGTGTAGCATAGTTTTAGGAGGGGGTTAATAAATTTTATTTGTTAAAAATATCCTAAGAAATGGGGGTGGAAGTATGGGTATAAATGATTAAATGGTTGGTCATGAGAATTTATAAAAAAAATAATTTGCCAAAATTACTAGGGAAGTTCTAATGACATCAAAAACTGTGGAAAATGTATGTGCTTCTGTTGAAGGACAAAACTTTGGTTAAACACACTATGGAACACATGCCTTTAAACAAAATAATAAGAGGGGGTTTTCATACGTACAATCATGTGCTTATTTAAAAAAAAAATACATATCGATCACAGTCCTTCTTGTTGGAAGAGTGGCATAGAAATTTTAATTTTTCATATAAGTTAAATGTATGTAACAGTGTTTGCTTTTATCTACATTTTATATTTTCTTTTTAACAAATTTTTATTTAAAATAAAAACTACTGACTTTTAAAAAATCAACTCATAGCTTAGAAAATATGTGTTCAATACCTTTTTAAAAACAAACAATAAACAAGTACAATGTATATTGTTTTTTCTTTTATTTATAACAACTGTTTAAAACTAAAATTTTCCCAGCTAAAGAAAAGAAATTACAAAAGTATTTATGTAACGAATACTTTAATCGTGCAAAGTGTATCAACAATTACATTGACATAAAATAAAAAAGTTACGAGTTTTTTACATTCACTTTATTGACTTCACTTTTCACCAGAGTTAGGTTCTTAATAATTGATGTCATTTGCATGTCATTGGAGTATTTCTTTCAGCAACATTTAGTTAACATAAAAGAAAAAAAATTAACCGCAAAACTTTAAAAATTAAAAAAAATATTGGAAAAAACTTTGCTCTTCTTAAGTGTATAGAACGAACATTTATTGGTGTCGACATTTGTTAATTATAGAGTCTAAAGTCTCGTTAGCCATATTGCGTTAAGGACACAAAGAAATGTAACTTTTAAAAAATATTCTAAACAATTTTCGTTTTGAACTTTTAAAATTTGATAGGTCTTGGCGAGTTTTTTTTATTTTTTTGTATGAAAACCGCAGACAAATTACTTTTGTGTACACAAAATTTATATTTAAAGGTAAACAAAAAGCAATTTTACTTCAGTTGCTTCGGCAAAAAAAAGCAAATAACAAATGTAAAACTTAGGAAATATGTTCTACAACTCCTTTTGTAAACAGTGATATAAGCGCACGGTCATTATTCTTAAGAATGTTTGTAGAGGACATTGTTTCATTTAATTTACCCCGATGTTATTCATTAAATAATTCTTGCAACAAAAAAAACAAAATCGGCTTCAAAACAGATTCTAGCTGTATCCATAACGGATTAAAAATTAGGCAAAATGCAAACAAATACATTAACTATCAACACACCCTTCAACTTCTAAATCCAAATTTTATACATGTTGTTATAGCGGACTTAGCAACACAGTTTCTTTGTAAATAACATCCGTCTGTCTATATTAGAAATTTTGTAAAATTTTCAAGTGTTTGTATTTAACAGTTCAAAAGATAGGGCCATATAGGTCTAATAACATTTATCATGGACGTACCCTTTAATTTCTAAATTTAAATTGTACACTTTTTGTTATAGCGGACATCGCAATAATTTTTCTTTGTTAATTTTAACTACCTGTCTATAACGGTTAAAAAGTTTGGCCACTTACATCAATTTATATCAAATATTGGCACACCCTTTAATTTCAAAATCCAAGATTTATTTTTATTAAAGCGGCCCTAGCAATACAGGTTCTTTGTAAAATTCAACCGTCTGTCTACAACTGTTCAAAAGTATGGTCATATAAATCAAATTAAAGGAACTATTGGGGCACCTTTTAATTAAAAATTTTGAAAATTTATACTTGTATTATAACGCATAAATCAGGATTTTGTGCAATTTTTAAGCGTTTGTCTATAACTGCCAAAAAGATAGGTCCATATAGGTCAATATACGTCACCTATGGGGACACCTTTAATTTTTAGATTTATTTTTTAATTCATTTTTTTATTAGGAGATATAGAGATACTCGTATTCAGATTTTTTTTAATGTTAGAGTGGTGCTCTTCATGGTTTATAATTCACCTAAGAAACATGCTGTTTAAAATACTGAACTGTTAAAAAAACGGGGCCAATCTGTAAGTATAACTTTTCAAATAAAGAAACAAATTTTAAAACTTATTCAGAAATGACTGAGTTATGCAGGAACGCACACAAAAAAGCAAAATTCAGTCAAATTGATAACATCCTCGGTTAAACACCTTAAATTATTTGAAATTATTGGAATTCTATTTATGCAGAGACTATTTAATTTTGTATAACTCAAATAATTTTATATTTCAACATAATTTTATATTTTAGCTTTATAATCGCTTTTAACTTTTAACTTTCCAAATTAAAAAAAGGTTTTTTATTTTTCACTTCTGGCCAAAATACTCTGTAGCTCTAGACAAATTCGAACACGCGCTATCTTTGTTACGAAAACAGGAGTCTTAAGCATAATGCATGGCTCAGGGACGATTTAAAACGATTTCACATAACCATCCCATCTATGGCTGCCATAGATTGTTACTTTTTTTTTACCTCTCTTAGCCTCCGGCGAGATCTGAACTCAGGATTTCGTTGTACCCAATAGCCGCCTTAACCAATTTCAGCCCTTCTAACTGCAATAATCTGGATTTAAGTTGAAGTCTTCAATATAACAAGCAGTCACCTTATATAAACCTTACATCCACCCCACTATATAAAAATTGGTTTCCTAATGACTCAAAAGCCTCGCTGAGGTGTCAATTTAACAACTTGCAGATACCTTAATATTTCAGCCAAAATGGCAAAATTACAATTGTTTGCTATTTTTACTTACTCTGCCTGTCAGATAACTGTAAGTTGTTGGAAATCAAAATAATTATTTAAATAGATGGACTAATTAATTGAAAACTTGATTAGTTTTGAATAATAAATAATGCTAAAGATTTTTTAGAATTACTATTATTTTAATTAAAAACAAACTTATTATTATTGACTTATGAAAAAATGGTTTCACAGCATTATTATTAACAAATGTCAGTCACTCTTCGTCTTTGTGTGCTTGAAAATGGCATTTTTTCACAAAAATTTGGAGGAATGATTGCGTTTTAACATTTTCAGAAAAAGCCGATATTACTTTAGAACGAGCTGTCTCTATTGCAAACACTATGGTCATGGCTAAACTAAATTCTACAATATGGCAGCAAGATGTTAATGCGGAAGGTTTTATAAATGTCGTCATGAGAAGAAACTTCAAAACCCAGTACACACAACAAAAATATAAAAATGTTAATAACAAGGCAAGTAACAGTTATAACGGCAGTAACAACAACCGCACAAAAAATTATACCAAGTGTATGAAGTGTGGAAAATCTCACAATGTTAAATGCCCAGCAGAAGGGGTGAGGTGTTATGAATGCGGCAAAATGAACCACTTCGCTAAAATGTGTTTTCTGAAGAAAAGAATAGTTAAGCAAATGGCTACTGACGAGGGAGATGAAGAAGAAGAAACTGAAGAAGATCTTTTTGTTGGTGCCGTTACTAAAGAAGACAGAGGATTGAAAGAATGGAACGTGGAGGTAAAAATAAATAAACAAAAAATTGTTTGCCAAATAGATACAGGAGCACAGGCGAATATATTGTCAACACAGACGGCAGAATTTTTAAATATAAAAATGTATTGATACCGTCTAGAATTGGATTTTGTACATTCAGCGGAGATAGGGTTCCAGTATTAGGGACTACTAATTTGGAAGTTACCTATAAGAATACAGTCTTTGTAGTTAAGTTCTTTATTGGTAATATACAGTGTAAGAATATTATAGGTATTGAAACTGCTGTTAAAATGAATTTAAGTTAATGAAATTTCAATAAATGGAGTAATGGAAACGTATTCGGATGTGTTTAGTGGGCCAGGGTGTTTGCAGAAGTGTGATTTTATGCTAAGGGATGATATTACTCCAGTTGTAGAGGCTCCTCGTAAGATAACGTTTAAGTTAATGGATAAGTTAAAGACGGAATTAGATAGAATGGTTAACTTGAAGGTTATTGTCCCTGAGCTTGAACCGACAGAATGGGTCAATTCAGTTGTTCTTGTCACAAAGCCAAATGGCAGTTTGAAGATTTGCTTGGATCCCAGGAATTTGAATAAGGCAATTCTAAGACCACACTACCCATTTCCCAGCATTGAGGAATGCAAGGCGAAGCTAAATGGTTCCTTATATTTTTCAACATTAGATGCAAATAGTGGATTTTGTATGGTTCCATTGGGTGGAAACTCTTCCAAACTTTGTACATTTAACACACCTTCATAAAATCTTTTTATTTTCATGTTTCTGAAGCCCGAGTTTAGACGGACGAACATTTGGAAAAAAACATTTGGAATTCGCTTTTGTTTTTTCATTCGCGTTCACACAGGCAAACATGTTATCGGCAACATTCCATAAGTATTGTTATTGTTCGCTTTAAAATGTATACAAAGAAAATGTATACAAAGAAAAAGTAACGCCGAGTACTGAACACAAAAACGATTCTCGCTTCTCCACCTGTAATTTGCTATCAAACTGAATGTCTCCAAATGTTCTCTCGTCTAAACGAGGACTAACAGAAAAATGTTTCTGGCAACAGTTTTGTTTTTTTTTTTTAATTGCGAAATAATATAAAATTATTTAATGCTGAATTATAAAAAACAGCAAACAATGGCATTCCCCATTCAAGGGCAATAAAACTCATAATATTCCTATAAACCGCTACATTGGCATCATTAACCAGTTGGTATTTTTTTAGTGGAATAAGCAAAGTTGCCAAGCATTTACCTCAGATTTTAACAAAGTTCTTATTTCAAAATTTCTAACAGAAATAATCGGGTTTTTTAATACTTGCCAAAAGTTTTAACAGAGTTTCAGGGAATACATATTATAAAACGATAATTGTCTGCTTAATATTATTAAACTTTCATGAATTTAAAATTATTTTCATAAACTTTAAGCTTCTCTATAATTAAATGCAGAACTTTTCAGCAAGAACAACGTGTCATAAATATGATACAAAGGCGTTTACACCACCTACAAAAAAAATAAATAGGATTATTAATTTCCTTGCAATAAATTGACTCAATGTTTATAAAGTTATTAATTCGCAACTTTGTTGCTAAACTTTTAGAAACTTTCTTAAAGCCATTAATTAACCCTTATCGGACGCGACTTTTCACACGTTTGATTCTCACCAGGTTGTAGTTATTTTTAACAAATATGAAAAAAAAACAATAGTATGTTATTATACATTTATATTCATTTCTTTTCAGTTTTGTTACAAATTATTTATTTTTTGTACAACTACTACATGTCTGAGTTTCTGATAATTATTTATATACTTATTATATACTTATTTATATACTTGTAAGGTATGGTATGTATAGGAACTATAACTCTTCTTTTCTTAGAAAATAACGAAGCGTTATTGCTAAACTCATCACTAGAGCTAAAATCAATTTCAGAAATTTCTTTGATATTTATAATATTTTCTTTATTCATTTTATGGGCAAAAAATAAATTCAGACATTAAAAAAAAAGAATTGAAAGTTTATTGCACAAGTTAAATGCTCTGCTGATAACGAGAAACTGAAAAGATTCTTATGCTCAAACGGTAACGGTAAATACGTATTTTCAAATGGTAACGGTAAATTGAAGAAATGAATGCATTTTAAAAACAAATCTCATCAATAGACAGTATGTTTCGACATAATTCGCCTTGTCACTTCACACGTGCCATACGACCGTTGCAGAAAAGTACTGCTGTCACGTCAGAAGTGACTTACGACCGATAAGGGTTAACATACTTTTTATCACACATCCATAAAGTTTGTCCGTTTTTGTTTTTTTTTTTTTTAACTAATAATATTCGCTGTGACAAAAGTAAACTTTTCGAATGGATTTATAAATGTCTTGATTAAAATCCTTATAATTTGTAAAATTCATTTAATATTAAAAAAGCTGATATTTGAACAAAATTTTCTCACCGTAAAACTTTTTCAAATTAACCCTTTTCTTCTTGTAGTACATTTTAATACTAAAAAGAAAGTAACATGTACTTATTCTAATTACTTTATTATAATTGTTTGACAATAAAATATATATGCGTTTTTAATTAAATAGAAGCACACGAAATTTTCTAATAACGTCGTTTACAAGTTTTCAAAAATTTCATTTGAAACCTATAATTTTAAACAAATAAACTTAAAACAAATGACACATGACATACATTGTAAAATACAATGAAAATAAAAAGGGTTACAATTTCAAATACAATAAAAACAAGTAAATGAAAATTAAAATTAAAATCCATTGTATTTAAAATAAATTGTATTTTCGGTTGGTTAACTGCATAAAATATAAGTTATCAAAAGAAATTAAATATATAAAAAATTAAAATAATAGAAAAAATTAATATAATAAATTTAATGGAAAACAATTGACATGACTGTGACGAAAAAAAAAATAAAATAAATAAAAACACGGAATATTGCTGCTATACGAGGGTTTTATAAGGAGCTTGCGATTTTAGGCTGTCAAAAATTCAGCCATTAGAAAACTCTTTTTTTAAGTGCTGGTGTTCTTGGTTGTCCTGGGTATCAGCTACGAGTATGATAGCTGAATCAAGCGGTGCTCTTAACATCGAGAGACCAACATCTGAAGCTTTTTTGGCTAGAGGAACTAATTGGGGGTTGCCTTTTACAAACATGATTAGCAGAACCTTTCTTTTAATCCTTGCTGAAGAGCCAAAAATATTTTAAGACGTATGGCCGCCTCTGTTACAATGGTAAAATGAGTAGAACCCTAGTTCTCTGTCCTCGATTTAGGTCTTTAAAACATACAACACGAGAGTCCATATCATTCAAGTCTTTTAATCCATAACGGTATAACAAGCTCTGAAAGATGAAACACCTAATGCTGTTAGGTCCCTTTAATGTCGACTCTGAATACCAGCCGTCCTTAGGACTGCCTATAACTACAGTAACTCTAGTGCTAAAGAGAATGCTGCTCTGGCAACAAGATTCTGTAACTTCACACATGATTTCGCTGACATAAAAATTGAAGAAGGTATTTTCCCTATCTCTATTAAAGGCTCAGATGTCAGCTCAAGTTATATCTAAATGTCAGCCACAAGATAGCATTATACAAAAGAATTCAGATATAGAGAGACTGTGGAGGTTATGCAAGGCGAGTCACTAAATAACACAACTCAACAACCGAATGAAAATGCCTATCGACCTGGGATTCAAAAAAGTATCCACTGCCAAAAAGTTTTCCTTATCTTGTCTTGTAGAAGAGGATTTTACTGGCCTCAGTGATGAGTTACGAGTCTGACGTCCACCAATCAACAGCAATTTCTTTGTTTGCTTTTATATCTTCTTCTAAACAATTGCTATAGCCTTCACCACAAAAAGTGGAAAAAGGGTATATATAAATTTGTCATTCCGTGTGCAATTTCTACAATATCCATTTCCTACCCCATAAAGTATATATACTCTGACTTCTTATGCATAGTGAAGTCGATTGAGTAATGTTCGTCTGTCCGTGTTAGTGTTGAAATTAAGTTTGCCTCGGCAATCTACTACTACTGGATCGTTTATTGTCCTTCGAGCCAGCAGGCATAACACCACGCATACCTCTATTTTTTGTCGTTTTGAACAATAAAGTAACTCCAATTAAAAAAAACAAATATATGGGGCGATAGATAACTAAAAAATAAGAAACAAACATTAAGTGAAAAAATTGATGCTCACCCATATTTTCCGAGTTACGGGGCCCTGAAATTTTCAAATTTTTTGAAACATCAATATTGGTATCATTTTAAAGCTTTTGAAGGGATCTTCAAGGATATACTAAATTTTTTTAAAAATGCTTAACCCACTAAGAGCAAATGGCATTTTTATATAAAATAATGTATATGCAGTACCAATTTTTTATTTTTTAATTCTCTGTCATCCCAATATTTTTTTGAAAGAGAAGAATCAATTCAGGCATAACCTATTTAGTTACTAGAAACCGTACTACATTCTTTAAGAAAGGGTTCGATAAAAGATAGACAGGTGGTGAAAAGAAATAGATATGGCCTGGGTTGAACCCAGGGCAACCAGATTTGTAGTCAACGTGCTTACCACCTTGACTACAGCAGCCTCATATTTGCTTTTATGATTGGAGTTACTTCCCTAAACTAGATTTACGTAGATGGTGAAGAGTTTATAAGATTCGGTATAGGCGAATATAGCACTCTTACTTGTAAAAATTAGTTATATTTTTAAGGTGTCAGATTGGCCAAATATTTGACCAAAAAAGCGTAACCACTATTTTTATAAATGTTTGTTTAATCTTTCCTGACATATATATATATATCAATACGAATAACGATTTATTTTGAGTAGGATTGTTTATTTCTTAATTGAACATTTTTTCTATAATTTAATGGTTGCGTCTGTTTGGTCAAATATTTGACTAATCTGACCGTACCTTTACAGTGAGTTTCTAAACGAAACATTTTTAAATAAAGCATTTATTCTAATTGTATTACCCTCGCATTTCATTAAAGTAATGGAAGACAATTTCTTAACAATGGTTTACACGCAATAACATGTGGAAGAAGGGTTAAGACCATCCTTATGGAAAAAATGTGATATATTCCATTATTTAATTAAAAAAAAATATATATTTTTTTTATGACAAGATATGATGGATCTATAACAACAATTTTCAAATAATAAAGAGTCTCTAATCTTTAACAGATAATTATTTTATATTTCTTATTTGATTATTGTATTTGAAAACATATGCAAGAATTTCCTGTCCTTTTTAATATAAAAAGCAATTCACGTAACACGCAATCGACACTAGATCATATATATAAATACATTAACAGACTACAAAAGCTTAAACGAACATCACAAGAATAAGCACTTAAATGGTAAAATAAAAAGATTAAAAAAAACAAATAAAAAAGTATCCTTTAACAGACTGAATGAAGTAGACAGAAATCATAGGTTCCTTAACCTCAACTCAAGGTAAAATTGCACCTTCTCTTGAGGTTGGGTTACTCAACAATATTACAAGCATGAATGGCAACGAAACAAGATAAAACAAATTATAAAATAACATAATGTGTCTGTCTGTAAGGATAAAATTATCCTTTATCTTATTTAAAACCCTTACAAACAGACAACCATGAGAGCTGTTATAACAGAATAAGCGTCAAGTAGTTAGTAGACAATTACTTCTGCTACGACAACTGCTGCAGCCACTGCCACTGTCAAATTTTTCAGGTTTTTGTTCATATTTTCAGATGTTGTTGTGTGTTGTTTAAAGAAATCAAGATAGTTATCTTGATTGTCTTTTGGCTCTAAATGAATGAGTTTTAATTTGATCTCCTCTATTAGCCTTGTTCACCCTGCAAGAGTTTTATAATTTTATCAATCATTTGAAGTGGTATCGTATTTCTCAAAGTAATTGCGCACCCAAATACCTGTTCCTGTTTTTAGTTTATTTTAAAATCTCCCACGTTTCTTTGCAAAAAAAAATAGTTTTTAAAAAACTTTAAACATTTGTTTTTTTATAAAAAAGCACCTAACTCTAGTCTTTCATTCATTAAAGAATCGTTTTATGTTATTCGATATTTAATCGCATTTATTATTCTTATTTTATCGCCATTGAGTCTCCTTTCTTGGTTTAGAAATTCTTTTATTTTCTCTACAGGAAGTGTGAGATTTTTTTCTTATTTCTTTTTGGTTCCGTTTTCAATATTTGTGTTGGCCAATTTAATAAAAAGATTTCAAACACAATGTTGTCTCCAAATTGTTTTTTGTTAAGCAGCTAATAGAGATATAAAATTTCATAGACTTAAATAGATCAGTTTACACATTTGAATAGATAAAGTATTTATTTAAAAAAGAACAAGTGCATCTGGAAAATTTGTTTAAGAGCATATTTCGAGCATAAGATTTCATTTTAAAGTCGTTTTGTTAGTATTTGTTTTTTGTAATTAGCTTCAGCTTGGATTAGAAAGTTAATTACTTGCTTTAAGTCCAACGGATAATTGTACTACAAAACAGACACTACATTACTGTTCTGTTTCTGTATCCTTAAAAATTGTTGATTAGAAAATATTTTATTTGACTTTATTTTGAAATGAGGGGTTTAATTGATTTAATTATTTACTTAATGAGAAAATATTTCTCACTTTTCTCAATTAAAAATTTAATTTAATTAGTTACGTTTTTGTTTTTTTTTTAATTAATTATTTCAAATGAATTGAAATTATTTTGGACTAAGTTCATTTTTAATTTCTAAACATCTTTTTTTTTATAAAGAAAATTTTTTTTACAAATGTATGAGGACGTTTTCCAAAGAAAGCAGAATGTAATGCTGCACTTTTTTAGAGATTAAAAATGAACTAAAGCCAAAATAATTTCAATTCATTTATAATATTCACAGTTCAAAAATTCTAATTTAATAATTTATTTCTGTTATTAATTAGAACTGAACTAAATAAATCATTTAACATTTGCAAAAACTGATTTCTGTGCAGAATTCTTTTACGCAATATTATATATATGGCAACTCCAATGTTGCAGTCACTAGGGTTATAGCTGATTATTTTCTCATTACAACGATTCTGAAAATTGACCCTAAAACTAAAGACAAAACATGCTGAGTGTAAAAATATGCTGACAGAAATTTACATAATAATTTTTTTCTTAACGTCAGTAAGGAATTTAATGTTTCGAGATACAGAATTAATTTCGGATTTAAAAAATTCGGCTACAAGTTTGGACAAGACGTTTTTAGCAGAAACAGTCAGTTTTAAAATTAATAACTTTTTTAATTGTGTAGAATAAATGACAGTAACTCTTTTCTCCAATTGGTAAGAAAGCTCAGTTTTCAAACGTGTACTCGCAAATTAACAATTCTCTTCCACTCAATGGAGTTAAATTGAAAGATTGATTATTCATTTCAGAAGCCAGGAAAGTTTTAAAATAATATTCTTTTTTAAATTTTGCAAAATTTTGCAAAACCGATTAGTTGACTGGGAAATAAAAATTTAAAATTTAAATTAAAAGGAGAACTGTCGGTATCTGCTTATCCTGCATAATGTTGCTGTTAATTGTTGGCCACCGTGAAAGAATTATATCATTAGCCTTTGCCAAACATTAATTTTAAGCAGACGTTGGATTTAAATGAGAAGTAATAATTTCTAATATTTTTGTCTTGACGTCTACGTTTAAATACATATTGCCACAACAAAATTTTTATTCAAGCAGATTTAAGAGATCATTTCTTGTTAATGAGGTAAAATTAAATACATTAACCTTGAATTTAAAGAATTTTAGCAGTCAAACATTAGATATTCAAATCTTAAGTACTTGACGCATTTCATATACAAATTTAAAATATTTGCTTATAAACTCAGAGTTTAATTAGGTCACGAGCCATTATGAGAAAATATCTTTTTGCTTATAAATGCAGTCCATACAACTCAAAGCCCTTCAGTGCTTCTTAATAAAAGTGCATGGAACAAATCTGCATATGAAAGATATGACTGGAGCCTGTAAGAATATAAAATTTTTTAAAATTGAAATGTGCATATAACTGACCATCATCGCAAGTCATAACGATTCTAACTGAAAGTAAGAAAAGCTTTTTAAAAGAATTAAATAATAATTTTGTTGTAACCTTTTGTAAAGAATCGAATATTGGTATATGTTTTCCTTTCTAAGAGTCTCCTACTCTTGTGATTGATAGTACCAGCTCTTTAATGTTTATTTCACTCTTCTAAGGCACTTTCTTTATTCTCTATTATTCCTTATTGTCAATTCGCGGTTCTGGCTTGATTTGTATTCGCAATCTCTGGTTTACTAAACACCGACTAATTTTGCGTAACGCCGCACGTTGGGGTACTTTGCCAATCTAGCCGGACATTAAACCAAAAATTAATTTTTAGACAGATCTGCATCGTATAGTGAATTTTCAAGACTTTTGCTTGAGTTTTGTCGTTTTGTGACTCTGTTAAAATTGGGAAAGTTGACTGATTCGCTTACGTTTTTATCGACTTTATACGATTTTGAGAGGTTTGCAACATATGTTGTATCGATTTCTTTTTCAGTGAAAGCCTATATAAGCAGCTAGTTATATAAATTTTTAGAAAAATTTTGTTTTCAATTATTGTGATAAAAAATTTCAAGTTAATTTACTTTAATCGTTCTTGATTCCTTTATGACATAAAAAAGATTCTGAATACTACATTTTCATCTTGATAATAAATTTCCTTCGAAATTATTTATTTATTTATTAAAATTTATTACAATTTAAATTATAATAAACTAAAATTTTAAAGCACTAGCAACTATAGGCTACCGGCTTAAGAGGATTTTTTTTTTAATTTTTTGTAAAAAAAAAAGTAAAAGGTTTTTGAGATCGATTTCCATCATGATCCTAAAAATGTTATAGATCACTGTAAAATTTACAATCTCTACTTTTGCACTGTAGAAAAAACCGTTGCACGTTTTTGAACCTAACCCACTATTTACTAGTATAAGACCAACTCTAGAAAAAATATTATAACCTTTCTTTCTTGCTTCCACCTGTATTTAACGCTGAAGAGGATTCAGATTTGGGAGAGATTTTTGAAGAATCTAAGGAAGTGGGACCATTACACTCATTATCATCTTAGTGCAAAGAAAAAGTTGTTTTAAATAAATTAATTGTCGATTGGTAAGGATTTAGAAAGCCTCACCATTCCCTGTTTTTCGGGGTGGAATTGGAGGGATACCGCCACTAATTACATTTTTTTTTCAAATATTATTTTATTACACCGTTCACAAAAAGGGGCGGGGATAAAATGGCACGTTAGAATCTCTTGAGTCCAAGTTTAAGTTTTTGAACATTCTTTGACCTTAAAAGTAATAATTGTTAAACAAAACGGCGGAAAAATTAAAAAAAAACTTGAAATTTTTATAGTTGGATTAGTTATTCTTAGGAAACTTTTTTTCTTTAGTCCGATATTTATTATTTTCTAGCTTTAGCACACTATAACCTCCAATTTTCATTAACCTAGGGGCACTCAGTAAATTTTTAGAGCCAATATAACCCAAAAAAGGAATGTCCGGCTAGATTGGCAAAATGCCCCTATGTGCACCGCCAAGATCCAACTTACCTTGTTTACCAAACATGGAAATTGAAAAAAAAAAAAATATTAACGAAAATACTTTATTATAATATTTAATTCGGTTTTTAAAAGACTCTTTTAAGGAATTTTTTCTTTTAATACGGCATTTACACTATGCAATTTTTTATGCAACTAGCATGAAATTTTTGTTTGTTTGTGAAGCAATAATGTCTTGCTTGAGTTTTGATGGGATGTTTATGTTGCTAATATTTACTTTAAGATAACGAGTAACGCTGTGGCTTAAATAGAAAATTGAGATAAAAATGCCTCAAAAAAGTGCATAGTGTAATTTTATTTTTTGGTTGGGATTCAAAAAGTCTTGCTTAACTACTTATATTTTATTTAGATTATAGTGGCCATTAGAAATATTGTTAATATATAGCAAAAGCAAGTTTATTTTATGTTAACATATTACAATAGTCTGTGACTCTGGCGAAACTCGAAGTCGCTATCTGCTAACATAACGCTTTTTAACCCACTCCGACACAACGGTTACACCTATTATGTTGTTATTTCCTTCAATAAGTAATGACCCGTTAAGGCGATTTTCTAGTTTTCAGGCGCCATTTTTACTTATTTAGAGCGGTTATGCAACAATTGTGTTTATTTTACCAGCTGTATTCTTATATTAAGCTCCTTATTAATATCGTCTGCTACTTTAATATATATTGCTCTTCGTTAAAACACTTACCGAAGCCAGACAACAACCGCTTTCATTAAATTAACGGCAGAGGAATATTATTAAATATTTAACTTTCAAAAAAAAAATTTTTTTTGCTAATTTTTTATACGTTATGGGAAGTTAACCGAAGCTGAAACGTAATTTTTGATAAACGGGCTCAAACCAGTCAAAACTGAATACGCGAGATTTTTCACCAAAACTCCTGGAAACCCCTGGAAGTCACCAAAGAAAAATTTGATGTTAGTTGACTGAACGGGGCAGATAGCAAAAAGTTAATCTCCAATTTCTTACAGCCCAACTGACTCGAGATGACAGAAGAAAAACCATAAGTATCGAAAAACTATACTTGAGGCGTTTAACTGACTTTTATTTATGCACCCTTATTATATGTTTCCTAACTGTGGCTTAGGCTCACGGCGGATATCAGTCGTATAAATAAATACACACAGTTGCCAGAAATGCAGATTTAAAGGCATTTTGCAGAATTTAGCCTCTCGAATTGTCAAAAACCAGATTTTAAAATCTGTGTTGTTCTTCTATTACGTTGACTAATTTTTCTAGTTTTCCTTGGAAAAACGTTCGCAACCATTGGTAAAATA
The DNA here is from genome assembly GCA_916610165.2 of Gymnosoma rotundatum. Classification (NCBI taxonomy): domain Eukaryota; kingdom Metazoa; phylum Arthropoda; class Insecta; order Diptera; family Tachinidae; genus Gymnosoma; species Gymnosoma rotundatum. The sequence goes on from OU744340.1 coordinate 81,370,277, forward strand.
ATTATTCTTTAAAAAAAAAAAATGTTTTTAGAATTAAAAAAATGAACTTAATCCAAAATGAATTTAAATTTATTTATAATATACACAGTTCAGCTTCAATTTTCCCAAAAATGTTAAATTAGATAACGATCTTTTAAATAAAATAATCCTTCTGCATGACAGTTCAAGTCTGCATAGATTTTCAAATGTGTTTTTGGCTTGGTAAAAGTAGACCAATGCGACGCTCTTAGCTTACACAAATTATTTGCTAAATATTTTATCGACAATAACGTTGACTATTAGCAGAACATGTTTAGATTTGCAGTAGATGGAGCTGCTGTCGGTCGCTTTCTTTTTCTCATCTAGTAGTGTAAGATGCAACGCTGCTAATTATCAAAAATGATTGTGCTTTCTACTCAAGCCGTTGATGGGATTTGAACTTATAACTCATGTTGTTCTGTTAAAAAAAGCAACATATTATTTTTGTAACGAGTCGCCAAAATTTTATTTTCATAACAATATTAAAATACAACTAAATAACTTTTGCACTTATATTACTCTTTAGAGAACTCATACAAGCCCACTTCAGACCCCAAAAAAATATCTCTTTCCAGTCGATTAAAATAATCTAGAAGCCCTAAAAATATCTATAAGACCTTTAAAAGAAATTTTTTTAATTGAAATATATGAAGAAGAAAACAAGAATAAACTCCACTAGACTACAAAAATTGTATACAAACAACAACAACAACAAAAATCACACAAAAAAAATAAATTTAAAACAACCAAATGTATGACTATAATTTATAACTTTTGGCGCCATACTGTTCGGTAGCAAGTTTATCACACCACTCAATGACAAGAAATTAAATAATTAACAAAAAAGATGACAAAAGAAAACCCATAATGAAAAAAAAGTGTCAACTACAGAAAGATTAAAATCTAAGCGTTGTTTTTAACCCAAAACACAAAAAACAATTAAAAAAGACAAAAATGTACCCCAAAGAACTAAGAAACTAACACACACAGATAAAAACACACAAATAGCATCATAAAGAAATTATATACGAATTCTAAATAATGAAAACAGAAGTTTTTAAATTTGTGAAACAGATCCAGCGTAAGAAAGTGGCGCTTAACATATTAAAAATGCAACACTTTTACTTCCTTATTGTTGTGTTTAAAGATTTAAGGATTTTTTTATTTTTCAAAAATGTTTGAAGTCACATACATAAATTATGAAACAAATTAAAACAAAGAGAAAAAGAAAAAAATTGTTAATGATTTCCCGAGAAACAAAGCCACAAGCATTTAAAATACTAAACGAAAGATATTACAATGTTAAAAATGTATTTATCTCATTTATTTGAAAATTATCGCTCGTCCATGTTCACACATTGTATTCATTAAGATTCTTTTGATTTTAAAACAAACTAAATCTCTACTAAATACAACAATAATGATCACAAAATATGTGTTTAAAATTGTTAAATGTCATCGCAGAGATTTCATTTATTTAATAAACGACTCATTTTATGTTGGGGAGCGGAGGAGAAATGATTTTTATTGTTGATATTGGAATGCATCTGTCACATTGTTTTGTTCAGTTTGTGACAATATTATTTATGCTTATCGCGCGTTAAATACGTTTTTAAATGTGTTAATAAATATAATTAAATGAAAAGTAATTTATGTGAAATTGTGATTTATGCAAAACAAGAAAACAATAGGAAACAGAGTTTTTTTTCGCTTTTTTTTAATTTTGTATTTAATTTAAGGTTGCCAACTAAATAATAAAAGAAAGTATAGTTTCAGAAGTAAATATTTAAATAATTTAGTATTTAGTGCTCTTTACTTTTTGATGGTAATTTTATTTAGACAATTTTTTTAATGCAAGATTTTTATACTCCGTTTTTGTTAAACTCAAGTAGTTTCATTATAATTTGAAGTCAAGTCAACCCTTATTTATAGATTTTTATGATATACGAGGGCGGTTCGGGAACTTCTTAGCCTAGCACAAAAAGCGCGGTATAAACAGAAAAACGTTAAGTGTTTTGGAAACTTGCATCTCTGTTATGATCACGTGCTAAATTTTGTTTGGATCTGGCAACTCCTTCATATAGAAACAATGTTCAAAAAAGACGCATCCGCGATTTTTTTACAATGGAAAAATTAGAAATGCGTGCTGTTATTACATATTTAGATAAAAAAGGTTTATCGGGACAAGAAATTCATAATGATATGGTGAATGTGTTAGGTGAAAGTGCTCCTTCATATGCCACAGTAAAAAATTGTGTTGCTAAATTTAAACGTGGTCGTACAAGCATTGAAGATGAACCACAGAGTGGACGTCCAAAAACAGCAACAACAACAGAAATTGTAGCCAAAGTGCATGATATGGTATTAAACGATCGACGAATAAAAGTACGTGAAATTGCTAATATCATGGGCATCTCAAATGATCGAGCAAGATAAGTGCCGCATTTGTTAACAGTCGACCAAAAACGCATAAGAATGAACATTTCTCAAGCTTGTTTGGATCGTTTTAAGCGAAATAAAATTGATTTTAAGCGTCGTTTCATAACTGTTGATTGATGAGATATGTTTCCACCTCCATACTCCAGAGACAAAAGAACAATCCAAACAATGGATTAAAGCTGGAGGAAGTGCCCCAAAATAGGCAAAAACAATTCAATCGGCTGGTAAGGTTATGGCAACGGTTTTTTGGGACTTCAAGGGTATTTTATTGATTGACTGTCTGCAAAAGGGTAAAACAATAAATTCAGAGTACTATTGCAACCTTGTAGATCAATTAAATGTACAAATTCGAAAAAAAAAACTTCCTGGCTTACAACTCAAAAAAATAATTTTTTATCAAGACAAGGCACCAGCGCACAAGAGTGTTTTAACAATGGTTAAAATTAAAGAATTAAAATACGAGTTGCTTGACCACCTACCTTATTCTCTTGATTTAGCTCCCAGTGACTATTACCTGTTCCCAAATCTAAAAAAAATTTTCTGCTGACAAGCGTTTTACCTCAAATGAAGATGCAATTACAGTTGTAAACCACTATTTTGAAGACCTTGAGGAAAACTATTTTAATCAAGGGATAGAATTGCTAGAAAAGCACTAAGTGTATTGAAGTTTCAGGAGATTATATTGAAAAATAAAAATATTTTTGAAAAACTAATTATTCTCTTTCATTGATAGGCTAAGAAGTTTCCGAACCGCCCTCGTACTCGTATTAGCTATTTTGATCTGTATATATTTTTCTTCCAAATTATAAAGACAAATTTGCAGTTTTCGTTGCATTTGTTTAATTTTTAGAAATTAAATCGTCAAGCTTTTCACGTTTTTATAGCCTTCACCACAAAAAGTGGAAAAAGGGTTTATCTAAGTTTGTGATTTTTGTAATTTTTACATAAAGTATATGTACTCTGAGTTCTTATGCATAGCGAAGTCGTTTGAGCGATGTCCTTCTGCCCATCCGTGTTAGTGTTAAATTTAATTTTGCTAAGACACTGGATGAGCTAGAGAAAATTTTAATACGCAAATCGATCAGAAAAAGTTTTGAAAACATCGCTATTGAAAATTAGCATGATCGCTTTATTTCCTTCGAGACAGCAGCCAAAACATCACTCCTACCTCTAATTTTTTTATGACATTTGAAGCAATAAAGTTAGGTTGCAGATCCCTACGGTACCGTAAAATATCCATATCCAAACCACCCCGAGGACCGGATAAACGAGTTTATCCTAGCAACATGGCAGATCGATAAGTCTGCAAGACCATGCAGTCTCGGACTACCGAAAATGGCCGCTTTATTCCCAGAAAGAACTGGACAAAGGCAGAGCAGAAGTTCCACCAGTTTCTCCTCCTCCTCATCCTGACAACTGCTACAGTAGTCATGATGCGGAAGATTCAGTCTCCTAACATGGGTATCAATGACACACTGCCCTGTCAGCACAGCCACCAGTGTACCCAGCTGCCCTCGAGAAGACCTCAGTAGATTTTCGGATCTCCCTCTATCATACTGAGGCCACAATGTCCTCGAGACCGTGCAGGTGACCTCTTTAGACCATCTAGTCTGCGCAGCCCTAAAGAGTTCCTGCTGAAATAAGAATAAAAACAATAACAGTAAAGTAACTCCACTCAAAAAAAATATGATATGGGGCGAAAGAGAATTAAAAATAAGAAAAAAACATCAAGTAAAAAAATTGCCGCTCGCACGTATTTTCTCAGTTACGGGGCTCTGAAATTTTCAAATTCTTTAAAATATCGATATGGGTATCATTTGAATTCTTTATCCATTAAGAGCCGATGGCATTTTTATGTAAAATTATATATATGCAGCATAATTTTTTTTTTAATTTTTGATTCTCTATCATCCCAATATTTGCTTTTTTTGTTAAAGTTACTTCACTTAAAAAGATTTATATAGATAGTGAATGGTATATAAGATTCGCTATAACCGAATATAACACTCTTCCTTGTTTTTATTTAAAAAGATTGGGGACCCTGCTGAATAAATAAGCATACAGTGACCATCAACTGATCCATAAAATGACAATGATCCATCGTCAATATCCATCAATACGTAGAACAAAGTATCCATCACTTTCATAACGAAAACTAAAAAAAAAATGATGTTACATTTGTATACTTCTGATGTTTGTAGCAAACAGCGTTGCCAGTTATTTTTTTTTTTTTTTGCAGAAAATATAGTGCAAATTTTGCCTGATTTTTGAAACAGATTTAATTAAAAAACTTACTAAAAGCTGCACTTGAACTTTGTAAAAAAAACGAATATATAAAAACAAGCCAAAAATTAGGTTAACACTACAAAAAACAATTATTCCGATATATTGCTAAAAGCACAACAACGGCAACGCTGTTTCAGTGTAAAATTGTTTCAATTGCCTTAGTAGTAAATTGTATTGTAGAAGTTTATCTCACTTATGTCTTGCTGGGATACTTAAATGTGAAACACATTTTGATGTTGTTTAATTTTTTTTTGTGTGTGAGGGTTGAACTTGACAATTAATTATTTTTCTTAAATATTTTAAATATTTCCAAGAAGTTTTATTTCAATTCTTATATATGTATATACACATATACATATATACATATTTAAATATGTATTTAAAAATTTTCACTTTAACGTTTGTGTATCAATTTATGGTTGATTAATGGGAATAAGTAAATTTCATTCATTCATTTTTCATTATTATAAATGTATCATTTTATTGTCGAAAATTACATCTGGTTTATTTTGTTGACTTTTCCTCACAAAAACTCATTTTGCATATAAAAAGAACTTAAGACCGTTAAAGTATGAAAATACGCGTGTTATGTGTGATATCCTGCTGTTGCTGCTGTTGTTTGATCTCGTTGTTACTTTTTATTGTTGCAAATTTAATTTTTGTTGTTTGTTTTTATTTTGATAAAAAGTTTTTTTTTGGTAATATTTGTGGCTGACGCTTTAAAGACACCCTGTTGTGCTGTTTTTAATCTCATTAACTGTCGCTGTTTGTCAATTTGTCCGTCTGTTTGTTTTTATTAATATTTGTTTTTATATTGTTGTTCATGATATTGATATTTTTATTATGAATGAAAAACCAAACATTAAAATGTTTACTACACACTGGGGAATTATTTGGTGTGATTGTGGTATGATTTGCAAACAAATGAAACACATTCATTTTGTGGTCACAAAACATTGAATTATTGTCATAAGAAAGGAAGGAATAGTAAAAATTTAATAAAAACCACAACGGTGTGTTATTTGAAATAAAAAGTTTATTTGAATCATGTATCTGAGTTATTGAATAATTTAAAAATATGTTACTGTTAAATTTTTTATTTTGCCATTAAAAAAAAAAGTGGAGGAATGCAAACAATCTGTTATTATCAAGAACAATACGGCAGACAATTAATTTTTTATATTTAAATGAGTCTTGTGTCTCCGCTGCTATTTTTATACCCCATAAAGTCCATATATTTTGACTTCTTATGCATAGCGAAGTTAAGCGATGTCCGTCTGTCCGTCCACCTTAGCAAGTGTCGAAAAAGGTGCTATTGGAAATCAGCATTATCGGTCCATGACCTTCGAGACAGCAGGCAAAACACCACACCTACCTTTAATTTGTTAATGTTATTTGGAACAATAAAGTAACTCCATTCAAAAAAATAAATATATGGGGCGATAGAAAATTAAAAAATAAAAAAAAAAATTGTCAAGTGAAAAAATTGGCGCTCGCCCATATTTTCCAAGTTACGGACCTCTAAAATTTTTAAATTTTTAAAAATATCAATATGGGTATCATTTCAAGCTTTTGAAGAGACCTTTAAAGATATAAAAAATTTTAAAAAATACTTAACCTATTAAGGGCCGATGTGATTTTATGTAAAATTATATACCAATTTTTTTTTTTTAATTCTTTGTCACCCGAATATTTGCTTTTTTAATTGGAGTTACTTCACTAAACAAGATTTGCATAGATGGAAATAGGGTATATAAGATTCGAAATGGCCGAATATAGAACTATTACTTGTTCAAACTGTAGTTAAGGTAAATATTATGGCACGATTTATATACGACGAAATCAAATTTTGAGTTTACCAAGGCTTGGGGTTCTTGGGCCATATCTTCACGAATTTAAAGATTTAACAGGACATTGCTTTCGTAACTTTGTAATAAAATTGTAATGAAATTCATTGACAACTGTAACATAAAAATGTTCGAGCATCATATTGGTTTGGTTAAAACTTTAATTTAGCAAAGATGCCCAAACACGACTGACAATTTGGAACATCTTCCATCTGTCGGTTTTTAGCAAAACAAAAAATATTAATTAAAGAAATGGTCTCTATTTAGAGAAAATTTGTTGAATAAAGACTTAATGTCAATATTACTGCAGTTAAGGAATTACGGTGAAATAATACTTAATAATTTTAAAGATAGTAAAATAATTGGTAGCGTGATTAAAGCTCATAAAATGCTCCAGCAGTTCGGCAACGTTAACAATAGCTTCAAAAGACGAAACAAGATGTTAGTTTAGGTTCCATAGAACATTTTCGCTATTCGGATTAATATCCTTCGCCAATTTTTATTCTGACAACTTCAATAATTATACGGATAATAAAAACACGTCTACAGCGTTTGAACAATCACCTGTGGCTGTTCTTGTTTCTAAAGAGTTCATAAAATGGTTCTCATTTTCTTGAATTCGTATTATGACCCAAGAGGCTTTAAAATTTAGCAATCTAACGCACAAAATGTTTTTTTTGTTTTATAATAATGTCATTATTGCCTTTAAATTTAAAATTATCTCTATTATAATTATGAATTATTATTTCCTTCCAAAGAACAGTTTGTTTCTAAGGCTAGCAAAACTTTTAGAAGGACCCTTACCCTCACCCACTCACATTATTATTTTAATTTCTATTATTTAAGCTAAAGGTCGTTCATTCAAATCCAACCCAAAATTCTTTCTATATAAAGAAGGAGTTATTTTATAAATTTATTGTCTTAGTATACTCGTATAGATAAAATTTTCAAAATAACATTCAATTAAGAATCAATTCAATCTTATTTCTTTTCTTTTAAATAATTGAAATATTCCATTAAAACATTAGTGTAGATATTCTGCATCAATCCAACCATTTAGTGTTACTTCATTTATTCAAAAAAATATATCTACAGTTTAAGGCAATTTTTAATTAATTTTAATAACTGTTCAATGATCCTTGGCTTTCAAAGTCATTTGAATTGGAAAATAAGCAACAAATGTCTTTAATCTGTAGACCAGCCCAAAGGGGAAGTAACCAACTATTAAGTACGCTTTATAATAGTAGACAGGGTCATGCAAAAGAACTCCAAAAACAGCAACGATAAGAAATAAAAAATAATAAACCACCCACTACGCCACCCACGATTGTTACTCAATAAAAATAAATTTATTGTCAATTTTTGCAACAGGATGGGGAAGCAAACTTTTCAAGTAAATTGAGGGAGGTAATATTTAGAATCTGCTTTAACTTCAGATGATGACAACAACAATCAAAACAGCAATTGCTATACAGATAATAAAATTTTTTAAGAAGGGGGCTTCCTACTCCAGCACAAACGACTTCATCTTCCTAAAGAACTGTAAATGGTTTAAAGTCAACAACTCATAACCATAAAATATGTTCCAAGTCACGTTAATGGTGACTAAACACTGTAAATTTATGAGGGTGAAATTTGCAATACGTTTAAGTGCTGCGGCAGCAACAACAAAAGTCAGGCATAAATGGATGAGTCGTTAAACACGACGGATGTTGTTATCCGTAAAATACTTGCACTCATAAAAAAAGAAAAAAAGGCAAACATAAAAACAAACAGCAATGCTATGCAACCCCAGTTGATGACAGCTAAAGGTTGTTTTTCTGGTCCCTGGAGCGGGAGACTTAAAAAAAGAAATCAGTTTTCCAAATGTTTATTAATCATTTTGTACCCCACAACAAACAGGACAATAAAGTCTCAACATGTTTTTATTTTCAAATGATTTAAATTTCATTATGCTCAGATTTGTTATTCAAAGACAAACATATTGAAAAGGGTAGATTTGACAAAGATTTAATAATGAGCGCTCTAATGGCTCAGAACACTAGGGTGGCTTGTGTCAAGTGTCTGCATGAGAGTAAATTTTAGTGAAGATAATTATTCAAATTTTCAAATTAATTAATACTTTTTCATTTTAATGGTTGAAAAATAAATTTCTTATGTTTTTTTTTTGTATATTGAACGAAGGCTATTTAGTTACTGGACGTTATTATGGTGTCAAGTTTTAATGGCTGTTTGTGTTAAAGAACACCAAATTTATGTTGATAATGTTGTATTCAAATATCAAAGTGACAAGTGAATACGTGATTTCTTACAAGTGAGAGATAAATAAAAAGATAAAAGCTAGGCTTTTTCAAATCTTTAGAATAATTGGAATAAAAGTAAATTTGTATACATATCTAAAATCTAAGAATAACAGTGTATTAATTTCAGACAGTGCTAGACAAAAAAAATATATTTTTCATAAATGTTAAAAAATTAGTTTCGGTAAAGAGCTGGAACAACCAAGAACTTCATATCTAGCCTTCGCTGTATGCAGTCATATAAAAAAAAAAGATGCTTTAAGGTTCTAAACATTAATGAACTCTGTAACGTCTATTTTTTTTCTAAAGGTTCGATATATGTTTTATTTTGTGTATAAAGTTTGTATGTGTCGTTATTTTTTATTCTCTGTAAGGGTTCTTTTAAAAATTATATAAAATATAAAAATTTATTTTAAACTTATAAATTATTTTTTTGACAAATGAATTTAATTAAGTTCATTTTTATTATAATTCCTAACAATTTTTCTTAACTATCATTCACTGATATTAAAAAAATATATAGTTCTTAGTGTATAAATAAATTATTAAAAATGTTACAAGTGAAGACGTTACTGCAATACGCGAGGAACAAATTTAAATCATATTCATACCTAAATCTCGCAGTAGGAGAATGCCGACTATACATTTGCAACAATTTTATACTGAACGGCATTACCGTTATACAGCTTTTAGTATTATATCGGAATGAAATCATTTTTGGCTTGTTTTTATACATACTTCTTCAGCAAAATTCAATATAGAGCTTGTAAAAAGTTTTATAATTAAATCTAATTAAAAGATAAGGCAAAATTTGCATTAAAATTAAATTAATTGTAGAACAGGTAAGAGTGCTATATTCGGCTTTGCCAAATCTTATATACCCTTCACCATCTATATACAGAGACAGAGAACTAAAAATAAGAAAAAATTAAGTACTACATATAATGGCTTTTAATGGGTTACGCACTTTTAAAATCTTAGTATTATCTTAGATATCTCTTTAAAAGTTTTAAAATGATACCCATATTGATATATCAAAAAATTTGAAAAGTTCAGAGGGCCCGTAACTCGGAAAATATGTAAGAGCGAAAATTTATCTACTCGATCAATTTTTAAAATAAAATATTTTTTCGTGCTATTTTCTATTATCCCGAATAATTATTTAAATTACCGATATTGATTATTGAGGGTCAAAGCACGTCTCAATGGCCATTTCGTTACCGCTTAGTTAACTCTTCAGGAAACTTCTGACAGAGAAATCAAAGTTTAAACAAAAACAACAACAACAATAACCAGCAGTAATTTTATTTTTCTTTCTCCACTATATACGGCTGACTTTTTTTCGGCTCTTTACTAAGTTGAAACAGGATGAAAAATAAAATATCACAAAAAACTACAATAATTTATTTATATGCACAGGCACTTTGCAAATATTGAACTTAATTAAATATAGGTAATTTAAATAGTTATTTGGGATAATAGAAAATAGCACGAAAAAAAAATAAATTATTTTGAAAATTAATAAAATGTAATGAAAAATTCCCGTTGTTTAATTTAATTTTCTACTTAATGTTTTTTTAGTCGTGGTGTTTTGACCGCTGCCTCAAAGGACATGGACCGATCATGCTGATTCCCAGTATCACCTCTTTCGACACTATGTCTAATCGATTTGTGTATTCGAATTTTCTCTAGCTGATCTAGTGTTTCTGCAAACTTTATTTCAACACTAATACGGACGGACAAATGGACAGACGGACATTGCTAAATCAACTTCGCTATGCATAAGAACTTAAAATATATATACTTTATGGGGTCGGAAATGGATATTGTAGAAATTACAAACGGAATGACAAACTTAGTTAAACGCTTTTTTCTATTTTATGGTAATGGGTATAAAAATTAACTGGCAACTCTGTATGCTACAGACGTTAATGTTCGCAAAAGTTCATCATTTATTTCCTTTTCTTATTAATAATGTGATAGTAACTTTGTTTTATTGACATCAGTTATTGTCAAATAATTGTCAACTAACTGTTACAGTTCTTGTCAGAACAGGTGTCAGAAGACAGTTAGATGGTTTTTTATTTTGTGTTAAAATCATTTGTTACTTTTAAATTTTCTTTAAAGCAGCTTGAAATGCACTTGAAATGCACTAACTTACTGCACTTCGCAGGTACCCTTGATAAAACAATAAAAAATATAAGAGTTTGTAAATTTACTATTTTTTTTATTTATTAAAACGCCAAGCAAATATATATTATATAAGACGTAAAAGAGCTGCTGTTACTTTTTACATGATTATTAAAAACAAATCATGACTTTTTTTTAATAATTTAATATAAATTCCAATCACGATTTTTACATAATTTTAATGAATAACATTAAAAGCAGAAAAATAATAATAAAATAAATACAATAGTAAAAACATAATTTAAGCAGAAAAAGAAATCTTAGAAATTCGTAAAGAAACAGAAGCTGTTCTCAGATTTAATATTTTGGTTTTGAAAATTTTATCCAGACAGAATTCTCGTTTAAGTAATTTAGATTCTCCGATATTTGTTATTGAAGGTAAGAGCACGATTTTAATTTAATCATTTTGTTTGGACAACAATCTTTAGTTTATTTAATGTTTGTGAAGAGTTTTTTCCTGAAGAGCAAACTAGCCATGCAAAAACGTGCATTCAACAGCATAATCGATGAATTTAAATTATTTAACTGACAACTTAGCAGGCTCAAATCTATTTAATGTTAATTGAAAATTTCTTTGATTTAACTTTAATAAATTTGTCAGTATTTTTCTGAACACAGTCTTATATAATTTTTCACTATGATTTAGCTTTGTCCTTTAAGTTTTACATTTTTTTAATGATTTCGCTTAACTGCTTTTATGTGACAAATCTTTATCATGGCATAATCTTTGTGATTGTGATAAGAATCCTCATTAAATATTGTTGATTAAAAAATAAAGCTACCACTAAAACTCTGTGGGTCCAGTTTTTATGCTGCATATAAACAAAGGTGAAGATGAATTATTTCTGTGTTAAGGATTAAACTAAGTGTGTTTGAATTAATCTAACAATAAATATTTTCGTTAGATTTTTCATTAATATTTGCAATTGTAGTACATATTCCATTTCATATCAATTTAATATTTCTTAATTTTCTAAAGTTAAATTAAATTAACTCTGTTCTTTCTCAATATATTTTCATTGTCAGGCGAATTTGATTAAAATTAAAGTTCTCGTTTTTATTATTCTTTATATGGATTAATTTAGCAAAAGATATAGACAACATACTAAACCCGAAATCTATTTGCTTCAAGTATGTTACATTTTACTGAAAAATTCAGATTTCTTGTATCCTTCGTTTGAGCTTGCTGAAAGCTTAGTTCACATTTTTCGCAGAAAAATAAAGCCCTGATAATACAATATAGAGATTATTTAACTTGTCTGTTATTTTGTATATTTAAGTTTGATTTATGTATATATAGGTCCCGTCCCATTTCTAATTTATTTAAGATTGCATTTAGTTTGCATTTTGTTGGCCAGATAATGTGCTCATCCCATTGAGTGGTTCACAACGTCCGATTGTGAGCCAGTGAACAACGCACTGCATCTCAAATAGAAACTGATCCTACCTGAACCCAGTGGTGATTTACAAAATAGGCTATCGTATTACCGTTGAGCGAGGTGTCTTAGTCGTATATATCCAAGCGCGGGACACAGAAAGAGGAGGTGTTCCACCGCCTCCTCGCTTTCGCCCTGACAACTTCTGCAAAAATTATTAAAAGCAAACCCATTTTCCTACCATAAGCCCCAAACAGACAGTGGTAAGTAACCCCAGCCACCAAGTCGCGCAATCAACTCCTCGGTAGCTGTGGTAGTGCAGCAGCCCTGCCCCGATCCAAAGAAGGCCAGATTACTTTAGCGATCGAACATGTCGATTTACTAGCCATCTGACCTAAGGCAGATCATATAGAGCAGCGTCAATACGCTGTCCACAAGCAGAGAAGTTTTGCTACAGAAGATGGCAATGGCACCCTCTTCAAGCATTGTCCCCTCTTTAAGTTTATGAGCAACATAGTTACGCAAGTCGCTCCCACGTCCCCTCACCCGTCTTAGGGTGACTGTTGAAACTCCACCATTGCGTTCAAGGATGTCCGGAATTCAGAGGCAAGTCTAAATGTGGTAAACACACCTTTAAGGGACATAATTGGGGCTTTGCTGTCGGTACAGAAGAAGATAACTCTGTTGGATATGTTATGATACATTAACCAGTACGACGCTCTTCTGATAGCGGATATTTCCGTCTGCAAAATACAACAGTCATTTGGGAGTTTAAAAATCATCCTTATCCAAAATTCCTCAATGTAGACCCCATCTACAACTCACGTCCCTCTCGTAAAGCCAGAGTGCTGAAAATGGCAGAGATCGGCCCATTGTCAGGTCAAAGAAAAATCCCCTTGTAAAGGAGATGGTTCCATGCACCTATGACATTTAACCTAACTGCCGTTCTCATAATTCTAGCCATACTTCTGGCCATAAGATCCACGGTTAGCCGGGTGAACAATGCAAAACCGCCTTTATAGGGGCAGGTGTAATGGCCTCAGTTATTTAGACAGCTATACTGGGCAACACCTTCTCCAAGTTAGAGACATTCGCCGCACTGTTCAGTGCCCTTTACCAGACAGGCGTTCAATAGAACAAAACCGCCACTCTAAGGACCTCTGCCATTCCAGAAGTGGATGTAATTATTCTACGTCTAAACAAGCATAGTTTCAAAATAGCTTGATCATTACTGTTCTGGAGTTTGACATTATATTTTGTAATACATTTGGGTCACTTATATAGGTATACAAACAATATGTTAAATCGCTTCTTTCTTACTATTATTATTTTTTTATTAAAACCGATTCAGCGTATTTGCTCTCTCTTACCTCTCCTGAACATTAAGCATGTTTTCTTTAAATTTCTAAATACAATCTATATCTGTTTTAAATTTTATAAAATTTTGAAAGTTTTAGAGAAACTCTTGAAACTTGGACTGAATATGGATTACTATGATCGTTATAATAACAAAAAAAAGCATTTAAAATTATGAATCAAAGGGTGCCCCAAAAATTCATTAAATTAGATGTATATGGACCTATTTAACATTAAAATTAACAAAGAACATGTATTGCTTGGTCCGCTATAACAACAAGTATAAAATTCTAATTTGGAAATTAAAGAGTGTCCCAATAGTTTATGTAATTTTATGTATTTGACCAAACTTTTGAATCGTTACAGATAGACAGCTGAAATATACAAGAAATCTGTATTGCTGTGTCCGCTATAACACCAAGTATACAACTTAATTTGGAAATTAAAGGGTGCCCCTATATTTTATGTAATTTGCTATAACAACAAGTATAAAACTCTTATTTGAAAATTAAAGGGTATCCCAATAGTAAATGTAGCTTGATGTATGTTAATAAAATTTTAAACCGTTATGGACAGACAGCTAAAATTTGTTTTGTAGTCGATTGTTTTTGCAAGAATTGTTTAATTAACTAAAGATTATTTATAAATAATGAAATTATTGAATATTTTCAGAGCGGCTTGCATATAATTTCCTTCTAAGTATGCTTCTCTTTAACATTGACCTCTATTTGACGTCTAAATTTTAATTTTTCATCATCTGTTTAGTTAAAAAAAATGTATATTTTTAAGGAATTCTTAAATTCTTCCTGGAATAATTTAAGAGAATAAGGAAACATCTTTTATTACGAACTAACACAAACGCTTCCATTTCCTGTTAAGAAAATAAAAAAAGCAATTATAAGTGTTTTTTTTAATAATGATTCACATTTATTTTTAATAAAGAAAATTTGTTTTAAATATCAATATTTTTGTTAATTATAATAATTTGTCATGTTGTTAATCTTAAATATTTGCAAGTTTTATTTTCAATTTACATACTTGCAAATTAATTATGCGTTTTATAATTAATTTTAAACTATAAAAAAGAAAAGTTATATATAAATATATTCAAATATATTAAAAAATCTTTTATTATTTAGTTATTTTGTTTTTTTTTTACTTTAAATTACAAAGTCATATTTGATTTATTTAAAAATGGGGTGAGGGAGTTCCTAAAACATTTTGGTATTTTAAAATTACTAGAAAAAATAAGCAATTTATTTCTAATTGAAATTTTAGTTTATTGACTAATTTATAATTATTTTTGTTTTTAATCTAATGAAGCTAAATAAACAACAGGTTTTAACTACATTTAAAATTACATACGAGTACAACTAGACTTGTTGGAAAGATTTTTGAAATTAAGCAATAGCAAATCGTTTTCATTAACAATTAGCAAGATAGTATAGCAAATATTTTTTTGTTTCTTGAAATACGACTAGAAATACTTGGTTGTTTTAAAAATAATTTTAAAAAATATTTTCTTTTCTTTAATTTGAGATTTATTTAAAAGGCCAAAGCGGGTTTAAGAGAGTTTTTTTCTTTTCCATTAAAAAGTATTAAAAAGTTATGCTTGTATTTGTTATGCATATGCGTGAGAGTTTAGTTTGTGTTGTTTTGTTAAAGTACTGCTTTTTTGTAATTGTTTTATAATATACAAGGGAGTGATTAGCTTAACTTTCTACCTATTCTGACTTATATTCTAAATTGTCCAGTAAATTTTCTGTTTTTCCCTTCTCTTCGAGCGTTTTTTTTTTTTGTTTTTTTCCTATTCATGATACTCTTTTTGGAACTCTTTATACCCTCTCTAAAAGTGCTCTTTTTCTAACTTTTCTTAACTTAATCTTAATTTTTAATATATTAAATTTTTTTTATTTATTATTTTTAATGTTAAAGTATTTGCTAACCATCTACTCTTAGATTTATTTATTTACATATTTATTTATAAAAATGTGTTGGTTTATCTCTCTTCTTCCACAAGCAAAGCCATTGTGGCTATAAAATCGTGCAAATAGGACCCGGCGTCTGTTCAGTTGCTAAACAGGAAGGGTCCTAGTGAACCTCAAACCATGGGTGGCTTAATATCGACCAAAGTGCTGTGATGATCCAACACAGGACTGGAAGCAGCCGAATTGTTGCCTACCAAATGATGATGATGATGATGCGTGTGAGCATGTAAATGGGGATGAGAGTGCTGTTGCTGTTGTTGTTGTTGTTGCTGCTGCTGTTGTTGTTGTTGCTGTTGATGCAAATGATGTTGAGCCTGCTGCTGCTGCTGTTGTTGCTGGTGATGCAGCTGATGTTGTTGATGATTGAACATGATAGGCGAACCACCTGACATGTGATGAGGTGATGATAAGTGTAAATTTTGATTAAGACCTTGTGTGGGAGTACCAGGCTGATGGGAGTTTGGTGTGCCCGGATGACTGTTACTATTACCATTGCCGCTGTTGTTATTGTTGTTGCTGCCATTGCCCGTATTATTTAAGCCATTTGATTCATTGGACTGATTGTTGACATCTTCCGAATCACTACAAGATTCTGAGGAACCCTTCTTAATGCCATTGGCAGGAGTGGTGCCATTATGGGTCTTGACATGTTTGGCCAAATGATCACTGCGCATAAAGCGTTTGTTGCAAATTGGACAAGCAAAGCGTTTTTCACCAGTATGAGTTCTTAGGTGTCTTTGTAGCTCATCGGAGCGCGTAAAACGTTTACCACAAAACAGCCAATTACAAACGAAAGGTCTCTCGCCAGTATGCCATCTCAAGTGGGCCTTAAGATGAGATGTTTTGCCATAAACTTTACCGCATCCTGGTATATGACAAGAGTGTATATTTTTCTTTCTTAAATGTACACCTGCGGGTCCCAAACGCTCGGCTTCCTGGCAATTGGGGCAATCACAGGTAGCTCGACCAGCATATCTACGCTGAGATCTCGGTGAAGGTGTGCTAGGGGAATTGGCCTGTGGCGTAGAAGCCGTTGAAACGGCAGAAGGTGAACTGTGTGGCAGTGAAAATCCACCTACACCTTGTGTCGGCAGCATGCTTTTGTAGGTGTCTTGCAGCAGATGTTGACCCGAACCCAAAAGATGCGCAGTATTGGATAGGGAATGGCTTAGAGCTGAAGAATAGTCCGAAGTGGCTGAGGCATAATTGGCCATAGTCGAATGCATACCAGCTGCACCGCCCATATCTAACCAACTGCCAGCAGCAGCACTGTGCATGTCCCACCAACCAGAATTTACACTAGCAGCCTCAGCTGCCTTATGGGCTGAGGCGGTCACTGCATTAAATGGCCAATCATAAGGATGCCTTGAGTATACCGAACCAAAAGTAGCTCCTTCCACTTTGCCCAATAATCCCTGATGCATATGATGATTATCGGTTACCATGCCAGCTGTGGCCGTGGATGTATTGGGATAAAATAAATCACTGCCATAGGCGGAGGGAGTAGTAACTGCCGCACATGATGAGGTTATAGGGCGACTGTAAGGATAAATGCTGAAATTATTTTTTCATCAATAAATCATTTTTATAAAAATCAAAAAGTGAGTTCTAATTTAAAAAAAAAAAATCATTTTTATCTTGACACTTACCTTGCTGTTATATTTACCATGGTATTGATGCCGCTACCAGGTAAACTTCTCGAAGTGTTTGATGCACTTGACGAACAAAGGCCTGGTATATTACCAACCACTGGAGAATTTGTTGAGGAAGCTGTGGATATAGCACAGGGAGAATGTTGACCAGTTGAAGTGCTAGAACTAGCTGAACCTGTTGAGGTGTTATTGTTGTTATTTGCATGGGATGAAGGTGAAGTTGGACTTTTCTTCCAGGGATGGAAGCCCTTACCCACAGCTGCATCTGCTAAGGGTGGTGGTGATTTGCTGCTAAGTTTATTGCACTGAGCAGCTAACATTGCCAAGGGGGTGCCTCTTAAGCTGGGATGATCCTAAAAGGAAGTAGAAGAAAACAAAAAGCAATTAATAATTTGCCGATTATTTTTTTTTCTTAACATAAAAATTATTCCCATGGAAGTCACAGACTAATTTATTTTAGGTGTTCTTAATTAACTTTTTGTTTTATGCAGTTTTTATTTTTGGAAAATTCTCATGAAATGTATTCTATAATTTTTGTTTCTATTTTACCCAAATCAATTTGTTGGTTACCTAATTTCTTTTTTCAAAGAAACAAAAATATTAAAAAAAAACAAAAAATAAATTTGATTTATTTAGTTTTTATTTCCTACCTCTTGATTTTGTACAACCATTCTTGTCTACAACTCTTTTGTTTCTGCTGAACAATTTTCCAAAAAAGGAAGTTATTAGCTCAAAAACTAAGAACAAACACTCAAACCAATATACACACACGCACACACACTCAGAAAACAAAAAAAAGAAAAGAAAACACCACCACTACTAATTCTATATGTACATACACAAGCAGCCAGCTATAGACTATAGGTTTGCTTTGAAGCCGACCTAGGGAATGACTTCAACACTCTGCTTGTTGGTTTGTTGGATTTCAAAAGCATAACGGAAGAGCATTAATCCTGACACTTGTTTCTTCTGTTCTGTTCAGTTGTGTTGTGTTGAGTTCAATATAGTTAAATTTCATTTCAAATTCATTTGAAATTAATGTTTCATTTAATTTTTTAAAACAAAATACATCATCTCATGTGGTGTTTTATTTTCGGCTCAAAAAAAAAAATACATCCTGTAAAAAAATTGTTTAAACGTCGGCTTTAGAACCTAAAAAAGACTTTAAACCAAATTTTATTTCCTTTCAAATTTGAATTCTCGATTTTGTTTCAATCTGTCTGTTTGTGTGGCATTGACTTTTGTTATTTAATTTGTTAATCGTATTGTCTTCCACTCATCAAACAAATTGTGCCGTCAATATCCTTATCAGCCAGTTTGTGTGATTTGCGATTTTGAAAAAGTAAGCGCCAGATTTGTGATTGCTTTAACTAAAATTATATGCGGTTTTTTCTTTTAAAGCAAATTGATAAGGGTTTGAGAGCAATTTCTATTGGATACAAGTTACTTTTGAATAAAGCGCAAAATAACAAAATAACAACTTTTAATTATGTTTAATAAATTTTATAAAAATGTTTAATTTGTGCTAAATCTTTATTTGAAAGTCATTTTAAAAACAACAAAATGAAAAAAAAATTTTAAGTAAATGTGGTAAATATATGGCCTTTTTTAAAGGGAAGATTCTGTCTTAAGTTTACGCTGTTCTAAAAAAATATATTTTATCATTTTTGTAACTCACTTGCACTGTTGTAACTGAGTTTTTGGTATCATAATAAGCTGGTTGGGAGTAACTTTCGGATGCATCTTTCTGTCATGCTTTAATCTTTTTTTTTAATATTTTGGTAATGATAATGATTTTTGAATGAGTTCCTGCAAACTAAAATGATATTAATTCTACAAAGCGTCAGGGCAAAGAAGCTCGATATATCATTCAGAGCTTTGCGTATTCTAGTGTCATATTTCTTTGACCAAAGTGCGAAAGTGTCATGTGTCGTAAGTTTTTAATGCAAAGAAATACATCGCACACATACTTCAAAAGTGTCTGAACTCAAAATTTAATTAAATTGTTCATCATCTAGTATGTACTCGTAAATATTATACAAATAAAAAGAACTTTTTATATCATAATCGGTATGCATTTTCTACTAAATAGTCCAAAGTTTTTGTTTTTAACCATTTTTATTTAGGTCAAAAACCGTTTTTTTCGATTTCTGAAAAGTTAAAATTTTAAGTTGTGTCACTTTTCAACTAGGTGTGCCATATACTTAAATAAATAAATAATTGCAAAGCAAGCAGTGAGTGTGCATCTACCAATCACCGAAGGAATTAAAGTTCTTTAGACATTTCCATTTATTACATTGATGGAGTATAACCAATTTAATTTCGATGACCATTCAGGTCAATTGCCTCCACTTATTTAATTTTTATAAAAACTTCGTGCT
This sequence comes from Gymnosoma rotundatum, assembly GCA_916610165.2. Classification (NCBI taxonomy): domain Eukaryota; kingdom Metazoa; phylum Arthropoda; class Insecta; order Diptera; family Tachinidae; genus Gymnosoma; species Gymnosoma rotundatum. Next base: position 81,390,110 of record OU744340.1, read on the forward strand.
ACTTTTTTGTTTTTATTATCCCAATTAATTAATTACAGATATTGATTATTGAGGGTCAAAGCACGTCTCGATGGCCATTTCGTTATCACTTACTTAACTCTTCAGGAAACTTCTGACAAATGTTATGTTATTATATGTTTTTTTGAAGCAAGATAAAATGTAAAAATATAGAAAAAAGAAATTTAACCTCCCAAAAGAATTGTAATTTTATTTTCTTAAAATATAGTTAGTCTGGGTCCCGTGCCTCTTGTGATGGGTTTTTAAATATTAAAATGCGTAGGGTTTCGGATCTATTGTTCCACTTCGGCTTTTAATAAAATTTAAATTAAAGAAACGTACAAGTAAAAATTTTTGGAAAAATTTCTTTGTTTAGTGAAATTTCCAATTTTATATTCCAAAGCCAGTTAAAAAAAAATTTTTTTATATATATTTTTAGTGAAATGCTAGTGAGATTTAAATAACTAAATGATATTCCTATAAACTAATAATTTTTATAAAGAAGCAAAAGACAACAATAACCAACAAAAAAGTACAATTAAGTCTGAAAACCCTAAGGAATATGGTGAATATATCTTCACCATTTATGAACCGATAATCCTAAATTTTAATATCACTTCTTTCGAAACAATACCTGTGAGAATGGTGGTCATAAATTTTCAGTAGCTCATCAGCGGACGTAGCAAACCTGATTATAACCCGATTACGAGCAAATGGACGACAGAGCAACATCGCTAAATCGAGTCCATATATATAAGGATCAGGAATATATATATTTTATAGTATCTGAAATTAATATTGTAGAAATTACAAACGGTATAAGAAACTTAGTTGTACACTTTCAACCTTGGTGTAGGGTATAAAAATGAATCAGTAGGATTTTTTTTGCAAGTTTTAAATAATCGATAGCTTTTAGCCTTTTCTGCATTTTTGATTTTTAACAAATTTAAATTTTAGTGCAAATAACCATTTTTATGAAATTTGGATCGTTTGTAATATTTAGACTTTTCATCGATCTTTTTCTGAGTTTTCAGTTTTTCTGCATTTTTCTGTGATTTTTTTGGTAAAAATTTCAATAGTTTAATGAAATTCCTATTTCTTAGTAATTGAAGGGTTTGGCCTGTAGTTTCATTGTTCAATACAATAAGAGAAAAAATGGCGTTACCTGTTCAATAACAATATAAAAAACAAATTGTATCAAAGTGACCACCAGCTTATTTTAAAATATTTGTGTTAATAAACAATAAATAACTACGAGCACAAATATACCATGCAATTTTTTCATGCAACTTTTTTTTAATTCTCTTTTTAAGTTGAATCGATATGTGTTATTTTAAACAAAGCATCACCAACATCTCCTTAAAATTCTAGCTTCACTACCAAACAAAAATTTCATGCTAGTTTTATGAAAAATTGACTCTAGGAATGAAATAAAAAAAATTAATAAAAAAAATTAAGCCCATATTTTCCCAGAACTGAAAACGAGACCAAAAAAATCCATGTTTAAATACCGAAAAATGTTTAGTAATTTTAGGTGGATCTTAAGTGAAATTTTAAAGCGTCTTTAATTTTAGTTTTAGTTTTTTGTGTATTTTCGATTTTTAATGGAAATTAAATATAATTGAAATATAGTCGGGCCTCGATTATTCGTGATGGTTGGGACCAAGAGCATTATGGATAATCGATTTTCACGGTTAATCGAATAACAATTTTGAGTATATGGTTTTTTCAATATTTTCATTATTTAACAGGTGAACAATAGAGTACACTCAGATTTACATTAAAAAAATAATTCTTTTGTCTCATCGTATGCAAACATTTTTCATGTTTATCAAGTATATTGTATGTACGTATGCCTGAATTTGAAGTTAATCCTGAGTTTTGGCCATCACGGTTAATAGGGGTTACCGAATTACAAATAATCGAGGCCCGACTGTAATGTTTCTTTTTTTTTCTTGTAAGATTTAAGTTTTCAATTGTTATGTAAAATTTCGATTTCTCGGTAGAGTTTTTTTTTCTGAATTTTTGGTTTTCAATAAAATAAAGCACAAAAAAAAGGAACAATAATAAAAAAATACAACAGCATGGGAAAAATAGAAGCACTAGCTTTTTGGGAAGCATACGGATTTTATCTTGAACACGGATAGACAGCTAATAGTCTTCGCTATGGAGTCGGAAGGGAATATTGTAGCAATTACAAACGGAATAAAAAACTTATTTATATTCTTTTATATTATATTATATATTATATTCTTTTATTACTAGTGGAGGATATAAAAAATAGATCTAGATTTTTAAACAACCCAAAAGTTCTGATGTTAAAAAAAAAAACAACTGTAAGTAGTTTTTTTTTTTGGTATGGGAGTCAGCTTTTTGTAATAGAACTTCTTGTATAATTCTGATCACACTTCGAAAAACTGGACAGTTTTATTTCCAAATTATCCCATATTAATGGTTAACAAAAATGCATGAAAAATTATTTTAAATGCATTCAAAAGCCCAACAAATTCCATCAACAAGTTTTACAGTCTGTGTCTATAAAATTGTTTTATGTCCTAAAACATAAACTTATTGTTTAAATAATTTGATACGCATTTATATTTTCTAATGTATAAAAACTACAGAACAAGTGAATTCCTAATTTGTTGCTTTCATTTAATTTAAGTTCTCTTTCAGACAATTCACCTCAAATTGAAAGAATAAAAACTAAAAACATTATAAAGCAACAAATTATTCTCAGGCCATGCTGAAACATGGCCTGGCGCCAGTTTGACATTTCATTTTGATTAACCGAGTCTGAGCCCTAATTTCTTTTTTAAAATGAATAATGAATTGTTTTCCAATTAGCGGCGGTCTTTTGTAAAGAACCAATCAAACAACAATAGCGAGAGAGAGAGAGGGAGATAGAGAGAGCGAACCTTGTCTTAACACAGCCAAATAAACAAAAGAACGATCTTGTAATACTACTACTGCAGTTATTTACAACACATTTTCGTACGATTGAACGATTGATATGATAAATCTCTCTCACCTTTAAAAGTCAAGAAAAAAGAGAAACGAGCAAGGAGAATTAAGGTAAACAGCAGTACAATATTAACCACCCGCTAACATCAAAGGTTAACACGCGCTTTTCATTGTTTTTTGTTGCATTGTATCAGTTTCCAAGTGTATCGGTATCCGTATCTTAACTGATTGCACGGTTTTGTGTTCTCTCACTTCTTATACGGCAGCTAAATCACCACACATTTTCTGATGTCCATTTTTATTGTTCTGGTTTCTTTTTAATGTAGATGAATTTTGATTTTATAGCCTCATAAAACTAAAGTGTTTCTCATTTGTACCTCACCTCAACAAGCTGTCAAATTCGATTGACTTTTTTTTTTGTTGTACCTTATCTCTGTAGCCCACTTTCCATGTTAATAAACGAAGTATTGTGATTGTGTATATCTGTGTGTTTCATTTGTTTTGTTTTCTAAATCATTATCAGTGACACCTGCTGTGAAAATTATGACATCGCCTCTATTGATGTTCTCTACAGCAACTTGTTGCCGCTATCTTAACGTAAAGGTGCTGAACATGCCGAGTTGCACTGATAGCACAGTATTGTATGAAAATAATAAAAACTGCATGGCGTAAGTCGACAGAAAAAATACATAAAATCAAGTCTCCAACAGCAGCAGCAGCAGTGGGAAACCTTAACATTGATATTTAGTAATGCTGCTTATAAATTATATTAAGTGTATTTTAAGTTAAAAACTCAGACAACCATTAGCCTTATTACACCTGTAAAACAACAAGAAACTATATTTGCACTTGTGTAGATTTTAATTCCGAAAAAAGTGCATTTACTTTATTAATTTTCTTTTGTTTTATACAATTTCCAGTACCGCGTGGCGAATTATTTTTAATGTTAAAAACAGGCAATTTGAAGACGTTGCAAGAATTTATTAGTTGCTGCGTTCGTATTGAGACTGTTTTTATTCTAATTAATAATTATTTTAATATTTTCCATATCTTTTACTTAAAATGCAATTTTAGCAAACTATAATGTAAAAAAAATTTCAATTAAAATATGAATAACCAAAGTTTTTTTTTTAAATCTTGTAATAAGGTTTGTGCATTACAAATACAGGATATAATAAATTGCGAGAAAACAGCTCATGTAAAAAAGAAAAAAAATTTTTTTTCGTAATCAAAACTATCAGGGAGAATATGTGAAGAACTTAAAAAAATTTTATTTAATACTGGCAGTGCCTATGACTTCGTCTGGGTGTCATTTCTAATTTTCTTAAGCTACAAATTTAGAAGTATGTGTTTTTAAATATTTATTTCAGAGTTTTGTAGACAGTGTTACAAATTTTCTATTTACAAAAATAAAATGTGCAGACCATTGTTTTAGTACCACTACACTGGTGAAATTGGGTGCTTTCACACTTTTATCTCTATTTTCTCTACAAAATGATTTAGTTTTACGAAAAAAAAAGTATTCTAAATTGGAATCAAGGCTCTAAGGGACCTCCGTACAAAATGTTGTGTAAATCCATCTAATAGTTTTTCCGGGATATGAACACAGAGAGACAGACAGACAAAAATTCCAAAAATGGGTGTTTTGTATTCCATATCAATTACTGTCTACACCAACATCAAAATTTTCATGTACAGAAATTGCACGATCTTGGGATTTCAATTGACAGGTTTATTTTATAAAATCAACTTATCGCCAAATTGTAATTTTAATAAGTCGATGGTTACACCCACCGTAAGGCACGAAGCATTATCTTGTTGAAACCATTTGTCATCCAAATTAATGTCATCTATAACTTTATATAAAATATTATTGATCATTGAGCTGCTAATTTTTTAAGAAACAAGAACCAGTAATATAAAATGCTTGACTATTTTCTAAACTGTTGCTGTTGAAAAATGTGCAGCAAAAGCAAAAAGCAAATGCAAAAAATAAGTAACGCATTTACTATAGCAGCAAGGCAATCAGCAAAGCAATTATTTTAAAAACGTTTGCTGTTGCTTAAACAATCAGTACTTTTTGCTTTTGCTTAACTTTTTACCACGAAATTGTGGCTGACTACGATTGCTGTTTCTTGCTGTAACTCGCTGCTTTTCATCCCTTTTAACATTGGCAACGTATTTACGTATTTATTACGTAAAATACGTAAGAAATAACATACAATAAATACACACAATATAAATACAAACATTGTTTCAATTAAACCATTAAATTGTGTTTTTTGTTTCTTAAAAAGCAACAGCAAAAGATGACACAAATATCAAATTATTGCTTAAGCAACAGCATACCTTTTCAAAATAAAAATTTTGCTGAAACAAATGCGTTTCTTTCTCTTTTTTTGCATTTGCTTTTTGCTGTTGCTTCGTTTATAATGAAATGTTTTGTAAATGCAGAGACATTTAGTTCTTTTATTTGCCGAAAAACATGTACGCAAAGCAAAAATTTTAGTGCTGTTGCTATTTTTAAGCAAGCAATTTAAACACTGAAAGGAACCAATGATGCCATCAGCTTGTAAAATTTACCAAACTGATACATTTCTCTGAATGTGATAAAGTTTGTGTGACCTCTTGTGGAATGGTTTCACTATATATTTATCAATTTTGCTTGTTTACAAAACTGATAAGTCTATAATTTGCCTTATCGCTGTACACAGTTTTACTTCTATAACTTACTCAAAGTGAGTACCGATTGTAAAAGAAAATCTATTCAAGCTTCAAACTTTATAATAATTTGTCAGCATACGCTGATCATAAGGGCAATATGACATTTAATTTTTGTAATTTCTATGGGGTGAAGAAAATAATTCAATATGTGTTTGCTCTTACATCTGGTTCATGAGAGTAGTGAAAAACAATTTAATGCGTTGCTACGTTTCCATATTCTGTATTATTTATTAATTATTTACTTAACCCTTTCGGGACTACTGGGATAATACGTCCCAGCAATTTTCAAACTGTCTTTTTTCTTTATTTTCAAAGCAATCGCCAGGGAGGTAGAACTCCCAAACGTCCAAAAACGGATAGCATCAATATTGGAGACCACTTGCCAGTAGAGCAAGAGAAGCGTTGTCGCTGTGTCCGCTGTTCTTCACTTGGCATAGAAAAGCGTAGAAAGATGATATGCTCAGGTTGTAACAACGCCTTATGTTACAAGTGTTTTGGACCATTCCACAAATAAATACCTAATTGCATTCCTAAAATGTTAAAAATAAATGTTAACTTTTATCTAAATCTAATAATATTTATACTTTAGTTACCTTTTTAATTTCGAATCGCTCTTCGAGAACACTGATTGGGATTTTATGCCCCATGAAAATACTTGTTGGGATTATATGTCCCAGGATAAAAGGACGAATTTAAAATTTTTAAGTATGGAGAACATAATACTTTTACTATACCTTTTAGAATATAAAAAAAATTTGACGATACATAATTTGGTTTGCAAAATAAAACTCCGTCCCGAAAGGGTTAAAGAGGATTAAATACTTAATTTGATGTCAAGGACTGACAAGTTAATGTGTGCAAAAATATTACATAAATAAAAGGAATGGAATTGAATTTAAATATTATATGAAACTATAAAAAATATTAATTCAAAAGCACTATTATTGATTATATAATAAAACAAAAATATGTTACTTCTTAATTATGGTTACCTCAACCATAAGTATTCTGCAAATACTGCCACATTCCTTACGATTCTTATGTTAAAAGAAATTTAAATCATCGAGCAAGCGAGAAATTAGAATTATAACATTTTAATACGACAAAGTGTTTTTTGAATTGATACACAATTTGGATGGCCCCGTAACAGCAGCACGATTAATTCGTTACTAGTTATAAAATTTCGTTTTAAAAACATGAGTAAAATTTTTATCAAATTTTTAACTAGAAGCCACGTCATATTTTATCGAAATCGGTCTATAAAAAATCATAATCGAGGTTATTTAGTACAAAAATACATCATGATTTCCATTTTCAGATTGGTATATATATTACGAAATTTTACTCGCAAATTTAAATTTCCATCTATAATATAATGGTCATTTTAGAATATGGTTGCTTTATATATATTTATAGATTTTTTTATTTGATTTGTTAAAAATAACGCGAAAGTTTTTATAAAAACAGAAGGTGTGAGTACTTGTCATTAGTATTTTTTTATTTCGGTAAACAGAAATATAAAAATTCTTGTATACAACATTAATACAAATATATATAATTATATAAGGTGTTGTTTTTTACTTTTTTGGCAAACATAATTTTCTCCCATAAAGGGACAAAATTGTCTAAAATTACGGAAATACAAAATCTAAACGGAAAATTAAAAGTCAAAGTGTTTTGACTGTTTTAATAATAATAAAAAAAAAAAATTTCAATAAATCTGCAAAAAGCAAGAACGGCACAGACGATACGAATTTGTTGTTTTCAGAAACCTATAAACCGTAAAAAAATAGGTAGATAATAGCATGTTTACACGGCAAAATAAAGCACTTGCAGAGAGCGCTCTGAATCATGATTGCGAAGCATGCCGTTTTAGTTTACTTTTTTTTGTTTACATTTATATACAGCTAGTTTAGATAAACTTGCGATAAAAATTGGGGAAGGCAGAAATTTTTCATGCTTCGCAAATAGATTCAAGCTGAATCGTCTCAAAACAAAATGCTTCGCTCTCAAAATTTTATATCGCGAAGCACGTTGATTCGGTCGTGATTGAGCTGCGAATCATGAATGAGAGAGCGAAGCAAGAATATTGGGCTCCATGGAAACAAAGTATAAGAGTTTGGTGATAAGCGTTTATCAGTTCGCAAAGAAGTATGTATATGGGACTTTTTAAAAATTTTGCGAATAAATTAAAATATAAATCTCCCAATGTGCGAAAGTGTTTTCTGAATTCTTTGTCCGAAAATGAAAGAATAATTTCAAGAAAATAGTATGGAATGTTGTTTTTTTTTGGCAATTAAATATTTTAAAAAGATCCAATATTAGCGAATTCTTGTTCAATAAGGTCTAGCATGTCGTGAGTAGAGAAACCGTCCTAAAAATTGTTTACTAAATGGAAATTTTGTTCAAATTATAATCTTGGTAAAATTTTATTTAACGTAAAATTTATTCAAATAAAATCCACTTATCTTTTAAATGACAGAATGAATAAATTTTTCTTCATAAGGAAATTTTGTTAAAAATTTATCCTTTTTATACCTTTCACCACACAAAGTGGTCCACCAAATAAAATTTTTTTTGGAAGTGCTATAAAAAAAAACATTGCAGCTTCTGCTGTGTGGCACGTAGCGCCGTCCTGTTGAACCCAAATGTTGCCAATATCTTCCTCTTCAATTTTTGTGAACATTTTATTTCGTTCAACATGGCCCGATAACTACCGCCATTGATTGTAAAAAATGGCTCAATTATGCCTCTGGGCCAAAATCCGCACCAAACAGTGACTCGTTTTGGGTGCACCGGTTTTACAATGTATGCGTTCGGATTTTCTGTGCCTCAAATGCGACAATTATGCTTGTTTACATACCCGCCAATATCAAAATAAGCTTCATCTGAAAAGATGATTTTTTTTTGGCAAAATCGGCCTTTTAATGTCGCAATATATCCGAGCATTGTTCAAGCGTATACACAACCATATTCGGGCATGGGGTCAGCCCGGCTTTTCTTGTTAATCACAATTTGGACGTCCATTTTGAGCCCCTTTTTTGAACAGTGTTGGCCATATGGTACGAATAACAAGAACAAAGGCATTTAAGGCTAAGCGATGTCGATATAGCGGTATCCGTCTGTCCGTCCGTGTTAGTGTTAAAATCTAGTTTGCCAAGGCACTAGATCAGCTAGAAGAAATTAAAAACGCCAATTGATCATACATAGCTTCAAAAGATTTGCAATTCAAAATCAGGAAGATCGGTCTATGTCCTTTGAGGCAACAGACAAAACATCACGCCTTTTCATACAATAAAGTAACTTCAATAAAAAAAAACAAAATCTATGAAGCGATAGAGAATTCAAAAATAACAAAAACAAGTGAGAATGCTGTATTCGGCTGTGCCGACTCATATACCGTTTACCATCTATGTAAATCTATTTTAGTGAAGTAACTACAATCAAAAAAGCAGAGAATAAACAAATAAAAAAAAGTTTTGGTTCTCCATATATATAATTTTATATAAAAATGACATCGGCTATTAACGGGTTAAGCTTTTTTTCAATTTGATTATTTCCTTAACGATATCTTCAAAAGCTTTAAAATGATACCCATGTTGATATTTTAAAAAATTTGAAAATTTAGAGCCCCGTAACTCAGAAAATATGGGTGAGCGCCAATTGATGTCTTTTTTCTTATTTTTTAATTCTCTATCGCTCCACATATTAATTTTTTGATTGGAAGTAATGCTGGTAATGTGCAGTTTTTTAAGTTAAATAAAAATTGTATCGAAATCTTTTTGTGGCATAAAGTATTTTTTTTTTTCTTTGTTGTTAAAATTCTCTATAAGTCGACAAAGTAATTGCAGCAACTAATTCTAAGTTTTAGTCATGATTTAACAAAAGCTAACGTTATAGTAATTTTCTTTAAAAATAAAAGCTTACACTGAAAGACCTTATAACAAATTTGTAAAATAATTAAGTAATTATTATAATTTAAATAAATAAATAAAAAATAAGGCTTCTGTAGTCTAAGCGGTAAGCGCGTTGACTACAAATTTGGCTGCCCTTGGTTCAACCCTTGCGGCAGTCAAAAAATAAAAAATTTTTTTTCCGTTTAATGGTATAAATACATATTCAGAACAACATTAAAACATGCAGCCTCCTTCGTCGGTACTTCTCCATAGCATATTCGCCGGCGAAGTAAAATAATTAATAAAATGGCTATATCTATCTCCTTTCACCACCTTTCTTCTCTCTCATCTATCCCTTTCCTAAAAATGTAGCACGGTTACAAAAACTAAGTAGGTATTAATGCCTGAAGTGCTACTTCTCTTAAAAAAAAAGGAAACAAAATATTAAAAACTTTATTTGGAAGAAATCTACTTTCAATTAAATCTCAAATTTTCATAAATATTTATGTCAATTTTGAAAATATTTTTTACCGTGTAGTTATTCATGTTCGCGTCTTTTTCTTTATGTTTGTCTTAAATTATACCTGAAATTGCAGTACAATTGTTTGTTACCATTTTAATTTGTTAACAACCGTATAATACGACCAGATTTACTCACTAGATGTGCGTTTTTGATTGCAACCAAAAGTTAAAGTCAATACTTTTCCTTGGAAGTCATGAAACCAAATAATAATAAACCACCTTTGTAAAGTCTTTTAGAAATAGTGGCAGTTTGATATACAAGACAAGATAGACACATTTTTTTAAGAAAAAAATTCAAGTTCAATTCAATTTAAGTGCATGTATTTGTGTGTCTAGTAATTATTGATCAACTGGTAGCCATGGCAAATGAAAGAATAAAATGCTTCCGCAATTTCTAAATGCAACTGTGTTGGAAGTTTAGTTGCATTTCTTTAGAAGGCCAAAGTTAAGGCGGATAACTGTTGTAAAAATTTTTAAGATCAACACTATAATTTGACTACTATTTTTATTTCTGTAGTTGGTTTTATGTATTTATTTTTGTCTTTCAGAAAAATACAACTCAACTTGAACAAAAGTTTTAGGAACATAAGAAATTGTAGACTAGAAGTAAGGTGCTGATTTCTAAGAAGTAAAAAAATTGGGACAGGTGGCTTATTTGTAACAACAAAAACATTACAAATGGCAATTTTTGTATTTGTTTATTACAGTTCGTGATTTTTTTTTCTGTTTTTATGCAGGTTTTAATTGGTTTTACCTTCAATTTTTTTCATTGATTTTACAACATTTTTATTAGTTTTTAAAATTTGCACAATTTGTGTTTGCGTTGTTATTGAATTTATAGGTACTGCTTTTTTATTTTTGTTGGTTAAATTTGAATTGGTAGGCAAACAAAAAAAACAAAAATATAAATCTGCAACCACTTTTCTGTCATACTTATTATAACAACTGTTGTATTTGTATTGTAAAAACTTTACGCCCTCTTTTACTTTGTGTATGATTTAAAGCTTACACTAAGAGTAAATTTTATATATTTCTAAAAAAAAAAATTTAGGAATTTAGGACTAAATTTTTTTGTTGAAAACTTTAGCAGGATTTTTAGTAGTAAATTTAAAAAAAAGACATGTTATTTGCATGAAGTTTTTGAGTTGCTTTAGCTTCTTTATTGCGAGACTTAAAATAAGGCTGAATATTAGTTATTAATGTATAGATTCGTGACTTGAGGAAACAGATGATCTTTGGCCACTTAATGTAACTTTTGCGTGAAAGAAACATACTCTTAAATCGATAAGGCAGAGAGGAAATATGAACGAAAGTGAAGAGCAGTGTTGCCAGGGAAAGACAGGAAAAAGTACGGTTTCCCTTCAAAAAAGTTAAATTTTTTCATTAAAAGTTACATTTTGAAGTTTTCCTTAAATAAACGGTAATTTAATGTAATTTATATAAAATCAATTAAAACATTTTAATCATATTTCAAAGAAAATAACGAGGCAAAAAATTAATTTACTCAACAAAAACAAAAGGAAAATAAAAAAAAATAAAAACGTATGAAAAAACATTTCATACCGATGATACTCATAAGGATTTAAATTAGGACTCAATACTAATATTTCGGTATGGAAAAGTACATGACCTCGACATTCAATAAAATTAGTTAAAGTAGGATTTTTTTTAATAAATACGCTTTACCTTTTTCTTTGAAATATTGAGCTTCGATAGAATTTACTACTTTAATTATTTTAAAAGTAACGTTATTAAAGATCAATTAGAGCCTTAACTGCTTAAAACTTCAACATAAAATTATTGACAACTTTTCTATAATATAATCCGTCACTTTCGTACAACTTTTTTTTAATCCAGGTATAGGTACGGTCGTTAATTTTTTTAAAGCCGAATAACTGAAGTTACTAACAATTTTCGCAAGTTTGAATAGAATGCTTAGTTTTCCGCACAAAATGCAGCTCATATATTTCACAATTGGAAATAATTGTTGCCAGAAACATTTTGCTGTTTCTCAACATAAAGCAAGAAACATTTCGATAATTTTCACGAATTGAACAGAGTAAAACTACAACAATGTTATTTCTTAATTATTTTAAACTAATTTTTTATATGGGAATATGATTGTAATTTCAGGTAACGTTTGTTATTAAAATCGAAATGGTGATATGATAAGGGAGATTCTCACAATAAAGACTAAAATAAGTACTTTTTTAGTGATATTACTTTATTTCGTGTCTGTAACAAAAGTTACGAAAGTTTTGCCTTAAATAACAAAATTATACATGTTACGTGGAGCCTTTAACTGTTAAAAAAAATGTAAAAAATGTAACCAAACGGCAATACTGTTAAACACTCACTCATGATCATGCACGCTGATGAGAAAAAACTTTACTAAAGGTACGGTCACATATGACAAACATTTGCCTAAAATTTGTTTGCTATTGTTTGGCCTAAATTTTTTCAAAACAATACAAAATTTGTTTTGTGGTCACACTACGCACATTTATTTGTCTATTTTTATTTGTTGAAACAGCTATGAAGTAATGTCAAATAAAATACAGGCAAACATGTTTTATGTGCGGTCACATTTTAAATAATATTTGCCTTAAAAATATATTCGATCAAACCGAAAAAAAACATAAATTTATTTACTCACAAACTGCTGCGCATGGGATGTCTTTATTGCCATTCAATTTCTTCGGCATTAGTTCATAGTTATTGCAAAGAAAACGTGTAAAATATTATTAAATGCTAATTACAAATGATGAAAAAATGAAAAATAGTTGCTACTCTTAAATATTTAATTGCAGTATAATATACATACATAAGTTCAAAGCAAACAAGTAATAACCATTTGTAGATGGAACAAAAATATACAACTGTAAGTGCCTAGATGGAACTTTGGGCGCATCTTCTTAAAAGTCTCAAATGAAGTGTTTATTCTCTTCCTATAATATACTTTTCCTATTGAACAAGAAATTAGATCCCAATTTTTAATATAAAAATAAAATATCAACCACTGATAGCCATAAACTATAAAAGTTGGTCAAATAATGATGGCTAATATTATATTTATGCCCCCGCATGTGTTATTTATAGAGATTCCATTAAAATAACTATTACACATAATGGCAATGTGAGAAGAAAGTTTATAATGAATAACTCCCATGTATGAAAGTTCCAAATAAACAAAGCCAAGCAACAATATCAAATTTTTCATACTCTATGTTATAAAGACGCTCCAAAAGGTGTTCTAAAGAAGGAGCACAATAAGAGGATGAAGCTAAATAGGAATCAGATTCCACTTCTTAACAATAAACTTTAATATTCATGCATTACATTTTTTGGTTAAAGTTTCTAAAAACTTTTAATTTATTTAATATATTTTTCAAACTACAGCTGTTTATTTGTTTACTTGATATAAGTGTAGACAAATAATATGTTGAAATAAAAAGTCGCTTAAATTAAAAAGACAATTTCACAAAGAATCAAACTACAAGTATGCAAAATTTTTATTGGGATACAAAGTTCTACAATTTTTAAGAAATTTTAATGTTTCAGATTTTAGGAAATAGGGGAAAAACTCTTGTACATATAGTTTTTACAAATTGTTACATTATAACATACCGTCAAACGAATATATTTATATTTAAAAAAAAAATCTACATTAATTGCAAAAAATAATCTTTCAGCTTAGTACTTATAGAACATATGTCTTTTGATTGCAAATCGAAACAGAACAGTTTGAGTGCTTAAAATGGATATTCACTAATGACTCTTAGCTCTATTCCTACGCTTCGAGTAGGGCGGAAGAATTATTTTGGTTTTTTTCTGCACATAGCCGACTTTTTTCGTCTCTTTAAGCAGTTTAAATGCGTGGGCACTGTGTTTCTTGTTTAATATAAATTAATCGATATTGATTCTTCAACTGAAAGCATGTTGCTTGTTGTCATATATAACTTCCTTTAAAAGTTATCTATAAGCATTTTAAAACAAAATGCATCTCAACCTTATCATAGGTTTATGTGCAGATATATAACAGTATATAATTTACAACTTTAAACTTTAACTTGATTTTAATTTAGCGGCAACGCAAATTTTCAAGTATATAATTTCTTGCGACTTTACTTTAAACTAATATTTTACTTAAAATTTATAAAAGAACATTTAATAATCCCCAATGCCACATCTTTTTTTACATACAACTTTTAAACATTTCACCATTCTGAGGCGAAAATGTCGGAATATACCAAATTATATATAAAATACTTTGATGATATATAACTCGGAAAATATTTGGCCCGACAACTTTTTTAATTTACTATTTCTTCCGAAAATTGCACTTTATTATTTTTTATCTATAATTTTATTTTTAATTGCTTACAGTATTTTGTTTTTATTTAATACACATTAAGTTTAAAATTATCAGCGAGTTTTTCCGAAACCTAATAATTTAGTTTAATTACTGGGCAACATTGTTGATACAGCTGTTATTTGTCTCTGTTTGTTCTTACAAAAACTTTGTAAGAACAAATATTTATTTGCCTAAAAATGAGTCAAATATTTGCCGTCGAGTGGTCACACTATGTTCACATTAGAAGCTTTTTTGTTTACTGGCAAATAATTTTATTTGCCCAAAATCAGCTGTGATGTTATTTGCTTCTAATAAATATTTTATGGTCAGACTACGGCAAATAAATATTTGCCGATTTCAGTCAAATGTTTGACTACATTTACACATTTACAAACTTTCAGAGATTTTATTTTTCGAAAATAGAAAGTATTTTTATTTATTTTTATCCCAAGCACTTTTCCATCCATGCCACTTTTTTATTATTTTGTTCCTACAGAATTCATAATTGGAGGAATATTTTCTCGAGAAAAATTTTTTCCGTGGGAATGAAAGTCCTTGAGGATATTCATAATTGGGCTGATTATTTATTTTTTGGGATTTTTCGGTTTTTAAACATTTATTAAGATACAATGGAAACATTATGGAGATTTTTATAAAAATATAAATATAAAATTTACGTTTTGTAGAAATAAGCTGAAGTTAAACGTTAGAAAAACATTCTTTATAAATCATGTTGTATATAATTTTTCTCAGTGTATATGTAGTGACATGTTTTTTAGCTTTGTTTTTAATATTTTAAATATTATAAAAAATTTTAAGTGTAAATTGTCTGTTCAAGCGCTTGTTGTTGTTGCTGTTGTTGTTTATGTCACAAGTTATGTGTTAGCAATGTAAATTGTTGTTTTCATTAAATTCGCATAAATAAAATGCTTGTTAAACAACTTTTACTTAATAAGCAATTTTTATATATTTTTTTAAATAAAAAATTTTAATTTAGTGGCTCGTGTTTGTACAGCATGAACACGTTTTGTTTTTTGTTTATTTTTGTTTTTGTTGTAGACAAGGATTGGCTGGCTGCTATAAACAAGTTGATGGAGTGACATTATTTAATTAAAGGAAGTTACGGGTTTAAATCCTGCATACAATTCATACTTTAATCTTATAAATACGCTTATGTCAAGTGTTAACATTTCTTTATCCTGTAAAATTGTGTTTGAAATTAAATATCTTTCTATTCTTAAACAACTAACGAAATTGCTTTAATGCTCCATTTTCATTTTAATTAGCTAAAAATAAAATTAAAATGTTTTTCAAGTCTCATTATAATTATTGGCTTTAGTCTAGGACTCATATGACCGTAGACATTTAATTGCAATTAAATGCCTTTAATGACAATGACATATTTTCTTTCTTTGATTGGGGTTTTGTCCATATGTTGAGTTAAAACCAATTTAATGAAAGCACACATAAAGTAAACCAACACTAAAAACAACTGTATAGAATTATATTTTATTTAATAAGTGGTCAGTTAATCATGATGATTTTAAGCTTTTTGTCCTTTTCGCTTTCATACTTAAAGCAGTCATTTGCAGACTATTCTACCCCTGATTTCTCGCCAGTAATACAAAACTTGAAGTAAAAACTAAAATTAAAGTAATTATCAATAAAGGCAACCAAAATAAAATGAAAATTTATTAAGTCTTCCTCCACCAAAATCACGAAATGAAGTCTTTTTTTTTTTTTTTTGTTGGGGAGGGGGTTAACTGGTATTATGATGGGAACACATTAAAGACACTTTAATGCATTATTTCAAGAACAAACAACAACAAAGCCAAAAAAAGTCATGTCTTGCTTATAGGTCTATTGTGTTATTTATTTTCATACACAATTTATAGGGGTAATTATCTGTTTTAAGTTTTTTCGACAGATTTCATAATTTTAAAACATTTTGCAAAATGACGAAGAACAAAATCGCTTTCAACTTTGTTGTTGTGTCCAAGGAAACTTCATTAATTTTTATTTTTTAAACTTAACTCTTGTGGGTTTTTGGTCAAGTTTCCTTCCTTATTTTATGCTGCTCACACTGTTAATGAGTTTTTGTTTCTTGTGAAACTCGTGACTGTGCGTAAGTCTTGGGAGATTCTTTTTGCAGACAAAACACAAAAAAAATCACTGTTTTCATATTTTTCTTTAGAACAACCTTAAATCGATGCTTAAACTACATTTAACTTAAAAACAGAGTTGGGTCAATCAAGGTGCAAGATATTGAGTTTTAAATTTTTATGCCCAGATTAATCATTAATAAAGTTATAAAAGCTGCGAAAATTAATTTTAAAACAAATAAACAGATACAATGCACGTTAATGTCAACGTGTGTCTCATAATTAATGATCAATTGAAAGTTATTTCAAATGGAAAAATAATTTTGTTTTGAAATTTTTAAATGCAAATAGGTTTAAGTTAAATGACGTTTCCTTAGAAAACAAAAGTTAAAGTAGATGATTTTTAAAATAATTTTAGATCCAACACTATCAATGCGACGTCAGTCTGGCAACTCTGTGAATTTCTAAATACTCTTTTTTCGGCAAAAAGGAGTTTAAATTAATTTAAATTTATATATAGATTTTGAGTTTTACCTCTTTACGTTGGCGGTTAGTAGCGGGCCCCTAGTTACGTAGCGTCTTTGGCGTAATTTATATTCATACCTGACGGCCTTACGTCTACACTTAAGATTTATACAGAGGTGATTTAGAGAGACCCAGCAATAGATGCACAAGTTAGGCTTTTCTGAAGCAATAGCCTATCGGCAGAAAGACCACAAACGTTCCTAGTAACAGTATCACCTAAGTAGGAAGAAAACTATACTTGCAGACTGTGCTTAGAACAGGCTGCCACAATAACTCACAAGAACACAATTTGTGGCTGTATCCAGCAATGGCTAGCATTAAGCTTAAGACCACAACCAAGTAGACAAATGTTAGCGATTATGAGATCTCAGTGATTAGAAAGAAGATTGACAGTTTCCATTCTAAACAAAAACGATAATCGATAGAAAATGCTAGTTACTGCACGAGTCTTAACCCTCTAACCGGTAAGACCGTCTCAAGACGGTCTTCATATTTTTGGCCCCACTGACGTATTAACGAGTTTTTCGCTTCAAATTTGTGAAAAATGCCTTTTGCAACAATTTTTTATAATTATTTTGATTTACAGCATATGCAAACAGGTCGTTTGGCAGCTGTGACCAATCAAATACAAGAAGTCATCAAGTGAGCTCCGAAAAATATTTCGCATATTTGATTTTCCACAACTTATAAAAATACACATTCAGAAAGAAGTGGTCAAGATAATATAGGGTCCGCCAAATACCTTTTGTTTACCTTAGATAGTAACCATATTATATTTGAGTGTTATAATGTTTTAAAAGTGAAAAATAGAAACAAATGCTTTTTCAAAGCAAAATACTGAAAGCCATCGCAAAACGGTCTTGCCGTTTTGTGTGTTCAAAACTTTCCCCATATTTCATTGTTGTTTTCATATTTTGTATGTGAAAATATTATTCTTTATTTGCATTGTGGTAAAAATTGATTTTAGCAATTGTGCGTACTTGAAGAAGATCAATTTGGAGCAAAACTCTGAAGAACGATTAGTGATAACAGTCTTACTTAGCGCGACTGTATTTGCGATTCGTTGCCACAAGAATAAGCCACAGTAGAATTCTCGGATAATATGATTTTAGCTGTGACTACGGGTTAATTTTGGAGGCAATTAACTTCTCCTTGACAGACAAACCCTCGGCTATTTCAACTTTTGTTGAGGAAGCAGCAGTGGTAGAAACCATTTCGGGACAAGAACTGTCATCGGCGTCCACAAAAAAGCATACTTTAAATAAAAAGGAGCACGGTCTTCATTGCCAACAGTTGGAGCTACCGGTCCATCAGTTCAACCTAATAGTGCCGGTTTCGTTGGAGATATAGAAAAAATTTAACAGAAACATCTAAAGACTTGAAAGATCTGTCGAAACTGCTGTCGCGCAAACGCTCAATGTGTTCATATGTAAACGAGGTAGCCCATCGAGGCAATTTGTCACTTCCAAATGCGGTGAAAGAGCTTAAAATTCAAAATGCTTCGGTAGAAAAAACCCTAACGAACTACCCCTAAAGACTCCTCGATACTATAGAAAAACTGTCCTAAAATTATTTGAGAATACAATGATCACATGATTGGAGTATGTCTTATGGATGGTCGAAATCATATTAAAACTAAGACTCGAAATATCATGATTAGGTTGTTCGGCGTTCGCATTCCGAAAATGTCAATGCTTCCAATTAAATTAAAGATAAATAAGTGTTGTTATATCTTTAAGCTTGCCATCAGCAAATAGCTGTTGGACTTGTTTCTTTTAAAATTAAACGATCGGTAGGGCGGCTATCTGCTCAAAATATTGATAAGCCTTCTTTACCACAGTCTAGCATATCAGGTATTGGGAAAGGAGCAAGTCATCAAGTTTCTGATGTTCGGTTCGGTGGTGTCTTTGAGTTTTCTGTTTATGTGGATAGAAAAGCCGAAAAGAGGTGCAAGCATTGCAGAAAATCATTTATGCTGTCAGATAAATAAAAACTGTTTCTGGGACTACCACTATCGATAATAATATGTATTTTAGTTTTATATGCTTCTTTCTCTTAATGGGACAATTTTATAAATAAAATTTACCTGTGTTGTTTTATTAAATACAAACCGGCAAGACCGTCTTCAGAATTTTTTACCTTTTGTTCGTTCGGAATAATTTTGTATATGAAAATTAAGCCTTGCCTGTCTTTTTGACTATATAAACCTAAAAAAAATTATTGCCTTCATCCGATCATTTTTAAGGTCTTACCGGTTAGAGGGTTAATAAAAGCAATTTAATAATTGGTAATCAGGTACCAAAAATCATTATGGCAGGAAGGCAGTCATAGTTTTGTCAAATTTATATTATTTTCAGAAGGTTTGTTTCTTTTATAAATTCATTATTCCAGCCCATATCTTTTACCACCGTATCATTTTTTCAGGAAAGCAACTAAGTATTATTAACTCTGTCTGTTTTCTTATTTTTAGATACCCATCACAAAGATTTGCCCTCTCTGCATCTATTCCAAACAACCTTCATAAGATTTGTGGCATAATACAATTTCTTTCGAATTCATTTAAAATTTAGTTTTTTTTTTTTTTTTTGTTAAAGAAAATGGTTTCGGAATGTATTACGAGTAGTTAGTTGTTATTTTCTCTTTTAGTCTTTATTCATCCTTTGAACTTAAATTAAGTTTATTTTGACTGAACATCTTCAAGTGTTTGCCTCATGAGATGAGGATGCTACTCTACACATGTGCTGGCTCTTTTGGTCAATATGCAGAAGACAACCACGTGATATTGAACAAAAGGTGATTCCTTTAGAAACGAAGATGTGCTACTGCTGTACAAGCAACCAATGAATAACTTTATGATGCTGTTGCTTGACTTGTGACTTGTTGTTCGATTTATTTTTGTTAATATTAAAAAATAAAAACGCAAAAAAAGCGAAACGTTCCCACGCTGCTTTTAATTTCATTTTCATAACTACTGCCAGAAAGTGTGTTCTGCATCTTAAGCAATTCCTCTTTGTATTTATTTTTTTAAAATTTTGCAATAAATTTTAAACACCCTTAAGAAGAACTAATCCTTAAGATATGAGCAGAAACTTATAAGATGGCAAACTAATAGTTTACACTTCTTGTTAAAAATCTGTTCTATAGTCAAATGTACAAAATTCTTCTTTAGACTTTTCCAGCAGCCACCTCTCTTATTGCAGCTTCTTGTATTCTGTTTCCATATTCAAAGGCATAAGACCCTTTTTAGATTATAATTAAATTTATTTTATTTTGACTTTTAACTTTCAATTTAACTTTTTAACCCACTGTATCGTATTTTCGTTGTAAGGATTTTTATTACTAAGTATTAAATTGGCGCTGAGTTTTGCTTTAAGTTTAAATTTACTGTTTTTAATTTTAAATGCTTAAACGGTAGCTTTTTAAAAGCAAAAGTTTTAATTCGTTTTGGTTAATGAAATTTATTTTATTTATATTTTGGCGCCGTTGTATTTTAATACCTGTTTAGCGAAAATAATTTATGCCTTAAAAATCTAGAAAAAGTTAAGTATTTCTTTTACAGGTCTTTATTTTAAAGATATTAAGGGAAAGAAAAATGTTATAAGTTAATGGAACTGCTGCAATTCGAGTTAACGCCAATTCTCATTAATTTAAAGTTAAAATTCAATTAATTTATTTTAAAACGTTTTTTTCTTGTTCGATTGAAAAATCTTGTCTTCATAATAACCTATTAATTTTTATAACGTTATTTGATGAAATATTTGGAGTTTTTGTATTTGCTAGTACCTGTCTAAGATTCTTACTTCGCTTTTATTTTTAATTGTTACCATAAAAATTATTTTATATAAAAAAAAGAATTGCAATTAGAAGCACGATAGTATTAGACAAGAAAAATGTATAAAAAAACGTTATAAACATTTAACTTTGATAATGTCAAAAATACTTTGTAAAGTTTACAAATGCTAAAACATGTCACGCGAACGAATAAAAATATAATTTCCAAATTAAATTGTCTTTCAGCAGATAAAATCATTTTCATTCCATTAACAAAACCAAACATAAAATTTTAATCAGTGTCAATGCCTTCTATTTTTTAAGTGCGTAAAAAAAGAAGCATGCAATTCGACTGAATGTGGGTTTTTTTATATTTGTGCCTCCATAATTCAGTTATTTCTGAATCGATTAAAAGTTGTTTTTATTTAAGAGTTGATGCTAAGAGATTGGTCTTGTTTTAAAAAAAGTTCATAGTAAATGAATCAAAAATAAATTTTGGCCTTAGTTTATTTATTTTAATTTCTAAACACATTTTTTAATTATTTTGCAAAAATATTTGGACGTTTTCCAAAGAATGCAAGAAAATTTAGACGCCAGCATAATGTAATGCTGCGCTTTCTGGACCGCTACGTCCTTCATCAGCATTCTTCTCATCTGTCTTTCTTAGTTGTGTTACTGTAAACATCTTCTATTTAACCAAATAAGTTTGTAAATAAGAATACAAGTAGTATTCATATCTATATTAAAAGTTCATAATTTTAAAAACTAAAGGGTGTCCCCATACAACATACATGTTTTTCACGTGTATTATGAACGGTAAAGGGCACCACTTTACAATAAAAAAAAAATTGCGTAACACCACAGCACCCAATGGCTAAAAGTAATACAAAAATAAATCTAAAAATTAAAGGGTGCTCTCATAGGCGACGTAAATTTTCCTATCTTTTGAACCGTTATAGACAAACGCTTGCAAAGTGGAGAGAATGTCGATTGCTATGACCGTTATAGTAACAAGAATTAATATTCAAATTTACAATTTAAAGGGTGGCCCAATAGTTCATTTAATTTAATGTATATGGCCGTACGCCAAAAATTTACAACAAACCTGTATTTGAATTTAGAAATTAAAGAGTGTTTCCATAATTTATGTAAATTGACTTATATGGGCTCATCTCTTGAACCGTTATAGACAAAAGCTTAAAAATTTGACAGAATTTCCACTACTTTGTTTGGTATATTAAGGGTATAAACTTTTTAAATTATAAATTAAAGGGTATTAGAATAGTTGATGTTTTTTGATGTATGACAAGTATAAAGTTTGGAGATGGAATGCATGATGTATGTGGCCATACTTTTTAACCGTTATAGGCAGACCGATGATATCTGTTTTGAAGTTGGTTTGAAAAAATATGATTTTTTAATATCATTAATGAAACGGTGTTTGCTTTTAATTTCATATTAACAAACAAATTTGATTTGAAGTGATTGTTCTATTTTCAAGATCCTACTTTTTTAGTTTAAAGAAAGTTGTCTTGAATTTTAAAGAAATGCAGCAGATCTGATGAAACGTTATAAAGTGTGTTCCAACAAAAAAACCGTATTTAATTTTAAACAGAAACACATTATGTTTAGAATTCAGCGAACATTTTTATTTTAGGAAAAAGAAAAATAGTTCCGATAAAACATGAAATACAACATCAGGCAAATGACCGCCACGAAATCTGTTGGACAGATTTATTTTATTTTAAACAACATTTTCGTGGCTGTATTTTAGCAATATAGCGCCCTATTTCCTCTTGAAGATGTTTAAATCTTTCAGGCATGTTTAACTATTTTACGCATATTGACGTCTTGGTGACGAATGTTAATCGCAAAATCATGAAATGGCGCAGCCTGGAAGCTTTGTACGTAGTAAAACGATTGCTTCATGTGTTGTGTGGCAGGTCATATCCTTTTGTTGGAAAAATATATACTTTACATCAATTACATCCAATTTTTGCCACAAAAAATCTGTTAACATTTAAGACCAAAAACTTCCCGTAATTGGAAAAATTTTATGCAAAACTTTCACATAATTTAACATTTATTGTATGAATATTTCTCCATGTTCTAAAATCGCGTAATCTGTACGTGACAAATGTCAAAAAGAAAAAAACAAAAAAGCCAGTACAAAAAGCATTAACAAAATGGAAGTTATTTTACATTCGGCGCTCTTGTTTGAACACCCTTTACTTGAGCAATGTGATTGCATTTTTATTTTAGTTAAAGGCGACGTCACATACTAAACTTTATGCTGTCGCGATTCCTCCAGCAACACATATTTAATATAACTCATGTCATCCACTCAGCTTCCATATAGACTTTTTCATATTCGAGGAATAGAAGTCAAGACATAATTTTTCCCGTTAATGTCTTAAACTCAGCTCATTGTATTTAATTTGCGTTAACCGATGAGAGATATCTAATTTGTTTTTATGATTTTGTGTCCTTAACACTGCTTCCTATTAGTAGAATAATATGTACGATAAGCTGATGAGAAACAAAAGTCTAAATTTTTCAGCCAAATGGCCTTTATTTCTAGTTCAGCAATAAAGTCTACATACAGCGTACAGCTAAAGTTTGCAAAAGTTCACAAAAATGGCGGTATAGATTTTGTAATAGTGTTATTTTTTTACAACGATTTTACATTTACGATATTTGTATACCATGCAATGTAAAGTTTGATATCAACTCTATAAATTGATTGAGGCAGCGATATTATTTGGAAATACATAAGAGATACTTAAGTAAAAAACTTGGACTTTATGACAACTTATATGGATTGTTATCTTTGGCTTAATCTTTTGGAACCAACTGGCATACTAGGTTTGTAAACACAAAGGGAACAATCAATGGATCCAGGGTCTGTAGGTGATAGACAACAACGTACTGCAAGATCGCCTGAAAATATAACTGCTGCTCAAGAAAGTGTTCAAAACAATCCATCAACCTCAATTCGACGCCATGCTCAGCAGCTTGGTCTTTAAAGAACAACTCTGGCCACAATTTTGCACAAGGATTTGCATTTGTTTCTATTTAAGACTCAGATAACAGAAGAGCTTCTTCCACAAGACCATTTACGCCGCTGTTTATATGCCACTAGAATTTTATAGCTCGCCCATGACAACCCCGATTTTCATGAAAAAATCATTATGAGTGACGAGGCACACTTTCATTTGGATGGAATTGTGAATAAACAGAACAGCCAGTTCTGGGCAATGGAAAGTCCTCAAATTATTCATCAGTCACCTTTGCATCAATTAAAAGTAGCAGTCTGGTGTGCAATTTAGTCAGGAGGAATCATTAGATCTCACTTCTTTGAAAATGAAAACGGCGTAACGGTAACTGTGAATTTGTAGCGATATCGTGATATTATTGAAAACTTTTTAACGCCACAACTGCATAATTTGGGCTTGATTAACATCTGCATCAAGACGGCTTCACATCGCATACTACAGAAACAAAAAAGATGGTATACGTTTCAGGCGGACACCCTGTATTTTTGTCATTGTAATTATTTCTAATAATGCCAATGAAAAAATCCCACGTACGATAATCACTATAAAATGTTTTACAACAACAGTTTTTATAATTCCTTTTAATTTAAATCACTTATAAAACGTTTCTTTTAAATGCTAATTTTCTTTCAAAATAATTTCTAATATTTCGTATAAAATTTATAATTGTATTGTTTTGAAAATATGCACGTATGTGAGCAAATAAACATAAATGTGCATATCACAAATCATGCTGTGATAATACAAAGTATTTTTTTTTTCAATAAATCGTAAATAAACGTTTAATGGGTTTTTTGTTGCAAATTTATTTTTATTAATTGTATACAACTACAGTTACCGATAGAAAGGTATTTGTTTCAACATATAATTTCAAAAAAAGGGATAATGAAGGCACAGGGTCAAAGATATTTAAAGCCGCTGCACGGCATGTGAAATAATATTTAAAAGAAAGAAAAAAAATAAATGAATGAATTTTACTCACAAATTGTTGTTCATTTTGTTCCGGGGGTTTGGAATTTTAGGTACTTTGATTGGTTGCATTTCATCAAATTAATGATGCTGTTAAAAGGACGTCTTAATGGCACCACTAGCACCACATTAACAATAACAACAATAGTAATATTAAAATAAATTAGAGTACGAAATCAAGGTTACTTCAGGGGTGTTATAAAAGAGAGCGATGGAACAAAAAAGGCAGCGTGTTTGATCATTGTCATCAGCAAGCAGGCAACCTTAGCATCATGTCAATAAAGTCTTCTGGCTGTATGGCTGGTTGCTAGTTGCTGAATATAAAGAAGATGGATACATTGTGTATACAAAGTGCAGTTATTGGTAATTATCACCGCAGGCTTTAAATGTGTTTTTTGTTGCTCATCATAGAACGGTAAAGTAGAGTGAGTCCTCGTTGTTGTTAAACCATAATCTTTATGAAAGATTAAAAATGTGATTTTGCACTTTTTTTGGTCTTTGTTTTTGTTGAAAATTGTTTTAGATTCTTTTTATTTACAATTTTGCACTCAGTGTTTACTTAAGCTTAGTGCATCAAAAGTAAACAAAAGCAGAAGGATTTGTAGCAAAACACACACACACACAAACGCACACATGCATAATCTCATATTTAGTTGTTACAACAAAGTGTTTTTTTTTTTTTGCTGTATCAAGTATTTGGCTCATGCGCTATGTACTCGACTTTGCTTTACTTTTGCTACAACCTCAACAATGTCTGGTACTTGAATCTTTATTGTTTATGCTTCTTTGTGTGATTTTTTTTTTTTTTTTTTGCTAAAATAAACAAATGATTATTTTTTGTAATTTTAAAATATTCATTCAAACAATGTTTATGCTAAAATTTATGCTAATCTTTGCAAAATGTCTTAGAATTGTGACAAGGATTTGTAGAACATTTAGAACAGAATTTTAAAGATTTGTCTTCTTTTTAGTTTTAACTCTCTAGCTTACAAAAAGATCACGAGTAAGCTGTCTAATAATCCAAAGATAAAATAAACAAACTTTCTTTGTATTTACTCGGAATCCAAGTCGTTTTTCTAGTATTTTTTTCTGGCATTCTCTTATGTTTAGCTGAGAATTGACAAATTTAAAGGAAACTATTTATTTATAAATTTTGCAAAATGTTGTTTTACAACTCATGATAGGATTTATATTATATTATAAGTCCAAAAGTATTTCTTTTTTATTTTGTAGAATTGTAGGGCCTGTGTAAAACTTAACCAATATATGTACATCACATTAACATTTAAAATTAATTTCGGACATATGCCCCCGGCAGCTTTTTTTAACGAACAGCATTCTCGACGTTTAATTACGGGACGCTTTTCGAGCATTTCTGGCAGTATTTGACGAATAACACAAATACTGTTGGCCTCTTAGGCATCAATTGATTAAGAGGCAATGGGCACGCGGCCCCACAGGAAATAATTGAAAGTTGTTTAATCGCACGTTCATCTAATCACTAGATAAAATTTTACGACTATAAGTTACAAGAATTGATGCATGGTGTTCACCAATTCATTTGACAGTAACTATTTTTGTAAGTCCTATAGGGCTTGAAAAATTTCCGATATTATGCTTGATTTTAACGAACTATTTTTTGTCTACAAATCACGTATTACTTTATTCAATAAAACTTTTTATCATAGGAGGCACTATTTCTGAGACCTTTAATTTTAAGTTGAATAATTGTTTGTAGTTGGATATAAACTACAGATTGGACAATAGCTATAAGGGGTTATTTATTTAACTATAGAAAGACCCTTCATATAGGACCCTAATATATATAAATATATCTTTTTTACTAACCCAGTAGCATGATACAAAATTGTAAACTCATTCTACAGATAAACTGACTAGAGTTTTTTTTTTCATAAAAATAATAAATTATTTGATTAAAAATATAGTTGAATTAGTTAACATCGTTCTTAAAAAAAACCAACAAAGTGATTTGATAAATTTCTTCCCTCCGCAGCAGAAAGTTTTAACGGACAAATTCGGGGTCAAAATCTAGACATTTACTTACAATTCTTTTGTTTTAATTGAAGAAACAAAAGAGAAATTGTGTATGAAAATCAATCTTATAATACTCCAAAAATGCAACATTGAACCAAGGTGACTTATTATTGATAATATTTTACATACGAGTATTAATGAAATTTTTATTTACTTTGCTGACATACAATATCCAAATACAAATACTTATGGCTGTAGATATTCTTTTTAAAATTTTTTTTTTTGTATTTAGCTTGGAGTTTCTTTAAGAATCCGATTTGTTTTATAACTTTATTCAAAACTTTTTTTATATACTGTAGTTAATGAAATTTTAACCTTTTATGGTCTAAAAAGATTAATTAGATTAGATTAGATTTAAAGTTTAGAATATTTATTGAACACCTTTCGTTTAATAAACCATTTATAAAAATTTAGGTAAAAAATCACAATAACAGTTTAATAACTAATCTACACTTTAAGCAATCTAACGTTTTCACCTAACAACTCTTATTATCATTGGCTTTTAAAAGGTACCGTGAAATAACTCCCAACTGAAATAACTCTCAAAAAACAAAAAAATTAAATAAGTCCTAACAAAAAATTCAAAAATCCCATACAAATTGAAAGTTATTTGATAAATATTTCATCATTTCTCATTGGGAGTTACTTCATAACTAAATAACTCCTTAATGAAATAACTCCTAACTGGATTCTGTTGGGAGTTATTTCATTTATTTTGATAATTGGGAGTTATTTCATTTTTATTGGGAGTAATTTCATTTGACTAGAATTGCATTTCACTACATTCAGATATTATTATAACGGTTGCTTTACTTTGATATACTTTATTTTATTTTTAATTTCTCTTCCATGGTATATTGAGCATCGGTTTCGCTTACTAACTTTTTCTGTATAGCTGGCCTTCGTTAGGGCTAAAAGAATTTTTCTTCTATGGTATTTCGGCTTCGCTAACAAAATATTTTCCTCCTTCAACCTTCAGGTATGATATAGAAGTTATTTCATTTTAATCAATTAAAACCCTTTCGCCTTGCCGAAACTTTTGTTGAGCGGAGCCGGCGTTTGTTATACTATAGAGCTTAAAACGTTCCATCCGGCCGAAGGCCGGCTACACAGGCCGAGATGGCTCAATGATCTCTCCCTATTGTATATGGAACAGCGGCTTCGCTAGCAAAATATTGTCTGTATAGCCGGCCTTTGATCATCTATGATATATAGTATGATATCAAAATTAAAGACTTCTTTCATCGGTAGGTACCTGTTATGCCATATAGGTTAAAACAATTAAACAGCGCCCCGGTGCAAATATAATTTGTATTGCGAGTTATTTTATTTTTGTCGGGACTTATTGCATTTGGGAGTTTCTTAATTTTTTTTTAGTATTTTCATTT
Organism: Gymnosoma rotundatum; assembly: GCA_916610165.2. Classification (NCBI taxonomy): domain Eukaryota; kingdom Metazoa; phylum Arthropoda; class Insecta; order Diptera; family Tachinidae; genus Gymnosoma; species Gymnosoma rotundatum. Next base: position 81,418,433 of record OU744340.1, read on the forward strand.
TGAATTAGCGATGAAGTTTTTGGTTTTTATTTCATTTTGGCGTTGGGAGTTATTTAGTTATTTTAATTTGGGAGTTATTTCATTTTTGTTGGCACTTCTTTCATTCGGTGTTATTGCATTGAAAGTTATTTCATTTATGAGTTATTTCACGGTACCCTTTTAAAAACCAATTTTCAATTAACCCGAAAACCGAATACGTGTTTTTTACACCAAAAAAGGAACCTTTTTAATAAAAAATATATGTTGTGGTTATTGCAAAATATGCAAACAAGAAACGTAAAAAATTTATTTTTAATTAATTTTTGTATATTTTGGTCACAGATAAAATTAAAAGTATTCGTATAACGAGTTCCTTAACGAGCTGTTAACGTTTTTTATACTTCACTATTTAAATAAACTTGTTTTAATTTACTTTATTCGTGCTTGATTCCAACATTTTTGAGTTGCTATTGTCTTTTGTCTTATTGATTCAATGGAGTTCTCATTTAATCAATTTGGCTTTTGATATAAGACTTTCTAGTTTTCTATACAAAATTTGGGTAAAATCCACTGATGAGCTATTTGAGCAGTAGTGAAATGGCCATATGGATATGCTTTTCCCGCAGTAATACATTTCATTTTTTAGTTTAGTTCAAAATAATAAATATTTCATGAGAATATCATAAAATATTTATATTTGAAGGAATCAAGCACGAATAAAGTAAATTAAATTTTAAAAGATTCGGAATAATATTTCATAATTCAGTTTTATTTTGTGGAACAAATCTGGCTTAGCCCAGTAGCTTCAAATGAAATAAAGAGTTTTCCGGGGTTCAGAAAAAGTCGTTTTCAGTTAAAAATGTAATGTGATTAAACCCTCGAAACCTTACATTTTCAGAGTTATGGACCCCTAAATTGTTATATAAAATTAGCAATATTTTAGGGCAACTTTTTCATTTTTAATACTTGAGAGTTATATTGGGTTAACAATTTGCGAGATGTATAGCGCCTGATAGGAATTTTGATAAGCTCTTCTATGACACCCATATTGTCCCATTCCGCAACAAAGTGTTGAAGTTATCCCAAAATATTTATATACTCTTTAGTGATACATAACTTTAAAAATATGGGTCACTGACGATTTTGTCATTTAACATTTTCTTTTTAAAATTACTTTTTCTACTCCAGGACAAACTTTTTTTAGCAAAATATCTTAATAACAATTTTCAGTTTATTTTTGGTTTAAAGTGGCATAGAGACAACAATAAAAAACTGATAATTATTAAAGATTTATAAAAGGTTTGATATGCTATTAAACGTTTATGAATACTCTTTTGTCTACTTTTGCCTATTAAAGGCTTATAAACTCTTATAGTACATTTATGAATTAGACTGAAAAAAATAACTTATTAAAAAATACTTTATTAGAACTAATAAAAAAACATTAATTCTTTATAAAATAAATGATATTTCAGTAAATGTTTTTTATTTTGGTTTGGGTGGAGAGAAAAGTATAACATTGGCAAAGTTTTTTGTCCAATCATGGTACATTTTAATTGTGATGATTAAAATACCCAAAAAAATTTTTTTGGTTTCCTAAAATTTTTAATCCAAATTTTTTACTATTTAATTAATAACATAATCAAGTGAACAAATTATTTTGTCAGAAAGCGCTTTTCATCTAACAAAACCAGTTGTTGGTTCGATTAAATGTTTAATCAATATATTTTTATTGTTCAATTAATATCATAATCAAACCAACAAATGACTTTGTTAGCAAGTTAATTAAGTTATAATTCAACAAATTTCTTTTATCAAATAATATTTCTATAATTGAAAAAAAAAATTGACACAGCATACATATTTTTTAGTTAGTATGAAAAAAAAATTTGAAAGGCTGGAAATTAAAAAATATTATGTGTGGATCTGCGTTTTTCGTTGTCAAATATAATTTTTAATTTTTTTTTCTGTGCAATGTTTTTATTTTGTTCGCTGTAGAAATACATCGAAAACCTGTAGAGAAAACAACTGAAAAAATATTGCAGTAGAACGAAGAGTTTTACAATTTTTGTTTTTTGCAGAATTTTTGTGTCGGTTGGGGCGTTTTACCACACTTTAATAATAATTGGCGTAATGATTTACAAACTTGTTCAGTTTTCAAAAAAAAAACTTTTCAACTAAAATTACAATATTATTGCTAAATTAATAATGACCCTTAACCATAAAGTTATTTTAATATTTTTAATCATAACAACAATTTACTACTTAAGTACTTTTATTTGCTTTTCAAATGTATAATATTGATTTTTAAAGTTTTTTTTATTTGTTTACAGGTTTTTATAACATTTTGATTATCAGTGCTTTATTAAGTGTTTTGAATAAGTTTTTTCATCATATCTTTAGCTTATAAATATTTGCAAACACTTTTTTTTTAACAATCAACACTTTATTTTAATTCCGTAGTAGAGTTTCTGCAGTCTACTGTTGAAGTATTTAAAGACCCTTCCACCCGATTCAAAACAATTCAAGTAATTTAAACGATTACGTACTAAACTTAACCAGTTTAAATGTCCGTGATGTATTTATTCTAGCACTGGCACTGTAAATAAAAGTTCTTGCAGAAAATTGTGTTAAAATATTTTCACAAAACACAGAAACAGAAAGAAAAACTTTAAGTAAGAAATTTTAACACGCACGGTTTTTATAAAATAGGAGTTAATTTTTTATACAAACTACACAAGTATTTAAATTTAAACTCATATTAAATCCGCCATAGAAATATCAACAAACATACAGCCAGATAGACAGACAGACGGATAGTAAACTATCCACAGAGACTATTTTAAAACCATAAAACTTGTGGTTAAAATTGTGCGATTTAATTGAAACGGGAGAGTACTTAAATGTAATTGTAAGTAAACAAATGCATGAACGTTTGAATGTGTGAATAAATGAATGACTGAATGAGTAACGACGATACAAGTTTAAGTTTAATTGTTTGAATAAATGTTTGTGTTCTTTAAATAATGTTGAATGTTTTCGATTTATTTCAACTTGTACGTACAACTTGTATGAAAATGTAGCCGATAAAAGTGTTTTAAAATTATAGTCTATCGGTCTTTTTTCTCTCTCTAGTTACTTACTGTATTTAATGATAAACTGCATTTGTTTTAATTACTTGACTATTAATTTAAAGTTTAACTGCAATTTACTAAGTTTACCTTTCCACACCATACAATTTAATTATGATTGTTTTCCATAGAGAGCTTTAGCAAGTTTTGCATGTTGTAGTACAATTTAAATTGTTTATAATTTTCAAAAATCCATAGACATGACACGACTTGATTATTTTTGAATATTTCGTCTGTTGGCTTGTACAGCATGAGATTGTTGGTCTAATGTTTGGATTCGTAAGACCAACATTTTATTAATCTCGATGTTGAAAGTTAAATTTTTAAAAATAAGTTCTTATGTATGGTAATTTTTAAAAGGAATCCTCTGATGTCAAAGGACATATTTCAACAAAAACAAAAACGCAGTTAAAAGTAAGGAAAATAAGACGTAAACGGAGCAGTATTTGTTATAACCGGGCTTAAAACGGTTTTTTTGCTTAACAGCTCTAAGTTTTTTTAATGCTGATTTTCCAAACCCCGAAAACTGTTTTTAACAAATTTTGAGTAATTCAAATACTCGAAAACCGGTTTTTGAACAAAATGCCGAGTAATCGCTCAATCTACTAATTTCACTTTACTTCTTCATTGCATGATTTACACCAAAAACTATGAAACAAAGCTTTCTCTAACCTTGTAAAAAAAGTTGATACGGGCTTGAAAACACCTTTTAATACCCTTCAAAACAAAAAGGTTTTAATTAAGTTTTTCATTCCGTTTGTAATTTTTACAGTACAAATAGTATTCTGACTTCTTATGCATAGCGAAGTTGATTTAGCGATATCCGTCTCTGAGTCCGTGTGGAAATCAAGTTTGCCGAGGCACTAGATCAACTAGAGAAATTTTAAATACGCCAATCGATCCGACATAGTGTCGAAATAGGTGATATTGGAAATCAGCAAGGTCCGTCCATGTCCTTCGAGGCAGCGGGCAACACACCACGCCTACCTCCAACTTTTTTTATATCATTTGAAACAATAAAGTAATTCTGATAAAAAAAAAATACATGCGGCGATAGAGAGTTAAAAATAAGAAAACAAACATCAGGTGAAAATATAAGGGCTCACCCATATTTTCCGAGTTGCGGTCCTCTGAAATTTTACAATTTTTATTAAAATATCAATATAGGTATCATTTTAAAGCTTTTGAAGAGACCTTTAAGGAAATAATAAATTTTTTTAAAAACACTTAACACTTTTTAACACGATTAAAGACCGATGTGATTTTAATGTAAAACTATATGCAATACCAATTTTTTTTAAATCTCGGTCACATAAATTTGTGCTTTTTTGATTGGAGTTACTTCACTAAACTAGATTTACATAGAAGGTGATGGGTATATAAGATTCGGCATAGCCGAAATAACCATTATTTGTACACATTCTTTTCGGTGCCCACATTTATCTTGTAACTGTTCTTTTGTTTAACGCAATAGAACCTTGAAAAGGGAAAGCTGTCAGGCGAACTGTTGTGCTGTACCCAGTTTTTGTCATTTATTATCACTATATTTTGGCAAATCATCAATTATAGATTGACGTTTGAAAAACGCTACCAAATTATCTAGATCTACTTTAGAAGAGCAGTTTAAAACTGATTTAATGTTTAAGCACAAGGTTGTTTTCAGGCTTATTTTTGGTTTAACGGATTTTTAAAACGTAACGATATCATACTCGATGGAATATAACATATTAATAAAAATGTACTGTTTTGTGCGGTGGTGTCTTTAAACATAATTTCTCCAAACATGAATTAGGAGCTCGCTTTACAATCGATGGAGCTCATTAGCGCACGCTATTTTTTTTTAATATGGCTGTTTTTGATCTGGGTAAGATTTGTCTTCAACACATAGTGACTGCAACCATAGACTTTTTGAAATCAAAATTTGGCGATAAATCAATTTCGAGAAACAGACATGTCAATTGGCCTCCAAGTTCATGCGATGTGACAACACTGGATTATTTTCTATCAGGCCACGAGAAATTACTGACAAAACTTGACTTCCTGAATGCCAACATTGTTCATAGTTATTCGCAGGGTATGTCCAGCATATTGAAAAATTGTCGCAAGATTGAATGTCTAGAATACGGTTCGTGAAGAATTGCTGGGATGGCCATATGCGCGAAATCATTTCGTTTAATATAGTGAACATGATAATAAAAATTTAAATATTTAAATATTGACTTTTTAAAACATGCATGTTTTGTTTCAGTTGTAAAGAATTAGTATATAAATGTTTTACTATTGTTCACAACAATTTAATAAAAACATTAAAAATATTTTGTTATAACAATTATATTCTCCTGTTAATTTCTGTTCTCTTTTATAGTAATTTTGTTGCTAAAAATTATTAACAAAATTAGTTTAAAAAAATGACTAAAGTGAACAAACATGCAATTTATTTATTTTTGTTTCCTTTAAACAATAAACAAAATAATTGTAACATGATGAATATTAATTATTAAAGATTAGATTTAAATTAAGTGCAATATGATGTGATGAATATAAAAAAGTACATGTAATTTAAATCTACTCAATAAAAAATATGTTTAAAATTATTCAAAATAAATATCTTCTCTTTTAATTTCACAAACTGCTTTAAATGAAGAGCTTAAAAATAAATACAAAAATTAAAGTTTAATGCTAAATTGAAAACAAAAATGAAAAACTTTTTTTTTATTTCAATTATCAACCAACTAACAACCGCAACAATATTGCCGCAATTTATATCTATAGCTAACGAGAGAACAGAGAGCTTTATTCCCATCACTTAGTTTAATACCTTACAAAAGAAGAAGAAGTTTTAAAAAACAATAGACATTTAAACAATTTAAACAATTCATTAATCTTAACCGTATTAGAATCATCAACGTCACAGTCTAGGACGGGTCTGGCTCGTCATTACATTATTTTTTGTACTTGAAATAAAAGTTATTTGTTATTTATTAGATAAACCACAAAACCTCAACTGCTACAGAAGAAGAAAAAAAGAAGGCTCCCTAAGTGACTGATGGCAGACAGTGTCAGGCGCCCAGGTTGTAGGCAATATCAATTTAAAAAAAAAAAAAAAACCTTTTTTTTTCATTTTTCTTTTCAAACTCTTTTCATCAAAAATTTAAAGACTATTTCATTATCTTTATGATCGTTTTGGTGGATTTTTTGATAGACTTCAATTCAGTTTGATTTTTTCTTATTGCATTAATAATTTTCTTACTTGCAGTAAACAAATCTCAAAAACAGTTGTAAAAAATAAAAAATAAACAACGTAAATGATTTTCTTTAGTCGTCTTGACATACACATAGTTTTGATTGATACATGATCATCACAATCATGATTTCCACAAACAGGTATGACCTAACAGAGGGTCATGAAAGATGTTAGATGGAATATTGTTATAATTTTTCTTTAATTAAATAGAAACTATTTTTTAAGAACATAGAAAATCGACTATTTCTTCGTTCACTATGACTTTTGTTGTATAATAATGTCAGTAGTAGACCTCATAAAATAATGCACTTAAATTAAAAATAAAAACAAGTCTATATTCGGCTATGCCGAATCTTATATACTCTTTATCATGTATGTAAATCTAGTTTAGTGAAGTAACTCCAATGGAAAAAAACAAATACTGGGGTGACAGAGAATTAAAAAATAAAAAAAATAAAATTTGGTGCTGCATATATATGACATCGGCTCTCAATAGGTTAAGGATTTTTAAACAAATTTTAGTATTTCTTTAAGGTCTCTTTAAAAGCTTTAAAATGATACCCATAATAACATTTTAAAAAATTTTAAAATTTGAGGGCCCCCTTAACTCGATAAATATGGGCGAGCGCCAATTTTTTCACTTGATTTTATTTCTTATTTTTAATTCTCTATCGCTCAACATATTCAATTTTGATTGGAGTTACTTTATTGTTCCAAATGACATGGAAAATTTAGAGGTAGGCGCGGTGTTTTGCCTGCTGCCTCGAAGTAAATGGACCGATCATACTGATTTCCAATAGCACCTCTTTCGACGATATATCTGATGGATTGACATATTTTTTTTTTTTTTTTTTTGTGAAATCAAGTTTGCCTCGGCTGGTAACTTTGTTATATAACTTTAGCGATTTTTGATATATGTATAACGAGATAGATAGATTTTAGGTAAATTTATTAATAGATTAATTATGCTCATATTTAATACACTTGTAAGCCAGATTGCCACTATTCAAAACACGTAAATTGCATTCACATAGTTTAGATAATATATATTCTTAATTAGAACAACAAGATGTTTTATAAGTTAACCCTTATCGGACGCGACTTTTCACACGTTTGATTCTCACCAGGTTGTAGTTATTTTTAACAAATATGAAAAAAAACAATAGTATGTTATTATACATTTATATTCATTTCTTTTCAGTTTTGTTACAAATTATTTATTTTTTGTACAACTACTACATGTCTGAGTTTCTGATAATTATTTATATACTTGTAAGGTATGGTATTTTTTGAAGCAATCTCCAACATGAAGAAATGGTTTTCTCTGGCATGTTTCGCAAAAGTATACTGTTGTTTTCCTCCCTCCAGGTAACTTGCGATTAGAACATACTAAACAGTCGTTATGCTTTCCTTTACTATCAGGTTGCAAGATATGTAGTTTGCCATCCAATCTCTCCTCATTGTCTGATGTTGAAGGCTTTCCATATCGTACAGTTTCCCCTTCACGAAAATCACCAACTAGTGCGGCAAAAAGAAAAGATTCTTATGCTCAAACGGTAACGGTAAATACGTATTTTCAAATGGTAACGGTAAATTGAAGAAATGAATGCATTTTAAAAACAAATCTCATCAATAGACAGTATGTTTCGACATAATTCGCCTTGTCACTTCACACGTGCCATACGACCGTTGCAGAAAAGTACTGTTGTCACGTCAGAGGTGACTTACGACCGATAAGGGTTAATATTTACATTTGTAAAATGCATTTAAAATAAATTTATTTATATAGAGAGTAAAAGCTTAGTCCATTGAGTATAAATATAACTTCATTCAAATTTACTAAGGTTTCACCAAAATATTAAAATCAAAATTCTTTGTATAGTGGACAAATGCCGATAAAGTGTAATGCTTTTTCCATAGCATTTAAATTGCAAATAGTGCAATTACAAACCGTGTTATTCTTGAAATACCTTACATTCCTATCTAATCGGTCATATGAGAGGTAGTCTGTAAGGATTCAAGGTTTGTTTCTATTTTTGTTTCTAAATATATATTACATACAATGAGGTATTGCGTTTGGTAGGTATAACATTATTCTAAACAGTTAAGATTTTAAGTCGTACATATCATTCCCAAGGCCACAACAATTTACTTGGCCAATTTTTGCTAGAAAATCGTTCATTAACTTTTTTACACTTGGGAGAGTAACTTTGAAAATTTTCGTTTTACACTCTCGTTGCTAGTAAAGTTACTAAACAGACTTATTTTTTGAAAATTCTTTTGGTGGTGCAATTACCTTTGTTTTAGAAAATAAAATAACAATTTATGAATTTTTTTCTCAGTTTTATGTAGATCTGTAAGCGTATTACGAAAACTTCTGTGTAAATTTTTACAGAATTTATTGCAAAGGTAGCTTAGTATCCCCTGCCATCGAGAGCGCCTTTAGTACACACGAAAATAAGATTAATGCTTTTTTTCAAGTATGTTGCTCTGTCCTTCGCAGATATGAAAATCAGCTGCTAATATAGTCGTTAAAAATCAGCTGTTGCCAGTGGAGAGTCGAAGAGTGTCTCGCGGTGGCATTAGTCTTAGTTTTAGTACCTAAGTTACTTGCAACATCATCGATGAGCAATTCGCACCTTTAAATATCCAATGACGTCTAATCTCTATATAAAGGGCGACTGTAATAAGCGGGTCGCTATATGAATATAAAATAGAGCTTGTATTTTGCCAAGCTTGTATGTTCACTTTTAGAATCAGAGGCAGTATCCTAACCAGCTACTCACATTAAAGATAATGATTAGCGAAGACTACAGAAATGATGGGCCTCATCCCTATGCTATGTATTGGAATAAAAGGGTCAATATGTAGACAGGAGACATTATATTCCCAAGGAAAAATAGAGAAAAAATGAAAGTTCGTAAATTAACGGATTCAAGTGACACTAACTGGAGATTTGGCAGCTCTTTTTATCATGTAAAAAAAAAATTTTAAAAATGGAATATACTACACATATTTATGTATGTTACTACAAGTGCGGTCATATTAGTCAAATATTTCACCAAAAAAGCGCAACCACTATCTTTACAAATGTTTACTCAATCTTTGCCGACACGAATCATTACGAATGACGATTTAAATTATTGTTATGTTTTTCCGTTTTTGCTAACAAACGTACGGATTCTTTTGATTGCAAATACCACTGTGACCAAATTCTGTATTCTTACTTTGTGGCTTTATCTGGCTATACTTCTTGATCGTACGGTCTTGTGAACCCTATGGTCTCGTATTTACTAAACATGCCTTATTACTACAAATGCAGCCATCCACGCAACACTACTGTGTTACTCCGGCGAAACATGAACTACTCTATGCCCTGTTTAGTAACCTTAACCACTCACAGACATCTCCACTACTCCTTTTATCCAAACCAGTCATCTCGTTCATATAATAGCCACAATACACGTTTGTCATACACTGTTGTTATGCTGTTACACTTTCCTGCGCTAACCACTACCGTACTTACTTTTTATTATAAAGGGCTTCTTGACAATTATCTGTTACTTTTATGTTAAATTGGATGTCTCCACTAAATTATCTGCCATGGCTTCACGCAATAATTGTCTTTTGCCTCTCGGGAGGTTTGTACTGCTGCTTTCTTAACTTTTAATTTCATTATAACAATTACTATTTTTCGTTGTACGCATGTCCGAAGGCATGATCGAACTCACGACCTTCTGTTTTACAGCACGCACCTCTACCAACGCAACCATCGAGGTTGCTCAGCTTTCGTAAGCTAATTGTGTTATTATTCTATACACACACCATTAGTGGAAGTAACTTTATTCACCACTCTCATACTGGTAACAACAACAGGCGTTGCCAGATCTTACTTTCGCAACAATATAATAAATGTGATATCTTACCTTTTATATTTCCTAATAAGTATTTAAGAGGGACAAAAATTGTTTGCCATAAGTTACTGGTTACGTTCAAATATTTGACTAATCTGAACGCACCTTAACAACCTTAATTTGTAATATCAATAAATAGTTCCAAATTTTATCAAGGCTTTATTTAACAAAAATTCGAATAAAAAGCTTTTCACCTTTTTTTTTCAAATCTGGCAAAATTGTATTGATTTTGTGTCAAAGGTTGTACATAACTTTTAAATTTAATTTAAAATTCATTTCAGAAAAAAACTTATCAATTTTTATAACACGTTTTATTTTGCTTTGTAGCGCACAAGCGAGAGAATTTTACTCAAGCTAAGGAATTTACTTTATTATAATTTATTAGCTGGCAATATACTCAATATGCCAGATGATAATGATGTTGATTATAATCATGGCAAAAACAACAAATACTTTTATAAAGCATCGCTCCAACAATGTAAAGAAAGTCACTTAACAACTTGTACGTTGTTCGGTTACCCAAAGTGGCGTCATTTTGTAAATTCCCACATTCGTCACGAAATCTCATCTTTTCTTTAAAATATATTTCTTTTTGTATTTGTGTTTTCTTAACGTTCGTCTTGTCAGTCAACATCGATAGCAAATCAGTCAGTGCGATGGTGGCAATAAAGGGTTTTTTGTTGTTACTTGTATTCAAACACCCATTAAATGGCCAATAGCAATGATAGATTAACGAATCGTTATGAATCAACCAAGTCTAAAAAAATGAAAAACTTACAGAAACGCTTGTAAATATGTAATGAAATATATCCAAATTAAATAGATAATTTTTTGTTAGTGTTGCCACAATGTAGTCATGTAGTCATGAGTAGAAATGAAAATAAAACCCACAACAATCGCATACTTATACGAGCCAAAAAAGTCACAATGTTTAACCTGTGGTATTAACCCACTCATTCCTTTTTTTTTTTGTTCTTTTGCTTAAATGAGTTTCGTAGAGATGTTTTGAAGTTTTTAATGTTTCTTGTTTTAAATTATTTGAAAGTTTAACTTAAGATTGTAATTTTCTCCTTTGCGCCTCGTTCGATGGTGTTTTTGGAGCTTTTGGCCCAGACGAATTGTTAACATGATCACATTTTTAAATCATTAAATCACTAAAAAAAAACTAAACAACGAAAAAGATCTTAGACACCAGTTAAGTGTTTAAAGTGTTTATGTTGTTAACTGTTGGTAACATTAGTTGGCAATAGATAACTATGGTTAGCTAACAGGCTAATAGATGAAATGGCCGACTAGCTGACTGGCTGACAGGCTTTTTGAAAAAGATTGAGTCTTACTTATGGTCTTTGCCATTTGCTGTCTAGCTTTTTAAGTTGATATTTTGGTAGTTAAAATTTTACACTGAAGTGTCTAATAATGACGAGACTTGTTAAATGATCGTAGATTGTTAAAAATTAATTATATTTTTTTATTATTGGTATTTAATTTTTATTATTTCTTTTCACTTTTCTAAGTTAATTGTTTGTTTGTTGATTTTTTTTTTAAATGAGAGTTATTACGGTGTTAAGCAATTATTAGGAGTATAAGATATACATTACGGAATTCGTTAGTGTTTTACAGTGATTTTACAAATTTTAATAATTTTTTACAATTTAATTTATTTGCCAGAATGTGGCAGGAGAACTTGTAAGTATGGTAATGTTTATATAAGTAATATCAACACTTTTTAAGAGATAATCTTTGCTTTGAGTCATATAAGGAATAACAATAATAAATTTATATCTTTTTAATATCTCTGAAGGCCAAATTTAAGTACCAAGGACCCATTGTTATCTTCTTTATTTAAATGCTTGTTTAAGAGCAAAATTTTTCATCATTTCATTTCAAATCTTCTTTTTGCAGTATAAAAGATAAAAGATGTTTATGGAGTGCTAATAAAATGTTTTCATTTAAAAAAATGATTGTAGTTCGATTTTATTAAACGGAATTATTTTAGCTTGCCGATAACACTGTCCAACAAATTAAGACTTTTTGAATGGAACAGAATAGCAACCATAAGAATTCTCTCAGACATTAACTTACAGCATTTTTTTCATACAGTATAATGCTCGCTTCGACCAAAAAATGAAAACTTTAACCCACTGTAAAAAAAAACTCAGACGTGCTGGACCATAAGTTTGTTCTACAAAAATGATCTACTCAAAAAACCCTTTCAGAATTATAAGGTCGCTATTCTGTTCCAAAAATGCTGTTGTAATTATGCGATCAATTTCAATGTCAAGCAAACACTCAGCAAATAACAAAAACCGTTCTAATTATGAAAAATCAAAATGTACAGTTAATGAAAACACTCCTTTGTACAATGCCATACAGACGACGTCAATCATCGCCGATCCATGGCGTGTCTCTTTTGTGAGACGTAGACATAGAATATGTTTTGTAAACAAAGTACATTTTTGTATTGAAAGAACATCAAATTAAGGTAGAAAACGTAAAAATTTTACTAAATATAAATTCTGCAGTAATTAAATGTGATAATAAAAACAATTAAAAAAAGTAATAAACATTATATCCAGAAGAAAAGAAAATTGAATAAAATAAAAAATTTAATTAAATTTTCAACATTTTGGTTTTAATTTATTCAGTTATTTAGCATTAAGCTCGGTAATATTTACTATATATTTCCTTTATAGAAATAGATATTAAACTATTTATTAACTAATTAAATAACTTCTAAAATAAATATTTAAACTTCTTTATAAATATTTTTTATAAAAATGTTCATATGAGCCAAAATTTAAAAATTTTGTAGCTCCAAAAAAGTTCTTCTTTAGATAGCTCGAAGCCCAAACTCAAAAGTTTTACTGGACTACATCTCTTTTCTTCCTAAATTTATAGAAACATGAAATATTAGAAACGCCGAAGGCAAAAAAGATTTTATGATTACATCAAGTGATATTTACGTCAGTTTGATCCGGACAAAATGTTTGTTCGTTTGAGAGTTTTCTGCAGCACGGTTCACGTATTTTGTAAAATTTGTGCGGAAAATTAAATATAAATACATAGTGACCAAAATCTTTAAAAAGCCTTCTATTTCCACAAACTCACTGCCACTTGTTCTACTATTTTTATATAAGACTGTGTTATGATGATTACACAAAGTTTTCTAAAGTGTTTGGCATTCGCTTACTTCAACAAATATAACACAATTTAATTAAGTTCAATTTCAATGGCCTTAGATATTGTCGTCCAAATACTTTGTCTTGTATGGTTATTTTTATATGAACCTGCTTACATCGTACAGGCATTTTCACATAAGCTATATGCTTTATGGCTATTAATTCGTAAACTCTGTTGATATAGAGTTCAATTAATTTTACTTAAAATTATTGATTTTTTTTATTTAAAATAAGCAAAACAACTGCCATATTAAAGTGCCGTGCAAATACTGTAAGATGTGATATTTTAATTCTGCTTTTTATAAAAAAAAACTTCCTATTTCCGAAACGCTTCGCTACCCCAATAAAAATAATCGTACCACGACTACTCTTCCAAGCAAATTTCTATTTGATACATATGGAAGTTTTAACATACTTCCTTCTGCCTATTGAAATCAGGACTTTTTTAGCTGTTAAATATTCTTAAAATTGGTTTTTGTTAAAATCGATTCCGCGCATTTTTACTCTTCCCCACATACCCGTCCTGTTCCCTTTCTTTAAAGCATACCCTCTTGGAGCTTCTTTGTAAATACCTATCTCTGTTTTAATTTTTCTTAAATCATATGCTCATTTAAGTCATAACTCACGAACTGAATTCGTGCAAACTTTAAATAAACCATCTACACAACCATGCGAACAAACGTTAAGAATTTAATCGGATACGGTTTTACCGGTTATGACTTATAACGTAACAACACACTTGCAACAATTTTTATTTATGAAGATTGGATTTAGTGGCATTTCAGTTCAATTTTGATCGGACAAAAATGAAACCATTTCAAGCTAAGAGTTGCCCGAACAATCTTAATCCTCTCACTCTCTGAAAGAAATGTCAAATTACGTATAAAAAAATTTGTGGGTGAACCCAGCTTGACAGTTCTACTTTTTGGAAATAATTGCTCAACATTAATTTTTGTATACATTTTTTTTCATTTATACTATTAATTATACTTTTAACAAATAATAACTTAAAAAAAAAGAACAACAACAAAAGTGTAATTGCATCAATTCTGCGTTTGTAGTTTAAAAACATCTCTGCACAAAATAATTAGGGATAATTTAGAGATGAGAGAGTTGGTCTCACACACAATAACAAAATGAAGCTAAGAATTATAAGGTGCCCCCAAAGAGGTTTGAGTTTAATAAATATGAACTTTTTTTTAACAATGCTATAGCCAGACAACAGAAATTAAAACAGAGCTATAGTGATCAGTGTAAAAAATAAAACTGAATATTAAAGAGTGTGCCCAAGTAGACACTTTATTTTTAAAAATTAATACTCAAAGGGTGGCCACATAAAGCAAATTAAATTTACAGTAAGAAGCAATTAAAACCTAAAATTATAAATTAAAATATTGAATTAAATACATAACACAGGACCCTTCATGTGTAAGTACAAATCGTACTTGGTCGATTTGTATACTTTTTACCCCAAAAAGTGGAAAAAGGGTATTTCTAAGTTTGTCATTTCATTTGTATTTCCTACAATATGCATTTCCGACCCCTTAAAGTGTATATATTCTGAGATCTTATGCATAACGAAGTCGATTGAGCGATATCCGTTTGTATTAGTGTTGAACTCAAGTTTGCTAAGGTACTAAATGATCTCGAGAAAATTTAAATGCACCAATCGATCAGACATAGTTTTAAAAATATTGCTTTTGAAAATAACTAAGCTCGGTCTATTTTCTTCGAAGCAGCGGGCAAAACACCACGGCTGCCTCTAATTTTTCCATGTCACTTAGAACAGTGAAATAACTTCAATAAAAAAAAGGGGCGATAGAGAATTAAAAAATAAGAAAAAAAAACATCAAGTGACAAAATGGACGCTTGGTCATATTTTCCGAGTTATGTGCCTCTGAACTTTTCATAGAAAATTCATATTTTTAAGATGTCATTATTTGAAGGGATCTTTCAGGAAAGAATAAATTTTTTTAAAAATGTTTAACCCATTAAGAGCAGATGGCATGTTTATTTAAAATTATATATATGTAGTTCTTAATTTCTTCTTATTTCTGAATTCTCTCGAATTTCTTTACTAAACTAAATTTACATTAATGATGAAGGGTATATAAGACTCGGCACGGCCGAAAAATAATTGTAATAAATTATTGAATATTATCAGATTTGAAGTAAAGAAAGTACTTACCAAAGACAAAGAAAATTTTTATACATATTAAAGTACATCTTAAACTTACCTAAAATGAAATTAATAAAAAAGAAAATTATTTTATATTTTGGAAATTTGTAATAATCTAAAGAAATATAAATGAAATATATTCTACGTTTATATGTACCCTATTTGCAAATAAAAATTATTTTTAATTAATTAACTCACTGTTTATACAAGAAAAATATATTCGTCATTTTGGTGGTACCGGATAGCCATCTTATATTTAACTGATAAAATGTCGACGGAAAATATTTAAGCAGTTTTAACTATATTCGCCAAAATATATTCAAAAATTAATTATAAACAATTTTTTGTTTTTTCCTAAAATGTTACTTTTTAACCCTTTCGGGACGGAGTTTTATTTTGCAAACCAAATTATGTATGCTAAAATTTTTTTCATATTCTAAAAGGTATGACAAAAGAATTATGTTCTCCATACTAAAAAATTTTAAATTCGTCCTTTTATCCTGGTACATATAATCCCAACAAGTATTTTCATGGGGCATAAAACCCCAATCAGTGTTCTCGAAGAGCGATTTGAAATTAAAAAGATAACTAAAATATAATATTATTAGATTTGGATAAAAGCTTACATTTATTTTTAACATTTTAGGAATGCAATTAGGTATTTATTTGTGGAATGGCCCAAAACACTTGTAACATAAGGCGTTGTTACAACCTGAGCATATCATCTTTCTTCGCTTTGCTATGCCAAGTGAAGAAGAGCGGACACAGCGACAACGCTTCTCTTGCTCTACTGGCAAGTGGTCTTCAATATTGATGCTATCCGTTTTTGGACGTTTGGGAGTTCTACCTCCCTGGCGATTGCGTTGAAAATAAAGAAAAAAGACACTTTGAAAATTGCTGGGACGTATTATCCCAGTAGTCCCGAAAGGGTTAAACATTTTTATAAGGCCTAATAAACAAAAACACTTAAAGCAGAAAAAATATGGCAGCATTTTTCACCCTATTTGCAAATAGTGCAGTTAATTAGGAATTGTTTTTGTGAATAAGCTATTCGCAACTCAAAAATTAATTTAACGTTTATGCGGCAAAATTTCTATTCACAATAACTCTTTTTGCGAATAAGACGCGCGTATAAACATAGTAATAGCAGTATTTTAATTTATAGTGTAAAAAATATACTTGTGTTCATAAGTTTTCTCGATTTAAACTTAATTTGTTTTAATTGTTTATCTATTTAATTATTCAACTAGATTTTAAATACTGCTTATGTTCCCTCTAATTAAATATGTATATGCATTAATATAAAATTTATAACCACTTATCAATAATTGAAAATATCTTTCAATAAGTTGATTAATCTTTTGTTAACACAAATACGTTATATCTATTATATTTTAGTTTTTCATTTAACTTTTAGATTTGATACTGGTTTTTTGTCTTGATTATATTAATCAGATCTTAATCGTTGTTGCCTTCGTTCACATTCAAACAAACACACACTAAAAAATCGAATATGTAGATTTGTTGATTTGCTAGAAGCTTTCAGAAAAAGAAATAAGTAAACAAATTATCTTTACAAATCCCCGTTTAAAGTTTTCATAATTTTATAATTTGCCCATTCATCATTTTTCGCTACTCTAATCACTTATTTATTTATTTTTCAACATACCTGTTGTGTTTCAACATCATAATTCGATAATGTGACATAAATTTATTTAAAACTTTTTACTTAAGACCAGTGTTTAAACTGCTTGCTTAAAAATAGCAACAGCATTATAATCCTTGTTTTGCTTACATGTTTTTCAGCAAATAAAAAAACTCAATGTCTCAGCATTTCCAAAACAATTCATTATAAACAAAGCAACAGCAAAAAGCAAATGCAAAAAAGAAAAAGAAACGCATTTGCTTCAGCTGACTATGTGTTTCTTTCTGCAGCAAAGCAATCAGCAAAGCATTTATTTGGCTTTTTGTGCACATTTTCCCACAGCAGCAGTAGGCAACTACAAATCGCTTCTTTATTGCAACATAGTCATATCTCAAAAAAACTTGAACTTGGCAAAATGCGATTTAAGTTTTCAAGACATAAGTCCTATGATCTAATAGCCGCAATTGCTATAACTTCGGTTCAGCTTGGGATATAAAACTGATTTTTTTTTCAACATGACGAGAAGGTCTAAAAGAGCAGTTTTGCTTAAGTAACTACAAATTTTTAATTTTTTGAGATATGACTATGTTGCAATAAAGAAGCGAAATGCATTAAAAATAGTCAAGCATTTTTAATCACTGCTTAAAATACGTTATAGATGAAAATACATAGACAAGAATAACATTAAATAGCTTCGACTCCAACTCAAAGAGATTAAAGTTCCTTAAGTCAGACTTGAATTTTCTTCTTAAATGCGCAGTTGGTTGTGGAGTTTTTGGCTTAGATTTTTAGCTTTAAACGAATATGTATAGAGGGTCAACTCAAGCAAGAAAGAACACTAATTGAAGTGACTTACGAATTAACTGAATTTGTTTAGGTTAAAGATGGCATATGACACTGTGCAACAGATTCCAATTTTGGCACATTTGATTAATGATTTAGGAATACATTTTAAAATGTGCCAGGATTGATTAAGATATTGCTCGGTTTTTTGCATAAAATCTGTTATTTAATATCTTCTTGGCAAAAAAAAAATAAATTGTATACAAAGAATGTTTTTTTTTGTAACTTCTCACCACTAACAAGTGTGGTATACATCTGGTAAAGAGAATAAAATTAAAAAAGTGGTTGTGTTCTAAAAAAAAAATTATTTTTGTTGAGCATCAGTGGAAAACGACAGTTTGAGCCATAACGGAGTCTAAAGTAGAAAAACGAAAGTATTTTCTGTGATTCAGCTGCGAACTGCAGAATGAGATGCCTGGGACGCTTCAATAGTAAAACAAGGTAATAATGGTTCAAACCTCAATGATGTATCAGATAGAAATTAAAGTAAACACATTACAATGTGTAGCAGTCGTGGTAAAAAATAAATCGTTAATAAAAAGATTTCCGGAGCCAAGGGGTTATTTTAATAAATAAAAATAAGATATTTTAAAGGCAGAAGTGAAGTGCTACAATGCATTTAAAATTAACTTGAAAGATAATCTAAGCTGATAACCTGTAAGATCTTAGACAACCATGGTTACTTCCGACTAAAAAGGGGGATATAGTTTTTTGCCGAATATCAGGAAGGTGAATTCTAAATGTTAGTAGCAATTAATAAAAACTATTGTTTACCAACCATTCTTTGACCTTCACAAAATATAATTTTCCGATTTGAATAACTGTTGTTATTTCAATTTATTGTATGTTGTAATTTTCAGCAGTCTTTGTGTAACAGTTCTAAAGTTTGGCCACATACATCAAATTACACCATCTATTGGGGCACCGTTTAATTTCAAAATCCAAATATTTTACTTGTTCTTTTTATGGCAAAGTTACAAATACAGGTTTTTTGCAAATATCAACCGTCTGTCCACAACTTTTCAAGAGTGTGGCCGTATAGATCAAATTAAACGAACTATTGGGGCACCCTTTAATTTATAATTTTAAGTATTTATTTTTGTTACTATAACGATGACAGCAACGACATTCTCTCAAATTTGCAAGCGTTTGTCTATTACGGTTCAAAAGATAGGCCCCTAAAGGTCAAATTACGTCACATATGGGGATACTCTTTAATTTTAAGATGTATTTTTGTAACACTGGGAGCTAAAGTGGGAGCTAAAGTGATACGCAGTATTTTTAAGTTTAAAGTGGTATTTTTTACGGTTCATTTTAAGATTATGAACTGTCCTTAAAGCGTCCTTTCAAATAAAGACAATTTTTGCAAAATCGGTTTAGAAATGACTTAGTTTTGCGGGCGCAAACATAAAAAAGCAATATTAAGTCGAATTAATTATATTTCCCTCTTTTTCAAGTCGGTTAAAAAGAAAAGATCATGTCATGAGTCTGCATTTCGTAAGAAACACAGACTAGTATTACTTTTACTTACTGTTCATTAGGAAAAAAATATCATCGGAACAAATACAACCAGATTTAAAGAGTAAAAAACATATCAAAAACGAAATTATGCACATAAAAAGTTTTATTTGTGATCAGGTTTTAATTCTATTAATGTTTTAATTAATTAAATAATTTATTTTTAATTTTTATTGAATTATTATTTGAACGTTGAATATTATAAATGAATTGAAATTATTTTGGCTTAAGTTCATTTATTTTTTTAATTTCTTAAAATCTTTTTTAGAAAGAAAATTTATTTTACAAATGTATGCGGACGTTTTTCAAAGAAAACAAGAAAAATTAGACGCTAGCAGAATGAAATGCTGCACTTTCTGGACCGCTACGACCTTCATCAGCATTATTCGCATCTATCTACCTTAGTTGTAGAGAGTAGTTCAGAGTAGTTCAAACCTTTGAGATGTTTGGTGTTTAGTGAATCAGAAAAATGTATGAATGCGTATAAATACAAAAAAAATAAGAGTCATGATTCAACTCCACTTGTTTCTCCACTACTCATAACCGATCACTGATTTGTAAAATAAATTTTCTTTCTAAAAAAGATTTTTAGAAATTAAAAAAATAAATGAACTTAAGCCAAAATATTTTCTATTCATTTAAATAATTTATTTTATCAGAAATTTTATTTCGTCATTTTAAATTATATATAATTGATTCCATTAATTAATAAATTATTTAGGAATTTTCATAATTCTTTTTCAATTAAATATATTATTGAATTGATTAAAAATTTATTAAAAACAATTCACTTTAAATGCCGTTGCTTTCTCGCTTCATTTTGGTCCTCTTTTTCAGTGTATCATCAAACATTTAACCCAGACACATTAAAAGATTAGATTTACTCAAAATGTCATTATAAACATTTTAAAAATAATTTAAATGAAGATACTTTTGAAATGGAATTAATATAAATAAATTAAAAAATGAATTAAGAATATAAAACGGTAGCAAAATACAGCAGCTTTAGCATTTGCAAATGTTGTTAACTTTACCAACCTCTTAAAACAACCCACAATTTTAAAACATCCTTTTTAATTTTTTTTTTTTTTATCGAATTCAAAAACGATTGGGTTTAAAGTCATTAATGACTTTTTTGAATGCTCGTTTTAAAGAAACAACATATTTATGATATATGACTTATTATTTGTTTCGTATCTGCAGCAATAATTCAAAATGCAAATTCAATTCTGAAAATATATGCACGTCTAAACATATCGCATAAGTGTATGAGTGCAGCTTTAGTTTCTTTATTCGTTCTTCATCTTCTTATTTCATTCATTCATTTAATTTGTGTAGAGCGCGTTGATAAATTACAGTGATTTTCAAGAAAAAAGGAACAAACATGCAAATGACCAAATATTTTTTACTTAATTTTATTTTCTGCTTATTTTTTTTTTTATTAATTGACACTTGAGACTGGACAAACGGCATAATTCACAGTGTTTTGCTTTTACGTTCATCTCTTGCGTCCAAGGCGAATTAATTTTACCAGGTGGCATTGTTGCGGCAACTGACTATTTTTGCTTAATTTTGTTATGTGTATGGTAGCTGTCAAAAGTGTATTTTATGTCACAAGATGGCGTTATAAAAAAAGACTTAAAATAATGCAGTTTTGAAGTTTACCACACCTGTTTTTCTTTTTATTATTGTATTGTTGTATATGAATACTCATTGCTTGCGTCCATTTAGTTTAAAAACTAAGAGTAAAATCAACTTACTCATCTACTTCTTAGTAATCAATAGGCCAAAATTTTTGATATATAAATCAGACGCTGAGAAATTGTAAAAACACAACTTCCCTTATTTCGTAATAGTTATCGTTTGTTTTGATTTGTATGTCATACTAATTCGAAATATCGATAAACAAATTCTACAATCAAAAAAATCAAATTCCATCTTAAATTTAAATTTTATAATAAATTATTGTGCCAAAAACTATTCAGTTATTTAAAAAAATAATATCATGGATTTTCTTAAAGTAAAATGCTACAAATTCGTCAGTCAGTTCAACGAAACCATTAAAATAAAGTGCAGTCCAAATAGAGCACCTTTTGTGAGGCTAACTTAACATCTACGAGTATAGGAAAACAACTATGTTTTTAAGCATGAAAAATTATGAATAAATTCGAAATTTCACAAAAATATGTAAAGTGAGGAGGTCTTGTTATAACATATCAATCAAGCTGTTAAACTTTTTTTGAAGCAATCACCTGCACAATCAGACCTTCCAGAAAAGTTTAAAAAATTTATAGTTTCATAAATAAAATTTCTTTTAGTGGGGGAAATATAAATGGCCGTCCAAACAATTAAGTAAAGACAAAAACCAAAGTTGGGCAAAAACAGCAATAACCAACACTGTATACGGGTGACTTTTTTTCGGCTCCTTTATGCAGTTCTGGATAAACGAATCTTTCGTTTTAGAGCCTCTTAGGCCTCATTTGTTTAAAGAAGCTTTAAATGAGTGTTTTAAATTTGTATGCAAAATAGTCGACAGCTTAACAAACTTAACATTTTTTTCGTTTTCAAAATTAAGCCCATCAAAACTACAGTTTAATCGAATAATTCTGGCAAAAAAATATATCAAAAAACACCACGATAATTTATTTCTATGCACAGGCACTTTGAAATTAAATCAATAAATTAAAAAGTACCGGAAACATTTATTAAATAAATTAATTTTTAAAAAATTATTGTGCTAATATCTAAATATCCCGATTTGAATTATAAATCACCGGCTATGCTGAAAACTGTTTAAAGGTTAGCTGGGAAACTGGACTCTAGTACGCCGCTTTTAAAAAGTATATCAAGCTAAAAGTCCAAGCTTAACTTCCTCTGCTTCCATTCGGATTATTTCTATAAAAGCACAAAAACTGCCCCACTGTGTGTTGCACATATTCTAAAGGATTTCATAGTCCTTAAAAGAAATATACGTTAGAAGCTGTTCGTGATGTTAAACTGTATTGAGGTATTTTTCCAGTTTGTGTTATGAAATGTTTCAATGTTTTGTTCTCAACAAGTTTCGTTTTTTAAACGCAGAACTCAGTCTGAACTGATTTTAAAAATTTTTTCTTTACTTCATAATCTTAACAACTAAAGGGTGTCCCCATACAACATACATGTTTTTTATATGAATTATGAACTGTAAATAGCACCACTTTAATATTTAAAACACCGCGTATCAGTATTGCTCCCGATGGCAAAAAGTAGTTCAAAAATAAATATAAAAATTAAAAGGTGTCCCCATAGATGACGTAAATTGATCAATAAGGGCCTACGTTTAGAACCGTTATAGACAAACGCTTGAAAATTGGACAGAATGTCGATTGCTATCACAGTAATAGTAACAAGTATTAATATTTACTATAATGTATTAAAGGGTGCCCAAATAGTTCGTATATAGCCATACTTTTGAACAGTTGTGGACATACGATTGACATTTGCTTGCAGATGGAATAAAAGGGTGTCCCAATATAATAAATAATAAATAAAATTAAATAATAAAAATTGATGTATGTGGCCAAACCGTTATAGACAGACAGATAAAATCTGTTTTGAAGTCAGTTTTTTTTTTTGCCAGAATTATTTGATGAACCTGTAATTTGGATGGACTAAAAAAAACTGTTAAGTTTGTCAAACTTCTGAGTATATTTTATACAAATTTAAAAGGTTTTTTAAAAGTTTCGTTGAACAATTGAGGCCTAAGAGGCTCTAAAACAAAAGATTCGTTTATCCAGAACTCAGTATACTAAATTATTGACTTATGACACTGTATTTATTATATTTGCTTCTTTTGCAACCTTAAAAATACTGGCCAGAGAAAAGAAAAACAGCCAGTGTAGTTTTAATCATTTACGATGCTTCTTTGCCTCATTCAAACAATTGGATGAAACATTTAAACTCCAATTTTGCGGATTGTGGTCGTTATTGGTCACACATGTGTGACTGGCGTTATATGGGCATTTGTATCCCGCAGTTTCTGCTGAAGGCACAAAGTAAAAAAAAACTCCTTTAAAAATTGCTTCAAACACTTTTGAATAGTACGAGTGCAGTGTATTTAAATAAGTATGTTTGTGGTAAAATTTGTTATGCGGTTAATGTTAATAAATAAAAACGTTTGTAATGGTTGTCGGTTGCTATTCTCTGACATGTTTTGCATAAACAATTTGTGTGTGCATTGGTATGGTGTATATGCGATCAAAGGAACTTCTACGAGTTCATCGTTTTTACTCAATTCCATTCATTCATACATTCATTCATGCATTTGTTCGCTTAACAGTTGGCAGCTGAAATTAAACTCACATTTGTACAATCCAAATGTATCTGCATTGCAAAATGTACAGTGGACATGTGTACGTAAGCAAATTAGAGTTTTGCCACAAAATGTATCTAAATGAAGTGAAATGAAATATAAGTGAGTTAACCTTAACAAAAGTGGCTACCGTAGCTACTACTACACTACCACTTCTACTACTTCCACTGATGTGGTTTTTCTTAAGTAAAATTAAATATAAAAAAAAAAAAACAAGCAGCAACACAAATTCAAATTAAATACGTCGCTGTTTTTATTAAAACATTTTTCTTTGCATGTTTTTTTTTATTGCAGCCATGATTTAAAGTGAATGTAGAATTTTTTTTTTTTTGGTCACTGCAGTTATTTGCTTCGTTAGTAAATTACTCCGGTGCCAAGAAGGGGAACAATTTTTAAAGCTATTGGTTGGCTGTTTATTAAGTACTCTTTTGCATTTAAAATACCAGTAGCTTTTTGTTTTGGCATTTAAGGCTGTTACCAATTTTGTTAGTGAAAACAACAACTGAAACTAATAAATTATTTTGCCAGAAATATTTATTCATTACATTTTATAAGTTTTAGACTAAAGCTATTTTTAAATCTGCTAGATAGTTACTTTAAAAATAGAGTGATCATTGAATAGAGTGTTCAATTTCAGTAGCTTAATCTAGTTTGTATTGGTCGCTTTAAGCTATAGAGCATTTATAGTGTTTTAAATTTGTTTTTTGTAACAAAAAGAAAAATATCACATGTGTTGCTTTAACACATTCGTTTTTAACACAATTACCTTTAAATGTTGGCTATTGGCGATTACGTAGATGTTTGTTTATAGTTCTTTTCTTGCATTAAGAGAAGTTTGGAGTCTTAGATAGGGTTTAAATAAACTTCATATATGTCACCTCTAATTTGCATTCCTGAAATTGTATACTTCAAACTTAAGAGGAGTTATTGCTAAAATATGCGCCAGTAAACTAAAATTCTTTACGGAAGCCGAATATGTTGTCGGCTGCTTTATCACAAAATTCTGTTTGCAAATTGTAGCGTGATGTGATAACTGATTTTTTATTTTTTTTTTTTTTTGGAAATAGACTTAAAATCCGGAAGTGCGAGTTTGATTCACGCACGAAGGGTCCGACATATTCTTCAAGTTGGGAACACCCTTTTATTTTAAATTTATTTTTTGCACTTACATTTATAGTGGATGTATTTGTACAAAATATGTAAATTCCAAATGTTGGCAAGACTTAAATCAACTAAACGTAAGAAATTCGAACATTTAATAATCACTTCGATCATACTAACAAATTTCAGTCTATAATATTTCCTTTATGATTTTTGGTGATTGATTTTTTTTCCAAATCTGCAAGTAGCAAAATTATGTTTCTCAAATAAAATTAATTTTTTCTTATTATATCAGCTATCAGGATATAAATAAGGAAAAGGCAGGACGATATGAAAGCATAACCACAGTCACAGTATTTTTCTGCGTTATAAACTATAAAACAATTTAATGCAAAAAGTTGGTTCTAATGCGAACTTCATGCAAAAAAAAAACAATTAGCACAAAGATAATGAAGCAAGAAATGGAAACCAACAAATTGCAATATTCGTCATCAATTTCTAAATTCGCTTAACATAAGATAATGATAGCTATGAAAAACGTAGCATCACTGACACAAATAATGCTGATGAAGATTGTAACGGGTTACAGAAGGTTTTTATGGAATACATTCTTTTACTTTTTATTATTTTATTTTTATTTTTTTTTTTTTATGTTTTCGTACTTGAATGCATCATTTATGTAATCAATTAAGACACTGATCAATTTTATAAGCACTATCGACATTTTCGTTGTATGATGGATATTTTAGAAGAACACAGCACAGTGAGGCAAAAATAAAATATTTTGGCAATAAATCAGCAATTTCGAAATGGCTATTGGCAAATGAGTACTCGAGCTAAAAGTTCAGCTCATCAGACCTTGCAGGAATTACGCAATTGGGTTATATGTAAACTTGAGAAAAATGCCATATTTTATTTAAAAGTTTGGGAGTCCTTGATTAAATCTTTAAAACTGCTAAATTTACTTTAATTTTAACAAAAAAAAAAAAAAAATAACTTCTTTAGTACACAATAAAAGTAAGCAGATGAAAAATAATTTCAGGTTTAGACAAACCGGAATTTCATAAATTCCCAGTTAAATTTTAAATAAAATTTCAAAATTGATTTTCAGACTTCCGCCCATAATATCAACTTTTGATTTTAAGGAGTTCTGAAAAACTTTTGAGAGAGAGAGAGGACTTAAAAAAGCCGGTTTATTAAAAATAAATAGAGACTGAAATTGAAGGCGTTTATTTTATGTGTCAATTATCCCAGTTAAGGTGACTTACGGAAAAAATTGGAAAAAAAAACATTTGAAAAATGTGCTCTTATTTTTTAAAACTAGACGAAGGTCCTGAAAAACTCAAGACAAACGTCAAATGCAAATAACTCATTAAATGTAGATGAGGAATTTATCGATTATATTAAGTTTTTAACACCTTGTCAAAGGATTTGAACCTGTATGTCTGAGGTGCCTTCGTTGCGGAAGCTTTTACACCGCTGCCAAAAGGTCTAGAACAACTTTACATTTATATGGAAGTTTTGTTGGTTTTGTTTTGATGTTTCTAAAAAAAATTTTAAGTACAGAATGTTCGCCGGG
Source organism: Gymnosoma rotundatum (assembly GCA_916610165.2). Lineage (NCBI taxonomy): Eukaryota > Metazoa > Arthropoda > Insecta > Diptera > Tachinidae > Gymnosoma > Gymnosoma rotundatum. Next base: position 81,445,096 of record OU744340.1, read on the forward strand.
ACAGCCATATGGTAAACATCAGTCTTAACAGTTCATATTTGGCAGTCGTGGAGAAAACACATGGAAAAATATTCGACAAACCAACGTGTTTTAAACGCTCAAACATTTTATAAAAATCAATCATCGTTTACTCTGACTATGAAAAAGATAGTTAAAATCTTTGGGAAAAAAACGCGCCAATAAAACGCACACGAAGAAAGACAATCTCTAGGTGATAGCCCCAAGCATAGACCACCACGTACTACAAGGTTGGCTGAAAATATTATTGCTGCTCAAGAAAGTGTTCAAAACAATCCATCAAGCACAATATGACACCGTGCTCAGGAGCTTGGTCTTCAAAGAGCAACTTTGGCCACAGTTTTGCACAAGAGTTTGCAGTTGTTTCCATTTAAGATTCAGTTGAGACAAGAGCTTCTTTCACAAGACCATTTACGCTGACGTACATCTGCCAATAGGATGTTTCAGCTCGCCCAGGATAACCCCGATTTTCATAAAAAAAAAAATCATAATGAGTGACGAGTCACATTTGAATTTAGATGGATATGTGAATAAACAGAAAATTCAATTCTGGGCAATAAAAAGCCCTTTAATAATGCATCAGTCACCTGTGCATCCACTAAAAGTGACAGTCTGGTGTGCAATTTGGTCAGAAGGAATTATTGGACCTTACTTCTTGGAAAATGAAAACGATGATATGATTGAAAACTTTTTAACGCCACAGCTGCAAGTTTCGGCCTTGATTAACATGTGGTACCAACAAGACGGTGCCAAATCGCAGACAGCCAGGATTACAATTGAAGCAAAGAAAGCGAACACCCTGTATTTGTAAAATTTCTTAAATTGCATTCATTTTTGCTTTGAAAATTTATTTTATGATTTAAATGTTTTATTCAAGTTAAAAATTTTTTTCAATATGCAAAAATAGAAAAAAGGGGCGTCACCAAATAAATTTTTTTCTATATTCCTGGGTTGTAGACCTTAAAACAAATTTTTTTAGTAAATAAAATACAAATACAAAGAAACTTTAGCTTATAAACATAGAAATGTACATTTGAATGGTAAAACATGAATATATTTAAATAATTTTCTTCTTTTGGTATTTTGATAGAAGAATTTCCGCATTAACTTACAGCCACGTACACATAAGTATGTACCAGTGTAAGCCAAATAACAACAATAAAAAACCTAAACTAAAATAAAATGAAAAACGTTAACAAATATTTTGAATTAAATTTTCAATGAACACTCGCTCATACATGAGCACGTAAATATAAAAATACCATCACAAAATGTTGCAACGCCTACTTTTCTTTGAGTACGAAACTTTAAAAAAAATAAATAAATATTTTACGACATTTGCTTTTTTTTTATATAAAAATAATTGAAAAAAAAAAACAATCAGGCAATAGAGCTGTATAAACGTAAATGTGGTATGCAATTATTTAATGGTTTTTGCATTTGTTGCATGCAAATATCTTGCTACTAAATACTATTTATAAAATTTAAAACAAAAAATAACCTTAAATCAGAAATCTTTCTTTTTTAAGAATGAAATAATTCAATGTATTTTTTTCAATTTATCTGCGTAAAAACGAAATTCATTCATTCATTCATTGTATCAAGTTTAAGTTTAAATATCGCTTTTTATGACTTGGCTAAAAAGAGTGTATTTAAATAAACTTTGATCCTCATGGTTGTATATCAACTGTCAAGTTCTTTGCATTGACAACATGTTGACATGACAAATTTGTTTGACACTACACAACGCACATGTTTCGTAAAGAATTTTATATTTATTTTCAGCACTTCTAGCTATTGTGTTGAATACAACCACTTTATGGTTTGCATTTTTTTTGGTTTAAGTTAATTAAACGAACGGAAAGCAGAACTTTTTATACTCGTACACAGAAATGCAACATTGTTTTGTGGTTTGAAAACTTTTTAAACAAAATCTTTTTATGAGTTATTTCCTTGAGACTTTATGCCCCAAAACGACAAAGTTTAAAAAAAGTGGCATATTTCAAAATTTAAGTGGATTTTTTCTACGGCTGCTGTTGCTGGACAGTCATAAAATGATAATAATAATAAAATTTAAAAATAACAAAAAAAAAATTCACAAACTGGCGCTTAGTGTCATATTTGCAACATGCAACTTTTTATTATCAACACGCATAAATATAATTTTAATTTGAAGCCACAAAAAAGAGTTGCCAAATGTCTAAAAATTCCTTTAAATTTTTCACATAATCTCCGGTTTACAAAAAAAAAAAAAAAAAGATGTTATTAAAAACAAGGAAATTATTTGTTTTTTTTTTTAATTTATTTTAAAGTATTTTAAAAATAAAATAATTTGGATGCATTTGACTGGTAGGAATAAGCAGGAATAATAATAAAGGTCTTTTAGATTTTTAAACATCTGAACAATAAAAATGGAGAATAAAGAGAAAAGAAAAAAGAGGCTGACATTTAACTAAAGTAATAAAATAAGCCAATTGTTTTTTTTTTTCTTAAATTTTACATACTAGAAGATTAAGTCTGGAATGACAGGTTCTCTTTATTTGAGGTAGCCGCAGGGGTTGAACTCAGGCTTATCTGCTTGGTAGTCGACGTGTCTACTACCTTGACTGCAGCATCCCACTCATTATACAATTTTTGCATTCATACAAATCGAGTGGTGGAGTTCGAAACTATTTACTGTACATTCTCCTTTTTACCTTTTGCAGCTGCCTTTTAACTACATATATATATTTTATTTTATTATATAGATAATTTTCTGCAAAATAGTGACATTTCGAAAGAATGCAGCATAAGAAAAATGCGTTTAAACTGTTGTTGTTAAAACTCTTTGGAGGCCTGTCTGTAGAATAAGCACAGTTAAAGATAAAGTCATAGTTTTTTTTTCGAAATATAGTTAAATCACAGACAAAGAATTCTGAATGCTTAACTCAAAAAAGTTTCAATTTTCGAGTTATTACTCTTTTGCAATAAAGGTTCGTTATATCTAACCAAATATTATGTGATTCTCAATTTCTTTTTTTTTTTTTTTGTTATTTTCTCTGAAGATGTAGGAAATATATTTAAATAATAGTTGACAACCCTTTGCATCAAAAGACTCAGGTAAAGTTGAGGTCATAAAATTCTATTTTAACACCATTCACTTGAAAGATGATATTAACATCCAACTGTATCAACAATGTGTTAACGGCTCATGCCAGCCAATTCTAAACTAAATCACTTAGAAAAAATACTTTTTGCAACATTTTAAATAAATACAAGTTGGCAGACGTCAGTCAGCCAAGTTAAATACTTAAAAAACATAAAATTATGATAAAATGCATCATAATTTAAAATTTCGTAAAATTAAAATTAAAAAAAAAACGCTGTTTAAATTAAGCCGCTAATAATTTCAGACATTAAAACAACACCACCGTCGCGAATATCAACAAAAAAAAAAACTTATTCAACACGACTGTAATAAAATAAATGTGAATGGTTTGATAGTTTTATTTTTTCTTGTTAAAAATGGGCATTTTAATCCAAATAAAAAAATGAAGCATTTTTAATTAAAATTTTATTTAACACACAAAATTAAAAATGTGTTTTGCATTTATTGGCATAAAAACCATTTTAGTCATTGATTTTCGTTAGTGTAGTGATCTGTTAAGTTTTATGCTCTTTAAAATAGTCTGCTGTTATCAAACTTAAATAAAAAAAACTTGTTTTTTTCGCGTCTTAATGTTCCTTGTACCAATAAACTGACGAAATATTGTGGCACTTGGTAAAGGATAGACGATGTGAGAGCAAATCAATCAATTTATATGTTGGTTTTATTTTTGACTTCATTTTTGCATTGAGATAATCACAGTTTGTTATGCTTCATCAACGTCATGATTCTTCATCGGAGTCAGTGCTACGAAACAAAATTTAAACATTAAATACGATCATAAAAAGAATTGGCAATCGTGCAACATCATTATTCCCAAAAATCATCACAAGTCAAAAAAGTACAAAAAAAGAATACATTCAAGCGTTTAATGATGGTTAGATGTTTGTGTTTTGATGCCTAAAACTGCCAAAAGCTTATTAAACTTAAAAACGGCTAAAATCACTTTTGTTTATAAAGAGAGATGCTTATAATTTCAATACGATTAAAACATACAAAAGAACGATATAATAATCTTGTTGAATATAATAGTCCGTTTCATAAATATAGAAACGGTTTGTATTGTTTCTTGTTTTTAAACTTCTTCGTTTGAATTTTTTTTATTTGGTTCTATTTCTTTATCAAGCGATCTGCTTTTTTCAGTTGCTATTAAGACATGAGTTAAATCTGGAACATTATAATAATAGACTTTAGATCTAAATCGGTAGGGTTATATCAGAATCTGTAGTCAGAATAAGGATTCGTTCTCGTACCAACAGATTTTTTTCAACCCAGAGTAATCTATCCACTCCAGTATCCGTCTTTATAAAATATAAAATTATAGAAAATCGCATAATGATTGTTAAGTTGTTTTGTAGAGTAAGAAATTTCAGGAACGAATAATAATTGCTTGCAAAGGCGTAGGAATTAAATTTGATTGGTGCCTTAATTCTTGATTTTTTTTACACATGTTTATTTCAAACCAACTTTTTTTTTTCAGGTCAAGAAAAAATTTAGTAAATTTGTACGACTTTTTCTAATTACTCTTTTATTTCAGTGATTAGAATTAACCGTCTCTATCAGCTTGAAATCAAAGGTCTATTCCAACTAGCTCACTTTTAAGTGTGGGGTATCTTTCAGAAGGTGACATAATATGGAAAAGCTTTTTCATAACTTAAAAGTTGTTTTAATGAAATATAATTTTGTAAATAGTATTATTGGCAATAATCTTTACAAATATTTAAAAGTAAAATTAGAGAAATTACCACCGGTAATATTAATATTGGTAATTTATTAATTTAATCAGGAGAATTTATAAAAAAAAATAGCACAACGTTTTTTTTTTAATTAATTAATTAATCAAAAGAAAACGAAATTTGAACTTTATAACAGTGATTCAAAATGCTTGACTATTTTCAATGCATATGTAGTTGCTTAATTGTTGCTGTGGAAAAATATGCAGCAAAAGCAAAATGCAAAAAAAGAAAGAAACGCATTTGCTTTAGCTATGTGTTTCTTTCTGCAGCAAAGCAATTGTTTTTAAAAACGTTTTCTGTAATTTAAGCAATTAGTTCTTCTTTATTTTTAGTTTTGCTTTTTCTTAACTTTTTACTATGAAGTTGTGGCTGACTATGATTGCTGTTTCTTGCTGTTACTTGCTGTAACTCGCTGCTTTTCATCCCTTTTAACATTGGAAACGTATTTGTGTATTTATAACTCACAAAGACGAAAAAATTATATTTTAAAAACTTTGTTTTTATACCATTAAATGATATATTTTTTATTTTTTAAAAGCAACAGCAAAAGAAAATATAAACATCAACTTATTACTTAAGCAACAGCAAACGTTTTCAAAATAAATGCTTTGCTGCTAAAGAATATGCGTTACTTACTCTTTTTTCATTTGCATTTTGCTGTTGCTTCGTTTATAATGAAAATTTAGTTTTTTTTTTTTTGCTGAAAAACAAAGAAAAGATTTTAGTGCTGTTGCTATTTTTAAGCAATCAATTTAAACCCTGCTTTATATTACAAAACCAGTAAGAGTACTATATTCAGTTGTGCCGAATCTTATATACTCTCCACAAAAAGAATTATGTATGGATTTTCTTAAATTATAGGATTAAAATTTTTTAGTTATTTTTTTGTGCATTTATAGCAATTACAATTTTTTAGAAAAATTTTTTGGTAAAGTTTTCTTAAAATAAATACCGTAGTCAAATTTTAATCGTTTATTAAAATTTCAATTTTTTTTTTTTTGCTTGGAACTTTCGGTTTTTAATGAAATTACCAAGTTTTATTGCAAACACAATTTTGTAGTTAAGTTTACTATTTTTGGTGAAAATATATTATTCTGTTGAAACAAGTTTGTTTTCCTAAAATTTTGGTTTTAACACAACAAACAAGACAAGATAAACCAACACAACAGCATAATTTATGGATCAACCTTAGTTAATTTCACCAACACCTTTTCGAAACTATGTGTGCGAGAATTATCTGTAGCTCATCTGGGGACATAGGAAAATTTAATTCAAATCAATTAAGGAGAGACTTCATTATGTATAAATATCAAGAATATACTATATACTTTATGGGGTCTTATTTGGTCCGTTTAAATAGGTTGTTTTATAATCTTCTAGGTGAAATAGTATTTTTTGGCGAAACTCGAATTTTTTTCGCAAATGTTTGATTTATTTACAGTTTTATTTTTTTAATTTTATTATTATTATTACTATATTATTATTATTATTATTATTATTATTATTATTATTATTATTATTATTATTATTATTATCTCACATTGGAGAATCGTTATTAATATAAAAGCGCCCGCCTTCTTTGGCCATATGTTCACCATTTTTGGTGCGACGTTGCCAAGTTTCAATAGTAGCTCTTTAAAAGCTATAACTAAATAATTAGGGTGCTTAACATAACTTAATTTCAACGCCATTACGGACCAATACCTTGTTAAACCGACTTCTTTAATATAAGGATCTAGAATATTTTAATTTTACAGCGTTAAAAATTATTATTGTAGAAACCACTAACGGAAACTCTTATACAATCACTTTTCCACCTTAAGCGAAAGCTATGAAATTGTATGAAACTAAATCACCTTTATCGCTTCCTTCATAACAATAAAATTCCTCAGGCTACATTAGCCGTCAATGACTTACAAATTACATGTGTCACCTAAACAATTCAATGTTCTTTGCCGTTCTCTACATTCCTACACAGTTTCTAAAGTCACCTACAGTAGGTTCTTTATGCTGTTAACTTGCACTTGAAAGCATGAAAAATCGTTAACTACACGTTTGTTGTTTAAATAAAAATAAAAAAGATTTCAATACAACATGCCGGCTTATATAAATACGAAAACGTTTAAAAAAAAGCTTTTGTTGAAACATTTCGATTTGGCGCCTTGAAGGCATTTTTCGATGACGAGTTGTAGGTAAACCACATTTTCCATTTGTACGTATGTATTGTTGTTGTATTTTTTGTCAGTGGGCAAACACAAATACATCACTCTGAATGTATTAAACAGCCTTGCTCTTTTGGCATCGTTTATGAATAATGCAACAACAAAAGCATGTTATTGCAATAATATTACAAAAAAAAAATTAAACATTTAGAAAAAAAAATTCTAGGAGAAAAAACAACTTTTAAACTTATAAAAAGCTTGAAGCGTAAACGTAACTGACTTAAGATGTGGCACATGATGACGCTGTGATGTTGCGTTTTTAAAGTTTTTGTTCTTGTTTTTTACTTAAACTACGAATGACCTTAAATGTTCACAGAGTGGAAAAAAGACACTAAAAATTAAATACTACAGATTTTATTTTCAAAGTATAACGATAATGATGGTTTTAGGGTGACCAAAAGTTATATTTTTAGAAACACAATTTGGTCATGAAAACATGTAATCGACTTTGAAGTTCCTTTTTTTTTTGTTTTTTGTTAAAGGATTGAATAAAAATTCTAAAAATTCCGATAATTTTCGTTTAGGTCAAAGAACACTTATATTATAGAAATTAATTAGAATAAAAAGTTTAAAGATTTTGACTAAGTATTCGCATTATAAAAATGGCTTTTTACAAATTTCATTTCATCCCGAATACCGAAACGATAGCTGCCCGAAAATTTAAGCAGAACTTAAAATCACTATTGTACCTAAGAAGCCTCTCATTAGTTGAATTTCTCAGTCGATGTTAATTAACAACATCAAAATTATATAATAAGTTTCGCTTTATATTCGCATATATCGCAACCCCTTGGGCGATATAATCTACACGCAAAGTATGGTTGCAAGAATTATATTATGTTCCCTGTGAAAATATATGTTTGCAGTGAAAATGTTATTTTCTTTGTAAAAATATATAATTGCGAAGTACACATTATAGTTGTTCAAAACAATGCTTTAGTCACCATAAGAGGTTTGTAATAACATTTGTACATTTTCAATTATTTATTTAAACCAAATAAATTTTTGGTAGAATTCTAAAATATTTATAGCTCTCCCAAAAAAGGATAGCATTCATAACAATAATATATAATTCAAAAATATAATATGTTGAGTTTGTTTCTTGTAACTAAATTATGATTAAAATGCACTTAAAATTTTATACTTTTACAATAAGTTGAAGTATACTTTAATTAAAGTTCACTTTTATTAAACTGCATTTTTTTAATGCAGAGCTTTAAAGAAACCTTAAAAGTTTTTTAGTTTAAATTTATGCCAAATTTATAAAATTTAATTGAAATTTATTTTGGCTTAAAAAGTACTTTATTTTTTTGACTATGCATTAATAAACCTTTGTATAATTGTAAGAAATTTTTATTGCTAAATGTAATGGGACAAAGCACTTTTTCGAAACTTTTGGATTTCAAAAACTAAAAAGTTTGCAATAGATTTCAGTAATTTGTTTGTAAACGATTGATAAATTTGTTAAGCATAAAATATATCAAATAGTAAAAAGGTAAGCAAAAATCTTTCACAAATAAGTTTATGTTGTTATATTATAAGCCTATTGTGTTACCATATGATAATGGTTTTAAAAAATTGTATGGTTTTAGTTTTATGTTATAAATGTAAAACAACAATATGAGTCCAACAAAAAATTATAATACGAATAGTACTATTTGACTACATTCTTTAAATTTAATCATAATATGTATGTTGCTAATATATTATGCTTATCTCAACCATATTATTTTCATGCATGGAAGAGCATCTAATGAACTTAAGTTCTATTCTGAGCATCTCTATTCTATTCTATGTCTTACCAAGAAGTTAAAAAAGACTTCGCCAAGATCTTATACAGAACAAAAAAGACACAAAAAGAAAGTCTTCATATTCATATTCTTTATTAACGCTTTATTTGCCCTTTTACCTTTCTTAAATTTTTGCCGTCTAAATTATTATAAAAACCATTGTAATATAAATTTTTTTTGTATTTTCTGCTCAAAAACTCGTTGTGTGTAAAAATTTCTTTTACATTCCGTAGCCTTTTTCCTCCGAACAATATTTAGAAATTCTATACCCCTTTCTTAGCGAAAATGGGTTATATTGTTACATAGAATTCTGAAAAAATTTCTTTCATTTTGACTTTACCGTTGTCGGGTAATTATGAAAGTTAATTTACTTTTGTGTAGAGAAATTTCAAAAGTTCTAAACTCAAGAAAGTACATTTTTTTTTAAATAAATAATTAAGTTACTGAATTGGTTATTTTTTAAAATAATAAAATTTTTTGTGACATTAAAAGCATATAAGGACTGAAACAGAAAAGCATAAAGCTGAATCTTAGAGCGTCAGACGTAAAAATGCGCCTGCTAATACAAAATATACGAATCAAAATCGAAAAGCGCAGCATTAATGCTTTCCAACTCTGTTTGAATTTGTGAAAATTATTGAGAAACATTGATTATTTCATTTGGAATATTTGACAATTTCGAAGTATATAACGTTTAATCGTTTTCACATGCACTACATTGTTTTAAAAATGTAAGCAAAAGACATATGATCAGCTGTTTCTTTTTAATTATCGCTTGCAATGATGCAAATACGCACTCATAAGAGTAGACACACTAAAACTGATATAAACAGATATATCTGTGCACGTCTTTAATGCCTACTTGCTTTATTTCATAGCTGACTTAAAATGTTGCCAGAAACATTTCATATGTTTTTCTACAGTAAGAACAGAGTGTTGCTTCAGCAACATTTTTCATGACTTTTTCATACAAATTTTTTATGTATGTAGTTTGACAGCATTCCATTTAAAAACTGTTTTATTTATGTTGAACAGTATTGACAATTTAAATATTTACAGATAAATAAAGTTTTCTTATCGCTATTTTTTATTTTTATATAGTGGTTTTTAATAAACAAGAAAAGCTAAGTGACTCTGGTCACCCTTTTGTACTTAAAACTTATTTATCAAACTATTTTCGCCTCTTCTTTGGAATTGGTTAAATGCAAGACATTTTCCACTTCTTTTATCTTGAATAAAATACTTGTATAAAATCTTTTATTTAGTTCATTTATAAATTTATTCTTCTTAACGTACAGTTTCTCAAATAATTACTGTATTTTACACAAAGTAATTTAATTTTAAATTAAAGATTGCATTTTTGTTAAATATAGGAAAGTAAGAAAATGAAGTTATGATTGCATGACTACTTTAAGAAGAAATTTTTTTTCAAATCTATTTTGAATAACCTGCCTTAATTGGTGGAATATTAACATAAGTTTTAATTTATGCAACACATAAGCTTCAATTTAATAAAAAAATTTCGCCAAATAAATATCAAAAACACATTTTGAGTAACGAGCTCTTAACAAATTTAATGCCAAAATTAAGAATCGTTATGTAATTAACCTAACGCAGAAGGGAATGTCAGAAAAAATAAAAACGTGGTTTGTTCGTTAGAAATTTTTGTTAAAGCCTGAACATTTCTGGATTGGCTTTTAAAATAGCTCTTATATTGTTTTTGAAGTTTTTATACTTAAAGGAAATGTTTTTGGCATTTCTAAAAAATTGGATAAAGGTTTCCTGATGAGCTGGCTTTAGCAACCGGTGAAATACGTACAGATACCTGGGGGCTTATTCTGAATTGCGATGCGAAAATCAATGCGATGCGCAAATGAAATGCGTTGCGAAAGAAAATTGGTATTCTGTTAGACTTTCGTAATTGCATTCGCAATTTATTTCAAATCGTGGCGACGCTGCTCAAATAAACATCAGTATCAACAAACGTCAAATTAAAAATAAATAAATTTTTTGTGCTTCGCTGTGAAAATTGTTTCTAAAATTTATTTAATAGGTCCAAAGCTATTAAAATTTAAGTCAAATATTTTTGAACTTCTCTCATATGTGGTCCATTAATATTTATTTCTTCAGTTAACGTTTGCCACAAAGTATTTGCAGACTAACGTGCATTTGGTGTTTTTAAATGGCCTCTTGCCAAATGGCTATGCTTATTCATAAATTCTATTTTTATTTAAAGTTGACGCGGTTTGTTGGTCTTCTTGCTTACTTCCCTGAATTAAATAATAAATATATGATGAATACATAAATAAAATATTGTTTTTTACTTACATGTTTGTACTTTGCGAATGCTACTTTGTTGTCGAATAAATTTTGCGAATTTGACATGTGTTTTCGCAATTTAGAATACCGATTTACCACCTTTTCGCATTTGAAATGCGATTAAAATAGAACTTTGCGAATATCGCAATACAGAATAGCAATTGTTCGCATTTATGTATTTTCGCATCGCATTGACTTTCGCATCGCAATTCAGAATAAGCCTCCTGCTATTCGCAACCAACAAAAAAATTGCATTTTTATTTGAAAATTTTATGGATCATTAGCATAATATAATAAGCAAAACTAACGTTTGATAAACATAACTTTGATCCGTAAATACACAGAGAAAAATTATGCTTAGTATATTATGGCAAGAACTATATTACTTTCTCTGTAATAATATATGGTGACGGTGAACAAATTATGGTTATTTTAAACAGCAATTTAGTCACAATTAAAAGTTTTTGATCCTAAAGCGGTTACTGCACACAAAAAGTAAAAGATGGTTATTTAAAATATTTTACTCATAACTATATGTTTTGTTGTTGCAGACTAAAAATATGCTACACAACTTTGCAAATGCTATGATGCAAGACCATTTGCACAAGATTGTGAATTGGGCTAATGTTTTTAATCGGCCAAGATATAGTCTGTTTGTTGACTTTGTTTAACTATTTTAATAGTGATTGATTATGAGAAATATGTCATTTTTTTATATTTCATAGCTAAGTTTTATAATATCTCTATGTAATATTTAAATATAATTATGGTTATGTTAAATAATGTTTTTATTATGCTAGATCAGAATATGGTTCAATTAAAAACAATATTATTATCTATAATAATTATATTATTAGGCTACAACTATATAATTATATCAAAATGTGTTGCACTAATATTATTATTTCTCTTCTACCGACTTCGTATACTTAACTTTTCCTTGCAGCAATACTTTTTTTATGATTGGGATTATTGGAAATAAAATAATTATGCGCTTCTTTTTCTTTAACAGAAGTAAGAGTGCTATATTCGGCTATTTCGAATCTTATATACCTTTCATCACCATCTATGTAAATCTAGTTTAGTGAGAAATTCCAATCAAACAAGCAAAGATTAGAGAGATAGAGTATTAAAAAATAATAAAATTAAAGTACTACATACATATGTATATATAATTTTACATAAAAATGCCATCAGCACTTAATGGATTAAGCATTTTTAAAAGAATTTAGTATTTCCTTAAAGATCTCTTCAAAAGCTTTCCGCTGCCGATGTTTTATCCGCTGACACGAAGGAGATGGACCGATCATGCCGAGATACTAGATCAGCTAGAGAAAAAAAATTAAGACGCCAATCGATCAGACAGAGTGCCGAAATAGGTGCTATGGGAAACTAGCATGATCGGTCCATGTCCTTCGAGGCAACAGGAAACACCACGCCTACCTCTAATTTTTTCATGTCATTTGGAGCAATAATGTAACTCCAATAAAAAAAATAATAAATAGAAAAAAAACATCAAGTAAAAAGGTTGGCGCTCGCCCATATTTTTAAAGTTACGAGGCTCTGAAATTTTCAAATTTTTTGAAATATCAATATGGGTAACATTTTGAAGCTTTTGAAGATATCTTTAAGAAAATACTAAATTTTTTTAAAAAAAATGCTTAACCCATTAAGAGGCGATATTATTTTTATATAAAATTATGTGTATACAGTGATGTGCAATAAAATAGAGCCGCCTGATCCCCAATACTTTTACCCCTTATGATACCCTCGTACAAAAAAGTACGCGTAAAAGAGTTCTTCCACTAATTTTATACATATCTTACATGTAATCTCGTTATGTTTAAAATAGCTTCAGCGTCATTAATCTTTAATTTATTATTGGTATAAATTTGTATGCGAAAACGGATGTGCAAAAAAATAGAGCCAGTTTTGAAAAATATTCAACTTCTACAAATTAAATTTTTTTTAAATTTATTTTTTTTAATTAAAAGTGTATAAAAAGATAAGGGTAGTGTTTGTTAAGTACAATTCGAAAGGAATCTCAAAACATTTATATATAATAGTATTTACAATAGGCAGAGGAAAACCTTATACCTTTGAGAGCCGGGAGACAATAAAAAACTCCATAATAAAAAAAAAATTATAGACCAATTGCCGAAATAATTGGATGCTCTAAATAATTATGGAAAACGCCGTCAAATATGAAAGCAAGGCAGAAAATAAAGAAAGACTGTCGAAAATCACACCTCTAGTGGAGTGAAAAATCTTTTGTCATGTAAAAAAAGATTCTTTTGACACCTCTTCCATCCTTAGAAAGGAGCATAATCTAGATGTTTATACTTCATCTATAAGAAGGCTTTTAAGTAACCGTAAGCAAATAGAGAAATATTCTATGGTCTGACAAAACAAAGGGCAAAAGGCTGGTTTGAAGACCATAACGTCAAGGTTTTAAGCTGACCGACGCAGTCCCCAGACTTAAATCCTATCTATAACTTATGGCAAAACGACGAATTTTGGACTTCAATTCAGGATGCGTGGAAAAATATTCCTATAGGAACCTGCCAAAAACTTGTGGACTCAATGTTAATGCTAGCAGAGACGTTATAAACAATTAGGGTTATTCCAAAAAGTATTGAGTTAAAGAAAAAATAATTAATGAGATAAATTTCAGTTAGTAAAGAAAAAAAAATTATTATTAATTATATAAATTTTTTATTTTTTAATTCTCTGTCACTCCAATATTTGCTTTTTTGATTGGAGTTACTTCACTTAACTAGTTAACCCTTGATGGTGAAGGGTATATAAGATTCGGCATAGTCGAATATAGCAATCTTACTTGTTTTATGTTAGATTGAATGCTAATACCATTAAGATTGCAAAGAAATCCAAAAATTTAAATTAAGTTTTTACTGACTACAACCATTAAGATAAAAACATTTTTTTACATTAATCAATTGCCAAACTACACATCCCTGAACATTGAGAACAAATGTAGGCCAGTTTTGTTTTACAAAGATTTTCAATTATTAAAAAAAGGTGAGAAACCTTGTGCTATTGAATTTTTAAGCGGATTTTACTGTAATTCTTAATGTTTGCCATTTTTTATGGACTTAAAAACCTTGTTGAAGATACATATATACATACACTACGTACATAAATACACATACATATTTGCTAATCTCAAGTGTTTCATTAAACAGACAGGGATTTTATATATTTGACCAAATTATTACTAATTTCGTTAAGTAAATAAAAATGTATGTGCATATGTATGTGAGTATTATTATAGATATTTGTAGCATAAAACAAAATTAGCATTATTTGTGTGTCTTGAATGTCACACACTTATGTATGTTGTTAGAAGAAAAATGTCCCTTTTCAAGAGCCTCTCCGATTTGATTTCTTTCTATTTTGTTTTTGCTTGTGTGAGTATCACTATTCCAAACCATTGTTTGTCCATCTCAGCATGAGGTCTTTTGTTTAAATAAAATAAATTTTTTATGATTGTTATTATGAATGTTACGGCTACTTAGTGCCATGATGTGTGATGATTACTGTAGCTGTGTCCCATTGTCCCTTCTCCTGTTTGTTTGTTTGCTGTTCTTTTGTCAGGGGTTCAGTTCACATTATACATTGTTCAAAGTCTAAAAATTTATTTACTTAAAAGATTTAATATTTCACCAAAAATATAATAAAAGAAAAGAACAACAAATAATAGTATTACACATACATGCTTGAACCAGTAGTAACAAAATTTAGTGGTTGCAATTTTGTGAGAATTGGAAAGTTTTTTTTTAAGGCATTGCTTGAAATTACCTGATTAGAAATTGTAAAATAAAAACTTTCATTTTATTTCTACCAGAATATTAATAAAAAACTTGTTAGTTCTTCAAAAACTTTTTCACCAAATCTCTGCAAACAAAAAAACAAACAATATTTTGCCCACAGAACTTTGAAGAAAAAAGAAACAAAAACGAAAAGAATCCCAATAAAATAAAATTCTGCAAATGATTAAAATTTAAAAAGAAATTAAAAACTCCAAAACGAATTAAAAAGCTCGCGAGCAAAAAAATATATTTTTTATTTCCTGGCGATATTTTAAATTCTCTTACAAATTTCTTTCTCTTATCATTTTTTGCAAATTTTCGATCGTTTTTATACCCTTCACCTCATGTGGAAAAAGGTATAGTAAAGTTTGTCATTCCGCTTGTAAGTTTTACAATAATATATATATTCTGAATTCTTATGCATAGTGAAGTCGATTAAGCGTTGCCCGTCTTTCCGTCCATGTACGTAATGAAGTCAATTTTGCCAACGCACTAGACGAGCAAGAGACAACATAAATACGTCAATCAATCAGACATAATTTCTCAAAATTTTCTCTTGAAAATTTGCAAGATCGGTCCATTTCTTTTGGGGCAGTAAACAAAACGGCTCTTATTTTTCGATTTCTTTTTCTCAACTTTCGTTTGTAATACTGCAGCTGGTTATTTTTATGTTCAAAAAAAGGTAAGAAAACTTGGTAGCACTTACTAAGCTGTTTTTTGTTTATAATGAAAAAATTAATGAAATTAAATTGGGACAACAGCTTAAAACTTTCGGAGAAAAATCCTTAATTTTTAAAACAAAAAAAAACTTTCTGTTAGGAAAGAATTTCTTATGGCAATTTTTATTTCAACTAATTAATGGGAAATCTGCAACATGGTACATTTGGTTATACGTATATGGTGGAGGGTATATAAGATTCGGCATAGCCGAATAAAGAACTCTTACTTGCTTTTGTATTTTTTTTTTTGTGCTTCATAATTTACTGCAATTTATATTCAACCAAAAACGAAAATTTAATGGCTTAAAAAAAGCAAAAAGTAAACAAAAATGATTTATCGTTTGAATTACAGATAATTGTGATAATCATACCAAACAAATGCTGGTTGATACGTGAACACAACAAAATATTTATATATACACATAAAAAAAACAACAGAAACTAAAAATATTTTATAACGTTAGTTTTTAAAATTAATAAAAAAATTATCTTTCAGAAAAATTTAAATTCTTTTTTTAATTTTTTTTTTTTTTTTTTTTTTTTTGTAAAAAAAAAGTATTTTTCAAACATGCACGCTACGATAAATTGCAAATTGAGACTTAAACATTTTTAAAGGCTCAAAAGAGGAACTTATTCCGCTTTAATAAATTCTTTGTAACTATTTTTTTATTTCACAATTTGATATATTCACCCCTGGTCTGGATATAACTCAAAGTCAAAACATTTAGAATTTTACATAAAAAATTTTTTTTGGACACAAAGTTTTGGTTTCAAATGAAATCAATATTTTACTAATATTTAAATGTGAAAAATTATATGTTTGACTGTTTATATTAATCGACCACGCCTGAACGCCCAAATGTATTCTGAGAGGTTGAGCCACAGATAAATTTTTGAAGGCGCAAATATTAAGTCGATATTGGATTTAAATTATTACAAATTAAACACCAAATCAAAGTTTAGAAACTTTTTGAAAACTAGAGTGTACAAGGGTTATAGAGTTTAATACTTTCTAAGACAATTTCGTAGTTTCCACTTATTTATTATTAATATTTATTTGCACTTAATCGTGATATTGAATACAAAAGTAGATTAGATCTCCAGCTCACGTATCTTACCAATATTACACAATAAAAGTGACCACAAAAACTAAATTATAATTAATAATATATTTTAATAATATACTTAACATGTAAAAACTTTTGATTTAATTACAATTTCTAAAAAATAAGATCTTCTTTTGTAACATAAAATTGTTAAATAATATTTAACGGAAGTAAATTTAACACCACAACTATAAAAATTTATTAAAAATCATAAATGTTAAAAAAATGTCATCAAAAGAATCGTTAACAATTCCTTTTTTTTTTGTATTTGTAATAAACATGTCATTAAAAAAAAAAGAAAGACAAAGAAAGGAGTACTTTTCGCAGGTTTTCCCTTTGTGTGTGTTTTAAGGGGGGACATAAAACAGACCACAAGAACATTAAATGATTTACACTAGAACTTTTTGATGCCACTTATTGCATTGATTTATTACAGTTTGGCACCAAACCACAAACTAAAACCAACCAGTCAGTCAGAGTCCGCCATGCCAGCCCAGCCAGGCATTTAGTCAGACACATTTTACACATTCGTATGAGTGAGTGTTTATTACATTTGGAAGACATGAAAGTGTAAAACAAATCATGAAACTTATTAAGCGTTTATTCTCTTATATACAAACAAACAAACAAACAAACACATGTTAGAGCTGTCAACTTTTTTGTCAACGCATAATGAAAATGTTGTAAAACTTAAATGGAATATTTTGTTGGCTTTGAGTAACATCAGTATCCATGGCCTGGGTCTTGTTGTCTGTCAAACATACATAAGTATTTAAATATAAAAAAATCATTTTAAAATTATGTTTTTCAATAAATGAAGTCGTTAAAATTTTATGTTTTTAAACGTATACTACAGTTCATTTAAATATAAATTTTTTCTTTTAAAATGTTAATGATGCTCTTGTTAATATGTTTTGCTAGTGAAAAGAAATATTTAATTTTATTTTGCAAAATATAATAAAAAGAACAACTTGCAGAACTCACACCAAGTAAAAACACTGACACATATGCTGTTTATTACATGTGTTTACGGTGTATTTTTATTTGTTTCGACTAATGAAATGCGTTTAAGGTTTAAACAGTAGTGTTCCAATTGAAAGGATGTTTGATGGCATGCTAAATTGACAAATGCATGCAAAGCACTTTGGGCTTCATTAAATACTTTTTGTATATTTTCTCTGTTTTACAAATAAAATTAAACAAAAAACGTTTTTTTTTTTTTTGTTTGTTGTTGTGGCTGTTAAATGTTTCTTTTAATATTTTATTGCATGTTGTGGTAAATTTGCTGCCAAGGTTTTGTATTATTTACTTTATATATTTCTTTTTTTTAAGTAAGACATACGCTTAGAGGCAAGTAAAAGTGATAGATGTATCAAAGGTCTTCAAAATATCGAAATAGGAGTGTCAGTTCCATCTTTTTAAATTAAAAAATCTAAAAGATTAAGGCTGTTGGCATACTGTGCGTTACAAGCGGAGAGATTTTTCCTCTAACACCTTTCAGACGATCCTATGTGATCATTATAGTGTAGTATTATTATACCGGGGAGCCATACATCACCCTGAGTTAAATAAGGTTTTCATGAAATTAATACTGAGTATTAAGATTTATTAAATATCTAAGTATTATGGCAAAATGTTAAAGCAAATATAATGTATATGTCAAATAAGAGACAGGAATTTGATATCTTATAAAACAAATTCATTTTTAATAATTTTTTCTAAACACTATGATTTTTGATTTTATCAGAGTTCATTACTCATAATTCATATTCATTTTACTTGAAGTATGACAGTGTGAAAACCAAATATTATGTTACGTTAGATTTTTTGGTAATCACGACAATTTTCATTTAATTTGTTTCTTATAAATTCCAATGCAAATCTTAGGACTTGTATTTTAGTGTAGAACGGATATAAGTGACGTTAAAAAAATTATTTTATTCAAACGGTTTTTGAAATTAGAACAAAGTATCAATTATTTTGGTTCAAAAGCATATAAGCGCAAAAGGCTTTTTTTAAATATTTTTTTTTTAATTTTCGAAGAAGCTAAAACCTTGCAATAAAATCTTGAGTGCAACTTAACTAGATTTCAAATTAACTTTAGGACTGCGTTGCCAATTCATGGCTCTTTCTACGGAAATCTTTCAAGATGTTCGTGTTAAGGGTCTAGATCTAAGTGTAATATATGCTAGCAGTGACTACGACTTTGTCTGCGTGTTATTTTTAATTTTTTAAAAATTCAAATTTAACTATTTATTCTATAGTTCTGATGACAGTGTTAAAAATGTTTCATCTGCAAAAAAAAAAGTGCTGACAACTGGGTTAGTACCATTATACCGGTAAAATTGGGTGCTTTTACAATTGTGTCACTATTTTGTCAGGAAATTACCTATTTTTTACGTACAAAAAACGTATTCTATATTAGAATCAAGGTTCTAAGGGACCTCCTCACAAAATTTTGTTCAAATCCATCCAGTAGTTTTTCGGTCACAGACAGACGGACAGACCAAAATTCCAAATATATATGTTTTGTATTCCATATCGATTGCTTACTACAACAGCATCAAAATTTTCAAAAATATTTCGTGTACAGATATGACCACGTTACAGTTTTATTATATGTACAGATAGATATTTATTTAATTATGTGCATTTAGTGAAATTGTATTACTATTGGCTTATTGTACCCGGCGTTGCCTAAGTCTAATTTTTAGGGGCCTTTATTTATAGCCACTGTGTAATATATAAAATCCTTGTTTGCTATGGGTATCTACTCTAAATGCATATTAAATCTATCAAATTGGCTTATATTTGATAAATAAAGAGATGTCCATATTTTAAATATCTTAGGAATCTGTTTTTATTAAGATCAGCAAATATTCATTAAATTGTGCGTTCGTCCTCTCACTCACTTCACCTGCTATTACATAAATATCTAATTATGTTTAAAATTTAAATGTAATCGGTACAGACGTAAATGCCCGTTTTCCCCTTTGTCTCTCATCTAGGTCCTAGCTTTAGAAACATGTGTAGATGAGAAACTATATACAGTGATGTGCAATAAAATAGAGCCGCCTGATCCCCAATACTTCTACGCCTTATAAATCTCTAATACAAGAAAGTATGCATAAAAGAGTTGTTCCACTAATTTTACACATATCTTACAAATATAATCCCGTTATGTCTAAAATAGCTTCAGCGTCATTAATATTCATTTTATTATCAGTATAAATTTGGATGCGAAACGGTTATGAAAAATAAATAACTTTTGTAAATTAAATTTCTTGTTTTTAAATAAAAGTGAATAAAAAGTAAGCTTAGGGTTTTTTAAGTACAATTTGAAAGGAATCTCACAACATTTTTATATAATAGTATTTACAATGGGCAGAGGAAAACATTGTATCTTCGAGAGCTGGGAGACAATAAAAAAACTCAATACTAAGGAAAAAGTTATAAACAAATTGCCGAAATAACTATATGCTCTAAAAAAAACCATCAAATATTTTTTTTAAAGATAAGTAGCACTTCAGGCATCAATACCTACTTAGTTTACTTCGCCGGCGAATATGCTATAGAGAAGTACCGACGAAGGAGGCTGCATGTTTTAATTTTAGATCTGAATATGTATATATACATACCATTAAACAGAAAAAAACATTTTTATTTTTTGACTACCGCAAGGATTGAACCCAGGGCAGCCGGTTTGTGGTCAACGTGTTTACAACTTAGACTACGGCAGCTTCATATGAAAGCAAGGCAGAAATTTAAGGAAGACCGTCGAAAATTATACCTCTTGTAGAGCGAAAACTTTTGAGTTATGTAAACAAAAAAGATCCTTTTGTCACCTCTTCCATCCTTAAAAAGGAGCGTAGTCTATATGTTTCTACCTGAACCATAAGGAGGCTTCTTATTAGAAATAATTTGAAGGTTAGAAGTTGTAGAAAGGTCCTACACCTAAACAAAAAATTAGAATTTGCCCAAAATCAAGTAGATTGGCCTAAAAGCAAATGGAGAAATATTTAATGATCTCACAAAGTGAAAGTTAAATTGTTTCATTCAGACAGAAGGAATCTTCCTGTACAAAGACCTCCCAAAACCGAATTCCGGAGGGGGAAACATAATGGTATGGAGATGTTATTCGTATTTCGAATTGAGGGTAGAATGGATGCCGCTTATTATATAAATATTCTTAATGACACTACGGTACCTTATGCCAATTGGTAATGCCGCTTCGATGGGTGTTTCAACAAAATAAAAAGGGCAAATGACTGGTTTGAGGAACATAACGTCAAGGTTTTAAGCTGGCCGGTGCAGTCCCCAGACTAAAATCCTCTCGAGAACTAATGGCAAATATTAAAAAGGTGTCTTCAAAGAACAAATCAATCCAATAAAGGCGAACTTTGTATGTAATTTAATTCAGGATGCGTGGAAATATATTCCTTTAGAAAGCTGCCAAAAACTTGTGGACTCAATCCCAAAACGTTATAAAAAATAAGGGTTATTCCACGAAGTACTAAGTTCAGGAAATAATAAATAATGAGAACAAATCCAGTTAGTTAACAAAAAAAATTTATTTTAGTTAACTTATCTTGCTGGCTCTATTTTTATGTACAGACAGGACCTGGTGACTTGTAAAAATTTAATGGATAAAGTTTTATTTAAGTTTTGAAATTCCACATTTGCTTTATATTTGTATCTTGTAGTTTATGACTAAACTGAAATATAAAAAAAGAAATAATTATAAAGTCTGTAGTCCATTTTTTTTTTAGTTTGAAAAATGCTAGATCAAGGTGTCTCTATTTTATCGAACACCACTGTATGTATCCCTTTTCTCCACTCCTCGTTCGCTATTTGAAAATTCTCATACCCTATTTTACCGTGAGGACAAATCTATTCTACTCGTGTTTTAAATTTCGATTAAATCGGTTCAGTCGTTAAGCCGTGATTAAGGCGCGCATAAACAAACAAATAAACTTTCAAAGAGATTTCTTATATATATATTTGTATATTAGTCTATGTAATTACGTTTTCGTTTTCACAACATTTTTCTTTTCTAACATTGTTAAAAACAATGGCCTAAATTCATAGTTATACAATAAAGTCGACTCTTGCTAAAGTATACTCTAAAATAAAAAGCTCTTATTATCTTTTTTGCTTTCATAGTCAATAATAAAGTATTCTTTAAGTTTAGCCGCCTTCCACTGGGTGTCGACTGTAATTTGATAAATGTTTTCATACAATTTCTAAACAAACATTAGAAAAAAGTAACTTTGTTTTTATTTTGTTCACTTTGGTAAAAAAAAATCAGATAAAGAGTATTGTGTCCTTAAACCAAATAAAATAATTTTGGAAAAATGAGTTCAAAACAGCTTTAGGTAGTTTTAAATTTAGAGTTGACTTTCTCGCCAAACGTATATTTTAAATTGTCTATGAATGAATTAGAGTCGACTCTAAAATAAAACCGACTTTAGTTCCCCTAAAGTATACTTTATTTTAACTATGAATATGAGCCAATCATAATTAAATTGGGAGTATAAACATGTGTTTTTGCTCATATTTTTATTTACTTTGATATTTTTTAAATTTATTACTTTTAAGTATTTACTCGTACAATGTTTTTCGGACAATTTTAAAAGAAAACAAGAAAATGCAGAAGGTAGTGCAGCATTTTCTGCAACGAAAGCCACATGCAAACAGCGTGACCGTTGGTGTTGCTAATGTAGCATATTGCTACTTTTTCGACTGCTTCATATATTTTACCCTTTTTTGCCCCTTCTTTTGTTTTTTTTTCGATTTATTCCGGATCTATAACATGCCATTTTATCATGCCATTTTTTAATTCTCTTTTAATGGCATCAAAATTTGCACATAAAACAAAAACAACATGAAACAAATGATTGTCTTTTGAGTATGTTGCAAGAAGAGCATTGGAAAAATTGTAAGTTTTACAACACTTTTTCGTTTCTGTTCGGAGAAAAAAAATGCCTCCAATATAGAAAAACTACGTATTATTCAAGAAGGCTTATCTCCTATAAATAAAATTTATTAAAAATTTTTGGTGTTTATTCTTAAAAACATAAAGAAATTAAACACAATTTTTCAAAGTGCATCTTCTCTGATCATATACATATGTATATCTTCTTCCCTCCACCAAAAACATTTTTTTATTAGAATTGTTTAATAATTAAAAAAAAAAGAATATATAAATAACTTAAAAATAGAAAACATAGATTTTCTTAATATTTTGTATTTTAAGGATATCGTTAACATACTGTAACGAATAATAAAATCTGGAAACCCTGTAGTTTTATCCGTATGAGCGTGGTGAATAAGCTAATTCAACTAATGGTGTGTGTATAGAATAAAAACCACAATTTAGCTAACAAAAGCTGAGCAGCCTCGATGGCTGCGTTGGTAGAGGTGCGTACTGCAAAACAGGAGGTCCTGAGTTCGATCCCGCGTTCAGATATAAGTACAACAAAAAATTAAATGCAATTAAAATTAATAAACAGCAGTACAAACCTCCCGAGAGGCAAAAGACAATTATTGTGTCAAGCCATGGCAGACAATTTAGTGGAGACGTCCAATTTAATAAACAGATAATTGTGAAGAAGCACTTTATAACAAAAAGTAAGAACGGTAGCGGTTGCGCAGGGAAATATAACAGCATAACAACAGTGTATGGCTGACGTGTGTTGTGGCTAGTGGATTAAAGGGGACGACTGACTTGGATTAAAGAAGTAGTGGAAATGTCTGTGGACGGTTAAGGTTACTAAACAAGGCATCGGGTAGTTCATGTGTCGCCGGAGTAACATAGTAGTGTAGCGTGGATGGCTGCGTTTGTAGTAATAACGCATGTTTAGTAAATTCTAGACCAAGGGTTCACAAGACCGGTAGGATCAAAGAGTGCCAGAGAAAGCCATAAAGTTTAAATACAGAATTATGAGCCAAAGTGGTATTTGCAATCAAAAGAATCCGTACGTTTGTTCTATAAAAGGGAAAACGTACACAATACACATTGCTCATGAAGCTGAAAGTAAAATATGTGCTGAAGGGACTTTATAAAATTTTTATAAGTGATATTAAAAGCAAGATAATAATATTTTATCAACAATTCAAAACTTAAAACGACTAACTCTTCTTAAAAATTTGTATTCAAAAAAAATTCATAATTCATAAAAAATTTTCCGACTATTTAAAATAAATATAATATTATTAAAAAACATATATAGCAGCCTCTTATCCATATTTAATTTATTTAGTATTTCCTTTGACATTTTGCACCTTAATTTGCATTCAAATTATATTTCTCTAAGTAATTTAATTACAAATTTTCTATAAAATGTTTATATTTTAATTACTATTTTTTTTTTTTTTTGATCTTGTGTAATTTTTGCTAAACACGTTTTAACTACAATAACCATTATTAAAACAACAACATGTTTATTGTTAATAAGTAGTTGATTAATTGTTTATTCAATTTATTTTAAAGTTCAAGTTTTACATTATTTCCCTGATATTTAGTTGTAGAGTACTAAACCTAATTATTAGAAATGAATGTTTATATCTTCATGTGCATGTTCCAGTACTTTTCACATTATAAATTAAGGTCTGTTAATTTCTTTTCTTGCTTTACTTTCAGTTATTCTTTTAGCTTTTACTTTTACTGTTGTGTTGTTGTTAAACTAATTTTGTTTGACATTAAGTAATACAAGGTGACAACTGACGACATTCAAGTAAAAAAAAGTTTTTTTAAGGGAAGCGTACCCCCTTCAGATCGTTTCGTTATAATGGTGTTTATATTACATCAGACCTTAAAATATTCATTGAATTGAACATTTTTTTGTTGTCGTTCAAAAATTGCAGCATTTAAATTGAGTGTAGACTGGAATGAGAGGAAGAGTTTATGTGGTTGCTGGTATACTTTTGAAATTTTCAACCATAATCACTGAGTAATTTAAACCGCCAACTCTGTACAAGAATTTTATTGGCATGTTCAAATATGCATACACACAAGCACACACATATTCCTGCACTTAGAAATGTTCGCTTAAAGTCAAAAAACATTGGTGACGTTAGTTGTAGCATGTGGACTGTGCAGGCTTAATTATGGCTTGTTGTATGTTAATGAACAATTCATTCAATTTTTTTTTTTTTTTTTCTTTGAAATTATTTAAATTAACTTTATTTTTTTTTTTCTTACTGATTGATATTGGTGTCATTATGAAGTAGAATTAAAACAAATTTAATTATTTTTATGACTTCATTTATTTTGTGTAATTACGAAAAAGTTTAATTAAATTTTTTAGTTTAAAAAAATTCAAATTGGTAACAGTTTGTTATTTAAAAAACATTTTTTTTTTATTTTACAAACTAAAATAACAAGTGTAAAAAGTTAAATTACAGCCCTGGTTACAGAAACTTTATTTTGGTCATCATGGTTCCGAGCTTAATTTTTAATTTATATTTTTCCGGCTGATTCCTTAATCTTTATTTGAATATCTAAAATAAAACC
The DNA here is from genome assembly GCA_916610165.2 of Gymnosoma rotundatum. Taxonomy (NCBI): domain Eukaryota; kingdom Metazoa; phylum Arthropoda; class Insecta; order Diptera; family Tachinidae; genus Gymnosoma; species Gymnosoma rotundatum. The sequence goes on from OU744340.1 coordinate 81,470,496, forward strand.
TTTTATGTTTCATGTATGTGAGTCTTATTATATATCTGCAGAGGAATTAAAACCCTGCTGATTTTTTGCTTCCCCGATGTATAAGAGAAAATGTACAATAGAAAATGTTTTAGAAAGAAAAATTAATTATCAAAAATTTATTTTGTGCCTGCACAGAAAAATGTTCTGGCACCTATTAAAAGTTTTAATTGCTCTCCGATTAAAAGTTTATTAAGTTTTTAATTGATGCAATTTTTTTTTTAGTTATAAAATTGTTTCCAATTAAATATATAATTGATTAAATTTATTATTTAATAAGATTATTTCATATATAATTTTTAATGAAATACAAAATTGAGGTAATTAAAAATGTTATTAAATTTCAATGTGCAAACAAAAAAAACCTCTGATAGGAGCAAAATTTTTTTTTTTTTATTTGTTTTTTTTTTAGGAAAATAATGTTTGTTCTGTTTTAAATAAAAGGTAGGAAGGCTATGCCAAGAAATAACAAAAGAAACAATTATTTAAAATGCACTTTCTTTAAGAATTAAAATCTTTAGACAACATGAAACTGGTCGCTTAATATCAAAAAGGGCTGTCATGGCATCGACGTAGAAGGAGATCAATTGACAACGTTATGGTTCTCTGTACCAAGTCTCAAATGAAGACTTAACAAACTTATTCTCTACTGAAAATTTTGAATTTCAATTGTTATAAGAATAAATAGTCAAAATCTTAGAGCGTACTCTTATGTATATGTGTTGATAAAACTTAGTGCATAAATTTTTTAATATATTGTCTATTTTATTTTGCATTAATTGTCCACTTCTTAGCGGTCAAAATTTATATCTTTTTCTACTACTTGAAAATAAATATTTCATATGAAATCATGTTATTGCCTGCGAAAAGCTGAGTTCTCGCTTTAAAAAAAAAGATATTAAATTTTGTTATACAGCTTTTCATCTTCATATAGCAAAGCCGGTATGTGCTGCAGATCGTACACAAAAAAAATGAAATACAGTGTTTGTGGTATCAAGTAAACTACATCATGTTATATTCTTTTCACTAGAGATTAAAAAATATTATAAACGCGTTGCTAGTACAATAATAATTATACTAATGTGCTGTTTCTGTATTATCAGCAAGCGACTTGTCTAGAAAATTTTTTTAGGAATCACTCAGAAAATTGAGTGCTTTTCATACAAATTTTTCAAACGAGTCGCTCGTTTGTTATACAATACAAAAACAGCACATAAAACTTAAAACAAAAAAATAAAATTTTTCATTTATAGAAATTTATGTAGCAAAAGGAAAAATAAAATAAAAACTATTACATACATGGAAATAATTAATAAGATGGGCTAGTTATTTAACGATTGCATTAGCATTGAATGATAAATATTGTTAATGATTTTTTAGCATTATCATTATTTTCACTAATGGTAATGCTTTTCAATGAAAAGGTTTCATTGATAATTAGTTAGAAAACAAAATCATTACCACTGACTAATGATTAAAAGGTTTCAAATCATTATCATTAATGAATATATTTTTTGTCTTTGTGCATCAAATACACATCTGAAAGTATAGTAGAGCATTATTTTAAAATGGCATATTTATTTTATGAAATATATTACCTTTTCAACTTTCTCGGAAAAAATTAGACAGTATGGAAGCACATTTCTTTTGTGTGTAAGTAATAAATTATGCTAGCTGGCTGGTGTGTTATATCACTTTAGATCTCAGACATCAAGTTTTACACTTAAAAGTTATAAATTTTAACAATTTTTAAATATAGATCTATCTGCAAGTATGTTAAGATTTTAGGCATGAGAAATGCTGTAATTGTTGAAGAACTTTATTGCCAGTGAACGTGATTTTCATATCATTCTTCTTTTAAATAGTTACCGTGATCACCGTTTGCAGATTTTTTTACATTCAAGCAGACATGTATATATTGTATAATATTTTGTATAATATTTTGTATAATATTTTGCAACTGTAGTTAAATTTGGTCAGATTATAGGTTTGTTCTTTTTTTAAAATGCTACTCGACAATGATGTTACTTATGAAAAAATAAAAGGGTCAAAAGTGCAAACAGTTCTCTACACAAAGTAAAATCAAATTTAATACGAAAGAACGTTCTTACACTGAACTGTCCCTTGATAAACTCAGTCACTGTACTAACCAGTGATATTTTACTCAAAGTGATTTAATCACAGGTACTGAAATGTCGCTCATCTCTATAAGATTTATTTATTTTGTGCATAGTTTTTTTGAGTTTCTGTGCCAAAAATTTGTGTTTCATAAAAACAATTATTTTTGATTCAATTGTAGTTAGTAATTACACGATTTCATTGAACATTCATTAACTTCAGTAAAAACAATTATAATTAAAGTAAAATCATTAGCATTAAATAGTAATTCAATTTGTTCTATTGTCATTATTTCAAACAATGCTAGTATTTTTAAAATTTCCAATTGAACTTTTTGTTTGTTTTGTTTTTGTATTTGCTACTAAAGGCGGCAGTGGAGAAATTGCAAAAATTCAAAACAAGTTTAAGCCGTTAAACCCATAAAAGCCATTTTGGTCAAAAGGTAACATATCGCAAAAAATTAATTTTTTTTTCTTTTCTAAAGGATAAAGTTTTGTTTGATTAGGAGCTGGCTTAAGCAATAACTGAAACATATAAATTAAATTTTTATTATAAAAAGTTATGGATTGTTAACATAATATTTTCAAAAATTCATTCTAATTTACAAATTTATTCTCCAAGTTTTCTCGTTTGACCTAGAAAATATCCTGTAATAATTTTTGCTTTTAAATATTATTGTATAGTTATCGGCAAACATTAAATTTGGAAGTAAAAGTAATAAATTCGCATTGATTTGAGTTTTTCTGTCTAATTAAAAGAATTTTATACGCCGACGTCTAAGGACTATAAAGCCCAAATTCAAAACAAAGGCTTAAAATTACGCTGCAATCGAGTTTGACATTTAAAAACTTCAGATTTATTTCCATTTATTTATTTCTAGTGTTTGTTTATTTTTAGGTAGTTTAAAGTAGATTTTTCAGATAAAATTTAATGCAAGTTTAAAATCTCATTATACCATAATAATTGAACAACGAAACTGGAATTTTCATGCAAATGGCGTATAACCAGACACTTTCCTTCACATTTTTATTACGTGAATTACTTTTGTAGCAATTTGCTATTTTATTTCAAAACCTATTTTTTTATTTTTAAGGTATTATGAATCATAAATAATTAATTTTTTCCCCCTACAACAAGACCCAATAAAATTTTTCGTAAATTTGAAAACAACTTTTTTCCATTGTTTAAAAAAAATTTAAATCAAAGTACAAAGCATATGAAATTTCTTATTAAATAGGTATTCGGATTCAAAGAGAAGAAAATTAAAAGGTTCTATAAATTTTTTGCATCGAAGCAAATTTTATTGTTAAATGTCATGTTCAGATTCAAGTTTTTCACAACAAACTTTCAAACTCTTTATGAAATAGAAATGTTATTTGTTTAAAATAAAATCTTAAAATTGTCGGTAAAATTACATTTGATATAATTTAAAATTTTTTAATTACACGAGTATTTAACAGGTAAAATGCACGTGTAAGTAACGAATGTTAGAGACTTTACTAATTTTTTTTTTTTATTTTTTCAATTAACTTTAAATATTGTGCTTAATCATTGTGAGTAATTACAAGCGTTAGCAAACGTTTCTTATACTTCGTTCTATAAAATATGGTCTTAACTGAAAGCAGTCAAAAAAATATATTCAATTTGTCAGTTGGTTAAAGAAAGAAAAAAAAGTTCAAAAGTCTTTTACAGCTTGAGGCAAGTGGTGAGTATTATTTTCTTTTTTTTATTGAATATTTAAAGAAAATAATATTAAAATATATTTGAATATTAATAACAAAAAAGCAATCAAAATATAATTGTTTGTAGGTACCGTGTATAACTATCAGCACTCTACAGAACTCCAGCTGAGAGCGGCGCTTAAGCCGTCTCTTTTAAAGAGAACTCTACTGTGGTGCGCCCTTTCAACAGACAATGCAACAGCATATTTTCGGGGCGAGTCAATGGCTTCCAAACTGAAGCAAACACACATTGTGTTTCTTTATTTGAATATATTTTTCAAGTTTTTGGCTTTTTAGTAAAATAGTTTTTAAAATTTAACAAATGTAATTCATTGTGTTAATCACAAAATTAGTAAATGACACGGCGGTTTTTTTTAACAATTTTCTACAAAAACATAAAAAAGAACGAAATTACAAAGTTGAGAAGAAAGAAGGGTTGATGATGACTCTTTTGTTTACGGAGATTTGTTGTCGTTTTCAACAATGATGTAGAAGATAACAACGATTATTATCATCATTATTTTATTTCTTTATTTCTTTTGTTATGCTGATTAAATATCTAATGCCGCCAACACCACCATCGCTGCCATTTATTATATCGGTTAGTTAATATGAAACGAAGTTGGTCATGGGAAAATTACTTAAGTGAATATTTATTATTAACATTATTCTTAATGTTCTCGGATCTAACAAATTGCATAATTTTTTAAATTGACATAAGCAAAATCAAAATAATTTATAAATATGTACAATTAATTAAAAATCTAAATTTTAAAGCAAACAGTTTGTATGGGGTAATATGGAGGACTTTGTTATAAACAAAAATTTCATTTTATAATAATCCTAACTCGGCTTGGACTCAACTAAATTCTTAATTTTTAAATTTTGATTTAAAAAAAATTTACAAATTTTTTAATTAGTTTTTAAAGAAAACACATCTAACACTAACAGAATTTAAAACAAAATTTTTTAGATCGCTACATCTGTCATCAGCATTCTCCGCATGTATCTTATTTAGGTTGTTTACATTGTAAACATCATCTATTTAACATACTAATTTTGTAAATAAAGAGTGCAAGCACGAATATTCGTAATCAATCAATATTAATTTGGTTTGAGAGGATATATTTTAATATAAATAATATGAAAGTTTTTTTTTGGAAAATTTTATTTAATTATGCCTCTTCTGAAGTAAATTCAACGATTTCCCTAATTGAACTCCCTAGAATGCCATGGTTAAGAATAACAGATGGTTTTCAAAAAAAAAAAAAATCGGCACCAAGTTAAAAAAAAATTTAATTATAAAAATTTGTTCAACTGAAAATATTGTGTAAAAAATATTTAAAAAGTAAATGCAAAAATATATATGTAATAGGCTTTTTATCCTCAAACTGAGGATAAAAATTCATATTTGGTGAAATATTTTAGGGGTTTGTATTTCACATAATTATCAATATTATTACAACGTGATACCAATCCCAATTATTAAAATCAAAAACTATGCCTAAATTTAATCTGTATAAATAAAAAGTTTTGCAATTTAATTTGATTTTTTATACTTAGCTTCAGATTCAAGGGATTGAGATATTGATTGTTAATAAGAAATTAAGACGTTTCACATCGAATCATATTTTCTTGAACATAAAAAATCTTTTTGATTACACACATATATACATGCCAATGAATCAAGTCCATTTGATGAAATTAAATATCCATATGCAATGCTAGTGTAAAAAGGTATTTTAGGCAATCAACGCAATTAAGACCAACATAAAACAACTACGAGTACTATATATAAAGTAACTTCAATCAAAAAAGCAAATATTGGGGTGACGGAGAATTAAAAAATATAAAAAAAAAATGTTGGCACTCTTACATATAATTTTACATAAAAATCACATCGGCTCTTAATAGGTTAAGCATTTTTAAAAAATTTTAGCATTTTCTTAAAGATCTCTTCAAAAGCTTTAAAATGATACCCATATTGATATTTAAAAAAAATTTTAAATTTCAGAGCCCCGTAACTCGGAAAATACGAACGAGCCCCAATTTTTACACTTGATATTTTTTTCTTCTTATTTCTTAATTTTCAATTGCCCCATATATTTTTTTTATTGCAGTTACTTTATTACTCCAAATGACATGAAAAAATTAAAGGTATGCGTGGTGTTTTGCCTGCTGCCTCGAAGGATATGGTCTGATCATGCTAATTTCCAATTAGCACCTCTTTCGACACTATATCTGATCTATTGACATATTTATTTATTTTTTTTTTTTTTTTTTTTGTTGTAAAATCAACACTAACACGATTCGCTATGCATAAGAAGTTATAATATATATACTTAATGAGATCTGAATGGATATTGTAAAAATTACACACGGGAAAACAAACTTAGATGTCCCTTTTTCTACTATTGTGGTGAAGGGTATAAAAACAAAATTAGCATTACTAGAAGAAAGGTTTTATTTAATTTTTTAAATAAATTATAATTCTCTAAAAATAATTTTAAATATATATAACGGTATAGCCATATAGTATATTAGGGTTAAAGTGACATAGGGATTTTTTTTAATAAAAACTATTAATCAAGAAACTCTACTCGAAATGAATCTAAAAATTCCACAGTGGACTTTAAAATATCATATTTTATCAATAATTTCCAATTTTTAAGTTGAATATAAAATTCCAAAAAATGTTGAAATGTATCGCAAATAAATTCGAATTCTGATCTAATTAGTTCCCCAGTCGTGCAACTGCAGTGATACAACTAATGGGAAGCTATTTAGCGTCTCCAAAAAGATTAAAATTGAGTGTTCTGGTAGTAGTAGTCTCTTTAAAGTATCAAACATATAACTTTTAGAAGTAGAAAATTAATGTTTTTTTACTTGTGCTTATTTCGTAATACTTAGCTCATGTCTGATTTGACACATAATTAGTTTTATCCTTCCGCTGATCGAATATTGTTGTGTATACGCTTGAACAACGCTGTGAAATATTGCGACATTACTTTGAAAATCATGGTAATGTTCCAAATGTGTGCGAAAATTGCGTACGGATTTTAGAAAAAGAGAAGCATCGTCGGGTCCGTATGCTCGTTATCTTGTGAAAAAAAAGTGAAAGAAACTGGCATTATCTTCGATAAACCAAAGCGTGAAAAGCCAAAACCAGTCCGTACACCCGAAAATATTGCTGCTGTTGCAGAAAGTGTGCGTAAAGCGCCATCAACATCATTTCACCGTCGTTCTGAACAATTGAACATTTTGGAGACATCATTGAGACGAATTTTGCATAAAAACGCTATACAAAGTCCAATTGGTTCAGGAGTTGAAGCCAACGGACCATCCAATCCGTTTTTGGTTCGCTAAGTGGGCCTGCGATCGACTTACAGAAGATGCCGATTTTGCCAAAAAAAAATCATCTTTTCAGATGAAGCACATTTTGATCTTGGCAAGTATGTAAACAAGCAAAATTGTCGCATTTTGGGGCACAAAAAACCCGCACGCATACATTTAAAAGCCGGTGCACCCAAAACGAGTCACTGTTTGGTGCGGATTTGGGTCCAGAGGCATAATATGGCCACTTTTCTTTAAAAATGAGCCAGGAGTGGCCGTTACAGTCAAGGCGATCATTATCGGGCCATGTTGAACGAATTTTTGTTTACAAAAATTGTAGAAGAGAATATTGGCACCATTTGGTTTCAACAGGACGGCGCTACACTCGATGTATTGCGCCGTGTTTTTGAAGATCGCATTATCAGCCGCGATTATCATTTGCGATTAGACATCGTTGGACTATTTGTGGGGTACTGTCAAAGGTAAGTGTTACGCCGACAAGCCAGAGACAATTGACGCTTTAAAGGACATTATTCGTGAAGTCATTGGTGAATAACAGCTGCACACAATCGATAATGTGCTTAAAAATTGGACCGAAAGTGTAGGCTACTGCATGGCCAGCCGATGCAGCCATTTGAATGAAATTATTTTCCATTATTAACCGGAAGGATTGTACCTTTAAATAAAAAAGGAAAGTTGAGAAAATATTTTTTTATACGAGTATGTAGATTTTTTATAAATAGATTTAGAGCCATTATCACAACTTGCCGTTAGTTAAAGTCTGGATTATGTCTGCTTAATACATAGTTTGCCGTTATTAAAATCTTAATTTTCATTTATTTTTGACGGATACAAATTAATAAGTAATGTTTTGCAATTCTAAGCCATTTATCGGTCCGAGAAAATCCTAAAAATCCTTTAAATTTGATGGAAAAAATTTATGTCTACAATATTCTTTTGAAAATATTATGTGTACAATTTTATTATTTATCAATTTGTTGTTTTGTTTTTTTTTTTTTTTTAATATTTTTATGAATCGCATGCATTTAAATTAACCGATTACCCTACTAGTGGAACAAAAATACATTAATGTTTTTCTTTATCTGTAACATTATTTAATTTACTTTTATTAAATTCGAATTTGTTACCTATAAAAGTTCAATATTCGATATTTATGTAATTTATTTTTGTGAATTTTCGAACAATCAAATTACTCGTATTGTAGACTGGTGTCCAAAATTATCACTTGATAGTTGAGAAACAGTTACTTATAAAATAGCAAATTGTAAAAGTGGGGTTTTTGTATAAAAATATAATGGGTCCTTTTGACCAATTAACCTCTGGTAGAGACAAAATAGTGATTGTTAAAGGATTTTAATTCCACAATAATGTATTTTGTTTTTGTGAAATTTAGTTTTTAATCTAAAGAAGTATCGAAAAAGAGACGTCTATCGAAAATTTCTGGCAGAGAGGTTAGGAATTAAATTTATTTATGTATGTCAGCATGCATGTGTGTACGTATTCAATTTACTACTTATGCAAAATGTAAACACATTGCAGCACAAACTTCGTATTAATAATAGTTAAGAAATATTATCTTCAAATAAACAATTATTTTTAGCTGCAACCAACAATAAATATTATGACATTTTCTACGTAAGACTTTGAAACCCAACACTTACTTCTCTCCTTAACTGACTTTGTCAATAATTTTAATAAATCTCTCTATTTCCAACATCCAACTACAAAAACTGTTAACATAACATGAATAAACTAGTTATGCAAATTGATTAAAACTGATAGAAAGGAATAAATTAAGAAAAATTAAAAAAATTCATAAAAACAAAATGTAATCATTAAACAGCGTGATTATAGAAAATAAACTACTTTTGAAAAAAAAATAAACTTGAAGGCAAAAAACCAAGAAAAAAACCAACCAGCGACTAACTGAAAAGTGTAATATGAGAGAGCGTGTGTAAAAAGGCTTAAAGCCATTTACGCTTAAGAAACATGTAAAAGCTTACGGCGCAAATTTCTTAACAAAAATATACAACAAAAAAAAAACACATTTTCTAAACTAGTTAGGGAGGTTTAGCTTTATAATTATTTAAAATAACTAAAAAAATTGTATGTGGATATTTGATATTCGTTTAAATGTAACACACAAGAAGTATGGAAAAAATATATAGCAGCGGCTTATTAAAGAAGTAAACATTTAAAAACACAGACACATAACCAGAGAAAGACTAAAAGAGAAAGATGGACAAAAATTAATAACACATCAATCATTTAACAACAATCGAGGCGGCCAAGTTCAAAGTTTTACAGAAATGTCTGTTAAAAAGTTGGTCTAAACGCTATTACAACTAACTATGCTCATGTTAAGACACAAATTAAAATAAAAAATTAATAAAAATTATAAAACTCGGAAATCTACTTCATGCAAACGGCACATAAATACATAAACTTCAGAATCAGTTCAGAAACACTTTGGAGTGCGTTTGTTTTATTGGTAATTTGTATTTATTAGTGGTTTAAATTTATGATTTCATTTTTCTTTTCCTGATTTTCTTTCTTTCTTTTTTCCTTCTCTTTGTTTTAATTAAAGAGTTTACACACATTATCTTTAATATTTTAATAATTATTTTTTTATATTTCGATGAAAAAAAAACGGTTTCAATTGAGAGAAAAACGTAACAGGAAAGAATGATAAATTACTTGGGAAACCAACAACAACAACAAAAACAACTGGGTTTAAAAGTTTACGATTCAACTGATACTCATGAATAAATAAATAAAATATTAACCATTGGATGTGATTTTAAATGAATGTTTTAATGATCTTTGTCATTAATAACAAAAAAGGTATGAAGCCAAGTGATATTAAATATATTTAAAATTTTATAAATAATACATATAAAATGTAATTTATTTATCTGGTTAAAAAAAAATTAAATTTGATATTTTAGAATGAGTTCTTTTTTAATATAACAACTTGTAAAAACTTTAATTTTATTGTCATAAATCACGATTTTACATTACTATTTTTATGTACTGTAAATGACTTAAATTATTTTTAACAGATAACACTGTTCTGCATGAAAATCCTCCTTTAAACCAAAATATGCTTTCTTACTGTTTTCAAATGTGCTGAACACGAATTTAAAGTCAGATTCTGTCTATCACACATACTTTCTTGAATAAATTCAAGTTTTTTATCCAAAAATATGAGTTTTTGAGTTTGCCACTGTTATCATCGAGTACCTGATTTCGCCATGCATGCAGCAATATTTATTTAAAATTCGCTTGATTTGAATGATAAACATCAAATGCCTGTTTGATCGTTAGCTTGGTTTTAGAATTAATGTTTATAACAAAAAGCTAAAATGTTTAATTTTTCATAAAGCTTATACTAAGTCCCTTAACATTAATGGAATAGTTGAAGTCCTTCCATTCTTTGCTATACCAATTTATGACTAAAACTTGGGGGGGAAAAGCATGAATTTCTAAAACTTGTTAATTTTTGCAATTCTTTATACACGCTTTTTTACATATAAAAACAAATAAATAAATAAATCGTGAGGAGTCGGGGCTTAGAAAGCCTTGCACTTCAAGGTATTATACATTAATTTATAAATTTTGTTTCAAAATTGGCTATGTTTGGATAGGGCTTGAGGGAGACCAGTTATAATTTTTTACCTAATTGTTCTTTCATTTGCATTTGCTATAGGTTGTCTTTAAATTTATTTAAACAAATTTGCTAGTACCAAAGTAATTTTAATTACATAAGAAAAAAATACCACCATTTTGGAGAAAGTCCTGAAAAAATGGTATTTTTACATTTTCCTAATTCAGAGGCATTGAGACCAAACCTTTAAACTTATTTATTATCAATTTTATTAGAAATATAACAAATGTCTTAAAGTAATGATCTTTGGAAAATATTTAATTATACAATTTTTCTAAGCTGCAATATGAACTTTGTTAAGCTACAACATAGATTTAACATAAAAATATTAATTCATTTTAATTTAATACATAATAAAGCAGTACAACGGCAATGCCGTTTCAGTATAAAATTATTGCAAATGTGTTAGTAGAAAATTTTGTATGGATAAGTTTCGCTCACTCATTTCATGCTGGAAAGCCAAATTAAATAATATACTCATTTGGTTATAAACTTAAACAGCTCATCTTTTACCTTCAAAAATTTTAAATGTTTAATTTAAATAAATAATAATTACATTTGGCTAAAGTTTATTTTTTAATTTCTAAAAACTTTTTTTTAGAAAGAAAAATTATTTTTCAAATGTAGGCGGATGTTTACCAAAGAAAACAAGAAAAATTAGACGCTAGACGAAATCGACTACAATTTATTTTAAGTAAAATTTATTTAAAATAAAAATATTTGATTTATTATAAAATATTTAGGATTTAGAGGTCCAATTTAAGGATGCATGCAGGAGTGAAAGAATATGGCTACCAACATCGACCTATCAATAATTAATAATTAAATTTAATAAAAATAAATTTAATAATTAAATTTAACCAAATTACAAATGTGTGCTAATAATAATCTGACTTCGAAATTAATAAATAATTTTTGTATTAAATAAAATAATGTTAAAAAAATTATTGTTCTAATTTTTTGAATTATAAATTACCTATGTTGATTATTGAAGGTGAAAGCACCTCTCGATGGCCATTTCGCTACCGCTTACTTAGCTTGTCAGGTAACTTATCACAAAAATTTTAAATAAACTAAAGATTTCTTTCTATCCAAACACTAAAGTAAAGACAAAAATCAAAGTTTAAGCAAAAACAAAACTAACCGACAATGATTCTCTTTTTTTTTTGTATTGTTTAACGAAAACACCTACGAGGGCTGCTCTATATCTTTCTGGCCTAATAGTGAAAATGTGAATATTTATAATCAAAAATGGTTTTATTGTTTTTCAAAGTATTCTCCAGCATGATTTATACACTTTTGCATGCGCTCAAACCAGTTGTCGAAGCACTTTTTCCACTCCGATTGAGACACCTCTAAAACATGGTTTTTGAACACTTCAACAGCTTCTTCTGGCGACGAAAAACGTTGACCACGCATTTTTTTCTTGATGTGCGGAGACAAGAAGAAGTCATTAGGAGCCAAGTCAGGGCTGTACGGAGGATGACCCATTAATTCGACAGGCGACCATTTGCTTCGAAGTGCTTCTTCCACGAACAACTTTCGTTGGATTTTGCTCGTCTTTGAAGACCCACACGGTCGATTGTTGTTTCGTTTCGGGCTCATACGCATAGATCCATGATTCGCCACTTGTGACGAACTTATAAACGTCTTTTGAAGCACCGCAATCGTATTTTTGCAACATTTTTTTGCACCAATCGACACGAGCCTTTTTTTGAGCGAATTTCAAATTGTGCGGGATCCAACGAGAACAAACCTTTTTTACGGCCAGGTGTTCATGCAGTATCGAATGTATGCTGGTGGAAGAAATGTCGAGAATGTCTCTTTCTCTCGGTATGTCGCATGTCGACCTTGCATTATAAGTTCACGCACGGCATTAATGTTCTCTGGCACAACAGCCGTTTTTGGACGACCTTCACGGAATTCGTCTTTGAGCGAGCTTCGGCCACGATTAAATTCATTATGCCAATTTTTCACAGTGCTATAGGATGGTGCTTCATCGCCATACAAAGATTTAAGTTCATCAATGCACTCTTGTCGTGATAATCCACGTCGAAAGTTGTGAAAAATGATGGCACGAAAATGTTCACGAGTTAATTCCATTTTTTTCTATATTAATTGTTTCAAGTCACTGTAAACAACACTGGTCGTACGTCAAAACGTTTTGAGTACGATTATGCTTAAAAATGACAAACTTTCCAATGGAAATGGCAGCACTCAGTGTTGCCAGGCCAGAAATATATATAGCAGCCCTCGTATCATATATGACTGTTAAAAAACCAAACTTGTATGCTCCATCTTGGAGTTCGAGTTCTTTGTTCCTCGTGGAGCATTTCATTTTTTTCAGTTCACTTAGATTTATCAATTTCTTGGATAAAAAAAAATTTTTTTACTTGCAACTATTGCCTGATACTTTAACTTGCAGCTGTGATTTGACTTTCTTATAAAAAATTTAAAATAACCAAAAACAACAAAATATAACCTTCATGGATCGACATGACCCTATTGAAATCCTGTTTACTAAGGACTGGAATTTCGTACTTAAGTACTTAAAGTTACAAGTTATTAGTAACAAACTTGTGACTTGAGAGATAAGATTTTCCTTATAGAATGGTTCCCATGGCAGTTTTAAAAAATTTTAATTTTAATTTAATTAAAAGTAATCATTTTATGCAAAAACTCATAATTGCCTTCGTTCTAGTAAAATCCAACAAATTCCATCACAGTTGCACAACATTTATAATTTTATTAGACAACAACAAATATAACATCGTTAAAATTGAAATTGCAAAAATCAAATACCAACTCACCAACACACATACACAAAGAGGATAGATTCGCTTAACCAGGTACTTTAACTTTTAACAACCTGGCCCCTTTTATGTGGATAACAAATACCCGTAACAATAAAATAGACAAACTTAATCGATTAGTTACGACTTATTGAGTCTATCAAGTGGAAATTTAATGCTTTAATATACAACAAATACAATAGAATACAGCAAATATAAAAATAAAGAAAATAAAATTAAATGAAATTGCAAATAAAAAATAAAACCTTAGACTCATCAAAAAAAATCTTTTGTGTGTGTTCTTAAACATTTTACAGATATTTTGTGCAAATATGCTGTTTATTAAATTTTAAATGTTAAAATGTCATATTTTTAAAAATCTCCCAGAATTGTTGCAATAAAAAATAGGATCAGTTACGCTACTTAACAAGATATTGAAATTGAGGTGTGAAGTGATGATATTTCCTTATTCCAGTTTATGGAATGGTAATTCTTTTATCTATTTCTAACACACAAAAGAAAGCAGCTTAACCACAAAACATAATGTATCTAAGATAAGATTATGACTTTTTAAATGATTTTTATGTGTTGTATTATTTTTCGTTTTAAGTAGTTAAAAAGGGCAAATAATGAGGTATGAAAAAATTGCTACAGCACCTTTGTTCAATGTTAGTTGTGTAATTAAATATTTGTTTTTATCAAGATTTCCCACTAAGTAGGTAGAAGTTATGATTTCGTTTTTTTAAATCCATTTTAAATCCATTTTTTGTTTAAAATGTCCTTTCAATATTCGTAAGGATTGTGAGAGATTTTGTTTTTAAAGTGGCGAATAGTGTACACAAAATTGTTGCATATTTTAAAAAATAATACAATATAAAATGTGTAAAATGTGTCAGAGTTCATTTCTGGGGAAAAGCAATAAAATTAAACAAGTTGTTACAAACGAAAAAATATAAGAAGAGTTCCGTACAAGAAGGTCTTTAAATTTTAATTTAGAATATTTTTGGGACGGGACTCAAGCCTCTTAATGACAAGACAAACTATGTCATGCAAGTATAAATTCATAACATGTAAAATACTCTAGAGAGGTTAAATTTGCGCTGAAGTTAGTTGAGCGCTTCCTGGACTTGTCTATCTACGCCAATGTAAAAGTTACTTGAATAACTGAAATACTTTTTATTTAATTCTACAGACGTTTTGTATATTGAAGAAATTGAAATTGATTTTGGCTTAAGTTCATTTTATTTATTTCTAAAAAACATGATGTTTACAATGTATACAATATAGATATATGCAAAGAATGCTGATAAAGGATGTAGCAATTACATTCTGCTGATATGTAATTTTTCTTGTTTTCTTTGGAACCCTTCCGCATATATTTCTTCAATTTTTTCTGAAAAAAAAAAAAAGATTTTTAGAAATTAAAAAAATGAACTCAAGCCAAAATCCAATCAAACCAATTCATTTACAATATCCACAGTTCTACTCCTAGTTTCATAAAAATGCAAGGCACAGCGCATGCAGATCACGCTTAACTTGTAACAATCAATATGATACTAAAACAGTATCTTTAATGTTGTAAGAAGACAAATATGATTGAAAAAAATTACATTCCTGACCATACAAGACTTGTTACAAGAAGAACAGCGAAGTAATATTTTGATTTGTCTGTGTACTTTGTCTAACCAAATTAATGTTGATGTGAATACTGCTTGTATTCTTATTTACAAAGTTATTTGGTTAAATAGATGATGTTTACAATGTGCACAACCAAAGGTGGATAAATGCGAAGAATACTGATGAAGGATGTAGCGATCTAAAAATACAGTATCACATCTACTAGTTTTTCTTGTTTTCTTTAAAAACCACTGCATATTAAAAAAAAATAAATAAATAAAAGAAAAGGTTTTTAGAAATTAAAAAATTAACAAAATCCCAATTTCAATTTCAATTGATTTTAAATAAATTAAATTTAACAAAATTTCTCCAACTTTCAGTTTAAAAAACGATATTTTATTTTATTAAAATAAATTTTTTAAGTTCTATAAAATTTCTTTAAGTGTACTTGTATTTAAATAAATAAAAACATTTAGTAAAATTTAGGAAAATTAAGATCATTCTTTTTAATTTCCTTTAAGGATGTTAGTTTAACTAATTACTTCCTTTAAGATGTGCTACTACTGTTTTAACTAAAATTTTACTAATTTAAAAGAATGTTTTTCTGAACTATTTTCTAGTTGAATTAACAAATTTAAGTAAAAAATTGTTTTATTCACAAGCCTGTCTTATTATGTTACAGGGTTTATTGTTAATTTAGTTTACAATATTTATTATTTGTTGTACGTAATTTGCATCGAAAAATTTGTTATAAAGGCTCTTTTCATATGTTTTAAAAATCTTGTATCGACACCATACCTGGGACCTGATTGAATTTTAAATAATTTTTCGGAAACCAATAACATTGACTGTTCCAAGGCGTATCAATACCAGATGGTCGCGATTGCGAGTTCATTAATTTTGGCCGAAACCCTAAATGTCAAACTCTATATTAAAAAATTATGTATAATTTTTTTGTACCATGTTTGACATTTAACGTTTACGGCGAAAATTATAAATTCGCCATCGCGACCACCTGGTATTGATACGCCTTGGACTGTTCACAGCCATGGCGAATAAATTTACAGTTGGTCTGAATAGCCCAGCAGATTTTTGTTTACGTTCAACGTTGTTGTTAAAATTTAAAAAAAAAAAAAATTTAAATAAGTTGAAAAAGAATAAATTGTAAATTTTATATATTTAAATTTTAAAACAAAAAAATTAAATATGAAATCTTGCAGGAGAAAGAAACCTACTGGTTTAACTTCATTTAAAGTACCAAATGATAATAGAAGGAATAGTTAAATCGGCTTCCTTTTGTTTAGTCATCTAATTTTGAAATAAACGTGGTGCTCTGTAACAAAAAAACTACATTAAATTTTTGTTTCTGTACCCATGCGTGCAGCCACCTAGTTCTAAATTCGCCTTGATTTACAGCTAGATACAGGAATATTATATTTTAATAGAAGATAAACGATGCACGGAAAGCTTGTGACTATATTATGTTATTATTTACAAAAATAATTGTGTCTCAAAAATTTAGTAAACACGTTTCTTCTTCATATCGATTAGTTAGAATATAAAATTATAGTAATTTCTTTTCAATATTTTTCTTTAGTTCAATAATAAAAAAACATTTAAAACCTAAAGAAATAAAAGTATGTATTCACTATACTTTTCCTAATTTTTTGGTCGATTTTTAAAATTTTGTTAAAACAAAAATGTAACAGCAAATTTTTAAGGACAATGTGGTGAAATTATAAGAATTTCCGGTTTCAATTTCCAGTTTGCAATATTTTCTGCATATTGTAGAATAAAAAGTTCTCCAAAACTCATTTTTTGGAGGTTAGGGAGATTCGCACGCTTTTCGCTAGTTCTTGATTCCCGTGTTATCAATCTCATGAGATCTTACAAAAAAAGCTAGAAACATATCGTATATCCTTATAATAATTAAGAGTTTTTGAAAGTCGTATAATTTTGTATAAGACGCTTAAAAGATTATATCGTGTCTATATTTTACTTCTTGACAACGAATTCTATATTTCTTCTAATTAGTTTTTATATCCGATGGCATTTGCAAATGAAAAACTTCTTATGAGTTTTACTAATTTAAAATTATTAATTTCATTTATTTAGGCATGAGGTCAGTTGTGAAATTATAAGTGAACAACAAATCATAATTATTTATTTTAATTTTTTCAACTGACCTCAAGCCGATCTAATACAAATAAGTAATTTACGAACTTGAATACAAAAGTGCACATACTCATCTTCTTCTTTATTTACTCATCCAATATTCCGATACATCCTTATATTTACGTACATACACATTTTTGACATTTATTTTATGTTAAAATGAAGAGCTCTCTGTTATATGCGGCAAACATTAGTATATTTTTATCGCTATAACTATGCTGTCCAGGATTGTATGTTTTTCAGCCACGACGTTTCTCTTCAATTTTTCTTGTGATATTTTATTTTGAACGCATCAAAAAAATTTTAGAGTTAACCTTAATCTTTTCTCGGAATAGATACTTAGATCGTTAGAAAGAAGAATATAGAATCCTTGCCAAATAATTATTTAATTAAGGCCTTCAGCCTCAACGTCGATTAAGGCTGAACTGTTAGCATCTTTCTAGGGTAAAGACATTCTTATAGAACATATATCTTTGATATCATCTGTAATAATTTTTTCGAACATAATAATTTTCATTGAATTTTACTTGATTTCTTGAAACCTAAAAGGCACTTGTATTCGAATTGAGATAATTTTATTATTTTTAAACTTTAAAGTATACAACTGTCCAATTCACAATATATTCTATGTGTGCTCATTTGTACCTGTTTTTAAAATAATTGTAGAAATGTTGCCAGTAATTTTTACGTCAATAACAAATTTTAAAATAATTTTTTATATAAATTAAAAACACGGGAAAGAATTGTTAAATTAATTATTTAATCGGTGATTTATAATTTAAATCGGGATACTATAAACAAATAGCACAACAAAATTTTTTTGTAAATTAATTAATTTGGTAATTCTTTTCCATGTTTTTGTGATATTTTATTTTTCATTATCTTTTAACTGTATTATAGAGCCAAAAAAAGTCAGCCGAATACAGTAGAGAAAGAAAAAAAGAATCATTGTTGGTTATTGTTGTTTTTGCTTAAACTTTAATTTTTGTGTTTCCATTATTGTTTGGACACAAATCTTTAGTTTATTTAAAATGTTTGTCAGAAGTTTTCTGAAGAGCGGTAGCGCAATGGCCATGGGGACGTGCTTTCGCCTTCAATAATTAATATCGGTGATTTATAATTTTAAACGGGATAATATAAAATAAAGTAGCACAACAAATTTTTTTGAAAAATTAATTAATTTTTTTACATATTTACTGCATGTTGTACATGGAAAAAATTTATTTTGATAATAAAAAAATTGATATTCAATTTTGTGAAATTTTTATATTAAATCATATTGTCTTGTTTTATGTTGTTTAAGTTTTGACTTGTTAAGTTAACATAGTAATTCGTCTTTCAATACATTCTTTTGTAGTTTTTTTTATTTTTTTTATTTTTTTATTTATTATCATGTAGGGATTTTACATGTTTTTCATGTTAGGATTTTACATTTTTATGTTAAAAAAAATTATAGCATATTTTCATAATATATTGCTTACACTTTTTTATTTCTGTTTTTTCTTTAAACTAAACGTTTTTAAGAATTTAAGAACAGTATGTTACAATAGAGTGTTCACAACTAAGCTCTGGTATTCTATTCTAAAAATATTTTTAAATAAAAAAAATTTTTTTTAAGATTGATTTGGGTTTTAGAAGAAACTCGGTACTTTATATGTTTTGATACTACGACAAACCAATAATTGTTTTTTTTTGTTGTTTTTATTAAAAATCATACTTATATAATTTAATTTTTCTTAATGATGTAATCATGCTTTTTGATATAGTTTAGATTTTTTTTAATTAAGATCAAATTAAGGGTTAATGAAATAAGCCAATAAAGTGTCAATTTGCTTTTGGAAGAAAGTGTATACATTTTTATTTTGTAAATTGAAAACAAATTTTAATTCAAAGTATAAAATTGTTGGACATTATACAACATTAGATTTCGAGCGGCATTTCCATTTTGTTATAAGAAAACGTGTCTTTATAAGAAAACTATATATAGACATTGTTAATTCTTTTGCACTTAGTTCAAAACAAATAAATTTTTATGAACAATTACTGAATTTTTTTAATGAAATTTGCTGTAGAGCAGAAACAACAAAAACAAAAGTATTTAAATATTAAGAAATTACTTTGCATGAAAGCAGCTGCATTTCAAAGGCATTTAATATTAGTTTACATCAATTGTGCTCGATTCCTTGAAATATAAATATTTCATGATGTGATCATGATATGATCATGAAATATTTTTTATTTTAAACAAACTAAAAAATGAAATGTATTAGTGCGGGGAAAGCATATCCATATGGTCATTTCGCTACTGCTCATATATAGCTCATCAGTGGATTGTACCCAAATTTTGTGAGAAAAATCTTAAAGTCTTATATCTAAAGCCGAATTATTTAAATGAGAACTCCATTGAATCAATTAAGCAAAAAGCAATAAAAAAACTCAAAAAATTTTAATACAAAAACACAGTAACCATTGAGTAAATATTCTTATTTTTTCTTTCATTTTTCTACAGAAGGGTTGCCATCGGAAACCATTCATATGTATTTGAAAGATTTAATGAAAAAATAAAACAAAAAAGGTTTTGAAAATTTTATTTATTAATTTTTTTTCAAAAATTACGAGAAATAAATACCTTTTAATTCGTTTTATGTTAAAGTATATTTTAGTTTATGAAAAAAAAATAAATTATTTATAAATGTTTGCAATAATTAAAAAAAACAGACAAATTTAAACAATAGCAAGATGTGCAAGATTTTCTGAATCCATTATCAGAACTCTTTAATCTCTATCTAACGTAGATTGTGTATGTTGTAAACATCATATTTAACTAATTACTTATTTAATAAATGAGATCACGATAAATGTTCCTAAGCAGTCAATATTATTTTGCATAGAAAAAGTCTGCACATACTTCAAAGGTTATTTTTTCGTTGTTCTCTTTATTAATCATCACATTTAATAGTTCTTGCTTTCTACTAACCGTCGGTTTAGCAACGAATAAATTTTTTTTATTTTTAGTTTTCATACATTTTTCGGTTTTAATAAATTAAGAAATTTAAATATAATTGAACCTGAAGCTGAATTATTAATAATAATAACAAAAACGTTGCAATTAAAGCTTAAAAGTAAAACAATTGTTATTTCTCGCTATTGAAATCTACTCACCGGATTAACAGTTGGCTTTTGTAAATGTGTTGCAATATTTGTAATATTCATGCCCATAGTGGGTATTTGTGAGCCATATAATTGACCAGCCGTCGGAGTCATGTCAGTTAACATGTTGTTGTTGTTTATGCACTTTATTGTTAGTTATAACTTTTAATGAAATATTTTTTTTTTATTTTTTATTTAAAATTTAATATATATTGTCATAGCACTAACACACTTTACGTTAACAACACAAAAAGAAAATAATTAAAATATTAATTAAAAGGTTTTTTTTAATGTTTTGTTTTTTATTTACAAAGAAGTTGTATTAAAATATTTGTGATATTTTTAATCAAATCCAGGTTTAGTTTGTTTTCTTTTAATTTGGTAATTTACCTTTCAAAGAAAATTATATATTTTTTGTTTTGTTGTAATTTTTTCAAAAAGACATATTTCTTTTATTCGAATTTTCTTTCAAGTGATTTCTATTGTTGCACTTTTTGTTTTTTCTTAACAATTTGTAAAAACTTATTGGTTTCTTGCTGTGCACTGTGGGTTTTTCAAAACAAAATACTTTATTTCTTTGCAACAGTTTAAATGAATTGTTTGTTTCTTGTAAAGATTATAATTTTAGTTTCATTTTTGCTTGTTCTTTTCGTTTTAGTGTTTTCTGTCTGTTCGATTTATGTTCTTTTTTTTTTTGTTTTCAAAATTGTTTTCTGACCTTGTAGTTATCCGTCATGTGTAGTTGATGTTAAGGAGTGATGACAGGTAGTAGTAATACTAATATTGGTTTGTTTATTTTTTACTCTAATTCCTTTTCACTACAGGGTGCTTTGTGTGTGTGTTTTTTTTTTAATTCTTTTCAAAATTATACAATTATGAACACTTGTGATTTTGATTTACACAACTTTAAACACGGTTTTGCTTATTTATTAAAAAACAAACAAAAAAATATTGTTTGAAAGTATGATTTTAACCGTTAACAAACTAGTTGTTTATTTAGAGAATTGTTTTGCAACACTAGAGTATTTTGGCTGCCAAATTACGCACATATAATATCACACACTATGTGGTAAATTAAACCCTTTTTGATTTTAAATATCAAGGGTCTGTTTTCTGTTTCACGCTTTTCGTTTCAACACATACTTTTCTTCTACTCACTCGCACTTTTGTTTGCAAAAGTTAAAAACCATTTGATTGATGTTTGCCAGTCGAAAATGAATGCATTTGCTGTCAGTTAGAATATTTTGAGTGTGTGCTTTTTTTATATATTCCTTTAGTTCTTTATCCGCGCAAATTTCAAAGTCGTCGTAGCTGATCGTTTCTGTACTTGCAACTGTTTCGCATGAGACATTGGCAAACAAAAAGCTTTCAACACGATACAAAACAACAACAACAATGACAGAAGCAGGCGGCAGCAGCAAAACAAATTAATATACACAAAAGTAATAAAACAGAAAAAAATAAAAACCAGCATTAACGGCTGCCTTGCACAGAGTTAAAAGAGAAAACAGTAAAACGAAAAAAAATCATGCAAAATATTCACCAATATCTAAAACTAACACATACAAACATACAATCAAACATTTGTATAAATAGATATGTATGTTGGATGTAAATTTTTGGATACAATAGTTTGGCTGTATGTATGTAAGACAAACTCGTTAAACTTGTATCGTTTTATTAATTTATTACATTTTCGTTGCTGGCTTATTCCTTTTATTTATGGCTCGATTTTTATTTTGCTTTTTTTTTTAGTCGTGCATTAATAAAACGAAATTTATAAACATACCGGTATCAAAAAACTTGTAATACTAAACAATGTCAACAACAACAAATAAATAAAACCCAATCATACATTCAAACACATGTACATTAAAACGCTCTCTTCTGCAAAAACAATTGTTCTCTTTGAAAAGAAAAGTTGCACCCAAAGAAAAATAGCTTAAAAACTCAAAACAATAATTTATCACCCCAATACCAGCAATCTTAACGCACTAACACACCATTCATTCATAAAATTTCCAACAAAACAAAATACAAACAAACCTACTTCTCTTTAGCTGACACACTGTGAATATGAAAAAACCAGTTTTGCTTTTGTTGTTTCATTTCTATTTCCTCTTTTCTATTAGTAGACGCCCCATGGTGAGCATGCAAAGAAGTGTGTGTTTGTGATTAAAAGCAACCAATTGTATGTAGACAAAGTCAAACCTATAATTATAACGATGGCCGCTTAACAGAATATAAAATTTTCTATAACTGTCTCTTTTCTTTACATGTTTTATTGTACTTCTGCTATAATAACCCCTGTTTCCGGTAAAAACACATACGCATACACACTCAATTTTTTTTTATTAATAATAAGCTCTCTTGGCTTGCATTCTCCCTGGTTTTTTTTATTTTTTGGCAGCAAATTTTATTCCCTCTCTTTGGATATTTAAATGTATTTAACACTTTTATTATCCTTTTTATAAGAAATTTGTTGTTATTGTTATTATTTTTTGACTTTTTATTACAACTTTATGTATTACTTTTTTTACATTTTATGAAAATACACTCCATTAACTCTTTTTGAAGTATTTCTTGTTTGTTTGTTGTATTGTGATGAGTGTGTTTGTGGAATTTTATTAAAGGTTTTAAGTCAAATATTTATTTAGTACACTTTCTATAATTTATGGATTTTAAATGACTTTGTCTATTTTTGGTTTTTATTCAATATCATGTCCTTGTGCTTATTTTAGTATTGTATTTATTTTAAATGGCCATTGTCAAATTATGTTTATATGACTTGCATTTTTAATGGGGGTCGATAATTTTTAGTGTAAAAAACGAATTTAAGTATATCTTACGGCAATTTTAACATAACTATGTAAGTCAAAATTTCTGATTACAATCGTGTTTTTGCTTTTTTTTCTCATTATAATAATATTAAAATAAGATTCTACTAACCAGCTCATGGTGAAGATTATTCAAATTGTGTTTTTTTAACAACTCAGAAATAAAAAATTTTTTCTTGCTTAATAACTCGCTGTTAAAAAAGTGAGTAAATATTTTCATTTTTTTTAACAAATTTCTACATGTATGAAATTTGAACTCTCCCAAGAATTAAATCATAATGTATTTCCTTTTATCTTAATAAATTATGTTTTTTGAAGACGTACAGAACTTTGAAATGGAATAAACTGACTTTTTTTAAATTGACATTAAATATACTTTATTCGAAAGATAAACTTGTGGAACTATAATTTAAATATGACTTCTGGCATAGATGACCACCAGAGCTGGCTCGGATGTATTCTAATCTAGAATTTCAATTTTTAATGACTTTACCAACATTTGTGGATGTTTATCCGCTATAACGCGGCATATGATATCCTTCAAGTGGTCAATCGCTTTAGACTAGCGACATCTCATATCTCCACCAAAATAGTCTAGCTACGTTAAATCACACGATTTTAGTGGCCTGAAACTATGCAGTTAATAAACGTTTCCTAAAATAAATCAATTGTGGCACGAGCTGTGCGATATGTTGCGCCATCTTATCGAAACTACAGCTCCTGCGTATCACGGTTGCTCAATTAATAAACGAAAAAGTCAGTAATCACGGCCCTACAACAATCGCCATTGACTGTAACTTTCTGATCAGCATCGTTTTTAAAGAAGTACAGACCAATGATTCCACCAGCCCATAAAGCAGACCATCAGTTTTTCTAGATGTAACAATGTCTCAACATACACCTCAAAATTATCACCACTCGAAATACGGCAGTTTTCTGTATTAACGTATTCATTCCTGAAATCAGGATCAACAGGTTCATCAGGATCGCAAGGCTTCAGTTGTTGCACGAGTTGTATTTTTTAAGCACGCAAACGAAGATTTCTGCGAAAAATCTTGCATAAAGAAAGTGGACACACATCCAATTCCTGTGAACAATGACGGAAAGATTGATTCGAGTCTTCCTCTATGCTCTACAAGCACTTACTGTACAAGGTCTCTTTGGATGCGTATTATCATTTAGAGTATATTTGTAACTAAAACGTGTCATATGTTATCGAATTAGTTTCTCAGATAGACGATTATGTTGGCCGTAAAATAAACGTAGTGTGCGTAACGTATTTCGAACAGAATCATGATTTTCAAAATAAATTTGTATAATTCAGAAGCGTTATGCAGGCGACAGTATATTCATGTTAAAATGCCAAAATAAACATAAATATCAGCTGAAAATTGGTATTGCCAACTTAGAATTCTGTAGTTTTAAATTACAGATTAAAAACAAAAGGTCGAATATCTGCATGATCTAATAATTATATTGTTACGAATAATAAGATCTGGCAACCCCTGTTGTTGTTATCCGCATGAGCGTGCTGAATGAGCTAATTCAACTAATAGTGTGTGTATAGAATAAAAACCACAATTAGCTAACGAAAGCTGAGCAGCCTCAAAGGCTGCGTTGGTAGAGGTGCGTACTGCAAAACAGGGGTTACTAAAGGTTACTAAACAAGGCATCGAGTAGTTCATGCCTCGCCGGAGTAACACAGTAGTGTAACGTGGATCGCTGCGTTTGTGGTGATAACGCATTTTTAGTAAATACGAGACCATAGGATTCACAAGACCAGTAGGATCAAGAAGTATAACCAGAGAAAGACATAAAGTTCGAAGACAGAATTTAGCCACAGTGTTATTTGCAATCAAAAGAATCCGTATGTTTGTTCTGCTAAAAAGGGAAAAACGTAACAATATTAAAGCAAACACGACGTATCGAAATACAAAAAACTTATACGGTGTACGCCTCAAAACGTGAAATATTTGCCAGAGTTAGAAAAATCTTGTGTGCAATTAAAAAAAAAATAATTAACGAAAATTTATACATCGTGAGAACAAGATTTTAGAAAAGTATATTTATTTTATTCTTGCGTTACCTATTAACTACATTTCCTTCTAAGTTTTATTAGTATTACCAGTGATTTTGTAGCATACAGCAAACGAGTAAAAGAAAATTTCTAGGACAACAAAATGTTTATTTTATGTTTAGAACTTTAAAGTATTTTTTTTTTCTTTTTTAATAAAGCAAAATAGATGTAAGTCACAGTGAGAAACTATCTTGTATTGCACAAAGGCTTAAACGCGTTTTATTTTGGACAAAAATGAAACACTTCTAAAATCAAACTGAAATTTCACAGAAACAAAAAACTTGAAAACGCCCGCGCCCTTAGGGTAAAAGTTAAATACCGCGGGCATATAATTTTTTGAAAATATTATAAAAAGTTTATTTTTAACTTAAATGTTAAGATTGTTAAAATTTAATTAGACCTTCAATCCTTCTTTTAAATTGAAATATAATTGACTTGCATTTTTTTTTTAAATTTTGGCCTACCTTAACTTACTACTTTTAACCTAGTGCACTTATTAATCATCGGATTATTACTTTAAGACATTTTCCATATTCTTAGTTATATTTAGAATAAGCTAATGTCAAAAAGTTACAAAACTATAGATTGAAAAATTGTGAAAGATACCGTTTTTTCTTTTTACTTATGTAATTGAAATTTATATCGGTACTATTTAATATATTTAAACTATTTTAAGGACAAGCTATGGCAAAAGCGAATAAAAATTAGGTCATATTATATTACAATTCCCCTTTCATCCCCTTCCAAACATTACCAATTATAAAACAATAAATTATAAATTATTGTGAAACTCTTTGGAGTGCAAAGAATCGATCTTTTCAGTCCACAATTGTTGGCTACATACTGCCATTTACATGTACATATATTGACCATATATTTAAGCTATAGGCGCTTTACAAAATTCGCCTTCTCATGATTGTTTTTTTTTTGCTCCTTATGTATAAGTAAAAAATAAAAGAGTGCATAAGGATACTCTGTGCCAAACTGAAAATACAAATAGCTTAAAAAAAAACTGTGTTTATACACATTTTTAATTTTTAAGAGCAACAAAAATCACGAGAAGGCAAGGTTTGTAAAGCTCGAGACTCAGAGCAATCTAAGCGGTAATTTTTTCTAATAAAAATTATGTAAAAACAAAGTATTTTCTTTGCTTTTTGGCGCTAACAAAAGCATTTCTAGTTTCCTACGTCGATGTATTGCAAATAAATACTTAAGTTTAAAAAGGTTGGAACAATTAAAACAATCTTTTTGTTTTTTTTTTTTTTTTGTTCTTAGATCTCAGATTTAAGAGTTTAGAAGTTCTGTAAAACATATTTTGAGTTCGCGATGGTCGATATCATCTTAAAATACCTTAGCAATTAGTTTTGGTTTAGTTCTGATATCAAATGAAACGAAAATTTTTTCTTAAATAATCTAAAACAAATTTGGATTGACAACCTATTCTAATACGAGGGCTGCTATATATATTTCTGGCCTGGCAACACTGAGTGCTGACAAGTGCAATCTGACATTTCCATTGGAAAGTTTGTCATTTTTAAGCATAATCGTACTCAAAACGTTTTAACGTATGACCATTATTTGTGTTGTTTACAGTGACTTGAAAAAATTAATATAGAAAAAAATGGAATTAACTCGTGAACATTTTCGTGCCATCATTTTTCACAACTTTCGACGTGGATTATCACGACAAGAGTGCATTGATGAACTTAAATATTTGTATGGCGATGAAGCACCATCCTATAGCACTGTGAATAATTGGTATAATGAATTTAATCGTGGCCGAAGCTCGCTAAAAGACGAATTCCGTGAAGGTCGTCCAAAAACGGCTGTTGCGCCAGAGAACATTGATGCCGTGCGTGAACTCATAATGCAAGATCGACATGCGACCTACCGAGAGATAGAGACATCCTTGGACATTTCTTCCACCAGCATACATTCGATACTGCATGAACACCTGGCCGTAAAAAAGGTTTGTTCTCGTTGGATCCCGCACAATTTGAAAGTCGCTCAAAAAAAGGCTCGTGTCGATTGGTGCAAAGAAATGTTGCAAAAATACGATTGCGGTGCTTCAAAAGACGTTTATAAGATCGTCTCATGTGACGAATCATGGATCTATGCGTATGAGCCCGAAACGAAACAACAATCGACCGTGTGGGTCTTCAAAGACGAGCAAAATCCAACGAAAGTTGTTCGTGAAAGAAGCACTTCGAAGCAAATGGTCGCCTGTTTCTTCGGCAAAACTGGTCATGTGGCGACTTTTCCGCTTGAGCGTTGTAGGACGGTCACTTCTGAGTGGTACACTACAATTTGTTTGGCTGAAGTCATCGGAGAAATTCGAAAAACCAACAAGAGAAGACGAATTATTGTTCACCATGACAATGCGAGCTCTCACACATCGGCTCAAACCAGAGCGTTTTTGACCGGCCAAAACGTGGAATTAATGGGTCATCCGCCGTACAGCCCTAATGACTTCTTCTTGTTTCCGCACATCAAGAAAAAAAATGCGTGGTCATCGATTTTCTTCGCCAGAAGAAGCTGTTGAAGTGTTCAAAAACCATGTTTTAGAGGTGTCTCAATCGGAGTGGAAAAAGTGCTGCGACAACTGGTTTGAGCGCATGCAAAAGTGTATAAATCATGCTGGAGAATACTTTGAAAAACAATAAAACCATTTTTGATTATAAATAT
This sequence comes from Gymnosoma rotundatum, assembly GCA_916610165.2. NCBI lineage: Eukaryota > Metazoa > Arthropoda > Insecta > Diptera > Tachinidae > Gymnosoma > Gymnosoma rotundatum. Next base: position 81,498,707 of record OU744340.1, read on the forward strand.
TCGCATTTTTACTATTAGGCCAGAAATACATAGAGCAACCCTCGTACCTACCAAATTTATATAAAAACTTTTAATAAAAATTGTCAAGTAGAGTGCGACCACAAACACCGTGACAGGAGATTTTTGTTTACATATGAAGATTTTTAAATATTTCTTCAAAACCAACTTGACAACAAAATAATAACGGACAGAGTTTTAAAAAACTGGGTAACAACTATCCTACAAAGACTGATATGTTACAATAACAATAAATATTTGTCTTCTCATTTACTAACCGAAATTGACATTTATCAAATTTTATATCTTTTTTAAACATTTTTTTTTATATTAACACAAGTGAAGTTTACTTGCAGTACCACTTGAGTCTACACGTTCTTCATATTTATTTGGAAGGAAAGTAAGCAGATATAAATTGACCCACAAACAATAACACGGTAAGCGAATCTCTCTTTTTTTTGTACTTAACAGCGATTCATTTCTTTTTGCCTTAATCTCTTCATGAATAGCAATTTATTGATGTTTGGTATATGAACTATTTTTCTAGCACGTGTTTAAAACCCCCCAAAATATCTAAAACAACTTTAAAAAAAAAGGAAACATACACTTTAGTACTCGTATGTTAGGGAAAGTTAGACAACTTCCAGTTTAAAAAAAAATGCATCCAAGAAAAAAGAAAAATAATTCCTAAACAAGAAAATCATAAACATCATAAATATGGCCAAAGGAGGAGGTTGGTTGGTTGGTTGGTTGTTTTATGTAGTAACCACACACACACTTACACAGGCGCACAAAAAGCATCTATAACAAATCAAGCGCCAGTTCCTTTGGCCACGTATGTAACAGAAACCAACAGCAAATGCCAAACAATACACTCTAGCAACAAAATATCTAAAAACAACACAAAATTTTACAATTGTTTTACACTTTTTTTTTCTTACACAGACAATTGGTAAGGAGATGATCATGAGCTACAAATCTTTTTGCCACCAAAAGGCAAAAATAGAAATTGTAGAAGAAGGAAAAAAACAACAACAAGATATTTTTCCAACTGGGTGATTAAGGTGGGCCTAAAAGGCGTAGCTCAACTCCGCATGTGTAGAAAATATAAATGCTGAAAGGAGAAAATTAAAAAGAAATCTGAAAAAAAACACTTCAAAGATGAAAACAAATCAAACTCAAAACAAAAATGTTTTCTGTTGCATAAAAGCAAAAAAAGTAAATATGTTTGCCCTATTCACAAGCCCCCTAGTAAGTGCTAAGTGCTAACAAAATACAACAGTGCTAGCTGTGTTGTTGTTAATTTTCATACAAACATGCGATACAACACTTAGTACTTTTTTTCATATGTTTTTCAAACGTTGTATTTGTTTAAATGAATTATTATTTTTGTGTTCATGTGTGAATTATATTGAATTAAATTGAATTAAAAGATATTTTTATTAGTTTTATTTATTTAATTTATTGATTTGATTGATTTATTAGAAAGTGGAATAGTCATTTCTGTTGTATATAGTAGGAGTGGGTATATTGGAAACATATGTTAAGGTTTGTTCTCTGCCAATATAAAAACTGTTCTTTAAGATTTAATATTGCTTTAATGATTCGATTTCTAATATTTTGTAGTGTACCGCCATCACCTATACCTTTCGCCAATTGTGTGAAAACATCGTCATTTTTTATAAGGTTGAATATATAGGCAAATTCCTCTGGCTGTAGTCGTATCATATGAAGAAATCTGTTTTCATCAAAATATCTTAAAACTCAATTATGATATAATGATGATTTTGGTAGCCCTATATGTATACTTCTGCGACTGGAGAGCAGGTATATTAGGTTCATCCTAAAAATGTCTTGAATTTCATCCTCATCGTCTTCATCACCTGTAATAATTTTTTTCATTTAAAATATGTAAACAAAATAAGGAAAACGGTTATAACTTACTTGAGTCAACCATTAATATATCGAAACTATATTTTTCTGTTTTGTCCCCCATTTGGCTTATAAATAACACATGATGAATAGCACTTTTCTTCTTCTTATTTAGTTTTTGACGTATGAAGTACAATGTACTATGGCACATTGATACAATGGTTGTTCACAAAGAAGTAAACAAAAGGTAGTATGCAATACTATATACACCTTAGCAGAGCTTGTGAATACGGCAATTGTATTTGCTGTTTTAAGATGGCAACACTTTGCTGTACGAGTATGTTGTTGTTTTTGTTGTAAGCTTGTGATATATTTTAAAGATTTGAAAAATTGCATGCTATTTATCCTGCTACTCAATTGAACTTGATTCTCGAAGTGCTTAAATGGCCTATAGAAATTTAGCTTTTGTAAACCAAAGGAAGCTTGGAAGGAGTTAAAAATTAAAGCGAATTTTTTCTTTTTTTTTTGAGATGGTAGGGACAAAATTAATTTCGTAGTAGATCTTTTTTTTTATTGTGTCTTGAATTAAAAACATCAATTAGTAGATTTGCGCACGAATTCGTCAGCATGTCATTTCTAATTTTTTAAAAAATTTTAATTTAGAAAAATGTGTTTTTAAAAATTTATTGTAAAGTTCTGTAAACAGAGTTATTTTTTTCCTGTTTTAATGCCATTATACCGGTAAAATTGGGTGCTTTCACAATATTTGTTTCTTTATTTTCTCTACAAAATGACTTATTTTAAAGTCAAAAAAAAATTTCTATTAATATTACTGTTTTTTATTAATTTAATATTTAATTTTTATTATTTAATATTTTTTCTAATTAATTACGCACAAGGTCGATTTTATAAAATAACAATAATATTATTTTAATTTTTTCAATACTTCGCCATACCGTTTGGTAGAATCTTCAGGAAATAGAAAACAAAAACTATTAATATCAATAATATAATATTAATATTAATATTTTTCGTTTCCTATTTCCTATAGATGACCGCCACCGGTTTGGCTAAATCGTGAAAAAATAAAAACATAATTAATTAATTTTCAAATTTTTAAAAATTCTTTTTTTCATGCAATTTTCCCGATTTATTATTTAAATCACCGATATTGATTATTGAGGGTCAAAGCACGTCTCGATGGCCATTTCGTTATCGCTTACTTAACTCTTCAGGAAACTTCTGACAAATATTTTAAATGAACTAAAGATTTTTGTCCAAACAATAAAACAAAGACAAAAATCAAAATTTAAGCAAAAACAACAATAACCAATAGTAATTCTATTTTTCTTTCTCCGCTGTATAAGGCAGAGTTTTTTTCTGCTCTTTTATACAGTTAAATCGGGAAAACAGCATGAAAAAAAAGAATTTTTAAAAATTTGAAAATTAATTAATATAAATCTATAAAAAAATCCCGTTGTTTAAAATGTATAAAAACATAATTCTTATTTTATAAAATTGACCTTGTGCCTAATTAATTAGAAAAGAAAATTTTATTATATTTGAACCAACGTTCTAAGGGACCTCCTCACAAAATTTTATTCAAGTCCATCCAGCGGTTTTTATGGGGTGCAGACACAAACAGACAGACGGACAAAAAGGAGGAAATTTCCTAAAACATATGTTTTGTATTCTATACCGATTACTATATACAGCAACAACAAAATTTTCAATAAATATTTCATGTACAAAAATAATCCTGTTACAGCTTTATCATATGTACAGATCAGCGTTGCCGCTTTGGTCCAATCGGACCAAACTTGGTAGTTTTTTGTTTTTAAAAAACAGTTTGGTAGTTTGGTTGGTTTGTTGCATTTTTTTTAATTTTTGGTAGGTTTTCCTCATCTAGCAATTTTTTAGCAATAGTAAATTTTTCACCTTAAAATTTTAGAACATAAAATAAAAAGAAATGTAACTTTGAATTAAATAAACAATAACTTTGAATAGTGTTACCACTGTTTTCAAAAACTGTATTAGGTGCAATCAAAAACATCTCTGCTTTTTTGCATAGAGATGATTAAAGCTATAACCATCTCTGGTTTAAGAAACGCGAACAATATTATGAAATTGAAATTAACAATACTTTTGAGTGAAGGTTAATTTTCAAGTGTATGTATTAAAAAAATTAACAGACAAGATGGAAAAGAAAGTAAACTTTTTTAATTGTAAATATGTACCTATTTATTACATAAAAATTTACTAATATTGCATGTAAAGAAACAGTCAAAAGAATTTGATGGCGCCAGGAAAGATATGGGTGTTCCTCCTGCATAGTATTCTCTAAAACTATTTAAAATCATAACACCCATCTTAAAAATCACCAAAAGACAAACTTCCATCTCAGCAATTACACGAAAAAAACCAAGTGAGTATAACAGAGTTTATATGCAAGAAATGCATTTTTAAATTTTTGGTAGGCTGTGAACGATTTTGGTAGGATTTTTGAAAATTATTGGTAGGAAGTAAATTTCTTGTGTGGCAACGCTGGTACAGATATAACTGTCATAATCTTGCCCCAATCAATTATCTATCAATTTCTCTCTCTCTCTCTCTCGCTCTCTTTCTCTCTTGATTTTTTTGTCGCTTAAATAATGTCATGCATAATTAGAGATGGGCTTAGACCTGGGTATTTACCCAACGCTGGGTATTTACCTACTTATACCCACTTTCATACTCGGGTATTTATCTAATTTCGGGTAAATACTTATTTGTATAACAAATATTCGCTATTACGTAGAGTAAGAGAAATGTACCCATTTTCGAATTTATTTTGACCATATTTTGTTTAATTGTATGTTGTTTATATATGTATTTCTTGATGCGTTTTGCTCAGATGCGGCACTTTTTACTGCATCAAACACAACAACAATTTTTAATAAGATCCGCTAATCAGGGTGCTTATGGCAATTTAATGTAATGAGTGGGAGCGATGGTAATAACAATGCAGAAGCAATGATAAAATTTATTTCATTTGTTATAAAAAAATCTAATTCATAATAAAAAATTAAATTCGTTTAATTAATTAAAATTTTCCTTTATTCTGATTTATATCCACATTTTTGGTAAATACCCAGGTGCTTAGGTAAATACCTGGGTATTTATATTTAAATACCTAATTTACCATTTGGGTATTTACCCTTGTCCCATCACTATGCATAATCAATAATCGTGATAAATTTCAAGGAAAGCTTTAGCTGACATAAAATTCCTATCAATTACAATTTTTCTATTCACAAACTATTGTATTTTGTAAGTTGTACCAAATACCATCAATGTAGTCGTGTTTATATTATTAAATTTCCAAAAATGTCAAAGTTTATAAAAAAAATAATAATAACAAAATTTTAATTAAAATCTATATAAATATTAAAATGTTTTAAGTGTGTTGTGACTTTATAATTTACGAACGGTCAAACCGAATTTAACTAAATTCTTAAAGTATGTTCGTAAGGTCGTGTAGGTGGTTTATCTTGCACGGATTTAAAAAAAAAATTAGACAGAGATATTTATAAGTTCTAAAAGGATAAGCCTATTTAAAAAAAGAGAAACAGGATGGGTAAGTGGGGGAGAGGACAAATGCGTGAAATAGATTTTAACAAAAAGCAATTTAAAGAATATTTAAAAGATTAATAAGTCCACATTCATAAAGTCCAATAGTCAGAAGAAAATCTGTTATTACTTCCATATTAATCAAGTAAAAAACTTGCTTGAAAAATACGATTATTCTAATTGGGGTAGCGAAGCGCTCTGAGAATAGCTAGTATAAAATGAAAGACTATTAATAAATAATTTCTGAAAAATTGAAAAACGCAAATAACAAAATCATAAAACAAAATTTTGCGTCAACTTGAGAATGGGCTACATTGTACTTGTACGATATTCAGTAAACATTTCAAACAATTTTGTGAATGTTGTAGAAACTATTTACATAGAAATAACCCAACATATCTGAGCAACTTGATTGTAATCTTAAAACACGCAGTAAATGAAACAAATGTCTCTTCAAAATTATATAAGGAGCAATAGGTTGTTAAAAAATAAAAAATAAAGTTATTAAAATTTTTATTAAAATTTGTGTGATTGTACATCTGCGTCACCTGTTAAAACTATCTACAATTGGGTTTTTAAATATTAATGATAAGATGAAATGTGATAATTAATGGATTGCTCCGCCAATATATAACTGAAGGTATATATCTCCGAGAAGTGCTTTCCACACTTGCCTCAAAGAAGGCTTTCATTTCTTTTCTCAAAACATATTGTTTTAAATTTCAAAAACAGCTTCGTGACAAAAAGATTATATTTAGATCACATTTTAAAATCTTACTTCTTCGAGTTTCAAAAATGAAAACACACCGATTGCATTCTATTTACAAACAAAAGGGGAGACCCTTTGATAATTCCCTTGTCAATTTATACACAAATTATTCATAATTAAAAATAAAATTGTAATGACTGCTTAAATTTGTTTTTGTCACTAAATAATTAAGTGACATAAATGAACTCCTAGACTTTGCTGAAGATACAAATTTCACTAATTTTAATGTCGATTTTCCAAACATTTTACGGAGTTTCGCGGATGTAACATTTTATATCATTCTTAAGTGTACGTTGGGTCAGAGCAATCCCTAAAATAAATCCACATGTTAAGTTTTCTTATTAACGAAGCCAATATTATGTCCCGTTTCTGTAATTCAAGTGAAAAATCTCTCACATGACAATAATATAGTCATGTGGTTTTATACAGGGTGAGCTAGAACTTAACATAAACTTTTCGACTGCTTTTTAAATTAACTGTAGTTTACTTTGTAATATTTTTATATGAGAAATTTCTCTCTTCAGCAAAAGAAACGTTGAACTGATTGGCGAAACGAAAGAGTAAACCATGCGCCATATGGTAACTGAGTTGTTTCGCGAGATTTATAGCATGCTTTTCTGAAACCGCACGTGGTCCACATCAGTTTTACTCAGTTTTGGTTATCTTGATATTAAAAGCAAAACAATGCTGTTGATATGTATTTAACCTTAAAAATAGTGGTTACTTTATGCAGTTTTAAAAACTTATTTGATTTCATTAATCAAATATTTTCCAAATGGCCTTAAAAAAAATTAAATTCCTAGAAATAATTATTTTCTCCTAACTAATAAAAAAAAACAGTTCACGGCAAAAAAACATTCATTAACATGTAAATGTATGGAGTGAAAACAAAAAAAAACTTAAGATTTTCCTATTAATTTCGCATGCGTCATGGTTACGCTTGAAGTGCGTCAAATGTTGATGCCTTTTTTGTTGATGCTGATTCTTGTAAAATGCAACATTAAGAACCCAAAAGTTGGAATAAACTGAAATTGTATAATTTCCCTACAACACAGTGCCACCTTGTAAATAAAGTTGAATACAACAAAAATGGGTGGTAACTTTACAAAGAAAATACCATTTTCTATATTTTTTTCTTTTGCCACAAAAAAAAAGAAATTTGAAAAAGAGACATACAAATATACAAGTCTGAATATTTAATACCACTTGTACTTAACGCATGTCTTTGCATGTTTGTATGTAAACGAACTAATCTCTTTTGTTTTCTTCTTCTCATTCTCATTTAATAAATGCTTTTGCTGTTTTAACTTTCTTTGAAAATTGTGGTTCATTTAGTTATTTTCACTAAATTTTTTATGAGTTTCTGACACGCACTTTCTTACACACATGTACTTATGTATGTTTGTAAGTATGTTTGTGTGACTCCATGTGCCAGTTCACAATTGGCGTTCTCCTCCTCTATCTCAAACTCTTAACAAATTTCCAATTGTAGAAAACATTTACAGTTCTATTTCTAAGGGGTGTATGCTTTTGGGTGTGTCCTTTTTGTTGAAATATATTTATTTATTTTTTTTTTCTTATTTCTTTCAATATTTTTTAGGGAATGGTGTCATTACAAGAATGACACAATTTGTTAGGAAGGAATTTTGGAAAACCAAAATCAGCACAAAATATCTTAGCAATCATTTTTGGTAAATTTACATTTTGTGTAGGAGTTTTAATGTGAAATATAAAAAAGTGGCCTGTTATTAAATTGGAAATACGAGGGCGGTTCAAAAAGTCCGTTACTTTTTGATGAAACACTTTTTTTACAAAACAAAAATTTATTTTTCAATATCATTTCCTTTTAACTCAATACACTTAGTCTAAGGTTTCTCCAGTTTTTGTATCCCTTCCAAAAAAATAGGAAATTTAGAGGTCCTTAAAATAGGCATTTGTTTGTTCAATAATTTCATCGTTGGAGCTAAATCTTCTTCCACTGAGTCTTTTCTTTAGGGTAGGAAATAGGAAGTAGGCCTTATGGGCTGAATCCGGCGAATACTGCGAATGAGGTAGCCCAATTCATAGAGTTTGGCCATTGAGACTGCACTAGTGTGCACCCGTTCATTACCCTAATGAAAAAGTACTTTTTTCTTGGCCATATGCGATCGTTTTCTTTTTAAATCTTTATTAAATAGGTCTAATAAGTCGGCATATTATTTTCCGTTTATTGTTTTTCCCCTTTAAAGCTAATCCATGTAGATTATCCCGTGTGCATCCCAAAAAACTGTTGCCATCACTCTATTGGCCAACAAACTTACCTTGGCATTCTTCGGAGCAGGTTCGTTCACCCGGAGAAAACCACTGCTTAGACTGCTGCTTGGTCTCGGGAGCACAATAATAAATCCACAGTTACGAAATGCCGCAAAAAATAATTCAAAAAAGTCACGGACTTAGTGATCCATCCTCATAGAAATTAACGTTTTTAAAATAATAAATAATAAATTCTTTTGAAATTCAGAGACTAAGTATTTAATATCGAAATCAGTGTAACAAGAATTTTTTCTGTATCACGTATAAAAATTCTATCAGAAGGAAGAAATACAGAGGAGGCTTAGTTTCCTCGAAGTGACAGCCCTCTCATTTAGGCTTGCGTTAATCAGACGGTAACGCCATCTTACATTAGACTCAGATAAGTGGTTAAATGTTGATAATATTTTTAAGGCTATAGTGTCTATTAATTGGTTTTTGTTATTTATCAATTTAATTCAATTTTTTACGCAGTCTGAATTGAAAACAAATAAAATTTAAAATTCAGTTAGATAGACAAGATAATTTGTATATAACACTGTTTTATTAACCGACTTCAAAAAAAGAAGGAGGTTATACAATTCGGCTGAATGTTGCTTTTTTTATATTTATGCCCCTCCAGAACGCAGTCATTTCTGATCCGATTTTGAAAATTTTTGGTAATATAAAAGACTATGCTTACAGATTGGTCCCGTTTTAAAAATAGTTCATAATCTTAAAAATTAAAGGGTGTCCCCATACAACATACATATTTTTTACGTGTATTATAAACTGTAAAGGGGGATTCTGTAAAATTTAAAATGACTGCGTCTTACTATAGCCTCCAATAACAAAAATTTATACAAAAATAAATCTAAAAATTAAAGGGTGCACACATAATAGATGTAAATTTACTTATATGGTCCTATCTTTTGAAACGTTATAGACAAACGCTTGCAAATTAAACAGAATGTCAATTTCTATGGGCGTAGTAGTAACAGGTATTAATATTACAAATTATAAATTAAAGGGTTCGCCAATAGTTCATTAAATTTGATGTATATGGCCATACTTTTAAACAGTTGTAGACAGAGGCTTAAAATTTACAATGAATCTCTATTGCTAAGTCCGCTAAAACAACAAGTATAAAATTTGGATTTGGAAGTTAAAGGCTGTTCCAATAGTTCATGCAATTTTGTGTATGTTACCAAATTTTGAACCGTTATAAACAGAACGCTGAAACTTAAAAGGGACCTATATTGCCAAATCCGCTATATCAACGAGTTTATAATTTGAATTGAGAAATTAAAGGGTGTCCCATAATTGATGAAGATTTACTTATATGAGCCTATCTTTTGAACCGTTATAGGCAAACGCTTGCAAATTGGACAGCATGTCGTCTGCTATAACCCTTATAGTAACAAGTATAAATATTAAGTATTATAAATCAAAGGGTGCGCCAATAGTTCATTTAATTTGATCTATACTGCCAAAGTTTTTAACAGTTATAGACAAACGCTTGGAATTTACAACGAACTTGTTGTGGTAAGTACGCTATAACAACATGTATAAAATATGGATTTGGAAGTTTGCAATTTCAAGTGTGTAGCCGGAATTTTGAACCGTTATAGACAGAAAGCTGAAACTTTAAAGGGACCTGTATTTCTAAGTCCTCTACCTCAATGAGTTTATAATTTGAATTTAGAAATTGTAGGGTGTCCCATAATTACTGCATATTTAATTTTATAGGCTTATCATTTGAACCGTTATAGACAAACGCTTGTAAATTTGACGCAATGTCGATTGCTATGGCTGATAATATTTAAAATTATAAATTAAAGGGTGCACCAATAGTTCATTTAATTTGGTATATGGCTATACAGACCATTGAAATTTACAAAGAACCTGTATTAAAAACTCCTCTATAACAACAACTATAAAATTTTGGAAATAAGCGGGTGTCCCAGTAGTTGATAAAATATGATGTATTTGGCCGGACTTTTGGAGCCTTATAGACAGACAGCTGAAACTTACAAGGGATATGTTTTGCTTAGTCCGCTATAACAAGAAGCTTATAATTTGAATTTAGAAATTAAAAGTTGTTCCCAAAATTAATGTAATTTGTTCTATATGGCCGTATTTTTTGAACCATTGTATACAAACATCTTAATTTTAAACAGAATGGTATTATTTATTATAATAAGAATTATAAAAATGTAATATTATAAATTAAATAGTTGATATAATCTGATGTATATGGGCAAACTGTTGAACCGTTAAAGACAGACGGTTGAAATTTACACAGAACCTGATTGCTAAATCTACTACAGAAGCAAGTATATAATTTGAATTTGGAAGTAAAAGGGTGAAACTATAGTTGCTGTACTTGATGTATATTGCCAAACTATTGAACAGTTGAACTACTATAAAGTTTGGGGATATAAGAGTGTCCCAATACTTAAAGTAGTCTAATTTATGTGGCCATACACTTGAACTGTTATAGGCAGACAGATGAAATCTGTTTTGAAGTCGGTTTTTTTTTTCGCAAAAATTATTTGCATGAATCTTCCAAATACATAATCTTAAAGAAAACATTTGTCTATAAAAAATCATTCGATATTTTAAATTTAAACAAATTATTTCATGGGAAAATATTCGACACTAAGAAAAATCTAAATTTTATGAATAAGGTTTATTAAATTCCAGGGTATAAAAATAAACAAAACGAAGCGCTTGCATTCGTTTGTTTTTTTTTTTTTGTTTTTTAATTTTTGCAGTAAGTTTTGAAGGTTTTTATACACTGATATATAATTGGTATAGGACAGTGCGCGAATTTTCAAATTTCGGTACTCTAATATCCCTAATTTTGAGAGATTCGAACAAAACATTTGATGGAAAAAATGGGGGAGTTGGTGCTGAGGTAAATAAATCCTAATTGGGGATAATGCTAGGACCGATATAGTAAAAATCAACAAAAGCTTAAAACTGTCACGTAGTCGAAGAACGTATCCAACCACTTGCATATAAAAATTACCTTTTTAAAAAATTTATTCCTACTGGTAAAATGTATGACCAACCCCCAATAAATTTTCAATCCCAATATTTTTTCTTTCCGCCGATCGTAGGAGATTCCCATACAAGTTTTTTATGTTGTCTATTTTTTTAACGGAATCGATGGTAAGATTGTGAGCTCTTCAATTTGTAATATAATTGTAAATTTTTCTTATATAAAAAATATCGATCTCTGCTGCAAAAGAATCATGACTTAAAATTTTAAAAGTTCTGATTTGTCCATACAAGACTTTCCCACCCTAGATATACACGAGGGCCCCCTTTAATTTATATATACATATACAAGTATGTAGAAAAATTTTAAGAGTTTTAAGGGTATTATAAAGTTTTGCAGAGAGTAAATTTCCTTCGAGGCTTTACTGTCACACACACACACCTTGCTAGTAGCTTTCGTATAAACAAATATGGCTAAACTTCGTCAATGTAGCGTTGAATTTCCTTTTTAAATGTGCTGCTGGTAAAAGGCTTAGTATCGCAGGTTTAGATTAGCTTCAGCTTGCTTAAAACAAAACTAAAAATCTTTTCGATAGTTTTCCAAAAAATTAAATACTTAATAAAAACTACAATCAAGACTTATACCTTAAACTTATAGCTTAAGTTTTTGCTATGGAAGTGAAATTTTTAGCAATTTTAAAACGAGTTTTATACCCTGACTTTTCCATTTTCTCTGAGTAATTATTAATACATATAACAATCACTTTTAAAGCATTTCTCTTAACAATAAAATAAAATACTTAAATTAATATACATAATTTAAAATGAGCACAATAATTTTTTTTTAATTTTAAATTTTTATTCAACTAAACAAAACTTTCGTTTATTATTTTCAACTTAATTTTAATTGATACTTCAAACAAAAAGTTGAAATGTTCTTGTGTTTTTTTTTTATTTCATTCAACATTTAATTATACAAGTTGTCATTACAATTTGAATAAGCCACTTGTTCTTTTGTCATAAATTTTTTGTTGTTTCTATTAATGTCCCAGTTAGCATTATTGATCATATTCGAGTCTTTTTTGACTCCTCGACACGATTAAAATAATCGATTATGCGCTCGTTTTAGAGTCGAAAATGATTGTTTTGTCGGTAGAAAATGGTACCCTAGCCGCGACTCTTCTGAACGAGTCCCTTATGACTCTCGTTTTCGACTCATTTTCGATACTAATTTCAATCATACTTGTAATCAAATACGATACTTTTTCGAGTCAACTTTCAATCATATTACTAGCCGTATGCGAGTCTTTTTCGAACCATATTCTACGAACATTTCTTATATATTTTCTCAAAATGAAAAATTGCAAACAACGGTTTGCTTATTTTTTATAACACGCCGTATTGACGAGCCATCGATTTGTTCAAACATTAAACAATTTCATGTCCGCACATTAAAATGGCTATTGTAGACCATCGTTGTCGATGCCATGTCGGCTTCAAACAGCGAGAAAACGAAGCAGTTTTCTCCACGCAGACAAACATGAACAAATGTTTGTAACCTATTCTGCTGACGTTTTGTTCATGTGCGAACAAATCAATTGCTCGTCAATGCGTAGTGTTACATTCGTTAGCATGTAATTCATAATTTTCTTAAAATTCAAATTTAAAAAAAGGAATTTTAAAAAAAAAAATTTGAAAAAATTTATTTTACATTTGTGTCTCTATTTTTTTTACGAAGTGACATATGTATGTATGTATTTTTACGAAAATTAAAAAATAAAATATTTATTTGAATCATATTTTCATCGTTAGGCTGCGTTAAATATGTCTCCAAAATAATTCTAAAAACAGTCGAATTTCAAGCATTTGCTTTTTGTACTTTTTGTTTTTTTAGAAAGTCGCTTTCTATGCGTTTGTCGGAGTTATATTCGAGTCTCTTTTTAAAAGCATAACTGATGAATCAGTTTTAAGCCATCTTGGGTAGTCTTAAAAGACTCACTTTGGTGATTTTTGTAAAAACAATCTTCCAAATGCTAACTGGGGTTCGGGGTGTTGACGTGTTGTTACTTGTGTTTTTCAAATACTATTTCTTTTTTTTTTTTTTGTTTTCATTTTCAATTTCATTTAATATTTGTTTGAAGTCCTCTTCAAACTGTTGTAATTGTTAAAATTTGTTTAATTAATTTTATTTTTATTATTGCGCTTTTTAATTAAAATGGAGATAAAAAAAATAGAATTTGCCATGTTAAAATGTTCAAAATAATAATTGTTGCTAGGAAAAATGGAATGACAACTTGCAAACATATATATTTATGTATGTTTATATCAGCGTGTTCGGCTGTGTAAATTTAATGTCTGGCTCATTGTCATCGTTCTCAACTGGATTATCAACATCATCATCATTATTAAATGGTTTAATTTTCACCATTTTTTGTTTTTGCATTTAAACATTTAATTGTTACGTGCCAATGCCGTTACTTCTTTGTAGGTGTTTTGGGGGAGTGCGTGTGTGTGTGTTTATTTGTATTTGTGTGCTTTTTGTCAATTTAATTGAGCTATAAATGTTTTCTAATTAGACATTAAAGGGTTTTTTTATTTTTTTTTTGTTCAATTCAAAACCAAAAAATACAAAATTATTGTTGTTAAAAATTATGGGCGGTATTGAGTTTTTCACAATTATAATTGGCAATAAATCCGTTAATACAAAGTTCTTGTTAAATATTTAAATTACAGTTTATGGAAAGAATAAAGTGAAATAATTAAATACATTTAGTGGCCGGGAAAACGTATGTAAACAATAACTGTCATATATATGTAGATCGTAAACCAATTCCCCGGCACTTTCAAACAACAAAGCTTTGTAAAAAAAAATCAGCCAAGTGTAAATTGGACTGACACACAAAGGCTTCAGTGCCTCCTTTAACTTCAGTTTCGGTGTTTTTTCAAATTCAAGTCTTCTACAGGAATACCTTCACTTCTGAAATTTTCACAGATTTACAATAATATAATATGCTTCAAATTACATTAACTAATGGGATCCCTTTTAACTTCCTAACCCAAATTTCAAACTTGTTATACTAGCGGACTTAGCAATCAAGCTCCTTGTTATTTTAAATCGCCTCTCTTTGATTTATAATTTTAAATATTTATACTTCTGATTATACCAGACGATGCAGTGGAGATTTTTTCTAATTTTCAAGTAATTGTATGTAATAGTTCATAAGATAGGACCATATTGATCAAATAACATACATTATAGGAACACCCTTTAATATTTAATATCAAATTGTGTAGTTGTATAGAAAAGTTCCCTGTAGATTTCATCTCTCTGCCTATCACGGTTCAAAATTTTAATCACATACATCAAATTACATGAACTATTGGGACACCCTTTAATCTCAAAATCTAAGTCTTATACTTGTTGTTATAGCGGACTTAGGAATACAGATTCTTCGTAAATTTTAACCGTCTGTGTAAAACTGTTTAAAAGTATGACCATACACATCAAATTAAATGAATTATTAGGACACCCTTTAATTTATAATTTTGAAAGTTGATGCTTGTTTTTATAACAGTCACACTTATCGTTATTCTGTCAAATTTTCAAGCATTTGTCTATAACAGTTCAAAAGATAGGCTAGGTTAATTTGCGTCATCTATGGGGGCACCCTTTATTTTTAGATTAATTTTTCTATTACTTTTCGCTATTGGGAGCTATACTGATACTCCGTTTTTTTTTTTATTAATACAGAACCGTAATGTTGCTCGTAATAAAGTAATAATAGTTTAAAGAGTCATAAAAAGAAAAATTACATTTTACGAGTAATTTATTTAACGTACGAATACAATTGCCAACAATGAATTTTTATAAATTATATAAATGTTTATCTAAAGTCAGTACGAGTAAAAGTAACAAACGAATGAAACTGTAATGAAAAGCGAAAGTGTTTCTAAACAAAGAAAAAACAAAGAAACAAATAAATATCAAAGGGTGAAAAACAACAAGGATTAAGTTTTATTATATTTTTTTTGGTTTTTTTTTTTTGTATAAATCTTAAAAATAGCAAAAAAAAATTAATTCCAAAGGACATTTAAAGAATCGCAATTCGGACGTATTGTCGAGTTAAACTCAATGTTAATTTAAAGCTATCTTTGCGGATACTAAATCTTTAAGTCAAAGTATCTTTACGTAAATATTACTATAAATGTTGTTTAATTCGGGCTTTTAAAAAAACCAAGTTTATTTGAAAAATGCAATCATTTACGGTCTTATGCATAACAAAAACTTAGCATTAGGTTGACACCGCAAATAGTCACAAAATATATTTATGGATCATGGCAACTATCTACAATGATTTTAGGTGCCAGGCCGTACGGCAAAACACACTGGGAGCCTTATCAACAACTTCACTCATGCCAAGCTCATTCTAGGTTTTTGTTATGCATACAGCTGTTAGTAATTATAATTTCAAATAAAGTTTTAACAGTTTTATAAAATTTTACAACTAAATATTTTTACTTAAATTTAATGCAGCACGCATTCTCGGGTAAATAATTTGATTTTAACGATGTTAATTTTTTTGTTTGAAACACAAACTTTCCAATAAACTAAAGATTTTTGTCCAAACAAATTTATCTATTGTTAATTTTATTAAGAAAATTTTTGTTGAATATCCACATTTTTTGCCTTTTTCCACGCCAACCACAAGTCTATTGCCAGTCTGGATTTGGCGTCTAAATTGTAACCTGTCTATCTTCCGCAGCAATTAATTTTTTAATTTCAATCTTTTAAAAAAGGTTTTCAACCTAAATAATCTTAGCAAAATAAAGGATAAATATTGAAATATTAACCTTAAAAGAAACAACTCGACTGGTTTCAGGGCAAAATAAAAACCCTTTTAGAGACTTATCATACAAGAGAATCAGCCGCTTCATGCGGTTGGTGTACTCGGAAGCCATAAATCGCATAGTGATGATTCTAGTCCAACTACTCACCACTAAATTGTTCTTTGAGGCTTTCATTCTTATTTTCGAAGACGAAAAGTGCTTTCATCCCATCCTATCCTATTCAAGTAACGGTCAGGTGTTCTGCAAATACTAATCGTAGAACACTTTTTTGCCGTTTCCTTGAGCGGACTTTCTTTGAAAATGTAGTTCCTTGTGCGGTAATATTTGTTTCTATGAGTACTCTCAGATATGGCCTGAAATAGAATACAAGCTAGTCGACACTTCGACTCCACCTTACTCTCATCTGGAATTTTAGCAATGGATAAACTTTTAACTCGCACTCACTCGCTTTAAGAATATTGGCATTGGAAAAAAATTTTGTATATGTACGACTACACATTCACCCTTTCCTCCAGCAACATCTATTATTTTCCACTTAGGTTCATTTGTGAACCTCCACTTTAGGCATGCAACTCAGTAACATCAAGACATTCGAAAAAACCATAATTGATCTGTTATTACTTCTAGTGCTTGAACAACAAAGCCAATTCAGAATTCATAAGTCTCATAAAATCCACATGAGCGCATGAAAATGTTGTCCATCCTTTCGTCTGCATAACGCTTCCACAAAAGCAATAAGCCTAGACTCACACAAAAAAGCCTAAAATCAGATCAAATGTCCACGTAAATACCCCCTTATGGTGGTCGAAATTTACTGGCCCTACTCGTAAAGCCAGTGTCAGCTTTCTTCAGGTGGCAACAAATAGCTTTATACTATGGATAAGGATGCGACTAAAATAGAGTCCATGTTAAAGAATCTATTTTTAGATATAATTAGGACTTGCATCATTCAGTATCCAGTTGGAGGGTAACAGCATTTCCTCCACGGAAGCCAAAAAATAGGCGAAAAAACAATGTTTTTATATTAATCTGTAAATCTTTTTATTATTTTTGAACTTTATGTAGATAAAGGGGCCGCCAAATAATTTTTTTTTAAATGCTATAAAAAACAGTGTAGCTTCTGCTGTGTGGCACGTAGAGCCGTCCTGTTGAAACCATATGTTGCCAATATCCTCCTCTTCAATTTTTGTGAACAAAAATTCGTTCAACATTGCCCGATAACGATCGCCATTGGCTGTAACGGCCACTCCTCATTTTTGAAGAAAAATGGCACAATTATGCCTCTGGAACAAAATCCGCACTAAATAGTGACTCGTTTTGGGTGCACCGGCTTTTCAATGCACCGGTTTTCTGGGCCCCAAATGCGACAATTTTGCTTGTATACATACCCGCCAAGATCAAAATGAGCTTCATCTGAAAAGACGATTTTTTTTAGCAAAATCGGCATCTTAGTATCGCAATATTTCCCAGCATTGTTCAACCGTATACACAACAATATTCGTTCAGCGGAAGGATAAAGCTAATAATCTATCAAATCAGACATGAGCTAAGTGCTACCATTACGAGATAAGCACTTGTTGAAAACAAAAACGGACCCTATATATTTTACATTTTCATAGAAAATATTAAATTATTGAAAATAGAATAAATAAAAACAGTTATTTTAAAAAAGAGTCAAATTATTATTTTCTTCTTATGTAAGAACAAATATAAACAGAAATATTTCTGTTGTTATAAATTAATTAATTAACTAATCCAATTAATTTAATACCAGAAATATTTCTTCTTGATATATTTTTTATTTGAACTTATTTTTGTAAACCCATTAATTGAACAGCAGGCATTGGCAATAAAAAGTATAAAATAGTTATACTTCTTCATATACCAAACAAAGTAGTGGATATTCTGTCTAATTTTCAAGCTTTTGTATATTACATTAATTTTGGGAACACCTTTTAATTTCAAATTCAAATTCTTATGTTGTTGTTAATAAGTTTCAGCTATCTGTCTATAACAGTTCAAAATTTGGCAATATACAGCAAATTACATTAACTATTGGGACACCGTTTAATTTCCAAATCCAATTTTTTTCTTGCTGTTATAGAGGAGTTAGCAATACAAGCGTCTGTCTTCAACTGTGCAAAAGTATGACCATATACATAAAATTATATGAAGTATTTGGGGCACCCTTTAATTTATAATTTTGAATATTACTATAACGGACATTGTGTCTAATTTTCAAGGGTTTGTCTATTAAGGTCAATATTGGGCAATTTACATCACTTATGGGGATACCCTTTAATTTTAAGATTTAGTTTAGTATTTATTTATTTATTACTTTTTTCCATTGGGAGCAATACTGATACGCTTAATGGTTTATAATAAACGTAAAAAACATGTCTGTTGTATGGTGACACCCTTTAAGTTTGAAGGTTATGAACTATTTTAAAACAGGACCAATATGTAAGCATTACCTTTCAAATAAAGAAAAAATTTCAAAATCGGTTCAGTAATGACTGAGTTCTGTGGGCACAAACTTTTAAAAGCAACATTCAATGGAATTGATAACATCCTTCTTTTTTTGAAATGGGTTAAAAAAGAATTTCTAGCAACTGAATTTTTGAAATAAAGCCTTTTAATTCAAAATTTAGCGGTGGCAAAGAATACGGCAACCAAAGTCGTGGTTATTTAAATATGCAAACAGTGTAAACGCTTAAAAGAATACTTTTTGATAGCTCTTTTTTGAAAACAAGCTGAAAGGAAAAATTCTACGTCTGTGTAAAGAAAAATAGAAAAAAATAGCACGAATAGAGCTAAATGCGCACCGCTGATTACCTTTGTCCAACCAGCAAACATACGAGCAACCCTCGTATGGAGGGGTTTGGCAAAATAAATTGAAATTTAAAAGTGAACCTAATGAAGCTAACAAGGACAACACTACGCTGCTTAAAAATACGATTCCTCGCTTATAAATCTTTATATCGTTGTCTGTTTGCTTTTTGATCAGACATAAAAACTTTTTTGTTTAAATTAAATTTAAGCCACTTTCAAAATAAATAATTTAAGTTCACAGCGATTTATCGCCTAATTTTATACTTAAAACGTACAGATACATTACAAGTTTATATATATTTATATAAAAATGAGGCTATTTCTTAAAAGTATCGGCAGACTTTAGAGTTTTTAAAAATATTGACAATAAATAATACAACATTTAAAACTACCGAGATTTTTGCTGATAATACAGAATGAAGTTCCTTTTTTAAAATCAGTTTTTTATTATGCTGTAATTAACCCAATACTTGATACAATCTTCAATATTTAAAAATGATTTAAAAAATTAGCACAAACTTTGTTATTTTTAATTTTAGTAATCTAAAGTCCTTTTAATTAAATTAAGCGATTTTTAAAAATTTATTTTCGTTTTCCAACTTAATTTTTGTATGATGTCTGAAAACCTAAAAATTTATTGATCAACGAATACTTTTAAATACCTACATTTCTTAAGAGACATCAACTAAAAAATGTTCTCGCTTAAATCTCAAGGATTCAATTCAGCCTTCTCTTCAATGTCCAATGTCTATTATTTTTTCTAGCAGCCACTTGATACTGAATAAACTCGAGTACTTAATTTTTTTTTCTGCAGTGGAATCCAACACAAATGACTCTCAAATACGTTTTCAATAGAAAACTTCTACTTTTCAAAGAAGATTTGAAAACTAAAAGTTTCGGTTTTATTACAAACAGATGATTTTTTTTTTTTTTGCTGTTCTATTGTACTTTAACATCATTTTCATTAACTGAAAATCATTCCATTCTAATACAAGTTTATTTTGAAAATGTTTAGTATGTTTACTATTGTCATTGTTGTTGTTGTTGTTGTTGGATATTTTTATTTAAAGCTTTGTAGCTAGGCAAGGGCGTGTCCGAAAATCGTAAATCACTTTGAAGTGGGTCGCAGACGTCTAACAAATGAATAGTATATGAAACACAAGTAAAATTGAAAACAACTAGAGAAACAGAAACGTGAAACTTTAACTGCAAAGAAAAAAGTCCTTTTCTCACTATCAAACCATTTTAATAAATAAAAAAAAACAATTTAAAGATACTCTTTCAAAAATTGACCAAAACATAGCAGATGTCGCGACATGTTAAAATTTAGCTAAAAATCCATATTTTTGTTTGCTTTTTTATGAATATAATTGAGACCAATGAAAAACATCCCCACTCTCCCGCATATAGAACGTACGTCAGTCAGTATGTTCATATTTTGATACATGTTTTGGCGCCATAAATCACAGTTATAAGCTCAATTAATATTTAGAGTTTTAGTTTTGAGATAACATTTGTGACAATAGTCTATTATGATGTATGTCAATACCGTTGCAGACCTCCGCTATGTTGGGAGTCAATACGCTTTGCAAAACAATCTAAATTATTTTGAGAATAGTTGACGCCAATATTTCACGGATTGCTTAAATCATTGTGAAAACTTTTACTACGTCTTACTAAAAGCCAACTATATGAGAGTTCTATTAAAAGCCCAATCTAAAATAAATCAAAATTTAGGAAACTGTTTAAAGGAAAGGATTAAATATTCTTACTTTATAAAACGTTATTGGATGCAATTTGACATTTATAAAGAATATTTAGATTTATTTCCCCAACATAACAATAATAATTAAATAAAGGGTGTCCCATCTAACATTAAACTCCACGTCGCGCTTTTGTGTAGCACAAAAATACTTCCTTCGGAGTCACATCGTACATTTTTATACAAAAAAGGTTGTTACATACCAACATATGTAACGTAATTTGACAAGTAAAAATTACACAAACTGTGTACTTCTAGGTCCGCTATAACAACAAATAAAAATATTTAAAAAATTAAAGGGTGTCCTCAGAAAGGATGCAAACCGTGTATATTACAAATTGGCCATTATGGCGTGTGTTTTTTTTTTGTTTTGCAAGAATTTTTAACGGCTGGTATTAAAACCTTCAGGTTAGGACACCAGGTTAGGTAACAATGACAATTCATACCAGGTGACCACAGCTTTTTTAAAAGCATTTACTTTTGCAAAATTCAATACAATTGTGAATTATAAAAACAAGCAATTTTGATGTTTACAAATTAAAACCAGACAATCATATGTGGACCGCAATAGCAAATGCATTCCCTTTTGGAAATTTGCGTTAGTATGATGTTTAGTGACTGAAAAATTTAGTATTATCAATATAACCAAGCAGAAATTACGACTCCTCATTAAAATAATATACCATTACAACACTGTGAATCTAAAATTACGACTTTTCTAACAATACTGTACCACCACAATATTGTAAAAACAAAATTTCATTCTTAGATTCGCAATACTGTGATTACGAAAATCCCAAACCGCAACAACACTGTAAAATACAAAAATGCAACCCAACTTTTTTAATGGCTTTTTTCTAGAAATTATGTACTGCTCCAATACTGTAAATACAAAAATACAGCTTTAAACCATATCAAGGTTATTATTTAACATTTCTCTTGTTATATCAACATAATAAATTTGTACTAACGGTGTTGTGATAACATTGAAAACTATAATTTGGGATTTTTATTTTAACATTGCAGAAGCATTGTTTACTGTAAATACCACGCAGTAAATTTAGATTTACAGTAATTTGCCAACATTAAAAAGAAGAGCCGGCAAACGTTCATTTGATGTTATTATTTTAACATTGTAACTATACCGTAAATTTTATTAACAGTATGTTAGACTGATGTTGCGCCAATTGTCTTTTTCTGCCTGAGTAGTTTCTTTCAGTTCTTAATATTGTTATTATCATTTTTATTATTATAAACCCCTTTAGTTTTCTGCTACAGTTCTGACTAATTTAAATAACTAAACGTTTATCACTTTTAACTTTTAATCGAAAATTAATAAATTCAAATGATTTCAATCTTAAACAGCTGTATTAAAAACAACAAAAAGTAAAACGCTAAAATCGATATCGATTTGCCCTCAAAACGTAAATAAAACAACAACATTAAAAAAATAAAACCATCAACGTCAAGTGATGATGTTTGACATAAACAAGCTTTGCATTTCATCAAGTTAATTTACTTAATAACAATTATTAACTGGGTTGCGCCTGTGCAACCGCAGTTGAGCATTAAAATATGGATTGTTGGATGAATGAATGGATGGATGAATGATTGGAGGACTAAACCTATAAAAAAAAATAACACAAGCCAGTTAAAAAGCTTCACGTAAATAAGTAAACAGCATGTGTTTTCGACTGATAATTGGTATGTGCGGTAATGATTGCATGGATGTATGGATGAAGGCATGGATGCATAATCCTTAATAATAATTTGTCAAATGGGGGATAAACTCAGTTTTATTGCCTTAAATGTCAGAAGGTGATGTATAGTATTCGCTTAAAACAATTATTTATTTTGAATGTTAGAAAAGACACAATATTAAGATTTATTGTATACGTCGAAGGCATAACACACTTCATGTTATTAAATCTTAAATTTTCCACTTTTCCTCAAATTGATTGGCAATACGTTGTTTTATTTTTGAATACTTAACGTTTTATATGGAAAAAAGGTTTTCCTTTTATTTTTTTAAAGGTGATTGAATTTAAAGAGAGTAAATATTAAAGGAAGGTGGCCACGTACAATTAATTTAATATTTGCTTATAAGACAACTATGTTTATAGAAAATGAACAACACAAGTATCACTGTTTATTTAAATCGAGTCATGTGAACATAATAGATGTGAGAAAAGCTCACTTGATTAGCATGAATAATGATTAGATTTTGAAGCCTCTCACATGATAAATGGGAAATCGTCGAGGTGAGCGTGCTGGAGTAAAGTTTTTGCTTGATGGTTCGTGATTATTTTTTTACATTTTATTGAAATATATTTTGAATATTTTTTTTCCCCAATTTAAAAGAATAAAACAAAAGATATTTTTCTTATGCCGTGCGCTGTTTTATTTTATATCTATAAGATAGCCACAGTAGGAGCAAAAACAAAATATATAATATGTAAACAATTTGTAAATGGTCCATTTTTGTTTTCGTGTACATATATGATCATAAATGAAAAGTTACTTACGATCCAATCTTTGGTACGTAAGTATAAAGACAGAGGAAAAAGTCTGCTATACCCTGAATCATAGCAAAATAATACCACGTGGTTTTAATGGCGAATTCATTAATTTTCGCCGCAAACGTTAAATGTCAAACACCATATAAAAAATTATACATATTTTTTAAATATAGAGTTTGACATTTAGCGTTTACGGTGAAAGTAATGAATTCGCCATTGAGACCACCAGTATTATTTCGCCATGCCCTAGATTGTCAAAATTCCTCAAAAATATGAAATTCAAGTATCTATCTGTTGTAGTGACACGATAAGGATATACATGTCTATTTTGGAATACCCCTTAATTTTTCTTTTTTTTTTTCTTTTTTTAATCGTTGCTAAATCCGTCACACATTCTGTCCAAATTTCCAAAATCTGTCTATTGTAGTTCCAAAAATGGGCCTGTTTATTTCTATGTAAATTAAAAATGTCTGCCTGTAACGTTTTAAGAGACAGGCCAAAATGCGTGATAATCAAGCTTCCATTATATTTATCTAAACGGCTGAGCGTGTAAAATGGTAAATAATATCTGAGGTATCTGCAATATTTTTGGTCATTTGACATTCATTACTTTATAATACAATGTAGTGTCACATAAAAATGAACAAATAGATGAGACGTTACCTATGGAGATATCCTGTTATATTGATATTAATTTTTTATGAAAAATTAAAAAAAAAATTATATGAGGGCCTGTTTTCGTTCAATAGACATTTAAAAACCAAGTATGTTGCATGGGGCACCATTTAATTTTGTAAACTTTTTTGTAAATAAAACTAATCTATAAGCATTACCCTTCAATTTAAAAATGATCTTAATCGGTCCTGAGGGCACAAATATAAAATTAAAAAATACAGCCGAAATTCTCTTTTAAGAAGGCACGTGCACTTACCTCCTTAAGTATCCTACAGTACAAAATATTGTTATGAGAGATCGTGAAAACTTTAAGTATAAGAGTTAGAGGCAATAGCAGGCATTATATATGAATGTCCAGCATATTAAATGCAGATGCTATGGAAAACGTTAGCCTTAGAAAAATGGGCTCTATGTTGAAAAAAAAAGTCGACAGTTGCCAGCCGACAGTCTTAACTCATTGCAGTTAAAAGTAAAGGCTAATGGAATTATTTTACTCAGTGACAGTACATTTTTCACAGATTTCCTGTCAGGTACCAGAAAACACTGAGGAATGAAGGATTCAATAAAGGAGGTTGTCTGTTTCGGTATCCCGTCTGCACATTTACAACGTTCTTATGTGAATTACCAATAAATAAATTTTCTTGTCACTATTGAATTTGTCATCTTCTAATTTGAGGAACCAAACAAAATTGCTAAAGAGTTGGAACAACATCATGCAAGCAAAATAAACATGGTATTTTTCTGACAATAAAATATTTTCCCCATAAACGTTACAAAGCAAAATAAAATCTGCTTAGAATTTGGGAATTATTATTTAAAGTTGCTTTTCCCATCTCATTCAAATGTTGGCAACTCTTTGAAATTAATTTATTAATTCACGTTAAATAACCATTTCAATCTTGAGTAACTTCACTTCATGACAATTTGTGACTCAAAGCTATAGATTTTGAAAAGAAACCCACTCATTTATTTTAACCATGCTACGCATCAAACCAGACAGGCAACAACATAAACTTCACAAAAAAGCAACAACAAAAAACAAAAGAAATCGCAGCACATCAAAATCGACAGGCTTTGCAGAATGGATGATTGTGCGGCAAAACTTGGGCTTTTATAAAACTTGCTCTTTTTCAAAAATAAAATCATGTTGCTACCACAACATACGA
The DNA here is from genome assembly GCA_916610165.2 of Gymnosoma rotundatum. Lineage (NCBI taxonomy): Eukaryota > Metazoa > Arthropoda > Insecta > Diptera > Tachinidae > Gymnosoma > Gymnosoma rotundatum. Next base: position 81,524,030 of record OU744340.1, read on the forward strand.
GTAAATACAACGATGGCGCTATGTTCAAGAAATAACTAAAAAAAAGAGTTATTTTGGTTGCTATTGTTGTTGTTTTTGCAGTTAGCCAGGGTACACTTGAGTTGCGTTGACGTTTGAGGGAGTGACGTGTTGAGTTTGATTGTGCTTTTATTTTGTGTGTGTTAAAGTACTTAAAGTCATAGCAGTTGATATTTTGTATGAGTCTATAAAACGAAAATAATACTCTTTAGAAGCATTTCACTTCTTAAGTACATGTTTGATGATGGTGTCTTTTTCTCTTTCATCTTCATCATCCCGAGGACGATCACAAATTTTCACTTAATTTTGTTGGACGACTGTTGTGATCTTTTTGTTAAGGTTAAAATGTAGCAGCAACAACTACAACTTTAAGTGCATTTTAAATTGGTACAAAACCTATGTTTAACTTTAAGAGGGTGCCAACATGGGCGCTTTTGTGTGTGAATTACAACCTTTTGCTCTTCATTTGCTCTTAATTATTGTAATTTATTATTTTGTTTTAAATAAATTTTGTTGCTGTTGTTGTTTTGTTTAAAATAACGATGATGAAAAGACTTCCACGAGAATAATAACAATAATGATAATATTTAATAACCAACAACAACAAAAAATTAACAATATTATCACTTAACTATAAAAACGACATCTCATTAATGATCGTAATATTCTTTTTAACAAATTTTTTTCTGTTTTCATAATCGGTTGAGAGTGTTTATTAAAAAAAATATTAAATCATTAGCAATATTTGAATAAGGACGAAAACTGTAGAGATTTTAATGTTGTGAACCTAATGCTCATCCAGGGACTTATAAATTTTTAGGTTTCTGATATATATTCTTGATTCTTATACGTAGGCGAGTCGATTCAGCGACAACTTGCCAGGTAATTAGTTTATCACTAAATAATCTTAATTTCAACAAAAAAATTTTGTTTTCACCAACTTTTCACTAAAAATAATTATTAAACTTTGGGTAAAAATTTTTTTGCAATAAAGTTTTGGAAATTACAATTAAATCGAGAAATCATTAAAAAAAAACTCCAGATTAAGAAAAACATGGAATTTCACTAAAACGATTAAAGTTTCACTACAGTATTTATTTTCCAAAAAATTGTTACCGAAAATTTAAATTTTTCCAAAAAATTGTACTTGCAATAAAAAAATTTTAAATTTCAATAAAATCCGAAAATGGACAAGAAGTGACTAAAAACATTATAAATCCATGACATAAGTAAATTGGAGGATGATTTTTAAGCTGCTAAGGCGATATTACTAAAACTTCTTTTAACATTAAATACATTATTCACAATGACTTTTCGTTACTTTGAAAAAGATTTCAATTATTTATTTAATATCTTAATATAAACCCAGTACATCAACTTGTATTGCCGATTTTTTCCACAATACGAACTTCGAATTTCAGAAAGTTTTTAACTCAAAAATAAAACAAAAAATTGTTGATAACATTTTTTACGTAATGAAAATTAAATTAACAAACAGTAAAAAGATACTCATATTATACCAATTATAAGTGTCAAAATTAAAAATATTTTATTAAATAATAAATAATTTTTTTTTTTCAAATAAAAAATGAAATGATATATTTTTTTGAAATATCTTTATGTTCGGAGAATTATTCCTTTGGAAAAATACATAATATTATACATATTCAAAGGAAGTATGTCACAATATTTATAGTGCGATAAAAATTTTTTTCTTATTATTTTCAGTAAACTCTAGCAAATAATTATGAATAGACTCACGCTTAAACAACGCCATCAAATCATCCAAGTTTACTTTAAAAATCAGTCATTAATTCCAGCAACTTATAGAAGACTTAGTGATTTTTATGATGCGCATAATCGTCCATCTGAGCAAGCCATCCGTCGAACTGTGGATAGATTTCGTACCACATACTCTCCAGAGGATAAGACAACACCAACACGTCAAAGGAATGTGCTTATTGAAGAGAATATCGCTGCTGCAAGCAAAAGTGTTGAAGAAGATCCAAATTTATTGATTCGTCGTCGGTCGCTGCAATTTTGGCTCTGCCCGTCCACTTCGCGGAAAATTTTACGCAAAGATCTTGTCCTACACCCGTAAAGAATTAAACTAGTGCATGAATTAAAGCCACGAGACCATTACATGCGTCGTTCTTTCACCGAGTGGGCTTTAGAGCAGTTAGTAACAGACACGTTATTTTACGGCCATTTTTTGTTTAGCGATGAGGCTCATTTTTTGCTTAACGCGTTTATTAATAAGTAATATGGTCATATATGGAGTGAGACCAATCCCCAACATACACTACAGACTTCATTGCACCCAGAAAAATGTACCGCTTGGTGTGGGTTACACGCTGGTGGCATCATCGGACCCCATTTCTTCAAACATAAGGCCGGATCTCACATACCAGCCAATGGAGATCGTTACTGCACTATGATTAATGATATTTTGTTTAAAAATATGGATGAAATTAGTCCGGACGAAATGTGGTTTCAACAAGATGGCGCTACGTGCCATACGGCGACCACAACTATCGAGTTATTGAAATCAAAATTTGGCCAAAAGTTCATTTCGAGAAATGAACCTTTAACTTGGCCTTCAAAGTCATGCGACTTGACACCTCTCGATTATATCCTGTGAGGCCACGTTAAGTCACTGTCTTAAGCTGATAAACCAGCAACAATTGACGCTTTGGAGGCCAACGTTGTTCATGTTATTCGTGACATACAAACAGCAGTACTTAAAACAGTGGCCAAAAATTAGAATGCACTTCGTCATGAACAGCCGCAGTGGCCATATTCCCGAAATCATTTTTAAATATTAATGCCATGTTCTGATCTTTCGTATAAAAAAAATTCTTTATAACAATTTAATTTTTTGTGTTATTGTTTAAGTTCTATCGGGCTTAAAAAAACACCCAAATAAAATAAGATTATTCAATAATTCATTGTAGCTCGAAGTGTCACCGAACTACAACACCAAAAAATATATATAATAGTCAGTTTGCGTTCATCTCACGGGCATAAAAACATGATGTTAAAATGTGTATGCAAATATTGATAAATACTTAAAGGGACAATAACTAATATTCAGGTATAATTGATTGCTGCAACAAAATACGAAAATGACTTAACATCGTAATGTTTAGTAAGTGTTCAAAGTGATTAAAATATACTTAAAGTATAAAAAGACGTATAAATGAAATGAACAAAATTGATGAATTACATCCCAGGGCTATCACGATAGTATATTTTTACATTAACAAAGAGTAATATGAGTGTACGTATTTTATCACTTTTTTTCATATAAATGAGTAATGTGTTAATAATAAAAATAAAAATGACTGCTATTAATCGTATGATTATTTATAGAAATTGCTACTGTTTAAAATTTTAATGATTTTAATATTTAAATAAGAAATATTAAATAAAAAATTAAAGACTAAATTACAAAGTTTATTTCGTATAAAAAACAAACAGTATAAAATGTAAAAAGGTAAATGTGTATGCAACTGACACATATCAGTGGGAGCATTTTGATAATGAGGGTTCCTCTAAATATAGGATGCAAGCATTAAGCCTTTAGCCTTAAACTCAGATTCTTGGCTTAACCGTTAAAATTACCTTCATGATGGGAATAATTAATTTGCTTTTATTTGTTCTTGTTTAATAATTAAGAGTAGTAATTACTATCACTTAGTTGTATTTTATTTTAAAGGGTTGTCGATACTTAATTGCGCAAATGGTAGCAAATTGAAATCCTAATTATCTTTTTTTTATTTTTTATTTTTATTTATTTATTTTCGTTAGTCTAGCACAACAAGATTAAGAATCTTATAAATTATAGTGCTAGTGAGATATACCAAAAATTATCATATAGTTGACATTAATAGCTTATTAATAATTAGTAACATACACTTATTACATAGTTTTCACCAAAAAAACACAATAATAAAGAAAATATAGTTACATATTTAAAAATGAAAAAAATAAAAAAAAATAAAAAAGGAAAAATATTTGAAAATGAGAAAATTTAAGAATTGAAATATTAATTAATTAAAGTATCTATTTAAAAAATTAAAATATATTTAATACATCATTAGAAAACAAAAATTAAACAGTGTAAAAATTTAACAAAAATACTTTTTTAACTCAGATTTAAACTTATTTGCGTTGTTGATTGATTGAATGTGGTTTGGGAGAAGGTTCCAAAGACTAATAGTGTTTATAAAAAACTGGCGTTGAGATAATAGGCATTTATATTTTTGTTGTATAAGTCTTTTTCCTCTATTCGATCTCGCAAATTTTAAACGTTTGAAGAGAGACGATGGCTCAGTTGTAGTTATTACCCTTTGTAAAAACAATAAGGTTTTATATTTGAGGTAATTTTCAAAAGTCATTTGGTTAATTTGGTATGAATAATTCGATATCGAGTCGTAACGGCGTTTATTATATACATATCTGGCGATATTGTTGTAGGCAATTTTCAGCTTTTTAAAGTCTGAACTATCGCATTTTGAAAAAATTTCACTTCCATACATTAGTGTAGGAATTAAATAAGTCTTTGCTAGCAGAAGTCTAACTTTGAAAGGTGTCGAGTACTTCACTGTCCAAAGATTGCGAAGCATGCTGTACACTCGTCCAACTACAAAATTTATGTGATTAGACCATGAGAGTTTATTGTTGAAAATAACTCCCAAATTTTTGGAAGAGGTTACCTGTTCAATGGTATCATCATTTATTTCAAGTTTTATGGCATCAGTGCAAGAAGCTTTACTTTTCGAAAGAAGTATGTATTTCGATTTTGCGGGGTTAATACATAAACCGTTACAAGTAGCCCACTTATTAACATTAGCTAGGTCATCATTTATATTTTTTATAGAAGAGCGGATATTATCAATAGGAGTGCAGCAGTAAATTTGGACATCATCTGCATACATGTGTACATTACAATGACTAATTATATCTGGTAGATCGTTTATATATAGACAAAAAAGTAAAGGCCCAAGTATGGAACCTTGAGGGACACCTCTGCTGACTTTAAGTTCTTTAGAGCATTTGCCATTTAAATGAACAAGTTGAAATCTATCAGACAGATACGAAGCCAAAAGCTTACATGCTGATTGTGAAAAATGAAATAGTTTCTCAAGTTTAGCCAAAAGTATTGAGTGATCGACAGTATCAAAAGCCTTACTATGATCAAGAAGTATTAGGAAGGATACCATGTTTTCATCAAGCTTAGCTCTTATATCTTCAATAACGTTTAACAGTGCTGTGATACAGCTTCTGCCTTTAACAAACCCAGATTGGACATTAGATAGAAGACTGTGAGTTTGAAGATGTTCGCTAATTTGATTACTCATAAGCTTTTCTGTAACTTTAGACAAAAACGGCAGGATGGCTATTGGACGGTAATCATTATTCGATTTAGGAATAGGGACTACTTTTGAGACTTTCCAGTCTAGAGGAAAAACAGATTTGGTAAAAATTGTGTTGATAATATGCGTGATGTATGGCAAAAGTTTGGGAACTATGGCTTTTAGGAAAATAGGGTTTATCTCGTCAGTGCCAACAGCATTTGACGCAATTGCTTTAAGACTACCTAAAACCTCATATTGGTGCACACAACGAAAACTGAAAGGGATTTTAATTGGAGCATAACATAGATCATTATAAATATTATATTTTGGTTGTGGAACGTTAATGTTAACAAATTTTTCATTAAGTTTATCTATGTTTATATCAGCATCACAAGATGTGTTGGCTTTATATCCAATACCTATTTTACGTATTTCCTTCCATTTGGATTTGCTATCAATGGCTTCATTGAATTTTTTATTATAGAATAAAGTTTTCGCTTTGAGTATGTTCTTAACAACTTCTTTTCGCGCTGATTGAAATATAAGGTAAAGCTCTGTAGTTTTATATTTCTTCCATCTTCTATAAGCTGAATTTCGTTTCCTAATCAAGGCTTTGATATATGCGTTAAACCAGGGATGTTGATGAGCTTTAATTTTTTTTGTTCTCTGAGGGACACATGTGTTGAAAATCCTATTGACATGCATTTGTAAAAAGTGTATTTGGTCATTTACATCGTTTAGTGAATAAATTAATTCCCAGTTCGTAGAGTCAAGATTTTGATTTAAAAGTAAAATATCGATATTATTGAAATCTCGAAAAGTATAAGACGCCTCACCGTTATTTACAGGAGTATCATAGATCACAAATAGCACATCATGATTAGAAAAAACAGGAGCCGCAATTTGATCATATAAAAGAATTTTAGTTTTCTGATTAACGAAAACCAGATCAATAAGGCTATTAGAGGAATGGTGATAGTGAGTAGGAGTCTGTGTATTTACTGGAACTAGATTCAGAGCGAGCATAAGCTCACGCAATGTATTGTTTGCAAGTAGGTTATTATTGAAATCACCAAGTATTAAAATGTCATTATATTGGAGAGAAACATCTTCCAAAACTTGAAATAGTGTTTCAAAGGGTACATCTCTATTGGGTCTGTACACACAGCCAACTAGAATTTTATTCCCTTCTTTGGGAGATAACTCTAAAAACAGGTATTCAATGTGACTACTGGCTATGGATTTTAATTTTACTTTGCATTTAATTCCATTTCTGACATAAATTGCAACCCCACCCCCTTTGGCTTTAGTTTCAATTCCGTTAATAATAACTTTTCTATCTGACCGAAAAAGGTTAAAACCACGCATTTGATAAATAGAATCATCAACGTCTAATGGAAACCAGGTTTCAGAGATACATATTATATCGACACCAGCCGATTCAAAAAGGTATTTAAACTCGTCAATCTTACTGTTTAGACTCTGAGCGTTTAAGTGCACTATATTAAGACCTGATTTCTGATTCGAGAGAATCCTAAGCATGCTATAAACACTATCTTTGGAACCATAGTTATTTGTTAAAGTCAAAAGTTATTACATAAACAACGCAAAAAGTTAAATATTTTAAGATAAATTTAAATAAGGTTATAGATGTAACAGAAAAATTGGTGTAAAATAAGTTTGTAAAATAGGATAAATAGTATTTTAAAAATATTCGATTAAAATGATAAAAATTAAAGTTAAAATAATTAAATAATATTGGCATTAGAAGTTTCATGTGAATCATTATTAGGAAAGGGTTGCAGATCCTGCTCACTAGGAAAAAGTTGAAGCAGACTCTCAATTTCATCAATATAAATTGGTTTGCCATGATTTTCTTTTTTAATATAAACTAAACCTCGCATTGTGAATGCACTGCTAATAATCCTCTTCTTTTTTAGGCGAATTGCAGACCGAAGGATATTGAAATTCGATTGAGTTAAATTTTCATTAATATAAAATTTACTGTCCGAATTGAAGCCGATATCTCTCAAAGTGAAGTGAAACCCTTTGTTAATCTTCCTATAATCAGCTAATGATTTGAGGAAGAAGTTCTTATCAAACGAAGACCACAATTTTACAATTATAACTGCTTCTTTCGAGTTATTTTTATGTTTATTGTTATGATTTTGAAGTCTAAAAATAGATTGAATCGCCGGAACAGATGTATCGATAGTATTGCAGATATTGCAGAAAATTTTCATCAAGTTTTCATTTTCTAAATATGGGATTTCGTTTAATCGTAATTCGCAAGAGACAGCTTGGTTTTCTTGTTGTTTTAATTTGGTCTTGAGGGTTTTTATTTCATCTTGCATGCCTTTTACTTCAGAAGCAAATGATTCCAAGACAGAAACTCGTTCAACTACAGAACATAATTCGTTTTTTATGATTTCAAATTTCTGGTCAAGGTCATTAATAAGTTCTTCTTTATATTCTCGGAATTTGGCTTCCATCATATTTTCAATTTTATCTGCGAATTTCTCGAGCCGTTTATCCATAATGGAAACTAGTTTAAACGGTGAATCATATGACAGTCTAAAAGCTTTTGAGGTATTACCCACTAAAGAATTTTGAAGGACATCTCTTACTTGCTTGTTAGTAGGTGTACAGTTAGAAGTAGAAGACTCTGTGTTAGGGCTGACGGTTTCTACAAATTCATTTTCCATCATTGATTGATGATAGTGGCTATTGTTTGATGAGTCAAGAGGTGTTAATTTCAATTTTTTAGGAGCCGATATGAAACTCAACCGTACCGTATGTTTATGTTTATTATTATTTTGTGTATCCTTTGTAAAAAATATTAATTAATTAATAAAATAATAAATTAAAAATACAACCAAGTAGAACGAAAATAATGGACCAAATCATCGAATGTCAGTTTAACAAAATTTATTGGTTTGGACAACGAATCATAAATTAATGAAATTTTCTGGTAAAAAAATATTTTTTCCTCAGGTCGGAGTAAACAAGATGCTTGACATACCGCAAATAAAAAATATAATTACGACCAATTCACAGGGTCATTTCCTGAAAATAATCATTCGTCAAATATTCCCTTAAGTTAATTAATTGTATCGACAACTGTGTGGCATTTGGGTCCATATGACCGCTAAATTATTTGAGACGATTAAGTTATGAGAAAAAATTTCGTCGTGTCTATATACCATTCACCATTATCTGTAGCATTCCAATCATCGTTTTGACAGAATGACAATTATCCTGCCAGTCTATAATGCACACTGTACAGTGACTGTCTCTGATCTGTATGCCGAATGCCACAATTGTATTTATCAAGGCACCCGTTCAACTAAAGGTGAACTTTGTCGTTGGACAAAATTGTTAATGAAAAATCAACATCAATTACTATGTTTTTGCGCACGCCTTATTCGCAAATAAAAATAATAAAAAAAAATTTGCTAAATAAACGGTGAATTAATTTTTTGTGTGTGAATATCTTACTCACGAAAACAACTCCTGATTAACGGTACTATTTAAATTTTTAAGTGTTTTTGTCTATCAGGCCTTATAAACATACATATGTTATAAAAGATTTAAAAAGTAAAATTTTGAGAGAAACAAATTATTGTTTAAAAAAAATTGTCCATAAAAATTTTTTAAATATAAAAAATTTGGAACTTGCCTTATAAACAGTGAGTTAAATAATTAAAATTAGTTTTTTTTCTGCAAATAGCGTACGAAGAAACTTAATAAATAGCAATTTCAAGTATCAGAGTTGCTCTGGAGTTAGTTTATTTAATGCAGCCAAACCAAACTAACCAGAGCGCTACTATCACCTGTCTAACCAGTTTTAAAACAGAACAGTGTTGCCAGCTATTTTTTTTAACCCAAACATTTTAATGTACTTGAAATTAAGAAATAATAATTCTCGGGAACAAATTAGTCGAATGGATTATCTCATTTTTTTTTTTTTTTTAAGTCGGCTAAAATATAGAATTTATTGAATGGATTTCAAAGACAATTTTTATGATATTATTGAAGTTTCTGTATTGTAGGGAAACTTTTAAGCTATTCTAAAATAGGGGGACTCGATAGGAAAGTGCGTCTTTGACTGTACCGCCATTTTATCTGTCCTATCATCTCCTACGTCTTTCCGGCTTGGTTCAGAATATTATCGCACCAGATGGAGAGGCTACGAAGATTGGAAAGATTGGTTTTGGTTGCTTGTCTGGGACTAAGGCCTTTTATAGGACGAGATTCGCAGGCCATCATGTAGATCAATGGGAGGATTTCTACATGGTGATAATAGCGCGCATTTCCACTAGATGGAGAGGCTACAGAGATCTAAAAACTTGAAAATGAACTTAAGCCAAATAATTTCTATTCATTTATAACATTCACAGTTCAAATAATAATTCAATAAAAAACTTGGTTTTGGTTGGTTGCTTGGTGTTTAGGCCTTTTATAGGACAAAACGGCGATATTCGCAGGCCATCATGTAAATCAATTTGCAGCGCATGTGATTGATTATGCGCAGGTTGATGTATACATGGTGGAAATGGCTATGAAATTTTTGGAGGGCGCACAATCCTTAGAGGACTCCTTGGAAAAGGAATGCTTCTCTGCGCCGAGAAATCTGGAGACTGTTCGAATGTCATGATATCTTTCTCCTGTAGTCTTACAGACGTTTAAGCAGAGCAGGCATTCTTTATGACGATGCAGACCTCTTACTTTATCATAGAAGGCTACACTGTTTCAGTATTCAGAGCCTAATAGTTTGCTTTTATTTTATTGTTAATTCATGTTTGTTTATTTTGTTTAATATAAATTTTTTGTTCTTCGTTATTTCTTTGTTTTTGTTCTTTTTTTGTATCATAGTTCTAAGTTTTTTAGTTCGTAAGTTTATTTAAAATTTTTTTTAGGTTAATTTTTGAATGCTTCCCCTTTTTCATACCTTGTTTGGGGAATTAACTGTTAATTTAAACTGTTAAATTAGAAAGTTTTTTATGTATACAAAAAATATTTGTTATGTTGATCTATTAGTTTTAAAACTTATTTTGTTTGTTACAATTTTTTGGATAATAAATATGATATTAAAAAGAAATGAGCTTTTTTAAAAAATTGGATAAAGTTTTCCTTAAGAACTGGCTTAAGCTATTATCGAAATATGTTTAGACACTAACTTTTCCCACCAACAAAAAAATTTTTATTATTAAATGTTAAAGGTTATCAACATAATAATTTTTCACTAAAAAAAGTCGTTTATTATATTAAATTTATAAATCTAGTATTTTATGCAAAAGTTACTGTATCCGAAGTTTAAAAGAACAGCTGTTTATATATATCAGAGTTCTCATGTGTCATTTTAGAAATGAATGAATCGTAAATATTTTTTTTTGTTTTATTTAAATTTTTTTAATAATTTTTTATTTTACTTTGGGCTCATTGAATGTTTATAATTATTTCAAACATTATTACTCATAGCGATATTTTTAAAATTGTCTAAGCTTAAATTTTTATAATTCCACTTGAAATCAAAGGAATATTTATTAGTCTGCATTCGTTAGTATTTTTTTTTTTCTGTAATATATATATATATATAATGTTTTTAATTATAACTTCTGCCTACACGTATTATTGAGACCATAAATTTGCACATTTATGTTGGCTGCTCTGATATATTGTTGTTTTTTGTTCTTTTTTTTTTTAATTCCAAAATAATTTCTTAGGAATTTAACTTGTTTTACAACTGCATTTCGACATGATTTTTTCATAAATTGCCAGTTAGACTGAGTGTCTAATGCACAGTAGCAAAGACAAGGAAAATAAATAATACAGTGTCTTTAACAGGGATTAGATCTTTACTCATTTTTGAAATACTACCAGAATTTTTTTATTGCTTTTAAGTTGTAAGATGTCTCTTTCATTGCTGAGTTATAATGAAGCATTTAGGTAAAGATATATTCGTATTTTGACTATTAGGAAATAAATGTCAAAAGACTCATTTGTATAATTATAATGCAATCATGTTTATTGGCAGCAACATCCTTTCAAAATTATGTTTATAATTTGAAAGAAAATGTAATTACTTATTAATCGGAAATAGTTTGTGAGAATTATAAAGTAAAAATATTTGTAAATAAAAAATGCAAGAATATACACAGATTAGCTGTATTACAGGATATACGGAGAGGATATCCGGATCTGTACTGACAGCAAGGCCGCGAGTAACTCCTTATCGGGTGCCAATACGCCATCCAGATTGGTTCGTGAATGCCGGACATCTCTTAACGAGATGGTGATACATTCCAACCTGGAACTATTTTGGGTACCGGCTCACTCAGGCATACCCGGAAACATAGTCGCGGACGAACTCGGCAGATTTGGAACCCGGTTGGGAGACCGGAAGATAGATCCACTGGTGGGAGTCCCATTAAGCTGCTGTAGGGCTTTATTTCAACAGGAACTCTTTAGGGCTACGCAGTGTAGATGGTCTGAATAGGTTACCTGCAGGGTCTCGAGGATATTGTGGCCTTAGTACGATAGTGGGAGATCCGTAAATCTACTGAGGTTCCCTCGACGTCAGCTGGGTACACTGGTGGCCGTGCTGACGGGGCACTGTGTCATTGGTACCCATGCTAGGAGACTGAATCTTCCGCATAATGACTTCTGTAGAAGTTGTCAAGATGAGGAAGAGGAGTAAACGGTGGAGCATCTCCTCTGCCACTGCCCAGCTCTTTCTGGGAATAGAGCGGACATTTTCGGCAGTCCGAGACTGCATGGTCTTGCAGACTTATCTGTCTGCGATGTTGCTAGGATAAAATTGTTTATCCGCACCTCGGGATGGTTTGGATTTGGATCTTTGATGATGCCGTAGGGACCTGAATCTTATCCTGTACATCTTGTTTCCAGGTGACACAACAGGACCTTTGGGACCCAAGTGAGTCGGTCTTATTACGCCGACAGCCTGTGCAACCTAACCTAGCTGTAAAATTGAATCTAGTGTCAATTCAGATGAGCTTCTTAAAAATAGCTAAAACTTTTTCCAAGCATTATTATTTAGTGAATAATGTGTTTCAGATCAAACCATATTAATATTGTACATAAAAACAGTATTGTTATTGGAACCAAATTATACGAGGGCTGCTTTATATATTTCTGGCCTGGCAACACTGAGTGCTGCCAAGTGCAATCTGACATTTCCATTGGAAAGTTTGTCATTTTTAAGCATAATCGTACTCAAAACGTTTTGTCGTACGACCATTATTTGTGTTGTTAACAGTGACTTGAAAAAATTAATATAGAAAAAAATGGAATTAACTCGTGAACATTTTCGTGCCATCATTTTTCACGACAAGAGTGCATTGATGAACTTAAATTTTTGTATGGCGACGAAGCACCATCCTATAGCACTGTGAAAAATTGGTATAATGAATTTAATCGTGGCCGAAGCTCGCTCAAAGACGAATTCCGTGAAGGTCGTCCAAAAAGGGCTGTTGTACCAGAGAACATTGATGCCGTGCGTGAACCCATAATGCAAGATCGACATGCGACATACCGAGAGATAGAGACATCCTTGGACATTTCTTCCACCAGCATACATTCGATACTGCATGAACACCTGGCCGTAAAAAAGGTTTGTTCTCGTTGGATTCCGCACAATTTGAAAGTCGCTCAAAGGCTCGTGTCGATTGGTGCAAAGAAAAATACGATTGCGGTGCTTCAAAAGACGTTTATAAGATCGTCACAAGTGACGAATCATGGATCTATGCGTATGAGCCCGAAACGAAACACCAATCGACCGTGTGGATCTTCAAAGACGAGCAAAATCCAACGAAAGTTGTTCGTGGAAGAAGCAATTCGAAGCAAATGGTCGCCTGCTTCTTTGGCAAAACTGGTCATGTGGCGACTGTTCCGGTTGAGCAACGTAGGACGGTCACTTCTGAGTGGTACACTACAATTTGTTTGTCTGAAGTCATCGGAGAAATTCGAAAAACCAACAAGAGAAGACGAATCATTGTTCACCATGACAATACCGGCCAAAACGTCGAAGTAATGGGTCATCCGCCGTACAGCCCTGACTTGGCATCTAATGACTTCTTCTTGTTTCCGCACATCAAGAAAAAAATTAGTGGTCAACGATTTTCGTCGCCAGAAGAAGCTGTTGAAGTGTTCAAAAACCATGTTTTAGAGGTGTCTCAATCGGAGTGGAAAAAGTGCTTCGACAACTGGTTTGAGCGCATGCAAAAGTGTGTAAATAATGCTGGAGAATACTTTGAAAAACAATAAAACCATTTTTGATTATAAATATTCGCATTTTCACTATTAGGCCAGAAATATATAGAGCAGCCCTCGTAAGTCTTCCAAAATTATAATGTAGTTAAGTATGACCTTAATAATATTAAAAATAAACATCGTAAAAAATTTGAAAATTTTTTTGGGTGTGTTCGGTTTGCTTTTTATTGGTTTGGAATATTTTTTACGTGTAAATAAATTTACTTTACTCATTTTTTTTTTTATAACAATTATAAAATATAAGAACTGATAGCCAAAGTATAAATCACTGAACTGACATTTTTAATAATACTTTGATTACATAAAAACAAATTTATCAGCAGTCAACTTAAGATAGCTCTAGTGGACAATGTTTTCTATGCATTATATCGGCTTTCCGGAAGAAATTAAGGAAACAGTGCTTATTTTGATTACTGCTTTTAAATTAATTTAGCCTTCTAATCCTTGCCAAGAATGTCAATAGACACAGATTTCTGGACAACCGGTGATTAGCTGGTGAAAATAGTGTAATTTTAAAGCTAAACTGTAGACTTAATAACTCTCTTGCTGTTAGACTCCCGCTCTAATGATAGGTATGTACTCGGACCAGTTTAAATGTAATTATAGTTATTTAAAAGATTATTAAAAATTAATATGCTCTTCTTTTATTAAAACTCTTCTTATACTAATTATCTCGAGTTGTATTTAAAATTAAAGACGTCGTAGTTAGGATGATTACACAAACCAGTTATGAGGATTCTTTTTCTTTTCTCTTCTTTTTTTCTATAAAAAATATCGCTCTTACTGCGATTTTGAATAAAGCCCATGTCATCATCCTGCAAGATTTCATTTCATCTCTAATATGCAAAAAATTCTTAGTTTCATCATGTCAGTCCAACTTTAAATATTTAGAAGTATTTATTCTTAAATACAAATTTTAAAATGAAAATAAATATTAAAAAAAAGATACAAAAAATTCATCTTATTAATGGACGTTTTAATTCTCTTCTAAAATAAAGCCAACTTGCTTCACTGTGCCACTAAAAGCATTTACTTATGTATATCCTTTATGAGTCGGACCATAACTTTTCTTCAGTTTTTATTTTTTATTTTTTAAGACACAAACTACCATCCATGTGCACATAATAAAGCGCAATTGGACGCAATCCTATAAAACAAACGGCACAATTAATTATTAATGGCCAAGAAACGGATGGATACAGGACATAAAGCGCAGTCTGGTAAGAAAATCAAAAATGTAGATTTTCAGCGTTTGTAGTTGCATGAAACCTGTAATTATCGTTCGATACCAATCGAAATGAAAGACACAAAAATTTATTATTGTGAATTAATAAATTTAATTTGATTTTTTGTTTTGTTTTCTTATGTTATTTGCTGTTTTCATTTTTCCAGTTTTATTTAGTCGCATGTGAGTTATGTGCAAACATTTGTAATGGTTGTGTATTTGAAAAGAAAGAATTGTAGAGGCTACTAAAAACCGGAGGCACCAGCACCTCTTAGATGAATCCCCAACGAATGGGTAAGTAATAGTAGAGTGAATGATTACTAAAGTAATATTTAGCTTTATTTTTTCTTTTTATTTATTTGGCTTCTTTCTTATTGCAACATGTACCACTCACATCAAGTAGTAGGAAATGGAAAGGTATGAATTGATTTTATGTAAAAAACAAAACTGCTAACATGTGAAAGCGAAATGAAAGTTGAATATTGTACAAATATTGCACGCTTCCTAATAAAGAAAAACAACCAAAAATATTAAGTTTTATTTACTAGTTCGGTTCTTTTTTAATTACAAAATTATTACTTTTTTTATGTACTCAACCATATATAATTTAGTTGACAGCACTATCAAAAACCTACTACTGCTACCCTGCTTATAGTTGCGATTTTTGCTTATAGGCGAGTTAAAACGTTTAAATTATTTAAAAATGGGAAGATCTGGCAGCTTATTCTGCTGTCTGTTTTTTAGTTGCATTTATGGAACTGTCGGTATATGATATTTAAAAGTCTGCCGCAACAACAACTGAAAGTTCCTTTCAAATATTGACTATTTTACCTTTTTCAAATTTAACAAAAAAAA
The DNA here is from genome assembly GCA_916610165.2 of Gymnosoma rotundatum. Classification (NCBI taxonomy): domain Eukaryota; kingdom Metazoa; phylum Arthropoda; class Insecta; order Diptera; family Tachinidae; genus Gymnosoma; species Gymnosoma rotundatum. The sequence continues at coordinate 81,539,780 of OU744340.1, forward strand.
TTTGAAGTAATGTGTTTTGAAGTGAAATAAAATTTAATACCCTGTTAACTTTTCCCTAGTTTTTTAAATGTTGCCATACAAATAAAAATCGGTTCCTTTAAAAGTCAAATAGTCAATTCTGTATAAAAAACTCAATATTCATGCTTTCACAAAAAAACTTTCTTAATGAATTTTTCGCTTGGAAATACAGAAACAGCAAATTAGTCTGCCATGGCTTGAACAGGATTGTAATATCAAAAAAATGCTTTTCTTATATTTTACGAAATCCAGAATATTGTTAATCTTTAAAAATATTGTGCAAAAAAAAACAAAATGAATTTTGATCGTGAAAGCAGGTCTCGATGCCTATTTCGCTACCGGTTAATAGTACTAGTTTTCTATATGTTTTACTAAATATTTTTTTTTTTATTATTCCAACTATAATTAAATTTCTTTACAAGTCTGTTACTGTTTGCATTTTTCTTTTTGACCGACTTAAACATTGACTTTTTGTTTTTAACTTTTAGCAAATCCTACATATGTTTACAAGAATTATATGTTGCATGCTGCACTTAGCTTTTTTCGTTTTTTATTTCAACACAAACACACTGATGTGGCATTTTAAAATAACAAGAACAACAACAAAGTTTTTCTTATGAATTCTGTTTGATAAACTTCATAATGAATTTTTGTTATGAATTCTGTTTGATAAACTTAGTATTAGTATTTTGCTTTTGCTAGTAGAACAATAAAACAAAAGGGAAAATAAAAATTATAGATATGATCTCTTGATTTGTTATTTTTACATTTTGTGTTATTTAACAAGTCTCTTTAGTTTATTAATTTTTTTTTTTTTGCTTATTTTTTCTTTAAAATAAGAATCAAGTTTTTATTGTTACCACTCCTTTTTTTTATTTTTATTATTTTTTATTTTTTTTTTATTTATTTAGTTGAATTTTTTAACTTGTAACATAAATATATATTTGAATTAATGTTAAATAAAATAGACTACACTGTGAGAATTAATGTTAATTATTTTTTTAACATATTTTCTATCCTTTAACAAAATAAATATTTGAAGGACTTAATCATATAAAGGAGTTATTCATTCACACTCTATAAGTTTCAAGCTTCTACCAATTATGGTTTTATAACTATAAAAATCCCTTCTTTGTGGACCATCCAATGTCTTCTTTGTGGAAATCTCGAAAAAAAACGCAACAAGTCAAACACGACTGTTTTAAATGTTGCTTAGATTTTATTCTTTTAAATTGCTTCTTTAAGTAGTTTTTTAATGCTTTTGATTTATTAGATCATTTAAAATTATGAACTATTTGATTTTAATTACAAATAAAATAGGAAAATGCCTGAAACTTACCCACACTTTAGTCTCAAATCGCTTCTTAAATCGTGAGAATTTCAAGACAAACGATTATTTAAATTGTAAAACTAACCGACTCTTGTCTCTTACACTTATTTTTTCTTTTAAATCTAAAGAGGCCAATTTAAAGCAAAAATCATTTAAGCAGTTTTCTATGAACAACAAATACAGCTGACCGCTTAAGCAATCAATAAAAAACTCAATTAAATGCTTTAAAAATTCTTGCAGTGTATTTAAAACTCCATGTTTCTAACGCCTTCATTTCGCTCTGACTATTTTTAAGTTTATGGCGCAGTTTAAATGATATTATGATCAAAATTATATGTTTAGGGATGTTTGGCCTAGAAAAGAAAGAACAGAGGAGAGTGTAAAATTAACCAGTAGCATTACATTTAAAACGATGATAATTGTTTAAGTTTGCTTTTCATCGTGCCTTTTAAAAGGTTTTTACTGTTATTTTAGAAGTCAATATAACTCATACGCTACAATGTCAATTAAATTAATATAAATCATACGCAAGAGCGCGAAAACTATTATTATTAAATATTTCTTGACTTCTACAAAATCTTATATTTCCCTTCCGCAGAATGAAGTGTGTTGAATAAAAGTTACTTGAAAGATTGTGTGTGTATAAACAAAATGAATCTTTAATAAATTAACTTAATCATTTGGTATAATTCTCTAATTTATCTAACACCCAACCACAAATAATATTTGGAATCTGATTCTAATTCACTTCAAAGTCACAATTACATTCAGTCACTCATAATTTATGATAATTTCCTACAAATCTTATCTTCCTCTTTTTATTATATTTACATTTGATTTATTGGAATAAGCACACACACACACATACATTCGTATAACAAGTGTAAAATAGATTACAACAATAAAAACAACAACACAGCAAAACTGTTATGCAATAGCAAGAGTTTCATTTGAGCTAAAACTTAAAAAGGGCGTGGCCAACCAACAGCAATATGAATGATGAAAACTTTGTCGACGTTGATGTTGTTGTGACAATGCAATTTTATACAAGCAACAAGAACATCAAAGAGAAATGTTTCTATTTTATGATGTCGCTGTAATAAAAAAACGGGAAAATTTGTCAACACGTTTATGAAGTCGTGCGTATATTCAATTCAAAAGATAAGAACAAGAGATGTAAGTTGTAGAAAAAATAATTTATTGTTCCTTATTTGAATTTTTAGAGATAAAAAAATGTCAATTCATGGTAAATTCATGAAAACTAAATTATACAAATTTAAATAATAATAATAATAATAATTTTTTTTTATTATTTATTATACTAAAAGAATTATATGCTAATTTAGATTCTAGTCGGTATTTGAATCCTATATTATGCAATTACAATGCCATTTACCAAATATCGGGAAACTTATTTTAGCCTAGAAAATATACCCATCTCTTGTAACTACAAATTCTCAAAATATAGAATAAATTTTATAATTTTTAAGTTTGATCACGTATTTCGATATAATTATATGAGGATAATAATTCAAACCAAATATCATAATAAAAAAGATGATGGTTGAAGCGGTCTTAGTAGAAGGTACAATCCTGGACTGTAGGGTGGAATAAATCACGCTCTATTATTACTGCTGGTCAAAGAATCGATACCGCGACAGATATGCCATAGGACAGATAGGTCATTGCAGCTCCTGTATCTCAAATAAAGATGACCCAGACACAACATAGACAGAGGGGCTCACAATTGTCTCCTCATCGGAGAAACTTCTGGAAGAATCGGATTCCAACCAAGAAATCCTTTTCTAAATATTCTTAGTAATTGGTGTAGTTTTGCGTCTTTCCACATTATAAACCAGGGGTTCCTGCGCTTCGTTGTTGGTGAAGGAGGCCATCTAATAAATTGTGTAAAACAGTCCCAATTCGATATAATGCCACATGAGACGTCAATTTTCTTTTTATTATTTGCAGTATCCTCTATCGATAGCCTTTAGGGCGGCTACTTTAAGTTGTATAGTCTCGTGATCTCTGAGAGTGTCTAAGCGATAGCGAGTGCTAAAAAATCCCACATTTTTATTATTTCAAGCCGCGTTTAATGAATTGTAATTTTTTCCTTAAAGATAAAATATACAATTTAAGATAAGTTAAGGGATTCAACAAAATAACAACAAACATATCGTAATTTAAATGAAATTAATTTTTTGAAAATTAATCAATATCGTAATTTAATTTTGTACATTAATTGAAGTGTTTAACTTACAAACTTATATAATGTAGAATGTAATTATCTTATTATGTGCACTTAAACTTAACGCGGTACACACTATTAATATAAAAATAAATATTTCCTATTTTTATTACAAAATCATAGCACACATGTCAAATTTGGGCTTATGCAATAAAAAAATACAATTATAAACCATTTAAATTTGGTATGTGGGCCGTTCAACCATTTGATTTGTTTTGACAGCTTACTGACAGATGTCAGTGTGCTGTCCATCCATCAAAAAACAGCAATGAGTGTTTATAAATTAAAAATAAAAATCATGAAATTATATTGACTACAACACTTACTACTTGTAACAGTTTTCATCAATGAAACCAGAGGAAAGTAGGGGAGTTGTTAATTATATTATAATCTTGTCATGATCCAATATCTATTCCGCACTTTTATTATTGGGAAGTACATTTCAATGAATATATAATTGTTTTTTGAATGATACTCGTACGTGTTTTCCAGACAGAATTGTATTTATTAATTTATTGCACTCTTTAAACAAAGTTGTTGAATTTTTTTTTTTTGTTTTGTTTTGTATTATTGCATTGATTTTCTTTTAATTGTTTTCTTTCTCATTATAATTAAATTAAAAAAAAAAATATTTTAAACTGTAGTTTTTAAGAATAATGATAATTTTTTCAGTTTACTAATTTTAAGCTATTGAAGTAGTCCAAGTAGTTTAGTGAAGTAACTCGAACCAAAAAAATAAATATTAGGGTGACAGAGAGAAATTAGAAAATAAGTACTCAATATAATTTTACAAAAAAATGTCACCGGCTCTTTATGGGTTAAGCAATTTTAAAAACTTTTAGCATTTAATGAAAGATCTCTTCAAAACCTTTTCAATAATACCCATATTGATCTCTTAAAAAATATGGTGCATAATCGTACTTTTCTGTGAAAAGTTCAGAAGCCCGTAATTCGGAAAATATTTTTTCTTTAGTGTAACTAGACATAGTTGATTACAACACTAATACGAACGGAGTTGGAAGTGAATATTGTAGAAATTACAAATACAATGACAAACTAAATTATATACCTTTTTTCCACCCGTGGTAAAGAGTATAAAAAGAGGCTGTACTCGTAACAGCTTATATTATCTTAATAATTGCCATTTAGTATTATTTTATATTTGTGAGTGTTAACAGTTTATAACTTGTATACACGCAAAGAAAAAACATGGTTGAGGTAACCATAATCTAAGAGCAACATACTATGGTTATAAATGTATCGTTGTTAGCAAACCAACATATTGTTACATTGAATAAAAATATAGTTATCTTGCAACCATATTTTTATCTAGCTTAACAATAACATGGTAAACTACAAACATAATTATGTTTAATCATAATATGGTTGAAAATGTCATGACATATATAATTGAGAACAAAGATTTCCTGATATAATTGACATTATTATTTACTGTTTCATTTGTTAATGATTTGTCGCAAAAATTATTTAAAAACAAAAATTCACAAAAAAATATTTATTTGTGTGTTTTATGTGAGCAATAATTGTAAGGCTTTGACGCATAGGCTATAGGAATCATTTATGCAAGAAATACAGTTTATAAGGGCATCTTACCTTCATAGATTCTATACGTATGTACATTCATTTATGGAGAAAACGTCATATTCTCATATTAAAGATACGTAATGTTTATTCGGAACTGACTACAGATTTATCCAAAACTTTTAACACGTTAATCTGGCATCTGCGGTGAAATGTTTTGTTACACAATAGCAATTATTGTTAATGTATTATACCACAGCTTAAATTGAAAATATGTAAATGGTTTCGCAATAGTACTTAAAACATAAATATAAAGAATTATATTTATTTCAACTGGTTTGAAATTTTTTGTTTTCATGTTTTGTATGTATATTATTTTTTAATATATATTTTATTTTTTTATTTTCTCTAACAGTAAAAAACATTTTCAACTTTAAGCTAATAAAAAAAAATACCAAACTGATAGTAAAGCATTCTGTCGAGACTTAGAAAAACATATTTTTAAACAAACATTATTTTGTTTGCTTTTAATCATACTTTGATAAAAAAAAAATATTACACTATGGTCAAATATATTACATTATTTTTAATAAGTAATAAAACTTTAGTTGTGGTTCGAATTTTGTAAAGTTAAAACCATGTTGGAATATTGTGCACAGTAACCACATAATGTTTAACGTTAACAAAAAAATGGTTTTCGTGGCTGAAGTTTTGTTGAAAACAGCGATAATTTGTTCTCCGCACCTATACATTGTTACAAAGAATATAATATGGTTGTTGAGACCATATCACACCCAAGTTATTTCTCTGCGTGTACTTTAAATAACCGAAAAACATTAAATAATGACAAATGGTTATTTTTACAGAATGGCTGCTGATAAGTTTGTCTGTGTAACATTTTCCTCTTATAGAATTTGAAGATAATACAATTTTTCTCTTTCAAAAAATTTTTAAGGTTACGCTGCTGTTTAGTTAAGTCAGCATTGTTTTTAGTAAATAATTTTTAAAATCTAAGCGTTAAAAAATGGCGTTTTTTTAGAAGTTAAATTATAATAAATGATTAAGATGTATAAACCAAACGAATTGATAATAGTTGAATAATGAGAAAGGATCGGTATTTCTTCATAGCATATTCGTCGGCGAACTGAAATAATAAATAAAATAGCTATAGCTTTCTCCTTTCACCATCTATTCTATCTCTCATCTATCCCTTCAACATGGTTGTGATATGGTCACAATAACCATTTTATGTTCTTTGTAACAATGTATAGTTGCGGAGAACCAATTATAGTTATTTTCACCAAAAAACATTTCTTGTTAAATTTCAACGATTATATAGTTACTGTGTACAAAAAATGCAAAATGGTTGGTTTTAACTTAAATAAATTTCAACCACAACCAAAGTTTTATAACTTTTTAATGTACATGTGATTATTCATATATGGTAAAGGGCACACAAGATTCGGCATAACCAAATTTACAGCACTCTAACTTGAGTTTATTAAGAATTACGTTGTATAAATGAATGTCTTCATTTTAATGTTTGACTTCTTCTTCTAAGAAATATTAATATTAATGAACTTATGTAGTGTGTTTAATGGTCGGGCCTGCACAGCTTATACTTTTAACTTCGGTTAAACAGATTTTGAATTAAAAGAAAATATTTAAAAATTGTTTTTGTTTTAATTTGTGCTTAAAGACTCATTTACTTTTAATTTACCATTTAACGAACTATTCTCAAACAAACGTAACCACTTTGATACAAACATTAGTGTTCAAGCATGATTTCAATATACATACATCTACATATATGTATGTATGTATGTATGTATGTATGTATGTATGTATGTATGTATATTTTTCTGTACATTGAAAACCATGAGAATTATTAAAAATTTTATTCGCATAATTTGTGAATTATTTTCGCTTGTGCGCGCCAAAACCGCCTTCATTGGTTGTTGGTCTTCGTCGCTGGCAAATATTAAAAGTTTAAAATAAAACTTCATCCATGGTTGTTTTTCGTTTAAGACATTCGCAGACATTTTTTCGTTGTCGTTTCCATATAAACATTTTGTTTCTTTTTTTTCTTTATCGTTATTTAAGTTAGACATTGTTGAAAAAAAAACCTTCTATTTTTAGGCTTAAGCGAGTACAACAAGTTTTAAGACCACTTGAAGTTAACATGACAACTCTTAAGCAACAATAAAAACAACAGTTTTTTTCTATCTGTAAACATTTATACAACATGGCCGACTTAGTATTTAAAAATCAACAACTTTTTTTATTTACTTCATTAAATTGGCTTAATTTTTCCATTTTGTAGTTAGATTAGACAAAACATTTTGTTATAAAAACAAACTTAAAATAAATTAATATGGATGTTTACTTCAGTTAACTTATCGATTTTTAGAATTTTTTTTAATAAAGTATTTTTCTTTTGCTTGCAATAATTTACTTTTAAAAAGATAACTGCTAAAAGATTTATTTTGTCAATATTTACATGACTATGAAAATTACCATATAAATTGAATTTGTCGATAATTTAATTAAGATAAATTTTATTGCATTTTTATTAATAACATAAACGTGGCACATTTTAACTAGAATTTTTAGTTGTGAATAATAATACCAAAAATGGTTGCTTTAAAAACCAAACCTTTGGCTCAAAGATGAATCAGGTGCTTACGTGACACTTCTCAACGCATAAATGTCAACGTATAATGGTAACCTAAATAAATCATATTCTTGCATTGTGTGGAAAAATACTTTAGGCCCGAATCGGATTTCCCTTGTGTATAATTTATCTCGTTTTGTAGAATGAATGACTTTTGAAATGAACAGACATTAGAACTTTAGTATTTAAGAGTACAGAGAGAGAAAATTTTATTTTATATTTTTGTTCCTACCATTGTTGCCAGTGAAAGACAAGAAAGAATTACGCTTTTCCTTCAAAAAAAGTTAAATTTTTTCATTAAAAGTTACATTTTAAAATGTTTTTTAAATAAAGAATAATTTAATGTAATTAATATAAAATAAAGTAAAAGGTTTTATTCCATATTTCAGGAAAAATAGCAATGCATCAAATTCATTTACTAAACAAAAAAAACAAAACGAAAATAAAGAAAAGAAAAGCGTATGAAAAAATTTTTATACCGATAGTACTCATTAGGATTTTAATTAGGACTCAATACTTATATTTCGGTATGGGAAAGTGTACGCTGTCCCCATTTAATAAAATTAGCTACAGTAGCATTTTTTTAATAATTCCGTTTTATATCTTCTTCATTGAGTTTCAATAGAATTTACTACACTAATTATTTTAAAATTACCTTTATTAAAGACAACATTAAATTACTGGCAATTTTTCTGTATTAAAATACCGCACTTCTTCAAGGAAATTAGAAGATAACTTTCTTCTAAATCGAGGTATTGATACGGCTGTCAAATTTTTTAAGCGAAATAATTGATGTTACTAACAACTTTAGCAAGTTTAAACAGAATGCTTAGTTTTCCGCACGAATTGCAGCTCATATTATTTCACAATTGGAAATAATTGTTGCCAGAAACATTTTGCTGTTTCTAAACATGAAGCAATAAACATTTCGTTAATTTTCACGAATTGAACAGAGTAAAACTATAGCAATGTTATTTTTTGTTTATTTTAAACTAATTTTTCATATGGGATTTTTTCTGCAATTGCAGGTAACGTTTGTTATTAAAATCGAATTGATATATTAAGAAATGCTGATATATTAAGAGAGATTCTCACCTCAAAGAATGAAACAAGTACCCTCTCAGTGATATTAGTTTATTTCGTATCTGTACCAAAAAATTACGAAAATTCGGCCTAATGTAACAAAATTATACGTGTTACGTAGAGCCTTTAAAAGTTACAAAAATGTAAAAAATGTAACCCAACGGCAATGCTGGTTCTATATCTACCTTCCGAAAAATTTATCACAATTGTAACCGTATTTTTACCGTTAAGTGCTAAATGTACAACTGCCAAATCAAACTAGAGTTGTCCTTGATATTTCATGAATTTCATGGATTTTTTACTTCATATCACTTTATTATCTTTAAGTTCATTAGTTTAATGGTCAGTATCTCAGCATAATATTTGTGAAACAAATGTGATGTTCACTAGAATCAATAAACAGATAAATACAGAAATAAAATATACCAAACACAAACTAAAACTAAAAATTAGAAGAATGTTAAGCTGATAAAAAAGGAACATGAATTGCGGAGTTAAAGTAAGCTTTGTTCTGTGAACTGCTTGCTTAGTTCAGTTGAGTGAATACTTCAACAGGTGGCTCATGAAATATACAACTCAGTGGCATGTCATAGTATCCCAGGTCATAATGTCCACGGATTTTTTGTCACACTCAAAAGTGACATAATGTCCATGGACATTGAGTCTTTTTAAGTATGAACCAAGTGTCACTTACGAAAGTGTCATAATGTCCGCACTTAAAACTTCAACGTTTTCGCTTACCAAAGATTTTCTCCTCCATGGAATAACTAACACCGGCTTCGATTACCAAAGATTTTTTTCTCCATAGCCAGCCTTCGGCCAGGCGCACAGTTTTCTCCTCCATGATATAGCTAACACCAGCTTCACCTACAAAGATTTACCAAAGTTTATAGGTACGTTGCATCTTTCTTACATAGAAATCTATAAAATATACCTATAATATCCATGTAAGTTATGACTCTACGTTGATGAACAATATGTCACATCGTAGCGTGACATGTTGTTCATGGACATTAAATCACTTTCAAATCGACATAATGTCCATCAACATAGAGTCATAACGTACATGGATATGATGTCCTTTGCCGTTATGACATGCCACATAAAACTCAAATGAAAATATAAAAAAATCAGCTTCAGCTTTTAAAAGTTAAGGGTAAGAATTAAATATAATATGATTTTTAAGCTACACATAATTCTAAGTCCACAGGTCCAAATTCTACTCTCATTTAAATTTAAAATTTTTTCATTTAAGGATCAAGTTTTGGTCCTTCGTTTGCACCAGTGGATAGGATTTTTTCACTTTTTATTTTTTGCTCTCCCATAAAATGAGCACAAGATGTATTAGAACAAGATTAACGTCTGTACCTGGCAGTAATCCCTTATCAGACGGTAGTCAAACCACTATTTTATGATTTTAAGACCATGGCTTGCAGGACCATGAATCTACCCCTTTCTATAGGGTCGGAGCCTATCTTTAAACTCCTCTGTTGAGACTACAACACCACACTTTCATCTATTTCATGCCAGACTCACAGAAATAGACTAATTTAACCACCACCACCACGTGTACCTCGAAGGTATCTCACCACAGAGATGGGCGGCTCTCTGTATGGGCTACCGGTTCCCGTGGTGGCAGTTCATTTAGGCTATTATTATGCATACATTATTATCATTTAATGTAACTAGTAAAATCTTTCCACAGTACCCAACTGTGTATCCAGCTTCAGTGCTTGCACACCGGGGGTTAGATCAGCACAGACTCTTGGTGCCCCCGGGGGGAATGTATAATAACAATCAGCTTTTAAAATTTGATAACGCCGATACTACAGAGAGCTTCATAATCAATGAAATTGATGTCTTTTTTAGTGGATGTTATTTGCAATGGTCGTGGGTTATGCGAATTTCTATTTTTTATTAAAACTATGCTTGAACATAATTCTTAGTAAAGTAGATGTCGTAATCAGAAAATTTTTGAAAGTGCGATGTTTTGATTGTGACAACTAAACCTTTAGGAACCTAATAAACATTTCTACAATTTTTTTGTATCAAAATCTCCATTCGATAATTTTAAATGTAAAGACTCATATAAATAAGAGTTTTTTTAGTCGTTAATACCTTTCAGTTTCTTAATTCTAAGCACAGAACTAGATTGTTTGTCTGAGGTTTGTAACAAAGTACCTGAATAGAGTCAAGTGACAAGTCCATTTCTGGTCGATTCTATTTTCTTGAGGGTTTTAAATGAAATCAGCAAGTAACCATAACTGTTTGAGAAGTAATTTAAGGTGAATATATCACAATTCTTCCAGATAGTGTCTAATGTCATTATGTTTTTACTGCAAACAGAAGAAAAGTTAGTAGAAAGACCAACAATGGAATTGTATTCAATTTCTTTAAGATATCATCAGAATGGTCAAATATTTGACCGAAAAGACGTAAACGCACCTTTAGAAGTGCTGTTTTAAAACGATTTTTATTATCCACTGCTTTGTCATCCATACAATATGCGGAAATAAATAGGCATTTGAAAAAAAATACTTTCTTACTGTTTCCTCGTTAGTAGATATTTATGTCATATAAGAATGTGTCCAAATAAATCACAATTATTTCAATGCTTATACAGTAAACCAACACACAAATTGTGGTCCACAGAGAATCGGAAAAAATTATATTGGACGTGGTGTTTATGGCTATAATTAAAAGCTAAGAACCCACATGGAATCTTACCGACGGCTACACACAGATGTTAAATAATAAATAAATTAAATGAAATCGACACTTCTAGAGTTGCAACTGAATCCAGCAGAAGGAAGTAATTTCTTCCATTTTAGCGATCACCAGCTTATATCTCTATTTTTTTCAGCAGATATAATTAAGTTTAATTTATATTTACATTAAACCAGGAGATGAAATTGAACCGAACTTACAGAGCAATTAATGTATATTTAGATGCTACTCTTGCACCACCTTTTAAAGCAAGAATTTTTCCATTGCTTGTTAAAAATGAAGCTTTTCAGGAATTTTCTGGCAAACGCGAATTCTATTCAAGCGCACTATAGATGCACCCAATATTACAGAATGGATTTAGCTTAAAATTTGCAGAAAAAATATAATCAAAAAGATAAAAATATTTCGAAGCTTCCGTTTCAATTGATTACACTGATACAGTCACTAGACTTAAATAGTCGATGAAGATTTTCTATTAAATTGAACTTTACTTCTAAAGTTTCGTTTTAATTCCAATAATATTCCTGTAAATCCTTCCGTTTAATAACACCACACGTTATAAAATGTTTGTTAAGAAATTCAAAATCACCTTCAGCCACGCACAAAGTCTTAACAAATCCTCAGATTTTTAAAGCCACAAAAATAATACACATTTGCAAATAAATAAATAAATTCACACATTTTTGACAAACCGAAAACGAAAAAGAGAAATATATTTAAAATATAAAACCAACAGAAAAGGCTGACAGGCATAGAGTCAGTCAGGTATTTTATTTCTACACTGACTCGTATGTCCAAATGTACAAATGCCTGTGAATATTTTAAGGATGTGTTTGAATGCAGTTGAAAGAACAAAAAAAGTATTCAAAGAAAACAAAGTGTAGGTCAAAATTCAAAGACGCATAATTACAGGTTAGAGAGTTGTTGGTATGAGCCCTTTGGCCATGCAGAGACAACAACAGCCATAAGACACATGAAACTCAACAGAATAAAGAAAATCATCGTTATGAACGTAGTGAGCTGCTGTCGGTGCTTCTGTTGCTATAAACTACAACAGCAGAGGACTTTCAAAAGGATACAAAACAAAACAAAATTATATACACACATTATGACGTAGATGACGATGATGATGATGATGATGATTTGTTAGAAGGCATCACATTTATTCTTTTGATAAATAGTGCAAAGACATAAAAAAATTAAGTACAAAAACAAACAACAACAAAATGTAAAAGTAAACTTACATACAAAAAGTACACAATGCTTTCATCTTAAAAGACAAACAGGTGTCAAAGGACGTTTCCTTATAGCTAAAATGAGAACGAAAAAAGGAAAATTTTACATGTTGTTGTTTGTTGCATTGTGTTATACTATTCAACAAACAATTAGAAAGGAAAGTATAGATGTTTCAGTTTTTTTTTTCTCAACATTATTGTTGCAACAATAGAAAGGGCGTTGTAACTGGATCAATTTTAATGTTGCACTCACAACAGGAGTAGTTTTATTTGCTTGTACATTGCACTAAAATTTAGTTTAGAATTTTGAACATAAAAACGCCCTTTTGTTTGTTGTACAATTAATTGTCTTTAAGGATCATCAAATATTCCATCAACTACTGCATTTATTTTTTCCATATACTTCTACAAGTGTCTGCTAACATCACATATCATTTTATTTATATTACTTTTTTTTTTTTTTTGCTTACTCCTTGGCAGGTTAACAGTTGCAATTGGCAAATTACTGTCTGTTTGTAAAAATAATTTGTCAAAATTTTCCAAAACCAAAAAAAAAAAAAAACTGCACAAGAAACATTATTTCATTAATAAATGATGTTTAAATATAAAAATGTAAAGAAACTATGGTTTGCACAAGTTATTTTATTTAACGGTCTTTTTTTCTGTTTGTCTGTCTGTGGGTTTGCTGTGATAAATGGTTCATTTATTATAAAATTTTACATTTTTTCTCTTAACTTTGTGGACGTTAATTATAGGTGCTGGCTTTTTATTTTCTTAGTTCATGATAGTCAAGCTGTTTAACTCATTTTTATTATTTCTACGATTTGTTTGAATAAAACAGCAGGCTCTATTGATCATTAAAATAAGAATTAAATTGTGCTAATGAATGAAATAAATTTTATCCGGGAAAGACTTTAAAGACTAAATCCAAAGAAAGAAAATATATGAAAAGAAAATATAAAAAATTACAAAATTATGAAGAATAAGTAGTCGCATTAATTTCAATAAAAATCAGTTTTTAATTGTCAAAAGCAAAACTGAGACATTTAAATTTCAATTTTAAACTAAAAGTTGATAAACATGATAGAATGGAAGTTCTGCACGCAGAAAAACGACATTGTTGTGATATGGTCACAATAACCATATTATGTTCTTTGTAACAATGTATAGTTGAGGAGCACCAATTATAGTTTTTTTCACCAAAACTTTAGTCACGATAAATATATTTTATTAACTTCTAACGATTATATGGTTACTGTGCACAAAAAATGCAACATGGTTGGTTTTAACTTTAAAAAATTTCAACCACAACCAAAGTTTTATAACTTATTAAAAATAATACAAAATATTCAACCATAATATATTATTATTAATCATAGTATGGTTAAAAGCAACAAAATAATGTTTGCGTTAAAAAGTATTTTGTTCTAGTTCTTGACAGTTTAGTATTTTTTCTGGTATCTAAAACTTGAAATTGTTTTTATTGTTAGAGAAAGTAAAAAAATAAAAATTTATGTACAAAATAAATAATTAAAAATAATGTGCAAAATATGAAAAAAAATTCAAAAGAACCAAAATAATTAAAAAAAAAGTTGAAATAAATAAGTGTGTGTTTGAAGCACAATTTTAAAAATATTTATTTGGGCTTACAAACTATATTTTCATATAACTGATCCTTAAAGCCTATGATCTAAGCGTTATTGTAAGCAAATATATGATGTTTTTTGTGAATGTTTTAAAATAATTCTTATGACAAATCGTTAATGAACAAAACAATAATAAGTCTTTTATGTCAGGAAAATTTTGCACATTTTCAGCCATATTTTTATATTTTAATTTAATCATTTAATGTTTATATTTGAAAATAATTATGTTTATACTTTTCAAAGGTATTGTTTTGCTAGACAACAATATGGTTGCAAATGTAACAATACTATGTTTTATTAGCAGCCATAAAATGCAACCATAATATGTTGCTCTTAAATTATGGTTACCTCAACCCTGCTTTTTCTTTGCGTATATTCACTAAATTGTGATAAGCAAAATGGTGAAGAAATTTTGCGACAATTAAAAATTTAGTTAAACTTATTCAAAAACAAGTAATAGTGCTATACTCGTCCATATCGTATCTTATATTCCCTTCACCATATATGTAAATCTAGTTCAGTGCAGTAACTCCAATCAAAAAGACAGAGAATTCCATATTAATATCTTATACAAAATGACAATCGTACTTTTCTATGAAAAGTATAGAGCTCCATATGCCGAGCGGCAGTTTTTTCACTTTTAATTCTCTATCGCCGCATATATTTTTTTTTTATTGGTGTTACTTTATTGGTGTTACGATATGGAAAAATTAGAGGCAGGTATAGCGTTTTGCCGCGCGTTGCCTCGAAGGACATGGCGCGATCTGACTAATTTTCAATAGCAAAATTTTCAGAACTATGCCTGATCGATTGGAGTAATTAAATTTCCTTTAGTTTATTCAGTGACTTGGCAAAATTAATTTAAACACTAACACGGACGGACAGACAGACATCAACTTCGCTATGCATAAAAACTTAGAATATATATACTTTAAAGGGTCGGAAATGGATACTGTAGAAATTACAAACGGAATGACAATGTTACACGCAAAGAAAAAACATGGTAGTGATATGGTCACAATAAACATAATATGGTATTTGTAACATTTTAAATTTACAGTCACGATAAACACGTTTTTGGTGATGTTTAACCAATATATGGTTAATGTGCACAAAAAATACAACATGGTTAGTTTTACGTAAAAAAATTTAAACCACAACCAAAGCTTTATAACTTATTAAAAATAATATAATTTATTTACTTATAATATATTTTTATTAATCAGAGTATGATTAAAAGCAAACAAAATAATGTTTGCTCTTAAAAATATTTTGTTTTAGGTCTTGACAGAATGCTTTTCTATCAGATTAGTAATTTTTTGTTAGCTTAAAGTCGAAATTGTTTTCGTTGTCAAAAATAAATGAAAAAAATAAAAATTTATGTACAAGCTATACAATATAAATAAGTAATACAATATAAATAAATACAATAAATACAAATAAAAATTTAGGCAAAATATTTCAAAAATAGTTGAAATATACCTACGTATGTAACATAAATCTTTATTTTTGTTTTTTAAGCACAATTCTAAACCATTTCAATAAGCAATTTAAATTTATGTTTTTCAATAAATTTAGTGACAAACCAATAATAAGTTAAACAATGAATAACTGTCTTTATATTAAGGAAATATTTGCACTTACGAGATTATATTATAATTCAAGTATATATCATGATATTTTCAACCTTATTATGATATTTAAATTTAACCAGTTAATATTTATATTTAACATAATTATTTTTAGATTCTACCATGTTATTGTTATGCTAGACAACAATATGGTTGCAAGACCAGCTTTATTATTATTAAATGTAACAATACTATGGTTTGTTAACAACCATATAAGATAACCATAATAATTTGCTCCTATATTATGGTTACCGCAACCATGTTCTTTATTTGCGTGTATATTTTAATAACACTCCAATTCAATCAGGAGAAAATGGTATCCTAGCTGCGACCTTTCTGAAACGGTTAAGTAGATAACATAATGTTATCTCGCACCTTCTAGGTTTTTATTTCTTTAAATCGGATAAATCGATCTCCTTTATTAAGGAGAACTTAGTTGCCTTATCCCATTATTATTATTCCCATATATTTATCCCATTTTTAAAGGACGAACAAGCGATTATTTTGCAGCACAACGTAATTTAAGGTTCCTGCATATAGACTTGATTTTCATGCTATATCTTTTAAATGTCGGCCTAAACATTTGAAATTTATATAGTACTAATATCATACAACTGAAAGAATGTGACATCAGAAATTGAGATACGAGTTTTAACTAATTTTTTGTACTTCAACATGCAAACAGTATAAAAATCAAATTAAAACTTATTTAATTGATATAAGTCTAAAATTTTGAATCATAATTAAGTCCAACCAGCACTTCTCGATTTTTTTTTTGCTGTTTGCTACTAAAAGCAATAAAATAAAATAAATAAAAATATTTTTTTAAATTGTACAATTTTAATCCGGCTTAATTTTAAATGTTTAATTTTTATCATTAGAGTTTAATTATTATATTTTCTTAAAAAACCAACAACAAAAATTGTAAAAAGACTTAAACTTAATTTTTAAGCTGTTGATTTTTAAATGAAACGATCGTTTAACTTAAACACCATCAAATAAATATTTTTTGAGTTCTATATAACTACTCTACTATAAAAAAAATAAGAAGAAAATCCCAAAAATATTTTTTTTTATAATAAAAAGACACTCATCTTGATTTTAGCCAAAAAAAAAAAATAATAAATAAAAACTAAACAAATAAATAAAAATAAAACAACAGCGGTCGCTTAGATTTAGAGATTTGACTTCTAAATGTGGTTGGTAAGTAAAAAGAAGTTGAAACTTAAAAAATTATTAAAAAAAAAATAAAACAAAAATGGCGATAGAAATCGTGATACAATCACGTCTAGACTCTTATAAGTTGCGCCTACAAAAAATGCAAAAACCAAGTAAAAAATGGCAAGAAGACACAACACGTTAAAAATAAAAGCTTAGCAACGTGTACAAGTACGAGTATCTTAGGTTTCCTTCGTTTCCCTATTTAAACACTTTACAGTAGTTTTGCTAATGAAGAATTGTTAATATTTGTTGATTTCTTAAGATGCTCTGCAAAAGAGAAAAGATATTTCCAGATGATGTTTTTGTTTAATAATGACTTTGTTATAAAACCTGAATTTTTTTAAGAGTAAATAAAATACTTAAAAAAGTTATATTAAGTATTTTTTTATTTTTATTTTTTTATATCAGTTTATTGGTACTTCGGATCATAAACGTTTAAATTAAAAGTTGTATTTATACAATACTGAATTTAAACGTTTACTTTTAAAGTAAAGTCATTGTTATTCATCATTTTCAGGCTCAAATACGTGTGATTTTTTGCAAAAATAGTCCAGGAATTATATTTATTTATTAATTATCTTTCTTATTTTTTATATTATTTTATTACTTCAAGTACTATTCTGAAGCATACGAGTAAACATAACTATAATCATCTAAGATTCTATACAAAAATTGAAGTTCATACATAAAATGCTTCTAGCAGGATCTACTAGCCATTGTAAATCTTTAGAAAAATTACAAATAGAAAAAACATGGTTTAGATAACCGTAAACTAAGAGCAACATGTAACATGCAAACCATAGCATTGTTATGTTTAAAAATAATATAGTTGGTCTTAAAACCATATTGTTTTCTAGCATGACATTAATATGGCAAAGTATAAACATAATTGGTTTTATTATATAAAAATATATTAATTAAATGTAATAATATTTTGTTGCAAAACAAACATTAACTGCCGTATTCATAAACTATTAAAATAGATTTGAAAATTATTTTAGGGCAATTTTGTGAGAAAAATTTTTGGTAAATTTTTTATTTTAAAGCTATTTTATTTTTAAATAAATATGGCAGTAGATGTTTAAATTAAAATAGAAAATGATTAAATATATTATCTCATGTAATTGAATCATAGTATAGTCTCCTAATTGCAAATATTTCCTGAAATGAAAGACTTATTTTTTATTGTTTTTTTTATTAATGATTCGTCACAAAGATTGTTTAAAAACATAAATTCACAGTTAAAAATCGTTTTTTTTTTAATTTGCTTTTTTGTTTTTGCATATTACTTCTGTTTATTTATTTTGTATATAAATCTTAATTTATTCTCTTTAACAATGAATACCTTTTTATTTTCAGCGTTTTTGAATGAACCGCAAGCTAACAAATAAATCACTTAAGTGATAGAGAAGCATTCTGTCCTAGAATCAATTATTTTAATTTGTTTGCTTTTAATCATACTTTAATTAATAATAATATATATTATGGTTTAATATATTACATTAAGAAATCAGGAGTTGAACTGTGAATCTTATAAGTGAATAAAAATAAATTTTCGGCTTAAGTTCATTTATTATTTTAATTTCTAAAGTCTAACCAAAATAATATTGATTAAATTAACTGGTTAAATGGATGATGTTTACAATGCGCACAACCTAAGGTAGGCAGATGCGAAGACTAATGATGAAGGATGTAGCGATTTTATTAATTCAGCTTCACAATCTGTTGTTGTCTAATTGTTCCTGTTTATTTTGGAAAACATCCGCATACATTTATAAGTAATTTTTCTTTTTTACGGAGCTCTTGCCTAATGCAAGGCACTGGACTCTGCAGCGAATGCCTTTATCATGGAGAAGGTGCTGCGCAGTATGGTGATCTCAATGACTGGGACCATTAGATCAGTGCCCACAAAGGCGCCTTTCGCCATGTTCAACTGGCTGCCCGTGGATCTTCTGGCCTAGAGAATGGCGCTGAGGACTGCAGTCAGATTGAATGTTATAGGAGCATGGAGCCGTAGATCATGGGGACATGCTAGCGTACTACGGATCACGGATGGAATTCCTGATCTTGTAGATTATTTCACCCCAGAACCTCCCCTCACAAAAAGATTTCACTTTAACCTGACGGAGGGCCGCTCTCTTCAATCTCGAACACTTTGTATATACACGGATGGCTCCAAGAGGGAGACAAAAGTTGTGGGTGGGGTCTACATTGAGGAATTTGTCTCTTGTCTCTGAATTCCGGACATTACTTTACGGGATGGCGGAGGTTTTGACAGTCACCCTAAAATGGGTGAGGGGACATGGGACCATTTTGGGCAACCAAGTTGCCGATAAACTGGCAAAGAAGGGGACCATGCTTGACAGGGATGCCATTAACCCCTTCTGTGGCATACGCCTCTCTGCTTGGGGGCAGCGCATCGATGCTGCCCTCTCCCAAAGTAGCCCAGATCAGATGATCTAACGAGACGACATGTTCGACCGTTAGATCAATCTAGGCCTCTTTGGATCGGGGCAGGGCGGCTGTACTACTGCAGTTACCGAGGGTTCGACTGCGTGACTTGGTGGCTGCGGTCACTGGGCACTGTCTATTTGGGACCCATGCTGGGAGAATGGGTCTCCCATTTAACGACTTCTGCAGAAGTTGTCAGGACGAGGAGGAAGAAGAGACGGTGGAGCACCTCCTCTGTCAGTGCCTCGCACTGCGATGTATACAGCTAAGATATGTTGGTCAGCGGTACTACGGGGACCTATCTGATATATCTTCAATGGGTCCAGGTAGGATTTGTTTCTTTTTGGAGCATAGAGGGTGGTTTACTAGCCCACAACCGGACATCGTGACTCATTTAGGGGGATGAGCGCACACTTTGGTCGACTGGCTTTATCTAGCATATTCTTCTCTGCATTTTTCTTGGAACCTCTCTGTATTCTCACACCCGCTGTTCTTTCTGTCTTTCTCTTCTCCTTATCCTCATTTTGTTTTCTATAGAAAATAATCTTCTCTTTATGCTTCTTCTTTTCTATCCCTTCTGACAGCAGGTAACACAAAGGGACCAATCAATGGATCCAAGTAGGCTGCCTAACATAACCATACTTTTTATTTAACGTTAACAAAAAAATGTTTTTCATTACTGGAGTAGTGTTGAAAACAACTATAATTTCTTTGCCGCAACTATTTATTGTTTTAGAATGCATAATAAGGTTGTTTTAACCATATCACAATCATGTTTTTTCTCTGCGTGATGTTAATAATTAAATAAATGTTTAGGTGTTTTCTGCCCTCTATCCTTGTTCTATATATTTTAAGCCACGTAGGAAAATGTATGTAAAATTATCGATTTCCGTGTTTCAAAAGTATTTCTAATAATTTAATTCAAACGCAGTAGTTAGATCAATCCATAGCTGTTCCTCCTAACCATCATGACTAAGTTAAAAATTCAAGAATTTCTTCACATTTTCTGTTAAATTAAAATTTTGTTGTTTTTAGCCGACTTCAAAAACATTTTTGTTGTATGCTTATGCTTACAGATCGGTCTTCTGCTCTTCTGTTAAAAAAAAAGTTAGGAACTAAAGGATGTCCGCATACACCACAAAAAAATAATATACGAATTAAAAGGTGTGCCCATAGGGACGTGAATTCGATATTTATGGATTTATCGATTGCATTGCAACACAGAGATATTTGATATTTATACAATGAGCAATAAAAACAAAAAATTTACATTTAAAGGGTGTTCCATACAAAAAAAATTTTGATGTACATGGGCATATCTTTTGAACAATAACAGTCTGAATTAAAAACAAATACACAGAATACATGTTTTATATCTATCTTAACTTGTAGATATAGAAAGTAAAAAATTAAAAAAAATTGGATGCAAAAGGCAGAATATTTAAGTTTATAGTTAGCGAGTAAGATTTTGTTCGCTACAACAAAAGCAAGGGGTGCCTTTTTTGTATTGCTGAGCTTGTTTTTAATACCGTAAGGAGCAGATATTTAATATGCGTAAAATGGCCGCAACACTTTTTTTTTGGAAAACGTCTGTTTAGACTTTCATTTAGATTCGATGACCGTACGACCGTTGTTCTGTTTTAAAGTCGTTTTTAATCCAAATATCTGAAAATTAGGTTGGCTATTTAGATGTGATGGTGCTATAAACTTACAATTTTTCATATTTATACAACATTTTCGAATGGTGTTAAGTCTCAGCAGCAGGAGGAAGGAGATTTTGATCACCAAAGTTAAAAAGTAAATGACTCTTGGCCACCTTCTTGTTAAAACTACGTGTCGTTCTCATGAATATTATTCAAGTAAGGCAGATAGAAATATATTACTTAAAACTCTAATTTTAAAGAAAACTTAATCCACTCCTGCCTCCAGCAAGCCCGGAAAAATTACAATAACAGCAACATAGTGATTTTGCTAAAGCAAATCAGCCATTAAATGTTTTTTAATTTACCCCAGATGTAACAAAATCAACTCTTGTTTGATTTTTTATTAAATAAATAATTAATTTGAATATTAATTAAACCAAATTTATGAATTAAAGAAAAATAATTGATTTTGAGTCAATAGAAATTAACCGAAAATAATCGATTAAAAAATTAAGCATTAAAAAGAAAACAATAAGAATACGTTGGCGCCAACCAACGATAGGTTTCGCATAATTAAC
The DNA here is from genome assembly GCA_916610165.2 of Gymnosoma rotundatum. NCBI lineage: Eukaryota > Metazoa > Arthropoda > Insecta > Diptera > Tachinidae > Gymnosoma > Gymnosoma rotundatum. The sequence continues at coordinate 81,561,807 of OU744340.1, forward strand.
ACAGGAAAATAATAAAATCAATATTTAAAATGAGTTCGAGGTCATTGAAAAGTCAAAAACGAAAAGTTAACAAAGAACTCTTAAAATAACCAAATCATTTCTCACAACAACAAACAATAAACTCTAAAAAAAGAAGAACAAATGGTCGGCAAACTACAAACAAATTTATTTTATATTAATTTCATTTTTTTTTTCGTTTTTGTAGTGGAGTTTATTTTATTTTATTCACCACCAAAATGAACTTGTTTTAAATGAACACGAACTATGCATATAAACTGTAACGAAAGCAGTAACAGACAAAATAACAGGCAGACAACAAACAACATCATCATTTAAAAATCCAACAAAAAAAAAGGAAGATCAATGGATGGATGGATGGATGTTTATGGATGCAAGTAACAAACAAACAACCGACTGACTGAACAAAACGGAACGGTTGTTTTAAGAACCCACCTACAAGTGAAACAAACTGCAAGTCTTTTACCAAAAGAAAGAAACTAAAAGTGGTGATACAAAATATTAAACTTACTAAACAAAAAGAAAAACAAAAAAAAAAACATTAATAGTTTTTAACCAAAAAGGGCATGATTTTAAGAAAAAATATAGAATTAAGGCTAAAACACACCATCTTTAAGAGCAAATCCTAAAGGACGTGTAGTCTAATGGTAAAAATAAGATGATTTTTCTTCTTTTTTTTTTTGCACAAAGGTTAAAGAAATAATTTAAAATGTTTTGATCCAACTAATTTTTCGTCTAAACTAAATAAATATTTTAAAAGTTAAATCTTATGAAATTTCAAAAGCGTGGGAACTATTTTAGTTTAGTCGGCTCTAATGGGCAGAAAGTGATATTTGAATTTAATAATGAATTTACAAACAAAATAAAAAATATTAATTATAATTGAAATATTTATTAAAAAACAGTTTGTTTTATTACTATAAATACACAGCATTTTTCGAATGAAAAACATATTGTTTTGAAGAAATATAATTCATAGTTTTTTGATTATTATCTATTTAAAGCAAATATAGAAGTCAAATGTAAGCTAAGAGGTTATTTCGCAATGGAAAAGCCCATCTTTATTTTGAAAAAGGAACTGAACTTTCTTCTTTTTTTCTGTGTAGTTAAAAAAATTTTGTTAAAATTTTAGCCACAAAACAAAGCTGTTTCGAAAACGTAAACTAAAAAAGAAAGAAAAAAACTAAATTATTGCCCGTCAATTTAATTCTAAACTATAAAATATTGAAAATAAAGCTAAAACAGTGATTTGTAATGTTTTTTATAACGTTAAATGTAATTGTAGGTCCAGAACTCTGACATTAACATATGTATATTCTCTAAACTCAAAGGAATAATTATCACATTTTTTAATATTAACAGCTTTTTCAATATTATTTTCCTTTAGAAAAAGCGATAAAATACAGTTTAGTGAATTAAAAAAAATTTGCAGTAACGAAAAGCTCAAAATTCAATGTATATTTTAACGCATCAAAAATATTTACTCAGCTCTATATTAGATTGTTGGCAGCACTGAAAAATATAAGACACCGTACTGGCTATGCATACGTTAATTATCTGTATGATGTTTGCTGCCATACTATACCCAACTACCATTTTTCATAATAGGCGATTTAAAACGTCTAGCTTTTCTAATGTGAAAAGATCTGGCAATATTTTTTTATTAATTTTTTTTTATATACCTGAAAATATGAGCGTCTTAACATACCCTAATCAAGAAAACAGTTTAAAATTGTATACTTACAAGCTGCGTTATTTGTAAAATGTTTTAATATGTGTGGATAGCATAGATATGTAAGCAAAATTTACTAAGCTGCTGTAAACCTTTATAAAGAGCATTTTGGGGTCCATTATGTTAAAGTATTAAGTCTAATTTCAATCAATATTTATGTAATTTTTATTAAAGAATACCGGTTATAGCGGACTACGCCAATTACAGACACTTTTCCTCTGTCCGGTCTATTTAAAACGAACACTTCTAAGTGTAGCTAGATTCATATTTCATATTATTAACGACGTTTCAAACAGGCAACTCAAACAAATTGAACAATAAATTAGTATTTTTAAACCGCTGAAATGCTGAGACTAAAACATCTGTTATATTCTGAAAATAATTGTTTCCCATTGAACTCAATAATCTGGCTTTTTTGTCAACTTCATTGACTATTTGCCCAGAGATTTGTCCATCAAAAATAAAATATTCGTATTTGAATTTATTTGCGAAAAATACATAAAACTTTTATTATTTTTTTATGAAGGAAGAAAACATATTTACAAATTCTATATTTCTACATTTGCACCAGCATTGTTGGTATCTCTATACTTAAGCCAATGTACGTTGTAAATAACATCTATTCAACCAAATGTTTCATGTCAGAGAATACGAGAAACTACTCCTTATCATTTGCAATTTAATTGGTAAGAAGAAATTTCCTTATTTTCCTTATTAATCGTCATATTATTTGAGCTTCATCCAACCATCGATATGATAATTTTGTTTTTCAAAATTAAATTAAATTCAGGTTAAATTTTATATGAAAATTAATTAAGTGGAGAAATATTACCTAGCGAAAAATTTTAGTAGAACTTTCCAACTAAAGAGTGTTTTTTTAAGCATAATAGAACTTGAAATTATAAAAAATAACACTAAAAATTAAATTTTTATGAAAAATTTTTTCTTATTATTTTCAGTAAGCTCTGCCAAATCATTAGGAATAGGCTCACGGTTGAACAACGCTATCAAATCATCCAAGTTTACTTTGAAAATCAGTCATCAATTCGAGCAACTTATAGACGACTTCGTGATTTGTATTACGCAACCCATCCGTCGGTCTGTGGATAGATTTCGTACCACATACTCTCTAGAGAAGGCAATAACACCAACACTTCGAAGGAATGTGCGTACTAAAGAGAATATCGCTGCTGTAAACGAAAGTGTGGAAGAAGATCCAAATTTACCAATTTCTCGTCGGTCGCAGAAATTACGGTTCTGTCCGTCTACTACGTGAGAAATTTTGCGCAAAGATGTTGGCCTACACCCGTATAAGATCCAGCTAGTGCAGGAATTAAAGCCACGAGACCATTATATGCGTCGTTCTTTCGCCGATTGGGCTCTACACCAGTTAGTAACTGATCCGTTCTTTTATCGCCAAACTGTGTTTACCGATGGGGCTCATTTTTGGCTTAACGGGTTTATTAATAAGCAAAATTGCCACATATGGAGTAACAGCCAGTTCACAGAACAATCTGCCGTTTAGACGCGAAAAAACGTTACCGTTTTCCATCTTTGGGTCTTTATAACACGAATGACATTTTTTTTTTTTTTTTGTAAAAAACGTAACAAATGACAATTGTTTCTGATTTATGTATCGCGAATTGTTTTGTCAGAAACGTCAAAACAGAGCGAAGGAAAAATACCATTCGTTTTAAAAATTGTACATATACATGTTTAGTTGTGTTTCCAAAATTAGTTGAAAAATATTTAATAAAATAAAAAATATGGAGTTTTCAGGAAAAAAAGGTAAATATGTACTTGTGTGTTATAAAATATGTGGTTTTTAAAAGTAAAATTTATATGCATTTGCCAGCATCAAGATTACAAAGGGTCTACAGTTCCAGAAATTAGTGAACTGTATGGGGGATTATCCTCTTCTTGCCACAGGAACTTCCCAGTTTGGAAGCAGCAAACATGGGAGACGGTTGCAAAAAAGATAAATGCCTATGGACCACCAGCAAGAAGCGTCAGTAAGTGGAAAAAAGTATGTATTTTTTAAAGTGCTTTATTTAAATTCCAGGCTTAAATCCAGTGTACGGGCACCACTCCAAAAGAAAAAAAGTTGCCTACGGGGTGTAAAATGCAATTCTAAGCAAAAAATGTCAAGTTAAAAGCCAACCCCTAGTTCCGGAGTTACAGGCCTTCAAAGTTTTTATGTTTAGCATGGCATATATCGAGTATTTGATGGCAGAATGGAACAATATGGATATCATGGTTAGAGCGCACGAGTTAAATATAAAGCGATAAAGATAATATGTATGAGAAATTATTAGAAGTAATAGGTAAATTATTTTACATTAAAATTCTTATTAATTGCTAGGCTAAAAGTAAAATAAAAAAATTAACAATTTAAAAGTTGCTTTATTTTAAATAATTGATATTGCACATATATTTTTATAATTTCATTACCGTTTTTATGAGAAAAATGCAATACAATAAGTTAGTGAATTTTTTATAATAATGCAAGTTTGAATATAATAAACATAATTTAATTTGTAAGTTTAGCTTTAAGTTTTATCTTCTTTTGTTAATGTAAAAATAAAATCTTAAATAAAAAAAATAAAACATACAAACAATAAAATAGTATATTTCTTTCTGAAATAACTGAATAAAGTTATTTAATTCGCGTTTTAAAAGAATTTATTAAAGTATATGAAAGTTTGCCGGAATTAGGTCATATAAAAAGTGATGTTTTTAATAATAGAAATTTAAAACAAAATTCTTAACAAAAGCTTTTAGGAAAATTAAAAAAGAGTAAAACCAAATGCAATAATAAAAGTTATAAAATTAAATGAATATATCGCAACTATTTCACGTGCTATCACAAATACGAACTTTACTATTCAGAATTTGCTTGCGCACTGATGTTTGACAAACTTGGCAAGATCGTGTAATGGTAATAGCACTCTCTCTCATCAGGCCGTGCTCACAGGCGAAGTTTGATCGTCAAATAGCCGCTTAACAAAAATTACCACCTTATAAAGAAATAATATATGTAATATTAGAAAAATATGTTTCAAACTGTTTACACAACTCACTTGATTAAATTCTAATACATCTAAAAGTTTAAAAAGCTTTTCGTTTTCCTTCAATTTGACATAATGCTGTTGCAAACCATGCAACGTCAACTTTGTTTCATCATCAACATAAACTTCCATAGGCTACAAGTCTGAAAATATATGGATATTTAAAAACAAAAACGTAGAAATTAGTTTGACATACACACATACATTTCTATTTGATATTATCTGTAACTTGTAAATGTTGCTTTACATTCAGTTCCCAATAACATATCATTAAGATTTTTTAGTTAAAACTTTTATGAAATGTAACACAATACTGTTATTTTTCAGCTTTTAAAAGCACTGTATGCTAAATAGTTTTCTTCCACATTTACCTACTTGTTCCAATATTTTATTTCATTCGTCAAGAATAAAATGCTTTAAGTTTAACTTCTTATTGCGAATCAGGGCCAATATACGTTGTTTATCGCATTCATCAAGAATAAAATGCTTCAAATGCGTCAAGTTTAATTTCTTATTGCGAAGCAGTGCCAATATACGTCCAGGTGTACCGACAACAATGTGAGGAGTACCATTCTTTAAAGTTTCTTCATCCTTTTGTATGGACAAACCGCCGAAAAATACTCAAACCTAAAAGAAAATAAGGAAAACAATCAAAAAATAAATGTTTGCTGTGTTTTTTTTTTTTTTTTTTTTTTTTTTTTTTTGTGTAGAACATTTTTGAGTTGTTATTGTCTTTTGTCTTATTGATTTAATGGAATTCTCATTTAATCAATTTGACTTTTGATATAAGACATTCTGTTTTTCTATACAAAATTTGGGTAAAATCCACTGATGAGCTATTTGAGCAGTAGTGAAATGGCCATATGGATATGCTTTCCCCGCAGTAATACATTTCATTTTGTAGTTTAGTTTAAAATAATAAATATTTCATGAGAATATCATAAAATATTTATATTTGAAGGAATCAAGCACGAATAAAGTAAAGTAATTAAATTTTAAAAGATTCCGAATAATAAATTTTTCATTTTGATATATTTGCATGTGCACCTTGCTTATTAATAAAAATTGTTTTTTCAATTTTTATTTTTATTTTTTCATTGAATCTTTCAAATACATATGAATGGTTCCCAATGGGATCCCTTATGTAGAAAAATGAAAGAAAAAATAAAAATAGTTACTAAATGTTTGCTGTGTTTTTTTTTTTTTTTTTTTTTTTTTTTTGTGTAGAACATTTTTGAGTTGTTATTGTCTTTTGTCTTATTGATTCAATGGAATTCTCATTTAATCAATTTGACTTTTGATATAAGACATTCTGTTTTTCTATACAAAATTTGGGTAAAATCCACTGATGAGCTATTTGAGCAGTAGTGAAATGGCCATATGGATATGCTTTCCCCGCAGTAATACATTTCATTTTGTAGTTTAGTTTAAAATAATAAATATTTCATGAGAATATCATAAATTATTTATATTTGAAGGAATCAAGCACGAATAAAGTAAAGTAATTAAAATTTAATTTTTGTGTTATTTTTTACAATTTAAAGTTCCATCGGGCTCAAAAAACCACCCAATTACCAACCAAAAGCTATTCACACCTATCCAGCGTTGCCACACAAGAAATTTACTTCCTACCAATAATTTTCAAAAATCCTACCAAAATCGTTAACAGCCTACCAAAAATTTTAAAATGCAATTCTTCAATAAAATCAAAATTTTTATTTTGGCATATATAGTAATATAATAAAAAATTCCAGCTTTTATAAAAAACATAAAAATATACATAAAATAACAACATAAAAGCAATATTTCATTTAAAATAACGGATGTATGTAAGTGTATACAAAATGTATACAGATAAAAAAACGAAAGGAATTTAAAATACAAAAAATATCACATATAATTCATTGGTTTCAAAATAGTTTTAGAGCATACTATGCAGAATTAACACCCATCCCTTTCCTGGAGCCAATCAAATTCGCTCAACCATTCGGTTCTAATTTTTCTTTTGACTGTTTCTTTACAATGTTCACTAAAAGTATTATATTATTTAAAAATGTTTTTAAACAAAAATTTTAAGAGTGGTTCTACCTCGTTGATGGAATGTCGTTTCTGAAATTATATTATTTTAATTTAATTTTGGAGTTTTTGATAAAAATCTGAAAAAAATACATGCAATATTAGTAAATATTTATGTAATTAATAGATACATATTTAGAATTAATAAAGTTTAATTACTTATCCATTTTGTCTATTAATTTTTTAATACATACACTTGAAAATAAACGTTCACTTAAAAATATTGTTAATTTCAATTTCATAAAATAGTTCCCGTTTCTTAAACCAGAGATGGTTATAGCTTTAATCATCTCTATGCAAAAAAGCAGAGATGTTTTTTAGTACACCCAACACAGTTTTTGTAAATAGTGGTAACACTATCAAAGTTATTGTTTATTTTATTAAAAGTTACATTTTTTTTTTATTTTATGTTCTGAATTTTTAAGATGAAAAATTTACTATGCTAAAAAATTGCTACAGGTGGAAAACCTACCAAAAATTTAAAAAAAATTCAACAAACCAACCAAACTACCAAACTGTTTTTTAAAAACGAAAAACTACCATGTTTGGTCCGATTGGACCAAAGCGGCAACGCTGCACCTATCGTGAACAAAATGTGAATTTTTGTTCCCATGAAATTTTCATTCCCCATGAAAATTGCTATCGTGAGTTTAATGGGAACGTTTGTTCCCGCTATCAATTCGTACTGAATACAAATTAGAAAGAAGAAAATATAAATAGGAAGAAATATAATATTAATAATAATATAATATAAAGTTATAAAAAATTTAGAAAGGTTAATGATTGGTGCTATTGTGTTGTTGCAAGAGGAGGAGATGCTACAATAGAAAACAATTTTATTTTAAGAACGTGACGTGCAAGACGTTTAAAAGCCCTTGAAGTTACCCTAGAGACAAAAGCTCCAATCAATGGACCCAAGTGGGCTGTGGCAACACGGCTGCCTGCCTAACCTGCCCAAGACATTGCTACTGACACATTTCAATAAAATAAATTTTTGTATCTGATCATTTAAAAAATATTTTTAATAAATTTGTAACCAATAGAAAAACCTCTTTGTTTTGCATCTTGACGAGCATAATGTCAGTCTGCACTGCAGTAACTGATGTTGTATTAAAAAAATGTGTTATTAATGTAAATATTCTAATTAAAACATATAAAATCTTGCATAATGTATGCAGTTCTCCAGCAAAATTTAAGTGAACAAATCTAGGGAAAAGGGAAAAAAATTCGAAGGAAAAAATCAATCCCGATAAGGCAAATTTTTGTTCAAGTGAAAAATTGTTCACGTGAATTATTTACGATGGCAATTTAGGGGAAAAGGGAAAAAATTTCGAATGAAAATATATTCATGATAGGGGTGATTAAAAATGCATAAGACTTTTATAATCAATTACTGAGAATTAATTACATTGATTATTGCAGAAAATAACGATGATAATTGTTGATAACGTATTTTAAGATATTCTCTTTTAACTTAAAGAACTAATTTAATTATTTCTGCCTTTTTTACGAACTAATGTATTTTGTAAGCGAGTAAGAAAACATGGCAATCACAAAAGTAAGTTATTATATGGCAAATGCTTTTTAAGGTAATCTCTAATTTTTTGCTGGGTACATGAAAAAAGTGGTTAAAAACTGCCGAGATCTTAGTTAAGTGTTCCTATGTTTACTTCTTATAATTTTAGACACCATCTTATATATTTGTATTTTGAACTCACTTATCTGAGGGTGTGGTAATGTACTTATATCGCAAATAGTATAGGGCCTAGATTTGAGCCTTGTGGTACACCATGTAATAAGAGAGAGATACCCAATATCTCAGAATCATTATACTTGGACTAGCTGCCACCACGCAGATATAGCGATGTAACTGTAAATTAAAAATGCCAGATATGCAGCTTAAAGTTTGTAACTTTTCTTTACACACGCAGAAAGAAAACATGGTTGTTATATGGTCACAATAACCATATTATGTTCTTTGTAACAATGTATAGTTGCGGAGAACAAATTATAGTTGTTTTCACTAAAACTTTAGTCACGATAAATATTTTTTGTTAACTTTTAACGATTATATGGTTACCGTGCACAAAAAATGCATCATGGTTGGTTTTAACTTAAAAAAGTTAAAGTCAAAGTTTAATAACTTATAAAAAGTAATATAAAGTATTTAACCATAATATATTATTATTAATCAAAGTATGGTTAAAAGCAACAGAATAATGTTTACTTTTAAAAATATTCTGTTCTAGTACTTGACAGTTTAGTAATTTTTAAATTTTTTAAAGAAATTGAAACAAATAAAAATTTATGTACAAACAAATAAAAAGGGAACTAAAACATTAAAAAAAAGTTGAAGGAAATATGTATGTATTGTAAGCATATAAATTTTTATTTTTGTGTTTGAAGCATTATTGTGAAATCATTTATTTGTCATTTTAAGCAAATAATTGATTTTTTATGAATTTATGTTTTTAAATAATTTTTATGACAAATCGTTAATAAATAAAACAGTTTTTTATATCAGGAAAATTTTGCACTTACGCGACTATAGTACATTTCAATTATATAACATGACATTTTCAGCCATATTATTATATTTTAATTTAACCATTTAATGTTTATATTTGAACATAATTATGTTTATACTTTGGACAACAATATGGTTGCAAATGTAACAATACTATGTTTTGTTAGCAACCATATTCTGTTGCTCTTAGATTATGGTTACCTCAACCATATTTTTTTTTTGCGTGATAGACTTAAATTTATGTTATAAACAATTTATACTAAAATTTTTCAACTTAATACATTTTTAAATATTTATTTCAATAATTTAATAACTTCGTGCTATTTTTTATTTAATTATCCTGATTAAATTAATTACCGATATTGATAATTGAGGGTCATAACGCGTCTCGATGGCCATTTTGTTACCGCTTACTTAACTCTTTAGGAAACTTTTAGTCTTCTTCTTTAATACATTTTTATAGAAAACAATTGAAATTTTACTTAAATAAATAACTTTTCTTGATCTATACAACAGATCTGTGTCAGGTTTTACATCGACGTTATTAAATTATTTATACGAAAATCTATTAATCATGTCAAAGAGTACATAAACGAGACAAATTATGTGTGTCGTCAGGTAAAAACAAAATAATTTCGATACTGTTAAGACAAAAATACTTTACTGTCTTTGTTAATCTATTTGATCAGAAATTCATAAACATATGCATACATATATAAGTACATGTATGAATGTATGCATAAATGTGTATTTGTATATACAAACAAACATGAATGGTACGCTGTAAATATTTAGCTTTTGTCACATATTTTATCATCGTTAGTAATCAACTGTTTAGAATTAATTCAACTAATAATTTCGTTGTGTTTGATACGAGCCAGGAAAAAGGGGAGGAAGGTAAAGTGTACAGCTATCTACCGGTACGTATGAATAATAAGCCATTTTACACTTGCCATAGTTTTTAAGACAAAGACACTATATTAGAAATAGGAAACGTACAAAAATGAAACAACGACACACCACCATGTCATTTGGTCTGCGTGTAAGTGTGTTTGTATGTTTGTGTCAATTTTATAGATATTAAATACTTGATATTCATGTGTCCATATTTGTATCATTCACCTTCACCTTCTGCTTCTTTTTTTTTTTTTTTTTTTTTTTTTGTAATTTGTCTAATGCAGTCATTAATTTCATATTAACAAGGTGTGGATAGAAAATTACTTTTAAATTATAACATTTTATTCTTTGTGTTTTATTCAAGCACGAGTATAAAGTAAAAAAGCCATCGTTGTTTAAGCACTTTTACTAAACAAAACAATGAGCCATCTACGAATTTTTTGATTTTAAGTCTAGTCCAATGCAATTTCTTTTTAAATATTTAACAATTAGAAATAAAAAACTCTACTGCTACCACCTTCACTTGTCCTTCTAAGAAGATTATTAAATCGAAACTAATCGAATCTTGTTAAAATTTCATAGCTGTCCTGTGGCATGTGCTGCAAGTTATTTTTGGTTTGTTGTTGTTAGTGTTGCTGTTAATCTATATTTGACGTGCTTACACTTGGGGGTATCTTGAGTTTCCACTTTTTACGTACTTTTTTTTACTTTTGTAACTGTAACCTTTGTTGTTGTTTGTGTCATTTAATAGCGTTTTTTGCTTCCTTTGTTATTTGATTGCGTTACAAAGCCTTGAGGGTTGGCTCACGATTCCAATTATAATTATGTGATTTTCATGCTTTTGTTAACTAAATCATTAAAATGTGTTTCAGTTGAAAGAAACCAACAAGATCGAAATTAGATTATTATTAATAGCTAAATACATTATGGAAAAAAAAGAAGCAATAGAATTATAACAACAAAAGAAAATTTGCTTACAAAAATATTTTATTAAGTGAAAATGGCCAAAATTATTAGTTTTCTTAATTTTTATTAATTTTCTCAGTTAATAATTTGATTAACCCTTTCGGGACGGAGTTTTATTTTGCAAACCAAATTATGTATGGTAAAATTTTTTTCATATTCTAAAAGGTATGATAAAAGTATTATGTTCTCCATACTTAAAAATTTTAAATTCGTCCTTTTATCCTGGGACATATAATCCCAACAAGTGTTTTCATCGGGCATAAAATCGCAATCAGTGTTCTCGAAGAGCGATTCGAAATTAAAAAAACAACTGAAATATGAGATAAAAGTTTACATTTATTTTTAACATTTTAGGAATTTAATTAGGTATTTATTTGTGGAATGGCCCAAAACACTTTTAACATAAGGCGTTGTTACAATCTGAGCATATCATCTTTGTTCGCTTTTCTATGCCAAGTGAAGAACAGCGGACACAGCGACAACGCTTCTCTTGCTCTACTGGCAAGTGGTCTCCAATATTGATGCTATCCGTTTTTGGACGTTTGGCAGTTCTACCTCCCTGGCGATTGCGTTAAAAATAAAGAAAAAAGACAGTTTGAAAATTGCTGGGACGTATTATCCCAGTAGTCCCGAAAGGGTTAAATAACTTTAATCAGCCTATTATTTTAAATATTTACTTTTCTCGCTTGATAAGCAATACAAATTTAATTTTTCTTAATACGAACTTAAGACTGATAAAAATGATTTGTTTTATGGAAATTTCAGCGATTTGTTTTATTTCAATGGTGAAGGAAGGCTTGGAAACTTAAAGCTAATTGTTTGTTATGCCATATTTATATATATGTTATATATTATAATAATTTACTTTAATTGTGCTTGATTCCTTCAAATATAAATATTTCATGATATTATCATGAAATTTTTAGTTTTTTTAAACTAAACTAAAAAATGAAATGTATTACTGTGAGGAAAGCATATCCATATGGCCATTTCGCTACTGCTCATATATAGCTCATCAGTGGATTCTAGCGAAATGGCCATATGGGTACGCTTTCCCCGCTGTAATACATTTAATTTTTTAGTTTAGTTTAAAAAAATAAATATTTCATGAGAATATTATGAAATATTTATATTTGAAGGAATCAAGCACAATTAAAGTAAATTATTATAAAAAAGATTCCAAATAATATATTGTCTTTTTATAATTTATATTTCATTTTTTATGAATATGCCAGTTTGTATTTAAAAGGCTATAATTTTCTAATAATTGTCATGGATGGGAGAAAAGGGACTATTACGATTCCTTTAGCTTTAAAATATTATCTGAAAGTAAAAGTTTCTCATCATCAAACCTATTATGCTAAATGTAACTCTTGCTGTGTATTAAATTTGAATTATTTTACAAAAAAGAGGAAATACGCAAAATAAGCCAACACAAGCAATAAATAAAAAAATCTCGCTCAAGTGAGTGGTCTTATCACCACTATCAATTTAGAGTCATATTGATCCAGATCTTTTGCATTTGGTACCGTTCAAAAATAAAGAAAAATTTATATGATAACTTTCGATAGCCGGTAAACGATCTAGTACTATATTTATAACCATAATTCGATACCACATTTACATTTAAATAAATTTATAACATGTAGTCTACAAAAAAGTATATCAAATATAAGTTTTATTGAATTATTTTTAAGATAAAATAAAACAGCAACAAATAACAATGGCTGAATCTATGTCTATGTCCCCAATCCAGCGGACAACCTCTTGTCACATTGTGGACAAGGAAAAGTTCTCGCATACTGATAATAGCAGAATCGCGCTTAAATTTCATTATAATTCGGAAAATAATAAATTTGTCAGCATTACAAATCTTGATTGATAATTTTCTTTTTGTGTTATTTGGACTGTTCTACCAACAAATGCAAATAATTCACAAAAATTAAAAAAAAATCGGCTTCATAACAATCGACTGCTGTGATTTGATCGTTCGAAACCTATTGAGTTATTCCTTTGAATGACAACTCAACCATAATCCAAGAGCAACATACTATGGTCGCATTATATAGTTGTTAGCAAAACATAGTATTGTTACATTTTATAATAATATAGTTGGTCTTGCAACCATATTGTTGTCTACCTTAACAATAACATGGTAAATTATAAACATAATTATGTTTAAAAATAAACATTAAATGGTTAAACAAAAACATTAAATGGTTAAATTAAGATGTCATAATATGATTGAAAGTGTCATGTTAAGTAATTGAATGCAAAGATTTCCTGATATAATAAACTTATTATTATTTATTGTTTTATTTATTAATGATTTGTCATAAAATTTTTTTAAAACATAAATTTACAAAAAAAATCAATTATTTTTTGTTATATGTAAGTAATAGTTAAAATCATTTCAACAAGCTATATAGTTTATAAGCCCATTCCTATGTGAACATCTATTTATGGAGTAAAAGTTATACTCTCGTATTGAAGATATCATGCGATACGTAATGGTAATTTGGAACTAACTCCACATTTATCCAAAACTTGTTTTGCTTGCCATTTCATTCGTTTTCATATTTTGTATATTATTTTTTATTATATATTTTTTTAAATAAATTTTCATTTTTTTATTTTTTCTAACAGTAAAAACATTTTCAACTTTAAGCTAACAAAAAAATTTTTAAACTGATAGAAAAGCATTCTGTCAAGACCTAAAACAAAATATTTTTCAACGCAAACATTATTTTGTTAACTTTTAATCATACTTTGATCTACAATATATTATGGTAAAATATATTATATCATTTTTAATAAGTAATAAAACTTTGGTTATGGTTCGAATTTTTTAAAGTTAAAACCAATAATTATTGTGCACAGTAACCACATAATGGTTAAGGACACAGTTCATAACTTCACAAACAGTACCACCTTGTAATTCCGCCTAAAATATTAATTGAGACTTAGTTTGAGCACTGAACACTAACAAATAGTTGTTTGAAGTTTATTTTGAGTTTAATCACTGTTTTAATCGCTTTTATTAATGTTTTTGTTAACTATGAAAATGATGTTTTTTCCAATTAAACTTATTTTTTCAAGTTGTTGGAACTTTTGCTTGACAAGAAGAACAAAATAAATTAAAAAACAACTTTGAAAGATTGCGATAATAAAATAAGCTTTTTTACGATTAACATTTATTTAGATTTTTATTTAGGAAGTAAATTTAAAAGTGGCAATTGGAAAAAATCGTTTGTTTAAGTTTGATTAAGCGTTTGTTTCAAAAGTACACACCTGGAATTTTTCCCAAAACTGCGTAAACGTCAAAAAAATACATTTGGAATTTGTTCCGTAATGAATTTTGCACCCGTATTTGAGGATAGTTCTCATCCACTGCTTCAGTGAGTATTTTTTAAAATGCTTTCAGTGGATCCAATTTCCTAAAACCAATTGGAACACAGATATTTTATTTTTTTGTTTTATAACTCGAAAACAATTCCCTAAAAATAAAAAAACAGTCATTAAACTTAAATTTTAATATAAAATGATGTGGAAATTGTGTGCAAGCTTTTTTATCCCTGGTCATTATTTTCATATTTAATATGAATTAATATAACAGATTTAACTGCAATGTGAGCATTAAGACTCAAAGGAAACAAAAATAATTTTTAAATACAATAAAACCACTGAAATATTTAATTTAATTAATTAAATTTTTAAAAATATCCTGCTATTTTTATTCCCCTTAAATTATTGAGGATGAAGCACGTTTCGGTGGCCATTTCGCTACCGCTTACATACAGTTTAAATAAGCTAGGGATTTTTCTCCAAACAACAAGTAAAGAAAAAAATCAATGTTTAAGCAAAAATTTACAATAATCAACAACAATTTTATTTTTCTTTATCCACTGCAAACTGCTGACTTTTTTGGATTTTTTATACAGTTAAGAGATGATGAAAAATAAAATATCACAAAACACTTCGAATATTTATTCTTTTTTTTATTGTTTTTTTTTTTTTTTTTTGCTATGCACAGGGCACTTTGCAAATTATGAAATTCAGTTAAACCACGGGAAATGGCCATCGAGACGTGTTTCACCCTCAATATTGAATACTCACCGGTATTAAATTTAATAATTTAATCGGAATAAAAAATAGCACAATATTAATAATAAGATGTAAAAAATAGCACAATATTTTTTACAATTTAATTAAAAATAATTTTTATAAGTTTTTTAATTTGCGGTAAATACATCTTTAAAAATTCCTTTTAATATTTATACTAAAAATTTTTTCAAGTGTATAACTTTTCTTTTGTAAATAAAATTTATGTATAATTGTTTGTTTTTTTGTGTATGTAAATTTGTTTTAAATGCTTTAAGCCATTTAATTTACTTTTACATTTTCATGTTAAGTTTTTCCTTGTATATTTTCTTCGTATATTTAAAATATTTACTCACATTGACATTTAGGCCGTGTCTGTATTTGTGGTTAATATTCATACAACAGTATGACTTACATTTTATTATGTCGCTGTACTCGTTAAGCGAACAAATAACATTTTGTTAAAAGGTGACAATTAATTTGTCAATAATAGTAAAACAAAGTTTTTTTTTAAGAGCCAACATTAATTAACTGAAATTTCATGTCTATGGTACGTTGATTTTTTTAAGCTTTATTTGTGGCTTGTTACAAAAAGAAATATTAGTTTATAATGAACTATTTTATTTCGAAATTATTATTTCATTATTATTTAAACAGCTATTTTATATAAATGTTGATTTTTATGAACAGAAGAAAAGCTAATTTTGACTAATTAACATCTACATGTTAATACTTACGTTAAAGGCCAGTGGTACTAAAAGGAAAGTACTGACTATACTGATCCGTAAAAAAATATTTAAGTAACATTTTTATTTAATTGTGAATAAAATCATCACCATCATTATTCGTATAAACCATGACGGTTTATTTTAACGTTTTCAATTTTTATACATTTTTTAGGGAAAAATTATTTTTCAATTTTTCGTCATATTTTTTAATATTACTTACTCTCTTCATTTTTTATTTCATTTTTATTATTATTATTATTTTTTAATAACCGATAAAAAATTGCCTTTTGGTAACCTGAAATTTATTCTATTTCTTTAAAAAAAAACCTGCACGTCTTAGAAAAAACTAAGAGTAATATTTATTACATTTTTGTTAAAATGAAGATATTATTACAGAACAGTGTATGTCCATTATTAAATTTTAGATTAAAGATTCTATTATTTGATCAAACAATTAAGCGGATATTTTTTATTAGAGGATTTTTTGATAGAGACTTAGTTCGGCTCTAGCTCTTTTTAAAAATACTTCCTTAATTTCGATTTCCTCCTATTAAAGACTAACAACGTTAACCGAAATTTACATGCAAAAGAACAAGGATGTATTTTCTTAACACAGCTAAAACATTTTAAAAGTACATACATTTTTCTATTTTTATACAATTTTAAACGAGTTATATTTTCTGTGACAGTTCCAAATTGAATAAAAAATTTATTCGAGTTTATGGACTTATTAATTGCAAACGTACTTTTATTTTTTCCTGTCTATTCAATGATTAATGGTCGTTGACAGATAGTGTTGATAAATCTAATAATAATAAATAGTCAATAATTAAATATCAATACTAATATTATTTTAATGTTTGATATTAATATCTTAATTTATTTTTTATAATTGATATCAATTAGTTAAGTTATTTATAATTATATATCAGTAACAAAATGTTACTTAAACTAATAACACAGGAAAAATAATTCAAGTAACTTAAAATTATTAATCAAAATAAAGTGAATTGTAAACGACGCTTTTTTCTTTATTGTCTAATAAAAGTTAAGTTAATTTAGTAGTTGTATTATTTATAAATTAATAATTTTTTTTTAATTAAATTTTTTTATATGTATCTTCGAGGCGATAAAGATTATGGTTAAGCAACACATGCACAATTAAATGTTTTTATAAGAAACAACTTGACTAACGACAATGCGGGCGGGTCGTTTTAACATATTCATCATTACTTGTTACATCCTCTACTATTCAATGTAAGGTGATCAAATTTATTTTAATGCCAGATCAACAAACATTTTTCCTGCAAATGGAATAATGTTGGAGAACCCACAAAAAGAAGTTTTGAAGCGCCGCAGCATTTGCAAATATTCTACATTTCCCAATTTGCAGTTAATGAAGCAATTAATAACATTTGCATTTTTCTCACTAATCAATATCAGTGACTGTAAATTATTAAACATTTCCGATATTTATCTTTTATTTTAAAAATGATTTTTTTTTTTGGCCCAAAATAATAGAGCGCGTTGGCTTCTAAAATAACTCTCATCTTGTTTTTATACTTAAAGGAAATGTTTTAAGCTTTTCTCAAAATTTGGATAAAGGTTTTCTGATGAGCAGGCTTAAGCAACCGGCGAAATACCTGCTTTTCAAAACCTACAAATAAATTGCATTTTTATTTGAAAATGTTATGGAATATTAGCATATTATAATAAATAATAAATGGTTTTGCTTTGCTCATTTCGCTAAATACAACTAAACTTGCAAATATAAAACAATAAAAAGATAAAAAATATTATTTCTATTACAAAGCGATAATATGCAAAATTTAAAATTAAATTCTATATGAAATTTTTTGTGATTATCGGCTAGTTAACGATCATTTTTCTAAGAGAATTTGCCGAAATTTTAAAATTATTTTAGTCCTCTCTGGCAACATATTTTGTCTGTATTTCTTATATTTTTATTCCGTAGCTCAGGATAGATTTATTTCGACGATGTTTTGTTTACTAAATAGGAGCCTTAATAAACTCACACAGAAATTCACTGCATACTAACGATACCCTGATTTACCTACCAGACACTTTTGATCAACTCAGCCATGAAAATAAATATGTACTTTCCCAACTCATGTGCTGTGGCAACGTAACAACTCAAACGATATAGAGGGAAAATCCAGATCTATCAAACTAGGAAGTTAACGACCAGAAAATAACCCATGTAGTAATTGAATTGTTTTTCGAACTGCTTGACAGTGATGCCACTCACTCTAATTATGTGACGATATCAAATATCAAATGTTATATCTTTGAATCCCAAATAAATACCCCCGATTTGGCTTTAAAAGAATTTCACTTTGAATTGTTTTTCTTAAAAAATATTTAAATTTTGTGCTGCACGGAAACTCATGTTAGTGCTTCAATTTTACCCTAAACATTTAATCGCCTATTTGGTGGCAACCCTTAACTGCAGAATTGGTGTCAAATTTTAATAATGCTATAATTTTAAAATATTTCTTCTTTTTAGTATTTAATATAAAAATCTTGAAGAATTTTTCAAATTAAAATCCAATAACTCTGTCACAAAATTTATCATTCAGTTTATACCATTCATATACATATATTCAAAATATTGTATTGAATATCAGCTTGACATGATTCATTAACATAAATACAGTACATACATATATATATAAGTACATGGGAATCAATAATTGTGGTAGACTTAAGTAGTTTACAAACGAACTAGTTCAATTGAACTACTCGTTTGTTTGACTAAATGAACTAGTTCAAATTAGTATGTCTACCTAGTTCAGTTTTGAACTATGCTTTATTTTTGAACAGCTACACGATTTATTGAATTGCACGTATATTTCGTTGTTCACTGTATTTGACACTATTAATGAATTACTAATAGCCTTTGTTCCTAATATAAAAAAAAAGTAAATGTGAATTAAAAACTAAATGAATATACATTTTATTATGATATCATATAATCCATGTGTTGCTACTAAAATAGTCAGAAAAGATTTCGCCGGCAGCTGTTGTAAGTCAAATAGAATGTTACCAGACCAGGAGTTAAAATAATAATTAATTTTTGTTTAGATTTGAACAAACCTGCGAAAGAACATTTGATCTTAACGAGCCTTGTTCTATCAAGACATTTTGAACTAAAAGTTTATTTAAACTAAACGAGCTTTGCTCTAAAAAGTCATATTGAGCTAAACATTGAACTAGTTCATTTTTAAAGTTTTAACTAAAACGAGCGATCACTAAAATGAACTAAATTGCACAGACTTGCGCAATGTGTATGTGGTCAATATCTGAGCCTTGTTTCTGTTTTCCAATTGAAAAATTCCTTTTCAAAATTTTTTAAGCAATAACTGGAAGAAACAAAATGACTTAGAACACAAAAACAGAACATTTAATTTTCTAACACATTAAAATAAAATATACTCACGATGACGCGTGTTTAGGTGTGACTCCCGCCAATCACATGATCTATACTCATTTCTAAGATCAATCATTTCTAATAACATGCGAATAATAGGAAATGCTGCATTACAAAAAAACATAAGAAATTTCTATTAACAAAACACAATATTATTTTATGGCACATTTTATAAAGTGATCAGCTATCAACTGCCAAGATTTACACAAAATAACTTTGGGGCGGATGACCAAAGAGAGGGTGGCAACTGTTGACGCACCTGTGTTTGAGTCATGATAACAGTTTCCATCCAAACACTAGCGATGAGAACCGACTTAAATTATCTTCCACATTAAAAATATTTAAATAATAAAATAAAATACAATAACTTGCAACTTAATAGTACAACAAATTTTATACAAATCTGAGATTAAAAGCAACAACATCTTTTAAACGTAATTTGCTTATTCATTGACAAGTCAGGCGGCGGCGTCTTTTGAATCACAAGCATTTAATGCACGTTATATTGTAAATTTTCGTTGATTTTTTCCCCTGTTAACTTTTTTAATGTTCCGATCTCCAAATTTAAAATATTGTTTGGTCATCTTTGTGCATCAGCATAAAAACAAAATTTGGTTAAAAAAAAAAACAAAAACAATAACTTACATAGTTTTTGTTGTTGAGTGATGTATATTTGATGGCATAAATATTTTTCCTTTCGGGCTGCTGTAAAAAAAAAACTGTTAAGTTTAACGTCATGTTGTCTAGATTAAAGATGAAATCAAAAGATAAGCATCATCAACCAGCCCGCAAAACAATAACAATAACAACAATAATAATGGCGTTTTTTGCACACTTACCTTTATGTTGTTGTGTTGTGTTGTTTTTTCCGATGTTTTTCTCTTTCATCTTTGAGAGAATCTATCAAAGAAGCCTACAACAAACCAACAAAAAAGCCTTTTCATTGTCGTTACTTTAATAGCAATTACAGAAGCTATAAGTGAAGAAATTGAAAGTCAAATTTGATTGATGTCGGCGTTATGTAGCGCTATTTTGAATGTCTTATTTTTCTACATGAAACAGATAATAAAGATTTAAAAAACTATTAGCATAACAATTGGACAATATCCACTTTGTCGGAAAGATAATTTAAAGTGAATAGATAAATGATTTGTTAGACTTTTTAAAATATTAGTGGCGGTTGCAAGATAGTAATAGTGCGATTGGGTCAATGAAAGGTTAATTTAGGAATTTTATTTAAATGGAGGCACAAAAAGCCTACACATAGAAATTTAGTTAAAAGCTTTTACCATTTAATAACCAGGTTGTTTTCTATACAAATGAGTTGTATTTCAATATTAAAGTTTATAACTCAAAAAATATTTTTTTAATTTATTTCTTTCTCCTATCAGGTGCATATTGGAAATCATTTGTTGATATTTTAATAAGTTTTTGTCTTTTTTTTTTTTTTTTTTTTTTTTTGTGTTCAAATAAATATTTCTTTGTCCTGATGATGCTACACAAGGGAGTAGCGAAATATTGAGAAAATAAAAATAAAAATTAAAAGACCTTGTGCTTAAAAACATTGAACTAGTTCATTTTTAAAGTTTTAACTAAAACGAGCGATCACTAAAATGAACTAAATTGCACAGACTTGCGCAATGTGTATGTGGTCAATATCTGAGCCTTGTTTCTGTTTTCCAATTGAAAAATTCCTTTTCAAAATTTTTTAAGCAATAACTGGAAGAAACAAAATGACTTAGAACACAAAAACAGAACATTTAATTTTCTAACACATTAAAATAAAATATACTCACGATGACGCGTGTTTAGGTGTGACTCCCGCCAATCACATGATCTATACTCATTTCTAAGATCAATCATTTCTAATAACATGCGAATAATAGGAAATGCTGCATTACAAAAAAACATAAGAAATTTCTATTAACAAAACACAATATTATTTTATGGCACATTTTATAAAGTGATCAGCTATCAACTGCCAAGATTTACACAAAATAACTTTGGGGCGGATGACCAAAGAGAGGGTGGCAACTGTTGACGCACCTGTGTTTGAGTCATGATAACAGTTTCCATCCAAACACTAGCGATGAGAACCGACTTAAATTATCTTCCACATTAAAAATATTTAAATAATAAAATAAAATACAATAACTTGCAACTTAATAGTACAACAAATTTTATACAAATCTGAGATTAAAAGCAACAACATCTTTTAAACGTAATTTGCTTATTCATTGACAAGTCAGGCGGCGGCGTCTTTTGAATCACAAGCATTTAATGCACGTTATATTGTAAATTTTCGTTGATTTTTTCCCCTGTTAACTTTTTTAATGTTCCGATCTCCAAATTTAAAATATTGTTTGGTCATCTTTGTGCATCAGCATAAAAACAAAATTTGGTTAAAAAAAAAAACAAAAACAATAACTTACATAGTTTTTGTTGTTGAGTGATGTATATTTGATGGCATAAATATTTTTCCTTTCGGGCTGCTGTAAAAAAAAAACTGTTAAGTTTAACGTCATGTTGTCTAGATTAAAGATGAAATCAAAAGATAAGCATCATCAACCAGCCCGCAAAACAATAACAATAACAACAATAATAATGGCGTTTTTTGCACACTTACCTTTATGTTGTTGTGTTGTGTTGTTTTTTCCGATGTTTTTCTCTTTCATCTTTGAGAGAATCTATCAAAGAAGCCTACAACAAACCAACAAAAAAGCCTTTTCATTGTCGTTACTTTAATAGCAATTACAGAAGCTATAAGTGAAGAAATTGAAAGTCAAATTTGATTGATGTCGGCGTTATGTAGCGCTATTTTGAATGTCTTATTTTTCTACATGAAACAGATAATAAAGATTTAAAAAACTATTAGCATAACAATTGGACAATATCCACTTTGTCGGAAAGATAATTTAAAGTGAATAGATAAATGATTTGTTAGACTTTTTAAAATATTAGTGGCGGTTGCAAGATAGTAATAGTGCGATTGGGTCAATGAAAGGTTAATTTAGGAATTTTATTTAAATGGAGGCACAAAAAGCCTACACATAGAAATTTAGTTAAAAGCTTTTACCATTTAATAACCAGGTTGTTTTCTATACAAATGAGTTGTATTTCAATATTAAAGTTTATAACTCAAAAAATATTTTTTTAATTTATTTCTTTCTCCTATCAGGTGCATATTGGAAATCATTTGTTGATATTTTAATAAGTTTTTGTCTTTTTTTTTTTTTTTTTTTTTTTTTGTGTTCAAATAAATATTTCTTTGTCCTGATGATGCTACACAAGGGAGTAGCGAAATATTGAGAAAATAAAAATAAAAATTAAAAGACCTTGTGCTTAAATAATAAATTAAAAACTAAATAATTAAAAAGGTCAAATAAAAACTATATTAAAAAAACATCAAGTGAAAAAATTGGCGTTCAACCGTATTTTCCGAGTTATGGACCTCAGAACATTTCATTGAAAAGTACGATTGTGCCCAATATTTTTTTAATGGAGTTATTTCACTAGATTTACATATATAGTGAAGGCTATATAAGAGATTTTTATGAATATGACCGTTAAATTTTATAATTTTTCATTTATTGTGAGGCTGCTGTAGTCAAGGTGGTAAGCGCATTGACTACAAATCTGGTTGCCCTGGGTTCAACCCTTGCGGCAGTCAAAAAGTAAAAATGTTTTATTCTGTTGAATGGTATAAATACATAATCAGCTTTAACATTAAAACATGCAGCCTCCTTCGTCGGTACTTCTGCATAGCAAATACGCCGGCGAAGTAAAATAATTAATAAAATGGCTATATCTATCTCCTTTCACCACCTGTCTTCTCTCTCATCTATCCATTTCCTAAAGAATGTAGCACGGTTACAAACTAAATAGGTATTAATGCCTGAAGTGCTACTTCTCTTAAAAAAAAATCTTGGGAAGAAGACCATATACGTTTAAAATACGTTTAAATCAGTCTCTATTGGAACACCTTTCATTTAATTAACTGTTTATTAACTGAAAATTTTAAAAGGTTCCGCAGAAAGCAGATAAATAAACATTATGTCGACCGGTAGAGAGTTATATTTTAAACATTTTTATCAGAAACTCTAAAAAAGTAAGCTGTGCTTTTTTTTACCGAAAAAGGATGAAAAGTTAACGTGAGTAAAAATAATTTATAATAAAATCTGAAATTTTTATCAAAAGAATAATGTCATCAGTCTTATATTTTACCATAAATAGATTTTATACATGAACATTATTAACATTTTTCCTAAAAAAAAAATTCAAAAACAACAAGGAATGTTGTGTTCACACTAGCCTTAGCGTTCGTCGACTTAAGTCGCAATTTAGATTTTTTTGGCGGTCCGTGACATTTTGTGAGACTCAGCTAATTTAAACTTTTTTTTATTTTGTTGTAACTTCTCCCTTTTTTGGGATGAGTTTAGCCACAAAAACAAATCGCAATTAATTATTATTTTATTTATTATTATTTTTATATTGTTTTTAAATTATCGAGAGATTGAATATTGGCCTAGGCTAGCCTCGTTGTTGTAATATAAAAACCAGTCAAGATTTAGTTTTCATTGGCAACTTATTTATACTTTTTTTGCACCATTGACATGAAATATTTAGTTGATAGCTCTTAATAAAAATAAATCATATAAACTTTTGCCAAAAAGGATTCAAATGCTCCACAAATTTTAGCAGTTAATCTTTCAAAGCGATTGTGAACCTAAGTATAAATGGCTAAAGCAATGCGAAAATACAACGCAATTTTTTTTTTTGCATTACCTACTTTTATTTTCTAAAAACGAATTTAATGCGACTATATTTTTATAAAAAAAAATGGTTTAAACAATATTTTTTATAAAGATGGGGTTTTTTGCTAAAATCGTAAATAATTTTATTTAATTTTGTAGTTTTAAATAATAAATATTTCTTGAGAATATCATGTTATATTTATATTTGAAGGAATCAAGCACGATTAAAGTAAATTCATATAAAAAAGATTTCGAATAATAAATTTGCATATTGGCTATTTGCATGTGCATATTGCAAATCGTTTATAAAATTTGTATGGAAGTAAGTAATAAAACTGAGTACTTTTTATACCAATTTTTTTAGAAGAATTGTTTGCCTGCAAATAGAAATTTTCTAACTTTATTGAAGGGCATTCAACTATTAATTATCTACCTACCTGAACTACCTTTTAGATGAAATGTGAACATATTCAGAAAGCGGTTGATGGGTAATATTACTCAATTTTTTGTTAAAAAAAAAACCTACAAAGTAATTTAAAAAATATTTTAAAAATGTTCCACAAGTTTATTCTATTTTTAATAACTTATTTTATTGTGGACAAAAAAAATTATAATAATAAATAATAAACTCTAGTTTAACAAACATTTGGTTGAAGCTAACTTTAAATTTAATTATAATTATAATTTCTTTTCTGAAAGTTTTTGTTTAATGTTTTATTTTATTTCATTCTAATTTTGAATAAAAGATTTTCGAAAAAATAGTTGCTAATTTTTGTGACGCGTTTTAGTAATTTTAGGTCCTAACAGTACCTCAATAAAAACAACATTTACGTTTATGCATTAAGAAATGGAATACGAATTTAATTGTTCAATAATTGATTATACCACACATGAGAGTAATTAGTTAGATAGACAACCCATTATCAAATTCATTAGCATTAAATGATAAATAATGTTAATATTTTTTCTAGTATTTCCATTGTGTTCAATAATTTATAATTAGTTAAAAAACAAAATCATTACCTTAAAGTATAAAAAATCATTATTTTAAAATGGCATTTTTATAATAAAAATTTAACAAAAAATATATCTTTTAAAATTCTTAAGAAAAATTAGTCAATATCATACATGGGAATAATTAAATAGATGGAATGATTAGTTGACGTTTCCATTAGCAATGATTTAGCAGTATCATTATTTCCACAAATGGTAATGCTTTTTAATGAAAAGGTTTCATTAATAATTACTTAAAAAATAAAATCTTTACCATTGACTTCTGATTAAAGGGTTTCAAATCATTATCATTAATGAATGTATTTTTTGTCTTTATACACTAAACATATTCTTTAAGTATAGTAGAGCATTATTTTAAAATGGGATTTTGATCAGAACAATTTTGTGAAGTATATATATATATATATATATATATATATATTTTATTAACTTTCTCAGGAAAAATGACACACTATGGGAAAATACTTTGTTTTCGGTTAAAAAATAAGTTCTGCTAGCTGGGATGTTAGGATCTTAGACATAAAGTTTTACACCTATCTCACTTAAAGTTGTTAGATTTTAACAATTTTCAAAACAAGATCTATCTACAAGATTTGTTTTATTTTATGAATAGTATTTTTGAGTTTACCTGAACAAAAATTTGTGTTTCATAGAACACTTATATTTGATTAATTTGTAATTAGTAATTAAACTATTTTATTAAAATTTTATTACTATTAGTAAAAGCAATTATAATTTAAATAAAATCATTAGCATTAAATGATACATTTCTTTCAATAATGGAATTTCAATGGTAATGAAGTTTAAGTATAGATCCATCTACGAAAGGGTCAAGATTAATGTATCTTTTGTCTTGTAATTATTTTAAACAATTCCAATGATATTTTAATGATATTAATAAAATTGCAACTATTTATCGTAGGAGTATGCATTATTTTAAATTAATAAGAATTGCCTTTAAAATTTCTAGAATAATTTTCAAGATCGTGTAAAATCTTTAAAACGTAATTAGTTTTCCTTAAAATTATAAACCTTACGCACCACACACAGAGGCATAATTTTCTAATTGTAAATAGTAGATATAAATTATATTGAAATGATAAAGAGTTAAATTAATCCTCCAACATGTGCCAATTGTACAGTGCATAATTATAAGACACTGCACTACAAATCATTTTTAATAATGACAGACAGACACTGTCAAGACTACAAATAGAAAATTTCGTTAAGTTTAGTTGCAAATACACAACAACTGAATACATTGACAATTGAATAAATTTTCCAAATCCTTGCGTTTACATGCGTATTAGTCACATTGGCATTAGAAACTATTGTCACAAGATCCCAACCACCATGTTAGTGGCAGTAAAATGGCAATTTAGAGAATATTTACGCGATTTGAATAGAAAATAAATTTCAACTTTGAAAGCAAAAGAACATGCGTCATTACACACTTACGTATGATTTTGGTATGAATGGTGCCTGCCGCAAAGGCAACAAAAGAGCATTAAATTAAAACCCTTTCAAATATTGAAAAAAAAGATAACAATAATTCAGCCAATATTGTTGAAAATATATTCTATTTTTTTTCTAAAAATCAAATGCTTTTGATGTTATTGTTTGCTTTCTTTACATTATTATCCCAAATCTGAGCTTTCAATAGGGGGAATTTGAATTATATTAAATCTAAACAATATTATTTTTTAGTGTGAAAGTGTTTTTATGAGTTTTAAGCGTTCACACCCCATAATTTCGCACATTTTTCGTCAATGAATTTTATTTTCAAATAAACAGTTAGAAAATAAAGTGAACCCTTTTACACATTTACGCAAATTTTAAAATGTTAATAAAAAAAGTTTGTTTCAACAAATACAAACTTTGTTTTATTGGTTAAATGAACTCTTTCGAAGAGATACAGAAAAGTTGGTAAAATAAAGTGAAAATATGCGTACAGATTTGAAAAGAAAACACGAAAGAAAATAGTACAAACAAGTTTGTTTTTGGGAAGTGACTATTAAGTGTGGGTGTTTATATTTCTATATAATTTTAAAAATAGGCTTGTCTTGTTGAAAAATAACCATTTACTAGGAATTCAATTAATTGGAATTGCTGCTGCATAATTAAAATGAAAAAGATATGGCCAAAAATTTAAAACAACTAATTAAAATATACTGTCACTTACATTAGCAATTTTATAGATAGTAAATGTAAGCCCACCTTATATTTAATAACAAATATGTTCAAATCGTTTAAAATTAAAAATTAACTGTTACATTCAGTAAGGCTAACTTGTTATATGTGACCAATTGTAAAGATTAAATTAACATTTTGATACTAGATACGAGTAAATGTAAAAACGAACTTAATCCTAAGCGAAAATCATAATTTATTGTTATATAAATGCAGCATAAAACAAGTAACTCCAATCAAAAAGACTAACATTGGGGTGACAGAGAATTAAATATAATATTGTTACGAAAATAAGATCTGGCAACTCCTGTTGTTGTTATCCGTATGAGCGTGGTGAATAAGTTAAATCAACTAATGGTGTGTATAGAATAATACCACAACTAGCCAACAAAAGCTGAGAAACCTCAATGGTTGCGTTGGTAGAGGTGCGTGCTGTAAAACAAAAGATCGTGAGTTCGATCACGCCTTCGGACACGCGTACAACGAAAAATAGTAATTGTTATAATGAAATTAAAAATTAAGGAAGCAGCAGTACAAACCTCCCGAGAGGCAAAACACATTGGTTGGGTGAAGCTATGGCAGATAATTTAGTGGAGACGTCCAATTTAATATAAGAGTAACAGATAATTGTCAAGAAGCCCTTTATTATAAAAAGTAAGAACGGTAGCCGTTAGCGCAGGGAAGTGTTACAACATAAGAACAGTGTATGGCAGACGTATGTTGTGGCTATTGGATTAACGGGGATGGCTGGCTTGGATAAAAGGAGTAGTGAAGATGTTTGTGGATGGTTAAGGTTACTAAACAAGGCAACGAGTAGTTCAAAATAACGCATGTTTAGTAAATACGAGACCATGGGATTCACAAAACCGGTAGGATCAAGCAGTATAGCCAGAGAAAGCCATAAAGTAAGAATACAGAATTTATAATGAGCCACAGTGGTATTTACAATCAAAAGAATATGTACGTTTGTTCTTAAAAGGTAAAATTTACATAAACATTTGATAAGCTCTTAATGGGTTAAACTTTTTAAAAATTATTAGTATATCCTTAAAGATCTCATCAAAAGCTTCTAAATGAGACCCATATTAATATTTAAAAAAACTTTAAAATTTCAGATACCCGTAACTCGGAAAATATGCTCATAGCGCCAATTTTTTCTCTTGAAGTTTTTTTCTTATTTTTTAATTTATATCGCCCCATATTTTTGTTTTTTTTTTGATTGGAGCGACTTCATTGTTCGAAATGATGTGGAAAAATTAGTGGTAGTCAAGGAGTTTTGCCCGCTGCATCTGAGCACATGGACCGATCTTGCTGATTTCCAATAGTATATCTTTCGTCACTATGTAGCACTCTCACACTCTCACTTTCATGACTGCCTAAAGAGATCAGAGTAGTGTTTATTTTTCTCATAATTTGTGAAAAGTTAATTTGAAATTTTATTTGCTTTTAAAAAAGTGTTTTTTTTATCTATTACATTTTTAATTCCAATAAAATATATACATATGCAATTTTACTAAATCCTTAATAGATCTTATGTCAGCAAAAAAAACTTAATTGAGTGTATGAATTTAGTAATGAAAACCCAACTTAATATTTTTCTGTAAGTCTCATTCAGTCAACTAAATTTAAATATTCTATATTTTCTATTCGAAACCAGTGAAATTATTATTGCTCGTCATAATTCTATTAAATATTTTTAGTATACAAATATCATAAAGAAGTTATTTAATACTTTTAAATTTTTGAAAATTAATTATTAGTCGAACTATTTTTAGTATTATAATCAAATGAATTTTCACCCGGCTCAAGTTTAAGTAAATTTTAATTTCTTAATTTAAGAAAATTATTATAACAAAGAAAACAGAAAAATTGGACACTAGCAGAGAGTAATGTAGCGAAAGACAGACTGGATTGGAATTGAGGGCGTAGTGCCCTCCTAGAGAACTTTAAGTAGCTCTACCGTTCGTGTGCATAAAGTAAAAAATGTATCTCGAGAATTATAACACACAGAAAGCTTTGAATTTTTGTATTATTAATATGCATAGTCTAGCGAAATAATGGATGGATTGAGACAGTGGGCGTGGTACCTTACATACAAAATGAAATGTTACTTACTTCAAAAACTGTAAGGGGAAGGTTCTTAAAATTTCGTACAGATAATTTTCATGTTAGAGCGCATAATTAAATAAACCGAAATGCACCGAAAATAGATAATAATTTTTTATATATTTTTACTCTTTTTTCCAGGAAACTCTCCCATAATGTGGCAAAATTAAGAGGAAAATATTTTGCATTGCAATTGATTTTTATGAAGCCCCTTACTTTAGGCTTTTTCTCATAAACTACAGTATTTGCAAAGTTTTTGGAAATTTTTAAAATTTGCTATCTTTTTTCGAAAACTAACATTTCGTATAGACTTAATTTCACAACCCTAAACTTAACTCACACGACAGATACACGTTTTAAATATTTTACAGAAAAAAATTTTTTCTGTTTAAAATAAATTTCAATTGAAAATCAAATAACTTGTTACAAGTAACATTCGTTAGCGAAAAGTCACGTGACCTTTGACACATTAGTGTCAATTGTTGTCTAACAACAAGAACGTAATAAAAATTTGAAGCTGACACAAGTCAGTGTATTTGTACGCCTAAGTCTACATCTCTTTGTAATTTAAGTTAAATTTTACAAATTTTCAACACAATCCTGCTACTAATGACAACAAAATTAAAGTGCATCCGCTTGGATGGCCACTTAAAAATTTCATAGTTAAAATTTGTACAAACGTTGGGCAATGATAATGAACTCTAATAAGACTTTAAATAAATAAATAATCTTGCATGGTTTTCAAAAACAAATACAACCGAGAACATGAAAATGAGATCACAACGTCAACCTCGACTCCCCAAAATTAATGCGAAACAATAATTGTGAGCGTGTAAAAACGGGAATGAATTGGATGTTGGGTAACAGGCATTTGCCAGTTCTTTAAGGATGTGGGTGCTAGAGCGTATACGTTGCCAGATAATGACATGTGTCGTGAGTCTTTCTATTGCTGTGGGTGCAAATGGTGGTGCATTAGTATGAGTGTTGTGTGTGTATGTATGTGTGTTAGTATTTTCAATTTGTGGCCTTAAGGGCGTCTATTTGTTGACGTTAATAAATTATAAAAATTTTCTAATGACAACAAAAACTTTATTACACTCACACATACACTGACAAATGGATACATTTGTTAAAGAAAATGAAATTTTAAATTTCTTTCTCTAACGAGGGATGTTTGTTTATGTTGTTGTTGAACGTATAAAAAAGTTTGACGTAATTTTAAAACCGCTTAATGAGCGTAAATTACTGGCAACGGGATGGGTAACTTTTCTTCCTCTTCTTCTTTCTTATTCTTTGCATTTAAACTAAATTCTAAGGACGGATATAATTTCGTTTAAAGAGTAAGAATTTTAATTGTAACTAAATTTTTAAAGCCAACTAATAAAATCTCAACAGGATTTTTTTTTTCTATAAATGTGTGTTTTGATAGTCACGTGTTGGCTTCTGTTATTTCTACAAATTGTTATGGTTATGGGCTTCTGTCAGCTTTTGTTTTCCTTGCTCAGTTTTAAGCGAATAAAATAAAAACTATTAAAATGTTTCCGAATTACTATTTTTTTTTTAATTTTAAGTTATTTCAAAATATATTAATTTTATGAAACTGAAATATTTTTCCTGAAAGCACCCGAAACTTGCAATTAAGATACACAGGGTAATTTTAATGACAGAAGTTTAATTTGTCTACACAAAGTGACATTGAGAGAGGCAAGTCTACAAACAGCCTTTAAATTACTTTTCGAATGACAAGTTCGAGATAACTTTTGGTCTTTTTATTGTAAGTTTTTACCTCTGCCTGCAGAATGCATTTTCTAATATTTTAGCTTAAAATGACACATAATCATGACTGTCCACACAAACACAGCCTTCTGATATCATGATTTTCCTATAATAAATCAAGTTATTCGCAACGGAAAGCATTACGTGCTATAGAGTAGAAATACAAGCTTACGGTTGCGGCGACGGATTCCGCATGTCAGAGAAAAAACAAATAAAATGAAGTGCGGCGACGGTTGCGGATTTTATTGTCATTTTTTATTATTTGATAACTAATTTCTTTATTCTTTTTTATTGAAATATATTTAAAAAAATTTTAAAATGTAAATAAGCAATAATTTGGAAAATTTCAAAATAATTGTTGGTTTTCAAAGACTTTTTACATTTTATTTCGCTTCTTTTTTCGTAGTCATTCACAAAAAGTATTAACAAATAGTATTTTTTGTTAGAAAAACATTTAAACTGTGGCAACATGCTGAAAGAGAAAAAATTATAAATTGAGAGCTTGAGAGAAAACGCTCTCAAATTAAAATAGATTCTAATTTCATGCGGATTCGTCGAACGTTTTTTATTGTCAAAACTCCATATAAAAAAAAACAACCGCATCCGCAACCGTGAGGTTGTATTTCTACTCATAGTCTGTAATAATGTAATTTTGTTTCAAACAAATTATTTTTGTTTTAAACATACATATCTTCATGATATAGATTTGTTGCCAACACTTAACAACTACTCATCAGATTTTTGCCAGAATTCTAAGAGTTTTTTTTTTAACCTGATAGAACTTTGATTTGTAAAAAACACACAAAAGTTTTAATTTTGATAAAAAAAAATGTATTATTTGGACCGAGGCTGTTCTTGACGAAGAGCATACTCGACGTTCAATTTTGGGCCGGCCGCTTTTTTAAAGGATTGCTGAAAATATTGCACAAATAATGTCTCAAAGACATTAATTGTTTATCAGCATAAACCAGGAACTTTACGTGGCTGCACTGGAAATAATCGAAATGTCTCAAGCAATACGATATTAGAGGCCATCCTGTTAAAACTACATTTTACTTGGATCAGTCAATGTCATCCATGTTTTAAAATAAAAAATCTTTAATAAGGTGCGGTAACGATTTCCGTCGATTGTAACGCGAAACATAAGGTCCAGTTCTGTTTTTTCTTTGTGATATCTAAAAAACCCGTGAGTTCGACTGTCATGCCTGAGAAAAAACGCATATAATTAGACACATAACGGGTGGTTAAATTTTAATGGCCGATTTTGAATGTGAACCACACATAAACATCAAGTGTTCTTCTGCATTTAATTTGACATTTCTCAATTTCAGACTTACTCAATTTAAACCATACAAAGATACACAATCGAGCAACCTGTTAAAGTTATTCAGGCTTATTATAAAAATGGGCATTCAAATCAAAATGCATATTGTGCATTTCATGATTTTTTGGTCAATTTTATCGTCCAAATGTGCATACAATCGGAAAACTCGTGCACAAATTTAAGTAAACCGGGTCTGTATGATATGTGAAAACACTAGTGCATGTTCGTACAGCTCGTACTGCAGAAAATATTGCTGCTGTAAGCGATAGAATGGCTGAAAATCTGTCCACCTGAACTCGTCTTCGTGCCTAACAATCGCACCTCTCACGCTCGTCGTTGATAAACATTATGCATAAAGACTTGCATATTTTTATATATATATAATAAGTTTTGTAAAATTTATTAGTTTTTACAATTTTTTTTTTTTAATTTTTTTTCGATTTTATTTACTTATTTATTTGTATTTTATCCGATTACCAGCTCTAAAGGCCAGCTTAACCCGCTAACAAAGTGCCACTTAACACACAGCTAACGAAACACTGCACTTTTGCGCGACAAATTTTTATGGCCGTGTTATCTCACGTGGTGGCGATGTCAATTGGCCGCCAAGATCATGTGATTTGACACCGCTGGACTTCTTTCTTTGGGGTTATTTGAAAGAAAAGATGTACGTAGATCAGCCAGCAACAATTCAAGAGCTAAAGGATGATATAATTCGGCACATTAACGGCATAGAACCTCAATTATGTCTCAGCATCATCGAAAATTTGAAGCATCAGATGGAGGTATGTAGCCAAACTAACGGCGGCCATTTGGCCGATATTTTGTTCCATACATAATTGAACAGTACCAATATTATTAAAATAAAAAGAAAAGACAATAATTTCCTAAATAATTTGTGTTTTATTCAAAATCAACATCGGTCATTAAAATTTAACCCCCCTTTATAATGAAAACAACTCAAACTTATCTTGCGACGCCGCGATTTAGTAAAAAAAATTAATTCCCAATTTAATTTTTATGAAATTATTAGTTGAACTTTTTGATTTAATTTTAATTTCTAAAAATTTTAAGAAAGACAAATTATTTTCGAATGTTGGCATACGTTTTCTAAAGAACAGGAAAAATTAGACACCAGCAGAATGTAATGCTGTATTTTGTGGATCGCTAATCCATCTGTCAATTCTTTAATACTTCTCTTAAATCTGTAACATAATATTTCTGACTCACAATGATTTGAAATAGCACACCCTGGGTGTATACAAAAATTAATCGAATTTTAGAAATTTCAACAACTGCCGATGGCTGTTATTAACCTCGAAAAGGCCTTGTTAAATATATATTTACATTATTATTTATAATTCAGAAGAAATTTGTTTTTGAAAATTACAAATTTCACTTATAGTTCCAGTAATAGAAAGGCCAAAAAACCCTACCGCTTTTTTTTATTTAATTTTTTTTTTTTTTTTTTTGTTGAATTTTGTAGTATTTCAATTTAGCTCAAAGAAATATTCTACACATTCTCAGGTCTTTTTATATTAAACTTTAATCAGATTAGCCGATTAGAAACAACAGATTTGTTTACATTTTTTTTACAAATACCCCACTGTACGCTGGTATTCCATAAATTTCAGACATTCGTTCAGAAACCTAAATATTATTTTTTTAGTGAACTGTATTTTCACTGAATGTATCTGTCAAACCCGCATATCATAACAGAAAGTGACGTAATGTCCATGGGCATAATCACACTACGATGCGACATGATTTACATTAACGTAGAGTCATAACCTCCGTGGATATTATAGGTATATTTTATGGTATTCTATGTAAGAAACTTGTGACGTGTTTATAAACCGGCTTGCCGGAAACCTTTTGTAAACGAAGCTGGTGTTGGTTATACCATAGAGAAGAAAGTCCCTTCGCCCGTCCGAAAGCCAGCTATGCATTAAATCTTTGTTAAGTGAAGCCGTTATTATTTTCTGTGCAGACATTATGATACTTTTGTAAGTGACACTATGTCCATACCAAAAACGACAAAATGTCCATGGACATTATGATATGTGACATAAAGTCCATGGAAATTATGTCCATGGACACTATGACAAGCCACCATCTGTCAAACGCACCCAAAAAACTTTCCGGCTTTACAGGTTTTTTACTTTATTGATGCGAACGTCGTTAGTCGAAGTAAATTGCTTTTTAGCCTGTCAGAAATTTAGTTTATACCAATCATTTTCCTAAAATTTAAACACACGATGTATTTTTCAAAGCCAAACACACAAATGGAATTTTAAAATTTCTGTAGTCCAATATACTGAAAAGACAAATTTTTACTTTTTTCGGACAAAACATTAACGTTAGCCAATAGTGAGTTTAAATTTCATTACAAATTTTTTCAATGAATATGACCTTCTCAACTGCCTTTCCCCTTCTTAATGATTTTACTATTTTTGTTCATTTTCTTTAACAAAAGAAAAAAATATTAAACAATTTTTTTTTATAAATTTAATTACAATTTTTTGCAATCAATTTATGTAAGTTAATTAAAAATTAAATTTTCTTTAGTTACCTGTATGAACACTTTAACAGAACGTGTTTAAATATGTTTGAGTTTAAAAATGCGTTGAAGCAAAAACACTGATGTAATTTCGTTCGTTCTTTTTTCCTGTTGATGGTGTCTTCCATAGAAAAATATAAAAGATCTTCATTGATATTGCAAAGTGTGCCGCACATTTTTATAAAATGTTTACATCCAGCGAACATTTTGATAAATTTTGTAAGTCTTCCTGTAGAAAATAAATAATTTAAAGATTTCCACTCAATTGTATTACAGATTTACTGAAGAAAAGACTTTTTGTTGGCGGAATTTCATGTACGTTGAAAGTAGTTGTGACGGAATTTTAAGTTTATCTGCTGTGGTCATTCTTAAAATATATTCGAATATCTTAAAACAATTTGGAACAAATAACAGACAGAATATGCTTAAAACTTAAACGACAAGAAGAAACAGGCCCAAAGATTGATATTTTTTGTCTAATAAAGTTTTTAATTATATTTCGCCAACAAAATGCTCGCTGGGTATAATTTTCAAAACATGTATGTATTTAATATTTTAAAAATTTATTTAATATTTTTCACGCGTATTTCCAGACCAGCTTTAAGCCACATATTAACATGAATGTATGTATATTTGTGTAAGTGTTTTGATAAGCGAAGAGTTTTTATAGAGTACTCGTGTGTTGCAAGAAGCACATCATCAACGATTTCACTTTGCAAAAGTTGTAAATGCAACATTATTAGATTTTTATCTTTTAACCTTAAGATCATTGGCATTTTATGCATTTTCTTTTTCACATTGTGTATTTAAAATTTTAGGTATTTTTCACACACATACTAACACTTAAAGCGCTTTATCGCTGAGACGGCTAAAAGACTGTGTATAATTTATTTAGGAGCACTTAAAGCCATTAAGTTTGTTCAGTAAAGAATTGGTCAATATTTTTCTAAGATGTTTAAAAATTAAAAATAATACTTTTTGTAGTAAAATTTGGAGGAAATACACTCAGAGAAAAGTACAATAATTGGTAGAAGTACTTAATTTTTGAAGATACCCAGCGAACAGTAAAGCAGAAACGAAATATTTTCTAAATGGTTCGATCAATTAAAAGAAAATTTCGTATGATTGTAGCAGAGCAACATCTGAGCTTTACGTATCTTTCAGGAGCTGTGCAACACATTACTCCCGGACAAGTTACAGCACAACCTAAACTATCGCGTAAAGCGCAAAGCAATCTGATGCATAGTTTTTGCGCTGGAATGTCATACCTAAATAAGAGCGTCAACTTTTGAGTCTTGAACAGTATTTTTAACAGTTTTATTTTATAAAACCCGCTATATAAACATAAGGAAGAGATAAAACCGGCAAACTGTCCTAAACTAACTAAAATAAATAACAAAACAAACAAATAGGCAACCAACTTCATTTTTTAACGCACTGTCCAAATAAGATTTTCCAATCGCTAGGCTGTGACGCTGCGCTATTAAGGTTTGCTTCATACATTTTGTATGTACATGAGAATTTTTGACAGATAGATTGCGCTTTACGTGCTTATTTAGATTTGGCTGTTAATTTTTTGTGGGTCATTTTTTTTTTTTTTTTTTCTTTATGGAATTAAAATTTTTTACATTTTTTGATTTCCTGAAAAGGAAAAAAAAGAACAACCTTTTGAATTTATTTAAGTTAACACTTTTAACCAAGTTTACCTACATATACTTTTATTTTTAATTTCATTTCGAGAAATTCTTTAACAACTTATTTAAGAATTTGGTGACGTCAATAAATTTACTGATTATTAGAAACTAAAATATAAACGTAAACTTAAGCCGAATTAAGGTGATTTTTTTTTTTTTTTTTTTTTTTTGTTATAATACTAAATTACTTCGACTAATAATTTTATGGTCATTAAAGGCAACCACTTATCGCACACGAAATAATAACATTAGTTAGCTAAACGTAATTAATAAGATAATTTATTTATTTTGAATCTTTTAGTTAGTTGCCTCCATTAATGTAGCGATGCATTCAAAAGTATACATTTTTTGGCTAATATAGACCGCAAAATTTTCTATTTTTCCAAGATGTACAAATATTTTCTTTCTTAATATCTTCGTTTTTGTGTTGTAAAATTATTTAAGATATGCAGTTTTAATAATTTTGCATTTCAAGACGGCGTCGTCGTCGTTGTTTTAGTATCAACATCACTTCATATCAATGTCGGCGTCAATTTAATAAAATTTTTGCATTCTATAACATTCCTGTGACGACGTCGATAGTTTATCGATTTTTATCAAATGCAAATGCACATCCCTAAGTTTTTTGTAAAATTTTATTTGTAAAATTATTTAAGATATGCGATTTTAATTTTTTGGCATTTCGAGAGTTTAAATCATTGCAATTTATTTACAATGGTCACATAATCTTAATATTTTTTGCAATAATAATATTCACCCTTATTCCATTTGTCGTCGTCGTCGTCGTTTTCGTCGTTTTAGTATTAATATCACTTCGTATCAAGGTCGGCGTCAATTTAATAAAATTTTTGCATTATATAACATTCCTGTGACAACGTCGACGCTTTAATGATTTTTATGAAATGCACATCCCTAAGTTTTTTGTAAAATTTTATTTGTGGCCAGAATTGCAATATTGCCATATTTTTAGGCAGAATTGCCATTTTTTAATTTGTCGTATCGCAAGTATGTACATATTTTTTGCCTGTTCCTAGCTGTGCTTCTACAGTAAATAGTTTGTTTTATGCATGGCCACTTTCTTTAAGAAGGCTTAAAACATTCCGCTGCCAGTGGCTTCACCCTCGGGTTTATTACCACCCATCTCTTTTTTCACTTTCAATTTTAAATTTCGCCATACCTTAAAAGTAATTTTTACAAACTCTTTTTAAAATCCGCTTTCAATTCTTAATTTTGTTATCTTTTAGCATCCATCTGGACCAAGAGAATTTAAAATTTTTCCAATTTCTTCCCATTTTTTCTTTAAAATTGCATGGAGTAGTGCCTCTGCGAAAACCCGGTGCAAGAGAGGGATTCTTCTGCAATTCATCCACCAATCTTCACTGTTTTACATTTTCAATGTTATGTTTGGTTAAAATCACTTCCAGTCGTTATGAAAAAAAACCGTCGACAAAAAACAAAGTCACGTCAATACAATATCGTCGTCAAATTTGTTATAGAATACAAAAAATCTTTGAGCAGTAATCGATAAGTGTCAATAACAACAAGTAGAATAACAAATCAAATGCGTCGTGATTAACGATGTTAATTTAAGTTTTCTTATACCTCCCGTTAACATTGTTATGCCATTATGAACATTATTTCATTATTTTCAATATTTCAATAGAATTAATTTCAATTAAACTATTTTTTACTTTCTCGTAAAATGTCCTTAATATAATAAAAATTATTCGTCATTTTCCTCTTTAAAAATACATTTTTTATTTCAATTAATATATTTTCTTAAAATATTCAAAGGAAACGGAAATCCATTACTCGCACTTAACTGATAGAAAATAACAGCTCTTCCTTAAGATTTTAATGGTCATAAATCTACAGAAAATGACAAAAACACAGTTAAACAACAGCACAGCATAAGAATCCCTAACATTTCAAAAAACGTGCTGCTAAAAAACAAAAATACTAGAACTAAAGGAAAACATTATAAAAACAACATGCCAACACAGAAAATTTATTGATAAACAAGGATTGCTGTTTTTTTTTTTTTTTTGTCTCTTGTTTAAGCATTTAGCTTGTTTCGTAAAGAACAACAATATTGTCAATGTTTTTTATTATAATAAAATCTGCTCATATTCGTAAATATTTAAATAAAACAAGAAAAAAACTGAAAACGATAAAACAAAATAGTGAACAACAAAAGTTGTTTGCAACTTTTTATGCAGAATTATTTAAACCAGGAGCTGAATTGATATTGAAAAAAATAAAAACTACCACAAAAAGTCCTTTGTTAAACAACCAAACAAAAAAAAAAGCTGAACAAGAGATATAAAAACAATTTTTTTATTTGATGCGGGTGAGTGTGTATGTGTTTGCATGTGAGTGGCTCGTATGTCATCATGGTCTGTATTTCCTGTTTAAGGATGCTGTTGTATGCAGTACATGTAGCACTTTAATATGTCATGAATTTATAAATATTTTTTACAATCACTTTTTTTGTCTCCTTTTTTTATTTTTTTGCACATTTATTAACAGTTTGTAATCGTGTTGACGACAAAAATAAATATAATATAAAAAAAACGATGTCATTTATACGAGTACACAACAAAATCAACAAATAAAAATCTACCATCAATATAATATTTGTGTGTTTGTATTGTTTGCAATGAATAACGAGTGTTAAGGATATCCTTGACATTTCCTGTCAATAGTTTCAACTTATTTTCATTTTAATGCACTCAACTCAATTGAATACATTTCAAGTGTAATTGTAAACGTATTAAAGAGTCTGCAGTCTCTTAGAGGCTTTTTTATATCAAAAGACACAAAAAACACACAACTCATACTCCTGTATGATATCAAAGATTTTCTTGATTTGATAGGAAATTAGCTGCATATGTTGTCATCCACAGGAGTAGATATTGAATATGTTACAATTTGATATTTTCTTTTTGATAAATTTTTTTTACAAGTCTAAGGAAAAATTACGCCTCTAAGAAAGTTTAAATGCAGTAAAATGAAACAAATAAAAGAAGAAAAGAAAATAAATATTTAGCGAAATATTGAAGGAAACTACAGATCATATAACGTGGGTGTTAAAAAGGAAAGAGCAGATGAAGCGAAATTTTATTATTTAAATTATTTCATTGTTTTTTATTTTATTCAAAGAATATTATAATTATATAGCAGATGTGGCAAAAATAGTGATTTTAAAGTGAATTAT
Source organism: Gymnosoma rotundatum (assembly GCA_916610165.2). Classification (NCBI taxonomy): domain Eukaryota; kingdom Metazoa; phylum Arthropoda; class Insecta; order Diptera; family Tachinidae; genus Gymnosoma; species Gymnosoma rotundatum. The sequence goes on from OU744340.1 coordinate 81,602,006, forward strand.
TTGAAAAGATTTAAATCATTTTTAAATGCTGCATGAAATGTTTCAAAAGAATATATATTTAAAAAAATATATATTTTTTCATAAAAACAAATATACAAGACGAGTAAACAGAGAGAACAAGGTTGATAGGTGCGAAAAACGCTGATAAAGGATGTAGCGTTCCAAAAAAGGCAGTACTACATTTGCTGGTATCTAATTTTTCCTGTTTCTTTAGAAATTGACCGCATACTTGCTAATAATTTTTCTTACAAAAAAAACTCGAGGGAAAAACTAAATTAAACTTAAGCCAAAATTAATTTAATTCATTTGTAACATTTATAGTATTTTCATGTTAATTCGCTTATACAAAACACAAATTTTTGGTGTAATTAAAAATTTTATTCCGTCTTGTATTGATATTTAATTAAGTGTTTAATTGATTTAATTATTTATGTAATACGCTTCTTTTCTACTTTTTTGCTTATATAATAAATTGATTTAATAATTAGTTACTTGTAATTTTTTTTATTTTTTTTAAATAAACTTATAGTTAATTTAAATAAAAACTTCATCAATTTTTTTGTGAAACCAAATGAAAACGAAAGTTCTAGGCGTCGTTTCAATTAAGTTCCTTGTATTTTACGCCAGCGTTTTTCCTTAATATTGCGATCCTATTCTGTTTTAACCTTTAATTAAATTAATCATATAGTTTAAGATTCTAATCTCACTAAAAAGCTCTGCAACCGCCATAGCTCTATAACAGCGGTTATAAATTTTTTTAACTAAACATTCGTTAAAACTTTTCGACATATATTTTGAATATCTTAAAATAATTCTTGCAAACAAAAACCGACATCAAAACATACATATAATATATAAAAATATATAACGTCCAAAGTTATAAGCACTTTGCGTAAATTTAAAACCGTGACTCTTCAAATTTCTAGTTCACGTACGTTCAAATCACATCTTTATGGGCACACTTGTTTATAATGCAGTTTATTCTTATTGCTTTTTCTTATTATAGGCCATCGCTGTGAACTCTCTTTGAACTTTAGGAGTGTCTAACAAATCCATTTTAAGATCAACGTAAAATCTCGTATGTTGTATCCATTAAAATTTTTAATTAAATCAATTAATTGTATAAAAATTAAAAAAATTTCAATTAAAAAAATAATCAAAACAATTAAACACTTGCTTAAATTAAAATATAACACCAAATAAAATTTTAATTGGACCAGAATTTTTATTTCTTGCTTTTTAAAATTGAAAATACCATAAATATATGAAATATTTATACCAAAGGCATTCCAATACATAAGTAATTCCACTTCGAAATAGAGTAAAGCGGTAGCAAATATACAAATATAAATCGATATGAGCAATTAAAAACTTTGTTTCATTTCGACCAGCTGTATAAAAATTACCGATTTATTTTTAAAACATTTTTCCCCCACTGTTCCATCGAATTTAGAAAACAAGATAATATATAATAAAAACAGGGTAAAGAAAATAGTTTTGATATCTTTCGGTGAAAACCGTCATCACTGTCTCTTTGTTTGGTCTGTTTGGCGAGTGCTTTCAACTGAAGAAATAGTGTTAGACAATTACTGTCAAATATCATCATCTTGTAGATAGATAGAGAATTAAGTTGCAGGAAGCATTAGAGCGGTACAGACATCTGAAGAAAATGGAAATACTGTTACTGATACCAGTGCCGCCTCCTCTAAGTTTTCCCCATGAAAATATTGTATTCATACTGTTTTATACAGTGAGAGCTGAACAAATTCTTGATATAAAAATATTACTTACTCAAGCTTACCCTGTTTAAAATAGTATGAATAAAATATATTACTATGAAATTTTTTTTTTTTCATTTTTCATTTTAATTGTAGACAACTGAAATTATAACATGACATCACTTTTGCGCCAATTTGAAGCTTTTCTTTATTTTCGGGAACATATTAATGTGTTTATATGTTAAGACATACACACAAATTATAGTGTTAATTAGTACATTCACTTATGATATCACTTCACATAATATTTTATTTTTTTATGACATCACTGACTTGGTGGTTTAAGAGGTAGTATAGAGAAATAAGTCCATTTATTATACCCTTCACAACAAAAAGTGGATAAAGGATATATCTTAGTTAATCATTCCGTGTGTAATTTCTAAAATATCGATTTCCCTATAAAGTATATATATTCTGAATTCTTATGCATAGCGAAGTCGAATGACCGATGTCCGTCTGTCCGTCCGTATTGGTGTTGAAATGAAGTTTGCCAAGGTACTAGTAACTATTATTAACTCCAATCAAAAAAATTTGGGCGATAGAGAATTATTAAATAAGAAAAAAACATTAAGTGAAAAAATTTGCTTAACCCATTAAGAGTCTATGGAGTTTTTATGTAAAATTATATATATGCAATACCAAATCTTTTTTTATTAGAAATTCCTTGTCACCCAAATATTTGCTTTTCTGATTAAAGTTAGTTTACTAAACTAGATTCATATAGATGGTGAAGGGTATATAAGATTTGACATAGCCGAATATATAACTATTACTTGTTATATTTCAGACCAACTTAAAACTGGAATAATTGCAATAATGAATCAAGGATTTTTATCCTGGTGAAAAGCGATCATATTCATTAATTCAATTAAATACATTCTCAAATTTTAATACTTTTTTCCCCAGAGAATTATTTAAAGTCAACAATTATTAAGTTGACACCTAATTCGTGGTCTGTGATTACCTATAACTTAAATTTTTAAATCTATGAACATCATAAAACTGTAACAGGATCATTTCTTTACATGAAATATTTTTTGAGAATTTTGTTGTTGGTGTAGATAGTAATCGATATGGAATGCAAAATACCTATTTTTAGAATATGTTTTGTCTGTTTGTCTCTCGGTCTGTCTGTATGTCTGTGCACGCATCACGTAAAAACTGCTAGATGGATTTGAATAAAATTTTGTGAGAAGGTCCCTTAGGACCTTCAGCACATTTTATTTTTGTAGATGGAAAATTTTTAACACTGTTTATAGAACTCTACATTAACTATTTAAAAACACGTTTCTCTAAATTTGAATTTTAAGAAAATTTGAAATGATACGCTGACGAACATAGGGGTATTTTGCCAATCTAGCCGGACATTACTTTATTTTTAGCATAAAGTGGCTCTAAAAATTTACTGAGTGCACCTAGAATAATAAAACTTGGAAGGAAAATCTTTTATTGTCATAGGCTGTTCAAGCTAGAAACCAGGAAAAATCAAACTAAGGAGAAAAAATTTCCCTTAGAAGAACTAATCCTAACTCTAAAAAATGAAGGTTTTTTTTAATTTTCAAGTCATTTTGTTTAGCAATAAAATATTATTTAAAAAAATGTAATTATTAAATGAAATGGTGATCACGCGCGTTAAAACCATAGAAATTGATTTATATGAGCATGGGGAGGTACGAGGGCTGCTATATATATTTCTGGCCTGGCAACACTGAGTGCTGCCAAGTGCAATCTGACATTTCCATTGGAAAGTTTGTCATTTTTAAGCATAATCGTACTCGAAACGTTTTAACGTACGGCCATTATTTGTGTTGTTTACAGTGACTTGAAAAAATTAATATAGAAAAAAATGGAATTAACTCGTGAACATTTTCGTGCCATCATTTTTCATAACTTTCGACGTGGATTATCATGACAAGAGTGCATTGATGAACTTAAATCTTTGTATGGCGATGAAGCACCATCCTATAGCACTGTGAAAAATTGGTATAATGAATTTAATCGTGGCCAAAGCTCGCTCAAAGACGAATCCGTGAAGGTCGTCCAAAAACGGCTGTTGTGCCAAAGAACATTGATGCCGTGCGTGAACTCATAATGCAAGATCGACATTCGACATACCGAGAGATAGAGACATACCGAGAGATAGAGACATACCGAGAGATAGATTGCTGTGCTTCAAAAGACGTTTATAAGATCGTCACAAGTGACGAATCATGGATCTATGCGTATGAGCCCGAAACGAAACAACAATCGACAGAGTGGGTCTTCAAAGACGAGCAAAATCCAACGAAACTTGTTCGTGGAAGAAGCACTTCGAAGCAAATGGTTGCCTGTTTCTTCGGCAAAACTGGTCATGTGGCGACTGTTCCACTTGAGCAACGTAGGACGGTTACTTCTGAGTGGTACACTACAATTTGTTTGCCTGAAGTCATCGGAGAAATTCGAAAAACCAACAAGAGAAGACGAATCATTGTTCACCATGACAATGCGATCTCTTACACATCGGCTCAAACCAGAGCGTTTTTGACCGGCAAAAACGTCGAATTAATGGGTCATCCGCCGTACAGCCCTGACTTGGCACCTAATGACTTCTTCTTGTTTCCGCACATCAAGAAAAAAATGCGTGGTCAACGATTTTCGTCGCCAGAAGAAGCTGTTGAAGTGTTCAAAAACCATGTTTAAGGGTGTCTCAATCGGAGTGGAAAAAGTTCATCGACAACTGGTTTGAGCGCATGCAAAAGTGTAAAAATCATGATGGAGAATACTTTGAAAAACAATAAAACCATTTTTGATTATAAATATTCGCATTTTCACTATTAGGCCAGAAATATATAGAGCAGCCCTCGTATCTTTTCAATCCTAGCCCCTAAACCGTCCCTGTGAAAAAAATGATTTTTTTTTATTTTTTTTTTTTTTTGCCTTACCAATCCTCGTCACCTCCCAAGAATATTATTAAGAGGATAGTTTGTAATTTGTTACTTTATGGTATTTTATTTTTCTATAAATAATTAATTTATTCATAATATAACTTTTTAATGATTGTCACGGTAAATTTTATTTAAAATTGCTGCAATTAATTCATTGAAAAGAACTTTCCCCTTTGCACTATGATGATAACAAGTGCCATGATTTTTCTTCGTCTTATTCTTCAAAGACCCCTTTTAAATTTGAATCCTCTTCAGCGTAAAGTACAGGTAGATGGAGATCACTTTTAGGAACATTTTTACTTTTTTTTACAAAAAATTTAACAAAAAAAATCCTTTTTTTTAATTCGAATGAAATTTTTTATCATAAAAATGTAAAACAAAATTTTTGTAAAAATTAATTAAAGTAGCTGCAAATGTAGCCTTTCACAGGAAAAAGTCAATACAAAATTTTCTTCCCTTTAGCCACAAAAAAATATATTGCAAACCTCTTAAAATCCTATCAAGTCCATTAAAACGTATGCGATTTATCCAACTTTCCTGACTTTAGCAGTGTCCCAAGACGACTAATTTCAAGCAAAAGCTTCGAAAATTCACTATACGATGCAGAATTTTATTATCTACCCAGCTGCGTACTTAAATTTTTTCATTAGCCTAATGTCCGGCTAGATTGGTAAAATAACCCGGTGTGTGACGAATTACTAGACACTGCTAGTTGATAATTAAATTCTTCTAACTCATAAATTTATATTTGAATTCATATTGAACTTTAATTAAATTTTTATTTAATTTAGTTATTTATTTATCATCATATTTTTATTTTTTAATAAACATATTTTCCAGTAGCGATTAAAAATTGATAATGGATTATTAAAATCTACCGAAAAAATTTTTTGTAATTTTAAAATAATTAATTAACACAAATTAATTTCGTGAAGAACAGTTTGTTTTAAATTAACTTATACTTGTATACCAAATATTTCCATAGTTATTTTCATGAATAAAAAAAAATCCAAACATATTGCGACACGTGATATTAACATTGACATGCTTATCATGTTGTGTTTCAACTAATTAATAATAAAGTCGTTTAAGGGGACACAGTTATTTATTCAAAGAATAATTTCTCCAAATAAACAAATGTTTTATTTTATTTATTTTTTTTTTACAAAAATAAGATGTAAACCTTAACAAGGACAACCTCCAACACCAGCCAAAATTAAGAAACGACGACATATGTGAGGCTTGAAATTTCTAGTTTCATGGTACCAAATGTTCTTTTTATCCACTTTGGTTAAAACTAAACCATTTAATACATGTGCTAGTGGTCGTAGAACTTGAATATTGTTATAACTGTAATGACCATTAGAAACGCGTGCTGCTGGCTGCGGCTTCTCAACAATGCAACAAAGGAAAAGAAAACAATTACAATATTCTACAATGAATGAAAGTTGCTGGTGCTAATGGATCGTCATAAGTGACCAAGCACTTTTTTCCTTTTATTGGCGTTTTTTTCATAAATAGATGTGTGTGTGTGTGTAGTTGATAATACATGTGAATGAATGTTTGATTTTTTTTTGTTAATAAAATACGATTCAAAATGTATTTTTATTATTCATGATGGCTTTACTGTTTGTTGAGTTGTTTTCTATTATTTTTCTTTCTGTTGTTTCTATTATGTTTTTGTGGTTTTTATTTGTTTGTCATTTTATTTCGATAACCTCCATTTATTTGCTTTTCTAAGCAGCTAAAGGACAAAAAATATTATTATTGTACAATTGTTTTGGTCAATTGTATACAGTTTAACACCCTCACAGTCGATATGGATGGTTGTTACTTATTAACAGTCTATTTAATCCAAAGGAATTGTGAATGTCCCACAAACAGAGTTTTAAAAGAATGACAACACACAATTAGTTAGCAGTGTGTAAATAAATTTTTCATTTAATTTCCGAAACACGACAAAAAAAAAGAAACCATTCACTCTCCTGCAAATGTCCTTAGCAAGAATACAACATTGTCATAACGATTTACATTTAATTGTATTCAAATAATGAAACATTTTGACTAACAAAATTGCGTAACGAATTGATTAAATCGATTTGTTTTACCAACTACTCTTTCTTTCCTTTTTATTTGTATTTTTTCTCAAGTGCAAAAGGCGTTAAGGGATTTCATACACTCCAAGGAATTGCATAATGGTGGTCCTTTTGATACAATTGTGTGGTTACTGAGGGTGTTTAACAGCGATTTGTTTGTGGTTTTGTTTAATTTTATTTCTTCGACTTTTTATTTTTTTATGAATTTATTCACCTTTTTATTTAGTGTGAGTTTTATAGCTTTATTTTCCATTGAATGTTATGGCGCCATTTAGCACCCCCTGTGTAGTGATTGAAGTATACCGCAGCCACATGAGCATGAATGTATGGGCGAGAATGTATTTAAAAGTAGGTTGATTTAACAAGACAATTAATCATGGCATAAATCTTAAACTGTCAAAACTGTCACTTATATATGGATATTTTTATATATGTATGTATTGTATTTTTTTTATATTGGCATTTTTTATTTTATTAGTTTTTTTATATAAATCAATGAATATATATTTAAGTAAGAATATTTATGAAACGTAATCTTGCATTTAATTTTTTTATTTTATTTTTAAGAATTGAAATCAATTTTAAAAAATACTAATTACTGCCTGCTTGTTGGTTGTCCGTTATGTTATGAATGTACTAAAGTCAACCACTACGCAAAAATAATATATTTATTGTATTTACTTTAAGTCTTATGTGGACTTCTACTATGGTTAATTTTATTTCTAGCGCTTAGAAGTAACTATGCTTCACCTTAGTTCTTAGCCACTGACTCAAATTTTGAGTTCAATTTTTAGTCCACGTATCATTATCAAAGGTTTAGCATTTTATGCGTCATGGAGCAACAAACATCCAAACAAAGTTTTAACCTTGAAAAAAAATTTAATAAGTTTAAGAAATGTTTCATTAACGATCATTTGTTATTTTTAACTTTTTTAAGGATTTAAAGGACTTTTTAAAATCTTGCTTTTCTCTGCTCAATTTAACTTATTTTCCTTTAAAAATACCAAAATACATTAGCGGTGTATTAAACATTTTCAAAGTGAACTATAAATTTAACCTGAAAACTGCCTGTTTTACTTAAAAGCCATTTAACATTTGTATTTCATTTAAATTTATTATATTTAGTTTTCTTTAATAATACAGCATCATGAGAAATTTGGATTTACTTCTTTTTAACTGAGTAAGCAAACAAGAAAGACAATCCTTAATATGAAGGGTGTCCCAAAAATGAATGCAAGATTTGAGCAAAAGAAATAAAACCAGTGTTTGCTTTTTATTTGGCAGAATTTCGTTAATTCAACAGTGCGTTTTCTCCTTAAGTATACTCAATTGCATCACTCACGTGATTAACCTTTATCACGTGATAATCACCTGAATACTCACGTGAGCATTCAAAATCCGTCCTTCTTCTTTTTTGTCTTTTTCTTTGCTTTTCTCAGATCTTGGATAAAAATAAAATGGGTGGAATTTTTTCTTGGCACACATTTGACTCCCAGTATTAAAAACATGAAAATAAGAATTTTTGGAAGCACACGCTATAAAAAATAAATATGTTAGTTTTGTGATTTTTTACATCAGTAAATCGTTAGTGACCCTGCATAAAATTTGTAACTCATGAGCGTTAATGATCATGAGTGAAAAGTCACTCTCTTATGTATTAAATTGTACGTAATAGCGGGCCAATTGTAATTGACGAAATGAGAGAGTTCATGACCAGGAAATCTGTCCGCAAGTAGGGCTTAATGTAATTCCACATAGTCCACATCAATTTTTTCCACTTTAGCTAAAAGAGACTTCCTTATCATGCTTCATTTTAAAAAAAAGTTTTTTGATATGCATTTGTTTACATTAATCACAAAAGGGATCTATAGAATGCGACGATTATTAAAGCCGTCGCTTAAAATAACTTTGCTCGAATTGTAGCCTCACATGTAAAATTTTTTTGGAAGAACATTTAAGATTTAAATCGCGTGTTCTCTTTTATAGTGCTCTAGTTTTCTAACAAATTAATTATTCATTTTATTCAATTCTTGCATAAATTTTGGATCACCATTTATAACCTAATCATAATACAAATGTAATGAAATAAAATAAAATCAAATGAAAAATATATTTTAACAAATTGTGAAGTATAAGTTGAAAACAAAAACATAAAACAAAATTATTCTTTCATTTTGAGAATAAAACTGATATGTTGATGTTTTTCAAAAGTGTACACTATAATTATCGAAAAAAATGAAAAATTTTATTTAGCCGAAGGGTTAATGAAAACTGATTTATCGTATATATTCATTTTTTATTTTTTTTGTGTTCTGTTTAAGAATACAACTGCCACATATTTATGAGCGTATGTTTGCATGGATAAACCAACCATATGCACATATGTACGAATGTATAAATATATGTATGTACGTAGGTAGATGGCAAAACCAACATCTTTTCCAACTGCTAAACAACATTTAACAAATGCATTTCATATCAAGTATTAATTTATGTTTCTTTAATTTTTATTTTTTTTTTTTTTATTTTTGTAAATTTCTTTGCATCACATTTGATATTTAGACAAGTTATCATAGTTCTATGTTTAGGTGTTCTTTTTTTATTTTCTTTTGTTCCTAAAGATTTATTTACTTACTCATAGCATTGGCAGAAATATTTTGTTGTTGTTGTTTTAAAACTGACCATAATTTTATTTGTAAATATTTATTAAAACTAAAATGTTTTCATTAACATATGACACAGGAAGATGTGTTTATATTAAATATGATTTGCAGATCTCTTATCATTTTTTTTCTTTTAGTAAATTTTAATGAAATCGTTTAATTAATAATTACAAATAAAATAAATAAATTAAAAATAATAGTATAAATAATAAATAATAAATAATAAAACACAAATTTTGATTGCAACAACTTGAAAAAAATATGCATAAAATAAATAAATTTTTGCACTCTTGTAGATTGATTTGTAGTTAAAAATTTTAATAATTTATTATCTTTAAGTAAGTAAGAGTTGATGTATGAGTTCTAAAGTCACCTAACTCCCCAGCTAGCAGGTCTTACTATATACACAAAAACATATTCTTATAGTGTCTCATTTTTCCTGAGAAAGTTAAAACATATGTGTATATTTCACCCTTTCAAACCCCCCCCCCCCTCCCGCAGGGGCACCTTAAGTCTGTGCTGATCTAACTTCGGTGCAGACGCGGGTCCTCGGGGTATAGGGGGAACCAGTCCTCCGTCGTGCAGGCACTGAAGCTGGATAGACAGTTGGTTACTGTCGAAGGATTTTACCAGTTTCCTTAAAATGTGTGATTAATAATAGCCTAAATAAACTGGCACCACCGGAGCCGGTAGCCCATACAGAAAGCCGCCCATCTCTGTAGCCGGTTATTAGTGTGGTCCCTTCGGGGTACACGTGGTGGTTGTGGTTAATTTCTCTTTGGGTCTGGCGTGGAATAGACCACCGTCTGATAAGGGTTTACTGCCAGGTACAGATGTTAATCTAATCGTTTATCCTGTATATTTACCAAATGTTTGGAGTCGAAATGTTATTTTAAAATAATGCTCTACCACACTTTAAGATGTCTATGTGAATTGACGATTTCATTAGCATTGAATGATAAATAATGCTAATGATTTGTTTAGCATTATCATTACGTTTAGTAATGGTAATGCTTTTTAATGAAAAGCCTTAATTGATAATTAGTTTAAAAACAAAATCATTACCACTGACCAATGGCCAATGATTAAATAGTTTCAAATGATTATCATTAATAAATGTATTCCTTGTCTTTGTACACTAGATGCACATCATAAAAAATAGTAGAGAGTTAGTTTTATTTTATTTTTTTATTTATTTTATGCAAAGTTTTTTAAGTTTGTGCGATAAAAAGTTTTTGTTTCATAACATTAATTATTTTTGATTCAATTGTAATTAGTAATTAAACGATTTCATTAAAATTTCATTACCATTAGTAAACACAAATATAATTAAAATAAATTCATTAGTATTTAATGGTAGTTAAATTTTTTCATTGTCAATATTTCAAACAATGCCAATGAAATTTCAATGGTAATTTAAAAATCCCAAGCATGATCCTAATACACCATTTGATGTGTGTTAAACTCAATAATGGAAAAAATTATCTTTTGTTAATTGGAAAGATTATTTTAGTGATGATGTTCCCAATAATTTACGTTAATTCTGAATAAAGATCAGGATACTGCTGATACTTAATATTTTAAGAAAATTGCTCTAGCCGTACTTTATATGCTGGTAATTCCAAGTAATAATGCCTACATTAAAAGAGTATTTTCGATAATGAGTTCTACTCAAACACGTCTACGAAATAGAATGCAGTATTAACTTTTTGATGCTTAATTGCGTGTTATAAATTATGTGAATGCAGATAGCACACGTTGCATTTCTTTTATACCTTCTCAAGAAATCTATATATATAATAAAACTGTAACGGGGTAATTTCTGTACATGATATATTTTTTTAAAAATTTTGATGTTGCTGTAGACAGCGTTGCCAAAATGATGATTTTATCATATTTTTGATGATTTTTAAACCAAAATATGATTTGATGATTTTTTTCCTTAAATTATGATTTTTAATTTATAAAAACTATAATTTTTGTATTTCAAGTGTGTAGTACTTTCAGTATAATTGTACTATATGTATAGTGAAGTTAAGTTTTGTATCAGCTTGTTGTAAACAAAAAAAAATATTTTCAAGCTGATCTTGTCAAATACATAGAATGCATGAGGAACTGCAACGCCTTTACTTAAAAATTTTAAACAATTTTATACAAACAAAATATGTTAAAAATTTTAGACAATTTTAAACAAACAGAACATGTGAACATGAGTCTCAATAACGACCTTGACTTTGAAAACAAAAGTCTATTTCTACACAACGAAGAAGTTGCAAAAATAACTCGTGCTGACAACATTCCAGCTTTTCCGGTGTTGTCAACAACACTCGCGAAGGTATCTTATACGCAAAACATTACTTAGCAATAAGAAACTGTTCCTGCTTTAATTTAAAAATTAAATCATCATTATTAAAAATATGAAACCATGTATATATTATAGTAATAGTTCTTCGTAAAAACTGCGTACACTCTTAACAATAATAATTTAAATATATACAACGTATGTTAATATATGTATTTTAATTATAATTTTAAGATAAAATTTTGTATTGAAAAAATGATGATTTTTTTTCGTAAAATATGATTATTTTTTTCTGTCTATGATGATTTTCTTCTCACAGCTTCTGGCAACGCTGGCTGTAGATAGTAACCAATATGGAATACAAAACACCTATTTTTGGAATTTATATCTGTCTGGCTGTCTCTGTTTTTCTGCCTGTCTCTGTTTTTCTGCCTGTCTGTGTTCGCATCACGTAAAAACTTCTGGATGGATTTTAACAAAATTTTGTGAGGAGGTCTCTTAGAACCTTGATTTCAATATAAAATACTTTTTTCGTAAAAACGGATATACAAGTATGAAAGCACACAATTTTACCGGTAAAATGGCACTAAAACAGTTGTCTGCACATATTATTTTTGTAAATGAAAAATGTTTAACACTGTCTACAAAACTCTAGAATATTTATTAACACATTTTCCTAAATTTGAATTTTAAGAAATTTAGAAATGATACGCAGACAAAGTCGTGGGCACTGCTAGTTTTTAATAAATTCAATTCGCATAAAATGTTTTCCAAGGTAGAGCACGCTGACGAATGTCTTGAGAATGAAGTGTACAGTATATTAGAAAGAAATAATTTTGTACTTTGCATTTGTTTAAAAATTTTTATATAACAAAATAATTTTTTTCCTTCGAAATATGTTTGTTTAAAAAAATTTTACATTTCAACTGCCGTATTCATAGTGTTTTATGACAAATTTGTTATATAAATTTGTCCTAAAATATATTTCAAATCTATTTTGATTTTTTATGAATATGGCAGATAATTTTAAATTTTGAAACTTTTTGTTGTTGTTTTAAATTTATGTTCAAGTAAATTTATTTTCATATTAATATTTGATTTTTCTTATGATTCTTATGATGATGGAGTAGAGAAATATTGAAAATATAAATTAAATATATAAACCAATTGCTGTAAAAAATTAAATGTATATAATGAGATTATAGAGATTTCCATTTACATATAATTTTATTGATTTAATTAAACTAGAACTAGTTTATAGAAAACGTTTTACATTCAGAGTTCACTAATTATTTGTTGCTTTTTTAAATAAAACATAAATTACATATATAATTGTTTTGGCGATTTTTTTTCTACTTTTGGCGTATTTAAGACCTTTCAATGAAGTTTTATTAAAAGAAATATTTTTATTTAAAATAAAAAATAATAAATATTATGTAGACAGACTATCACAAAATCGTTTTAGCGATTTTGGATTATGACGAAAATGGTTAGCCGTAAGCGACGAACACAGAACACTCACACATAGCATAAAAAGTTTGTTTGATCGTCTCCAAGGCGATTAAGAAAAAAAAAACCATTGGAAAAATTAAGTAAGGGGGAAATCCTTTATCCTGAGCTGTATTTTTATAATAAAAAAATAATATTTTATTTTATCTACTAACAATATTTCAGCTTTACAAATTTCATATTTATTTGGTGTTATTTATTAATCAACAATTAAAAAAAAATACAACAATACACTTAATTTCTCTTCAGCCTATGAAACTAAAGGTAAAAATCTCGTAACATGATCGCACCGTTACAATGTTATTTTTAAACCATATGGTTAAAACTATAGTTCATAAATAATGATGTTCTAATAACAACTATACGAACTACGAGTATTGACCAATTTATTTAAAAAAAGGGACTACAAACAAAGTACTTAAAAACATACTTAAAAAAATAAAATGAGCAATATGACCAAGTTATGTTCATAACGCCCACAACACCACAAAACAGAATAGAAAATACAAGAAACAATCTGTCTGCAAAACAAGTTACATCAACTGACACAAAAAAGACAAAGTTGTTTTTAGTGAAGTCATGATCAAAAAGAAAAATATAAAAATTTTGTGTGTTTTTTCATTTTTTTTTTTTTTATTGTATTCATGTTTGTTATGGTTACTTATCTGACCAAAACCCCAGATAGTTAATCTAATATAAATGTCCTTTTGCATTTTGTTGACTTGAAATTATATCTGAAATTCTAAGGAAAAAAGGCGGTTTGTAAAACGAAACACAAAACAAGATCTTGTGTTCAGTTTAACATTTCTTACAAGTAAAATACGATATTGTTGAGGATCAGTATGCATTTGTTATTGGAGTTGTATTTGTTGTATGTATTTTTATGCCGCTACAAGGACTTCAACAACAACAAAGGCACTTAAGGATTAAAATGTGTTGAACAACAAATTTTATTTCTAGTAGAGGCTACTTATTTTCCACACAAGTGTTCTTAGATGTTTGCATGTTAGTAACATGGTTTTGAAACATTAAACACTTGTTATATAATAACTCCATTTATTATTTACTGTATCGGTAATCAAAATAGCTGTCAAATATTTTTCCACGAACTCAACTCATATTTTCTCACTCAACCTCATCACTACTTTGTTCATGTTGGTTGTGTTGTTGGTGTGCGGTGAACATCACAAACACTTCAAGAAGTCAATAAATCTAAATTAACAAGCATTTTTATGTAGATAATTGTTGAAATATAAGAACATTAGATTTTTCAAAAAAAAAGTGTCAAATCTCATTAAGTTCTTAGGAAAAATAATTACTTAAATTCAACAAGAGAGCGCGTGTCTCAAACAACTTGACATTTTTTCTTTAAAATTTTAATTTTGTGACAAATTTTAAATTAAAAAAAAATTACATGGACAATTTTAAGGTATAACTCTATAATCAATTTTTTTATTTGGAATAATGAATAATAAAAATTTCAATATATTGAAGATTTTTCGACTTCTGGAACCATTTCCCAATTTAACTTCTGCGCTGCTCGTTGTTGAAAAATGAACTTGATTAATAAACAAGACAGAACCAAAAATACCTTTATTATGATAATGAAATCTAGCTGCATAAGTTCGGCTTAAACTTATAACAAATAATTCTTGCAATAAAACCGACTTCAAAGTAGATTACATCAACTATTGTAAAACCCTTTAATTTATAATTTAAAATTTTTATACTTCTTATTACACTAAACAACGTAATAGACATTCTGTCTAATTTTCAAGTGTTTGTATGTAACGGTTCAAAAAATACGGCCGTGTAGGTCAAAGTACATTAATTTTGGGAACACCCTTTAATTTCTAAACTGAAATTATAAACTTCTTGTTATAGCGGACTTAGCAATACAGGTTCGTTGTAAATTTCAAGTGTCTGCCTACAACTGTTAAAAAGTATGGCCATATACATCAAAATAAATTAACGATTGGAGCACCCTTTAATTTATAATTTTGAATATTTATATTTATTACTTCAACAATCATAGCAATTGATATTCTGTCCAATTTGCAAGTGTTTGTCTATAACGGTTCAAAAGATAAGCCAATATAGGTCAATTAACGGGGACACCCTTTAATTTTAAGATTTATTTTTGTTTTACTTTTTGTTACTGGGAGCTCTATAATAATACGCACACATTTTAAATTTTAAGGAAGTGACCTTTACAGTTCGTAATACACGTAAAAAAATTGTATCTTGTATAGGGATACCCTTTAATTTTTAAAACAATGAAGTGTTTTTAAGAAAGTAAGCATACCATTAAATTACAAACAATTTTCAAAATCGGCTTACAATGACTGAGTTCTGCAGGCGACGAATTGATAATCTCCTTCTTTTTATTGAGTCGATTAAAAATGAGTAAAGTTTGTGATAAAATTTAAAAGCCTTAATCTTCTTTCGTAGCATTTATCAAAATCGTATTGAAAATGGGAGAAATTAACACCTCCTATTTATTATCTTTCGCCTAGAAAAGTACTCTTTTCAGAATTTCTCCCATTGTTATATTATTTCAGTACAGTATTTAAACGTACTCTGATAAACAGATATGTTATTAACAAAAATCTATTAACTGTTTGCCAATCTGGTTTCAAACCGTGCCGAACTAAAGCTAACTGAAGACGTAAAATATTGATAGAGAAGCGGTAATAACATACAAAAACATCGTTAACTATAGTTTTGTTCTGAACAGATTTTAGAATCTTTTAAAAATGAGGAGCCTAATTTTACTTCAGTTACTTTTTCCACTACGTAGCCACAGCCTTTAAACCGTTATATGCAGACACTTGACATTTAGATAGAGTATGTTATGTTATGTCTGCTAGAAGCACAAACAAAGTTAATGAAGGCAGTGATTAAAACTGCTTGACTATTTTCAATGCATATGTAGTTGCTTAACTGTTGCTGTGAAAATGCTGAAAAATATGCAGCAAAAGCAAAAAGTAAATGGTAAAAAAGAAAGAAACGCATTTGCTTCAGCTGACTATGTGTTTATTTCTGCAGCAAAGAAATCAGCAAAGCAATTAATTTGAAAACATTTTCCGTTGCTTGAGCAATCACTTTTTCTTTATTTTTATTTTTGCTTTTGCTTAACTCTTTACTATGAAGTTGTGGCTGACTATGATTGATGTTTCTTGCTGTAACTCACAGCTTTTCATTCCTTTTAACATTGGAAGCGTATAAATGTATTTTTTACTTACAATACGTAAGAAAATGCATACAATACAAATACAAACTTTGTTTTTATTACACCATTAAATACGGTTTTTTTTTTCTTTTTTCTTAAAAAGCAACAGCAAAGGAATAAACAAACATCAACTTACTGCTAAAGCAACAGCAAACCTTTACAAAATAAATGCTTTGCTGATTGCTTTGCTGCAGAAAGAAACACATGATCAGCTTAAGCAAAGGTGTTTCTTTCTCTTTTTTTGCATTTGGTTTTTGTTGTTGCTTCGTTTTAATGAAATGTTTTGTAAATGCTGAAACCTTTAGTTTTTTTATTTGCTGAAAAACATGTAAGCAAAGCAAAGATTTTAGTGCTGTTGCTATTTTTAAGCAAGCAATTTAAACACTGAATGAAGGTTGTACCAATTGTAACGTTGTATTTACATATATTTTCTTATCTTCTAAAAAGGTTAAAACCTGTGTGTTTCAGGAAAAACTTATTTTATGAATATGACAGTAAAAATTACAAATCAAAAGATAGCACATACGTGGTACGGAACCCTTCGCAATAATAACAGTTTAAATTAATTAATAAGCGACAAAATCGGACAATTTTAACATATTAAGTTCACAACAGTGAACAGGATTCATGGGGGAAAAGGAAAGATAGAGTTTGATTAGCGATATTTTTTTAGTCCCACTTTAGTCGAGCAAATTACGGGTAGAGAGAACATGGTTTTTGCATTCGGTACTCGGCGATACGCTTTGTTGACATTTTTTTGCATACACTTAAAAGCGAACCATAACAATACTAATATATAGATTATTTATGATTTCAATAAACCGTTTAAAAATTATGAGTCAAAATCCTTATACCAAACTTCTTACATTTGCAAGAAAATATATTAGAGCCATTTATTTTAGATAATACAGAAAACAGCGATGACTTAATAAAAAAAGATTTAATAAGGATTTTGGCACAGAATTTCAAACTGAATTTCCAACTGAATTTAAAACTGTTTTAAATGTTTTTTTGGTTGAAGTTACTTCACTAATTTAGATTTAATTAATTTTAATGATCTTATATTTTTAAAACTTTTTCTAATATTTCAAACAAATCTTAATTGTAAATACCATAAGTTGAAGTCAATAAAACTGATTTATTATAAAAGACAAAATGCAGTAGATTTAAAAGTTACTTTCTTAACAATATTTGTTCACTGCCCACTGCGACGAGACCATATATGTATATTGTTTTAATTTCAGGGCGTAGATTAGGCCATAAAGAACTTGTAATTATTAAATCACATTTAGCCTAGAGCCTAATTAAATGATTTGTGCTAGTGTCAATTAAAATGAAAGGCAAACTAATAGTTACGAATAATGAACAAAAAACAAAAAAAAAAAACTCAAGAAAACATCAAAAGACGATAAACTTTTAAACACCTCTCTAGACAGAAAAACTTTAAGCTAAGAAATTGAATATGAACTGCAGGCATTAATAGGGAACTATTAAATGCGTTGACAGTAAAAAACACTGTGATGGAAGTAAAATATTTCTTATTACAGCCATAAAAATTTTAAAAGAAAAAATTGTGCAGAAAAAATAAAACATTATTAACTATTATGACAAGAAACAGAGAAAGCTAATGTTTTCTAGAAATTAGATGATGTCTAGTAAAATTTTGGTTAAAAATATTAGCTTCTTCTTATTGCAGCCATTTTGGGAGTTACCAAAGAAACACGCACTTTGTTATAATTTTACTGTTAAAAAAACATAAATAACCATAAAATATTTAAATGCAAACTTAAGCCTGTAGCTAAATACTTGTTCAGTTAAATACCAAATAAAAAATTAAATTTGATTGATTTATAACTCCAAGTAAGAGAAAATATATTTACACTTTTCATACAGACATAAATACGTATTTACATATGTATATACAAGTTGAGATATGTTTTGCAATAAAACATGTACATATATTTGAGATAAGCAGACTTCAAAATATCCTACAATCGTAATCTTAAAATTCAATAATGTTATGATATACTGACTTTTGCACAGATTCATGACCGAACATGCCAATTTATCTCTAATTACGGTTGACAGTTAAGAAAATCGGATGCTATTCCTAGCAAAAAAAAAATAGACATAATATTCAGCGTAGCAAACCATTTTTCTGGTCGCAAAACAAGCACTCAAATGACTTGATTTTCTGAAGTGGTACAAGAGTATATCTTCTAATTACAACAGACCGAAAACTGATTACAATTCTCATGTATGGAACGGTGCTTCAAAGTCTATTTGACAGTTGTGTATCCAGCATTATTAGCTCACTGGAGCTTCGAGGCAATGTAACAGGTTTTCCGCCATTTTAACGATGTGGACTGGTGGACTGTATCTAATAAAACCAGGGAGCTTGTTTCCGAAACCTGTACTTTTTTGCAAACAGCATGTCGATTTGGCATTAAAAATTGAATGGCATTAAACACAATTTTCATTGATTTTAGGGCTTCATACCGAAAGAGTGAATTGTTATCGCTACAATGTTTGTATGTATGTCCATCTATCACATCCCTCTATCTCTGGAACCGTTGCAGTTACATACTTGAAATTTTTCATAAGTTCTGCTATTGCATATAAATAAAATTGAGAGTAAAATAAACTACAAAAAAATTTTAATGATTTCGGATTAAGTTCATTTTTATTTTAATTTCAAAAAATTTTCCAGAAAAAAATAAAAATTTACAAACCTGTGCGGACGTTTTTACACGGAAAGAAATTAATTTAATTAATTTGTTATAATTTCAAACAATCCAACTAATGATTTTCAAAGAAAAAAGTTTAAAATAATTTTTATCACAGAGACTTAATTTTACGTATGTATATGGCCTCATCTTTTAAGCCAGACACCTGTGACAATGTTTGCAAAAAAATGCAAATTTTAAACTTAAAGTTTTGCCCTAGTTTTAGACCCTAAATTTTTAACAAAAAATAATAAAAAAATAAAGTAACCGAATAAAAAATTTTAATTCGGCTTAAGTTAGAGATGCAAAACAAACGATAGTGTTAATAGCAACTGTCGCTATCGGATAGTGATAGTTACTAAAATTAACACTTAATAGATCGATGGTATCGATCATTTTTAAGAAAACTATCGATTGTTTTTAACCAAATTATCGACACTATCGAATGTGCCGATTATTATTAGTTCATATATATTTTTATTTCTTCATTTAATAAGAAAAAAGCTTTAAACAAATTATTGTGTTCATTTTTAAAGAAAACTTTTTAATATTTATGACAGTTTCGTTGGTTGTACGCAAGCCCGTGTGTGTGTGTGTGCGTGTGTGTGTAAGTTCTAGTCATAATTTACTGATTTATTTTATTCTGCCTTTAGTCTGAAGTACTATCGATAATATCGCTTGTTTTATTTTTGTCCATCGATAGTTTTTTTCCGATAGCCGTAGTATCGGCAAGTTAAATTCTGATATTGTTGCCAGAATTACCACTTAAAAAAATTCAATAGTATCGATAGTTTTTAACACAACTATCAAATGTGCCGACTATCGATAGTTTCGCAGCTCTAGTACACAATAAGAAAGTATAATCATCTCGATTAATAAAGTAAAACGAAAGCCTTAGTGTAATATACCTGACCTTACGACCGTTAGATTGTGTAGGGCATAAGAAAACATCATCTTTGGCCAGACGATAAATAATATGAAACAGAGATTTGTGTTATATTTTTTCAATGTTTGTAGTGAATTTGTGGCAGCTCTACGTTAATTTTTTTTTTTATTTTTTGGTGTCTGTATGGTCGCAAGTAATTATGATTAATGATGATGTTATGATGCCTGTTAATATATATGTATTTTGGCTTTGTGGATATGTAAATATTTCTTTTATGTCATGAAAAGACTCATTTTCATTTTATTAGCTTCAAATATCGATATTCCTAAGCAAACTCTAGACTGTTATATTCTATTAGTTAAAGTTCTTTTTAATTTTTAAAATGACATATTTACAGTTTTAATAAATTATTTTTTATGCTGCGATTAAAACTGAAACTGATGAAGTGAACAATGTTGTGTTAAAATATTCCACTTATTTTTGTTCAATTCTAATTAGATGGCATAAATTTTTACTGTCTTCTCTTAAAATAAATCAAAGTTCAACAACCATTAAAAAAATTTGAGAGAAACTTTTATTTATTTATTTTATTATTAGTAGCAAATAATTTTGGAATTAATCAAAGTATTTAGTGCTGTAGTATGTCTTAAAACTTAGCAGATATGTCTCGTTTAATGAGGTAAAGTTAATGTGAGGATACATAGGTTTAGCTGAGAATGAAGCAGCAGAAAGGGGTTCTGTTGTGAGATTTTGTGAAACAGGAGCATGAGTGGCACTGGGAATTACTCCAACGCGAGTGAAGGCCTTACAGTGGGTGAACTTACTCAACCTGAAAAGATGGAGCGGCGCTATTATATGTAGACAGGCCGAATAGTGCTTAAAAATCCCGTTTGGTAGGTAGGCCAGGCA
Source organism: Gymnosoma rotundatum (assembly GCA_916610165.2). Classification (NCBI taxonomy): domain Eukaryota; kingdom Metazoa; phylum Arthropoda; class Insecta; order Diptera; family Tachinidae; genus Gymnosoma; species Gymnosoma rotundatum. Next base: position 81,623,031 of record OU744340.1, read on the forward strand.
GGTGCTTAGATATAATAGAAATTTTTAAACGTTTTAATTGCGTCAGTGACAGGTCATGTAAATTTCAAGTCTCGCCTGAAAAATAAGGTCGACAGTTCCCAGTCAACAATTTATAATCTCTGAAGTCAAGAGTAAAGGCTGATGGTAGCACGTGACTCGATGAGAGTCACGCCTAAAATCATTGATGGTAGAAGGGGGTCGAAAAGGATCCCATTTGGGAAGATTCGATACATTAATAAAAAAAATCAGAGTAGTTTAGTATTATAAACTAATTAGTAATTTTAATCGGACTTAAGTTAACGTAAATTTATGTTTTTAAATTTAATTTTTGGGAAAAAAAACAGAATCTGAATCACTAGATCCAACCCCAGCATTTTTAACACCTACATATATATCTTACCTTAGATGGTGATCGTTGCGAACATCATTAGTTTAGCCAAGTATTTTAAGAATACTTTTAATCAAATCATAATGAAGTCATTTTTATTTTTAAGGTTTTTGACTGGGGAGGGGTGGTTTTTTTAGTACATTTTTTCAAAAACATGTACTGATTCGTAAATCTATATCTCGTGAACTATTCGAAATATAGCTAGTCTCTTTGTGCAAATTTTTAGCTCTTATTTTACTTAAAACAGCAAAACTAACAAAAAATTAAGTCATCGATTTTTATTGTTGATGATGGAAAATATAAGGACACTTTAAATATTTTAAAATAGACATTTAAAAATATCGATGATTTTGAATACGAGAAATGAATAAAATGACACTTTAAATATTTTTAAATAAACTTTTGTCATTGCTTTCAGAGCTAGTCTCATTATCTGCAAACATATTTCTGTCCATTTCGCTAGCGTTATTTTCGTATGAAAATACTTTTTGGCTAGACCAGCATACTTCCGCCAGCAACGCATCTATTTTTTCCCTTTGAACTGCATTTCCAACGGGATAGTTACTTGGTGGAAGCACTCATGCTTATTAGCTTCTGATGGCAATTGTATTTCTAACTCTACCAAAAGTTTATTTAAAAAGTGATGTTTTAATGTGGTCCAAAGCACATTTTTTACTAAAACTTTCCACTCATCGTTTCGATTTTTTTCCTAAGACTATTTCTATAAGTGAATGTCTGGTCCTTTAAGGAAAATGCACAAAAAATAAATAAAATGTAAAGAGATTATTAAGAAGTACATTACTGACTTTAATTCTTTGATCGCTGAGACTTGGAAAAAAATTCTTAAGGCAGTGAAATACGTTGACCTTATTTTTCGTTCGCTGCGATATGTCTCAATAAAAAACTTAAAGGGCCCAAATATTTCTATTATTTATATCTATTTTTTACCTTTTTTAAATTTAATTTTAATAAACATACAATTAAAAAAGATTTCTTGGTCCTTTATTGAATTTTCAATGATTTCGTGGTGCAAGAACTATGTAAAGGACGTCGGCTTATTAAGCAGAGTTGTTTGTTTTGCTTTAGGCAATTTTTTTTCATACATGGTCTGGTCAAGCTCGTAACGATTTCTGAAATAAATGTGAATAATGTGACGTAAGTTTACGTTTTTTGACACGTTTATCTTAAGGCAAAATTTTTAGACCTAATTAAGGGGTATAAGTTTGCTGAAAATAGGAAAGACAGAGAATTAAAAAATAAAAAATATTTTGGTGCTGCATATATAAAATTTTACATAAAAATGGCATCGGCTTTTAATGGGTTAAGCATTTTTTTTAAATTTTCGTATTTCCTTAAAGATCTCTTCAAAAGCTTTGAGATGATACCCATATTGATATTTTAAAAAATTTGAAAATTTCAGAGCCCCGTAGCTCGGAAAATATGAGTGAATGCAAGTTGTTTCATTTGATGTTTTTTTTTCTTATTTTTAAATCTCTATCGCCCCATATATATCTATATATATATATATATATTTCAACACTAACACGGACGAACAGACGGACATCGCTCAATCGACTTCGCTATGCATAAGAAGACAGAATATATATACTCTTTATGGGGTAGAAAATGGATATTGTAGAAATTACACACGAAATAACAAACTGATATATATACCATTTTTCCACTTTTTACGGTGAAGGATATAAAAAACCTTAGCTAGTAATTCAAAAACCTAAGGTTTTTCTAACAAACATCTGGGCTTCATGCAACCTTTAATATTCCAAAAATAAAATTAAACTTTTTTTACAGCCGCATAGATTTCAGGAATTTGTTAACGAAGACATAACAAGATCCTTAAAACGTATTTTATTTGTTAATTTTACATTGAAGTTAAAATACTTTTAGTATTGTTTATTAATCAGTTGAACTAAAAATCTCCCATTCATATTATTTTATAATAGAAAACCTCAGATCGGGTACATTAACCAATCAGTATCTTAAAATAAGTTTACTGATCTCAAGCCTCAATATTTTGCATTTTCATTTAAACACATCATATTTATTATTGCTGATAAGTTTATTAAAGTCGTGATATCACAAATTTAACACATTTTTCAGTTTCAAAAATAAGAAATCTATAAAACCGAATATTTGTGAAGAAGAGACAAACGTGTTGATCGGCATCATTAAGTCATCTATCTCTGTTTATTCAATAGCCATCTCTGTTTCAATGATTTTGGAACTTATTTTACCACGATTTCAACATTGATACGTACACACATTCTTAGGCAACATTTCTTCCATTTGTGGTTCGTTTGTTGGACCATAAAACTCCGTCATATTCGTATGTGGCAACGTGTCATTCTCGTCACTACCCTTAAAGGAAAATGTCATTTACGTTATAAAAATCGTGTAATTCCCAAGTTGGCTTCTAGTCTAATTTGTATCCGTTAAATAAAAAACACTTTATTGTTTTTGTTTTTACATACATATTTTATTTATATTGTATTTGTTGTTTTTTAAGTTAATAATTTGTTTAATATCTTAAAGATAAATAAATGTGTATGAACATAACAAGAGTATTAATATTATTACTACAATTATAATTTGTTTGCTGATGAAATTTATTTGTTAGTTAAATAAAGTATTTACAATTCAGGCTTAAAACTATTATTTTATAATGGCTAATATTTACAAAATGCCTTTAATAGAAAATTTATGTTGAATACACTAAAATACAAAAGCAATACTTAAATTAAAAAAATAAATGAAAAGAAAATTTAATAAAGATATTAAAACAAAGCCAACAACAACACAAACTCTAGCAACTCGAACAATTGTTAATACACAAATAAAAATATTTGCAAAAACAAAATAGAAAGAATTTTACACAATTAGGCAACAACAAAATCTACACGATCGCAATGTATGGACATCAAAATAATACAAATCTTTAGAGCTTGTCAAAGCATTAAACGGTCAACCGTTTATGTGTTTAACTTGGAGTATTCTTCGGTTTAGGCAGTGGCATGATGAGGATGTTGATAAGCCGCCGCTGCAGCCCATGGATTGTGTGGATGATGATGAAAAGCTGAAGTTGGAGTGGGATAAGTTGTTGTTGTGGAAAAGTCAGAATATGAAGGATATTCTGATTTCATTTGTCCTATTAAATTGGAATAGGTTGAGGAGTGTTGCATGTGATGTTGCATATGATGATGGTGGTGAGCATGAGGGTAAGTATGCGGATGATGATGAGATATTGGAGATGTGTTGCCATTATTTGTATGGGACGAAGACATTGTTATACCATATTCGGCTGCCAATTGCGATTCACTTTGCATTGCCAACGTATTATAATGTTGAGATGTTTGGGAATGTTGTTGCTGTTGAGCTTGGGAAGTGGGTTGCGGTTGTCGTTGTTGCTGTTGGGCTTGCATATTTGAATTTTGTGTTAAATGACCATTATTTGAGGTAGCTACGGTTGCGGCTGTTGTATTGCTGTTATTAGCATTTCTTTGATGTTGTTGTTGTTGCTGTTCCATGGCACTTCTTGTTTGTTGCTGCTGTTGGGTACTCCACAAATCAAATGTTGGTGGTGTTTGTTGTATGTTTGTGGTTGTTGGATTAGTTGTTCCATAACTAGCGGGTGATGTTAGATGAGGTTGAAACAAAGTCGATGTCTGATGATACAGATTAGTGTAGGGCGCATAACTAGTTGTAATTTCGGTTTGTTCTGTTTTCAACTGAATTTGTGGTACTACTGACTGCTGTTGTGGTTGCTGTTGTTGCTGCTGAAGATGTTGATTTATGTTAGTGTTGTTATTTAAGCGGCTATTAAGTGATAAGGGACTCTTGACAGTAGTGGCTGCTGACGCTGTAGGAGTATTTGGCATACCATTAGCCATATTTGGAGATTTGGCTGGGCTAGATTTTTCCGACTGCTGTTGCTGCTGTTGTTGTTGATCCAAAGACTTTTCTTGTTTAATGGTAGCGGCTTGTTCCTTAGCTTCCGCCGCTATAGCCTTTTTACTTTTCTTGTCCTTGAAATGGGTCTTTTTGTGTTTACTTAAATGGTCACTGCGCGAAAACTTTTTAGAGCAAATGGGACAAGCGTAGGGTCGGTAGTTTGTATGAGTACGACCATGACGCTGTAACTCATCAGACCGTGAAAAACGTTTGCCGCAGGTTAAACATAAAAATGGCCGTTCTCCGGTGTGCCAACGTAAATGGGTTTTCAAATGTGAAGCCTTGCCATACAAGCGTTCACAACCGGGTATATGACAGATGTGCTGTTTGCGTCCCCTCTCATCAGGACCCACAATTGGCGGCAGCCCCGACATTTCGTTCGTGCAATTGGGGCAGGTGCAGCGCACTGAGCGCCTTTGCAATTGAGTTTGAAATGCAATATCATCGAAATTGAAACTCGGATAAGTTTGACCAGACCAGGGCTGGTACAAGCGGTCCTGATGCGAAAACCAGGCACCCGCAGCCGCTGAAGCAGCAGACATTCCAACAGCATTGCCATAATAATCTGAAGCATATTGAGCGTATGGAAATTGTGTTCTAAAAAGAAAAGAAAAATTAAATTATTATGATACGTATTTAAGACAAAAGGAAACGCAACATTAAAGTCAATAATTGCAAAAAAAAACTTAAGGAAATCAAATTTGACTAAACTAAACAACATCCCTTTCCTTTAAAAGGATGTTAAAAAATTAAGTGCATTTTACAATGTTTCAAATTTTTACCTTGTTGGCAATGCAGCTGTATAGGCAGCCGTATTCCATGTGTAAGCAGCCGAAGCAGCAGCAGCCGCACCCAATTCTGCATGTGAGCCGGATAAGGGTGATGCTGAGGTGGCCGAAGCAGGCGGGCTAGAGGAAATTGAGGCAAATGATTGGGCGGGTGATGGAAAAATACTAGGTGACACTGAGGCTGATGATGGTGCCGATTGTATGCTTGAGTTAGGCGAGGCAGAACCCGTTGATGATGATTGTGGCGGATATTGCATTTCCAATTTCATGGGATTGCAGGCTGTAACCGAAGATGACACTGATTTACTGTTATATAAAACCGAAGCAGCAGATGGCGAGAACTCATTGACATTTGTCAGTGAGCTGGTTGAAGAGGATGATTGTGTAGAGGAGGCAGCCAAGGAAGCTGTGGCATAAGGATTCAAGTAATTGCAAGCTGAATCAATCATGACGAAGAAGTTTATAGTTGTTTGTTTTAAAGACTTGTTTATTTATTTTTATTATTAGTAATGATTTTTAATGATTTTTGTTTTTTACTTTCTTTCTCTTCACAAAACAAACATGTCGTTTAATTTTTTTTAATTTTTTTATTTGGTAATATGGCACAATTTTTGTTGTTTTGCAACTGAATTGAATTAATTGTCTCGTTTTTCGTTTTTTATTTTATATTTTATCTGTTCAACATAAAATCGAATGTAGCTTAAACGTTTTTGTTACACTTGTTTTTCTTATATGTTCGCACTATAATTACATTTATTGTTAAATTTTGCAAAGAAGAAAAAAAATGGATTTTTTGTGTTTATATCTTCACCAACTTAATTGGAGGAGTCACTTATGAACCAACTGAAGAACTACTGCACAAAAATAATTTCATTGCCGAAAATAATGATTATAATTTCCAATAATATGGCAACAGTGGCTGGCAGCTCTTTAACCATATAGTTAAAAATGCTTTTTTTTCTTGTTTCTTAAAAGATATCTAAATAGTAGTTTTTTGTTCCAAACACATTAACGACGTCCACGATACGTCCACCGGTAATTATCGATGCCGACTGAATGTTCAAACGCAGCGAGAGAAATGTTTAACGTACAAATTACGAACCAGATACTACTAAAATAGTTTTTGCATTTGTGTGTATCCAACGAATATAAACCTAAAATATTGTCAGTGTGGTGTATGGTGGTGTGTTGACGAAGAAACCAAAGCAGAGAGTGTGAGGTTTAAAGTAAGGAGCAATACATTTTATATTATTATAACTGCAAAGTGTACAAAAACAATGAGTGCTACAATGCAAAGAAAAGAGATGGCTACATTGAATTTGTTTCAGCTCTCTTGTCTAACTTGGCCTAAGGATATAAGCACGCGTATGGTTAGGTAAAAAGCAGAGAAAAAAGAACCAAAAAGCAAATAAAAATAACAAGAAAAGCATAATATAAAAACAAATGAAGAAAAAATATTTTGCGTTTTGTTGTTCAAATCTGTAGTTAAAATCAGTATTTGAAATATCTCCAGTTTATTCGTAGATAAATAAATGCTTTATTTATCTCTTTCTAACACTTTTGTATACAAGCATTCATACATATTTGTCTTTGCTTAAATAAAATATATGTGATTGTGGATGGATGATGCATATCTGAGCATGTGTGTTCCGTAACGTTTGCTCACGCATTCTACCAGTTATTTTGGGTTACGACATACATCTGTACATACGTACATGAGAACCTACATTCATACATATGATTTCTGTGACTATAAGGATTTTTTTTGTTTCCTTTTTTTTTGTTTTTTGTAAAAACTATAATACTCTTCTTAACCCTAGAGTTCTTGATTCCAAAGTTCACTCCCCTTTACTTAAGAGACCAGAATTTCTGCCTTCACAAAATACCAAGAAATTAAATTTTTTACGGAAATAATTAAAAACGGATATATATATTACTGTTTTATATTTTTTTTTTCAGGTTAAAGATTTAAAACATTAAAAGAAAAGTAATGACAACATTTTTATTTAAAATTTAAACATTTTCTTAATAATATATAGTAACCTTTGAAAATATAATTCTTTGAGTTTTTTCGTGCCTGAGCCCAATCAAATAACTGTATTTAAAGGGGCGTTACCAAACACCATCGCTTTTTCCACAGACGCATACATACATACATGCATACTTAAATTCAGTCACAGTCTTTATTGTACACATACTTCTTTCCTTCTTCTTTTTTGTATTTTATGCATTTTTTTTAACAGCAAAAAAGAGTGGGCTTTATAATAAATATTATGGTCACCCCACTTAATTTTTGAAATGCAATGAGAAATAGTATATTTTCTGTATTTATAAAATGGGGGTCTTAGCTTAAGGAGAGAACAAGTGCTGGCAAAATTAGTTAAAAAAAATTAAAGCAACAATGCTATTTTAGCGTTTTTACTTAAACTCAAAATATCTATTTATAACCATAACGTATTCTTAATAAAAATTATATGCTAAATTGGTTTCAATATAAATAAACTAAGACAAAAAGTAATAAACAATGCTCGATTTGAAAAATTTTGATGTTGAAACTGAATGCTTTTCTATTAGTCTAGTGATTTGTTAATAAGCTATTGGTTTATAAGTTTTACAATTTTTTTAACAGTATGAGTAAAATTAACTATAAACACAATTATGGTTATTTTATTTATTTATTTCAAATATACTTTACAAAATTAATTTATCAAATATACAAACTAAAGCGCCGGGTGACTAGACCATGTGCGCAGAATATTGTTATATTTTACAATTTATAATTTACAATTATGGTTATATTTTACAATTTTATTATTATGTAAGACAACAGGATAAGTGATTAGATTAACGTTTGTACCTGGCATTAAACCCTTATAAGACGGTGGTCAAACCACTATTCTGTGCAATTTTAAGACCATGGCTTGCAGGACCATGAATCTAACCCTTGCTATAGGGTCGGAGCCTCTGTTAAGAGTGCAACAGCACACTTCCATCTATTCCACGCCAGACCCGCAGAATTAGACTAATTTTACCACAACCACCACGTGTACCTCGAAGGAACCTCACCAACAAGCGGCTACAGAAGTAGGCGGCTCTCTGTATGGGCTACCGGTTCCCGTCGTGCCAGTTTATTTATTGCTATTATTATACATACGCTATTATCATTAAGGAAACTGGTAAAATCCTTTGACAGTACCCAACTGTCTATCCAGCTTCAGTGCCTGCGCACAGGGGAACGTGTTCCCCCTATACTCCCGAGGACCCTCGTTTGCACCTAGGTTAGGTCAGCACAGACTCTTAGTTCCCCCGGGGGTGTTATCTAAGACAACAGTATGATTCCAATAAAAACAAAGCACAGAATTAAAATATTTTGGGAATGACTCAGTCATTTGTAAAGGGCAGACTCAAAATCTCAGCTTAGCTTTTAAAGCTTTTAATGCAAGGTCGATATGCGACATACCGAGAGATAGAGACATCCTTGGACATTTCTTCCACCAGCATACATTCGATACTGCATGAACCGTAAAAAAGGTTTGTTCTCGTTGGATTCCGTACAATTTGAAAGTCGCTCAAAAAAAGGCTCGTGTCGATTGGTGCAAAGAAATGTTGCAAAAATACGATTGCGGTGGTTCAAAAGACGTTTATAAGATCGTCACAGGTGACGAATCATGGATCTATGCGTATGAGCCCAAAACGAAACAATAATCGACCGTGTGGGTTTTCAAAGACGAGCAAAATCAAACGAAAGTTGTTCGTGTAAGAAGCACTTCGAAGCAAATGGTCGCCTGTTTCTTCGGCAAAACTGGTCATGTTGCAACGTAGGACGGTCACTTCTGAGTGTTACACTACAATTTGTTTGCCTGAAGTCATCGGAGAAATTCGAAAAACCAACAAGAGAAGACGAATCATTGTTCACCATGACATTGCGACCTCTTACACATCGGCTCAAACCAGAGCGTTTTTGACCGGCCAAACAGCCGTACAGCCCTGACTTGGCACCTAATGACTTCTTCTTGTTTCCGCACTTCAAGAAAAAAATGCGTGGTCAACGATTTTCGTCGCCAGAAGAAGCTGTTGAAGTGTTCAAAAACCATGTTTTAGAGGTGTCTCAATCGGAGTGGAAAAAGTGCTTCGACAACTGGTTTGAGCGCATGCAAAAGTGTATAAATCATGCTGGAGAATACTTTGAAAAACAATAAAACCATTTTTGATTATAAATATTCGCATTTTCACTATTGGGCCAGAAATATATAGAGCAGCCCTCGTATCAAAGTGGAATTTAGATTCTTTGAAATTTCATTCAGATTAGCCTTGTTGTTAGCTTTGGTGTGATAAGTTGTTGAAAGAGCTTTAGTTATGCCTGTGAACCTGACCATGCATAATTGTTGACTCTTTCAATCTCATATCTTTAGCTTTTGTTTTCTTTCTCGTTTTCCGTATTGTTGTTTCTGTTAAAATTAACGTTGTTATTATAGTAATTATTTTTTGTTTGTCTTTTAACTTTCCTGTTAATGTAGTGCCGGGAGCAAGCACATTTTTCGTCTTTATCTTGTCAGCATTGAATATCCAATTTTTCTCTTATAGCACGTCGCGGTTACTTTTTTACATGATTAGAATCATACACATAGTTCTAAGTTTTTAATTCTAACCTATGAAATTTTATAAGACCAGTTTGTAACCTTAATTTTCAAGTCTCAATAAAATTAACTTAACTTAACTTAACTTAGCTTTGGTGTGCGCAATATTACCGTATTAAAATAAAAAGGTGGAGATTAAGCCTTTTTTAAAAATAACCAAAATCGATCGGAATCTGAAGAAGGTAAAACAAAATCGATCGGAATTGTTAATATGGAATCAAAACCATTCCAATCGGAATTAGTAGCATGCCTGATAGACTCAAAACTAACCCTAATTCGGATTAGACATGTATCGTTTAAGAAAAAATGCAAGAAAATATTAACTATACCCACGTTAACATACAAATTTACAACACATTCCAGCGATTTTTTTATACTCTTAGTTGGCAACAATTTTCAAATCAATTTAAATTTTTTAAACACATCTTTAAAGGCTTCATCACTCCTATAAAAATCTCAGGCTTTGCCAGAATATTTAGTTTTCCTTTTTTTGTATTTTTATTATTTTTATTTATTTACTTTACTTTATTTTTCATTTTATTACTTTGTACTTTAAGATAAAATACCTAATAGTCATGTGTGTATAACGTATAATGAAACGGAAGATACAATTATATAAAAACATGCTTAAAAAAAAATATTGTACGCAACACGAGAACACACAGCATTTATAACGATTTATTTGCCTTATGCCAACAATAGCTAGTTTACTTACTATCTCAAGATGATTGGGCGTGATTCATCGCAGATCTTCTCACAATCTTTCATTTACTCTTTATGAAGTCAACAGCTTAGTTTAAGTTACGAGCCATAATTAGTTACAGGTTTATTTTTTGAATACTATAATAATTTTATTATACCATATAATAATAATAATAGTTTTGACAATTATAAATAAATACTTTAGCACGTTTTTTAACAATTGTTTTTACTCTCTTATCGATTATAATTATAATTAAAATCTTTAATAAATATATTTCTTTAATAATTAATTACTTTTTGTACTTTAGTCCATTGCATAACAGCAGCTAATTATGAGACATGTTAGACGTTACTTTGGTTTGTAATTTCCTTAAAAAAATCATGTTTTTTCAAAAAAAAATTTTGCTAGAATTTGTATTTTTATAATTATTTTGCAATTGCTGACAATTTACTGCAGTAGAAAAAGAAGAACGAACGTCCTTATTGAATTCGTCTTAAACTACGTCTTTATTCCATTTAAGTTAAACTGTTGAGAACGCATACATATGTATGTATGTATGCATATAAACATTTTTTCATTAACTATTGCTTTTACACCACCATACGCACTCATAGAAAGATTTATAGTGCTTTTATAGTCTTTTAAAAGCTATCATCATTCTTAAGTGATTCTTGTTTTGTTCTTTTAACTTTTTCGTTGCTGACTTTTGTCTGTTTTTAATTTCTAGATTGATTGTCATCAATTAAATGAAAATATGTTTTTTATTAACGTCCTTACACATATACGTTTGTATGTTTCTATAATGTTGGCCCTTTACTTAGTCATCGTTAAGTTAAGTAGTTGGCTGGACTTGGCTTTGGAAGTTGGAGTAACTTTATGAATTTGTTTGTTTTTAATTTATAACTGTTATATTTTTCCCCTTTCAAATATAATCATGTAAATTTTTATTTCGCTCTCCTATGGCAGATTTATTCATTCTCTATTTATTCTATTACTAACTAGCTCTAGCTTGTCTTTTGTTTACTAAACCTGCACTTTTACAAACCGCTAAAGTCAGCCCCGCTGCACCCATGTACAATATTATTGTTGGCTTGTTTAGCAAACATGTGATTTTAACTGTGCACCCATTCAGACCGCACTACGCTGTGGCTTCGGCAAAGGTAAGAGGCTCTTTTAACCAATTTAGCCATTACTGACACACACTGCACAGTGGGGCAAAATTTAAATATGTTGAAAACTAACCTACCCATTTGTAAAGGGCCAGGCCAATTGATTCAAAATTTGACATGAGTATAGTAAAAGAGTATCTGAGCTTAAGTTTTGAGTACCACCCCCTTTTTTGGAACTTCTTCTCATCACATATAGAACAAAAAGAAAATGAATCAATGATAGCATTACATACTTTTCCCTTAATCATTGCAATGACACATTTAGTTATACAGTTCTAGAAAATGTTCTAGGCAGTCACAAAATGAATATGTTTTCCATAGCCTATTGCTTTCTTCCGATCCTATACCCTCATCACTGAGAAAACATTGGTTTAGTTATTAGGCTTCTTTACGTTCGAACAAAAAAAAAAGAACTAAAGGATTTACTTTATCTTTTATTTTATAAAAAAAATTAATTTAAGAAAAAAAATATTTTTAAGGAATTTTCATACATAAAAATAACCGAAAAAGCTCATTTTTATCTAAAGTTTTTAAGATCAATTCGACAAAAATTGAAGAAAAGCCAAACGTTAGAAATATGTGCAGCTGCGAGGTACCCAACTTTGAGATGACATACCGCCACCCCTGGAGAGTGGAAGGTACCCAGCTTAAAAATTTATCTCGGATACGTCTCTGCTGTGTTCATAGATTAATAGGTCTAGCCCTTTACAAATGGCTGAGTTAATTCCAAAATATTTTGATTCTACCCCACTGTGCGCTGTTGTTATATTGTTATTTTCCTATTTCTATAGTCACGTCTCGTGGAGAATGAAACAATATCATATTTACCTCTATCAACACAGCAACTGCGGTTACTCAATATGTGCAACATATTTAATATAAAATTTTTATCTATTCTTTATATTCAAACACACCACACTTTTTAGTGGTAAACAAGACAACCTATTGAGTTTTATTATTTATTATATTATGCTAATATCTCATAACATTTTTAAATAAATATGCAATTTATTTGTTGGTTGGAAAAGCTGGTTGCTTAAGCCAGCTCATTTGTCCGAACTTTTAGAAAAGCCAAAAATATTTTCCTTTAAGAATGGAGGCTTCAAAAGCAATACGAAAGTTATTTTAGAATCCAATACAAAAATGAAGCCAATGTAATGTTGTAAAAGTTATTTAAAGAGTTGCCAGATTTTATTTTTGCAGGAATGTTAACAAAATTCTCCAAAAAATTCCTGCAAATATTTAAAGAATCTCCAATTACCAATCAAGTATTGTTGTCCTATCGTTTTTAGTTAACATTTTAAATGCCCACTTTGGGGATAAGCTTCATACTCCTACACCACTGATTCCACTAACCTTATATGCTCATGCTAGATGAAAGTGTCACGTCCATTTTTGTTATCCAGTTCTATATATTATTGATGTTAATCCATCTTTATTCCTTAAAAAAAACACTTCGTAACCCCCAACAATTTTCTGAGAAGAAACTCATGCCTGTCAAATAGATACACTAAACACTATTGTTCTTTTTTTATGGGAGTGACAAACCCCATATTTTTGATTCCTTCGATTTTCGGTGCGCCATCTACACAAATTTTGAAGAATCTAAACGATAGACTTTTCACTTTGCACTGTATGAGGTATTTACACATGTTGAAATTATTAAAAATCTATTAAATTTTAGTCTTCAGACCTGAATGGAACTGATAAGTATTTCCTCTTACTTAATGTAACAAGAATTAAGTATCTTCCTTCGCCTTTTTAATACCCAACTTAATTAAACTTTATCATTCTTATTTTTAAGCCTTTAAGATCAAACGCCACTTAATCTTCATTTAATTCTCACTTCCTATCTCGTGATATCGTTATCATGTTCGGACAGATTCAAAAACATAATTTAACACAACAAGGAGATTCTCCAAAAAAAAAAATTATCTCAGCATTTAGAAGAAAAGCCAGGGATGTTGCTGCTAAGCAGTTGCTTGGACAAAAATCCTAGTCTAATCGCAACACATATTGCAGCTTGAGCAGTGGATTATACGCTCATAAGCTAAGGACTTGGAATTTATGTGTACGTATGTTTCAAATAATCACCAAAACATTTACACTCGCTAAAAATCTCCACTAAGCGTTACGCTTGATTATAAATTAACAGGGATAAATCCGATGAGTTAAGCCTACAATTGCAAAGACTTAAAAAGGGCTTGATCTTTATCTGGACAAAGATTCCTAACTCTTTCTCTCTCTCTTACTATCTTCTAGAAAATCAAAACAAAAGCAAAATCATTTAAGAAGAAAGAAATTTAAAAATATATTTTAAATGGTTGTAATGTTTTTAGTGTTAAATTTAAATGGACAGAAATAATTTAATCCTTTCATCACAAGAGCATAGCTGAATGTGGTGGTCTCGGATTAAACCACAGGTCATAATCACCCTCGCTCGTTGGTAAATACCAAAGTTATACGCACACTAATGCAAATGTCAGGTAGCGAAGGGCTATAAGTTTGTACAAAACCATTGATAAGCTTGTCATAAAATTTGTGCTTAACAGGAAAAGTCAAAGGATACAATTGCGGTAATCCACAATCATACGGGTGTATGTATGCAAATGCACACATGCATATACAACACGACTCTTTCATTAGTTTTCTTTGAAACATTATTTATCAAATTGCAACAACAATTTACCACAAATATTATGGGAAACACCGAAAAATGAAAGGATCATTTTATTTAAATTATTATTTGCGAAAAGAACAGAAATAAAGAGTTAAACAATAAGGCAACAACGTGTGTATGTATATGTTCTCTCTTTTGCATACGCAGATTTGTTAATTGGATTAATGTTTCTAGTCGCGTTGTAATCCTCCCTGTGTAAACAAATATTTTTGTATTTTTGTATCGTCAAATACATTCGTTGGCGATTAAATATTTTAATCGTTTTCTAATCTGGGAGTTTTCAGCAATTGACTTGCAAAAGTCGTGCTGTTCAGAAACGCATAAAATATTCTGTTTTTAAAAGAGTTAACTTTTTGCAAAAAAGAATCGGAAAATCCATTGTTTTGAATTCAAATGAATTTGACTTCTATTCTTACGTTTCTAAGATAAAGGCACAAAAGATAAAATTCTTTTGTGCTAAAATCGTAATTTTCTCACAATGTTAAAACAAAATAAAAAAATATATAGTTTTCATATAATTCCTGTGCAGGACGCTCACAATTTGTTAGTAAATTTATAAGAGAGCATAAAAAAGTCCGTTGGATTTTAAAATTCACGTCTTTTAACTGAAATGGCAATACTGCGGCTTTTCTACTATCTACATATGTCTGTCAAAGACAAACAAAAGAAAGCACCTTGTTCAAATTTTAACAGGAGTCAACAGGAAGATACATTTCGACTAAGGCAGTGTTGCCATTTTAGTTACGAGATGGAAAGTTTAAAAAATGCAATGACTTATTGACCTTCCCTCGTATTTATAAGACTTTATAAGCAGGTCTCGAGAAAATCTTCCCGAGTTTTCAGTTGTGATTAAGTTTAGAAATGAGTCTGCTGGTTGCTGTTATGGTGGACAGTACTAGCATTTAACGACACGTACTCCAGTGAATGCCAGAACCTAAACCACTGAGGAAAGATTCTAATAAAAAAAATTAATTTTGTAGACCCCGTGTGGCTTGAAGTCCGGTGTGACTATCTGCTGGCTAAACTGACGTACACGTATTGAAGACTCAAAAAATAATGCTTTTAAATTCTTAAAAATTTTTTTTCTTTTTTTCGACAAGTCGTGCGATCTTAACTAGATAACTTGGGGACAACAGGATACCAAGACTAATTTATTATAAATATAAATCTAATAAGTACTGAAATATAACGTGAAACAAATCATCGGTGTGTGCTTTACTGCAGTATATTATAAATTTAAATTTTGTTTAATTTTCTCTAATTGACGCCAAATTTTTTAATATTATTTAAAATAAATCTACTTTTTAATTATAGACACTTTAAAGTATTTTGTATGGCGGCTGAAAATATAATTCTACTATTTTGATTCACTGGTTTCAAATGAATAATACATACGAGGGCTGCTCTATATATTTCTGGCCTAATAGTGAAAATGCGAGTATTTATAATTAAAAATGGTTTTATTGTTTTTCAAAGTATTCGCCAGCATGATTTATACACTTTTGCATGCGCTCAAACCAGTTGTCGAAGCACTTTTTCCACTCGATTGAGACACCTCTAAAACATGGTTTTTGAACACTTCAACAGCTTCTTCTAGCGACGAAAATCGTTGACCACGCATTTTTGCTTGATGTGCGGAAACAAGAAGTCATTAGGTGCCAAGTCAGGGCTGTACGGCGGATGACCCATTAATTCGACGTTTTGGCCGGTCAAAAACGCTCTGGTTTGAGCCGATGTGTGAGAGCTCGCATTGTCATGGTGAACAATGATTCGTCTTCTCTTGTTGGTTTTTCGAATTTCTCCGATGGCTTCAGGCAAACAAATTGTAGTGTACCACTCAGAAGTGACCGTCCTACGTTGCTCAAGCGGAACAGTCGCCACATGACCAGTTTTGCCGAAGAAACAGGCGACCATTTGCTTCGAAGTGCTTCTTCCACGAACAACTTTCGTTGGATTTTGCTCGTCTTTGAAGACCCACACGGTCGATTGTTGTTTCGTTTCGGGCTCATACGCATAGATCCATGATTCTTCACCTGTGACGATCTTATAAACGTCTTTTGAAGCACCGCAATTTTATTTTTGCAACATTTCTTTGCACCAATCGACACGAGCCTTTTTTTTTGAGCGACTTTCAAATTGTGCGGGATCCAACGAGAACAAACCTTTTTTACGGTCAGGTGTTCATGCAGTATCGAATGTATGCTGGTGGAAGAAATGTCCAGTGATGTCTCTATGTCTCGGTATGTCGCATGTCGATCTTGCATTATGAGTTCACGCACGGCATCAATGTTCTCTCGCACAACAGCCGTTTTTGGACGACCTTCACGGAATTCGTCTTTGAGCGAGCTTCGGCCACGATTAAATTCATTATACCAATTTTTCACAGTGCTATAAGATGGTGCTTCATCGCCATACAAAGATTTAAGTTCATCAATGCACTCTTGTCGTGATAATCCATGTCGAAAGTTGTGAAAAATGATGGCACGAAAATGTTCACGAATTAATTCCATTTTTTTCTATATTAATTTTTTCAAGTCACTGTAAACAACACAAATAACGGTCGTACGTCAAAACGTTTTGAGTACGATTATGCTTAAAAATGACAAACTTTCCAATGGAAATGTCAGATTGTACTTGGCAGCACTCAGTGTTGCCAGGCCAGAAATATATAAAGCAGCCCTCGTATGTGATCAAATTTTTTTTATAAATTTAATATGGATTTAAAGCTTTTTCAAAAACAGTTTTTTTAAGTTTTAAAGCAACAATTATAAAAAACCTAATTAAAGCAAATAATGGTCTTATTATTTCAATGTTTTATTAAAAAGCTCTTTATATTTTAACGAAACCTCCAGCATATTTAATATAATACTTGCAAAAAAACCGACTTCAAAACACATTTCATCTATCTGTCTATAAGGGTTAAAAAGTATGGCCACATCCATCAAATTACATTAACTATTAGGACACCTTATTGAAGACTTAGAACTAAAGCTCCTTGTTAAACTGTTAAAGAGTTTGGCAATATACATCAAATCACAAAACTATAGGAGCACTCTATAATTTCAAAATTCAAACTTTATACTTGCTGTTGTAATTAGGTTTTTTGTCTATAACAGTTAAACAGTTTGACTGTATACGTCAAATTATATCAACTATTTTAACACCTTTTAATTTATAATTTAAAGTATTTATACTTTTTATAATACCAGAAAAAGTAGTAAACATTTGGTCTAATTTTTAAGTGTTCGTATATAACAGTTCAAAAGATACGGCCATATAATTTTGGAAACACCCTTTAATTTCTAAATTAAAATTATAAACTTCTTGTTATAGCGGACTAAGCAACGTTTCAAAAGTTTGGCCACATACAACAAATTAGATTAACTATTTGCACACTCTTTAATTTCCAAATCCAAATCCAAATTTTATACTTATTGACATTCTTTTAAATTTGCTATCGTTTGTCTATACGGTTTAAAAGATATAGGTAAATTTACGTCACCTTTTTAGATTTATTTTTGAATGACCTCTTGCCATTGAAAGCTATAGTGAAACACAATTTTTTTTCAATTTATAGTAGTACTCTACGGATTATAACACACGTAAGATGTAAGATGTATGTAAGATTATAAACTGTTCTTGAAGCGGAACCAATCTGTGAGCAATACCTTTCAAGCAACATTCAGTTGAATTAATAATCTCCTTCTTTTTTGAATTCGGTTAAGAAGACATTACTTTCCTACCCCCTACAATTTATTAAATTGTAGGAACTTAATGATATTTCTTAACTTTTAAAATAGATACTAACTGATTGATTTTGTTATCAAATTCCATCTGTGCTGAATCCATGCAAATTGGATGCAAGGTTTATAATTTCTGACATCTTAAAACTTATGAATATTGTAGCGAACATACATTATAACAAGTAAGAGTGCTATATTCGGTTTGATGGGAGTTACTTTACAATTTCAAATGATATGGAAAAATTAGAGGCAGGCTTAGTGTTTTGCCCGCTGCCTCGAAGAACATGGATCAATCTTGCTGATTTTCAATAGCACCTTTTTCGACACTATGTCTTATCGATGATGATCTGATTATTTCTTTGGAGGTTCTTACTGAGAAACCGTAAAATAAGAATAGAAACAAAATGAAAATAAGAAATAGTACCGCATGGTATTGGGGTAGACCAAACTTTAATAGGTTGAATATTTACTGGAGGTGCGGTCTGTTTACAATAACACTGTAATCCAGAATAGAAAAGCATATGTCGGAAATAAATAGGTTGTATATGGCTTGGTCTTTATTATGCTGCCTTACCTGTGTAAGTGCAGCTCGTGAAGGATGACATTTTTTTACAATACTTGATGTCCCAATTGTGGGTAGAAAATTCTGTTCAAATAGCTAAAATAACACTTGAAGTCCATGGGGTGAAAGTTTGAATCCAGTTATGAAACCAACCGGAGGTCATATAATATTTAGAATTTCTAAATTGTAAGAAAGTTTTAAAGCTGCTGTGTCTGGATGGGTGTTCGACAATATCGCACATGATGAGTGAATTCCAATACTTGCTGGCATTTGAAAGAAACCCTTAGGACGTTAAATATTGGATGTTAATACTATGCTTGCTTAAAAATAGAAACAGTACACTCTTTTTCAGCAAATAAAAAAAACTAAATGTTTCAGCATTTACAAAACATTTCATTATAAACGAAGCAACAGCAAAAAGCAGATGCAAAAAAAAAGAAAAAGAAACGCATATGCTTAAGCTGAGTATGTGTTTCTTTCTGCAAGAAAGCAATCAGCAATGCATTTATTTTGAAAACGTTTGCTGTTGCTTAAGCAATAAGTTAATGTTTGATTCCTCTTTTGCTGTTGCTTTTTGAGAAAAAAAACACCATTTAATAAAAACAACGTTTTTAAAATGTATTTTCTTACGTATTGTACTCGTAAGTAAAAAACAGCAATCGTAGTCAGCCACAACTTCATAGTAAAAAGTTAAGCAATAGCAAAAATACAAAAAGAACAACTTAAGCAACGCCAAAATTTTTTAAATTAATTGCTTTACTGATTGCATTGCTGTAGAAAGAAACACATAGTCAGCTAAACCAGTTTTTTTTTTTTTGCTTTGATGCACTTTTTTCCACAGCAACAGTTAAGCAGCTACATATGCATTGAAAATAGTCAAGCGTTTTTAATCACTGTTTTAAATGTAAATAGTACGAAGGAAACTTTCTTTTGTAGTAGTTGTCCAGGGAGTATTTTAAAGTAAACTACGGTTATTACGCAAGTCTCTGTACTCGTATTAAACAGTTAATAATCATTGGATGTATTTTTTCTGGTTCATCATAGAGTCATTTACGGGGCTCTGGAATTTAACGTTTTCGTCTTTAATGAGCTACAATGATATAATTCTTGCAACAAAAAACCGACTTCAAAACAGATTTCATCTATCTGTCTATAACGGTTCAAGAGTATGGCTACATATATCAAATTAAATGAACTATTGGAGCACGTTTTAATCTTAATATAATTATAAATATTTACACTTGTTACGATAACGATTATAGCAATCGACATTCTGTCCAATTGGCAAACGTTTGTCCACAACGATTCAAAAGATAGGCCCATATAGGTTCTGCAGGCACAAACATTAAAAAAAGCAACATTCAGCCGAATTGATATCCTCCTTCTTTTTTTGAAGTCGGTTAATAAATGCTTAAAAAGAAAAAAACTTAACAGAAACATTGGAGGTATATGACATAAGAAAACATTTTATCATACAGAAAAAACTATGTCACAATCTAATATCTAATAATAATAAAAAGCAAACAGTAGCCATATGTTAACATAATGTTTTTCTTTTTAAATATCAGCAATTAAAAACAATTAATTCCAATGTTAAAGTCAATACAAAACATTTTGTAAATGCCACACATGAGGTCAGCCCATAAAAATATATATATTGATATATTTCTAAAGACATTTTTTTTTAACAAAATTTTAAAATCAGTTAAGACACAATAAGAATGCTCTCTAAAATTATCAAAGTATGGGATTAAAGGGGCGTGCTATAAACTGAAATAATAACAATCCAGACAGCATATAAACGAACATCAGCAGCATTAAATTCTTTTCTATTTCTTTAATAGTTAATAATCGCAATACCAGCCATCTTCTCTACTCCAACAAACATACATTTGCGTTGTATACACACACATACATATTTTTATATTATATGATAAGCATTCATTTTAAATTGTAATCGAAAAAAAATATAAATATATAGAACAAATTTTTCTGTCTGGTCGTACTCGTTAATTTTTGTTTTAAGTTTCTATGATTTTTTGCGGCTTTCAAGAATTTCAAAATTTAACAAATTACTAAGAATTACGTAACAAATACTTTCTGTTCTACTTTAAATGCACTCCTTTTTCTCTCTGCTATATATACTAACATACATTTGTACCCTTATCAAATGCCGCTTTATTATTGTTTTTTTTTTTTTTTTTTTTTTGTGTGACCTGTCGTTGTTATGTCACTTGTGCCGCACTTGTGTCTTATATTTAGGTATGTGCAACCTCCATCACAAAATCAAAAGGACATTCGTTAGAAAACCATAAAAAGGCTGAAATGACATAATTTTTTATTATTGTTTCCACTTGTAGCGCAACATAAATATGTCTTCTAAAAATACAAATAAATGTGTTAGATGCCGCCACAACCTGGGTATGAAAACACTTGTTACATTTCGTAAAGGTGGAGATCAAACACAATACTTATAAAAAATATTGATTGTAAAAATTGATTTACAACGATTTTTTTAGTTTTAATGGTTCTAAAATTAATTTATTTGAATCTATCATTATTTTCACAGAACTCAATTACAATCGATTCCACAAATTGTTTGTTCAGAAAAAGGAAAACGAAAATTTTTTTTGCGAAGCAAACCAATTTTTAATTTCAAAGTGGAACTTATTACACAGGTGAAAAAGGGTATATCTAAGTTTGTTTGTAGTTGTTCGGATTAAAGAATTATTCAACGCCCTTTAACTTTACATACATATATTACTTTTGCTGCAAGTATCAATAACAATGATGCGGCAAATGAAAATTAGAAAATATACATGGGCTTATTTTCCATATTAATAAAAAATAAAATAGGTTTAAAATGTGTTTTATGACAAAATTTGAAATGTGTCCTAAAATACATTTCAAATCAATTTTTTTATTTTATGAATACGGCAGTTAATATTTAAAGGACCATTATTTTCATTCAACAAACGAAACAGATCAAAAGACTTTTAGTATAATCATACATTTTAACATTTTTGACGATAAATTTTTACTTTCGATCAGAAAGTTTTGACATTTTTGAAAATCAGCAAGATCGGTCCATGTCCTTCGAGGCAGCGGACAAAACACCACGCCTGCCTCTTTTTTCACATAATTTGGACAAAATCTAATTTAGTAAAGTAACTCTAATTAAAAAGATAAATATATGCGGCGATATAGAATTAAAGAATAAGAAAAACATCAAGTGGAAAAATTTGCGCTCGTCCATATTTTCCAAATTATGGGGCTCTGAAATTTAAAAATTTTTTAAAATATCAATATAGGCATCATTTAAAAGCTATTGAAGAGATCTTTAAAATAAAAATGATTTTTTCTGTTTAATGGTATATATACATATTCAGATCTAAAATTAAAACATATAGCCGCCTCCGTCGGTACTTCTTCATAGCAAATACGCCGGCGAAGTAAAATAATTAATAAAATGGCTATATCTATCTCCTTTCACCACCTGTCTTCTTTCTCATCTATCCCTTTCCTAAAGAATGTAGCACGGTTACAAACTAAATAGGTATTAATGCCTGAAGTGCTACTTCTCTTTCAAAAAAAAAAAAAAAAAATTAAAGGAAAAAAGTATATTTTGATTTTTGGACCTGAGGTCGTACCAAAAAAAAACTTAGAGGAAAAATAAGTGGTGAGCATTACACTCAAAAAAGAATTGTGATACTGGTGAGTACATAACATAAAGGGCATCCTTTCTTGCACGAAAGTACTAATTAATTAATAATATTTATTTTGATATATTTTAAAATAATAAAATTTTTTTTAATTTGGTAAAAGTACATCGTATATTTAGCTTAACATAACTTACATTTCTGACATTTCTAAAATGCTGCTAGTTTTCAAATAAAACATAAAGAAATAGCATGTATCTGTTACGCATGCATTCTTCTCTTGCGAGACGTCCAGATGTTTTCTCATCTTTTTGATAAATATCATCAGTATAGTAAATACAGTGATAATATTTGTTGCACTTGATATATTAAGATTTGGTGGTGTTGAAATCTTTTTATACTGGTCATCCTGCTGAGTCGGCACTTGTTCTTTTTCCGTCTTGTTGTTCTCCTGCTGTAGACACTCTGCTGGAGATGGTGGGAACGACACATCAATAATTTAAGTATTAAATAAATAGAAAAGAAATTGCACAAAAGACTCAATCCACAGTAGATTTTGGCAAATATAATCTTTTGTTGATTAAAAATTCTCACATTTTTTTTTTTTCTTTTTATCAAAGAGGTGGCAATATTGGTAGAATAATTATTGACAACAAAATTGTCTCAATTAATATGTAGTGTGTTACACTTCTTGTTCCTGTTAGGCATTCTTTACTGGCTTTTAAATTATAGATGGGTAGAAAAATAATATAATACTTAAAAAAAAGAATAATTAAATTATCGTAATAATTATTATATTTTTAAAGGTTTTACAAAAAAACGTTCACTGAAAGAACTGTTAAGTTTTAAAAATTTTTATCAACATTAAACATTTATTCAAATCACAACCTTTTATTCTGCCGTGTATCGTCATGTAAAATACGCTTTTCGTATATATTTAAACTTTTACCATATTAAGCATTTAAATTAGTTAAATAAATAATTTTAAATTGTGTAATTACATTAAACTTTTCAATAAAAATGATCACTAATATTTGCGTTACAATGCAATGCAAGGAGGCTGTAAGTTGGGCAATTATATTATTACTAAAATAAGATCTGGCAACCCCTGGGATGTTGTCCGTATGAGCGTGGTGAATAATTTACTTCCACTTATGGTGTGTGATTAGAATTATTCCACAATTAGCTAACAAAAGCTGAGCAACCTCATGGCTGCGTTGGTAGAGGTGCTTGCTGGTTAACAGAAGATCGTGAGTTCGATTCCACCTTCAAACAAGCGTACAACGGAAAATAATAATTGTTATAATGCAATTAAAAATTAAGAAACAGCAGTACAAACCTCCCGAGAAGCAAAAGACAATTATTGTGTGAAGCCATGGCAGATAATTAAGTAAAGGCAGTCTATTTAATATATCTGTTGATAGCTGTCAAGTCGTCCTTTATAATAAAAAGTAAGAACGGTAGCGGTTAGCACAGGTAAGTGTAACAGCATAACAACAGCGTATGGCAGACGTGTGTTGTGGCTATTAAATAAAAGAGGAAGACTGGCTTGGATAAAAGGTGTAGTGGAGTTGTTTGTGGATGATTAAAGTTGACACACAATTTTTTATTGAGTCAATATTCTGTTAATTGATAACAGCATGTGTTCATACATGCAATCAAGGCGAATTAAATACAAGGTGATAGCGGTAGCGAATTCATTTATTTTCGCCTGTATTCTAACTGTCGAACTCCATATAGAAAAAAATCTGTATAACAGTTAGATAAATTTTTTATATATGGAGTTTGACAGTTAGAATACATGGGAAAAGAATTGAATTCGCCACCGCTATCACCTTGTACTTAATTCGCCTTGACATGCAATATTCAGTGTAGTGACAAAATTAGTTTGATTAAGACGCAATTGGTTTGTGTCTAAATTTTTAAATTACAAAATTTAGTTTAGACGCAATTGGTTTGTGTCTGATGTTTAAATTAAAAAATTTGCTTAAATACATCTGCTGAACAGTGTTGTATTTTAATTTCTACTCAATATTATAAAAATTTCTTACTTATTGCGCAATAAAGATTTTGTATGAAATATAAAGCTCAATAATGGCTCAATATTCCATATTGAGTAATGTCCAAACAGGCTATAACACAGTAGTGTAGCGTGGGTGGCTGAGTTTGTAATAATAACGCATGTTTAGTAAATACGAGACCATAGAACTCACAAGAACGTGCGATTAAGAAGTATAGCCAGATAAAGCCACACTGTAAAACTGCAGAATTTATAATAAGCCATAGAGGTACTTGCAATCAAAAGAGTCCGTATGTTTATCTAAAAAGGAAAAAAACAACGATATTTATATGGTTTATTATTAACTTATAAAGAAAAATTATATTTTAAAAAAACCGACTTCAAAACAGATTTCATCCACATAAATCAGGTTACATTAACTGTTTCAACTGTTCAATAGTTTGACAATATACATCAAATTGCAGGAACTATTCGGCCACTCTTTAATTTCCAAATTCAAATTATATACTTGCTGTTGTAGTAGATTTAGCAATCAGATTCTGTGTAAATTGCAACCATCTGTCGGTAACGGTTCAACAGTTTGCCCATATACTTACATCCGATTATATCAACTATTTAATTTATAATATAACATTTTTATACTTCTTATTATACCAAATAAAGTAGTGGATATTCTGTCTTAAATTAAGGTGTTTGTATACAGCGGTTCAAAAAATACGGTCATATAGAACAAATTACATTAATTTTGGGAACACCCTTTACTTTTTAAATTCAAATTATAAGCTTCTTGTTATAGCGGACTTAGCAAAACATGTCCCTTGTAAATCTCAGCTGTCTGTCTACACGGTTTAGAAGTCCGGCCACATACACCATAGTATATCAACTATTGGGACACCCGTTTATTTCCAAATCCAAGTTTTATACTTGTTCTTATATAGGAGTTAGTAATACAGGTTCTGTGTAAATTTCAATTGTCTGTCTAGAACTGTTTAAAAGTAATTATATGAACTATTTGCGCACCCTTTAATTTATAATTTGTAATATTAACACTTGTTACTTTAACGGCCATAGCAACCGACATTCTGTTCAATTTGCAAGCGTTTGTCTATAACGGTTCAAAAGATAGGCCTATATAAGTAAATCATCATCAATAATGGCACACCCTTTAATTTTTAGATTTATTTTTGTATAATTTTTTGTTTTTGGGAGCCATAGTAATACGCAGTCATTTTAAATTTTACAGAATCGCCCTTTACAGTTCATAATACATGTGAAAAATATGTATGTTGTATGGGGACACCCATTAATTTTTAAGATTATGAACTGTAAGAATAATCTATCACATTACTAAAAATTTTCAAAATCGGATCAGAAATGACTGAGTTCTGGAGGCACAAATATAAAAAAGCAACATTCAGCCTCCTTCTTTTTTTGAAATCGGTTAAAAATAAAACAACTTTGAAATGTGGTTTACAACAAATTTTTCATACAAATTTGTCCTGAAATATATTTCAAATCTATTTTAATATTTTATGAATACGGCAGTAAGAATTTTAGTTTTTATTTTAGAAAAAAATATATATTAAAATGAATGTAAGTTATAAACTCACATTTTGGACGTATTTGCAGTTTTACAAAATTCCTTATTCTTTACGAACTTCTTGTTTCTACCTTTGAAGTCTCTTCCAAAAAAAAATACAAGACAGGGAAATGAATAATTAAATAAAAAATTAAGTACTATATAAATAATTTTACATAAAAATGTCATCGGCTTTTAATGGGTTTAGCGTTTAAAAATTTTTTTTATTTCCTTTACCTTAATAAAGAGCTAGGTGGTAAATGTAACTGGCGGTAAATTTTGCGTAATTTCACCAAAATATTTAGAGCTGCCAGTATTTACTGAACCAATAAACTCTACTAAAGGTTTTTGATTCGACTATGTATGTAATGTTGTGAATCTACCGAAGTTTTTAACCTTATGAAAATTTAATAAGCATATACGAGAAGGTATTAGATAGTTATTGTGATAAACACTTTTTCATAGACATATACCGCTATTGTGAATTGTATTCCCTCAAAATATTTTCCTTTTCTTGAAAGATGCAATTGTGAATATGTTCACTAAGAAAAAATTAAATATTCACGCCAATAACATTCCCCTTATCGTGAATGTTTTCTTCCCTCAAATATTTTTTTAACTTTTCCACCATGATTTGTTGAATTTATTTTTGCCAGTGAACTACTAAAATATCGAGTGACATTATAATAACAAGATGCACAAGAGCAGAGCCAAGGTACATTTATTTACCAGGTAGTAGCGGCTCTAAAAAAAATACAACATTGGCAAAAATAACAAATGATTTTTATTGTTGTTTTGAGCGTTGGAAATGTCAAAAACAGAAAGAGAACTAAAAGATAATTGCTCTCAATACAAATGACTGCGTTTTTTGCAAATGCTTCTTGTTAGTGTTTTTTTTGCTATTCGTAAGCAAACGTAGTAAAATACAAATAATTTTTGACGTTTCCAACCACAAACCAGTTGGGCAGACGACACTACCTAGTAAAATAAATATGCCTTGGTAGAGCTATTGTCTGTGAGTTTTTGATAATTTCTGCAGACGTTGTAGCAGAGATTCGCAAACAGTTCAAAAATTGTAGCCTCCCTATAAAAATGTCACTGATTGAATATGGTGATATATTTTTTAAGCATATTTATACATATTATTTTTAATTTGCAATTTGTCAAATAAATCTAATAATAAAAAAATATATAATTAATTTGATCGAACAATACATGTAATTGGTAATTTAGTAATTCAAAAGGGTTAAATAAAAACCCCGCGAACTAATTATTGTTGCCTATTTTCTCCTTCTTAAAACTGGTAGTTATTAATTTTTTTAACTTAAATCTACAGATCTAATTCTTATTCAAATTCACTGTACATTCGTAGCATTATCTTTTTTTTTTTTTTTAATTTGTAGCAGAACACTGACATTTTATGCGTAAAATAAAAAAAAAACAATTTTATTCTTTCTAAGAAATCGTTTTAGAGTATAAATACAACCTTACGGTTGCGGCCACGGATTCCGCATGTCAGAGAAAAAACAAATAAAATGAAGTGCGGCGACGGATGCGGATTTTATTGTCATTTTTTATTTTTTTGTTTACTATTTTTTTATTCGTTTTTGTTCAAATATATATAAAAAAATTTTGTAAAATGTAAACAATCAATAAATTGGAAATTTTAAAATTATTCTTGTTTTTCAAGGTTTTTTTCTTCTTTTTTCCTAGTCATTCACAAAAAATATTAACAAATAGTAGTTTTTTTTTAAACAATAAAACTGTGGCAACATGCTAAAAGAGATAAAATTTAAAATTGAGAGCTTGAGAGAAAACGCACTCAAATTAAAATAGATTCTAATTTCATGTGGATTCGTTGAACGTTTTTTATTGTCAAAACTCCATATAAAAAAACAACCGCATCCGCAACCGTGAGGTTGTATTTCTACTCTTAATTGTTAAATTAATTTTTGTTTTTACATATTTTTCTTTTTATATTTTTTACACATTTTTTTGTAACAAAAAAGATTATTGCTTATAATTTTAAAGTAACTGTCACTTTTTCAATAAAGGGGGCCTTAGACGGTACTACTTTACATACGTAAAATCCAAGAGAAAATTATATAAAATTCCATCCGTATTTTAAAACTGAGTGTAAAAATCTTAGGAAAGATATTTTTGCGTTTACACAATTGGTATAAGTAAAACACAC
This sequence comes from Gymnosoma rotundatum, assembly GCA_916610165.2. NCBI lineage: Eukaryota > Metazoa > Arthropoda > Insecta > Diptera > Tachinidae > Gymnosoma > Gymnosoma rotundatum. The sequence continues at coordinate 81,651,119 of OU744340.1, forward strand.
TAAAACTAAAATACCGGTTTGCAGAAAAATTCATTCCTGATCTAACGATTCGTAAGTGTCTTTTGAAAAATTCCAAAAAAAGAAAGAGAGCCATACGACTGTCAAATTCTCCACAAAAATTTGGCAAGTCGTAGGACTTTTGTGACCATGTAAACTGCCCTTGAAAAAGAGCCAACGTGAGTATATAGTACGGAGTTGAACTTGAATATCCTAGACACAACACCGTGTAAGAAAGACAAAATTAGTTCGAAATAATAATATTAGAGCTGCCATTTCGAAAAGTTTTAGATTAATTATTCGTTTTTTCTTATTTTTTTTTTAAGAAAAGTACTAATTTGATTGATTGAGCAATTGCCATCCGAAATTTTTTTAATTTACGGATGATTTTTAAATTTAGAATATTTAGAGCTTTATTTTTTTTTTTTAGCAAATATGCAACTTAGTTCATGCTTGATTGTCAATTTCTTGTAAAATTTGCAACTTTTTTAGATTACTGTTTTGGTAAATTTAGATTTGTGGGCGATTTTGGGATACTTTTGTAAAATTTTATTTGTTCGATAAAATTTGGTAAGTTATAATTTTTGAAATTCAAAATTGTAAGAATTTAATTTTTTTGATAGTTTGAAATTAGGACTGTAAACTAATAAATATTTTTGTTAAAAATAATTTATTTGTTTAATTATACTTATGTCATTTAATCAAAGAAATTTATAAAATTGTATTGACATCTTTGAGGCAGAGATATGTAGAAGCTATAAGAAAGTATATATACATATAAATTATTATTATTAAATGAGTGTTAGATATTTTTTTTGTGGCTAAATCAAAATACAACTCTGTGGATATTTTAGAATTATTCACAATAATAAAAAATAGACAACGAGATGACCCGATTACGAGAAACTTACTAGTAGTTTTTATATACATAACGAGTTTTGTTGACGATTTTCTTTTTTGCTTTTTATATTCAGCGTCATTTTATTTTCGGTGTTGAAAGTTGATGAAATTTTGTAATTTTTATACAATAGAAATTGCGGCAAAAACAAGAAAAATTAATATTGCTATTCAATTACCTTCAAAATCTATGCAATGTAAAAAAAATATACGGTTTTGTGCTTAAGAATACCGAAATGTTTTACGGTTTATTTTTTCTTCCTCCGTAGTGCACAAAAATTTACTTTCAGTGAAAATTTTTCTAAAATCAATAAGTGTATGAAATAAAAAATTTTCAAATGATTGTGAATGAAATTATTGGTGAAATAATGTAAATAACAAAATTTTAGTGGGTATAAATTAAATGTGAATTGAAAAGTTTTCATTCAATTTTGACTAGCAGAATTTCCATAGAAATATTTTTTCATAAATATTTTCTCATCTATGGCTGAACAATATTTTCTTGTTGGTCGTCGTTTAATGTATATTTTTTATGATGCTCATAGAAAAAACGGGCGAGTGAACATGCAAGTGTTCGTTTTTCTTGTACACAGCAGATTGTATGTGTTTGTTTCTTTTGTCTATGCGATATTGTTAAGAGGGAAAGAGATGGCTATAACAATATAGTCTCGATTTTTAGAGATGGCAAAACAAAAATTTATCTACCGTCATGTTTTTTGTAATGAAATGCATAAGTTTTTACTATATATTTCCTAAATTTTACACATTTTTAAAATGTATAAAAGTTTTTGCTATTTTTAAGATATTTTAGAAAAAGCTACAATATTTGGCATAAAGCACTGCTGTACTCGTTTCTTCTTGTGCTCCCACTCGCTATTTCTCATTGTTGTGTGTGAAAACCGAAAAAACACGAAGTTCTTTTTCTACACTTGCTCAAACGTATTAAGTGTTGCCGATGTTGTTTTTTCACGCCCTTATTATTTCGAAATGTAAACGGCGTGAGAATAGAAATTTTCGTATAAATATATATATAATTGTATAGATAAGATGAGAATCGGATTTTTATAACTTTTGTGTAGCCAATTATGTTAAATTGTTAGTGTAACATATAGTAATATATTACAATCAGGGTTGCCACACAAGAAATTGACTTCCTACCAATAATTTTCAAAAATCCTACCAAAATCGTTCACAGCCTACCAAAAATTTAAAAATGCATTTCTTCAATAAAATCAAAATTTTTATTTTGGCTTATGTAGTAATAATAATAACAAATTCCAGTTTTTATAAAAAACAAAAATATACATAAAATAACAACATAAAAGCAATATTTCATTTAAAATAACGGAAATAACAAAATGTATACAGATAAAAAAAAAACAAAAGGAATTTTAGATATAAAAATATCACATATAATTCATTGGTTTTTAAGTATAATTATAAAATAACATAAAGGACAAACATAAAATCACAATTTTTTAAAAAAAAAGGGTTTAAAAATACAAAAAAAAAAAAAAAAAAAAAAAATATAGCAATTCATTGGTTTCTAAGTTTAAAAAATATTTAAAATAAATAAATAACGAATATTTTTCAGTCTTTTAAATTAAGATAATTTTTTGCTGACCAAACATAATGTGGCTCAGATTTATCTATAAGTTCTTTACATAGCATAATGTTATTTATAGTATTATTTCCTAATTTATTCCTTAGCTTTGTTTTTATTAAATTCAAATCAGAAAATTTTCTTTCTGCTGCTGCTGAGCTGTGTGGAAGCGAAAGTAAATTAAAAATAAATTTGGATAAATTGGTAAAACAGTATTCATTTAGGCCATTTTTTTGCAAGCTAACTTCTTTCCAAAATAAATTAATATTGGTTTCATTATTCAAATTATTATCATTTAATCTTAACAAATTCCATTCAGCTATTATTTTGTCAGGATCAGATTCTACACAATTTTGAAAATTTAATATTAAGGGAAGTATATCGAATTTTTCTTTCGATAAAACGTTTTTGGGAATTATAACTTGCAGCATCTTTAAATCTTCTCTATTAAAATCAAATCTTACTTTTACTTGTTTTAAGTATTCAATATAAAATTGCAAAATGTTTGATTTAACCTCAATTAAATCCTCGTTACTTAAATTTCTTTTCATATATACCTCCGCTTTAGTTCCGACAAAAACTTTTGTTACATCCAAATGGTTTCTTTTGTCTTCAAAGTTAATGTTTTCGCCTGGTTGGTTAATAAAGTTACTTAACACTAAAAGAAAATTGGCTTTGATGTTTGAGTATAGATATGGCAGTCGAGAGCTTTCGGATTGAAATTCCTTATTTAGAATATTTATAACAGGTAAAATATAAGACAAAAACAAAAAATATGACCTGGTTTTTTGTCCCATTGCACAAGCTAATTCGGATGATCGAATACCGTTGACCTCTAACGTACATGAAATGAAATATAATCGAAGGCTTTCCCATTGTTCAACTATTCTTTGAATTACGCCTTCCATCGAAAGCCATCTTGTTTGACAAATACCTAATATTTTGTGTGGCTTTACTGAGCAATATTCTTGAAATTCAGCAAAATCTGTCACTCTTTTCGGGCTGTGTGAAAAGTAGCTGTATATGTTCCTACAAAGTTGCTCTATATCACTCAGCAGCTTTTTACACGCATAAATGCTACACAAGTGGAGGGTGTGGCATGAACACTTAATATAAAACAAATCGGTATCAGCCTGTAATATGGTTTTTACACCTCCAATACTTCCAGCCATGACATTTGCCCCATCTGTTGCTACCCCTATTAAATGTTTTATTGGTATGTTGTTTTTGTTGAAGAAGTCAATTATGACGTTATATATCGATAGCGAATCAGCTTTAGTTAGCTCCAACATAGCCAAAAAACAATCACGTATAGCCTTAGCATTATTTACGAATCTTGCGACCAACACAAGGCACTTTTTCATAGAAACATCAGTTGTTTCATCAATAATTAACGAAAATTTTTTTGTACGCAAGAAGTTAATAATTTTGTCGTTAGCATTTCGTGCAATAAATTCCGTCATTTTTGCCGACTTTGTTCTGCCACATTTTAATGATTTGGCTATAAGAGAGTCCGGGCAACATTCCGCAATAAGAGCCGGCAAGTAATCCATTAATATGAAAGGAAGATTATGCGTAATGCAGAACATTGCTAAAGTTAGTTCAGCATGCCACACTTGCTCTTGGATTGTATCACTCTTTTTGCACATAAACTCTGTTATACTAACTTGGTTTTTTTTTCCCCCGTAATTGTTGAGATGGAAGTTTGTCTTTTGGTGATTTTTAAGATGGGTGTTATGGTTTAACAGAGTTTTAGAGCATACTATACAGAATGAACACCCATCCCTTTCCTGGAGCCAATCAAATTCACTCAACCATTCGGTTCTAAATTTTCTTTTGGCTGTTTCTTTACAATGTTCACTAAAAGAATTATATTAATTAAAAATGTTTTAAAACAAAAATTTTAAGAGTGCTTCTACCTGGTTGATGGAATGTCGTCTTCTGAAATTGTATTATTTTCATTCAATTTTGGAGTTTTTAATAAAAATCTGAAAAAATACATGCAATATTAATAAATATTTATGTAATTAATAGGTACATATTTAGAATTAAAAAAGTTTACTTACTTTTCCATTTTGTCTGTCAATTTTTTTAATATATACACTTGAAAATAAACCTTCACTCAAAAATATTGTTAACTTCAATTTCATAATATTGTTCGCGTTTCTTAAACCAGAGATGGTTATAGCTTTAATCATCTGTATGCAAAAAAGCAGAGATGTTTTTTAGTACACCCAAAACAGTTTTTGAAAATAGTGGTAACACATCAAAGTCATTGTTTATTTTATTAAAAGTTACATTTTTTTTTATTTTTTGTTCTGAATTTTTAAGATGAAAAATTTACTATGCTAAATAAAAAATTGCTACAGGAGGAAAACCTACCAAAAATTAAAAAAAAATTCAACAAACCAACCAAACTACCAAACTGTTTTTTAAAAACGAAAAACTACCAAGTTTGGTCCGATTGGACCAAAGCGGCAACACTGATTACAATATTTATTTATTTAACATCTGACATAAGAAAAAACCCTTATTACAATGAAGTACAATGTCAACACTGGCCTTTTTAATGTTTAATCGCATTCGGCTTCAGTCTTCTTCCTAGTTCGTTTGCAAAATCAGTTGACTTTTTCGCTACTGCAACATAAACGGACAGAAATATTGTGTTTTATTGCTGCAAATTTAAAAAAATAATTGTTTAAAATCAACAAAAATTCTTAAAAATATAAAATAAAAAACCAAAATTAAAGAAAAATCGTAGCTTTAATCCAAAATTAAGACATCTTAAATAAAAGTGATCTGTAAAAATATTTTTAAAAATAAATATAAATTGAAAAATTATGAAATTAATCTTAATTTTTTTTGTAATTTCGGTTTTTGGTAAAATATTTTAACAATTTTTTTTTCTAAACGAAAAAATTAAAACAAAAATTTTCTGAATGGTGTATGTGCATTAGAAATTTTAATATACGACGTGAAGAAAACCGAACCAAAAATTTTTACGGTCGCCAGTCTGTGTTTTTCTTTCTTTTTTCATTACTGCTCGCACTCGTTATGTTTTAATGGTGGATTTTTTTTGTGGAAAAGAAGACCAACGAGCTATATGTAAAAAGTTTGTGAGAGAGTGTGAGTGTATTGATTGTGAATGTGTGTGAAATTAGTTAGAGAAGAGAAATTAATGAACGAGTAAGGAAATGTTATTAAAAAGTAACGAGAAGTGTAGTGTAGCTGAAAAAATGAAAAAGAAAATGAGATTTGTTTTCATCCAAATGTGTTATATTCTAAAGAAATGTAATAAACGGGCTGCTTAGAGCCTATCTTTTTTAAATATTTTTATTTGAAAGATTTAAAATCATCGTGTATTTTTTTAAACAACAAACGAAACGAAGTAATAAAATCAACACAGAAAAAAGCGCGCAACACTTTTCAAAAGCTAGACAATTGGAGTGAAATTTCAAAGACATTCAATGTTTACGTTTTTCTTTTTTATTTCTTAGATTTTTGTGCAATTTTCAATAAAAAAAAAAGTGAAATATACTGGATAAAAATTATTTTAAAAGAAAAAGCATTAAATATCTAATAAATTAAAACAAATAAAACATCACGTACATTTTATAAAAATAAGGACAATTAGTAAATAAATAAAACATTATATCATGTTACTCCTAAGAAGGATAAGGTTCGTTACCAGCTTTAAGTGTGACTGGCGAACCATTTACAGCTATCATCAGTTTTTTCAACATTGGTAATGCCAGAAGTTCTTTAGTCGTTAAAATCATAAGATTAAAAAAGTGATGCACAGTAAAAACAAATTGAATCTTTTAAAACAAAATGTACTCAAGCGTACTCATAATAAAAAACGCTTTGGAACATTTGTTGAATATCAACTTAAATTTATTTATTATTAATCAACAAAACGAACTCTTTCTACAAAAAGCTAATCAACAGCGAACTCAACCAAACAAATTACATAAGAAGGACAGACTTCTTCTGAACTTTATAAAACAACAACGATATCGACGATTTCAATCTTGGCAAATTCAATTCCAGTTCAAAAAGATTTTTAGATATGCACCCAAATCCATGCCAGTAACAAAACTAAGATCAGCATTCTACACATCAACACGTACAATTCTTATTTTTCAAATACAGAATTTAACTGAAGGCATAGCAAAGTTCCTTTCTTATTTTTCAATTTTATGCAGAATTGTTTGAAACAATTCCTTCGTTTAAAAACAAACTTCCAACAAAAACATTAAAAAAAACTTACCGTAATTTCAAACTTAAATACAAGAAAAGAAAACTCGCTAAACAAAAAATAAATAAATATTAAAGTATAAATAAACATTTTGAATGATGACTGATCACATGGAAGAACCGCCTCAAAAGCGGGTAAAAATGGATGAATTATTTTTATTGGAAGAAAATTTGCCTGATGAGCTGGTGTCACCATGGGGAGACCCGGGAACTGGCGGTCCTCCCAATCACGGATTAGGTGTAAATGTTGTTGGCGGACCAAATAAACCTCCTGCACAAGGACCTGGGCCTGGGGGTCCTGGTTCCCAAATAAATGGATCTGTAGATGATGGAAGCGTTAATAATCAAGGGCCTGGCGGCACAAATCCTTTAAGACAAATGCAACATCATCAACATTTACAACATTTGTTACAGCAACAGGTATGTTAGTTGTAATAATGTGTTGTTTTGATATATTTCCTGTTAAATATCTTCTTTTTAATTTTAAAAATATCATATTTTTAAAGGGTAATAAAAATCCTGGTATGGTTGGTAATCCTATGGGAGCGGGTGGCATGAACCAACTGGGCAGTAAATCACCAAATCTGCAATCTCCTAACACTGGGGGCATGCAAGTTAATGTTGGACAAATGTGTGGAATGGTAAACTCCATGCCAATGTCCATTTCAAATAATGGCTCTCAAATGAATGCAATGCCAGGTAATTTAGCTTCAAACACTATCATAAAACCTAAACTAAGAAGAAACATTAGAGAAAATAAGTAAATCAAAATTATTATTGACCGGAATAAATCAAAATAAGTTTTTTTTTTTTAAGCAGAGTTTGGCTATTCTGTAAAAAATTAATTTTACGAACAGTCCAGCTTCATTGGACAATAAAAAAAATCATAAAGTAATAAGTTCTTCAAGAATCTTAAAATTTTAAGTCTAATGTTCAAATTAAAAATAAAAATACCTTTCCTATGTTTATCAGTCATCAGTCTTTGGGAAGTCCTTTAGAAACAAAAAAAACTTGATTTTTCACAATAATAAATAAATATGTCTACCAGAAAATAGAAAAAGGACGATAGAGAATTAAAAAATTAGAAAAAAATATCAAGTAGAATAATTTGCACTCACCCATATTTTCCGAGTTACGGGGCTCTGAAATTTTCAAATTTTTGGAAATATTAATATGGGTATCATTTTAAAGATTTTGAAGAGATCTTTTTAAATTTTTTTAAAAATGCTAAACCCATTAAGAGCAAATGTCATTTTTATGTAAAATAATATATAAGCAGCACCAAATTTTTTTATTTTTTAATTCTCTCATTCTCTCACCCCAATGTTTGCTTTTTTGATTGGAGTTAATTTACTAAACCAGATTTATATAGATGGTAATGGATATATAAGATTCGGCATTGCCGAATATAGCACTCTTCGTTGTTTTTATTATATTTATATTTTATTTGGACAAATGTATTCAAGTATTGATAGAACAAAACTCAATTGGGATATTTAGTATAGAAACCTTGCTATCTCTAGATATATATGTAATTATAATTACAAGTTGCTAGGTATTAGTAGTTTTGAATATTTTGATAATTTTGTTTGAATAAATAGTACATTAAAAACTATATATACTTTGATTGGTTGCAGGTATGAGCACAATTGCCCAAGGCAATATGGGTAACATGGTGCTTACCAATAGCGGAATGGGTGGCATGGGAACAGGTCTAATAAAACAGCAAATCGGTTCCGTACCTAGTGGAATGATGAATGCGGGCCCTGGTGTCGGTCCAGTGGGCCCAGGAAACATGGGCCCCAGTAGTGTTGGAGGCCCGAATCAAGCAATGCATATGGGAGGACCAGGCCACCCACAAGTGATGCAGAATGGGCCTATGATGCGTATGGTTGGACAACAACACATGATACGAGGTCCGAACCCACATCTCATGAGCGGAAATGGGCCTGGTGGTGGAGGCCCACGTATGCAAAATCCTAACATGCAAATGGGTAAGTTAAGCTATTAACAACAGAAAGCTATATCAAAAAAAAAAAGACAATCGCTATAAATGATGAATTATTTCTATCCTATAAACGATTTGATTCCATGTTACAAGAATATTGTATATATACTATCGATAAGCTCTTACATTATGCTAAGAAAATTGATAAACTATGCCTGTTTATTTTAATTTTTATTTGTTTATGAACTAAATAGTTAACATTTGCTATATTCATATAAAAGGTATCTAAAATAATTCTTAAAAAAATCTAACTTACGCACTGACAGCCATAAAATATAAATTTAAAATTTAAATGGAACCAAACAGCTGACCATTAAATAAAACGTTATAGCAGTCGAAATATAAAAAATTTTTGCCTCCTACAGCACTTAGTAAATGTCCATAAATATAAAGGGGGCATCCTTTAAGTTTGAATAATAATTTTTTTTCTCTCTGTAGTGGTTAAACAGATAAGTCCATTTACCTAAAAATCACGTCTCAAGGGGAACTCTTTTTAAATGGTTTAAACAATGGTTTAATTTAAAATGGACCCATATTGATATTTCAAAAATCTTGAAAATTTCAAAGCCCCGTAACTCGGAAAATACGGGCGAGTGCCAATTTTTTCACTTGATGTTTTTTATTCTATATCGCCATTTTATTTCTTTGATTGGACTTTATTGTTCCAAATGAAATGAAAAAATTGGAGGTAGGCATGGTGTTTTGCCTGCTGCTTCGAAGGACATGGACCGATCATGCTGATTTCCAATAGCACCTCCTTCGACACTATTTCTGATCGATTAACATATTTATTTTTGCCTTGGCAAACTTGATTTCAACACTATCACGGACGAACAGACGGACATCGCTTAATCGACTTTGCGTAAGAAGTCAGAATATATATACTTTGTGTCATCGGAAATGGATATTGTAGATTTTTTTTTTATTTAATATAATTAGTATTAAGAATACTTTTAACATAATCGTGTAACAATAGGTTTTTAAATTACATTATTTAACTACATTAATACATAATCTGCGAATTATTCTTTACAAATTGAACACATTTTCTATTAAAAATTATATTTGTTTCATTCTTTGTTTCTGAAGGAAGCCCATTATATAGATTGACGCCTTTGTAAAAAAGCGATCTCTGCATTGCATTTGTAGATACTCTATTCTAAAATCTTGCACGTTCCGCAGTTGATATTGCTGAATTTGTCCCACCATATTAAGTTGTTCGCAAAGATATTGTAGTGCATTGCCAATCTTCATTTTCCGTATGAATTTTAAAGTATTAATTTCTATTCTCTGTTGTGTGTTGAGCCATTTTAACGAATTTAGCATGTACTGGATTGATGTGTACCGGTTGCATTTTAATATTGTGCGCATTGCTTTATTTTGAAGTTTTTGAAGTCTTTCTATTTGTGTTTTTGTACAACATGCATAGAGTATTGTTGAACAGTACTCAAAGTGGGGTTTAATAATAACATTATATATATTAATAGCGGTGGTTAATGACACTGTTTCTCAGTCTTTTGAAATAACCGATTTTTTGACGATCTTTTTACATATGTATTCGATGTGTTCTTTAAATTTTAAGTCCCTGTCCATTTTAAAACCCAAGTATTTTATGTTTTCTATTTACACACGGAATGACAAATTTATATATACCCTTTTTCCACTTTTTGTGTTGAAGGATATAATAAGGCCATACATGTGAAAATCACGTTGCTCTTCATTTAATTTTAATATTTTGTAATTATTCCTATAGCAGACATAGTAATACGTACGCCATATTGGTATATAGGGGACATATTTCTACAAAATCTGTATGAATTGTTAATGTCTGTCTACTACCTGTAAAACTAAAGCCCTATAAGTGAAAAATACGCCAATATTGGGACAACATTTAATTTAAAGATTTATTTTTTTACGTGTTGCTATAGCTAGGGTAATTTTACTGATACTACCAAATTTTGACGTACCTGTTTACTACAGTTTGTAAAAATAACAATTACCCCTATTCTAGTTGTCGGCGTCGTCGTCGTCGTTTTAGTATCAATATCACTTTGTATCAATTTCGGCGTCAAATTAATTGAAATTCGCATTCTATAACATTCATATGACGACTTCGACGGTTTATCGATTTTTATGAAATAAAAATGCACACCCCTAAGTTTTTTGTTAAATTTTATTTGCATTTGATACTTTTATAGTAAAATGTTTTCATAGGTGAAGAAAATTTAATTGATAATGAAAGTTCGAAAAAACATAAACTTGTGTTGAAAAGAAAACTTTTTAGGCAGAATTGCAATATTTTTAATCTGCCGGATCGCAAGTATGTACATATGTTTTGCCTGTTCCTGGCTGTGCTCTTGCAGTAAATCAGTTTGATTTTTGCATGGCCATTTTCTTTAAGAAGGTTTGTCACAGCTTCTTCCAGCGGACTATGTGAAAATTGTTTCAACATTCCGCTGCCAGTGGCTTTACACTCCGCTTTATTAGCAACCATCTTTTTTTGTCACTTTGAATTTAAAATTTCGCCATACCTTAAAATTTATTTTTACATACTTTTTTTATAAATCCCTATTCTATTTTTATTTTGTTACCTTTTGCCATCCATCTGCTAATCTTCTAGGCGTCCAAGAGAATTTAGAATTTTTAAATTTCTTTCCATTTTTCTTTAAAATTGCATGGAGCAGTGCCTCAGCAAAAACCAGTTGAAGAGATGGATTCTTCTGAAACTCTTCCACCAATTTTTCAAATTGATTTGCATTTGTTATCTTCACTTTTTTACATTTTCAATGTTATGTTTGATTTAAATCACTTCCAGTCGTTATGCAAAAAGGCGTCGACAAAAAACATAGTCACGTCAATACAATATCGTCGTCACATTTGTTATAGAATACAAAAAATCTTTGAGCAGTAATCGATAAGTGTCAATAACGACAAGTAGAATAGCAAATCAAATGCGTCGACACATATCAACGTTGATATTTGACGACGTCGACAACTAGAATAAGGGTGAAAATTTTTTAATATCACGTCAGTTTCGAAACACCTGTTAATTTTTAGTATTTGTTGTTACAGCAGCTGTGGTAATACATAACATACATCTTCTGTGAACATTTTTATAGTCAACATATTAAAGTACACTCTGTGTACCGAACCCTAAAATATTAATAGATAATCTTCTTAATTTTTTTTCCTTTAAAGATAATTAACAATTTAATTAAAATCTAAAATCAAAATTTCGTTTCGTCTAGCATAAAAAATTATTAAGAAGAAGTGATTTAACAATAATTCCTTTTAAACCGTTTTATTTTTCCTTTCCTGGCAGAAGTTGGTTTTACTATGTGGTCATTTGTTAAGTTAAAAAAGAAGCGACAAAAAAAAGCAAATGAAATTTTTTTATTGCAATTAAAATTTTTTGGAAAAATTAAAAATATGTTTTCTGAAATTCAAATAAAGTGTGTTTTCTGCATTTTCGGTTTGTAATGAAATTTCTAATTTTTTACTACAAAAAGAAACCAATTTCTTAGTATTTTTTGTTGTTGAAATTTTAATTAAAATGTAATATTTTGGTGAAACCACGATTGTTTAGTTAAATACCGATTAAATTTCGTTTCACAATACTAACAATAAACAACATTAATAACAGAAAACAAACAAAAATGACGTGAGAAACCCAAGGAATATAGAGCCTCTTGTCTTTTTTTCTGCCGTGTCTGCGCTGTTGGTGAGTAGACCGATTTGAATGATTTTCTATAGTAAAATTCTGCAACTTTCTCCCAACATTTCAACGCAAACACGGATAGACGGGCATCAATAAATCGAATTTCTTTTGTGTAAAGGATCCAGGATATACAACTTTACAAGGACAAAAATTAATAGTGTAGAAATTACAAACGAAATAAAAAACTTATGGTATACATTTCCAACATCTGGTGAAGGATTTAAAGATGTCCGAATAAGTCGGACTTGCTTCTGATACATTTTTAAAAAGCAACAAAAATCTAAAAAAATTTAACAAATCTGAGTATAGGTGCAGTGTAATTGAAAAAAAAAACTAATAGCTCGCTTTTAATTTATTGCTTTATTTTTAAAACGTGTTAAACAATATTTCCGTAGTTTGAGTAAACCAAAGAAAATTCTTTTTAATATTTTTTCTCGTGAAAGTTATAAATTTTTAGGTGTACATAAAATATATATTTTTTAGTATTAACATAGTTTTTAAAAATAATATAAATTTTGCATTTAACACATTTTAAAACTAAACAAACATCACCATTTTAAATTTCATGTAAAATGTTATATTTTTAGTAGGAACTTCAAAAGTAATATGAACATGAGTGCTATATTCTCGGCTATGTAAATCTACTGTAGTAAAGTAAATCCAATCGAAAAAGCAAATATCGGGGTGAGAGAATTAAAAAATAAGAAAGAAAAAATAAGTACTACATATATATAATTTTACATAGAAATGCCATCGGCTCTTAATGGGTTAAGCATTTTTTAAATTAGTTGTATTTCCTTAAAGATATCATAAAAATTTTTTTTTTAATTTCATAGATCTGTAGCTCGGAAATATGGGCGAGCGCAAAATTTTTCACTTGATGTTTCTTTTCTTATTTTTTTAATTCTCTATCGCCCCATATATTTTTTATTTTTATTGGAGTTACTTCATTGTTCTAAATGATATGAAAAAAATAAAGGTAGGCGTGGTGTTTTACCCACTGCATCGAAGGGCATGGACTGATCTTGCTGATTTCCAATAGTATCTCTTTCGACACTATGTCTGATCGATTGGAATATTTAAATTTTCTCTATCTGATCCTAGTGCCTTGACAAACTTCATTTCAACATTAGCACGGACCAGACGGACTTCGCTCAATCGACTTCGCTATGCATAAGAACTCAGAATGTATATACTTTAAGGGGTCGGAAATGGAATGGAATGTATAAATGGAATGACAACTGAGTTATAACCTTTTTCCACTTTTTGTGGTGAAGGGTATAAAAGTGATTTTACTGTCAAAGATACATATATCATCACTTAAAATGCAAAAGGACGTTACAAGTAAAAAACTCAAAATTGATTTCCCAATTGATTATACTCTGCAAGTTTAAAAAAGCGGCAAGCGGGTAAAGCTGATTCTGATCGCTTTTTAAGGCCGTTTTTTCTGATTTTCGAGATATAGCGTTATCTCGAAAATTGAGCATACATCGTTACTGCATTCAGAATACTCAAACAAATTAGCTTTCTTTGACACCTTTCGAACAAAACAAGAATTTCTCGGCTTTGTTTTACCATCAGTGAGGAAAATAAAATGCACTAAAGGATGTACACTAGGCAGAAAAAGTCTGCGTATAAGCATATATAATGTATGTTTAATGTCCTATGACATAAGTTAAATTTTAATTTTTTTTATGTGTTGTCACATGGCGAAATAATACAAGTGGTCTCGATCTCGAATTTATCCCTTTCGCCGTAAACGCTAAATGTCAAACTCCATATATAAAAAAAGTGTATATATTTTTTTATATGGAGTTTGACATTTAACGTTTGCGGCGAAAATTATGAATTCGCCATTGCGGCCACCTGGTTTTATTTCGCCTTGTGTTGTCATGTACCTCAAGTCACTGCTATGCTAGTCAGTACTAATAATTTTAGAATGAAAAAATCTGGATAAATCCGTATATGGCTGCTATAATTTAAATAAATGCATTTTTGTAGAAAGAAAAGGTCTGCGTACAAAATAAATATATCATCTAGTATGTGATGATTTTATTTGCTTGGAAACAATTTTTTTTATTTGTAATATCTAACTCAAGGTAGATTTATTTTAATAGGTAATAGCGGCTCTACAACAAATACAACATTGACAAAAACAACATGTTTTTTTTATTGTTGTTTTGTGCGTTGGAAACGTCAAAAACACAAAGAGAAATAAAAGATAATTGCTCTCAATACAAATGCTTGCTTTGTTACCAGCGTTGTCAACTTTGAAATTTCAAAACGCACCAAAGTGGAGAAAAAAACGCACCATTTAAGAGAAAACGCACCAATTTTTAGCATTTCTTTTTTATTTAAAATCTTCAATGATTTAGGACTCAGCAATTCAGGTTCGTTGTAAATTTGAAGCGTCTGTTTACAACTGTTAAAAAGTATGGCAATATACATCAAATTAAGTGAACTATAGGCGCACCCTTTAGTTTATAATTTTTAGTATAAAAACTTGTTACTATATCGGCCATAGCAACCGACATTCTGTCCAATTTACAAGCGTTTGTCTATAACGGTTCAAAACATAGGCCCATATAAGTAAATTTATATCAATTATGGGGCACCCTTTCATTTTTAGATTTATTTTTGTATAACTTTTTGTTATTGGGAGCCATAGTAATACGCAGTCATTTTATATTTTACAGAATCGTCCTTTACAGTTCATAATACAAGTTAAAATGGGACACCCTTTAATTTTTAAGATTATGATATGTTTATTAAACGGGACCAATCTGTAAGCATAATCTATCATATTACCAACAATTTTCAAAATCGGTTCAGAAATGACTGAGTTCTGCAAGCACAAACATAAAAAAGCAACATTCAGTCGAATTGTATAACCTCCTTCTTTTTTTGAAGTCGGTTAAAAGTTAACTGATCAAGACAAAACTCTGCTTTTGCTAAGCTGTTTAACAGATACAACAGCAGCCTTTACTACAAAAACAATGACCATGAAAATCTAAAAGGGATAGTATATTCCACACAGTGAAATGTTTTTTTTTAACATAACAAAAATTAATACAACAACAATACCGTTTCATTTTGTGCTTATGATTTGGTACGTCTTAAACGAAATGGTATTAAAATATGTGTATTTTTTGTACAAAACTTTTTTCTCACACTAAAAAGGAGTGGTATTAAATTTGCTTTGGTGCCACCGCAAATAAAAAAAAGCACAAAAGTTTAAAAAAAAAACGCACCACGCACCAACACGTGAAATTTTCGCACAAAAAATTCGAAAAAGCACCCAAAATGGTGCGAAACGCACCAAATTGACAACGCTGTTTGTTACGCACACGCTTGTTGTTAGTGTTTTTTGAAATTCGTAAACAAACAAAGGAAAATACAAACAACTTTTGACTTTTCCAACTACTCGATCTAACTATTCATACAGAAGATTACAATCCAATTAGGAAAGATTTTTAAATTTAACCGCCATGATTTCAAAGAGAAAGGAAATTAACCCTGCTGAAAGAAAAATAATTATTAATATTTGGAAAAAAGAAAAACTTTAAAGGAAATCGGTAATATAGTTGAGAGAGCACATTCTTTGATTCAAAGAGTCGCTAACAACTTTAAAGAAACTGGAGTTTTTGTATCTAAGCCTTTTTCCGGACGCCCATCAAAATTAACAATCAGGGAAAAAAATGATACTGTTTGAAAAATTTTAAAAAGGAATATGCAGTTTTCATGCTCATATAGCCCGTAAGAAACCTTTTATTTTATTAAAGTACAGGCAAAAACAAATTTCGTACGCAAAGGAACACATAAGTAAGCTAGCAGCGTTTTGGGAAAGGGTTATATTCTCAGATGAGGGTAAGTATTGCATTTTTTTAAAATAAAAGGCCGAAACCTTGTGTGGAGAAAAACCCGGTACAGCTTTAGAAAAACGTAACTTGTGCGGCACTGTTAAACACGGTGGGGGTGGTGTTATGATATGGGGGTGTATGGCTGCTAATGCAGTTTATTGATTCTACAATGGACAAGCGACAATACCTAAATATTTTAAAAGAAATTTTAAATCAAAGTGCCACGAAATTGGGCCTTTTTTAGGGTCAGTATTTGTTTCAACAAGTTAATGACCTCACACTTAGCCGATATTGTAAAGTTTTGGTTGCTCTATAATGCGTCAAAACAGCTACGTACGCCACCGCAGTCTTCAAATAACTTCGAAAAGTATGTTAAAAGAAAGCGCTATCCAACAAGTTACTAATTTTTTTTTATTCAATAAAGATTGTGTCCTTTGTAAAACCAATAATACAATTGTAAGCAGACTTTTTCTTCAATTCTTTAAGCACATAAGTTTGTTTGTGTTTAATTAATTAATTTTTTGTTGTTATAATTTTCGGTAATAACCGTCGTCACTGGCTGTGTACTTTGGATGTTTGGCGAGCGCTTTCGATGTGATAACATCATTTTCAAGCCGCGTTTTTATTAAAACTGAAGAGATAGTGTTAAAAATAGATAGTGTTAAGAATAATAATAATTATAATAATTAATAATAATTAATTTTTTGTTTACATTTTTGTTTTTTTTTTTTAATATTGAATTGAAGTATGGATATACCCCTAATGATAAAATAAATTTTAAATGATTATATCTTTGTACGCTGTCTTTTTATAGCTAGTGTATTTACCTTCATGAAGCATTAATCGACCAATAACTCGATTTTTTTGACACGTTTTAAAACTAAATCTATTTAATTTTTTGTGAACCAGTAAATTAACATTGAACGTGTTTGTTTTCAAGGAATTAATGCATTATTTATTAATGTTGTTGTACAAGTACTTGTGGCAATTCAAAAATTCTTTTTATCTTAGTTTTATAGCTAACTTCTCTCAAACAAGAAATTAATATCAGCCTCTCAAGAAGTATGGTACGAGGGCTGCTACATATATTTCTGGCCTGGCAACACTGAGTGCTGCCAAGTGCAATCTGACATTTCCATTGGAAAGTTTGTCATTTTATGCATAATCGTACTCAAAACGTTTTGACGTACGATCATTATTTGTGTTGTTTACAGTGACTTGAAAAAAATAATATAGAAAAAAATGGAATTAACACGTAAACATTTGCGTGCCATAATTTTTCACAATTTTCGACGTGGATTATCACGACAAGAGTGCATTAATGAACTTAAATCTTTGTATGGCGATGAAACACATTCCTATAGCACTGTGAAAAATAGGTATAATGAATTTAATCGTGGACGAAGCTCGCTCAAAGACGAATTCCGTGAAGGTCGTCCAAAAACGGCTGTTGTGCCAGAGAACATTGATGCCGTGCGTGAATTCATAATGCAAGATCGACATGCGACATACCGAGAGATAGAGACATCCTTGGACATTTCTTCCACCAGCATACATTCGATACTGCATGAACACCTGGCCGCAAAAAAGGTTTGTTCTCGTTGGATCCCGCACAATTTGAAAGTCGCTCAAAAAAAATGCTCGTGTCGATTGGTGCAAAGAAATGTTGCAAAAATACGATTGCGGTGCTTCAAAAGACGTTTATAAGATCGTCACAGGTGACGAATCATGGATCTATGCGTATGAGCCCGAAACGAAACAACAATCGACCGTGTGGATCTTCAAAGACGAGCAAAATCCAGCGAAAGTTGTTCATGGAAGAAGCACTTCGAAGCAAATGGTCGCCTGTTTCTTCGGCAAAACTGGTCATGTGGCGACTGTTCCGCTTGAGCAACGTAGGACGGTCACTTCTGAGTAGTACGCTACAATTTGTTTGCCTGAAGTCATCGAAGAAATTCGAAAAACCAACAAGAGAAGACGAATCATTGTTCACCATGACAATGCGAGCTCTCACACATCGGCTCAAACCAGAGCGTTTTTGACCGTCCAAAACGTCGAATTAATGGGTCATCCGCCGTACAGCCCTGACTTGGCACCTAACGACTTCTTCTTGTTTCCGCACATCAAGAAAAAAATGCGTGGTCAACGATTTTCGTCGCCAGAAGAAGCTGTTGAAGTGTTCAAAAACCATGTTTTAGAGGTGTCTCAATCGGAGTGGAAAAAGTGCTTCGACAACTGGTTTGAGCGCATGCAAAAGTGTATAAATCATGCTGGAGAATACTTTGAAAAACAATAAAACAATTTTTGATTATAAATATTCGCATTTTCACTAATAGGCCAAAAATATATAAAGCAGCCCTCGTATATACGATAAAAGTTTAAAACATAAAGAAGCGAACCTAATTCCCAAAAGCAAAACTGAAGAATTGTCCATGATTTAGCTTAATTTTTAATTACAACGATCTTTTGAAAATCTCTTGCACATATTTCAAAAACCATTTACAAAAAAAAAATTAATCTTTAAGTTTAGGTAGACCATCATACATGGGTCCTGTGTGGGCCGGTTGTGGATGCACACACCTAGGTAAAGAAGATAATTTTCGCCAACCGGCTCATTATTTGCGAAACATCTAGTTAGTAAAGTGTCGGTTTCACTAAATGCGAACAAACACTTCTTTCGCATACTTGTTTTTAATGTATATACACTGGTGGTCAATACTAAAGCAACCAAAGTCAGACTGTAAGTTATTAAGACAAAACATTTATATTTGAGAAGAAATCAGCTATTTTTTTCACAACGTGGAAGATATTATTAAAATGCAAAACAAAAAATATACATTTCAGTATCATATTTGTCTATTTTTTTAACAAATTTTATTTAAAGGCATTTATTGTCTGGCCAAAACTAAAGCAACTACACTGTAACAATGAATTAAAACAAATTTTTTTGTTTATACCGTTATAATTTTATATTTTTCTTTATTGTCTTATTCGCCTTCTCAGAAATAAGAATATTTAAAGTTTAATTACATTGCCACATGTTAAATTAAAATTTTTATATTAATACTAAAAATGGCAAGAAACAAGTATTCCACCTTCCTTAAAGAACAAATTATAAATGACTACAGAAAGGGTTTATCACAAAAACAAATATCCGAAAAGTTTTCAATATCTAAATCAGTGATTTATCGCATAATTAGTCGATTTCGTGCTTCTAGATCTGGGGGCTTATTCTGAATTGCGATGCGAAAATCAATGCGATGCGCAAATGAAATGCGATGCGAAAGAAAATTGGTATTCTGTTAGACTTTCGCAATTGCATTCGCAATTTATTTCAAATCGTTGGCAACGCTGCTCAAATAAACATCAGTATCAACAAACGTCAAATTAAAAATAAATAAATTTTTTGTGCTTCGCTGTGAAAATTGTTTCTAAAATTTATTTAATAGGTCCAAACCTAATAAAATTTAAGTCAAATATTTTTAAACTTCTCTAATAGGTGGCCCATTAATATTTAGTTCTTCAGTTAACGTTTGCCACAAAGTATTTGCAGACTAACGTGCATTTGGTGTTTTTAAATGGCCTCTTGCCAAATGGCTGTGCTTATTCATAAATTCTATTTTTATTTAAAGTTGACGTGGTTTTTTTGTATTATTGCTTACTTTTCTGAATTAAATAATAAATATATGATGAATACATAAATAAAATATTGTTTTTTACTTACATGTTTGTACTTTGCGAATGCTACTTTGTTGTCGAATAAATTTTGCGAATTTGACATGTGTTTTCGCAATTTAGAATACCGATTTACCACCTTTTCGCATTTGAAATGCGATTAAAATAGAACTTTGCGAATATCGCAATACAGAATAGCAATTGTTCGCATTTATGTATTTTCGCATCGCATTGACTTTCGCATCGCAATTCAGAATAAGCCTCCTGTAGTGACAGTGCACTCTGGGGGTAGACCGAGGAAAACTTCACAACGTACTGATAAAATAATAACTCGTGAAATAAAAAAGAATCCCTTTGTAACCTCAACAGAATTGGTGCGGGAGTTATCATTGGATGTAAGAAGACGCGCTGTAGAAGCAGGTTTACAGGCTCGAAAACCATCAAAAAAGCCGTTCATTTCTGAAAAAAAATCGCAAGGCTAGATTAGCATTCGCAAAGGCCCATGTTGGTTGGAGTGCTGCCAAGTGGCGAAACGTATTGTTCTCTGATGAATCTAAATTCAATATAAAAGGTTCAGACATGAAGAATTTTACGGTTAGGAGACCAAAAAATGAACGCCTAAAACCCCAATATTGTAAAGGCACAGTTAAACATGGAGGAGGCTCGATAATGGTGTGGGGCTCTTTTTCATACATAAGTTTATTTTTGGGGCATTGTTTTTGCAATAATATCGCTGTGTAATATAAGTTGCTTTAGTTTTGTCCACCAGTGTATACGAAGGAAAGGTTCGGAGTAATTCTCTCAGAAAGTAAAAAAAAGACTTTCACTTGTGTGATTATTCAATAACCACAAAAATATTTTAGATATACTTCAAATTTTTTATAACGATTAAAAAACTTAACTACCATTTAATGTTAATGATTTTATTTTAATTATTATTGTTAATATTAACGGTAATGAAATTTTAATGCAACTATCTTACTACTAATTACAATTAGAAAAGTTAATTGTTTTTATGAAAAATATATTTATGATAGCAGATCCTTCAAAAAAACTATGCATAAAATAAATACGATTCACCCTTTTTTAGGTGGATCTGTATTTGTGTATCAGTTATAATTGTAGCAATATATAGATCCCCGAGCAGTTCTAAGACAGAATTTTGTGAAGTTTTTCAATACTTTTTAGAAGAATTATGTGAAAACAAAAATGATATTATAATTGCTGGTGATGTAAACCAGACATGTGCCCGGTCGTTCGTTTCAGTGACCGATCTTTTTCGGTCATATACAGCAACTCATTTTAATACACAAAAAATCAACTGAAATAAAAGAACATGACACAAAAAAAAGAGAAGAGACAAATGAACGAAAGTGATCCGTACACTATTGAAGGTGACGGTTAAATATCTGGCTCTTTTCGGTCAATTCAGTCATCCGTTTAATTTAACCCGTACACTATTGAACGAAAAGACCTGATTTAAATGACCGATCCATTCCGTTCACTTGATTGATTCGGTCAATTTAACCCGTTTGTTCGCGAACGCCGCAGCTCTATAATATAAACATAGACTGGTATAATGATTATTATAGCAGTAGAATCGCAAGTATCCTAAATGGTAATGGTATGAAACAAATAGTAAACGAATTTATAAGAATTACAATGAGATCAAAAACATTAATAGACTGTGTAATAACTAATAGTAAAAAAGTAACTACGAAAACTAACGTAAGAAATAAAATATCAGACCAAATTAGAAACAAAAGAAATAATTGAGGTTTTTAGATACAACAAAATTAGTTTTAAAAACTAAATAAGTGCAATATTTAATTATGAAAACATAAATAATCTCAATAAATTAGTGGAACATTTCGAAAATAAAATTGAGGACACGATAAAAAATATACAATTAAAATACTTTTAAACGGTAAAGTTAACAATGGTTGGTTTAGTAATGAAATTAGAAGACTACAAGCGGATAAAGTAAGATCTTACCAGAGAGCAATATTTGAAAACACCAATAAAGCATGGATAAATTACAAAAGCATTAGAAACAGATATAAAGTTAAAATTCAGAATGAAAAGAATAATTATATAAACAGAAAAATAATAGGAACAAACAATCAAAAAGAAATGTGGAAAATAATAAAAGAACAAGTTTTAAGAAAACCCAAAAATGTGATAAAAAAAAATGTGATATTTGAGCAAAATGAGTATAGAAAAAAATATTGATATAGCCGAAAACTTTAATAAATACTTTGTTGATAGCATTAAGGAAATAAGAGATGATATAGTAAATGTGCAATATGAAAATAAATTATAAATTCAAGTTTTATGCAATAAATATATTAGAATTAATATGTGTGGCCAGAAACATGAAAAATAAACCAGACTATACCAAAATGTCTAAAGAATTAATTATGGATAACTGGGACAGAATAGGCTCCATGCTACTTAAAATAATAAACAAATCTTTTAATACGGGTATTTTCCCCCAAAATTGGAAGTGTTCAATGGTAACACCGGTTGAAAATTCAAATAAATGTGAAGAATACCGGCCAATCAATAGTTTGAAAACTTGTGAAAAAATACTTGAAAAAATAGTAAAAATACAGTTAGAGGAATATCTAGAAAAATATGCTTTACTGTCGAAATATCAATCAGGATTTAGAAAGCAAATGCCGTGAATTATGTAATTAATAGTACATCTACTTTCAAAAAAAAAAAAAAAAAAAAAAAAAAAAAAAAAAAAAAAAAAAATAGTGGCTATATTTTTCGACTTTAAAAGGGCATTTGAAACAGTAGATAGAAGTATATTAATAAGAAAACTGAGCAAGTATGGTATACAAGAAATACAATGGTTTAAATCTTACTTAACCAAACGTGAACAAACCACGAAGGGCAACGACGTAAAATCAAAACCAATCGAAAATGAATATGGAGTTCCACAGGGATCAATACTAGGAGCTCTTCTGTTTATTATATACATAAATGACATGGAAAAAGTATTAGAAAAATGTGAATTGTATGCAGATGATACATTAATTTTTACTGAAGCACAAACAAAGGAAGAATGTTGTCAAAATATAGACACAGATATCAATAACATTAATAAATGGCTAAACATGAACAAATTAAAATTAAATGAAAACAAAACAAAATTAATGGAAATAAATATGAGCACAAATAGAATATTTAAGATAAAAAATGTAGTAATAGAAAAAGTTAAAACATTAAAATATCTGGGTTTCGTAATAGCTAAAGACTTAAAATTTAAAGATCACATGGAATATGGATGCAAAAAATTGGTTTTTTCAAAAGGCTCAGAAGTAAGGTATCAACTTTGAAATCAATTAATGTATACAATACAATTATTAAACCTCACTTCGAATATGGATCTACTATTATATACACAAGTTGCACAGTTCAACAAATAGCTAGACTACAGAAGCTTCAGAACAGGGCAATGCGATCAATTTTAAAATGTAATCGTTTTACATCTATAACATTTATGTTGAATTCGTTAAAATGACTTAACATACATCAAAGAATGGAACTTATACCATTACCAGCATACAAAAAATTAGGTTAGGAGAAGCTCCAGAGTTTTTAAATGAACAACATAGGGTAGACTCAACGTTTATGCAAAGATCGCTTTTTTACAAGGGACTGCAGCTTTACAACAGGATGCCAAATAATATAAAAAATGAAGAAAATATAAAATTATTTAAAAGAAGGCTGTTTTTTCATTAAAGATCAGAGCTAATATTTGTATATGTATGGTTATGAAAATTTTATATATGTGATATTTAAAGTATTATAAATACTCCTTTTTAAATAAATAAATAAAAAAAAAAACCTAATAACTAATCAACTTTAAGTGAGATAGGTGTAAAACTTTGATGCCTCAGATCAAAGGTCACTAACACTATCTTCTTACTTACACGAAAACAAAATATATAATCCTAAGAATGTTAAAACATACATATTTCACCAAATTTTTTTAAATAAAAAAGTCGCTTTAAAATTTATAATAATAATAATATACTTCACCTGGACAATTATCATTAGTTTGTTTCTTCTCAAATTTCTAATGAGACCTTTTCATTAAATAATAAAGAGCCTTACCATTAGTGAAAATGACAGTAATGCTAAAAAATCATTAGCAATATTTTTAATTTAATGCTAATGAAATTAGCAATTAGTTATTTAATCTAATTAATTACTTCCATGTATGATTCAATTTGTAAAATAGTCCTTCCAGTAGAATTAAAGGATTTAAATAAGTTCTTATACTTCTAACTAGTATTAAAATTTCAACAAAATTGAATATAAAAAAAGCTTGATATGTAATTGTTTCTGGTTGCCCAAATTATACAGGTCAAATGAATAATATGGTGGGTGGTGGTGTTGGCCCAAATGTACCCTATGGCGGTGGGGTCGCAGTAGCCAATGTTGGGAACTATGGTGGTCCAGGGGGTCCTCAAGGAGGTATTAATGTAAACGCGAATAATCCACAACAACAATTATTAGCACAACAAATGGCAGCACAACACGCAGGGGTACCTCCAAATATGACGGCTGCTATGCAGCAAGGTAACCGCGGACCTGGTGGTGTTCCAATTAGTATAGGGCCAGGAGGCGTCGGAAATGATGGCAGCGGTGCTGGGTTAATAAGTGGACCTCAGCAGCAAATGAACAATGCTCAAATGAATCCAAATCAACAGCCAAACCCACAAGGCGGATTAATGGGTCCTGGCGGTATGGGAATTCGACCACCTCAGGGTGGTGTGGGGCCGAGCGGTCCCCAACAAAACGCCATGATGTTATCACAGCAGCAACAACAGCAACAGCAAGGTCCAGGTACTTCACAGCAGGTAAATAACACTGGTGGAACGGCAACTGGATCTGGTGGTGCAGGAGGTGCAGGAAATCAACATTTCACGGACGAACGCAAGAAACAGATTCAGCAGCAACTTATGTTATTACTTCATGCCCATAAATGTAATCGACGCGATAGTATAAATCCTAATCGCGAAAAATGTAATGTGCCCTATTGTAAACCTATGCAAGATGTATTGACGCACATGGCGACTTGCAAACAAAGCCGAGACTGTACCGTGCAACACTGCACGTCTTCACGACAAATTCTGCTCCATTATAAAACATGTGCGCGCCCAGATTGCGTAATCTGTTTTCCATTTCGTCAGAGCCACGCTTACCAAAATAATAATCCAAATGCGGGCGGTGGTGGAAATGCTGGCCCAAATAACGCAAATCAACAACAGCAGCAACAGCAAGGTCAACAAAACGCTAATGAAAAACAAGGGCCAGGGGCTATTGGAACTCAACACGTTGGTGGACCGCAACAAACAGGTAGTGTACAACAAGTAAGTGGTGGTCAGAACGTTGTTACGGGAACTACGAGTTTGTCTGGTCAAGGAGTTGGGCCCAATCAAGGCCAAATAAACATGAAATCTAATGCAGACATAAACCAGCAAATGCAAAATACCGGCCAAAATCCGAATCAAGAAATACGACGATTCGACAGCATGGGAATGCAAGGTGCTTTAGGAAATGCCGGTGGCCCTAACAGTATGTTGCAAGGCAATTCCGTAAATCCGCAACAACAGCAAATGCAAGGTATTCGCATGACAGGAGTGCCTCAGCCAGTTCGTGTCATGTCGGCTCAGGTTGTGACACCTGGCGGAGGTGTCCCAGTCGGACCGACATCCGGTGGTAATAATGATCAAGTTGCAATGCGACAAGTGGTAAATAATTTGCTTATAAGTGGTACCGGTAATGGAGCTGGACCAGATAACCTTCAAAATCAACAGCAACAGCAACAAATGATGCTTCAGGGTGCTGGACCAAGACTTACACCACGATTATCTGATTTACTGAAACCCGGAGCGAAACTGACGACAGATCCCAATCAAGTTCAACAACAACAAAACATAGTAAGTCAACAACAGCAGCAACAACAAACAAACATTCCCTTGTCGGTTAATGTACATAACACCTTTAATAATTCTAATTTGAACACACTTTTGGGAGGTGGAAACTCCAGTGACATGGGCGGCCCTGTTACTGGTGGACCACCAAACAAGCAGTTAACACCTCAAGAAATAGCAAAGATGAAAATGCAAGCCCAGACTGGTAGTGTGTGTACCGGTCCAAATAATACTCCCCCCATCAGCGCTTCGGCGGCAGGTAATACTAATGCTACAGGCGTGATGAGTGGAGGAACGGTATCAAACGTAGCTGGCAATATTTCAGTACCAGGAGGTGTTTCAACGAACGCTCAGAATGCTGGGGCGCCTGGAAGCAGTGGTAGTAATGGCGGTGGAAGTGAAGACAACAAAGATTGGCGTGAACTTGTTACAGATGATCTTCGTAAGCATTTGGTTCACAAATTAGTTCAAGCAATATTTCCTATGTCAGACCCAGCTACAATGCTTGACAAACGCATGCACAATCTTGTTTCATATTCGGAAAAAGTAGAGAGAGACATGTATGAAATGGCTAAATCTCGATCAGAGTATTATCACCTGCTGGCTGAAAAGATTTATAAAATTCAAAAAGAACTGGAAGAGAAACGTCTAAAAAGAAAAGAGCAACAAATGCTTCAAATGCAGCAACAGCAGCAGCAACAACAACAACAGGGCGGTGGCGCTGGTGGTTCTGGTCCTAGTAATGTCAGTACAGCTGGAAGTGTCGGTTTACCAGTTGGTGGTCAACAATTACCCCCAGGTCATCCACAAGCCCAGCAACAAATGCAGCAACAAATTAGACCAATGATCAGTCCGATGGGTGGGGCTGTTAGTGTGGGAGGACCTGTTCAAAATCAAGGAATGCCAATGAGCTCTGCTGGAATGATGCAACAACTTAGAGGCCAAACACCGGGAACTGTGGGCGGTATGATGCCCGGTCAAAATATGGCTGGAATGCGTAGTCACTCCCCCGGTGGAAATATGCTGGCATTACAGCAGCAGCAACAACGAATGCAGTTTCCCCAACAACAAGGCAATATGCTTGTTGGTCCTCCCGGTCCTAGTCCTGGCAGCAACAATATGAGTGGGGGCGGCATACCCACATCACAACAGAACATGGTGGTGGCAAATCCTGTTCTTTCTCCCTTTACTGGCCAAGCAATGCAGGGACAACCAGGGACAGGTGGTGTCGCTGGAGTTTTAACCAGCCCCATACCAGGTCAGCAACAACAATTTATGAATTCTAATGGGGGAACAGGTGCACATACTACACAGCAGCTAAATGAGATAATGAAGCAACGTATGCTACAACAACAACAGCAGCAACAACAACAAAGTGGAATGCTTCTGCCTCAATCTCCTTTCAATAGCAATTCTCAAATGCAACAACAAAATACCTTTACATCACCAATGTCCCAACAGCAGCAACAACAACAGCAAAAACAAAACATGATGACTACTGGAATGGGAAATATGCCTTCTACACCAACAAGTATAGAATCGCTAACAGCGGCTAGTGCGGCGGGACCAACTGGTGTAACAAGTAGTACAACATCCGCAACTGTAGGTGCCGCTGGCGGCATGGTAGCGGCACCAAGTCCTTCGCCTAACTTTGCATCAAATGGACCATTGGGAACACCTCTAAATAATCCGCCTTCTGTTCCGTCTATTATGCAATCATTAGGTGACCGAGGAAGTACGCCCCCGATAAATCCTACATCTCCTGCCTCTGCAAATGCTACTGTGTCGTCTGTTTCTGGAACAGGTGGCCCTTGTATTGGTATACAACCAACACCTCCCGCATCAACATCCACGTCTTTATCATCAACTGGTTCGATTGGATCAACTCTTACAACAACGGTAACTACGACATCTTCATTAGCAACATCTACCTCTATAACGGCAACGTCTGGAGCGGTAACAGTCACAGCATCATCGACATCAGTCTCAATGTCTTCATCAGCTGAAGCTAGCGTTTCTAGTAATGGTCTAGCGCAAAACCAACATCAAATGTCAACTATGGGTAAAGGAAGTGCCGGAACAACATCTACCTCAACTACCAGTACATCATTGTCGTCATCACGTCCCTCAGCTAGTAGCAGTAACAGTCTTTCATCGCAAATGGCAGCTCTCGAAGCAGCTGCTAGAGATAACGACGACGATCCTCCAACATCACCAAACGGAGACTCCCAAAATGCTAGTGGTGGAAAGTCATCCAAAGGCAAATTTGATTCCATTAAACAAGAAGACGACATCAAAAAAGAATTTATGGATGATGGAAGTGGGGGTGATAATTCCCAACAAGAGTCTTCAGCTGGTGTTGGTAAAAATGTAAATAATGATGGTACCGCAAAACTGGAAATTAAAGCAGAAGATGGTGATATGAAGATTAAAGCCGAACCAATGGAAGTTGACGATTCGAATACAACATCGGGCAGTGGAGGTGCTGATGCCGGCATGTGCACAGCTAGCGGAGATAGTAAAGATATTCTAAAACCAATGACAGATAGTAACAATGCAAGTGGAGGAGATGTTAAAGTAAAACCAGAAACCAAACCAGTGGTTCCAGAACCACTTATGCCCAATGCTGGCGATAAGAAGAAAAAATGTGGTATGTACAATAATAAGTTGGAAAATTAACATTTTGTCAATTAAATTGTTTTGTTTTGTTTTTTAAATTAATTAATTAACCTTATTGGTTCAAAAACACAATAGCCGGGTAACCTTAAATCAATTGACAAAATGTTTATCAAGATTTAATCATAGACATGACCTTTAATTTTTAAATTTATTTTAACAGTTTTCGATCCTGAGGAACTAAAACAAGCATTATTGCCGACATTAGAAAAACTTATTCGACATGAACCCGAATCAGTGCCATTCCGTTATCCGGTTGATCCACAAGTACTTGGTATTCCGGATTACTTTGAAATAATTAAAAAACCAATGGATTTAGGAACAATACGCAATAATCTTATGAATGGTAAATACAATGATCCATGGGAGTATGTTGACGACGTTTGGTTAATGTTTGACAATGCCTGGCTATATAATCGCAAATCGTCAAAAGTTTACAAATATTGTACAAAAGTAAGTGTTTTTGTAATTGCAGGAAGCGTGTCCATTATAATTGATTATATAAAATTTTAACTTCTTTATTATCAGCTTTCCGAGGTGTTTGAACAAGAAATTGACCCCGTCATGCAGGCCCTAGGATATTGCTGTGGCCGAAAGTACACATTTAATCCCCAAGTTTTATGCTGTTATGGTAAACAATTGTGTACAATACCTAGAGATGCCAAATACTATAGTTATCAAAACAGGTAAGCTACAATTTTGCATTTAAACATTTTTTTTTTTTTATTTATGTAGCTTATTTTAAAAGATTGCATTAATTCCATTTATTATGAAGACATTAAATCGATATTTGTGTGTAGATAATCCATAATTATTATTAATCATTGGTCTCTCATGCAGCCAAAGTAACCATTATATATATGAATTTAATTACTATTAACACGCAATAAATTTAAAATTTTGCTTGTATATAATACAATTAAAAATACCATTAATATTTTGTATCAAATTCTAATGCCAACCTTATTTTTATTTTCTTTCTATACTTGCAAATGTCAAACAAACTTAAACCAATACATCCTGGTTATGGTTTTTGTGTGCGTCTTTTTTTAACTCCTTAAATTATCCCAATGTTGAAAACCTCTTTAAATACTTACACCTATAAAAACCCTTTAAAAATATGTTTTACTTATTAATTTTTTTTTTTTTTGCTTTGTTATTTTTTTTTTTTAACTATCAAATCATACTCACTATCGTTTTATATTTGTTTAACAAAAACATAAAAATGCAACATATTATAATTTGTTTTGCTTTTCATTGTTTAATTTTTTGTTCAACTATATAATCATTAAACATAATTTTTTGTTCTATTGCCTTAATTACAAAATTCTGTACTTCAAAATTTAATTCCAAAAAACATTTCCACAAAAAATCGTTCGCACGCACAAAAACACAATATAACAATAATAATTCATTCACTGTAACCAAAAAAAAAAAAAAAAAAAAAAAAAAAAAAAAAAAAACGACGCTAAATTTGTTTTATGTATGGTCGCTCTGCTTGTTTGTATTTGTTAATTTGGATTGCAATCACCTCTGATAATCAATACAAATTATATAATCAATGATCAAACACAACATACAAAAAACAAAACAAACAAAAAAAAAACAATCAATAAAAATCTTTTAATGAACCAATAATAGTCTAAAGGATTATGGCGTATCCTCAAACAGATATACCTTCTGCCAAAAATGTTTCAACGACATTCAAGGGGACACTGTTACACTCGGGGATGATCCACTACAATCTCAAACGTAAGTATTCTTTACACTTTTCTCATTCGTATATTTAAGTATTTTATAATATTCTTACCTTCTCAAAGAACGTTGGTCACAGAGATTATCATTTCTTTAAGAAATTAGTTTTAAACTTCATTTATATTTATATATAAATAAAGGTTATAATTAAAATTTACGTAAAAATTTAAAACAAGTATTTAATGAGTGAGTGCGTGAAGAATCACTGTGACCGGCGATAGGAAGATGGTAGTGTAATTGAAATATAAGTGAAGTGACTAAGCGTTAAATCGCTAATGACAATAAAAGTTGAGTATTAAGTCAAATATTCAGCATAATTTCTTTAGTTGCACAACAACATTTAATTCGACAAAGCACATTAAAAATGTGCATATACATATATAGGTTTTTAAGGGTATTTGAATTCACTCAATACTGAATTTTACGGTTAGTATTCTTAGGGCCAGTTTTTGACTTTGCATTTAAATTACATTTATATTTAAATTTTATTTAAGTAAAAAATTCAGTTTTTCAATGCACACTTAAATGAAACTTAAATAATCAATCTTGCACATTAAAGTCCATTTAAATAATACAGTTTTACCATATGGTCATGGTATTTTTTATTGTTGTTTTGCAAAACTAAATAAAAAAATTTTTAGCCATTGATAGAACAATATTTTACCTTTTGCACACATATCTTAACGAAAATATTAATTAAAAAGTTAAATAAATAAAATTAGTATCGCAGGCATTTTTTAATATATTATTTCAATTATTTTTAACAAAATTTACAATTCATTGTGTTTGTTAGCAGCTGTTTTTAATAAACTTTTGAAAATTATCTTGATATTTCGTAATGCTGCCATATTTTTACCTTAGTTAAATAAGAACGATTATCGATGACTGAAAATACGAAGTCAAAAAATGGCCATTACTATTGCATTGTCTAACACTATTGATTTTTATGAAAATTTATTTTTCGGAATCTAATTTACTTTAATCGTGCTTGATACCATTATATAAATATTTTATGATATTCTCATAAAATATTTATTATTTAAAACTACAAAATGAAATGTATTACTGCGGGGAAAACATATCCATATGGCCATTTCGCTACTGCTCATATAGCTCATCAGTGAATTCTACCCAAATTTTGTAAAGAAAACCAAATAGATTAAATGAGAACTCCATAGAATCAATAAGGCAAAAAGACCATAACAACTCAAAGTTTTTATACAAAAACAAAGTAACTATTTTTATTTTTGCGTTGTACTCGTATGTGTATTTTTTTGGCCAAGTTAAGTTTTTATTAAGTTAATTATTTTCTTAGCTAATAAGGCCTTACATTTTTTATGAAAATGAAATTTTTATTACATATTTTCTTTCATTTTTCTAAAATGGATTCCCTTTAGGGATCTTAATCGAGTCAATGTATTTGAAAGATTCAATGAAAAAATTAAAATTGAAAAGAAACGATTAAAGTAAATTAATATTGATTTTTTTAAACTTCTTCAAAACTGCTTCAATTAGGGATGTTAACAATTCTCTGAAGACTCGATGCCCCTGAACACTTACAAATTTAAATTGTAACGAAAACTGAAGCTATGTTTTCCTGCAGAGAGAAGGCAGCTTAGTGAGTGGATTGTTGCAAATCAACATGTTAGCGATTTATTTGCAGTGGTCGAAATAACTGCAGTTGGGTCTTGGAGAGATTATATGTGATTGTCGGAAAACATTGAATCGACAACTAGTTTTTTTATATTGCGGATTTTATCAGGAGGCGTCATTGACCAATAATTCTCAAAGCAATGTGTACCTACTTGGCATGCAGCTTTTGAAAGAATTTTAGTATAGAGTGGGGCTATTTGAAGTTTATAACAAATAATATTTATTAGGCTTAAATTCAAGTAAATTTATTATCTAATATTAACTTAAAATTTAAACATTAATTTACTCGTGCAATTCAAAGGGAGATTCAATAATGCAATAATCAAAATTGTATTGATCGTCTGTTAGAATCTCAAGTTTAATGCTGAGTGATATGATCAAATGTCGGAATGTATTCCTATTATTCTTGGCTTTTCTTTTCTCAAGTATATCAAGGAATAGTAGCTGTAAGAGTTAGTAATTTGGAAAAAATACTTTTTATATATATGAGGTGGTGTGGTTGTCTTAAGGTGTTGAGGTAAAGTGCAATTTATTTTATGGATGCTAAGGTGGTCGAGAGGGCTTAAAAAATTACTGTAAGGTTCTCTTGGTAGATGATTGTTATTAGCAAATTTGAGAATACGATTAAGTACAGATTGGTTTGAATTAGTGTTTAGGATTTTGATAAGGTCAGAATATATTTTAGAAATCAGCGAGTAATCACAATTAATGATATTACTTACGTAAGAGATGTAAGTGTAGATGTCCCTCATGACTTCAAGAGTTTGAGTATTTGTTTCATAAAGTAGGTTATATATTGGTGTAGTTCTAAAGGCACCGGTTGCTATCCTGAGTGCTAAATTGGCAATTGTTTTAATTTTTTTTAAATGCGGTTTGGGATACCAACCGTAAAGGTTGAGACCGTACTGAATTTTAGATAGATAAAATCTGTTTCGATATAACTTGATGATCTTTTCAATTGTATTTCTTAATGAATATTACACCCAATATTTTTAAAGAACTAGTGTTTTCAATAGTGAATAGGCCAGCAGAGATAGAAGTATAACATGTTCTTTTCCTGCATATGTAGGTAAATGTCTTGATTTATCTAGAGATAATTCTGTTCCAGAATAGTTGCATCATTGCAAAATGTTGTTCATCACTGATTCTATATTGAAAGTTTGGGATTTACTTCAATAACTGATTTGCCTTTCCTAAAACTAATTTGATAGCTACAAATAAGGTTTTCTGATGTCACATACCATCAAAGACGATTCGCAATTATTTTTTCTAATAGTTTAGATAAACAAGTATTTAAGAAAATAGGTCGTAAGATTTTAAAAGAGTTTTATCAGAATTTGGTTTTAATATCGGGGATATGGTGCTCATCTTATAAAAATTAGAAATAAATTTAGATAAAATTGTGTTGTATAGATGAGTGAGTTTAAGTTTAGTTTTTATATTAGGTTAGGTTGCACAGGCTGTCGGCGTGAGGAAACCGACTCACTTGGGTCCTAAAGGTGATACCTGGAAAATTTTTACGTTTATATTACTAATCATATATTAGGATATTCTATCAAATCCTGGGCCCAAATCGTCGCATTCGTGATCGAATGACTTTGATCGAAATTTTACATTTGGGATCGCCGTACTCGATATCGAATAGCTTGCATAGAAATTTGATATCATGGCATTCGATAACGAGTAGTCGATCGAATACCTTCACTCAAATTCTTTTACATTTTTAAACAAATTTCGATTCGAAAGCTATCGAATGCCGCAATCCGGTTATTCGATACGTCACGAAATTTTACTCGATACGAAACCTCACTCGATCACGAATGCGACGATTTGGGCCCTGGTGTTTTGCCTTCAATTTATTAAGAGCATATTCAAATTACTTAATTGTGATATTATTCTCAATCACATTAGCTTTGTCTGTAGGGGTGATGTTTGTAATTATAGTTTTACTTTCTATAAATTCATCTGAAAAGTTCCTACCATGTGAATTCGAGGACCAAAATTTGCCAAATTCATCTGCAATAATTTGAGGGTCAGTTAAGAAAATGTCAGAGTTAATGGTAGAGTATGTACAGACTGAGGCAAGCGGAGGCCACAGAATGTTCTTATAAGTAAGCATAAGTATTGGTGTAGTTTAGATGCCTTTTGTTATAAATTTCTTTATTTTTTAGAAAACTTGGGCAGTTTTTGTCTTTAGCTGAGTGTTCAAATTCCTTGATGTTACATTCTTTGCAGTTAACGCAGCTGGCAGCATCACCACATTTTTCATTGGCTTCTTTATTAACATGATTCGGGTTACCGCAAAAGAACACAATTTTTTGCTGACGCATGATTTTTGTATGTGGTCGAAATGCATACAGTAAATGCATCTGAATGGGAGAGGGATATATGGTCTTAAGTATAATTTCTGATAACAAATTCAGGTAGTTCAGTCGTTGGGAAGGTTAAAATCATGAGCCTACTTTTTTTAAGGTACCATTATCCATTCTTAGTATTTTTTCACGTCTGATACTATTTGACGATTCATGTTTGATAAAATTTCTTCTTTAGGGACACGGAATAAATCTGTGGAATATATTACACCTTTTAAGTAATTGAGGGTTTTATGTTCAGAGACTTCGATCTTTATGTTCGCGCTCATAGTTGTAAGTTTTATTTATTTATTTGCTTGTGTAGAACTTTTGGTTTTTACTAGCAATGTCCTATCCCATGTTGAATTAATCACTTTTTTAATAAGGAAGGGAGACTCATTCGAAAATTCATTTTCAATTTCTGTACGATTTATAATCAGATAAATAGGTCCAATAGAGTTACTTGAAATTCTTTTAGTGAAATCAAAATTTAAGCCGTGAGAAAAATCATTTTTCTTTTTAGAAACATCAGGAGGTTCATTCATTTTGATAGAATATTATTAATTATTAAGCTTTAGATTTATGACTTCTTTAACAATGCCCGAAAACAAGTTAAGATAAAACACCAAATTAAAATAATTAAAAAACACGAAACTTTATTATCTAAAAAATCGATTAAAAATTTTCTATAATTTTTTGAATGAAAAAAATTTTTTTTTAGCAAAATCTAACCGCTTGCTTTGAAAATACTTTTTCGACTGATTTAAATATTATTAAAATATGATAGTAATGTAGTACCATGGCGAAATAATACTAGGTAGTCGCGATGGCCAGTTCACTAGTTTTTGCCCTAAATGCTAAATGTCAAACACCATATAAAAAAATTATACATTTTTTATACATGGAGTTTGACATTTAGCATTTACGGCGAAAGTAATGAATTCGCCATCGAGAGCACCTGTATTATTTCACCATGATAATGTTCAATACATTATCTTATTTTAGTAGTGAATAATAAGTTATAAATAATCTTCTATATATACGTAATTTTAAAAATATTAACAATGTAATTTTTAATTATTTTTGCGAAAAAAAAAATATTGTTACAATAATAGTCAAATCAAAAAAGATCAATTTAAAGAAATGAAAAATGATCACCTTGAGCTGGAACCATTTGTTGATTGCATGGAATGTGGTCGAAAGCAACACCAAATTTGCGTTTTATGGTTAGATTCGATATGGCCTGGTGGATTTGTTTGTGATAATTGTTTGCAAAAGAAAGATTCTAAACGAAAAGAGAATAAATTTAATGCCAAACGTTTACCTACAACTAAGCTGGGTATTTATATTGAAACCCGTGTTAATAATTTCCTTAAGAAAAAAGAAGCTGGTGCGGGCGAAGTTCACATACGTGTAGTATCATCATCAGATAAATGTGTGGAAGTGAAACCAGGCATGCGCCGAAGATTTGTTGAAAATGGCGAAATGAATTCGGAATTCCCTTATAGAGCAAAAGCACTGTTTGCCTTTGAGGAGGTAGACGGTATTGATGTATGTTTCTTTGGAATGCATGTTCAGGAATATGGTTCTGAATGCCCAGCACCAAATACAAGACGAGTTTACATTGCCTACTTGGATTCGGTTCACTTCTTTAGACCTAGGCAGTATCGTACAGCTGTATATCATGAAATTCTTTTGGGTTATATGGACTACGTTAAACAACTGGGGTATACAATGGCCCATATATGGGCTTGTCCACCGTCCGAAGGTGATGATTACATTTTCCACTGCCACCCTACAGATCAGAGAATACCCAAACCAAAGCGCCTGCAGGAATGGTACAAGAAGATGTTAGACAAGGGTATGATTGAGCGAACCATACAGGATTATAAAGATATTTTAAAACAAGCCATAGAAGATAAGTTAACATCAGCTGCCGAACTGCCTTACTTTGAAGGTGATTTTTGGCCCAATGTTTTAGAGGAAAGCATAAAAGAGTTAGACCAAGAAGAGGAGGAAAAAAGGAAACAAGCTGAAGCCGCTGAAGCAGCAGCAGCTGCCGCAGCAAATGTAAGAGAAAATTTTTTAGCTATTGCAATGTGATTTACTTATAACGCTTTATGATATATAGATTTTCTCAATGGAAGACACTGAAGTAAGTGGTGATGGTAAAAAGAAAGGACAAAAGAAGGCGAAAAAATCCAACAAGTCTAAAGCAGCACAACGCAAAAGCAATAAAAAGTCAAATGAACAACAAGCTGGCAATGATCTCTCTGCAAAAATTTATGCCACAATGGAAAAACACAAGGAAGTGTTTTTCGTCATACGTCTTCATTCGGCACAATCTGCAGCTAGCTTAGCGGTACGTACTAACTTTTTTGTATTTAGTGTTTTAAAAAATAGAACTAATAAATCGCAACATTTTAGCCCATACAAGATCCTGATCCTCTATTGGCATGTGATCTTATGGATGGCCGCGATGCATTCCTCACCTTGGCTCGTGATAAGCACTATGAGTTTTCTTCTTTACGTAGAGCGCAATTTTCCACTTTGTGTATGCTGTACGAACTACATAATCAAGGCCAAGATAAATTTGTTTACACTTGCAACAATTGCAAAACTGCCGTGGAAACCAGATTCCACTGTACAGTTTGCGACGTAAGTTTTAGTTGTAGTATTTGCACTTTATATTCCATAAAAATTGCTTTTGTTTTCCTTTCCTTTAGGACTTTGATCTGTGTACGCTGTGTAATGAAAAGATTGGCCATCCCCATAAAATGGAAAAACTTGGTTTCGATTTAGATGATGGCTCATCGCCTGCAGATCTAAAACAAGCTAATCCTCAAGAAGCTCGAAAACAATCGATACAACGTTGTATTCAATCATTGGTACATGCTTGCCAATGCCGCGATGCCAATTGTCGCTTACCTTCGTGTCAGAAGATGAAGAGAGTGGTACAACATACCAAAAATTGTAAGAGGAAAACCAACGGTGGCTGTCCTATTTGTAAACAATTAATTGCTTTATGCTGCTACCATGCCAAACATTGTCAAGAGCAAAAGTGTCCAGTGCCTTTCTGTCCAAACATCAAACACAAACTCAAACAACAGCAGTTGCAACAAAAGTAAGAAAATGAAATTTTTATATTGAAGAAATGATACAAAAGTTCTTAATTTCAGATTACAACAACAGCAATTACTGCGGCGTCGTGTGGCTCTTATGTCTCGGACTGTAACCACACCTGCAGCATTGCCAGGACCGGCTGGTGCTAGCTCTATTGTGGGATCTGGCGGTGTGCCAGTAGCTGCAGTTGCCATGCCTGTTGTTGGTGTAAATCCTCCTGTTATGGGTGGACAACCGGCTATAATGCCAGCAGGTGCAGGTGCTATGAGTCCATCTACGGTACCGGTTTCCTCACCAGTAGCTGCACCATTAGGTGCAGGTGGCGGTATGACATCTCCCCATTCTCATCAGCAACCAGGCATTGGAATGAAACCTGGTGGTGGTCATTCACCTTCACCTAATGTGCTCCAAGTTGTTAAACAGGTTCGATTCTTTAACTTCTATAATTATTATTTTTATTGTTTGTATTCGGCAATTTTCTAATATGCATTTGTATAAATTTCAAATGTTGAACATATTTGTTATTTCTATAAAATTTTAACTCTTTATTTAGGTCCAAGAAGAAGCTGCACGCCAACAAGTCCCTCATGGCGGCAGTTTTGGAAAGGGTGCTGCTATGGCACCGCCTGTTATGCAGCGGCATCATATGGCTGGATTACCAAACCAACAAAATCCAGGAATGGTGGGAAATGTAGGTAATGTTAGTGGAGTTTCCAATGTTGTACAAATGGGTCCTGGTGGAAACAGTGTAATGGGCAATAATCTTCTGCCAATGGATCAGTGGGGCGCAAATCGATATTCCAACAATGTTGGACAGGGCATGCGCCAACCAAATCAAAATCAAGTTATGCAACAAAACGCAATGCAACAACAGGTATTAAAATTTTTTTACAACTATTCAGACCAGTCCTAAGTATTTTCTTACAGAATATGATGGGTGGCATGGTGGGAGCTGGTGGCTCACAACAAATGGCCGGTGGTACTGGTAATATGCCTGGTAACGCACAAGGTGTTGTTGGAATGAGCGGAACTGGTGGTATGGTTGCTATGGGTGGTTCGGGACCAATAGGGGGCCCTGGTGGTATTCGACCACAAGGGCAGCATCCAAATGCAGGTGGCTCGGGACAAATGCCCAATGGGCCATTGAACGCTCAATTAAATACTCAACAGCTAGCTCAAATAATGCAAAAAATTAAAAACAATCCTACCAATGAGGGTCACCAACAAATATTGCAAGTTTTGAAACAGAATCCACAAATAATGGCTGCTATCATTAAGCAAAGGCAACAAAGTCAAAACAATGCTGGTCAGCAAGGTGGAGGTAGTGGCGGTGCTGCCGGAAACGGTCCTCAGCAACAACAACAACAGCAGCAGCAGCAACAACAGCAACAAGTTATGCAGCAACAACAACAGCAAATGCAACATATGATGAATCAACAACAAATGCCTCAAACAAATCAGCAAGTAATGATGCAAGCCCAGCAACAAAATCCTGGTCAACATCAACGTATGCCAGGAATGCAAAATGCAATGATGATGCAACAGCAACAACAAGGACAAGTAAGTTTTTTTATTTTTAACTACATAAACAGACTTCTTTTTTTCTTACATCAAAAAAAATACTCACTGACATCATAAAATGTTGCTCTTTAAACTTTTTACGAATTTAGCCCTCCAACTCACAATGGTTTAAAATGCAGATGCGACAAATGCCAAATTATCCTCCGCCATATAGACAGCGTGGACCACAGCAAATGGGTGGAGTTAGCGGTGGCGGACAACAGTTTGGTGGTGTCGGTGGCTTTGGTGGTGCTGGTGGAGGCGTGGGGGGTCCACCAGGTAACCCCGTGGATCAATATGCTGTAATGCAACAGGGACTTAAACCTTCACCACAGCAACAGATGAGTGGTGGTATACCCGGAGTTCAACAACAGATGATGCAAGGTGCTGGTGGTATGGTAGGTGGACCAAATGTCATGGGTCCACCAACACCTCACACACTTCAGCAACAACTAATGCAGTCGTCGAGATCGTCGCCTCCTATAAGATCACCTCAACCTACGGCCTCTCCCCGGTCGGCACCGTCACCTAGAGCCGGTCCCTCAGCATCGCCCAGAGCACAACCTTCTCCACATCATGTTATGAGTCATTCACCCGCGCCACAAGCACCACATGATGGTTTACACAACCATGGTGGAATGCACCCACACCAATCACCATTGCCTGGCGTACCGCAAGATGTCGGCGTAGGTGGTGTTGGGGGAGTGGGTGGTGTAGTCGGCGGACCAGTCTCCGATGCTTCCGATCAATTGACCAAATTTGTAGAACAACTTTAGTGTAATTAGCTAATGGCAGCGGCTCAAGCCTTCCAATCACCTCCTCAACCACAACCTCCTCCATCTCCCCACACCAGCCGCTTCAATATAAACCATCAACAACACCGATATTTTTAAGAACAACAAACTACTTGTTTCTGTAAAAAGTTAGAAAAAAAACAAAAAACAAAATTTTATTTATACAATGACATTTTAACACACACACACACAAAAAAAACTTTTTTTAATTAACATCATTATTAAGGCAATCATTTTATAAAACTTTGTTCCCACACGAAGAAGAAGCTTCAATTATTTAAATTATTACATGTTTGTTTAACATTTTTTGTTTGCCTAATCTAGGATTCATATAACATTCAAAATGTTTTTATGATTATTATTTTAATACAATTAAAAACTAGAAAACTTATTTTTTTCTTTTCACTATAATATTTTTCACCACAGTTTTCGTTTCCTTACATTTTTTATAAATTTTATTATTATAACGAGTTTTTAAAGGATATAAATCTTTCTTCCAAACATAATTTTATTAATTGTTATGCATTGTTTTCTTTACAGTAGTTTTCAGCAAGTTTAATACTATTATTTCATTACAAATTTAATTAAATAGCTTACGCGCATTGAAAACTAAAAACACAACATTCACTTTTCTAACATACAATATAAATATATACATATACATACATACATGCATAAACGCCTTTAGCTTTAGTTATAAATAAAATAATTTTAAATACCTTAAATATTGATTATAATGTAAGTTTTAGATAATAGGCGTTTTATACTTTATATATATAATTCATATATCATTATTATTTATAAATCATAAGACGAAAATGTTTATTTTAGCACTTTGAGCTATACATATTGAAAGGAAAAAATCCAATAATAACTTAATGATTCTAAGAAGATAATAGTATACATATGTTTTAAATAAAATTTATTAAATTAATAGATTTTAGGTGATTTAATATATATAAATCTTCCTTCCTTCCCCCATATTAGATTTCTGCAAATGGAAAACATTTAAAATTTTTCTGTAAATATATATATTTTTTTAACTTAAGGCAATTGAATGTTAATATATAAATAAACAAAAATTAATAAATAAAAAGAAAATCACACACAACTCTCAAGTTTGAAAAATTACTAATAAAATAGACAAAAATGGACAAAACTTTGTTTAAAAAAAAAAAATATAAAACCATAAAAGCAGATTTAATTTAAGATTATCAAAACTAAAGAGAAAAAAATAGTTTATTAAATCTTTTGTAATTATGTACGTGTAAAGTTCCCTTGTTTATTTTTAAGTACTTACTGAGTTTCGAAAGATTCATGAAAGATGGTCAATAATTTCCTTACATACACATATGTACGTTACATACATTTATAAATTAGTTATCGAAACAATCAAATTGAAATCAGAGAGTACTAGTTTTTGTTTAAAGATTGCTTTTATTGGGTCAAAAAAATTTAAATATAAATATTATATTAAAATCATTTCAAGTTTCTGTTAATGGGATGCCTCTTTTTCAACTTCATTTAAAAAATGTGTGTATCTGCGCATTTGATTAATTCCTGTACATATTATAAACACTAGATTAGACAAAAGTAAGACCACATTAAATAAAATTTATTCTCTAAAATATTTCTACTCCCCCCAAAATAAATTCATACAAAATATATATTACGCCAATGTAATTGCTATAGAAAGGGAACAAACAACTAATCCGTATATATGAATTTAAAGAAATAAAGAAAAAAAATTCATACATATATCCACAACATACATGTCTCTTCATCATTTTGTTGTACCCTTAAGGAAATAACTGCCGTGTGTGTTTATATCTTTTAAATTAGTGATGAAAAAATAATATTGCAACATTCAAAGGACATAAAAAATCAAAACAAAGAAAGCCGCCCAGTCTTTGTTTATATTGTAATGTTTTTATATACTGATACTGCATTAAGACATAGACATAAATATTAAAAATAAATTTGCCTTAACTTTTAAAGATCAAATACAAATAATGTAAATAGATAACTAAAAATATTAAAAAAAAAAATTCAAATTTTAATGCTGCCGCCTTTTAAAGAAATTGTTTAATATTTTTGTGTTTTTTTTTTTAGTTTCTGTAACAAGTCATATAAATCCTTAAATCATCGTTAATATAAAAATGTAAATATTAGCCTTAAATAAAAATAGATAAATATTCCAAAACTGTTTTGTGATTAAAAATAAAAATATTAATGAATTTAAGTTTAAAGTATTTTTTTATATTTATAGAGATTTTTTATATAAAGTGAATAACGGTTTGTTATTTTTTATCATTACAGTCTCAATTTATTATTTTTTCTTTTCTGTTTAGTTTATAGAATATTTGCCCTTTTAAAATAAAGAAAAAAATATCCAAAAAAAAACAAAAAATATATATAAAAAATAGTAAGTTTAGGTTTCTATAAGTCACTGAGTATAAATAGTTAATTGTTTAAAGTAAAATGTAGATGTAAAAACTAAGTGTTAAAATATTAAGAAACTAGAAATACTAATATAAATATTAACGATTTTTTAAGCAACTGCCGCCATTGCTTAGAAAAAAGTTTATATTTATTATCTAACGAGAGAATGTGTAGATATTTTTAAGAACATTTCGGAAAGTTTGTACATTTTAAAATTTAAAAAAATATATTTAAATACCTATAATTATAATTTTAATAAATAGATTATTCTTTGAAAATTAGAAGAAAATAATTGGTTTAATTAACTTTACTCAAATTTATTTAATAAAAACACTTAAATTTGCAACCTAATCTCAAAACGTAAAAATTAAATAATTAATTTAAATGAATGCTACATTATATTACATGAATAAATAAAAAATGTATGTATGTGCATATTAGCTGCGTAAAAATTTTCATTAACAAATATTCGATAAAGTAATTTTAATCGTTATATTTGTTTAGAAATAAAAATTAAATCACTTAAATGATAATATAATGTGTAGGTGAATAATTCAACAAAATAAATATACATAAGTAAATAGTGATCATAATCAATTTGATGCATTCACTTGCAGTAAGAACAAAAAAAAACAGCATTATTTGTATATTATATTATATAATAAAATAAAAAATCCTTTATAAAATAATATTAACCTGAAAAAATAAAATAAAAAAAAAGATAACATACTGTACAAGAAAAATTAATTTAAAAATACGAATAAAGATAATTTAAAATAAATAATTTAAAAATATTACGTCTTTAATTTTTTTCGAAAGAAAAATCTTTCGGCAATCCGTCGTCCATTAATATTCTATGTAACATATGGGTACGTTTTGAAAGGCAACCAATAGTTTGTATAGCAGCGCCAGTTAACTGAAATCCCTAAGTCCTTAGACCCATGTTTTAAAATACTTCTGTCTAAGGTTTTCACACTTGAATATTGTCAGCAATCTCCGGCATTACAAATTAAGTTCCCAATGAAATAATTCCGTAAGAAATAAATGAACCAAATATACACAACTGGGAGACTTTGGGAATTAAAACTCCAAACAAATTAACGAACTAAGTCGCAGTGACGGATAATTAATGCGTCAACCATTTTAAAAAAAAATTATTTATTTCCTCAAAGACCTCTTCAAAAGCTTTTAAGTGATACCCATATTGATATCTTAAAAAATGTGGTCCCCAATCGTATATATATTTATTTTTTGATTGGAGTTACTTCACTGTTTCAAATGATGTGGCAAAATTAGAGTTTACGCGCTGCCTCGAAGGACATGACCCCATCTCGCTGATTTTTGATAGCAAATCTTTCGAAACTATGTCTTTCGATCGATTACCATA
The DNA here is from genome assembly GCA_916610165.2 of Gymnosoma rotundatum. Classification (NCBI taxonomy): domain Eukaryota; kingdom Metazoa; phylum Arthropoda; class Insecta; order Diptera; family Tachinidae; genus Gymnosoma; species Gymnosoma rotundatum. Next base: position 81,694,829 of record OU744340.1, read on the forward strand.
TTTTAATTGTCCTTACCTGATCTAGCGCTTGGCAAATTTGATTTCAACACTAACACGGACGGTCAGACCGGAATTTCCCAATCGAACTCATAATATATATACTTAATGGGGTAGGAAATATGTAGATATTGTAGAAATTACAAGCGGAATGACAAACTTAGATACACCCTTTTTTTCATTTTTTGTGGGGGATGGTATAAAAACAAAACAAGTAATAGTGCTATATTCGGCGAAGCGAAATCTTATATCTTAGGCCGACGCCACGCAATGAGTTGCAGAGCGACGAGCGGCTGAGAGGCAAAAAATTAATACATGGAATACTACTGAAGTGGGCTCGCAATGAGCGGCTAAGCGGCGCCGCTCAGGAATAGAACTTGTTCTAATTTTTAATTAATTTCTGAGCGGCAAAGTATAAACATTGCAAAAGTGAATGCGGAGCTTATAAATTCATCTGTACAAAGCCGACCGCTATTATGGCAAGATAGATTACCAAATTTTAAACATAAAAATATAACTCATAATTTATGGAGCGAACTTGGTGAAATTTGTGGTTGCATTTTATTTAATTTATATATTTATTTAATACATTTTATTTAGGTTCTTAAAATACCAAATTTTTTTTTCTTAAACGCATTAAATTCTTGTAAATATAGATACGATTTAGCGAAAAACATTAAACAAACCTCTCTTGACAATGGCATTTTTACAAATAACCGCACTAACTGCTCAGAAATGCCGCTCACTAATAAGTCACTTATTGCTCACCGCTCATAGCTCTGCCTTATGCGACATCTATTTTGTATTCCAGCAGATGAATGTCTTTACTAAGTAGTGCTTAGTACGACATCTGCAGGAGTACAAAGTACGAAAAAGTACAGACAACATCCTACAAAAATACGTACGAAAGTTAAAGAAAAGAAATTGAAAAAAATTTGACGGAAAACCTGTACGTTCAATTTCTCTACGGACATTAAAGGCCAAAAAAGTCCAACACGCAGATATTTTTATCCATACTAATTAAATAAGACATATATGTACATATAATAAACTTTAAATTTTTAACAATGGAAAACGTCAATGCTTTATACATACAGTAGCTCACAGCTTATTTCGTGCAGGCGCAAAATAAAACTTTTCATCTTTATAGAATTAAAATCATTTATCATACCAAAAAAATTTTGGTTTCCAATGTTAGCTGTTTATATCTGAAATAAAATGTCTAATTCAGAAAATCTGAAAATTTTGCCTTTCTTTAGCAATGATCAAAAAAGTTTATTTCTTAAAAAAAAAAGCTCACAGCTTATTTCGTGCACTCTCTTTAACTGGAGATTTTGTATTCATATGTAGGTTCTGTTTAGATTACCGTTACTTTTTGTTTTATTTGGTGTTTTCTTTTGATATTCATATGCGTATAATTTAATTTTAACTGCATCGAAAAGGATAAATACGTGCTTTTTGAAAGATGGGTAAGCGGACTAGCTTAGAAAAGCGAGAATTGGTTTTAATGCATTTAAAGAAAGGTAAAAGTCAGCGAAAAATAGCTGAGATAGTAGGACTGAGTGCTAGTACAGTCTAATATATTATTCAAAGGTATGAGCGCGAGAATTAAGTGGCGGACAAGGGCAGAAATGCTCTAAATAAAATTTTTACATATGCTGATAAAAGAAAAATTATCCGAAAAGTTAGGGAATACCCTAAAATATCGGCTCCAAAATTAGTGGTGGAAATTCAAAATGAAATGGGTAAAGTATGCTCTACGGAAACAGTGCGCCGTATGCCGCGTGAACATGGTTTCAATGGCCGAGTAGCTCGCAAAAAGCCGTTTATATCTAAAAAGAATATGCAACGTCGACTTCAATTTGCCCAGGAGCACGTGACAAGGCCAATTTCATTCTGGGAAGACGTAATATTTGCTGATGAGTCGAAATTCAATATTTTTGGCTCGGATGGCATAAATTACGTGTGGTGTCAAGCCAATACAGGACTCCAAAATAAACACTTAAAACCAACTCTCAAACACGGCGGAGGAGGTGTGATGGTTTGGGCTTGCATGGCTGCTTCGGGAGTGGGCAACATCATTTTTATCAAAGGCACAATGAACAGGAATGTGTATTTAAACATATTGAAAGAAAATTTGTGGGAAAGTGTCGCTGCTTTGGGTATATGCGATCGATTTCGGTATTACCAAGATAATGACCCGAAAAATTAATTGGGTATTGTGCAATCATGACTGCTACGGAACTGCCAACACCTCATGAATCCACCTCCACAATCACCCGACTTAAACGCTATCGAAAATTTGTGGACAATTTTGGACTCGGCTATACGAAAAAGGCAAATTAGGAATCTGCATGAACTAAAAACTGCACTGGTTGAGGAGTGGCAAAAGATTCCGCGCGAAACTACTCAAAAACTTGTTGCTTCGATGGAAAGTCGCCTTAAGGGTGTAATTAAAGAGAAGGGAGGCCATACAAATTATTAAGCATAGTCCATGCAAGTTTTTTCTATGGCTGCTGGAAGTGCACGAAATTAGCTGTGACCTGAATTTTTCATATATTTTAATTTTATTTAAATTACTTTTGCATATAGTTATAAATATGAATATAAACTTTTTGTTTAAATAAAGGAATGTTTTTATAATAATTGTGCGTTTAAATTTTTTTGATATCATTTACAGTTTGTTTACTGTAGTAGTTCAAAGTTGTGGTTTGAAGCTGCACGAAATAAGCTGTGAGCTACTGTATTTATTCATTTCACAACCAATTGATGTTGTATAATATACAATCAGATCTGTTGTTTGTAAACAAACATCAAACTTGTAAAGTGAAAATTAAAAAAAAAAAATTAAAGTAAAAATAATTCTTGTTGAAAAACCGACTATGGCCACATCAAATTGCATTAATTATTAGGACGCCGTTATATATCATCTCCTAACCTTATGCTTGTTCAACTGTTCAACACTTTATAATTTTATACATCAATACTCGATACAGTAACGGTAATAACAATTGACATTTTGTCCAATTTGCAAGCATTTGTCTATAACGGTTCAAAAAAAAGGACCATTTAAATCAATTTACATCAATTGTGGGATCACCCTTTAATTTCTCAATAAAAAAATAGGATACATACATCAAATTACATTAACTATTGGGACACCCTTTAATTTTCGAATCCGAATTTTATACATGTTATTATAGCAGAGTTATCAATACAGGTTCTTTGTAAGTTTCAGCTTTCTGTCTATAACGGTTCAAAAGTTTGGCCACATTTATCAAATAACATTAACTAAGGGAACACCCTGTAACTTAAAATTTTAAATTTTTATACTTGTTATTACATTCATAGTAATCAACATTCTGTCCAATTTTTAAGCGTTTGTCTATAGCGGTTCAAGAATAGGCCCATATAGGTCCACTTACGTCACATATAGGGACAACCTTTAATTTTTAGATTTATTTTTGTTAGTGGGTGCTATACTCGTAGTAATACGCAGCCATTTTTGTTTTTAAAGAAGTGCCCTTTACAGTTCATAACACACGTAAGAAATATGTATGTTGTATGGGGCCACCCTTTAATTTTTAAGATTATGAACTGTTTTTAAAACAGGACCAATCTTTCAAAATCGGCTTAGAAATGACTAAGTTCTGCAGGCACAAAAATAAAAAAGCAACACTCAGAAGAATTGATAACCTTCTTCTTTTTTTGAAGCCGGTTAATAACTAGATTAATGATAATAAAATGGAACAATTTTTAACCAAACAACTTCATTTTTTCCTACGGCATTCAATAAACATATGGAAAAATATTTGGAAAAAAACCTTTACTAGAAATTACGAACAACGTTTTTGCAATTATTGTAGAATTCGCTGACTTAACACACTTAGGGCTATTATTACAACTTGCCGTTAGTTAAAGGTAGGATTTTGTCTGCCTTATAACTGATTAGCATTATTTTTATTGTTATTATTGTTGAAAAAAAAATATTTAATGGATAAAAAAATAATAAGTCCAGGTTTTATAATGCAAAGCCAATAATCAGTCTAACAAAATCCTGCCTTTAACTAACCGCGAGTTATACAATAATTCTTGCGAAAAAAAACCGACTTAAAAACAGATTTCATCTGTCTGCCTATAACAGATTAAGTGTATGGCTATTGGCCACATAAATTAGGTTACATTAACTATTAGGACACACTTATATCTCCAAACTTTATACTTTTTTAACTGTTCAATAGTTTGGTAATACACATCAAATTGCAGCAACTATAGGGTGACTCTTTAATTTCCAAATTCAAATTATATACTTGCTGTTGTAGTAAATTTAGCAATCAGATTCTGTGTAAATTTCAACCGTCTGTCTGCAACGGTTCAACAGTTTACCCATATACATCTGATGATATCAACTATTAAATTTTTATAATATAACATTATTATACTTCTTATTATACCAAATAAAGTAGTGGACATTCTGTCTAAAATTAAGGTGTTTGTTTACAACGGTTAAAAAAATACGGCCATATAGAACACATTACATTCATTTTGGGAACACCCTTTACTTTTTAAAATAAAATTATAAGCTTCTTGTTAAAGCAAACATTTCCCTTGTAAATTTCAGCTGTCTGTCTATAACGGTTCAAAAGTCCGCCTACATACACCATATTATATCAAGTATTGGGACACCCGTTTATTTCCAAATCCAAATTTAATACTTGTTGTTATAGAGGAGTTAGTAATACAGGTTCTTTGTAAATTTCAACCGTCTGTCTACAACTGTTTAAAAGTATGGCCATATACCAAATTAAATGAACTATTGGTGCACCCTTTAATTTATGATTTTAAATATTATCAGCTATTACTATAACGGCCATAGCAATCGACATTGCGTCAAATTTACAAGCGTTTGTCGATAACGGTTCAAACGATAGGCCTATATAAGTAAATCTACAGTAGTTATGGGACACCCTTTAATTTCTAAATTCAAATTATAAACTCGTTGATATAGCGGACTTAGAAATACAGGTCCCTTTTAAGTTTCAGCGTTCTGTCTATAACGGTTCAAAAGTATGAACTATTGGCACACCCTTTAATTTATAATTTGTAATAGTAATACTTGTTACTGTAAAGGCCTGAGCAATCGACAATCTGTCCAATTTGCAAGCGTTTGTCTATAACGGTTCAAAAGATAGGGCCATATAAGTAAATTTAAATCAATTATGGGGGCACCCTTTAATTTTTAGATTTATTTTTGTATAATTTTTTTGTTTTTGGGAGCTATAGTAATATGCAGTCATTTCAAATTTTACGGAAGTGCTCTTTACAATTCATAATACACGTAAAAAATATATATGTTGTATGGGGACACCCTTTATTTTTAAAGATTATAAGCTGTTTTTAAAACGGGACCAATCTGTAAGGATAATCTTTCATATTACCAAGAATTTTCAAAATCGGATCAGAAATGACTGAGTTCTGGAGGCACAAATATTAAAAAAAGCAACATTCAGCCGAATTGTATAACCTCCTTCTTTTTTGAAGTCAGTTAAAAAATAGGAATAACTGTAATTAAAATAATTACAAATATTTTTTATCATCATATGGAATTAAAATGCAAAACACCTTCCAACAACTGTGAGTTTGAGTCACACACGAAGGTTTCATTTTTTAAACTTGTTACATCGGACATAGTAAAACATACTTTGGTAATTTTTTGCTACTTAGCAATATAAACCTTGTGTGAATTTGTAGTCTCTGCCTAATGCGGTGCAAAAAAATAAGCCATACATATGAAAATTATTTTACTATTGGAATGCTCTTTATTTAATTTTAATTCTATATTAATTCATATAGCAGGTATAGCAATACATCCTATTTAAACGTCTGCCTTTAACGGTTTGAAGGATAACGCCATATTTGTCAATTTCATGGTCCATTACTTTCTAAATTTATTGCATAAATTTTTATTTTTAAAGCGGATGTACTTTGGCGTAATCTGTGTAAATTCTAAATGTCTGCCTGCTACGATTGAAAAACTATATCCATATAAGTAAACATCAATTTAATATTGGGACACCCTTCAATATAGAGTTTTAAATTTTTCTACTTGTTGCTGTAGCGCCCATAACTTTACTGAAACAGTGCAAATTCGACATGTCTGCCTTTCACTGTTTAAAAAAAAACAAAATATTTTTATAAATATCACGTCACTTTTAGCAAACATTTTACTTTTAGGTATATTTAGCTATAGTTTTACATCTTCTTCTTATTCTGTGACAGTTTCAAGAGTCTAGGGCTGTCACAGATCAAGAGACAATGTGACAAAAACAATAGGGTTACATTTTTACACTTGTGTACAGAACCCTAAAAAAAATACAAATAATTTTATCACTTAAACTAAATTATAAGTTTTTATTAATTTATTAGAAATTATTACTTTTTTAATGCATTTAAATTAAACAAAAATAATGAATATTTTTGCATTGTTTTGTATTTTCCATATTTAATCAAATAACAATTTATAACTTTGTTCCACTTTGCTTTAATCATCGTTATCGTTTAAATTTTGGAGAATGTTTTCATTTTCAATATCACAGTTATTTGATAACCAAAGCTAATATAATTGTTAGTTGTGATATCGATTAAATAATGTTGATATCAATTATTAATGTTTACTTCGGATAAGGAATTTTACTTGTTAAGATTTATAATTTAATTATAATAAATAAAACTGTCTGTTAAGGAACTATCGCACATTGTGCTGCAAACCTGCACACATTTTGAACAATACTCGTAATGAGTTTAAATACATTGAGGGTTTTCCAGCATATATTTTTTGGTAACGTTGCTCATAAATTTATTGCTATCACATATTTAAAAATAATATTACTTTTGTTATCGGGTAAGACCAGATTTATTACACAAGTATTTTTTTTTTACATTTTTGCTGCTCAAGTCATATCTACACTGAAATTTTTAATTTGGTACAGTCGAATCTGGTATTTCTCAGGGTAGTGTTTTTTTGTGTTCCTTGTTTACACAATCTCATACAATTTACAAGTAGAAGCTTCTAAAGTAAGTTTTATAAAGCTCAGTGTATGTTCGTTTTATTATGTCTTTTACAATTATTAAAAAACCGCAAATATTTTAGGACTTGCGAAATAGAGGCCAAATCAAATAAAAGTATATAAAGAAAAGGTCAATAAAGAAAAGAAGTAATTATGAATTAAGACAATCTCTTTTGAGTATTTTTATACCCTTTACCGCAAATAATGGAAAAAGTTTATATCTAAGTTTGCCATTTCGTTTATATTTTCTAAAATATTCATTACCGACTCCATAAAGTATATATACTCTGAATTGTTATGCAAGCAAATATATGGGGCCATAGAGAATTAAAAAAGAAGAAGAAAAAACACCAAGTTTTCATAAAAAAGTACGATTGTGCACCATATTTTTTAAAAATATCAATATGGGTATTATTTAAAAGCTTTTGAAGAGATATTTGGGGAATTACTTAACCCATTAGAAGCCGATGACATTTTTATGGAAATTTATATATATAGAAGTAATTCACTTTAACTTTTAACTTTTTTTTCTTATTTTTTAATTCTCTATCATCCCAATATTTGCTTTTTTGATTTGAGCTACTTCACTAAACTATATTTACATTGATGGTGAAGGGTACATAAGAATCGGCATAGCCGAATATATCACTCTTACTTCTTTTCTTTTAGGGTTTTACATTTTCATCGTTAGATTTGTTTAACCTTTTTTTAATTTTCATATATTTATAATGTAATTTTATTTAAATATTAGGAATTACATACTTGTTTAATGAAATAAAAATTTTAATTCTTCTATTTGGCAAGCAAAAAAAATTTATTTACAACAGCATAATTTAAAACATATTTTTAATAATCACTTTTTATAAAAAAGTAAGCGGTAGGTTTCGAATATATATTTTTTTGTGAAAGTTTCATCATCAAAACTGACAAATATTGAATTTATTTTAAAATTTTTATACTACTTCTGTTTTAACGATGGAATGAACATTAACAGTTATTTTTATCTTCTCATATTTATTTTTAAACAAAGTTGCCAAAACGGCGGTTTTCCCGCTAGATCTAGTGGTTTTTTGCTATTAAAAGCGGGAAGTTAGAAAAAAAACCGCTAAGTGGTTTTTTTAGCTGGAAAAATTTTATTTGGCGTTTTTTTAGCCTTTTTTAAGCTACAAGAAGTTTTTTTAGTTACAATGTAAGCTACACTATGTATTTGTAACCTTTTATAAAAATATATAGATTATCCGTCTCTGCCTTGTTTTTTTTTTAACTGTTAAAACAATTAATCCAAAGGTAAATAATGAAATATATTTTAATTGGGCTAATAAAAACTTTTTTTTAACTAATGGAAACTGTCATTTCAGATTACCAGAAAATTGGGACATTTTAGAAAAAACTGATAAATTATCAGTAAATATCGTATTTATAAAAAAAAAAAAAAAAAAAAAAGATGATGCCTCTTAATATTTGGAACAACTGGGTTATAGCCCGGAAATAATCCAAACAATTTAAAATCAGCTTAATAATATAAATGCCATAAAATGGAATAATCTACTGGATACTACATATTTTTGGTACGTAGTTTTTGAATATAAAAATGCGGCTGGAAATAAAATTTTCAAAGATCTAGCTGAGTTTGCCTTGCGATTAATATACATGCCATGGTCTAATGCAGAAGTGCAACGAGTTTTTAGTCAACTTAATAGAGTTAAATCAAAGCTCAGAAATCGATTGCAAACCCATTTGGTAAATGCTATTTTAACCGTTAAGTATGTCAATTCCTCATTTTTTTTATTTGGCTTTTTATAATAACTTTGCTGCTTAAGATATGGTCTCCGCAGGCATAAAAAATAATGCTACGACTACAAGGTTCAGGAAAAATTTGTAAACTTATCGGAACCTCAATCAAAATCTTAACTAGAAATTAACAATTATTGTTATATTCGTAAAAAATAATAAAAGTTTGTTTTATGAATACGGCAGTTGGTATTTAAACCCTTCACCATGTAAATTTAGTTTAGTGAAGTAACTCCAATTAAAAAAACAAATATTGGGGTGACAGAAATTAAAAAATAAAAAAGTGATACTGCATACATATATTATATTACATAGATTAAAGATCTCTTTAAAAGCTTTGAAATGATACCCTTATTGATATTTCATTTGAAAATTTTAGAGCCCCGTAACTCGGAATGTGGGTGAGCGCCAATTTTTTTAAGGTAATATTTCTTTCTTACTTTTTAATTCGCTATCACCCGATCATGCTGATTTCCAACAGCACCTCTTTTGACACTATATCTGATTTATTGACATATGTATTTTTTTGTGAAACCAAGTTTGCCTCGGTGAAGGGTATAAAAACAAATTGTTCAAGAAACTTTTTAGCGGTTTATGTCAGCGTTTTTTCGACTAGTTAGCGGTTTCTAGCGTTTTTTAAAGAAATATCTAGCGGAAATTGGTTCTATAGTTTTGGCAACACTGTTTTTAAAAAATATAATAAAAATTAACTTGCTACAGATTTTTATACGTTTGTTGTTTGTTGTTTACTAATTTTATTTAGTGTATTACAAAATTGTGTTGTTTTTTTATAACTTTAGTTTTTCAGTTAAAAATTAAATTGGACCTAAGCACAATTTTCTTTTCTGAAAAACTCGAAAGTCATATTTTCTAAATGTATACACTTGTCCTACCTTCTAATTTGAAGAATTATAATACTTCTCTATAAAAAGCAATAGATAAGAACGCAGCTACTCGAATGGATTTAACTCTTTCATGAGTGCCAAAGATTAAAAAGTTCAATTGCTTACGTTATTGGGTAATACAGTAGTTAAAAATAATAAAACAAGAATTTATATTAAAGATAAGCAGTAAAAAAACCCAATAAAACGAACTTCCATAACCCTAAATGTTCAAACATATTACACATTATTTGCTTTCTAAATGATATTAAATATATTTTAAGTTGCTTTAAATTCAAAAATATGTATGATCGAGTTTCAAAATTTTAAATAAACTCAAACTTTGGATGTTCCTGAAATTTTATGATATTTTAATATTTTACAAATTATTAAAATTTTGTATTTTATGCCTTAAAGCTGCAATAAACTTTGTTTTTTTTTAAATAATGAAACTTTAAAATTTTTACATTAAAAACCAAAATTCACTAGAATTTTAGTACTTTTTAGATTCGAAATTTTTAAATATTTTTTGAAAATAAATACTTATTCTTTGAAAATAAATACTTAAAAAATATTCCCGTGTCTTTAATTAAATAATTTGCAAAGTGCCTGCGCATATTTTATTTTTCATCTTCTTTCTGTATAAAAGTGCCGAAAAAAAGTCAGCCGTATATAGGGGAAAAAGAAAAATAAAATTACATGGTTATTATTGTTTTTGCTTAAACATTGATTTTTGTCTCTGCTTTATTGTTTGGACAAAAATCTGAAGTTTATTTAAAATGTTTGTCAGAACTTTCCTGAAGAGTTAAGTAAGCGGTAACGAAATGGCCATTGAGACGTGCTTTGTATTTGATGAAATACTTTTGCATTTGTAAATTTAAGCATTATTTTTAAGTTTTGTTAGTCAGAGTGGCGCACAAGTTTTCAAGAAGAAAAATTAAAAATACTTTATCTTAATGGGTGAAGCACTTAATATCCCTAAGGATCTCTTCTGATTTTAAAGCTTTAAAATGAGACCCATATTGATATTTAAAAAAAAATTGGAAATTTCAGAGCCCCGTGACTCCGAAAATATGGGCGAGCGCCAATTTTTTCACTTGACGTTTTTTTTTTCTTATTTTTTAATTCTCTATCGTCCCATTTATTAATTTTTTTGGTGGAGTTACTTTATGATTCCAAATGATATGAAAAATTAGAGGTAGGCGTGGTGTTTTGCCTACTGCCTGGAAGGACTTGGACCGATCATGATGATTTCCAATAGCACCTCTTTCGAAACTATATCTGATCGATTGTCGTATTTATTTATTTTTTTGTGTAATCAATTTGCCAAGGTAGAGGACGGACAGACGGACATCGCTCAATCGACTTCGCTATGCATAAGAAGTCAGAATATAGGTACTTTATGGTGTTTTAATCGATATTGCAGAAATTACACATGGAATGATAAACTTACTTATACCTTTTTTCCACTTTTTGTGGTAAAGAGTATAAAAAGTATAATTTCAGTTCGAATAAAGTACCACTTGGTGTTTCCTTATTTAAAAATATAAAAGAGTACCATTGTAGTTAAGAAATGGTACTATTTTGTTCTTTTCATAATTTTTCACTTTCTTGATTATTTAAATGAAAAAATTTTAAAAGTGGTATTACACTAGAGATTTTTTAATTACCATTGAAATTTCATTGGCATTATTTGAAGTAATGATAATGAAATGGAGCTTCCATTTAATGCTAATGATTTTACTTTAATTATATTTGTTACAAATGGTAATGAAATTTTAATAAAACCGTTTAACTACGATTGACAATTGGAAAAAAATGTTTTTAGGAAAAATAAATTTATGATAACAAAGCCTAAGAAACTACGCATAAAATTAATAATCTTCAGCCTTTTGCAGATGGATCTATATTTGAAAATGGTAATAATTTATCAATTTATTAGTTAACAGATCTTATTACTTATTCAATAGTGTCTCATTTATCTTGAAAATGTTCAAGCATTTTGTGATAAAAATGCCATTTTAAAATAAAGCTCTATCATATTTTAATGTATTTATTTAGGATACAACGAAAAGGAGGTGACGTTTATTAATACTTATGCTTTGAAATAATTCAATCATAAGTCAATGATAACGGCTTTGTTTATTAACTAATTATCAATGAAGTTATTTCATTACAAAGAATTATCATTATTATTTTTTTAGTATTTTTTTATTTATTTTATTATTTTATTTATTTTATATATTATTATTTTATTTATTTCTTTATTTTATTTATTTTATTTTTTTTTTTAGTATTTTAGTATTTTTATTAGTATTTTTTATCAATCAATGCTAATGAAATTGTCAATTAATTACTCCCATGATAATATTAATTAACGAATAATTTACATATTTTGTTGTTACTATTTTTAATAAATTTTAAATATTTTTTAAATATTCACTACAAAAATTTAATTCAAAATTCTATAACATAGATTTATTAAATAAAAAATTTTGAAGTCATACTTTTTAATTCTTAATTCTTAACATTGCTGACCGCTTGGGGAAATCTTCCGATTTTTTAAAATGTCAGTGCACGACCGATCAGGAAAATTTCCCCGTTCGACAATGCAAAGCAGTACGGCATACATTGTTTTAACTTAAAAAAAAAAACTTTTAAGAGTTTTAAATATTTATTGTATATAATTTGATATCCGCTTCTCTTCGTTGATCCCTATAATTTTTTAATTTTAAACATTATAAACATTGAAAAGAAATTAGTTACATGTTCATGACTAAAGTAGTTTCTAGCGATTTTTTAGAGTAGCGAAATTCTTCTCTTAGATTTAAATTCCAAAATTTTTTTATTGACCGTTTTATTGTTATTTTTAACAACGATTTTACAACTGTTAAGATAATTAAATCAAAAGACGTAGCTATAAAAGCTACTTGTTTCTAATTAATGTTAATAGTTAATAACGGTACAACGTTGGTCGTGTGTTAAACGGTACTTAAACAAAAATGGTTCGATATGTCCTGACGGATGTATCGCTTACACTACTTTTGCTATTTGGTGTTACATTTGCAGAGGTTTTATCAAATAACCTAACGGATACTGACCAAACACCCTTTAAAAGTGATTTAGCTTATAATTTTTTTAATATCGGTTCTCAAATATCCCCCAAAATAAATAATATTACAATTTTGTCGCATAAGTTTTATGACGATACTCAATGCGATTATGATATAAATGCAATTAAAAATGGGTTACGCAATTACGATGAATGGGCAATCGAATGTGAGTATAAAATAATTTATTAAAGACAGTCCTAGAAATTTGATATTTTAAAAATACTGCTGAGTTATGTGAATGTTTTTCTTTAATCTCATGAGGGTAAAAGCAGTAATTTAAAATGTAAAAATTTTTTTTTTGCTCGAAAAAGGGTTTTAGTGTATTTTAAAAAGCTCTTTGTACTATAATATTTTAGTTCTATGATATTAGCATTAAGATGAACTTACAATTTCTGTCTTTGTGTTATATGAAGATCTTTGATTGCTTCATTTATTTTTTATTTATTTTCTGTGTTGTGAAAGTTCTGTTTTATAATACAAGTGAATTAAGAATAAATTTATTTTTAAAATGTAAACAAAGTAATCATTTTTTTTTTATTTATTTATGCCTTAATTCAAAGAATTACAAGCTGTAAGGCCAAATGATTTCAATATTTTACATGGCAACTACAATTTAAAATTAAAATTTAAGCTTAATATAAATAATTTTATTTTAAAATAATAATAAATATAAATTTAATTCCCCCATTTTTTGCACAAATAATGACACAGAAATTTAAATAAAATTATATTAAAATCCATTAATCGGTCTGACAGAATCCTGCCTTTAATTAACGGTACCCTCAGCCTAAAAAAGAAAAAAGTGAAAAAAAATATTTATTAAAAAGCCCTGCCCTTGCTATGGGATATGTCGATAGTATTGATTTTCCTACCTGGGGTATTATTCTGTATTTTGATACAAATTCGAATGATTTCTTTTCGTATCGAATTATAGATACGTCAGACAATGCTCTGTTCTGTAGACATTAAACACGTTCTTGTTATTGTGAATTCACTAAGGACCTAAGTCTATTGGCAAGGTATTTCTTCTGGATCCTATTTGAAGGCAAAGACATCAGAGATTCGCTAGTACATTTGAGACGTGTTACTCTTACTCCGTATTTCGTTTTCTTTCAAATCAAAGTATAGATTAACCCCTGTAAAGCTGAGAGGGGTTATAACAATAAAGAACTTGGCTCAAATACGTTCATACACACATACATACATAATGTTTATATTCTTAAGCTACCTAGGTTTTAATTAGTAACGTAATAACCTGCTTATAAGTATTTTTTTACTATATTCATAAATTGACCAACATTTTTATCAAACCCTCGAAATGCATGCGAAAGTATACTATTCCAAGTTCTTGCTACTTTTCTTGCTAAGATGGTTGACCATTTTTCATTATTTTATAAAAATGAGTAATTATTTGCAGGTCTATAAAAGTTTGAAAGTCTGAACCCAATGTGCGAATTACATAAGCTGAAATGTGATCCCTGTAGTTAAGACCATAAATAAATCGCACAACTCTATTAAAACAAATACGATGTTTTGAAATATTTTGGTGTGACATTCCTGAAAAAAACCTCAATCCCATACAAAAATAGTGGAAGACACAACAATATTGCTACCCGCTTTTTCACAATTAAAGGAAGGAAAATGTCAATGTTGTACAGTCGTCTTAATACGTGAGACACTCTTGATACTATGTTTTTGACTTGATTAAAGGTATATTCCTAAAATAAAGCGTTCCCCCAAAGAAGTTTGCTACAAACAAACGAAATAAAAATAATTTAATTTTAATTTATCTTTGGCAAAAAACAACTGATCGTAATAGCCCAAAAGGATAAACTTAAATCTCTAAATAATATCTATACATATACTCGTAATAAAACGATATTGGGGTATTTTCTGTACATAAAAGTATTTTTTGAAAAATTTTGATTTTCGATTACTATAATCGATATAGAAAATAAAACACCCGTTTTTGGAATTTTGGTTTGTCTGTCCGCCTGTCTCTATGTCTGTCTGTGTTCGCTTCACGTAAAAACTGCTGAATGGATTTGAACTAAATTTTGTGAGGAGGTCACTTAGAACCTTAATTCCAATATAGAATACTATTTTCGTAAAATTTAAATTTTAAGAAAATTAAAAACGACACTCAGACGAAGTCGTAGGCACTGCTATTTAATTATAATATTTCTCATTCGCAGAAAATATTAAATTTTGCATACCTGAAGAAAGAAACTTTTTACATGCATACATAAATGGATATGCCAAACCTCATATACCCTTCACCATATATGGAAATCTAGTTTAGTGAAGTAACTTCAATCAAAAAATTAAATATTGGGGTAATAGAGAATTAAAAAATAAGAAAAAAATTAAGTACTACGTACAAATATATATATTTTTATATAAAAATGTCATCAGCTCCTAATGGGTTAAGCATTTTTAAAAAAAATTTATATTTCCTTAAAGATCACTTCAAAAGCTTTCAAATGATACCCATATTGATTTCTTAAAAAATATGTTGTACAATCGTGTACTTTTCTATGAAAAGTATAGAGGCCCATAACTCGGAAAATATGGGCGAGCGCCAATTTTTTCACTTGTTTTTTTATTATTTTTTAATTCTCTATTTCCTTAAAGATCACTTCAAAAGCTTTCAAATGATACCCATATTGATTTCTTAAAAAATATGTTGTACAATCGTGTACTTTTCTATGAAAAGTATAGAGGCCCATAACTCGGAAAATATGGGCGAGCGCCAATTTTTCATTTCATATTTGTTTTTTTTTTCTTGCAGTTACTTCACTAAAGTAGATTTGTGATACGGAAAAATTAGAGGCAGGCGTATTGTTTTGCCTGCTGCCTCCAAGGACATGGACCAATCTTCCTTATTTTCAAAACTATGTCTGATCGTTTGGCGTATTTAAATTTTCTCTAGCTCTTCTAGTGCCATGGCATCTAATTTTACCATATCTCTTTTCAACTTTCGTTTGTATTCCTGCAGGTGGTTACTTAGTACTAAGTAACAAAGTAATATAAACGAAAGTGGGTGGTACAACAACACTAAGCAAAATTTACGATTTTCGACGCTTTTTTTGAACAGCCGATCTTATGCCAATTTATTTGTACATCTGGTTTACTTATATGGAGAAGGGCAAATAAGCTTTAGCGCAGCCGAATATTGACTATTCATTATAAAACCTTTTATAAAGCCTTCGAAATTAAAGCATTCTTTAGGACATTGAATTTAATTTTGTCGGAAGGCGCCTTTTAGAACTGCTGCCAGCAGAATCAGGTGTGGATGGTGTGGAAACTTTTGAATAATTACAAATCGCAAAAGGTCAAAATTGAGATTGAAAATTTAAGTCAAAAACTTAAGAATAACTTATGAAAAATATACAACATCGAAATTTATTTATATAAATTTATTTATATCTTAATAACATTAAAGTTGTTCAGCACTAAACGCTTATAAATTGTTGAACCCGTTTTCTGCTTACTATTACTTTCAGTTAAACTATCAAGAGCTTTTATCAAAACTGCGTAATGTTTTTATTAACTAGTAATACAACAGAAATTATATAACTTACGATCTTCTTGTAAAGGCAGGATAATAAATGCTACAAGTAAAGTAATCATATTTTAATATGCCTAAAATTATCATAATACAATTTTTATCACAAAAATATTGTAGAAAAACTCTAACTACAAATTTTAATATTAGTCTTATATGTATGTACATGGATTATGTTTTTAAAGACTGGTTATTTTTTATTGGTGATAAATAAATATTTCTTTGATTTCGTATTAAAACGTTAAAATAAAAAAACCCAGGGAACAAAGTGTGGCTATTTTGTTTCAAGGCATAATAAATTTTCCCCAATAAAAGATTATTAAATTTAATATTTTTGTAGATATTGAAGTGGTTTAGGTTGTAAATCAAAATTATTTCGCTAAACAACCTTCATAAAAAATTTATTGACGTGTTCAAAATGGTCTATGATGTTAGTATTTAAGGTTATTATTATTACTATTTTGTTTTTGTGGTTTTACCAGTTTTTTAACAAAAACAAAAAGTGATGAAATTTAATTTTTATTTATTCCGGAAAATTATTTTAAAAAGTTTTATGATAATAAATTATTTATGAGTATCAAGGCAATTATTTTAAAATGCATAGAAAACTTTACTTTCAGAGAATAAAAAATGTGTAACCAATGTATATCCAATTTACCCGTACCATAACACGTAAAGTCATCCAGCCTATATTACCAACCAGGTCCTTTAACCGTATCAGTCACGACTGGCTACATAACAATTGTTTCCATTAATTTTCCTGAAAAAAATTTTACCACTGCGACTACTCTACATTCAATAAGATCCTTTACACTCAAGGCATTGTTGAACATATGTACATGGGAGTAATTAATTAAATGGACTAATTAATTGACGTTTTAATTAGCATTTATGATAAATAATGCTAATGATTTTTTTAGCATTATCATTATTTTCACTAATGGCAATGCTTTTTAATGAAAAAGTTTCATTGATAATTAGTTAAAAAACAAATCATTACCATTGACTAATGATTAAATGGTTTCAAATCATTATCATTAATGAATGTATTTATTATTTTTGTACACCAAATACACATTTTAAAGTATACTAATGCATTATAATAAAATGGCATTTTGATCACAAAAAATTTGAGGAATGTCTATCAGCCCAATTATAAACAAAAATTCCGTGCGAGTAATTTCACTTTTCCGTTTTCTCCAATTATAAATATTTCCCCTTTTGATTGACTGCGGAAAGTGAAAAATTCGAGGGAAAAAAATAGGTATTATAAATTATAAAATAAAAATTATATGTAAATAAACAAAAAAAAAACTCCCTTCTGTATTCTTTTTCCGAGAAAAATTTTTTCCGTGGGAAAGAAATTCCGTGAGAATATTCATAATTGGGTTATATTTATTTTATCTTTCTCAGGAACAATGAGACACTATGCGCACTAATATGTATTTTCGTGTAAATAATAAGATCTGCTAGCTGTGGTGTTAGATGACTTAAGATCTCAGACATTAAGTTTTACACCTATCTCTCTTAATGTTGATATATTTTAACAACATTAAAATATGGATCTATATTCAACTGTGTTATGAATTATTATTTTAAGTATAATTTTTTCGAGTTTCTGCGAGCCAAAATTTTCTTTTCATAAAAACAAATATTTTTGATTCAATTGTAATTAGTAATTAAACGATTTCATTAAAATTTCATTACCATTAGTAAAAATAATTATAATTAAAATAAAATCATTAGCATTAAATGGTAGTTAAATTTCTTTCATTGTCATTATTTCAATAAAATTGAAAAAATCCCAAGTATGCTGTGGAATTTAAACACATGATCTTCCATTTCAAAAATATACAGACTCATCCGCCTACGTAGTCTCTGCCACTGTTCAACTGTCTAAGACTTTCTTTTATTCTGTTTATACACACCACATTTTTAAGTGGTGTCATCAACAACTTTTTCAGCTCTGCCCTTTTTTATAATTCTTATTGTTTTTATTATTCTTATTTTTATATATATACATACATACGAGTACATACATATTTTTATACATACATACCTTTTTACTGCCTTTTCATAAACTGTCAACTATTTACTTTATTTATTCACTTTAATAGATCCCGACTCGTGGGGTCGTCTACCTTTTGGTCTTATGTGGGGTCATACTATTAGTATGGGTCAATTCGAAGAATGTATTGCTGCCACACGCAAAGTTTCTGAAAATCATGTAATAAAAGGTCAATACTGTCTGGCCAGGGTACCTATAAAGGGTTTTATAAGCAAAATTAACAAGCGCAACGAGTGGAGCCGAGCTATTAGTTACAAGCGTAGAGATCCCGAGGCTTTTGAATTAGGTGTTTGTGTGCCTAAATCTTGTTCTCCTACAAAAACTAATGAAATCCTCAAAGCAGTTATAAAAGAATATTATAAACAAGAAATTAGTGCGAATATGATTAGCGAAAAATTTTGTACCGTCGATGAACCCATCAAACTGCGAGGCATTGATATTTTTGCGATGTAAGCGACAAAATTATAAGAATATAGTTGTAAGATAAATACTAATACCAACTCTTTATTAATTATAGTGTTTTTCTCGCTGTTATTGTATTCTGCATGATTGCTAGTTCCATTTATGATTATATCAAGACCAAGGCAAATCGTAAGTTTATAAGAGTATAACTTTAAAACCTTATGATATGCAATACTTAACAATAATTGTTTTAACTTATTTATCTATGTTTCTTTTCTTTAATTCAGAACCTAAGAAACCTTTATTTTTGGCCTTCTCAGTTCTTACCAATGCTCCAAAAATTTTCACTGTTAAAAAGGTTGACAATCCTAATGTAATTGAGTGTCTAAATGGTATTCGTTGCATTTCTATGATGTGGGTCGTATTTGGACACGGTTACATGACTATCTATGATTTACCTCATATCAACAAAATCAAAATTTACAATGTAAGTTTTTTTCAGATATCCTAATATGCATTTTATTGTTTATTACACTTGACTTATATTTCTAAATTCTAAATATGAAGTGGACTGAAACTCCATATTCTATGTTGGTACAAAACGGTAGTCTTTGTGTCGATACGTTTTTCTTTATGTCTGGCTTATTGATGTTATGGGGTGCCTTCCGCGAAATGGAAAAAACGTAAGTGAATTTTTTTCTACTTATTAAAAGATAATAACGGATAAATATCATCAGCATTGTTTACATTTTAATTTCAGAGTTTATTGGAAATTTGTTCGTCCACATTTTTTTTGCTATTAATACCATAAAAGAATTTTATTTTAAAATGTCGTTTATTTCACATATTATTCATTATTATATTATATTACTATTGTTATAACTTTTCACTAAAGATATATAATGCAGCAACATCTGTTTTTTTTCAGCAAGGGTTATCTAAACATTAAGATGATGTACTTTCATCGTTACGTTCGTTTGACTCCAGTTGTCGCTGTTGTTATTTTGTATATTATGTCTTTATATAAATACTCTGGTGCTGGACCAATGTGGATGAAGCTTGGAACACAAGATAAACGTTGTGAAAATACTTGGTGGGCTACTTTGTTGTATGTCCAAAATTATGTTTACCCTTATAAAATCGTAAGTTATCCATCTGATCAAATAACAAATAAATAATGAAAAAATTTATAATAATTTTCACTAATATTTTAGTGTGTTAGCCAATCTTGGTATTTGGCTGTCGACACCCAATTGTATGTTTTGTCACCGCTCTTCCTTATTCCCCTATGGAAATGGGGCAAGAAAGCATTGGCTCCCATTGTATTGTTTCTGTTATTATGTTTAGGTTGTACATTTGCAACTTTTATGTACAACGACTTTACGCTATTCCGTGTACAAGATAATCAAGTTGATTTACGTCAACGTCTCACATATTATCCAACGCATACACGTATCCCTACGTGGTTGATTGGGGTCATCTTTGGATACTTTTTGTTTACTAAAAATCGCGGCAGAAAAATTCCAATGAAGAAAATTTGGGTTATACTTGGTTGGTTGCTAGCTATTGGTGTTATGCTTGCCGATATGTGGGGACCGTACTGGCGAATCCTACCTGAAAATCCCAATGCACCCATTTACGAAGGCGCCCTTTTTGAACCGTTCAGTCGTACTGCCTGGGCTTTAGCTATTGGCTGGATAGTTTGGGCTTGCTACAATGGCCATGGTGGTATAATTAATAATTTCCTATCATGGGGCTTCTTTACTGGGTTCAGTCGTTTAACCTACTGCATGTATGTCATCCATAGAATAATTCAATTGGTTAATGCAGCCCGTCTGCAAACTGATACCCACTTCTCTAATTATGATGCTGTAAGTATCTTATTTATGTTGTTAATTACTTTTTCTTTCTTTGCGCCATCTATACAAATATAATTAATTTTCAATTTTAGATTCTTCGCTGGTGGCATGATTTTGGTTTGACTTTAACCGCTTCTATCTTTGCCACTTTGGCTTTTGAGGCTCCCATTTTAGGTATCGAAAAGGCAATTTTTGGACGCGCTGATCCAAAACCTAAAAAGATCGAGCCTACCCCACCTACTACAACACTTGCTTAGATAATTATAAGAAACTATTAATTTATTAATGGCTTATTATTACAGGTTACCCTCCTATAGCTCGGCAGATATTTTCCAAGCCAAAAATCACTTCTTATAAAAGGCAAAAAGCCTGTATGTTAACATACATACATTCATATGTTGATCATATTTTTGCATTATGTATATTTTATAGCTACATTCTTATTTATTAAACCCTAGAATACATTACAAAACATTTTACAATAGAGTATAGAAAATAAAATATTAATCTTAAGTATTTTTGTACAAATATTGTAAAATAAATATTTTGGTAAAATACAAATATGTTCCGCGTCTTACATAAAGGATAAAATTATTTAAAAACAAAACTAACTGCCAGTCCCACGATGTCGCAATCGGTTGTTCGTTTGCATAGTTACATTTAAAACAAAAACAATTTTTTAGAATTTGTTTTTTTTATGTAATTGTGCGAACGAAAGAACGATTGCGATATCGTGGGACTGGCAGTAACTGTATTAATTTTTATTGTATGCAAACACATCGTCACTTCAGAATTGTTTTAGAGCGCATATGGCAAAAAGTCTAAAAAGGGAAATACGCTAATGAAGGTTTACATTAGTTTTTCTCAAACTATATACGATCAATCTATTTTTTATATAACCAAGGAATTGCCGCACATATTTTTTTACAAATAAGAGAGTTTTTATACATTTAGATATGATAAATCATAATATATTTAACTTCTACGCAAATAAAAATTATTGTTTTGTGTTCCATATCAAATTTTGTTTTAGAAATTGTCTCTTTGTGCTTCATATCCATATACAACTTAAATTTTATTTGTTTTGTTTTTTATGTTAAGTAAAAAAAAATATCTATTGAAGCAAAATTACGAATAAAACGAAAAGTTAATGTAATTTGAAAGAGAAGATTCGGTGGCTGAATGAACATAAATGCAACCTAATAACCCCAATGTTTTTTAATAACTTTCCTTAAGTTGTTTATTGATTTATTAAAAAATAAACAAAGTCATCAGTTCTACTATTATATTTTATTATTAAATATATTTTATAATATGCATACATATGAACAAAATGACCATCCAGTCCTACTGTTATGTTTTCTTTTTTGTACTTTTTGTAAAAATATGTAAAGCACACTTTTTCTAAAAGGAACGATTTTGCAAATTAAATAACATAAAATTAATAATTACAAAATTAAACAACAAAAGTGCTATATTCTGCAATGCCGAATCTTATATACCCTGCACCATCTATGTAAATCTAGTTTAGTATAGTAACTCCAATAAAAAAACATCTGAAAAAAAAATAAGTACTATTTATAATTTTACATAAAAATGTTATCGCTCTTAATTGGTTAAGCATTTTTAAAAAAGTTTAGTATTTCCTTAAAAATCTCTTCAGAAGCTTTAAAATGATACCCATATTGATATTTTAAAAAATATGGTGCACAATCGTACTTTTCAAATGCCCAAAACTCGAAAATATGGACGAGCGCCAATTTTTTCACTTGATGTTTTTTCTTATTTTTCAATTCTCTATCGTCCCACGTATTTGTTTTTTAATTAGAGCTACTTCATTGTTGCAAATTATATAGAAAAATTACAGGCAGGCGTGGTGTTTTGCCCATTGCCTCGAAGGACATGGATCGATTTTTCTGATTTTCAATAGCACCTCTTTCGACACTATGTCCGATCGCTTGGCATATTTAAAATTTTTCTAGCTGATCTAGTGGCATGGTAAACTTGATTTCTTCACTAACATGGACGGACATCACTCAATTGACTTCGTTATGCGGAAGAAATCGGACTATATTTACTTTGAGGATATTGTAGAAATTACAATCGGAATGACAAATTTAGATATAACCTCTTTCCTCTTTTTGTGGCAAAGGGTATAAAAGGGTAATTGGGGTTCTTGCTTAAATTTAATGTATGTAATGAGGCAAAACAATAATTATGTTGATTTTCATGTTTTTTTGTATCGGGTGTTTTTTAAGCCTGATAGAACTTTAAATTGTAAAAAAACACAAAAAATTAAATTGTAGTGAAGAATTTTTTTTATAAGAAAGATGGAACATGGCATTAATATTTAAAAATAATTTCGGGCATAAAGCCACCGCGGCCGCTCATGACGAAGCGCATTCATGACGTCCAATTTTGGGTCCATTTTTCAAATACTGCTGGCCGTATGTCACGAATAACAGGAACAATGTTGGCAACCAAAGCGTCAATTGTTGCTGCTTTATCAGCATAAGCCAGTGACTAAACCTGGCTCCATAGGAGATAATCGAAACACCCGTTACAATTGTTTCCTTTTTTTAATGGCTATTGGGCCAAAAGAATTCTGAGGCGACGATATGTTAGAAGTTTTAATTATTTCGCTCTCAACTGGTCGTTAAGTTTTCAGTTTAGCAAATATGGTAAGCAAGTAATGAGTAATACTTTTGGCAATTTCTGTAAATTGATTGACTGCATATTCTCACGCTTGCGTCTTGCACAAACTAATTGAAAAGAACTATGGCTGACTGGTGAGATGGAGCTCTCTATATCCCTTTGACAAGTTTTTATGGTTTCAAACGTTTGGAAATTTTTGATTGCAAATGCCAACACATCAATTTGCATTTTTACATTTTATTCTTGTTTCTTTTGTGGCTGTGGCTATCTCTAATGTCCTCTAAGCCACAATAACTCTGTGACTCTGGCAAGAAACAGCAACCTTTTTATTTACTCAGCAAAGCTTAAATTTTCAAAAAACAGCTTTTTTGAACCGGAAAAGTTTACGGTAGGAAAGGAAATCTGCCCTATGGTACACGTAGTTTATATATAACTACGTGTGCCATATATATATATATATATATATATATATATATATATATATATATATATATTATATATTCAGGCATGTCACAGAACTCAATTCCGATCGAAAGTGGTTTCAGTTCCAAAGAACCAAATTGGTTCTTCAGAAAGCGAAAACCGAAAATTTGTTTCGGAATGAAACCACTTTTAAATTTCAAAGTGGAATTAAGTTTCTTTCAAATTTGGTCATTTGCGGTTTTTGAATTCACTCTTTATGTGCCCTTACTTGGAGTAGCCTTGTTGCTTACTTTGATGTATACAAATTGCAACATTTAAGCAAGAAAGTGGAGATAAAGCTTTTTTTGGGAATAAGCAAAATCGATCGAAATCTGAAGAAGGTAAAACAAAATCGATCGGAATAGTTAGTACGGAATTATAACCATTCCGATCGGAATGTGTGACATGCCTGATTATGTATACAAGCATGTCACAGAAATCATTTTCGATCGAAAGTGGTTTCAATTCCGCAAATTGATCCTTCAGAAAACCTTGTTCTTTACTTTTGTGTGCGTAATATTGACACATTTAAATAAAAAGGTGGACATTAAGCATTTTTCAGAAATAAGCAAAATCAATCGGAACCGGAAGAACATCAAAATCGATCGGAATTTCCTATTAATGCAACTAATTATTTAAAATTTCAAAATCGCTGAGTTTTTAAATGCTATAGAGGTTTTTATTTGTATATTAATCACCCCTATTATGCGTTTCGATTAAGTCTCCGCATTCAGTTCCGCTGCGATCGAAAATTGGTATTCTGCAGAAAAACGGAATCGAAAGAAAAAGAGGAAGACAACAATGTTTACACAATTAATAACATCACTGTGGAATGTGGAAATGAAATAGCAAAATAAGCAAGTTTGCTATCATTTTTGTAAACAAATGTCAAATTTAATACAAAAAGTTGTATGTATTCCTAATTAAAAATAAATTCTTGATGAAATTTAATAAACAAATAATTAAATTTAATAAAATGTAAAAACAAAATAAAAATGAGTTCTTCATAAATATATTACAGTGCAAAGAATCTTGTGAAGAAAAAGGTATATGTATAATTAAAAGTGTTGTTATTAAACATGGAAAGAAAAAGAGACAGTTGCAATCCATTTGTGAAAGTGAAATGTTAAAATATTGTAAAATCATTTTATTTTACAGATTTAAAAAGAAATTTCGTTTAAGCAAAGACGCGTTCAAATATGTTTTAGACATTTTTGCTCATGAGGTGCAGACAAATTCTTTGGCTTTTCTTCACCGCTTGACCGAGTTGTGGCCGCTTTAGGATTCTTTGCAGGAGGTAGCTACCAAAGCGGAGTTGGAGAAGATTTTAATTTTGAGATTCCTGCTTTAGATGCCATTAAATTTGCCAGTTTTTCATACTGTTCTGGTATTATTGTTTTTGAATTGTAATACAAAAATCAATAATTAAAAAAAAAATAATTTAATTAAATAAAATAATTGAAAATAATTTTAATTGTTTTTTTAATCATGTATGAACATTTTATCTCATTTTCTATTTACTATTTTTTTTTTTCAATTTTTAACTTTTTACCTAAAAATACAAATAAAGAAAACCCCTCCGTTAACAAAAAAACAACGGAGAAAAACGGAGCTCCGATCGTAATGCAGTACCTCGTTTCTGTATTTCTCGCATCGTAAAAGTTTTCGCATGAAACAATTGAATTTTGAGAAAAACGATGTAAATTGAAACAAAAAATGGGGTTTCTCACACAAGTGTTTCTGTATCTTTAAAACGCGAGAACTATATGTCATTTAAGTTATTTTCCAACAGTTATTGGAAGTATGCGAGAAAAAGTGTTTCTGTACCAATATTTTGTGAAAAGTTTTACGCAAGAACTATCAAAATAACTCACATTTCAAAACAGCGCGAGAACAAGTAAGATTTAAAATATATTTTTAAATTTGTGTAAACATGGAGTCTAAATCAGCCGAAAGGCAAAAAGCAATTTAAAATAATAATAACAAAGTATTATCAATAAGTATTTATGCATTTATTTATGTTTTATATCTTTTTACTTAGAAAATAGAAAGATTTTCCAAACAGCAAAAGCTAATTGATTACATGTCCTCCACACTGTAGTATACATTTTTTTCGCTATATTATTTAAAACTTATTTTATTTATTTACTCTTTTCTACACTTTCACTATTTTTCTATATTGGTTGATAATTTATTTCTTTATTTTGACGTTTTGTTTTTATTTGACACTAGTACTGGAATTATTCCAGTAAAACCAGAATCAGTGCTGTCTGTTTTCGCATTAAGAACCAGAAACACTTTTTACTCGCATATCGAGAAACGATGAAATTTTTTGTTTCACTCTTGATGTGAAAACTTTTACGATGCGAGAAATACAGAAACGAGGTACAGAATACATACAATCGAAAGAAACTGAGCGGAATCGAAACGCAGAATACCAAAGTTGCTAGACGGAGAAAATTTCGATTCGAATCGAAACGCAGAATAGGGGTGAATATATTTATGTACATACATACATGGAAATAATTTTCAAATTGTTTTCAGAAATTTCAAATGAAAAATCCGAATATTTCAATCAAGCAAGATCTTTTATACTCACGTTCATGCACGATCGCATGATTGGAGCAAAAAATTACGACTATCAAATATAATTACACGTAATTCAGGCAAATAAGTTGAGTGGTACCCATTTATACTTTGAAATGCTTTTATGTTCTTTGATCATTTTTGTAAGTTTTGTTTAAGGTTGTTGTCTGAACTTAATTTTATAATTTTTTTTTAATCAGCAACAACCACCTACAGAAATACAAAGGAAAGTTAAAGATTTTAAAAAATTAGAGGCTGGTGTGGTGTTTTGCCCGTTGCCTCAAAGGACATCGACCGATCATGCTGATTTTCACTAGCAAAATTTTCGAAACTATGTCCGATCGATTAGCATATTTTCTAGCTGATCAAGTGCCTTAGAAAATTTAAGGTTAACAGGAGCAGGAAGGACAGACGGAACTCAGAACATATATTCTTTATGGAATCGGAAACGGATATTGTAGAAATTAGAAAGGAATGACAAACTTAGATATATCCATGTCCACCTGTGATGAAGGGCATCAAAACAAATATATAAAGAACAATAAACCAATTTTAAAAACATTTATATTCAAATGTGTCTGTTCAACAACAGTTACGTTTTTTTTACTTTTCATTCTTATGTAGATCGTATTCAAAATTTTACTGTATTTCTTACGATGAATCTTTTTATTGTTATTTACTATATTGATTATGGTTGTTATTATTGTATATAGGGCTACAATTAGGGCAAATGCTTTTATAAAATCCCAAAGTACCGCATTGATGGCATTTCGGAGAAGGTGTATTTATACTGCGCAATTTTGCTGCTAATATTTTGTTTGGTGTTTTTCCATTTTGAGGTGCAATTAATTTTGTTGTTAGTATTGCATTAATACTCTTCTCGGAATTATTATTTGCAGTCGCAGAAGAAATCGTTACAGCTGGAGAGGTGTCTGTAAGAGATGTTGACGTAGTAGGTATTTGATTTAAAAAGATTGTCGGTAATAATTCAGGTGGCTGCGTATTTATTGTATTTAAATTACTATTAGAAGTATTTACAGGTGAAGATGAATTTTGCTCGACATTATGTGTCCCATGCAAAATATTATTGTTGTCAATTACTTTTACTGACATAAACCTTTCCGGAAACAACTTTAAATTTTTCGCTCTTTTTAAACACATTTGAACTGTATGGTTTTTTTGACGACAGTAAGAACATCGTTTTTTTATTTTTTTCGTGGCACCACCGATCGACGATTGTGATAAAATGGAAGGAGTAACTTCGTTTATTGCTTCCAAATTCATTTCAGACTCATCAATTATGCTGTTAATTTGTCTCATTATATCAGTATCAATTTGAAAGTTATCAGAATTTGAGAGCAATGTATTATTATTAGTAGCACACAATTCAGCATTATTGGTTAAAAGCTCTTGTTGTTGTATTTCATTTTTCTCTTCTTCTTTTATATCTTGAGGCATTAAGTCTTCCGTTCGTCTCACTTTAATAATGGGATCTTTATCGGAATCAGCATTATTATCCATTGCAGGGGAAACACTAAGTTCTGAAAGCTGATTATCTTTCTCTTTGCTTGACGCATGTTGATTTTCTGTCGTGTTTTCTCTGTTCGCCGTTGTGCTTGCTTTATTAGATGTTCTATCAACGTCATCTTGTTTCGCTAACTTTATTTGATCTTTTAACTCTTTTATGCTAGTAATATTTACAAGTCTTACTTTGTCCTGTATATTATATGGCAGCAAAGCATAAATTATTTCCAATTTATTATTTTCTTTTAATTCAAGTTGGGATAATTCATCAAACAATTCAATTTTATCATCTATAAAATCATCCTCGGATTCGTAATCTTCATAATGGTGTTCTAATATTTCCTTAAAAATGACATTACCAGGACGTTTCTTTGAATATTGATTTTCTAATAATGTTAATGCTTCAGACCAAGTATTTAGATTTCCCTTTCTACGGAGCCACCAGTCGTGAGCTCGATCCAGCAGAAGGTATTGCAACTCCTGCAAAGCTTGATCATCTGCTATGCATTTTACCCTCTTATAATACTCGATATACTCAATAAAACTGTGTACCTTTTCTTTATTGTACTCTCCCGAAAAACGTACGGGACAATCTAACAATGTATTGAAGTTTTTAATTAAATTCTTCAGTATTACATTTATACTGGTGGTTATACCATCCATTGTTTAACTTCCTAAAAAAGAGAAAGAAAATACAAGCAACAAACATATCAGTTAAAATTGTTCAAGAATAAACATTAATTAATTCACTAATATTAACTTGTAAAAGTATTTGTAAATTATAAAATCTTTATAAGATACAATAACACAAATTAGACTTAAATAATCACCTCAAACAATATTAAGAAACAAAATAAACTGTTAACATCTGTGATAACTGTCATTTGTAAAGCGGCAATAAGGAAGCTCACAAACAGCTGCACAAATGCTAAGCTTGAGTGCAAGGCGAATCAATTACCAGGTGGCAGCGTAGGCGAATTCATTAATTTTCGCCGTGTACATTACTGTCAATAAAATCTGTGTACCATTTTTTATATATGAAGTTTGACATTTGTTTCCACCAGCAAAAAATAATAAATTCTCTAACGCTGCTACCTGGTAATTGATTCGCCTTGCTTGAGTGTTTCATAAACGAATTAGTTCGATTGGCATGCACTAGATGAAATATTTTAAACAAGGCGAATTGATAACCAGGTGGTATCATCAGCATGAATTACTGTTCGAAATAATGAAATAAAGTTTGTTTTGTTTTTTTCAATTCGATTTGTTTTTCGTTTCTTGTATTTTCTTTATTTGTTTATATACATATGTGCATATACTCTCGATCAAATGAAATTAGGCAATATCTCAAAACTGTGCTCGGAAACTTAAAGAAACAACTTAAAACCATTGAAAGAAATGCAAAGTGTTGCTATGTAAAAATAAATTTATATGTATATATAAGTGGTTCTAATCAACTGATCCAGAGTGTATATAAGTACGTATATATAAACACAATAAATAAAAAAAGAAAAATTTTTGAAATTATTCCAGCAAAAATGTGTTTTTGGTTTCAGTATTAAGAAAGTCCCACACCATGTTGTAATTTTATTTCTTTGTTGAAATTTTATTTTTATTAAAAATCATAAAAATATATAAAAAACACAGAATTTATTTTTGTTTCGTTAAATTTTGTGTTGTTTATTTTTCAAATATTTTTATTCTTTCTTTATTTCTAAAAAAGATTTTTAGAAATTAAAAAATAAATGAACTTAAGCCAAAATAATTTCTATTCATTTATTGTTATTCTTGTTTTGAATTTTTTGACTGTTTGCTTTATATTTTTCAAAGCAAATTAAAATTTTATTCGCCTCAACCACTGATTTTTGACACGGACTCGTACCAAAAAGTTGCTTTGTTGTAACAATTCGCATTATAGATTCGCCTTGAATTTAAATGTATACATCTACTTACTTGGGGGTTACACGAACACGATTTGCCCCTACACTCGTAGTTTTAAGAATTGAAACGAACGTGCTTTCAATTTTTTTCAAGTTGAGTGTTTTAATTTACTTTCGAGAAAAACAGCTAATTAGTTTTTTTAATATTCTTCGTTTTTGTTTTTACAAATATTTTGCCGCCAATGGTTAAGAACTCAGAATATACATACACTTTATGGGGTCGTAAATGTTTATTGTAGAAATTACAAACGGAATGACAAACTGATATATACCCTTTTTCTACTTTTTATGGTGAAGGCCATTAAAAACTAGTACTATATATAATGTTACACAAAAATTTCATCGGCTCCAAATGGGTTAAGCATTTTTTTTAAATTTAAGTATTTCCTTAAATATCTCTTTAAAAGCTTTTAAATAATACCCAAATAAAGTTGCTTTCTTGTTTCAATTCGGCAATGTCTACCACAGCAACAGTTTTAAAAAAAGAAACTTTTTTGAGAAACAGTTTTAAAAGTTATTTATTTATTTAAACAAAATACACATTTATAAAAAATATTTGAAGAATCCGTTATTGTGTGGTTTGCTAAAAAGTCAATGCTAATGATAATAAACCACTTATTTACATACAAACACTTTTTACTAAATTTCTTTTTCTTCTCTGTTTTTTATATTTTTCGTCACTTTTTACTGACACGTACACGTAAATTTACATAAACAATATATACGCGTTTGTTGTTTTTGTCCTCATGCGACTACATAGTATTCAATTCGCCTTGATGTCTACGCCTTATTAGATTCACCTTACGGTTGCAGATGCGGTTGTTTTTTATATGAAGTTTTGAAAATATTAAACGCTTAATGAATCTGCACGAAATTAGAATCTATTTTAATTTCAATGCGTTTTCTCTCAAGTATGGCGAAATAATACAGGTGCTCTCGATGGCGATTTTATTCATTTTCGCCGTAAACGCTAAATGTCAAACACCCAAGGCGAATTATTAACAGCTATAATCAAGGCGAAAAATAATACAACACTTCGAAAAAAAATTTTAAGCCCCGCACTTCAAGGCACATTTTTATAGATATTTTCAAGGTCTAATTCAATTGAAAAATCTTAACATTTGAGTTACGATATTATTAAAAAATTATATGTCCGAGGAATCCCGATTCAGTGCTCTACTCAGAAGCCTGCCCTAACCCTTGGGGTCTGACCATTCATAGATTCACTAAGAAAACCCTCTACCCTGCCTCTGTAAAATTTCATTGAGATATATTTAGTGGTTCATAAGATACCGAATTTGGTAAAAAAAAATTGTTTTCAAACCACTGTGCGTCAGTTGATTTGACATCTGAAAATATATTTTACGAAAACAAAATACATATTGTTTACTTACAGCCATACCTAAATAAAAACGGAAAGCGGATCGTTTTCTTCCGCTTAGCTTTTACGCTGAAATGCCATACCTAAACAAAAGCGGCAACGGTTTGTCAAAATGAATAAAAACAGGGTTATTAAAAACATTAAAGCTTAAGTCTAGTTAACGGACGCACCTCAAAAATGATATAAAGTTGTCTACGGGATGTAAATGAAAATCTAAGCAAAAACTTACCTTTCCTATGAATCCCATATTGTCTAATTCCGCCATAAAATACTCGATATGTGCCATATTATACATACATACGTTGGTGGTCCGTAACTCCGAAACTAAAGGTCAACCCCAAAATTTTCACTTAAAATTTTACACCCCAGACACATTTTTTTCATTTCTGCACTAGATTTTTTCCAAAAATATATATAAATTCCCTAAATATTTTAAAAAGAATAACAATTCTGGGGGTTATGTTGTGTAAATTGAAAATTTTATAAAAAACCCAAAATTTGTTTTGTTTTTGTTTATTTTTAATTTTTTTTATGATTAAACGGCTTGTCAAAATTGGATTTTCAAATTGCAAAGCGTTGCCGCCGCGTTATTTCGGTATGCTCCATACAAAATGTACTAGCATGAGAACTTTTGACAGCAAAAAAACGCTTTCCGCCCTTATTTAGGTATGGCTGTTATTGTTGTAGTTGTTTTAGAACTAATTTTACCTATAAAATTAATGTGCCTTGCTCCATATATAAAAATTATATACTGATTTTTTACATGTGGAGTTTGGCGGTAATAATTAAAAAATAAATATGAATTCGCCTACGCTGCCACCTGAGTCTCTTGGCACTACTTAAATTAATTAGCCTTGTTTAGCACATTGCAGTGCCACCTACTGTTGTGTAGATGAAATGTAAATGTCAAGAGAATGACAGCTGTCAACAGAATTTCCCTTTCTTTCCGGTGACCGCTCTAAAGAAGACGATAAAGTATGTATAATTCTTTAATAAATACATTGAAAATCTAGTGAATCATATAACAAATATGTGAAATTAGTACCAAATTGTAAACTAAAAAGAAAAAAGTAATTTCCAGCCCTATAGGTTGGATTTCTGTCTAAAAAAAATTGCTATTTCGTAAATGAAAATAATGTTCTTTTGTGTTTTATATCATTCCAGGATGTTTATGCCAAAGGCTCATCGTGTCGCTATCTATGAATACCTCTTTAAAGAAGGTGTTATCGTTGCTAAAAAAGACACTCATGCTCCTAAACACCCTGAGCTTGAGAGCATTCCCAACCTACATGTTATCAAAACAATGCAGTCGCTTCATTCCCGCGGTTTAGTTAAGGAACAATTTGCTTGGAGACATTACTACTGGTACTTAACTAACGAAGGTATTGAATACTTGCGTAGTTACTTGCATTTACCTCCCGAGATTGTTCCAGCAACACTTAAACGACCCACCAGACCTGAAACTGCACGACCCCGTCCAGCTGCTTCTACTCGTTCCGGTGATGTAAGCAAAACTGGTGAAGATCGCTTAACGTACAGACGTGCACCTGGTGGCACTGACAAAAAGGGTGATGTAGGCCCTGGCGCTGGTGATGTTGAATTCCGTGGTGGTTTTGGTCGTGGGCGACCTCAATAAATGAAATAATTAGAAATGGATAATTTTCATCCTACGAAAGTAATTTTTAAAACATATTGTTTTCTATGGGAAAGTAATTTTCTGTTTAAAAGCACCATGATAAAAATATAAACATTTTTAAAGAAACAATGGTGTGTGTTTAATATTGTAAAAATGTTAGATCAGTGATTCGTTTTAAAATATTTTTGTTGGTGCGATTGAAATCTTTTGGAGAAAAATAGTTGTCGACACCAGTGCGAGAAAAGAAAATAGTCCGAGAATAGTTGAAGAATTACGGCAGTGTGATAATTTGAATCTAAAGGGTCACCCGTTAAGCTATTTTTAAATTTAACCTATACTAAAAAAAGGTTCGTCAAAGATTCTTCCAAACTAATGAATTACTCTATATCTGCAAATATTAAAAAAATGTATTTGCAGTAACTTAAAACGACACAGAAGCAGCAGCAAATAAGAAATATACTTTAAACACTGAAAATAAAGTACAAAAAAAAATTTACTTAAAATGAAATTATAGATATGGAGTAATTTTTAAAGAGGAGGAGGAGGTGCCATTGTAGGGCGGGTTGGCTTAAATCTAGTTTACGGACGCAGCTTAAAAATTTAAAAAAAGTTACCTACGGGGTGTAGAATTTAATTTTAAGCAAAAAATATTAAGTGACAAATTTGGGGGTGACCCTTAGTTTCCGAGTTACGGCCCTCCAAAGTTTGTATGTACAATAAGGAATATATCGAGTATTTTGTGGTGGAATGGGGCAATATGGATATCATTGAAAAGGTAATATAAATATCTCTTCAATTGAAGAGGAAAATATAGTAAAAAAAAATACAATAAAAAAAGAAAGTTTTTTTTCATATAAACATAAGTACCCTTGTACATATATCAAATAAATTAAGTTTAATGGCAATACTGTACGAATAAATTTAAAAAACTTTAGTAAGCGAAGCCGGTGTTGGTCATACCATAGAGGAGAAAACCTATGCGCCCGGCCGAAGGCCAGCTACGCAGACAATCTTTAGTATGCGAAGCCGGTGTTAGTCATACCATGGAGGAGAAAATCTTTGCACCGGCCAAAGGCCGGCTACGCAGGAAACCTTTAGTAAGCGAAGCTTAAACTAAGAGCTGCCCAAAAAAAATTTGATATAAAAAACTTTTTTTAATTTTTTTTAGTATATTCCTTTTAAATTGAATAGATATTTAAATTACCTTTCCAATGATACCCATATTGTCTTATACCACCAAAAAATACTCCATATATTTCATATTGTACATACAAACTTTGGAGGCCCGTAACTCGGAAACCAAAGGTGAGCCCCAAATTTGTCACTTAATATTTTTTTGCTTAAAATTAAATTTTACACCCCGTAGGCAACTTTTTTTAATTTTTAAGCTGCGTCCGTAAACTAGATTTGTTCCCACGTTCTACTCATGGTTTTCAGCTTTGCTTCTACAATTATAGTAGAAAATTCTTTATAGTCGATTTCAGAAAATCTTTTTTTGTAATAGTTATTCTTTACCTAACTTTTAAATTATTGTTTTTATACCCTTCACCACAAAATGTGGAAAAAGGAAGCATATAAGTTTGTCATTCCGTGTGTAATTTCTACAATCAGGCATTTTCTGAATTCCACACGAAATTTTCACTTCTAATTTTTCAAAGCGTTGCTGCTGTAAAATAATTTTTTACAAAAACAATGCCTTGAAAAATTTGAAGTGAAAATTTCGTGTGGAATTCAGAACATGCCTGATTATCTATTTCCTACCTAAGTATATATTCTGACCTCTTATGCATAGCGAAGTCGATTGAGCGATGTGCGTTAGTAAGATGGTTTATTGTTCCAGGTGACATGAAAAAATTAGAGGTAGGTTTGGTGTTTTGCCTGCTGCCTCGAAAGACATGATGGACCAATCAATCATGCTGGTTTCTAATAGCACATAAGAAGTTATTTTTTTCTAGCTGATCTAGTGCCTCTGCAAACTTTCTTTCAACACTAACAAGGGCAGACAAACGGACAGACTTAAAAATGCCATCGGCTCCTAATGGGTTAAGTTTTTATTTTAATTTTAGTATTTCTTTAAAGATTTCTTCAAAAGCTTTAAAATGATACCCATATTGATATTTTCAAAAATTTTAAAACTAAGGAGCCCCGAACTCTGAAATTATGGGCGAGCGCCAATTTTTTTTGGATGTTTTTTTCTTATTTTTTAATTCCCTGACGCCCCATAATTATTTTTTTTTTGAAAAGAGTTAGTTTATTGTTCTAAATGAAAAAATTAAGAGGTAGGCGTGGTGTTTTGTTTGCTGCCTCGAAGGACATGATGGACCAAGCAATCATGCTGGTTTCTAATAGCACATAAGAAGTTATTTTTTTTAGATGATCTAGTGCCTCTGCAAACATTAATTTTAGTATTTCTTAAAAAGCTTTAAAATGATACCCATATTGATATTTTAAAAAATTTCAAAACCTTAGAGCCCCGAACTCTGAAAATATGGGCGAGCGCCAATTTTTCCCTTGATGTTTTTTTCTTATTTTTAAATTCCCTAACGCCCCATATATGTATTAATTTTTTTGCTCTAAATGACATAAAAAAATTAGAGGCAGACGTGGTGTTTTTCTTGCTGGCTCGAAGGACATGATGGACCGATCATGCTGATTTCTAATAGCACCTTTTTTGACACTATCTGCCATCCCTAAATTAGCGCGAAGGACATCGCTCAATCTACTTCGAACTCCGAATATATATATGTACTTATGGGGTGGGAAATAGAAATTGTAGAAATTACAAACGGAATGACAAACTTGGTTATACCCTTTTTCCACTGTTTGTGGTGAAGGGTATAAAAAACACAACTGAATTAATGATTAATTATGAATATTTATTATGGGTCATAATAAAGCTATAATATATGTTGGACTGCACTTTCCTGATCAAAGAAATGGAACCCATACATGCACACACAATACACATACCAAGGCAGATTAATATACTAGGTAGTAGCAGTAGATCAGTTGACTTTCTTGTTTATGTTTTCAGATGTCATATTTTGTTTAAACTTATTATTTTTTTTTCCTAGAAAATTTTTTTTCTTACAGTGGTGTTGTGGAAATATTTTTAAAATTTTCATAAAACAAAATTGTTTCAGACACTTTTTGAGACTGAATTTTATTTACAAATTGCAGGCTTAGCCTCTTCATGATTTTGTTTGCTCATTTTATATGTTAAAAGTTTGGAACAAAATGTGTTTATACACATTTTTGGTTTTTACATATAAAAAATTAGCTGACATAATCACGAGGTTTAGGAAGCTCCTTAAATATATATGCATGTTAGTAGCATCAAAGGAAAGCTTATGACGTCTAGAATCAAGATTAATAATAATATTCTAATTATTTTTTCGAGCTACATCTTCAAAAACTGAAAAAATCATGTTAAGATGGGTTTTTTGAGAAATTAAATATAACAACGCATATGGCTATTCCTACAAAATTTTTAAGTAATACAGCTAAAAGAGTTTTTAATCAAATGGTAAATAAAATTTAATTTTTTTGTTTTACCATATAAATTCCCGGAAAGGGGAAAATGTCCCAAGTTAAATTAAGTTAAGTTAATTTTATTGAGACTTGAAAATTAAGGTTACAAACTGGTCTTATAAAATTTCATAGGTTAGAATTAAAAACTTAGAACTATGTGTATGATTCTAATCATGTAAAAAAGTAACCGCGACGTGCTATAAGAGAAAAATTGGATATTCAATGCTGACAAGATAAAGACGAAAAATGTGCTTGCTCCCGGCACTACATTAACAGAAAAGTTAAAAAACAAACAAAAAATAATTACTATAATAACAACGTTAATTTTAACAGAAACAACAATACGGAAAACGAGAAAGAAAACAAAAGCTAAAGATATGAGATTGAAAATGTCCCAAAAAATTGTTTTTTTAAAGAGGCCTTAGATAATCACGGGGCTGTCAAATGGTTTTTGGAGTATGTAGCCAAAACATGGCTTAAACGACCCACCAGACCTGAAACTGCACGACCCCGTCCAGCTGCTTCTACTCGTTCCGGTGATGTAAGCAAAACTGGTGAAGATCGCTTAACGTACAGACGTGCACCTGGTGGCACTGACAAAAAGGGTGATGTAGGCCCTGGCGCTGGTGATGTTGAATTCCGTGGTGGTTTTGGTCGTGGGCGACCTCAATAAATGAAATAATTAGAAATGGATAATTTTCATCCTACGAAAGTAATTTTTAAAACATATTGTTTTCTATGGGAAAGTAATTTTCTGTTTAAAAGCACCATGATAAAAATATAAACATTTTTAAAGAAACAATGGTGTGTGTTTAATATTGTAAAAATGTTAGATCAGTGATTCGTTTTAAAATATTTTTGTTGGTGCGATTGAAATCTTTTGGAGAAAAATAGTTGTCGACACCAGTGCGAGAAAAGAAAATAGTCCGAGAATAGTTGAAGAATTACGGCAGTGTGATAATTTGAATCTAAAGGGTCACCCGTTAAGCTATTTTTAAATTTAACCTATACTAAAAAAAGGTTCGTCAAAGATTCTTCCAAACTAATGAATTACTCTATATCTGCAAATATTAAAAAAATGTATTTGCAGTAACTTAAAACGACACAGAAGCAGCAGCAAATAAGAAATATACTTTAAACACTGAAAATAAAGTACAAAAAAAAATTTACTTAAAATGAAATTATAGATATGGAGTAATTTTTAAAGAGGAGGAGGAGGTGCCATTGTAGGGCGGGTTGGCTTAAATCTAGTTTACGGACGCAGCTTAAAAATTTAAAAAAAGTTACCTACGGGGTGTAGAATTTAATTTTAAGCAAAAAATATTAAGTGACAAATTTGGGGGTGACCCTTAGTTTCCGAGTTACGGCCCTCCAAAGTTTGTATGTACAATAAGGAATATATCGAGTATTTTGTGGTGGAATGGGGCAATATGGATATCATTGAAAAGGTAATATAAATATCTCTTCAATTGAAGAGGAAAATATAGTAAAAAAAAATACAATAAAAAAAGAAAGTTTTTTTTCATATAAACATAAGTACCCTTGTACATATATCAAATAAATTAAGTTTAATGGCAATACTGTACGAATAAATTTAAAAAACTTTAGTAAGCGAAGCCGGTGTTGGTCATACCATAGAGGAGAAAACCTATGCGCCCGGCCGAAGGCCAGCTACGCAGACAATCTTTAGTATGCGAAGCCGGTGTTAGTCATACCATGGAGGAGAAAATCTTTGCACCGGCCAAAGGCCGGCTACGCAGGAAACCTTTAGTAAGCGAAGCTTAAACTAAGAGCTGCCCAAAAAAAATTTGATATAAAAAACTTTTTTTAATTTTTTTTAGTATATTCCTTTTAAATTGAATAGATATTTAAATTACCTTTCCAATGATACCCATATTGTCTTATACCACCAAAAAATACTCCATATATTTCATATTGTACATACAAACTTTGGAGGCCCGTAACTCGGAAACCAAAGGTGAGCCCCAAATTTGTCACTTAATATTTTTTTGCTTAAAATTAAATTTTACACCCCGTAGGCAACTTTTTTTAATTTTTAAGCTGCGTCCGTAAACTAGATTTGTTCCCACGTTCTACTCATGGTTTTCAGCTTTGCTTCTACAATTATAGTAGAAAATTCTTTATAGTCGATTTCAGAAAATCTTTTTTTGTAATAGTTATTCTTTACCTAACTTTTAAATTATTGTTTTTATACCCTTCACCACAAAATGTGGAAAAAGGAAGCATATAAGTTTGTCATTCCGTGTGTAATTTCTACAATCAGGCATTTTCTGAATTCCACACGAAATTTTCACTTCTAATTTTTCAAAGCGTTGCTGCTGTAAAATAATTTTTTACAAAAACAATGCCTTGAAAAATTTGAAGTGAAAATTTCGTGTGGAATTCAGAACATGCCTGATTATCTATTTCCTACCTAAGTATATATTCTGACCTCTTATGCATAGCGAAGTCGATTGAGCGATGTGCGTTAGTAAGATGGTTTATTGTTCCAGGTGACATGAAAAAATTAGAGGTAGGTTTGGTGTTTTGCCTGCTGCCTCGAAAGACATGATGGACCAATCAATCATGCTGGTTTCTAATAGCACATAAGAAGTTATTTTTTTCTAGCTGATCTAGTGCCTCTGCAAACTTTCTTTCAACACTAACAAGGGCAGACAAACGGACAGACTTAAAAATGCCATCGGCTCCTAATGGGTTAAGTTTTTATTTTAATTTTAGTATTTCTTTAAAGATTTCTTCAAAAGCTTTAAAATGATACCCATATTGATATTTTCAAAAATTTTAAAACTAAGGAGCCCCGAACTCTGAAATTATGGGCGAGCGCCAATTTTTTTTGGATGTTTTTTTCTTATTTTTTAATTCCCTGACGCCCCATAATTATTTTTTTTTTGAAAAGAGTTAGTTTATTGTTCTAAATGAAAAAATTAAGAGGTAGGCGTGGTGTTTTGTTTGCTGCCTCGAAGGACATGATGGACCAAGCAATCATGCTGGTTTCTAATAGCACATAAGAAGTTATTTTTTTTAGATGATCTAGTGCCTCTGCAAACATTAATTTTAGTATTTCTTAAAAAGCTTTAAAATGATACCCATATTGATATTTTAAAAAATTTCAAAACCTTAGAGCCCCGAACTCTGAAAATATGGGCGAGCGCCAATTTTTCCCTTGATGTTTTTTTCTTATTTTTAAATTCCCTAACGCCCCATATATGTATTAATTTTTTTGCTCTAAATGACATAAAAAAATTAGAGGCAGACGTGGTGTTTTTCTTGCTGGCTCGAAGGACATGATGGACCGATCATGCTGATTTCTAATAGCACCTTTTTTGACACTATCTGCCATCCCTAAATTAGCGCGAAGGACATCGCTCAATCTACTTCGAACTCCGAATATATATATGTACTTATGGGGTGGGAAATAGAAATTGTAGAAATTACAAACGGAATGACAAACTTGGTTATACCCTTTTTCCACTGTTTGTGGTGAAGGGTATAAAAAACACAACTGAATTAATGATTAATTATGAATATTTATTATGGGTCATAATAAAGCTATAATATATGTTGGACTGCACTTTCCTGATCAAAGAAATGGAACCCATACATGCACACACAATACACATACCAAGGCAGATTAATATACTAGGTAGTAGCAGTAGATCAGTTGACTTTCTTGTTTATGTTTTCAGATGTCATATTTTGTTTAAACTTATTATTTTTTTTTCCTAGAAAATTTTTTTTCTTACAGTGGTGTTGTGGAAATATTTTTAAAATTTTCATAAAACAAAATTGTTTCAGACACTTTTTGAGACTGAATTTTATTTACAAATTGCAGGCTTAGCCTCTTCATGATTTTGTTTGCTCATTTTATATGTTAAAAGTTTGGAACAAAATGTGTTTATACACATTTTTGGTTTTTACATATAAAAAATTAGCTGACATAATCACGAGGTTTAGGAAGCTCCTTAAATATATATGCATGTTAGTAGCATCAAAGGAAAGCTTATGACGTCTAGAATCAAGATTAATAATAATATTCTAATTATTTTTTCGAGCTACATCTTCAAAAACTGAAAAAATCATGTTAAGATGGGTTTTTTGAGAAATTAAATATAACAACGCATATGGCTATTCCTACAAAATTTTTAAGTAATACAGCTAAAAGAGTTTTTAATCAAATGGTAAATAAAATTTAATTTTTTTGTTTTACCATATAAATTCCCGGAAAGGGGAAAATGTCCCAAGTTAAATTAAGTTAAGTTAATTTTATTGAGACTTGAAAATTAAGGTTACAAACTGGTCTTATAAAATTTCATAGGTTAGAATTAAAAACTTAGAACTATGTGTATGATTCTAATCATGTAAAAAAGTAACCGCGACGTGCTATAAGAGAAAAATTGGATATTCAATGCTGACAAGATAAAGACGAAAAATGTGCTTGCTCCCGGCACTACATTAACAGAAAAGTTAAAAAACAAACAAAAAATAATTACTATAATAACAACGTTAATTTTAACAGAAACAACAATACGGAAAACGAGAAAGAAAACAAAAGCTAAAGATATGAGATTGAAAATGTCCCAAAAAATTGTTTTTTTAAAGAGGCCTTAGATAATCACGGGGCTGTCAAATGGTTTTTGGAGTATGTAGCCAAAACATGGAGACTTACCGTTTACCTTTTGTAATCGGTGGTTTGCACTCCAAGAAATTTTACAATAATTTTAAAATTTTGTTCCAAAATTGGCAATGTTGGAAAGGGCTGGAGGGGAACCGTTATAATTGTTGACCTAATTTTGCTTTAGTTTGTCTTTAAAATTGTTCAAACAAATTTGCTACTACTGAAG
This sequence comes from Gymnosoma rotundatum, assembly GCA_916610165.2. Taxonomy (NCBI): domain Eukaryota; kingdom Metazoa; phylum Arthropoda; class Insecta; order Diptera; family Tachinidae; genus Gymnosoma; species Gymnosoma rotundatum. The sequence continues at coordinate 81,736,152 of OU744340.1, forward strand.
TAAATTTAAATTACATAAGCAAAGAAAAGAGTACCACCTTTTCACGGAAAGTCCTTAAGAAACGATATTTTTTACATTTTCTTAATCATAACTTTAAACTTGTTTATTTTAAATTTAATAATAATATAGCAAATGTCCTAAAGTAATAATTCGATAATTAATAAGCGCACTACGCCAAAAGCACTAAGTTAAGATTAGCTACATTTAAACATATTTTACAGACTTTTTCAAGGTTTGATTAAATTAAAAAAATCTTAACATTTGAGTTAAAAATAAACTTCTTATCACATTTGGGTACGTTAGACATTTTAAAAACACTGCTCTGCCTCTGTAGAATTTCGTTGAAATATCTTAAGTGGTTTATATGATACCCAATTTTGCCAAAAAAAAAAAAATAAATAATAAAAAAAAAAAAAAAACTTATTCAAACCACTGTGCTTTATTTGAATTTGACATCTGAAAATATATTTTACACAAACAAAATACATGTTGTTTACTCATTGTTGTAGTTGTTTTAGAACTGCTATTACCAGTAAAATTAATGTGCCTTGACACATACAATTAGAAGAAGAGCAACAATTTTGACAACTCGCAAAGGAAAACAGCAAACATATGTTAACCGCATGAGCTAATTCAGTCACCTGTTCAATATGCCTTGGTGCCATGGCTGCTAATCTTTCTGCGTGAGTGTATGTAATGGAAAAGAAGCATGCTTGTATACATATATTTATTAATGTATACATACAAATGTCAAGCGTTGTCAGCTGTATTAGTATGTTAGTTTATTTTGTTTGAAAAGAAAATTTTCTAAAAAAGTGATAAATAAAATATATTTATTTATTAAAAGAATATATTTTAAATGTCTTATCAAACATATAACATGGCAAGTGACGACGAACGTTTTGCAGATTATAATGAGGATTCACGTTCTAATTACTATGAGCAAAATGCATACGACAGTGAAGAAGGTTCGGTAACTTATAAATTTTTATATATTATAATATTTTTAAAATTTTATAAAAAATTTAGATACGGATGATGCTAGCGAAACAGAATTCCGCAGCAATGGGCGAAACCTAGGGTACAGCAACGCCACACAAAATACTAATGGCACAAATCATGAATTAAAGGAGCAGTAAGTAAACAAATTTTTACAGGGTGCTTAGATGATTTTCAAATTAATTCTTTTTAGAATGTATCAACATAAATTGGCAAGTTTAAATAAACAATTGGAGGAACTTAAAAATTTATCGCATCCCGAGTATATAAGAAGATTAAAAAAATTGGAAAATCAATATAAAGAGCGTTTGAGACTTAATGAAATTTATCGTGATTATCTACAAGAGTGTGTACAAAGAGATTATATTTTAGAAAAGAAATCCGCTCAAAAGGAATATGATGAAAAGAAGGTAAAAAATAAAAGTAACCTTATATTATATTATAAACTATGTATATCAATTTCAATATTTTATTTGAAGATTGATCTTAAAGATAATATACTAACAGATTTTGAAGAACGTCGAAAGCTAATTGAAAATGAAAGATACAGTCTAGAATTAACAAATGATTCTATGGAGGTAAGCAAAAAAATAAATAAAAACATTACAGCTACATATTATTTTAATATAATTTTATAGATTAAACCAACAGTAACAAGAAAACTAAGAAGACGACCAAACGATCCAGTTCCTGTTGTTGAAAAGCGTCGAAAGCCAACTACTGGACAGTTGTTGGTTTATATGTTAGATGAAAAGGACATAGAAAATGACTTGAAGACAATCCAAAGAGGAAAGCCTCTTACACCAAGTAAGTCCAAAAATATAAAAAGTTAATGGTTAGTACAAATTTTTATTACTTAAAAAGCCCTGCAGCAGAATGGTATTGGTAGCTCTTATTCCACAAATAATCATCAGCAACCTTCATTAATTTCCGATAATGGATGTTCGTACGTTGAAACCCGCATAGAAGATGGAAAACTGTTATACGAGAAACGTTGGTTTCATAGAGGCCAGCAGATATATGTAGAAGGAAAAGATTTGCCAAAATTTGCCGCAACAATTACAGCAATTGGCAATGAAGTAGTAAGTACTGGTATATATATATATGTTTCCAATCACAAAAGTTAATATTTACACATTTTTAACAGGTTTGGGTAAAAAAAGTTAATGATAGTAGTAGCAGTAAAGTTAAAATAAACATGTCACATTTAGCTAAGGGGAAAGTAACAATCAAAAGACGAGCCAATTGATGAATAGCCGTTGCGGAGTTAGCAGTTGTTTCAACTTTGACTCATCCATAGAAAACATTGTAATATAAATTAAAGCTATAATTAGACATTAAGTAAAGAAAATATATATTTTTACGCAAGATGTAGTTTTTATGTATATGGTGTTTACATGTCTATCATTATTCGAAATAAGATTTTTTATCAGTTTACAAAACACTTCATAAATTCTTTAAGATTTATTGAGACTAGAGAGCTAAGTTATAAAGAAGACACGTGAAAAGATATTTATCAACAAAAATATATGATTTATTTTATGTTTTTGTACCATGAACCCAACAAAAGTACCGGTTAAAAAAATTTGAATTAAACTGTAATCAAACATATATCTCTTTTTGTACTTTATCTTTAAGTATACAAATGTATAAAAAAGCAATCCGGAAACATGTCTTGAGCTAAGGTTGTTATATATGTATATATTAAAATTAAAGATATTAATAAAAATAACATGAGTACAATAAATACAAATCCAGCAATAAAAGTATTTGCGTCTATTAAAACAATATTCGTTAGAAGCATATTTTACATGGTAGTGTAAAATGACGCAAAGATTGTTTAATTTTAACTGAAATAAATAATTGGTAGAAGTGACACTGATATAAATCCTGATCAATTTTACGCTGCTTTTCTACCTCTTACTTTAACACTATTTGGCTTCCTTTCGCTCCTGAGCCAAGTTCATAAACTCCGCACAAATTTTTTCATTTATTTCTTCAACACCTGGTAGGTTTGACATTACCCAAGTATCGTCAGTGCTTTCTAGCGTTTCGCAGCAAATCGGACAAGTTTTGTTATTAACGTTCCTAAAATGAACACGATAGTGAGTATTCTTTTTTATGACATTAGAATGCCTACCACTGCTCTATACAAGGTGTGCAAAAACTATGGGTACAAGGTAGTATAACTTCTGTCGAACGATCTAAGCAAATAGAACATTCATCAACATGATCATTATGGGCACATATTGACGTTGTTGGGCTGCTTAGACTGCTGCCACTGTCTGTGCTACTGCCTAGAGCACTCATTATCATAGAAGCTGGAAATGATGGAGAGTCTAGCATACCAAGGTGATGAGTATGCTCACCTTCTGGTGTTAACTGAGAGCCTTGTCTTACTTCCTTTAAAATAATTTAATAGGATGTTAACTTTACTTAAATTTATCTTTTACACATACCTTTTGGTTCTCACTTTTGACTAAGCTGTCTAAATGGGACTGGAAAGTTTTAAACACGCATAAAAATTGCTTAAGGTTTAAAAATTTATAAGAATGTATCTTGCGTGTCTGAGGGTCAACTTTTATACATGCTATTTTTACTGTAGCTTTCCACAGCAACGAAGTGTCGGTTCCTTTTTTAATTAAAAATACTAGTTGATTGCCTTTAGGATCAATACATTTGCGAGAGCTGCATTTTAGGTAAATTGTAAAATCAATCAAATTAGAGAAATATAATTGAAGACTCTTACAGTGTATTTAAATTATCCAAACATGTCTTAAACTCTTCATACGTTAACGAATTAATTTCCGATAAAACTTTAGTATGACGAACTAGTTGCATATGAACGCAGTCCACATCCGGCAGAGAGTCTGTTAAACTTTGCCCTTGACCCATTATACTTCACCTAATAGTTTTTTTATTTCTTAAAAAATAATTAAAATCTTTCAGAACATTCAGCTTATAATTATTAAAATTTATTTTCTTTGCTCAAGCCATAATCACAAATTATATTGAATTTTTCTGAATTTGACAGTTTTGTATGTCAAGAACTTCGCTTTCGTGTTTTTAAAACTACAGTCGAAGGCAAAAGTTTTGTTACAGTCTATGGCGAACTAACTTTATCAGGTGACGGCATTAGTACAAAAATATCAAAGTATATCCATATTAAGTACATGCAGGAGTTCAGGTGATAGTTTTATTGGTGTGCGTGTTTATCATGTATTGTGTCAAAATTTGTTTACATTTATTTCAATTTTTATTTTGCTCTTGTTTTTTACGTGTTTCTTTTCATTTTTATTATGTTCTATCAGGGATGGTAAACGAAATATTCAAATTACACTTTTCGAACTCAAGTTGCATTGAACATCCTTTTATTGAATTTTTGTTTAAATTTACATTGATATAGTCATTTAAAGGTCATTCTCTTACTTTTTTTTTATAATAATTAAGAAAAATTCATATTAATTTTTTAGTTAGAAAAATGATAAAATGTTAGCCACTTTACTGTCTCTGAACTGTTTTTTGACATAATACATGATTTTACACAAACAAAATGCCTGTTGTTGTTCTAATGTTGTGTTTGTTGTAGACTTGCAACTACTTAATATAGATATACTTTGAAAAATATTATCAATACCTCAACTTTGACAATTGGGTTTTACTTCTAACATTACGATCGAAAAAGGGCTGTAACTTACATGGTTAGCACTGAACTACTAAAAACCTTTTTACACTATTATATAAGTCTTAAGATTTATATTTGATTTTATAAGGAAAAATAAAATGAGATTGTCAAAATATCCAACGTAACGTAACGTTTTCTTTATACACTATCACGCTTTAAGTAAAATGAAAATTAGGAGGAGCAAAAGAACCCTGAAAAAATTAAAAATCAGAGTATAGAAAAGTTCATAAAAATGAATATATGAATAGTAAACAAAAATAAAACGGCTGTACTAGACTTCAAAATACTTTATGCGCGCCCAACACCAGTAGCGCCGCAACATTGGTCTAAAAATAAACAAATTTGAGACAAATATCAAATATAGTTTTATTCTATTTTGATAGAGAATAACAAAGAGATAGTATTCGTATATACATATACTAACAATATTCATAAAAAATTTTTTAAATGTGTTTTATGACAAATTTTCTGTACATTTCGAATCTCTTTTAAGGCCAGGATTCACTATCATACTCAGTCGTACGATCTGTCAAAAATTGCATGTGTGCTCAAATTGTATGATAGTGTGGATAAAAAGTGTATGTGTGTGACAGGTTTTTGACAGATCTGTACGATTTTATAATCTTTTGAAATAATTCATAAAATATTTTTCTCTATGCGATCAGAGTTGATTTTTTTAAGATGATGAGGAGAAAAAACAACAAGATGTTAAAACCATATGTTTTTGCATCTTTTTGTACAATAGTGTGGCACCCACGACGCCATTTTGGAAGGATTTTTAGAGTAGGACAGAATTCTGTCACATTTTAGTGTGATTATGGTATGAATTACCATGGCATGGCAAAATAATACAGGGGGTCTCGATAGCGAATTCATTAATTTCGCTGCAAACTCTAAATGTCAAACTACATATATATAAAAAATATGTATAACAGTGTTTGACATTTAGAGTTTGCGGCGATATTAATGAATTCGCTATCGAGACCACCTGTATTATTTCGCCATGATATGGAGTTTGACATTTAGAGTTTACGGCGAAATTAATGAATTCGCTATCGAGACCACCTGTATTATTTCGCCATGGTTTTTTAAATTGATTGTAATCTCTTGTTACAATTCAATTTTAAAGAATAATAAAAACAAAACTTTTGTAATATAAAACAAGAAAGAGTGCTATATTCGGCTATGCCGAATCTTATATACTCTTCACCATCTTTTTAAATCTAGTTTAGTGAAGTAACTCCAATCAAAAAAGCAAATATTGGGTCTGACAGAGAATTAAAAAATAAAAAAAATTTGGTACTGCATATATAAAATTTTAAATAAAAATGACCTCGGCTCTTTATGGGTTAAGCATTTTTTTAATTTTAGTATTTCCTTAAAGATCTCTTCAAAAGCCTGGTACTCTGTTCAGCTTTTCATGCGGAATGCTGTCAAATCGTATACATGAAAAATTTGTATGAAAAAGTCATGAAAAAATGTTGCAGAAGTAGTACTCTGTTTTTACTGCGGAAAAACATATGAAATGTTTCTGGCAACATTTTATCCAAGCTGTGAAATAAAGCAAGTAGGCATTATTTTATGCGGAATTTTTCATACAACAGCTGATCCTATGTCTTTTACTTACTAGGGTGTCAGACGATCAAGTTTTCATTCAATTTTTCAAATTTCTCTCATTTTTTTACCAATACACTCTCACTTTAAAAACTTGCTGAGAGTTTGCATTCAAATTTTCGTTCAATTGAGTCTTTCAAATTTTCATTCAAGAGAACAGCTGATTGAAGTTTTTTCCTTCAAATTAATTTTTTTTGTTTTCTTTACGACATCTTGCTTAAAAACTTGCTCTGAAATTGCGTGCAGCCTACGTCACAGCTTTCAATTTTTGTGAATTTTGACAAGCAGTATGTGTAAATTTCTTGAAAGAGAATTGAACAAAAACTTGGCCGTGTGACTGCACTGTTACGTTTTTAAAACAATGATACCACACTTTAAATGTCAAATATTCCACATGAAATAATCAATGTTGCTCAACAATTTTCACAAATTTGAACAGAGTACCAGGCTAAAAGCTTAAAGGCCCAACTATAATGTGCATAAGCTAGCTTTAGCTTATGTCAAAAATTCAACGAAAAGCCTGTCAAATGCTTAGGTAACTTATCAAAGAAATTTATGTGGCTACAATGTACTAATATAAATTTAGTAACTTATTTGCCACAGTTGCACATTTATGTTTAAGTCCTACTTTTGCCAAAAATAATTTCTATATAAGTCAACAAAATTTTAAAACGAAAAGGCTTTAAAGAAAATATTTTCTATATTTAATAACGTTCACATACACATGTACATATTTTGGTTAATGCTCTAAGAAAATGTAAAAAAAAAAATTATTACAAATTATTTTCTGTTTTGTGTTTGTGGCAACCCTACTAAAAAATGCAACGATGTTAATGGCTTTTATGGTATACATATGTGTGTATAAATACAAATTTAATTTAAATATATTATAATTGTAAAAAATAGGCCATAAAGAAGAAAGTTGTTTTTTCTACATTTTCTATTGAATTAAAAATTTAGCAATTTAGGTTTTAATTAATAATTTTTCTTTATAAATGTATAACACAAAGCACAATCAGCTGTTTCCGTACGGATAGTGCGATCAGTTTCGTACCTTGCATAAAGAAATGAAATTTAACGAAACTTGACGAAAAGTTACCTTATGTATATTATAGTTTACCACATATTATTTGCACAGTTGTAAAAGTTGGCATAAGCTAGTATATGCACATTATAGTTGGGCCTTTAAAGTGCGTTTCTATTGACGTGATCTTCTCTAAAACATTTGTTTTGCTCAAATCAAGTGCTTTGCTACTTGATTTTCCATTCATTTTTCATGCTACCAAAACCTTTTAAATCACTTGATTTCCTTGAAAGCATGTCGAAAATGTATCTCTTTGAACTTATTTTGCCTTTATAACACTGAGTTTTGTCTAGGATATTTAACTTCAACTCTGTTCTATCTAATCATATAGCATGTTTTTGTCGAAAAAAAGACAAGAACTTTAAAAATTTTGAAAGCAATAATATTTTTTGTTACAAAAGCGTTTAAATAAATATTAAAACAAAAATATGTAAAAACAAAAATAATTTAACAATAAAAACGTTTTTTTTTTTAATAGCAAAGTTTTTCTTCATTTACGCAAAAAGTGTCAGTGTTACGTCACAAATTCGAACTTACAAAACACTTTAGCTCAATAGAAACTATGCTTAGTGATGGAAACACTTGGAAGTGTTTTTATCAAAACCAGCTGATTTCAAATCAGTGGAAACGCAGTATTAAAATGATACCCATATTGATAGTTTAAAAAATTTTAAAATTTCAAAGCCCCGTGACTCGGAAAATATGCTCGAGCGCCAATTTATTTTCTTGATGTTTTTTTTCTCATTTTGTAGTTCTTTATCGGCCCATATATTTATTTTGTTGATTTGAGTTACTTTATTTTTCCAAATGACATAAAAAAATTAAAGGCAGTCGTAATGTTTTGCCTGCTGCCTCGAAGGACATGGACCGATCATTTTGATTTCCAATAGCACCTCTTTCGACAGACAGACATCGCTGAGTCGACTTCGCTATGCATAAGAATATATATATTTTATGCGGTCGGAAAGGATATTGAGGTGAAGGGTATAATGACAAACTTTTGACAGCTTCTCTACATATAAGAAAATTAAGCTAAAAAAGTAGTCACCTGCCGAAACGATGCCACCTGATTAAATTAATTCGTCTTGAATAACACAGTAATACTCATGGCGAAATCATGTTCCAGGTGGTGGCAGTGGCGAATTCATTAATTTTCGCCATTGCTAGTGATGTCAAACTCATGGCGAAATAATACAAGGTGGTCGCGATGGCAGATTCAATAATTTTGCCGTAAGCGCTAAATGTCAAACTCCAAACATAAAAAATATGTATAAAAGTTTATTATATGGAGTTTGACAGTTAGCGTTTGCGGCGAAATTAATGAATTCGCCATCGCGACCATATTGTATTACTTCGCCTTAGTCAAACTCCATATATCGAGGCGAATCAATTACCAGGTGGTAGCGATGGCGAATTCATTGATTTTCTCCGGTGGCCTGTCAAACTTTATAACAGTTTTTAAACTGTTACACAGATTTTTTTAACTGTCAAAGTCGATATACAAAAATCTGTATAAAGGTTAACGAAGAAAATTTCGCCATGGCTACCACCTTATAATTAATTCGCCTTGCCATCTATAAAAAATCGGCGTCAAATTTTTTTATATGAAGTTTGACATTTCCTCCAACGCAAAAATGAAGGAATTCGCCACTACCATCTTTTTATACCCTTCACCACAAAAAACAAAAATATAAGTTTGTTATTCCGTGTGTAATTTCTACAATATCAATTTCCAAACCGATAAAGTTATATATTCTGATTTTTTATGCATAGCGAAGTCGATTTAGCTATGTCCGTCTGTTCGTCCGTGTTAGTGTTGAAAAAAAAAACAAATATGTCAATCGATCAGACATAGTGTCGAAAGAAGTGCTATTGAAAAGCAGCATGTAATTTGTAATTACAAATGCTTGTAATTTGTAATTGAAAAAAATCCAATCACACATTACATGTAATTGTAATTGAAAAAATAAATTACATAATTGAAAATTAATTCTGTAATGAATAGTTTCTTAATTATTTTCATTCAAAAAATATTTAATTACAAAAATCATAAATTAAACGCACACAATAAACACATAGATTAGGTGTTATATTTAAAAACAAAAACACAGTGAAACAAATAATGCAACTAAAGATATAAAACATGTATATACATTGTATACTAAAATAAGTGCGAATTTAAACAAATTTATTATTTGCTTTTACTAAAACCATTTTTTTGTAATTTTCTGCTGTTAAGCTTTATCGCCTACATAGGTGTTTAAATAATACAAGCCCCTGAAAAACCTTTCAACTAATGCTGAAGTTGTTGCCGTTTTTCTTAAAATTTATTTCAATTCATTGTACAAAATTTCTTTTAGCTGTAAGACTATTAAACGGTATGACTTTGAATATTCCAAGCAAGTAAACTATTATAAATACAAGTATTTTACAAATACATATGTACATACTCGTATAATGTACAATATATATTGTATAGAACAAAAAATAGTTCTAAAATATAATCTTTACTCAAAAACGAAAGAATTTTCTCCTCTATGGTATATCGAGTATTCGATGGTAGGATGGGACAATATGGGTATCATTGGAAAGGGAGTTTAAGGCTCTATTCAATTAAATAGAAAAAAAGTAAAAATAAAATAAAAAAATCAGATAAGGCTCCAAAAAAACTATTTTTTCCATATAAACATAACTTTACTCAAAAACGAAAGAATTTTCTCCTCTATGGTATAACCAACAGCGGCCTTGCTTTCTAAAGGTTTCCTGCGTAGCCCCTTAAAAACCTTTCAACTAGTGCTAAAGTTGTTGGCGTTTTTCTTAAAATTTATTTCAATTCATTGTACAAAATTTCTTTTAGCTGTAAGACTATTAAACGGTATGACTTTGAATATTGCAAGCAAGGTGAATATCAGAACGCTTGTGACTGTCGTGCAGTAAAGTACGTGTTTACGGATAGTAAAAAAATAAAGTGATAAAAAAACAAACAAAAAACAGAAAAAAATTGTGTGCTTGCATTTATACCTGTCAAACAGGCAAAGTGTTGGTACCTGCGTAGCAGAAACTAAATCACTACTACGCGCTTAATAAAATGGAGGATGATGAAAGCCTTAATCCACACAAGAGGGCGAGGACTGCAATTACAATTGCCGAATTGCAAAAAGAACTGATTGCAATAAAGGAGGAAAATAAACTTCTTAATCTGAATTTTATAAAAATGGCCGAAGAAAATAAGGCGCTAAAGAAAAAACTTGACGAAGTTTCACCGACCGACGATGAAACCGATGATAACGAAACATCCAGTGAAGAGGAGATGTCAGTGGAGGAAGAAGAAATTGTACCATCCGCGGGTACAGTAAGCGAAATGGAATGTCGAACCGAACCGGCAGCAGAAAAAAAAGAAGTTCAGCCTAAAGCAGCTGAAACTTGTGGCTCAAAAAAGAAGGACGAAGCTATCACCAGCCGAATTATTAAAAAAAGTAAGTCTGTACCGATAGTTACTACTTATAATATTGATGTGAAAATTATTAGTAATAAGTTAGATAAAGTGTTAGGTCACAAGGATTATAATATGAAAATGTTAGGTAAAAATGTGACAAACATAGGGGTCTGCACCTTGGAGGACTTTTCTAAATTGAAGGACTTCTTAAAGCAAGAGGGAGTTAATTATTATACCCATACACCAAAAGCTGAAAGACCTTTTTCTGTTGTAATTAAGGGTCTATCTAATACTTTTGATTCAAGTGATGTACTTGAGTATATGCAGGGCATAAAGATTAACGTGAAGATTATGGGGCTTCACAAGATAGGAGGAAATAGATGGCTTTTCCAATTATCTAAAGAATCTGATTTGAGAAGTTTTAGGAATATAAACTACATTCTTCACTGTAGGGTGCACATAGAAAAGCACAATCGAAGAGATTTAGTACAATGCTACAATTGCCAACGCTTTGGACATGTCGCAATTAATTGCAACATGCCCTTCAGATGCGTTAAGTGTGGGGCTTCTCATGGCCCAAAAAATTGTCAGGTTCCTTCGAAAGGAGAAAACAATATCGAGACACGTATGACTGATCCAGTCACAGGTCAAGCAGTAGTAAAGGTCGGCTTACCCGTAAAATGCGTAAATTGTGGAACAGAGGGACATGTTGCCAGTTCAAAGGAGTGTCCAAAACGTTTACAAATTCTTCAAAGAAAGACTGCGGAAAAGGGTGTAAGGGCTCCGGTGAGACGTCCCACCCCAATAGTCCCTTCTACAACAATAAGTGGTGTATCATATGCCGCTGCTGCTAAAACAGCAGTGACAAAGAACACCCAACCAAAAGTCGCCAGCACTCAGAGAGCTGGCATATCTGTCAAGTCTGCAATGGCTGGTTTTGATATTCTTGATAAAGATTGCAAGCGATTTTTCGGCGGTGATCTACTAAGCTGTCTAGAAAAGATGAAAGGTTTTGCTCGTGAATACAGGGCGCTTAATAATGATGGTGAAAAATCTCGAGCACTACTAGGGATGTTAATATCTTTACAGCACGATGACTAATTCGATAAAGTGCATATTTATTAATGTAAATTCTATTGTCTCTAGGCACAAGAGGCATTACTTGAATTTATTTCTTAGCGAACATCGGCCGGATGTTCTTTTAGTAGCAGAGCACAAACTTTCACCAAGACATGTTTTGGATTTTAGGGGTTATAAGATCTTTAGGCAGGATCGACTAAATGGTCGTGGCGGCGGGACTGCCATTTTTGTAAAGGATAGTATTTGTTGTAATAGGGTCATTGTCGACTTAGGCCCTGTAGAGAATACAGCTGTCAGGATAAACAAGACTGATGGCAGCAAGATGATTGTGGTTTCGATGTACTCACCCCCACAGAGTACATTCACACTTACAGAATTAGATCCATTAATGGACTTATCTAATGGGGAGGGGCTCTTAATAGGAGCTGATTTAAATGCTAAGCACTCATACTGGGGGGGTAATGTATGCAACGCTAAAGGTCACACTCTTCGTGAATTTCTGCTGTCGTGCCCTGATATAACTATACACCGCACCAGTGGTCCGACACGAGTTTCTGGAACCACATCTTCGTTCATAGACATAGTTATGTCATCAACTGATATCCTACCGGTAGCAGTTGGGGGGCTAAAAACACTGGATTTCCAATCTGATCATCTTGCGGTAGAAATTGTTGTTGAGATAGGAAACGTGCGAAGAACAATACTGCCTGAATCTTTTGACTTTAGTCGTTTGAATATTAATAGCCTTAATAGACTATTGGCCCAGGACCTTCCGAGTAGTCAACTTCCAGTTGACCGCAATGTGTCATTTCATGAAATCGATGACTGTATAGAATCTATGAACATAGCATTTTCAAATGCTATGAATGGAGCGATTCCTAAAATCCCTGCAAGTAATAGGGGACTACTAAGACTACCGGATAATATCCTACATTTTATCTCTGAGAAAAAGAGACTGAGAAGGATTCTGTGGCGTACCGCTGATCCTAGCAGGTGCTTAATTTTAAAAGCCGATATTAGAAACTTAGACAAAATTATTCAAGGGGCCATTGCAAAATTTGAGGATCTCTATTGGACCGATTTTCTAGAAAATATTCGTCTTAATAGTAGGACATTCCAGAAAGTAAAAAGTGGTGCCGGTCTTAGGAGGCGGATGCCTCTTTCTAGCTTGAGAGCTTCTGGGGATTCTTTTCTTACAGAAGATTGTGATAAAGCCAATATCTTGGCTGATCACTTCTGTGAAGTTCACAGAAGAGGCGTTAACTTACGATCACCTTCTTTTGAGAGTATGGTTTCAGAGGAAGTATCCGCATTAACAGATTACTTGCCATCCCTGACTTTCGGGCAGGAAATCATGGCTGATGGCAGGTTAATGGATGGCGGTTTTCAAACAGGGCCTAATTTAATTACATCCCACGATGTAGGATGTGTTCTAAAAATAAGATCAAATAAGAAATCCAGCAGTGGTGATGGAATTCCTGACTTTATCCTGAGAAAGACGGATGTTACTACATGGCGTTACTTGGCAATAATTTTCAACCATTGCCTCAATATTGGTTATTTTCCTAGAAAATGGAATGAGGCAGTATTAGTTCCCATTCCAAAGTCCGGCTTGGACCCAAGGGAAGCTAGCAGTTATAGACCTATCTCTCTCCTATCCTCGTTTGGAAAACTGATGGAATGGTTTTTGTTATCTCGAATACGAAATGAAATTACAGATGGTGGTGTACTTAATGACTGTCAGTTTGGCTTTAAGGGAGGCCATTCAACATCACATGCCCTAATGGTCTTCACAGACTTTGTGTCCAGGTGCTTGAACAAAAGGTATCCAACTCTTGCAGTAAGTCTTGATTTCTCAAAGGCTTTTGACACCGCCTGGCAAGAGGCAATTTTTTTCAAAATGATGGGCTTAGGCTTTGAACTCTCTACATGTAGGATGGTAGCGGATTTTCTTAAGGATCGTTCTTTTAAAGTAAAAGTAGGAAATGAATTATCAGACATCAGAGCAGTGGTGGCAGGTGTTCCTCAAGGCTCCTTATTGGGGCCGGTTTTGTACAATATTTTTGTTTCTGATATTCCGCAACCACCTGCGGGAGATCTTTTGCTCATGTATGCTGATGATGTATTGATTGCTGCTAGTGGTCCTAGGGCTAAAAATATGAATACCAGGGTCAATAATTACCTGAACATCCTTCATGAATACTTCATGAAATGGGGCCTGAAATTAAATATTCAAAAAACCGATGGGGTAATGATAAAGGGTATGCGTGGTAATCTCTACCCAAATGCAAGAAGTTTTGTGCCAATCTTAAGCATTACTGGCGAACGTATCAGCACCTCTGATAGGATAAAGTATTTAGGGGTAGTATTTCACGAGACTTTTGAATTCTATAGAGATCTAGATTTCATAATAGAACGAGCTAAAAAGGTTTATTTTTTGTACCATAGGATTTTACGCCGCAGAGGTGGTCTAAGTATCAATGTCAGGCTTTTTATTTACCGTCAGATAATAAGACCTATTATACCTTATGCCTTTTCAGTCTGGTTTGGAATATTTTCCCACCAAATAGAAAGGCTAAGGATATGGGAGAGATGTGTTCTCTGCTCCTGCCTACGGCTACACCACAGGGTGGGCCCTGATGGCATTTTTCGAAAACCGTCCTGTAGAAAACTTTATAGTAGCATAAATTTTGAGAGGATTGATGTTTTTCTCATGAGATCTGCACTCAGGTTTCTTGACAAATCATTTTCTTTAAATAATAGCTTAGTAGGGGAATGCTTTCACCGGGCCCCTGATCTGGAGAATTTGCTTATAGATAAGTAACATTCCCCAGTTAGCCTTTTGGCTTTGAATACTGGAGGTCTTCTCTTTGGGGATGCAGGCCTCTTATTTTATCATAGGAGGGTGAAAACCCTTGACATAACTGACTCGGTGTACAACACCGCACAGTAGATTTAGGACTTTGTGATAGATATTATATATCGCTTATTTTATTTGTTTTTAATATTAAGTGTTATTTAGTCTGTAGGGTAGTTTAAGTTATTAGTTTTAAGTAAAATTTTAAAAACAAACGAGTGTGTTCGTTTTTATCCTTTTTTTTTTGGATATGTAAACAAATGTAATAATTAATAAATGACTGTATACAGCATATCTGTAATGTAATTAATTAAGTGCAAATTAGTCTTAGAAAAATTGTAATATGTTAAGAAATATATATAAGAAATGTAGTTTAATGTATAGAACAAAAAATAGTTCTAAAATATAATCTTTTTAAAATAACACCTTAAAGAGAATGTATCGGGTTTTCAGCATAGACGCTTCAAAATTAGAGCGACAGGCACTGCAAACGACGCAATATTATTTTGTCACTCTTTTGACATATCTTTTTAGTAAGGTTTGCCATTTCATTATGGAAAGATAAGCGAGCCAACAACGGGTCGAAATTATTAAAATTTTCTACCGGAAACAGATTTTTATCGAAAAATCATCTCCAGCGATGAGGCTCATTTCTGGCTGAATGGTTTCGTCAATAAACAAAATATGCGTTATTAGTCAGGCAGCAATCCACACGTACTCCATGAGTCATCATTGCATTCCGAAAGTATTACGGTTTGGTGTGCTTTATGGGCCGGCGGCGTCTTCCGTGATGATCAAGACCGGCACGTTACTATGAATGGGAATCGCTACCGTTCAATGATAACCAAATATTTTCGGCCCCAATTGGATGATATGGACTTGGAGGATATGTTGTTCCAACAGGACGGCGCCACAAGCCACACAGCGAACGTCACAATAAATTTATTGTAAACCAAGTTTGGAAGAACTGTTATATCACGAAATGGTCAAGTCGATTGGCCGCCTCTGTCGTGCGATTTGACGGCCTTAGACTACTTCCTGTGGGGCTACGTGAAGTCAATGGTGAAATTGCAGCAGTATCGGCATTTATGGCATCGAACGTACTTTTAGAGGAATAAAAAATTTCATTGACATCAAAAATCGTTTTGGTTTATTCAAAAAAACTTTTGTAGCGCTCTTATTAAAAACCCCGTATAATATTCTTCTGAGCTTCAATAAAAATTTTTAGTAAAATTGTTAAAATTATTCCAAGCGTTTTTTTTAGAATTTTTAGTTTAAGAAAATAATTGAATTTTAATTTACTTTATTCGTGCTTGATTCCTTCAAATATAAATATTTCATGATATTCTCATGAAATATTTATTTTTTTAAACTAAACTTAAAAATGAAATGTATTACTGTGGGGAAAGCATATCCATATGGCTATTTCACTACTACTCAAATAGCTCATCAGTGGATTTTACCCAAATTTTGTATAGAAAACTAGAAAGTTTTATATCAAAAGCCAATTTGTTTAATGATAACTCCATTGAATCAATAAGACAAAAGACAACAACAGCTCAAAAATTTTTTATACAAAAACACAGCAAACATTCAGTAACTATTTTTATTTTTTCTTTCATTTTTCTACATAAAGCCTGGTACTCTGTTCAGTTTTTCATGCAAAATGCTGTCAAATCACATATATAAAAAATTTGTATGAAAAAGTCATGAAAAAATGTTGCAGAAGCAGTACTCTGTTTTTACTGTGGAAAAAACATATGAAATGTTTCTAGCAACATTTTATCCAAGCTGTGAAATAAAGCAAGTAGGCATTATTTCATGCGGAATTTTTCATACAACAGCTGATCGTATGTCTTTTACTTACGTTTTTAAAACAATGATACCACACTTTAAATGTCAAATATTCCACACGAAATAGTCAATGTTGCTCTGTTCAAATTTGTGAAAATTGTTAACCCATTATGAACCTGTTCGGTTGTAATGTTTAAATTTATTAATTAAACACAGGCTGATTTTTTGCTTGCTGATTATCAATTAAATTCTTTATTCATTTGCACTTACTTATAATCTTATCTCTTCTAACTTATTACAATAGCAAGGTTCTATTCTTTCCCCTACCCTATTTCTTATTTTTCTCAATGACCTTCTACGTTGGACTTTCAACCCTATCTATTCTTTCGCAGTGCTGTGCGAAAGCACATGTACGATACCCTTAATCGCAATCTTTTGGAAATCTCCGAATGGGGCCTTGCGAATAGGGTTCAATTTAACGCTCATAAAACCCAGTTCTGTGTGCTTTCGCACAGGGGTACGGCTGAGTATGCTACCTCATTTGTAATTATGGGTGATATATATATAAATTACGGACTCAGAAGCTGTCGATGTTCTTGGCATAAAAATTCAATGTGATGTTCGTTGGAACCAGCATGTTTTTCATGTCGCTAAAGAACCATTCAAGTACAGGTCACCTTTATCAGACCAAAAATTGAATACAACTTTAATGTATCGGCCGGTGCTTCAAAGTCTATTTTAGAGTTACTCGACCGCGTGCAGGAGAGAGCGAAGAAGCTCATCGGTACCAGTAGGGTATATGGGGTGCGTATCACTGTTTTATCGTTACTACAACGGAATGTGTTCTTATGAAATCAGGGAACTTGTTCCTGAATACCATAAAATCATACGCGCAACGCCGCTCTGCAAAAAGAGCGCATTCTTTGTGGTCGATTGGCTAGTGCATCGCACTACGCATTACAGACAGAATTCGTTTTTTAGCCGAACTGTGTAGAATAAACTCCCTGTAGAGGTCTTTCCTGCCACTTTCAATGTGCAAAGATTCAAATCAAATGTCCACAAACACTACTCCCTCTATCGCCCTTCCCACAACCTAATTTCCTAGTTCTGGCACAATGCATTGCATAAGTAGGGGTCATCCCCTGAGTGCTGGTCCTAATAAAAAAAAATTACTTAATCATAATTATTCTATTTTATCTGTCTTTATTATACCCTTCACCACAATAAGTAAAAAAAAGGTATACCCTGAACTAACTTTGTCATTTTGTTTGTAATTTCTACAATATCCATTTCATACATAGCGATGCCGAAATTTTTCTAAGGGTTGCTGTCCCAACTAGTTATGGTGAATAAAAAAAACTATTGTATAATTGTGGGGAATAAGTAATAAGCGCAAACAAAAGTTAAATAAAGATATGGAAAAATTAGAGGCAGGCGTGGTGATTTTACACAGCAAATTTTCAAAACTATGTCTAATCGATTGCGTATTAAAATTTTCTTCAGCTCATCTAGTGCCTTGGCAAAGTTGATTTCAACAAGAACTGCGTCTGTGTCGCTCGATCGACTTCGCTATGCATACGAACTCAGAATATATTTTATAGGGTCGAAAATGCATATTGTAAAAATTACAAGCAGAATGACAAACTTATATACATCCTTTTCCACCCGTGGTGAAGAGTATAATAAAAGTACCAAGTTATTTCGACTGCATTAAACCAGTTTCGGTTTTTGGGTTTGTTGATAATTGATTTTTAAACACATTGAGTATAAATTATATAAGAATTGCTAGGTGAAAATGGAAAATTGCTTAAAGCGTAAATTAGCTAGTGAACTGTTATTATCAGTTTTTGAATATAAATTTTTAAAAGCGTGTTAACTAGAACCTTTTGTTATTTAGGCCTTGAAAGTATAAAACTGTTTAAACTCTACGTTTTTACATCGGATAAAAAAACTATTTAAAAAAACAAGGAAATCATTTCAAGTGTTAAGAATGGGTACCATAGCAAAGATAGGTGTTATGGAAAACATCATATAATTGTATATATGTATATACCTAATGTTTTGAGTTACTCATGATGACCTGGCTCTACGTGTTGATTTTATGGTGAAAAGTGTGAACAGTTCCAATTTGTAATTTTTAAAAAGTGTTGAAAAAATAATTATTACTATTTCCACTACGGTATTTGGCAATTTAGTTATTCTGCGAATATTAAATTTTATTCCTATTCACCCCACTGTTTCCATTTACTTCGTTTTACAATACGGAATTTTAAAAACTCCTTAAGCAATTACGTGTATTTAAAATAATGCCACAGACTGTAAACTTTTTTAAAAGTGAACATATTTTTTAGTGTTTGCCTAACAGGATCTCAACTAAAGCCATAAAAATCTGGAGTAGTTGGTTTAGGTAACATTTAAAGAATTATTGTAGTTTTTCCATTTGCTTTGTTTTATCTGTTGACATGAGTTTATATTTAAATTTTAATTTTAATAATGTCAAATATAGCTCACGACTGTTCCTGACTTGCTTTAAAGCACGTCACAGCTAATTAATTAAATAAATGAATATTTATGTTAAAATACAAACTTATTTATTATTCTTATTCATATCTGGCTTTGTTTGTTTTTATTTAATAGTGAATTTAAAATGTATTAACACTTGAACTCTACAATTATTGGTAACAGCCATATGAGGCCGAGTAGGTCGTTTGTTTTCTTTAAGGAATATCTAAAACAATATGATTATATCTTAACAAGTATATTTAAATTTTTTTTTTTTACAAATTTTACTATTTTGAATTTTTTAAGGATTTAAGGATTTAAATCTCTGAAGCATGTATGGAAAGAATTTCAGCCAAGTAAATCGTAAGTAAAAAAAAACAACGATTGCGTTTCGAAATCAGGACGCTTGAAGGAATTCTTTATACTAAAGTTTTTATGAAATAAATTCAAACAAATGGGAATTTTTATTAATTAATTTTCAAAACAAAATCTTGTTTTCGTGCTATTTTCTATTAATTATTTAAATCGCTGATATTGATTATTGACGGCGAAAAAACGTCTCGATGGCCTTTACGCTACCGCTTACTTAGCTCTTCAGGAAACTTCTCACAAATATTTTAAATAAACTAAAGTTTTTTTTTTCAAACAATAAAGTAAAGACAAAAATTAAAGTTTAAGCAAAAACAACAATACGGCTGACTTTTTTTCGGCTTTTTTATACAATTAAAAGATGATGAAAAATAAAATATCACATTATATATCACATTATTGTATATATGCCATTATTAAATTAAATTCAACAACGGCAATATTTTATTATAATTATTAATTTTCAAAAAGAAATCTTTTTTCCTGCTATTTTCTATTTCGTTGATGTTTTATTTGGTGAAACTAGTGTCAATGACTTCCACCTATGACGATGCCATGTTAAAGGAAAAGGTCCTATTAGGAGACGACCTAATTTCTTTATGATTCGGTGAATTGTATAAGAATTTGGAGAAATGGCCATAGAGACGTGCTTTCAACTTCAATAATCAATATCGGTGATTTAAATAATTTGATCGGGAAAGTAGCACGAAAGTTTAATTTTTATTATATTTTTGGTACTCGAGTGTTTCAGTACTGCTATGAACCCACTTACTTTAACATAAAATGATAAATTTCGGTCTTAATCTCAGCAACTAGTTCATTCGTTTATTTTTCATATAAGAATAAAAATATTTTAATACAGTTTTTATTTGACCTTTTTAATAATTAATATATTTATTTAATTTTTAAGCACTAGGTCTTTTTTATTTTTATATATTTTCTCAATATTTCGTTACTCCGTTGTGTAGCATCATCAGGAAAATAATTATTTATTGAATCAAACACAAAAAAAAAAAAACAACAAATAGTAATAAAAAATTTTTTCAAACTAACATATTTCAACAAACAAAAAATTATTTTGTCAAATAAAAAATAATTTTTTCATAAAAAACTTCGTGCTATTTTTTATTTAATTATCCCGATTATATTAATTACCGATATTGATTATTGAGGGTCAAAGCACGTCTCGATGGCCATTTCGTTACCGCTTACATAACTCTTCAGGAAACTTCTGACAAACATTTTAAATAAACTAGAGATTTTTGTCCAAACAATAAAGCAAAGACAAAAATCAAAGTTTAAGCAAAAACAACAATAACCAACAGTAATTCTATTTTTCTTTCTTTACTGTATACGGTCGACTTTTTTTCGACTCTTTTATACAGTTGAAAGAGGATGAAAAATAAAATATCAAAACACTACGATAATTTATTTATATGCACAGGCACTTTGCGAATTATTTAATTAAAGACACGGGACGTGCTTTGACCCTCAATAATCAATATCGGTAATTAATATAATCGGGATAATTAAATAAAAAATAGCACGAAGTTTTTTGTGAAAATTAAATTAAAAAAAAAAATATTCCCGTGTCTTTAATAAAATAATTTTTTGTTTGTTGAAACATGTTACTTTGAAAAAATTTTTTATTACATTTTTTTTTGTTTTTTTTTTTTTTTTTTTTTTTTTTTTTTTTTTTTTTTTTTTTGATTCAATAAATAATTATTTTCCTGATGATGCTACACAACGGAGTAGCGAAATATTGAGAAAATATATAAAAATAAAAAAGACCTAGTGCTTAAAAATTAAATAAATATATTAAGAATAAAAATACTTTTTGTGTCTTGCAAGTGTTCGACATTAATCAAAACAATATCTAGAAAATTTTAACTTGAAAACATTAAATTCTTGACATTTTTAGCAATGACTTTGTAGTCGAACTTAACATTGCAATTATCGCTTAACTGATGATCATAAAACATATGTATTTACTTAATTTTTCTTTTAAATTTGCTGAAAATTCTCTTGTTATACCAAAAGCTTTAAATATTTGCTTGACTGTAATCGTCTCTAAAGATTGTATGATTACGCTAAAATTGAACTATGAATTGGATCATTAACAAAGCAAATAATTGGTTATAATTTAGGCTAAGCAAATGCAACATTCTTTGCATAGTGTAAAACACCGTGTAGAAAATCTTAAACTTTCATATAAGGTACAACTATGGAAAATTGTATTGATTTAAAAAAATCCGTGTATGTGTGTGTGTGTGTGTGTGTGTGTATGTGTTACATGCAATTTTGTGTTCTTTTATACACACAATTTTTCATTGCAATTAAGACATCATCAAATTATTTTCGATGCCTTTTAGTTGCTTTATATTCGACTGTTATACTGTGAATGGCAGAAGTTGCGTTTCGCTAAACGTTTTCATAAATTGTTTACCTTTCGTTTTTTTTTAATAGGTTTTAAGTTTAATTACAACGTTCATAATATTTTATATTGAATTTATGCCAAAACTTAAATTCTTTTAAATATGCTTTTGACTTAATAAAAATATAATTAGCTGTAGTTATTCGCTAATATTTAATGTTGAAGTAAATTACTTTTTTTTGCGCAAAAATTTAAAATTTGTGAACAATTAAAATTTATTAAAAAATATTTTAAAAGCAATTACATGTGTATTAATCACCAAATTTAGCTTCTGTTTTATACATTCATGAAGAATGTCGAAAACTATGTAAATTCAGTTCTATTAATACTTACAGAAACATTTCCCTTTGTGAAGCAATATCGGACAGATGAAGACATTTATTATATTTATTTACTTTAATCGTGCTTGATTCCTTCAAATATAAAGATTTCATGAGAATATCATGAATCATTTATTATTTAAAACTTCAAAATGAAATGTAACACTACGGGGAAAGCATATCCATCTGGCCATTTCACTACTGCTCATATAGCTCATCAGTGGATTCTACCCAAATTTTGTATAGAAAACCTAAGAGTCAAAAGCTGAACTCTATGGAATCAACAAAGCAAAAAGACAATAAGAACTCAAAAATATTCTATACAAAAACACAGCAAACATTCAATAACTACATATTTTTATTTTTTCTTCTATTTTTCTACATAAAAAAGATTTCGAATAATAAATTTTCATATTGACATTTATTACAGTTATTATAAGAAATTTAATACTTTATATCATTTATTAATTATTAAATATTCTTGTTTTTTGCATTTTATTAAAATTCAATTTATCCTTTGCGATTATGACACGGATATCGCTATTTGAAAATGATGATTAGTGGTGAAGTTGAAAGCTTTATAAGGTGCATCATTCATGTTAATTTTAAATTACTAGAGAGGGATCTCAACTTAGATGGATGAGTTAAAAGTTGAGTATGTGACAGATTTCAAAATAAGCAGTTATGATTTGTAAAGGGCATGTCACATGTTTGTGTTTTTTTTTTTGGAAATTTTCAAAAGACAATTACGAATCATTAGATCAGGGATGCATTTTTCTGCAAACCGCTATTTTAGTTTTAGTGTGTTTTACCCATACCAATTGTGTAAACGCAAAAATAATCTGTCGTAAGATTTTTTACTCTCAGTCTTAAAATACGGATGGAATTTTATATTATTTTCTTTTGTATTTTACGTACGTAAAGTCGTACCATCTAAACCCCCTTAAGTAGAGAGTGGAATATTTTTTATAGCTACAATCACAATCTGCTTTCTTATATTTATATAACATTAGCAGTTATGGATAATAGGCAAATATCTTTTTTTCTTTTTTCTAATTTTCAATAAAAATTTAAACAAATATTTTTATATTTTTCAAATCAATACACTGAACATTTTTATGAAAGATTTAAAATTAAAACAAATTATAAGTTTAAGGATTCTTTATTTAAACAAATCACCTGTATCAGCAGACAATAAATCATTACTTTACATTTGATTTTAAAGGTAACTTTTTGTAAATGTTGACCTCCACAAATTTGTAAGCGATTCGTGGTAAACATCATTTATTAGATCACTTTTTTGGGGGTAAAAAATAATTATTTTTAAAATAGTAGTTTGAAAAAATTAACACATTTTGAAGAAGAAACACTGCATGACAAAAGGACTGTACCTTTATTACCCTTGTTTCAACCATAAAATAATTCTCAAAAAGTCAGTATATATTGGCCTCTTTTACTTAGAAACACAATAAAAATAATTAAAACTATTTAATTCACAACTTATACGGCATTTACACTATGCAATTTTTCATGAAACTAACATGAAATTTTTGTTTGTTTGTGAAACAGAAAAAGCAATACGGTATTACTTAAGGTTTTACGGGATGTTACTGTTGCTAATGTTTACTTTTAGATAACGCATAACGCTGTAACTTAAATAGAAAATTAAAAAAAATGCTTAAAAAAATTGCATAGTGTAAATCTGGACTTATTGTAAATTGTATGTTTTATCAAATTCCACCAGAGTAGTTGAACATTAAAATAAAAATAAGAAAAACAATAAAATTTTAACTAAAATAAAATATTAAGTTCGAATAAAAGTTACAAAGTTAAAATATTTCTTTTTACTCCTACGACATTCATTAAAAATAATTAAAAGTATTGTAGGTGTAGCAGCAAATATATACATAGAAATTACTAACAACTTATGTTCAACTATTGCAGAGTCTGACAACTTAGGACACTTACATAAGTTGTGAATGGAACAAATATGTGTTATTTATTATTATTAATTAAAAAGCTAATATTGTAATTGGTTTTTTTCCAAACATTGTTTAATTTTTTTTTTTTTTTTTGTTATTTTTAACAGAATGTTAGTTCGAACTTCGAAGGCTCTTTATATATGTGCTTAAGAAATTTTTATACTAATAAATTCAATTTAGCATTAACAGAAGTTTGATGTTAAACTCTGTTTATACTAAGAAATAAAGAAATAGTGTTTTGTTCGGTGTCGAAAGATACTGATGCCCTTGAAATAAATCGTAGTCTTAAAATATCTTTACTTCGGTAGTATCATTTCATCTCTTAAACAGGGATTTCTTCCAACTTACATATTGTTGACCGAAAACAATAAAAAATATTTTAATGCATTTAAATAACATCTTATCGACTTGTACGATTCCTCCCTCCGTTTACATTAAGGCACAAAAAAATAAATTGAAAATCGTATAACTATTGTGGCAAGGCGAATTAATTATAAGGTGATAGCGGTGGCGAATTCATTTATTTTTGCCTGTATTCTAACTGTCAAACTCCATATATAAAAAAATCTGTATAACAGTTAGATAAATTTTTTACATGGCGAAATAATACCAGGTGGTCGCAATGGCGAATTCATAATTTTTGCCGCAAACGTGAAATGTCAAACTCCATACAATAAACTGTTATACATATTTTTTTATATATGGAGTTTGACATTTAGAGTTTACGGCGAAATTCATGAATTCGCCATTGCGGCCACCTGGTATATTTTCGCCATGATTTTTTATATATGTAGTTTGACAGTAAGAATACAGGCGAAAATAAATGAATTCGCCACCGCTATCACCTTATAATTAATTCGCCTTGCTATTGTGGAAACTTAAAAAAGTAAGTAAAAAAAAAACAGTAGTTAGAAATGTACATAAATATATATAATTTTATTAAATACATATTCGTTATAAAAAGATAACTGCATGAATTGAAATCTTTGGACTAACTTTTCTTAACTACACACCTCGATTTTACTATAAGATGTGGTGTCGGTAGCCACCGCTACCTAAGCCTTGAACATGGGAAGCACTATAGCTGTCATATCCTGTATAAGTTTCTATTGCAAGAGGATTTTCTACAGCATTTGAAAAACTATCCTTGTGATATTTACTATCATCAAGGGGTGTTTCTAAGGATGGCAAGTGTTTTTGATATTTTGGTACGTTCCTAGGATTGTCTTCCTTAATATTACAATTTGTTCTATAGGGTTCAAAATTTGAGCGTGTTACAAAGTGACTTGGTAGTTCTGTAGCGATAAAAGGTTCTTCATTTGGCTGTTCATATTCCGAGTTATCTTCTATGGATATATTAGGTCCTTGACTGTGATAGTCTGGGTAAGTATGATTTTCCTCCACGACCTCATTCACTTGGGGCACGTGAGCATAATTAACGTCATTTACAAATGCTGTATGTTTTGGAGCTTCAATTATTTTTATTACTTCCTGTTTTGGAATATGATAATTGAACTCTAGATGCTTTTGTTGCTGATAATTATAATGAGCTTTTGGAGGAGCCAGCTTAAAAGTCGCAATATGGGGACTATGAACTAAATAGTGTTTATGGTCCACCAATTGTTTAGTGTTTACAGCGGTTCTACCATATTCAATATTAACTGGATGCTTGTAGTCTTCTGCTGCCTTAAAGGAATTAATATCCTCATTTTGTTTGCTATTATAGGTTTGCTCTTTTACCAAAAAAGTTTCTTCCAAATATTTCGGTCCACTTTCGTGTTGATGCAAATTTTCATGATTGTGAGGTTTATCCAATTCTGCAAGGAAAAAATTTTCTAAAACTGGGGCTGTTGGTTTTATGGGCCTTCGAAGGGGCCGATGTTGATTATTAGTTTTATAATTTACACGGTATTTGGGAGCATGGTGTATTGGTGGATGCTTAGATTTTATCTGCCTTGTAATTGCGTGTTGATGAGGTATATAAACCTTGATATGCACAAACTCACTGTCAAAGGCGGGTAAAGTTAACACTAATTCTACTCTAAATATTGTATAAAAAACACAGACCTGTTGCAAAAAAAAATATATTTTGTTATTTATTTAAATTTCAATAATTTATTAATTTTTATTTACTGTTATAAGTTTAGTTAAATCCATATCAATTTTGTCTTAGTAGTATTTATCCGCATCTATCAATCTGAATAGTTTTTAAAGCTTGTAAACCGCACTTGAACTCAATTCAACTTGTTTAAAAATTAATTTATATCTGATGATAATATATATAGACTTATTTCTCTTACTTTTTTGACCATCATTCGATTTGACAATTTTAAACTGACCTACCAAAACGTCTTTAAACTTGTTTATGTGTTATAGCAATGGCTAAGTTACGTAAGTAATATCTACTTATTTTAAGATCGTAACAACTCCAAAAATATGGTTTTAAATTTAATCATGCAAAAATATTTATTACCTCATAAAAGAGAAGGAATTTGTGCCTAAAGCCTGGTACTCTGTTCAGTTTTTCATGCGGAATGCTGTCAAATCACATATATAAAAAATTTGTATGAAAAAGTCATGAAAAAATGCTGCAGAAGCAGTACTCTGTTATTACTGTGGAAAAACATATGAAATTTTTCTGGCAACATTTTATCCAAACTGTGAAATAAAGCAAGTAGGCATTGTTTAATGCGGAATTTTTCATACAACAGCTGATCGTATGTCTTTTACTTACGTTTTTAAAACAATGATACCACACTTTAAATGTCAAATATTCCACATGAAATAATCAATGTTGCTCAACAATTTTCACAAATTTGAACAGAGTACCAGGCTTAACTAAAAAAGTAATCAATTTATGTGTGATAATAAGTTCACTTAAAAATGTTTAACTTTCCACAATATTTTGTAGCAAGAAATCAGTATATTGAGAACTTTAAAGTCATTTTCTTTAAAGTCGTTTTTTTTATTTTGGACTTAATACGCTCTCCAAGCAAATAAGCGTTATTATTTCATTTGCATTAAAATATTCAAAAAGCAGTTATGTTAAAAAATTTAATCTTGAATTAGTAAACTTTTTGTTAAATATTTTGCCATCATTAGAAAAGAAGCTTAATTTTATTATGTAAAAAATGTTATCCAATTATTTATAATGCCCTACAGCACAGTAAAAATGGTCTTGATAAGTTTGTCATTCCTTTTGTATTTACCACAATATTCATTTGCGAACTCATAAAGTGTTATATTTCCTGAATCACTATATATAGGTGAACCTAAATAACGATTGCCGTCTCTTTCGACTTCTAGCTACTACAAAGCAGCAAAAACTGTCCATTATTGGCTAATATATGGTAAATACTCTGCCTTTTTAACTTTATTTATTGAAATTTTTGTTTTTTGTGTTTACTGCAATATTAAAAAAAAAAAATGCAAAAATTCCAAACTTGGGAAGTTATTATTTTAAATAAGAATAACAAACATAACCCTTATTCTGCGTTTCGATTATGTTCCCGCATTCAGTTACGCTTGAATCGAAAATAGGTATTTTAATAAAACCCTGATCAAGGGAAAAATAAGAAGAGAAGACAGAGTTTTTTTAAGCAGCTGGGCTTTGTTATGAATTGTATGAAATAGAAACAAAAAATTTTGTAAGCCTTGTAATTATTAAACTATAAAAAGTAAAATTTTATGAATAAACAGTGATAAATACATATATTTGAACTAAATATTAGGGTAACAATAATTAAATAAACTCATTAGTTAAGTGCAGAAAGTAAGAAAATAGCCAGCAGATTAAAAGCAAACGGTATTTGTGGTCAAACTTTTACTGTGTGAGGAATCCGGAAGCGCCGGAGCGAAATTTTCATTTTCTACACATCATTAAAATTATTATTATTAAAATGTCATACTTTCTTTTATTTAATTTTATTTATTTATTTTTATTATTAAAATGTCATACTTTCTTTCATGCAGCGTCAGTTTTTATTGGTGGCCCTATTGTGTAAAGTGCGTTTGCAACTTCTTCGCAGAATGCCTGTACTTCTTCCTTGAGACGCTTATGATATACAGACGCAATATCATCCTTCGTTATTGTGTTTTTTAAATACAAAAGCAGAAATCAAAAAAACTTTCCGTTTGTAAATAAACAACTTGAAAAAACGTAGCTACGGAAATAAAAACTGAAACTATTTTCAGTTCAGTCGCCAGTCAAAAATTTTTTTGATGGTGCTGAATTTTAAACCCTGTCTACGATCGTAACGCAGGGTAAACATACAATCGAAAAACAAATCGAATTTTTACGGTGAACGGAACGCAGAATACGAAAGTTGCCAAACTGAGAAATTTGGGATTTGAATCGAAACGCAGAATAAAATACTGATAAAAAATTTGAATAAATTCACTAAAAATGAAGCTTCAACAAAATATCACATTTTTAACAAAAATACTAGCAAAACCTTTGGAAAAAAATGACTGTTTCCGCAGAAAATCAAATTTAACTAAAAATCGAAAAATTACCAACACTAATAAAAGAAATATTCTAAATATCATCTAAATATTACCTGAAAAATTAAAATATCTGATTACTCTTACAATATGTGTAGGTCTAATTTCGGTTAGTATAACAAGCTCTTACGAATACCTGACTGTTTTTGCAGCTCATTAAAGTTGTAAAACATAAAGCATATTGTATATCTAAAATCACTTTGGTAAAGGGTACATTTGCTCATTTCATTCTTTTCTTACATATACACCCCTATCGCAAATTATTTTAAACATGACATTTTTTTCATATTTCACTGAAAACCAACTTCCCTTATCATGAATGTTTTCTTTTTGTGTAATATGTGGAATTTTTTCATTCTTTTGTTCACTTTGATTTTGATAGTCGAATCCATATAAAAGTAAGTATTTTTCATCTAATAAGAAGTTTTAGGTTGATAAAAAAATTTTAGGGTATAATCGGTAAATAAATTTTAAAGTGACGTTCTTCTTAACAAGATGCAAGGTAACAGGTCAATTGCCTCGATATATGCCATATTATACATACATATGTATAAGCTTTGGAGGTCTGTAACGCCGAATCTAAGGGTCAGCCCAAAATTTAATTTTTTGCTTAAATTTGCATTTTATACTCCGTAAACAATTTTTTTTCTTAATTTTTGCAAATGCAATGATAACAATATTCAACTTGTGGAAAAAATTGTTCACGTGAATTCCCCATACCAATTTTCAGTTCGGGTGGAATAAAAATTTCATTTTTCATTCACGATAAGGGTGATAATTTTTTTAGTTATGCGGAAACATTGGTTGATATATAATTTTTACTTCAATAATAAAATAAAAAAATTTTTACAATGTCAAAAAATTGCCCGACTTCACTTGATTTTTTAAAAAATTATTTTGTCCTTTATTATCTTTTGAAGAGAACTAAGCAAAAATTACAAACATTGTTATATTGTCAAAAAGCGTAATTATACTAAATAGAATACAATCGCTATTCTACAATTAACTACTGTGGATGAACTTAAGCATGTTTGCTAAGTGAGCCGAAAACAAGATATATAATTTGTTAAAAATTCTATAAACCATAGACAATTTTAACTCCTTTTAGTAAAAAAGTAAAATCCGATCTTAAATATAGATATTAAGATCGTTGACTACTAAACTGTAATTGGTTTGGTACTACAATTTGTTTAGTGGCCTGGGTTTTTGTCCAAGTTGCTAAAATCAGTTCATCTGGTATATATTAGGGTTTTTCATGCTGCTATATATAACACAGAATCCTTCTTCGATTTGAATTTTTAATCTTCATTTTGAAAGAATTAATACCCTCAAATTTAAATTTTATATTTATATTTAGTGCTTGTTGTTAAAAATTTAACATCTGCCTATTATGATTCAAGCATGAAATTTAAGAAATATCTTTTGTATGGAGACACGATTTAATTTTTATTTGTTATACTTACTGTTATAACAGACACAGTACTATATATTCTGAGTAATTTTCAAGTGTCTGCCCAAAATGATTTCAGAAATTAGTACATCGACGACGTTGTAGTGAAACCCTAGAAATGGTCAATAGACGGATTTTAAAAGAAAATCAAGGTTTTATTTTATTATTGTTTTATTTTATCAATATGTTGTAACCAGTGTTGTTAGTTATGGCGATTTCTCGCCAAACGTGGCCAATAAAATTTTTAAAATGGCGAGAGGCGAGATTCTTGGCGGTACTTAAAATATTTGGCGAATTTTTAGCTATTTTTTATTATTTACTCTACGATAACATTGTATTTAAAAAAGATAAAAAGACCTGGCGGCTTTATTTTATATGTTTAAGGTTGACTAAAACTGCATATTAACTAAATTCGCTTTGACTCCTATATCTGTACCATGGCGAAATAATACAGGTGAACGCACGGGCGAAAAAGCCCATCAGCTGTATACATTACAGTTGTCAAAAAAATTTGTCAAAAATAAATAATTTGTTAAATTTTTTTAATTAATTTATTTATTTTTTGATTGCTAATAGAAAACAAACAATTGAAATTCCTAGAGAAAACTACCACAACATGGAACCGTATTTGCAGTTCCTGATGTGTATAATCAAAATATGCGTAAAAAGATAGTAAAATTATTATTAACACATTTATAATTTCTTGGTATTTTTGTGGAAGATTCTGTTAGTCTTCAAATGGTCAACGTGCAAGAATGAAACGATGCATGTGATTTGGGCAAACTATTGGTACAAAAGAATTTTTTGGTGTATTTTTATTTTTATGTAACTTAATTTTTATAATTTTCTTATTCTGATAATTACAACCACTTTTTTCCATCAAATATATTTTTTTATTTTGTTTGTTTTTTCACAATATTTTTTTGACAACATACATAATTTTGTAGCAACAATTTGCCTGTTGTTTTTTGTTTTGTTGGATTGTTGTAGCCGTGCGGTCACCTGTATTAATTCGCCTTGATCTGTACGCAAGGCGAATTAAATACAATGTGATAGCGGTGGCGAATTCAATTCTTTTCCCGGGTATTCTAACTGTCAAACTCCATATATAAAAAATTTATCTAACTTTTATAGCGATTTTTTATATATGGAGTTTGACAGTTAGAATACCAGGGAAAAGAATTGAATTCGCCACCGCTATCACCTTGTATTTAATTCGCCTTGTCTGTACGTACGTTTTTGTCTGCCTTCCTATATACAAATATATATTAATTTAATAATTAAAGAT
Source organism: Gymnosoma rotundatum (assembly GCA_916610165.2). Classification (NCBI taxonomy): domain Eukaryota; kingdom Metazoa; phylum Arthropoda; class Insecta; order Diptera; family Tachinidae; genus Gymnosoma; species Gymnosoma rotundatum. Next base: position 81,767,549 of record OU744340.1, read on the forward strand.
CATATACGAGTAGTAAAGAATAAATAAAAAAATAAAATAAATAAATAAAAAATAAAATTCGTTTTTGAATATAGACAGCATTAATTTTTTTTTACAAAAGTTGATAAATAAATGCTTGATCGGCTTCCAGAAAACATGGATATTTTTGAAGTTTATTGTGAATTTTTAAATTAAATTTTCTGCAGTTCAAGAAGAATTTAAAGATTTAGAGATCCTAAATACGTACTTGGTATTTATGAAACAGTTTTTATAACTAATATTACCTATTTTTTATATTGGCGCCATTTGGCGAGAAAGCTCAAAAAAGTGGCAACACTGGTTCTAACCTTATTTTTAATGTTTTTTATTGCTTCATTTTGTGGTACTTCAGTATATTAAAAGTATTAGGTTAAGTTAGTTTAGTAGCAGCATAATGAAATAATTTTTGCACTTTTGCATAAATAGAACAAAAATAAAATAAGGTCATCAGATAATACCTTACAATTGAAAATTAATTCTTTTGAACATCCCAACTTATGTATTGTTTGTTTTAATTTTTACCACTGTGAATATATTAATTGTCAACTCCTTAAAAAAGTTGCAAAATAATTATGTAAATTAACTCATAAACATTATAACGTCACTGGCTTCATTGGGTTTCTTATCTCTTGCATTTCAAAGTACTCTGTTGTTGTAAATTATCTCAAATTTTGCAGTATTATATAATTTCTTTAAAAAATAATTTTTAAAAGTTATAAGAAATAAGTTAATTTGTTTATTAAACTTAAAAAAGAAAAGAAAGAGTATATAATAATAATAAAAAAATAAATAAAAACACGCAAAGCCATCAACATTTAAAATATTAGATTATGTTATATAAAACAAACGCAAAAAATACACAACAATAACTTGATAAACATAAATATTAAAATAAGAAAAATTTCTATTACGAATTTGTTATGGAATTTGCATATAAGTGTTAAAGGCATTTAAAAGAGAGACTGCTTCCTACATCGATATTTATTTTGAGAATGAAAATATTTTTTTAACGGAATGTTCGAATTTTTAATGCTGTAAACTTTTATTCAATTTTAAATTTTTTAAAAATATACGTATAAATAGTTAACTTTTATGAGTATATAGGTTTTCTTTCTCCTCTTGCCCCGTACAATTACGTCAAATTAAGAAATAATTACGTTAAAACAATCACATCGTTATCTGCTGTGGTATTACAAATATTAAATAGTACTTTTAAATAAGTAGTTATTGTTTATAATTATTTTTTTTAATTTGTTAAAAAAATAACGACTGTTTGTAGGGTAACATTAAGAAGACTTATAACATCAAAGTCTAGACTTTCTGACGTTGTTCTTTTATTACAAAAAAGACACACCAAACAAAGTGTGGTGTTTTACGTTGCTGTTAACAAAAAATTATTGATTATTTTTTAATGGTTTATTATACTCTTAGTGCTGATATGCAAACAAAAATTAATTAAATAATGATTAAAAGTGTCAATTAATTGACCGCATAAAATAGCGGGTTAACGCCATCTTAATGATGAGTTAATAAATTTTAAAACAGTATACATATCTTTTATACATGTTGGGGTTATTTTGTATTGTCAAGAAAAGAACTTCTTAAGGTTTATAACCTGAAGATTAAAATTATTTACACAAAACGAATCAAATTGTTTTTAAAATAACAATTTTGAAAAACAAAAATACATTAAGCATTTTTGGTGCCGATTACTTAATTTATTAATTGTTATTGAGAGTTTTATGGTGGCTTAAATCACCAATCAAACATTTTTAGATACTACCTTTTCTTCTAACAAATATATTGTACATTATTCATTAAATAAGACGTTATTAGCATACAATTTTTAAGTAGATATTTAGCTACTTTATTTTCATACAGTAGATAAAAGAAAAATGAAATCATAGTTGATTATTGTTGTTTTTGCCTTCACCCTCAATAATCAATATTGGTGATTTAAATAATTAAACGGGATAATAGAAAATAGCACGAAAAAAGATTTCTTTTTGTAAATTAATAATTATAATACAAAATTCCGTTGATGAATTTAATTTAATAATTGCAAAGTGCCCGTGCATATAAATAAATTACCGTAGTGTTTTGTGATATTTTATTTTTCATCATCTTTTAACTGTATAAAAGAGCCGAAAAAAAGCCAGACGTATACAGTGGATAAAAGAAAAATAAAATCATAATTGATTATTGCTGTTTTTGCTTAAACTTTGATTTTTGTCTTTACTTTATTGTTTGGACAAAAATCTTTGGTTTATTTAAAAAGTTTGTGAGAAGTTTCATGAATAGCTAAGTAAGCGGTAGCGAAATGGCCATCAAGACGTGCTTTCACCCTTAATAACCAATATTGGTGATTTAAATAATTAATCGGGATAATAGAAAATAGCACGAAAAAAGATTTATTTTTGAAAATTTATAATTATAATAAAAAATTTTCGTTGTTAAATTAATTTTTTTTTAACTTTCAATATTTTAGAAAACTTAATGAATCATCAGATATTTTGAAAAAAAACAAGTAACCGGAATTATAATAAGAATTAATATAGAATTTAAAAAATGCTATACTGACAAGCTAGAATATGTTATAATCAAAATTTATTTATTGGGGGACAATCATAATTTTACCAAATTAAAAGAAGTTTTCAAAAAATTTTCAACTTTTACCTAATGCATGAATATTGGAAGATTACTTAAGAGTAGGTATTATGTAAGCCCGAAAACCGTAATAGTCTCCTACTTTCAGTTTCCTTTTGAAGTTTATATTAAAAAAAAAAAAAATTTTTTTTTGAATTCTTTATTATATTGGTACCCCTAAACGTTTGCAATGTTAACCAACTGGGAGGGCACTTAAAAAAATAATGTAAATAAAAAAAAGAAATAATAAAACAAGAATACAAGAACATAAGTATGTTCAAGAATAATGAGAAAAGATTACAGAAAATACAAACTGTGTTTTTACCCACTCTACCCTGTTTATCCAAAAACAGACATCTATTTAATTCGTATAGAAAATCATGGTGTAAAAGTCGCTTTGTACTTAAAATTTCGCGTCTATTTCAATCTAATTTTATGCTTTAATTAACAAGCAGATCCTTCCACAACCTTCAGCTCAACAAGCTTAAAACAATACAGACCTTTACCTTGACGATTTAAAGCAAATTTGCTAACTTAAAATTTATTGTACATTTTATAGTACTTTTATCAAATTCAAACAATATTTATTTTAAATCTTTATATAACTTTATTGACGCCAATCGAAAAAAAATAAAAAATAAACATTTTATATTATAGCTCATCAAGGGATTTTATCCAAAGTTTTTATTATTATGAATAATTACGAGTATATGATATATGTATTCAATAAAGAAAGCAAATAAATAACTAATTTATACGACTATTCATTTTTTGATGAAAAGTATTATAGGTAAATATCATATATGTTTATTTAACAAACAAAAAAAAAACACATTTTTTAAACAAACATGAATAACGTAAATAAAGCATTTCTTAAGTGTTTAAAACAGCGAGAATATATATCTGTTAAGTTATATACCTTTAAAAGTTTTTGTTTTGTTCACTTAACCTGAAACAACATATAGTATATAGCGTTCGAATTTTATAGAAACACTGTTGTGTACTCAAGACTTTCGATTTTTTAACGATTGGTTTTTTTTTCAAACAAAAACTGTTTTAGTTTTCGAAGAAATAGTTGTATTTATATTTACTATTTTATATTTACCTACACAAAATATGCATATAGTTTTATTTGATATCACTATAAACAACGAAAACAAAAATCAGTAAAACTAAAAAAAAAACTATAAGTTTTTATGAAACTCCCCCTATATATGTATATGTATTTGGCTAAGACATTTCAAATACATATACGAATTTGAAACACAAAACAATCGTTAAACATTCGTTCAGCCAAGTGAATTCTTTTGCAAGTGCACGAGTATGTTTGTTAATATCTAATCGAAAATTTGTATGTACAGTGGAGAGTCATTATCGTTGAATGTCGGCTACATTTTATGATTTTATAATAATAAATGACTATAACAATTAAATGCTTTACACTTTGTGATAATAATAATAATGAAAGTTTAAACAATTAAAACAAAATATATATTTGATAACACATTTCTTAAAAAGAGAAAAATCTTCTACTGTGTAAAACAAAAATATGCAATGTTTTTAAAACACATATTCCCAATAAAATGTGCTTTAATTTTTGAAGCAGTTACATTTTAAAAACTATTTCTAGATTCTTCCTGAAAATAGTAAATTTAGTGAAAGTTTTTATTTTGATTACTGGAAGCTTCAAAATAAGAGAATATAAAAAAGTGCAAATTTGAATCTTGTGAGTTTTATTATAAAATAAAAACTTGTAGAAATATTATTTAATAATTGTAAATTAAAAATTGTTTTTTTTTCAGTTTCATGCTTGAAGCAATTTACTTCATTCATACAGTAAACATATGGGAGTTATTTTCTGTCATTATAATTGGTTTCTTTTATAAAAGTTGTAAAACAATACACATTTTTTCAATTTATTAAAATTAGAAGGCGAGGGTGGATTCACTATCATACACAATCATACAATTTAAACACATAAAAATCTGACAGAATTCTGTCCTACTTTTAAAACCGTTCCAAAATCGTCAAGAAAATTATTTTATGAAATATTTTAAAAGAATAAAAAATCGTACAGATCTGTGAAAAAGTCATCACACACATACTCTAATAACTTGAACTTTTAAGAAAGCTGGCGTAAAAAAGATATATGTTCGTTTGTTTAACAAATGTAATTTTTATTTTTATCTTCTTTATTATTTGAAGTTTAATGTCACAATCCATGTTCAGATTTCAACTTTCCTTTGTATCATGGGCAAATTTTATATTTAAATGCACTAATCGTTTATAGTAGTTTTTGTAGTATAAATTGTATAGTTGTACGTTAAACGTCAAAAAATAATAATAGAAAATTTTCTTTAAGACTCTATAATTTAAATATAAGCAAAGGAAAATTATTATACAAATGACTACATTTTAGAAAGGTTTTACATATTAATGTTTTAGGTTAATAATATAAATTAGCAAGTCCCTGGTGTAGCGTTAATATAACTTAAAAAAATAGGTATTACATTTTTCACGGAAAATTATCAACAACAAGTTTCCACCATTGTATAATTATACAAATATACAGAATTTTAAACAATACAGGGGTTGTTTCATTGTATTTGCTTGTATTACAGTGCTGTACAACGCCAAAGAAGAGGTAAGGGACATAGAAACTATTTATCTTTTCATTAAAAAGCAGTAATTACCATTCGTGAAAATAATGATAATGTTAAAAAATCTTTAGCATTATTTATCATTCAATGCTAATAAAATCGTCAATTAATTAGTCCATCTAATTAATTACTCCCTTGTACGATATGTATATACAAACATGTTGAGTTGATTGCACTTAAACACATCTAAAATAGGCCTGTGAGAGTTTTGTGAATTAATTTTATAAAAAAGTCGCTATAAATGAGCAAAAAAATACAGTTTAGGATATAAGTGCCCCCAGATTTTCTAAAAAAAAACTGTGATAAGCCTCTCAAAAATTTCATTATTTGACAAAATTATAAAACTTGGAGTATGTTTGAAAACTAAAACTTAATCTCTTAGATCAAAAGAGTAACAGTTTTCCATAGTAATTTGATTACAATAACCACACGTAAGCGTGAAGTAAAGAAATCTAAATATTTATAACTTTAAAATTCTTCTATTTTTATTAGCCACTGTACAGTTGAGCGTTTATAAACGTCGAATTTTAGCTGAGTTTTATATCTTTTACTAGTGTTTGCGTGCACGAAATATAGTTAACAGTACATAACAACAATTTGTTCGTATTTAATTTTCTTTATTTTAGAACACTTTTTTCATGTTTCTAAAAACAAAAATATTTCTGTTAAAAGCTGTTACCAGCACCTTTAGTTCAGAATAACAATTCGGCTTGTTCATATTTATAATAGAAATAAAAGACACGAGCAAAAATCTATAAAAACACCAAAAACCGAAGTAACTTAGCTGCATAGAATTTTTAAATCAATTAGTTTGAGAACTACTGTCGAGCGTTTAGGAACATTTTTAAATATTAAGCGGCAAATTTAATAATATATTTCTAATTAAATAAATAATAAAACACAGCAAATAAATAAACATAAACAATTGTATTTTAAACTTATCATATTTTTGTAGCCGGTTGAATTTTATTTTTATTTACATTGATAAAAATTAACAAAAAAGTACTTTAAAAATATAAAAGCAAATATCAATTGATAAGAATAAAGTCAAACGTTATTGTCACATTTTGTGTTAAGTTGTTAACTTGCATTTGTTCAGTATTAAACGAAAACCTTAACTTGCATCATCTTTTATTAAAAATCATAAAATGAGCGCTAAAAATATTCTTCGTCGCCAGGCTATACCCATACTCTACACCCGTGGTACTCACTATGATGTGGGTTTCGATATGGTAAGTTTACTTTTTGTATTACAAGGACAATAGAGCTTAATTAAAAGCAGTGCGTGCTCTGTGAAAATTTTTATTTACTAATTTTAACCAAGGAAATTTTAAGGATATTTTGAAAACATGAAATGTGTTGTTGTGTATTATTTTTTTTTAGATAAATAAGTTTTCAAAATAATAATAATAATTCAAGGGTTTCTGAGCTATAAAACTCATCAAGTAAAAATATTTTTTTAAATTGAAGTCTTAAAATTGTTAAAAAAATAATATTAAAATAATAATATTGAATTTAACCTAAATATTGTAACTTTATTTATTACTAAATTAATGCTTTTAAAGTTCGCTTTCTCAGTCATAACAAAAAGCAAACAAATTCTTTTGATTGAATTTAAAACTGACTTAACAAGTAATCAGAATGCAATCTCCAACAATAGTAATAAAAATTTGACAAAAATCTAGCCCTTTTTAAAAACAAAAGTATTTGAAAAAAAAGAAAAATCAAATAAAACCAAGAACCCAAGTGTATATACAGATACTAGAATGGGAAACTAGATTGAAATATACATCCATACTAATTTATATTCAATCTAATTTGCAGCAATTAATCAAAGAGTGAAAAAGTTTTCGCCAAAGAAAATAGAAAAATCATTTATTATGTATTTAGGTTTAGGAAGGTGTGTGTTTAAATAAAAGCGTCTGTTTAAAGTATTTGATTTTATTAATATTTTTGTATCTACATACATACACATTTAAATAAAGCATGTAAACGAAAATGTTTTTACATATTTATTTAGTAAATAAATTAAATTGATTTTTGCTTTAGTTCGTTTTTTAATTTCTAAAAACCTTTAGAAAGCAAAATTATTTTTTACAAATGTGTGCAGACAATTTCCAAAGAAAACAAGAAAAATTAAACTCTAGCAGAATGTGATGCTCCATAACAATAATAACGACAGTTCATTCCTAATTTAATAAAAAAAAGTATTTATTTAACAAATAAAAAATTTCTTTACCAAATTAATATTATAACTCAAATGTTTTGAAAGCCACTAAGAAATTATAATTCTTCAAGAGATAGCGCAAAGCTGCATATATTACACTTAGTTTTAGCTATCTTAGATGTTTTTTAAATACGAAGTTGAGGGTACTTTAGTGAATTGCATTCCTTTTGGTAAATCTGATATTATTTCTGAAACATTTACCCGTTTCGCAGGAATACTCTAATCATGAATATGCTGACGGAATTTCTTTCCCACGGAAAAAATTTTTCTCGAAAAAAGATTACTCCAATTATGAATTCTGTGGGAATAAAATTTTAAAAAAGTGGCATCATCGTAATTTTAAGGAATTATTTTGTTTATTGACATATAATTTTTCTCGTATAATTCATAATACCTACTTTTTTGCCCCCGAATTTTTTCACTTTTCGCAGTCAATCAAAAGGGGAGATAAGGGAAAAGTGAAAAAACTCGCACGAATTTTTTGTTTTTAATTGGCTTGAATACATTTTTCTTTCTTTCTCCGTTTTTTGTACATTATTCCAAAAAATATTACCTAAAATCCCAATATAAGCAATTTAAACTGAAAATATTCTTTGTTTACATATTTTATATATATTATCTATGAATTTAAACAAATTGACACATGTAGCTTGTTTTAAATTTTTTAGAAGAACGATTTAGCGAATAATTAAATGCAAATATTTTAGTTTTGTGGCTTTTTTTAATATGTTTGGTTTAATGTGAGATTTGTATTTGCCACGCCTCTTAAAAAAATAAGACCTAAAAGCAGATTTTTACTGAGCACATTTTACATCCTTCTTTCCATCCACTTTTTTATAGGAGCAGCCTTTAATTTATAACTTTATTTTTTATACTTGATATTATCGTGAGCATGTTAATTCACGCTCTGCTTTAATTTTTTAAAATTTATATATTAAATCTTTAGTATAAGTGAACAAAAAATAAGTGTTTAAATCTTACTCTAACAAGTTTACTATTAAAGTATAACCACAAATCTAGACACAAAATTATTTTTTATACTTGCTGCTATAATATATAACATTTTTCTAATGATCGATAAATTAAAAGGTATTTCTCTCTCTTAAATAACTCCCAAATGAAATAACTCCCAAAAAATGATTAAATAACTTCCAACAAAAAATTAAAAAATCCCTTACAAATTGGGAGTTATTTCATATTAAAACAACTCCAAATTTTTTCGGGATTATTTCATAAATAATAACTCCCAAATGAAGGAACTCCTAACTGGATTCTGTTTAGAGTTATTTCATTTATTTTGATAATTGGGAGTTATTTAATTTTTGTTGGGAGTTATTTCATTTGTTTTTTTTTTTTCATGGTATATTGAGGATCGGTTTTGCTTACAAACTTTTTGTGTATAGGCGGCCTTTGGCCGGGCTAAAAGATTTTCTCCTTTATGGTATTTCGAACACCGGCTTCGCTAACAAAATATTTTCCTCCTTCAACCTTCAGGTATGGTATAGAAGTTATTTAATTTTAGTTAATTACAGAGCTATTTCTACGAGTAACCTAATGGAAGCTATTTAATTAGGACTTATATTATTATTTTAGCTACATAGAAAACTTTTAGGCAGGGAAGCCGGTGTTTGTTATACCATAGAGAATAAAATCCTCCCACCCGGTGGTGAGCGGAGCCGGGGCTTGTATACTATAGAGGTTAAATCCTTCCATCCGGCCGAATGGCTCAATGATCTCTCTCTATGGTATATGGAACAGCGGCTTCGCTAACAAATTATTGTCTGTGTAGTTGGCCTTTGGTGATATATCTATGTATATGGTATGATATCAAAGTTAGGACCTCTTTGATCGGGAGGTACCTGTTATACCATAAAAGTTAAAACAGTTAAATAGCGACCGGGTGCAAATATAATTATTTCATTTGGGAGTTACTTCATTTTTTTTTAATATTTTTGTTTTGAACTAACGGTTTTTGCGTCTTATTTCATTTTGGCGTTAAAAGTTATTTCGTTTTTTCCTTTGGAAGTTATTTCATTTTGGTTGGGACTTATTTCATTGGGAGTTATTGCATTGGGAGTTATTTCATTTAGATGTTATTTCACGATACCGTCGAATGCAACCTAGGCAGTTTAAGACTTAGCGCGCTAGCGGATTTGCACGTTTTTCAAAAATTTTAAAAGAGTTTTAGCATCTCTCACGATTTCTGCTATAACAAAAGGCTTAAGGTTTATTTATTATATTATGCTAATATCCCATAACATTTTTAAATAAAAATGCAATTTATTTGTTGGTTGGAAAAGCAGGTATCTATACGTATTTCGCCGGTTGCTTAAGCCAGCTCATCAGGAAACCTTTATCCACATTTTTAGAAAAACCAAAAACATTTCCTTTAAGTATAAAAACTTCAAAAACAACATGAGAGTTATTTAAGAAGTCAATACAGAAATGTTAAGGCTTTAACAAAAATTACCAACAAACAAACCACGTTTTTATTTTTGCTTACATTCCCTTCTGCGTTAGGTTGGTTATATGCCAACACTTAATGTAGACGTAAGGCGTATTAAAAATAAAAAAAAACACAGTTATTTTTTTATTTCTCAAGAGAAAGAAAAAAACAACAGTGATGCCAACAGTTTGCACCAGCCAGGCTTAAGGTTTAAATTTTTTGAGCATAAAATTCATTAACATTAAAAAAGATCTACAAATTCTTAAGAAACAAATAACATTTTTAAACAATAATGATATTAATTTGAAAAGTTTAACCAAACTTGATATTTTTATAATTAATCAAGTAATTATGGTCTATTCAGCATGTCACTAGCAATTAATTTAAATTAAAAAAATATATTAATGAAGTTAAAGTTATTAAGACAAGCTCAACAAAAAATGAGTTTTTGCTTAGAATTCATTTTTACAGTGTTTAAAAAAAATTACCGTCTTTGCATTTTATTTTTAATTTTCTGAAATTAAATATTATACGAAATATTTTTTAACCAAATGAATAATTTTCAATTCAATGTAAATTCTGGTATATATTTATTTCTTGATTTTGTAAGAAAGAAAGATTATTTAAAAATGTATATGTGACAAATTTTTAAAGAAAATTTCATTCAATTCATAATCTTTTTTTTTGCATCTAACGTATATAGCGGTACAAAAAATGTTGCATTAAAAAATAATAGTTCTAAATTTTAAAGCTTTATATGATCGTAAGTGATTAGCACTTAAGGTAATTAAGCAAGGAACTGATTAATTTGTTTAATTCTCAGTCATTAGCAGATCGTAACTTTAATTTTTCTTTGCACTTTTAGTGTCCTCAACTAATCTTTTTTTATTTCGTTTTAGTTCGCTGTTCTTTGCCAGTTGATAATAATATATTTCTTCGCATTACTTCAGCGAAAATTTACTGTAACTTCACCGTAAATTAAATTAATTTACTATTTTTTAAGATAATTTAAACGCAAAAAAGTTTAAGTTTACATCTCAATTACTTCACGTTTTATACTTGACATCAATGTGTACATTTTTAATTTTTATTTCGTTCAAAATATTTAACCGCAAATGAATTATTAATTCTCTTACGCGTTATTCTTAAAAATTAATCATATAAATTAACGAGCTTAATTAAGTGTAAGAGAAAATGAATAACTAATAACTACAAACAAACAAAAATCTATAATATAAAACAGTTTTTAATAAGAGCGTGCATTTGTCGCCATACAGTTAGGGATTTGAAAAAAAATTATAAAATCTACATAAATAAAAAAAATTATCCGGATTTATATTCCTGTGTTATAGTTACTAGAGTTCGCCTTTTGTCCAACACGTTTACTTTTGCTTTGTTTATTTTATATTCATACTTATGTTTTGAATATAGTTATGTATATTTATTGCCTGTGTAGTAATAGCCATTTAAGGGGTCATTTATTTCTTAAACCGATTTACATTAGATATAGACAGAGTGCACTGAATCTCGACAATATCCACAAATATGTGAAAGAATAAACAAAATCGGGATTTAAACAAAGGAAAAAGATTCCTGAAATTTTACCTTTGACTGTTTATATATGTAAACGTGTATGTATGTATGCATATATAGATTTCGTCTATAAATCTGATTGTTATTTTAAAAAATATTATTTTTCTGGTTATAAGGTTTTTTTTTTGCAATTTATAAAGGAGATAATGAGTCTCTCTATTATTTTTTTATTATTCAAGAAGTTGTTACCGCATTTATATTCTTCTGAAGGGGTACTTTTGTATAAAATAAAATAGTAAGTTATAAATAATCAACAAATGCAGCTTTTTTCAATTAGTGATCTAAAACCACTTATTGACTATAATTAAAAAAATTTTATTTTTTAATTATATTCCGATATTTCGTCTAACATCGTTAGTCATCATCAGGGATATAAAAATGATACTAAACAATTATTACAAAATAAAAAAAACTCTTAAAACAGTCAACGTTTTCAAAACAAACACTTAAACTGAATATTAATATAAATATAAAAAATGAAATGTCATAACAAGTAAGAGTGCTATATTTGGCTATGCCGAATCTTATATACCCTGCACAATTAATGTAAATCTAGTATAGTGAAGTAACTCCAACCAAAAAGACAAATATTTGGGTGATAGAGAAAAATTAAGAAAAAAATTAAGTTCTATTTGTATATAAAAGTAAAAAAAATTTAATTTACTTTACTTTATTTGTGCTTGATTTCTTCAAAAATAAATATTTCATGATATTCTCATGAAATATCTCTTCAAAAGCTTTAAAATGATACCAATAGTGATGACTTGAACAAAATGGTGTACAATCATACTTTTCAATAAAGAGTTCAGAGGCCCGTAAATCGAGAAATTTGAGCTAACGGCAATTTTGTTTCTTTATGTGTTTTTCTTGTTTTTTTTTTAATTCTCTATCCACCCATATATTTCTTTTTTGATTGGAATTACTTCACTAAACTAGATTTGTTCCAAATGATATGAAAAAATTAGAGGCAGGCGTAGTGTTTTGCTCGCTGCCTCGAAGGACATGGGCCGATCTTGCTACTTTACAATAGCAAAATTTTTCAAACCATGTCTGATCAATAGGCGTATTTAAATTTTCTCTAGCTTTTTTAATGCTCTGGCAAAGTTGATATCAACTCTAACACGGACGGACAGACGGACATCGCTCAATCGACTCCCCTATGCATAAGAACTCAGAAATATTTACTTAATGGGATCGGAAATCCATATTGTAGGAATTACAAACGGAATGACAAACTAAGATACACCCTTTTTCCACTTTGGTGGTAAAGGGCATAAGAAACAATAAATACAGTTTTTGTTCGGCTCGGGTTAAAATAAATAAAAAAAACCCTCAATTTTAAAACATTAAAAACACAGTTTTTATTGACAGTAATTTTTGTTTTAAAAACCTTGAACTGTTAATGTTTTGTTTGCCACAATTCTTTAATATTATTTTCATAGCTCGGATGATGATTAACAAACTTGGACAAAATGTTAGAAAAAATAATTTTTTTGAAACTTTTAATTTATTATTTTAAAACCTTTGGGAAGTTGTTATACAGTTGTTATACAGTAATCAAAAATTCAAAAATATAAATTTCTATATTATTGCAAAATTTCATTGGAAAGCATTAAAAATATAAATTTTTAAAGGCATTCTTCTTCATTGAATAAAATTTTGATTACAAAGTCTATAAATAAAGTAGTTGTACAGTATATTATTTATTATTCACTAAAATAAAAATAAAATTATAGCTTAACAAATTTTATTTAAAAAGATGTATAAAAAAAATTAAATTCTAACTTTGAAATTCATACGTCGCCAGACACAAAGGTAAATTTTCTTTGAAATCAAAATCAACAAAGTAAAGCTTATCTCTAGTTTTAAAAACTTGCATTTAAGTAAAGATTATTTGAAACACTAAGATTTAGTATATCCAAAGTTAGAAACAAATATAAACACTTATTCTTTAGTAAAAATTAAGAAAAAATATTTTACTTTATTAGAAAATGTTTAGACTAAAAAAATTCAAAGATAACGATAAGATTATTTTAATGACTGAGATTTAGTATATTCACAGTTAAAAACAAATATAAACACTTATTCTTTAGTAAAAATAATAAAGAATATTTTATTTTAATAGAAAATGTTTAGACTAAAAAAATTCGAAATAGTATTGTTCTGCTTTTAATGCTTTTAACACCAGTTTAAAAAAATGATAAATCAGTTTGAAAAATAGCGAAAAAAATAAAGAGAAACTTTTTTATGCTCGTCTACTTAACTAAAAGGTTGAACACTGGTGTGTTTAGAAAGTAATTTTTCTTTTTAGAAAAAGAATTTTGTGTTCATTGAGTTGTAAAATTTTCAAAAAATTAAGGCATGAGAATACATGGATAAATATAAATCTTTAATCTAAAATGATAATCAGTTGCAAATCAGTTAATTATCGGCAATAAAAGGAACTTTTACAAAAGTTCAATAAGATTAAGAAAAATAATCTTAGAGATTAAAAAAAATTAATGACCATTAACATGGATAAAGTCAAAATGATAAGGTCACTTAAAATATCTTTTGTGTCATAATCTTACCATTGTATACTTTAATAAGCCAAAACTAAGCCTCCTGAAGTGCGCCAAAATGATAAGGTGAATTCTATTAAGAAGAAGTACCGACGAAGGAGGCTGCATGTTTTAATGTTAATTCTGAATATGAATATACCATTAAACAGAAAATAAAACAGCTAGATTTGTAGTCAACGTGCTTACCACCTTGCTAATATCCCATAACATTTTCAAATAAAAATGCAATTTATTTGTTGTTTTGGAATAGCAGATATCTATACGTATTTTGCCGGTTGCTAAGGCCAGCTCATCAGGAAACCTTTATCCAAAATTTAAAAAAAGCCAAAAACATTTCCTTTAAGTACAAAAAGTTCAAAAACAACATGAGAGTTATTTTAGAAGCCAATACAGAAATGTAAAGGCTTTCACAAGATTTACCAACAAACAAACAAACCACGTTGTTATTTTTGCTTACACTTCCTTCTAGGATAGGTTGGTAACTTGCCGAATTCGTTTGTAAAAGTTCGCTGCGTAAGTTCGTAGTGTGGCGCACAATTAGGACGAACAAGTTACAACTGTTATGATCAACAAAATTGTTTGCTGCCTGTGACAAAAAAGTAAACATTTAGAAAAAAAAAATGAGGCCAAACATTTTGAGTTTTGTGAAAATTTTTAAAATAATAAACATCATGTTCACTTCTGTCCATATTTAAATTTGTTTTCTTTTGCATATCACAGCTTATAGTCTTACCGAAGAATAAAAAAAAAAGTTATAAAGGAATTAAACATTAAGAAAAAGCCATTAGAAGACAATTTTATGGAAAATAATTGTGGATGTTTAACTTAATGATGTATATTAGGAAGTTAACAATAATTAAGGCAAAAATAACTTTATTTACTAATTTATTTAATAACTAAAAAGAGAAACGACAACCCTGTACTAGTTTGTTCGTCGTTCATCGACGTAAGAAATAGAAATAAATCTATCGGAGAGTTCGTCACGCACAATGAATTTCGTCAACGGCGGTGTTGTGTTAATTTTTATATGCACCAATGTGTTTTATTTCTGACGGCGAATATTCACAACGAAAAATTCGTCGTTCGTACTAATTTTTTTCCCAGCAATACTGAACTTCGTTGACATTTTAGCACTTTTGGTACTAAATTGCTATTTTTAGTATATATATATATATATATATATATATATATATATATATTTATATTTGTGCCTCCATAATTCGGTCATCTCTGGATCGATTTTTAATTGTTTTTTATTTGAAAGGTGATGCTTACTGATTAGTCTCGTTTTAAAAACAGTTAATAATCTTACAAATTAAAGAGTGTCCCAATACAACACACATGTTTTTTAATTTGAACCGCAAAAGGCGCCACTTTAAAATTAAAAAAAAGTATAACTATAGATTCCAATAGATTAAAGTAATACAAAAATAAATCTAAAAACTAAAGGGTATCCCCATAGCTGACTTAAATTGACCTACATGGGCCTATCTTTTGACCCGTTATCGACAAACGCTTGAAAATTAAACAGAATGTCGTTTAGCATGATCGTTATAATAAATATTCAAGATTATAAATTAAAAAGTGCCCCAATAGTTCAATTAATTTTATGTATATGGCCATACTTTTGAACAGCTGTAGACAGACGCTTGAAATTTACAGCGAACCTGTATTGCTAACTCCGCTATAACAGCCAGTATAAAATTTGGTTTTGGAAATCAAAGGGTGTCCTAATGGTTGATCTGACTTGATGTATGTGGCCAAACCTTATAACCGTTGTAGACAGACAGCTGAGACTTCCAAGGGACATGTATTGTAAAGTCCGCTACAATAAGATAATTTAAATTTATATTTAGGAATTAAAGGGTGTTCCCAAAATTAGTGTAATTTTACCTATATGGCCGTATCTTTTGAACTGTTATATATAAACACTTGAAAATTAGATAGAATGTTCACTACTCTGTTTGGTATAAGAAGAAATATGAATAATTTAAATTATAGGGCGTTACAATAGTTAATGTAATTTGATGTATATCACCAAACTGTTAAACCGTTATAGACATACGGTTGAAATTTACAAAAAACCTGATTGCTATGTCTTATACAACAGCAGACAGACGAATGAAAGTAAAAGAGGCTGTATTTATTAATACAAAATATGAAATTAAATTTAGCTAAAAGTATTTTAGGAAGCGGTATTATATATTTCTGCATGAGAAAATACAAAGATTTATTAAATTTTGTAGTTTGAAATAAAATTCATAATTTCTTAGTACATATATGAATGCTTTATGCTGTATTTAGACGGCGTGTACAAGTCATATGGAATGTCAAAATTGCTATCCATATTTAATTTGTTGTGTATGTCAGAATCTGTCAACTATTCATTTTTTTAAGCAATAACTATTTAAAAAGAAAAACGACAAGTATTATTTATATCAAAATGGCTATATATTAAATTTTCCATAATATAAAATTGCACTTAGGCACTTGGGCTGTGCTTGTTATAAGAACACCTCACCAGCTCAAAGCTGCACGTTCCATTTTATGTACTTGGCATAGTTCGCATGAAGTACATGTTACAAACTTCAAATTAAGGAACTCGGCACATTTTTCATGTTTATTGTTAAATTTGAGGTTGTTAGTTGCCCTAATAAAACAATTAACATACAAGTCTTGTACAAGCTTATTGTACACGCAAAATAATAATATGAATGCAAGTATTGTTTATAAGTTGTAAAAGAGACAAACATTTTAAAAATGTACATTGAACGAAAAATTGTTGTAAGCAAATTCGTATTTGCCGCATTTTTCAACTTTTGGCTACCTGTAAGGGGCACACACGCATTTATCTTAAAAAACCTTAGCACGCTGGAAAAATTTAAACTCATATTTGTTACAAACTTATAAAATCTAATTTTTTCCAGAAAAATAAAAATCCTCTTTTTGCTATTTGTTAGAAGTTTCTACATTACTATTTTTTCTTTTACGTATGTATATATATAAGAAAACTTAAAGTAATTTTCAAATACTCGTCGTACAAAAAAAGTGGACCTGGTTTTTGGAGTACATTTCCACTGAGAAAAAAATATGAATTATTAGATAGTAATAAGGGCAATAAGTCAAATTGCTATTCATTTTTAACCATAAAATAATTGGTGCTGAAATTGATTTTAAAAATGCAATAAGCGGTAATAATCTCCAAATACTAAATTTGAATATTTCTTTCGTATCATTATCTTTTCTAATATTTCAAGCACTTGGTCAGTTTTTTAAATAAATATATTGATAATTATTTTTTCAATATTTCGCCACACAATTTATATATATTCCCTACAAAAGTTCAACAATTATTTTATTTTATTTTCATAAATCTAACTTTTATCGTAAAAATATTTTGAGCGAAAATTTTAAAAGTGGAAGTTAGCATCACTGAAAACATCTGTTGTCATATAGTTCACATATCAAAATAGAGCGTGCTCTAAATAAAAAACTGACACATGTTATTACACATAGGAAAATAACATATGTTATATTTCATGAGGTTTACAGGGTGTGTGTTGATTTACATATGGAAAATCTGACATTCCATATGACTTGTATACGCCGTCTAAACACAGCATTAGCAATCTGAAATATTAAAACATTAAACAATATTACAATGCTTATAGCGACTTTTGACTCGTGCGCTAAAGTTTCACGTTTTATTTTATGGCTTTGAGTGGTGAACAAACAATAAAATAATATTTATAATTTACCTAAAAAATTTATAAAAGAAATACAAAACTTTAACAGTTATTCAACAACTAATAAATGTTTTTAAACTTAACTAACCAACTACTGATCGTGAACTTCAAAACTGTTTTATAATTCATTAGTTATACAGATTAGACATATAAATAAAAAAAAAAACTAGGCGTTTAACTAAAACATTTAGCACGTATGTGTTTTGAAACCTAAACATTTTTTGAATACAACATTCACGTGCTCGTTTAAGAAATAAAATTTTGAAAGTAAAATTAATCAAAAAGTAAATCTTAAGTGTTTGAAAGGTAAATTAAAATAAATATTAACATTCTGTTAACAAGAAATTTTTCATTTGAAAACTATTTGCGGTCAGAATCAGAAATTTAGTATAAATTAATATTATAGCGAATAAAAGAAAACATTTTAAAAAGTAAGGTTAAATTAAATTTGAGTTAAAATAAACGAATAGGTTGCTTAATCAGGAAGTGATACATACTGCAAATAATCAATCGGTCGATCAAAATACTTTAATTTGTTATAAATTCAATCGTGGCGAATTCCCGGTTAAATATTATAAATTCACTGATATTAATTACTGTAGGAAAAAGGCTACTTCGATGGTCATTTCCCTCGCTCTTTTAGTTTTTAGCCCTAGCAAAGTCGTTTAAGCGATGTTCGTTTGTCCGTCTACCCGTCCGTCCGTTCGTGTTTGTATTGAAATCAACTCTGCCAAGACACTTGATTAAGTACGCCAATCGATCAGACATAGTTTCAAAAATTTTGCTTTTGAAAATCAGCTAGATTGGTCCATGTCTTTCGAGACAACGGGCAAAACACCACGCCTGCCTCTTATTTTTCCATATCATTTGGAACACATCTAGTTATTGAAGTAACTTTAATAAAAAAAAAAAGAAATATATTGGGCGATTAGGAATTAAAAAACAACAAACAAAGATCAAGTGAAAAAATAGGCACTCGCACAATGGGCCTCTGAACTTTTTATAAAAAAGTACGATTGTGCACCATATTTTTTAAGATATCAATATGGGTATCATTTAAAAGCTTTTAAAGACATTTTTCACGAAATACTACCATTTTTAAAAAATTCTTACCCTTTAAAAGCTGATGACATGTTTATGTAAAATTATATATAGTACTAATTTTTTTCT
The DNA here is from genome assembly GCA_916610165.2 of Gymnosoma rotundatum. Taxonomy (NCBI): domain Eukaryota; kingdom Metazoa; phylum Arthropoda; class Insecta; order Diptera; family Tachinidae; genus Gymnosoma; species Gymnosoma rotundatum. The sequence goes on from OU744340.1 coordinate 81,786,616, forward strand.
TATTTTGTAATTCTCTGTCACCCCAATATTTGTCTTTTTGATAGCAGTTAATTCACTAACATAGATTTTCTTTAATTGAAGGGTATTAAGATTCATAATAACCGAATATAGCACCCTTATTTGTTGTTAATGTAAACTATTTACGCAAGTAAAAGATGTCAATTATGGATAATTTCTTGCTTGGTTAGGTTACATTAAGATTAAATGCCTACTTTTCTTTGAAACAAATCGAAGCTACAAACGTTTTTTAACAATCAGTTTTAATAAATTTATAAATAAACAATTAACATATACTACCTTTATACGTACCCTATTTGCAAATAAAAATTATTTCTAATTATTAAACTCACTGTTTACCAATAGCAATTTTATATTTAACTGGTCAAATGTCGAGAATTTTATAATTATACCCGCCGAATTACTTTTCGCTGAAGTTTTTATATTCAAAAATAATTTATGAACAATTTTTTAATTTTTGTTTAATAATTAATTTTTTTCCCTCAAAATGTTTCTTCTTAATTTTATAAGGCCTAATGAGCTAAAACACTAAAATAGAAAAAAAATGCGGCAGCACTTGACACCCTATTTGCAAATAGTGCAGTTGATTAGGAATTGTTTTTTGTAAATAAGCTATTCGCAAATAAATTAACCGTTTATTTGGCAAAATTTTCGATACCGTGAAATAACTTCCAATGCAATAACTCCCAATGCAATAACCACAATGAAATAGTCCCAACAAAAATGAAATAACTCCTAAATTAAAAAAACGAAATAACACCTAACGCGAAAATGAAATAAAACCCAAAAACGTAACCGATAATTCAAAATAAAAATTAAAAAAAAATAACTCTCAAAGGAAATAAGTCCCAATAAAAATCAAATAACTCCCAATAAACTGTTTAACTGTTTTAACCTCTATACTATAACAAACCCCAGCTTCGCTCACTAAAAGTTTCCTAACAGAAACCAGTTAGGAGTTATTTGAATTTTTTTTTGGATTTTTGTATTTTTTTTTTTGGAGTTATTTCATTTGGGAGCTATTTCACGGTACCAAAATTTTCTACTCTCAATATTTTTATTTGTGAATAAGCTATGCGTATAAATTTATTAATATATATTAATTAAATTTAATTATTATCTCAAAATAGATCAAATGTTAAGAAGAAGGAAACAATTGTATATCAAAATGTAATAAACAAGAAATTCAACTTTAAACTTAAAACCATGCACAAGTAATTTTCACAGAATAAACAATTTTACGTATAACTGGGTAAATTTCTAGTATAATCGCACGACAGTTGTATTTATTATTACAAGTAAAGTAAGAGTCTTATATTGATGGATTAATATTCAGTTACTTTTACATATTAATCTTTTAAATTTTTTAAATCAATGAGTTAGAGCCAGGTGTGGCTTCTAAGAAAATCAAAATAATGAACTAAAAGTTTACAATATATGATTGTATTTTAAAAATACAGCTGATATAAACAAAAAATAAATTAAAGCTGTTTTCGTTTTCTACCGTTCAACGGATTTTATGCACAAAATTTGAGTTTTATATAAAACGGTTTACTATGGAGGACATTGAGAATAACATTTCCTTATTGCTAATAAAAACGATTTAAATAAACACACACATTTTGGAAAGGGTTCTCTGTAGGTGTTATTTGCATTAAAAATACGTATCAGTTTTAAACAACACTATTCGTGTTGCATTTTATATAAGGAAACTAGATGAACCCGGTGTGCTTCGCTACCCCACTCGCTATTAAATAAAATTAAAAGTATTGCGAAAATTTAATGACGATTGGTCCAGTAGTTAAGACTATATTACTATTTTTTAAATTTTCTAAAAAGGGGCGGGGGCGGGGTCCCACCCACTTGTCTCCTGGTACGTATTCCTAATTATGCCAATACCATATGTACCAAATATCGTCGACGTAGGTCAAAAAATGCCCAAGTTATGACGATATTAAATTTTGGGTTATATGGGCGAGGCCACGCCCCTTTGTCCACTCCCAACTTTATATAGTCAAGAATATCCTATTGCGAAAATTTAATGACGATTGGTCCAGTAGTTAAGACTATATTACGATTTTTAATTTTTCTAAAAAGGGGCCAAAATATGGCGATTTAAATTTTTGGGTTATATGGGCGGTGCCGCGCCCCTTTGTCCAATTAAAACTTCATATAGCCTATTATTCCTTCCAGAGTCATAGTAACATGTTGTGAAAATTTCAGGAAGATCGGTCCAAGGGTTTGGCCTCCTATAAAGCACAAACATACAGCCAGACATTCATTTTTATATATATAGATAGATAAGCATATACACAATCTAATAAACAGTATCGAGTCCCATTTGAACATTGGATTGATTATTTGTTTTATGCAAAACAGACATTATAATAAAATGTATGCAATCAAAAAATTGTTTTTTTACCATAAAAAGTTATAAAAAAATGTTGTACTTTTTTTGTAAAAAAATTTTAATTTGTTAAACTGTAATTAGCTAGGAATAAGAAATAATTCTTAAGCAGTTCTGTTTTAATAATAAAAAAATTTATTTGATTATTTTATAGCTTTTTATAGAATTTGAATTAAATATTCAAACAAATTGTGTTGTAAAAATTTTTCGTAGACCTTGGTGTGTAAATATCTCTTTAATTATGCTTCGGCTTTTTTATGGTCCTCAAATTTAATAAATTACAAAAAACCTTTTTTTGTTTTTTTATTAAATAATTTATTATCCAATATTTCGACCAACTTTGTTGGTCATCTTCAGGGAATTTTAAACTAAGACAATAAATACAAATATAATAAAACAATTTTTCACAACATAACAAACAAATAAACAATTACCTAAATGTTTACATATATGTATCAGTGTCTTCTGTTGTTTATTATTTAAGCTTATGTCACTGACTGTCTTTTTTGTTTTTCGTTTCTATGTTTGTTGATTGTGTATCGATATACATGAGCGCAATTGTCCGTATCTGTTTTATAGTTAATTCTTTTTCCAATTGGAATATTTATTATATGCAGCATCTCCTGCATGTATCTCTTTGATGCATTACTCTCTTCAATTAATATTCTCACTTCTTTAAAATTTGGTTGATGTCCAGTTATTGCACAGTGGGTTGCAAGGGCAGTTTTTTGATTCGATTGTTTGTCAGATTTTAAGTCGGATTTGTGCGATGATAGTCTTGTCTTTAATTTAGTTTTTGTTGTACCAACATATACTTTTTGGCATATGTCGGTTTCGTCACCATTGCATTTTATTTCATATACTAAATTAGATTTATCCATTTTGTCTAATTTACATTTTGTATTGGTAAAAAGTTTATTGGTCGTATTTATTGGTTTCATCGCAAGTGTATATTTTTCTTTATCATAAATGTCCGAACGTTTTAATCTGTCTGATAATCCGGGTATATAATCTGTTGATTTATAAATTTTCGTTGATCTTTCTTGGTCTCGATTTTGAACTGATGTGTTATTATTTTTATTTTTAGTCACATAATCAATTAATTTATTTATTGTCTGAAGTGGGTAGCTATTTTGACTCAGTATATTTCTAATTATCTTCTTATTCTTTTCGTGGAATTTTGAGTTACTAATATCTAAAACCCGTTTTATAAAATTCGTTGCAGTGTTTATAATTATATTCCTAGGGTGTTTTGAGTAGAAATTTATGAGTCTCCCAGATGCCATAGGTTTTTGGTGCCAGTCAATTACGATCTTATTTTTATCCCTTATTATTAATGCGTCAAGGTAGGGTAGTGTGTTATTAGTTTCTTTCTCCAGTGTAAATTGTATTTGTTTATTAAATGTATTTGAATTCATTAATGTTTCGTCAACTCGATCAATTTTTAAAATTAAATGGTATCCTTTGACGTTATCTCATTATTTCCCAGTATCCCGGTTAACTTGGCGTTGAACACAATTGAAAGAAAATGGGAAATATTACAAAAACATACAAAAATTCCAAAACTTCTATTTATGGAGATGGTAAAGTTTTGCATAAGAGATTGCAGATACTTCAGATTTAATGAAATATTTTATGAACAGAAGAAGGGTATGCCAATGGGATCTCCAATATCACCAGTTATAGCGGATATAGTTATGGAGGAATTACTGAATACAGTTTTAGGAAAAATGAACACAAAACCGAGAATGATGACAAAATATGTGGACGACCTATTTGGAATTTTAAAAATTGATCGAGTTGACGAAACATTAATGAATTTAAATACATTTAATAAACAAATACAATTTACACTGGAGAAAGAAACTAATAACACACTACCCTACCTTGACGCATTAATAATAAGGGATAAAAATAAGATCGTAATTGACTGGCACCAAAAACCTATGGCATCTGGGAGACTCATAAATTTCTACTCAAAACACCCTAGGAATATAATTATAAACACTGCAACGAATTTTATAAAACGGGTTTTAGATATTAGTAACTCAAAATTCCACGAAAAGAATAAGAAGATAATTAGAAATATACTGAGTCAAAATAGCTACCCACTTCAGACAATAAATAAATTAATTGATTATGTGACTAAAAATAAAAATAATAACACATCAGTTCAAAATCGAGACCAAGAAAGATCAACGAAAATTTATAAATCAACAGATTATATACCCGGATTATCAGACAGATTAAAACGTTCGGACATTTATGATAAAGAAAAATATACACTTGCGATGAAACCAATAAATACGACCAATAAACTTTTTACCAATACAAAATGTAAATTAGACAAAATGGATAAATCTAATTTAGTATATGAAATAAAATGCAATGGTGACGAAACCGACATATGCCAAAAAGTATATGTTGGTACAACAAAAACTAAATTAAAGACAAGACTATCATCGCACAAATCCGACTTAAAATCTGACAAACAATCGAATCAAAAAACTGCCCTTGCAACCCACTGTGCAATAACTGGACATCAACCAAATTTTAAAGAAGTGAGAATATTAATTGAAGAGAGTAATGCATCAAAGAGATACATGCAGGAGATGCTGCATATAATAAATATTCCAATTGGAAAAAGAATTAACTATAAAACAGATACGGACAATTGCGCTCATGTATATCGATACACAATCAACAAACATAGAAACGAAAAACAAAAAAGACAGTCAGTGACATAAGCTTAAATAATAAACAACAGACGACACTGATACATATATGTAAACATTTAGGTAATTGTTTATTTGTTTGTTATGTTGTGAAAAATTGTTTTATTATATTTGTATTTATTGTCTTAGTTTAAAATTCCCTGAAGATGACCAACAAAGTTGGTCGAAATATTGGATAATAAATTATTTAATAAAAAAACAAAAAAAGGTTTTTTGTAATTTATTAAATTTGAGGACCATAAAAAAGCCGAAGCATAATTAAAGAGATATTCAAACAAATGTAATATAACAGCACATACACACAGAAAAAGAAACGTGATAGATTTATCAAAGTTATTTTGATATTTGTTTCTAAGAAAAAAAAAACAAGAAATAGAACAAGAAAATATAACACCACTCAGCAGGTGTTTAAATAATTTGTAACAAATGTTAATGAACTTTTTTAATACAATTTTTCTAATTTAATATTTTTCTTTACGTTGTTTTTAGGGTCGTACATTTGCATCGATTATTAAAAATTTTTTGCTCTTATCTGGTCCATTAAATGAAGTCTATTTACCTCTGTATGCTACGGAAAAAGGAAGTGAGTTGAATAAATTTGATACAATCTTTAATACTCATTAAAAATATTGCATTTTGTGAAACCAAATATTAATCTGCTTATATACTCATTTAATTTATTTTTTTATTATTTATTTAATTAGAAAATGCTTATAACGAAACTTTGGAAAGCGTAAAAATATCATTCCCTCAATATATTAGAGAATTAGAAGGTGTGGCAGAAGGTGCTCAAGTAGAATTCCATAAGGTAAGTAAATAGAGAAATTAAACTTGTCATGTGTTGTTATTTTTTTTTTCTTATTTTTAAAAGTTATTAATAGAAAAATAACGCACATTTGCACAAATAAAAAAAAAAACTAGTGCAAAATGTAAAGCAAAATATCATTATAGAGGGTAAGAAAATAATGTGTATTTAAGCAAAGTGTATTTCTCAACTTAGTTAATTTAAATAAGTGTTGGCAAAGTATGTACGATATATTTGCATTTTTATGAATACTCAACACTCAAAAGTATTTACTCATCACTTTAATAGTTGTATTTTTGTTTTAATTGCGTGAAATATTTTACGGCTAAAGTAAACTTCATTGTGTTAATAATCAAAACTACGTATACAACTCTTAGTCTGTCATACCCATTAAGATACACCGAATTTTATATACCCTTCACCTTCTCCCGGATGCACTGAGAGTCTGTGCTGATCTAACCTAGATGCAGACGATGATGCTCGTGGGTATAGGGGGAACTAGTCCCCCTGTAAGCAGGCACCTAATCTGGATAGACAGTATAGGATACTGTCGAAGGATGCACCCGTGTCCTAAATGAACTGGCACCACGGGAACCAGTAGCCCATACAGAGAGCCGCCCCTCTCTGTAGCTGGTTATTGGTTATTCGGGGTACACGTGGTAGTTGTTAGTTAAAAGTCTATATCTGCGGGTCATGCGCGGAATAGATGGCAGTGTGCTGTTGCACTCTCAACATACGGGGTTAGCTAGTCTCCAACCTTCAAGCAAGGGGAAGTTTATAGTCCTGCAAGCCATGTTTTTGAAATCGCAACTCTGTTGGCTATGTCCGATGGAGGGCGCTTTGTATTTCACTCAGTGGTAAGACCACTGTCAGGTTAGGCCATCAATGGCAGGTACTGACGTTAATCTGTATCACGTGTATCCTTCACCATGTACATATATAGAACCACATGTATAATAATTTAAAAAAAAACTTATTTTCCGAAAATTGTAAGTTTTGCTTACGGTTGTTGTCCCAGACTAGTAAGTGAAAAAGTTGCTTTATCGGCTAAAGAGGTCACCAGTTTTTCTTACCTTTTTTAATTGTTTGTCATAAACGCAACTACCTGCAGGAATACAAAGGAAAGTTGAAAAAAGATATGGAAAAACAAGAGACGTAGTGCTTTTCCCGCTGCCTTGAAGGGCGTTCACCGATGTTGCTGATTTACAATCAGTGCCTTAGCAAAGTTAATTTCTACACGACTTCGCTATTCATAAGAACTCAGGGTTGAAAATGGATATAGTAGAAATTGCAAACGGAATAACAAACTAAAACCCTTATCAGTCTGTGATGAAGGGTATAAAAACAATAATCAAATTAAAAAGTGTTAACCACAATTTAATATTTTCGCATTCAAAGTTTAACGCCTTTTAACACAATAACTCAAACATGATTTGCAATCGATTGCTTAAATACTATTCTCAACAAAAAAAATAATAATAAATAAATCATAAGTAAGAGTGCTATATTCGGCTATGTCGAATCTTATATATCCTTCACCATCTATGTAAATCTAATTTAGTGAAGTAACTCAATTAAAAAAGCAAATATTGGGGTGACAGAGAATTAAAAAATTAGAAAAAAATCAGTTCTATAAGAAAATTTGTTATTTAGAATCTTTTTTATAATAATTTACATTAATTGTGCTTGATTCCTTCAAATTTTAAACTAAAAAATGAAATGTATTACTGCGGGGAAAGCACATCTATATGGTTATTTCGCTACTTCTCATATATAGCTCATCAGTGGATTTTATCCAAATTTTGTAAAGAAAACCAAGAGTCTTATACCAAAAGCCAAATTGATTAAATAAGAACTCCATTGAATCAAGAAGGCAAAAAGGCCATAAAAAACTCAAACAATTTTACTACAAAAAGTAACCATTGAGTAATTATTTTATATTTTTTCTTTCATTTTTCTACATAAGGATTGCCATCGGAAACGATTCATATGCATTTGAAAGATTTAATGAAAAAATAAAAATACAAATTTTATAAATACAAATATGTACATACTTTAATAACAAAATTTATTATTTGGAATCTTTTTTATATTAATTTACTTTAATTGTGCTTAATTCCTTCAAATATAAATATCGTCTCTTAATGGGTTAAGCATTGTAAAAAAATTAGTATTTCCTCAAAGATTTGTTCAAAAGCATATTGATATTTTAAAAAATATGGTGCATAATCGTACTTTTCTATGAAAAGTTCAGCGGCCCATAACTCGGAAAATATGGTCGAGAGCTAATTTTTTCACTTGATATCTTTTTCTTATTTTTATATTTTCCATTGCCCCATATATTTGTTTTTTGAATGGAGTTACTTCACCAATCTAGATTTGTTCCAAATGATATGGAAAAATTGGAGGCCTACGTGGTGTTTTGTCCGCTGCCTCGAAGGACATGGGCCTTCAATTTTGCTTTCAATAGCAAAATTTGCGAAAGTATGTCTGATAGATTGGCTCAACTGGTGCCATGCCAAAATTGAATTCAACACGAACACGAACGGACAGACGAACATCGCTCAATCGACTTCGCTATGCATAAGAAATTGTAGAAATTAAATGCGGAATGATAAACTTAGATTTACCCTTTTTCCACTTTTTGTATTTTTTATACCGTTCCCAACAAAAAGTGGAAAAAAAGGTATAACTAACTTTGTCATTCCGTTTCTAATTTCTACAATATCCATTTCCGACCCATAAAATATATTCTGAGTTCTTATGCATAGCAAAGTCGATTGAACGTTGTTTGTTTGTCTGTTTGTCCGTCTTTGTTCGTGTTGTAATCAACTTTACCAAGGCACTAAATTACTAGAGAAAATTTAATTTTAACTTAGGGACCAGTCTTTGACTTCGTATTTAAATGTCATTTATATTTAAGTTTTATTTAAGTACAAAATTCAGTTTTTCAATGCACACTTAATAAAACTTAAAGTCCATTTAAATAATTTTTTTTTTTTTGGAATCCTAATTTAATAATGGCAGGGGTATATAACCATAGCGCCAGGGTATCCCACAAGTATTTTGATATAACTAGTCTCTCCAGGAACTGCACATCGACCTGTACCTTCGTATAGGAAGTGGAAAATCCTGTTGAATAAAAAACGTGCGCGTTGCGACTTCAATTATAACCTCACTTTTTTGAAAAAGGAAAATCTGCTCGCACGCAGAGATAAAGTATTAAACTGCCATTTAAATAATATTTTTATGTTTTGAACACATTTCATAAAGAAAATAGAAATTAAAAAGTTAAATTAATAAATAAAATAAGTTGAGGTGGTGAATACATGAGTATCGCTGGCATTTTTTAATATGTTTTCAACATTTTTTACAAAATTTGCATTGTGTTTGTTAGCAGCTGTTTTTCATAAACAATAGAGATTTATTTGGATATTTTGTAATGCTGCCATATTTTTATCATAGTTAAATAAGAACGCTCATAAATGACTGAAAAACTGAAACTGTATTTAAATACTACTTAAATTTAAATGCAAATTAACTAAATGCGTATTTAAATATGAAGTCAAAAACTGGCCATAAGTCTATTTAATATATCAATTTTATTCTTTATTTTGTTATAGCGGATATAATTATTCACCCTTTAAAATTGATATAGTATATCATAATCTGAGATTTATAGACATCAAAATCATGCCACTTTGTGAACATCCTTTAGCTTAAAAAAAAATATAAAATATATAATTTTGAGTGTCTGCCAATTATTCTTTAAGAGACATATAAAAGTGTGTTGCATTTATTTTTAACTTATTAATTTCCTTTACAATGAGAACAATTGTAAAGCAGATATTTTACAATAGAGGAAATATTTTCAAGTTGCGCCGAAAAATTTTATTATTTTGAAGTAAAACATCAAAAAAAATATATAGACACGATTTATTTTCTTTTTTTGTAAAGTTGTTAAGATGTCAGAAACATTAAAATTGGTTCCATTTAAAGACAAATTGCTAATATCTACATATGTATATACTTATATAAAAAATTGTTGCAAGTGTGTTGTAACTTTATAACTCAAGAATGGTCAAAGCAAATTCAATTAAACTTTTAGGGTTTATTTGTATGCTCGTGTAGATGGTTTACCTAAAGTTTGCACAAAATCGGTCGCATTTGTGAGTTGCGACTTTCATGACAAATTGTGATTTTTTTTCTATAAAAAACAAAAAACATTGAATTTTTAATTCTTTAAACATATTTATTGTTATGCATTATTTAGAAAAATACTGCATCGATTGGGAGAATAAGTGTGGTACTTATAATACAAAGTGAGAAGTTTATTTCGTTGACCTACAGAACTGTGAGCTGATAATTTAAGATTTCGCGTAAGTATTAGCGTGCATAATCAAAAAATGCCGGGATTAGGGCAGCGAAGCACACGCCGAAAAGCTAGTAAATGTATAATACGAGTAATAAAGTTATTATACTTCTTTCTATCCGAATTTTATATGTTTTTAAAGAAATGATTTTTCCATTAAATGCCTTAGTTACACCTTAAATTAACATCACAAAAAATCTATTTTCGTTTTTTTTTTTTTTGTTATTTATTTGGAAATATGAAAAAATTTTTAAATTGGTATCTTCTTGAATAGAAAAAATAAAATTTGCGCTCACTTTGCCTTAATCCATGTTTCCATTAGTCAAATCTATTAGCTATTGGTTAAAAAAACACAATTTTTAATTCACCAAAAAAAAAAAACAATTGTAGTGAACACGAGTCAAAAATTGTTCTTAAATTTTTATCATATCCACCTTCATTATTAACTTTTATTTTGTTTTTGTAGTTTTTGCTGTTTTAACAAATTGCTGTTAAATCAAACGTTACTTTAATTACGGATAACAAAATCAAATTAAAAAAATAAAAAACAAACAAAATTAAAATTAATTTCAATTAATTTAATGCCTGCTAAAACATTTCATCGAATAATTGATTAACGATCAACCATTACGAACAAATTAATTGCTAAGCATTAAATACAAAATGGGATAAAATTCGTATAAAACATGACAAAATTAGCTCTCTATCATGAGTAAAAATTATGATTGCATTTTAAATTGAAACTATAATTAATAACTAAAATAAGATTTCAAATGTAAAATAACAAGAAACCTTGAATAATACATTTGTTAGCAAAAATTACAAATAATGAATACAATATTTTAAACTTACATTTTAAATGTCTCTGCTTAATCTAAATTAATAATGATTTTATGCATATGTACATATGTTATGTTAGTAATTTCCTCAAGTAATGCAAATTATGACCGCATTGCGTAAGCGAATCCAAACTTTATTTATTTACGGGGTTGTTTCTATAAGCTTTTTTAAGTAAGTTTTTATTTGCGTTAATATATATATATATATATATATATATATATATATATATATATATATATATATATATATATATATATATATATATATATATATATATATATTCGCTGAACATTACTTTGAAAATGTTGCCAAAAAAAATCACCTTTTCAGATGAAGCTCATTTTGATCTTGGCGGATATGTAAACAACCATTGAAAAGCCGGTGCACTCAAAACGAGTCACTGTTTGGTGTGGATTATGGTCCAGAGGCATAATTGGGCCATTTTTCTTCGAAAATGAGGAGTCAATGGCGATCGTTATCATGTCATGTTAAACGAATTTTGGTTCACAAAAATTGAAGAGGAGAATACTGGCAACATTTCGTTTCAACAGGACGGCGATACGTGCCACACACCCGAAGCTACACTGTTTTTTATAGCATTAAAAAAAAAGTTATTTGGTGGATCCATTATATTACTGCACACGTAGTCTAAAAAAAGTATTTTTAAGTCACAAAAATGTAAGTGAAGTTGAGGGGAGTTTTAAATATTTGCTATAAATTGTAGCACATTTTTTTTTATTTTTCAAAAATATTTAGATTACTGATAGATTTGTTTTTTTTTATTATTATTTTTATTATTATTATTATTATATTATTATTTATTATTATTAACAAACAATTTTTTGTGAAGTTTTAATATTAATTTTTTAGAACAAAATTTAAAACTCAAAAGTTCTTTCTCGTGCCAACAGAATTGTATGGCCCGTATAAAACACGTATTTAGAAAAAATTAGTTTATAATTAATAAAAACAAATTTTAATTATAATTTTGAAGAAAATTTAAAACTGCTGTTGTTCTGATTTGAATAAATATACATACATACATACATTTTTTGTAATAAAAACACGTTGAAAAAAATAGATTAATAAAAAATATTAACTGTAATTAATTATTTTCAGTTATAAGGCATTGGCATTTAAGTTGATTTTAATGTATTTAATACATAATAATAAATAATAATGTTATAAATTGTATTAGCATTCTTGTTTAAAACAAAAATCAATCTAATGCATAAATATGTTCGCACGTGAATTGCATTTGTAATGTATTGAACAAATTTTCAATGCCAACCAATAATAAAACAAAAACTGCCCAAACACGACTAACTAATATTTTATTTTTTTTTTCGGAAATTACTTTAGAGATAACATGCTAAGTGCTTAAAAATAGTTATTCTATTGAAGTTAGTTACATATAAGTAAATTAAGAAAATAATATTGCTTCCAAGTCTATAAATGTAACATATTGCAGCAAAAATACAAGAAAAAAAAAAACAATATCATGGCCACTTCATAAATACAAAATGACAAACTCTTATCTTTAGATTTTGTATACGAGAAACTCAGAACAAGAAACCAAACGTGGCAGTGATGAAGGCCATTAGATAATCGTGGCTAAGTGTCTGCACAAAACTTTAATTTATCGTTCTAAGCTTGTCAAAGCTGCGTGTCAACAAATTTAGAATAGTGATTAAAAACAAAACAATTTTGCAGCTATTAAAACTCATTCGGCTGTTTAATTGAATTGTTGTTGATAACGATACTTATAAAACAATTTAATTTTGATCTAGAAACAAACAATTTATTGATTTAATAGTCGCTTTTGGGTCTTAAGCAAAGGCCACGTTACCCAAAAACAGAAAAAAAAAATAAATCAACACTAAGCAAAACCCCTCAGCAGAAGCCAAACAAATTTTAACTTTTGTACAAAACTGCAATTCGACACAAAGAAACGTGAAAACCATAATAAAAAAAAAAAAAAAAAAAAAAAATCAATTCAATTAGTTGTGCTTAGCCAACATTTGTGTCATTTAATTAACAAGCATTGCCGGCATTCACCTGTTGTATAACATGACTTTTGCACATAATTTCAAGAATTCAAACTAAGGTTACATGCATTATGCACAAACATACATACATATATACACATGAAATCGTCTTAAATTTTAATTAGGTACCATATTGCGAGGTGAAAATCAATATTGTTACCAATACATGGAAAACTATATCTTTTGGATGGATTTCTTTTAACAGTCTCTTTTATTTAGCTCGAGTTATTCTAAAGACTTCTGTTTCAGATATGATCTCTTCATTTAATTAAAATATTTATCTATCAGGTAATTTTTTTTTTTAATTTTAACACAACAGCAATTTACGACAAAGCTTTTGTATTTTTGTCTTTGAAGACATAAATACTTTCAATACTTGGCCTAAAAATAATAAACATTACGCTCTATTCATTGTTTTAATTTTTATACCCTTCACCACAGGTGGAAGAAGGGCATATCTAAGTTTGTCATTCCGTGTGTAATTTCTACAGTATCCATTTCCGACCCTATTAAGTATGTATATTTTAGTTCTTCTGCATAGCTAAGTCAATTGAGCGATGTCGATCTGTCCACCTGAGTTCGGGTTAAAATCAACTTTGCCACGGCACTAGATCAGCTAGATAAAATTTAAATATGCCAATCGATCAGACATGGTATCGAAAATTATTTTTTTGAAAATCAGCAAGATCTGTTCACGTCCTTCGAAGCAGCGGGCAAAACAGTACGCCTGCCTCTAATATTTCCATACCATTTGGAACAAATTTACTTTAGTGAATATGGAGCTATAGAGAATTAAAAAAAAAAAACAAGTGAAATATTTGGCGCTCGCTCATATTTTTTGAGTTATGGGCCTCTGAACTTTACTTAGAAAAGATATCAATATGGGTATCATTTAAAAGGTTTTGAAGAAATCTTTGAGGAATTACCAATTTTTTTAAATGCTTAACCCATTAAAAGCCGATGACATTTTTTATGTAAAATTATATATAGTACTTATTTTTTCTTATTTTATAAATCTCTGTCACCCCAATATTTGTTGTTTTGTTTAGAGTTACTTCACTAAACTAGATTTACATATATGGTGGAAGGTATATAAGAGCACTCTTACTTGTGTTTTTTTTTTCAAATATATAGTCAATACAAATAAGTTTATACCCATCTCAAATAACTGCGATCACAGTCTTGCCAGCCGAATTTATTTAGAGTTGTCATTTAAGAGAAATTATTCTCAAAATTGGGATTTAAATATTTTTTAAGATGGCATGTTATAGCGTTCAAAGACATAATGTCACTTTGAAACTCTTCATTATGGCCATGCGAACAATCTGCCTAGTTAGCCTTGCTTACTAAATTTCCGGGCCTTCTACATTTCATCTTTCTTACATAGAATAGAATACGTATATTATCCATGGACCTTAAGACTCTATGTCACTAGAAAGTTTCTATTATGTCCATGGAAGCTATGACATGCTACCATTATTTTGAGATTGGGAATTTTTTAATAAAATTTAGAATATAAAGAGGACTTAGATTTTAATAGTATTTTAATCATTCCGATTTGTTTCTTCTTTAACGTACAAATCTTTTAAGATGTCTTGTAAACATAACTGATTCAATGGTGTTTATTTCAGTGCACTGGCCTCAAGATTCAATGGGCAAATGTATAAAGTTTTTTTAATATTACATATTCTGAAACATTTGATTCAGCTTTAGAAATGGTATATCTATATTAATACTCGCACCTAAATAGTAATATTTTTAGGCTAATTTTTGCTTAAACTAATCTATGTATGTTCTGGGGATTTTTGCTTAAACAAGGCCAAATAGGCTATGCCAAATCTTATATACCCTTCACCACCTATGTGAGCTTAGTTTAGTGAAGTAACTACAATCAAAAAATCAAATATTGGGGTGACAGAGAATTAAAAATATGGGTGAGCGCCAAATTTTTCCCTGGATGTTCTTTTTATTTTTTAATTCTCTATCGCCCCATACCTTTTCCATGTCCTTCGACATGGTCCGATCAGCTGATTTCCAATTGCACCTCTTTCGACACTATATCTGATTGATTAACATATTTATTTTATTTTTGACGGACGGACATCGCTCAATCGATTCGCTATGCCTAAGAAGTCAGAATGACAAACTTATATATATCCTTATTCCACTTTTTGTGGTAAAGGGTATAAAAACTTTTAATTTGGGGGCCATGATTTCCGTTGTCATGGATTGCTTCAAATCTTAAAAAATTGTATTTTCTAGCGTAAAGTGGTAAAACTAGTTTTCATCGAAAGATTAATGGCGGCAAAGAAACTCATAAAGATGGCAAACTTTACACGATGTACTTAATTAAGTATGTCATATTATACTTTTATTAAATTAATAATACTGTATTCACGTCGATTACCAAAAACTATTATTTTTAATTTAATCGATGATCTCGGATGTTGCTTCCTCAAATAAAAGGATCATTGGAGGTACAATCATATTTTAGTTTGTTTGCTCAATTGCAGAGAGACTTAAGCGGTAAGACATTCAGGCGTTTTGCATATCATCGCGAAAAACATTTCACTTCCTGTTTTTTAATGTCACAAAATGACACTATTTCAATCAATTCTTAAAATTGAAAAACTGGTAACTCTTATGATTCTGTATGGACTAATTACTTTCCTTCTGTATATTAAAGTTGCACATCGTTGGTCTCATGTAGAAAAGCCCTAACTCGCCTATTTGTGATCTTACAGAAAAAAGTAAAAAGATAACTGAAACTGTAGTTATCACAAAATGTAAATACTAGTAAAACCGTTATTTTTGATACTATAACTTTTAAATTATGTTACGAGGGGTATCTGTGTGAAATTTATTGCAATCTCGAAAAAATTCAATTTCGTAAAAATTCGAGTTAGGGTCTTTCTACATGAGACCAGCGATATATGTATGTTTCTTTTGCTGTTAAATTATGATTTATTTTCCTGCAAGCTTTTTATTGAATATTCCGATAAGTTACAATTTTCGAACTCTGTTCTTAACTTAGAATCCGTTAGTTTTTAACTTTTTACGTTTCCATTTTCTTTAAAGAAATCTGTTCTGTGCTTGACTTTTGTGTTTGGTATTAAATAAATCTTGTGATCTTAAACATAATTTTTTTACTGTTACAAACCCGTATTTAGCTTAGGTAAAATTTTATTAATGTTTTCTTGGATATCTCCTTTTTTTAGTTTTAAGGTTTCTATCTAGTGTTTTAAATACCAAAGGAATATTCTTTTTCTTACTTTAGAGTTTACCTGATCTCATCGCTTTATATATGTATATATTTAGGATCAATTATTTTTATCACCTTTGCTGTTTTGTTGTTCTTAAGAACATTTTTAGAGATATTCTGGATTTTTGCGAATTTCAAATTATTTTGCGTTTAAGCGGTTTTTTCAAAACTTTATTGCCATTTATATTTTATTGTTAGTTTTTATCAAATCTATTTTAACATTGTTATTATTGCACTTAATATAACCGTTCTTACGTAGTTGTAATGAAAAGAAAATGACCTTTTAATGTAACCTTGAATTTTCAATGTTAATGTAAATAATATAATTTTTGCTTAATTAAATATTTATTATAATGAAACACGTATTTACCAAAAAAAAAAACACATTATGTTCACCTTAACCGTTTTATATAACAACGCTTGTATATTGATTGGTAAAGTTCAGAAAATGTATTTGGAATTATCTTAAGCGTGTTTTTTTGGCCTTGGCGAAGTAGTGTAAAAATCGTAACGGCAATTACGAAATGCAAATTAACAAAAAAAAAATTGCATTAAAATCTAATATTGCACTAATGTTTATTTTAATGTTACGCATTACCACTTTGGATTACGGCACAAACGTGGCACACCAGAT
This sequence comes from Gymnosoma rotundatum, assembly GCA_916610165.2. Lineage (NCBI taxonomy): Eukaryota > Metazoa > Arthropoda > Insecta > Diptera > Tachinidae > Gymnosoma > Gymnosoma rotundatum. Next base: position 81,803,737 of record OU744340.1, read on the forward strand.
TAATTTAAAGCTGATTGTCAATAAAATTTCCAATGCACTACAGAGAAAACTATATTGATCAGCAGTATTTTTATAAATTAAAAAAGCTTTTTACGGCACCATTTTACTTACCTTTAAAATCATATCTTCATGAAAGACACTTCTTTGTAAGCATTAATGAAGAATATTCTAATTTTGGTCACATCAATCCAGATATTCCAAAAGGCAGTGTTTTGAGTGCAGAGCTGTTTAATATTTTCTCATCAGATATGCCAAAAATGAATAATGTAATTACCGCTACTTATGCTGCTGATACTGCTATATTAGCATCCAACCAGTCACCAATTATAGCATCTAAATTTGTACAAATCAGCTAAATCCTATTCAAGATTGGTTACAGAAGTGGATTATTAAAGTAAATACGGCAAAATTAGTTTATATAACGTTTACATTAAGAAAACATGACTGCCCTTCAGTATACTTAAATGGAGAAATTAACTCAAAAAAGCAATAATGTTAAATATCTGGGTCTTAATATTGACCGTAGGCTTACATACAAAGTACACATTAGAAAGAAACGCGAATAATTGAACATCAAACGAGAAAAATGTATTGGCTATTAGGGCCAAAATTTGAATTAAGCTTGGGAAACAAAGTTTTGCCATATAAAAGTACCCTTAAACCGATATGGACATATGGAGTTTAGCTATGGTAAACTACCAGTTACTCAAACATTGAAATATTACAAAAGTATCAGTCTACAACTTTACGATTCATCACTAATGCGCCTCGGTTTGTAAATAACAAAAACATACAGTACTGTTTGAAACCTAAGCAACTTTTTCCCACTAAGTAACAATAGACTCATATCTTTTCTTTAAATAAATTTATAGAAAATATTTTTTTTATTTACTACTACACAATGTGTCTATAACCTAAAAATAACAACAAAAATTAAAATCCATTTCTTTGGAAGTTATTATAAAATAAAAACAAAATTAACTTAAATATTGGCTGTTCGAAACCTAAGCAATTTTTAATATTTGCTATGATAACCTTTGTTTCTTACGACCTCAGCGCATCTTTTGGGCATAGATTCAATAAGATTCGATATACTAGATGTTATTATAGCTTCCTACTCCGATCTTAGACAGTTCATCAACTCCTGTTTATTTTTAGAGCGTCGAGTTCCAAATCTCCGTTTTAAAATTTCAAAGAGGTTCTCTATGGGATTCAAGTCTGGCGGTTGAGGTGACCAATCCAAAACTTGAACCCCATTAGCTGATAACCAATTCTTGACTAACTTCGATGAGTGTTTTGGGTCATTGTCATGTTGAAACACCCATCGAAGTAGCATTTCCCACTCAGCATAGTTAAGCATGTGAGTTGCTAAAATGTCTCTGTAAACAAAAGGGTCCATTTTTGTTTGAATTTCTACAAAGGGACCAACACCACTTGCCGAAAAACAAGTCCAAGCCATCACATTTCCACCCCCATGCTTTATTGTGGCTTTTGAGTACCGAGGATGTAGCCGCTTTCCTTTTGGTCTTCTCACGTGGCAAACTCCATCTGAATTTAGTAAGTTAAATTTAGATTCATCACTAAACAAAAAAGTTCTTCATTTGGATATAGTCCAATCCATATGTGCTCTAGCAAAATCCAACCTAAAACTACCGAAAAGCTGAGAAAATCAGAGACTACGTTGCAATCAATCAAACAAACCTCTTTTTTAGATGCTTCTTAGGCAGCATAGGCTTTTTAGATGGCATGAAGCTCCTTAAGTTTTGTTCCAATAAACGTTTTCTTACTGTGGAAGAACTAATCTGAAGTTCAAGCTCATTCACTATGTCTTTCGACGAAATAAATGGAATTTTTTTAACTAGTCGGAAAATTTTCTGGTCTGTTCGCTCAGAAGTTTTTCGAGGTCGCTTACCGCTATTGGCCTTCTCTACTTTGCCAGTAGCTTTATACTTTTTTATAAGTCGGGAAACTATTGATTTATTAATATTTAATTGATTTGCTATAGCAATTTGGGGTTTACCGTTATTAAAAAGTTCAAAAATCTTTAGCTTAAAAGCTGATCCATAACGTATTCGCGTCATGGTTGCATTCTAAAGAATAAGTACTACTTAAATGCATAAAATCAACCAAAATTACTTTTTTCAATAGCAATAATAACGGGACTAAAATTTTTGTTTAAAATTTGTTGTTGTTGTTTTAGTTAATATTTCGCAATAAATGCAACAATGTAAAAGTTGCTTAGGTTTCGAACAGCGAATTTTTAAGTTAATTTTGTTTTTGTTTTATATTTTCTTCCAAAGACATAAAATGTATTTTTTGTTGTTATTATTAGTATGTAGACTATATGTATAATAATAAATAAAAAGGAAATTTTTCAATTATCTATTTAAAGAGAACATATACGACCATGAGTATTTACTGGGGAAAAGTTGCTTAGGTTTCGAACAGTACTGTACAATACCATCTCGAAATTGCAATAGCCAAAGAGGAAATAAATAATTACAGTGAAAGATATCTAATTAGACTCAGCAATCACCTAAATGTGTAATCATTCAATGATGAACATCCAAAAGTTAAAAATCAAAATTGGTATTGGCATTTTGAAAATTAACTGTAATGTGTTTACTCTGTTTTATTTTAAATTAGATAGACAATCTCGATTCCCTTTGCTAGCCCTAAATAATTTTTTGTGTGAGACATTTCTTTGTCCTGGCTTGATGAGAGCCTGAAAGCAAATCTTTAATTAATTGATTTCGAAATTGGTGAAAAACAACTTCAAAAATAGGCGATCAGAGGTTAATCGAATATGATCTCCTAGGTGATCCTTTAAGGCCAGGATTATATATTATGTGTTATTATACTCAGTCGTACGATCTGTCAAAAATTGCATGTGTGCTCAAAAAGTATGATAGTGTGGATTAGAAGTGTATGTGTGTGACAGACTTTTTGACAGATCTGTACGATTTTATAATCTTTTAAAATAATTCATAAAAAAAAAATTTCACTATGCGATCAGGGTTGATTTTTTCAAGATGATATTGTTTTTGCATCTTTTCTGTATAATAGAGTTGCACCTACGACGCCATTTTAAAACGATTTTGAAAGTAGGACAGAATTCTGTCAGATTATTGTGTTTTTATTTTACCTAATTAAGTTTTTAATATTGCAATTCAGTGGACTCAGTTATACACTCACAATGCAACTTTCAAGAGTCTGTCTCTGACGATTCAAAATTTCAAATTTGCATCTTCAATGGAAAAATTTCTTTTTTATTTTACCCTGTATAAATTTTAAGTGTCTGTCCATAACAGTCCAAGAGATAAGGTTATAAACGTTAAATAACGCCACATATAGGGATACCTATTAATTTTTAGTTTAGACGTTTATAACGTTTTGCCATTAGGAACAATGGCGTTACACACTATGTAACTTTTTATAAAAATGTGTTCTAAATGCGACCAGTCTGAAAACATAGACTTTTAAGTAAGCAAATATTTAGAAATGACGCAGTTCTGAGGTAACAAAACATATACAAAACAAAAAAGGCCGGCGAATTGATAAGCTTGTCTTCTTTTTTCTTTAAAGTCGTATAAAAATAAAAACTTCCCGGGTTACCACTTTCTTATATTTGGTTAAAAATTATATGCGAAGTTTTAGCAAATTATTTTTGACAACCTATTTAAAGCTGGTTTAACCTAAAAACCTTTAAAAGCAGAAAATGTAATACGCGCATTATTAATTTAAATCCTACTTTAGCATGCACCTATGAATAGAGTCAAAGTGTTGGTTGATAACAATTTATTAATTTAGGTTTTGGTGATATTTGACACTCCTTTAGCTAAAGCGATATGTTGGCAATAAAGACTAATAACAGCGTTTTGTATGATTCCAAATAACAGAATATGTATAATCTTCGCAGGCAAACAATTGTTTTTGAAAATTGCATTGGATTACATTTTCTACTATTTTAGTGGTAGTGAAAATTTAGTGCACTAAATAAAACGATTTTAGTGGTAGGGGACTAGAAATCCCTTGACACTATAGTGGAATGCAAATTCCACCTTTCTGTACCAAAATTAATAAAATATTGTTTCTGTAAGCTTATTCTACAATTACAAAGATAAGCTCATATTAATCATGGTCATATAACATTTTCATAAGGGTTCCGTTTTGATTTTTCTATAATTGTTACTACATCATTTTTCAATATATTCTAAATACTTTTTTAAGCTTGAGGCTAATATTTGTAAGCCTTTTCAAATATTTTTCACAAGTAATTTGGTATGTTGGAAACTTCAACTGACATACTTATATGTATGTATATACATATGTATGTACATATATGTATGTATATATGGATATACTTATATTTAAATTTAATTTTATATACACAGCTAACGATTTTTTTATTTTTTCCCTATTTACGTTCTTTAGTTGTTCCTTCTACACATGGATGAAATCTTACCGCAAAGTCTTAAATACTTAAATTTCGTCAATAAAAAACAACCCGTAGGATGTTCAACTATTATATTAAATGGTGAAAATGAACGTGTTTTAGCCCATACTGAAGATGCCCTGGCAGAGACTTTAAATCACTATTATTTTGTGGTTGCCCATATCATTAATGATACACCGCAGGGTAAATACAATGTAAAAGAAGAACGTTTCATGTCATTGTGTTATGCAGGACATTTGCCTGGATATACAATGAATTATAACCATCATGGCTTGGTGTTTTCCATTAATACTTTGTCGGCGGAAGTCTTGAGAAGTGGCAAAACTCGTAAGTTCAACATGATAAAATAGTTGCCAGGTACTGAAAATTAAGAAATATTTCTTTCCAGCACGCCATTTTATTACAAGAGCTTTATTAAGTGCTGAGAACTTTGACAAAGCTTTGGAAATTTTAAAAGATGCAGGAGTTGGAGCTGCTGATGGTTGTTCCATTAACTTTAATTTCGTGAAGTAAGTCAACATTGTGCAATTTTTTTGTTTATGCTACTCAGAAGTAAACTTTTGCAAATTCCAGTGATCCTTCCAACTTGTGCTACAACATTGAAATGGCTCCAACTTTGGGCGATACTAAAGAATCTCAATTGGATATTAAGAAAATTAATAAAGGAGAACACAATTATCATACCAACAAGTAACTTTTGTAATTTCATTTATTTAACATTTATAATTCGTTTAATGTTTAGGTATGAACGCATGCAGACCGAACAAGCTAATCAACTTCAGGTAGATTCAAGTATTTCACGTATGCATACATTTAGCACTTATAAGCCACCACAAACTAAAACTGATGTGATTGAAATGTTGGGCGATTGCAGTGGTGGTGAACATTGCGTTTTCCGTGAAGATTGTACCCTTGAGCAGTTGGTCAAAACAATAGCTGTTGGTGTTTTCGATTTAAAGGAGAAAACAGTTGCTCTGTACTCTGATAATCCACGTGATAATGAGCCACAATGCGTATTGCCATTAATATTGAAATAATTCTTAAAATTGTCGTAATTGTTCGTATAATTATTTATTTATGTGTTATTCTTTATGAAATAAAACATTTAACATTATTGTAGTGATAATAAAGTATTATAATATTTTAAATGTCATAAATACACAGATTTTTTTTTTATTAAAGGGACTGACTTAAAATATTCATAACAATAAACAGTAAGTTCTGATGTGCTTGGTTGGCCGTAAATAAATCTTAAATCTAGCAAATATACTTAAGTCTAACCAGTGCTAAATAAAAAGATATTTAAATTTCCTAGAATTTATCTCTCTACCGTTTGATGTGAGCTAGAGGAATTTTCGATAGAAGAGGAGGTTGAAGAAATCATTTATGAAATTTAATTTTGTTACTTCTTTATTTAAAGCAAAACGTGTAGTTTTTAAGAATGCTCCAGGTTAGTCGTACCGATTTTAATTACCAACTTTAGTGCCTACCAAGGTTTATACCGGGGTATTTGACATCCTTTAGCTGGGGTATATTATGATTATTAATTTAATTAAGAAGACATAAGTCACTGTGCTCGACAAATACATATATGTAAATTAAATTCATTAAAATTTAAGACAGGTTAATAAATCTAAAATAAGAAAATGTTGATAAAACTGCGTTTTATTGTTGTATTTATGTTTTCTTCTTTAAACCAAAAATAAAATTAATTTTATTACTTAAATACATATATTGTTTACTAGCGGTACCCACGACTTCGTTTGCGTATCATTTCTGATTTCCATTAATTTTAAAAACTCTTTTTTCGTGCTATTTTCCCGATTTATTATTTAAATCACCGATATTGATTATTGAGGGTCAAAGCACGTCTCGATGGCCATTTCGTTATCGCTTACTTAACTCTTCAGGAAACTTCTGAATTATCATATCGGTGATTTAAATAATAAATCGGGAAAATAGCACGAAAAAAAGAATTTTTTAAAAATTAATTAAAATAATTATAAAAAAAATCCCGTTGTTTAAAATAATTTAGTATTTGCAAAGTGCCCGTGCATAAAATAAATTATCGTAGTGTTTTGTGATATTTTATTTTTCATCCTCTTTCAACTGTATAAAAGAGCAGAAAAAAACTCTGCCTCATACAGCAGAGAAAGAAAAATAGAATTACAATTGGTTATTGTTGTTTTTGCTTAAACTTTGATTTTTGTCTTTGCTATATTGTTTGGACAAAAATCTTTAGTTTATTTAAAATATTTGTCAGAAGTTTCCTGAAGAGTTAAGTAAACGATAACGAAATGGCCATCGAGACGTGCTTTGACCCTCAATAATCAATATCGGTGATTTAAATAATAAATCGGGAAAATAGCACGAAAAAAAGAATTTTTTAAAAATTAATTACAATAATTATAAAAAAAAATCCCGTTGTTTAAAATTTCTGATTTCCTTAAAATTAAAATTTTTAAAAAATATGTTTTTACACTGTTAAAAATTTTCCATTTACAAAACACAAAATGTGCAGACTACTGTATTAGTACCATTATACTTTTATCTCTATTTTCTCTACGAAATGATTTACTTTTATTAAAAAAAATATTCTATTATGGAATCAAGCTCCTAAGGGACCTCTTTACAAAACTTTGATTAAATCCATACAGACAAATATTTTAAAAATAGGTGTTATGTATTCTCGATTACTATCTACACCAATATCAAAATTTTCAAAAAAGATTTCATGTACGAAAATGACCCAATTAAATAAGAGGTTGACTGGGGGAATTTTGAAAGGAAAAAAATTTTTATAAGTATATAGTAGTTTTCATGTTTAACGAACCTTCGAATAAGCGAACATGGCATTATCGAACACACAAGATTGATGCTACCAGTGTAATGAATTGTACCTTTTTCATTTTTTTGTGCAGATCTTAAAACATATTATAAATTAAACGACAAATAAAACAGTTCTAGTTATTTATTTATTCATAACATGGGTACTAGACATAAATATAGCATATAACGAACTTTTCATTTTAACGAACAGCCTGACAAAGTACTGGTACGTTAAAGCGGAAAACTTCTGTGTTGTGATATCTCAAGTAGAATGGGTCATTTCGGGTATGATAGAAGAACTTATCAAGCGCGTTATACATATCAGAAACAAATCGTTATAACTGTTACGTTTTTCCCTTTTTAGACAAACATAAGAATTATTTTGATTGATCAACAGATATATTAAATAAACCGTCTTTACTAAATTATCTGCCATTGCTTCACACATTCCGAGAGGTTTTTACAGCTACTTCTTAATTTTTATTTGCCTTATACAGTTATTATTTTTTTATATACATGTCTGAAGGTGGGCCTCTACCAACACATCCATTGAAGTTGGTCAACTTTTAAATAATAAGTGAACTAATTGGTCAACTTTTGTTAGCTAATTGTGGTATTATTCTATACACACACCATTAGTGAAACTAACTTATTCACTAGAGCGAACGAACGGGTTAAATTGACCGAATCAATCAAGTGAACGGAATGATCCGGTCATTTAAATCTGGTCTTTTCGTTCAATAGTGTACGGGTTAAATTAAACGGATGACTTAATTGAACGAAATAAGCCAGATATTTAACCGGCTCCTTTCGTTCAAATTGGTCGTTTGAACGAATTGAGCGAACGAATTAGTCTTTGATAATTGACCGAAAAAGACCGGGCACACGTCTATTATTCACCACGCTCATAAGGACAACAACAACAGGGGTTGCCAGATCTTATATTCATAACAAGACGTTGTGAACTAGTAAGCTTTTCAAGAAAAAAAAGTCGCCGGAATACGTACATACCTGCATATATATTTACATATAACAAATTGTTTTTATTACAAAAGAAGCAAATTTTGATTAACAAGGTGAAAATTTTCGTAAAATTAATGAGAGCAGTTCATAACATTTAACCGGCTTCTAAAGGACCAACATTTTTTCAACACGTTTTTAGAAGGATCCTGATTGTTTATTAATAAAGCGCTCGTTTTACACTCATATATTCCGCCAAAGAATATTTGAAATGTTGCTTATTTTATACAAAAACTTTAGGGTTCTGTAATTCTGAAAATATGAAGATTTCGCAGGATTTATGACATTACATTTTTTCCTTATGTATGTAAGTATAAAAATAAGTTGTGCTATGTTCGTGATTTTATAACTCGAAAACCACTCAACCGATTTTCAAACGAGTAGACGTGGAAAGATTTACTTTCATTGATAGTTTATAAAAAAACATCGAAAAATTTCTACGAATATGCATTATACGCGCGCTTTTACGATGGTGTGTTTTTCATATATTAAATGTATTTTTTTTTCTTATGAGAATTACATTTTGTCGGTAAAAGGCTCTGCTTGCTCGCGTCATTTGACTTATTTAGTCTCTGTGTGTTCATTGATTGTTTTTTAAGTTTACAGTGCGAGCATTGACAATTTTTAAATATTGGTTTGTAATTTTTCAGTTAAAATTAAAATCTTTTGCACCAAAAAAAAATAAAAATAAAAAATATTCAAAAATGCCGCGACGATGACGTTCATAAAAGTGTACGTGGTACGATTATTCTCATTGGGGTAGCGAAGCGCCCCGGGTACAACTATGCTACTTATAAATTTCTTTATTATATTTCTTGTTCGTTTATTTTGCAGTACCCCAAAACTATTTTTTACTAAAAAGTTTACTTTTTTCCGAAAAATAAATACATATAGAGAGAAAACCAAATTCGTTTTTCGGGTTATTTGAAAATTAGTTTTTTAAACTTAAAGAAAACAGGAATTTCTTATGAATTCGACCGCAAAACTTTAAATTCAGAAGGCATAAAACGCTTTTGTTTTCTTTAACAGTGCAGTCACAAGGCCAAGTTTTTGTTCAATTCTCTTTCAAGAAATTTACACATACTGCTTGTCAAATTTCACAAAAAATTGAAAGCTGTGACTTAGGCTGCACGCAAATTCAAAGCAAGTTTTTAAGCAAGATGTCGTAAAGAAAACAAAAAAAAAATTAATTGAATGTAATTTGAAAGACTCAATTGAACGATAATTTGAAAGCAAATTATGAGCAAGTTTTTAAAGTGAGAGTGTATTGGTAAAAAAATTGAGAGAAATTTTAAAAATTTAATGAAAACTTGATCGTCTGACACCCTAGTAAAATGACTGTTCGTCCAAAAACTGGCTGTAGTCAAGGATGTAAGCTCGTTGACTACAAATCTGGTTGCCCTGGGTTTCAACCCTTGCGGCAGGCAAAAAATAAAAACTGTTTTTTTTCTGTTTAATGGTATAAAAACATAATCAGAATTAGCATTAAAACATGCAGCCTCCCTCGTCGGTATTTCTTCATAGCATATTCGCCGGCGAAGTAAAATAATTAACAAAATGGCTATATCTATCTCCTTTCACCACCTGTATTCTCATCTATCCATTTCCTAAAGAATGTAGCAAGGTTACAAACTAAGTAGGTATTAATGCCTGAAGTGCTACTTCTCTTCAAAAAAAAAAAAAAAAAAAAAAATACTAAAGGAGCTAGTTGTTTTAAAAAGCTGAAATATAGCACACATGTCTTAATTGCTGAAAGATATTCAAATAAGAAATTTCATAAATTAAACAAATTTCATAAAACCAAGAAAGAAATCGAAATTCTATATAATAATCGAATTTAATACACTTTCAAATTCTTATTTTAAAATATTCCATAACAAATAGAAAAAAAAGAAATGTACCTTGACATGTACCTCATGCACATATAGAAAATAATTATAAAATAACAACTTATTTAACAATTAAATACTCTATTTTATTTTTTAAACTGTCAAACAACATTTCTGTAGTTTTAAGTAAATCAAAAAAAAAACTTCCTAACAACCGTGATATTAAACTTTAAATCTAATATTTTTCCCGTGAAAGTTATTTATATTTGTATTTTTTTCGGTATACATTCCATTGTAAATTTCATGTAAAATTTTATATTTTTATTAGGAACTTTAAAAGTAATATCGCTCACTTACTTTTTAAACGTCATAACTCAAAAAAATTAATTTCGAGATAATCGCAGTTTAAGTTTTTGACTCATTCACACCAACGAAAAAAATATCAGACTACTTAAGCTGCTATTAAAATATATTCGATACTGTGTCGTAAACTAAAATGTGTCGTTATTTGTAAAAATAAGCGGAGTTTTACTTAATAACAGAGTTCAGAAAAGTACACTTACTGTACAAAATTCTCGTACATAAATTGAAAACACACAACTAAAACCAAACCAACCGTGTATTTTTAAGTTAATAATATTTTTCATCAACACAGTCGATACATTTTAAAAATATCTTTTTTTTCATATATACAGTCAAATGAGCGATATACAAAAGGGCGTAACAAGTAAAAAATTCATAATTGATTCTCTGATAGATTATACTGTGCCAGTTTAAAAAAGCAACAAGCTGGTAACTCTTATTCTAACAGCTTTTTTAGGTTAGTCTAATTTTTTTCACTAAATGATGTATTTACCCACCAAAAACTCGATTTTTATTATTATTATTATTATTACATGTTTTTTGTTTAAATCTAAACTGTTCAATTTCAACTTATTTAACAATTAATTCAACTTTGTGGAAACCGCACTAATAATCGGCGATGCGAGAAATCATAATATATCATACATATTTACATATATAAATATGTTTAAATGCTTTTATAATACTTCTTTAACTTTTTCTAACTTTTTGCCCGTACGAATCCTTAATACAAACAAAAATATCTGGCGGCATTGCCAGAATGGATTTTAAAACATACTTTAATATGTAGAACTGCGTTACTATTAAGCGACCCTGTATTACCACACTTGAAGAAAAACATATAATCATAATGACAACAGTATTATCATGCAGATGCGACCCTGCAACAGCATATAAAATATAATTTTTATTAATGAAAATATTAATTTTTCAATTTCTAATTATTTTTCGTCATTAGTGATAGAAATAAGTTTTAAAATGAGATATCATTCATTAAATTTGATGCGGAGGTATGGGAGATATTTGCAACCGACAAAAAGAAGTTCTTTAGAAATAATATATATGATTCCTGTGATTTAAACTTAATAAAAAACTATTTCCGATTCAAAGTTTAAAGCTATTGAATTAAAACGTTATTAACAAAAAAGTTTCTTCACTAGCAGGTCTAATACCATTTTTTCTAAATTTAAATGATAAATCAAGGGAACTCCACCACATAGACTTAAATAAATATTTTAAAAATTTAGATAGATAATGTTACAGTGGAACAGTTTTGGCACACAATCTCAAAATTTTCTAGAGTGGATAGTGTGTTGCGTGTTGGGCAACCAATGATTCCATCCAATTTTTGTATTGTACTTGCTTCTACTTCCTTGTTTGAACTAGGTAATTATGCTATTCGAGTTATCGTTTATATGTAGTATGTTTAAAAATCAATTGGTTAATGTATTGTTTCTTGAACACAGTGTGACCGTTGGCAATTTTCAAAAAGTGGCACAAAAAGGAGACTTTAAAAAACTGGCATCAAAAAGGAGATTTTTGAAAAAAAAGGGGCGACATATAATGATCTATTTATTTCAAGCTTTTTATCCTTAAGATCAATTCGTGAAACTATTCTCCAAATACAACTTTTCATAGTTAATATTTTGCTTTTAATATCAAATTTTATAATTTTAGAAAGATCTGTAGCACATATTTCACTTTCAGCTTTATGGCCAATATATATGTTAACAATATCCTTAACGTACAAAATAATAATAATAAAATCTATGTTTTCTATTTTTGGGTTTTTTATATATTTTTTTTTTCTTTTTTTTAATTTTTAAACTATTGTAATAAAAGGTTTTTGGTGGTGGAAACAACATGAGAAGGCGCATTTTGAAAATTTGTATTTAATTTGTTCATGGTTTTAAGAATAAACATCAAACATATTAAATAAATTTTATTTATAGGGGATACACCTTCTTGAATAATACGTAGTTTTTCTATTTTGGAGGCATTTTTCTTCGAACTGTGCACAAACAAAAAAGTGTTGTAAAACTCACCATTGCTTCAATGTTCTTCTCTTACCTCTTTAAAAAAAATGTAGCAATTTTTTTTTATTTTTTATTTTTTAAATTTTGTAATAAAAAGCCTTCTGTGGCCAAAAAATATTACAATTGATAAATATTTGTGTCAAATTTCATAGTAACCTTACTTTGCTTTTTAGTAACAACAACGGTCCCGCTGGATGCACAAAGTCATATTTGTTAACAAATTTTATACTTTGTATGTGTGTATGTATTTTCTATAATTGATCTAGTATAGGGTTGCCAGACGGGCCTGATTTGGCCTGGTTGTCAAGTTTTTTAATGCGCGTCAAGTGTCAAGTGAAAAAGTGATTTGTCAATGTTTTTTGTAAGTTAATTTTTTTTCTCAAATTTATTCTAGCTACATATGTAATAATACTTAAAAAAGTAAGTTTATATTTCTAAAAAACACATCGAAAGAGCATATTTTTACTATCTATATTTCTTAAGATAGTACCTATATTTTTTTTAAATAACGCCTAAGTTTTCTCTAAAATATATAACGGCTGAATTTTTATTCTTATATTGTTTTTTGTCTCTTTCACATTGTTTCTGTTATTTTTACTTTTAACGATATTTTTGTGTTTATTCTAATAATTTTTATGAAAAAAATAATAAAAAAAATTAAATAAAAACCAATAGTATGAGTGTTTTTATTCGTCAAGTTTTTTTTTCAAAATCAAGTTTTTTTTTGGGCAATGTCAAGCTTTTTGGCAAATTGGATCTGGCAAGCCTAATCTAGTACCTTGGCAAATTTGATTTCAACTCCAACACGGGCGGAAAGACGGACGTCGCTCAATCGACTCCACGATGCCTAAGAACTCAGAATATGTGTATGAGGTCGAAAATGGATATTGTAGAAATTACAAGCGGAATGACAAACATAGTTATACACTTTTACCACTTTTTTGGTGAAGGATATAAAAACGTTGAAAGCAAAGACAACGATATCTGTGCTTTTAATACTAAAAGAATGTCCGATTTCAAGTTTGACGAGAGTCAATCTGGAATAAAGATTTATTTACCAGAAAATTTATTAACCTTTGACGTGCTTTTAAAGCTTTGGACTCCTAATAGTAATGAAACTTTTATCGAGTGTACGAAATGAATTAATTTTTTTTAATTAAGATGTGAAGACAAGAAAGTCTTGAATTAAATCATTTCAAGAAACAAATTAAAGAGAAATTGAGTAATTCTTAGAATTGTGTCTGTTGCAAGCGCAACTTAAGTTTCCTACAACTCTAAAGTACTATCCTATCTTTTGCGCTAATATTCAAATAGAAATTAAGCTAAATATGGAATTAAATTTTATGTATTTCGGTTTTTTAGTTTTAGGCGCCTTTTATTTTATAACTAGTTCAATGGAACTACCCCATTTGTTGAACTAAATGAACTAGTTCAAGTGTTTTCGTCTACTTAGTTCAGCTATGTGATAGAACTACTACAAGTTGAACTAAATTGCATGCATATTTTCGTTGTTCGCTTTTTTCACACTATTAAGTTCCCGTCCACACTACAAGTTTTGTTGCGCAACTCTTAAGTTTTTTTAATGAGAGAAGAAAGACGAATAGAAATGGTTACACTGTTTCATGTACTTGCATTTCTCTTTTGTTATGTCTTTCGTAGTTTAAGCAAAACAAATCTGAACAATCAAGGCCGAAATTACAGAAACAAAATTTGAATGTGTGGACACGAATGCAATTTCAAAAGAGAATTTAAGAAAATTGAAGACCCAAAAAATAAACAGAAAATTGTATTTCTAGATGAGGACCAGCAATATTCATTAGTTACATTTTGTTTAAGTTAACGTTTGGTAAACCGGGTACTTTGCAAGTGATACATCGCAAGGCGAATTAATAATTATTATTAATTCGCCTTGCTACATGTCTTTTTCGTATAACACCCCTGTACAAACCGGTCAGATGCAAAAAACATAAACAGAAATTGTTTATTATTTCATTTTCCCAAAATCAGGTTGTAAATTAAAAAAAAGTTTAATTAAAAAATGAAAATATCCTGTCGAATATGTAAAATACAGCAAGGAAAGTTTTTTACACTCGATAGCATGGTACCCATTTGTGGGCAGAAAGAACAAAAGCTGTTGGATATGTATAACAAATGCTTCCAATTAAATGCTTTTCTAGAAGATGCTTTGCCCCAGGTGTTGTGTATAATATGCCTTGAAAAATTAAAAGAATTTTTTGAATTTCAATTAAAAGCAGAAAAGTCCGATCGGGAACTTCGCATAAACTTGCCAGTGATACCTGCACAGATAGTAAACATAGAATTTCTAGACAAAAATAATGTTCCGTACAGAACTGAATTAAAATTAGAAAAATATATTAAACAAACGGTACAAGATATAACAACTGGAGACGCTGTGGATGATATTGAACAAAATTGTGAAGATGAAAACATTCATAATAATGAGGAAGAAATTGAGGATACTGATATTTTGTTTGAATTGTATAGCAAAAATGATAGTTGTTTAGAAAAATATCTTAAATTTGAAAGCAGCGATCCTAAAGAAATCATTGAAGAAAAGGATGACGAAAAGGAAGATAATAATAAAATAAACCTGCCAAATGAAACAAATCATGAAATTGTTATTCCCGTGGAATCAGTCGTGCCGTATATGGAGGTTTCGAAAATTGAAGTACCAGAAAAAATTGATCAAGTGCAAAAAGTTATGGTACAACCATTGGTTGAAATGAGAAAATGGCAGTCAGAAGAGAAAATGGAACAACATCGCAAACTACATAACCAATCAGAGGATTGTCGTCAGTGTGAAATATGCGGTATGTCCCTATACAAAGTTAACAAAATTTTATTTTTTTATACCATACATTTGTTTGCAAATATCTTTTAGGATCTTTTCTACAATCTGCATGCGAATATGTCGAACATATGAATACTCACAGTACGGAACGTAAATTTCCTTGCGAATTTTGTGATAAAACTTTTTCTACGCGTGCTAATCTTAAAGCCCACATATATATCCACACCAACTTACGACCGTTTAAATGCGATGTATGCGGAAAAGCATTCCAACAAAAATCAATTTTAAAAACTCATATGACTTTGCATACAGGTAAACCTTTTGAATGTACTTTATGCCATCGGCGTTTTAGTCGAACAGCTCATCTTAATATACATATGCGTCAACATAATAACATAAGACCATATCAGTGCACTCAGTGTCCAAGTTCGTACATGCAAAAGTCTCACTTAGATCGTCATATATCAAGCTCGCATTTGGGAATTCGCTTCCAATGTAACGTATGTGGTAAAATGTATACAAAAAAGCCGTCCCTAAATACTCATATGCGTGATGCACATTGCACATCATTATCATTTTACACCTGTGAAATTTGTGATTTGGATTTTGCAAAACAAAAAGGGTAAGTCACACAAACAATACTGTTTATAAACTTCGTTATTTTTACCAAAAAAAAAATTTAAAAAATCATTCAATTTGTAATGATTTTATGCATCAACACTGCATAGACAAATACACGCCTTGTTTGTGTTTATTACATGGTGAAGAATCTGAATACAAAATACATTAATTAATTTTACATTATGTAGAATTTGATTACAAACAAGATAGTTAATTAATTGATAATTTGAAAAATAAATAAATAAAAAAAAAAACAATGATTGCCCTCTGTGAGGTTTGAACTCACGACCCCTGGTTTACGAGACCAGTGCTCTACCACTGAGCTAAAAGGGCTCTGAGGCCCTCTGTGCCAAAGTCTTTATATTATATGAATAGATGTTGCTACATTATAAAATATAAAACAGATATGTTCAAGTCTACAACCCAAATATAAAGTTACCACACTTTGAATATTAACATTTGGCGTATTTTTCAACAATTTTTTTTAATAGAGTACTATTTTAGATTAGTTTGTTATAGTTTTAACTTAGTAACTGCGGTAAATGCACAAAGAGATGAAATACTAGAAAGACTTTTTGTTCTACAATTTATTTTCACATTGAACAAACAATTTTGACGAAAAATATAAATAACATTTAAGTAACTCCAGTATTTTTGAAGTATTTGAAAAATACTAACAATATAAGCTTAAATTACACAATTTTTATTATTTGTCCAGCTATTTTAGTATTTAAACAAATGAATAATCTTAAATTCGTCTTCACTTACTATTTACAAATTTTTGTGTTTATTTTTAAAGAACACAGAAAAAACTAGACTAGCAAAATGTAATGCAGCATTTTCTGAATCCCTACATCCGTCATCAGAAGTAATCGCATGTTTCTCCTTAAGTTCTCCTATATAACTAAGAAATATTAAAAAATAAAAAGAATGGATTCGTTGCTAAACCGACGTTTAGAAGAAATCAAAAACAAATATGTGTCGATTAATAAAGAGAACAATGGAAAAACAACTTTAAGTTATGTGTGGACTTCATCAATCCAAATAAATATTGATTGTTTATGAACATTCCTTGTGTTCTTATATATAAAATTAGTTTATATAGTATATGATATATACAACATACCCAAACTAAAGTAGATAGACGCGAAAGAAAGCTGATAACGGATGAAGCTAGCCGGTAAATGATGAATTACATTTCTGCCTTTTGAATTTCTTTTTACACAAAAGTAAAAAAATATTTTGTTCTTTCTTTCAGATTATACTACCATTTAAAATCTAAACATCCCGATTACAACAGGAAAAGGATTAGTTTTTAAGATCGAAAAAAATATTAAGTCTTAGCTTTGTAAATTTTTTTTATTCATAAGAAAATGAAGATTTATATTACTTGACAAAGTGTGTGTTTCTGTTTTTTAATTAAATTCCTCTCCTTACTGGTTTTGGAGCAAATAATATTTTTGCTGGCTTACAAAGTTCCAGTTCAGTGCCAGGCCTCACTGCCAAACAAAGCGTTATTTCTACTGAAGACGCTTCAGTCCACACAGAATGTGAGAGAAGTATGGTGGTTCTTAAACGCACATTTGTTTCGTGTGCTCCCTGCTCGGTCATTATTTTTTTAAAGTCAGACAACTTCGGCACAACCGTATGCATGTGTTGATCGGGATATTTGATTTTTATACGCATATCTTGCTTTTGTGACTCTTGGAGATTATCTATTTCAGCGACGAAGGGAAGAGCTGCTATTAATCCAGCAGTTACCTTTATAGCGTTATCTTGTGACATTTGAGGACATGGCTCCAAAATATTGGCCATACACATTCTGATGTTTACATTAGCTGGTGGCATGCAAACAGCGGAAGGTTTTTGTACTAAAGGTAAAATTTCTCGAAATACCTTTCCCGGCTTCGGGTCAATTATGTTAGATAACTGGTTAAGTAGTAATGTTGTTAAAGTATCAGGTTGAGATTGTTGTTTTTCATCTAAGAAATTACTGATATCAGACGCTGTTTGTAATAACATTTGGCAAGGTCCCAAAGCACTTTGCGACCGATCACGCACAACTAACACCAAATGCAGAGCACTGGCTCGCAGACAGATTTGTTTAACCAGCAGCATATCGCTATAAGTTAGTCCTGAAAATATGTGCTGAAGTTTCAAACAATTTCGTACCAACTGAGCTAAAGATTCCTTTAGTGGAGCTCGACTATGCTGTGAGGTAGTACAACTTTGCAACTGTTCAATTTGTATTTGAGCAGCTAAAAAGGTTTCTAAAAAATTTGCTGTGCCCCACATCTCTGGATCAATTTCTCCCAAACGCTGCAAAAAATGAAATACATTTATCGAAAAATGCTTTCAATTTCTTATCTACTCACCTTTAAGTTGTTTTGAGCTGTCTTTAAGAGTGGCACTCGATCCGTAGCTATTGAAAAAATATCATTTATGTGGGCTAATATTGTTTCTAAATATTCTCGGGAATTGTTTAGGCCCTTTAAATCATCCATTGGCTTTTTAGTAGAAGCGCCCTCTATTGGCAACTGCGGAACTAATGTTGGCATAGCATCACGCAAGTAGGCATAATGCTTAAGGGTTACATCGGGAAATAGACTTATAATGGGTACTAAATTTGCAGCAGCATTAAATAACAGAATTAGTATGCACAAATAGGCAGGATCTTCAACATCACGCTCAGCGCTATCGAAAAAGGGATGATCTTGCAAGAGATGTGAGGTAACAGCCAAGCAGAGATTCGGATGTTTTTGGCCTACCTTTCGCATGCAGCCAAATGCTGAGAGTTTATCTTGAGGGTATTTAGAGAGAACATCTAATAGTTTCTGCACTACCATTAGTAAACAAGCCTGTGTCGAAACGCGGCATGCGCCCAACATTAGATGAAGACCTTCACGTACTTCTACTGAAAAATCTTCCAACGAAGATAGCATAATTTCCAATTGATCTTCACGTAAAACAATATGCTTAGCTATTGCAGTCAGACTATAAATTGCCTTAAGGCGAACCTCTTCAATCTCATCGTTGAACATATCGACAAGAAAATCTAAACAGGTAACTGCAAAGTCCGGATGTTTTAATGCCAATTTGCACATGGAATCCACGGTAGCAATACGTACTTCCAAAAATTCATCTTCCAAACCGTGCACCAATGCCCCGCACGCCCCACTAGCAATTAATGAAATTGTATCGGTATCCAATTGTTCCTGCGGGGCATCATCCGCCCAACGTTTTCCAGAAGACCATTCACCAGAGGCAACCAAATGTGCGCCCCTTTCATGAGCCGTTTTTTTACGTCTTAAATTACTCATTAATTTTTTATCCAAAGTTTGATGTAGAAACTCAGAACTAACCATTGTCATGTCTCCCAAATGTTCGGCAGCTTGAACGCGTATTTGTATACACAAATCGCATAACGCAGCGCACACCTTGCTGAAGGCTGCGTCTACAAGACGCATTTCTTCCTCATCTTCAGTTCCACAAGATATCATATGATCTGGGTGTAAAATGCCCAATTGAAATACCAACTGTAGAGCTTGCTGACGGACACATTCATAATCATCTTGCATGGCTGCCACAGCGCGTTTATAAAGGGAAGTCGATAAAATAGCACCTCTTTCTCCTAAACATAGAATTGATCTTAAACTTTGAGCCCGTACACCTGAATCCTGAGAATCAGCATAATGCCCTATAGTTTCTATTACGCCCTTTTTGGCATCATTTAAAGCCACAAAAGCTGATAACACCATGAGTGCATTTTTTTGCGTTTGATGTGATTCCGACCGCAATTGTTGTTGGGCAAAATGAGCTATTTTTGTTATATGCATGGATGGCAGAAGTTTCAAATTCTGGGCACCAATTTTATACAAACTGCATAATCCCTGAGCTACAACTTTTTGCGATTTTTCGTATTTTAAGACCCCTATAATCTCATCTATGAGAACATTAACTACTTCGGCAATACGGACTTCTGCAAAGTCCGCAAGTAAGCCTAGTATCATTACCCTTACAGTTGTATCGCCGTCGCGCTCCTTTCGAAAAATTTCAATTAATTTGCTTATGGACTCGTAAAATTCCGAAACTTGACAATCACTCAGTACTAATTCATCAGCAATCTTTACTAATAACTCTAATAGATCTTTACTGTTTTGCAGGGCTATCGTTCCCAACAAGTTAATAGCTTGTAATTTATTAGTTGAAGATGTATTTTTACTGTTCGCAAGTATACGAACTTTCTTATGGGGAGGTTGTATACACTCAACGGTTTCGGTCACTGAAAGAGGTCTCTTAACGGCTACAGATGTGCTTGCCATGTTTTTGTTTCACAATATATATAAAAGATGAACAAATCACAAAATGAACAAAAGCAAACGTTTAGAAATCACAACTACAAAGTAATTCTAATTAATTGCAGTCAACTAAATCACCAGCTGACTAATTATGTATGTAGCTGCCACCTAATTGAATTCAATAACAGCGTAGAATTAATCGCAGGGCGACTATGGACCGACAGGGCCACCTTTTATTAATTCGCCTTGAAATAAATTTTCAAAGATTATCATGAAATGTTTATATTTGAAGGAATCAAGTACATTTGAAGTAAAATAAAATTTTAATTTATTTATATTAATTATTGTAAGCAAGGCACATTAATTTTACAGATAATAGCAGTTCTAAAACAACT
This sequence comes from Gymnosoma rotundatum, assembly GCA_916610165.2. Lineage (NCBI taxonomy): Eukaryota > Metazoa > Arthropoda > Insecta > Diptera > Tachinidae > Gymnosoma > Gymnosoma rotundatum. The sequence goes on from OU744340.1 coordinate 81,824,396, forward strand.
ACAACAATAAGTAAACAACATGTATTTTGTTTGTGTAAAATATATTTTCAGATGTCAAATTCAAATAAGGCACAGTGGTTTGAAAACCAATTTTTTTGTTTTTGTTGACAAAAAAACTCAATATATCTCAACGTAATTCTACAGAGGCAGAGCAGAGCTGTTTCGCAGTAAATCTACAGACGGTCAGACCCCTAAGGTGATGGAGGGCTTCTGGGTAGGGCACCAAATTTGGGTACGTTGGATATTTTACTTTTTTTAATGTGATAAGAAGTTTATTTTTAACTCAAATGTTAAGATTTTTTAAATTTAATCAAACCTTGAAAATGTCTATAAAAATATGTTTAAATGTGGCTAATCTTAACTTAGTGTTTTTGGCGTATTACGCTTATTAGTTATCGGATTATTACTTTAAGACATTTGCTTTATTATTAATAAAATTTAAGTTAAACAAGTTTAAAGTTTTGATTCAGAAAAAGTAAAAAATATCGTTTTTTAAGGACTTTCCGCAAAAAGGTGGTATTCTCTTTTCTTTTGCTTATGTAATTTAAATTTAATTCAGTAGTAGCAAATTTGTTTAAACAATTTTAAAGATAAACTAAAGCAAAATTAGGTCAACAACTATAACGGTTCCCCCTCCAGCCCTTTCCAACATGGCCAATTTTGGAACAAAATTTTGAAATTATTGTAAAATTCCTCGGAGTGCAAATCACCGATTAAAAAAAAGTAAACGGTAAGTCTCTAAATTTTGGCTACATACTCCAAAAAACATTTGAAAGCCCCGTGATTATTTAAGGCATTTAAGACATTTTTCCCCTTTCCGGGAATTTATATGGTAAAACAAAAAAATTTAAATTTTATTTATTTATTATAGCCCGATGCGTTGTGATATTTAATTTCTCAAAAACCCACCTTAACATGATTTTTTCAGTTTTTGAAAATGTGGTTAAAAAAAATAATTACAATATTATTAATCTAGACGTCATAAGTTTTCCTGATCTAATGCCACTACCAAGGCAGATTTATTTTACTAGGTAGTGTCGTCCGCCCAGCTGGTTTGTAGTTGGAAATGTCAAAAGTTTTTGTATTTTCCTTTGTTTGTTTACGAATTTCAAAAAAACACTAACAACAAGCGTTTGCGAGACAAAGCAAGCATGTGTATTGATAGCAATTATCTTTTATTTTTCTTTGTGTTTTTGACGTTTCCAACCCACAAAACAACAATAAAAAGGCATGTTGTTTTTGTCAATGTTGTATTTGTTGTTACCCCAGTTAGCATTTGGAAGATTGTTTTTACAAAAATCACCAAAGTGAGTCTTTTAAGACTACCCAAGATGACTTAAAACTGATTCATCAGTTATGCGTTTGAAAAGAGATTGAATATAACTCCGACAAACGCATAGAAAGCGACTTTCTAAAAAAACAAAAAGTACAAAAAGCAAATGCTTGAAATTCGACTGTTTTTAGAATTATTTTGGAGACATATTTAACGCAGCCTAACGATGAAAAAATGATTCAAATACATATTTTATTTTTATTTTTTAATTTTCGTAAAAATACATACATATGTCACTTCGTAAAAAAATAGAGACACAAATGTAAAATAAATTTTTTCAAATTTTTTTAAATTCATTTTTTTAAATTTGAATTTTAAGAAAATTAGGAATTACATGCTAACGAATGTAACACTACGCCTTGACGAGCAATTGATTTGTTCGCACATGAACAAAACGTCAGCAGAATAGGTTACCAACATTTGTTCATGTTTGTATGCGTGGAGAAAACTGCTTCGTTTTCTCGCTGTTTGAAGCCGACATGACATCGACAACGATGGTCTACAATAGCCATTTTAATGTGCGGACATGAAATTGTTTAATGCTTGAACAAATCAATGGCTCGTCAATACGGCGTGTTATAAAAAATAAGCAAACCGTTGTTAGCAATTTTTCATTTTGAGAAAATATATTAGAAATGTTCGTATAATATGGTTCGAAAAAGACTCGCATACGGCTAGTAATATGATTAAAAGTTGACTCGAAAAAGTATCGTATTTGATTACAAGTACGATTGAAAATAGTATCGAAAATGAGTCGAAAACGAGAGTCATAAGGGACTCGTTCAAAAGAGTCGCGGCTAGGGTACCATTTTCTACCGACAAAACAATCATTTTCGACTCTAAAACGAGCGCATAATCGATTATTTTAATCGTGTCGAGGAGTCAAAAAAGACTCGAATATGATCAATAATGCTAACTGGGACCTAGTAAAATAAATCTGCCTTGATTGTAAGTGTACAAAATTTTTAAATCAACAAATTGACTTATTAGAACAAAGTAAAAATCAAAACAAAACCAATGAATATTTTTTCTTTATCTTCTGCATATTTATTATTCTTATTATTCTTCAACTACCGTATTTCACTTAAAATTTTTGATTTATAAAAAGTCCTTTAAACAAATTATTTCAATTTTAAGGATCTAATAGTCAAGTCTATGATACGAATACGGCGTTTAAAACATACTATTTTTTTATATTGAAAAAAAAAAAACATTTTTACTTTAATTAACAAATTGTCAGGGTTTTCTATAATTATACTTAAAAAAATTTTCAATCCTTCCTTCTTTTTTTATCAGAACTACTAGCATTGCGATCACTTTTCTCTTCGCCTCTTTTTGGAGCCTTTTTAGCCATATTCAAAAACTGATCGAGACCAAACGGATCTTCTTCTTTCTCAAACTGAACTGGACCACTACGCGAAGGTGCATTACTAACGCCAGATCTTGATGTGCCCGAGAATTCCTTATCCGGTACAAAACGTTGTGTATTAACTATACGATCTAAATCTGCACCGTATGCGTCATTGTCAACTTGTTTACTTGGTCTATACAATTGATTGCCCAAAGAGTTTGCCTCACGCCAGGGCTTGTCGTACACATTATAAACTTCATCATCACCATAACCGGAATCCATACCTTTTGTAGTATTAAAAAGACGCTGGTCAAATAGAGCTTCACCAGTGCCTGTCGATTTAGAAGGCAAGCCAAGTGCAATTTGTTCCGAAATGTCGCGTTCTCGTTCTTTTTGTAATTTCGAACGCTTGTCAGGGGCAGCCCGCGCCAAATTACGATCGCGTTGTCTTTCCCGATGTCTCTCGGCGCGAAGTTCATTACGCTCTCTGGCCTCTGCGCTCGTTCCTGCCGCGTCTTCTGTTGGATTTCTTATACCAGCACGTTCTTCTCGAGCTCTTTGAGCCATCATGCGCAACATATCTTCTTTCTTTTCTTTTTCCTTTTGCGCTAACTTTTTTTCCAATTGAGCCCTGGCTTCAACAGCTTCCCGGGCCTTTCGATCGGCTATATATAAAGCTTCAGACATTTTGGCAAATTTTTCATTTATATGAACTTGTTGTAGGCCTCTTCCATCGGCAGCTAATCGTTTGTCCAAGGGTATAGTGTAGCCTTTAGCATTTTTCCAATTAGATATACATGGAGGAATCTTCCATTCTTTTTGTTCTTTGACCGTTACTTTTCTTGACGGTGAATGCAAAACAGGTGCCGGTGGTGAGGGCGGTCCTCTGGGTATTTTTTTATTAATTCGAAATTTAGGTGGTTCCATAGGATCTACTTGAGCTTCTACCATTCTGATTATACGTTGTTTCGCTCCCGAGTTAAAGGCATCTCCTTGTTGAGATGGCGTGTAACGAATATACTGTGCCGGAGCACCTTTTTCAGCATGTCGCACAGGCATGGCAGCTGCTATTTTTTGGCTTGTCAGCTTTTCTAATGCTCTTCTTGTTTCTTCCGTAGTATCAGCTATTGTCTCGGCATCTGGCCTCTGTAATTCTTCAGCATCTTCTGACAACACTTCAGCAGGCAGTAACTGAGAAATTGATGAATACACTATCTTATCTTTTCCATGACCCTGACGTGCTATAGCATCGTACTTAATTTTTCCCTTTTCATCTAAGCGCACGGCCAATGCATTCGATTTTTTACCTAAATTCGCTGGTGCACCCATACCTAAGGGATATTGCGCCACATGAATTTCAGGGAATGCTCCGCCATCACCATAGTCAGCTTCTGTACGTGGCACCCAATCCTTTCTCTGACAATAAGGAGGCGCTGCTATTTTTGCAGAGACCAACGCACCAATTTTAGGAGCTCCTTTAGCTGCCACGCGCCTTTCGTCTTCACGATCCCACACCGTATTTGAGGGTGTAGGTAAAAGACTAGATAATGACATGATCCACTTTTTTACACTATAATTATTTTGTATTTTTATTTTATTTAACAAAAATTGAAGCAAAGAAAAGATGGAGTATATTGACGTTTAGTAAAATATTGTCAACAAAGATATCAATGTAGTTAGAAAATAGTGAATGAAATGATATGAAACATTAACAACTTTGTATCAATTAACATGCCAGCCACTGGCACTTTGTGATGCCACCCCTGAATGAAACATGAAAGTTTCAAGCACAGATAATAACGTTGCTTGAAACCACAGATAATTATCTGTGCAAGCAACTTAAACGTTTTATCTGAGACAAACTACTGAAAAAATACATAAAATATAAAATAAGTGATTTATATAAATGCATTACATTAATAAGTCAGTACTACCCTGTTACAAAAATCTTGTCGTTGTATAATTTCCAGAATTAGATAAATAAAAGAATTAAAGGTTCATTCAAAATATCACAGATATGTGTAATCTATGCAAAATATACGCTTTTGTTTTTGTAATGATATATGTAAAATTTCCTAGTTTTTTATGACACCATTTATTCTATGTAAATATTTAATTTCGCTTTAGGTGTATAGGTAATTTATTTATATTTTCCTTTTAATGCATCAGAGATCAGATATTTTACTAATTACCAAAAATATATATAATATCCATGTTGACAGAAAAACTACAATTGTATCCAATTTTACTAACCTTGGACTGTAGCCAGTTGCTGTTTGACACAATTCATGATTTTTACACAAACAAGATGCCTGTTGCTGTTTTAAAGTTGTACCTCTTGTAGGCTTGCATGTACTTGATATGAAAATACTTTACTAGTGACGTCTCTAAAAATCAAATTACCAGGTAACAGTGTAGGTAAATTCATTCATTTTAGCAGGAACAATTTCTTTAGTTTTAGTATTGCAAAAAATTTTATAAGAAAACATAACTCAAATATGTATTCATAGCTTATTTAATAATGTGTGTAAGATTTAAACGATTTTTTATTAAAAATTAAAGTTTTTTTTTAATATGCATGTTCTTGAGCATGACTGAATAAAGTTTTTGTTGCTTTTAACTTTTTTATATTACATATGTATTACAAATGAATGAATAATTAAATAAACAAATATTTAACCTATTTACAGAACAACCTTTAACACAGGCTTTGTGCTTTAAATATCTGCATTATCTTGTCAAACAAAAAAAAACTCCAGTAATATAAAGGATTGTTTTATTTCTATAAAAATCTGGTTCAAAAAAAGTTTGTTGCATGACATTTTTTTCAATAACTTTTTGATTTTGACGATTTTATATTCCAAATTTTGACGATTTTTAGATAAAATATCTAGCAGCACCGGTTCTAGTAACAGTAAGTTACTAGTTACTAAGACCTAAATTGTATCTATGTTTCTTTCAGTTTTTGGTGAACTATAAGAAAGTTCTGATAAAAAATCGTTATTATCAAATTGAAAAACAGTTTTAATGTCTTCTTTAAAAGTATTAGAAAAGAGCTGTAGAGCTTGTCTAAGAGAATCAGTAGAATCCTACTTTGAAATGAACAATCAATGTTATTTTTCTTCAAATAATCAAAACTTCAGCGAGATTTTTTATTTTTGCACTCGCCTTAAGGTGTTGGTAAATGAAGATTTTCCTCAAAGGATTTGTATTCTGTGCGCACGGGACTTGCAAAAAACTTATGAGTTTTTACAAAGAGTATTCTCAAGTAATAAAAAATTAATAGAATTTAAAGGACGATTTAATCCAAACAGCCTAGGTATTTTGACGGATGATGATTCTAGTAAAGACCCTTTAGAAAATGCAACAGACAACGAAGATTTATTAGATAACGTAAGTACATATGCACATACTTATGTTTGATAACGTAATTTAAAAGTTAGTTATTTCTTACTTTCGATCATTTTAGGTCAAAAAACCAGAAGTTGAAGAAAGTGAAGAAAATTCAAGTACTTCATTTGGCAGTCTTGTTCAATTATTTCTATTTTTTTAATTAAACTGTGTGTTGTTTTTTTTAATTTAGATCACGCTGATAATACGTGTAAAGATTTCCACGTAAATGACACCCTTATCTCTCCTCTAACTGACGACGGCAATAAAAATGATAAAGATTTCTTTATATCTGTAGAATCACAAATATTTCCTGAAGGTTTTTAAACATATTTTTCTATAGAATAATTAATTTTTTTTAACGTAATTGAAGGTCGTATAAAGTGTGAAATTTGTTGTAAGGCATATTTTACAAATAATGGTCTGCAAGCTCATATGGATGTTCATTTACCCAAAAGAAAAGAAATTTCCAAAGTTTCATCAAACGCTGCTAAATATACAAAAAAGATAAAAGAACTTAAAGGCGTTATTTCAAATGACGAAAATCCAAATGCTCATAACATCAAGTTAGTGAACGATAGAAGCAAAACAAAACAGCATAAACCAAAAAAAATGTTTCCATGTGAAGTTTGTGGTAAACAAATGATATCCGCTTCTAAACTAAGGTAAATGCTACTTTCATTTGCAAAATTGTGAAGACACTCTGTTTAATTGTATCACAATGTTTCCGGGCCCTGCTGCTATCGTAAATAAGATACTCGCGTCGTTTTGAAATTAAGATCTTTTATTTATAGAAGCGAAAAACGCATGTTTTAAATCGAATTTTAAAATATAAATTACCCGACTGACGATTTTTTTTATTTTACGAGCATGCGCACCCACCTTAACTAGCGCAAGCATCTAATGCAGACTACTATACTTCATGGCACTTTGGCCTTAGCCTAACAAGATTTCCTTACTGGATTTCCAAAATTATATTACTACCAATTTTTAAATTATAATTTCAGATATCATATGGTAATGCATACAGGCGAAAAGGACTTTTTATGCACAATGTGTCGTAAGTCAATCTTACACTTATATAAAAAATATTTAACTTTAAGTGCAGCCGATATTATTCAAAATGAGTTGCTTAGCCATGTGATAGATATCGATTAATTTACAAAGGTTTTTATTTTCTATAATATTATTGTTAAGTACATATTTTTTTAATATAAAGAGATTGGGATTGCATCCGTTTTTACTTAAGTACAGAAGACAATAAAAAATTTTATAAAAAAAAACCTTCATAAAAATTTTTAAAGGGTATAAATAAAATAACATAATAAGATAAAATTATAAAATAATAAGATAAAATTATAAAAAAGGAAGTTCTTTCATATTATACTCAGACATCTGGAGTTGAAATTTAAAATCTATCGTAATATCTGATACCAGATTGTTATCTTCTTTTATTATTTTATTTAGATTTTAAAGTAACAACTTAAGTATTTGAGTTAGTTGCAAAGCAAATATATTAGTTACCCTTACAAATGATTTTTTTTTCATATTTTTACTAGCTAAAGCTTATTCAACAATATATGCCCTGAAACATCATATGCGTGCTCACACAGGAGAACGGCCGTATGAGTGCAAGTTTTGTGGTGATCGCTTTCTACGGCCAACTACGCTTAAAAGTCACATGCGTCGTCATACTGGAGAACGGCCATATGGATGCGATATTTGCGGCAAGCGTTTTATACAACATTCATCAATGGCTACACACATGAAACTTAATCATATGGATAAAACAATTTCCTGCCGTTATTGTGATAAAAAATATGCACGACAAACTGACTTAAATACCCATTTATTAAGTCATAGTGGCGATAAACCATTTGCCTGTCAAATATGCCCAAGTCGTTTTACTCGTCAGTCCAATTTAAATAAGCATATGAATCAACATCACGGCAACGTAAATCCTGGAGATAAAAAAATTAAAAATAACACTATAAAGGGAACAGCTAGCGTGGAAATGGAGACTTGTAAAAATAAGGAATATACTACTGCATGTGTATTTGAAGAGCCTTTGCGTTCATTGAATTCAATGTGAGACAAATAGCGTTTGCTACGTAATAAATTTTTATTTATGATAAAAAATTATTTTATTACCAAAAACCACAGTTTTATTAGTGAAATAACTCCAATCAAAGAAGCAACAGAGAATTAAAAGTATACAAATTTTGCTATTGCATATACATAATTTACATAAAAACGACACCGGCTCTTAACGGGTTAATCATTTATAAAAAAGTTTCGTATTTTTCTTAAAGATCTTTTCAAAGGCTTTAAAATGAATATCGATGTTTTAAAAAATTTGAAAACTTCAGAGACCCGTAACACTGAAAATATGAACGAGCGCAATTTTTTCACTTGGTGTTTTTTTTTAATTCTCTATCGCCCCATATATATTTTTTAATGGAGTTACTTTATTGTTCCAAATGACATGAAAACTTTAGAGCTAGCCGTGGTGTTTTGCCTGCTGCCTGGGAGGACATGGACCGATCTTGTTGATTTCCAATAGCACCTATTTCGACACTATATCTGATCGAATTTAAAATTTTATTACTTTTTATTATACCAAACAAAGTAGCGGACATTCTGTCTAAAATTCAGGTGTTTGTATATAACTGTTCAAAAATACGGCCATATAGAACAAATTAAATTTATTTTGGGAACACCCTTAAATTTCTAAATTTAAAATAAAAGCTTCTTGTTATAGCAGACTTAGCAAAACAGGAACCTTTTAAATTTCAGCTGTCTGTCTATAACGGTTCAAAAGTTCGGCCACATACTTGAAATAACATTAACTATTGGGACACCCTTTTAATTTCAAATCCAAATTTTATACTTGTTGTTATAGCGGACTTAGCAATACGGGTTCGTTTTAAATCAAAATAAATGAACTATTGGCGCACCCTTTAATATATAATTTTTAATATTAATATGTACTTGTTACTATAACGGCCATAGCAATCAACATTCCGTCAAATTTTCAATCATTTGTCTATAACGGTTCAAAAGATAGGCCCATATATGTAAATTTTCATCTATTATCGGGGCACCCTTTAATTTTTAGATTTATTTTTGTATAACTTTTTGTTATTGGAAGCTATAGTAATACGCAGTCATTTTAAAATTTACAGAAGTGCCCTTTACAGTTCATAATACACGTATGTTGTATTGGGACACCCTTTAATTCTTAAGATTATGAACTGTTTTTAAAACGGGACCAATCTGTAAGCATAATCTATCATATTACCAAAAAAAATTTAAATTATGTTAAGAAATGACTTAGTTCTGCAGGCACTCTTTTTTTGAAGTCGGTTAAAAAAGGCAGTCAGTTTTTAAATTTATGGAGAGACTTACCAGTGATAATTTTTAAAACGTTATTTGTTGTCATACTAGGAAACTATAAACTAATTGAAATTGGGGATAGACAATTTCTTTTTTTTAATTTTCAAAAACTTTTTTTTTTTTTAGAAAGAAAAAATTATTTTACAAATGCATGCGGGCGTTTTCCAAAGAAAACAAGAAAGATTAGACAACAGCAGAATGTAATGCTATATATTCTGAATTGCTACATCCTTCATCAGCATTCTCCGCATCTATCTACCTAAGTTGTGTAATTATAAACATCACCTATTTAACCAACTAACTTTGTAAGTAAAATTACGAGATATATTCATATCAATATTAATTTGGTTATACAAATTTACACACAAACCAACGTATTTTTTCAATGTTCTCTCTGTATTTCGTCTTGTACATTTGTGTAACTAGGAAACTTGTATTTAGCAAAAACGTTAAATTTATTTAATAGCAAAATTACAATAACTTAGGGCCAATTTTTGAGTTCGTATTTAAATACGCATTTAGTTAATTTTCATTTAAATTTAAGTTGTATTTAAATGCAGTTTCATTTTTTCAGTTCTTATTTAAGTTCTCATTTAAATATCCCAAAAATATGGTAGCATTACGAAATATCAAAATAAATCTCCATTGTTTATGAAAAACAGCTGCTAACAAACACAAGAATTGCAAATTTTGTGAAAAATATTTTAAATATATTAAAAAATGTCAGCGATACTCATGTATTCACCACCTAAACTTATTTTATTTATTGATTTAACTTTTTGATTAATATTTTCATTAAGAAATGTATGCAAAACATAAAATATTGTTCTATCAATGGCTAAAATGTTTGTTCACTTTTGTTTAGTTTTGCGAAACAACAACAAAAAATGCCATAACCATATGGTAAAACTGTATTATTTAAATGGACTTTAAATGCGCAAGATTGGTCATTTAAGTTTCATTAAAGTGTGCATTGAAAAACTGAATTTAAAGTAAAAACGGTGAAAATTTATTAAAAATAAAAACAAAAAAAAAAGAGTTAACCGAATTAGAGTATGATGGTCTCGAAAACCTCGCAGGCTATATTTGCCAACAATTATATCCTAGATACTGCATACGATACGAGGAAGGTCCAACGTATTCGTGGGTTGATCATGTTTCTGAGGGCGGACTAATAAAGCCGACACCTGAAACTATGAAACATTGAAGAACTGAACCAACAATATTATGTAAAAGATTTAACTTAACAGGCTCATCATATAAAATATGATGAAAAAGTAAAAAAGCTATTTTTAAAATAAAAAATGTATTTTAAGATACGAAAACTTAATGCGGAGCTTAAAGACTACAGCATGACCAAAAAAAAAAAAATATAATAAAAAATAACTTATTTTTTAAACATTTTGGTTTTAATTTTATTTTAAAAATAAACTTATTTTACTTTAGTTATTTGGCATTAAGGTCATTAATAATTATTATATATGTATAGGTTAATGGAGAATTAAAAAATAAGAAAAATTGAAGTGAAAGAATTAGCGCTCGCCCATATTTTCCGAGTTAAGGGTCTCTTAAATTTGTAAATTTTTTAACATGTTAATATGGGTATCATTTAAAAGCTTTTGATGAGATCTTTAAGGAAATACTAATAATTTTTAAAAATGATCATTTTTCTATTTTAATTCTCGGTCAATATTTCTGTTTTCATTAGAGATACTTCACTAAACTAGATTTACATAGATGGTGAAGGGTAAATAAGATTCGGCATAGCACTCTTACTTTTTATTTTGATATGCAAATTGGGATGTATTACAGTTTTTTCGCTTGCTTTCGATGAATGACTCCAAAAAGCATTATTTGTTTTTAAATACTTACTTCTGTTCTTCCAGGTAATTAAAAAACAATGTCAACGTAGGGTTATTAATAGTTCTTTTTGCAATATATTTACTTATTTACATAAAGTTAATTCTTCTCTTTTTAAGTGTTTTAATTATATTTTCATGAATGTGATAAATATTTTGTTTTTATATCAAGACAGTAATAAAAAAGTTAAATCTCCAATTATTCAAGTTATACACAAAAATGAACAAAATTATTTTAAAAATAATAATAATAATGTTTGTATTTATAATTTGCAGCTAAACTAATAATTTAAGAAAGTATAGTATAAGGGGTGCAGTAAGAAAAAGAGCAAAAAGCAAAAGGCAAAGATGATCGTCCTTGTTAAAACTGTAACTTAAAAAACTAAAAAATTATCAATAACATATGCCTCAAATATTTTGGAGCAGAGCCAGGTCGACATCCTGAAATCCACTCTTTTGTATGTTTCTCTACTTTTACTAAAAGAAATTCAAATTAATAAGAAACAACAAAATCAGTTTAACTTGACAAACAATGATAGCTATTTTTAACAAATTTTAAACTTCTTATATTATGTTTATATATTTGTAATCAGAAAGTTTTTAGCTTTTATTTTTTTTAAATTTTTTTTTTATTAAAAAATATTTTTTATAACAAAATATATAAAGTTAAAAACAAATGTTAGAAATTTCAAATATCATGGCCATTAACATTATTTGTGTGGTATGTATATAAGCTAGTACGTAACGTGTACGGCCGAAAGGAAATCAGAGTATATGTAAAATTCTAATATTATTTTTATAAACGGTTGAAAAATAAAATTAACAATAGAGTTTATTTTTTACGAAGTTTTATAGAAACAATTAAATTATATGTATATATATATGGATTACTATAAGTAGATGTTAAGATGTGTAATACTAAAAACTTTGTTTAAAGCCGAAACACCGTAAGGTATGTAATTTGAATAATAAAAAAAAAAAAACAATATCAATTAAAAAGTAGAATTCAAATTCAAAAATTACTTGTCATCACATCACGCACAAGCTTTTAAAAAAACTGTCTGAGGCACATGATGAAATTCTTTATGAAATATTTCCACATTTTAAGGGGTCGGTAAATTTATAAGAGTTATTACGTTTTGAATTTATCATATTGTGGATGCTTTTTTGTATCTCCTTTCTTCTACAGTGTGTTTTTACGGGTTAAGTTGCGTTTGAAATTGAAAATAAGATCTTATTATTAATTGTTTTATTATTTATATTTTTATTCCTAGTATTAAATTATTTAATTTAAAAAATCTATTTATTTTGTATTGTAGTAATTTGTTTATCCTGTCAAAAGGTTCAATGATATTTTTAGACGACTTTGTTGCCAGCAACATGTTGAGTAGCATAACGAATTGAATAGGACGTTAGAGATTAGTGTAAATTTGTTGATATACCGATACTGATACCGATATACTGATATCTGACTTGATGATCACACTTTTTAATGTTGTCATTTGTCTCCTCCATTTTGTATTTTTTCTTTTATGTCTTTCGCAATAACATAATTTATTTTACGATAATAACTGGATATTGGCTTATTTTTCTGGACCTGTTTAACAGGCGAAACTGACGTTTTTAATGTTACTATGCGTTTAGCTGCTTTTTCTACATTATTACTTTTGCGAACAATTATATTTTTGGAAATGATTTCCTTGCCCTTAGTTAATGTAACATTTTTTATGTTTTTTGCAGTGGGTGCTGCGGTCGATGTCCTAATAAGTTTATATTTGTTTATAAGAATTTTATTCTTTTTTAAATTGTCCTTTGCATCATCATACGTTTTACGACTCAAGTCGTTCGAAATTCTGGGTTTTTGCAATATATGTTCGTTGCTGGCAATACTTGCATTATTTCTTTCATTGGAGCAGCTACTGCGGATTGTGGCGTCGTCTATTTGATTTTTTAATGTCCTACTAAAGAAAGTTTCGTCTTGTTGTAAATTTTTGCATTGCTGGTTTGGCTCTTTCTTATTAATACGGCTGCTATTTAATTTCTGTCTTAAGCAAAGTCCGGTCTGTTTATATTTATTTTGTTCTGTTCCGTCCACGCTGTCGAAAGCGTTCAATGTTACAGTGTTTTCTACCGTTGTGTTGCTCGCCTTATCGGTGCACGTATTTTTCTTTTCGCCTGTTGTGCTGTCTGAGCTCCTGGTGTTGGCACAGGTCTAATGGTAGAAGAAAATATTAATTAATATATGAGCGGCCATATACAAAATCAATTAAGAAAGGGATACAATTTAAATGTTTTTGTTAATTAAATACAGATCACAAAACAAACAAAACATGTTTTTTAAGACATTAACATGATTTTAACACTGGAACATATCTGTTATTTCTTCTATTTTATCGAATTCATGCCAATATTTATTATTCAAAAAACACAAACATAATGATATAAATTTGTTAGTTTTATGATCTCGTCGGACGTACACGGTTTCCATCTTTTCCTTATTAATTTTGAATAATTTTCATTTATTTGTACTTACGCAAAAATATTACTTGATACAGGCGCTGCACCTGCGTTAAATTGGAAAGGTGCATTCGGCGTGCTCTGTAAAAAATTTAAAAATTTTTGTATTTAATAATAAAATAAAATTTGGATCGTTTTTGTTTTATATATGGAAAAAATGTGAACAAGATATTCTTTTAGCCAACACTTTAAGTTTATGTTTGAAAGAACTTTAGTTAACATAAGAATCTACGTATTACACTATTTAGTGTTGAGAACCAAACTGCATCTAATGAATTTAAAAGAACAATGCGATTCAAAAAAATATTATTAAAAGAATTTAATTGCCGATTTATTTAGCGATTGCATTCAAATGATTGTTGCAAATTTTTCGTCATTTCAATTTTTATTTTCAATAATAAAAATGATTTTTTATTGAAATAATTTTATCGTTTGGATCATTTATTAATGATTAAACACATGGAACAGTTGTGTAAGTACCGCAACTTCGCCATAATGCGCAAGGGTAAGCCATTGTCTTTACAAAATCATTTAAGCACTACCAATTTATTCAACAACAAAGTGGTCGGTTTCTAAGAAAAATGCGTTAAAAGAATTGAAATGGAAGAATAAAAATATAAAGCGTCAAACAGGACGTCATACTAGATCTGTATATTTATCAATGACAGAAAATCTATTAAATTAAATAAAAGAAACATTGAATTTAATGTGTCGAAATGAATACGACTCATCGCACTATTCTCTTAGTAAGTAAATAGGTCGTCGAAGTACGTCCTCTATTGGGCTAATATTCGGTTATGACTTTTGAATCTACATGAAAAGCAACTACAAAATGTGTAGACAAAATAAAGCAATGATTCAGAGAGATTATGCTCGGTGACAGACTCTACAACCGATCAAGACATAATAATAACTTCACGTAGATTTGTGGTTCGGTCTAAAAACGAAATGTTTTCTTAACTGAACATTACAAGATGGGGAAAAACAGCGGTTAGCTATGGGCAATACTTTGAATATCATGTCATTTAATTACTTTTATTAAATAAAGCCGTTTTTCTTCAAAGAACAAATCACATTTGTTATAAATAGAGCTGTAAATGAATTATTATTTGCTTTTAATTCGTTACGAATTAGATAAAATTTGAATTAATTCTTTTTACAACAAAAAAGAATTAAATTTAAATTAATTCAACCGAATTAGTCAGAAATAAATTGCAATTCGTTTCAAACTTAAATAAATTTGTAGAATGAGTTGCAATTTGTTTCCAATTCAAATAAATTTGGTAAAAATGAATTGCAATTCGTTTTCAATTTTAATGAATCTTTAGAATGAATTAATTCAAATTTCAAATAAGAATCAAAGTTTTTAAAGTATAATCAAATCGAAAAAATAAGCATACTCGATTTGAGGTGTTAAGTTCAAAGTTTTATTTCGAAGAAGACGGTCTATCTCCAACAACGGCTTATTTTAAGAACTTTGTAATATAATTTTTTCCAGAATGTTTAAAAAATATTGGGGAATCACTTGGAAGAGCTTAAATAATTTTATAAGTTTTTGTAAAGACTTATTGACTTTTCCTCCTATCGTATGATTTTTTTATTTTTCTTTAAAATTGTTTATTAAAAAAATTCACATTCCGATTTTTCTGTTATTGCACGCAAAAAAAAAAAACCCCGGTTGCTTATTAATGTTCATATCACAAATCTCATGCAATAATTACTCAAAACTTAAAGTTCGATTTCCGTTTATTTAAAAATGGAATTAAATAATAACGAATAATACTAAAACATGGTTATATGTTAGAAGGAAAATAGAACTTGGAAATGATTAATTAACAAATGCAGATTATATAAGTAGATAAAGTAAACATGCTGAGTTTAACTGTCAAATTTAGAAAACTTCCTAACTTTAATACTTTTGGACTAAATAATAAAACAATTTGTTAATGTTCCTGTCAGGTATGTTATTATGTGTTGATGAATATTATTGTCTTTACTTTACCTCTAAAACACCACGATTGAAATTGAAAACTGGTGCCGATGGAGTTGCGCCAAATTGAAAAGGTTTCGCTGAACTTTGTGACTATGACAAAGAATTTAAAATTAACCCCATAGCATTGGTTGTTTAATTTTAATATTCAAGTTTTACAACAGTAGACGAAAAACAATACATTGAATGGAAGGTAGATGATACAATTACATTTGTTTCAAAGAATTATATACATTTTAAAGTTATCGTACAATCAATAAAAATATAGAAAGAAATACAATTGAATAAAACGAAAAAAGAAAAGAAAAGATTAAATATGAAAGTATTATTACTACTTTTAGTCTACGTATTGGAAAAAAAATTAAATTAATATTATTATTACAAAGAAAAAACATACCTCAGTTGTTCCCGTAAAATTAAACGTAGGCTGTTGGGAGGTTGATGTACCACCAAAATTGAATGCTGGTTTTACTGTAGACGCTGATGAGCCAAAATTGAAACCACCCTAGGAATAGAATCGTAAAAAACAAATTTTTAAATTGGGATAAAAATAAAAATATTTTAAGTAGTAGACACTACAAATATCTGTCACAAATCAAAAAACTTTAGAAAAAAACTTAATGACGAAAATGTAGTTTTAAAAAAAGGTTTGCTCAGTTTCACCACTTTTCTCCTTTATAGTTTCGTTTTAAAAATATGTACATATTGTTAACTTACACTTGTGCTTTGTGCTGTTGAAGCAGAACCAAAATTAAAAGCTGCTTCCGGTTTTTTGACCTCTGTAGTGTTTATTGTTGTATTGCTAGTTGAGCCACCAAAACTACCAAATGTTGCACCCGAAGCTGCTGTAGTTCCAAATGTTGGCGTAGCACTTGTCGACGAAGCAACTCCGCCAAACAATGATGAGCCAAAGACCGGTGCTGGCGTTGCTGCATTGCCACTTGAATTAGCACCGAATATACTACTTGTAGCAGCCGGTGTTGAATTAGTTCCAAATAAATTTGTACTAGAATTTGTTGGTCCTGTCACAGATAAAGGTGAACTAATATTCGTTGTTGGTACACCAAAGATAGATGATGTTTGCTGCTGAACATTTGAATTACATGAACCGAAAGAACTAAATATAGAGGGTTTAGCAACTTCTTTATTTTCGCTTGTATTGACCGGTGCCGCATTATTGGTTGACGATGTCGCAGCTGCTGATGAACCAAACACAAAGCTATTTTTAGGCCATGTTGTGCTCGTACTTGTAACAGAGCTCGCTGTTGAAGCTGTGGTCGCTGCTGTTTTATCGTTTGCAGTATTAGAGCCAAATACAAAACTACCAAAAACTGGCAGTGTTGGCTTTGTACTGTTTGGCTTTACCATTGTGTTACTTTTGGCTTCTACGGCGCCAATTCCACCGAATGACCCAAAAACATTAGATGTTGTTTTCGATTCAAATCCTCCAAATTGTAGAGTATTTGAAGATGTCGGGTTATTGGTTGAGGAACTAACAGTTGATGAATTATTATTGGCGGGAGGATTTACAGAGGAAGCAAATATTGGAGTTGCTGAGACATTAGATGAACTCGTTCCTCCACCAAATGAACCGAAAATATTTGTTGAGGCAGGTGTTGTTGTTGTGGCCGATAAAGTTGATAATGATGCTGTTTTTGCTGTTGTGTTCGCAGTGGTAGTTGCTGTTGAAGTGCTAGTTAAGGCCGTTAATACTGTGCTTGACGTTGAAGTTGCAGCTGCATTATTTGTTGGCTGGCTACTAAAACTAAAACTGCTAAAAGCTGGAGAAGATTGTAAGTTTTGATCTTGTGTAGTTAACGCATTTGTCCCAAAACTAAACATTGGCTTTACGGCAGCTTTAGTAGTCGATGTTGTGGCTGATGTCGACGCCGTTGTCGATGCCGTCGTAATAAAAGTAGTACTAACAAAAGAAGCTGACGCTGCTGTTGAACTATTATTTACTGCTGATGAACCAAATAAAAATCCTGAACTTTGTGTGGTAGTAATTGTTGCTGGAGGTTTAGAGTCGATAATATCCTTGGTCGTATTCTCTTTTACTACGTCTACGGTGGTTTTTGTCATTATTTTGTTACCAAAGGAAAAACCTCCGGTTGTTGAAGATGCGGTATTTGTGCCGAAGCTAAACGAAGGTAATGCCACACCCTTTGGTTTATCATTATTACTGACGTTAATGCTATTAGTAGTTGAAGGCAAACTAAACTTTACACTTGGGGAGTTTGAAGCAACCACGGAAGACAATGTTGTAGTTGACGTAGTTGCTGTTGCAGTTAACGTTTTTGAAGCAAATACAAAACCAGCAGGTGGTGCTACAGCAGCTGATGTTGCGCTTATGTTTGGCTCATCTGAAGTTTGTTTATTGGCATCTGTTTCGTCACTTTTACTTTCCCCAATATTGCTAGTTTTAGCTTCTATTCCGAATTGGAATCCTCCTAAAGCTGGTTGTGCTGTAGTTAAACCTACTCCTAATGTCGTTAGTTCTGGTTTTAAAGGCTCTTTCGATTGATTAGATAGATTCTTCCTTAAATCCTCTTCTTTAGACGTATTTGCAAAACCAAAATTAAATTTAGATGCAGCGGTAGCTCCAAATTGAAATTTAGTTGAAGTTGGATTAGCAGATTCTGCAGTTGCAATTCCTGGCTTCGGCTGTTCACAGCAGGCACATTTTGTGCGATTGGCATCGTTTCGGGTCATACAGGCATCACACTCCCATTTCGAAACCTTTTGTTGAGCTGCTAACGTTTTAAAACCAGCATCTGCAGTACAGCTGGTGTTATCGGCAGAACAAAATCCAAATTTAAATTGAGTTGAAGGAACTGCGTTTTGAGATGCAACCAAAGATGTGCTTGTATATTCGGGGTTTTTTGTTTCACATGCTATACACTTGTCCGCCTCATTTTTATTAGAAACCAAACAAGTTTTACATTCCCATGTACCAGATTTTGGCTTAAAAATATCGCCAAATGTATTTTGAATGGGTGGAATAACAGTGGTACATTGTGGCATTTCATTCTTACGCTGTGTTTCGCAAGCTATACATTTTGTGCTTTCTTCTTTATTACGTACCATACATGAGTCACACTCCCAATCTTTTGTAGATTTTTTGAATTGTTCCCCAAAGGAAGACGTGGCACCTGTAGAGTTTTGCTTGCGAGGATTTTCGCAGGCAACACATTTATTAGCAGCTACCTTATTGCGTACCATACACGCATCACATTCCCACTCATCAGATGACTTTTTAAATACACTACCAAAATTAGACAAATTTTGAGAATCTTTATTTGAGGATGTTTGTTCTGTGGCTGCGGGTTTAGGTGTTTCTGGCAAGGCGGCAGATTTAGTTAGAGCATCTAGACATGACCCCTCTTTAAGCTGAGTTTGTTTTGGTTGTATATTCTGTGATTTTGAACAATTTGATGCAGATGAAACTACGACATCTAATGGGGAACTAAATTTGTATTTGTCCATTTCAATTTTAGTAGCAGTTTTAGTTCGGTTGGAAACGCCAACTACTTTTAGAGGTTCAGAAAATTTAAAAGTGTTTACAAATTGAAATGTTGGAATTGATTCGGTTGTAGGTATTTGCACGTTTTCGTTATCTGGGGCTGTAACTGATTTTGACATCGAAGAATTTATGGTGGGAGGATTAAATCCATGTAAAGTTGATTTTGGTGAATCTATTTCTGAAGCACTTGAGGCTTTTATAGTTGATGATAATTTTAATGATTTACAATTGGAATCAGTTTCACCAGCCGCTAAAGGGTTATTTAATTGTATGTCAATTTTGGGCACTGATTGCATGAGAGGAAATTCTATGTTAGGTAAATTAACGGGTGGAGGTGGTTCTTCATCTTGCAAATCTTTTGATGATGCTAAAGGCCTTAAGGAGGTTGTTATTTTATTCCTAATTTTATTAGTATGTTTCTGTTGATCTTGTTTCTGTTGATCTTGTATGCTGTGAGGGTAATTATTAGAGCTTGCCAAATCCGGTAAGGTGTACTCAGATATTGCACTATTTGCAACAGAGTTTTGAGCAATTTTTCTAGATTTTTCAGTAGTATTTTGCATTCTTTTCATTTGCAACAATTGTGACATTGTCGGCACTTGTAGTTCTTTTACGGGAGGAAGAAGGCCGCCCGTCGAACCACGTCCACCACTAGCGTTTCCAGATGGTTGCAGAATAACTGCGGGCCTTGAATATGGAGTTCGTACTTGCGATAACCGTACAGCTCTCGAGGCATTTAAATCGCATTCATTTAAGCGTCCTTTTGCTTGTGGTGGTAAATTTGCATTCGTTTTCAAGCTACTTGCCATTTTTTTGGCTTCACTTAAGGGCGTAGAAAAATCATTAATTAAATCCAAAATTCGTTTGGCCGTTGAGGAAATTGTGGAGTTTTCGCCACCTAGTGAATTAATGTTATTGACCAACAAATTATTCGATGATGAATTGGAGAGACTTGAAGTTGGCCTTATTAATGTGGGTGTTATACGAACAGCACTGGCACCTGCGCCAGCTGTATATTTGTTGTAAGCTGCTGCTCCACCGTATGTCGTTTTACCTTTGTAAAATGGGGAAAACGTATTTAGTAAACGACTATCACTTAAAGCCGAAGTACTACCATAGATTGAGGCATTAAACTGACGGCGGTTAAGTGATGTTAAAGACAATGTAGAATTATTAAGTGGATTTGAAGTTCCATGATGGGGACCACCGAAAAGAGATTTTGGACCCTCAAGATGAGAATAGAAATTTAAACCATTACCAAATGAAGAAGTGCGACTACTATTTCGAGTATTTGCCGTTCCTGCAGTTGACATATTAAAAAGACCAGTCTTACGTTTTACATTAGATGTATTTGTTTTAATTATATCCATTGCACTTTCGCCACTTTCTGAAGTGGAGTCTATTACAATTCCCTCATTTGACTCAGGTATAATTACAGTATTCAAACCTGTGCCATTAATGAGTTTTTGTCTTTTGTTGGTACCAAAGTTCTTAGAACACTCTGTGTTTCCGTTATAAGTGTTTGCATTTGCTTCGGATAACATTAGATCTTGTTTTTCTCTGCTATCATAACGTTGTTGCTCGCTATCTCCTACCAACTGATCTTCTACTTCTTGTAACGTAGTTGAAGTGCGCCGCGGTGGCACAACCACCTCACTAGTTGTCGACAAATCTGCTTTTGATGAAGCCAAAGGTTTACGCTTAAGACTGGGAGCTGTAGAATATACGCGGTCAGCTCCTGGCATCACCGGGGTAGAGGATGGTATATTCAAACTTTTGCGGGAACTAAAATTGATACAAATAAAAAATATTAGCTAGAACATAGAACACCCCACTTCTAAAGTTTTATATAATTTTAATTTATTTAAATTATTATACCTTATACCCGCACGACTACCACTGTAGACATTACTAGGTTCTGATAATTTATCCTCACGATCATAAGAAGAATTTGTTATTAAATCGATTATATCTGTATTAATTCTAGCTATCGGTTTAGCTTCCTTTTGCTGGGCAAAATTAAAAGGTGCCTCTTTTTTATTTTGGCTACCATAAAGGTTTAAATGTGTGAAACGTTTATAACTGGATCGCGGTGCTGATGAACTGGTAGCCGTAATATGAGAATATGTGCTACTCCCAGCCGGAGTTGATGACGAAAGCGGTTGATTACTTGAAACAGTTGGACTGTTACGAACCTGCAAAAATAAATAAATTACATCAATAAATAATTAACAGAAATTTAACCATTACGAACTTACTTCAATATTTAGGCGAGATCTTTTCGTTGGTGGCTGGTGGTCCACATTTAAATCTCTTCTAGTTTGTTTTGTTGAACTATCATTGTACTCTTCTTCGCTATTTCGGCTATCATCATCTTCCTCGTTATCACCACCGACATCGACATCACTATCACGATTTTGCCCCTGATTAGGATAAATATGATTTCTAGCATCATATTCTTCGCAACGTTGAGTATCCTCGTCATCTTCATAGTTGTCTTCTTCTTCTTCAACTTCAATGCGACGTCTGCGACGAGTTTGAAGTGCAGAATGTGAACGACACATGCTGCCATTCAAAGGATCATTTTGTAGTTTTGAAGATGGTGAAAACCATTTTGATAAACGATTTGGTAATATGCTCGTAACTCTCGATTTTACTTTTCCAATAATTGACTACAAATATTATATTTAAAAAATCATGAACAAACTATAAATTTACAATATTAGGAGAAAAGCTTAAGCCCTATAATAAAATTCACACCGAATAGATTCATTTATATTAAAAGAGGGAGGATGCTCATTTATTTCACCTAAAGGAGATAAGTAATTAACATTATACCAATTATAACTAGATTGGGTGCTTTATATTCTTTTTATACAAGCATTAAGAAAAAAATTGAGTGTGAAATCATTATGTCGTTATTGACACATATTAGTTTTGGAAAACTTGAGAAAAATTCTAAAAATATTGCAATATTAAGTAGATATATATGCAATAATATTGCGATCTTTAGAAAATAATATGCTGTATCTGTATTACAAGCGTTTCAAAAATTTGTAAATGGCACTAGGTTTTTTGAGTTATTATACCCTTTAATTCGAAAAGTGGAAAAAGGGTATAACTAAGTTTGTCCGTTTGTAATTTCTACAATATCCATTTTCGATCCCATAAAGTATATATATTCTGAGTTCTTATGCATAACGAAGTCGATTGAATGCTGTCTCTATTAGTGTTATATATCAGCTAGAGCAAATTTAAATACGCCAATCGAACAGACATTTTGTCTAAAGGGTAGCTATTAGAAATCAGCAAGATCGGTACATGTCCTTTGAGGCAGCGGGCAAAACACCACGCCTACCTCAAATTTTTCTATATTATTTGGAAGTAACTCCGATAAAAAAAAATAAATATACGGGGCGATAGAGAATTTAAAAATAAGAAGAAAAAAATCAAGTAAAAAATTTAGCCATGTTTTTCGTGTTACTAGACTCTGAAATTTTCAAATTTTTTTTAAATGATTATTTTTTTTGTAAAACTAAGTATATGTAGTACTATATTTTAGTCTTACACCACAAAAAGTGGAAAAACGGTTTAATAAAGTTTGTCATTTCGTTTGTAATTTTTGTAATATCCATTTCCGAGCTACGGACCTCTGAAATGATCAAATTTTTTAACATATCAATATGGATATCATTTTAAAGCTTTTGAAGAGATCTTTAAGGACATATTAAATTTTTTTATAAATGTTTAACCCATTAAGAGCTTATGGCATTTTATCAATGCCACCCTACCAACATTTATTTTGATATAATTACTTAATTACGAAGGACGAAATTTTATTTGCGTATAAAGTTATTTTTACCTTTCTTAACCTAATTTTTATTAGCATTTTATTATTTAAAGTTTATTATTTTTAAAATGTTCTAAAATATTTTCAGATAATAATGCAATCAACTATTTTATTAACATTAACCAGTAAGTAATTCTTAAATTAATAAAAAACAACCTGAGCCAAGGTTTATTTTTAGGCAAAATTAGTGATATATAACGTTCCTTTTTACTCGATTGTACAAATATTTTTTTTTTATTTATTTACTACAAAAAATCGAGCTCACAGAGCAACATATGGTTATCATAATCTACTAAAACATATTTGAAATATGGAATAAAATAAAAATAATTTGTAGCAATTTAATAATACAGTGCACTCGCGGTAACGTGAACTAATTGAAACCAAGGGAGTTCATGTTAGTGAAATTGTTCACGTGAGCGAATGTCGAATTTCAAGAACAAAATAAATATGTATTTGTTTTAAACGTGATATTATTTTATTATTATTTGCATTATTAAAAGAAAAAAAATTTTTTTGACTCAAAATATTTTTCCTGTAATTAGCAAGAGTTTCTGTGCTGACCCGATCCTATGCAAATAAAAGGGTGATAGATAGCATCTTTCAAAGTTAGACTTCTCATTGATTCAAGCAAAACTGAGTTTTTAGGTGCTATCGTTTTTTTACTATATTTTCTTTATTGTAATTGCATTTTTATTCATTGGTTGGTTAAGGGGTGTGGCTTTTGGTGGCATAAACATGGCAATTATGTTTTCATCTTCAGTTTTTAATTCTGTTTCGCTTGGATGAAAGGGAGCGCTGTCGATAAGTAATTGTGCCTTCATTGGCAAGTTTTTCTTTTTTAAAAACAATTTCACCTTATCAAAATAAGATATGATTTAAATATGATTTGGAATTCTTATAACCCGGAGATTTTTGGCCTTACCAATTACCAAAAGTTTAAGTTTATGTGCCCCTGATGCATTTGCGAAACACAGGAAGGGTATACACACATTTTTTATGTAAGGGGATTCCCTAAACTTCAAAAATAGAACTGAATGTATTTTAGTGTTATCTACAAGATTTAAAAACTTATAAAGTGAAAAAAAAAATTGCTCACGTTAAAGAGCTTTCCGAGTTTGTTCCCGTTATAGAGAAGTCAACGTAAACAAAAGCTTTTTCACGTTAGGCGGTGTTCACGTTAGCCGGTGTTCACGTTACCGAGAGTGAACTGTATTATAATTGAAGATCTGATTTACGCCGTTTGGTAAAATAAAAAAGACAATGTAAAAGCAAATGCAGGATAGGTTGGTGTTAATTGGATACAAAATAATTATGAGAGCCATAACCATATAGGTATTGTAAAATAAATTAAATATTGTGCTTTAATAAACATGATAAGAAAGATCAAATCTCTTTAAGGAGTTCAGTAACGACATAAACATGTATGCAATCCTGAAAAGAACGCTTCAAAATAAAAGTCAACTTCGGAATAAGCATTTGACGATAACGCATAGACCGACTTTATCAAAAACAAAATACTTATTTTTACTCTTTATAGTGTTAAAGAAGAACTAGAAAACTCGAATAATCTCTAAAGAAGAAAGCGATAAAAATAAAACAAGCAAAAAATAAATAGGTACTTACCTAAGTAATTGAAATACAATGCTAATTAAAATTAAAGAACAAATAAAAACTTAAATATGAAAATCATAATATGTTAAGTTGCCCAACTGTGGAAAAATAATTCATCAGGTAACTGCAGTAGCTGTTTGTGGCATATAACAAATAATCAACTGTCTGAGCACAACATTAATAAACTTTTCTTGTCTGATCGTGTTTAAATGGATATTTTGAACTTTTAAATGATATAAGTAAACCGTTAACATATTAATTAAGCTTGCGTATCTAAATCTGAATTCTTTCGAAACCTTAACGTTTTAAAATATAAAAGGTAGACTAATGCTAGACATTTCGACTTGTCTTGTATTTTATAATTTGTACAGTACGTAATCAATGATTTAGACTCAGTTTTATATGATTTGGACCCTTGCTCCAATCATTGCTGTTAGATAAGTAAACAAAAAAGTATACGGCATCCCTACAAAAACAAACTTAATGTACAACCTTGTTGCTGGCCTTTACATACAAATAAATAATTGTACTCCAACAACAAACATCAGCATAATATAAAATATGTTGAATATTCTGAATATCATGTTAATAAATATTTTAAGGGCTCTTATTATGAACTGTACTTACGTTATTAGCGGAGTCATCCAAACTGTTTTGAAGATTTGCATCATTATCATGTCGTAGTGGACTACTCTCAGCATAAGCATGATCCGACATTTTATTTAAAATAACAATTTTTCAAATTAAAAATGTTCCAACAAGGCTTGTGTTAAAATTTAAACACAAGCACCTTTTCATCAATTCCCATACACCGTAGCTATATTTTTACTAACGAATGCATGGACGCACCCCCTAGAGCTCTTCGTTAATTTTTTACTATTGTCAATTTACTTTAAATTTGCGTTATTTTTAAAAATATTTATAATTATTGAACCAATCACCTAATTTCCTTAAAATTTAAAAATCTTGAAATTTTGTATTAATCACTAAAATGGCAACTATCAACTCGTTGGCCTCGAGTCGCGGGTGCTTCGACCAAAACTTTTGCTTTTTACACTTCTTTGTCGTTTGAACACTGTTCTCAAGTCACGCATATGCGAAAATATACTTTTCTCTTTCTGACACACGCTGCCGCCGACTATGTATATAATACTCTCACCATTAGACTTTCGCAGTTTTTATTTTATTTGACGACTTATATTCCAACCTTTTATTGTCTTTCTAATCGTACTATTTCTTTTCTTTGGCTTGACTATTTCGGTGTAATATCTGTATTTAACACTGATCACCAAATCAATTTACAAATAATTGTTATTAAAATTCTGCATTAAACAATAAAATTTTTTATACTATGGTAACAAATTGTGAAAATTTGGATTTCTTTCAACACGAATAAACGAGTAAAGAAACGCGTGAACGACGAGCACACTTTTTATCGTAGTGAAGAAATGGCGGACTAGAAACTAGGGAAGTATTTTTACAACAGTGTTGTCATAATTCGTATCTTATACACTTCGGAGCTGCAACTCACATATAGATGGCAGCAGTAAAATGAGATATAATTTTTTTACAAATAGTCTAAAAAAATTCTATTAAAAATTTAGTTTGCCTTCAATACTTCTAAAAGTATCTTAATCTCTTTTTAGCTTGTAGATTTACAGAAATTGGGAATGATAATTAACATTTTGATATCAAAAGCTATTTCCTGTTTTAATAAGCTTGGTTTCGACAGACTAGTAAACAAAACAATGATGTCTCATCTCTCATCCTTTACCCATGTAAAATAACTTCAAGAAGCCAAGCTTTCAATGTACATATCCAGGCACATTAATTTTACAGGTAATAGCATTTCTAAAACAACTACAACAATAAGGAAATAACATGTATTTTGTTTTTTAAAATATATTTTCAGATGTTAAATCAATTGAGGCGCAATGGTTTTAAAACTTTTTTTTACAAAATTCGGTATATTAAGAACCACTCAATATATCTCAATTTTTTTAAATTTAGGCAGGGCAGAGATGTTCCTTTGTGAATCTATGGACGGTCAGACACCTAGGGTAAAGAGGGGCTTCTGCCAAATTTAGGTACCTCGGACATATAATTTTTTGAAAATGTCATAAAAAGTTTATTTTTAATTTAAATGTAAAGATTTGGTAATTTATTCAGACCTTGAAAATATCTATAAAAATGCGCTTAAATGTGCTGGCGAAAATGGGCCCATTTATAAGTTTGGGACGTAACAAGTAGAGCTACAAAACTATCGATAGTCGGCACATTAGATAATTTGCTTAAAAACGGTCGATACCATCTAGTTTATTTAAGTGCTAATTCTGGCAACTATTGTTATCCGATGCTATCACTATCGGGAAAAAACTATTGATAGTCAGCTAGTGCAGAGTAGATGACAACTAATTTTAAACACACAATTAGAAATAAACACCATTGAAAACTTGTTTGCTTTTTAAAGTGCAAAAGTTGTGAAAAATTTAGTAAACAGAGGAGAGTTGAATTAGTTTATTGCACGACTGCCGAAACTTACGAAACTTCATGAGATTAAAATGTGGTGTATTGTTGGCCTTTTTATTTGTAATAAATGATTTAAATCGTTAGTTTGGTTTAAGACCTTTTTTGGATAATAATAATAAAACATGTAATTATTACTGTTTTCCAATAGATATTATTTTATTTTTTATTCCCTATATTTTGTATAGCTTGTTAAATATACTAAACAAATAAAGTTAACGAAGAATAATTACATTTTTAAATTAAATAAAATTAATATTATTTATATATGTACAATTATTATGAAGACTGCAAAATAAAAATATATAAATTTTTTACTTAAAATAACTTTCTTAACTAAAATACTTTGAAACTTAAGTCGAACATGGTCACATTGTACTCATTTCTTCATCGTTTCCCGACGTATGAAATAGAAATAATTCAATTGCGAAGTTCGCCGTGTATGACGAATTTCGTCCGACGTCATGATTATGTTTTTGTCATATACACAAACGTGTTTCATTATTGGCGACGAAATTTGTCGTTCGTCCTAGTTGAATGTCTAGCATTATGTACATATATACCAACAGCTACGTTATTCTTTTTTGTTTACTAACATTGTTTCAAACAGGTGTTTATACTTTATTGTTTGCAATAGAGAGTGTGAGAAGTAGGTAAACTGTTTCTTAATAAGAAATTCGGGAGAATTGAGGCATGGCAAACGCATTTTAGTAATTTAAAAGAACTACTTTTCTTATATTTCTTTACTCTAATCATGCCTGATTCCTTCAAAATTATAAATATTTCATAATATTCTCATTAAATATTTATTATTTAAAACTGCAAAATGGAATGTATTACTGCAGGGAAAGCATATCAACTTTTTATTTTAAGGCGATAATATTGACCTATATTATGGTTATGTTACTTTTAATCAGTTTTGATTAGTTACAACAGGCGTCAGAGAGTAAAAATGGAAAACTAAAAATTGTAAGTTTTTATCACAAAAAAGTTTTCTAAGTGTTCTGCGCTTACATAGTTTCTCCTTTTAGCTAACGATACACTTTTGAATAATTTACCATACAAAACAGGATCATGTGCCCTAAAGAAGTTTACCCATTGTTGATTTACAAATGTCAATATGGCTGTTTTTTGTATCATCATAAATTTTGCCTTGGTAACATTATAAATCCTCGAAATATCCCCAAATACATATTTAAAAAAAACACCATTTTGGAGATATACCCTCTAGTTTGGCAGCACTGATTGAAGAGAAAATATTCTAAAGAGAACCAAAGTCCATATACAGCAGTGTTGCCAGGTAGAGACGGGAAAAAGTTACGCTTTTCCTTAAAAAAAGTTACATATTTTCATTGAAACTTACATTTTGAAATTTTCATAAAATAAATATTAATATATAAAAAATCTATGTTTTTTCATATTTCAAAGAAAAGAACAAGGCAACAAATTTATTTACTGAACAAAAACAAATCCAAAAAGTAATAAAAAAGCAAAAAGTATGAAAAAAATTTCAATCATGAGGATTAAAATTAGGACTCAATACTTATATTTCGGTATGGAAAAGTACATGCTCTCGCCATTCAATAAAATTCGTTAAAGTAGGATTTTCTTTATAAATCCGTTTAACCTTTTTCTTTGAAAGATTGAGCTTCGATAGAATTAATTACACAAATTATTTACAAAATACCGTTATTAAATCCAAATTTGAGCTTTATTTGCTTAAAACTTCCACATAAAATTATCGAAAAATTTTCTCTAGTATAATCCAGCACTTTCTGAAGAAATTAAAAGACAACTTTCTCCTAAATCAAGGCAACACAAGAAAAATTTCAATGCATAACCTATTAAGAGCCGATGGCATTTTTATCCAAAATAATATATATGTGGTACCAGGTTTTTTTATTTTTTAATTCTCTATCGCCCCATATATTTATTTTTTTGATTGGAGTTACTTTATTGTTCGAAATGACATGAAAAAATTAGAGGTAGGCGTGGTGTTTTGCCTGCTGCCTCAAAGGACATGGACCGATTATGCTGATTTTCAATAGCACCTCTTTCGACATTATATCTGATTGATTGACACATTTATTTTTTCTGATCACGGACGGACAGACGGATATCGCTCAATCGACACCGCTATGCATAAGAAGTCGGAATATATATACTTTATGAGGTCGGAAATGGATATTGTGAAAATTACACACGGAATGACAAACTTATATATACCCACTTTTGTGGTGAAGTGTATAAAAAAGCTTAAAAACTTATTAAAATAAGAGAATAGTTTTATAATATTATAATCAAGGCGAATTAACAACAGGTGGCCTTAACAGCCCAGGTGACTATTGTGATTTTTCCTTCTTCGAGTGTCAAAAGTTATATTCTCATTTGCTTTTGACAGCCGAAAACTATTTGTACAAAAACAAAATGTACATGTTTCTATCGCAGTGTTGTATTCATTTTCGCCGTGAGTATACCTGTTATCAATTTGCCTTGATTATAATTGAATTTCTCAAACGCTGACTGGATTTCTAATCTGTGTTTAAAAGGTTTAAACACCTTATCAATCTTACAGCTACTTTTATAATACTTTCTGTGTTTTGCATCAAAATTTTTTTGGATACGACAAATTAAAATTTCTTTGTTTATATGAGAAAAAGCTTGTTTTTGCAATTGTAAATTGATTCTAAGGTAAACAAATCTGTGTGACTGTGTAAACAAATTATAGCTTCGGCAACACTTAATCATAATAAAATATACTTTGTAGAGAAATAATGAGCTTATCTATTGTTCAATTCAGTTGTTTAGTCATAGATAATACAGTTTAGTTACTAAACTTACCTTATAGAGCACTAAGCATTTATAGAGAGGATAAGATCGTTGGTTATTGCAATTATTATTATTATATTATAAATATGTAGTAACGTTAAAATTTCTTGTCTTTAGTGACTTTTGGACGACACTATAAAATGTCTTTGGCTTACTATTATGATTTAATGTCTCAGCCTTCAAGGGCCCTTTACATAATTTTTAAAATGAGTGGATTACATTTTGAAGATTGTCCAGTGGCTTTAAGAAATGGCAAGTGTTATTTATAAGTGTATGTTTCCATATTTTTTCTAAATGATATGAACTTTTATCACTTGGCAGCACAATAAAAATATCTGGGCCCAAATCGTCGCATTCGTGATCGAATGACTTTGATCGAAATTTTACATTTTGGGATCGCCGTACTCGATATCGAATAGCTTGCATCGAAATTTGAGATCATGGCATTCGATAACGAGTAGTCGATCGAATACCTTCACTCAAAATCTTTTACATTTTTAAACAAATTTCGATTCGAACGCTATCGAATGCCGCAATCCGGTTATTCGATACGTCACGAAATTTTACTCGATACGAAACCTCACTCGATCACGAATGCGACGATTTGGGCCCTGATTTCCATTATATGCATATAAATTTTATTTTTAATGTTATTCTATAGGTGAACATTTAACTGAAGAATTTAAAACAAATATTAATCGGTTTCAAAAGGTCCCATGTATTATTGATAATGGCTTTAAATTAGCTGAAAGCATTGCAATTTTAAGGTAGGTGCTGGATGTTGTATTATTTATTTATTCGAATCAAGTAAAAATTTAGTACGTATAAAAACAATTCTTTAAATAACTTTTTTTCTACTCTGAGCTTAAAATCGGCTAAATTGTATATAAGATACAATAGTATGAGAACTTAAAACTATTACAACAATTACAAACTACTAATTTGAAAGTTATCATGAACTTTGTTTAATTAATCATCAACTTAGATTCTTTCCTTTTAAAAGAATAATAGTGATTTTTTATGGCAGCGTCGAGTCCATCATAAATGAATTTATTATTTTATTTTTAAAGTTTAAATGAAATTTTTATTGTTGATAATTTGAATCTTCTTTGTATTAATTTTAGCAGTTTTGTGATACCAGACTAAATGTCGGTCGGATACACATTTTGTATAACAATATTTTTTAGGTTAAGTTTTGATCTGTTGTTTATTTAAGGATACAGTGTTCAATATTTGGCACTAACTAGAGTGTCAGACGATCAAGTTTTCATTCAATTTTTAAAATTTCTCTCATTTTTTTTACCAATAGACTCTCACTTTAAAAACTTGCTGAGAATTTGCTTTCACATTTTAGTTCAATTGAGTGAATTACATTAAGAAAACAGCTGATTGAAGTTTTTTCCTCCAAAATAAATTTTATTTGTTTTCTAGACGACACCTTGCATAAAAACTTGCTTTGAAATTGCGTGCAGCCAACGCACAGCTTTCAATTTTTGTGAATTTTGACAAGCAGTATGTGTAAATTTCTTGAAAGAGAATTAATAAAAAACTTGACCGTGTGACTGCACTGTAAGGGCTCGAATAAATTTATTAATCACTAAGATTATTTTAGATGGAAAGAATGTAAGTTGGTAATTGGTTAAACAAATTTTATTATAATTTTAAAGTTTGTATGTGGTTTTTTGAAATTAACTTTTCCTTAACACTGTAATTTTAAACATTCCTTATATTTAATTTCGTAGGTTAAAATTGGTGTAGTACTTTTAAATAAATTCCCATACAATTGTACCTTATATAAAATTAAGCATATTTAAAGCTTATATTCAATAAAAAAAGTGAAAACAATTTTTATAAATTTATGAAAAGAGAATTTTAGATTTTTTATAAATTGATGAAGCGATGCGATTACATATTAACTCGGTATTTCTACTTATTCGGGAAATTGTAGACAATGCGGAAAAGAAGCAAAATTCTTAGCTAATTAGAAAACCAAAGAAATCAACCAAATGGAAAATTGTATGCTTTCTAATATCTAGTTTATATACTTATCATATGACGCGTTTCAAAATCAGGTGAATATTACTAGTTAGCGAGTATACTTCTAGACAAAAAAAAAAAAAAAAAAAAAAAAGAGATGTGATACTAATAGTTCATTTGCATCTGTTTATTTTAACTAATAATAAATAAACCAACCTAAAAATTCGTCCTAGAAGGTAAAACTTAAGGCAAATTGAACAGGTGACTGCATAAGCTCATGCGATCAACATATGTTTGCTGTTTAGCTTTGCGAGTTGTCAAAATTGTTGCTCTTTTTCTAATTGTATGTGTATTTTTTGTATTGTTTGTGCATGTGTATTGTATGTATGTGTTCAATGGCTTGCTTAGTTTTTCACAAATACATACACACATACTGCCAGACGTTTTTGACAGCTCAACAAGATTTTACAAAAATAAAATACACGCAAAAGCTAAAGCAGTCACAAGTAACAATGTGCCTTGGTAAAACTTATTTTCCAATATAAAATTTTGCATTTAGGAGATACACAGAATTTCGTGAGAATTTTTTCACTTTTCCCTTTACTCCTATTATAAACTGGTCCATTTTTTATTGAATACGGAAAGATAACAAAATTCCAGGTGAAAAAGTAGCTATAGGGGTGTTAGACTTTTGTATAGATAAATTATATGAAAATCGGAAATAAATCGTTATAAGAATAAGAAAATATCTAACAGATTATATTATCAGCCTTTTGATTTGCTTCGTTTGTTGAAATAAAATAATGGTACATTTAATTTAAAAATGTGTGTGAAATAAATATTTGAATTAAATTAGATGTTAATTTTAACTGTAAAACATAGTTTTTTTTATTGAATTTTTCCACCAAATAATTTTTGGCAAAAAAAATAATTTTTTTTTTTCATTTGTAAAAATACTTGATCCACTTAAAGCTGACGATGGCCATTTTGTAAATATTATTTATATTTATAGATATTTAAGCTCCAAAGGAAAAATACCTGAATATCTGTATCCGAAATATTTTGTAGAACAAGCGCGTGTTGACGAGTTTTTAGAATGGCAGCATATTACATTACGTGTTTTCTGCTCCATATATTTTCGGACTGTTTGGTTGGAGCCGCTACTATCAGGAAAAAAATCATCGGAACAAAAAATCGAAACTCTTAAAAGGCATATGGAAACAAACTTAGGTATCATCGAAAATATCTGGTTGGAAAATTCGGAATTTTTATGTGGCAAACACATGACAGTAGCTGATATCTTTGCAGCTTGTGAAATTGAGCAAATAAGTAAATCATATTGATAAATTAATAACAAATTGGTTCCACATACATTTATGTTAATAATTTTCTTACTAAAGGGTTGGCCGATTATGATGTCCGCATAAAGCATCCTAAAATAAGAGCTTGGTTAAAGAGAGTGCGCGCTGCTTGTAATCCACACTATGATCACGCTCATAAATTTGTATATAAAATATCTGGAACTACTCCGAATTCAAAGCTTTAAGTGCTTTGTTTTATTTGCTTCGCCTTTTTGTTTACTGTTTGTTTTATTCTAAATTAATAAATTAATCATGTTTATATTAAAGATATTAAATAGTTTCTTTTGAATTAACATAATTGAAGTTTAAAAATATTAGGATACTTATTTAAGAATGCAAACATTTTATATAACTCCTTTTTAAACGCATTTACATTGCAATGCCTCAATTTTGAATAAAAATAGCAAGGAATTCCATAGACTTGTAGTGTAAATAAGAAATTGACACTAAGTCTTAAGAGATTCTCATATATAATTTGTAATATCGGTTACGAGTAATACATATTTTGCTATATTGTTATGAGCTAATGAGGGCTTTACGTGATCACCACTGTCATAGTTCGCAAAATCTGATCTTTCAATCCACAGTGTCTTGTTTGAAAAATATTTAACAAAATCATTTTTAATTGCTGCGAGAAAAGTCTGATCGAGTGTAATTTCCAAAAGTTCCTCAATATTTTTTTCACTGCAGGTTAGTGCGCGGCGTATTAAACATTTTATACCCTAAAGAATAACCATTATTTCACAGTTTTTTTTGGTGTTTAACAAAATATTTTTTAATCTTTTAATCCATAAAAATATCGCTCATTTACTTCAAGAACGTCATAACTCAAAATTTCATTTTTGGAGTTAATCATATAGAATTGTTCGCCATTTCATGCTTTATATTGTATATAAGTTTCATTTATGTCTTTTTCAATTTCCACGTTTTAAGAGAATAAGTCGTTATATCATTTTACGTTTGGAAACTTTATTTGTTAATAAAAACGTTACATTTTGAGTTGTGGAGTAAACTTCATAACGTAAAGATCATTCAGCTTTCTAAAACATTGTTACATTTCGTTTTGTGACTGTATATATAAAAAAACATATTTTTAAAATGTATCGACTTTTCGCATATAATGTATTATTTTCAATTACGGCTGTGTTGATGAAAAATATTAAGTGAAACTCCGTTTTTCTTTTCACAAATAACGACATATTTAAGTTTACGACACAGTATCGGATATATTTTTACAGCAATAATGTCATAATTCAAACATTCCACATTGTTTTTCCAAGACCTCCTCCCCTTTAATATATACGTGATGAAAGTTTTCTTAAATGTTTTTTTTAATTATGAATCATTTTACTAATTGTAGTGGGAACTTAAGCAGTCTGTTATTTTTATCGATAGTGAGAACAAGTCAAAAAGTTAATCTGCGATTATCTCAAAATGAATTATTTTGAGTTATGACGTTATTAAAGTAAATGAGTGATATGTGAATATACGATTAAGAATAAGAGTAAATAAACTGATTTTTAATCATATATCAGTAGCTTGTTTCACTAAACTACAATTCTACAAGTTACAATCACATATCTAATTCTTACACATTAAAAACAAAATTAATAAATAATTTTTTTAAATAAAATAAAATATTTTTACAAAGACATAAAATAAGCAACCAAACATTAGGTCTGTTTACTTCTTGTGTAAGGTTCGTGAAAATGAGCGCAAGCATTTTTTTCTCTAATAAAGAGACAAAATTATATAATAGTACGGGAACACAAAATTAAAATTTTAAACACAAAATAAAAAAAAAAATAATTTCAGTAAATCAACAAAAATAATAATAACTTATTTTGTATTTTGTTTGTGTTTTAAGGCTGTTGCACAAGTTTAAATAACTTGCACGAAGAAAAAGTTTGGGCTGTTTCGTGCAAGAAGAAGAAGAACTTTATTCTCTCAAAACCGCTCTCATTTTCCCAATTTTGAAGTAAGAAAACAATTTTCGTGCAAATTGGGATCCCACAGGATCCCAAAGTAGAGTAAAGAAACACATATCACATATGTATGTATGTATTTAAAAAACAAATAATTAAAAATAAACAATAGATATAAATGCTAATAAATACTAAAATTGTTTGACTTTGTGTTTATTTGAACTAATTTTTATTAAACAATTGTTAAAAATACGATTTTAATTAAATTTATTATTCACTTGTTACTTGTCAAAGTTTTCTTGAGGGTCTCCTACGACTCTTAGTCTTTTTTTGGAATTCTATAAATTTAAATATGCAAATTTAGTTTAGAGAAACAAAACCGCATGTAGAAGTATGACTTGTTGACTTGTACAATTCACTTTTAGCCAAAAACTTGTAATTGTACTTTTATGAAACACAATTAATCACAAGTTCACAATTTTACAGACAAAAACACTTGTAGCATAGTGAAATAGGCCGCAGATATGTTTATGGACTATGAGTAAGATTTTATGTCACACAGTATGTCATTGATTATATTGGCTTCACTTTTGAGAACGTTGTACGTTTAAGAATATTGGTGGTGTTTTGCAAATGTTTAGTTTTAAATCATCCCAGGTACTTAGCGAGTAATTTCATCATCTAGAGCTTCACTTAAAGAAAAATCATTACATGTAAGAATAACAAGAAATTGAAAGTTTCTGCTTAAAAGAAAAGGTAAAAACGTACGTTCATACGACTGTATAATTTAGCACTACCGTAATATCTATTATTAGCCAATCAGACAAATTTATATAACGCGTTCTTTTAAAAATTTCTTTTTTGTTTTATAAATTACTTATCTTTTTATTATCTACTGCTTTTTATTACTTTTGAATTAAAATAATGTTTTTATTATTTAGTAATTATTATTTGAGTAGAATACGAATCATGTTTAGACTTAAAGGCTTGATTTTAAAATTATTTATGAATAAATAAAAATTAATAAAAATATAGGTATATATGTGTATACATATTTTGAAGTGATATTCACTTATAGAATACATTCTTAGTTTCCAAGTTTAATGTGCCAATAAAAGTCAATCTTTTTCTTTAATGTACTTTGGGATTCCGTGCGATTCCAATTTGCACGAATATGTTTTCTTACTTTGAAATTGGGTAAACGAGAGCGGTTTTGAGAGAATACAGTTCTTCTTCTTCTTGCACGAAACAGCCCAAACTTTTTCTGCGTTCAAGCTATTTAAAATTGTGCAACAGCCTTAAACTATAAACAAAATAATTTATTTATCATTTTTTTAAATTAATGAAATTGATTTTTCTTATTAAAACAGTCAAAATACTTTGTTTTTATTTTCTGTTTTAAATTTAGATTTTGTGTTCCCGTGCTTTATATAATTTTGTCTCTTTATGAGGGAAAATAGTCGCCCCTATCGCGAATAATTTTCCACATGAATTTTTTTCACATTTTACTGAAAACCAAATTCCCCTTATCACGAATGTTTTCTTTTTGCATGAAATGTGGAATTTTTTCATTGTTTTGTTCACTTTTGATCAATTGCTTCGATATATGCCAAATTATGCATACAAGGTTTGGAAGTCCGTAACGCCGAGTCTAAGGATCAACCCAAAACTATTCACTTTACATTTTTTGCTTAAATTTGCATTTTAGACCCCGTAAATAACTTTTTTCTTTATTTTTGCAAATGCAATGATAACACTATTCGAGTTGTGGAAAAAATTGTTTACGTCAAATTCCCGATACCAATTTTCAGTTTAGGTGGAATAAAAAAATTCCCGTTGTTTAATATAATTTAATATTTGCAAAGTGCCCGTGCATAAAATAAATTATCGTAGTGTTTTGTGATATTTTATTTTTCATCCTCTTTCAACTGTATAAAAGAGACGAAAAAAATTCAGCCGTATACAACTGAGAAAGAAAAATAGAATTACTGTTGGTTGGACAAAAGTCTTTAGTTTATTTAAAATGTTTGTCAGAAGTTTCCTGACGAGTTAAGTAAGCAATAACGGAATGGCCATCGAGAAATGCTTTGATCCTTAATAACCAATATCGGTGGTTTAAATAATTAATCGGGATTATAGCACAAAAAAAGATTTTTTGAAAAATTTCATTTCACTTTTTATTCACGATAAGGGTGAGTGTTTGCTCTCATTTTCACGAACTCTGCACAATACGTAAAGGAGACTTATTTTTATTTTAAACTAACGCATTGGATGTCTAGCAAAAGCAAAATAGACTTTTAGTTTTTCAATCTTATTGGAATGCTGAAATATTAAGCTTGATTACCGTTGCTCTTTCGCTTTTAGTTTTTGAGAAATGTTGCTATATCACATTACAATACCTGAACTTTCTAAACTTATTAGATGTGGACATGAAGATAAATCGAAGGCTAATATCTCAAAAACCAATAGAAATTTTGCAAAGGAATCCATTTATAAAACGGTCGGTGTCTAGCACCGCCAACAATAAGCTGACAAAGTGTTGAAAATAAAAGATCTTACTTTTTTTTAAACTATTTTTTATATACATATGTATTTATGTTTATTTTGTTACTCTTTTTATCAATATATTAAGCGTTTTTACAGTAATGAAGAAACATTAATTATGTTGTATTAATTTCTTGGTGTTTGTTTTGTTCCTTCTCTTTATATTCTTTCAAAATACACAATTTTTTATATTGTTGGTAACTATTTTTATAGTTAAAATGGGATTGTTGCATGTTTTCTTTTTATGTATAATTCCAACAAATTTTGCTCAATAAATTTGTGAACGCATTTGTTTGAATAATACTATAGAATTTTTGTTAGTGAAATAAATATTTCTTTTGAAAAATGTTCACGCAAATAAAATATATAAATGTTTATTGCATTGCTCTTATTAAATAATAAGCTTTTGTTGAAGTAAGTTATTTTTTCGGGTTTAACTGATGATTGATGTTTATGATTTGTATCTTGTAGTTTATTATAAATGTACATATTTTTTGTTTGACAATAAAAGTATGATTTCAATACGCAATTTCAAATTGTTTTTATTAAGTGCATTTTAACCACTTTTTTGTTTGTAAATTAAGAAAAAAAAATTAAATAATCAACAAACAGCAACGTATGTATGTAATACATTTATGCTTTCATAAATAAATTCATATTTTACAGAGACACAAGCCCATTTTATTATATCTTTATTGTTTGTTATATAACATTTTAAACTTAAAAAAATAAATTTAGCAAAAATTTTTTTCAAAAAATTTTTCATAATATAAAATAGCAACAAAGGTTTTGTTTTATTTTTAAATTATTTATTTTATGTAAACTAAACATTTGTAAAGAAATGTTCATATTGTAAATAAATAAAAACAAATACTTTAAAAATTATGCGTTGAACGTTTACTTTTTTTTTTAAATAATTTTTATTTCAAAGAATGATCCCTTTTGTATAAAAGAGCATTTATCAACTAAATAGTAACTATAAAATAAAGAAAAATATTCATTAAAATTCTTGGCAATTACCAAATGATGTGCATATCAACAATAACGGAATTGATAATGTTTTAATCCAGCCTTGCTGCAAGAGAATCATAACCCATCAATATCTTCGTAATGTTTGAATTTCATTCACAAATTAATATCTCATGAACATTGTAAGTTTGAAGAGTTGAAACAATACATAAAACTTGAAACGCATTTTTGCAAGTTTGAGTGTTTTGAGTTACATATTTTCTAATAGCAAAGGCTCGATATATACATGGCTACTTTCTGAAGGAATTAAATTATATGTATTTAAAAGACTGAACAGCAGAAACAAACAACTGTATCGGCAATTCCATGGCAAAGTAATGCATCACGTAAGTGCGGAAGCTATTTTTGACATTTAAGATACTTAATTTTTATTATGTTGTTTGACATCTTACCTAGAAAAATTTCATACATATATAAAAAAAAAAAATAATCACCTGTCGAGAAATTCCGTTTATAAATATATTTATATCGATATATTCCCGTATTTAAACTTTAATACCGTGTTTAGTTAACCAAACTCTTTTTCCACAACATTCATATGTATTTGTAAAGCAACACCACGTCCAGAATATTTAATCACCCCTATTGCGAATTATTTTCCACATGAAATTTTTTCGCATTTTTCTAAAAACCAAATTCACTTATCAGGAATCTTTTCTTTTTGCGTGAAATGTGCAATATATTTTTATTGTTTTGATTTTTATAGTGGAATTCATACATAAGTAAGTGATGATTCTGTATCTACATGACGTTATTATGTGGACAATTTTTTATTATCGATGCCGGTAATAATAACGTTATTGTTGGAAACCTTGATAAAGGAAAGAACGGTTACTGAGTTTACAACAATTAAAAAGGTGGAAAGAATTAAAAATTTGAATAACATTTAAGAAGACTTTCTCTTTAGGCGTGTCAAACATTTCGATCGAAATGCTTACATTTAATTCGGAAAGTATACATTTTTTGAATTGGTCACCTTCGGTTTTCTGGCATCATATTTTATTGTAGGTGAACATACGCCTTCCAGTTGCCGAAAGTTTTATTATAGCCGCTATAATTTCGATTGGAGTAGTATTTTACGAAATATAAACAATTTTCGATTGGAAATGACTTTAGTCCTTTGGCATCTAATCGTAAAGCAAAAAATTTTATTTATGACCTAATGCCACTATGGGTCATCAAAAACCAATTCTACTCTGGCTTGGCGCTTAGTGACGATCTTATACAGCTATGGAATACATGAATCATTCTTTAATAAGTTACAAAAGTGGACTCTCCACAACTTGCTCCTTTTCGAACTCGGTACCAGAGATGTACTCCATATCCACACTAACTAATTGAGTACTACGCTTCTCATCACCTGTGGATACGTAGTCCTCTTTTTCACTTAAGACCGGTTTTTAAGACTGAACTTGAGCGCTGGCCGTACATGAAGACGTATTTGCGACAAGCGAAGTCATCGCTTTCAAAGACGCAACTAATTTAACTGCTTTCACATTCTTACCTTTTTGAAGGGTTTTAGATTATTAATTTCTAAAATCACATCCAACACACCATTCTTAATAAAACTCTGAAATCTATTATCCTTCAACGTTTCAGAGCTAAACAGGGTTAAAGTGTACGAGGACAGAACATACGCGCTCCACTTTTTGGCCCAAAATACTTATCGTCTAGTTCGAGTCGTGAATAGTTAATACGCAGAGATCGCTATTCAGAGAGTTTGCTTTAAATAAGAATCAATTGGAGATTTTACACCGAAAAAAATTACTTCCTAATGCAATTACAACTACTAATTTGATAAAAAAGGAGAGTACTAGCTGCTATGGCTTTCGACTTTAAATTATTAATAATAACTTATTCTATTAAATTGTGATATTGTTTTACATTAACAAACACACAAAAACATCAACAAATAGCAAAAAATAAAATCGTCTGTTTTTTTTAAACAAAGTGCGAGCTACCATGTTTGTGCCATGTGTTTTGCTCTCTTTTGTTGTTTTTGTGGTTTTATAGTGTAATGCGATATGTAAAAATACGTATGTTGTACGGGGACACCTTTTAGTTTTTAACGAATTTTTTTTTCTTTTTACAACAGAACACACATTGGTATAACCTCTCTAATTAAAAAACATTTTGCAAAGTCTGTCGATAAATGACGAAGTACTAAAGTAACGAACATTAAAATACGATTTTATAATATCCTTTTTCTTGAATTGCACAAAAACCTTCAAAATGATTATTTTTTGCTCTTTTTAGTTTAACAAGAATATTCTCAGCGTTGTTATATTGTTGAGTTTGTTGTAGTTGCGCTTACATCTGGCGAAGTTAATTGTTATTACCATAATTGTTTGCTTTAATGGAATAACGAAACATTAGATAGAAAAATTTCCCTTAAAATCGTTTTTATAATTTAAAATCTTCAGAAAGTCTGCGGCAATGTCGACGTCATATCATTTCATTACACCAAGACGATATTAATGTTTTTCTCATAAAGTAAAAAATAAAAAAAAAGTAAAAAATAACATTGTAATAAAAGTCTCTCTTTTAAAAATTTATGTAGTTAAAATAATTTTACAGGTAAATCAGAAAATATACATTAAATAAAAGAGATGTATGTATAATTTTTTTAATACTTATCTTATAATATATATATATATATATATGTACATTAATACAAATTAGTTAAAAATCTAGATATATTTTCATTTAAAGGGACAAAATTAAAATTGGCGTGGCCGAAGGGTAAGAACTGTAAATAATTTTTGGTTTCAAAATAATTTTATAAAGTTAAATAATTAAGTGCGTTTCATCTCTTTCATATTTTAGTTACACTTAAACATACATATCGATTTTAAAATATTTCATCGTTTTCTATCTCTCTAAAATGTGTATATTAAAATATTGAATCTGGTAAATGATTGCTAATACTACAAATGTTTATACTTGATTCTTTTTCAATTGATGTACACATTAAACAGAAAAAATATACATGTATTAATAAATACATACATATACATACAAATATGTTTATTTAAAATAGTGCATGCATGTTGAAAAAAGTAACAACGTTGTATTCTTTTTTGTTTGGACTTAAATTCTAATTGGTGTTTTGTTGTTGGTTAATAAAAAAAAAATTAACATACTACTCTTCTCAAGTATATTTTTTTTTAAACAGCATACAAAGGACATTTTTGGTTATAGAATATATAACTATTGTTTAAAATGGTTGGTGAATATTTATCTTCAAGTCAGAGTTCTAAAATAATTTTATTTTTTTTTTTATTTGTTTTTCAAACGAAATATATGTGATCAGATCAGATTAATAAAATACATGACATTTAAGTACAATGAATTATATTCATTTCCGATAATTTGGATAACTTTGAATTAATTTATGTTTTACTTGTCAATATGTGAAACGACTAATCTGTATCAAAATAAATTCTTTTAAACTCTGAAAACAATAAATATACACCGCTGTCAAATTGTAATACTATGATATCATGATGATGATTGTACTCAATAATAACAACAAATTAGCAATTTAAATTTAAATTTAAGAAGCTGAGAGGGTGGGATTTTGTTTGTATGATTAAAAACACAAATCAATTTTTGTTATCGCTGTTACTAAAATTGTTTTTTGTGTTTTGTGTTGCCCAAATTTGAATTATTGTTTGTTTTTTTATTTATATATTTTCCATATTTACACTAAGGAATTTAATTCCTACAAAAGTGTATGCTATTTTAACTTTTAATATTCTCAAAAGCGACCACGATTAATATTCTTAATACGTATGCCGACTTCAAGTACGTGTTCGCCAGCCGAGTTGGTAGCTACGTTAACGGTGGCAGCATTATTTGTGCCACTACTATTACTGCTGCTGCTATTGTTGCCATTACTAGTACTACTGCTACTTTCTTCATTATGTTGCATATTATTGTTATTGTTGTTAATTGGTATATTGCCATTGGCGCTAGATAATGGAATACGTCTTGCACCCGTGTTTAAGGCTGAAGCGTTTGAGTTGTTAGATGTATTATTTGAAGTATTTTTACAATGATGGTTGCAATTATTCGATCCATTACTATAATCATGCGGTCCCCCTACTGTATGCCTTCGTTTAATTGAACGATTTTGTTTATTTTGTATTTGACGTTTTTTTGTTAGATTCATATCAGTCTTTTCATCTTTAGTTAAGCCAGTTGTAGGTATATTAGTACCAGCTACTGCACCGTTGCCACTGTAACGTGAAGAATAATTACGACAGTTGAAAGAAGCTGATCGAAACAGTCTATGATCTCTTC
Organism: Gymnosoma rotundatum; assembly: GCA_916610165.2. Taxonomy (NCBI): domain Eukaryota; kingdom Metazoa; phylum Arthropoda; class Insecta; order Diptera; family Tachinidae; genus Gymnosoma; species Gymnosoma rotundatum. Next base: position 81,867,715 of record OU744340.1, read on the forward strand.
GCTTTTTATTGTATTTATCTAAGAGAAATGATGGTGAGGCCATTACTAAAGCTTCTTTGGGATCGCTTGTCGTCGAACCCTCTGAATCATCTTCGGAACACCTTTGCTCCTGTACGGATGAAGAGAATCGCAAGTTTTTGCTGGTTGCAAAAAGATTTCTTGCTGTTGAAATTGTTGAATTTCCTTTCAGGGCGCTTGCTGTAGGTGTGGATGCTGCTGTTGGCGGAGATGTTAAACTACATCCTACACTTCCAAGAGATGAATTTATTGGCGCAGTGGCAGAATGCTGCAATTTATGTGCTGTTTTGTAAGTAGTTGTCAAAGTTGAACCCGACAGAATGGACGTAGGTTTCTCATTGTTCATTTTAGCATTCATCAGAGTGTTCGTTGATGCACACGAGCGACTTAGCATCAAGTTGTTACCTGTTATTTTATCTAGCGGGCAAAAATTGTGAAAATGCCTTTCAGGTGATTCATCGGCATAAGGAATGTTTTCAGAATGCAAAAGTAGAGGTTCACCAATAGTGTAGCGACGTGATGTTATGGGAAAATCTGGAGATCCATTTTCATCATTCGATTCCGAGCCATATTTAAATATTTTTAGTTTATCTTCCAGGGCATCGGTGACAGCACCCAAAGACATGGAACCTAATAGAGGGAGAAATTTCATATTACAACAAAACAATAACTAAATATTTGAATGTTTAAGCTTGCCAGTATCGCTTAGACGGCTATTGCTACTTTCATCATCAGTAAGTGTTAAAGAAATATCAACACTACTACGTTGTTGCTCCTTGGCAATACTGCTGCCGCTGCAGCTGCCGGAATCCTTTTCATCCAAACTAGCTTTGCGATCGTGCCGGTGGCCTGCTAAGCTACGAGAATCGCTCTTCTTTGAGGATTTTTTCGTTGATGAAGCTGTCGTGCTACTGCTACTGGATGTGGACGTGGCCGTTGTGGTGGCACTTGTCGACTGAAAATGTAAACGTAAAGTTACACCAAAATCATAAATAGTTGGAACAGCTTTGCGTTTTTGACGATATGCTGCCACTGATTCACTAACAACTTTTGAAGCATTGCGGGTGTGATTTGAAATTGAACTTGTAGTGAGTGTGGAAATATTGGGTGTTGATTTGCATATATTTTTAAAAGTTTTTTTGGTGATTGTAGTAAGAGGTATAGGTGTAGTAATAGAGTGATTTGTATCGGTAATAATGTTTGTATTGGTGATAGATTTAGATGTGGATGTGTGAATAGATTTAGATTTAAGTTCGCTTACCCTGCTATCACCAGGTTTTCGAATTCTTCTACCCAATTGCGGCATAAAACGAGACGTCCGTGACGACGTCGTATTGTATGAGCTAGATTCACGTTCATTTTGGAAACGTTCAATCTTTGAAATATTGTGCAATAACATATTTGTTTGATCTTCCTGCTGTTGCTGAGCAGCAGACACTCCGGTGGTCGATGACGATTTAGACGCAGTCAAATTGTTACCACAGACATCTTCAATGTCTGGAGTTTTGCCATTCTCGAAAAAGTAATCATACTTAAAATTAAAAAAAAAAAAAAATATTCATATTATTTATTTATTTAATGAATAACTTAAAAACAAAAGATTATTCTACAGTTAATTAGTTAAGAGTTTTAGCTACAGGTGCCATCAATCAAGTCATATTTAAACGGAAATTAAGTTAAATTACGTTAAAGAAATTTATTATTTTTAGCAACTTAATAAAATGATTTATGTTTTCTGTAGTTACAGATAACAATAAATTAAATAGAAATTTATTTCTGTTATATTAATTCTTGCTTTGTTGAGCTGAATATCATCACAGTCTTAACTTTTTTTGTTTGCGTTCTAATGATAAATCAATTTGTTATTAACATTTTCTTAATTTGACTGTTGTCTTACATGTGTTAGAAGCAGTTCAACAATCCGGCATTGATGTTTCATATCCTTAACGGCTATATCTAAAGTATCATTTGGAGTGCGTATTATCGAAGGACCAAATATAATCGCCAAGTTTTTCGGTTCCATTAAATTCACTTCACAATTTTTACTGACTCTATTCAAGTGGCGAAACAAATGTTTCATTGTCTCATACGAATAGCGGGGTAAAGCTTCCAATAGTTGTTTTATTTCTCGTAAACGTTCCATGCCCATCTTCTTGTCGGCCTCTATGAAATTATTATAAAAGGAAGTTGGTAATAGTGCATCGGGTAAACTTCTTATGAACAATTTCAAAAGACTCGAAACGACGTTGACGTCTTCCCATCTTACGTCGGTATTGCAACGGTCCCAAGAAAAGTCGGTTTTGTTAACTTGATCTGATAATTCAGATATTGCAGCTTTGTTGCCAGGTATACGATAAATGCCAACTACACCCAAGCCTTTGGTTTCAACGATATTCGTACATACTTCTACTAGTGTTGGTACATACTCGTTGTTTTTGGACTACATTTTTAATAAAACAAAGTTATAATAAGTTAAAGGTCATGAGTAATTTGCAATAATTTTAATTCACTTACCATTGGACATGTTTTGAGGGGCACACCAATAGAACCAATAGTCTTGCAAGATGACGAAAGATTAGATGGTGAGAGGTCAGCATTATGACTACCACTACTACTGCTGCCACCACCTCGTCTAAATAATAAATCTTTCCAGTTTTTGGCCTTTGGTGAACCTAAATCTTTGTCGGGTACGTTCTTGTGGGAAGATGATTTGCGAGTTTTCATAACAGGTGATATAGAATCGGAAGCTTCCATTTCACTTCGTGATGTTGAACTTAATGGAGAATGTTCGGCTTGTAAAAGTTGCGCTGTTTGTTGTACATTATCATCACAGTATGTTGACGTAGACATGCTAGCAGTAGCGGCAGTTTTTTGCGGTTCTGCTAGCTGTTTACCTTGAAGATCCTATCGTAGAAGCATAAATGAAAATTGATTTGCTGTTATAAATATATATTTGAAATTTATACGGTTAATTCTTACATTGTCATCGTAAATTAAACTATTTTTCCATTGTACTAAACCAAATATTCTTTTCATTTCTGTACTACTTTTTGTTTTGAAAAAAATCTCTGTATGTGGTTGGTACTGAGTATCACTATGAAGTGATTGCTGAGGTACGTTTGTAAAAGTGCCAGATGATGTTAGCTTATCATTCGTATCATCTAAATTAAGTTCATTGCCTAAAGTGGCTATCGGTGAGGGTTTCGATTGCATACGAAATACATATTTCTTTTTATCTGATTCATCGAATATTTTATAATTTCTAATGTCTAGTTCTATCATCTGAAAAAGATATTACAAAAATTAATTGCTGCCTTTTTATATATTATTTATTGAATACTTACAGTATTATCAGATTTTGTATTGCGGCTTGGATATATTTTTAATATATCTCCTTTAATTTCGATTTTAACTTGGCGCCAAGAACGATATTCAGAGAGTCGCTGAAATAAAAATACAATAATTGTATGATGAGAATTCTTCTAGTTTGTTACTAACCGGCACTTTAATATATTCTTATTTTAAACTATTGCCCTATTCACAAGCCCCCTAGTAAGTGCTAACAAAATACAACGGTGCTAGCTGTGTTGTTGGTAATTTTCATGCAAACATGCGATACAACACTTAGTACTTTTTTTCATATGTTTTTCAAACGTTGTATAGTGCCTTTTTTATGTGATTTTTGTTTTATATTTTTTTATGTTTAAATGTTTTTTGTTTAAATGAATTATTATTTTTGTGTTCATGTGTGAATTATATTAAATTAAATTGAATTAAAAGATACTTTTATTAGTTTTATTTATTTAATATATTGATTTGACTGATTTATTAGAAAGTGGAATAAGTCATTTCTGTTCTATATAGTAGGAGTGGGTATATTGGAAACATATCTTAAGGTTTGTTCTCTGCCACCTTGTTCTAAATTATATTTAATAATAACGTTATGAAGAATGCAGCAAGCCATTATCCAATCATTGCATCTTTTCTTATTTTGTGCTGATAGCATTCTAAACTTAAGTTCTTTTAAGCTTCCAAATTTTTCCTTCAGTAATATAACTTACTTGAGTCAACCATTAATATATCGAAACTATATTTTTCACACAAAAAATTTATTAATTTACTTTTTTCTGTTTTCTCCCCCATTTGGCTTATAAATAACAAATGATGAATAGCACTTTTCTTCTTCTTATTCAGTTTTTGACGTATGAAGTACAATGTACAATGGCACATTGATACAATGGTTGTTCACAAAGAAGTAAACAAAAGGTAGTATGCAATACTACCTACACCTTAGCAGAGCTTGTGAATACGGCATATGTATTTTAAATTAGAACTTTTAACATTTTTAGTGTAAAGTTGATTAAAAACACTAACATACAGACATGGACGTAAGAGTACTTACTTTTCCATTAATGCATGTCGATTTGATTTCCATTTCTGTTTCAAATATTTCCATTTCGGTTGCTACATCTTTCGTTTCAAATTTACTATTTATATCAATACTAGGTATACTGTCAATGTGAACACTATTAAAGATATTAATAAGTAACAAATTCACTTGATCATTAATGTATGTGAAAAAGATTTTTACCTGTGCCTTATATCACTATTAACAGATGTTCTACGACTGCTTCGAGTAGATGTTTCTAATTTTAAATCTTCTAAGGCATCTAACGATTCACTTGTACTGTCTGCTGCACCACTATCAGCACCACCACCAACGACATCATAAATTGGATCAGGATCTTCTTCAATTTGTTGCGTTATCACCATTGTGGATTTTGTCGATAGATTATCGTTTACACTACTACTTGAGGTGTTCGTTACAGATGATGACGATAAAGATGGTTCGCAATGATAGTCATCATTTGTTGCACGTAAGTATGATATTCGTCGCATATGTTTTGGCTCGTCAAATGACGACATTGGCCTAAAACGTCGTACAACTGGAGTTGTTGTAGTTTTGTTTATTTCCGTTAAATCTGTCATAGTAGATGCTAAATAAAGCGTAGAAAGCAACAATTTTAAACATCAATAAAATAAATATTTTGTCTTAAAACATAAAATATAACTTTTGCACTTACCTCTAATTGATGCTGAGCTTCCTGCACTGCTATCCGCTATATCCTTAAACATTGGTTTTTCATTTAGATCCGTTAATTTATTAGAAAATTCTAGAAGCAAAAAAAAAATTGAATATAAATTTACACATGAAACTTTTTATATTTGGATTTATATGCTCTTTTTTGCTTCAGACAAAATCAAAGATAAATAAATTAAATTCAAATTTAAACAATTTTTACTTACTGCTGTTAGTTTGATGATCAATTGTTGTGTTGGCCAATGTAGCCTTATGAATTTCCATACGACTATAACGATGCCCATCGACAGTAGTAACCGACGTTTGATTTGTTGTTGGCGTTACTGTTGTCGCTGTAATATTCGTGTTCGTTAATGATGATGCTGCTGATGTTGTAGCAATTGCAATTGGAATTATTGTGGATCTTGGAACCGTTGTTTGCTGGTATGTTTGCGAATGCTGTTGTGGCAAAAGATGCTGGTGGGATTGCTGTTGCTGCTGTTGTTGGACTTGTAATTGATGCAACGGATGAAGTTGCAGCGAATCATATAAAACACCAGGTTTTTTTACCATTGTAAAATTGTCCGCAGCCGACGAAGATTCAATTGAATTTGTATTGATAGATAAAGTTTTAAAAGGGTCAAATCCTCGAGATAAATGTGAATTTAATTTGCTTTCGAATCTAAAACAAACATAATATTTAATCATTACAAATTTTTATCTTGTTAGAGGTTTTAACAAATCATTATTATGATTTTTGGTTTTATATAAATCTGATATATTATCCATTGATATATATTCCACAAAAAGTGGAAAAAGGGTATATCTAAGTTTCTCACTCCGTGTGTGATTTCTACAATATACATTTCTGACCCCATAAAGTTTATATATTCTGACTTCTTATGCATAGCGAAGTCGATTGAGCGATGTCCGCCTGTTCGTCCGTGTTAGTACTGAAATCAAGTTTGCCGTCAATCGATCAGATGTCGTGATTGGAAATCAGCATGATCAGTCTATGTCCTTCGAGGCAGCAGGCAAAACACCACGCCTACCTCTTATTTCTTCATGTCATTTGGAACATTAAAGATACTTCAATCAAAACAATAAATATATGGGGCGATAGAGAATAAAAAACATATCACGTGAAAAAATTGGCGCTCACTCATATTTTCCGAGTTACGAGGCTGTGAAACTTTCAAATTTTTTAAAATGTCAATATAGGTATCATTTTAAAGCTTTTGAAGAGATATTTAAGGAAATACTAAAATTTTATAAAAATGCCGATGGCATTTTTATGAAAAATTATATACACATATATATGCAGTACTTATTTTTTCTTTTTTATTTTTTAATTCTCTGTCACCCAATATTTGTTTTTTTATATTGGAGCTACTTTACTACACTCTTACTTGTTTTTATTTAAATATATTTTTTTCTCTGATATGAAATTTAAGAAACGTTCGAACAAATATTGTACAAATCTTTAAATGAAAATTACCAACAACATTTGGACCAGCCAGTGTGAATTGAACAAATATTGATTAATTTATTTGGAGTCTATTCACGATTATTAAAAAACAAGTAAAAGTGCTATATTGGGCTAAGCCGAATCTTATATACCCTTCACCATCTATGTTAATATAGTTTAGTAAAGTAACTCTAATCAAAAAGCAAATATTGGGGTGTCAGACAAATAAAAAACGAAAAAAATTTGGTACTGCATATATAATTTTGCATAAAAATGACCTCGGCTCTTAATTACCTCTGCTTGATTTCAAAACTAACACGGACGGACGGACGTTGCTCAATCGACTTCGCTATGCATAAGAACTTAGAATACTATATGGGATTGGAAATGGATATTTAAATTTTTTTTCCACATTTTGTGGTGAAGGGTATAAAAAATACGACAGTAAAAAAAAAATAAAGTTTCTACTTACACTTTGTTGGTTACGCCAGTTTCCTGCAGGGTTTCCAAGAATTCATAATCCTTATGATGATATTTATCACGTAACGTTGGACCTGCAGAGCTTCCATTAGTCGTTGTTGAACTTGCTATTCTTGGTGGCTGAAAATGACCACGTGTCATAACCGCTGATGAAGCAGCTGTTCCATATGTTGTTTTACTACCAGCTACACTACCTACTCCAGCGTAACTTGATCCAACTTGAGTTGAACTAGAGCCTAAATTCGGTGCGTAATGCATATCACAGCTTGCTGTTAATAATTCTCTTGTACTAGACGAAGATGATGTGGCCGATAAGGGTTGCTTAACTAATGTGCGCACTTGTGCTCTAGCGGTGGCATCATTATTGCGAATAGCCCCACCTAAACCTGAGGATCCTACTGACGTCGACGATGTTGAAATCATTGACAACTGAGGACTGCCTGATGGTGGTGTATTGGGAAAAAAGTGTTGTTGCAATTGGTGGTGTTGCTGTTGCGAGTTATGGTGCTGATGAACATTTGGTATTGGTGATTTAAGAAATTCTTCTTTTTGTTTAATGGATTCACGCAAGCGTATCATTAAATCGCTAGTGTCAACAGCAACATTTGAAGCATAAAAAGCTGCAGCGTTCTGTTGCTGTTGCAATTGTTGTTGGCGGGTTAAAACTGTTACATTTGCAGGTGGGGAACTGAAAGTAAATAAATAATAAAAACAAAAATTAAGTGTTGTATTCAATTATTTTCTTTAGTAACAAACAGAAAAGTTTATAGTAATTTTTCTTTTTCTTTCTAATTTTCTAAGCACTAGGTCAGTTTTTAAATAATAAAATATTGTTTATTATTTTTTTCATATTTTAATATTTCGCCACACCGTTGGGTGGTATCTTCAGGAAACAGGAAACAAAAATATTAATGTCAATTTATATTTTTTTCAAACACATAAATTGAAAAAATTTGCCAATCAAACATAAAAATTAAAAAAAAAAACCAAGACAAAAAATTGTTTTTGTTGTTGTTTTGCCCACATCCTCGAGGGACATGGACCGATCTTGCTGATTTCCAATAGCACCTCTTTCGACACTATGTCTGTCTATTTTAACATTATCACGGACGGCCAGACGGACATCGCTCAATCGACTTCGTTATGCATAAGAACTCAGAATATATACACTTTATGGAGTTGGAAATGGATATTGCAGAAATTAAAAACGGAATGACAAACTTAGCTACACCTTTTTACCACTTTTGTGATTTTGTTTTGCAGAAAAAAATCGCTAAATAGATTTTGTTTTGCTTTTTAGTGATGGAGACTTAGCTTTAGAAATTTACAAAATAAGGCTACTGGATATAAATTTTACTTTTAGTAGATAAACATACAAATAAAGAAAGAAATAAATAGAAAAATACTTAAATAAAACTAAATTTATGATAAAAAAATCTATTCCCACCTTCGACATGGTAATTGGCACATTTGACAAAAGCAATTTAAGATCGTATCAAATGGACTCATCGTTATTGTAACTACTACCGTTATTGTTCTCACTGTTACTGTTACTGTCACTTGTAGCTTTTTCATATACATAGAGGTTTTTTAAAGAGCGTAAGAACTACATAAATATCCAATTTAACGTAAGTTTTTGCCATTTATTTATCACGAATAAAAATATTAAAACAAAAAGAAAGGTAAATTTACACCGATGTTTGTCAACATATTTACATTGGAAAACTATTAAAAACCATGAAGAAAAACACACAATAAAAATAAAACAAAAAATTATAATTTTTAAACACGCGCCAAAAACCCCTAAAAAAATGCGTTGAATACTTTTAAGTACAGTGATGGTCATAACCGCAAAACTTTTCGATTTGTGGGTATTCTAGTTTTTTTTTAATTAACTCTTAGCTTTGCGTTTTCATTTCAAAGAAACTTAAGTGCATCTATCGACATAAAATATTAATGCCAATTAAGGAGTTGAAGGAACATTTTGGATTTAGTGAAAATCGAAAGCAAAGAGGACGATTTATTTTTTAAATTCTAATTGAATTTCCGCTTCTACTTGATATTATTTACTTGGAGCTGGTCTAGTTATATTGCAGATTCCAAGCGAAAACGCAAAATCAAATTTATTTATTTTTTGATATTACGGACCACCAAGAGAAGAAAACAAAATGACTGCCATATTTTTAATGCAATTAGTTTGGAAGTCATCGAATAAATTCTCAAGAAAAACTAGTTCGAAACATTTAACGAGGCCATGTGCATTTTAATTGATTAAGTTAAAATTTTGAATGAAAAAAATCTATTAAGGTATAAATATCGACTCGGTTATGGCGACGGGTATTTGTGGATATCTTCAACTTCTTCAAAAATGTAAAAAATAAGAGTATTACTTAACATTAATAAGTCGAATCAAAACAAAGTATTCGCAGTTGACGAAAATAAATTATAATCCGCAAAATTATGTCGCATGCTTGTGCTTTGATGTTTAGTTCTCCAAGTTCGTCTCCCATCACGTTGCCATTTTCTATAAAAAAATCTCTATTTTTAAGACCTTCTGCAAGCTTAGTTTGCGGTGACTTTAAAAATTAAGAGAAAATCACTGGATGAATAGATTTTCTGTTGATTCCAAAACCTTTGCTTTTCTATTTCTTAAAAAATACGTTATACCAACCACACGCATATACATCGTTTTCAGTGTTTTAGTGATTTCAAAGAATGTCATTAATTACTACTTCAATTTCTTTCTCAAGATCATATTTTTCGATATCTATAAATCATAACACATATTCACGGTGGCACCACATCGAGTCTTTGCTGCAAGAGAGACATAAGTCGAATAAATTCGAACTGAGATAAATGCGTTTAAAGTTGTAAATTTTGTTTCAACTCTACATTTCTTTATGTAGATTTTAAACGTTTGTAGATAAAGTCATGTTTTTGTTTTTCTGCTGAGATATAGCTTTATCACTAACTAACAATTCTGTTTGATCAGCTCAAAATTAAAAATTTCGAGTTATGACCCTCTTGCAGCAAAGGCTCGATATGGTGCCACCGTGATTATGTGAAATAAATTTGTTGAAGTCGGTCGCTCCGAAAACGGTTGTTTTTGCAAAAGAATTTTGCATTTTTGCGTGTACTGATATTGCAAGACCTTTACACCAACCATCGTTTTATTTCAGTCCAAAAAAAATCGGACACGTAGCTACTTTTGTATTAAGTTTGGACATGTTTTGAGAATTGGCTTAAACATTTAACAAACTGCATTAACTGCCATATAGATAACTTTGAAACAAAATCGTCGCAGCTTTTTCAATCAATAAATCTATTCAATTTTATGCACAAATTATATACTTTTTAAACAATCGTTGCAATTCTTTTCTTTCAAAACTTTTTATTTTAGACTTCATTTTAGCTCTTAATTAGTTCAATATTTTTGGTTTTTGTATTTAAGATTTTAAGCATATTTTAAAAAGTATTTGAGTAAATAAATTAAATTTGGTGAAATTAAATTTCTTTTTAAAACATTTTTTATTTTCATCTTCAGTGCCGTTTGACGACTTTTGCATGCTATTTTTTATATACGTATGTATTTATTATTATTATTTTTTTTTTTGTAAAAGTTGTGTGTTTGTGTTTAAAAATATGTATTAATTTTATTTCAAACTATTGTTCGCCACTGTTGGGATTAGTTGTTGAAAAAGAAAACAGGGAGTGGCTTTAAGATTGTATGCTTTTTTATTTTTTTTTTATTAAATTTATTAAGAAACACAAAAGTTTAAATTTGTTAAAAACTATTTAACTGGCAAAAACAAATCATCTTGTTGTAACAATTTTGCACCGAATCTGTTGCACAAACATAAAAAGAAAGTAACAATTCTGCTTTTTCTCTGAAATAGTGTTCTTGATATCACTTTAGATATTTTTATTACGCATAATGGAGAAACAGGCAAACAAATTAGCAAATGCAACAATCAATCGTGTTATCGTTTTATACCGAAACTCTGGGTTAAACTGAAGCGTTACTAAAAATCCCGACCAAAATGGATCTGTACGAAGAAACGTTAATGCATTAAGTTTCTACGGATCGAAATTAAAGCGCCGACGACAATTATTGTCCGCCCGGTTGACGGACAGCAACTGTCATGGTGTCGACAAATTAATTGTTGTCAATGCTCGTCGATTTTCTTTTAATTCCATACAAACACACAACTTTTCTACTTTTAGCAGACGTTTTGGCAGAGTGTCACTATCAGCCAAAAAGTGAGAGAAAACTAAAGGTTGTACCAAAATTCACGTATTATTTTATTTTGCCGCCATTTGTGCAACACAAATTCAATTTGAGAAATGAGAGTTTATAGCAAATAAAAAATTGAGCAATACATTTGTCGAAATTAAAATCTTTCCTTCTTGGGTCATTAAGTTTATTTCTATCCTGACGGCTTCGTTAGTTTTCAAAATTGGCGAATTTAGGGTTAAGAAAATCCACATTTATTTGTGGAAAAAGGAGGGCATTAACAACGTGTCATTGTTTAAAGTAGATTTTGGGATAAAAAATCAGGCCGTTCAGAGTTTGGCCTAGTTTAAACGATTGATATTTGAATGTCGTTTTCCTAGTTTTCCAAGTTAAATTTATTTAACGCCAACAAGTCTTCAATAATTCGTGCATTAACGGAAAAAAATTAATGCTGTAGTAACGGCAACCTTCCAAATTTACGTGAGACGATCATTAAAATTTTCAACAATGAATTGGGTATGATTCAGCAAAGCACAATATTTTATTATAAAAATTGCAGAAATTTTGGATTTCTCTTTATGTGTACATATTATGTATGTATGTTAGTAGTTAAAGCGTTACTCAAAATGTTTAAGCTATTACTTTTTGTATTTAACCCGTTGTTGATGAAAATACATATGTGGCAAAAAACAAGAAGGGATGCCAAACGGGATAGTAAAACAAATCTCGGATTTGTTCAGAATTTAAAATTTGAATACCAATAAATAACTTTCAATGTTTTTTTTTTATTAGTACTTGAATAAAGTATCACCACCAAAAAATTTTAAAAAAGGTAATCGGGTGTGGAATTAATCATTTTTGGTGAAAGAATTTCCCAACTAGATTATCCTTACTTTTCTAATCAATAACTGAGAATTGATTACAACAGTGAATATTGCAGGAAATAATTATTCTTAAAGTATTCTCTTTTAGCTTAAAGAACTAGTTCAATTACTAATTCCTTTTTTCGAAGTAAAGCGTTTTGTAAGCGAGTAACAAAATATGGCAATCACAAAAGTAAGTCATTATGTGGCAAGCACTTTTTTTAGGTAATGTGCATTTTTTGCTGGGTTGTTTTTTTTTTTAAAAAGTTACTCCATGATAAATGGCCCAAAGAATACAAAAGTTGGGGCAAATTATTCAGTTCAATTTGGGCAGTTTTTCGTATTCAACATTTTTTTAAATATCTTGAAAGTTTTGGGGTTTTTAATCTTTTTTACTTGGGATCATTTTCCAGAATTAAAAGTAATCCAAAAAAATATTGAGAGAGTAAAAAAAAAACAAACAGAGTGAATTATCAGAACAAAAAAATACACAGGGCGAACTACAGTTTTTGACACTCGCTCCAATTCCATTAAATAACAAGTAAGAATGCTATATTCGGCATTGCTGAATTTTAAATACCCTTCACCATCTATATAAATCTAGTTTAGTGAAGTAACTCCAATCAAAAAAGCAAATATTGGGGTGACAGAGAAAATAAAATTTTACATAAAAATGACATCGGCTCTTAATGGGTTAAGCATTTCTAAAAAATTTTAGTATTACCTTAAAGATCTCTTTAAAAGCTTTAATATGATACCGATGTTTATATTTTATAAAATTTTAAAATTTGAGAGCCTCGCTACTCGGAATTGTCGATCACCCCATATATTTATTTTTTTTTGATTGGAGTTACTGACAAATGACATAAAAAAATTAGAGGTAGGCGTGATGTTTTGCCCGCTGCCTCGTAAGAAGTCAGAATATATATATTTTATGGGTTTGGAAATGGATATTGTAGAAATTACACACGGAATGACAAACTTAGATATACCCTTTTTCCACTTTTTTTGGTGAAGGGTATAAAAAGGTAGTAAAGTTAAAAATGATACAAAACATATATTACAAAATTTTTTTGTATCTCTTTTAATTCTGCAAAATAATTACAAGTATATATCGCACCTGTTCAACTAAAGGGCGTCAACATAAAATTTTCAGTTTTTCACTTTTTGTTAAAAAACGATATATATTGATAATTCTTGCAAAAAAAACCGATTTAAAAACAGGTTTTAGCTGTCTTTATAAAGCTTTCTCTTTATAAAGTTCGAACACATTCATCAAGTCACATGTACTATTGGGACACTCTTGAATTTCCTATTTAAAATTTTATACTTGCTGTTATAGAGGACTTAGCAATATAGGTTCTTTGTAAATTTCTACCGATTGTCTAGAATTGTTTAAAAGTATCAAATCTAATAGAATGTTGGAGCATCCTTTAATTTACAATTTTTAATATTTATGTATACTTACCATTATAACAGTCATAGTAATGGACAATTTGTCAAATTTTCAAGCGTTTGTCAATAACGGTACAAATAATAGGTCCATATAGGTTAATTTACGTCCCCTATGGGGACACTCTTTAATTTTCAGATGTATTTTTGTATCACTTTTTGCTATTGGGGTCTAAAGTGATACGCAGTTTTTTTTATTTTAAAGCGGTGCCCGTTACGGTTCATAATACATGTGAAAAACATATATGTTGTATCAGAGCGTCTCCATAGATAAGCATAACCTTTCAAATAAAGAAAAAAATCGATTCAGAAAAGAGTACTGCGAAAACAAGGTAACATTCAGGCGAATTGATACGAGGGCTGCTATATATATTTCTGGTCTGGCAACACTGAGTGCTGCCAAGTTCAATCTGACATTTCCATTGGAAAGTTTGTCATTTTTAAGCATAATCGTACTCAAAACGTTTTGACGTACGACCATTATTTTTGTTGTTAAAAGTGACTTGAAAAAATTAATATAGAAAAAAATGGAATTAGCTCGTGAACATTTTCGTGCCATCATTTTTCACAACTTTCGACGTGGATTATCACGACATGAGTGCATTGATGAACTTAAATCTTTGTATGGCGATTAAGCACCATCCTATAGCACTGTGAAAAATTGGTATAATGAATTTAATCGTGGCCGAAGCTCGCTCAAAAACGAATTCCGTGAAGGTCGTCCAAAAACGGCTGTTGTGCCAGAGAACTCATAATGCAAGATCGACATGCGACATACCGAGAGATAGAGACATTCTTGGACATTTCTTCCACCAGCATACATTCGATACTGCATGAAAACCTGGCCGTAAAAAAGGTTTGTTCTCGTTGGATCCCGCACAATTTGAAAGTCGCTCAAAAAAAGGCTCGTGTCGATTGGTGCAAAGAAATGTTGCAAAAATACGATTGCGGTGCTTCAAAAGACGTTTATAAGATCGTCACAGGTGACGAATCATGGATCTATGCGTATGAGCTCGAAACGAAACAACAATCGACCGTGTGGGTCTTCAAAGACGAGCAAAATCCAACGAAAGTTGTTCGTGGAAGAAGCACTTCGAAGCAAATATTCGCCTGTTTCTTCGGCAAAACTAGTCATGTGGCGACTGTTCCGCTTGAGCGGAAGAAGCTGTTGAAGTGTTCAAAAACTATGTTTTAGAGGTGTCTCAATCGGAGTGGAAAAAGTGCTTCGACAACTGGTTTGAGCGCATGCAAAAGTGTATAAATCATGCTGGAGAATATTTTGAAAAACAATAAAACCATTATTGATTATAAATATTCGCATTTTCACTATTAGGGCAGAAATATATAGAGCAGCCCTCGTAACCTCCTTGTTGTCTTGAAGTCGGTTAAAAAGCACAGTTATCCATGAAATTGACGTTTTTACTTTGTTGATGTTAAATAAATTTTTTTATACTTTTAATCGAGTGATATTCCGAACACCAAACCCTTATGTATAGACGCAATAGCTTCAGCCAAAAAATCTTGTCATTTTGGAATTTTTCGAGATTTCTAGTGATTTTAATATATTTTATACAAATACGCAATAGTCCACAAACTCTTTTTGAACAGATATCTTTACTAGTTTATTTCTAAAGTTGGTTAATCAATTTTTGGTTTTTTCTATGTTAAAGCTTTAAGGGGTTAATTTTCTGACCAACTCGACCACTTTAAGTTGTAGTATTTTCCTTTGGCTCGTGCCTGAGAACTCAAATACAATAATTTTATTTATATATGTAAATCATAAAAAAATAAACAAAAACTATTGTCCGCCAAAACGAACAAACAAATGAAAAGAAAAAAAATCGGTAGTTGTGTGTAGATCCAGTAAAGTGTGTCCATAATGGTCTCCTAAAAAAATTTTAATATCGTTATTATTGTGTGTATGTGTGTGCCCGTGTGTGTTTATGTTATGTGTCAGGAATTATGGATTACGTTTATAACCATATCAGTCATCTTTTGTCAAACTTGGTTGTTTGCTATTTTGTATAATTTTGTTGTTGGCTTTTAATGTTCAACTCACATTAATGTATGTCATATTAAATATATACCTCGAACTGATATAAACGTTAGTTAATAGGTGCACGTACAATTTTAATACGTAAATATGATTTAATTTGCATTCGAATTCTTTTGTAAAAACAAAAAAAAAAAATATTGGCTGTTATTATAAACAATAAAACCGAATCGACTTTTCTTCTCGTTCTGACCAGAAAGAAATTCTTCTACTTACTTTTTTTTCTGCATAACAGGTTGTCGTTTGAAACTTACGCGCAAATATTTGAAAAAAGTTAAAAGTATGCAATTTATTCATTTAAAGTATAAATATAAAAAATAATTGTTCAATTCACAATCTAGAGCAAATTGTATGTTGTATTAAATACAATCATATCTTAATAATAACACCTGATTTTTCATACGAGTTCAACTGCTGAGAAATATTTCATTACATAAATTTTTAAATTAATTATATTCACTCAAAAACAATCTTGATATTTTTAGGACTAATGCTAAGTACTTTATTCAAATTTGTGATAATTGTTAAGCGACAATTAAATTTAGAAAGATGGAAACAAGTTTTCACCAAAATGACTTCATTTACCTCCTAAGGCATTCAATAATCATATGCAAGTATTGTTGCAAATATTGAAATAGAAATTTCCAACAAATTTAATACAACAGTTGTGAAATACGTCGATTTAGCACACTTCCAACAGGTTTTGAATTGAATAATTGTCTTTTATGTTTTGATTCATAAAACTTGTTTACTAATAACTTGTGAATCAAAATATTTCCACCATACGAGTTCAACTACTGAGAAATGTTTTATTATAAATTTTTAAATTAATTATATTCACTCAAAAACAATCTTTATATTTTAAGGACTAATGCTAAGTACTTTATTCAAATTTGTGATAATTGTTAAGCGACTTATTTTATTTCGCTTAAAAAATTTGATTTACAAGAAAATTTTTGATTTAATTATATTTTAAGTGAGTGTTGCCGGTTGGTTACAAATTTGCCCTAACAATTGGTAAATATGTTGCCGGAAACATTTCTTGACTTTTTACAAAATTAACAAAATACAGCTTCATTCTTTTTCTTCTTCTTCTTGTCTCTAATAAAAACTCAGACAGAAAGTTCAATTTAAAATGATTCGCGCAAAAGTAACTCACATAAATGTTAATAAACTGTAGGCGGTAAATTACCATGCACAGTGGGTTGAGCTACACATTTAAATTTCAAAAGCCTTGTCTATCCTGACAGTCGACTCTATATATAGTTTCAGTATTGTATTGAAAAATCTTGTTTACAGAGCATAAATGTATTCGCTTTACTCTGTTCCAACCTGTGGAAAATGTTTAGCGTCTTTTCTTATTCCGCTTGGCCAATACCATTGTTAAAAAAAATGTCGATTTTATTGCCTTTTACTATAAAACATTGTTTGCTGTTTTTTCTAATCTTAAACGAAATATTTGCAGCTCAGATTATTTCGCAGTTGCAAAAAATTGTTATCAGAAACGTTTTGCCGTTTATGAGGCCAGAAACATTTCTTTACTTTTTTTCAATTGAACGTTAGCAAGATTATTTTTTATTATTTTACACTAGTACGGCATTTACACTATGCAATTTTTCATAAAACTAGCATGAAATTTTTGTTTGTTGGTGAAGCAGGAGGAGTAAGCAATATAGTATTGCTTGAGTTTTGAGGGGATGCTACTGTTGATAATGTTTACTTTTAGATAACGCATAAAGCTGTAACTTAAATAGAAAATTGAGAAAAAATGCCTAAAAAATTGCATGATGTAAATCAGGACTAGTTTTAGAGTTCCGCACACAAAGTATAAAAACGTAACGCTATAACTTTTGACACAATGTCTGTCCGTCAGTCACAGCCCTTTATCTCTAAAACCTTATATTTGTAAAATTTTCACAGAAGATGTATTACTATAGTTGCTATAGCAACAAATACTAAAAATGAAAGGGTGTTCAGAAAGTGACGTAACAGTCGTAAGAATATTGTTATTTTATGAACTATGATAGGTAGACACGTCAAAATGGCACAGTGAAAGAAAAAGTTTACATGCTATAGCAAGTAGAAAAAATAAAACAATAAGTTAAAGGGTGTCTGAATATTAATGTGATTTTTAATTATATGGCTTTAGGTTTTCAACCGTAGTAGGCAGACATTTCGAATTCGCACACAATTTATTTTTTTATGTCCGCTATAAAAATAAGTAAGTTTAGAAATTAAAGGGTGTTTCCAAAAGGCCGTGCATTTGACGAAATGAAGGGATTCACGATAGTAACGTGATTTTCACATGTTTGGTCTTGTTTTACACAGGGTATGTATACCTAAGTCGCTATAAAAACAAGTATAAAAAATATATTTAATTTTCGTTTAGGTATAAAAGTGATATAACAAAATTTACTTTCAATAGTTTAACCATAGCGTAACTAGGGAATTTTCTAGGGGTCTATAGCCCTTACCCAAGAGAAAATTTGAAATTCCATAAAAACAATTTTTGAAATTATTTAAATTTATAAGTGCAGCATTGCATTTTGCTAGTCTAATTTTTCTTGTTTTCTTTGGAAAACGTCGGCATACATTTTTTAAACAAATTTTCTTTCTAAAAAGGTTTTTTTTTTTTAGAAATTAAAATAAATGAAATGAAGCCAAAAATACATTTCCATTCATTTATAAAAATCCACAGTTCAAATGCTAATTTAGTGAAAATTAAATTATTTAAATTTTTAATATCACATGTAATATAAATTCTGTATTATAAATAGAATAGTAAAAAATCGTCACCTAAAAATATATTTTTATTTTTTTATGAAAACAGTTACAGTTTAATGAGTAATGGATAATGACATTATAAATGGTAAAGCTGTAAACTTAATTTTTAAGTTGTAGTAGAAGACATTTGCCTTTGTACTAAAACTAGCCTAAGCCCGTCTTAGCAATTTTTAAATTGATGCATTTTTCTTCTCTCATGTCTTCCATTTATTTTTTCTACCCGCGTTATGCAGGTGTCACATATATAAAGGGTAAAAGTAAAAAAAAAATTTAATTTTTCTTTAAGACTTCTATAAAATCTGAAAAAGACATGGATGGATGCAATACGATAAAATTTGTCTAATAATAATTTAAACACATTTGCATTTGATTTAAAATTCGATTTAAATAGAATCTGTTTGTGTATGTCTACCATTTATTTAAATAATCTAATTTAGTTTTGTACTTTTTTCCGCTTAGCATTTATTTTTTTTTCCTTAAAGCTTGTAAGATTTATTTATTTTCCGGATCCAACTAAGCCCTTCTTCTTACCATAGCTTCTAAAATGCTGAGGGTTGACAAAAATACGTCTTAATATCGCACTGTTTTATGATGTGGAAAACATGATTTCGATACTGAAAGCCGAAAATTTTCTACACAAAATCGATTTTTAATGTAGAACAGATGTAATTTTTTATTACATATTATAACATAATATACATACTTACAATATTATGTAGTTTGTTTTCTATTTTCTAAAGCTGTTGTAAAAATCATAATTGGGATTTTTTTATTACCATTGAAATTTCATAAGCAATTTTAGAAATAATGACAATGAAAAAAATTTCACTATTATTAAATGCTAATGATTTAGCTTTAATTATAATTGTTTTTACTAATTGAACAACAACAATTGAATCAAAAATTAATGTTTTTATGAAACACAAATTTTTGATAGCAGAAACTTAAAAAAGTATGCATCAAATTAATAAATCTTAACACTCGTGCAGATAGATATATGTTTGATAATAGTAATAATTTATTATTTTTAAAACAAGGTTGGTGTAAAAGTTATATCTGAGATCGAAGGTCTAAGGTAAATTTTTACTGATCAAAATGCCATTTTAAAATAATGCTCTGCTATACTTTAAGATATGTATATAGTGTACAAAGACAAGGAATACATTCATTAATGATAATAATTTGAAACCATTTAAGCATTAGTCAATGATAATGATTTTGTTTTTTAACTAATTATCAATGAACCCTTTTCATAAAAAAGCATTACCATTAGTAAACATAATGATAATGCTGAAAAAATCATTAGCATTATTTATCATTCAATGCTAATGAAATCGGCAATTAATTAGTATATCAATTAATTACTCCCATCTAAGGTAAAAAAATTAATGTAGACGGCATAGATTTAGATAAAAAATTTAATACAAAATCTGCTAAATTTAGATCAAGTGTAAATGCATTGTAAAGAAGAAAATATCTAAACATTAACATGTTAACATCTAAAGTTTAGATATTCTTGAACAGTGCAATAATTTCCTAATTTTCTGCTATTAATATGAAACTTATTATTATCTATTAGACAACTACATCCATAAATAATCCGTCTTTTTGGGCAGTTTTTTCCTAAATGATTAACGTTTAAACTTTTATTTTTGTTGTTTTATTGAATATTTTTTTTTTTGGTAATCAAAATGTTTATATTTATTATCTTTAAGTTTCAATATGGTAACGCTAAGTTTAGGTAAAAAATCATTAATGCTTTAAATGTGCAATATTTTAATTAGTTAAACATCTCAATTGTTGGTACATAAAACAGATTTTAATGGATATTTTAACTATTTAAACCGCATAATGGAAAATAAACTTTAGGTATTTTTTTTAATCTACACCACACAGTAAACTTAAAATTTTTTTGTGCTGTTAAAGTAAAATATATTGACGATGCATGACGCCCTTTCGATTGATTGTAATATACAAACAAATGTGTCAAAAAGAAAAAAAAAATATTTTTATGCAAAACAAAGCTTTAAGTACTTTGAAAAAACAACGAAAAAATAGTTTAAAAAAATTATAGTGTTACATAAATTAGCATAAACCGCGAAATCAGCATAAAAAATAACAACCAATAGTCAGTCAAAGTCAGTTGCGGTTATGCAGATGAGTAAACAGACATTAATTATGAAAAAATATATGAAGTAAATAATAAATAAGTAAATAAAAAATAAATAAACTAATAAACAAACAATGCTTAAATTATAAAACACTTGATGGGTTTTTATTACTTTTAGTTGATACAACCAAAACACACAAACATTTCTAACAAAGAAGTCTTAACCTTCATAAGGTCCTCAAATTTTACTTACGTTAACGTTCTTTGGGTCAAATTTGACCCAGTTAGAAAATTCGATATGAAAAAACTTGTTTTCTTTAATTAAGTTTGTTTTTAAAGTTAGTACTTTTTTTAGCTTTGTTTTGAATATTAAAGCTGCACGTTTTGTTTATTTATTACGAATTCATATATGTATATATTTATTTTAAATAAAGAAAGTTGTGTTCTTGGCAAGGAATTTTGCTGTTTTATATAGGGCGTGGCAAACTACAATCCTAAATATTCCAAAAAATGACAACGTTTGGCAAAACAGGTTTCTTTCCAACCATTACTAGCCGATGTAAATAATATAAAAGCATTGAAAGCTGATATATCTAAAATGTTGCAAAATACAACTTGAGGCCATCTATTGGTTTTCCTTTTGCAAGTGCAACATGAACAACTTTATCCAGAGTATCAACTCCTCCTTTACATTTATTACAGTCTAGTATCATTTGCGGCTTACGTCCTCACGATTGCTTATTTCTGGACTATGATGCAAAGTGCTAAGAAGATTCACAGACTTATTTTTCTTTGGAATATATGAAACGAGAGTAGTGTCCTTAGTGAAGCAAAAAATTATAAAAATAACGGTCTTCCTTTAGTTGACAAAAGCTTAGGTGTCAATTCAATCCTTATTGTCAAATCTTATTACTCTAGAATGACTTTTCAATCTTCTCAATGGCATAATTGCTCTAAAAATTGGTATTCCTTTCTCAGAGTCCCATACACATTCTTTACTTTCATTATTTGATCTTTACACTCCAGCTAACAAAAGTGTAGCCATAAAGGTGTCGTCAACTTCAGTCCAATCCATATCAAAAACACGTTTACCTTTATTATTGGTATATTTCAAAATAATGTTTATTACAGGTGGCGGGAAAAACAATTGAAAAGTGGAAATTTCTTCCCTTGTGATTATCGAACAAGAGAAGCGGGTGAGGTGTGGTTTCACGCTAATAATGTTCTTGCTCCGGAATCTTCCTTGACTATTTGTAAGAGGTTGTCTGAAATATCTTATACCACCTACTTTTGTTGTCATTGCTGCAGTTGTTGCTACATCAATTTCATTTCCACTAAAACTGTCAGTTGTCTCCGCTATTCTAAGTTATCTTCATATTCTGAACAAATCTCCTCTTCGTCCGATAGTGCATTTAGCAAATTTTCTATTTCACTAGTATTCATTTTCTCGACAATTTATAACGTTGATACGTTAGATTAGTTCCGTGTTTATTATATGACTGAAAACAGTTTTGCATAAGAAACTAAGCTTTGCTTTTTACATGGGGACCCATTTTTCATACCAGTAATGTTCACCACAAATGGAGAAAATAAAGGAGACAGATATATTGCCTTTTAATTTTGGTGAAAAAAACATTTGCCATTTTTCTTTACAAATAAATTATTTTAACAAAACTGCGTAAAAACATAAAGATTTTGTTCTGGGTCAAATTTGACCCGAAGGTCTTAAGTGCTAAAAACTGCATAATTTTTTTTTGGTACAATATTTTCTTATAAAAACCAAAAATAGTTATTAGTATTCAAAAATAAATAAAATTCATAAAATATCTAAAATCTAAACCCCCTACTTTCGGGAAAAAATACAATTTTCTTGCAAAATGGGTCAAATTTGACCCGAAGACCTAATGAAGGTTAAACAAAATTAATTAATATGGGTAAATGGGTTATTGTCTTGATAAGTGCAGTTTAAATAATTATGCAGACTTTTTAAAGAAGTAAATCTTTTTTAAAATGATTTTTAAAAGCTACACACATACAATTAAACAGTTACAATTACTAAAGCTAACATTCCACAATTGAGCCTTTGCTACAAAAGAGTCATAACTCAAAAAATACAATCTTTGTAAAATGTGTTTAAAGTTTTAAATATTTTAGAGTTTTCATGGTTGAGGAGAACAAAATCATAACTGTTTTTATAAACAGGTTATATAACTGGTATTGTAAATACAAGTAACATTAAATTAATTTTCTTTGGTTCGTTATGGCTTTATTGTCAAAAGATAATTATGACAGTATGTCTGGCAGCTTATCCTGCCGGTCAAATTTTCCAAGACTTTCTCGAGGTTTCTGGTTGTATCTCGTAAATGGTTTGGGCTTTATTAGTCTTAAGGGAGTGGAACGTTTCTTTATTATTCGTATAGCATAGATCTGTAATAAGAACATACAGGAAAGAATTGAAAGGGTTCCTTAAAATTGCCATTTATTTGATAGGCTGTGTAACATAGTTCTCCATTTTGCAGAAAACAAAGTCTATCCGAGTTAATATCTTTCATTTGATTGGAAAGGTTTTAATTAAGTATTAACTGATCCAATCGATTTTGTTTTATCTTCATCAGGTCTTAATTGACTTTATTTATTCCTTGAATATGCCAAATCATAATTTGTTTTTATTTTAATGTGACAATGTTGTCCACACCAAGGTAACACTTTTGGTTTTTCACACAATTTCACGACACTTTTATTTTGTTTAAATAGCCACCGAAATGACCAAATTTGTTGTCCGGTTGGAGCGTTTGTAAGGTTCAAGCTGAGAAGGCGTAACGAAGTAGATTGTCGTTTCCCTTTAATTGCTAAGTCAATTGAAGTTTGTAAGCGAATAATTGAAAAAATTTGTGTTAAATTTCCATCATGCTGAAATGCCGAGCTGTTGATATTAGAACGTTTACATCATATGCCGATGAGGACCATGAGTAAGCAACACAGTACTCAGTTTTAAAATAATTTTATAATATTTCAGAACGTTCGACCGTTGCGTTCATCAAGTAAAAAAATGACTATTTTTTTTATCTACGGTGGTATATCTGGCAGTCAGACAGAAAAAGTCTGTAAGTGACAAATAATTTCCGTCATAGTCGGCCTTTGGCGGGAGTAAGGATTTATTCCTCTATGATATAATCAGTAACGGCTTCGCTTGTCAATGATTTTGTACATAGCTGGAGTTCGGACGGGCGCAAAGATTATCTCCTCTATGGTGTGACCAGCACCGGCTTCGGTTAACAAAAATGTTCTTCATAGCCGGCCTTTGGCCTGACGTAAGGATTTTCTCCCCTACGGCTTCGGCAAAATAGTTTATAAAAACGTTACATCTTTCTTACATAGAATACCATAAAATATACCTACAATATCCATGATCGTCATAACTCTACGTAGCATCGTAGTGTGATGATATAATGTACGTGGACGTTATGACATTCTCCCGCCGTTAGTGGATTTAAACTTAGCCATAGATTCTATTATTTTCAACTGTTTAAATAAAATTCTCAAGTATTTGATGTATCCTGTTGCTGAAATGAACTTTCGTAAGAAAACTTTTTCAACGATGTGTTGTGGCTGCTTTCAAATAAGAGTTTTAAGACCAACTGAATGTTTTGTGTGATTAACTATTAATGAATTCTTTTAAAGTACTTCATTTAAAGAAGAGACTTTTTGAACTGCCACAGAAATTCCATTGCAAACAATGCAGCTATAATTATTAAGACAAGTGAAAATAAAAGCATTAAGGAAATAACCAATCAACTGACAGTGCAGCAATCAGTTTTCATATAAATAAAAAAAATATTTAATTTATTTGCCTATACCTTGCAATCTTATTTAAAAAATTCAAATCAACAATTTCGGTATCTATTGAAAGGAACAACTTAAACATAAATATAAATAAAACTAACCTACCCAAATACTTGTACTTTATGTAGGCTTATCTCCGGCAGATAGGCGGACAGACCGCAAGCAGAGATAACAAGGTAGACAAAACGCATTGTATTAAAATAAGAAAACAGTCAGTCCTTAATAAAAAAAGAAATATATGTTTAAAAAAATTATCATTCCTTACGAAATTCAATACAACCAACTCAATTTAGTACCGGACAAGAAAAGCAACGCAAATATGCAACTCATATCCAAATGATTAACTTGTTGCTGTCGTTGCACTTGAGTTGAGCAGGAAAGATAGCAGTTTTCAATACTTTTTTCGTAGTTGATTAACATTGGAATTTCTGCAAATATTTTGTTGTACAGCCAGATTGTTTTCGTTATTCTAAATATTTACTTCTTTATATTAAGTACTTACTTGTGAAACTACTTTTCTACTTTTCAAGAATATGATAAAATAAACTCTGCAAAATGTGTTTTAAAAATAATAATGACAGATATTTTAAATAAAGATATATTAAAAACAATTATTACGTTATTAATTTTTAAACGTAGTTGGTCTTTTAATTGCAAATATCAAGGTTTGATCTACGATTTACTGCTTACTAAACATGTGTCTGCCTTCACGAATTTATCAGCAATCCAAGCCACACTATATTTTGAGGCTTTAGCGAGACTCGAAAACATGATCTCCTGGTTTTTTTCAACTTTGCCCTTTTTAACTAACTAATTCATGACTGCTACACACTTTTATGTTAATAATTTTTCCTCGCTAAGCCTCTTCGCCTTTTCCAAATCACTAACGCGGCTGACAGTTATTTTCCTTTTCTAATAGAGAGACTTTTGGTGGTTTAAAGAGATTTTTTTCGATTTTTTCGCCTATTAACCATTAATTAACCGCAGCTGCTTAACAATAGTTATTTTTGTTAAATTAAACAACAGGAATTTTCCATTATATTAATTAATATTCAAAAAAATCTTTTTTCGTGCTATTATCTACTATCCCGATTAATTATTTAAGTCACCGATATTGATTATTGCGGGTGAAAGCACGTCTCGATGGTCATTTCGCTACCGCTTGCTTAGCTCTTCAGGAAACTTCTTACAAACATTTTTAACAAACTAAAGATTTTTGTCCAAACAATAAAGTAAAGACAAAAATCAAAGTTTAAGCAAAAACAATAATCAACAATGAAAGTTATTTTTGTATTTACTCAATTCGCTGTTGGGATTTAAACTTAAGAGCCCTGAAGATTCAGTAAATAATTAATTGAATCTTCATTTAACATTGAACAATTATTACAATTTTTAAATATAAATCCATCTTAAGGGTACGCCAGCCAAATAACTTTTTTTTTTTTTTTAATTTTTTTTTTGAAAACGCATTGGATGGTCAGTTGGCTTCAACTCATAAACCAATTGCACTTTGTATGGCGTCATACCAAGGTCTTTATGCAAAATTCGTCTCAATAGTGTCTCCGAAATGTTCAATTGTTGAGAACGACAGTGAATTAATGTTGATGGCGCTTCACGCACACTTTCTGCCACGGCAGCAATTTTCTCGGGTGTACGCACTGTTTTTGGCTTTTCACGCTTTGGTTTATCGATGAGGATGCCAGTTTCTTTCACTTATTTCATAAGACAAAGAACATACGGAGCTGACGGTGCTTCTTTTCTTCCAAAATCCGTACGCAATTTTCGCATACATTTTCAAAGTAATGTCGCAATATTTCCCAGCAATTATCTGTCAAATCAGACATGAGCTAAGTGTTACCATACACCAAATAAGCACTAGTTGAGAAAAAAACAACGTTAGATGGCGGACCGTATACAAAAAACGAGTTATTTTTTGACGATTTCAAACACTTTCATAAAAATTGCATTACCGTTAGTAAAAAAAATTTTTATTAAAATAAAATCATTTTAAATAATGCCAATGGTAATGAATAAATCCCACGTATGTTAAATATAACAAAACCTATGCATTCTGCAAATGTATTATTTAATTAAAACGAGAAATAATTTACATGAAATATCTATTAATAGAATTAATCCTGAACTTTTGTATAAACATAATTAGCTCTAGCTACCCTTTGCAAAAAATGCTGACTACTTACTGACTTAAAAAAATATCTTTACTTTAAATTATGGAAACAAGAAATTGTTATTTTTTTATAAAAAAAATATAAAGTTAGAACTTAAGCCTGGCTAAAACAGTTCGCAAGATAATAATTATAAAGCAAAACATAACTATTATTGTTCGAAACATTGTTTCAACAATTTTTATACCCTTCACCAGAGGTGAAGTTTATCATTCTGTGTGTAATTTTTAAAATATCCATTTTCGACCCCACAAAGTATATTGTATATTCCGAGTTCTTATGCATAGTGAAGTCGGTTGAACGATGTCCGTTTATCCGTTCGTGTTTGGGTTGAAGTCAAGGAACAAAATATAGGGAGATAGAGAATTAAAAAATAAGAAAAAATAACATCAAGTGAAAAAATTGGCGCTCGCCCATATTTTTCGAGTTTTGCGCCTCTGAACTTTTTATAGAAAAGAACGCTTGTGCACCACCGTATTTAAAAGCTTTGAGAAGTCTTTCAGGAAATAATAGCATTTTCTTAAAATGCTTAACTCATTTAGAGCCGAAGTGCTTAAATTTTTTTCTTATTTTTTAATTCTCTGTTACCCCAATATTTGTTTTTTTACTGGAGTTACTTCACTAAACTACATGTATGGTAAAGGTTGTATAAAATTCGGTATATACGAATGTAGCACTCTTGCTTGTTGTTATTAAAGTCAACGTCAACAGAAATATTTGCACAATTATGTTGTTTGTATATTTAATTTCTTAATTCAATTTGCAAATTCAAAAAGTATGCAATTACTCTCTCTTGCATTTATTAATTTTATGATGTCAAAGTTAATTTTGTTGCAATTTTTTGTGTGACAATTACCATCATTTGTTTGCTAATTTGAAAAGTAGAAAGTGCAACATAAAAATCGTTTGAATTTTTATTGTAACGTTTATCTCTCCATTGATATTAAAGGAGTGTAGTTATTTATTATTAACAAACGGTTGTGGCATTTTTTGTAATAAATTTTTTTTTTGGTCGGCTTGTTTTTGGATTTATGATATCAGGAAGATGATAATAGCAACTGATAAGGTACCAGACCAGTTTAGTTATTATTCGATTTGATTTTGTATTTAATTTGAAAGAAATCCACAGTTTTATATACATTTTTTTCAACAACTTAATTCATTTGCAGTCAACTGACAAATGGCAACAAATGAAAAATATATAAAATGCTTTAAATTTATTTTATAAAAAATACAAGTTATTAAGAGATTATCAATTTTGAATTATTCAATTATAAATAAATCAGATAAGTTTAATTACTTTTTGTCTTATATTTATTAAGAAATTCAGAATTAAAATTAAACATGAAATGAAGAGAAATTAAATTTTAAGTATTTCTTAGAAAAACTCGCTGCTATTTTTGACATTTTGGTACGAAAAATAAAAGCTTCACAATAACTGAAAGAAAAACAATTTTTATTTCATAATTTTGCTAAAGGTTGCGATTCACTATCGCAGTTAGTCGTTAGATTTGTGGAAAATTGCATATGTGTTAAAAAAGTACACACATGTACAAGTGAATGTGTGACAAAGTTTATGACTTTAAGTAGAAGTATTTTCGCGATCAGAGTTGCATTTTGACTTGCATCTTATTTGTGTGACAGTAGGCACCCTTGCGATTTTTCAGTTAAGAATTGAACGCGCAAAACGTTTCAGGTTGTGATTGCCATTTTTTTTTTTTTTTGTTTTTTTTTTTTTGTTTTTTTTTTTTGGATAAGCAGTAACCGATCTTAAATAAAGGCCTACTTCAACAGGACTTTTTTTTTTGCATATATAATAGAAACAACTTCTGAGCCTCTTCTAAAAAAAAGCTGTGTATCGAAGCTGTGAGCTCGCCCCACAATTTTTACTGCTGTAAATGTGTTTAATATGGCAACATATGTATATTCATACCAAAATTTGTGATAACAAGGGTTTCAAGGTTACAACAGATAATTATGTCAGTAATTTCATTTTACGTGATTAATAAAGTTTTTGGGGACCCGTTGAAAATTTGTATTTGAATTAATGTTATGAAATGATCTTTTAAGTCGTAAATAAACAGCATACACATCGAAAGTTTTGGCCAATTTCGTGAGAAAGGTCAATGTATCCATTTTTGTTCGTTTAAGTATTTGTTTTCTGGCAGAGCAAAAAGTCAGCAAATATCAGTTATTTTTTTCGTTCGCTACGCTGACATCAAATTTTCCTATTTTGGAAGATTGTAAACGGGTAATGCGGTCAGATGAAACCGTAATAAATGGCTTTCAGTCGGATGGCTGGGAATACTACTGGCTCCGTTCTTATGAAACCCTTAACAAACATCAGAAGGTGAAAACTTGATGGTTTGGGTTTGTTTTACTTACTGTTATCTTGTTTTAGTTGTACAAATTAAGGGAATAATAAAAAACGATTATTATCTTCCTATCTCAGGGGATAATTTACCTGATCTTGTAGATCAAAGTCCTTACACAGAGGAAGGTTTTTTCTACCAAATCAATAATTTCAAACATTACAATGGCCTAGATCGAAAATTTATGGTCATTGCTGTAGAGCTGTCTTTCATGGTACGATAGTATGATTTTTGTGCCCAAGTCTAAACTGAGCTGTCAAATATTCCGAACCAAAAACTTGGTCAAAGTATGCCAGAGTAATTAAGAAGCGAGATTAAAGCAAAAGGGCTCTCGGAAAAGATTTTAAAAATTGAAAGAAAAAATCTTTTTTTCAAAGTTTATACTTTGCACCTTTTTAGGAATTTTAATTAATCTTTAGTTTTTTTTTAATAATATTATTGAATTTCGTTTTGTTTTTCAAAATTATTCAGGCATGTTCTGAATTCTACACGAAATTTTCACTTCAAATTTTTCAAAGCATTATTGCTATAAAATTATTTTTTACAAAAACAATGCTTTGAAAAAGTAGAAGTGAAAATTTCGTGTGGATTCCAGAACATGCCTGATTATTTTATTATTTTTTTTATTTTGAGTAATTTAATTAAAAAATTTGAACTGAATTCCTTTATTTTATGTATTTTAATCTGGTTTTAATTCTTTCTAAACAAACATGTAGCCACAAGTCTTCACCAATGTAAATACATTCCTTACCAAGCAGCGTAAAAGAAATT
Source organism: Gymnosoma rotundatum (assembly GCA_916610165.2). NCBI lineage: Eukaryota > Metazoa > Arthropoda > Insecta > Diptera > Tachinidae > Gymnosoma > Gymnosoma rotundatum. The sequence continues at coordinate 81,897,429 of OU744340.1, forward strand.
GTTATCTTCTGATTTAAAAGTATCTTGTTATACCCTTCACCACAGGTGGAATAAGGGTATATCTAAGTTTTTTATTCCATGTGTAATTTTTACAATATCCATTTCCGACCCCATAAAGTGTATTGTATAATCTGGGCTCTTATGCATAGCGAAGTCGAATGTCCGTCTGTATTCGAGTTGAAATCCACTTTGCCAAGGCACTAAATGAGATGGAGAAAAATACCACGCCTGTCTCTAAATTTACCATATCATTTGGAACGAATCTAGTTTAGTGAAGTAATTTCTATAAAAAAAAACAAATATAAGGGGCGATAGAGAATTAAAAAATAAGAATAAAGTTGGCACTTGCCCATATTTTCCGATTTATTGGCCTTTGAACTTTTCATAGAAAAGTGCGATTATACATCACATTTTTTAAGATATCACTATGAGTATCATTTAAAAGCTTTTGAGGTGATCTTTAAGGAAATCCTAAAATTCTTTAAAAATGCTTAACCCATTAAGAGCCGATGACGTTTTTATGTACAATTATATTATTATCAAATTATATTAAACAACGGGAATTTTTTTAAATTATATTAATTAATTTTCAAAAAATCTTTTTTTCGTGCTATTTTCCCGATTAATTATTTTAATCACCGATATTGATTATTGAGGATCAAAGCACGTTTCGATGGCCATTTCGGTATCGCTTACTTAACTCTTCAGGAAACTTCTGACAAACATTTTAAATAAACTAAAGATTTTTGTCCCGTGCTTTGACCCTCATGCCCGTGCATATAAATAAATTATCGTTGTGTTTTATGATATTTTATTTTTCATCCTCTTTTAACTGTATAAAAGAGCCGAAAAAAATTCAGCCGTATACAGCGGAGAAAGAAAAATAGAATTACTGTTGGTTTTTGTTGTCTTTGCTTAAACTTTGATTTTTGTCTTTGCTTTATTGTTTGGACAAAAATCTTTAGTTTATTTAAAATGTTTGTCAGAAGTTTCCTGAAGAGTTAAGTAAGCGATAACGAAATGGCCATCGAGACGTGCTTTTACCCTCAATAATCAATATCGGTAATTTAAATAATTAATCGGGAAAATAGCACGAAAAAAAGATTTTTTTGAAAAATAAATTATTATTGTTTGTTTTTTTTGATTAGAGTTACTTCACTAAACTAGACTTACATATTTGGCGAAGGGTATATAAGATTTGATATAACCAAATAAAGCAATCTTACTTATTTTTATTTATTTTAAAAAATTACTTCACGATATTTTGAATTTAATTCAAAACTTGTGACCATAAAATGAATTAGTGAGAATAATTATGTGTTTGATAATTAATAATTAAAAACTAGAACAAACGGAAATACAATTAGAGACAGAGTGAAAAAATTGCAATGCAAAAAGTAATTTTTTAATTTCAACAGACAGCAACATTAAAAAAAAAATCACATTACAATAGTGGCGACAGAGGGTGGGTGTATTTTGAATGCCATCAACTAGTAATCAAACAAACCACTTGTTACAACTACATCCAATTAAAAACTGAAAAATGTAACCAGATGCAAAGTGCACTCACTCATCACTAACTGCCTATTTAATAAGTCCTCTATACAATTAAAAAAAAAAAAAATAATAGCAACAAATAACTGCTACTTGTTTCTATTACAATATAGCAGTAGCAGTAGTATTCAAAGTAATAAAAAGCACTAATATTAGAATATAGAAGTTGTGGCATTAGAAAATTGCATTATATACCGTAAATGAAATTATATCAGGCTGATTTTATATATTTGTTTATTATAAAGTTCTGTGTGTGGTAGTAAGAGAAATGGAGAAGTTTGTTCGTATGTAATACATACGACAAACATAACAGAAGATGCTTTTATAGCAGACCAGAAAAGTATTCGAATAGATGAACGAACAAATGAATGAAGTAACGGATGGTATAATTAAATTGACATGCGTAATAAGAAATACGAGTCATATACAGGGTGGTACAAAAGTAATATCATATTGCTAGTTTTAATTAACTTTTGAAAACGGCGTCAAATGTTTGTACACAGAAGCAATAAACATAAAACTATTATAATATTTATATATTGTTAACATTATTATGGCAATTTTTAACAATGATATTGTTAAGTTAGACCATAATATGATTCCAACAAAAGCAATTTTCTTTCGTATAATAATACGTAACTGCAATCATATAATTGAAAATTAAAGTGATTTTGGTTTTCAATGTTGAAGAAGAAATTGTGAACTTGGAATTAGATATTTTGTTTTATTTTTTAGATAATTTAATCAATATATGTAAATTTATTCAAATTAATGTCTTCAAGCTTTCATCTTCATTGTTATTTTTTTTTTACTAATTACAAAATCTTAGCAAGCTCACATTGTGTCATGACATTACTATTGAGCCACCTCGTAGACTAAATATGAAATTTATTGTACTAAAGAAAAGTTAAGTACACAATTGATTAGAGAGACAATTTGTCGTTAGTGTGTAACGTTATTTAAGTAATAATAACATGCAAGACCACCAGGGAGTTTCATATTTGCAACATTTAATGTTGGCGTATAATTCTAATTAGCAATAAAAGTTTAATTGATCATGGGCTGTGTGTATTAAATTCCGATAACTTAAATCTTATCAGCAGTTCATATTACACTTTTCACAATTATAGTTTATTTGTTATATATCTGATCAGACCGATTGTGATCTTAGTAATGTTCTAAAAAAATAATCAATTATATCACAATAAAATTGTTGTTTTCTTTCTAATTGGTATAAATCGTTTGGTTTGGCAGCCAATATGTTTTTGTGTAAAAAATGAAATTATAACTAAATGAAGGAAGAGATAAGATATCATTTGTAAACAAAATCCGCCTAGCAAAAATCTAGACATTACCTTAAAAAGTACTTGCCATGTAATGACTTACTTTTGTGATTGCCATATTTTGTTACTCGCTTACAAAACACATTACATTAGTCCCTGCATTTCCTGCAATAATCATTGTAATCAATTCTCAGTAATTTATTATAAAGGTCTCATTCCTTGTGAAAATCAATAGGTTGGTAATCTAGTTGGAAAGCCTTTCCGTCAAAAATGATTAAATCCACACTCGATACCTTTTAAAAAATTTTTGCTCGACAAATGGTCTAGTGAAAAAGTTAGTTTTCCACTACAAAGACTTCTCCACACCGAATTCCGTCCACAATACACCACAAATAACATTAAACATGGAGGCGGAAACATAATGGTATGGGAATGTTTTTCGTATTTTAGTATTGGGCCTTTATTGAGGGTAGAATGGACAAATATTCTTATAATGATGATGCCTTATGCCACTGGTTTGAAGAACAGAACGTCAAGGCCGGCACAGTCCCCAGACTTGAATCCTATCGAGAACTTATGGCAAATAGTAAAAATGTGTCTTCGAGGAACAAATCCATCCAATAAAGACGAACTTTGGACTTTAATTCAGGATGCGTGGTAAAATAATCCTGTAGCAACCTGCTAAAAAATGGTGGACTCAATGCCAAAACGATGCTCAGACGTTATAAGAGTTATTCCACAAAGTACTGAGGTAAAGAAATAATAATTAATGAGAAAAAATCCAGTCAGTAAACAAAACAAATTTTTTTTTTAAATAACTAAATTTGTTGGCTCTATTTTTATGCACATGCGGGACCAGGTGACTTGTGATTTTCATGATAATGGATAAATTTTTATTTAAGTTTTGAATTTCCACATTTGCATTTTTTTTGTATCATTTACTTTATGAGTAAACCGAAAGATAAAAAAAGAAATAATTATAAAGTTTGTTTTACATTATTTTTAGTTTCAAAAATTCTAGATCAAGATGGCTCTATTTCATCGAACACCACTGTACATTTAAACAACATAAACAAATATAAAAGTTAATTTTGGGTGTATCTATCATATCAGTGCCCTTCATAATTTTTTTTATGCGTTTCTAATTACTGATTTCGAATTACAAATCGTTTTTGGATAATTTTTCTCCTCTAATAATAAACAATAACTAAAAAGGAATAAAAATTATTTGAAAAAAGTACTGTGCAGACTTGTGCGCTTCTTAGTTTGAGACAAAAAAAATTTATGCTACAAACTGACTTAATCTAACACGAAAAAGTAGTTTTTACTGATTCTTAATCATTACAACAATTTCATTTAAGTGACATTAATTTATTAATTCATTTATTTTCGCTGTGTAATTTAGTACACTTTGATTTCCTTTATATTTTTTCGGAAGCAAATTTAAAGCTTATTTGACTAAGCAAACTATCTGTTGGACGAACATTAACTTGATCTTATATATAAATATGTCTTGATTCACAATAAACAATTTATTTTTTAACATACAAAAATATAAAATCTTTTAATAACCAAATACAAGATTCTGTATTTTAATTTAAGTTAAATTTTTAAATGTTTTCGATTATAAGTTACAAAATATAATGCTTCAAAAGGTAAAAAATGTAGTCATTGTTGTTAATAAATATTTATGTTAATGACTTTACATTGTTCCCAAAGAACATAGACATTTATGTAGGAAACATAATGTTCGCAGTACGAAGAAACAATAAAAATAAACGAGGAAGTCTTTATCTTGAATTGTCCCTTTAAACAGGTTTCATGTAATTTATTGATTACATTAAATCTGTCGTTGTTTTAATAATACAAAAGTACATAAATTCAATGTAGAAAATATTAAAATTATTAAAAAAAAAAAAAATACAAAATACAACTATATTTTGTTGTTGTTTTTAGTTTCTTTTTCGGTTTTGTATAAAAATTCTACTTAAATAGTATTTACAATCGAATTTAATGTTAACAGACGACAGAGCTTGAGAGAGATAATTTTTAAACCTTGAAATAAATTTAATCTAAAAGTTCAAGTACTTGTAATTTTTCTGTTTACAAAATTGCCATGGAATCAAGCCAAACAACGAGGCGACTGACGTACAAAACATTTTTGTGCTACAATTAAACATAATTGTTGTAGCTAGCGAACACGTTTTTTGCTGCTTAAATTTAAATAAAAACATTGTCGAACCTAATATTCTTTAGTTTTTCTGGCTATTTTTTTAAGAAATTGAAATATTTGTTACAAATTGCGTTTTTCAAACTCATAATTATTTTAAAATAAGCAGTTTAATAGCCTAACGATTTAATTGTTTTTAATTTTTAGCTGATCCAAATATTAGCACAGGTTTTCTTTTATATTTTATGGTCTGCTTAATTTTAATATACCGACCCAAATAAGCAAACTAAATTGTGAATTGTAAAATATTAAGTGAATAAAGATTCTGTTCATGCTGAAAAATAAAGTGATCTAAAATGTTTACAAACACATTTTTCTAATGTGGTATAATTAAATAATAAATGGTATAATTTATTCAAGATCAAGTAAGAAAAGATGAATGAAAAAATCCTGAACCAATCACGTTATAACTTTACTCAAGAACTCTCTCTTTAAATCATTTCGTGCGTTCATACAAGCCAAAATGAGAGAAGCAATAAAAAAAATTATCAAATCATGCAGATTTTTCCAAATAATATTTTAGCACAAATAGTATTTTAGCACACCTAATGCTTAACCTCTTAATTCTTTTTTCATTCTTTACTAAATGTAATTCTCGTTTAGTCAATTAAGTTCGCATCATGTTTTCCTTGGAGTTATTTTGTTATTTATTTTTTTGACAACAAATATTTTGTGAGGATCTTACAAAATATTTGATTTATAAATTCTTAAAAGGAAACAAGCCTGAACAAAGTAAATTAAATATTATAGCTCAAGGTCTTGAGCCGGAATAAGAATATATTTACCAACACAAAACAGGTCAACTATTTAAAAATATATAATAAAATGATATATTGATTTGAAATAAATCAAAATGTTGTGCGGGTTAACCTTTACTACTTCCACAAAAACTTATTATCATTTTTAAAATACCAGTTTCTGTCAAACACCCTTAATATCGGACCGATTATTTTAAAGTTTTCAAAATTGATTATCATCGAAAATGTTCTAGACTTTTTTAAAGAAGTTGATACTATTTGATAGTTATTAAATTAAAAAAAAGTATTTATCTTCGTTTTAAGGTCTTTAGTAAATCATTACGAAATACATAATTAATGTTGAATACTTAACGTAGCTCTGTTATCTTAACAGAATATGTTTTGAGTTAAAGATGTTTAAATTTCAGTTCATGCACATTTTCGTTAGCACCACTCCTATAGTTTGCCTACTGATACATGTACTCTCGTCTTTTTTTTATGATTTATACAGTGCAACTACTGCTAGAAATTACTACAAAAAATTTACTTTTTAGCAAAGTCATCATCTATCAACTGCCGTTTTATTTTATGTTGTGATTCTGATGTCACGAAAATCAAATTAAGAAACAATTTATCAAATCTGCATTACAATTACAACAAGCAGTATAACAAATGAGTTGAAATTGTAATTGACATTTTAAAAATGCCATGCTAGCCAGATAGAATTAAATGTTGTTGGAATGTGCCGAATATGAGGATAAATTTGATATTTAGTTAAAATAAAAAAGTAAGAAAATCTCAAAAGTTGATTTTTGATTTTACATCAATTTTTAAAAATGTTCTGGAAAATGTTTTGTCATGAAATATTCTCTTATTAAAAAAGTTGATTATTTTTTGTTATATTTAAGAGAAAACTGCGGCGACATTCTTTTAAGTTTTAAGCCATCTGAATAAGATCAGTTTTTTCTTTGGTTTCTTTATGAAAAATATTAATTTTAATCTAAATTTTCTTAAATCTCATAGCTGTAATAAAAACCTTCTAAGTAGTGCTTTATGGCCCTATATGTTATAAATCAATAAAGGTAATTTTATACCTCGAATCAAAAATACTAAAATATTATTTTTGGGGATTTTTGAACAGATTCTTGGAAATTGTATGATTTGAATTTATTTAAACTTTTCTTGTTTTTATTTTGTGATTATAATAATAGTGACAATTAAAAATTTTATAAAAAAAAAAAAAAAAACAAATATTAACGCACACTTTTGCATATTATTTCAAATCTTCTTTTTAATCTTCTCTTTTTATATTTTATACATATCTGAAAAATGATAATTTTCCAAAATTTTGGTATATATAGTTTTTGTGCATTTAAATTACTTTTACTAATTCAAATTTGTGATAAAAAATGTCAACATTTCAAATTTTATCTAACCGAAAATCTGTTAACTTAAACACACCTCGTATATGAACTTTTTGGAAATTCTTTTCCACCTTTTTTTCTTACTTAAGGTTGTCAACAAATTTTAACACATTCACAACAACTATATTTCTATTATATTTTGTTTTTTTTTATTATTTATGTTTTGTTAATGGCAATTAGACAATTATGAGCCGCAAGTGTAAAATTCCTCAATAAATATATGAAATACGAAAAAGACACATATGCCAGGCAAAAAATCTGAAAAACCAAAAATACCAAATAAACAAATATTTGTTATAAAGATGTAAGTGTAAATATCTGTCTGCCAGTCTGACTAGAAATAAAATGAAAATGAAGAAAGGCAGAGAGAGATCAATAAACGAAAATCGTAGCGTAGGCTTGATGAAAAAAAATCCAAATATTCAAGCAAATCTATATACACATACATACACACATACATACTTATAACTTAAAAGAGGAAAGTTTGTTTCTTTTTATTTAAGCGGAAATCATTTTAAATTGATATTACACATAGTAATAATATTTAGATGCATGTAGACATCAAAAATAGCAATTGTGTGTGTCATAAGAAAATTGTTCATGTTGAGATAAAAAATATAATTCTTTTCAAGTAGCTATATAGGATATTATGCAATATCGGGATCGCTTGATTTTAAATATGTCTGTTAAGATCTAATCATCAAAATATAACAAGAATTCGAGATGACAACGAAAAATTTCTGCTATGATCGACAAAAATGGTTTAGAAATACAATAAACTGGATAAGGAGTCGCAAAATATCAATGAAATATGATACAAATTTAATATAAAGGAATTCATGCTATTAATTTGTTCAGGGGTTACGGGCACTCGGACATTCACAGCAACAAAGATAGCTAACAAATACCTTCCCTTCTGAGCAACCGCAATTAGTATTTAAATGTGTCTTTTCCACGCTATAAGTTTAAAATTGATCGAAAAACTTATTTTTTTTTAATAACGAAGAATGTTGATAATTTTCTTTGCAACTATAGGGAAAAGAAGAAGGCGCTGGAATTGTTGTGGACCTTCCCTTTTGAGGGCGGAAAACTCTGTTGCAACTCGTAAGATAAGTATAAGGAGAAATGCCTTAAGAACCTGCTAGGAGTTTAAGCTCGGTAAAACCACGCCAGAAGATATGTTCAACAAGGAAACAACAGTTAGTACTTACTATACGAGTAGTACTTACTGGCCTGGCAACACTGAGTGCTGCCAAGTGCAATCTGACTTTTCCATTGGAAAGTTTGTCATTTTTAAGCATAATCGTACTCAAAACGTTTTGACGTACGACCATTATTTGTGTTGTTAACAGTGACTTGAAAAAATTAATATAGAAAAAAATGGAATTAACTCGTGAACATTTTCGTGCCATAATTTTTCACAACTTTCGACGTGGATTATTACGACAAGAGTGCATTGATGAACTTAAATCTTTGTATGGCGATGAAGCACCATCCTATAGCACTGTGAAAAATTGGTATAATGAATTTAATCGTGGCCGAAGCTCGCTCAAAGACGAATTCCGTGAAGGTCGTCCAAAAACGGCTGTTGTGCCAGAGAACATTGATGCCGTGCATGAGCTCATAATGCAAGATCGACATGCGACATACCGAGAGATAGAGACATCCTTGGACATTTCTTCCACCAGCATACATTCGATACAGCATGAACACCTGGCCGTAAAAAAGGTTTGTTCTAGTTGGATCCCGCACAATTTGAAAGTCGCTCAAAAAAAGGCTCGTGTCGATTGGTGCAAAGAAATGTTGCAAAAATACGATTGCGGTGCTTCAAAAGACGTTTATAAGATCGTCACAGGTGACGAATCATGGATCTATGCGTATGAGCCCGAAACGAAACAACAAACGACCGTTAGGGTCTTCAAAGACGAGCAAAATCCAACGAAAGTTGTTCGTGGAAAAAGCAATTCGAAGCAAATGGTCGCCTGTTTCTTCGGCAAAACTGGTCATGTGGCGACTGGTCCGCTTGAGCAACATAGGACGGTCACTTCTGAGTGGTACACTACAATTTGTTTGCCTGAAGTCATCGGAGAAATTCGAAAAACCAACAAGAGAAGACGAATCATTGTTCACCATGACAATGCGAGCTCTCACACATCGGCTCAAACCAGAGCGTTTTTGACCGGCCAAAACGTCGAATTAATGGGTCATCCGCCGTACAGCCCTGACTTGGCACCTAATGACTTCTTCTGTTTCCGCACATCAAGAAAAAAATGCGTGGTCAACGATTTCCGTCGCCAGAAGAAGCTGTTGAAGTGTTCAAAAACCATGTTTTAGAGGTGTCTCAATCGGAGTGGAAAAAATGCTTCGACAACTGGTTTGAGCGCATGCAAAAGTGTATAAATCATGGTGGAGAATACTTTGAAAAACAATAAAACTATTTTTGATTATAAATATTCGCATTTTCACTATTAGGCCAGAAATATATAGAGCAGCCCTCGTACATACTGACGGATACTCTAATATTAGAGTGAACCAAGGAGAAACGGAATTAATGAGTGCTTAAAAAAAACTATTCCGAAACTGAGCAATCCGACTAAGAAATTTCCGGTTACTAACATTAGGAGTTTTTTTCAGGTCAAATTACTAAAGGGGAAGTGCAGTCCAACAGCTGGCTGGAGCCCTTGGACAGGAATGTAAAGACGGCACTTAGAAAGAATCAAAAATTATAAGCTGGATGTCTTGATGGATGTGGCAATATATTTTAGGAAGTTCTATTACTTCCTAAGCAAATGTAGCAAGGCTTTTTGGTACGAGGAAACGACAGAAAAGTGGTATCTCATTTTCGGAAGAACCAGTCGGTTTATGAAAGAAAATCAAATTTTTCCAAAGGATAAGAAAGAATGTAGCAAAAAATTTTCATTTACTCACACGTTTCTATAAAAAGTAAAGAAGAGTTATTAGCTTAGATCATGTTCTTCCAAAACGTATCAAAGGGGAATAATGGTAATAATGCAAAATCAAAAGGATGATGGTGTTAGAAATTTTATAAGAACTTGTGAAATAATATTTTATGGCGTATCATCAGGAAGGTATAAAGAAAATATTTGAATTTAAAAAGTAAATATATTTATAAAAAAGGTTCAAGTTAGCTGGGAAAATGTAACTGCCATAAAACAAATAAATAGATAATTGTGTGGAAATCATATTTATAATATGAACCAGTAATGCCGTTTGGTTACATTTTTAACATTTTTTGTAGCTTTTGAAGGCTCTACGTAACATGTACAATTTTATTATATTAAGCCAAATTATCGCAACTTTTGGTACATACACGAAATAAAGTAATACTTGTTAAAGAGTACTTTCATTATTTGAGATAACAAACGTAATCAAAATGCCATATAAAAAAATAACATTGTTAAAGTTTTCTCTGTTCGTGAGAAATCACGAAATGTTTCTCGTCGAATGTTTAGAAACAGCAAGATGTTTCTGGCAACAATTCTTTCCAATTGTAAAATAATATCAGCTGCATTTCATGCGAAAAACAAAGAATTTTGTTCAAACTTGCGAAAGTTTTAAGCAACTTCAGTTATTCCACTTGAACAATACCTCAATTTAAAGCAAATAAGGCTCAAATTGGTCTTTAATAACGTTCTTTTTACAATAACTAGTGAAGTAAATTCTATCAAAACTCAATCTCCCAAAGAAAAAGGTAAAACGGATTTATTAAAAAAATCTTAATTTAACTAATTTGTTGAATGGCGAGAGTATGCACTTTTCCATACCGAAAAATTAGTATTGAGTTCTACTTTATATCCTCATGAGTATCATCAGTGTGAAATTTTTTTATATACATTTTTTTATTTTCGTTTTGTTTTGTTTAGTAAATGAATTTGTTGCCTTGTTATTTTCCCTGAAACATGGAATAAAACTAATAATGAAAATATTTAATTTTTTTAATGGAAAAGCGTAAATTTTTCTGGCAACAGTGATATGAATATAACAATGTTAATTTGTTTCAATAAAAAATGTTAACTTTTTATGTATACGAGCATTAAGTATATTTAAAAGTGACCGTTTTTAATACTTATTCATTTAGCCATTTAGCTTTTGTTTATTTAGCATGGCACCATTATTTCGTTTAGTAATTTTAGACACTTAAGTCTTAAAGAAAATTGACTAAACGAGAATTATTTTTCAATGATTAAACCAAGAAAACAACAAAATCTAAAGCTTATAAATGAAATTACATTTTTAATATTAAACTTGTTCGCAATACTTTCTCAATAATAACAAAAATTATGTTTCCATTTTCAATTCTTTTAAGCAGCAAAAATTATTTTTTCCCAACTAAAGGTACATTTTATTCCGCACCTTTGACATCATATTTTTCTAATTTGGATAAAACGTTTTCGGGATATGGTGCCACATTTGCCATTAAAACTTAAAAACACCTGCACGTGATGGAAAATTATTCATAAAGCTGATTCTTACTAAGTACGTTAAGGACTTAGAATTCATCATATTATTACATTAAAGCAAAAAGTTTATTATTATTTTCTTATTAACGAAAATAATGTTGAGTAATATTTTTTTCAGTTTTAGGCAAGTCATTTAAGTCAGATAAAACACTGATAATAATAATAATAATAAAAAAAAAAAAAAATGCGACCACAGTTAAGAAAAAAAAAAATTAAATAATCTTACACATTTTTTCCTGCAAATAAATGCTATAAAAATATCTCCAACAATTAATATCATTTGTTGATTTGTTAAAGTTGTTGGTTTCTGCGATTTGTTTTTTTTTATTAATTGTTGTTGTTGTTTTTTTTTTAATTGTAAGAAAACATGAATTCAAAAACATTTAAATAACTCTTGTCACCAGTAGTTTGCAAAGAAAAAATGAAAACAAAATATAATTTAGGTATCAAAAATTTTTAAAAACGATTTGACACTTGTACGCGAGAGACTTTTTAACACACGCGTTCATTTACATAAATAAATGAAGTAGTTTTTTCGAGTAAAATAGATGCGTTTGATCGATAAACGTTTCACTGTCTAAAAACATCTGCGAAATCAAGTCTCAAGGAAGACACCTTATGATTTGTTTTTTTAAGATACGCGCATAATATACATTTTTGTTTTATCTTTAAATATTAATGGCCTTTAAAGTTGTTGTCTTTTTAAAAGAAATTGAAAGCAACGCTCACTGTTAGTTTAAAAAAAGACATGCCATGACTTGGATCGTAATATTTTAATTAGCTTTTTTAAGTTTATTTGTTTTTATGATTGCTGTCATAATTTTTTATTAACAGATACACTATTGTATTAATGATCTTATAATACATTCATTAAAAAAATAAATCTTGTTAATTTTTCAAATTTATTTTGTTTGATTTAAATTATTAATATTGTTTTGTTTAAGTTTTTTTCCTTTTCTTTTTTTTAATTGTTAACAATTTTTTTCCGGAATTTAGTATCTTTTAATGTGTGAGTTATGGGAGTTAAACAAAATAAAATAAAAAATTGCCTAAAATTAATAACGTGTTACCTCGACGACCACGACGTACAACACCGAACTAAAACTGAATCAACAAACGGTAGCTTTAGTGAAAAAACAAAATTGTCACAACACAACTTTTTTTCTGTTGAACAAAACTCACCCATACGGGCACAACTGTTGCCCTAATATCCATCTATCCATCTTTACAATCCACTATGCTTTAAAGATACTCGTTGTTGCTGTTGTGTTGTTATTATTGTTATTTTTTAATATTACTATTGTTGCTTTTTAGTTTTATCCATTCAACAGCAATATATCGTCTGTGCGCAAGGCAATGAAATCAACTTAAGTAACATCATATAAATTACTCTTAAGTATTAACAGTGTTGTCAATGTAACAGTTTCAAAAAGTTAGACAGGTAGTAGTCATGCTATACAGGAATTGCTCTTACACAAGACTAAAAATAGACCATAAATAGTTTGGAAATATTTCTCTTGTTTTGGCTAAAAATTAAGGTTGGCCTTTAGGCTTTGCAAGCTTTGAAAGTTTTAGTGTAAATGTTAAAAGTCTAAAGGACGAAAGTGCATCTTCGGCAGCGATATTCATTCACCTGCCTTCTCTATATTTCAGTATTATTAAAATGTTAAGCTGTATAGTCAGCAAGATTATGCATGATTGCACTTTTAAACTTTCATCTACCCCCTCAAAGTTCACTTTATTTCGAGAAATGGTTTTAATTAAGCATGACTGGAAATCGAAACATTAACAATATCGGAATCTGGATTTATGAAAAAGCAACACACTTAAACAAATTTTTGATTTAAAATTTTTTTTTCAAAACAGACATGTATGTACATATTTTTGTGCAAGTAAAAATGCAACACTGAGCCACATTATTTTTGATTAATTGGTATCAGGGTCATCACTTCTTTTAACATATGGCAACATTCTGTATAAGTTAGACCTATTATTGCAACTTGCCAATAATTAAAGGTCAAATGTTATCGAACAGATAGTTTGTGTTTGTTTATTTATAGTAAACTTTAAGCTTAAACTGACCGATAAGCTAAAGGGAGATATTCCCGCTTTTAACTATAATGCAAGGTTTATGCAACAAAATTTAATTTAATTAATTTTGCAATTGAAATGCAAACAGAAAACTGATCATCCGGATCACATTAAAACCTCGCTAATTGTTTATTTTATATTTCTAATTGTTTATTTAAAAGCAAGCGTAACTTTTGTTTTTTTTGCGAGTAAACAAACAATTAAAAGTTTATCGTTGCCACTATGTATTATTAAAAATCAAATTAATTTTTTAGAAGTTTCAAAAAGACTGATTTTATTTTAAAAATAAGTTGCAATAACGAATAATAGTTAAAATACACACTCTAGTTAAAGTAAGCTTTTACCATATATGGGAGTAATTAATTAGATGGATTAATTAATAGTCAATTAGCATTAAATGATAAATATTGCTAATGATTTTTTAGAATTGTAATTATTTTCAATAATTGTAATGCTTTGAATGAAAAGGTTTAATTAGTTCAAAACAGGGGTCCATAATCATAGTCAACTAACTTTAACTAGGTGATACCTCAAACAAATAAAATGTTTACACACAATGTGTAACATAATACATTTAAACAGACTATCCATCTCTGATGAGCTGCTGCTTTTTGTTTAAAATAAAAAACAAATGTAAAAAGAAATATTTGTTGATTTGAACTGAAATTTAAGTAAATTTGTACAAATTTTTAAAAAGGAATTATTTTCAACAGAACAATATGAAATGTAAGTTTATGTTGCAGTATTCATTTGATAAAGTCGGCACTAAGTCAACCAAAAACAACTTTAGTTGATTTTAAATTAAAAACCGTATTTCACATTTAAAATATACTTTTACGTGTCTATAGTATACAAAAGGAAGATATCATGCAAAAGAAGCAATTTATTAAAAAAATAATTAGTTCATTACATTTTATGTTGATGGTGGTGCTGCGATATTAAAACAGTGATATGTTTTAGTTATGCGACAGTTTTAGTCAGCTGATAATAAAAAATATTGGCTTACAATTTTATTTCAGAGAGACAGAGAGAGAGAGAGAGATTGCGAATAAAATATTAAAAATTTTTATGTGATACATTCCATTTTAGCAACGTTCGGCTAAGCGTAGAAAATAAGAAACTGAACAAATCGTTAAATGCAACGATTTTAATTTAATAACAGAAGTTAAGTCTTTCTTATTCATCTGTCAATGCTCTTTTGAGCACAAAGTATTTATCAGCCTAAAGTAATAATTATTTAATTGCCGAACGTTTTTCTTTTTACTAGGCAACACTGTTTCATTTCCCATAATATTATGTATTTAGTTTAGTAAAGAGCTTGTGTTGTTCTTGTAATAGCACTTGTCGCTTTAATATGGTTATTGTTGTTGCCAGCGCGTTTGTCGATAGTATTTTCTTTTGAAGTCGTTGGTTGCATGTTGACCGTAGTTGCTATTGTCGAGGCAACAAAATATAGCATGACGGCAACCCAGTAAAGTAAATCACAGTAGTTACAAACTACATTGTTGTTTTTCAAAATAATACAGAAAAAACGAAAGGAAAAAACACAAAGTATCTCTGGGAGAGAAAAATATATAAAATTGTAGTCGGACTACTACAATTTTATATATGAATGCATGTATGTTGTATGTGTGTAGGTAATTTAATGTATTTTTTTTTTTTGTTAATAGCAAGCAACCTGTGTCACTTATATTTATTGAATAGATGGTTTTTTTGTATATCTATGGTTATACATTTTTATTAGCTAACAGCACAATTAATAACAACAATAGCAATAGCATAACAAATAATGCAAAAGAAAATCTAATTTTCAACCTAAGTACGAATAGTTTGTGCTTTTGTAATGTTATTTAATAAATGTTTGAACACAAAAAAATTGGAATAGAGAGTTAACAAATGCATTAAATTGAATACATTAAAATTGAAAATATTTGTATACATACATACATATGTAGATACTTACTTGCAACACAAAGAAGAGCAAACTTTTATAGAAAGAGAGTGAAACTGTAAATATACATGTGTTTACATTTGGCAGCATTGGATAACATACAAATAGAGACTGTGGATAGCAAGGACATCAAACAAACAGGAAACTTTGTGGGAAACATGTAAAAGAGATTTACCCCTTATGCAAAAAATAAAGTTAATTTGAAGTGTTCTTAAGAGCAAATTTTGTAAGAAAAATTTGTTTTGGTTTTGTTTTATTTGTTTGCGTAGACATTTAAACTAGCTACCGTAACAATTATTATTGGCAATGTCATAAAAGTTACCATTTATTATTTTTCAATTAATTTTTTTATTTACCGAATAATAATTATAAAAGATTTTTTTATTAATGAAAATTGATTATTTCCGAGTTTTACTTTTTGGTTTAAAAATAATAATTGTTTTTGACTTTTACTTTTAATTAAAAATTAACAATTAATTTTAGATTTTATTTTTTGCTTATAATACAAGGTGGCGCAAAAATAACCTTCCGATGTTTTTTGGCTGGAATTAAAAAAAAATTAAAAACTTTGATTTTTCTTGTGAATTATTTTAATTTGGTCTTTTAATTTTTTTACATCAAGTCGAGAATATGATGTCATGTAAATGGCCGCCGCCACAGTTGATTGTCATTTGAGCCCTTTTTATGGCATTTTCCATTACTTTGGCCAAATCTTCTGGCGATAGGTCCTCACATTCTTGACGGATATTGTCCTTAAGAGTTGCATGAGTCTGAGGCTTGTTGACATAAACCCGCGACTTCAAAAAGCCCCATTAAAAGAAGTCTGCGGCGGTCAAATCAGGCCATCTTGCTGGACAGTGCAAATCGCCAAAACGGGAGATTAGGCGCCCGGGAAATGCATCCTTCAGCATTTCGGTTGTGGCACGTGCAGTGTGTGCCGTTGCACCGTTCTGTTGGAACCACATGTTTTCCAATCCCAATTCATAAAGTTGCGGCAATAAGAACTCGTTGATCATTGCTCTGTAGCGTCCACCATTCACAGTAACCGTTTGGCCCGCGACGTCTTCGAAGAAAAAAGGTCCGATGACTCCTCCAGCGAAAACAACACACCATACAGTGACTTTGAGCGGATGTAATGGCTCTTCGTGGGTTACACGCGGATTTTCAGTGCCCCAGAAGCGTAAATTTTGTTTATTTACGTACCCACTAAGATGGAAACGGGCCTCATCACTCATGATTATTTTGGATGAAAAATCATCCTCCTGTTAGTGGAGCAGTGTAGCGTAACATTGTTTATTAACGTGTATTTCGCATGTGTTTACTACACAAATGTCAAAACTGACATTTGGGGCCAATCGCAAAATTTATAGCATTTTCTGATAGGAGGATTACTTTTGCTCCACCTTGTATAACGATTAGTATGTAATTTTTTTTGTCATTATTTTAAATTTTTTTGCGGGTTTTTGGATATGTGTATAGTAGATTACAACTGTTGTATTCACCGTGACAACAATAATTTAATGCATGGATCTATCAACGAAGGAAGGAAGATTAAAAAAAAATTATATATCCACATTTATAACAGATGGCTAAAGTAATATAGAGTTAAAACAGAAACGGATTTAGGGCGATTTAAGATATAATAATTCTCCTGATTCTTTAGCTTAAGATTTATTTGTGAAATTTAATTAAAATAATGAATTTAAGAATAAATCCACAAACATTTTCCGCTTCTATAATATTAAGACTTGAATACATCAATCAACTTTAAATTACGGACACAATCATTCATGCAGAAATTAACTTTATACTTGAGCTTAATATGTCGTTTATTCAAAATTAAAAAATGTAGATAAAATTTTTCATAAAGCATATGTCTGGTCTTAAAATTATGAAAATAAAAACTTATTTAATCATTACCATTATTTTTGGTCTCTGACATTTCGATCACTTGTTATTTAATATAGCAAATTATTGTATCGATATTTTAAATGTTTTAGTCGTTCAATGTATTTTATACATACATGGGAGTAATTAATTAGATAGCTTAATTAATTGTGGATTTCATTAGCATTATAGTTATTTTTACTAATGGTAATGCTTTTTAATGGAAAGCCTTCATTGATAATTAGTTAAAAAAGAAAATCATTGCCATTGACTAATGATTAAATGGTTCAAAATCATTATCATTATTGAATGTATTCCTTGTCTTTGTATACTAAATACACATCTTATAGTATAGTAGCACATAATTTTAATATGGCATTTTGATTCCAAAAATTTCGAGAAATATATAATGCTTTAACTTTCTCATGAAAAATTAGACACTATGGGAACATATTTTTTGTTTAGATGTAAGTAATAAGAAATGCAATCTGGGCTTCTAGGTGACTTTAGATTTAGACATCAACTCTTACACTTATCTCACTTAAAAATGTGTTAAGATTTATTTTGTTATTTGTGCTTAATAAGTAATATTATTTTGATTGTAATTATTAATTAAACGATATAATTAAAATTTCATTGCCATTAAAAAAAACAATTATAATTAAAATAAAATCATTAGCATTAAATTATCATTGTCATTATTTTAAACAATGCCAATGAGATTTCCATGGTAGTGGAAAAATCGCAAGTATGATTTTAAATGATTTTTTATCTAAACATAAAATTTCTTAAGTAAGATCTTGCATATTAATAATGGTTTTACAAATCAGTAATAAAACTTTTTCAATTTTATTTTGATTACAAGAGACATTATATGGAATTTTGAAAAATACAAATTGTTGGTTTTAAAAGCTGGAGCTTCAACAAAAATTCCCGACATACGTTTTTATTTATTTTTTCTTACATTTCCTTCTGCATGTCAACTTTTAACGCAGACGAAAGGCGTATTAAAAATAACAGTTTTTTTTTCATTTATCAGGAGAAAAAAAAAAACAATGATGACAATAGTTTGCACAAGCAATGAAATTTCTTTAAGTATTTATTTACAAACTGACAAAGTTTTGTGTAGGTATGAAAAGCTTTGTTGCTTGTTGGCCTTATAATAAAAAAAAAAAAAAAACAACTGATGCCGATAAACACTTGAGGTAAGACTTGGTTTTTATAGTTTTGTTAGCGTAAAATTTGCCAAATTCTCTCCTAAGATCGGGTTTTTGTACATAAATTTTGCTCGAAAGTCCACTTTTGATCAGAATTTGCTTTGAAAAAATCCGTAGAAACAAAAAAAAGACCATAACAAATTATTTCAACATTGAATGAATTCTGCCGAAATTTTTTTTCTGTCTGTTTTCTTTTAATCTTTACATTTACACAAAACTTAGAGACTCGAAAATGTTCATAGCTGAAAAATTTTATGACCACGAAACAGAAAACAAATGAATTAGAAAATAAAATTTATGACAAAATGATGACATTTAACTTCCGAACAAATTTTAAATTCATTAAAGAAAAGGGATTGTGTTTAAGATCAGAAATACTTAATACTTATCTATCATTTAGTTAAATGTCATTAATTTGAAATTAAAATTTAATGTGAAGCACTTAAGACCCACTGCAGAGCAGAACCACTCACGTTACTTCAGTGCCATAAATTTAAAACTCTTGCAGTCTGACTTACCAGTAAAAGGTATTTCTTCAATCAATCTCATCACAAAGACGCAACATAAAGTAAAGACAAGCCAGGCAAAAGTAATAAAACGATTCAAAGGAATGCAATTCACTTTTTTTTAATCTTTAGTACCAGTGAAAATAAAGCGTCTGGATGTCTAGTTAAATAATAATGTCTACATTAAAAAAGCATAAAAGTAAATCTTGGAAATCATTAAAGACAAACAAAGACAACAAGTAAATAAAAAATACAAGTTAAATAAAAGACAGTTTTAAGAGAACTATAAAAGAATAAACAAAACGAACGAACGAACAAAAATCACGAAAAATAACACGCTTCTTTAAAGAAAAAAAAAAAAATAAAATATTAGCCCGAGGGTAAAAAAAAGTAGAAAACTTTTTCATTTTACTATTATGGAAAAAAGAAAACAAAATAACTAAAAAAAAAAATATATAAAAAAATATCGTGTTTGCGTAAGTAAGTGAAGTCGTCTTGAAATTATAATTCGTGATTATAAAAAAACAACGGCAAATAAGTATTAAAGTGTTACAAAATACTTACAATTAAAAAAGATATGTATTTAAAATAAACGTTTACAACCGACACTTAACTTGGTTAAATAGTTTGTATTACGAATGCATTTAGTACACATTCCAATAAAAAAGAAAAAGCAGACAAACAGACAGACACACTCGGCTCTTACATTGATGGTTTAAGACCATATTTGAATACTTGTAACAAATAAAATAATTGGTAACGTAATTGTTTTGCTTTTTGTTTATTTCTATTTTAACCGGCATAAAGTTACTTCCACGTACAAGAATTTATGTGTTTGAGTGTACGTTTCATGTTCACACATTTGTGCATTCCACCCGCACAATTACCAATGATTACTTAAGCGCAACATAAGTCGTCTATCTAATGTCTTGAGCTGATTTGATTTACTTACTAAAGATATGAATGCAATCAAAACGTACCAACACACAAAAAGGACAAAAAAAAAAAATACGATTGAATCATTCAGCATAGAGAGACGTTACGTCAAATAACATATTTTAACAAATGAAAGAGTCATACTTTTACCTTTTTATACCCTTCACCACAAAAAGTAGAAAAAAGGTATATCTAAGATTGTCATTCCGTGTGTAATTTCCACAATACACATTTCCGACCTCATTAAGTGTCAGTCCGTTATTCGTTCAGATATAGTGTCGAAAGAGGTGCTATTGGAAATCAGTATGATAGGCCCATGTCCTTCGAGGCAGCAGGCAAAACACCACGCCTACCTCTAATTTTTTCATGTCATTTGGAACAATAAAGTAACTCCCATCAAAAGAAATAATAGAGAATTAAAAAATAAGAAATAAACATATAGCGAAAAAATTGGCACTCGTTTTCAAAGTTACGGGGCTCGGAAATTTTCAAATTTTTAAAATATTAATATCGATTTCATTTTAAAGTTTTTAAAGAGATCTTTAAAATGTTTTAAATACTTAACCCTTTAAGAGCCGATATCATTTTTATGTAAAATGATATATGTATATGCAGTACAAAATTTTTAATTTTTTAATTTCTGTCAACCCAACATTCGCTTTTTCGATTGGAGTTACTTCACTAAACTAGATTTACATATATGGTGAAGGGTATATAAGATTCGGCATAGTCGAATATAGCACTCTTACTTGTTTTATTTAGATTTAATCCTATATCTGGATTATATCAATTGTTATTGACAAGTCAAAATGCAAAAAATAACCTTTGAAAAATCTTCAAATAATTAGTCCTTGTTTAGCTGGCTACAGACAACGCAATGTGTTTCTGAAATCTGTTTCATTTCATTACAAATTGCGTCGTATGAATTCCTGTTTCAAGTTTCACTTCGGGTTGCAATCCCGGTTTCATTAACATCAAAATGTTTTTATTTTTTTTGGTTACACTGAAACAGATTGTATCGCAAGCAAGCTGTAAACATCTAAGTAATTAAAAAAGAACAAAATGGGATGTGAAAAGTGATAAATAAAAAAATAAAATTTAAAGCAGCATTTGAAAAATTAGTAATTGAATATAAAAGTATTGATATAAACGCAAGCATTGAAAAAGTTAAAAACAGGATGATAATTTACATCCTCTTTTCCGCGCGATGTTAATGTTATAATATAAAATACCAGAACTGAGATTGTGTTTATGTTTTCGCTGTTGTTTTCAATATTTGTGTCAAAACATGAAACCTGAATGTGAAACGTGTTGCATAAACAAATTGCGTTGTCTGTAGCCAGGATAAGAGATGAAAAATCACAAAAAATGGAAATTTTGTGTCTAAATTTGGAAATATTGCCTATTTCTTATTTACATACATACATATATTTTTTTAATTATTTATTACTCAAATTAATATATAAGAATTTTAAAACGTTGATTGTTATTGGTTTTATTTATCGATCAAGGTTTGATGGCAATTTCTGCCTACAATCTCTGCAAAAATTAGATATGTATGTGTATGTAACGAAAGCAACTTCTGGATTTCCTTTGCGTATTATGTGTTTAGATTTTTCATCAATGAAGTTTGGGAAAAATTAACCCTCTATCATGAATGAACCGCGATTTGTTTGATTTTTTTTGTATTTAAGAAAAATAAAATATACGTATTTTCGAATTTTATTTTTTTTTTTATTATTTGAAGAGAAAAATTACAAAAGTAGAGTATGTTTCTTTTAGACAACACTAAGGTAAGTGATTAAAATCTAAAAAACTGCACATGTTACCAGAGATAAAAATTTTTAAAGCAATTATTGGTTTTCGTATAGCATAAGGCCACATTGCGTTTTTCACATACATTATGGGTAAATCCAATACAATTTGGTAACTTGAACCTGATTTTCTTATCGAACTGCTTATGGACGCACGCGCTGAGCAGGTTCTTTGTGCTTTTTGGCCTTAATCTCGCTGTGGGCATTATTTCTGAGATTGTATTTAACTGCTCGCTGGTAATATCCCAAATAAATTTTCCTGTTAAAATGGAGGTTATCTACCTGTCGTTAAGTAGACACCACCCTAATGAAGATCTGAAATCACCACTATTTTTGCTTAGAAATTTAATACTAGCTCTACATCGTAGCTTGTGAAGAGATATGACGATAATTATCAATTATTGGAAAAAAATACAATTAACTTAATGACAATATTTTTATGTCTGATGTAGCCTACGGGCAACAAACCTTATTTACCAAATAAAATACATAACATAAAACAAAAAAGAAAATTTGTTTGTCTTTTATTGAAATCGCAGTCAACCGGCACTTTTCGTAACTACCGAAAGTCAAATTCCAAATGTCACTTTGCAACTAGTATTGCGACCAAATTGATTTTTTCTGATCAAGGTCGTTAGCTCAGAGGGTAAGCCACGAGACGGTGTGCACGATTATATTAAAAGAATTATTTCCATTTTGTTTGAGTCACACAGTCTACACTATGATACAGAAGGTTTAAAGTTTCCTTTTTTGTCCGAATTTTTTTACTTTTATTTTCAAATCAGTAAAACGTTTTTTCATAGGACCAAAATATAGAAATTTTATTTCTCTTTTTCGGCTTTCTTATCATGTTATGGTGATGGTTTTTAATTTTAAAACGGAATCGCAGATATGAAGACAAGATGATGGGCAACCCTAATAAATGTTCTCGAAAAACATAAAACAATTTTAAAAATCTTTGGATAAGATCTTTGAATATTTACCTTACCAGAAAAACCCACGAAGGGTCCTGCATCACTCTAAAAAATTTAAAAATACACACAACGTGTGGCGGTCGTTGTTGAGCTGGTTAAAATCGCATGTTTAATAAACAAGTATGACTACAAATATCTCTAGTTACAGAATAAAAAAAGTAATATAAATTGTTAGTGAAAAATGTTGAAATTTTTAAAAGAAGTCACAACAAATTAAATTGGCATACAAAATTATTTAATCAAAAAATTGGGAAAAATCGCCATTGATGCACCCACGAACTATTCGAGGTTCGTTTTATTAAAAAAAAAGTTACAGTTGTACCAACTCTTACAAATTTCTCTCTCTCTCTCTCTCTCTTATAATGTTACCTTACTTTCATAATCTTTTTTATAAAAGATTTATTTTCATATAAAACATATGCTATAAACACAATCATGTCCACCGACCATAGACTACAAGATGTCAAAAATAGAATACATGCGTGCTTATGAGAATAATTCTTTTAGTCGATACACGACTACCGACTACACGGCTACTTGTGTAGCCCGTAGCCAACTTAGGTTAATTTCTATTTTTCTTGGCTACAAAACACAGATTAGTGCTGCCAATATAATAAATGCATGAAATGTGGTTTTTAAAAATGCAATACATTAAATATTGCTATTAAAAACGCGAAAAACTTTTATAGTGGCACTATTGAAAAATAATAATTATCTGTTCATTTGTTTACATTTTTCATTTACTATTTATTTGGCGCCTTTTTCATTTACTTTTTGTTTGTGAAATTTTCCATTTAGTTCTTTTTTCATCAATTTCTAATTTGTTTCATTTATATTTATTTTTTGGGTTTTTTATTGAAATTACTAATTTCGTATATTAGTCATTTTTACTATTTATATGTATTTATTGTATTGTTTAATGTAAATGTTTAGTTCTCTTTACATGCAAATATGGACGTGGACACTTCATACACTGAAGTCTTTGTTTCCACTATTTTAGCAATACTACTTATTAAGTTAATTATATTTTCTCGAGACATTTAAAATTCTTTTTACACAAATTCACTTAAAAAAATCAAGTTTGTTTTGTTTTGGTTAACTTTAATACATATGTCAAAACATGTTTATGTTTATTTTTTGTAATTAGTGGTCGATAGTCGTTAAAAGAATTAAGTAGCTGGCTACTTGGCTATTTTTGTAGCCAACTACTTTTGTAGTCGGTAGTCGATGGTCGGTAGCCTTTGATTGTGTTTATATCAATATGGTTTTAAACTTCTGGGCACGACGAATGTTACTATAGAAGAAAATCAAATTATTTCATGTTGCATAAATTACTATTAAAATAAAAGTGATATTAATGTAAAATTTTTAAGAAATATAGAAATTAAGTGTTTTCAACATCACTTGTAAATAAAATATGTGTAATTTTTCAAGATTTTTAGGCATTAAGGGTCCATCTATTTCTTGTGGATTGGCTGGTGAATCGCAAAACACATTCGTCGTTTTTCAGCTTGCAAAGATCCTTGCTGTTACTTTCAATGCAAGAATGTTCAAATCGAATGTCCACATATATTAATTTAGCATTTAGCCATATTTCGAAATAATTACGATTTTTATTTTAGTTAAAACATTTTCGTAATGGACCTTTAAAAATATTTTCACAGTGACAACTTTTACTTTTTCTTTTAATAGCTTTTGGTTTAATGACATTTTGGTAACGTGCTGATATGTAAAAAAACTAATAAAATTAAACTGCCAAGAGTTTATAACTTTCCAAAACTTGTAAATAAAATATCGTACTAAGAGAACTTCTCCAACTTACAAAATTATCGTGTATAAATTCGTTAAGCGAAAAAACTCAACACGGTCGTAAATGACGACTTAAAGTCTACATGTTAGGGACCATCGTTGTGGAATGATTTCTTTTGATTTTCACATAAAGAAACAAACAAACAAACAAGCAGACAGCAAAGGAGCGAGCGAGCGAGCAGTTGGCAACTTTTATTTTTGTCAGCTAGTTTATAACGAAACCATATCATAATATTGTAAACATGGAAACTGGGTAAATATTTTAATTAAATCAAATTTTCAACTATAAAACAGAGACAAAGACAGACAGACAGACGTTCGTTAACATGAATGCGTAAATATTCTATGAATGCATTTATTATACGAAAGAAATATTTTCAAAATAAAATTGCAAGAATGTTTTAAAGCCATTAAATACGTACATGTTTACGAACACTCATGCAACACATAATAATACAATTAATATAACAAAGATCTAATCTAAAACATGGACTCAGACAAAAGCTTATCTTTATTTCATATTAAGTGTAAGTAAATTCATACATTTTTTTTTAATAAGATGAACTTAATGTTATTTACATTCATATGAAAGATAAAGCAACACCAGAGAAATAAGTCATCACTTAAAAATGTGTAATAAAGAATGACAGACAATATGTGAATGAGTGAGTTATGATGCTAATGTGTTAGTAAGACTATTACTGTAAACTTTCACAGTATCATGTCACAAAAATTCTTTATAAAATATATTTAAATTTTTTTGTCCCAATGATTTGAATATGATTTTAAGAGAGAAAAATTTGTATAATCTATATAAATTCGATTCAATTAAATAACTGACGATTTTTTTTTATACTAAATTCACGTTTGAATACAATAAATCAAATTTGAATATACGGAGCCTCTGTCTGTCTGTCAACATATTTTAAATTGTTCTTAAACATTTATTTATTTATTATTTTTTTTTACAATCTAATAAAATATTAATAAACATTCTCAATAAGATTTACTTGTTCGTATAACAAAGGTGAATGTTTGTTTAAATTCAGTATAATATGAATCTTATATACCCTTCACCATCTATGTAAATCTAGTTTAGTCAAGTAACTCCAACCAAAAAAGCAAATATTGGGGTGACAAAGAATTAAAAAATAAAAACTAAGTACTATATATTATTTTACATAAAAATGGCATCGGCTCTTAATGGGTTAAGCATTTTTAAAAAATTTTAGTATTTCCTTAATGATCTCTTCAAAAGCTTTCAAATGATATCCATATTGATATTTTAAAAAATTTATAAATTTCAGAGGCCCGTAACTCGGAAAATAGGGGCGAGCGCCAATTTTTTCACTTGATGTTTTTTTTTTCTTATTTTTTAATTCTCTATCGATCCATAAATTTGTTTTTTTTATTAAAGTTACTTCATTGGTTAAAACGATATGGAAATTTTAGAGGTAGGCGTAGTGTTTTGCTTGCTGCTCGAAGGCCATGGACCGATCTTGCTGATTTCCAATAGCTTCTCTTTCGATCGATTGGCGTATATATATACTTCTTGGGGAAATGGATATTGTAGAATTTACAGAGGGAATGGCAAACTTAGTTATACCCTTTTTTCCACTTTTTGTGATGAAAAAAAAAAAATAATTTTTTTTTTGAAAATGCTATAAAAAAACTACTGAATATTTTCTCAAATTTCTTCTTTATTTGAAAGTACAATCCTTCCGGTTAATAATGAAAATAGTTTCATTCAATTGGGTGCTTCGCCTGGCCATGCAGTAGCCTACACGATCGGTCCAATTTTAGATTACATTATCGATTGTGTGCAGCTGTATGGATGGTCAGTTGGCTTCAACTCCTGAACCAATATCTCAATGATGTTTTCGAAATATTCAATTGTTGAGATCGATGTGAATTGATGTTGATGGCGCTTCACGTACGCACTGTTTTTGGCTTTTCACGCTTTGGTTTATCGTTGAGGATGCCAGTTTCTTTCAGTTCTTTCGCAAGATAACGAACGTACGGAGCTGACGGTGCTTCTCTTCTTCCACTAGGTGAAAAAAAACGTTAGATAGCGGACCCTTTATAATGAATATAAGATCCAAGAATATAAAGTTAAAAAGTTGCAAGCTTCTTTGTGAAAGTGTGAAGTGTTTAGGCATCTAAAGTGGGGTTAATAGAACTATGAGAGTTTAAAAGCTGAAGATAAAAACTGCCAATAATATTTGACTGCTGACAATTTTTTTTTTAAATTTTTTAACTTCCGGGGAAGAAGTTTCCGAAAGTGTAAATCTTGTATGTTGGGTTTGAAAAAACTCACAAAGTTTTTATTGCAGAATGTCTTTGAAAGAGATTTCTTCTATATGCAGTCTTACTTTTTTATTTTTTAACATGGAATTTTTTAATTAAAGAGCATAAATCATTATAATTTTCAGTTTTGACAGCAAGTGGTGATGGAAAACTAGGATTCATTGATATTACGACAGATAAGGCTCTATACATACAAATTTTAAGGAACGGTTAACCATCTAGCGTTAAAATGCTGTGGGAAAGAATTAATAATATCCAAGTATTTAAATGAACACGCAGAGAAAAAACATGGTTGTGACATGGTCACAATAACCATATTTTTTGTAACATTGTATAGTTGTAGAGAACAAATTTTAGTTCTTTTCAACAATACTTCAGTCACGATAAACATTTTTTTGTTAACATTTAACCATTATGTGTTTACTGTGCACAAAAAATACAACATGGTTGGTTTAAGTTAAAAAAAATTTGAACCACGAGCGAAGTTTTAGAATTTATTGAAAATAATATAATATAACTAATTTACTTTATTCGTGCTTGATTCCTTCAAATAATATATTGCTCTTAGAAGAACAAAGTCTTGTTAAAACTCGCATATTTTTCCAGATTGCAAATGAAAATCAACATTTTCCATTTCTGAAAGTTTTTGAAATTTGAGAAAATCAATTAAAACACAATTATTGACGCGATATTTCTTGAAGAGATTACTAGATTTCATCAAAGATTAAAAGGCAGTGCCGCAGAAAATTATTAATATTATTTTCAACAGCTACGACGGCGCTAAATGCAAAGTTTTGCATAATGGGAAACTAAGTGCACCGTTCAACTTCACCTCCGGTGTAAGACAAGAATGCATTTTATTGTCGCTGATGTTCATTACTGTTTTGGAAAGCGTACTACAAATTTTTCACAATGCCACCAACGAGCGGGGAATCACATGGCGTTGAAATAAAAGCCTTGAAGATCTTGAATAACCAGACGACATAGTTCTGCTTTCGCACTCGCATCAGCACATGCAATCAAAGCTAGATGATTTACAGCAGGAATCGATAAAAGCTGCCCTTAAAATCAATCAAACTAAAACGGAATCCCTACAAAATAAAGCACCCAACGATATATCATTCAGTGTAAATGGGCAAAACATAACTTATTTAGGTAGTGCCCTTACAATCTACGGAGGAGGTACGCAGGATATCTTAAGTCGTATACAAAAGGTACGAGCGGCACTCGCCAAGCTGCAAAACATATGGTTGAACGCCATAAGCACTGAAACAAAATGCCGAATTTTTAAAGCCCGCGTGAAATCTGTGCTCCTCTACGGCTCAGAGACATAGTTAGCGACCGAAGAAACGAAGGCAAAACTTCACAGCTTTATAAACCGTTGCGTCAGAATTATTCTCCAAATATGATGGCCCAGAAACATATGAAATGAAGATCCTTGGAGAACTCACTCACCAGCAGAATATCAATGAAGAGAACATATGGATGGATTGAGTTGGACGCACTATGCGAAAACTCTACGACGACATTCCCCATGCTGCTCTAATCTGGAACCCGCAAGGTGTGCGATTCCGTGAAAGGACACAAACAACTTGACGTAGAACTATCTGTAGCGAAACAGTCAAATCGATTAACAATTTAAGACTACTGAAATAATTGGAAATCTTAAGCTCCTGAACCTGGAGTATAGATCTGTTAATAATAGAATAACACATGTACAAAACCCATCTTAATAACATGAAATTATTTTTATTCTATTTATCTCTAAGATTAGAAAAAATTTCACACTAAAAAAGAAACATACACCGACTGAGGTAAATATTTTTAAGTTGTATTTTAACTCTCTCTCTCTCTCTCTAAAAAGATTTATAAATTAAACGTTTTAATATAATCAAAACATCTGTATAAATCAAAGTGAAGCAGTAATAAAAAATAAAATAAAAATTATTAAACTATGCACAACTAACTATTTATATATTACGGACATACGAATAAACAGATTCTTAGTTTTTATAGTCACAATGATTACAAGATGTGGCAGCGCAAATCAAATAACGCCTACAAAAATTCAACATTCATAAAAATAAGTACAAAAAAAAAATTAAAACAAAAAGTATGAGTAATATATTGGGTTATGCCGAATCTTATATACCCTTCACTATATTCATATAACCATAAGTACATATAAATTGGCATAAGAAATTCTTTCGTACCTTTAAGTTTTTCTGTTCAAAAAAGCGTCACAACCACCTGCAGGAATACAAACGAATTTTGAAAAAAAAAAAAAAAATATGGACGAATTAGTGGCAGGCGTGGTGTTTTGCCCGCTGCTTAGAAGGACATGGCCCGATTTTGCTGAGTCTTAATAGCAAAATTTACGAAACTATGTCTGAGCGATTAGCTTACTTACATTTTTTCTAGCTCATCTTGTGCCTAGGCAAAGTTGATTTTAACACTATAACACGGACGAACGGACATGGTTCAATCGAGTTCGCTATGCATAAAAACTCCAAATAAAAATCCTTTATGGTAACGGAAATGGATATTGTAGAAATCACAAACGGAATGACAAACACAAAAGATGTTTGCTTTATTACAATAAAAATAAATGTGGTTAATTTTTATTACTCTTGTTAAAAATACACTACAATAAAGAAAACTACGAGGAAGAAGCCAATAAGTCTTTGGAAGAAAAAGGAATCAAATATTTTACATCAAAGATTTAAACATAACGATAACGGGAAAACAATTTTCGATGGAAAATCATTTATTCTCGGCTCAATGGGGTGTGTGCTTGTGTGTGTGGTAAAGGGAGCTTAATAAGTTGTAAATACCACCTCTAACAAGAGGCTGCCGTAGTCTAAGTGGTAAACACGTTGACTACAAACCAGCTGCCCTGGGTTCAATCCTTGCGGTTGTCAAAAAATTAATATGTTTTTTTTCTGTTTAATGGTATATATACATATTCAGATCTAAAATTAAAAACATGCAGCCTCCTTCGTCGGTACTTCTCTATAGAATATTCGCCGGCGAAGTAAAATAATTAATAAAATGGCTATGTCTATCTCCTTTCACCACCTTTCTTCTCTCTCATCTATCCCTTTCCTAAAGAATGTAGCACGGTTGCGAACTAAGTAGGTATTGATGCCTGAAGTGCTACTTCTCTTTAAAAAAAAAAAAAAAGAAATTTTTTGTGTAGCGTTGAGCAACAGCAGTGACTGCGGTGGCAGAGAGTGTGATTGTTTATTTAAGCGGCTATTATACGGTCAAACTTGACATGTGGGAACGGTCTGATGACATGCCATTATATTTGTGTAATAGGGTCAGCGCCGCTAGATTGATTTAAAATTTTGTAATATTTTAACTCTCTCTCATCAAACCGTTCTCACATGCAAAGTTTGACCTTTTTAAGACGCTTGTAAAAGAAGCATGTTTCCTAAGCAATATATCGAGTAAAACGAGGAAAATACATAATAAAATTCTTAGTAAAACTTTTTTCCTGAACCAGGCAGATAATGTGGACAAATCCATGTACAAGCGTTGCCAGGTTTTTGGTTATTTGCTTTCTTCGACGGATTGATTTAGTTAAGAGTAATCGTTTCTGGGCACTCAAACTCATCAGAAAAGCACCTGAGCGTTAAATAGCGTTTAAAAGTTTGCACAATTCACTGCTCTGGCACTTAAGACAAAAGTGAGAGTTTTATTAATTAATTCTTTGTGGAAATCCAAAAACCATTTTATCCAATTAGATAAAGTCTTGAACGCTGATAGAGATAAGCTATGTACTTTGTCTAAATTATCTTTACGTGGTTTGTTTTACAAGCAGCAATTTACATTTTTGATAAAAAAAAAACAATTAAAGTTAATAACAAAGCTTAATTTCAGTAGTGTTTCGAAAGTTGATAGTTTTTTGAGTTTTTGTGTAATTTTTTTAAGACATAATTACCTACCCTCGTACACAACTATATTTATATTATTCATGTAAAATGCAACCCAAACATATGAGAGGAATTTAATTGTTTTTTTTCTTCTTTTATAAATGAATGTAAACTATTTTTATAGGCGAGTGAGAATATTAATCAGAGAAAGAAAAATAGATACGAAAGTAGCTTCATCATATGTATGTATATTCATTCGAAAAGTTTAAATAAAAACTATTTAAACAAAAAATGTATGTATAAACTTTTGCAAAAAAAGTTTACTTGTGTCAAAACGGATGTGTCGCAGTCTTTTGAAATGCCACTCCAATATGTTGAAGTGTTGACGATGAGTATAACGATCATGTTAAATAATTTTATATGAATTTTAAAAATTCAATTTTTATGTAGTGTTATAATGACCTGCTTCTTTTGAAGGCATCATCGTTCCTTGTCTACACTTTAAGATACGAAACAAATTTACATTTTATTCATCTGTTAAAATTATTTTTACTCGTCTTTTATTATATTAACAATATTATTGTAAATTAAAGTAATTTAAGTACATCTCTACGTAAGTATGTATAAGTATCTTGAAAATATTTTGTTATTAATTTATTAAATAAATATGCTGTTTATTTTTTTTTAATCATGGGAAAATTTATTACTTGTGATTAATACGACGAACGTTGACGTGCGATAAAATGTATGTATGTATGATGCGTTTTTGGATTGACATTTATTTTTCAATTAAAAAAGATAAATATATAGTAACAATAAAATTTAAAAGTTTTAAAAATTTGCAATGCTTTAGATTAAATAACGTCTTGAACGTAATAAACATTTTTAATAATTAAAAAACTAACGGCCATTATTAAAACTTGCAGTGAGTTAAAGCAGGATTTTATCGAACCAATAAATTATTGCGTGCTACCCTTAATACGGTGTGCCTAGAGAAGTAAAATATATTAGATCTTGAAATTTTAAACAAGTAACTCTGCTTGTAAATAAAAAAATATCACTGTTTCTCGAAAATTATAGCAAGTAGATCCCTGAATTATTGTAATAGAAACGTATATAGTCTAGCGAAACACTGGATGTATGGGGACAGTAGGTGTAGTGGATCACCCTTTATTTCTAAAAAATACATATAAAAAACCTTTTGAAGTCGTTTAAAAATACGATGACCTTGGAGGGTTAAATATAAATCTGCATTCAGTGTTTTTCTATCACGTTCTATCATGGGACCATTCTGTAAAAACAAACGTTCAAAAAATAAAATGATGGAGTTCTCAAGTAACAAAAAATAAGATATACGCGAATTATCTGAAATTTTTGGACAAATATGTTTCCAAGTACATAATTTAAATAAATAATTTTAAGAAGCTGAATTCATAATGAAAATCAAGCCTTCTTTGCGTCGACGAACCGTTCAGTCTCGTGTAAACATTGTTGCTGTAAACGTGTTAAAAGTAAAGCTGCAAAATGCTCATTATATCAGTTACCTGGATATCTGTGATAATTCTAGAGCTAATTCAGGCATCAGAAATACGGACGTATGAATTTATTAGAGAAAATTTTAAAAATTCTGATTAATAAAACCAAAGATTCCAAAAAATTTTAACGAAGTACTAAAAAACTAATTTTGACGAAAGGGAGTCCTTGATCTTTTAAATATTTACTTAAGTGGTGCTCGAATCAGTAAACAATGCAAAGCGTCGACTGAAAAAAAATCTGTTTCACCGAAGAAGCGCATTTAGCCTTCGTAAATACGCAAAACTATCGAATCGGGGGTTCAGAAAAATCACTTGATTCATAAGCAGCCGTAAGAGATGCTTGTAGTTTTAACTGAATAAACTGAATCTGGACGACATGTGGTTGGAGCGGGACAGCATGCACCATCTTCTAAATCGCATAACAAGCAATCAATTTATTGCAGCAAATTATTCCACAAAGTCATCGAATATTTCATGCAAAAGGAAATGGCCTCTCATGGGGTAATTTCTGTACTTAATCCGAAAATTACCGCCCAAGATAGCATGTTTTATTTTAAAACGATATAATGCAATTTTATTGAGGGATCTTTTATTTTGTTATTATTTTCCTTTTGTCAGATGTGTGTTCTTCTAATTGTAAACGCAACCACGTCAGTTGTGTGGTGGTCACGACCACTAGCTTTATCAACCAGGCCATATTTTAACTCAGCCATGACTGCGATTTCCTTGTTTTAGTTAACAAGCGCCTCTAATCTTCTCAGCTTTTTGTTTTTCTAATCAGGCATTTTCGCCATTTTTATACCGGTGCTAACAACAACTGTTTTCTTTTTCTAGATGATGCTACGGGAGTTTAGAATTGTTTTTTATCCACTAATTTGCATTAAACAAAAAAACTCCTCTACCGTGTCTACTCAATAACAATTATTTATTTTTATACTCAATTAAATGTTAGGATATGAACTCAGGATCTTTTGCTTAACAAAAAAGCAGACACCTCCACCAAAGCAGTCATTTTAAAGAATAATCAATTAAACTATAAAGATTGTTAAAATCGCAACAAATTCTTCTAAAGGGGTCATCATTGACATAATTTTGGCGAACAAATTGAATGTGAATTGGTTAAAAATGTCTGGTTGGACGTACAGCAATGTGAAGTATAAGTTTCGCATAACAAACTCCGAATAAACATCTACATTAATGAAATTAAACAAAACCGTAACATTAAGAATAGTTCTTCGGCTTTCTAGAGACGGTAGCCCAATTTCAGCAAATCCGGTTTTATATGACGGTAAATTGGAAAAATTATTTCGGTATATACTTCGTAAGCAAAATAACAGAAATTCTTTTTGAACAGACTCAATTTTATTACTATGCATGATATACTGTGGGTCCCAAACAACGGACCCATATTCCAAAATTGGCTTTATTAAAGATGTATAAAGCTGCTTGGTGATGTGAATATCAGTGAATTCCTTGGCCCATCGTTTGATAAAAGAAAGTACCCCACGGGCTTTATTTGATATCATAGCAATATGTTGAATAAAGTTTAATTTAGCATCTAATAAAATACCCAAATCGAGGATCGAATCAACAATTTCCAGCTAATAATCCTCAAAAAAGAACGGATTGTATGTATCAATCCTTCTGGAAAAGTGCATGTCTGCACTTGTTTAAATTAAACTCCATTAAGTTCATTGTGCACCAAACAAAACCGCTGTCTAGATCCTGTTAAAGGTTGTCAAAGTTGTTGTAATTATTAAAAATTTTTACGTCATCGGCGTACTTTAGAACATTTAAAAATTTGATAGCAGTAGGTAAACCATTAATGAAAAGCGTAAATAAAATTGGACCAAGATGGCTGACTTTTTTTTATTCTGCTCACGCACCACACATGTTAGTAGGGGCTGTAATAATTTATTCAGATCCCCTAACCAAGTACAGAACAAAAAACACAAAATTGTACATCTTTAACGGACAACAACGTGATAATCTATGTTATTGCAAATATGTATTTAAAGGGTTCCTAATCTTTTTTCCATAACAATTTGTATGCATCTTTTAAATAAAATCCATCAAAATAGTAAACATTTTTCTCTTTTACAATATCCCATGGAATATATAACAACCCGAAAATATAAATTCTTTACAAATTGTAGGAAAAAATCGGTTCCTTATTTAAATCATTCGCGGCATATGTCTGCGTTAATGACATTTGACGTCAGCATAAGTTGTTCAATACCACTCATTTTTCATTGTTATAACAATCTTATCAGTTGTTTCTTATCTTATCAGTTAAATATCGATATACTAACATTTATTTCATTCTTGATTTCAACTTATCTCTCCGTCGCTAACTTGTTACGTTCACAAATACAAATGTGAAACAATTTATTCAAACAAAATATTATTGTGGAACTGTTTTTAATACATCTAAAGAATTCTTTACAAATAATAATTATGATTGCAAACTTAAAGTTTTCGCAATATAGATTTTGCTGTGTGTGTTGTTGGGTGGTGGTGATTTTTTTATTAACAAAGACGATTTAGTCACAGCTAAATACTTCATCATGTTTGAAAATAAAACAATTCATTTAAAAAAATATATATGAATTGAGCTTTGATTTGATTTAATAAAAATTCACAATTTCAATTGAATAATTCAATTTATTAACTCATTTATTTATACTTGTAATGCTTAACAAAGAAACTTAAAATTAAAACTGATTACGGTTGTCTTTTTAATGAGTTCTGGTGATATTATGCGGTTTTAATAAAAATAAATGGTTGCATGATTTAATAATTATTTTTTGTAATTTTTTATGATCGTGTTTAAGTTTTATTCTTCTGCGATGACATAATGTTTATTTATTATATATTTTTTGTAATTTCTATTCAAAGAAACTGTCTATTTTTTTTTAAACATTGAACAATAGTTTTTAAATCTTTTAGAAATATTTTGCACACTTTACAAGCAAATCAACAGTTGTTTGGCTTGTATTATTATTATTAATTACGTTATTAAATTTAAAGTTTATAATTTTTTTTCATTCATCAATAGGTGGAGCAAAAGTAATATCTTATTTCAAATAGAATTCGCTACCATCTTCTAGAACTGAAAATAAATGCTCTGTGTAAAATTGCAGTTGTATACCTGAAACGGATTAAAATATAACGCCATTATTGTAACCGCATTTTATGGGGGCCCCTTAATTTTTACGCCATTTTGAATTGTTGCTTGGAAAACATTTATCTCCCAGTTAGTGATATTTAGGGCTGTGTTGTTTATTAGCAAACGGGTACAATTATACAACTATACATCTGAACGAAGTGATCCAGTCACTCTGCTGAGTTCTTTCCGCTTTTTAGTCACCGTTCAATTAAAAAAAAACCTAGCTTATTCCGGTGTGCTTCGCTGCCACAATAGAAATAATCGTAACTAGGCTACTCTTCTAAGCCAGTTTTTCATTTTAGTTGCTTATTAAACCTTAAGCGTCAGGGCTTATCTACATTTCACAATTCTTCAAAATCAATTTTTGTTTAAACCGATTTAGCGTGTTTTTCCTCTCACTCACTTTACCCTCCTGTTCCTTATTTTTTAAATGAGCATACCCTCTTGGAACTTCTCAATAAATAGCTATCGTTGTTCTAAATTTTAATTAAGATCAGTGCAGCCATAAATTCCTATTTTTTCTATTTTACTTCTACAAAATCACATGTTGTCATGAAAAGTCATAATTCACGAACGCGAACACGATTACGCGCAAAATTTAGATAAACTATCTACACGACTATACGAACAAACCCTAAAAATCGAATCGAATTCGGTTTGACCGTTCGTGAGTTATAAAGTCACAACACACTTGCAACAAAATTTTTTCATTGCTCCTACTCTTTTGTTTTACACAGCTGTATTAAGGCAGTTTTGCTACCAAGAGAATTTCAAAATCAGGTTTATAGAGTCTTTTATTTTAAACAACTTGAAAATTAGTGAATTTGCCATTTTCTTTCAGAATTTTTACGAAACTTTGCTTATTATTATCTGTCTCTTAATTTAATACTTTCACACTCTATTCCGTTAACGGATTACTATGATTTCGTTCGTTTAATGAGAAAATAACCGAACGAATGAATTGAATGAACGCGTTCACTTTTAATATTTAAGGGAAAATGATCGCTCACAGAAATGAACGATTTGACACAAGTCTATTTTTTTTTTTCAATTTTAGCTTTTAAGATTCGAGAGCTTGTGATTTGTTATGATAAACTATAGATTTTTTAAATCTATAAAATAAGAAGGAAACGAAACGAATATAAAACAATATTAACACGTTTCTTATATTTGTTGTCAACTTATACGGCATTTTCACTCTGCAATTTTTCATGAAACTAGCATGAAATTTTTTGTTTGTTTTAAAAGCAGAAAAAGTAAGCAATATGGTATTGCTTGAGTTTTGAGGGGATGTTACTGTTGCTAATGTTTACTTTTAGATAACGCATAACGCTGTAACTTAAATAGAAAATTAAGAGAAAATGCCTCCAAAAATTGCATAGTGAAAGTCTTTGTTAGCTTACAATATATCGCTGGTCTCATGTAGAAAGTCCCTAACTCGATTTTTAACGAAATTGAAATTTTCCATGATTCCAATACATTTCACACAGATACACCTTGTCACAAAATTTGAATGCAATAGTATCAAATATAACGGTTTTCTAATCATTTGCATTTTTAATATTACATTGTGATAAATACAGTTTCTATTATGTTTTTACCTTCTTCTGTAAAGTTACTTATATACGAGTTAGGGCCTTTCTACATGAGACCAGCGATATGTAGCTGTCATAGCATAATGACAATACTTTAAAGCGTATTCGCATTATGACATTACGTATGTGCAACCCTGAATATAAAAGTGCATTGTGTTTGTTTCATTTATACTTCATTTATACTTTATACGAAATTAATAGGCAAGAGGATATTTGAATTAATGGTCATCGGTTGATTTAAATAGACTAATTTACTTTTTAACGAGAAGGGGGAGGGTGATAGTGAATCCACATGCAAACTAGTTACTAATTTTTCTACATCTGTACAACTGTTGTGATAGCAGAACTCTTTAAGTGTTTTGCATTTTATTCCCTCTCATATGTATTCAAATTTTGCCAGAATTAATTTAAAGATAAAGTGCGTAGTCGGGTAGAAAACTGGCGGAAAGAGAATGGGGAGCAGAATACGTTCTTACAAGAAAATTATTAATTATACTTAATATGAAGCCAACGACTGTCAGGCACAAGAATATGGCTCACCGTAAATGAGAAATTCGACTTATAACTCCGCGTGATGACGACCGGTTATAGGCTCCTAGTTAACTCCAGCAAACTCTGGATACCTGTGACCTCCACTGCACATATGGAAACTGTGTTTGGATGGACGTCGTTTCTCTATTAGGCTTTTTATGAATTCTTGTTAGGGAACTACTACAATCTAAATAAGATGATATTTGTAGACTATGCCCGAAAGAGGCTGATTTCATATTGAAAAGGTGAAGCACTGGCTAGCATTTGGTTTAGGATTATAGACAAACACATCTTAAATGTGGATGCTATGGGAGTCAATATCTTTAGACAAAGAAGGCCGATAGTTTAATAACATATCGGTCGATAGTAAAGAGTACTAAAAATCATTAAGAAACGAACAGAAGCAAAAAGGAACCCATAATTTTAGTGGTCTGTTTTGGTTATGGCAAACTGCAATAGAGGATATTTTTGTGGAATATAAAGATACATATTTTATTTTATAGCGATGGGGAAGCAAATCATTCAGTACATATTGAGCAACCTTTAAAAAGTTAAAAAAGAAAGGCTTCTTAACTGCACGCATACTTTATTATTTCAAACTATTAGAAAGATTTGCAACTGTTGTGTTAAGATTCTTTTTTATTTTTATCATTTGTTTGCTAATGAAATATGAATTTGCTTTAAATTTTTCTAAGAAGTAGCAAACAAGAAATTAAATTGTTTTTATATATTTTTTAACTTCTAGAAAGACTAAACATACTTTTAAAAACACAATAATAAAAGTTTTATGAACTTACCGCAAATAGCTGCCGCTGTCACTATTAGTGAGCACATTGCCTGAATGTTGTTGCTGTTGCTGCTGATGATGATAACTTTGGGATGCCGTTATATCCATGTAGTCTGAATTTGTTAAAGGTCTTAAACTGTTAGTGCTTGTAATACTGCCGGAACGGCTGGCCTGCTTAGAAGCAGGAAATGAGATCAATTGATGGTGCTGGTGTTGTAGAGGAAAGGGTTTACCCGTCATCGCCACAGACAGAGGTAAAAGAGCACCAGACGACGATGATGATGATGTAGAAGAGGATTTGTTAGTGCTATTAGAGGCAGAGGTGGCATTATTACCATTTCCTATATTGGTTACATTTGATTGTGGGGTATGAGCAATACTGGTATAATGCTGCAAATAAGTTTGAAAAAAGAAGAAATAGAAAGACACATTAATTTGCTTTTTATAACTTTCAATCATTTTGCACATTAACAGTTACACCATCACTTTACTACCAGACCAAAAGCTAATAAATAAAATTACAAACAGAAAAAAAAAACAGGCAAAAAGGCACTAACACTGGCACTGGCATAAATACAAAAGTAAATATTATAAGTTTAAAAATTTAGTTAACAACACTTACCATTTGCAAAACATCACACTCCTTGGGCACCACCAACAATTTCAATTCCGAAGGCGTTTGCTTGATCATCGACACAATAGTACTGTAGGCGATACCAGCTATTGGTGTGTTGTTCACCATTAGAACGCGATCGCCTGTCTGCAGGTTGGCATAGTAAGCGGGTCCATTCGGATGTACTTCTTTAATGAAAATCGTTTCCATAGCTTTCACTTGGTACGGTTCGGTCGCTTCCTACACACTCAACGCAACACGAACAAAACGAATGAATACAACATACATTGCACCACCACCAATTTTAACCAACGTACGTACCCATCGTCATCATCGTTCAAGAGATTTTGTTGTTGTTTTTTTTTTTGGATTGTTGCAGAAGTAAGAAGAAAGAAGAAACAAAATAAAAGCGTTAAATTATGTTGTAGTGGTTTAAAGTTGTTAATGGTTTTTTTCGTAACAAGTTGTTGCTGTTGTTGTATTTTTTTAATTTGCGGCTATTTTCATTGCTCTTTATAAAAAATAACAACAACAAAGTTTGCACAATATATAATTGTTTAGAAAAAGTAACATTTCAAAATGTTGAAAATGAAATGAAATTAGTGCAAATAGAAATAAATTTTACAAACACAAATCTACTTAAACTGGGTGGCTGGCTGGCTGGCACGCTCGCAGAACTTTTATAAACGTAAGTGAAACCGTTTTCTAATGCACACAGTGTTTCATATGCAAACGGTTTGTTTTTCCAAAAAAATAAAGATTGGATATATTAATCCTTTTTAACCCAACATACATATTATTTAAGACAGACACTCAGAACAATTTAAATACTTTTGCACGACGCGAATTGGTCATAACATGTGTCTTTTCTTTGTAAATAATACGTATGCCATTATTTAGAGCGACTTCTTTTTCAATGTGACAAACCATCTGCAAAAAAATTGCACAACACATGTGTTTTACGGCAAAAGAAAAAAAGTAAAAATAAAAAAACATTTGAACTCACATAAAATAAAAACATGGAAGTTAAAAAAAAATAAGTATGTATTTGTATACCGGGTGGTCCAAACGCGCAAAAACCTTGTTTCTTGTTTTGGTTCCTGCAGAAGTTTAAATAAAATTTGGCAAAAAAAATCATCTTTTTTGACGAGCTCTTTTTTATCTCGGCGCTTATGTCAACGCACGTTGTAAGAGGTTTCCAAATTAAAAAAAATTAAAATAAACATTAAAGTGAAAGATATTTACTTTATTTTATATGTTTGAACTTCAGTTAAAGGAAAATTTGTCATAAAACAAATTTCAAAGTTATTTTATTTTTTATGAATATGGCAGTTAGTCATTTTCCCCTGATTCTTTTATTGCGAACCTATTTCCAAACATTGGTAAATGTTGTAAGATTGCATTCTTTTAACATCATCTTCTACTAAAAGCTCATTATCGCCCACATATCAAAGCAATCTCCTGATTTTTGCAAAAACTTCTTGGTGTGCAATTTGTAACATATATGAGGTGGAACCAAGGATCATCTTTCAATATAATTCCATGCCAAAAGTTTTACGTAGTTATCTTAACCGGAAATATTTTTGGTCAGCGACAAGTCAACAGATTGTTAAACAAAATAGTTTGTCTTTATTTACTGCCAGTCCCACGATATCGCAAGCGTTCGTTCGTTCGCACAATTACATTCAAAACAAAAATAAATTGTAAAAAATTGTTTTTGTTTTAAATGTAATTATGCGAACGAACGAACGATTGCGACATCGTGGGACTGGCAGTTAATTGAAGTTCGGCGAATACAATTAACTATTATAGACAGAAATTATTATATTACACAGTTCAAAAGCCAAAATTATGTATTATCTGTACAACAACAATTATGATAGATACGCGATATGGGTTCCAAAGTTGACAATTCATATATCAAAAATACTGGATGTAAAACTAACTAAAATAAACTTTAATGACAGAGTGGTAATGCGTAAAATCGAACGATGTAAAACTGTAGCTCTCAATGTTACTTGAGGACGACAGTTTTCGCCTCTTACAAAAGTTTTAATTATTTTGCCAAATCATCTTCTCATTTTAGAATAACACATTTCAAACCCCTTCTAAAACACTGTACTTTCACAAACACTTGAACATTTTTCTCTATTTCCTCAACCTATCAAAGCGTAACAAAAATAAAAATGTTGAATATTAAATTAATTAATAAGTTTTATATAAAAGTGTATACATTAAAAAAGCTGAAAAAAACATGTTAATAAAAATTATTAATAAACAAAACTGCTTTTAGAAAATTAAATGGAATTTCGCCTTGTCTGGTATTAGACAGTAGTACAGTTATCGCCGCTACTTTAAAAACATGTACAAATGCATAAAAAATACTATTGTTACGAGGACTGCTCTATATATTTCTGGCCTAATAGTGAAAATGCGAATATTTATAATCAAAAATGGTTTTATTGTTTTTCAAAGTATTCTCCAGCATGATTTATACACTTTTGCATGCGCTCAAACCAGTTGTCGAAGCACTTTTTCCACTCCGATTGAGACACCTCTAAAACATGGTTTTTGAACACTTCAACAGCTTCTTCTGGCGACGAAAATCGTTGACCACGCATTTTTTTCATGATGTGCGGAAACAAGAAGAAGTCATTAGGTGCCAAGTCAGGGCTGTGCCGCGGATGACCCATTAATTCGACGTTTTGGCCGGTCAAAAACGCTCTGGTTTGAGCCGATGTGTGAGAGCTCGCATTGTCATGATGAACAATGATTCGTCTTCTCTTGTTGCTTTTTCGAATTTCTCCGATGACTTCAGGCAAACAAATTGTAGTGTACCACTCAGAAGTGACCGTCCTACGTTGCTCAAGCGAAACAGTCGCCACATGACCAGTTTTGCCGAAGAAGCAGGCGACCATTTCATTCGAAGTGCTTTTTCCACGAACAACTTTCGTTAGATTTTGCTCGTCTTTGAAGACCCACACGGTCGATTGTTGTTTCGTTTTTTGAGCGACTTTCAAATTGTGCGGGATCCAACTGGAACTGCTGGTGGAAGAAATGTCCAAGGATGTCTCTTTCTCTCGGTATGTCGCATGTCGATCTTGCATTATGAGTTCACGCACGGCATCAATGTTCTCTGGCACAACAGCCGTTTTTGAACGACCTTCACGGAATTCGTCTTTGAGCGAGCTTCGGACACGATTAAATTCATAGTGCTATAGGATGGTGCTTCATCGCCATATAAAGATTTAAGTTCAACAATGCACTCTTGTCGTGATAATCCACGTCGAAAGTTGTAAAAAACGATGGCACGAAAATGTTCACGAGTTAATTCCATTTTTTTCTATATTAATTTTTTCAAGTCACTGTAAACAACACAAATAATGGTCGTACGTCAAAACGTTTTGAGTACGATTACGCTTAAAAATGACAAACTTTCCAATGGAAATGTCAGATTGCACTTGGCAGCACTCAGTGTTGCCAGGCCAGAAATATATATAGCAGCCCTCGTACTACGAAGTTAAAATACTGCATGCTAGTTCTCGCCATACAAGTATCAAAAATATCTGTTTCATAAACAGATATATCCAAATACTCATGGTACAACAGATATTTGAGAGTAAAAAACTGATAATTTGCTCATTCTATGCAATATCATAAACAACTGTATGTGTTTATATCCATAGTGTGAGTACGCACAAGCAAAAGCATACAACATCAACTACACTCATGCGTTCTTTTGTATCTGTTTTACTTGTTATGTATATGATATATCTGTTTTTGCCATACTGTTGGATATACTAGTGCACGTCTTTAGTGTTCATGCAGTATCGAATGTATGCTGTTGGAAGAAATGTCCAAGGATGTCTCTATCTCTCGGTATGTCGCATGTCGATCTTGCATTATGAGTTCACGCACGGCATCAATGTTCTCTGGCACAACAGCCGTTTTTGGACGACCTTCACGGAATTCGTCTTTGATCGAGTTTCGGCCACGAATAAATTTATTATACCAATTTTTTACAGTGCTATAGGATGGTGCTTCATCGCCATACAAAGATTTAAGTTCATCAATGCACTCTTGTCGTGATAATTCACGTCGAAAGTTGTGAAAAATTATGGCACGAAAATGTTCACGAGTTAATTCCATTTTTTTCTATATTAATTTTTTCAAGTCACTGTTAACAACACAAATAATGGTCGTACGTCAAAACGTTTTGAGTACGATTATGCTTAAAAATGACAAACTTTCCAATGGAAATGTCAGATTGCACTTGGCAGCACTCAGTGTTGCCAGGCCAGAAATATATATAGCAACCCTCGTATTTGGATCAAATAATGTTAGTAAGATAGTGCGAC
This sequence comes from Gymnosoma rotundatum, assembly GCA_916610165.2. Taxonomy (NCBI): domain Eukaryota; kingdom Metazoa; phylum Arthropoda; class Insecta; order Diptera; family Tachinidae; genus Gymnosoma; species Gymnosoma rotundatum. The sequence continues at coordinate 81,941,096 of OU744340.1, forward strand.
AAGTAAAGCCTTTTTGAAAAACACACGGGCTTTGCGGGACTCTCGAAAAAAAGGTCCTATTTTTTCGCCCAACACCTACTTTAGACTTGGTTATATCGCTTAACTACATATATTTGGCAAAAATTTTGCTAAGACTCCGTTGAACAAGTTTTTTTTTAGATATTATGGAAGGTTTTCACCTTGTTTTTAAATTTTTTAAAATTTTTAATTGATTCACTTATATCTTTAATTAAAAAGAAAACAAAAAAATTTTTAGTTAAATATACAGTGATGTGCAATAAAATAAAGCCACCTGATCCCCAATACTTTTACCGCTTAAAAATCCCTTATACAAAAAAGTGCGCATAACAGAGTTGTTCTACTAATTTTACACAACTCTTACAAATGTAATCCCGTTATATTTAAAATAGCTTCAGCGTCATTAATCTTTATTTTATTAATGGTATAAATGTGGATGCGAAATGGGGTGTGCAAAAAATAGAGCCAAGTTTTGAAAATTAATTAACTTTTACAAATTAATTTCTCTTTTCTAATTAAAAGTTTATAAAAATGTAAGCTTAGTGTTTTTTAAGTACAATTCAAAAGGAATTTCACAACATTTTTATATAACAGTATTAACAATGGGCAGAGGAAAACATTGTACCTTTGTGAGCCGGGAGACAATAAAAAACTCCATAATAAAGCAAAAATTTATAGACAAATTGCCGAAATAATTTGATGCTTTAAAAAAATTGTAGAAAATGCCGTCAAATATGAAAGCAACGCAGAAAACAGAGGAAGACTGTCGAAAATTACACCTCTACCGGAGCGAGTAATTTGTATCATGTAAAAACAGATCCTTTTATAACCTCTTCCATCCTTAAAAAGAAGCAAAAGGGGTCTTATTATAAATAATTTAAAGGCTAGAAGTAGTAGAAAGGTCCCATAGCCAAGTAAAAAGCACCTAAAGAAAAGACTTGCCAAAAAAATTATAGAGAAATGAAGTACAAAGACCTCCTAACACCGAATTCCGTCCATAATACACCACAAAAACCATTAAACTTGGAAGCGGAAATATACTGGTATGGGGATGTTTTTCGTATTATATGGTATTGGGCCTTTATTTCGGATTGAGGGTAAAATGGATGCCGCTTATTATACAAATATTCTTAATGACACTATGACGCCTTATGCCGAATTGGGAATGCCGCTCCGATGGGTGTTTCAACAAGGCAATGACCCGAAACACATCGAAGCGGGCAAAAGACTGGTTTGAAGAACATAACGTCAAGGTTTTAAACCCTATCGAGAACTTATAGCAAATAGAAAAAATGTGTCTTTGAGTAACAAATCCATCCAGAAAAACGAACTCTGGCCTTTAAGTTAGGATGCGTGAAAAAATATTCCTGCAGAAACCTGCCAAAAACTTTGTGGACTTTAATGCCAAAACGATGCTCAGACGTAATAAAAAAGTAAGGATTATTCCACAAAGTACTGAGGTAAAGCAATAATAATTAATGAAAAAATCCAGTCAGTAAACTAAAAAAAAATTTATTTTAGGTAACTAAATTTGCTGGCTCTATTTTTATGCTCAGGCAGGACCTGGTGACTTGCAAAATTTAATGGATACATTTTTATTTAAGTTTTGAATTTCCACATTTGCATTATTTTTTGTATCATTTAGTTTATGAGTTAACCGAAATATAAAAAAAGAACAATTATAAAGTTTGTTGTATAATTTTAGTTTGAAAAATGCTAGATCAAGGTGGCTCTATTTTACCAAACACCCTTGTATATGTGATTGATTTAAAAACTTACTTAAATGTCCATAATCAACCAAGTAAAGCTTTTAAAACGTGGAAGTAGTTTCATCTGAAATGTTAAATTTCAAAGCAGTAAAATCGATTTTAATGAAATTATGCGTTTATGTAGCTTTAGTCACAGACAGTGACAGATTTGACAAGATAGATGGTGCTGTATCTGAAATCTTAACAGCATAATTTCTAAAAACTCTTGATTTCAATGTAAGCTTAGTGTTTTTTAAGTACAATTCAAAAGGAATTTCACAACATTTTTATATAACAGTATTAACAATGGGCAGAGGAAAACATTGTACCTTTGTGAGCCGGGAGACAATAAAAAACTCCATAATAAAGCAAAAATTTATAGACAAATTGCCGAAATAATTTGATGCTTTAAAAAAATTGTAGAAAATGCCGTCAAATATGAAAGCAACGCAGAAAACAGAGGAAGACTGTCGAAAATTACACCTCTACCGGAGCGAGTAATTTGTATCATGTAAAAACAGATCCTTTTATAACCTCTTCCATCCTTAAAAAGAAGCAAAAGGGGTCTTATTATAAATAATTTAAAGGCTAGAAGTAGTAGAAAGGTCCCATAGCCAAGTAAAAAGCACCTAAAGAAAAGACTTGCCAAAAAAATTATAGAGAAATGAAGTACAAAGACCTCCTAACACCGAATTCCGTCCATAATACACCACAAAAACCATTAAACTTGGAAGCGGAAATATACTGGTATGGGGATGTTTTTCGTATTATATGGTATTGGGCCTTTATTTCGGATTGAGGGTAAAATGGATGCCGCTTATTATACAAATATTCTTAATGACACTATGACGCCTTATGCCGAATTGGGAATGCCGCTCCGATGGGTGTTTCAACAAGGCAATGACCCGAAACACATCGAAGCGGGCAAAAGACTGGTTTGAAGAACATAACGTCAAGGTTTTAAACCCTATCGAGAACTTATAGCAAATAGAAAAAATGTGTCTTTGAGTAACAAATCCATCCAGAAAAACGAACTCTGGCCTTTAAGTTAGGATGCGTGAAAAAATATTCCTGCAGAAACCTGCCAAAAACTTTGTGGACTTTAATGCCAAAACGATGCTCAGACGTAATAAAAAAGTAAGGATTATTCCACAAAGTACTGAGGTAAAGCAATAATAATTAATGAAAAAATCCAGTCAGTAAACTAAAAAAAAATTTATTTTAGGTAACTAAATTTGCTGGCTCTATTTTTATGCTCAGGCAGGACCTGGTGACTTGCAAAATTTAATGGATACATTTTTATTTAAGTTTTGAATTTCCACATTTGCATTATTTTTTGTATCATTTAGTTTATGAGTTAACCGAAATATAAAAAAAGAACAATTATAAAGTTTGTTGTATAATTTTAGTTTGAAAAATGCTAGATCAAGGTGGCTCTATTTTACCAAACACCCTTGTATATGTGATTGATTTAAAAACTTACTTAAATGTCCATAATCAACCAAGTAAAGCTTTTAAAACGTGGAAGTAGTTTCATCTGAAATGTTAAATTTCAAAGCAGTAAAATCGATTTTAATGAAATTATGCCTTTATGTAGCTTTAGTCACAGACAGTGACAGATTTGACAAGATAGATGGTGCTGTATCTGAAATCTTAACAGCATAATTTCTAAAAACTCTTGATTTCAAGAAGCATCAAGGTTGTAAGGGACTATCTCTTTCATAAGTGCCCTTAAAGTGGACATAGGCTACACCGGTTACAATAAATAACAATTTAATTTTTTAATTAAATATCAAGCAATTATTTAATTATTAACAGGCATCAAAGCAACTAACTGCTTTTATAATAAATAAGTACAAGTATCCCTCGTTTAACGCGATTTGAAGAAGCATTACGGATAATCGAATTTCACGTTTAATTAACAATTTTGAGAATACAGTTTTAAAGTGTTATTATTAAACAAGTGAACATTGGTGTACACATAGATTTACATTAAAATGAATTAATATTTCTGAATCATCGTATACAAACAAAAGAATTCCCCGTTTTCGTGTTTAGTATATATCCGGTTGAGCGGATAACGGATAATCGAGGCCCGACTGTATAACAAAACCTTGATTTACAAACCGGTCTTTAAATCGCCTTTAAAGCCACGAGATTTGAAAAACATTGATAAATCCAAGTTGCCTCTTCATTGGCGGGCAAATAATAAGCCTGGGTTACAAGCAGTATGTTTCGAGATTGGTTTTTTATTCGTTTTATACCACAGGTTGAAAATTATTTGATTAAAAATAGAACCTCGACTTCAAAGTGCTGTTGATATATAAATAGGCAAAAGTTTGGTTGAAAAAATGAAAACTGTCTTTGCAAATAATGATCCTCGACTGGAACAAAATAATAAAGCAAATAGATATTAATTTAGAACCTTATTCTGAAATTGTAAAAAATCTTAAAAAAACCAACCAAAGATTGATAACTGATTTTTCAATGATAAAACCAGTGAAAGAATCACAAGACCCCATTACTAGTTTTTTGTCCAGTTCAAAAACTATATAGAAGAAATGTCGTCTGATGAAGCTATTGCACGTCCTGATCCTGAACAACAATGAAATGTTTTAATAAACTTTTAAAATTTTTTTTTAGTTTATATTTAAACTTTATAATACATACAGTGGCACAGAAAACTCTACGTACCACTCAAAAAACTGCATTTTATGTACAGCTTAAAATTTTGTATCTATAATATTTATACCCTATTATTCGTTATAAAAAATAAAATTTTTTGAAACTAAATAATTTTTGAAAAATGGAAATATTTATTAAAAAATTAAAAGTCAGTTTTAAATACAAGGAAAAGTATACATACTCCCACTGTTGGTCAATGGTACTTTTCCAATTAAAAATGTACACATGTTGTGCCGTTACGTTGTAATGGTTTGCAAAGCTTTGCAACCAGTTGTTTTTAATTTTGACAGCCATGTGTCCAAAAGTTAAAGAAAGAGAATGTAAAATCGTTAAGCGAAATTTCTGAAATTGTTGGGCACTCAAAGTCTAGTGTACAAACCTTTTTAAGGAATTGTAAAAAGAACAGCAATATTAATTGTAGACCAAGAAGTGGCCGTCTACCAAAAATTACTCAACGTATAAAACGATACATATTAAAAGAAATTGAAAAAACCCGAGGACAACGGCTGTTGATATATCAAAAGATATGTAAACAATGTCGATTGCCACTGTTCATCTAGAAACAGTACGCAGTGTATTGAGAAGTGCAGGTTTTTATAGCCGAGTTTTTGGAAAAACATTGGCCCAAATTCATAGTTATAGAAAAAAGTCGGCTCTTGCTAAAGTATACTCTAAAATAAAAAGCTCTTATTATCTTTTTTGCTTTCATAGTCAAAAATAAAGTATACTTTAAGTTTAGACGCCTTCCACTGGGTGCCAACTGTAATTTGATAAATGTTTTCATACAATTTCTACACAAACATTTGAAAAAAGTAACCTTGTTTTTATTTTGTTCACTTTGGTATAAAATCAGATAAAGTGTATTGTGTTCTTAAACCAAATAAAATAATTTTGTAAAAATGAGTTAAAAACAGCTTTAGGTAGTTTTAAAATTTAGAGTTGACTTTCTCTCCAAAAGTATATTTTAAATTGTCTATGAATGAGTTAGAGTCGATTCTAAAGTAAAACCGACTTTAGTTCCCTTAAAGTATACTTTATTTTAACTATGAATATGGGCCATTGTCTTTAGTGAGGAAAGTAAATTTAACATATTCGGACTTGATGGAAAACAAATATTTTGGCGCAAAAAGAATGAAGAGAGCTGGAACATATAAACTTAATGACCACTGTAAAACACAGAGGCTTCAGCACAGAGGTTCTTTTATGATTTGGGCTGGGGTTAAAAATTTAGTTTTTATTAAGACAGCAATGCATCGATTTATGTATTTGAATGTCAGCAACCAAAATGGGCCTGTCTGGAAGTTGGTTCTTTCAACAAGATAATGACCTAAAGCACACTGCGGCCGTTAGAAGAAATGGCTGTTGCACAATGTGCCTTAACAACTGCATTTTTCTCTTCAGTTGCCTGGCCTAATTTATGGGTTGAATTAGATCGCAGGATAAGAAAAACTGCAATAAGGAACAAACAGGACTTAGAAAAAGCTCTTATCAAAGAATGGTACAAAATTTCTTCGGAAACTCCCGGTAAACTGGTATATTATATGAATAATCGCTTAAATGTCGTGTTAGAGAGTAAGGGAGGTGCAACAAATAAAATATCAAATATTTTTATGAGCTCAAACAGTAAACTACGAAGTTTGTATACTTTTCTGTGAATTAAAAACTGATTTTTTTAATTATTTATAAATATTTATATTTTTCTAAAATCATTTAGTTTAAAAAAGTTTTATTTTTTATAACGAATGATTATATATGATGATTATACTGCTGATAAACAGCTTTAAACTTTACATAAAATGAAGTTTTTTGAGGGGTATGTAGAGTTTTCTGTGCCACTGTATGTTAGTTTTTATAATTTTGTGATATCATGTATTACATTTACAAAAGTGGTTTATTTTATAACAAAGTCTTAATTTTTATTTTAAGTTGACAGGTATGTTTCTGTTATTTAGAATGTATTTTATGAAAAAAAAAAGCCTATTGGAACATAACTCTCAAATTTTTATGGAATCTTTGACTTATATAACGCGAATTTATGTGCGTTAAACGAGGGATACTTGTTCACATCTTTAATAATTATTTTAAAATAACGGATAATCGATGCATCGATTTTTATATACACTAGTAGATAAAATGGCAAATTAACAGTTATTTATATTTACGACTTTAACTGAAATTATTAGTTCAACGACACTCAAACACTCACTCACGTGTTGTTCGTAAATGTGGATAAAAACATGTATACGAGGATTATCGCGAAAATTAACAAAATTTGCTGTTTCTATATTTAAATAAAAATATTTTCAAAATCAACATTTCATGTATCTAAAAAATATAGATTTTAATTTTTAACATTTTTTTATGTTTTTTAACGAGCTGTAGCAGATTAATAATCTGGAATTAAAAATGTAGAAGAAATACTTTCATAGGAAAAAACTTTTAGATTAACCGTCGCAATTGTGTATTGATGTGTATTTAGCTAATTGCTGTGTTTTTGTTTTTTTTACAATTTTATATAATAATTTACCTGCGGCCAGGAGGGATCATCTTCCGGTGGATAAGCAATAAAATGACGTAGAGTAAAACCAAAACCTTGATTTGGCCGTCGTCGTATGACAACAAGTTTTGGCTGTGGCATTTGTTGTTGACCAGCCGATGTCGTTGTGCTCGGATTTTGCAGCATTTTGGCAAACGGGTTTTTTTCTTTTTTTAAAAACAACAAACAACTTAACTGTTCCTTATGATCGTTTACTGTTGCTGTTGTCGTTGCCGTTAATCAAAGTTTTAGTGAGCACCACTTATCAAACAATAACAACAACGTTTGTCAGTTAGTGCTGCTGTTGTTACTGTCTGTCCGTTACTGTATTAATGTCAGTTTAATTTACATGGAGTGAAAAAGAAATGCATGCACAGAAATAGCCATTGTTGTTGTTGTTGTTGCTGATGTTGATGATGACGACGACGATGATGTGATTTTAACATCTTTATTGAAGTAGCTGTTGTAGCAGTAGTATTTACTTTATCGTCGTAGCAGTTATAAAAATTTGCAAGTGAGTGGCATTCAAAATTGGTATCGAATTGCACAAGTTCAGAGTTTAAACTGTGTGTTCATCAAAAGATCAATCTATTTACTAGCATGAGCTGTTTACTTGCTTGCTGACTTAGACTTACTAACTGTCTGGCTGTTGCTGTTTTTTTTTTTTTGTTTTGTTTTTCAACAAGTGTAAGAAGAGAGTTAGTGAACGCTTTTAAAAAACAATTAACAAGCCTTAGGTCTTCGTAGTCTTCATAGCCGTTGTCATAGCTGTCATCATCATTAATTGTATAATAGTTACGATCATGGTTTCAGCAGCCATTTTACTTTTAAAAAATATAACTTTTCCTTAAGTCATTTGTTTCTTTCTTTTGCAAATCAAAGATTGTTGTGATTAATTTTTGCTGACAATTAAAATTAAACTGCAAATAGAAAATGAGAAAGATGAAATTATTACAAGTCGGAAATATTTAGAAAAAAAAAATACATAAATATGTACTATTGTATTGGACGAGTTAAAATACATTTACATTAAACAATATAATAAATACATATAAACAGTAAAAATGACTATTATATACTTTCCAATTTCAATAAAAAACCCAAAAAATAAATATAAATGAAACAGATTAGAAATTGACGAAAAAAGAAGTAAATGGAAAATTTGACAAATAAAAAGTAAATGAAAAATGCGCCAAATAAATAGTAAATAAAAAATGTAAACAAATGAACAGATGATTATTATTTTTCAATGGTGCCACTATAAAAGTTTTTCGCGTTTTTAATAGCGATATTTAATGTATTGCGTTTTTAAAAACCACCATTTCATGCATTTTTTTTTTTTGGCAGCACAAATCTGTTTTTTGTAGCCAAGAAAAATAGAAATTAGCCTAAGTTGGCTACGGGCTACAAAAGTAGCCGTGTAGTCGGTAGTCGTGTATCGACTAAAAGCATTATTCTCATAAGCACGCATGTATTCTATTTTTGACATCTTGTAGTCGATGGCCGGTGGACATGATTGTGTTTATAGCATAAGTGTGAAAAATTTTTTTTATTAACAGAACGGATAGAATAAAATCTAAAAGTATGAAAAAGTATAAACAGTAAAAATAACTAAGTATTTTAAAATTACAAAATATTCATCTTTATTTCGAAACAAAATTTGGGCTCGTCTCCCTATGATCTTTATTAATCTCTGCACACTTTTTTTCAATGCATGTATTTTTTTTGCTTCTGATTATTTTTTCGTTTCAAAATTACTAGCTGTTCCTGATGAGCGTCGCTACCCCAATGGGAATAATAGTGTCACGAAGGCTCTTACAATGCAGCTAGTATTATTATTTGATTATGCACACTAATATGGAAGTTACTTATACGAAATTTTAAGACCCTTCCCCCTGCAGTTCCCTAGGTAAACGACAACAAATTTTCACTTGGTATGGGAGGTACCACGCCCCACTGCCATGCTCTTGCATCGAGTATTTCGCTTAGCTTTGCATATTAATAACAAAGTTTTTAATACAAACATTCAGGGTTTTAAGTGTTATAATTCTCTAGATACACGGTGATAATTTTTTATAAAACTTAAACTATCAAACTCTTCAACACTACAAAATTACTAATACCGCAAAATACTAAAATGTGCAGTTTTCTTCAGCCTTGAAACAATTTTCAAGTTTATAATTATTTTTTTATTTTTAAAACCAACAATTCATATATAACAGGTCGAGTTCGATAAGGACCACCCACATTGGTGAAATTTTTATGCTGCAGTTTTTTTTTTGCATGAAGGCGATGATCTTTTTAGTAGGGAAGAAAAGATGGATGGTGCTAAGTATATGTAAAAAGTTGTCATTTTTACAAACTATGAATAATCGTATATGTTTAACCTTGTTAGGATATTGCTATTAAAAGTTCTGGAGAGCTTTTACCCAAACCAAAGCTTCTCTGCTACCAGAATGTGAAATTTAATTTCAATCGTACAAAACTGTTAAGAAATTGCCCACTTATTTTCAACAAACTAAATATGAGGTGTCTTCCCTACTCTGCAGGGTGGACAAATGTATATATATCCATCTTACCAGCAAACTCGTCAGATTATGGTGGATTTATTCATAAAATAGGGATAAGAAATCTTGTGTAAGGATTGAAAAATTTTTGGGTTATGAATTTACTGCCAGTCCCACGATGTCGCATCGTTCGTTCGTTTGCATAATTACATTTAAAACAAAAACAATATTTTAGAATTTGTTTTTGTTTTGAATGTAATTGTGCGAACGAACGAATGATTGCGACATCGTGGGACTGGCAGTTAACTGGCGTTTAATATCGTAACAATAAGGTTGCTTGAGAGACAAATGTACTGAAAGATAAATCTTGCAAACATAATTGAAGCAAATAAGCTTAATCTAAATAAGGAACCAAATGAGAATTATTACACGATAAAAAAATAATTCTAAAGAATTGCTTGCACAATGAGGAGGAAGATTTGGGATAAGAAATTTTTTAATTTGTTAGTAACTTTAATACTTGCACAACGGACATTTTTTTATGTACTTCACATAAGTGAGTTACTTAACGAGTTACAATGAAAGATGACAAAATCAAAATAATATGGACTTGTGGCGAGGTACTCTTCTATAATTCTCGCGCTGTTAAATGGTAAAAATTCCAAGTATGTCAAATTTTAGAAGGATACCTCGCACACAAATCCAAATTATTTTGGTTTTGTCATCTTTCGTTGTTTCCATAAAAACGAGCTCATCCGTTAAAGAAATACAAATTTTAAAAATTTTAAAGTGCCCAAATCCGTTCCAACCTCGCTGTTAAATATTCCAAGTATGGAAAACTATAGAAGGACACCTCGCAAACAAAACCCATTCATTTTGGTTTTGCAATCTTTCAATGTTTCCGTGAAATTTACAGTTTGGATGCATAAACCGAATTTTTATTCCTTTAGTCGGGCTATGTTATCTTTCTAACAGAGCTCTGTTAAATGAAACGACTGGTGTTAAAGCTAAAAATTTTAAAATTTATCTTCACACACACATTGCAAAAACACTAGCACTCGTTTATTATGCTAAACCGTAAGAAATTAACGTTTTTAATCCATTAAAGATTTCACCATTTTTTTTTTTTTTTGCTATTTATTGAAAGATAAGCTACTTTTTATTACACATATTAAGCTCATTAAAACTTTCATTTATTTGGATATTTATATTAATTTTTATTACTTATGATGCAAGTATGTATATGTGAACCGCTCAGATTGGAAAAACCAAATAAAGTAGAAACTTAATTAGTTTAATGCTTTAATCCGTTATCAAGAGTTTCATACGTATTTAAAATTATTTATTGCGAATATATATTTTGATATTTGTTATTTTTAGCATTATAATATTGTTTAATATTTAATTAACTCAAATTCTGGGAATAAATCGTGGGGTGGGTATTGATTTGGAATCTATACATAAAATAAAACTGTAACGGGGTCATTTCTGAACATAAAATATTTTTTGAAAATTTTGATTTTAGTGTAGATAGTATTCGATATAGAATATAAAACACCTATTTGTGGAATTTTTGTCTGTCTTTCTGTGTTTGCATCACGTAAAAACTACTGGATGGATTTAAACAAAATTTTGTGAGGAGGTCCCTAGAACCTTGATTCCAATATAGAATTCTTTTTTTTTTTTTGTAAAAATAGGTCATTTCGTGACAAAATAGAGATGCAATTGTGAAAGCGCCCTGTATTACCGGTATAATGGTACTAAAACAGTTGTCAGCACTTATTATTTTTGTAGATTAAAAATTTTTAACACTGTCTACAGAACTCTGAAATAAATAGTTAAAAATACATTTTTCTAAATTTGAATTTAAAAAAAAAATAGAAATGACGCGTAGACGAAGTCGTGGGCACTGCTAGTTAGAAATAAACCTTAAAATTATGTTGAATTTGTTACTCTTCAAATTATTGCACATCTTTAAACAGTTTTATCCTTGTTCAAATTTGCTACGGAGTCTAAAGTTTATAGGAAAGTTTCTTCTGGCTTCTATAACTGCCATTTTGATTTAATACCAAACAACTCACAAGTTGTACGTGGAGTGTGAGAGAGACAGAGACTTTAGTAGTGATAGTAAGCAATATAGGTTTAGCCGCATTAACTACATTATGTTGTTCTTCCATGTACAATAAATATACAACATTAGTTGCGAAAGTCCTTTTAGAGCGTCGATTTTTGTAAAAATTAGTCTTTTAAATTTCTGATAACTGAAAAATTCTATTAACCCTTATCGGTCGTAAGTCACCTCTGACGTGACAACAGTACTTTTCTGCAACGGTCGTATGGCACGTGTGAAGTGACAAGGCGAATTATGTCGAAACATACTGTCTATTGATGAGAGTTGTTTTTAAAATGCATTCATTTCTTCAATTTACCGTTACCATTTGAAAATACGTATTTACCGTTACCGTTTAAGCATAAGAATCTATCTTTTCAGTTTGTCGTTATCAGCAGAGCATTTAACTTGTGCAATAAACTTTCAATTCTTTTTTTTAATGTCTGAATTTATTTTTTGCCCATAAAATGAATAAAGAAAATATTATAAATATCAAAGAAATTTCTGAAAGTGATTTTAGCTCTAGTGATGAGTTTAGCAATAACGCTTCGTTATTTTCTAAGAAAAGAAGAGTTATAGTTCCTATACAATACTCAAGTGAAGAAGAAAATGATACAGAATCAGAAGTTGATAACTCAGATGATGATTGGATTAGTAGTAGTAGTTGTACAAAAAATAAATAATTTGTAACAAAACTGAAAAGAAATGAATATAAATGTATAATAACATACTATTGTTTTTTTTCATATTTGTTAAAAATAACTACAACCTGGTGAGAATCAAACGTGTGAAAAGTCGCGTCCGATAAGGGTTAATAAATAAAAAAAGTATTCGCTTTGATTATTTTACTATAGATAATGTAGGGGGGATATCGAAGCAGACCGCTTCCATAATGGGTCCCTTTTCGACCCCCTTTCGTTTTTAATGATTATAGACAATTTACGGTAACCTTACTCTCATTGAGTCAGCCTCTACCAATGTTGTCAGCTATGGCGCTTTCTCGCCAAACAGGCGATAAAATTCCTTTTTGGCGATAAAAATTTTCAAATAGTAAAAAGCGAGATTCTTATGATTTTCTCTACGATAACATTAATATGTCAATATTCTATTTCAAAACTCTGTAACTCTGTATCTCAAACTAAACTTTCTAGTGTTTACGAAGTTTCTAAAAGATCATATAATGAGGAAAACTTTCTTCCACAAACTGGACTCAATATTTCAATAATAAAGTACTAAAAATCCTAAACGAATCTGGCCTAAAGTTTACAATTACCAGGATGATGCTGGTACTTACCACTTTAAGGAGTTGTCAATGGCCGTTCTTAATATGTCGATTGTTCCCACAAGTAATGCTTGTGTCCAAAGGACTTTTTCTGGTAGAAATATCATTTATGAATGTCATAACACATTCATTCCTACGGAAAATTTATTACAAATGAAATGGACCGCAGAAGGATAAAAGACAATAATGACATCGAACTGATATGTGATGTATTTTTTTTTTATTTTTAACATTAATTAAAATATTTTATTATACTATTATGATCTCGAGTTTACGCTTTGATTATAAAAAGAAAAAAATAACTCACAACTTACTGATTGATCTCTTACTTTTTATTTCTATGTTTATTAAGTTTTGTTTTTTTTTTATTTCTAAGTTTTTTTTATATAAAAACAATGTACCTTTTACAAATGAAATCCTTTTTGATTTTTTTTTAGATCGTTATAAGCCATGCAATTTTTTATTATCTATGTTAAAAGAAGTAAATTAAATAAATTTTTTTTTCTAAACTTATATTATAAAATTGTATATAGTGGCGATACTCTACAAGTCATTTGGCGAAAAAGCTCGAAAGAAAAACTGGCAACACTAGCCTCTACTCTTTACTTTATGAATTTCAGTCTATCGTCTGCATCAGTCTATCGACCTTCTTTTCTCACCACGGAGTCACGAGTAATTGTTAGCATTTCTCCAAGGCTTGTGATCCTAAGCCCTATGCCAGACATTGCTTCTTCCAGGCACAACACTCTACATGTATTATTATCTTCGATCTCTATCCTGATCAGATTGGACATGGTTCTTTGTTTTTTATTTTAGCTAACGATATATACTTTATGGAATTGGAAATGAATATTTCCTGGACTTTGTAATTTGTAAACATTTTGAAATAATCAACAACAGTATTTTTTTTACTAACGATTAAAAAATTTAGCGACGTTTATACTTATAAGAGAAATTAAAATTTTAGTTGCAAGAGCTATTTCAGCAACATTTAATAGAAATAATTACATACATACGTACACAATTTATATTCATATTACAACACAGTTAAATTTACTTAAGCACTTAAAAAAGAAATGGGTTAATAATTATATGTTGATTATTGTTTTGAGATTTACTTTGAAAAAACAAAATAAAGGTTCATACATAGTTCGGTCGTTAAAAGGTAAATGTGTCAGTATTTTAATGTTTTTTATGTTTGAATGTATAAATAATTGTTTTGTATGTACGTATGTGTATGTATTTTGAAATTGTATCTTCTATTTCAAATGTTATAAAAGTTGAAATTTACTTTTTATGTTTATAAACCTCTGGTTTAGCCCGAATTTTTTTTATTAAACTTTCTGCCTTTAGTTTATTGTTAATTATTATCGTATTTAAAGTTGTTTGAATGTGTTGTTAACCTTCTTTTCATTTCTCGTTTTGCAAGAATATAAATGTAATTTCTTCTTCTTCCGTTTTGTTTTTTTTTATCTTGTATCTTTTTTATAAAACCAAGTACGTACATACGCATTTTTTTCATTATTTTTCTTATTATTGTATTTATTTTCTTTTTGATTTTTGTTTCTTCTTTTCTGCAAAGTGAAATCGACCACTCTTTCATTTTTTGTAGCCTAAAAGTTTTTTTTACAACTTTTTTTTTATAATTTAGTTGTGCTTTTAATATTAATTTTTTTTTTTATTTATTATTAAAAAACGTAGTTTGTAGTTTTGCCCGTCAGTCACTTAACGGACATGGACATTAAAAAAAAGCAAGAAGAAAAAATTAAAAATGATAAAGAAAAATATACAACAAAACATGTTAAAAAATAAACGTAGTTCATTCATCCGTACATCCATCATTATTTTATTTTTTGTAATTTTTTAAGACGGGTTGTCAATATCTATAAAATTTTGTTTATGCTTTCGGTTTTCATTAAGATGGACCAAACATTATATTGTCATAATACTACTGGCAAAAATTGTTTATTGTAATTTAAATAAAATTGTTGTAACGAATCAAAACTTCTAATAAAAAAATCAACTTAATTGCTATTGCGACCGTTGAACTTTTTTCATTGCAGTTCTATTTAATAAAAAAAAAAAAGTTAGAAACTTTTTTGTAGCATTAAAGTGAAAGAAAATTTCAACAAATTTTATGAGTGTATGCTGAAAGCGTTTATCTTAATTTCGAGTCCAAATGTCCATGTGAATTAATCGCAATAAGAAAACTTTGTTTGTTAAGAAAGTTAGTACGCTCAAAATTCAATTGAAACACACTGTCTGGAATATCTTCATCCAGCCCTTTGGCCCAGCATTTGTTCACCACAACTTGAGTCTGAGGCCACAAGAGAACATTACCATACCTACGGGTACTAAGGTTAATGGAACCTGTAAGTTAGTGCTAGCAACATTTAAGCGTACTTGAATGCACTAGTTTCTTAGGATGCAGAAAGTCCTAATATTGAACTACTCAGCCAGCCTGTCAATAAATTGGCGGCAATCCAAGGCTATAATTACATCTCAACCTCAACTGATGCTCCATTCTTTTAAAAGTCGGCACCTCTTCCTTAAAAATGCTAAGTGATCTGGAAGTGTTTCCGATAGGTGCGGTGAGATCTATCTGAGTTTCCTTTGTCAATTACTTTACACTAAGCAAAGATTTTTCTTTCCCACAATGCAAACGGAGTTCGGAATTTGTCGCCCCGTCCACCAATGCCTATTTACGATCTTTAGCTTTTCTCGTCCTCCCTATAATATTTAATTTAAAGTTAAGCTTGCTGTAGAGAATGACAGCATGACTTTTGGTAGTGTTTCCTTTGATCTTGACCGCATGTTTGCGATCTGCAGCCCACCCGGGAAATTTCAGCATACAAGCCTCTAAAATGTCCCGAAAAATGGGACGGAATTTTCCCCTAACAGCAATCGTTTTGTAATGTGTAAAGGCGACCACTTTACTTTAAAAAAGCAGCACATTTTTCAGAGAAGGGTTCGATTAATGTGTCCAGGAGGCGGGCTCTACCTCCGGGAAGAGTTTGTGGTATGACCTCTTGCCCCACTTTTTGAACAGATTTTTTCTAGGGTATAATGCGGCACGAGATGCATTAAACTGATTTTTATTTCTAACCAGTGGTCTGATAGAAGATAGCACCAAGAGAATTGGCAGACAGCAGTGGTGTAGTACCAAATAGTTCCAAAGGCCATATGTGCTGCTGCATTGCAATAGAAGCTGATGCTGAGTTTAGATACTCCCTAGTTCTTCGGCTAGGAGTGAGAGAATTGCTCTGCAAACCATGATGCTTCATGCAGGTCGTTGGTGGTCGTACTGATTTCATCCGGTTTTAGAAGCATTGTGAGTGGCGTTTACTGTAACTTTTTTTTAAACATCAAAACGGATATGCTTTTGTATTTTATTTAAAAAAATTAAGAACAATATGTGCTCAAATAACTTTTGTATTTTTTTTTTTTTAACTCCGTAGGTTTAAAACAATCAGCATTTCGTGGTTATTTATTATTCGATAGAAACATAAAATTTTTTGAGTAAATAATTATTTGTTTAGTTGCAAATATTTTTTTTTTTTTTTTATTTAAATACAATTTAAAGTTAATTAAGAAACGTGTTTTTATTTGCGCAACAGTGTAAATTAATCGCAATTTGTATTTAAAAAATTGATTTGTTAAATCAACAAGCTAAAAGTAAGAACAAAACAAAACGAAATTCATTATTATTAATTTTACTATTTTATACGGTGGTTCTAATTTGTCTTAAAACATTTTCATTAAAACATTCGTCGCAGCTTCAAAGTAACATTGAACATTCTATAGAGTTAACACTTTTTACTATTAGTTTATTCTTTATTTTAACACCTGATTGAAAATGCTTTTGTTTATTTATTAACATCACGTTCCACTATATTTTAATATAAGATAATTTTTTTTTTTTCGTTTAAATTAATATAAAAATCCAGTCATTTTAATGTTGGTATGGGCATGTTAGCATTTTTTCAATATTAATACTCAATATCATAAGTATTTTTTTTAGTAATGAAACTAAAACTGATTGCAAAAATTATTGAATATTTAAAATGTTGAAAATAATGTCGTTCTGAAAAATATTAATTTAAAATTAATAAATTCTTTTTTTATTTAAATTGTAATTAATTAGTATTTATACTTAATTAATTTAATAATATAATTAAGATAAACAATTTTAAATACGCTTTAATTACGTAAATTTTTTTCTGTTTCTATTTATAATGAAAGAAAAATTAATTTTATATAAAGTGTTAATTTCTAAAGAAACCAGGAAAATTAGATTAGCAGAGTGTAATGCATTTTTTGAATCACTACATTCGTCTCCAGCATTCTTTCTATTTATTTACCCTTTCTTGTGTATGCTTGCTGAAAGCATCAATTTAAACGACGAATTAAATTAAAAAATTTAATTATGAACTACAATCCAGCTGGTTAAAACGATATTTGCACACGATTTTTATTGCGTCCGCCAACCGTCGGCTTGCAACTTTAAACACAATATAAACAAGTAAGAGTGCTATATTCGGCTATACCCTTCACCATATATGAAAATCTATTTTACTGAAGTAACTGCAATAAAATAAGCAAATATTGGGGTGACAGAGATATAAAAAATAAAAAAAGTTTTAAGTAGTACATATATTTAATGACACATACAAATGTTATCGGCTCTTAAGGATTAAAATTTAGTATTTCCTTAAAGATCTCTTCAAAATATTTTAAATGATACCCATATTGATATTTTAAAAAATTTTAAAAGTTTGGAGGACAATTTTAAATACGCTTTAATTACGTAAATTTTTTTCTGTTTCTATTTATAATGAAAGAAAAATTAATTTTATATAAAGTGTTAATTTCTAAAGAAACCAGGAAAATTAGATTAGCAGAGTGTAATGCATTTTTTGAATCACTAAATTCGTCTCCAGCATTCTTTCTATTTATTTACCCTTTCTTGTGTATGCTTGCTGAAAGCATCAATTTAAACGACGAATTAAATTAAAAAATTTAATTATGAACTACAATCCAGCTGGTTAAAACGATATTTGCACACGATTTTTATTGCGTCCGCCAACCGTCGGCTTGCAACTTTAAACACAATATAGACAAGTAAGAGTGCTATATTCGGCTATACCCTTCACCATATATGAAAATCTATTTTACTGAAGTAACTGCAATAAAATAAGCAAATATTGGGGTGACAGAGATATAAAAAATAAAAAAAGTTTTAAGTACTACATATATTTAATGACACATACAAATGTTATCGGCTCTTAAGGATTAAAATTTAGTATTTCCTTAAAGATCTCTTCAAAATATTTTAAATGATACCCATATTGATATTTTAAAAAATTTTAAAAGTTTGGAGGACCGTAACTCAGAAAATATGGGCGATCGCAAATTTTTTCACTTAATGTTTTTTTTCTTATTTTTTTTGCTTAAATCTAGTTTACGGGCACCGCTACAAAAGAAAAAAGTTGGTTAAAAGGTGCAAAATGCAACTTTCAACAAAAAATGTAAAGTGAAAAATTTGGCGGCAGCAATAGTTTCGGAGACACGGACCTCCGAAGTTTTTATATATAATATAGCTTATATGAGTATAAGATAGCGGAATTGGACAATATGGGTATCATTTGAACGGAAATTTAAGAGCCTTTTAATATGCAGGAAAAAAATAAAAAAAATAATGTTTTTCCATATAAGTATAGCTTCACTAAATAAATTAAGTGATTTGGAATACTTCTTGAAAAAACTTATATAAAGGGTGTAAAATAAAATCTTAAGCAAAAAATGTAAACATGTTACGCACCTCCAAAGTTTTTATGTATAATGTGGTTTATAACGAGGAGACAGTATGTGTATCATTGTAAAGATGACTAAAATTCTTATTTAATAACTATGGTTTTCTCGCCGTGATTTTAATATATTAAGAGTTATAGTTCGCTTTTGTAGACACAATTAAAATAAATTGTTGTTTTGGTAACTTGTATGCAAAAAATCTTTAGAAAGCGAAGCCGTAGTTGGTCATACAACAGAAAGCGTAGCCAGTGTTTCTCTTACCATAAAGGAGAAAATCTTTGCGTCCGGCCGAAGTCCGGCTACGCAGGAAAACTTTAGAAGGCACCACGGGCATAATTATTACATAATTTTTTCACTTAAACTGACATTTTGCACTCTGCAGATTACTTTTTTTTTAAGTATTTCTATTAAACTTAATGATTTTGAGTAAAGTTATGTTTATATGAAAAAAAAAATATTGTTTTGGTCCTTACCAGTTTTTTTATTTCATTTTTTTCCTTTTTCCTGTTTAATTGAATAGGTCCTTAAATAACTTTTCCAATGATACCCAAATTTCGCCATCGAATACTCGATATATTCCATATTATATATAAAAACTTCGGAGTCCGAAACTAGGGGCTGCCTCCAAAATTTTCACTTTTTGCTTAAAATTGTATTTTGCACCCCGTAGACAATTTTTTTAGATTTGTTCCTTATTTTTTTTTTATTCTCTATCGCCCCACATATTTGTTTTTTGACTGGAGTTACTTCATTGTTCCAAATAATATAAACAAATTAGAGGTAAGCGTGGTGTTTTGTCCGCTGCGTCGAAGGACATGATCCGAGCTTGCTGATTTCCAATAGCGACATTATGTCTGATGGATTGTCGTATTTAAATTATCTCTAGCTAATCTAGTGTTTTTAACACTAACAAGGACCGACATTCTATGTATAAGAAGTCAGAATGTATAAGAAGTCAGAATATATATTTATACTTTATGGGGTCGGAAATGAATATTCTAGAAATTACGAAATGACAAACTTAGTTATACCCTTTTCCACTTTTTATGGTTCTTGCAAAAACAAAAAAATAACGACTTCAAAGCAGACAATCTTAAAATCATTTTTTTTTTCAGGCAGTAATTATACATTGGATATATATTAAATTAGAGAAAGATTTGAACAGGATTTTTTAAATTTCGTAGAACAAAATATAAAATGCAGATTTAAAACAAACTATTTTTGAATTCAACTATTTAAACAAATTTCAAATATCGTCTTTATGGGAACACTTTTAATTTTTAAATAAAAATTTGGTACTTGTTATAGCGAACTTGGCAATAGAGGTTCTTTGTAAATTTTAACTATTTTGCCAAAATAGTTTCAAAGTATAGCCAACAATTTCAATCGGCTGTCTACAGCGGATCAACAGTTTGGCCAAATATTTGTATCTTTTTTAATATTTATACTTATTCTTATCATACCCCCATACAAAGTAGTGGACATTCTGTCCAATTTTCAACCTTTTGTTTATAACGGTTAAAAAATAGGTAAATATAGGCCTAAGAACGTCACCTATGGGGACACCATAGGCATAGCGATCTATGATTATTAACTCACATTAAAGTGCTCACGGAACCCCATGTTATTGTGAAGTTAAAAAATAAATTAAAAATAAAAAATTAAATTAATAAGTAAAACTAATTAAAATAAATTTGAGAACGCTATTTGTAATTCGTAATATTCTTGACAATCTATCTAAAACGGAAAATGATCAAATTCACTTTTACGTAGTTCAATGGTTATTTTTATTTCTGTTTAGATATTGCCCCAATTGTATAAAAGAAACATTTACTATTATTATAAGTATGTACATACTTACATATGTATCTTATCTGATTTAACTATTTATCTCTCCCTGTGTTCAAATGGAAAAACAAATATTCTTAAAGCAAAGGTATTTTACCACAAACTTTCCACTGTCTGTTCATCCATTTGTATAAAAAAGCATGAAATAAATCTTTGAAAAAGAAAAAAAAATTGAAGAAATGATAGTAGAAAGGAGTTTTCTATTTTAATTGCAAGTTTCCTTGTTTTGTTTGTAGGATTAATTCTTGATTTGCTGTTATTGTTAAGGTACAATTATGCGAACGTTCACTTAAGCTAACCTAACGGCCGTTTGTTTTTAAATATATTAAAACAATGCAAACGCTTACCGAAATTAACTGTCACGTTTCCGGAACGCTTCAACCTGTATAAAATAGGTTTTGACGGCATTGTTACGTGACATTCGTAAGATAGTGCTGGAATTATATGTGATAAGTACCATTGCGGCACATTTGCCCTTTTTAGGTACTTTTTAAGTATTGATAATAATTGTATCATTCATCAGTTTTTATTATTTTGCTTAATAAAAGTATAATAAATAAATAGTTACATTAAATACATAATAATATTTTTTAAAACAGATAAATAAATTTGTCAATACATTGCACATATTGCAATGTAAAATATTTTTCGAAGCGAAATTAGTACTTTTTCTAAATTTACATGTACGGAACAGTGCCCGTAACTATGCCACAAATCTCAACACTGTTCTGAACAGCTGCAGCAAATTGAAAATTGTGTTAGGTTTTGTAATTTAATATTTTGGCTTTATAGTTTTTTTTTTTGCAAAAC
Source organism: Gymnosoma rotundatum (assembly GCA_916610165.2). Lineage (NCBI taxonomy): Eukaryota > Metazoa > Arthropoda > Insecta > Diptera > Tachinidae > Gymnosoma > Gymnosoma rotundatum. The sequence continues at coordinate 81,962,451 of OU744340.1, forward strand.
AATTGTACTTATTTCATGGACATCCGTAAATTAATCCTCAATATCCATTTTTAAATTCATTTGTGCTCACATTGTGCTGCACAATGTTTTGTTTTTGTTTATTTTATTGACATTCGTCACATTTGTAAAATTTCTATAAGTACATAAACGACCGTACGTTAAAATACGTTAAGTTTTTCTTACACCAACGTTCGCATAACGAGGCCTTTACTACCCGTCTTTTGCTGGATACTCGTAACATTCACTAAGCAACAGGTACAAAGAAATATGTATCATAATTTCTTTTTATTCGCGATTGTTTTATTAATTATTTGAAAATAATCTTTGAATATGTTGAAATGAAAATATCGGTAACCAGATTATTTCATCTTTTTTTTTGCCTATTCTTTAAATCAAGAACTTCAAAAGTACCAACATTTAATTTTGCTTTTAGTTTTTGAACAAATATTATTCAATAGTTAATTTATATCAGAACACGGGAAGCTGATTTACACGGAGACCCCACCAACGAACTAAGCATCTTAAAACTTGGTGTACGAATCGTAACATACAGTCCTTAGTCACTGTGCATGCCGCCCAAAAAGGCAGAGTCTCGTGAAAGTGGGCACCATTAAAGAAATGACATCTCTGGTCATCAAAAACAGAGGCAGAACGCCACACCCAACCGAGGTTTTCAACTAATAACTAAAAAAGTTCTGAAGATATAGAATGAGTTTAGAAATAAAGTTAGGTTCATTAAAAGTTCCCATAACTTGACCAACACGGTCTTGGCTGCAATAGAATACGCAGTTTGAACCACAGTCACCACGTAACTTTCCAAATGGCTTTAGGTTAAGCAGTACAGTGAACGTAATCCTTTCGGGCTACGGGTTATCAAAATACCAGTAGTTGGCTACTGCTGAGATCTTGTAGGTCCTGCGACCCCAGAATCAATAGCGTCAAGGAGGTGGCGCCTTTAAAACAAATATGCACCCGTGGGGATGAAAATTCTGCTTCTTTTGGAACTTACACTGCACGCCATTAAATAAATGACCAGCGAAAGAGAAATTCTTAAAAATAGTCAACAGAAGCAAAAGTCTTGACATTGCGAAACTTAGTTAAACTAATAGTGGGTGAATTTAGTTTATTTAAAGCATTATTGGAATTATATTCGTATAGTGAGCTTTATAAGTCAAAACATTTTTTTAAAAACATATCAGTATGAAATAGTATGACTCGACTATATTTCTATTAGCTAATTTTTGCTTTATGTGTGTTCCAAGCAAAAATTACAGAGCAAAAGAAACAAGAATAAAATATAAATAAGTAAAATATTTTTCACTGCACTCGTGATTGAGTTAATGAATTTTTCACAACCTCTAAACCTTAAAAACAAGTTTTGTTTTCTTTAATAGTTCCTCATCTTTTGTTTACATATGTTTCACTTAATTAGTCATGAATACATGTTTTTTCGTTTCAAATTAACATTTTTCAATGCTTTTTTAACATTTTCTTCCTTGACTATATTGCACTTCAAAAAGTACAAAAAGATGCAATAAATTTTAATTTTTTATTTTATTCTATTAAGGGTCTGAAAAGTACGAAAAAAAATTTTTTTAGTTCCGCTTTTATTCTCGTGTTTTTTTTTTAGATGGACGGAAAGCGTTTGTTTTAATATTTTAATGGTTGTTGAATATTTTAATATTTTGTGTGTGAAATGTGTTTTTTTCTGCTTTAATAGATTCGTGTGAAGAAACATATATAAACTGAGTTGTCTTGCTGTGTGTTTATCGATACAGTGCGTTACATAAATAATAGTTAGCTCAGTATTTTTTAGGTTATCCTTTTTTGCCATTTACTCTGTACTGACTTAATGCTCCTCAAAGCCTCTTAACAATCTGGTATCTTAGTGAACCTATACATTTTTAATTGGATTAGGATCGCAAGTTTGTGATGTTGACTTTAGGTGAGTGTGTTTAAGGCTTTGACAAACTGCAAGATATAACTCTCCAAAGCAAAGAAAATTTTTTGCATCTAACTGATATAATCATATATGACTAATAAACTAGAAATCAAACGAAAAAGTAGTATGGATGACGTATTAAACTTAAACAATTTTGCCTCCATTCTGGAATGGTATTTAAAAAAAAATCGCACTTAAAATTCAAGTTGGTTTTTTCTGAATTTTTCGTTACCTTCGTTATAATCTTTCGCTTGAATTGACAGAATTGGGATAACTGCAGTTTTGGGGCTCTGTACCAAAGGGTAAAAAAGTACTCTATTGTTACTATTACCAGAGCTGCTCTATATATTTCTGGCCTAATAGTTTTTCAAAGTATTCTCCAGCATGATTTATACACTTTTGAATGCGCTCAACCCAGTTGTCGAAGCACTTTTTCCACTCCGATTGAGACACCTCTAAAACATGGTTTTTGAACACTTCAACAGCTCCTTCTGGCGACGGAAATCGTTGACCACGCATTTTTTTCTTGATGTGCGGAAACAGAAGAAGTCATTAGGTGCCAAGTCAGGGCTGTACGGCGGATGACCCATTAATTCGACGTTTTGGCCGGTCAAAAACGCTCTGGTTTGAGCCGATGTGTGAGAGCTCGCATTGTCATGGTGAACAATGATTCGTCTTCTCTTGTTGGTTTTTCGAATTTCTCCGATGACTTCAGGCAGTTTTGCCGAAGAAACAGGCGACCATTTGCTTCGAAGTGCTTTTTCCACGAACAACTTTCGTTGGATTTTGCTCGTCTTTGAAGACCCTAACGGTCGATTGTTGTTTCGTTTCGGGCTCATACGCATAGATCCATGATTCGTCACCTGTGAATATCTTATAAACGTCTTTTGAAGCACCACAATCGTGTTTTTGCAACATTTCTTTGCACCAATCGACACGAGCCTTATTTTGAGCGACTTTCAAATTGTGAGGGATCCAACGAGAACAAACCTTTTTTACGGCCAGGTGTTCATGCAGTATCAAATGTATGCTGGTGGAAGAAATGTCCAAGGATGTCTTTATCTCTCGGTATGTCGCATGTCGATCTAGCACAACAGCCGTTTTTGGACGACCTTCACGGAATTCGTCTTTGAGCGAGCTTCGGCCACGATTAAATTCATTATACCAATTTTTCACAAGGCTATAGGATGGTGCTTCATCGCCATACAAAGATTTGAGTTCATCAATGCACTCTTGTCGTGATAATCCACGTCGAAAGTTGTAAAAAATGATGGCACGAAAATGTTCACGAGTTAATTCCATTTTTTTCGATATTAATTTTTTCAAGTCACTGTAAACAACACAAATAATGGTCGTACGTTAAAACGTTTTCAGTACGATTATGCTTAAAAATGACAAACTTTCCAATGGAAATGTCAGATTGCACTTGGCAGCACTCAGTGTTGCCAGGCCAGAAATATATATAGCCCTCGTACAATGTCTATCAGTATGTTACAGGCCTCTATCTCTGGAAACCAATAGCCTAAACGCTTGAAATCTTTATTGTACAACACGTACATATATGGCTTTAAATTAAGTCGTGGTAAAACATGCGAATTTAACGAATATTATCTTATCTAACCGTAATAGGCAGACATCTTTAATTTTCGACAAAGATTACAAAATATAACAAAATTTAAAATTAAAGAAAACAAGTAAGAGTGCTATATTCGGCTACTCGGAATCTTATATACCTTTCACCATCTATATAAATCTATATGTCGATTATGGATGGCAACCGAACTTCAGTTGCGTTGCCAGTTGCCAAAACTATATTACGGATAACAACTGGCAACTGAAGGCTGGCAACCTCAGTTGCCAAATAATATTAATATTGGCAACCGTGTTTTTCTGGTTGCTTTGAAGAGTTTTCAATTGAAAAAAAGCTGTTAAACGGAAAAGTAAGAATGTTTTCTTTTATTAATTTATTTGTTTAATGAAAATTTAAATATATTTTATGCCTGTAGATTACAAAATGGTCAAAATCACCACCAGACACATTCTTTTTCTATTAACAGAACAACCTCTTTTAAAACTGTGGACGACGTTAGTTGCGCCATTCCTATATTGAAATCATTACCGTGTGATTTTTGAAAGCTGCCTTCCGCAAAATTCTAAGAGCAGCGCCAACTTTTAACAGTGGAGGTATTACTGTGGATCTATGAATTTGTTTTTAGTCCTTATACAAAGTGACCACTATGTACGTCACTGCATCTTTTGGCAGACGAAAATATGCCTTAAAGCTAAACAAGAAATGTTTATTGAAAGTAATTTTAAATGCATTTATGTATATAAACATATACTCACAGAACAGGTGGTAATTCAAAGGGATTCGAATTGTCCCTCAAGCGCCGTCTAATTGATGCCACGTTCACGACTTCTTGGTCGTCGAAAAATAAGTCCACGGATCTTAGCATTTCAAAAAAATTTATTTACTTTTTACTACTTTGTAAACTATTTTTTTCACTTATTTTTGTTTTCTTATTTGTATTTATTTTATATTTAATTTTTTTCTGTATTTTAAAACTTTCTACCATTTTTCTATTTATTGCATTGTATGCCTGTTTACATTTATTTTCAGTTGCCGATATGTCAAAATAACGATTTCGATAACTTGTTGGCAACTGAAAAAAATTGTCATCCATAATATGAATTTTTTTGTCAGTTGCGTTGCCCATTGACAACGCAACTAAAGTTCGGTTGCTATCCATAATCGACTTACTAGTTTAGTGAATAACTGCTATAAAAAAGCAAATATTGAGGTCACAGAGTATTAAAAAATATAAAAAAATTGGTACTGCATATATATAATTTTTCACAAAAATGATATCGGCTTTTAATGGGTTAAGTATTTTTAAGAAATTTCAGTATTTCCTTAAAGATCTCTTCAAAAGCCTTAAAATGATACCCATATAGATATTTATTGACATTTCCAAAAATTTTAAAATTTCAGACCCCAGTAACTCGGAAAATATGGGTGAGCGCCAATTTTTTCACTTGGTCCGCCAAATAACTTTTTTTTTTTTTGAAAATGCTAATTAAAAAAAAATACTGAATATTTTCTTAAATTCCTTTTTTATTTGAAAGTACAATCCTTCCGGTTAATAATGGAAAATAATTTCATTCAAATGGCTGCCTCGGCTGGCCATGCAGAAGCCTACAAAATCGGTCCAATTTTCAAGCACATTATCGATTGTGTGCAGCTGTATTTTACCAATGGCTTCACGAAGATTGTCCTTTAAAGCGTTAATTGCCTCTGGCTTGTCGGCGTAACACTTATCTTTGACGGCACCCAACAAATTATAGTCCAACGGTGTCAAATCGCGGCTCCGAGGTGGCCAAACGATATCAGCTCTGCGGCTGATATTGCGATCTTCAAAAACAGGGCGCAAAACATCGAGTGTACTTTCGGCTTCGAGCGTATGCACAACCATATTCGTTCAGCGGAAGGATAAAACTAATTATCTGTCAAATCGGACATGAGCTAAGTGTTACCATTCACGAAATAAGCACTAAATGCAAAAAAAAAACGTTAGATGGCGGACCCTTTACTTATTTTTTGATTGGAGTTACTTTATTGTTCCAAATTACATGAAAAAATCTAATGACATGGACGGATCATGCTGATTTCCAATAGCACCTCTGTTGACACTATATCTGATCGATTAACATATAATTTTTTTTTTTTTTTTGAAAAAAAAAAACTTTTTTGAACAGAAAAATTTTATAATTGGAAAGAATTTTTTATGCCGATTTTAATTAAACTATTGAATAGGAAATCTGCAGACTGGAAAAAATCCAGTTATGGTAATGACCACCAATACATTTTTGGATGCTGATTCCTTTTGAATAAGAAAACTAATAAGACATGAACTGGTGACGAAAATACACGAGGCGAATATAGAATTATGTGTTCGCAGTAATATTTAAAGCCATACACTAAGATAAATTTTTAATTTTAGTTCCACCAAAATTCTATACACAAATTTTTAATTTCTAATTTTATTAAGAAAAATTAATTTAGAAATTTTTGTGTTAACTTCGAAAGAAAACAGCAAAAAACTAGCAGAATGTAAAGCAAGATTTTCTGGATCGCTACATCCGGTATCAGCATTATACTGAATTGTCTTAAGAAAAGTGTTTTTTGTTTTTTTGTAAAGACTGTTTGACTTTACTTTAGATGAATGCGTGGTATTTTATTATTGTTTCAGAAGTTACAAAGAAACTTTTATTTTTTTATGCAACTGTACTGATGATTTTTATTTTTTTCGAAATGTTTGTTTGCGTATTTACACGTGTGTGAGTCGATTTTTAACGTCATCAACAAGAAAAAAATAAAAAAAAATTCTTAAAATTATGTTTCTTCCAACAATTTTATTTTGTATTAAATGTATAAATGAATGTCTGTTGTTTATACGAACATCCAGTCAATAAAAATACATTGGCGGGTGGACGGATGGATGGATGGTAAGAAACATTCATACAAAGTTTGACGGCATCCCAAAATAGATGCTGACGTTAAATGTTTATTATTGTTTTTGAACCATTTGAACGCGAGCGCATGCTTGTCGCTTGCAAATAGGAAATAGTAATGTTCTATTTGATTAGTGTTATTTGTTGTAAGTATTGACGTTCAAGTTGTTATATTATTTCCAACACTTAAAATATTTTTAGCGTAAAGCAAACATTTAAAGCATTTTAAGAGTGAATATTTTTTTAAATATAAGTTAGAGTGAGAAGTTAATATTTTATGCACATTATTGCAAGTATTTACAGGTGATAATAAAAAATGTAATGACTTATAAAAAAAAATGAGGAACATTTTCTGTACTTCACTGGAGGAATGACTAGAGGCATTTATTATCCCATTCTGAACGATATAAAATCCTTTACAAGGAGAAATAGATGTAACAGCGCGAATCCTGCTAATGGGATATTGATATGACAGCTGTCAAATCTACTTAGCTTACGAACCTATTGTACTTACAGTAAAAAACAAAAATCTGACAGAAAGCAACTACAGATTACACTACACTCATGCGATTTCGCAGCCCGATAGCGCGTAAAAAAATTAAAAAGGTACTACAAAGTTTTTGTTTCTTTTCCTCCTCTTTCTTGAGGCTGCTGCTGCAGTATAGGTAGTAAGCAAGTTGAATACAAATCGGATTGGCCTGGGTTCGAACCCTGCTGCAGCCAAAAAAATATATATATATATATATGTTTGTTTTCTATTTAATGATGTATGTATATATACATAGTAAGAATTTAGTATTACAGCATACAGCCTCCTTCGTCGGTACTTTTAAATAGCGCATTTGTCGGTGAACCAAAATAACTAATAATAAGTAAAAGTGGAGAATCTTCTATGCCCTTCAACATCGATGTAAATCTAGTTTAGTGAAGCAATTTCAATCACAAAAGCAAACGTTGGAGTGACAGAGAATTAAAAAAAATATTAAGTACGTATATATAATTTTATATTAAATGTCACCAGCTCTTAATGGGTTAAGCATTTAAAAAAATTTTGTATTTCCTTAAAGATCTTTCCAAAAGCTTTAAAATGATACCTATATTGATATTTTAAAAAATTTTTAAATTCCAGAACCCCGTAAATCGGAAAATATAGGCGAGCGCCAGTTTTTTCCTCTTTGGACACTATATCTGATCGATTGACATATTTATTTATTTATTTTCATTTTTGTTTTTTTTTTTTGTAAAATTAAGTTTGGGAGGCAACACTAACACGGACACATCGCTCAATCGACTTCGGTATGCATAAGAAGTCAGAATGTATATACTTTATGGGGTCGAAATGGGATATTGTAGAAATTACACGCGAAATGACAAACTTAGATATACTCTTTTTCCACTTTTTGTGGTGAAGGGTATAAAAATGCTATTTGTTTAAAAACAACCGAATAATTGACAGCATATAGCAGTGTCAGATAAAAAATTAAGATTTTTTGTCTATCTTTCTACTTTCACCATCTGTCTTCTTCTCATCTCCAGTCCTCTCCTAAATGATGTATCACGGTTACAAAAATATTGTTGACTGAAGCGTTGCTGGTTTTTATAGTAAAAAAAAAGTCCCCTTCCAGTTCACCGAAATTCAAAGTTTAGAAACAGTATGCCGCACTAACTTAAACATAACTTATCATACATCGTTTATTATAAAAGACTCAACTTTGCCAGAAAGAAAAAATAAAAGAGTTAAGAAAGTTTTGTGGTTTTCATTTGAAAAATTCGAATTATGCTGCCAAACATAATACCCTATGTCACATTTTTGTTCCTCACTGTAAACACTTATATACCTACTACGTACCACTAATATTTTGTTATTCTTTTTTTCCATATAAATTTTATTTCGTTTTCCTCTATACCTTTTTCACTTTTCATCGCCGCTAACACTAACGAATTGTTATCTCAAAATTTAGTAAACTAAACAAACAGCCAAGTTATTTATTATTGTCTACTTTGTGAGGTTTTGTTAACCTTTAAGTTTCAATTATTAAAACGGTCTTTCGTTCCTTTTAATTTATTTATTTATTGCTGTTGTTGCTTTGTTTAGAAGTCAAGGTAAAGTAACATATGAACTTTTAAGCTTTCACATGTTAAGCTTCATAACTCCATTAAAATTGTTTAAAATTTCAATTACAAAAAGAGAAAAAAGTGTTTGAGTGTATCTTATTACTAGATATGTTCATATATGTAAAAAACATTAGATGTTGAAATGAACAATTATGAAATTAAAGTCGGCTAGATTCCTTAATTCATTTTTGCAGAATGTTAGTTAAGGATAACAGTGAATGAAGGAAATTTAAAAAAAACTCACTGGTAACTGGTCTTACTGGTCATTAGACTTGTCAAAATTATATACTGTAAGACATTCAGAGCAAATACGGAGAAACGTATGACTCCATTTTTAAAAGGCAAAACTGGCAAACTGGCTTTGTTCATATTTCTGTAAATAAAGGAATAAACTTAAAACAGCCGTCCCCTCATAAGATATTTATTCTCTATAAGAAATGTTTTTCTCTTTGACTTTACGTACGTAAATACTTAACGTATAAACCTTTTTTTTTGAGCTGATTTTTATATTATTGGACAATTTAAATAGCCAGATATCTAAACATATAATCACCCCTATCGTGAATATTTTTTTCCTGGAAATATTACCCTTCTCTCTAAAGTTGCCATCGTAAATTATTTTCACGTAAAAAAACTCGTATGTTCGAAAAAATATGGTATCGTCGATTTTTATTCCCGTGTGTTTTTCCGCAAAAATTATGTGAATTCTTTCACAAACATTTTGCTTGGGAATAAAAAAAAAAATCACAATGTAAGTTTTCTTGTTATTTTTTAAAATACTTGTTAATTTTGATTTTACTTTAATGCCTGAGAAGCTATATTTTTCAAAAAATTCCTCAGCAATAGCTTTTTTTGTTCTTCTATATCTGGCCAACAAATTCACCTCGGACAAAGTTTTTGTTTTTTTTTTTAAATCGTTAAAATTTCTGCCAGCACCTCACGAAAAGTATGTTGTGCTACACTAGAGTCCATTTGCCGCCCAACACCTTTTTGATAGCTTCCTTCTGCAAAAAACGGTAAACATGCTGCAAGCTTTATTTCCGACGGAATCGCTGACGACTTTCTATCTAAAAGATATTTGAAAGATACTTTGCTTACTGTATAATACTTTGCTTACCGTATAATGAAAAGAATTCTTCCTGTTTTCACTTACATTGCTTCTGATAAATACAGTGGATTTGACGCATCTCTCAAATTTCTTATTATTTTTTGAAATATTTTTTTTTCCTTCTAACTACTTGTGTCTCATCGAAATACTATTCATTTTGCAAGAAAATAACAATTTATTAAAAAAAAAATCACAAAAATACGCTTAAAAATTAAATTGCATCAACTCCCTAACAATTGGCGAGCCAATTTATTGTTCCTTAAAATCTATTCCCTTGAGATTCATTGTGGGTCATTTGTGTACATGATTTTTTTTGAAAATTTTGTTGTTGGTGTAGATAGTAATCGATATAGAATACAAAACACCTATTTCTGGAATTTTTGTGTGTCCGCCTGTCTGTCTGTGTTCGCATCACGTAAAAATTACTGCATAGATTTGAACAAAATTTTGTGTAGACGTCCTTAAGAACTGTGCTTTCAATATAGAATACTTTTTTTTCGTAAAAATTGATCACTTCGTGACAAAATAGAGATACAATTGTAAAAGCACCATATTTTACCGGTTTAATGTTACTAAAACAGTTGTCAGCACTTATTATTTTTGTAGATGGAAGATTTTAAAGTTTGTCTACAAAACTCTACAAGAAATAGTTAAATTTGAATTTTAAGAAAATTAGAAATGAAACCAATACGAAGTCTAGTAATAAATAATTTTCCACAATTTTTTTAACTAATAATGAGCTTAAATTACGACATTTGATCAAAATGTCAAAATGATATTTTGCTTCTAAAATGTTTTTCAGTAGTATGTACGGATGTAAGTATGGATGTATGTATAACTATGTATGTGTAATGAAATAAAAGTGTATATTTATTAGTTATACATTATATTATAACTATGTCATCACTTTACGTATTTATTTGAGTGAATAAAATATAATATAAGGAATATTTCCTTCGTACTAGATGATGATGCTGATGATGTCTTGGCTGTTTCAGTTTTACTCATTCGATGCTGAAGGGATGACATAATACATATATATTGAGTAGGGTGTTGATGATGTATGTAGTAGAGTGTTAAAATAAAATATATTTTTTGATTTTCGTTGCTGTTGTTTTTTTTTTTTTGTTTTTGTTACTTTGTATTATTTGTTATATAGTATCTATATATACACATCATAAAGTTTATTTCTGTGCGTGGGATAACAAGGTCAAGGGTAAATAAATTATTTTGTTGTTTTCTAAAGATTGTTCTCTCACAACTTACAACAATTTAATTTGTTCTTTTGGCTCTTTTTATTAAATTAACAATTTTTACTACACTGTTATTTTGATTTATTTTTTTTTAATATTTTTTACATTTTTTTACATTGTATTAATTAAAATAGTGATTAATTGAAATGTTGTTAATGAAATTAAATTAAACATCAAATACATTTTTAGATGTTCTAATCAATTACATAAAGTAAACGTTTAGATATCTATAGTGGTAATAATTGTTTAAACTACAAGTAAATGTTAGTTAATAAGTCTTAATGTTGTAGAAAAGCTGTAAGAATTTAAAATAAATGAGATTTTTAAAGATGAGATAATTGTTAAGAAATCCTTTACTTTTTTATTATAACTATATTTGTTATTTTTATTTTTTAAATTTGCTTGTTGGTTGAAACTAATTTGAGTATTTTCAAAAAATACCTAAAGCTATACAAAACAATTAGAACAACACTCATGATATCTATAAATGAGTAAAATAATTTTTGGAGGTGCGGTGCATCTACTAATGAAATACCTCATGCGGGATGATCTTTTGGGGCAGTTTTATCCAATCGATAAAATCAATAAAAGTGCTTAAACTGGTTCAAGACATCGAGGCATATCACATGGTTTAGTGATAAAAGAATAAAATGTGTGTAAAATGAAAATATGGATCCACGTTTAAAAAAACGCAATAGTGGCCGATCAAGTTAAGAGTTTTATCGTTATTTCCCAAATAATTTTCTTTGACTTTAGATTACTGTAACGGACATATGGATTCACCTTTTTACAGCAGAATGGAAAAAGGCAGTCAAAGCAATAGATTTTTCGTTTATACTATTCTGAATATTAAATAAGGAAAACGGTGCTCCCTTTCCCTATTAAATAACTAAATAAAACTGATCTTCCATTAGAGAAAACAGTTCGATGTACTCTTTTGCAATTTAAATGGTTCCCAGCGATATATTATTCGTTTTTTATTAAAACACATATCGGTGGAAATTCCATATAACAGATAAAGGCCGCCCGAAGACGTTAGTTAATTAGACAAATAGTATTTATTAAATAAAATTTTTTTTTATTTACTTAGAAATTTGATATTTTTCTCTGATTTAGAAAGCCAAATTTGCTGGAACATTTAACAAGCCAACAAGCATCTCTAGAAAAGAGATTAGTTTGAGAATAAGAATTCAAATTACTTCACCCTTCCTTGGTCCATAGCCAAGTCGATTGATGATGATGATAAATGAGGTAGAGAAAATTTAAATACGCCAATCGACCATACATAGTTTCAAAAATTTTGCTATTGAAAATCAGCTAAATCGGTCCATATCCTTCGAAGCAGCGGGCAAAATAGCAACCCAGACTCTCATTTTTCCATATCATTTGGACAAATGTAGTTTTCTAAAGTAGCTCCAATCAAAAACAAATATTTAAGGCGATAGAGAAATAAAAAATAAGAAAAAAAAAACATAGAGCAAAAAAAATGGCGCTCGCCCGTATTTTCCGAGTTACGGGCCTCTAAATTTTCCATAGAAAAGTACGATTGTTCACCATATTTTTTTAAGATATCAATATGGCTATCATTTTTAACCTTTTGAAGAGGTCTTTAAGGAAATACTAAACATTTTTAAAAATGCTTAACCCATTAAGAGACGATCACATTTTTATGTAAAATTTAAATAGTACTTAATTTTGTTTTCTTGTTTTTAAATTCTCTGTCACCCCAAAAGGTGGAGAAAGGTTATATCTAAGTTTGCCATTCCGTGTGTAATTTCTACAACATCCATTTCTGACCCTATAAAGTACATACATTCTGACTTCTTTTGCTTAGCGAAATCGATTGAGCGAAGTCTGTCTGTCCATCTTTGTTAAAGTTGAAATCAAGTTTGCCGAGGCCGATCAAATAGAAAAAAAATAAATATGTCAATCAATCATAGTGTCGAAAGAGGTGCTATTGGAAATCAGCATGATCGGTCCATGTCCTTCGAGGCAGCAGGCAAAACACCACGCCCTCCTCTAATTTTTTATGCTATTTGGAAAAATAAAGTAACTCGAAACAAAAAAATAAAATAAAAAATAAATATGGCGCGATAGCGAACTAAAAAATAAGAAAAAAAAAGATCAAGTGAAAAAATTGGCACTCGCCCATATTTTCCGAGTTACGAGGCTCTTAAATTTTTAAAAATATCAATATGGGTATCATTTTAAAGCTTTTGAAAGATTTTTTAGGAAATACTAATATTTTTTAAAACTTCTTAATCCATTTAGAGCCGAGTGGAAAAAGGGTATAACTAAGTTTGTAATTCCGTTTGTAATTTCTACAATATCCATTTCCGACCCCATATTTTTCGAGTAAAGGGCTTCTGAAATTTTCAAATTTTTTAAAATATCAATATGCCCTGACCTTTACAATATTACGATCAAAAGCCCATAAGAGAGAGCATGCGGGTATTAGCATAAAGCAAGATGATCAACTAAATTTGAAAAATACTAATATTCAAATAAACTTCAAACGCGGTTTTGAATTGTTCTTAGAAATGGAGAAGTAGGCGAAATACAATTTTAATCAATTGTGTGGAAAGATTTTAACAAATTGTGTGAAAAGATTGCTTAAAAAAATCAGTTCTGCTAGGTCGACAACATGGAAATAAAAGCGATTACAAGATCCTATAGTCTTTTCATAGTTGGAGCTGTCAAATTTGTAACATTTAAATCTCGAATATAATTCTTTAACGTCTTTCAAAACATATAAATAATTTTTTTTATATCATTTTTTCCACCACATATTTTTCTTTAAAAAAACTTATGACAAAGAAAACAATTTTCAAAAAAAGAAACGTGAAAAAAATTAATATTTTTTTTTTACATGTTGCCTCCCTGTTAAATAAAAGGGAACTTTCTTTTGCTTCACCAGTTTTTGATTTCAAAAACAAATAAAAGATAAGTAAATCCGAAGGCCAATCAATATAAACAAATAAAGAAATTCACACATAAATATTTTGTTTTATAGTGTGGATAACAATATTAATTTACTTTAATTGTGCTTGATTCCTTTAAATATAAATATTTCATGATAATCTCTTAGATGTATTAAATTTTCTTAACAATAAACAAAGATGAAAACAAATATTGTGAATATAATTATTTCAAGAAAAACTTTTGCTAGATCAATATTATTCATACATCTGTTGTTTTTTTTATTTTTTATTTTACTTAACGCTTTTTCTTTTTGCTATATAAATTGTAAATGTCACACTGAATTAGTTTCATTCATTCTATTGAGTTGCCATTCAAATCTTTGTACTGACTGAGTACTTTCTTTTTTTTTTTTTTTTTTGTAACTTTGAAGACGACATCATTCATTTCAGTCAATGTACCGAAAAATGTATTGATGAATGAACGTTGGCTTTTAAAATTGTTTCGTTTTATTTTTTTTCTTCGTATATATTTTTTTTGTTTTTTGCTGAAATAGAAGAATTTTGCAAATTTCTTTACAAGAAAAAAAAAAAAATAAAACAATAGAAATCGAGTGAGGGATAAGGTCAAAAATACAAAATACTACTAAATGGATAAATTCATCCTCTTATAAAAAGATCACAAAAACTTTTTTTAAAGTCGCGTTCTGAACGGAAGAAAACCTCATAAAAATTAAGAGTTAGCAGAGACTATTTTGTAGCTTCAGGGATGTTAATTCTGTTGCAATAAAAACAGGATTTTCCTCTTTCACGTTTAAACTGCCTTTCAAATCTACCTCCTTTATCAAATCTCTGTACAAGTACAAGTTTAAATTAGATTACTTTTCAGCGTGCTAATAACCCAAATGCTTATGGTTGGTAAAGCTTTTATAAACAAACAAAGATGAAAATTTCACAAAAAAGGTATTTTGTCCTTGCTGAATTAATAAAAACAGTTAAAAACTTAGAAGATCTTTAAAATTTGAAAAGAGTGCGGCTTATTAGAACCATAAAAACTTTAGGATGCTACAATAGCTGCTTCTGTGAAAAGATGGCAGCCAAGTGCAACTGCAAAAAAAAATCAACTATTTCAATGCCACCAATGTATGTCTTAACAGAAATTTTGACTTTGGACATAAATTGCCAAAGAAAATATTTCAGTAAAGTTCATGCAATTTTAAAATGCAAATATTCAACTAGAAAGCATGTTGCTGCATGAGGCAAACGAAAGTATAGCGCTTAATAAAAAAGTATAATCAAAATAAAAAAAGAGGTTAAACTGTAAAATATAGTAAATCATACTGGGAGTGGTCGCATTTTAAGTTTTATTGGGGGAAATACATAATCTTTAGTTAAACAGTTCTTTTAAGATTAAGATTAAGAAGTTGAGTGCTTTTAATTGATAAGATTAGTTTTCTTTATGTCAGTTAATCTACTCAGCTCTATGTAGTTTTGTTGAAAAACTCTGTGAAACAATACACACTTTACTACTATTTACACTCAGCTTGTCTATTACAAGCTTTGCTTAATAACGTCATAAATTCGCTACTGCCATTTTTATTTATAGGCGAGTTAAAACGTTTAGATTCTTCTTATATGAAAAGATCTAGGGCTATGCGAAAGCACATGGATGATACCCTTAATCGCGACCTTTTGGTAATCTCCGAATGGGGCCTTGCGAATAGGGTTCAATTTAACGCTCATAAAACCCAGTGCTGTGTGCTTTCGCACAGGCGTACGGCTGAATATGCTACCTCAACTGTAATTATGGGTGATATATATATTAAGGAATCAGAAGCTCTCGATGTTCTTGGCATGAAAATTCAATGTGATGTTCGTTGGAACCAGCATATTTTTCATGTCGCAAAAGAAGCATTCAAGTGCCTAGGTTTTTTGAAACGGTGTAAGAAATACTTCACTCCATCTGACCTCCTTACTATATATGTCACCTTTATCAGACCGAAAATGGAATACAACTCTCATGTGTGGGCCGGTGCTTCAGTGCAGGAGAGAGCGAAGAAGCTCATCGGTGACAGTAGGTATCCAGCTCTATTGACTCACTGGAGCATCGACGCAATGTGGGGTGTGTTTCACTGTTTTATCGTTACTACAACGGAATGTGCTCTTATGAAATCAGGGAACTTGTTCCTGAAAACCGTACTTACGTACGCGCGACGCGTTCTGCATCAAGAGCGCATTCCTTTGTGGTCGATTGGCCAGTGAATCGCACTACGCATTACAGAGAGAATTCGTTTTTTAGCCGAACAGTTCGTTTGTGGAATAAACTCCCCGCAGAGGTCTTTCCTGCCACTTTCAATGTGCAAAGATTCAAATCAAATGTCCACAAGCACTACTCCCTTTATCCCCCTTCCCACAACCTAATTTCCTAGTTCTGGTACAATGCATTGCATAAGTAGGGGTCATCCCCTGAGTGCTGGTCCTAATTATAAAAAAAAAAACGATCTGCCAGCTTGTTCAAGTTGCTGATCCAATCAAAAGACCGTTATAACCACATCTAAAAGAAAGCTAATAAGTTGTTTTTAATGTGTGTGTGGTATACAGACAAAAATAATTTTGGCGTGAAAAAACTTTTAGGCTCATGGCCTAATTTTGGAAACTGCAGCAAACTCTTTTGACACTATTTTCTAATATTTTAAAAATTAAATGTAATTATTACTTAAGAATTAATAGCTTATGCAAGAATAAAAAACCCGCAGTGTGAAAACTTATTAAAATAATTCACTAGAAATTATATTATTAAATATTTAAAGTAAACTCGTAATTTCCACCTTAAAGCTAAAAATAATTTTTTAAAGCTGTGACTTAGTTTTGTTAAAAAAGTCTTTTAATTAAAAGTAATACAATGTTTAATTTTTTTTTGTGTAATTCAAATGTTACGATCGACCGCTTGTCTGATTTTTAAAGTTCAATAATACTTGTTCGCCTAGATTTGTTTTTCTTAATCATGGCCATTATTGGGATGATTAAGATCATTGTTCGTTCTCACATGAAAATGTTGCCAAAAAAAATTTTTTTTAATGTTAAATGACGAAATCTATTTTTAAATACAAATCACATTTAAAAAATGAGTTGAGACGTTTTTTTTTTTAATTTGCTTTCATTTGTCTAACTACTATTTGACACATTTGTAATAAAAATAAGTACTTGCTTTAAAATTAAAAAAAAATTGGGTGACAGAATTCAAGAGTCGTTCAAGCCTCGAAGGGGATAATTCAGAATTGTAAGTGATATACAGATTCTCCACATTACAGCTCAAGCATCCATTAGAACACTACTAGAAAGTAATAATTGTTCCCAAAGTTGAAAAAGGCAGTCTCATCTACTGCAAAGATAATGTCGTGACGTAAGTATTTAAATAAAGTTAAAGATTTTACAAAACCTAGAACGTCCAAATCATGCCATAATAACATGTTTTAAATATTAAATTGAATAAATGTCCAATGTATGTATGTATGTATTGAATATAAAAACATTTATTAGTAAACAATAGATTTGACATTAAAACACAAACACTCAAAAGGGCGTGTAAAAGTAATTTTAGATATTTTTTTTATAGAATAAAACAACAAAAACAAGCAAAAAATTAAGTAAATAATGTAGAAATGAAGTTGTAGTAGTATTTGCGTTTGTTTATTTGCTAAAGAATATATACGTTTGTTTATCTAAAAAGATAAAAAATAAAATCATGAAAAGAAACAACAAAAATTTTTATTAATGCCCTGTTAAATGTTTAGATTGAAAAAAGCTACAATAAAAAAAAAAATAAACAAATAAAACAAAAAAATAGAAAAAATAATGCGCGCTAGTGTGAAAACAACGATAGCAATAAATTTATATTTTTTGTTTAACAATTAAAATTAAATTAAATTCAAAACGATACAACAAAAACTATATGAAATTTAAAATAACTTCAAGCTGTTTATTGACATTTCTAAGTAAAAAGTTGATTTTAAGCAAATTTTATGCAGTGCCTACAAATTTAAGAAATGATTAGAAAAAAGTATTTATATATTTTTCTATGCATTTTCAGATGAAGATTTAAAAAATTAAATTTACAAAGATCTTTGTTATTAAATGTTAAGCATTCTGAACTAAAAGTTGATCCAAAATTGACACAGAATATACGATTGTTAGCATTTATGTAGTCAAGTGCTTGCAATCCTAAAAAAACAATTTGATAGTGTTGTCAGTTATGGCGATTTTTCGCCAAGTGTGGCAATAAAAGTTTTCAAATGGCGAGAGGCAAGATTCTTGGTGAAATTTAGAATACTTGGCGAAATGAATGGTTATTTTTTATGATTTTTCTACGATACCAGCAGCTTTATTAAATACACTCGCTTTGACTGCAGCTTTTGTACGTACCTTTTTATCTACCTTGTACATACAAATATATATTAATTTTAGAATTAAAAGTCAAATGGTAAAGGCGCTTAGAGAAAAAGGCAGTTAGATAAAAAATCAAAAATGTTAAAATAAATATAAAAAAATTTGAGAGTAAAAACATTTACAAAATTCGTTTTTAAATATGGACAGCATTAATTTTTGCACAAAATTGTAAACTGAATTGAACAAGACTTTAAATGTAACTGATACGTTGGTTTACAAGTTGCTAAAATAAATGCTTGATCGGCTTCCAGAAAACATGTCTATTTTTAAAGTTTATTGTCAATTTTCAAATTAAGTTTTTTGCAGTTTTAAAAACTATAATCCCTGATTACGCACATAATATTTATTACACAGTTTTTATATATAATACTACACATTTTTTTATATTGACGACAGTTGGCGATATTCTACAAGCCATTTCGCGAAAAAGCTCAAAAAAAAACTGGCAACACTAGCAGATTTAGATTTTATAGAAGTCAAGTTAAGAAAAAAAAAAATAAGTAAGAGCGCTATATTCGGCTATGCCGAATCTTATATACACTTCACCATCTATGTAAATCTAGTTTAGTGAAGTAACTACAATCAAAAAGCAAGTATTGGCGCGACAGAGAATTAAAAAATAAAAAAATTTGGCTACTGCATATATATATTTTTTTACATAAAAATGCCATCGGCTCTTAATAGGTTAAGCATTTTTAAAAAATTTTAGTACTTCCTTAAAGATCTCTTCAATAGCTTTAAAGTGATACCCATATTGATATTTTAAAAAATTATAAAATTTCAGAGCCCCGTAATATGGGCGGCGCCAATGTTTTCACTTGATATTTTTTTCTTATTTTTTAATTCTCAATCGCCCCATACATTTATTTTTTTGATTGGATTCACTTTATTGTACCAAATGACATGAAAAAATTAGGGGTAGGCGTAGTGTTTTGCCTGCTGCCTAGAAGGACATGGACCGACCATGCTGATTTCCAAGAGCGTCTTTCGAAACTTTATTTGATCACGGATGGACAAACGGACCTCGCTCAACCGACTTTGCTATGCATAAGAAGTCGATTGACTTCTTCGAAAATGGATATTGTAGAAATTACACACGGAATGACAAACTTTACCCTTTTGCCACTCTTTGCGGTTAAGGGTATAAAAATGCGTCTTTAACAATGAACAATATTTCAAAAGTAATAAAGTGTAAATTGTTTATTAATCGGACTGCCGGCCCGATTACAGTGTGGCCAGATTTTGGAAATTATTCCTAAAATGGGTATTTAGGTTATAATTTTCCAAAATAGCAATAAAAATCTTGTTAGTGATTAGACAGTTTTTGGGGAAATTTGAAATTTTAATTTAATTTTTTTTTAATGAAATATATTTAATGTAATTGCAATTTGATTATTATTCATACTTTTTAAGTCTTTTACCAAAAATTCTTTCAATGAAGCATTGCTAAGACAAAAATGTATAAATTATAAGTCTCGCTATAGGTTTTTTAAATTCTGCAAACGCTTATACCTAAACTTCAAGTTTATTAAATTTATTTGACCTAGAATGCACTTTAAGTTTATTTAATTGGTAAAAGTGCAACATAACTAATAAAACTTGAACTTTTGTTACATTTAGTTGCAGATTCTTGTCCATAATTAAGTAATAAACTGCAAAAAAAGAAGTAAATGCATATTTGCCACTTTAAAGGTTCTTGAACATTATTTATATTTTGTATCGTATACATTGTTGAACAAGCATATTCAAATTGAATTAAGAGAGATAAAGTAAAAAGTTTAAAAAAAAAATTGTTTTGCCATTGGGTAGGTACGAATTTGAAAAGTAATTTTTACCTTTTGAGAATTGAATTTTAAAGAAATTTGAACAGTCATTTAGGCGCTATTAAGTTAGTAATCAGGATTATTAACAAACAAATTCTTAAATTCCTGCTGAAAACAAAATTTTATTAAAAAAATAATAATAAAAATTTTATTGGTAGTGGTGAAGGGTGTCAAATATTTTACACATAGGAAGGCAGCGATCTGAATTGTTTAAAAATAATTACAGTACTGGTTTTGGTCGTCAATAGAGAGCAGAACTGCCATATTAGGGTATTTATCAAAAAAGTGGGAATAAAAATTATACTTTGGGGACTGGGTTTTTTTTTTAGATTATCATTCCAATTTTTTAATTTTTTTATCTCCAAATCTTCGTATGGCAAAAATAATTGAAATTAAAAATGTTGATTCATCGTAGTTGCCTTTTATTTTAGGTTATGAATTTGAGAAGTTATTAAGGTCTGTCGTCATTAAAGTAAAGAAGACGTATTTTTGATGTTTAGAAAGTTTAATGGGACAAGAGTTAAAACTTTTTTCATAAAATCAAGATAACTTGAAGACTTGGCAGCATTGGTGTTAACTCCACTTCGTGTACTTACGATTGTTTAGAACAATTTTTTTTGGCAATTAGTTCAATTTAAATCAAGATAATTCTTGCAAAAAACCAACTTCAAAATAGATTTTATCTGTCTATCTATAACGGTTTAAAGGTATGGCCGCATACATCAAATTACATAAACTATTAGGACACCCTTACATTCCATTTCCAAAAATTATACTTCGAATAGCACACTAAGCACTGCAGCTCCTTGTTATTTTAAACCAAAGTATGACCATATTAATCAAATTAAATGAACTATTGGGGCACTTTTTATAATCTTGAATACTTACATTTGTTATTATAACAATCATGCTAAACGACATTCTGTCCAATTTGCAAGCGTTTGTATATAGCAGTTCAAAAGATATGCGTATTTCGATCAATTAATGTCACCTATGGGGACACCCTTTAATTTTTAGATTTACTTTTGTATTACTTTTTACCATTAGGAGCTATAGTGATACTCAATTTTTTAAATTTTAAAGTGATGCCCATTTACGGTTCATAATACACGTAAAAAACTTGTATGTTGTATGGGGACACCCTTTAATTTTTAAGCTTATGAACTACGATTTTTTTTAAAGAAACCAATCTGTAGGCATCACTTCTCAAATAAAAAATTGTTTTTTTCAAAATCGATCCAGAAATGACTGAGTTATGGAGGTACAAATATAAAAAAAGCAACATTCTGTCGAATTGATAACCTCCTTTTTTGTGAAGTCGGTAAAAAAGGAACACAAAATTAACACTAAACCTACCAGTACCGGTCAAATTGACCGTTTTGAAACTTTTGGTAAAACTTACACATTTTTAAACGTTATAATATCGTTATCAAACTATATGACAATTCTTAGAATATGCATATAATATTTTTTTCACTCTTTACTTTTAGTTTTTTTTTCTATTTTCCCAAAAAAATTTGTCATGTGACCTAACTACCGCGATCGGTCAATATGACCGGTGGGAAAAAATGCTATACAGTTATCTCACAGACAAATTTTTTACAGTTATCTCAGAGTCGCTTTCAATTAAAAAGAGTACATAAGAATAGTCTTGATTACAGTCTCAAGTAGTGCACTTCTAAAGAGTTTCTTATGCAATTTTTTTTACAATTGTTTATTTGAAGAAGATAAGGTAAAGTATCAAAACATGGATGTAAATTTGTTATTCCTTACATAGTGTAATAATCTGTTGTAGATATTTACCCTAAAAACGTCAAAGCATTTGAAAATTACAAATTACCTAAAAAATATAACGGACATGGAAGAAGAATTTTCAGAACAAGAAATTCCTGAAATTGAAAAAAACATGGAAATAGATCAAGAGATATTTACAAGTGAATTGGAATCAGAAAGCGATAGTGAAGAGGAGAATATTATAAATAAGCGTTCAGGGCAGAAAAGAAAGAGGGTTTTATTGACGTCCGAAAGTGACACAGATTTAGAGGATCAACGCATCGAAACTGCTGCTGATGGAACAGTCTGGGAAGAAATAAACGGAAGACCTAAACCTGGCAGGTTACCAGTGCATAATATTTTTAGGGATATGTCAGGACCAACAGGATACGCTAAACGACATATAATGAAAGGACAAATGAAGACGGCATTTACTCTTATCATTGATCAGCGCATAATGCATCATATAATAAAATGTACAGAAGAAGAAGCATTTAGGGTGTTGGGGACTAAGTGGGAGCTAAATGCAACAAAACTAGAAGCATTTATTTCTTTGCTATATGCTCGCGGCGCATATGAGGCAAAAAATTTGGATATCTCATATTTGTGGAATAAAAATTGGGGACCCGCTTTTTTTTTCGAAAACAATGAGCCGAAACGACTTTACTGAAATTATGAAGTACATACGATTTGATAAGAAGAGCGAAAGAAGACAGCGTTTACAAACCAATAAATTTGCTTTGATATCTACAGTATGGGATCGATTTATTGAAAATTCTCAAAATTGTTATAAACCTGGTGCACATATTGCTGTTGATGAGCAGTTATTCCCGTCGAAATCTAGGTGTAGATTTACCCAATATATGCCAAACAAACCAGACAAATTTGGAATAAAGTTCTGGTTGGCATGTGACGTCAACAGTAAATATATAATAAATGGGTTTCCCTATTTGGGAAAGGATGAATTGAGAGATTGTTCAATTCCACTTGGGGAGTTCGTTGTTAACAAGTTAATGGATCCTTTCACAGGATGTGGAAGGAATGTAACAACAGATAATTTTTTCACGAGTGTATCATTAGCCAAGAAATTACTTGCAAAAAATACTACAATTGTTGGAACAATTCGTGGAAACAAAAGGGAGTTGCCAAAGTTAGCCAAAGAAAAAAAAGATAAAATGGCTAGATTTTCAACCAAATTGTATAAATCAAATTATATTACTCTTACAGTGTATAAACCTAAACCGAAAAAAAAGTGCTTGTCCTAAGTTCCAAACATAACTCAATAGAAATAGAAAATAGCAGCAAACGTATACCGGAAACTATTAGATTTTATAATAGTACAAAATTTGGTGTAGATGTGGCAGACCAGATGGCAAAGAAATACAGCGTGAAGTCGAAAAGTTGTAGGTGGCCACTTCAGGTATTTTTTAACATTTTGGACCTAGCTGGAATAAATGCCTGGATTTTGTATAAAGAAACGACGGGTGAAAACATTTCCAGGCAGGAATTTTTGTTCCAGTTAGCTTCAGAACTCAGCGATGCATATACAAAATCTAAAGAAAAAAAGCCTTTACCAACACCGTCCACAAGTTCCGATTTTTGCGTACGAAAAACTTGCCAAATAAAATTTTGTAAAGATAATAAAACAAAAAAAATCTGTTCGAAGTGCGAAAAATATGTTTGCGGCAAATGCACATTTGAGACTAAAATTATTTGTAAACAATGTGGGGAAGCCAAAGAAGTCGAATAAGTATATTGTGCATGCATAACATTCTGCAGTAAAATTGAATTTTATGTTTTTTTATAAAAAATTTTAGAAATTATATATAAATTTGGACGAAATTTCATGAAAATTCTTTATTTTATATACATTTAGCCACAAATCAACCATTATCTGCACTGAATAATAAAATCGATAACTTTTTTAATTACCGGTCAATTTGACCGCGCGCGGTAGGAATAGGTATATATGAATTGTCGGTAGGTTTAGTGTTAAATAAACAAACAATTTAAAAAATATTCTAATTGTTGCGAAAGTTTTGATTCACATAAAAATCTGTAAAACCTTTTTGATTTTAGAAATGTATACCAAAGAATTTACAACAACACAACAAGGAAAAAATTTGGAAGCCAAACTTTGTACAAATGAAATTAATTACACTGTACCTAAAGTGTGCCCATGTAAATGATTAAATAAATTATTATTATTTCAAGGGAGAATTTTGGGAACAAAAACTTTTAGTTTTGGGGATTTTACTTGAAAATAAACTTGGATCCTTGACAGTGTATTATGGGTTCCCAAACTCAGTTGAAGATCTACTGTACTAAATGATGACAAAGCGTTAAGTTGTCTGTGTTCATTAAAAAGTGAGTTCCTAGATAAAGAACTACAATGATAAAAACAATTATGATGATACTTGCAGTATAGTATAGTATGTATGTATGTATATGTATAATGTATTAAATAAAAGAAAATGAAACACTTTATGCTTAAGAATTTAATTTGTCTTTTTTAAAAATGATGACGCTGCAGGCTGCAAGTACGTCATCAAGTAGCAGTCATCCTTTTGAAGCAAATAAAATAATAAGTTGCAGTAAAAAATAGAAAAATTATAGCGAAAAAAAGTTTTTTTTTAATAAGCGTTAACACCTTTTAAGAGGCACGTAGGCTACATAAACAAATGCGGAATAAAACATTTTTTGTTAGCAAATAAGGATCCTTAGAAATAGGGATCAAAATATCAAAAGGAAACCTTATAAGCTTAAACAAATGCACATAAGAACGTAAATCGTTTGTACGTAAAGTCAACGAGGAAGAAAATAAAGTCTCTTGTAATGTGTGTGTGTACATGTAAGTATTCAAAAGATACCAAAACATTGGGTATTGGAAAACAACATACATCACAAGTTAAAAGTTAATGTTTTGTTTGTTTATGAAACAATCAAATAACAAACAAAAAGCCTTTGCAAAGGTATTATTTTTACTTTAATTACTTTTTGTTAAATAAAACAACTCAGCTTTGTAGCAAAATACAAATATTATATTTCCATACAGGTTATCCCTCGTGGATTGTATATAATTTTATTGTTGATAATTTTATTAGAAAATTTAATTCTTTTTAGCGACAACCAATAATATTGACGATTTATAGCGTCATATTGTAATCAAATAAGCAAGTATTCACACTTTTTAATTTTTTTGGTACATAGAAGAAGATCTAAAAATAGTGTCCCTAAAATAAGATGAAGCTGCTGACATCTAATTAGAAACTCACTTTAACTCACAAAAAATTGCATTTAATTCTGTGCGATTTCTCTTTTATTAAATGCATATTCAGAGTTTTTGTACATTTTAAATGAAGCTTTAATTTTTTTTTCAAATTAATAATAAATTGCGTCAGCTAAAAGGTAACCCTTAACTATGAATTGTAGTTTAATAAAAATATTGCTAACAAAAACGTGGCTTAAAAATGATGTTCTCACATCGAGAGCGCTCGCCAGAGACGAAGATTTTCATCGAAGACATAACAACAGTATAATATTTACTGCCGGAAAAAAACCCAATTAACTTAATCACCCTTATTCTAGTTGTCGGCGTCGTCGTCGTTTTAGTATCAATATCACTTCGTATCAATGCCGGCGTCAATTCAATAAAAATTTTGCATTCTATAACAATATTGTGACGACGTCGGCGGTTTATTGAATTTTATAAAATAAAAATGCATTTCCCCAAGCTTTTTGATAAATTTTATTTGTATTTGATACTTTTTGGTAAAATGTTTTCTATAAGTGAAAAAAATTTTGATTTAATTGACGACGAAAGCTTGAAAAAACAAAAAAATGTGCTGGAAAGAAATCTTCTTAGGCAAAATTGCAATATTTTTAATTTGCCGTATCGCAAGTATGTATATATGTTTTGCCTGCTCCTGGCTGTTTTCAACGACAAATTCGACTTCATGCCATTAGATTCGTTTCCACTGTCAACCGTTTGACCTCCTTGAACTGCTTCTTCAGGCTTCAAATGCTTCTGGAAGTTAAGAAGGTTTGTCACAGCTTTTTACAGCGGACTGAGTGAAAATTGTTTAAACAATCCGCAGCCAGTGGCCTTACATTTCGTTTTATTAGCCACCATCTTTTTTCACTTTTAATTTTTAATTTTGCCATTCCTTAAAAGAAATTTTTACAAACTTTTTTATAAATCCCTATTCAATCGTTTATTTAGTTACCTTTTGCCTTTCATCTGATAATCTTCTGGGCATATTAACATTGATATGTGACGACGCCGAAAACTCAAATAAGGGTGATTATCTTAAGTTCTATTGTTACTCTAACTCTAACTATTATTAATGACAATATATTTTTTTCCATTTAAACAACTTTTAGGAAAATTAAAGACGATAATTCTGGCAAAAAAAACCGACTTCAAAATAGATTTCATCTGTCTGTCCATAACGGTTCAAAAGTATGCCCACATACATCAAATTACATTAACCATTGGGACACCCTTATATTCAGTATCCTAACTTTATACTTCAACCGTCTGTCTGAAAGTGTTCATCAGTTTGGCAATATACGTCAAATTACAGCAACTATAGGGTTACTCTTTAATTTCAAAATTCAAATTTTATACTTGCTACTCGTATTGTAGTAGATTTAGCATTCAGGTTCTTTATATATTTTTTCAACCTTTTGTTTATTACGGTTCAACAGTTTGGCCATATATGTATATATCAAATTACCTCAACTATTGGGACACCTTTTAATTTCCAAATCAAAAGGTTATAGGTATAGCAGAGATAGCAATACAGGTTCGTTGTAAATTTCAAATGTCTGTCTACAACTGTTTAAAAGTATGGTCATATTGATCAAATTAAATGAACTATTGGGGCACCCTCTAATTTATAATTTTGAATATTAATACTTGCTACTATAACGGTCATAAAAATCCATTTTCTGTCCCATTTGCATATAGGTCAATTTATGTCACTTTTGGGGACACCCTTTAATTTTTAGGTTTATTTTTTGACTACTTTTTGCCATTGGTAGCTATAGTGATACGCAGTTTTGTTTAATTTTTAGGTGGTGTCTTTTACTGTTCATAATACGCGTAAAAAACATGTATGTTGTATGGGGACACCCTTGAATTTGCAAGATTATGAACTATTTTTAAAACGGAACTAATCTGTAAGCACCACCTTTCAAATAAAGAAAAAAAATTCAAAATGACTGAGTTCTGCGGGCACAAACATAAAAAAGCAACATTCAGTCGAATTGATAGCTTCCTTCTTTTTTTGAAGTCGGTTAAAAAATATAGTAACTTCTCAATTTTCGATATTATTTTAATAATTAATTTAACTATTTATTTCATTTCCCAACAGAGTCAATTTAATTATTATAACCGGTTCACAACGATTTCTTTACGCGCACTATCAAGGCCCACAATTAATCACATGTTTCCACGAACTTAAATGTTACTGCAAATAATAATTCGCAATTTATGTGAATTGATTCCTTTAGGTGACCGTATTTCTAAACGATTTTATTCGTTTTGTTTTATATAAATTTACTTGGCTAAAATATTATCCAAAGACTTAAAAAAAATGTGGCTATAAATCGGAAACGAAATGACTTTTGCTCTCCACGAAGAATTTGTAATTATTTCAAATGGTGTCTCTACAAGTTCGTCTATAAAGTGTCAGACAATGTATCCACACACACACATACACAATGTACTCATACACCAACAGAGGGTTGGTTTGAAAAAATTTATATTATATAACGAGGTTGTTGTCGCTGTGTTGTTTAAGGGTAGTTGTGGATAGATGGGTATATCCATTCTGACTTTCTGTGTATTTCTGGTATTGTTTTTAAACATTGCAACAAAAAATTAAAGTAGCAGTGGTAGTGGTGAGTTTTAAGATTTATCATTACTTAACATTGAATGAAGTAAATCACCCTTTAGAAATAAAAACAAACAATAACAACTGAAATTCATATTAATTGTTGTGGTTTAAGCTCAGTAAGCAGTTTTTATCACACATGGTTTTTCAAAGTTCTTGCTGTACAAGTGCACACGTAACAACAATAATAAAAAAAATGTGTGAGAGTGCTTTAGTATGACGTTTCAATTATAAGGTGTCATCATTATGCTTTACAACAACCGTAAGATGACAACTCAGATTACATTTAACGTGTCTATTTTTGTTTTTTTTTCATTCTTTATTTTTCATAGTATTAAATGTATTCTGTTTGTTATTGTTTAAGGTTAAAAACATAAGTTAAAAATGCAAAGTGTTAGTAATTCCCTCAGTTGAATTTGTATTAAAAATAAAAAAGTGCTACAATTCGTATTTTTTACTTAATTTCCCCAAAGACAAAGCAAAATGTTAAAGTATGACGTCATGATATTAGGCGTCATCGTCATTTTGTTGTTTTGCTAATAATGGTGAGAAAAATATACGTTTTTTTGTTATAGAAAAATTGATAATGTTTATATATAGCGTAAATTTTAAAAGTTTTATAATAACATAATAATAAACATTAAGTTTTAAAACAAAATTCTGCAAGTTTGCTTCATTTTAATAAAAGTTGAAATTTATTTATTTGTTTATCAAAATTTCGTTTGAAATTATTCACATAATTAATCTTCAAGCTTTTCAAAATAACTTAACAGTCTCACCTCGTAATAAAACGCGAAATTTAGTGTAATTTTACTTTTTATTTAATTTTAGAGACATTTTTCATTCAATGTTTTCTTTACCTTGCACTACACAATTCAAAGAGATTAATTACGTGC
Organism: Gymnosoma rotundatum; assembly: GCA_916610165.2. Lineage (NCBI taxonomy): Eukaryota > Metazoa > Arthropoda > Insecta > Diptera > Tachinidae > Gymnosoma > Gymnosoma rotundatum. The sequence goes on from OU744340.1 coordinate 81,991,137, forward strand.
TATTTAAATTTTTTATTTTTTATATTTTCTTTTAATTGTTGCGGTGTTTTTTTATTTCTTGCTAGCAAAGAAAGCAAATAAACTAAAAACACGTACACGAATTTATTGTAAAGTAAGAAAAACCAAAGTTGATAATCACGAGGAGTTGATGAATGGATTGCATTTCGAGCCATGACCATCCATTAAATGAATCATTATAAAAGTTTTGTAAAATTATCACTCCAATGAAAATTTTAAACAATCTTTATTTAATTATAAATTTATTTTTTGCTTGAGTTTACATAATCAAAATTCGTACAAACCTTTTTGTTTTCTTTTAAAGTCTGAAATATGCCGTGAACGCAAAACAATGAAAAAAAGTACGAAATTATTTTTGTTTTCACTAAATTTGTTCAAATTGATAATTACACAAATATCTAAAGAAAAGTAATAAGAAATCATAAATGTTTATTTTAGATAGAAATTGTAGACATTACTTTTATCAAAATTACTCAATATCAAATAAGAGTGCTACATTCGGCATGCCGAATCTAATATACCCTTCACCATCATTGTAAATCTAGTTTAGTGAAGTAACTTCAATCATTAAAATTAAGAAAAAAATTAAATATACATATATATAATTTTACATAAAAATGTCATTGGCTCTTAATGGGTTAAACATTTAAAAAAAATTTTAGTATTTCCTTAAAGATCTCTTCAAACGCTTTAAAGTAATACCCATATTGATATTGCAAAAAATTTGAAAATTTCTGAGCCCCGTAACTCGGAAAATATGGGCGAGCGCCAATTTTTTCACTTGATGTTTTTTTCTTATTTTTTAATTCTCTATCACCCCATATAGTTGTTTTTTTTTATTGGAGTTACTTTATTGTTCCAAATAACATGGAAAAATTAGAGGTAGGTGTGGTGTTTTGCCCTCTGCGTCTAAAGACATGGACCGATCGTGCTGATTTCCAACAGCACCCTTATTGCGTTTGGCGTTTTTGTAGCAAAAACCCAGCGTTTTTTTTTAAGTTTTGTAAAAGATTAAAGATAGCTCGTAACAGTTATCATTAATCAATTACAAAATTGCCATAGTCGAAATACGCCTACGTCCAATACGATAGGTGTATATGTCTGATCGATTGGCGTATTTAAATACAAAGGCAAACTTGATTTCAACACTAACACGGACGGACAGACTTCGCTATGCATAAGAATTCAGAATATACAGTACACTTTATTGGGTCGGAAATGGATATTGTAGAAATTACAAACTGGTATAAAAAGATGATGAAAAAATTAATATTCTATAAAATACGTTTAGTTTTAAATTTTATTTCGAAATTTGGATTTTCATGTTTTTAATTTTTTGTTTAAAATCTTTTAGAATTTATTTCAAGAATTCAAAAATTAAACATGATTTTATAAAAATGACTAGTAATCATCAGCATTTTTCTTAACATTTTGGCAAAGTTTAGATTTTGGTGAGTTATGGTTTATTTGGGAAAATTCAAATTTTTCCTAAAATTGTGAAATTTTATTAAAAATTAAATTTTTTGGTTCTATTTTTTTAAAGTAATTTTAAAATTATTTTAGGTTTTTTCGTGTTTTGTTGAAATTTAAATTTTTGCTGTCATAATTGTAGTGTTGTTTTTTTTCGGAATTTTTAAATATAATTTTTTTTAAATTTTTGTTTCATTATTTTTTATCTTGTTGGATTTTCTTGCTTTTTTAAATTATTGTTTTGGATATATGGATTTAGCTGGACTTCAAAAGTTCTGGTGAGAATTTGTTGTTTTAGTAAAAAAAAACGTTTTGGGAAAACCTCATCAGTTGCTTGCTAAAACTTTAATAATTTGCTTTCGTCGCTAAAGAGCACACTTTTCCACTTTTTAACTGGCCAATCAAGATATTTTTTTGCAAATTCGAGCCTAAAAAATCAGGCATTAATGGTTGAAAGCAAATTTAATTTGTTCAACTCGGATGGCATATGTCGTGTGAGACGCAATACTGGTGAAAGGCTTAAACCCCGATATTGTAAAAAAACTGTCAAGCATGGGGGTGGCAATGTGATGGTGTGGACGTGTTTTTCAGGTCATGGTCTAGGGCCGTTCCACAGAATTTCTACCAAAATGGACAGATTTGTGTATAGGGACATTTTAGAAAATAAGATGTTGCCATATGCCGAGTGGAATATGCCACTTCGATGGGTGTTTCAACATGATAACGATCCGAAACACTCATCGAAGTTGGTAAAGGACTGGATACAATCGAAAGGGATTCAATTGCTTGATTGGCCGGCCCAATCGCCCGATTTGAACCCAATCGAAAATTTATTTTCCATATTGAAGAGGAATGTTGGATCGAAACGATTCTCCAACAGAGACGATTTATTTCCGTGTCTGGAAGATGAATGGATACGCATAGATCCAAAAATAATTGATAATTTAATCAAATCTATGCCGCGTCGGTGCGCCGCAGTAATAAAAAATAAGGGTTATTATACAAAATATTAAAAGTTTCTTAGGTTTTGCCCAATGAATTTTTGAGTAATTTTTGTTGTTGTACTAAAAGAACCGTTAGGTGAGAGATAATTACAAATTTTTTTTTGTAATATTGTATGACACAGAAACTAATAAAACTGCATTAAAACATTGAATTGAAATATGTTCGTTTAAACATAATTTGACTCAGAAGCTAATATTGGACAACTTTTCTTAGGTTTTGCCCAATACTGTATATTGTAAGTTTTCCTTCTTGGACGAACTTTCGAATTATATATTTTTTTTATTTAAACTGTATTAAATCGATTGTTATACAAGTTATGTGGGATGTTCAAAAAATATATTTCCTCATCAACATGTTAAACGGATATTTAAATCTGATTTTTAAAATATATATTTATTATAGACATTAATTTTTTGTGATTATATTAGTAACCTTCACATTATGTTAATTATATCTTAATCTTACCAAAAATAAAAAAAAGGTGGCAAGTTGTATAAAGCACGTATCTGAAAGAAAATTTCAAAAATTAATAAATTGTAATTAATTTAAAATGAAATAGCAAGAAAAAATTTTAAGCTCTACGTTAGGAAACTCTATATTTTCTGTTGTCTTAAATTCAGCATATTTATTAATGATGAGAATAAAGTTTTCAAAAATTTTAAAACGTAGGATATTCAAGGTACGAAGTTCTTTCAATATTATTCAAGAAATTGCTGCTAAAAACCCAATGTTTAATGTATCAACCATTTTTTGATGTAGTTAAAAAAAGAAATACAAGCAATAGAAATAAATTCTTGATGTCTCAAAGCTTTTCTATAAAAATATTTGTTCAATTTGCAACCTTTTGCCTGCTTCATACATCATAACATTTATCTTTTGTAGTTTGAACAATTAATTGCAAATTTTTTATATTTATCGAAATTGTTTTTTTTTTTTAATTTTTTCGGTACTAAAAAACGCAAATACGAGGGCTGCTCTATATATTTCTGGCCTAATAGTGAAAATGCGAATATTTATAATCAAAAGTGGTTTTATTGTTTTTCAAAGTATTCTCCAGCATGATTTATACACTTTTGCATGCGCTCAAACCAGTTGTCAAAGCACTTTTTCCACTCCGATTGAGACACCTTTAAAACATGGTTTTTGAACACTTCAACAGCTTCTTCTGACGACGAAAATCGTTGACCACTCATTTTTTTCTTGATGTGCGGAAACAAGAAGAAGTCATTAGGTGCCAAGTCACGGCTGTACGGCGGATGACCCATTAATTCGACGTTTTGGCCGGTCAAAAACGCTCTGGTTTGAGCCGATGTGTAAGAGCTCGCATTGTCATGGTGAACAATGATTCGTCTTCTCTTGTTGGTTTTTTGAATTTCTCCGATGACTTCAGGCAAACAAATTGTAGTGTACCACTCAGAAGTGACCGTCCTACGTTGCTCAAGCGGAACAGTCGCCACATGACCAGTTTTTCCGAAGAAACAGGCGACCATTTGCTGTGAAGTGCTTCTTCCACGAACAACTTTCGTTGGATTTTGCTCGTCTTTGAAGACCCACACGGTCGATTGTTGTTTCGTTTCGGGCTCATACGCATAGATCCATAATTCGTCACCTGTGAAGATCTTAAAAACGTCTTTTGAAGCACCGCAATCGTATTTTTGCAACATTTCTTTGCACCAATCGACACGAGCCTTTTTTGAGCGACTTTCAAATTGTGCGGGATCCAACGAGAACAAACCTTTTTTACGGCCAGGTGTTCATGCAGTATCGAATGTATGCTGGTGGAAGAAATGTCCAAGGATGTCTCTATCTCTCGGTATGTCGCATATCGATCTTGCATTATGAGTTCACGCACGGCATCAATGTTCTCTGGCACAACAGCCGTTTTTGGACGACCTTCACGGAATTCGTCTTTGAGCGAGCTTCGGCCACGATTAAATTCATTATACCAATTTTTCACAGTGCTATAGGATGGTGTTTCATCGCCATACAAAGATTTAAGTTCATCAATGCTCTCTTGTCGTGATAATCCACGTCGAAAGTTGTGAAAAATGATGGCACGAAAATGTTCACGAGTTATTCCATTTTTTTCTATATTAATTTTTTCAAGTCACTGTAAACAACACAATGATGTACGACCATTGTACATGCTTAAAAATGACAAACTTTCCAATGGAAATGTCAGATTGCACTTGGCAGCACTCAGTGTTGCCAGGCCAGAAATATATATAGCAGCCCTCGTATACAAAGTGTAAAAATATATGTATATGTCGAGTTATGTATATATATATATTACTTTGACGTAACAATTTACGTAAAACATATGTATAAAAGTGTGAAGTGAAATATATTTTGTTGTGACAAATTTCGTTTAAATAGCTTTGCAAGTTTCACGTGTATTGTTACGAGTAGCTGCGTATATGTTCATGCTACTGACGTCTTTTTCTGATATAACCTGCTATCAGCTGGAACCATTTTCTATGAGGGTTCTGTTGGTTATTAGACTCTCACTTTAATGGAATGCTACTACACTTGAAGCGGTGTTTATGGAAGTTCAGGCTTTAAAAGAGCTTTAAATTAAATCTAATTATAAAAAAAAAAAAAAAAAAAAACAAACAAACAAACAAACAAATGAAAAAAGTACGAGAGGGATTGTAAGGTCAAAATTAAATTCGATTTATATACTCGTAGCTATATTGTCTTTAACATTTCAAAGAGTTTCATGTTTTATATTCGTCATCAGTATTTTTTTATTTTCAACAACAGCTGAACTGCCTGTGGCATTTTTTTATTATACCAGTCAAGTAACTCAAAACCATTTTTATTTAATTTTATTTTTATTATTATTATTATTGTAATATTCTCGATTAGTTTGATTATAAATTTATCAACTTTATGAAAAATAAGCTCAGTTTATCTTGTATTTATTTATTTTTTTATTATTAATGAATGAATATATTCATGACTATTTGTCTAGCTGATCTATAAATGAACAGAGTAAAAAAACAAAACGACAAATTGAGACCAATGTAAGTAAATCCATTTGATATTTTAGAATTTAAATTAAGCGGTTTTATTACATTTTTTATTTTTTACAATATTTTTATTTTCTATTTTAATTGTGCATGAGGAGCAATTATAAAAAATGTGAAAAACTTTTAATTAATTTCAATTGAAATAAAACTCACTATTTTAAAGTACAGTTAAAAAGCCAACAAAGTATGCATTTTATGTTTGTATGTGTGTGCATGAGTGCAGACATACAGACTATATTTCATTTAAACATTAAATTAGATAGAAATATTGTAAATTAAAACCACGCAAAAGCAGAAAATTTTACAACTCAAACAACCTGTCAGTACAAAATGTAAAAATACCAACACATACAAATAACACACATTTCAAAAATATTTAACATTTGATTAAAATGTAACTACAATTTTTTTTTAATTTTCTTTCATTTATTCTTCTTGATGTTGGGCATGATCAAAAGTTTTTACGACTCCACTTTGTAAGAATACTTAAATTGCCACCAAGTCGAGTATTACCTCCATTAAAAATATTAAAAAAAATTTAATTTAAAAAAAAATTAAATTTCAGAAAAAAAATTAATTTCAGAAAAAAAAATAATTTTTAGAAAAAAATTAAATTTCAGAAAAAAATTTTATTTTAGAAAAACAAATAAAATTTCAGAAAAAATTATATTATTTTTACTACTCTGTCCATATGATCTAGATCATGTTATATTCCCTTAAAAGGTCACAACTTTTATAGTTTCATTAAAAATATATTAAGAACATTAAAACATTAAGCGCTTGCTTAAAGAGAGTCATATCTAAAAAAAAGTTAAACTGAGTTCATTTAAAGTTTGATTTATTTTTGAACTCTTATGGGAACGGCAAAGACATTTTAATACGTAAATGTTGGATCATTGAAGATAATCACTTATGTGATGTCAATCGATCGATTTTTGAAAATGTATGACAACAAATTCTAAGAGGATCGCCTACCGGAATATTGTGTTATTTGTTCTTATAATAACGTGCAATTTGTTCTCAGGACAGAATTAATAAATACTATAACTTTTTTCTGGTAACTAAAAGTAAAATAGCTTTATCTTAAATGTGGTTTTAAATTCAAAAAATTAAGCAAAGCAATTTCAATTCCTCTTTTCTAAAGAATACGGAAATTATAAAAATAATAATAATATGGATTGCATCTTATAAATCGTTTATTCGTACGTCTTAATTACAACTAAAAATATTGCTATATAAACGCTTACGTTAATTAATTTTAATTGCGAGGAGTTAACTCACGAAAAAACTACATGATTAACGATAATAGTTGCCATTAAAGTGTAATACGTTGCCACATCCTTTTAGTATTTTCGATAATCAGGCTCCTTTACTCGTCACATATTTTTTGCATGTATTTTCCAAAGCATTCTTTTCAATTGATTATTATTTTGCTATCCGGTACCACTAAAAATGGAAAACACTGTTGCTTGCAATCTGCTGCATAAACATTGAGTTAGTTAATTGAAAGCAACGTTTATTGCAAATAGCATGCGTATAAACGTAGTATTAGACAAGAAAAACATCACTAACAAAGTGTGGTTTGTGTGAATAAGAAAAACAGAAAAGGTTATCAAACACAGCCGCGTTGGCTGTGATAGAGGTGCCTGCTTGTTGTAAAACACGAGTCATGAGTTCAAGTCCCACCAACGCCATTAATATAAAAAATAACACTAAAAATTAAATTTTGATGAAAATCTTTTTCTTATTATTTTCATTAAATTTTCTTTCAGAATCAGTCATCAATTCGAGCAACTCATGCACTTTGTTTTATCGCCAAATTGTGTTCAGCGATGAGGTTCATTTTTGGCTTAACGGGTTTGTTAATAAGCAAAATTGCAGCATATGTAGTAAGACAAATCCACAAGATACCCTACACACTCTATTACATTCAGAAAAATGCACCGTTTGGTGTGGTTCACACGCTGATGGCATCATCGGACCTTATTTCTTCAGAAATGAGGCCGGATCTCACGTTACGGTCAATGGAGATCGTTACCACAACATGATTAATGATTTCTTGTTTGAAAATATGGATGACATTGATCCGAACGAAATGTGGTTTCAACAAGATGGCGCTACGTGCTATACGGCGACCGCAACAATCGAGTTGTTAAAATCAAAATTTGACGATAAGTTGAATTTAAGAAGTTGACCTGTCAATTATCCTCCAAGATCGTGCGATTTTACACCTCTATTATTTCTTGTGGGCTTACGTGAAGTCACTGACTTATGCTGATAAAACAGCAACAATTCACGCTTCAGAGGCCAACATTGTTCGTGAAGTGAAACAAAATTGGAGGTCCAGAATGAGCTTCGTCATGAGCAGCTGCGGTGGCCATATACTCAAAATCATTTTTAAATATTAATGCCATGTTCTGATCTTCCGTATAAAAAAATTCTTCGTTAAAAAAAACATCTTTTATATCAGAAGGTTAAGGAGCCCGTAAATAAAAATTAAAAAATCGCGACTTACACCTCAACGGAGAGTTAAGTGCGGAAAGTAACAGCGCAGATGTAACAAAGTATTGAAGCTTCGAGCACCGCGTATGTTTTTTTAAAGCGCATGTTTGGTAAACGGGACATCGTGAAAATAAATCTGCGAAGAGAAACAGAGTAAGAGATATAAGAGAATGAAATAAATAAAGTGTCAAAGAAGAGTAAGGTAAGGATTGATGTGCAGTTATTTGCCATAGAAGAACCCTTAGTTTAACAATCTTATGTTCAATTAACAAGAAAAAAACAACAAAAAATAAATAAGTAAATAAACAAATAGCAGGATATTTTGTTTAAATAAATTTAATATTACCACGGTTTATTTTAGGTTAAATATATTTTTTGAATAAATTAAAATCAAAATAAAAAATGCTTGCAAAAGAAACCGACTTTAAAACAGGCAGTTGGGTAAGAGGCTTCTATGGAAACAGATTTTAATTTTTTGCTAAGCGGATATACTTAAACATATTCCGCATAAATTTTAAGTGTCTGTCTATAACGGTTCAAGAGACAAGGTCATACACTTGAAAAAACGCCACCTACAGTTTTTTTTTTATAACGTTTATTTTTTGTTGGCAAATGTATCGTTACGCCTCTCAAAAGATATTATAAAATCACATATTATATCGTATGGGGACACCCTTTATCTTTAAAACTTATAAAAATGTTGTGTAAGTGTTAGCAATAAGTTTGTAAAATCGTTTCAAAAATTACGAAATTCTTAAAAAAACATATAGTCAAATAGATAGTGTTTCTTGAAATCTGTGGAAAGCGCCAATTTTGCAAGAAATAAATGTTTGATAATTTTTTGAAAAACCTTATTTAAGCACATCCTTATATAACCTCTCGGTGTTTTGTTTTTTCTTCTTTGCCTTTTATTTTGCCAAATTCGATTTATGTATACAATCTAAAAGGGTGGGTAAGTAATGATGATAATGCAATTTATGAATTACGAGGGTTGAAGATTATACTTTTGTTTACTAAGGGGGTTTTTTTCCACCTCCCCACCAAATTGTATACATAAAATCGCATTAAAACAATTAAAACCGAAAGTAACATACAAACTCACCCCCACGAATTATGTAGTCTAGTGCAACTTTGTTATATGGAACGTATTGAACAAGGGAGTTACAAAAATGGAACATACAGTTTATGTAAATGAATGGAAATTTTATCACCCATAGAAAAAAAAATTAGTTAAATTTATTATAAATTCAAAAAGAAAATTTTTATTGGGACGATATCGCAGTATATGTATGTGCTAAGGCAGAAAGTATGATGAAAATTTAACTCCGTAAAGATTTGACATTTCAACTTTTTGTTTCTAGCCGTACGCTAGAAATTGATTCAGACACTTACCGTTCGAGGAGGCCATGAAAAATTTGAAAAATAAAAAGGAAGAAATCCCAAAATCGATGTGCGTAACACAGCGAATTTATAAGAATTTATTTAAAATCGAGGAAATTTTGTGACACATGATGTTAAGTCAAGCTACGTTCATCGCCGATTAGGCTGCCTCACTGCTATAAAGACTTCTGTCAATAAAATAATAGATTTTTTAAAACCCACAGAGCAAAGCACTAAACTTAAAGCGGAGACAACTAGCAAAGTCAACACCACAACTTTTTGTACTATTATTGTTCTATAACTAAACTAAGAAATTTCTCACATAAAAATATTTGCAAGTCTTACCAGTGCCTCGTGTTTCTGTTCCTAAAAGTAAAAATTATTTCGCCAGAAAATATAATATAGGATTAGCAAAAATTAACGATTGACTTTAAAATAAAAAAAAAAAAATTATGAAAATATTCTGTATTCTCTCCAGCTCACCCTGTGTAATATTTTCAAGCGACACACTTCTCACTTTAGTTACAGAACCGAGACACTCAGACTTTTGGTAGTTATAAAGAGACCAAAAAAAAGGCCAGAATATAATGCTACAAAAATGAATCTAATAAGACTAATGAGACTAATGCCACATTGTTATCACCTTTGACTACCAAATTTTTGATCAAGACTAAGCTCTACCTAGATGACATATGAATAGCGAACTTTTTACTATTTTTAAGGAAATTTTCCTGTGAGTGTAAAAAATGCATTTTATAAGGAAATTAAAAAAAAAACAAAAAACATTAAAGAAGTTTTTTTTTGGGTGGTTAGAAAAAACTTTTAGCATAAGAAAAGCTTTCAAATTTAATAGACTCTTTTATTTGATTTTATATACATTTATTTGTTTTGTTATTCCCTAAGCTGCACTGTATTCATTTAAAAAAGGGGGCAGGAAATATCGACATTTTAAATTATTCACGTAGAATGAATAATGGAGTGAACGTCTTTCAAGCAAAAAATCAAAAGCAGCACCAAACAAATAACTTCAGGCAAAATAAACTTCCTGCATTTAATAAAAAATAAAAAATAAATAAAATAAAATAAAAAATTGTATCAGAACGATGTGAAATGACATGTAAACAATGTTAAGCTGGAATGGATACAGTTTTGACAGGATTAAGAGAGCCTTAGAGGGCAGCATCAACATTTGAGACCGAATGGCTACTGTATGTAACACGCTTTCACAGCTGGATTTGTTTTACAAACAAGAATTTCAATCTTTTCTCTTTACAAGCGGTAAGTAACTTTAAAAAGTCATGGTATGGGTAAGTGTTTATTACAATTGTTGGTCGTTTGGTTACTTGGTTGGCTGGCTGACCGGCTGGATGGCAGCAAATTTGATTGCTTCTAAAGAAAGGCAATGATTCAGTTAATATGCAGTACAGTCGAGTCGTGTACAGTGTGTTGCCATTGGGAACTGTAAATTACTACAAACATGCAGTAAAATATAATAACAACAATTGATTTAAAGCGTTCATATAACAGATGCTTGGTTAATTTAGAATACAAGTGTAAAATGGATGCATGAATTCCTTAATTATATAAATAGGAAGGGATTTAACTCAATTCAAATTAAAGAGTGACTAGAAATTAAATCATTTGTCATTTAAATAAAAATTTAGTATTTATTCAACTCAACTTTACACTTTGATTTGAACTGAATTTTTTTCCGTTTGGCAACTTTCTGCTTTTCGTTCCGTTCCGTTCTATCTCGTTTCGTTTTTTTAACCACTGTGTAAATTCTCTATTAAGAGCGCAGTAGCATTTTTGTAAGTTGTTAATTTAATGACGAAGAGTGTTTCGATTTTTGTTTTTGAGCATTATCAATGATCCTAAATATTTTTTTAGTCTCCTTATGTTCAGCCCTTTTTGTCCCTTCGTACTTAACGGATGTGTTTATTTAATGAAAGTTCCCAGAATATTTATTTTAAACTTTTTTTCTACTCCTATTTCACATGTTCTACAGTGAAACAGATGGTTTTGAAATACTGTTGGTCTTCTCCTTCTTTTTACGGTTACGTTTTTCTTTTCTCTTGAGTTTCGTGAAGGAATGCGGTAACGGAATTTAAACGCAGATTAGAACTAATTATGGCTTTAAAGTCCGTTTAACTTACAAATACCAGGGATTTTATCGGACAGATAGACACTTTTTATTTAACGTACGGTTTATTTATTTGAAATTAAATAGAAATTATCTCTAAATAATAAGTAAACAGAAGTCACAAATCTTTGAACATGGCTGTCAGGACCATGAACTACCTCTTGCTTGAGGGTTGGAGACTATCCAATTCCGTCTGTTGAGAGTCCAACAGCGCACTTCGGTCTATTCCGCACCATCCCTGCAGACATAGAACGTAACCACAGCCACCACGTGTACCCCGAAGTGACCTTACCAATAAACGGCTCTAGAGATGGGCGAATCTCAGTATGGGCTACCAGTTCCCGTGGTGCCAGTATAACTAAGGACACTTTTGGACCAGCACCCAGCTTGCCTATCCAGATTCGATGCCTGCACACCGGGGGGCTTAATCCCCCTTTACCCCGAAAGCACTTCGTCAAAACCTAGGTTAGCTCAGCCAAACTCTTAGTGTTCCCAGGGGAAACTCTGTCTCTTGGTGTATGATAATAATTTTTCACTTTGTATGGGAGGTACCACGCCCACTGTGAAAATATTAGAAAAAATAGTACACTGGTGTAGGCAGCATTAGTTTTATATACAGGGTGTCCGCCATTTTAGTAAACATTAGTCTTGACAGATCATATTTGGTACGTGGCAAATTTATAATGGAAAAAATTTGGTGCCGCATCGCATACAACTAGGATTACAATGAAATAGCTGCCAGACCTCTTTCAACAACAAGTTATTTCAAGAAATAGTGATGTTGATTGGGCTTCACGATCGCCTGATTTGACTGCTCCGGACTTTTTTTTTGTGGGGATATCTGAAAAGCAAGGTTTATGCAAACATACCAGAAACGCTTGAGCAACTCAAACAAAATATTCGTGATGAAATTAATGAAATACTGCGCCAAATGTGTAAGAATGTAACGAAAAATGTGCTTAAAAGGCGGACATTTATCTATAATTGTATTCCATACATAATTGCAGACATTAAAAAAACTTTTATCAATATAAGATCCTTTCTTTTTCATTTAAAATTATCAACAATTATCTTCCCGGCGGACACCCTGTTTATACATATATATAGCATATACCTAGTAAAAATTTGTATAAACTGTGCTTAAAGAAGCTTTTATTACCAGACATTAGAGTTCACAATGATGAACTTAAGAAGAGTCGACAGAACATAAAAAAGCATCATTAGAAACCTTAATTAATAACTGTAAATAATTTTTTTATTATTATGAAAAACACTTAAAGGCACAAAAATCTTCGTCAGTAAAAAATCGTCCATAAAAATTAAAAAACAAAAAAATGCGCAAACTCATTTTCGTATTCCGTTAATCACAAACTACTGTACATAAAAGTTAACCTCAATGTCTTAAAGCAAAACTTGCTATAAAATGCATTTGGCCAACTGGGCTGTTTAAACAACCATTCTGTAATGATTTGCATTGCTAAACGAAGAGAAAACCCAACAAAAACAGAAGACTAGGCCTAGTAGAAGGAAAACAACATTTACAGAACTTATTGGATATGTTTTTTTGTTTATTTATTTTTTTTTTTGCCAACTCATTACAACAATGTACTTGAAACATTACAGAGCACAAAACCAGAACTGCAGCTTGTTAAAAAACTTAGGAGCAACAAAAATAACCAGATTTTTTGTTTCATACTTTGACAGCATCATACTCGTGTAATCAACATCATGCAACTAACACAATACCAAGTTTTCTACTTGTACTTCACTTTAACGGATGCGGACGTATCTTTTTTGCGTTTTTTTTTTTTTTTTTAACTTACGCTTCTGATTTCAATAAAAGTGATTTTGTTGTTTGTACTGTCATGTTTTCGTTTTATTATTGCTGTTACTTTATGTTTCTCCTTCATCTTGTTCGTCTTTGTTTTTGTTTTTATAAACGATACCAGGCCATGTTGTTACTGGTTTTTTATGTTCATCCCAGCATATATTGACAGTTCAAGGACCAGCAGAGCAGCAGAACATAAAATAAAAATTAAAACCTAAAGAAGAGGAAAATATTAAAGCCAACATACACATTAACAATACGTTAAAGAGTTTTGCCAAGTTTTAAAAACGTAAATGTAACGATTATACAGCAACGTCTCCATTTACATCAGTTTAAACAGCAGAAAAGCTCTTACAATAATACAAAAATACATACAAATAAACAAACAAAGAGCTGCTGACTTCTAGATATTTAGTTATGAGGAGATACCAAAACAACGCTGTAATTGTGAATATATCATTCTGTAAAAGAAATGTAGGAAGGGATAACGAAGTAGACTGACGACCACTATTGTAACTGATTTAGGCTCCTTGTAATAATATTGTTTTGTATAATATTTTTGTTAAGAAGTCAAATGGCAACGGACACTATAAAGAGCGCGGTACTATACGTATAGTTATAATTACATTTATTTGTACATAATTATTTGTTAACATTAAATGTTAACAATAATTTTTATTGTTTATAAAAAATATAAATGTATGATTCCATTTTTTGTTAAGTCTGAAATACTCTATAATAATAAGCAACCGCAACGCTTATGTATGCTTTTCCGTCTTTATAAAAAGCCGTGTATTTACTCGTTATTATTGTCAATTCTTACAAAATCAAATGGAGTTTCGTTTGAAAGCTAGAATAAATGCAGCCTCTACTGCTGCTTATGCCACTCGCTCTCATCCCTTCTTGCTACTTTGCTTCTATAAATAGTTAACATATGAATTCAAACAGCACGAGACAAGATGACAGAATAAATTACCCATAAAAAGAAAAAGTGTGAAATATCACTGTGGTTTTACCTGCATATAAAATTATATATTTTTTTTTAAGAAAAGTGTGAATTGTCAAAGTAGTATCACTTGCATTTAAACTGTTGATTTTTTAGAGAAAAGTGTGAAATGAAACGGTGGTTTCAGATGATTTAATTTTATGTTTTTTTTTTGCTTTTTTGAAACCAAAAATTTGAAATGTCACAGTGGTTCCCCATGCATTTAAGTTTATGCGTTTTTCATTCTTTATGCATAATTTGAAGCTAGCACAACAGATAAAATAATCTTAAAAGTTAGAGGAAAGGCAAAAAACCTAAAGTATAGAAATCACAATGGTTTAACTTGCATTTAAATTTACACATTTTTAAAGTTAATTTAAATTTACAGAAATTTAAAGAAGTCTGAAAAGTCATTGCATTTAAATTCACTTGAATTTTTTCAAGAAAATTCTATAATGACATAATGATTTTACATGCATTTAAATTTATAGTTTTTAAGGAAGTGGGACTAATTGATTTAAATCTATATACTCAATAGGCAAGCTGACTTTTTGTTCTATCACTTACACTCAAAATATGCAAACGATCTCGTCGATGAATTAACTATTTTAAAGATATTTTTTTGCATTTTTATTTTTATTTAAATCGATTCATTGACACTAATAAATTGGAAAAAAATACACAAATTATGTACATACATACCCAGCAAACATTTGAATTGAGGTGTTTAAATCAGTTTGAAAATAATAATATTTGCGCCTTAAGTTCGGTCGAATTGTTTGACCGCGGGGCATTAAATATGTGTTTAAAATATTCACCGTCAATATCATACGCTAAAACCAATAAAATAATTTATCCTTCAAGAGCGGGTTTTCGCAAATTGTCTGTACGCTTTCGAATTGAAGATATTTAAAAATTTTTTGATTTAATTAAGCCGACATAAAAAACATACCAAGAAATTTAAATTTCATTACTTACGTACCTAGCTAAAGTTTACTATTATGTACACGCAACTTTTCTGTTAAATGTCTTTTTCTATACAGGAATTCCTCGCATAAAACTGCTTCGTTCAGTTCAAGTTTTCTACAGTGCGATTTTGAAAATTAAAAAAAAAAATTCTTGTAAAGAATTGTTTAAAAAAAAATACTAAATTTAAAATTTTCACTTTGAAATGAAAACGTTAATATGAACAAGTAAGAGTGTTATATTTGGCTGTGCCGAATCTTATATACCTTTCACCACCTATGTAAATATAGTTTGGTGAAGTAACTCCAATCAAAAAAGCAAATATTGGGGTGACATGAGAATTAAAAATAAAAAATTGATACTGCATAAAATTTTACATAAAAATGACATCAGCTCTTAATGGGTTAAGTATTTTAAAAAAAAGTATTAGTATTTTCTTAAAGATCTCTTTAAAAGCTTTAAAACGATACCCATATTGATATTTAAAAAAATTTGAAAATTTCAGAGCCCTGTAACTCGAAATTTATGAGCGAGTCCCAATTTTTTCACTTGATGTTTTTTCTTGTTTCTTAATTCTGTATGGCCTTATATATTTATTTTTTTAATGGAGTTACTTTGTTGTTCCAAAGGACATGAAAAAATTAGAGGTAGGCGTGGTGTTTTGCCTGATGCTTGGAAGGACATGGACAGATCATGCTGATTTCCAATAGCACCACTTTCGACACTATATCTGATCGGACGGACTTCACTATGCATAAAGACTTAGAATATATATACTTTATGGTGTCGGAAATGGATATTATAGAAATTACAATGTGTGTGAAGATAAATTTTAAAATTTTTAGCTTTGCCACAAACCTTTTAATTTAACAGAGCTCTGTTAGAAAGATAACATAGCCCTGTTAAAGGAATAAAAATTCGGTTTATGCATCTAAACAGTAAATTTTTTGGAAAAACCGAAATATAGAAAAACCAAAATGAATGCGATTTGCTTGCGAGGTGTCCTTCTATACTTCTCCGTACTTAAAATATTTAAAAGCCTGTGTTGGAGCGGGTTTGGGCACTTATACTTTTAAAATTTGAGTTTCTCTAAGGGATGAGCCCATTTTTATGGAAACAACAAAAGATGGCAAAATTGTAATAATACAGGAATGTGCATGAGGTAGTCTTCTTTGATTGTCCATACTTGGAATTTTTATCACGCGAGTTGGAACGGGTTTTGGGCACTTTTAAATTTTTAAAGTTTGGGTTTCTCTAAGGGATGAGCCCATTTTTATGGGAACAACAAAAGATGGCAAAATTGTAATAATACAGAAATGTGCATGAGGTAGTCTTCTTTCATTGTCCATACTTGGAATTTTTAACAGCGCGAGTTGGAACCGGTGTTGGGCACTTTTAAATTTTTAAAATTTGGGTTTCTCTAAGGGATGAGCCCATTTTTATGGAAACAACAAAAGATGGCAAAATTGTAATAATACAGAAATGTGCATGAGGTAGTCTTCTTTCATTGTCCATACTTGGAATTTTTAACAGCGCGAGTTGGAACGGGTTTTGTGAACTTTTAAATTTTTAAAATTTGGGTTTCTCTAAGGGATGAGCCCATTTTTATGGAAACAACAAAAGATGGCAAAATTGTAATAATACAGAAATGTGCATGAGGTAGTCTTCTTTCATTGTCCATACTTGGAATTTTTAACAGCGCGAGTTGGAACCGATTTTTGGCACTTTTAAATTTTTAAAATTTGGGTTTCTCTAAGGGATGAGCCCATTTTTATGGAAACAACAAAAGATGGCAAAATTGTAATAATACAGAAATGTGTGTGAGGTACTCTTCTTTAATTGTCCATACTTGGAATTTTTTACAGCGCGAGTTGGAACGGGTTTTGGGCACTTTTAAATTTTTTAAATTTGGGTTTCTCTAAGGGATGAGCCCATTTTTATGGAAACAACAAAAGATGGCAAAATTGTAATAATACAGAAATGTGCATGAGGTAGTCTTCTTTCATTGTCCATACTTGGAATTTTTAACAGCGCGAGTTGGAACCGGTTTTTGGCACTTTTAAATTTTTAAAATTTGGGTTTCTCTAAGGGATGAGCCCATTTTTATGGAAACAACAAAAGATGGCAAAATTGTAATAATACAGAAATGTGTGTGAGGTACTCTTCTTTAATTGTCCATACTTGGAATTTTTTACAGCGCGAGTTGGAACGGGTTTTGGGCACTTTTAAATTTTTAAAATTTGGGTTTCTCTAAGGGATGAGCCCATTTTTATGGAAACAACAAAAGATGGCAAAATTGTAATAATACAGAAATGTGCATAAGGTAGTCTTCTTTCATTGTCCATACTTGGAATTTTTAACAGCGCGAGTTGGAACCGGTGTTGGGCACTTTTAAATTTTTAAAATTTGGGTTTCTCTAAGGGATGAGCCCATTTTTATGGAAACAACAAAAGATGGCAAAATTGTTGTTTCCATAAAAATGGGCTCATCCCTTAGAGAAACCCAAATTTTAAAAATTTAAAAGTGCCCAAAACCCGTTCCAACTCGCGCTGTTAAAAATTTCAAGTATGGACAATGAAAGAAGACTACCTCATGCACATTTCTGTATTATTACAATTTTGCCATCTTTTGTTGTTTCCATAATAATGGCCTCATCCCTTAGAGAAACCCAAATTTTAAAAATTTAAAAGTGCCCAAAACCCGTTCCAACTCGCGCTGTTAAAAATTCCAAGTATGGACAATGAAAGAAGACTACCTCATGCACATTTCTGTATTATTACAATTCTGCCATCTTTTGTTGTTTCCATAAAAATGGGCTCATCCCTTAGAGAAACCCAAATTTTAAAAATTTAAAAGTGCCCAAAACCCGTTCCAACTCGCGCTGTAAAAATTTCAAGTATGGACAATGAAAGAAGACTACCTCATGCACATTTCTGTATTATTACAATTTTGCCATCTTTTGTTGTTTCCATAAAAATGGGCTCATCCCTTAGAGAAACCCAAATTTTAAAAATTTAAAAGTGCTCAAAACCCGTTCCAACTCGCGCTGTTAAAAATTTCAAGTATGGATAATGAAAGAAGACTACCTCATGCACATTTCTGTATTATTACAATTTTGCCATCTTTTGTTGTTTCCATAAAAATGGGCTCATCCCTTAGAGAAACCCAAATTTTAAAAATTTAAAAGTGCCCAAAACCCGTTCCAACTCGCGCTGTTAAAAATTTCAAGTATGGACAATGAAAGAAGACTACCTCATGCACATTTCTGTATTATTACAATTTTGCCATCTTTTGTTGTTTCCATAAAAATGGGCTCATCCCTTAGAGAAACCCAAATTTTAAAAATTTAAAAGTGCCCAAAACCCGTTCCAACTCGCGCTGTTAAAAATTTCAAGTATGGACAATGAAAGAAGACTACCTCATGCACATTTCTGTATTATTACAATTTTGCCATCTTTTGTTGTTTCCATAAAAATGGGCTCATCCCTTAGAGAAACCCAAATTTTAAAAATTTAAAAGTGCCCAAAACCCGTTCCAACTCGCGCTGTTAAAAATTCCAAGTATGGACAATAAAAGAAGACTACCTCATGCACATTCCTGTAGTATTACAATTTTGCCATCTTTTGTTGTTTCCATAAAAATGGGCTCATCCCTTAGAGAAATACAAATATTAAAAATATAAGTGCCCAAACCCGTTCCAACACGCGCTTTTAAATATTTTAAGTATGGAGAACTATCGAAGGACACCTCGCAAGTAAATCCCATTCATTTTGATGTTGCCATATTTCGTTGTTTCCATAAAATTTACGGTTTGGATGCATAGACCGCATTTTATTCCTTTAACAGGGCTATGTTACTTTTCTAACATAGCTCTGTTAAATTAAAAGGTCTGTGGCAAAGCTAAAAATTTTAAAATTTATCTTCACACACATGAAATTACACACGGAACGACAAACTTAGATATACCTTTTTTCACTTTTTGTGGTGAAGGGTATAAAAATACGGCACTAATGTATCCGAAACGTTTAACATGTGATCAATAGATTATGCAGCTTATTGAAAAAAAAAAAAAAAATAACATGTAAAACAAAAAAGATTTTGTAAATAGACGCACAGGGCTCGAGTGCCTCAATTAGTCCAGCTTCAAATATTACGGCAAAATGGTGGAACCGATTAACCGATTAACTATTCAAGATATTCCTGCAATGTCATACAACTCGCAACTGCGCTATTTATTTATTGGCGACTTAAAACGTCTAGATTTTTCAAAAATGGAAAGATGTGACAGATTTTGCTGGCTTTTGTTTTTTGTTTGCATTTATGTTCATACATGTAGATATAAGCCAATTAGAAGAGTTCTGCAACTACGAAAGGAAATAATTGCTGGTTTGTTAAAAGCTTTTTTATTTTTTTTAATATCATAAGTGAAGAAACTTTTATCGAAAATAATGGTTTTTAATTTCAGCAGAAGCAACTAGCAATTGACGAAAAGTTGAGTCGGCGTGCTTAATTAAAACCGTTTTATTAATGGCTTAATTCAACAGAAATGTTACATTTTATGTTAGAAATTGAACTTTCACCGCTTTCAAAGAAAATGGATCATAAGTATATTGATGTTGCCAACATTTTTTGTTTTTATAATGACGATTTTTATAGAAATGTTGATTAGCTTCTTTATGCTATCTACCCAACTTCTAAATTTCTCAGAGTGCATAAAAATAAAATTACTCTACAAATCAAACAATAGCTATAATAATATTCATTTATTTATTTATAATAAAATATCACAGAATACGTGTAGTTTTTCAAATTAAACAACTTTCAATGTTTTTTAATCAACAATCAACTTAAATATCAGTTTAATTAATTCCACATAAAATTGACACAATAAAAAGTCTGGCTTGCAAATAAATTTTTATTATTAATAAAAAAAACCTAAAGTGCAAATAACTGTCAAATAAACTTTGTGAATGATTGCCGATATGTATGTACATACAATATCGTTATGTCTTAGAGAGTGAATGACTGAGCGTCTAAATATTTCTATCAAAGAGGGACAATTTCATTTTTAGGCGATCGATATTTTACTGCCTACTTGAAGTGACAAACATGCCATCAGTTAAACGTTTATTTGTTTGTTTATACAATGACTGAGTGTATGACAAAGTGGAATCATTCGAAATGTAGAAGTAGTCAAAGTAAGAGTAATGTTTTGTCCTCCAACGCATTTTCCTTTTTACTGTCACCCTGTCTGTCTGTTGTCAGCCAGCCAGCCTGCTGTTTATGTTAAGCTTAACAACGAACTCACACTACACACACGTACATGTATACATACAAATCTGTACAAACACAAGGCAATACAACGGCGGAAAATCCTACAATTTCTGTTTCAAGCTGGGTGCAGAGTGTAAATAAGAAACAGAGCATAATTCCCATTTACCTCCTCCCTGTCATTTAAGCTACGACGTATAAAAGAGTATTTGCGCCTTTGTACGAGTATGTAATCTCTTGTCGATATTAATGGTTAAAAATAATAAAAATTATTTCCACTTATGCAATGCATGCATGCATGCATTTAACTATTGCTTTCTGATTTATTTTTTGTTTGTTAAACCATGAGCGTTTCAATGCAGATAAAAGGATTCAGAGGCTAAATGAATAATTGATTTAAATATTTAAGACGTTTCATGAAAAACAAATAAATTTTTTGAAGAGCAAAAAATAATTATGAATTTCTTATGGTATTGTTCGATTGAAGTTGGCGTTCTCCTTTAATAATGCTCACATTAAACTCAGTAATTACGTGATACAGATTAACATCACTACCTGGCCGTGTGGGCCCTAACCTGACGGTGGCCTTACCACTGAGTGAAATACAAAGCGTCGGCTAGCGCCCTCCACTGGCGTAGCCAACGAAGTTGCAATTTCAAGAACATGGCTATCAGGACCATGAACTACCCGTTGCTTGAGGATTGGAGACTATCAAACCCCGTCTGTTGAGAGTACAACAGCACACTTCCTTCTATTCCGCAACATCCCTGCAAACATACGACTTTTTAACCACAGCCAACACTTGTACCCCGAAGGGACCTTACCAATAACCGGCTACAGAGATGAGAGGATCTATGTACGGCTACCGTTTCTCAAGGTGCCACTGGTGAGTCCATCTACAGCACCCTGCTGTCTATCCAAATTTGGTGCCTGCTCACCGTGGGACTGGTTCCCCCTATACCCCAAGAGCACCTCGTCTGAAAATAGCTCATGCAGACTCTTAGTACCCCCAGGGGGAACATAAGTAATCTTTGACAATATCTAAGTAAACATTTTGTTTGCTAGAAGGCGTATTGAGGCTCCATCGAGCTTGTCTAGTAAGCCGTCATACGCCATCTTTCTTATGCATCACAATAAATTTTATAGCTTTCAACAAGTTTAGAAAGGTTCAGAAGTTATAGAAAAGAAGCAAATTTATTTTACTAAATATTACAATATAAATCTGCTGTATAGTGAAGAGACCATAATCAACGGTGGAAGAGCGTACGCTCTCTGGATGGTGATCAAACTGTGCAGAGCTCCATTACACTCAAAATACCATCGAAGTCAATCTTAACAGCACAAATAGGGAGAAAAATTACGGCAGCTTATAAGAGGTACAGAGGGAAGACTTTGAAGTAAAAGTGACCAAGAAAGATGCTGATAGATGAGTAGTCTTGTGACTTGAGTTCTAAGCAGAAACGAAACAGGAAACGATGTTAAGACTAGAAAACTATCGGGAGATGACGAAGAAAGATTTAATAGATTAAGGAGTAACGAAACGAAAGTGAGTTTAACAAATGCTCAAAAAGTGAGCAATCTGCTTCAGTTTATCCCCCTACACGTCATTATATTCAAACTAGTTTTGTTTAAGGTCAAAGAATGTAAATTAACATTCTTTGTAGTTTCAATTTTGTAAAATTAAAATTACTGTACTACTTCTCGCTGATAGTTCCAAAAATATTGAGACATTTTATTGCTGAATTTATTTTAGTTGTACTCTAGCAGACAAAATGCTAAAAAAAAAGGCGTTACTTTTTCTAAAGATGGTATTTAGTCTCACTGATGACATCGATAAGTATTTTTATAAGCAAACAATTGCTTATAACAAATTTCAAGCATTAACTCTTGACAAACCAATTGGTTGGGGAAAACACTTTTTATATATTAATGTTTTTTTGACCTTTTTAAATAGTTTTTCTTTTCTAATTTATTAAGCACTAGGTCAGTTTTATAAATAATAAAATTTTTATTTATATTTTCAATATTTCGCCACACCTTTGGGTGGCATCATCAGGAAACAGGAAACAAAAAATTAGATTTTCCTTTTTTAAAATAACAAAATTAAAATGAAATTATTTTTTCAAATATAGAACACTTTTTTTTGCGTAAAAATATATCATTTTGCAGAGAAAATAAGATACAGATGTAAAATCACCTCATTTTATCGGTACAATCGTAATAAAACAGTTGTCACCAAATTTTATTTTTATAGATGGAAAATTTTTAATACTGTTTAGAGAATTTTACAAGAAATACTCTAAAACACATTTTCAAAATAAAAAAAATTTAAATTAGAAATGACACGCTCACGAAGTAGTGGGCACTGACTGCTACCATTTAATAAGGTAATATTAAAAGATAACAAAAAGTGTTAAGAGAAAAAAGAGGGAACAAGCAAAGAGGCGTTGAGAGAAGCTGCGAGAAGACGGTGCCAATTGAAAGCAATATAAGAAGAAAGAAGCTAGAAAAAAGCGTAATTATCGAAAAATTGAGTGTATTGAATTTATTTATTTATTTTTTATTTATCTATTTGTTTATTTGAAGTTTACTGATATTAAAAATAGCAATCATTCCAGGCGTAATTTAAAAGCCTTTGAACCAACACATAATTTATTTTATTCAAACCAGCCTTTGACTTCAGGCGCTTTTAAAGGGAAGTATATTTCAAAAAACCCTAATGTACCATTATCAATACCCAAAAAAGGGTGTGAAGATAGCTCCGTCAGTTAGCTTCGTTTTAGACATCCCTGTTATAGTTTACATACATCTCACTCAAAAAATGTTAAGTTACCAGAGTTGAATTATTTTAACATTTGCGTTTGAAAAATAAAAATATTATATAAAAAAAGGATATAAATGTATATAAAATTAAGTTTATATATTAATAGCAAAATATACAAAGTCAAAATATAAGGATTTAAAAAAAACGAAAAATTTATTTTCTTTTTTTTTTATACAGGTATTTATCAAATGCCCAAAAATGGGTCAAAATGGAAAGGATGCGGCTTAGCGGACTACTGGGGGAGAAAGGCTCGACATTATAGATTTCAGAATTGTAAGGGTTATATTTAGAATTTGTATAGGTTTTTAGTAATAGAATTAAGAAAAATGTGATATTACGGCAAAACACACTGGGAGCCTTATCAATTGCTTCACTCATGCCAAACTCATTCTAAGTTTTTGTCATAAAAAAATTAAATACAAACTTTAAACACACTTGAAAAGAAAAATTTGCAAACCAAATCAGTGCTTTTGAAAAATTAATATTTATTTTCACATGTACCAAATAGAACATAGAACAGAAATAGTAAATTTATAAAAGAAATAATTAAAATCAAGTTTGTGCAAATATTTGAACAAGTGGAAATATTTGTCAAAACAAAATATAGGTGTTTTTATGCAAGTTTTTGCCACAAGATATATTAATCAATTTATTCTATTTATTTATATCTCGCACTTAGCACTTGATTGTGTTTGAATGTCAAAAACGGCAGTAAATATTATCAAAACCAAGATAAAAATGTTTTGTACTTTGAAGTTTTTATACTTAAAAAGAAAAAAAAGAACCTTCAATCTCAGCTTTCATAACTAAAACAGACTCTAAAAGCAAAAGCAAACACAAAACCGCTATCTATTCATTTCCAATAAAACATGAACCACCACGAAACAGTTAAAAGCAAAAACATTCAAAACTTGTAAATACTCTATTGCTGTATGTAGGTCCCAATGTCTGTATATGGCAGAGCACTACCACAACAATTAACCAAGCAATAATATTTTTCAATTACAATTTTATTGTCTCTTTTAAAGTTGTATGGCATTTTGACACCAACAAACAAACAACAAATATACTAAAATGACAGTTAATTGGCTCAACATTTTACAGTAGCCAATTATAATTATTTCGAAAAATCTTACAATTGTTCAAGTATCGATATTTTTCATTGTAACTGTTTTCGTTTATTTTGTTATAATTTGCATGTTCGTTAAGTGAAAATTAAATTAAAAAAATTATTGTGTCTTTGTATTATTTTGTTGTGTTTTATGGATGGCTATAATTCAAAGTAGACAGAAAATTTTGTTGTTGTTAATAGATCAGGATAATTATAGGTCTGTTCAGTAACTTTACTAGTAAAAACTAGCAACGAGAGAGTAAAACAGAAATTTTCTTCCAAATGTAAAAAAGTAAATAAACGCTTACAAGCAAAAATTAAGAAAGAAACTTGTTGTGGCTTTGGGAATGATAACACTTAACACCATTGAAGAGTACCAGATCCAAAAAATTGTAAAAACTATAAAACACTATAAGCCAGGTAACTGGCTTGCAAAAAAAAACTGACTTCAAAACAGATTTTATCTGTCTGCCTATAACGGCTCAAGAGTATGGTCGCATACATTAGATTACATTAACTATTAGGACACCCTTATATCTCAAAACTTTATACTTGTTCAACTGTTCAAAAGTTTGGCAATATACATCAAATTGCAGCAACTATAGGGGCACCCTTTAATTTCCAAATTCAAATTATATACTTACTGTTGTAGTAGATTTAGCAATCAGGTTCTTCGTAAATTTCAACCGTCTGTCTATAACAGTTCAATAGTTTGGCCATATACATCAGATTACATCAACTAATGTAAAACCCTTTAATTTATAATTTTTATAATTCTTATTATACCAAACAAAGTAGAGGACATTCTGTGTAATTTTCAGGTGTTTGTATATTACGGTTCAAAAATGTAGGCTTAATTGTTTTAACTTTGGAAACACCCTTTTAATTCTTTTAAATTAAAATTATAAGCTTCTTATTATAGCGGACTTAGCAATACAGGTCCCTTATAAGTTTTAGCTGGCTGTCTATAACGGTTCAAAAGTTCGGCCATATACACCAAATTACATCAACTATTGGAACACCCGTTTATTTCCAAATCCAAATTGTATAATTGTTGTTATAGCGGAGTCAGTAATACAGGTTTTTTATAAATTGTAATCGTCTGTATACAACTGTTCAAAAGTATAAGCATATACATCAACTTAAATGAACTATTGGCGCACCCTTTAATTTAACATTTTATATATGAATACTTCAGTATATAACGGCCATAGCAATCGATATTCTGTCCAATTTGCAAGAGTTTCTCTATAACGGTTCAAAAGATAGGCCCATATATAGGTAAATCTACATCAACCCTTTAATTTCTAAATTATAAGCTCATTAATATAGCGGGCTTAGCAATACAGGTCCCTTTTAAATTGCAGCGTTCTGTCTATAACGGTTCAAAAGTTCGACCACATACTTGAAATTACATCAACTATTGAGACACCCTTTAACTTCCACATCCAAGTTTTATACTTGTTGTTATGCGGACTTAGCAATACAGGTACGTAGAAATTTTCGAGCACATGTCTACAACTGTTAAAAAGTATAGCTATATACATAAAATTAAAGGAATTATTGGCGTACCCTTTAATTTATAATTTTTAATATTAACACTTGTTGCAATAACGGCCATAGCAATCGACATTGTGTCCAATTTGCAAGCGTTTGTCTATAACGGTTCAAAAGATAGTCCCATATAAGTCAATTTACGTCACCTATGGGGGCACCCTTTAATTTTTTGTATTTTTTTGTATTACTTTTTGCTATTGGGAGCTATAGTAATATTCAGTCATTTTAAATATTATAGAAGTGCCCTTTAGAGTTTAAAAAACATGTATGTTGTATGGGGACTCCCTTTTATTTTTTAAGATTCTGAATTGTTTTTTAATCGATCAATCTGTAAGCCTATTAAATCACATTTCATTTTCTAGAAGATTTTTTAAAGTGGCTAGAACTACAACGGTTAAAAGATAGATGCATATGGGTCAATTTACGCCACCTTTGGGGACACCCTTTAATTTTTGTGGTTAATTTTGTATTTATTTAAATTTTTTTTTTATTTTAGAGTAGTGCCCTTTACGGTTTATAATACACTTATAAAACATTAATTTTAAAATTATTAAGTATTTTTAAAACAAGACCAATCTGTAAGCATCACCTTTTAAATGAAGGAAAAAATGTCAAAATAGATTCAGATATGACTGAGTTCTGTGGGCACAAACAACATTCAGTCGAACTGATAACCTTTTTCTTTTTTTGGACTTGATTATTAATATATGAATTTGGACTGAAAAGATGTAAAAGATTTATTCTAAGTTATTTAAAAAATTTTAAATTTGAACTTATAAGTTTAAGTGGGGTTATTAGAAATTGTGGCAACAAGAAAGATAACTGAATTGCATTTGGCTTAAATTGAATATACAGGAATGTGATTCTTTGATGATAAAAAGTAAATGGCTTTTATAAATCGTCTAACATGTGGCAAACTTCAATAAATCTCATATTCCCTTTTAGTTCCATTTCCACAATTATTTAACAACCTGTAAACCCTGTAAAATCTGTTCACACAATCGTGAACTGATTTCCTTTTTGTAATAGACGAAACAATTAGTTCCAAATATTTTTTTTTTTTTATTTGAAAACCCTTTACAAAGTTTGAAGAATTTAGCTAAAGTACTTTAGAATTAATATGTAATAAATTATAATTTATATTTACTTTGTTTAAGAGGCAACATAACCTTTATTTCTATCCTGTCCTAATTAAGGCAAAATTAAAAGACCGCAGTTCATATTTTACTCCAGCTAAGCAATGATATTTTTTTATTGTGTTTTTTTTTTCATAAGAACCTTCGTTGGATTATTAGGGATATTTGAAAATAATATTAGCAAAATAAGCCTGCTTGATCTAAAGTTGCAATGATGTGCTGGGCAAATTCGATCTAGCTAGAACAAAAATTCCTTTAAACCCACCCTATCGATTTGGTACTACTTGCGTTGGTTGAGGATATTCTTTCTTAAATGTTGAAAAAGTCCATATAAAAAAATTACAGTGAAATAAATAAGAAATAATGTTGCTGAAGTAGTACACTGTTTATTTGTAAAATAGTCACGAAATGTTTCTCGCAGCATGTTCTCCAACAAAAAATGTTCTTGGCAACATTTTTTTTTTAAATATGAAATAACAAGCAGTACTTTTTTCGTAAGGAATTTTGTAAAAAAAAATTTCAGACCTTTTATTTTGATTTATTTTTTTGGGTTAAAAAAATTTATAAAAGAATTATCATAAAATTGTACACGTAAAAAGAGAAAAATATTTTTTTTATTTATTGTATGGGATAAATCGCATAAGTTTCGATGAGGTGCATGAGTATTTATTTCTCTTTGGCTTCAGTAATTTTTAAATTTTTTCAAGACAATGTGGAATTCTTGAAGGCGATAAAAACCACAATTATTTTCTAAAACGCTGTGTTGGCACTATTAGCTAATTGTCAAATTTTTCAAAATTTTCAAGCGAAATAATGCATTTTGCTTAACATTTTTCGCAAAATCGAACAGAGTACTAGGCTTAAGTGTTTTCGACCAGTTAGACAACATGTAGATGAATTATGTATGTCGTGTTGAAGAATAAAATTATCATGTCTTTAGATTTATTGTGGTAATTTTAGGTAAATGCTCGGTTTAGTCGCCTTAACTGTAGGCACGTTATCCTTGCAAAAGCGTTACCAAATATCCTAACGTATCAGCTTTTTAAAGCCTTTAAAGCACGATGCAAAAAACATTTCATTTCGGGCAAAATTAATGCTGCTGTTTACATTTGAAAAATGAATTTCGCGTATATTGTTGTGATTAGATTAATAAAAAGAAAAATAATAATTATGTGATAAGTTGCGTTTACGTTTCAAAATTTCATTTTTTGAATCTTTTTAAGATGGAATAACTGACAGTGCTTGCAAAGTATTTATACATCTACACATTCCAAAGTATTTACTCAAGTGATGATAAAATTTTTGCAATATCTCTTAAATGATAATGATAATAATAAACGATGAAAAAATCGAATCAATTTTATATCAATCGGCAGATAAATAAATGTTTTAAATTAGTTATCAAATACAAGCAAAAAATGGACTTATAAATTCTTTTTTATAATCTTGACACTTAAAACAAAATTAAATACTCCTTCCATTATAAAATAATTAAAAACAGCTTGTACATACATACATTGTGATTGAAATTAAAGAACTGATTTAAAAAAAAAAAAAAAAAAAAATTAACAGAAAATAATTGCAATGGCACACAATAATTTTAACTTTTTTTTCATGTTAAAAAAATCACCATAGCTAATTCTTTTTGTTCGTGTTTTCTTATTGTCATTATTATTATTATTATTATTATTTTTTTTCAATTAAAAAGTTAAAATTAAAAATACTACAAAAAATAATAAATTAAAGATAGTGAGTGAGTGAGTGAGTGAGTGGCTTATTTATCTATAATTAAAATTTCTCAAAGTAGCCAGTAAGTAAATTTCAAAGTAAACTTTCAATTACAACATCTCATTCAAGTCTTTTTGTTGTAATTGTTTTTGATAATATTGTAAATACTGTTGTTTGTGTTGCTTAAATTTTTGTAAGCAAGCAGAAATCCAATAAAAACCTTGGTCTCTTACTATATATTTATTCATTTATTTCATTATATTTTACATTCAAAGTAGTTATTAAAGTAAAGCTAAAGCTTTTCTGTTGCAATGGAAACTGGAGTAAAAAAAACGTTAAAATCAGCGGATGGAGATGATCCTGCTAATAATTATTTTCTTTATTACATTACAAAAACAAACATTTATTTTTTTTTTCTTAGGAAATTTCTCAAATAATTTTAATTTCATACATGCAACTCTTTTTAAGCTTTTATATTCATTATTACGTGTATCCCAATAAAATTTGATGCATTATTGATTATAAAATTCAATTTACTTATCCAGATCCATTTGTCGTACTTCTGTGATATTAAGTTATAAAAATTAATGTTCGAAAATTCTACTTGTCTCGAGCTCGTTTAGAAAACGATATTGTTTTCCCGAAAATTTTGAAAATTAGACAAAAGATATTTTTAGCAGTACGAATCTGTCCCCATAACCTTTCAAAAAAAGAAAAAAAATCTAGGCACAAACATTTAAAAAAAAGCAACATTCAGACGAATTGAAAGGGCAAGTGTTAAAAAACTTTTTTACTCATTTAGAAAGACCATTGATATTTTGGTTTGTGACATAAAAGTTTTACCGGAGAGGTTATAGTTTGAAGAGCATCTTCGTGTAATGTAACGGTAAAATTAAAATTTTTAGTTAAATAAATCAATGTTAAGACGTACACAACTATCTTGGAAGATACAGTAAAGACTTGGATAATATGTCACTTCTCTCGCTTGGACGATATACTCCCCAACATGAGTTCGGTGCATAACATGACAACAATGCTGAGCTAATTGCACCTAAATAGGACACAATTTTATTCGCATTTTAGACGTCATCTCGAACTAGGATGAATGAAGTCTTTTTTCTTTGATTGAGAAAGACATTAAATAACCGTTATATTTTGATATTTTGCTCTGAAGTGATTGGGTGAAGATAATATGTCGTGTTATATATCTGTTGACATATTGTGTTGTCTTCAAATGTTTTGTGATATGCTAAACGTTAAGTATTACGTCATTAGCGTAATGTTTTTTAAAATTGTTTACTTCGATTAACCGTGATTACCTCCATTATCCGTGATCGCAGATTTTTTTTTTTTAAACTTTAAATTCATACTTACATACATACATGCAGACATGCATACATACTTTATAATTTGTAATGAGTGTACAAATCTATAGAAAACACCTCTATAACAGGTTATATATTTGTGAAGTAAAAAAGATTATAGATAATAAAAATTAAATTAAAGACAATATGGTATGGTAGAATCGTTTTTTGTAACACCTTCGTACCAATGCGGGAACAATCAATGGGTTATAATTAAATAAAAGTCACTTGAGTTTGGTAGTAACAACTTACAAGAGTATTTACGAGGGCTGCTATATATATTTCTGGCCTGGCAACACTGAGTGCTGCCAAGTTCAATCTGACATTTCCATTGAAAAGTTTGTCATTTTTAAGCATAATCGTACTCAAAACGTTTTGACGCACGACCATTATTATTTTTACAGTGACTTAAAAAAATTAATATAGAAAGAAATGGAATTAACTCGTGAACATTTTCGTGCCATCATTTTTCACAACTTTCGACGTAAATTATCACGACAAGAGTGCATTGATGAACTCAAATCTTTGTATGGCGATGAGGCACCATCCTATAGCACTGTGAAAAATTGGTATAATGAATTTAATCGTGGCCGAAGCTCGCTCAAAGACGAATTCCGTGAAGGTCGTCCAAAAACGGCTGTTGTGCCAGAGAACATTGATGGCGTGCGTGAACTCATAATGCAAGATCGACATGCGACATACCGAGATAGAGACATCCTTGGACAATTCTTCCACCAGCATACATTCGATACTGCGTGAACACCTGGCTGTAAAAAAGGTTTGTTCTCGTTGGATCCCGCACAATTTGAAAGTCGCTCAAAAAAAGGCTCGTGTCGATTGGTGCAAAGAAATGTTGCAAAAATACGATTGCGGTGCTTCAAAAGACGTTTATAAGATCGTCACAGGTGTCGAATCATGGATCTATGCATATGAGCCCGAAACAACAATCGACCGTGTGGGTCTTTAAAGACGAGCAAAATCCAACGAAAGTTGTTCGTGGAAGAAGCACTTTGAAGCAAATGGTCGCCTGTTTCTTCGGGAAAACTGGTCATGTGGCGACTGTTCCGCTTGAGCAACATAGGACGGTCACTTCTGAGTGGTACACTACAATTTGTTTGCCTCAAGTCATCGGAGAAATTCGAAAAACCAACAAGAGAAGACGAATCATTGTTCACCATGACAATGCGAGCTCTCACACATCGGCTCAAACCAGAGCGTTTTTGAGCGGCCAAAACGTCGAATTAATGGGCCATCCGCCGTACAGCCCTCACTTGGCACCTAATGACTTCATCTTGTTTCCGCACATCAAGAAAAAAATGCGTGGTCAACGATTTTCGTCGCCAGAAGAAGCTGTTGAAGTGTTCAAAAACCATGTTTTAGAGGTGTCTCAATCGGAGTGGAAAAAGTGCTTCGACAACTGGTTTGAGCGCATGCAAAAGTGTATAAATCATGCTGGAGAATACTTTGAAAAACAATAAAACCATTTTTGATTATAAATATTCGCATTTTCACTATTAGGCCAGAAATATATAGAGCAGCCCTCGTATTATTTATAAAAACAATAATATCGCACTTATGTACTTATGTATATTAAAACAAAATGAGATTTTAAGTCTTTTGACAGCACTTGAACTTGAAAACGTTATATAGTTATTCGGTCATAAATTTGTTAAGTTAAAATTCGAAATCAATTCACAATAACTGCTTTTTGAAAAGTGAACAATTACTTTTCGATATGTAAATCGATTAATTAAAAAGATAAAATATGGAAATTACTTCAATAAATTCAATTCAAATTATTGAATAAATCAGAATTAATTTTAAAAATTTATGAGAATATACATTGGAAAGGTATATAGTTTTAAGAAAATTAACTCATTTAAACACACGCAATATAAGCAAAGAAACGTTTTAAGTACTAATGATGAAGTTAAAATAAATAAATAATAATAAAGTTAAGAAGAAATTTTATGAATTTTGTTAGAAATAATAATAATGAGCTTAGTTCAAATATATAGGAATATAATTTATTGTTTAAGTTTTTGTAAATAAATAAATAAATAAAAAGAATAACAATAATATTGAAAAATATTTAAAAAGAAAAAACTATATAATCGAAATTGTTATACGTTTTTGTATATTTGAGACACATTTAATTTTTAGATACAAAACTTCATTAATTTACGTCTTTATCGCAATTTTTGATCTCCGAGTACTGCATTTCCAATAGATTAAGTTGTAACCGAACAACAGATTGAGGAATGAGAGAGACATTGTTTTAATAAAAAAATAACCGTTTCATCGCAGTCTTGAAAACCCAATCATTGTATGTTAGCTATCTAACGACATTTGTCGTTAGTTTGTCAAATTTATAAGAATTAATAGTTGCCGACATCGTTAACTAGTTTTAGGAAATTAAGGTTGTTATATTTGTCCCCACAAGGACTAACAAATAAACTCGTTTTCCAAGCGTTCAACAGAGAATTTTTTAATTTTAAGCCGTTGACTAAAATCGAAAAATAAAGAATTTAGCTGCATAGATTTTAAGGTATAAATTAACATTTTTTTTTTAATACAATGATAGACAATTTGAGTGAAAGCAAAGAATCAAATAATAGTGAATTTAGAAAAAACAAAAGAAGACTATCGGATTCAAATTAAATATTCTTCTCAATCAGCCTACTTAAACCACATGCCGCCAAAGATTTTCCATATTTATTATTTGCAATGATTCGTTAATAAATTTACTTTACAGGTAATAAAAATTTGAGTTAAAGATAAATTTTCACACATGTACGATATTGTCTTACGAAAAAGGCAAATTATAGAAAATGCCAACCTAAAAATACGTTAATTAATTATAATTTTTATTACTTAACTAAATAAATCGGTAAACATATTCAAGACCGTTAACACATTAATGAATATTAATTACTTCCACGTTATCATTACATTCCTTTTTGCTTACAATATCATAGAAAAAGAAATAAAAATAAGACACATTGCGCTTTATTGTTGTTAAGGAAGTGGTGAGGAGCATTATATGTATTCAGTTTTTATGCTGCTGCCAAAAGTTTTGGGTTACTTAGAAGTCAAACTTAACTTGTCTTGACTGTCTGGCTGTCTAGCTACCAACAAGATACGATGGAGATCCAAAAAAAAGCGCAAAACAAATTTTAATTTGCAACAGGAATTTCGCTTTACAAAAGCTGGAAGACAACTTTCGCTCAGTTAAAACAGACTTGAAATCAAGGCAGTCAAATAACAAACAGCCGAAAGATAGCAAAAACAAGACATTTTGGAAAAAGAATAAAAGGAATAAATATAACATAAACTTACCTATCGGAATGAATGTATTAGAAGAGACGATAATATCCACCAATATTGTTTTTGTAGTATCGAAATTCCTGGGGGAATTAAAAAAATAGCACACTATTTTACATAATATTTGTATTTTATTAATGTTTTTTAATTAAGTAAAACAAGAAATTATAAATTATTTAGCTATATTTTCACTGCTGTTGTTTGTTTCTTGGGTTTTTTTAAGAACTTAAGGGCAGTGCTAAAACATATTAAAAAACAATTCTTTTTTGTGCAGTTTTATCACCATCACTGTGTACCAAAACAAAATACACACACACACTATTTCCTATTCCTTCAATATATTAATAAATAACTATTTTGTTTTGTTGTCCAAAATACCTCTTTAATATACACACATTTTGTTTAGTTATAGTATTTGTTGTATCTTTAAATTTTTTCAACTTTATTTAAAATTAAGAAGTTTTTTTATTATTATA
Source organism: Gymnosoma rotundatum (assembly GCA_916610165.2). Classification (NCBI taxonomy): domain Eukaryota; kingdom Metazoa; phylum Arthropoda; class Insecta; order Diptera; family Tachinidae; genus Gymnosoma; species Gymnosoma rotundatum. The sequence goes on from OU744340.1 coordinate 82,025,257, forward strand.
TTTTTTCACTTTTATTTTATTCTTTTTGACACTGGAAAAATATAGCTGGTCGTTTATAAGACGAGGAGAAGTAAAATAAAAAATACGACGATGGACAAGTAAAAGAAAACCACAGAAAATTTTTCAATGCACCATCTTCAATTTTTCTAGTTTGAAAATTCGTTGTTTAAGATTTTAAATCAATGAACATGATATAGTATTTTTATTATTGAAATAACACAATATTTATTTAAAATTATAAATAAATAAACTCTTCTCGAAATCGATTGCATGCGCGTATATATTGTACATGGCGTTTGCAAAGAAAGAAGAAAAACGTATGAACAAGAAAAACGATTTATGTGAAAAGTCATCGAAAATGGGAATAACAAAATCGACGAGATAGCGGCCTGTCCATGTTACATGGATAATGTAGAAACGCCATCTATAGAAAGAAACTACCAGTGTTGCAAGAATTAAACAAATGAGTGAGCTTTCCTGCTAGCTTTCGTATATGTGTATTGTGCCAATGATGTTGTTTATATACTTTTCAGCGATTTTAGACATTTTTTTTTAAATATCAATGTGCGTTTATTTTTATATTCACCACCAAGTATTACTTAGAGTGGTTTTACATTAAGGGCATTGTAGCCAGCGTTGCCGCTTTGGTCCAATCGGACCAAACTTGGTAGTTTTTCGTTTTTAAAAAACAGTTTGGTAGTTTGGTTGGTTTGTTGCATTTTTTTTTTAAATTTTTGGTAGGTTTTCCTCCTGTAGCAAATTTTTAGCAATAGTAAATTTTTTACCTTAAAAATTCAGAACATAAAATAAAAAAATGTAACTTTGAATTAAATAAACAATAACTGTGAATAGTTTTACCACTGTTTTCAAAAACTGTTTTAGGTGTAATAAAAACATTTCTGCTTTTTTGCGTAAAGATGATTAAAGCTGTAGCCATCTCTGCTATAAGAAACGCGAACAATATTATGAAATTTAAGTTAACAATATTTTTGAGTAAAGGCTTATTTACAAGTGTTTATATTAAAAAAATTAGCAGACAAAATGGAAAAGTAAGTAAACTTTTTTAATTGTAAATATGTACCTATTTATTACATAAATATTTACTAATATTGCATGTAAAGAAACAGTAAGAAAAAAAAAATTGAACCGAATGGTTGAGCGAATTTGATTGGCTCCAGGAAAGGGATGGGTGTTCATTCTGCATAGTATGCTCTAAAACTATTTTAAATCATAACATCCATCTTAAAAATCACCAAAACATAAATTTCCACCTCAACAATTACGGAAAAAAACCAAGTGAGTATAACAGAGTTTATGTGCAAGAAACGCATTTCTAAATTTTTGGTAGGCTGTGAACGATTTTGGTAGTATTTTTGAAAATTATTGGTAGGAAGTCAATTTCTTGTGTGGCAACGCTGATTGTAGCTGACTCTTTTATTGTTTTCAATTTTGGAGCATCTCTGTAAGGCATCAAGCGTTTACATTATGACTCTTTTGTAGCAAGTGAGAGAATATTATGATGTTTTATCAATCATTTTTTCAAGTGTTGCCATAAACTAAGTGCATAAATTTTTCAACAATTTTTGAACACCTCTTGCGTACAAACTTCTGCATCATGACTTTTGTAGCTCATACAATGCCCTTAATGTAAAGTCCCTCTTAGTGATTTTCACCATTTTTTTCGCACAAAAATTAGACTCAAAGGTACATTTATTTTACTAGGTAGTGTCGTCCGCCAAGTTGCTTTGTAGTTCAAAATGTCAAAAGCTGTTTGTAATATACTACGTTTGTTTACGAATCTCAACAAACAAGCATTTGTATTTAGAGAAATTATATTTTATTTCTCTTGCTGTGTTTGACATTTCCAACGGACAAAGCAACAATAAAAAGCCATATTGTTTTTGTAATGTTGTATTTGTTGTAGAGGCGCTACCTAGTAAAATAATTGTACCCTAGACTCGTTCAATTAATGTTTATGTTCAAATGGCATTGTGAGTCTCATAGTTTCATTTTCAGAGAAGTTTTATGTTGTTATAAGTCTTAAAAGAACAGACAAATACACATAAAACATGTTCAGAGAAAAATTTATATATTAAAAGAATAAATATGAAAATCACATCGTTAACTAACAGTGTTAACAGCGTTAACTAAAAAAATTGTCTAAAAAATTATCCAAAATAAATAGGCCACAAATGATTTAACACACATTTGATATAACATTCTAACGAAATCTTAATCCTAGGTCTTCACTAACTATCAAATTCATCATGCACATGAATTCGGCTAATGTAGACTCTCATGTTCCATTAATCTCTAAATACCGTTGGCCAAACATTTGGCTGACAATAATGTTCGACATCAAATATGATTTTTAGTATGACTTCAGCATTTCGAGTTAACGCTATCTACTAGAGATATGTCGTTCGTGAATGAAGGGGTTAAATTGACCGAATCAATCAAGTGAATGAAATGATCCGGTCATTTAACTGAGGTCTTTTTGTTCAATAGTGTACGGATTAAATTGAACAGATGACTTAAGTTAACGGAATGAACCAGACATTAACATCAACACGTTACAAGAACACGGGAAAATTAATACCGTTGTTCTGCCGGCATTACATGCAATGTTTTGTTCAATTCAGAGGCTCGTGAAGACGTAGGTTAATAAAACATTGTGGCGAATATAGTATAAGAAATTATTGAAAATAGTACAGCTAAAAATAAAATAAAACATACAAAAATTACGGTTGATTTTTGGCTTAATGCACATCTAAAATATGGTATCTAGATTTCAAACATATTTTTAGATAAACTTTAACATAATTTATAATTGTTTGTATATTTTGAGGGCAAAAATTATATAAAACTTTTTCAATTACTGTACTTTATTCGTGCTTGATTCCTTCAAATATAAATATTTCATGAGAATATCATGAAATATTTATATTTGAAGGAATCAAGCACGAATAAAGTACAGTAATTGAATTTTAAAAGATTCCGAATAATAAATTTTCATTTTGATATAAAACTTTTTCCTTATAAACTAATTCAGGTCGCAATAGTATTTTATTGGTGCTATATTGTATGTATTATATTTTTTTAAGATATAGAACTCTAGTCTTTTTACAAAAGTAATTTTTATTAAAACTGATATTGAATAATGAAAGCCTACCTTATATAACACACTTTAAGGGAACTAAAGTCGGTTTTACTTTAGAGTCGACTCTTAACTCATTCAACTCAATCATTCAACAAGGCTTTCTTAGGCGCTTAGTTCAGGAATAGCAATTTCATTGTGACTGCATTTCTGGCATTAACTTTCATACGCATCTATTGCGCGTATACCTTTCTGTTTTGCTTTCCATGTCTTTTTCTTTTTCGCTATCATTGACACGTTATTATCTCTGTTTTCCACGTATTCAAATGCAGGATTACGCATTCATGAAGGCATTCCTTTTCAACGGTAGTCCAGTTGGCTTCTTTGTCTCTTACTTTCTTTAGAGTCTGTAAGCAAATCTGTAACTAATTACCACCGAAATAATATCTAGATATATATATGAAAAAACCTTTTCCAATTTTTGCATAATTACTGTTATTATTTTATTTGACTTAAGAACACAATACTCTATATTTGATTTTTATACCAAAGTGAACAAAATAATGTTTGTTTAGAAATTGTATGAAAACATTTATCAAATTACAGTTGACACCCAGTTGAAGTCGGTACAACTTAAAGTATACTTTATATTTTACTATGAAAGCAAATTAGATAGAGTACACTTTAGCAAGAGTTAACTTTATTCTATAACTATAAATACGGGCCATTATTTTTATAATTGAATTAGAATTAGAATTGAATTAGACATGAATTGTTGTTAAGGCATGATGTCAAGATGGGCTAAAGATATAATAATGTTATCGTGTGGGGCTCATATTTGAGCCATAGTTCTTTATAATTTTGTAAATGTCGTTGATTTGTATATAGCATAATTTCGCTATGCGTATGTCAATTAAAATCTATAAATATATATTTTTATTAATAGAAATATATCTCAGAACTAAAATTAATTTGTTTAGTTTTCCACATTAGAAGTTTTAACGATATTTCACAAATAATAATTGAAAAAGATAACAAAACAGATGCAAATGTCAATTAATGTTATAACAGAGTTTTCTTATCATGTGTTTTAACAACCATGTTTAAACATCAGTAGAACATGAATATATTAAGTCTAACCTTTACGTTAACGTGATTGTAATGTTTGTCACAAGTTTAATTGAACAGGTGACTGCATTAACTCATGTAGTCAACATATGTTTGCTATTTTTCTTTGCGAGTTTTCAAAACTGTTGCTCTTTTTCTTATTGTATGTGTATATTGTGTGCATGTGTATTGGTATGTATGTGTTCAATTGCTTGCTTATTTTTCACAAGAACATACAGACCAATTGCCAGAAGTTTTTGACAACAAGATTTTACAAAAGCAAAATAAATCCAAAGCTAATGTTGTCACCTGCATCAATGTGTCAATTCATATTTAGTGTGGACCAAGTCATATTTATTTTACTAGGTAGTGTCGTCCGCCCAGCTGGTTTGTAGTTGGAAATATCAAAAGTTGTTTGTATTTTACTACGTTTGTTTACGAATAGCAAAAAGCACTAACAACAAGCATTTGCAAAACAAAGCAGGCGTTTGTATTGAGAACAATTATTTTTTATTTCTCTTTCTATTTTTGACAATTGCAACGCACAAAACAACAATTAAAAGCCATGCTGTTTTTGTCAATGTTGTATTTGTTGAAGAGCCGCTACTACCTAGTAAAATAAATGTGCTTTGGTGTGGACAGAGTGTTATTTAGTACGACCAAAGTATATTTATATTAAGTACATGCAAGTCTACAACAAATACAACATTTGTGTAAAATCATGTATTATGTCAGAGACGGCAAAGTGGGTAACATTTTATAATTATTCTAACAAAAAAATTAATATTAATTTTACTTAGGAGAATTACCTTTTAACGAGTATATTAATGTAAATATAAACAAGAATTCAATAAAAGGATATTCAATGGAACTTGAGTTGGAAAAGTGTAATTTAAATATTTCGTTTACCATCCCTGAAAGAACATAATAAAAATGAAAAGAAACACGTAAAAAACAAAAGAAATGTATAGCAAAATAAAAATTAAAATAAATTTAAACAAATTTTGACACAAAACATGATAAACACGCACACCAATATAACTATCAGCTGAACTCCTGCATGTACTTGTTATAGATATACCACGGCAGATTAATATACTAGGTAGTGGCAGTAGATCAGTTGACTTTCTTGTTTATGTTTTCAGATGTCATATTTTGTTTACACTTATTATTTTTTTTCATACAAAATTTTTTTTCTTACAGTGGTGTTGTGGAAATATTTTTAAAATTTTCATAAAACAAAATTGTTTCACACACTTTTTGAAACTGAATTTTATTTACAAATTGTAGGCTTCGCCTCTTCATGATTTTGTTTGCTCATTTTATATGTTAAACACAAGAAGTTTGGTACAAAATGTGTTTATACACATTTTTGGTTTCCACATATAAAAAATAAGCTGACATAATCACGAGGTTTAGGAAGCTCCTTGAATATATGCATGTAAGTAGCATCAAAGGAAAGCTTATGACGTCTAGATTAATAATATTCTAATTATTTTTTTCGAGCTACATTTTCAAAAACTGAAAAAATCATGTTAAGATGGGTTTTTGAGAAATTAAATATCGGGCTATTCCTACAAAATTTTGAAGTGATTTAGCTAAAAGAGTTTTTAATCAAATGGTGAAATAAAATTTATTTTTTTTTTTTTTTTGTTTTACCATATTAATTCCCGGAAAGGAGAAAATGTCCCAAAAAATTGTTTTTTTTAAAGAGGCCTTAGATAATCACGGGGCTGTCAAATGGTTTTTGGAGTATGTAGCCAAAATTTGGAGACTTACCGTTTACCTTTTTTAATCGGTGCTTTGCACTCCGAGGAATTTTACAATAATTTAAAAATTTTGTTCCAAAATTGGCAATGTTGGAAAGGGCTGGAGGGGAACCGTTATAATTGTTGACCTAATTTTGCTTTAGTTTGTCTTTAAAATTATTTAAACAAATTTGCTACTACTGAAGTAAATTTAAATTACATAAGCAAAGAAAAGAATACCACCTTTTGCGGAAAGTCCTTAAAAAACGATATTTTTTTACATTTTCTCAATCATAAAGTTATGATTATTTATTTATTTTAAATTTTATTAATAATATAGCAAATGTCTTAAAGTAATAATCCGATAATTAATAAGCGTACTATGCCAAAAACACCAAGTTAAAATTAGCTACATTTTAACATATTTTTATAGACATTTTCAAGGTTTGATTAAATTTAAAAAATCTTAACATTTGAGTTAAAAATAAACTTCTTATCACATTTGGGTACGTTAGACATTTTAAAAATACTGCTCTGCCTCTATAGAATTTCGTTATGATATATTAAGTGGTTTATATGATACCCAATTTTGCCAAAAACAAAAAAAAAAAACTTTTTCAAACCACTGTGCTTTATTTGAATTTGACATCTGAAAATATATTTTACACAAACAAAATACATGTTGTTTACTTATTGTTGTAGTTGTTTTAGAACTGCTATTACCTGTAAAATTAATGTGCCTTGAGATATACTTTGAGTACGACGTTTGCCTGAAAAAATATGTTTATCTCAGCGATTTTTTACATAAAGTATTTTATCTTTATTAGAGTTGACAGCTCTGGCAGGTATGGTGAGTTTTATTTTCTCTTTTTATATTTGCCTTGATTTTCACCTTCTTTCATTCATGTATTTTTTGTCAGACCAGTGTTGGACTTCGCCTAGAATAGTAAAACGAATTCCGAGAACATCTACGTTTGCACAAAACAAACGGGTGAAAATAAGAAACAAAATAAAAGAACAATTTCACTTCAACCACCTCCGCCCTGATGGCATTTAAATTATTAAAATCTAATTAAATTTATAAGAATTATCCTTAGATAAATAATAAAACGAAAGTGTAAGTGCTAAATTAATATGAATCATTTAAATTACGTAATAAAAAACTATGAAAATTATCTGGAAATATTAAATAAAGTCATCCAACAAAACAAAGAAAATCACAAAAAAATATGATTTCATCGGATCCCAAACAAAGATCTTTAAAGTATTAAATTCAAAATGTGATAAAGTGCTAATAAAATTAAAATAATAAAGTTGATCTTTTAAGAAAATTTCAATGTTTAAATTGAATTTTGTAACTTAAATCAACTCAAAAGTCTTTATAAATTGTGTGTATGCAAAGATTACGTTTTGACTTCGATGAGAACAAGTTAGAACGCCTACGTTTCCCTCAGCTCTACAAACATGATCGCTCACATAATGCTATAGTTGGTTGATATTGCTGATTTATGTATATTCATACGAAATACATATTAAACACTTTTTTGATAATGCAATTCAAATGAAACAACACCTTTTCCTCAATAGTATAATTTATTCTGTTTGCCTTTCTGATAATCATGGAATTGTGGCTTGAGATACATAGCTGGATTGAATTTAAAATGAATATTTTACTTTAGCAACTTAAATCTTTGTCTGCAATTGACGTCTGGTCTATCCTCTATTTTTTCTATCTTTGACCCGTTTTGATTTGCTTGATTTTGTGTATAATTTTTTTTTTTTTGATCTATTATTAGATTCTTATTATTGAAATTTTATAATTGAAGGTAAAATTAAACCCCGAATATTTTGTGCGTTTTTGTATGACTCATTTAAAAAATTTTTTTTTGTTTTTTTTTTTGTTCAAAGGGCACGTGCATTACCTATTGTTAAGTATTCCACGTCTTGAATTTTTTTCAAACTTTAAAGGGGTGTTTTTTTTTTATTTTTTAATTGAAAAACTTGATTATGTTTTTATTCTCTTTCCACCTATTTGATTATGTATTTTACAATGTAGGTATTTTATATATGCTCATCCTCACATTTGTAAAAAAAAACGTTATAAACCTGGCTAAAGAAAAAAAATTGAATACATCGTTTTTAATGTTAGAATTATAATGGTAACATAAGATTAAAATTATAGTAAACTCAGAACTCTGGAGATCAAAGTCAAAGGTTTTAGAGCTACAACACTTCAAAATATTCAGTTAGTTCCTATTTAGCTAAACGCAATGGCCTACCAAAGATACCCTTTTAGTAGAATTAAAATAATTCCACACACACATCGTGGCATCTACCATTGGGCAGTATAAGCACAATGTAGTCTTAATTTTCTAAATCCTCCACACTCGCCAACACTTTTAAATAATGGCATGAAAATAAGATAATAACAGAAAATAATTTTATTAAAATATTATGGATTCCCGAATGTTGTTAAATCCAAAAAAATTAATTAACTGATTATAATCTCAAAGCTTCCCTTAAACCGCCCTTTCTTACTCCTAATACTCATGATATTTTACTCCACATTAGTAACTTCCTCCTTTTAAAAATGTAAAAATTTTTAAAGATTTTTTTAACTACGTAATTAATAGGTATAATAACAATTAAAAACTCTATTAATCACAACAATATTCGGTTATACCGAATCTTATATACCCTTCACCATCTATGAAAATCTAGTTTAGTGAAGTTACTCCAATCAAAAAAGCAAATATTGGGGTGATAGAGAATTAAAAAATAAAAAAAAATTTGTACTTTATATTATTTTACCTAAAAATGCCATTGGCTCTTAATGAGTCAATATTTTTAAAAAATTTTAATATTTTCTTAAAGATCTCTTTAAAAGCTTTAAAATGATACCCATGTCGATGTTTTAAAAAAATTGAACATTTCAGAGCCCCGTAACTCGAAAAATATGCGCGAGCGCCAATTTTATCACTTGATGTTTTTTTTCTTATTTTCTAACTCTCTATCGCCCCATATATTTATTTTTTTGGTTGGAGTTACTTTATTGTTCCAAATGAGATGAAAAAATTAGGGTTAGGCGTGGTGTTTTGCCCGCTGCCTCGGGCAAAACACCACGCATGGACCGATCATGCTGATTTCCGATAGCTCCACTTTCCTTTTTTAGGCAAACTTGATTTCAATAATAACACGGACGGACAGACGGAAATCGCTCAATCGACTTCGCTATGCATAAGAACTCAAAATATATACACTTTATCGGGTCGAAAATAAATATTGTAGAAGTTACAAACGGAATGACAAACTTAGATATACTCTTTTTCCAATTATTTTTGTGCAAGGTATATAATTGTAATTTTCAAAATTGCTTTGAATTTGACTTGAGATTATCTTTCGTTCCTTTAGCAATATAAAAATACGACTATAGGTATTTTGTGAATTTGGTATCGAGAGTTGTAGCATAACGTCTTGTTTCAACTAGTTCTTCAAAGTTAATTGGGTTTGTTCCGCTAGTAAATATTACATTTTCCTCATACCTTTCGGTGAAAACCGTTGTCATTGGCTGTTTGTTTGGCACGTTCAGTGAGCGCTTTCGATGTCAGAACATCATTTCCTAACTTTCTCTTTAGTAATAATAGAAACGTGGCTTGAAAATTATGTTTTCACATCGAAAGCGCTCGCCGAACGTATCAAACAAACAGCCAGTGACGACGGTTTTCACGAAAAGGTATGATAACAGCATTTATCAACTACCATTACATACTAAAACGATTCTTGGTCAGCTTGCCTTGCAAAAAAAAAGTAAACATAGGATGTGGAAGGACTGGAAGTGAAGGTAGCAGAGTAAAGACTTTTTTTCTTACAAATTTTACTATTCGTATTATTATAAAATTATTTAACACACATTAGATTATGTTGCCGGTTGACTGACTCCTTGGGTCCTCATAATACCTTTTTAGTGCCTGAAAGTGTAAAGGGATACCTATTTCTTCCAAAACCGCTCTAGATCTAGTGCTAAACCATCCCAAAGTCCAGAAAAACCGAATAGAATTGGACAATGGCAGAGGAGGCGCTATTCAGTATCCTATTCAACAGTATCCTATGAAAGTGTAAAGGGATTCCTCTTCCTCCCAAAACCGCTCCAGATTTATTGCTAAACCATGCCAAAGTCCAGAAAAGCCGAATAGAATTGGACAATGGCAGAGGAGGCGCTATACAGTATCCTATTCAACAGTGCTCTTTAATCTTCTGTCATGAAGAAGTCTGAACAGCTATAAGCATGCCTATTTGCTCCCGAAGTCTCGATACCTTACTGGTATCCTCATTTGATCAACTGGTCTTTGCAGTTATGAGTAATCTTCGCTGAAAGTTGTTATAGCGACTCAACGACACACAGCCTGCGTGTCTATTTTCCCTTCTATCAGGCTGGTTCTCAATCTTTTATACACATTAACATTAACGTCAGAGTAAAATATTACAACTTGATGATAGCACCATGATTTTGTGCGAAAATGCATTGCTGGTATTGCATGATTTTTTACGAGATTTCAGAATCATAACAATGTTCACACTTTTTTCCTAAAAACTTTTTTATTTAAAACTTTTTCTATTGAAAAACAAAAATCGTTTTAAATAAAAAAAGTTTTTGAGTCGTGAGTTATAACTAACGATGGGGGTCGTGAAATGATTTTTTTATCCAAAAAATATAAAAGAAATGCAGGTGTGTAATTTTTCCTGGTTTCTTTGAGAAACGTCCGCATACATTTGTAAATAATTTTTTTTTTTAAATTATTTATAATTAAAATAAAAATGAACTAATAAGCCGAATTCATTTGTTATAGGGTCTGTTTCTTTACTCTACTTTAAGATCCCGTTTGATCCCAATTTGACGAAAATTGTTTTCTGACTTCAAAATTGGGTAAATGAGAGCGGTTTTGAGAGAATAAAGTTTTTGGCTTCTTGCATGAAACAGTCTAAACTTTTTCTTCGCGCAAAATAATTAAACTTTTGCAACAGGCTTAAAACACAAAAATAAATTATTATTTCTTTTTGCTGATTTATTGATATTAATTTTTCTTAATAAAACAGTCAAAATACTTTGAGTTTTTATTTTGTGTTTAAAATTTAGATTTTGTGCACCCGTACTATTACATAATTATGTCTCTTAATGAGAGAAAACAATGCTTGCTCTCATTTGCACGAACTTTACCAAAAAAATAAACAAATGTCAAATAATCTTTTTAAATTTTGCTCGAAAAAAAATAGTTTTGCTATGAAAAATATTAACCCTCTCATGTCATTTGTTGCCTATAGGCAACATTGTATTCATGAGCCTATAAGTCCCGTTATTTTCATTTTTTTGACTTCCGGTTTTTTGCAACATACAGATATATATTTTGTGCAAGCTATCAGTTTATTATTTTTGTATTAGTTGTGCACGTGTTCATGAAGCAGCCTTTTTTTCTAGAACGAAAGTGTTACAATTTTTTCGTGGTAAAAGTGTTTAAACAAAAAGTGTGTTGTAAAACTAAAGTAAACATTTTATTTAAAAACTAAGTTAATACTATTGATAAATAACGGTAAGACAATTATTAAAAGTAAATTAATCATGTGAAAAATGTGTTGTTTGTTTAAAACAATGTTTTGAAAGTGCTGTTGCGACATCCTGTAAGTAACAAATTAGGACATCAAGGACATTGAATTTTTGCACAGTTTATATTTGAACTAAGATTAACACATATTTGTCCTCCAAATTTTTTTTGCCCAAGCCAATTTTATTATGACATGAAAGGGTTAAATTAAAACCTATAAAAGTTAAAATCGATATTCGAATAATTGGATAAGAATTGTTTATAAGATATAGCATAAATTAATTTTTTTTTTGCCTTAAACTTTTCAAATTTGCACAGTGAAACAGATATTCGTTTTCTGTTTAAAGATATTATTTTGTTAGTGAAACGATTAAATAATTTATAACATAAACAAAAGTTTACAATTAGTCATCGTATATATAAAATGTTTAGCTGTTGAAGTTTATACATTAATGGTTAGTCAACAAGAAATGACAAAGGAAAACCAGTTTTGTACATTTTAATTGCTTTAAAAATGTAGGAAGAGCTATCAAGCTTTTTCTCCTTAATAACCAACTACCACAAACAACCTTAATTGAAAAAAATAAAGAACGTGACCTACATTACTTTTGCTACATCATAACTATTAATGTGTATGTATGTCTGAAGATGTTTTTTTTTTTTTTTGCTATTTTACTTGTTTGGTCTAAATAAAACTCTAATACTTATGTGGCATTTCTATGTTAATATCACCTTTAATTCCGTACTTTTTACTTTGATTCAATTAACTCGCACACACCTTTGTTAGGTTATCAACCTTCTAATGATTCCCTTCTTTACCTTCCCCTAAAATTGATATAATGGATATGAAGATTCTTTTTGGTTTTATTTAAGTAATTAGCGCCTTGAAATGTTTATAAATTTTTTTTTATTGTTTTTATTGCTTTTATTTTTATTAAACACATCCCTCTTTGTGATTTTATTTGGCAATTTCGTTGACAGTTTACTTTGTAATATATTTAAACGGTTTGTTTATAAATGAATGAGTCATATAGCGTAAGCAAGTGACTTAATATTTTATACGAAATACAAAAACAAAAATATAGAAATAAACAAAAAATATATGTGTATGAAATCTCCTAACAAAATAATTATTTTTTGTATTTTTTTTTTTTCTATTTATTGAATAATCTCTTTGCAAAATATACAGAAATATATAAAAAACACATGTGGAATCACATTTTACATCGTTTGTTTTACAGAATAAAAAAAAAACTATTTTAACAGGTTTCTTAATTGTAAATCAATTTCTTTTTTAATTCAGTAATATTTTTTCAAAAAAGATTTAGCCACTTAAACGTGTAGGGGGGCTACTGGATCGTTTGTAAACTAATTTTCGTTCCTTAGTGATAAGAAAAAAATTCCACCAAGAATGTTGATATTTTCTCTGATAACTGCCAACTTGTCCTTTCCTTACAAAGTTAAATGCAATTAAAAGTATTATATTTAAACTGAAATTGGTAATGGAACCTGTATCCAAAATACTGATATGCGCTGAAGAAATGTCAAAACTTTTAAAAATAAAACAGCATAAAAAAGCATTTATCGTCTACTTGGCAGTAATACGCTGAAACCGAAACTAGCAAAACGTACCAAGTATACAGCCAGAGACGACGGTTTTCATCGAAAGATATAACAACAGTATTATATTTACTGATGGAACAAACCCAATTAACTTAACACTAGCAAAGAAAATTTATTTTTTAATTTTTCAATACTAAAATAGTAAGAATTGGAAAAGTTAGTTTTTGGATTGCAGCGTTAGTAAGTAGCTCATGCACAGGTTTTAACTCGAATCAATTGAATAGTTTTGTTGAGAAGAAAAGGTTTTTAAAACACAGCCATGGTTTTGTTCATCATTCAATACATTAAAAGTAAATTTAACAAGTAAGAGTGCTATATTCGGATATGCCAAATCTTATATACCCTTCACCATCAATGAAAATCTAGTTTAGTGAAGTAACTCCAATCAAAAATGCAAATATTAGGGTGACAGAAAATAAGAAAATAAGTAAAAAAAATTAAGTAAAATGTCATTGGCTCCTAATGGGTTAAGCAATTTAAAAAAGTTTTAGTATTTCCTTAAAGATCTTATTAAATGCTTTTAAATGATACCAATATTGATATTCTAAAAAACTTGAAAATTTCAGAGGCCCCAAACTCGGAAAATATGGGCGAGCGCCAATTTTTTTACTAGTTGTTTTTTTTCTTATTTTTTAATTCTCTATCTCTTTTTTGGATTGGATTGGAGTTACTTCATTGTTCCAAATAATATGGAAAATTCAGAGGTAGGCGTGGTGTTTTGCCCGCTGTGTCTAAGGACATGGACCGATCTTGCTGAATCCTAATAGCACCTCTTTTAACAGTATGTCTGATCGATTGGCGTATTTAATTTTGTGTTGCCATTAAAGTAAATAACATTTGAAATTTATAGCAAATAAATAGTTAAGTCTAGTAGTGATAAATTTAATCGAGCATATTTTCTAATTTTTTGGGAAAACCAGGGCTTAGTTTCAAGTACCTTATTGATTAGAACAAGCCTGCTTTTGGCAATCATTATTTTAAATATTTTTTTAGCGAAAATTGTTAACTATAGAGAGACGAACTTACAAAAGATTTTTCTCTTTAATCAGTGAACAATTGACAGAACTTGGCTTGGAAGTTCGTTTAAGAACCACACACCAGTCGTAAAAAATCTTAAACCACTTTAAAACGATACGCACATGTTCGTATCTAGGGCCTTCGCAAAGTTGATTTCAACCTGAAGACGGGGGATAGACGAAAATCGTTCAATCGACTTTACTATGCATAAGAACTCAGAATTAATATACTTTATGGGGTTGGTCGAAAATGGATATTGTAGAAACTACAAACGGAATGATGAACTTTTCCTACTTTTTGTAGTGAAGGGTATAAAAATAAACCAATATTTTATTTAAACAGTCAAACATTCAAATAAATTTATCTTCATTTTTTAATCTTCTCTTTTCAGTATTCGTACGAAAAACAAAATTTCGAACATATAATTAAGTAAAGTTTTTGCAAAGTTGCCAAAATCAAAATGATTTCTTCCACAAAACGCCAGTATCAATTGGCGTTATTAATATTTGTTGTGACGTGTTTTGTATTTTCGGTCGAAGCCCAATTAGCTGGTAAACTTATTCAAAACCCCTGCGTCAACAAACGCACTTGTCACGAGTGTATACAAACACAAAGTTGTGCCTGGTGTATGCAACCGGATCATGGTGACAAACCAAGATGCTTCCAACACAGTTATTCCAATGTTTGTCCTGAAGAGTATATCTGGAATCCAGATACTATACAAAGTTTTACTATAAATCGTCAATTGACTCGTGCAGGCTATGCTGCCGCAGCTGGTGGTCAAATGTCTTATGGTGGATCCTATTACGCCAACTCTTCTTATAGCAGTTCTGCGTCAGGTTCATATTCAGGAAGTTATGGTGCTTCTGGAGCCGCAAGTTCAGCCGGTCGCTTTAGTGGTAGCGATATTGTACAAATAAGTCCACAAAGAGTATCTTTAAAGTTACGTATAAGTAAGTTTTTTTTTTCGAATTTTATTTTATGTTGAAAAAGAAGATAACTTTTAAAATTCTTTCCTAGATGAAGTGCACAGTTTGAACATGCGTTACTCCCAAGCTGAAGATTATCCAGTTGACTTATATTATCTCATGGACTTGTCAAAATCTATGGAAGATGACAAAGAAAAACTTTCTGCCTTAGGAGATCTACTGTCAGAGACTATGCGAAATATAACGTCAAATTTTCGTTTAGGTTTCGGTTCCTTTGTTGATAAAGTTTTAATGCCTTATGTCTCCACTATACCCAAAAAGTAAGTAAAGTTTTTTTTTCTTTTTACATATTTTATTTTAGATGTTTCTACTTAAATTATTTATAAATATCGAAATTATTTTTTATGGATAATTAGTATTTTTAACGTTAAAATTTATTTTCTCTTAAATTTAGTTTTTCTGATAGAGAATTATTTATAAATTAGTTATTTTTTTATACATGTATGTTTATTTTCTATACTGAAAATTGGTATTTTTCACCATATATTTTGTACAAACTAAAAATTATGCAATTAATGAATTAATTAAATTGACATGTGGTGAAATATATTTCGTTTTCTGTTATTTTAGATTTATAATTAATATGTTTTACGTTTAGCTACAAATGTCCTTGTGAGGACTATTAAGTAGTTCTTTGCTAAAAATAAAAAAGAAATGGAAATATATTTATATCCTTCGAATTTGAGTTCTGAAAATAATCACATCATAAAAAACATGTATTGTTCGAAAGCAACAAACACATTTATTTTTAAATATCAATGATGTGTGTTTCGAAATTTGTATGTTGCGTAACACACATACATATATGTTTGTGTTGTTTTTAATATTTGGCTGTTAAACGAACATGTGTTCAGCAAGAAAGAAGATGTGTCGTGTATGGAAAAATAATACATTAAACATATATTTGAAGTTCGTGTTGATGTATCGAACACACGATTGGTGTACGATACATACGATTGATTGTATATAAAATGAAAACTTTTGGCGATAGAACAACAAAAACATGCCAGTATTATTATACAAACCTTTCCAAATAACACTTTGATTTATACAAAATAAAATGCGTATTTTATTGGTTAACGTAGTTTTAACAGTTAAATATTGAAAATTAGGTATATCTTGGAAACCTTAAGTAAAAAACTGTTGAAATTACGGGGTTCCATACTTATTTTTTTATTGGCTTTAGCTCTTTGAATAAATTACAGATACAAATGATATGGCTATCACCTTGAAGTTCTCTAAAATACCTTTTTACTGGCATCAAAAATTCTGTAATTCATTAAACTGTTGGAATTAAGAAAACGTCAATTGTTTCAACAAAATTTATTTAAAAAATCACTATAATTTAATATCAATTAGGACTAAATAAAGAATTTAGATAAAAAAAAAAAATAAAAATAGTTTATAAATAAAACGCAGACACGTATAAATTTATCTGTGTGGTTAAAGTTAAACTGTTGTTATTGACCGTTTTCTATTTTAAAGGCTGAGCAGTTTAACAAGTCAAAGTTTAATTTTGTTATTAATATATTAGAAAGAGCTTCGAAACCTTAGATCTTACTTTGATCAATATTGTAGTAAGTTCACTAAATGCACGTTCTACAGAAACTTGTGTTGCAGGTACAACAATTACCACTTCGCAAAATGACTTAATTTGAAATTGTGTTAAACAAAATTTTTCCAATACTGCAATACGTAAATTTCTAACGGTTCCATCTGCGATTTGCATATAGCCAGAAGTTCTGTTTTTATGTGATAATTTTGATTTTTTGGTGTTAAACGGGGTGTATTTACGAGTAGGTTGATATGTTGTGCTAGTTAAGAGCGTGCTGCATTTGACGTACTTGGAGTAATGTTTAAAAAAGTGGAAGACTCAGAAAATAAAATATCGTCATTTTCGTCTTATATATTACTAAAATATGTTAACAAAAAATTATCTATGGAAAGCAATTTTTTAAGAATATTGCAATAACTATTAGCAACTATCCATTTATGAAAAAAAAATTTTAGGTACTTCTTAACCAAGTGCCATGTTAAGTAAAAAAAACGTATCTTTTGAATGAGAAGGTTTGGAAAACCCCATCATCAACAAAAAGAGATTAAATACTAGAATATTTTTATTGCACGAGAAAAAGTTTGAATACCAACTAAACTGTTAAACTATTTTTACATTTTATTATCAGTATATAAACACAACATTACGACAACTTGCTGATACAGATTGTATTTGGTGTTGTTGCTATTTGCATAGGATAGTTAAAATATTTTAACCCTTTCTTCCGATTCAAATTTATGATTTTAAATATACACGATATTGCAGGTAAAAGTACAATACTCTTAATACATTAAAAAGGGTAAATATAATTACAGAAATGTTTTCCTTGGAAAGGCAATTCATTTAAAGTATATTTTCTAAAAATTCTCGGCTTATTTCAAGAATTTTTCAGATTTACATACGTAAAAGACAGTTTACCTGCAATAAAACCTCTAACTGCCAAAAGTGTAAAGAAATTATTTGGTTTTTAAATACTCTCATGCAATAAAAATATTCTAGTATTAATCTCTTTTTGTTGATGATGGGTTTTCCCAAACCTTCTCATTCAAAATATGTATATGTTTTTGTTTTTAATTAACATGGCAGCTGATTATGAAATACTTTAAATTGTGTAAATGGATACTTGCTAAAAGTTATTGTAATAATCATAAAAAATGCTTTCCAGTAAAATTAAACCCAATTGTTTATTTTATAAATACTTTTTAGTTTTTGTTTACAATAGGAAATAATAGAAATTATAACTTCGATTTCTGTAATAACAATGACAGATTTATTCAGTAAATTAAATTGCTTACTTAAATTTTGCTAATACAAATTAAAAGGTAATTTTTTTGGTAACATATTTTAGTAATATATAAAGGGGGGTTTAGACGGTACGACTTTACGTACGTAAAATCCAAGAGAAAATAATATAAAATTCCATCCGTATTTTAAAACTGAGAGTAAAAATCTTACGACAGATAATTTTTGCGTTTACACAATTGGTATGAGTAAAACACAAAAAACTAAAATAGCTGTTTGCAGAAAAATACATCCCTGATCTAATGATTCGTACTTGTCTTTTGAAAATTTCCAAAAAACAAAGAGAGCCATACGACTGTCAAATTTTCATCCGTATTTTCTCTCAATTTGTGCAGATTCATTACGTATTTTGTTTAGACGATCCCACTAGTACTATTCTGCACAAAAATTTGACATGTCGTAGGAATTCTGTGACCATGTAAACCGCCCTTAAGTAACAAACGTTCGGTATGATGTTGAAGTGTTACACAGACGCTAAACTAAGGTTAGGCACTGTTTTTTTCTTTTTTTTTTTCAAAAACTTGTTAAGCGATACGCATTTTTGCCGATACCGGTACGCATAGTGAATTTAATTTTAAATTGATACAATTTGCTTAGAGTGATTTTTTTATTGTACAAAATTTAAAAAGTATCATCGTATCGACAGTTGAACATCAGTTATAACGATATTTTAGCAAATCTTAAGTTTCGCCAAGATATCGATATCAATTATAACTCTAATCAAAACAAAACTAAGAATATAAATAATTATGAGATAAAACTTTCCTATGGCGTTTATACAAATTTTAAAATCACGTATATATTCACCCCTATCGTGAACAAAATGTGAAATTTTTGTTCCCATGAAATTTTCATTCCCCATGAAGGGAAAACTGCTATCGTGAATTTCATGGGAACATTTGTTCCCGCTATCAATTCGTACTGAATACAAATTAGAAAGAAGAAAATATAAATTGGGAAAAACATATTTCAAATTTTTAAAGTCATAAAAAATTTAGAAATGTTAGTGATTGGTGCTATTGTGTTGTTGCAAGAGAAAGAGATACTGCAACAGACAACAATTTTATTTCAAGAACATGACGTGCAAGACGCTTAAAAGCCTTTGAAGTTACCCTAGATTCAAGAGGACCAATCAATGGACCCAAGTGGGCTGTGGCAACACGGCTTCCTGCTAACCTACCCTAGACATTGGTACTGACCCATTTCAATAAAATAAATTTTTATATCTGATTTTTTCTATCTTCATTTTTTCATTTAAAAATATTTTTAATAAAACATCTTCATAAATTTATAACCAATAGATCTCTTTGTTTTGCATCTTGACGAGCATAATGTCAGTCTTCACTGCAGTAACTGATATCGAATTAAAAAAATGTGTTATTGATGTAAATATTCTAATGAAAACATATAAAAACTGGCATAATGTATGCAGTTCCCCAGCAAAATAAAAGTGAACAAATCTATGGGAAAAGTGAAAAAATTTCGAGGGAAAAAATTATTTACAATAAGGGGAATTTTTGTTCACGTGAAAAATTGTTCACGTAAATTATTTACGATTGCAATTTAGGGAAAAGGAAAAAAATTCCGAGTGAAAATATATTTATTATAGGGGTGATTGTATATTTACTCCCAAAATATGTTTGTCCTGCCGACTCGCAAGTCATTTTGGGTTGTAGGTCGTCAAAAATTCGAAACGGCATATTTTTTGGACACTAGTCCAATGCAACATTTTAAGAACTTTTCTCTAAATTTAACACTGATTTAGTTCAATTTAGTTATTGTATTTTTTGTCACAAATTTTTTTCGAAGTGTCTCCACTCCATTAATAACCACGTTATGCATCAGTTTATAATAACGTTTAAGGTTTGCATTAGTCACTGCACTTAGTTCTTTTTTGCAGGTTATAACAAGACGTGTAATTTTTTTTTGTCTTGTTATTAAAATTTGCGAATTTTTTTAAACAAAACTTTTTTCTTTTTTTGCTTTTCATTGTCAACGAGTTTTTAACTAATGCTTTAAACACATAGAGTGTGGCATATTATACTTTTTCCTTATACGTACTTAAAATATAGATACAATCAATCGTGTGTATCGTTCAGCAATCGTGTGTTCAATAAACCAACACGAACTTAAAATATATGTTTAAGGTATTATTTTTCCATACACGATACATGTTCTTTCTTGCTATACAAGCGTTCGTTAAACAACGAAATATCGGGTGTGTTTTTTAATACCCTGTTCAGACATACGTTTTAATTTATACAATTAAAATTTTAATTGAGTAATTAATTTTGGTGTTCACACATATCCAATTTAATTTACTTAATAAAATTTGACAATAGAATATAGTTCTGTTCAATAACAAGAAGTTGTTACTAATTGTTATTGGAAAGTGTTTACTTCAGTACCTCACAAGAAGCAGCGAAAGAGTAAAAAAGAGTAGAAGATGTGAATGTAAATAAATTTGTTATTACTTTTGTTACTGTCAAGAACAAAACAGCTGATTCTTGTTCTGTTTTACAAAATAAGTTAATGAATATTAAATACTTTGAACTGAAAGTGTTTAGTAGCACTCTCCACGAAAATATTTACATCACATCGTTGTGGTTTTTTTGCCATAATTTATATGGTGATTTTAAAACCGAATATCTACGCTGAAATTTTTTACAACCACACAGCAAAAAATACACATAACATTTATAGTTTTCGGTTTTAAATACAAAATATTTGAATTGAAGCTAATGTTTGTATAAAAGTTAGAAGAAAGCTAAGGAAACTATGTACAAGTAAACGCCAGGTTAATAAAACAATAAACAAAAGAAATAGAATAAAGTAAACTAATAGTTTTACAAAAAAGACAGAAAATTTGCACACAATCGATGACAAAGCTTTTGCAAATGTTGCAATACAAAATGATTTAAGCACCGAATACCGCTTTTTTTGCTGTTTTAGATACAAATTTTTTTATGGTTTTTTGTTATTATGGTAAGTTCGGCTTTACTTTGTTATTTTTTTTTCAAAAATGCGTTTATTCCGTTTTTTTTTTTATTTAGAATAGTAATGTTGTAAATTTTTATTTTACTCTATCGTTGCTAGTTTCTGCCGGAAATTTATTAAACAGACCTAATTTTTACATTAGAAATTTGTGTTTGAAAATTTGAAAGAATGAAGAGAAGTTCGGCTTTCAAAGAAAGTTTGCTTGTTTTTATTTGAAATATGGAACTCTTCCAGTTTGTACGATCAAGTTTTGACTGCACGCTAGCTTTGAATTTCCATAAAATTTTCAAAAACTTTTCATTTCATATAATTTGAAAATATTTAATTTTTTATTTTTATGGCATTTACTTTTGTCATTGTATAAAATTTTCTCTAACTGAACACACTTCACAAGGGTTGTTGGAGTAAACCTAATCAATTATCGACTTAATTAAGTGCTAATTGAAAAATTTTTTTAATTAATTTCTTATATGATAAATTAAATTCAATTAGGGACTTAATTGCGTAGATTCCTTAATTGCGCAATTAAAACGTATGTCTGAACAGGGTATAAGACCGATAGAACTTTAAATTGTAAAAAGTAACACAAAAATTTAAATTGTAGTAAAAATTTTTTTTACGAAAGATCAGAAAATGACATTAATTTAAAAATGATTTCGGGCAATGGCCACCGCGGCTGCTCATGACGAAGCACATTCTGGACCTCCAATTTTGGGTTACTTTTTCAAGTACTGCTGGCCGTATGTTACGAATAACACGAACAATTTTGGCCTCCAAAGCGTCAATTGTTGCTGGTTTATCAGCATAAACCAGTGACTTCACGTAGCCCCACAGGAAATAATCGGCAGGTGTCAAATTGCACAAGCTTAGAGGCCAATTGACAGGTCCATTTCTCGAAATCAACTTATCGCCAAATTTTGATTTAAATAACTCGATGTTTGCGATCGCCGATGGGAGCGTAGCGCCACATTGTTAAAATTACATTTCGTCTGGATCAAATAATTAATCATGGTGCGGTAACGATCTCCACTGACCGTAACGTGAGATACGGCCTCATTTTTTGAAGCAAAAAGGCCCTATGATGCCATTAGCGTGTAAACCACAACAGACGGTGCATTTTTCTGGATGTAATGAAGTCTGCGGGGTATGTTGTGGATTAGTATCACCCCATATGCGGCAATTCTGCTTATTAACAAACCCGTTAGCCAACAATGAGCCTCATCGCTGAACACAATTTGGCGATGAAGCAACATCTATAAGTTGCTCGAATTGATGACCGATTTTCAAAGTATACTTGGATGGTTTGATAGCGTTGCTTAAGCGTGAGTCTATTCATAATGATTTGCCACAGTTTACTGAAAATAATAAGAAAACATTTTTCATCAAAATTTAATTTATATTTTTTTTTTGTTATAATTTAAAGTTCTATATATACCCTTAATTAAAAACTATCACAAACATATATGTGTGTTTGGCAAAATACAAAATTTAGAAACAATCATAATTGATATGTAAAACAAATATACATATGAATGTTTCTTTGAGGTGTGTATGAAACATTTATTTTCGAGTTTTGTAAACATGTTGTTTATTTTTCTGACCTCTGGTTTCTTTATTACATTTTTTACTAACCAATTTGATTAGTTTTTAACCACACTTTTCAACAATTGACTTAATGAAATTTGATAAAACAATAAAGTGAATTTCAAAAGTATGTGGATCCATATAACAAAAGGTTTAATACGTAGTGCTTATTGCCAGAGAGTAAGAGGTATTTTAAATACAATTTTATACGACAACTCGGCAAACAACTTTCGAGTTGCATTTAGCTTAATAATATAGTTTTCGAGAGTGTTCAGAATTTTCGCATTGTTTTGATTTCATTTTGAAAAAAAAAATTGTGCATAAATTTAAGATTTTCAGAAAGTTAGTTTTTCTTAGTCGCAGTTTAAAAATGCTGCAGCAATTTGAATATTAAGGCAATAATTAATTAAAACAAAACAACTGAGTTTAGTTTATTTCAATTTCGACACAAGTGATAGTTTTAGAATAATGAGATTCTTATATTAAAAATGTAAGATTATTTCAAATTTCCGTTTGAGCAGCTGCTCTTGAAAAATATAATTTTAAAGTCGTATTCAATTCTAAATATGCTTCTTACGTTAGACAACTTTTGTTAAAATAGTTTTTTTTATTAAATATGTATTTTTTTCTTTTACAAATAAGTGTTTTTTTTTATTTTAAAACTTATTTCGTATTTTTTTTTATTATAGTTTTCTATCTATTTATTTAGCATAAGCCTGAGCTTATTTTAATTTTGTGTACTGTGATTCAGTAAAGAATTACAGCACTGAATTTATATTATTTAAGTTTAATTACATTTTTAACTTTTTTTATGTAACATGTTTAAATTAGTTTAATTATAAAAAATATATAACTTTACTTGTGTAGAGTTAAGTGTTCATTATTAGTTGCACTTCAGTGTCAAAGAAATTGGTAATAAAAATAAAATAATCCTTATTTTTTATGTTAAACTAAAAGTTACCGTTTTTTTCCTATTTAAAATAATTATTCAATTTATAGCACATTGGCGGAGTGTAGTATGTCAACTTTTTTTTTTTTTTACAATAATTGTTGATAATAAGAATTGATTTTATAGTTCTTTAAAAAACTTAACTTTCGCATTTCCCACTTTCTAGTTTCTTAATATTTAATAAACAATTTTTTTGTTATAATTAATCTTTTTTATTTTGGTTTACTTATGATCATGCTAATAAGCATCTTAATATTTTAAATAAATTCGCTAAAAGCTTGATTTTGTTTAATTTAACTCATTACTTACTTACGGTAAGCCCAAGATGTTTTTAAGTTAAAAATTGTCAATAACCACATGAAAATTTGTAAAAAAAAAAAAATTAAAAAAAAAACGTAAATATCAAAGCCTTGAAAAAATAAACAAATATTCGTCTATCTTCTGAAAAACGCATATCGCTTAAGAAAGTATTCTGACAAATGAAAACGCTAGAAATTTTGCGCTTTCAAACCGCTAGTGTATACCGATGTGATCCGGTTTATTTTATATAAACTGCACTTTGAAGAGAAATTTTAATAATACACAGATTAAATTAAATGCATTTTCTTTTTATTTGAATGAAAACTGATAACATTATTTATTATATTATGCTAATATCCCATAACATTTTTAAATAAAAATGCAATTTATTTGTTGGTTGGAAAAGCAGGTATCTATACGTATTTCGCCGGTTGCTTAAGCCAGCTCATCAGGAAACCTTTATCCAAATTTTTAGAAAAACCAAAAACATTTCCTTTAAGTATAAAAACTTCAAAAACAACATGAGAGTTATTTAAGAAGCCAATACAGAAATGTTAAGGCTTTAACAAAAATTACCAACAAACAAACTACGTTTTTATTTTTGCTTACATTCCCTTCTGCGGTAGGTTGGTTATATGCCAACTCTTAATGCAGACGTAAGGCGTATTAAAAATAAAAACAACACAGTTATTTTTTAATTTCTCAAGAGAAAGAAAAAAACAACAGTGATGCCAACAGTTTGCACAAGCAATTGCATATAAATTTTATTTTAAAAATTATTTTGGGAATTTTTATAATATTATTTATTATATTATGCTAATATCCCATAACATTTTTAAATAAAAATGCAATTTATTTGTTGGTTGGAAAAGCAGGTATCTATCAGCCCAATTATAAACAAAAATTCCGTGCGAGTTTTTTCTCTTTTCCCTTTTCTCCAATTCCAGACCTAATATCTTTTCATTGTTGCTTTTTTAAAGCCAAAATAGAAAGTAAGAATGCTGATGGCATTTTTGTTTAAAATTCACTTATTTGTTTCGTTTTTGAAAAAAAATATGTTTTTATTGTTTGAGCACAACTTCGAAAACAGAAAAACGCCAGTAAATCGTAGCGATTTTAAAACATGCAGAGAATCGCAGCGTTTTTCAGAACATATACGATTATTTTGAACGAATTTCTATTTTTCTTTTAATTCTAAATTTTAAAATATTAATTTTAATTGAAAAAAAAAACCAACGAAGATGTTGTAGCCTTAGAAATAAATAACAGCACACAGACCCTTGTTGAAATATATAATTATTTATTATTAATTTAATTCTTAACAATGACTATAATGAAAAGCAAATGAAATGTTCAAAGAAGAGAGACGATTAGCAAAACCCGCTTTTGTATAGACAAAACAGTGCAGTGAATTTAGCGATTTTAGTTGCAACAGAAGAGTAAAAAGAACTGTTTTTTTTTTTGTCTCAGTTTTTGTATTTATGTTAATTAATTTCTCTGTTTATATTTCTCATTTGCTTAATGCAATTTCCTAACCCAAAAAGTAAGAGTAAGTTCCTTGAAACTAGTTAATCCTAATAATATTCGATTTTACTGAATTTAACTTAAAACTATAAAAAATCAATTTACAGTAGAATGGTTAGTAACATTATCATTTTAATAAAGGCGATGTACAACTCTCCAATTGTTGTAAATTGAACAAATTGTTTTTTGCTTGTCTGTCTATTATATTTTAAGAAGTTTTTTAACTTATTTTTCTATATGTTTGATAATTCTTTTTGTATTATGTTTTGCCAATATTAATTTAAAATTATTAATTTTTTTTTATTCCATTATTTATTTATTTTTTTTACTTTATTGCTAATTTAAATAATGTTTCTTTTATTTATTTTAATAAAACAATTGAAACTCACTAACAACTCCTTAAAATTGCTCAAAAAACACTAAATTGAACAAAACTACTAATCTCAACGAATCCCTTCATCATCACTTACAATATAATCAAATTAAACTGCATCTGAAAACAACAAAACAGACTTGAACATCCCTGTGAAAATTGTGAAGCTCCTTATGGTTATCGCAACCATATGCCCTTGAGTACAAATACAGCTGAATTCACTGTAAGAATTAAAATATTTTTTTCTTTAATATATAAAAAAAGCGATTCAGAAAATCATATTTTTATAATTGCATATGAATTTATTTATTGAACACCTTACAGCCATCATACACTTACTTATTGATTTCAAACATCATTTTATGTTGCTTAATTAATTTATGTATTTATGTTTAAGTTTGTATATTTTCAAATTTATTTTATTTAACCATTTATTCTGCCGTTTTTTATAATTTGGTTGTAATTAATCTTAATTGCTTTTTATATGTTTGTTTATATATAGCAAAGAAATTAATTTATATTTACGTTTATTTTTTTTTTTTAACTTTTGTGTTTTCGCTTTATTTAGTTGTGGCTTAAAATGCGTGTGCTTCTTAATACAATTTTATATTTTCTATTAGTAAATAATTTTAATTTTCATAAAACATAAATTAAAGGGTAAGATTGTCGTGAAATATTTGTGTTATTTTTTATTATAAATTTTAAAAGTTAACTATTTCTAAGTTTCCTTCAAATCAGTTTTCAAAATTAAGTTATTCTAATATTTTTTTTTGTATGTGTATTTTGCAATTTCTTTACTATTTATTATTTTTATTCTTCTTATTTTTCTTTCAAAAACATTTTCCATACAATATATTAAACAATCTACTACTCTATCAAAAATTTTGTCTGCATTAAATTATGAATCAATTGAAAATAATCATAAATAATTAGCATGATCGAGCCGTGTGCAGGCTGTGCTGCACCGTATGGTTATAAAAATGCAATGCCTTTAAGCACGGATACATATCGGTTCTCAGTAAGTTTATGTTGTTGTAGTTTATTTTAAGTATTCCATTTCATTTTATACTTTTTGGCATGTGGGTAAATTTCTTTTACGCTTATAAATTCAAAAATACGAGGGAGAGAAATATTTATTTATGGTCTGATAGCGGACTTATTTTTAATTTCTTTTTCTATAAAACTATGACGCACTAGCTTTTATATACATGAAAATATTAAGGCCAATTTGTCCGCTAGTACATATTTAAGAGACTACTGATTATGACAATATTTAAATTTAAAAGGCCTTTTACTAATTCAAATTAAAGAAGAGCTGGCTCTTACACTGAAATAATGTTTCTCATTATAGGATTTCAGCCTTTTAAATCTAAGTATATAATAAATAACAACACGCTTTTTCGCTTTTGCCCTTTACAAGCAAGCGATCGATATGTCTTGTTTAGACATGTCGGCAATAATAGTATGTATTCATGCTATTACCGCTGCACAACGATTTCCCATGAAATCCACTAAATACTGGCATCTTTCAACTTTGACGGAATTCACAGCCTCCCATAACGCTTTAACGGTTGTTGGTTTTATTGTAGATACACCCTTCTTTATGTCCGTCCACAAATTTTTTTTAGGTTAAAATCTAGGGACTGTGCAGGCCACTCTATTACATTAATAGAGTTATCGTTAAACCATTTTTTTTCGTTGCCATTTTACTAGTGTTTTTAGGGTCATTGTCATGCAGGAAGGCCAACACCAGTGGCATATCGTAGGAAGCATACGGCAGCGTAATTTCATCAAGGATTTTTACATAAACCGATGAATTCAAAACAGTTTTAATCAGATATATATGACCCACACATTGATACGAGAAGCAACCCCATACCATAATACTATGACCTCCATGTTTGATAGATTTTTAATGTGAATTGTGGCTTGGATTCGTCAGTCCATAGCACATTTCTCCACTTTTCGTTTGGCCAATTTAGATGTGATTTTGCAAAAGATATCCGTTTAGCAACATGCTTGGAAAAAAGGAGCGGCACTTTTCGAGGACTACAGGCATTGAGGCTGTTGTCTCCATGTCTGCGACGAATAGATTCCACGCTTGCCGGCACATCCAATGTTTTTGAGTTTCTTAGCTGTCATAAAGGCATTTTCTTTAGTCGTCTGTGCTAACAGTTTTACTATTAAGGGTGACTAAACTCGCTTCCAACCACGCGATTCAACTTATTGCTTTTATCTTAGGGCATTTAAATTTTTAGAAAATTATTACACGATTTTATAGAAAGTAAAATTTTATTACCGTCCTTTTTCACTTATTTTTCACAAAATTTTGCAAAACAAATAAAAAAAGGTTACTAGTGCTATTTTAATAATTGCACGAAATGATAAGTGTTGACAAAAGATCTTTTATAATTTATTAACAGTTACGGAATTTGACAACAAACGCACACACTCTGAGAAAAAATGTACACACACTCGAAAAATTATAAAACAAATAGGTGAAATTTTTAAATCTTTCGAATTAGAATATTGCAACTAGTGCTATTATATTGACCTACACTGTATGTGTTAGAATATCTCCGAATGCTGAATATAATCTAATCCAAGAGTAATTTTCAAGACCATAAAGCATGGAGATTCAAGCATAATGTTGTGAATATGCTTTTCATGTTGTACAGTGTTACCAATTTGTTTTAATTTCACATATTCAAAAATATAGCGCCACTTTATATAAAAGAAATTTTTTTATTTTGAACTTTTCATCTAGAGAATGACTAAAAACATATAAGCAAAAAAAGTTCGTCGCGAACAGATCTGCACAGTCACCTGACCTAAGCCGAATCGAGAATCTTTGGACTGACGTTTAACTCAAGATGTTTATCAATCAAAACCTTCTAACACAACAAACTTTAAGCTGTAGTAAAGCAGCCGTGAAATGGAATTCCCAAAAAAAGATGTGATGCTAACAATGATGTTGGGATGCTAACTAAAGCTAACCCAAAATAATATTACAGCCATTATCGTACACTCGCATGTTTTCGAAATTGCATGTGATCTAAAAAACGACAAATTTTGTTTTACATGTTCTGGAACTGACGCGTTTTGCTGTATGAATGTAAACACGCGGTGTCTTGCGTTTATTTTAATTTTTTCCCCAATCAGAATTTGAATCGTGGATTTTACAAATTAATTAAAATTGACTTATTTTCGGCTTTGTTTCATTTTTTATTTGATAAAAAACTAAAAGAAACGCAAGGCAGCGCGTGTTTACATTCATTCTTAACTCATAACAGGACAACATGATACTAGAACAGCATCTAAAATGTTGTGAGCATTTCGTGGGTACACATACCGAAGGTTAGTACGAAACAAAAACAAATCTACAAGACGAGTTACAAAGAGAACGACAAAGAAATGCTTTAAATTGTGTGTGGACTTCGTCTCACCAAGTTAATATTAAGATTAGTTGGTTAAATAGATGATGTTTACAACGTACATAAGGTAGATAGATGCATAGAATGTTGATAAAGGACGTAGCGGTCTAGAAAGTGCAGCATTTCATTCTGCTAGCATCTAATTTTTCTTGTTTTCTTTGGAAAACGTCCGCATACATTTGTAAATAATTTTTCTTTCTAAAAATGTGTAGAAATTAAATTGAAAAAAAAAATGAACCAAAGCCGAAAATAAGTCATTTTTAATTCATTTGCAAGATCCACGGTTCAAATCCTGATTGGGAAAAAAATTAAAAATTAACCTTGAATTTAATTAAACTTTGCAATGCCGTTAAAAGCTGCTGAGAGGCAATTTTAAACTTAGTTTTTTTTTTTTTTTTCTTTTTGTTTTGTCGCTTTAATTTGTCAAATCATCCACAGTCTTCCTTTCGTGTTTCTTTTCAGAACATGCAAAGCTATTATTTTTACTCACAAAATTTTGACTGTTGAGCGTATTTTGTAATTTATTTCAATAAAAGTTAAATGTTATAAAAAATTTTATGATGTGGCCTTAATGTTTTTCTGATTTTAATTATGTATTTTTGGAATACATATTTAAATATATTACTAATAAAAAGATAAATAAATTTATACATAAAGATAAACCATGACTTCAGTGCTATTTTTTACCGTAGTTGTACGTATATACATGCTAATGAGACGTAGTAAAATATAATTCGAATAAAAAGTTATATATTATTATTATAATAGCTCCAAACTGAAAATTTATCATCTCTCCCTCGTATAACAAAGATTGAAGCTTCTTTATTTGAAAATTCATTTGCCAAAGATTTGTTAATGTTTTTTAATCAAAATGCATGTGTTATTTTGTTTGTTGGTGTTTGTTTGAAATGCATGGCATAATAAATTTTAATTATTTTATATATCGCTTTCTTATTAGCATTTACAATACATATGAAAGATCATTTATTTCGTTTATGTTTTATTTAAAGGTACACTCTTGTTAATTTAGTAAAAACTTTATATTTATTTATTTGATTAACAAATTTGTTTGTTAAATTCCTAGTCTTATCAAAAAGGGTTGTGTTTACAAAGATGCATTGTTTGTTTATAAAAATTAAACCATTAGCGCTTATCACTGTAAAATATAACAGGCAACTACGAGCCCTAACCAGTATTAATTCGTACACTGAGCATTTTTCAACAATGGAATATTAAAATAAGTATATTTTGATAATAATATTGATTACACCAGAAAGTTTATATTTTTTTCTTACAGATACTTTTTTTATTGTCCTTAAATTTGCATTAAAAAACTAACATGTATAAAAAAAAATTCTTTTAAAAAAATAACACAAACGAAAGTCCATAATTTTTTAATTAAAATAAATTGATCACTATTAATTCATACAGTCGGATATTTTCCTACTTAAAACAAGATAACGTCTCCTTTGTTTTTAAATAGAAAGTCGATTCGCTTTGGCGTGGCGCTGATCAGTTTCTGACAATCTTTGGGGGTTATTCAAGAAATTTTGGACTTTAGCCCAC
The DNA here is from genome assembly GCA_916610165.2 of Gymnosoma rotundatum. Classification (NCBI taxonomy): domain Eukaryota; kingdom Metazoa; phylum Arthropoda; class Insecta; order Diptera; family Tachinidae; genus Gymnosoma; species Gymnosoma rotundatum. Next base: position 82,056,019 of record OU744340.1, read on the forward strand.
CGAGAGTCCGTTGAGGATCATTTCTAAGCTTTCTTTTAATTAGAGTCCATAGATTTTAAATCGGATTAAGGTCTGCACTAGATAATGGCCAGTCCAGAACCTTTATATTATTTGCCTGCAGCCATTTTTTTAAGTTTTTTTTTAGCGTTGTGGGATGAAGCACCATCTCATTGAAAAATATATTCGCCGCAGTCAGATAACTTAGCTACTGATGGCATTAGATTTTCTTCTAAAATTTTTATGTATTTTGCTGTGTTCCTGTGGATCCTTCCGACACCCTTTGAGGACATACATTCCCATACCATGAGGCTAGCTGGAAACTTGACAGTGCGTTTCGAGAAGTCTTTGCTGTAAACATCCGTGCTTTTTTCAAACTTGAATTCGTCACTGAAATTATACCCAATTTTTTTCATTTGCTGGCGTGTCAATTCACGTCGTATGAGTTTTTTAATAGCGTCAGACAAAATCTCGAACAGTGCTTTGACGTTTTTGTTTAATAATTGCTGGCTAAAGCTTTTTTATCTCGAGACCGTCCTGTTGAGGTCCGGCATCTTTTTAAAACTTCATAGCAGTACTTTCCACTAATTTCGTATTTTTTAACAATGCTTTGTATGGTTGATCTTGAGAGTCGATATTTTCCCGATTTGAATTTTTCAACGATTATAATTCGAATTTCTTAACAAACGGGCTAACCACGTCCCATTTTTCAGAAATAATAAAAACTAAAGTGAAAAAGTATTCTTTTTCGATCCCCTTTTTGTAACGGTACATTTAAAATTTCTGTTTACATTTTGATTTTCTTTGACATCTTGAGCCTAGTTTATACACTGTGCGTATTAATAGTGATCAAATTAATTTTAATGAATAATGATTTTTAAGTTTATGCAATTTTTAAAATATTTTAGTTTAGTTGTTTTTAGATAGCTAAAAAATGTTGGTGTACGAAATCAAGGTCTTATAGAATTGGAGTGCATATCCAAAAAAAGCGATATTTTTCTATTTTTATAAGGTTATAGCTAAAAAATTGTTAAAGATAGAATTTTTTTATAATTAAGGAGTCAAGGTAATATATAAATATATATATATATATATATATATATATATATATATATAGCTAAAAAATTATATATATATATATATATATATATATATATAAAGAATATAATAAAAAAAATTTAAATAAAATCTGGAATGGTACAATTTTTAAAAAAATTTTATTGATTTGACATGGAATAACTCATATTTTAAAATTAACATCTGTTATTGAAGAAACTCCTAAACTATAAAAATTATTAATTATAACGCTAATAATTTTAAAAATGACAAATAATTTATTCAAATAATATAATTTTAAATAATAATTTTTTCAAAATAAATAATTTTAACTTAATACTCGTACAAATAACAAAAATAAAAATAAAAAAAAACAAATTGCATTTACAAGCAAATGAATAGAGTTCTTTACAGCAAATGAAATCTACAAGAGTTGTACCATAAATAAAACAAAACAAAAAAATCTTTACGAATTAAGCAACTATTCTAATATATGAATTTATTTAAAATTATAAAAATTAGACTGAAGTAAAAAGAGCAGCTGTTTCGGGTAATTTGGATGCTCCAGAAGGTGGTTTTGATGCCATAATGCAAGCCATCGCTTGTCGCCAACAAATCGGATGGCGCGAACAGGCACGTCGTTTGTTAGTGTTTTCAACTGATGCTGGTTTCCATTACGCTGGTGATGGCAAGGTGAATTAAAAAAATTAATTGAAATTATCTGAAGGTTTAATATTAACATTATTATTATTTTACATTATTAAAGCTCGGTGGTGTTATTGCTCCTAATGATGGTGAATGCCATTTAAATTCAGATGGCCTCTATACACACTCCGTTATTCAAGATTATCCTAGTATTTCTCAAATCAATCATAAAGTAAAACAAAATTCCATTAATATTATATTTGCTGTAACTTCAAGTCAACATTCTGTTTATGAAAAATTATCTCAACATATTGAAGGATCATCTAGTGCCATATTATCTAATGATTCCTCAAATGTAGTCGATTTAGTTAGAGAAGAATACAGTGTAAGTTTGAAAGTAATTTTATTACTTAATGCAGCCGCTTTAAATAAATGTGTCTTTATTTCTATAGAAAATATCTTCTTCAATTGAAATGAAAGATAATGCTACAAGCCATGTTAAGATTACCTATCACTCAGCTTGTTTGAATGGTGGCTCCGAAATACCCACCTCAAAGTGTGATGGCCTTAAAGTTGGCGATATTGTTAATTTCACAGCTCAAATTTTGGTTACATCTTGTCCCACCGATCCGGCTGAATGGAATCAAGTCATTCAAATTTATCCTGTTGGCATTAATGAAAGTTTGGTAATCGATTTAGAAATGTTATGTTCGTGTCCTTGCGAAAAACCTGGATCAACTGGTTACCAAATCAATTCACCTGTATGTAACAATCATGGCACCTACATGTGTGGTATCTGTGAGTGTGATGATATGCATTTCGGTCACAATTGTGAGTGTTCGACTGCCGATGTACATTCAGAAAAGGGTAAAGATTTCGGTTGTCGAGCTGATAATGTAACAACAATTGATTGCAATGGACGTGGTACTTGTTTGTGTGGCGTTTGTGATTGTGAAAAGCGCGCCAACACAGAAGAAATAATTTCTGGTCGCTTTTGTGAATGCGACAATTTCTCTTGTGATCGTCACGAACAACAACTGTGTTCGGGTCCAGATCATGGTGTGTGCGAGTGTGGTAGCTGTGTGTGTAAGCCTGGTTGGACTGGTACAGCTTGTGATTGTCGGGACTCAAATGACACATGTATTCCGCCAAATGGTGGTGAAATATGTTCAGGACATGGTGAATGTGAATGTGGTGTTTGCAAGTAAGTGAAAATATTATGGGAGTTGTGTTCCAATATTTATTATTATTCTGTTGTCATCCCACCAGATGTAAATCTACCGAAGAAGGACGATATTCTGGTAAATATTGTGAAAAGTGTCCTACATGCTCTGGTCGCTGTCATGAGCTTAAAGACTGTGTTCAATGTCAAATGTACAAGACTGGCCCCTTAAAGGATGATAGAGATTGTGCTGCCAATTGTACAACATTTGTGCCAATCGGTGTTGAAAAAGTAGAACTTGATGAGAAAAAAGAAGAAAATATTTGTATATTCTACGATGAAGATGACTGTAAATTCGCTTTTAAATACAGCGAAGAGGAAGACAAAGTTGAAGTCCACGCTCAGCAGGAACGTGAATGTCCTCCCAAAGTTTTTATGTTGGGTATAGTTTTAGGTGTTATTGCCGCTATTGTCTTGGTTGGTTTAGCCATATTGCTACTGTGGAAGCTATTGACTACAATTCATGACAGACGTGAATTCGCTAGATTTGAAAAAGAGCGCATGAATGCCAGATGGGATACGGTAATTTTAATTAAATTTTCTAAATTTTTTCAAACCATTAAAATTTATTTTTTTCTTTTTATTTTTATTTTAAATTAGGGTGAAAATCCAATTTATAAACAGGCCACCTCTACTTTCAAAAATCCAACATATGCAGGAAAATAGAAAATATTATTGCTTTTTAACCACTTTTTTCTTTGTAGGAGAAAAAAAAAAAAGAATTTGCCATAAAAATCATCTGTTTTAACAATGTTAAACTTTTTCGGTTTAAAATTAAAATTTATCTTTTTAACTGCCAGTAGAAGTTGCAAAACTTTTTTCTTTACAATCAGCAACTTAATTGAAACTTAATTTTAAAATTGTCTGTCTGTGTTGTATAAATTTGGTTTTTCGATTGATCTTTTTTTGTTTTATTTTTTAACTTCAGCAGACAAAAGTGTACTAAAAATGTGTGCCTCAAAACATAAATAATCAAGTAATATTTATTATACTTTTACACTCAAATATATACATATTTTGTACTTTTTATAACGAAAATGAAAACAAACACAAAAAATGCAAAAACAACAACCGATTTTTATTAATAGTTTTTAAGTAAAACAGTATGAGTTTTTAATCAAAATAATTCTTCAAAATTGTGTGTAACCAAAATTAAAACTAATAAATTATAATTCAGTTTATTTTTATATTTAAAACGCAACAATATTGCAATATTTGCCCAAAAAAAAAAAAAAACACAAAATAATATATTTTTTTTAATTATTTATTTACAAAATAATTTATGTTTAAATGTTTAAGGCTTTTTTTATTACAATTAATAAAATTTTACAATTAATTGTTTTGTTCTCCTCTCATTTCAATGCAATTTAATTATTAATTAAAATTTTGTAAAAAACAACAGTCAAAGTTATTAAACAAATAATAACCATTTTATAGAGTTTAATTATAATAATTTTTTATTTCTGTATTAATAATGCAATTTTTTATTTTGTCCTCTTGTACTTGTACTTGTGTCTTGTGTACTTTCTAGTACTTTTTTTCTATACTTAAGTTTTTTCTAACATGTAAGTTTTAAAATTTTTTCCTTAGTTATTATTGTTTATATTTTAAGCAATTTTTATAATTTGTGTAAATGTTTGTTTCTCTTTTAAAGTTTAAAATTTTAAACGTGTAATTTGTACTGATAAATATTAACAATAATAAATTAAAAAATGAATGAAGCCAAAATATTATTTTTTTGTTAAATTAATTTGGGAATTTTTATAATATTATTTATTATATTATGCTTATATCCCAAAACATTTTTAAATACAAATGCAACTTTTTTGTTGGTTGGAAAACCAGGTATCTATACGTATTTCGCCGGTTGCTTAAGCCAGCTTATCAAGCCAAAATATTTTTACAGTGATCTTTTTTGGAATGATTTAATAGTTTTAAATAAATAAAAATTAGAAATGAGTAAGTAATGTTATGTAATTGATACTCAAATTCGGTCTTATTTGTGTTTATGATATTCATTTCCGAACCTATAAAATATATATATTCTGAGTTCTTATGCATGCTCTTTTTATGCTGAAGGGTATAAAAGATTGCAAATAATAAATTTTCTTGTTAAAGTATTTGTGTGTGCACGTTGCTTATTTGTAAAAATTGTTTACAACTTTTATTTTTATTTTTTCATTAAATCTTCCAAATACATATGAATGGTTTCCGTTGGCAACCCTTATGTAGAAAAATTTTAGAAAAAATAAAAATAGTTATTTAATGGTTACTGTGTTTTTGTATTAAAACTTTTTGAGTTTTTTATGGTATTTTTATTCCCCATGAAGGGAAAATTGCTATCGTGAGTTTCATGGCAACGTTTGTTCCCGCTATCAATTCGTACTGAATACAAATTAGAAGAAAATATAAATAGGGGGAAAAAATATTCCAACTTTTTTAAAGTTATAAATAATTTAGAAATGTTAACGATTGGTGCTATAGTTTCGTTGCAAGAGGAGAAAATACTACGACAGACGCTTAAAAGCCCTTGAAGTTACCCTAGACACAAAAGGTCCAATCAATGGACCCAAGTGGGCTGTGGCAACAACCTAACCTACCCTAGACATTGCTACTGACCCATTTCAATAAAATAATTTTTTGTATCTGATCATTTAAAAAATATTTTTAATAAAAAATCTTCATAAATTAATAACCAAAAGATAGATCTTTTTGATTTGCATCTTGACGAGCATAATGTCAGTCTGGAGTAACTGATATTGAATTAAAAAAAATGTGTTATTGATGTAAATTTTCTAATTAAAACATATAAAAACTGGCATAATGTATGCAGTTCCCCAGCAAAATTTAAGTGAACAAATCTAAGGAAAAGTGAAAAAATTTCAAGGAAAAAAATCAATCACGATAAGGGGAATTTTTGTTTAAGTGAAAAATTGTTCACGTGAATTACTCACGATTGCATTTCGGGAAAAGGGAAAAAATTTCGAGAAAAAATATATTCATGAATTGGGTGATTGATTCAATAGAGTTTTCAATTAATCAATTTGGCTTTTGGTATAAGACTGAGGTTTTCTTTACGAAATTTGGGTAGAATTTACTGATGAGCTATATATGAGCAGTAGCGAAATGGCCATATGGATATGCTTTAGTTTAAATTTTAAACTAATTCTATAGTTCTGTTCTTAGTAACAATAATTTGGTGTTTTACCATCAATTAAGAAGTAATAAAACAATAACAAATGCGAGAGTAAACATCTCCTACCTATAGCATTAGCAAAGCAACAACAAATAACGCATGCTAATTTAAAGCAGGAAAACAATGGGACAAACAAAAAACACAAATGAACATAATTATTTTATGATAACACTAAACATCAAAAATTCCTTCCCTAGGCATAATTGCAATAATGTTAAGATAAGCAAATTATTACCCTTAATCCTTACTTTATATAATACCACTTATTGCACACTTTTATTAATAAGCCATTCCTATGACCCTCGCTTGAATTTAGAAGAAACTCCACTACTTACCAAAAATCAAAAAAAAAACTGCAATGTAGTCTTAAATTTTAACAAAAAAAAACCAATAATAATAAAAAATGTTATTATATTTTGTATATCGTACATGTACTTTTTCTCGTACACGCAGTTATTTTCATTTTTTCATGTACTTTTTTCCGTACACGAAGTTATTTTAAATTTCCCTTTACGTTTTTCTGTACACGAATTTATTTTCATTTTTTCATGTACTTATTTTAATAAAACACATTCGTGGATGTGTACGGAAAATTTCTGAATTAAGAGACATACATAATTGTTATGAAAAAAAATATGTACGGTTTGGTTTTGAACAGCACATTGTGTGTACGATGAGTGTACTTTCTGAACTTTGGTTTAAAATAATAAATATTTTATGTGAATATTATGAATATTCCCGACGCTTATTAATATATTTAACAGATGCCGGATTTCATTACGCCAGTGATGGCATATTAAAATAATAGATTTATGAGTGTACAGCTTGGAGAGGATATTATTCGTAATGAAGAAGAATGCCATTGAAATTCTGAAGGCCTCAATACTTGTTCTAAAATAAAAGATTATCCTAGTGTTTCGCAAATAAATCGAAAAGTTAAAGAAAATTCTATTAATGTAAGATTTGCTGTAACCATAAGTCATCTTTCGGTAAATAAGAAAATATTAAAACATATTGAAGGATCGTCTACGGCTGACTTATATCAAAATGCATTTCTTAGTTAAAAGAAATGAAGTGTACGTTAGTTGTTCTTTGATTTTGCCATTATTAATTGTTACTAGTCATTTTTTACATTAGAAAAATTCTTCTTCTATTTAAATGAAAAATAATGCAACAAACCATATGAGAATCGGTTATTTAGCTTGTTTGAATTGTGGTCCTAAAATACAGACCTAAAAGTGTGACGGACTTAAGGTTTGTGGCATCGTTTAGTTTTCAATAGCATCCTACCCCTCTGATTAAGATCAATGAAGCAAACAACACAAATCAAGCCTTTAGGCAGGCAGCAGTGTTGCCACAGCCCACTTAGGTCCTCTAATTGTCCCTTTGTGTTGCCCGCTGAGAAGGAAGAATTAAAAAAGAGAGAAAACAAAAGTCTAAACGTAGAAATAGAAATGAAGATAAGGAATAGAGAAAAGAGAGAAAATGCAGAGAAGACCCTGAAGGATAAGGCCCGTCGGCGAATAGTGCGCTTATCTCATTAACTGGGTTACAACGTCGGATTGTGGGCCAGTGATCACCCACTGGACTTCAAAAAGGAACTGATCATACCTGGTCGCAGTGATGACATGCAAAATAGGGTCCCGCGTACCGTTGACCATGATATTTTAGCCGTATACACCCCAGCGCAGGGCACACACAAAAGAAGGTATCCCACCGTCATGGGTTACAAACAGGCAGTGCCCAAAAACCGTAGCCATCAAGTCGCGAAATCGACCCTTCGGTAGCTTTAGTAGTGCAGCCAACTTGCCCCGATCAATAGAAGTCCCGATTGTTTTAACGATCTCACATGTCGATTTGTTAGAACATCTGACCTAAGCCAGATCGTATAGAGCAGCGTCAATACGCTGTCCGCAAGCAGAGCAAGCAGGGGTATGCCACAGGTGTTAATGGCACTTTCTTCAAGCATTGTCCCCTTCTTTGCCAGTTCATCAGCAAGTTGGTTGCCCAAGTCCTCTCACCTGGTTAAGGATGACTGTCGAAACCTTCGCCATCCCGTTCAGAGATGGAATTCAGAGACATGCACACCTGTAAATATTAATGAAAGTTTAATTGTTTATTTCGAGATTATGTGCTCCTGTCCTGGTTCAAAAGGGTATGTGTAGTAATCATGGTACTCAGATGTGTGGTGTATGTGAATGTGATAATCTGTACTTTGGGCACAATTATGAGTGTTCTGCGTTCAATGCCCACTCGAAAAATGGCAAAGAGAGATTAGTTGTTGACTAGACAATATAACAACAATCGACTGCAGTGGTCGAGGCTGCGATCATGGTGTAATTATATATATGTAAGAAAGAGTGGACAAATGACACATGCAATTAACCTCTTTCTGGCGAAGTTGTCACGAGTTAAGGAATTGTGTTTAGTGTCAAGTGCATAAAACTGGTCCGCTTAAGGATAATGTAGATTGTTCCGCCAATTGTACGAAACTTGTAATGAAAAGCGTTGAAGTTCATGAACAGAAAGAAAATAATATTTGTGCATGTTATGTCGAAAATCATTGTAAATTAAAGTATCTTTAAATATAGCGAAAAAAACGTTTTAATTGAAGTCTTCGCCAAGTTGAAACTAGAATGTCCTTCCAAAGAATTTGTTCTATTTCTCAAGTAAAACACTATTAAAAAAGCAAAAAATTTGTAAAATTTCAGCCTTTTTAATTGTAAATTTGTAAGTTGTAGTTTTAAGATTAATTTCATGAAATACACATTATGACTGGGGCCTAAAAGTATACTTCGATTTTTATAACGTCTTCAAGTTATAAGAATTTACGTACGTATTTTTTTACCGAGTGTAAACTTTTACAGATATAGTAAAGATGGCCACAATATATTATTTATAAAAGTGCCTAGAAAGACTATCATACAGCCCTAATTTGCCAAAGAAATTAAGTTTAATTAAAGACACGGGAATATTTTTTAAATATTTAATTTCTAAAAAAAACTTCGTGTTATTTTCTTATTCAATTATCCCGATTAAATAAGTTACCAATATTGAGGGTCAAAGCACGTCTCGATGGCCATTTCGTTACCGCTTACTTAACTCTTCACTAATCAATATCGGTAATTAATTTAATCGGGATAATTGAATAAGAAAATAGCACAAAGCTTTTTATGGAAATTAGAAATTAAGTTTATTTTATTAAATTTTTAAAAGAAACATGTACTTGGACCACTCGTACTACTAATAAAAAAAACTATTTTTGTCGGTGATCGAATCTTTGCACAAATTAAATTTAAACTAAAATTTTTAAATATTTATAGGTACTATAAAAAAGTTAATATAGAAAAAGAAATTAACACCTGTCAAACTGCATTCACCTAAGAAATTACTTCACCATGGGTTAAATTTAAGCAAAAAAACGGCAATAATTTCAAATTCTTCAATAAATAGTTTGCTTAACTACAAACAAGACATTGTAAATAAGATGTATAAAAGACGAACTCATTGTTTCTTGCTGAAAGAAAGAATTTAAAGCAACATGTAATTAAATTTGTAAAATTAGTTTTTAAATAAAACCTTAAAAATTTTCAATAAAATTTAATCGGGGTTGTCATGGAATCCAATTTTATTGGAATTGGACTTAAAACCGACAAAAAAAGTCGTGTTGGTGTCATGAAATCCAAGTTATCGGTTTTGTGTTCGAATATTATTGTTTTTTTTTTATTGGAAATAAAACAAGAAGTTAACAGCTGACGGAATTAATTAATTAATTGCAAAAACAGAAAACACCTGATTCGTATATTGGTTTTATTTTCAATCGAAAATTACAAAACCGACATGTTTTCATGACACCAAATGAATCCAATATCGGATTTCAAAAGCGATAATCGGGGTTGTCATGGAATCCAATTTTATTGGAATTGGATTTAAAACCGACAAAAAAATCGCGTTGGTGTCATAAAATCCAAGTTATCGGTTTTGTGTTCGAACTTGAAATTTTATCGGTTTTAGGTGTCGTCGAATCCAATATTATCGTTTTTTTATTGGAAGTAAACCAAGAGGTTAATAGCTGACAGAATTAATTAATTAATTGTTTTTATTTATTACAGTTAAATAATTTGCAAATATGTAAGTAAATAAAAAAGTTAAAAGTAACATACGAGTGTTAATTTTACTTTTTACCCACTGCGGGCAAAAACGTAAAACTCGATAGCCACAAGCACATCATGCAACACTGTTGATACAGTGCTTCAAAACATGTCCCTTGTAAATTTCAGCTGTCTGTCTATAACGGTTCAAAATTCCGGCCACATCCACCATATTATATCAACTAATGGGACACCCGTTTATTTCCAAATCCAAATTTTATACTTGTTGTAATAGAGGAATTAGTAATACAGGTTCTTTGTAAATTTTAGTTGTCTGTCTACAACTGTTTACGGTTCAAATGAACGGCCACACATCAACTTCAATTACATCAACTAATGGAACACCCTTTAACTTCCAAATCCATATTTTATACTTGTTATTGCAGACTTACCAATTCAGGTTCGTTGCAAATTGCAAGCGTCTGTCTGTAACTGTTAAAAAGTATGGAAATATACATCAAATTAAACGAAGTATTGGCGCACCCTTTAATTTATTATTCTTAATATTAATACTTGTTACTATAACGGCCATAGCATTCGACATTCTGCCCAATTTGCAAGCGTTTGTCTATAACGGTTCAAAGAATATGCCCATATAAGTAAATTTACATCAATTATGTGGGCACCCTTTAATTTTTATATTTATTTTTGTATAATTTTTCGTTTTTGGGAGCTATAGTAATACGCAGTCATCTTAAGTTTTACAGAAGTGCCCTTTACAATTCATAAAACACTTAAAAAAATATGTATGTTGTATGGGGACTCCGTTAATTTTTAAGATTATGAACTGTTTTTAGAACAGGACCAATCTGTAAGCATAATCTATCATATCACCAAAAATTTTCAAAATCGGATCAGAAATGACTGAGTTCTGGAGGCACAAATAAAAAAAAACGACTTTCAGCCGAATTGTATAAACTTTTGAAGTCGGTGAAAAAACACAACTTTTAGCAATATTTTAGTACAATTTGGAAAATTTTGTAAAAAAAATACACTTGAAATCGTAAACAAAAGAGCAAAAACAGAAAACACCTGATTCGAATATTGGTTTTATTTCCAATCGAAAATAACAAAACCGACATGTTTTCATGACACCAAATGAATCCAATATCGGATTTCAAAAGCGATAATTATCAAATACGACTTGGATTTCATGACAACCCCGAATAATCAAATCCGACTTGGATTTCATAACAACCCCGAATATTTTTTTGACATTTCTAGACTTAAAATAAAACTGGTTATAAATGTTATGATTTCGCCCTGACTACAATATGGAAGTATTTAAAACCGATAATTTATTATTTATTTTTTTTTTTTGTATATTCTGGCATGTTCTGAATTCCACACGAAATTTTCACTTCAGATTTTTTAAAGCATTGTTGCTATAAAATTATGTTTTACAAAAACAATGCCTTGAAAAATACGAAAGTAAAAATTTCATGTTGAATTCAAAACATGCCTGATTAACGAAAAATTCGTCTAAATTATTTGTATAGAATAAGCAAAAAAAACTGAGTGATTTAATTTTCTTCGAAATTAAATTCAGATTAATTAAAAAATTGCATTGAAACGAATTTAAAACGATTGAAGTTCATTAAATTCATACGTCTTGCTTTTTCGGGCAAATTAAACGAATTATGAATTTTAGCATAAGGTTGATTGATACGAAAAAAGTATGACACGGATACCGATTTTATGAATTATGTCCTCTTGGCTGATTAAAAAAGCAAATTCAATACAAAATTTAATATCATCTTTCTGCTTAATAGTTTTAACGTAATTATTTTTTAAAAACTAAAATTAATAAAATGCGTTTAATAACAATAAACAATATTATATTTTTCATCATTTAATAATGTTTAGAAATCTGTAAAAAATCATCCATGTAATTCTTATTAAAACATTTAGTGTCAAAATTGAAAATCAACTGTCAGCCGTAAACGAGAAAAAAGAAAAACCAAGGCTGACTTCTTTAAAAAACTCTGCTTTCAAAAAGCATTTATGAGCCATTATATGATTACATTTATGTAACACAAATTTGTTATCGAGAATAAAAGTCCATTCACTCGGTAGAGCAAAGTTTCAATGAAATATTAAATCAGCATCAGGGGCACCTTTTTGATGTTTAAATTTTGGTTTGTTGGGACGAGCATAAAGATTTGCTTGATTACCACGCTGTGATTGCATTAATGATTCCTGATAGTCTTCTTCTTCAATACGGTCGGTTATGTTCAGTGTTAAACGTTTCACCTTTTCCTTTTCTTCGCGTATCTTTTCTTCTTGCAATTTCAAATTTATTGCCAACTGAGAATCGGAGGGAGCTACAAATTGTTTAAATTGTTGTTTACCACCCTTACCACCACGTACCATAAGCACAAAGGGAATGGCAGAAGCATTTGCTGCTTTGGTGTCATTGCTGGGAGGTGAAGAGGCTAAAGATGTTGCAGCTGCTATTGAGGCCGATGATATTTGTTCGTAGGATTTCTTATTATTTTTTACTATCATTGGCACTGGTATATCTTTTGTGTTTGGTTTAACCGTTTCCTTTAAGCGTTCTTGATAACTGTCTTGCGCCATTTTTTCAAACATTTGTTCAAATTCCAAGTCTTCTTTAGTTTTTATGGCCGGTTTAATTTCATCTTCAAGCAAGCCTTCATTTTCAGTCCAATCGGTTGTATTTGCTTGATTTGTTCCATCTTCTGTATTTTCATCATCTTCGTCATTAAAGTCTTCGCCACGTCGTTTATCTCTTGATCTTCGATCTAATTCCGATGAAGAATCGTCGCTTGCCTTTAAAAGGGGTAATGAAAATTAAAAAAAAAAAATTGTTTATTAACCCTAAAATGAAAAATTTTGGCTTACTGCGTCATCGAATTCACTGTCTTCTGGTATGGGTTGCAAATTTTTTGTATCTTCTGTATTTAGCTGATCTGTCAATTCCTTTAGCTGTGGATATAATTTTTCTTTCAGTTTTTTAATAGCTTCCCTGGCCTGTTCAAGATTTTTAAAAAGTTTAAGTTTAGGTCTGACATTGAATAAACAATCGCGATACATGTGATCCACCAATATTGGAAATAAGTCGTGAGTATCTTGCACTTTTGAAAATATTGGATTCGTTTTTTTATACCAATAATAGTGTTGAAAGAATACCAGGAAGTAATCTAACCTGATAATTAAAAAAATAACAGTATAATCAAACGAATAAAAGAAAAAAATTATGAATTAAACACTTACTTTTGTTTGCTGGCAGAACTAGTAAAATATGGACCGCAGGTGTCTAATAAAACGCAAGCTAATTTGAGTCTAAACAAACTGTCAGGAGGATCTAATTCCGAAATCACACCGTCTTCAGTTGAAACTCCCAAAGAGATAATCGAATATAGAGTATTTAATATGTTAGTGGACTCCACTAACTTATAATTATAAAGTTCTCCCAAATATTTGGCCATAGCTATACGTCGCTGTGCCAATTTTGGTGAATGAATCTCTAAGCCAGCTCTTATGTCTTCAAAAACATTATCAATAACCATTGTAACAGCTTTATCTTGGTATGAACTTAAGCCGGATAGAAGATCGGCTAGGCAGCGTATCAAAGGAAATCGCAAAAGATATGCTTTCGATAGACATTTAATAACATAATTACTAATGGTGGGGTCGTGCCAATTAATGCGTCTTAACATTTTTATGCAACGCTCAACATTTTGTTTATTTAGCTCTTCAAATATCAAATGTCTTATATACTCATGTACAACAGGTCTTAATTTTACATCTTGTTTAACAGTCTCAGGAGGTTTAACCAAATAATATACATTCTCGACTTGAGCTGCATGTCTAGAATCCAAAGCTGTTGCAGTTTTTAAACGCATCATTTGATCGAGAAAAGTGTTCATAAGCCAACGGGTATCCTTACAATTGTACAAATAAATGCCGGCAACTTCTATAAATGCGCATGCCATTTCAATTTGATGATGTTGGAAGTCTCTCAGAAGAACTTTAAGGCAACTTAAAGCATCAAACTTTTTCAATAAGCCAAACTTTACCATTTCACCCATAAAGCGTACGATTTTAATTTTAGACTCAATATTCATTTGATTCTTCATGCGTATGTGCCATTTAAATTCCTTGCGTAATAATTCAGATAAATCCAAAGCCACATCGGTATTACATAGATTTATAATGGCTACAAAGCGAGATAAAAAAGGTAGAAGATCTAGTCGATTTCTGAAATCATAGACAAATAAACGAGTATTTTTATTAACAATTTCCAAATAAAGTTATTTTTAATTTTGGCTACAATACTGACCTATGAACGGCAACAATAGACTTTGTTAACTTTTTTCGATTATTTTTCGTGTTATAATTTAATAAAAATTCTATAGCTGCCGAATCTATCAGTTCCTTATTAACACAATTATTTAAGCTCTTCAAAAATTGGGCAAATTGTTGTTTATTTGAACCCGGTGTTGGTTTGCCTTGTCGTCCGACTTCCATTAAAGCATTGCTAATTTTGTCGGGTAACTTTTCCGTTGCAGTTTCATCATTATCCATTTGATCTTTTTCATTTGGAGGATCAGATGTTGTTGATGGAGGATCATCTAAATCGATATCATTATCATTATCTATATCTGCATCTAATGCTTCTTCTGTCATTTCTGATGTATTTTCAATTTGTTCCGGATCAACTTTGGGTGCCGAAAAATTCGGTAGGAATTGTCTCAGATCGGGTAAATCCGTATAGAAACTTTTCGTTTCTTCATCACCCCAGGGATCAAGCTCTCCAAGAGCAGTATCATCAATCATATGTTCAATGACTGCACCAGGATTACATATCTCTGTCTCTTTAGCCAATTCAGGCAAAGGTTCATCCAATAAATCCGATAAAGTCTGAGCCGAAGAGAAAAGTTTGTCGAAATTTGCTTGCATGAGTTCACATTTTTCTTTAGTTTTTGTAGAAATTTCACCTTATTTTGAAAATAATGAAATTAGTATGAATTTGGGATTTTCTCTTCTAATTTTTTTTAGCACTAGGTCAGTTTATAAATAAAAATATTATTAATTTTTCTTTTATTTTTTCAATATTTCTCCACACCGTTGGGTGGCAATCTTTAGGAAACAAGAAATAAAAATATCAATAATTATTTTTTCAAAAACAAAATTAAGTTGAAAATATTTTTTGAGAAAATTTTTTGGGTGGTATCTTCAGGAAACAGAAAATTAAAATATCAATAATTAGGGTTTTTGTTTTTAAACAAAATTAAGTTGAAAAATTTTTTTTAATTAAGAAAATATTTGTTTCAAATTAAGTTTTTTTAACTTAATTAAAAAAAAAAACTAATTATTGATATTTTTGTTTCCTGTTTTTCAAAAATTTTTTTCAACTTAATTTTGTTTTTGAAAAAAACTAATTATTAATACTTTTGTTTCCTGTTTCCTGAAGATGCCACCCAAAAAAAATTTTAAAAAAATATTTTCAACTTAATATTTTTTTAGTTTTTTGAAAAAAACTAATTATTGATATTTTGTTTCGGGTTTGCGAAATATTGAAAAAAAAAAAAAATAATAAACAATACTTTTATTTATATTATGGTGCTTAAAAAATTAGAAAAGAAAATAAATTATAAAGGTTAAATAAACAATTATATATCGCTCCTTTATTGCAACATAGTCATATCTCAAAAAAACTTGAACTTGGCAAAATGTGATTTAAGTTTTCAAGACATAAGTCCTATGATCTAATTGACGCAATTGCATTTGCTATAACTGCGGTTCAGCTTAATAAATAAAACTGATTTTTTTTCAACATGTACAGAAGGTTTAAAAGAGCAGTTTTGCTTAAGTAAAATTTTTAATTTTTTGAGATATGACTATGTTGCAATAAAGGAGCGATATGAATTTAGGATATTTGGAATAATACAAGCAAGCAATTGTTTAAGCTTAAAAATAAGAACATTTACTATAATTTTGTCCTAAGTAAGTAAAAAATTATTGCATTAATAATAATAAATAATAAATTCTACGACTTTAATGAAAACGATTGCCTTCTAAACTAAATTAGTATCCTCGTTTTTTATATTTTTTCCCTATTTAAAATGACATAAGGTTATCTTGAACCTTCCAAAAATTGCTATTTGAATGCAACGGGTGATAAATATTTATATTAAATATGTTGTGTCCAAACTCTACCCGGAAATTTAGTAGTGCTTTGTGTGTTTTCCTTTACAATTTTTTTTATTCGTTTAAAGAATGTGTTCAAAATCTATGTTGTCCAATTTGGGTGCAAGTTTTATATGCAGTTTTGTTCGTCAGCGTATTATTATACTTCTTTCTTACTTAGCCGGCTTCAAAAAGAAGGGGGGTTATCAATTCGTCTGAATGTTGTTGTTTGTGCCTGCAGAACTCAGTCATTTCTGAACAGATTTTTTCTTTATAGGAAAGGGACAACATACATGTTTTTTAAGTGTATTATGAACCATAAAGGGCGCCACATTAAATTAAAAAAAAACTGCATATCACTATAGCTCCCAATAGCATAAAGTCATACAACATTAAATCTAAAAATTAAAGGTTGTCCCCATAGGTGACGTAAATTGGCCTACATGGGCGTATCTTTTGAAACGTTGTAGACAAACGCTTGAAAATTGGACAGAATGTCAATTACTATGATCGTTATAATAACAAGAATGAATATTAAAAATTATGAATTAAAAGGTGCTCCAATAGTTCATTAAATTAGATGTATATGGCCATATTATTAAATAGTTGCAAACAGACGGTTAAAATTAACAAAATTAACACGTATTGCATAGTCCGCTATAACAAGTATAAAATTTGGATTTGAAAATTAAAGGGTGTCTTAATAGCAAATATATCTTGATGTCAAATTTTTTAACCGTAATACACATAGTAACTGAAATCTGTTTTGCAGTCGGTTTTTTTTTTGTATGAATTGTACAAACTGCCGGACCCCTGCATACAAGACCGGCTAGAGACACTAGTAAAAATTTTCGATATCTTTTTACTAGTTTAGCAGTTGATGATTTCAACTTTTTCCAACTTTTTTCGTTAAGACATTTTTTTGGTCTAATTCGAGTAGACAGTATAAAATAACTTAAAGTAAACGAAAATAATTTAAAATGTTTTCTAATATTGTACCCACTTTTCAATGTAACATCATTTTCTAATTATTTTGAAAATTTTCCAGTATTAAATTAAATTAGGAAACTAAACTAGCTGTCAGTTAGATTTTATAACAACACTTTTCATTTTTTAGTGCTTGTATAAAATACTTGTTTGTATTTAACTACTACTAGCATATGTAAGCGTTCAATTTCATTTCTTTTGACGCGATTTAAAAGTTAAATACTCGCATCTCTAAATTTTTTGGTTTTGACCATATATAATATATAAAAATATTACCTTTAGAAGCTATAGCTTTTTTAAGATTATTTGTCATATTTTTCAGTTCTGATTGTTCAGACACTAGGTGTTTGCATAAATTTTTGAAATATTCTCTCAGCAATTTTTTTAAATTCTCTTGTTTGTCAGAGGGTAAGAAATCGGATTTTGGAATTTCGAGATTTCCGTATTTTGCTGCTAAATCGATCATTCTTCTTGGCACGAGGCCGGCATACTCTTCACCGCAATGACGACAAAATGATAAAATTATAGAAAAATTACTATGATCCTCCTTATCTTGGGAAATAACATTCGTTAGGACATTGCCCAACAGTCCTAATCCCTGTTTACTATTAATTACCCCGGAGCTTACAAGTTCGGCAAATAAACGTAAGTCAACTCGAAGTTTGCTGGGATTTGAAATCTTTTCACCGGGTTTCAGCATCAAAGTTTTTTGCCAGGCGTCAAAAAATTCATCATCGAAATCAGCATAGGTTTGATGTAGCTTAGAGCAAAGTAAAACTACTGCTGTAACATCAGTTAATTTAATTTTAGCTTCTGACAATGCCGAACATATTTCGGAAATGTATTTGCTTAAATTTAATCCTCTCATATCTTTCATCAGGGAATCCAGTTGCGCTGAAGTAAATTGTTTCAACTTCTTAACAAAAGCTGTGTTTCGTTTTAAGCTGGAATCCAGTTTGGCAAAGTATGTTTCTTCGGGTAGGACAAATTTGGTATTTTCATAGCGCAAACGAGATTTTGAGTCTATTTTTGCTTTAAGTTCGCTCAAGAAAACGTTAAGTTCTTCACGTTCCTGGCGTTCCAATTCTACCGGATCTAAATTTGATTCACATTCCTCCTTTCTGATATCATTAGAATTTGCATCCATTTCCTTACTCATTTTGACACAGGCTCCTTAATGTATAATTTTACAAAAATATTTTTGAATTATAGCCACTTTTAATAAAATGTTTCCGTGTATTCTTGATCTAAGTAAATAATATAAAATGTTCTCTTCTTTGCACTTATACTTAAACCTTTGACGTTTGCTTTTAATTTTCTGAACAGCTGGCTGCTGTAGATAATGCAGTGTGCCTTGCTTGCCCAAATTAAATACGGAAACTCCTTAACTACTTTAAAAAAAGGTAAATTCATCCGTTTTTTAAACTCAGGGTTTTATTTGTAAAATATTTAAATAATAAGAAAATTTATTATTTGGAATCTTTTTTATATTAATATAATTTAATTGTGCTTGATTCCTTCAAATAAAAATATTTCATGCAAATTTGTCCTTAAAAAACATTTTAAATCTATTTCGATTTTCTATGAATGAGGCAGTTATTAGTTTAAATCTAAAAAAACAAGTAAGACTGCTATATTCGGCTAATCCGAACCTTATATACCCTTCACCATCTATGTAAATCTACTTTAGTGAAGTTACTCCAATCAAAAAAGCAAGTTTTGGGGTGACAGAGAATTAAGAATTAAAAAAAAATTTGGTACTACATATATATTTTTTGTACATAAAAATGCCATCGGCTCTTAATGGTTTAAACATTTGTAAACAATTTTAGTATTTTCTTAAATATCTCTTTAAAAGCTTAAAAATGATACCCATATTAATATTTCCAAAAATTTTAAAATGTCAGAACTCCGTAACTCGGAAAATATGGGTGAGCGGCAATATTTTCACTAGACGTTCTTTTTTATTATTTTTTAATTCTCTATCGCCCCTTACATTTATTTTTTTGATTGGAGTCCAAATGACTTAATAGATTAGAGGTAGGCGTAGCACCTCTTTCGACACTATGTCTGATCGATTGACATATTTTTTTTGTGAAAGCATCATTTTAACACTAACACGGACGGACAGACGGGCTTTTTGTGGTGAAGGGTATAAAAAATGAAATATATTAAGTATATACAGGTACCAATAGAAGTTATATAAGGAAAACTAAACTTGTTATAGTGCGCCAATAGTGAATGTAATTTGGTGTGTGTGACAGAACTTTTGAACCGTTATAGACAAGCGGCCGAAAAGGATCCTGTATTGCTAAGTCCGCTATAAGAAAAAGTATACAATTTGAATTCAGAAATTAAAGGGTGTTCCCATATTGGTGTAATTTAATGTAATTTGACTTATATATGAACCGTTATGTACAATTACTTGAATATTAGAAAAAATGTCCACTACTTCGTCTGGTATAATAGAAGGTATAATTATTTAAAATTATAAATTAAAGGGTGTTACATTAGTTGATGTAATTTGATGTATATAGCCAAACTGTTGAACAATTGTAGACAGACGGTTGAAATTTACAAAGAAACTAAATTGCTAAGTCCGCTACAACAACAAGTATAATATTTGGATTTGAGAATTAAAGGGTGTGCCTATAGTTAATATAATTTAATGCATGTTGTCAAACTTTAAAGCCGTTAATAATAGATAGCTTAAATTTGGTTTGAAGTCAGTTTTTTTTGCAAGAATTATTAATCGTATAGTGATATATGTCCATTAATTAAAAGTAAGAACTCATGCTACACCGTATGTTCTTGATTTTCTTGTCTTTACTTTTGACAATTTTGCACGTTTAAGAACATTATTGTTATTTCCAAAACAGTACCTTTAAATTGTCCCAAGTACTTAGCGAGTAATCTCCAATTTTCAAGATCTACTAGGAATCCTCAAATAATATGCCAACATGTAGCAACTTCAATATATGAAAAATCTTTACATGTAAGAAAAACAAGAACTTGATACGACCATGGCGAAATAATACAGGTGGTCTTGATGGTGAATTTTCGCCGTAAACGCTAAATGTCAAACACCTTATAACAATAAAATAACTTCAATCAAAAAAAAAAAAAACAAGAAAAAAAAAATAGAAAAAAAAAAATAGAAAAATGGGGGGATAGAGAATTAAAAAATAAGAAAAAAACATCAATTTAAAAAAATTGCGCTCACCCATATTTTCCGAGTTCCGGAGCTTTGAAATTTTAAAATTTTTTGAAACATCTATATGGGTATCATTTTAAAGGTTTTGAACAGATCTTTAAGGAAATACTAAAATTTTTCAAATATGGTTAACCCATGAAGAGCCTATTGAAAATGCAGTACCACATTAATTTTACTTTTTAATTTTTTGTCAATCCAATATTTTCTTTTTTTATTGAAATTACTTCACTTTACAAGATTTACATAGATGGTGAAGGGTATATAAGATTTGGCATAGCCGAATATTGCGCTCTTACTTGTTAAGTAATTATAATTACAAGTTTTTGAGTAGAACAGTAATCATTTTTGGTCTTAAAGGCTTGGTTCGAAAATAGTTAACAAATAAATAAAATTAAATTAATTTTATT
The DNA here is from genome assembly GCA_916610165.2 of Gymnosoma rotundatum. Lineage (NCBI taxonomy): Eukaryota > Metazoa > Arthropoda > Insecta > Diptera > Tachinidae > Gymnosoma > Gymnosoma rotundatum. The sequence goes on from OU744340.1 coordinate 82,077,050, forward strand.
AATAGCACAGAGAGGGGTGGTGTCAGAATGGAGTTTTATATGGCCAGTTTTATGTTAAGTATTTAACTATGGTTCGTTTTCTTTATTCGAACTTACTAAAAAAAAAAAATATAAACAGTCTAAAAGCATGCTTCACTGACTGTAAAGCAGTGATTGATTAAATCTGCGTATCTGGGTAGGGCTACGCCAACAACAACAAAATTGAGCCCTTTCCTTAGTGTTTTTGTTTTTTAAAGGAATTTATCACACACAATATCACAGGAAGTATTTATTTAATACATATACTTTTCTCTTACTCTGTACCTAACCTACATATATTTTATTAATCGATACATAAATACATGCATACATACATATCCATATATAAACACACATACAATCGTACATACATAAATATGAATATATATTTACAAAGGTCATCAAATACTTGATTGTGCAAACATTTTAGTATTTCCTTAAATATCTCTTTAAAAGCTTAAAAATGATATCCATATTGATATTTCCAAAAATTTAAAAATATCAGAACTCCGTAACTCGGAAAATATGGGTGAGCGGCAATATTTTCACTAGACGTTCTTTTTTATTATTTTTTAATTCTCTATCGCCCCTTACATTTATTTTTTTGATTGGAGTCTAAATGACTTAATAGATTAGAGGTAGGCGTAGCACCTCTTTCGACACTATGTCTGATGGATTGACATATTTTTTTTTGTGAAAGCATCATTTTAACACTAACGCGGACGGACAGACGGGCTTTTTGTGGTGAAGGGTATAAAAAATGAAATATATTAAGTATATACAGGTACCAATAGAAGTTATATAAGGAAAACTAAACTTGTTATAGTGCGCCAATAGTGAATATAATTTGGTGTGTGTGACAGAACTTTTGAACCGTTATAGACAAGCGGCTGAAAAGGATCCTGTATTGCTAAGTCCGCTATAAGAAAAAGTATACAATTTGAATTCAGAAATTAAAGGGTGTTCCCATAATTGGTGTAATTTGACTTATATAGCAACCGTTATGTACAATTACTTGAATATTAGAAAAAATGTCCACTACTTCGTCTGGTATAATAGAAGGTATAATTATTTAAAATTATAAATTAAAGGGTGTTACATTAGTTGATGTAATTTGATGTATATAGCCAAACTGTTGAACAATTGTAGACAGACGGTTGAAATTTACAAAGAAACTAAATTGCTAAGTCCGCTACAACAACAAGTATAATATTTGGATTTGAGAATTAAAGGGTGTGCCTATAGTTAATATAATTTAATGCATGTTGTCAAACTTTAAAGCCGTTAATAATAGATAGCTTAAATTTGGTTTGAAGTCAGTTTTTTTTGCAAGAATTATTAATCGTATAGTGATATATGTCCATTAATTAAAAGTAAGAACTCATGCTACACCGTATGTTCTTGATTTTCTTGTCTTTACTTTTGACAATTTTGCACGTTTAAGAACATTATTGTTATTTCCAAAACAGTACCTTTAAATTGTCCCAAATACTTAGCGAGTAATCTCCAATTTTCAAGATCTACTAGGAATCCTCAAATAATATGCCAACATGTAGCAACTTCAATATATGAAAAATCTTTACATGTAAGAAAAACAAGAACTTGATACGACCATGGCGAAATAATACAGGTGGTCTTGATGGTGAATTTTCGCCGTAAACGCTAAATGTCAAACACCTTATAACAATAAAGTAACTCCAATCAAAAAAAAAAAAAAAAAAAAAAAAAAAATAGAAAAATGGGGGGATAGAGAATTAAAAAATAAGAAAAAAACATCAACTTAAAAAAATTGCGCTCACCCATATTTTCCGAGTTCCGGGGCTCTGAAATTTAAAAATTTTTTGAAACATCTATATGGATATCATTTTAAAGGTTTTGAAGAGATCTTTAAGGAAATACTAAAATTTTTCAAATATGGTTAACCCATGAAGAGCCGATTGAAAATGCAGTACCAAATTAATTTTATTTTTTAATTCTTTGTCACCCCAATATTTGCTTTTTTTTATTGGAATTACTTCACTTAACAAGATTAACATAGATGGTGAAGGGTATATAAGATTCGGCATAGCCGAATATTGCACTCTTACTTGTTAACTAATTATAGTTACAAGTTTTTGAGTAGAACATTAATAATATTTGGTTTTAAAGGCTTGGTTCTAAAATAGTTAATAAATAAATTAAATGATTTTTAATAATAGCACAGAGAGGGGTGGTGTTAGAATGGAGTTTTATATGGCCAGTTTTATGTTAAATATTTAACTATGGATCGTTTTCTTTATTTGAACTTACTAAAGAAAAATTATAAACAGTCTCAAAGCATTGTAAAGCAGTGATTGATTACTAACCTTTCTAAATAGCTTTATTAGCACTAGAATAGATCCGCGTATCTGTGTAGGGCTAAGCCAACAAAAAAAAATTGAGCCCTTTCCTTAGTGTTTTTGTTTTTAAAGGAATTTATTACACACAATATCACAGGAAGTATTTATTTAATACATATACTTTTCTCTTACTCTGTACCTAACCTACATATATTTTATTAATCAATACATAAATACATGTATACATACATATTCATATATAAAGACATATACAGTCGTACAAACATAAATATGAATATATATTTACAAAGGTCATCAAATACTTGATTGTGCAAAATTTTTGGTTCTATATTAATAAAAGGTTTTTTTTTTTTTCTTAACAAAATGCAGGTTCGGTTGCCATAATAACAAAGTAATAAATCAATAATTACAAATTCCTTAAGATAATAACAGTTAAAGTTAGTTAAGATCCTTAAGTAAATAGCTAGTCGTTCGCTTAGCCTGACGACATAAAGAGGCTTTTCTTTACAAAATTTTTAAATGATTTGCTGGGCAAATGAGGATAAATTTCTACAACAGCGTTATCCAACATTGTATCCAAAAACAGAAACGTTAAAAGATTTATTGTTAAAATCAAGTGTACCAATAGTGAGTTTAAAAAGTGATTAAACGAACAAACGAAAATAAAATAATAAAGTTGAATTAATAAGTTCGAAAAACAAAATGAAATATTTTAAAGACATTTATATTGAAAACCGTTTGTTTGATCATCGCTTAGTAAAAAGTGATTTAATTGATCGTTGGCCGAGTGAAAAGGGTGACCAATATGTGGAACGAAAGGATACTAGAAATATAATGGAGTCATATGTATTCATAATTTTTTTATCATACTTACACTGCATCATCATTATCTATTTATGTATCTGCACATTTTTTCATTTAACAGTAGTATTGTTATAATTAGTATCGTGATAAATCGAACGTCGCGATTATTCGAAAGAAAAATAATCTTTACATCGTAAAAATTGCATAGATTTTAGCATCTTAAAAAATTTTGTGTTTTTATACCCTTCACTACAGTGGAAAAAGGATATATCTAACTAAGTTTGTCGTTCTGAGTTCTTATGCATAGCGAAGTCGATTAAGCGATTTTCGTCCGTGTTCGGGTTAAAACCAACTTTGCCAAGGCACTAGATGAGCTAGACACAATTTAAATACGCCAGTTGATCAGTCATAGTTTCGAAAATTATATGAAAATATAAAAGATCGGTTCATGTCTTTCGCGGCAGTGGGCAAAACACCACGCCTGCCTCTATTTTTTTTAATTTAATTTGGGCCAAGTCTAATTTAGTGAAGTAACTCCGATCAAAAAACAATAGCGTTAAGAATAAGAGTTAACAATAGAGTTAAGAATAAGAAAAAGGCATTAAGTGAAAAAATTGGCGATCAACCTATTTTCTGAGTTATAAACCTCTGAACTTTTCGTAGAAAAATACGATTTTGCACCATTTTTTAAGGTATCAATATGGATATCATTTAAAAGCTTTCTAACTGATTTTCCAGGAAATACTAAAATTTTGGTAAAAATGGTAAACCCATTAAGAGCTTAGGACATTTTTATATAAAACTAGCTTTACCCGGTGCGCTTCGCTAACCCCATGATAATAATCGTACCACGACCATTTTTCATGCAAGTGTTTTATTTAATTAATATGTAAGTTATAACAGATTTCCTTCTGCCTATTGCACCTTATGAATCAGGAGTTATTTATCTTTTAAATATTCTTAAAATTGCTTTTTGTTAAAATCGATTCCGCTCATTTCTGCTTTCCCTACCAACCCATCCTATTCCTTATTTTTTATAAAAGCATATCCTCTTAAAACTCATAAATATCACTGTTTTAAATTGAATTTGTATATATGTATATATATAATTTTGTTCTTATTTTTTAATTCTCTATCACCCTTACATTTGTTTTTTTTTCTTTTGATGTGAGTTACTTCACTAAACTACATTTACATAAATGGTGAAGGGTATATAATATTCGGCATTGCCGAATTTAGCACTCTCACTTGTTTTATTTGAACACCGTTAACGGAAATTCCGTTATATTGAAAACTTCTAAAATTCGTAAAAAATGATTTGCTATTAAGCAATATCGTGATTCTACTGTTAAGTTTTGAAATCTAAAATTTTGAAACTTACAATAAAAAAATATAATATACATATGTACATAGATTGTCATACATTGTCATACATACGTATATTTTTTTAAAAATCGTAAATACAAGTTTTGTTGAAAACAAAGATTTTGTTTTAAATTTAAAAATTTAAGTTCTATTGCAAATATTAAAATGTCAAAATTCGAGCAAACTGTTATGTATTCTCAATTACAGCCATGGAGTACGGCTGGTGCACCACCCTGTATGGAACCAGTTTCTGGACCAATGGTACCGCCACGTGTTGGAACATCCTATCAGGTTTGAAACACTAAGTCTTTTTAATTAATCGATTGCTATATATAAATAATTCAATTCTAAAACAGACATCACATCCACATCCATGGCGACCAACTTTAAGTTACGAAATGATTGAGGTTAAAAATCTTGCTGAACAGCCGGTGACAAACCAGTTGGTAAAACCACGTTTTGCTCCAGCAGGAATGACAACGGAACCAATGGTTTTTCCTAATTTGGTGACAGGTTTTCAACGTAATCCACAACATGCAGCTAGAGCAGCATTGTATACGCGCTACACTTCCAGTGAATGGAACAATAACAATCTATCAAAATATGCTGAGTCCAATACAAATAGGTAACTCAATACATTCTAAGACAATCCACCCATAGTATTTTTTTCGTTTTTCAGAAATCAATCCGAACGTTTACGTAATGATGCTGTTCGCTTGATGCGAGAAACAGATGAAAAAGCCGCTCAGGGTCAACGAGATGCTGGACGTCGTTTAGGTGAACGTATAACAGATGTTACCTTTTGGCGCAATGAGTTAAATACTGAGCTGGAGAAATTAGTTTCGGAATCTTCAGCTTTCAGTGAACTAAAACGAAAATGTGGTAAAGCCATGTTAGATTTGGAAGCGCCCCTACATATTGCTCAAGAGTGCTTGTACCATAGAGAAGGTCGTGCGGGTATAGAAAAAGTTCATGATTGTGTTGAAAAAGCGTTGCTTCTAGAAATTGATAATTTACGAAATTCTAGGGACAAACTAAGAGATCTACACGATAAAGTTGGTTTCCAACAAAATTTATGTTTAAATATTGCAAAATAACAAAATATTTTTTCTCTGTAAAGATAACAAAACAAGCCAATGATTGCCGAGCTGCTCAAAATCTGTTGGAAGAGGATGTAACTTTTAAAGAGTCTACATTGGGAATTGACTCAGTTTGCCATCAGTTAAATAATTATAGCAGAGGTATTGCGTATTATGGAGGTATTGAAAAATACGATCCATCTGTAAGTACCCAAGAAAGTTGGGCGGAGGCAAGTAGTAATCGTGTAAGCAGGTAAGAATTTTTGATAAAAATTTTATATATTCTATAAATAAATCTAATATTTTCCTAAAGATCTCAAGCTGAGCGTTCCAAACTCTCTCAGCTGCGCAGCGATGCTGAAACTACAGTAAACGCAATAGCATCATCTATGTGGGATTATTGGAGCAATACGAACAGTTCCTTCGATCGTAGATCTCAGGAAATGGCAGATTCGAAAAACAAAGTTCAACTTCATTTGCATAAAGTTCAGCAGGAATTGTTTGATTTAGAAAAACACATATTTTTGTTGCAAAAAGCCATACAGGATAAGTCCAATCCTCTCAAAGTAGCTCAAACGCGTTTGGAGGCACGCAGCCATCGACAAGGTGTCGAGTTGTGCAAGTAAGTTAATAAAGGCGTGAAATTATTTTTTTTTATAAATTTTAAATGAATTATTTATTTCACAAGGGACTATGCGCATTTACGTTTAGTTCAAGAGGTAGAAGACTTAAAGGACATAGTCAATAATTTGCATCACAAACTGCAAGAGGCTGAAGCACAACATCAAAGCTTATTAAAAGCTCGTTGCAACTTGGAGTCTGATTTAAGCAACAAAGTAAAAGCTCTTTTTATCGATCGTGAGAAATGTATGGGTTTGAGACGTGCTTATCCCGTTAATACTTTGATTGATTATTAATAATATTTTTAAATGTTTAGTAAATGTATGTAGATGTTTATAAAAAATTTAAAATATACCTTCGCCTATACACATTTTGGTTAACTTTTAGATTTGCTCGTGTTTCTTTTTTCGGTGATTTGCTTTTTGTGTGAATTTTCGATTATTGGTTCTGTGTCGATGTCTTGACTTATTTGGAAATACGTGTGGTGTGCAATGCACTCATTATTATTTGATATTAACTTATTTTTATTTTTGAGAAATTGCGATATCTTTGTTGAATTTTTTTGACGATTTCCAATGATTGTTTGAGCTTTCAGAATTTTTTTTATTATTTTCGGATTTTAATTAAGTTAAGCATTGATACTTATTGAGTTTATAATTATGTTAAATTTACAATTTTTGGTTTTTATTGTTTTCTAGTTTTGGCGATATTTTTGTGTAATGTGGATAACGTCGAGATTTTTCGATTTATTTAGTTTTTATATTTTTTTATTTGATGGTGAAGTTAATAAACTTTAGATGAATTAGTTTTTTTAGTGTCTAAATTTAAATTTTCTCTTATATATAAATGTTTGCCTATTTCTTATAAAGCATTTTTTGCCTATTTAAAATGTTATTTTAAATTGAACATTTTTAAGAAGTTCTAATACTGATATTTATTATTTTTGTTTTTTACTTTGAACTCTTCTTCAAATATCATTTTTTTTTTTAATCTGGCGATTTTATATTAATTTTTTTTTTGTAGTCTCTTCATGGTTGCCTTTTTAAACGGTCTTAAAAAAAACTATTGATTATTTTGTTATATATTGATAGTCTTATCTTTTTTTAAATTTAGAATACCCTTCACCACAGGTGGAAAAAGGTTATATCTAAGTTTGTAATTTCTACAATATCCGTTTCCGACCCCATTAGTGTATATGTATATTCTGAGTTCTTATGTATACCGAAGTCGATTGAGCGATGTCCATCTGTTTGTCCGTGTTCGTGTTGAAACCAACTTTGCCTAGGCCAATCGATCAGACAGAAAATATTACTGTTGAAAATCAGAAAGATCGGTCCAAGCAATATTTATTTATCTGATTGGAGTAACTTCACTAAACTAGATTTAAGCCTATGTTTTTTTAACTTACGCTTGTGTTCCTGCAGGTGGTTGGTTTTTATGTTAAAAAGTTGGTGAGCTTTCACCTGATACAGCAACCTTTCAATTTACTAATTAAGGATAACAACCCTAAGCAAAACTTAAAATTTTCGAAAAAAAAGCTTTTTTGTACAGAAAAACTTGTACTTCTTATTTTAACCATATTATACATATGTACATGGTGAAGGGTATATAAGATTTGGCATACCCGAAATAGCACTCGTGTTTTTTTTAAATTACGATTTTTTGGAAATTTTTATAACTAATTATAGGTCATACTATTTTTTCTAATGGAAACTAAAATGATTAAATCGTTAAATTTAGTATTTCCGTTTATGGAAAATCATTCAATTCAAATTTAATGTGTATTATGAACAGTATTATCATCAACATTAGGAATTGGCAAGACGGCATTTGTAAACAACCCTGTCCTTGAATTTAATTATCTTGACACAGTTGCTGTGACAGTTGGCTGTCAAAAATATCACAAAATAAAGTGGGGTAAGTTCATTAAAGCCGGCAAGATTTCTTTGTTAACTTCAATTTTATAAAAACAAGGCATTTTAATCTTTTTAAAATATTTTTACACAAATAGTTCAGGTAACGATCTAAAAGCAATATTTTTTCTGTATATATGTACGTGGTAAATATAAAATAACTTTTCAAGTGTCGCCCGTTGTCTGTTTTTCTAAAAAATTTCACATTGTAAAGAATTTTTTTCTAAATGTTAAATTCTATAGTATAAGTATAATAAAAATAATATAAATATTATATAAGGCTTTCTATATTAATAAATAATCTGTGTTGTTTCTCACAATTTTATATAATAAAAAATATAATGCAAAAACTAGTGTAAGTTATTTGCTGTAAGTGACGTGTACAATGAAATTTATGATTAGTTTTTTCTACAAGTGTTCACTTGTTTTTGTTGTTGCTAATTAGCTGGAGTTTATATGATTTCAATTAAAATTAAATATAAAGTCAATACAAAGAAGGAGCTACATGCCACTCAAAAATGTAATTAAGGATGCAAATTATGTACCCATCACATTTAGAGGTCATGGTAGCTGGTTGTACATACATACATACTTACATATTTACTTATTACATATTTATTAAATGTATATTTTTCTAAAAGAACCATAAATTTTTTGCAGTGACGCAAATCAGAATTGAATATTGTGACAATGCGATTGGCAATATTTTTATTATTATTTTGCATATTTCAAAATGGTTTTGGAGTCGATCCAACAAATTTTAAAACCTGTGAACAGAGCAGTTTTTGCAGGTGAGATAAAAATAATACTTAATATACATTTATACATATGTAGACACCTTACTAGTTTAGAAATTTTACCTGTAAGTACTTTATGCTTATCTTTAAAGGCGTTGCCGCAATGTACAACCAGGTAGTTCAAAGTTTGTTTTAGTACCAGGATCTATGAACACCTATTCGAATGCTATAACTGCTGATTTGATAAACAAAGATTCTAAACATTTATATGTTTTTAAACTAGAAGCCTTGGTTGTAAGTAAATAAATTCCATCGAAATTCTTAAAATAAATGAGATCACTTTATAGAATAATAGATTCCGGATTTTAATTGATGAAAAGACACCTCTAAAGCCACGTTACAAAGTAGAACATGTATTAATTGAGGAGCCACATCCAGCAACGTAAGTCAAACTAAAGTTTAGTTGTCTTAAAAATATGAGCTTTTATTAGTTTATAAATAAATTGTTTAATGTACAATAATTTCTTTGTAGTCTTACTGTAGAAAAAGAGGACCAATCCGAAATTGTTTTGGCATCTGGCAACAACAAAGCCGTTATTGCGGCAGATCCTTTCCGTATTGATTTCTACGAAAATAATGTTTTAGTTGTTTCCGCCAATGCAAGAGGTTTAATGAATTTCGAGTATATACGTACTAAACCTCAAGCAGATCACGAACAAGCTCAAGAGGGAGATGGTGAAAATAAAGAAAATCAAATTTCAAATACACCTGAAGACAATGATCCGGGTGCCTGGGAGGAAAACTTTAAATCTCATCATGATTCAAAGCCTTATGGACCCGAGGCTGTCGCCTTAGATTTTTCTTTCCCCGAAGCGGAAGTATTATTTGGCATACCCGAACATGCTGACAGCTTTATTTTGAAATCAACGTCGGGAACAGATCCTTACCGACTATATAATTTAGATGTATTTGAATATATCATTGATAGTAAAATGGCATTGTACGGTTCTGTTCCGGTACTTTACGGTCATGGGTGAGTAATGAATTTTTACTTTTTTTAGTACTAACAAATACTTGGCATGAAAATGATGTTATCACATCGAAAGCGCTCGCCAAACGTACCTAGTATACGGCCAGAGACGACGGTTTTTACCTAAAGTTATAACAAAAGTATAATATTTACTGGCGGAACAAACTCAATTCAGTTAAATTTTTACTTTAATTAAGAAAAACTAGAGAAAAGTGTTAACTGTCCAAGCATTTCCCTGATTTATAGATTTTACTGTTTAGTTTTCGATAAGAAATATCTAACGAGAGTGTCATAAATATTAGAAAATGTTTGACCATCCATATTTTCATATTTTAACACTTTTAATGGCGAACATAGTAATGTGCAAATTTCTGGAGATTCATTATAGTAATCAATATCGATTGAAATTTACATTTAAAACGTTAAAATTTTAAACTATAATAATCGGCTCGGTATTTCATCCATAATATTTATATCACAAGATCTCAGCTGTTTTGATTTTTTTTAATAAGTTTTTATGTTTGAGAATTTACTTAATGCAGGCATTCTTTAATATCCAATGAATTTTTTAAATTGTTTTTCGATGAACAAATTAAGTTTTCCAATTAAAGACACAGAAATATTTTTAAATTATTTAATTTTTATAAAAAACTTTGTGCTATTTTTTAAATTATCCCGATTAAACTAATTACCGATATTGATTGTTTAGGGTCAAAGCACATCTCGATGGCCATTTCGTTACCGCTTACTTAACTCTTCGGGAAACTTGTGACAAACATTTTAAATAAACTGAAGATTTTTGTCCAAAAAATAAAGCAGAGTTTTCTTAATAGTTTTTTTTTTTTTCTAAAAACCGGTTTTCTAAATTTAAAATTTTTTAAATTTCGAATATTTAAAATATTAAAAACTCAGTTTTCAAAATACGTGTAATAACCGGTTATTTTAATTTTTAATTCAAATATTTATGTCTTACTCCAGCGGCTATAGTGATATATATTTTGTGTAAATTCCAAAAGCTTGCCTATTATGGTTAAAAAATTTACAAGAATTTAATGTCTATGGAGATAAAACTTTATATTATTATTATTCTTTGTTGTTGCAATAAACTTTCTGTAGAATCAAAGTGTTTAACTTTGTCGCTTGTGGCAGACGGCCAGATGGACCGCCATTGTAGCAAAACTAATGGGTATACATTTTTGTCCATTGTATATAGAACCCTAAAACCATAAAATAAGACTTTAAATGGAAAATAATTTAAAATGAAAATTTATTATTCGCAATCTTTTAAAATTCAATTAATTTACTTTATTTGTGCTTGATTCCTTCAAATGTAAATTTTTCATGATATTCTCATGAAATATTTATTATTTTAAACTAAACTACAAAATGAAATGTATTACTGCGGGGAAAGCATATCCATATGGCCATTTCACTACTGCTCAAATAGCTCATCAGTGGATTTTACCCAAATTTTGTATAGAAAAACAGAAAGTCTTATATCAAAAGCCAAATTGATTAAATGAGAACTCCATTGAATCAATAAGACAGAAGACAATAACAACTCAAAAATGTTCTACACAAAAACACAGCAAACATTTAGTAACTATTTTTATTTTTTCTTTCATTTTTCTACATTAGGGATCCCATTGGGAACCATTCATATGTATTTGATTCAATGGAGTTCTCATTTAATCAATTTGGCTTTTGATATAAGACTTTCTGTTTTTCTATACAAAATTTGGGTAAAATCCACTGATGAGCTATTTGAGCAGTAGTGAAATGGCCATATGGATATGCTTTCCCCGCAGTAATACATTTCATTTTGTAGTTTAGTTTAAAATAATAAATATTTCATGAGAATATCATGGAAAATAATTTATTTAAAAAAACTAAATTTTAATATCAAATTGTTCCCTGCTTTTATTGACTTAAAAGAGCGATTCATAATTGGAGGAATTTTCTGGAGACAATTTTTTTTCGTAAGAAAGAAATTCAGTGAGAATAATCATGATTGGGCTGAATATTTTTGAAAAATATTATGCTGATGGCCCATAAAATTGTATAATAAAAATGCAACGTAACACTGGTTGCTTAATCTAGTTTATCAGCAGCGTTGCCACACAAGAAATTGACTTCCTACCAATAATTTTCAAAAATCCTACCAAAATCGTTCACAGCCTACCAAAAATTTAAAAATGCGTTTCTTGCACATAAACTCTGTTATACTCACTTGGTTTTTTTCCGTAATTGTTGAGGTGGAAATTTGTCTTTTGGTGACTTTTAAGATGGATGTTATGATGTAAAATAGTTTTAGAGCATACTATGCAGAATGAACACCCATCCCTTTCCTGGAGCCAATCAAATTCGCTCAACCATTCGGTTCTAAATTTTTTTTACTGTTTCTTTACATGCAATATTAGTAAATATTTATGTAATTAATAGGTACATATATACAATTAAAAAAGTTTACTTACTTTTCCATTTTGTCTGTTAATTTTTTAATACAAACACTTGTAAATAAGCCTTCACTCAAAAATATTGTTAATTTCAATTTCATAATATTGTTCGTGTTTCTTAAACCAGAGATGGTTATAGCTTTAATCATCATTATGCAAAAAAGCAGAGATGTTTTTTATTACACCTAAAACAGTTTTTGAAAACAGTGGTAAAACTATTCACAGTTATTGTTTATTTAATTCAAAGTTACATTTTTTTTATTTTATGTTCTGAATTTTAAGGTAAAATATTTACTATTGCTAAAAAATTGCTACAGGAGGAAAACCTACCAAAAATTAAAAAAAATGCAACAAACCAACCAAACTACCAAACTGTTTTTTAAAAACGAAAAACTACCAAGTTTGGTCCGATTGGACCAAAGCGGCAACGCTGTTTATCAGCGTACTTTCATTAAATGTGTGTGAAGATAAATTCGAAATTTGTTTTAGTTTCTAAGATTATTTCAGATATCCCACTAATATGAATCAATAGAGTAGCCATTGGTCCTCCATTTGTATAGTGTGTGTTATACCAGCCATACCCTTTTTTGCCATAATGACCACCAATCTTCTCAAGAAATTTTCGAAAATGACTATGTTGAAAAACTCTGTATTTGTTGTTCTTTAAGAACTATTTTGAACATTTAACTTTTATAATCTCACTCAGTACACTCTAGCACAATTTTTACATATCGCACTTAACATGGACTGAGTCCCAAATTCCCGGGTTAAGCGTTTTAGTTTATAAAGGTCAAAATTCTAATGACTGTTAAGTGATTAACAGTGCTCTGTTAACTGCAAAATTAGCTATGTAAAAAAAATTGGTTTATGTCTCTAATAAGTTTCAAGTTTCAAGTTTATTTTCCCAAATATTTTCAAATACAAATTTTAACAATTAAATTAAATATAAACAACCAAAAAACAAAATTTCTTACATAGTAAGGTATTTCTCAAGAACTTCCTACATCTAAACTAAAAGTGCGTATTCTTTGTTGGTGTAGACTAAAAATATGCTACACAATTTTGCAAATGCTATGATGCAAGACCATTTGCACAAGATTGTGAATTGGGCTAATGTGTCTTCAATTATTTTTAACAATAGCCAAAATTTGTTTTCTATATTTTTTAAACATTCACTTTCTTAAAAATTCTGTGACAGAAACGGATGATTCACATACATATTGTATTAAACAAAATAAAATAGAAAATCTTATTTAAAGAAAATTTTCAATATTTCTGATTAATTTAATATAAATTTTATTTAAAATTTCAAGTGTCCAACGAACTGCTGGAGTTTATTGGCAAAATGCCGCTGAAACCTGGGTAGATATTTACACCGCTGAAACAAATGTTGTGTCGTCAATTGTGAATTTCGTTTCGGGTTCTCGTAAAGTAGACCCTCCCGCCGCTCATTTTATGTCTGAATCTGGCGTAATTGATGCATTTATTTTATTGGGTCCTACACCTTTAGATGCATTTAAACAATACACTTCTTTAACTGGTACCGCAGGCCTGCCCCAACTGTACACTCTTGCTTATCATCAATGTCGTTGGAATTACAATGATGAAAAAGACGTAGAAACTGTTTCAATGAAATTTGATGAATACGATATTCCAATGGATATTATGTGGTTAGATATTGAATATACTGATGGAAAAAAATACTTTACTTGGGATACATTTAAATTTCCCAACCCATTAGGAATGATAAAAAATTTAACTGATCTCGGTCGTCATTTAGTGATTATAATTGATCCTCACATTAAGCGAGATGGTGGCTACGGTTTCCACAACGATTGCACCGAAAAAGGTTATTACACAAAATTGCGAGACGGTAAAGATTATGAGGGTTGGTGTTGGCCGGGATCTGTTAGTTATCCCGATTTCTTCCGCAAAGATGTTCGCGACTATTATGCTGAGCAATATGAATTGACAAACTTTAAAACTGTTACCTCAGATGTTATGTTTTGGAATGATATGAATGAACCATCAGTTTTTAATGGTCCGGAGGTAACAATGCCAAAAGATTTAGTACACTTTGGTGGTTGGGAACATCGTGATGTTCACAATTTATATGGTCATATGCATATCATGGGCACTTTTGATGGTTTGATGAAACGTGACCGGAATCAAAGACCATTTATTCTAACAAGATCTCACTTTGCCGGTTCTCAACGTTATGCCGCCATTTGGACGGGCGACAATACAGCCGATTGGGGTCATTTGCAGCATTCGATTAAAATGTGTTTGTCTGAAGCTGTTGCTGGCTTTTCGTTTTGTGGTGCCGATGTTGGTGGTTTCTTTGGAAATCCTGATGCTGAACTATTTGAAAGATGGTATCAGACTGGTGCTTTTCTGCCCTTTTTCCGTTCTCATGCTCACATTGATACCAAAAGACGTGAACCTTGGCTATATCCCGAAAAGACTCGATTAATTATTCGTGACGCCATACGCAAGAGATATTCGTATTTGCCTTTGTGGTATACCATGTTCTATGAACATGAAATTGATGGCAGTCCCGTTATAAGACCAATGTTGGCCCATTATCCAAAAGATAAAGAATGTTTTGCTATTGACAATCAGTTATTATTGCAAGATCGTCTGTTGGTCAGGCCTGTCATGCAACAAGGTGTGAATAAAGTTGATGTCTATTTCCCAGCTATTGATGAGAAGAAAACTGGTGATTTATGGTATGATGTGGATAATCTACAGAAATATGATAGGTCTGGCAAAGAAACTATACAAGTTGATGAGTATAAGGTAAGTTTAGTTAAAATTAAAATATTTTACATTGTATTTTTAAATGCAATTCTTAAGGTGCGTTTAGACTGTGCTAATATTTGTGCAAAATCATAAAAACTTTGTTTGTCCTAGTGTAAACACTCAAATTTGTTAGCCACCAAATATTTTTCGACTGTTTGTTGGCTAAATAAATCTTTGTTTGTGAATAAAGCTCTGCATAATGTAAACACTTTGTCAGCACGTCGTTACAAATATTTGGCTCGATATTTTGTTTGTTCTCGCAATATTTTTGGCGAAACAAATAGCGACAAATAATTGTAGAAACGTGGGCTGCCAACAGTTATTTTTGACAGTGCTTAACATATAAAAATGAAATAAATTGAAATGGCAATACTGGTCAATTCGTTTGACAGATTGGTAAGTAAAAAGCGCTTTTTTGTAATTCTTTATGATAAAGCACATTTTTCTGAAAGAAAATGGACAACATCAATTATTGAATCGCCACCATCTGCCAAAAAACCAAAAGGAAGAGGACGACGCACGATTGGAGTGAAGAAAATATATTTAAATTGATCGGCGAAAGGATATACAAATATTTGTACCAAACATGGCTGACAAAAAATCTTCTGTTATTTGTGCAAATAAAATTCAAACAAATATTAGTGCAATCTAAACGCATGCCCAAATATTAGTCACAATACCATACTATTAGCCCAAACCATTATTTGTTATGTTTGGACAAATATTAGTATAGTCTAAACGAACCTTTAGGTCTCACAAGCAAATTATTTATTACATATAAGAAACTTGGATGTTATGAAATGAGAGTAGTAGAGTACTAGAAATATAAAAAAATATATTTATGATCATTCAAAGGAAAAACTGGACATGAAATCTTAAAACCGTGATAATTTTCGCGGTAATTCGTAAAACAAATATTTATTATTTATTTAATAGCAGTATGTATTATCGAATGAAAAAAGAAACATATATCTAAGACTTTATTTTATCAAATTTCATTACTTCTAAGAAATATTACAGAATTTCTTCTAAAGAAATCTCCTTTAATCATAAAAATTCCATACATTTCAGTTCCCTTAAAAACTTTACATTTTCAAATGAATTAAAAAAAACACATTGAGCCCAAATCTCGTTATACCTTGCTATTACGGATTTTAAGGATTAAATTAACTTAAAGATTGTTTTAATAAAACTTTTAATTTTGTTAACCTTCTTGATCTTAAGATGAAAGTCTCAATCCCTTAAGTTTAATGCAATTTCTATAACTTGATAATGAATGTATCTCATATTCTTGTTGTTGTATTAATGTACTTTATTTTAAACTTTTTAATATTACAAATGAATTAAATTAACTTCGGCTTTAGTTTATTTTTATTTAAATTTCTAAAAAATTTAATTAATTTTTTGGATCGCTACAACGTGTTTTGATAATCAGGTATGTGATGAAAAACGATTTCGACACACAGACGATTTTTATTTATTATGTCAATTTCAAAGTCCATTTTGTTTCAAAGAAAATACCAACATTTTATTTTATGAAAAACGATAAAATCAGTTTGAAATTGCTTTCAAAGCAACATGGTGTCATCTATTCTATTCTTTTCAGCTTAAAAATATCAAAATGTAACTATTAAGTATGAAAACTCATTGGGATATAGCCAAAGTATTCACAAGAGGTCATAAGACTGATGTTGAAAATCAATGGAAGAATTTAGTTACTGAACTGTCCCCCATACACACTAAAGCTGGTTGCAAATTAGAAAATGAATGGTGCAATTTAAGAAAATGAATCTATTTAAAATGTCAATATATTTCATAGTAACCCTTTCCGTAGAAAATAAAGTACTCATCGTCTTTTAATGAAAATATAGTTGCCGTATATGCATTTTTCGAAAAAAATTCGATATTGTTTAGATCTTGACTAAATTTTATTTTAATAAATTTGCGATATATTCTTCTTTTAATATAAGCAACGTATATTGATATATTTGCATCATTACCTACAGCTCTTTGAAAGCCACCTTCTGCAAAAAAGTGATGTATTATCTTAACGGTGTCTAATTTTATTTAGTACAATTACGAAACCTTCTTCTTTTTTGAATAAATTTGCGAAAAATAATTTATTAAAAAATTTATTCTAAAAGAAAAAAATCTCAGATCTCGTCTGGTATTTCCAATGGATTGGACTTATCTCGTAATTATTTTCTTCTAAAATTTTCAGTTATATGCTCCTCTACCAACAAAATTAACGATGCTGCCACTATAAACGTTATTGTCGATTTATTTCATATTTTATATATACAAATTTTTTTAACTTCTCAAAACAATCATTTTTCATCATATACCTGGGGACAAATTACGGCATTCGATATCGATCGAAATTTCAATAGAATATAAATGCAAATTTCGTTCGATATCGAAGGCTGTAATTTGCCTCCAGAATATTAATTAATTTTTTTTTTGTATTACTATATTACTTTATTCTAAGAAGAACTTTGGAAAAATAATAAACCAAATAATTTCTATTAAATGCAAAATACTAAACGAAAAATTTCTTCCATTTTAGATTCCAGTTTATCAACGTGGTGGTACGATTGTACCTAAAAAAGAACGTATACGTCGTGCCTCTACCCTGATGAAAAATGATCCCTACACTCTAATTGTATGCTTGGATCGCAATGGAAAAGCTGAAGGTACTCTCTACTTGGATGATGAGAAATCTTTTGATTATCGCCGTGGCAAATATATTTATGTGAACTACAAATTTCATGGCTCTAAATTGATAAATTATTTTGTACAACCACCCAACTATGATTCGAAATCATGGATTGAACGCATAGTAATTGCTGGTCTAGACCGGCAACCAAAATCAGCTACAATCACAGTCGATGGAGTAACAAACGAGCTGGATGTACTATCATATGAAAAGGGTTATGTTGTACGTAAACCAGCTGTAGCTATACACAAAGATTTTGAAATTAAACTTAACTATTAGAACTAGTATTTAGAGCTAGAATTTAGAATTATGTACTCTGTTTTTTTTCCCACGAAACAAACAAAAATATCAAATTATTACAATTTTAAAATAATTTTTAAAAAGTACATCGAATTTTATTCGTTTTCAATTTTATTTACACAAAAAGTAAAATATTTAATTCAAATTATTTTAGATTTTTGTTCATTTAAAAATGTGTTTTTTTTATTAAAATTGCTCCTATAAATCTTATTAGAAAAAATACAAATTATTTCAGAAATAAAAAAGAATAAAAAGGTACTAAAAGACAAACTGAATCAACAAGTATTTCTTTTCCAATCACTCTTACTTTTTGTTTACATCAGCTTTTCTTGGAAGTTTGTCGTATTACAAATATTGCAGGCTTCAATCAAGCACCACCTACACTGGAAAATCTGCTGTAACTTTGTTGCTTTTTATTGGCAACATTTTGACTTCTTTTTTTCTTATTTCTGAAAGGTTGTGGGTGATTTCTTTTTTGTCAAGTTCGTTTGTAATACTGTGATGAGTTATTAAGGCCTTCGACTTGCGCACTGGTTACGATAGAAATATTTAATGTTTTCCACATGCTTTTTATTGCAGAGTTAAAAAGTTATACAGCAGAGTTAAAGGAGCTGCCTATGATGAAAGGTACTTTTAGTTTTAAGCAAATAAATTTCAACAATAAAGACTAAACACTGAAATATCTATTAAAATACTGAACAAACTATGCATAAATAAAAATAATTATTTTTCTAATTTTTAATTGCCTACAATGGATAGAAAATATAGATTCAAACTGTGATTGGCGTAGTGCTATTACAACGTTGAAGGAAATAACGTGACGGACAAAATTCGAAGGCATATTTCAATGGAAAGCAGCATTGTGGGAGTGATTCGGTCGTTAAGGTTACCGTTAAATCTCTACTGTAGTTTACTAGATAACTGGGTGTTAGACAGAACTGATGGGTTATGGCGGTGCAGAGGGGACCGTAGTGTGATAGCAAGAACCAACCTGTTTCTTGTTATAAAAGAAAGTTTGTAGTGTTAGTTGTAAGTTCGACTACAGGCCGCTGTGTAATCAGGGCAAGCACCAGTAGATGTGGAAACCCTACATTAGATCTTTGAATTATGTGCGTGGAAGATTTAGGAAAAAGTTTAACACATTATAAGTTACTGCCGGTATGACGAAGGCACAGTTTTTGAGGTGGTTGGGCGAAGATATCGTAATGGACCTTCTGGGTATCCTTCCCAACCTAACCTAAAGATAACATTGTACATTGGTTTGTCTTCTATTATAATGTTGTACAGTTATGTAAACGCTTGTTAAATTATCACAAAATTTTCCTTATAAAATTGTTCAAGTAATCTGTCTCTCGAATCGTAATAAAACAAAATAGTTTTTACTACGAAACTATCTTCGAATTTGTAAAAGATTAATCGTGGCATTTTCTTTAAGTGTATTATACTTCAAAGTACTTCGGAGTTTTAGAAAAGTTTATTTAGGTTTGCGAAAAAATCTGAAAGTTTTTAAATAGAATTAAAAATTATTAAAATACAGAAGCAATATTTTAAAATGTCAAAAGTTCCGATTTATCAACATTTTGCTGATTTTTCCATTTGAATTTTGTCAATAATGTGCTGAGGTGTTAAATAAAACACCTGCATTTGTTGCTAATGTATCCATAAGAGAAAAGGGATGAAATCAGAGATGCCTTAGTGGTTAAGGATCCCGTCCTAAATGGTAAAAACATAACCCGTTGTATTCAATACGATATTCTTTTACAAAAGGTGTATTACTATTGCCTCCGTAACAGGTACAAGTAAAAAGTATTTTTCGTTCCGAAAGTTATGTGATATTCATAAAAATATTGTTATGTATTAAACTGTGAGAGGCAGGCACGTCAAATTTGGACAGTGAATATGAAATACTTTACTTACTTTACTCGTACAGAAAAAGATTATACGTATATATCCGCCATCTCCAAAAAGATTTAGAAAATATTAAATAACTGACATTATCTTGCTTTTAAATTCATTAAGGGAATGAGTGAAATGTGTATTAGAGTATGGTAAATAAGAATTCCAAATACAGCAAACTCTAACTACATCATTGAGTTAAATCTAGAGCATAAAAAGATATGTGATTTAAATGAATATCAGAATACAAATCAAGTTAAAATATAATTTGGTGAACCATTTTTAAAAAAACTTATTAATAATACCATTATTCTCACTTTTGAAAAGACCTCGAATGAGCATCCTAAAAAATTTAGAGCACACGCAGTTACTTGGTCAGGTGGTTTCAGTTTATATATACAGTTTGTCAATATTGAGTTTGCATACGGAAAACAAGCACGATTTATTTAAAATTTTTAGTAATTTCATACCATATTTATACCAAAAAAATTTGTGAATGTACACAGTACATACATTTGTATATATATATATACAGACATCCTGTCGAAAAAAAAGTAATTGGGTTCAAGACAAGGAAGAAAAACAACAAAAACAAACCTTTACTTCATTTTACACTGTCAATAAACTCTTTGCACAAAAATTTTTTGTTTCCCTTTTTGTTAATTTTTGAAGCTAGACGGTGATATACCGTTATTATATGTGCACATTGTTCTTACCAGTGAACTTTAAAATTAGCTTATGAAGAACTTGACTTCGCACACCTCAAAAAATTACAACATTTGAGGTACTTAACCTGCCTGGGAAGAGATTGTCGTATGATATCTTTCAATAGATTTATGATAATCGCCAACTGGGAAGGAGTACGAACGAGTTGTAGGAAATGTTTCCAGTATCACGCCGAACAGCATACAACGTCATAAGGAGGTGGGCGAAAAAAGAAGATAAGCCGACGTGCTATGCGTTTCATTTTAAGAAAACTGGTTAAAACCCCAAAATTTCCACGCGACAACTAGCGACAGACCTGGAGGAAGAGCTTGGTGTTATTGTTTGCCACTAGACAGTGTGTGAAACCATAATAAAAATTAAATACTTATCAAGAGCAGCAAGAACAAAACCCTGCTGTCAGAAGCAAAAATAGATAAGCGATTTTCCTTCACTGTTCGGAACGTTTCGCAGCCGAATTTATATTGAGACGACATGGTATTTTGTGATGAAACGAAGATAATGTTATACTATAACGATAGACGTCAAGGGTGTAGCGTAATCATTTAACATCTCTCAAGCAGCAAAATATTATTCTAACAGTTAAATTTGGAAAATGTCTATAACGATTTGAGGCTGCGTCTCAAGTCAAAGAGATAGTGACATTGCTTTTTTTAGACGCAACGATGGACGCGCGTCAATATTTGGACATTTTGCGAATCCATTAATTTATTGGTGTGCAGAAATTTGGTTTCATAAGGCACAACACACCAAGTTTTACATTTTATCGAGACAATGACCGTAATCATAAGTCGCACATGGAAGGAATGTGGCTGCTATATAATTGAGGTAGGTCATCAATACACCCGCCCAAAGCCCCGATCTTAATCCTGTAGAGAATTTACGGTTGTTTTTTAAAAAAAGCTCACGGCATCGCTTAAAAATGCAGTTTTAGAAGAGTGGCAGATAATACTAAAGAATTATGACCTTAAGAAGTTAATAGGATCAATTAAAAACCATTTACAATGTGTGGTAGATGTTATAGGTTTTCATACTAAACACTAAAAATTTTTGAGTTGAATTTCAGACTTGTCCGATGAAACCAAAAGCGCAAGGAAATTTTTGTGCAAAGAGTTTATTTATCGAAACTATATTTGATCGATTGGTGTATTTTAATTTTCTCTTGTTCATCTAGTGTCTTGGCAAAGTTGATTTAAACCCAAACACGGACGGACAGACGGAGATCGCTCACTCGACTTCGCTATTCATAAGAACTCAGAAAATAAATACTCGGAAATGTGTGTTATAGAAATTACAAACGGAATGACAAACTTATAATAAACATGAACACAAATAACTAAAAGATTTTGTTACATTTGAATTAGATAAAAGAAAATTAGGGCAGAATAAAAAAAACATTAAACACTTTGTTACTTTTAATTGAATATTAGTGAGATTTTTACCCCATATTTCGTCTTCTCGTATTTTTTGTAATAATGTACAAGACTAATTCCTATACAATAACAACATATCATCGCTTTTGTTTTGCTAAATTATTATTATGTTTAATCTACAGCAATATGTAACTTTATTATATAAAGTTTTTTTTGTAGGTTATAAATTTGTTTCATTCAGCATATTTTTAGCTTAATTATACTGTGGCATTGTTGGTTATTTTCAATTAAATTTCCATTAGGCTATAAACAACAACGACATTAACAACAGCGACACTGACAACACCAATGATATCATAAACACTTACTAACAAACATAAATATGTAATGTATACGAGGGTTGTTAAAAGATAACAGTAATTTATATTTATTATATTTTATATTTTCAGGATTTTTTAATGGGACCAGCACTAAGGGGATGATTCTACTCATTCAACGCATTGTACCAGAACTAGGAAATTAGGTTATGAAAAGAAGGGGAGAGGGATTGATTGAACTTTTGAAAATGAGTTGCAGAAAAGACCTTTGCCGAAAGTTTATTCAACATACGAACTGTTCGGCCAAAAGACGAATTTTCCGTGAAATGTGTTGTGCGATTCACTGTAAAATTAACGTAAAATAAACTAAAAAGGGAAAAAAGCTCTTGATGAAGAACGTGTTAAGGGTATAGAAGTAGGGTATTCAGGAACAAGTTCCCTGGTTTCATCCGAATACAGTTCGTTGTAGTAACGATAAAACAGTGAAACACATCTGACTTTCTGTCGATGCTCTAGTAAGTCAATAGAGGTACTGTCACCTTCTTCGCTCTTTCCTGTACTTGGTCGAATAACTCCCTATTAGTCTGTAAGGCGCTGGTCCATACATAAGAATTGTATTCCATTTTCGGTCTGATAAAGGTGGCATAGGTATCAAGGAGATCAGATGGAGTGGAGTATCACTTGCAACGTTTCGAAAAATCTAGGCACTTAAATGCTTCTTTTACGACTTGAAAAATATGTTTATTCCACCGAACATTGCATTGAATTTTTATGCCAAGAACATAGAGAGTTTCTAATTCCTTAGTATCTATATCACTTATAATTATGGATGCGGTAGCACATTACGCCTTACGCCTGTGCGAAAGTAGGGAGCAATGGGCGTTAATCTGAACCCAGTTCGCAAAACCCCAACTTTAAATGTTGAAACATTTTTTTCTTAAAATTTACAACTTGTACTAAAAAAAATTCAGCGCACCTCATACGTACAAGCAAATGAAGCAAAAAGTCAATGATAGCAGTCAGCAGTCAGAGAGCCACAATTAACATCAATACAATAATAATGTAATTTGTATTGTAAACGTTTGTTTTAATTTGAGTGTGAGTAAGAGTATAATAGAATTATATTTGATGATGATAGGACTTCAAATCATTTGTAGATTGTTTTTTTTTCTTTTGTTTTATAGAAATTTAATTAAATAATTAACACTTAACTCTAACATAATTTGAAAAATGCTTAAATTGACATTTTTTTTAATAAAAAACCAGCTGTTCCCGGGGTGCTTCGCTACCCCAATGAGAATAACCACACTTTCGGGCAAGTTTTGTATTTGATTAATGTAGAAGTTTTAACAGATTTCCTTCTGCCTATTGGATCATATGAATCAGGACTTATTAATCTTTTAAATATTCTTAAAATTGCTTTTTTTGTTAAATTGATTCCGCGCATTTTTTCTCTTCCCACTTACCCGCCCTGTCCCTTTTTTGTTGAATAAACATATGCTCTTGGAACTTTTGAATAAATATCTATCTTTGTTTAAATTTTTTTTTTAATTCAGTGCAGCCAAAATGCCAGTTTTATTCATATTTTATGAACGCGTCGACCGAATGTGTGCAAACTTTAGATAAACCATATAAACAACCATGCGAACAAGGCCTAAATTTTTAATTGATTTCGGTTTGAGCGTTCGTTAGTTATAAAGACATAACACACTTGCAATTTTTTATATACAAGAAAATATGGAAATTATGTGAAAAATTATGATTAAAAATGTCCGCCATTTTAAAGAAATTACCGTGGGAAAAAAGGTTCTTTATTGGAATAAGAAAAATAATTTTTACATAAATTCTTACTTTAGCTTTTTCTAACATTAAAAATCATTTCGAATTTTCGAAATAAAAGTTAACGGCACTTACGGCACAAGGCTGTCTACATAATTAATGTTTAATTTTGTAAATAACAAAAAAAAAAAAAAAAAGACAATAGGTTTTTGCTGCCATTAAGTAAAGAAAAAATATAAAAAGACTATTACGGCATTTACACTATGCAATTTTTCAAGAAAGTAGCATGAAATTTTTGTTTGTTTGTGAAGCAGGAGAAGTAAGCAATATGGTATTGCTTGAGTTTTGAGGGGATGTTACTGTTGTAATGTTTACTTTTAGGTAACGAATATTGCTGTAACTTAAATAGAAAATGAGAAAAAAGATGCCTCAAAAAATTGCATAGTGTAAATCTGGACTATGTATTAGACATATACGGTATTTATACTATGCAATTTTTAATGAAACTCGCATGAAAGTACGCAATATGGTATTGCTTGAGTTTTGAGGGGATTTTGCTGTTGCCAATGTTTACTTCTAGATAACACATAACGCTGTAACTTAAATAGAAAATTGAGAAAAAAATGCCTCAAAAAATTACATAGCGTAAATCTGAACATAGTCTAAAGCATCTCCACTCTAGTTGTTAAGACTATAAAATATGAAAAAAAAAGAACTTTAGATTTAGTAAAACAAGACGCTCATAGGCTTGATTGAATATATGAAACAAGTTTTCAACTTCTGCAATGCACTAGATGAGCTAGACCAAATTAAATACGCCAAACGATCAGATGTAGCAAATTTTGCTATTGAAAATCACAAAGTTCTTCGAGGTAGCGTTGAAAACACCTCACCTGACTCTAATTTTTAATATCTTTTTTAACTTTCGTTTGTATTGCTGCAAGTTGTTGTAGTAAAGACTAGAGTACTAAGTGCTAAGTAGTAAAGACAAATACCTGTAGGAATAAAAACGAAAGTTGATGATTTTTTAAACAGTAAATCTAAATGGTAGGAAACAATTTCTTATTCCGATTTATATGTACATATGGTTATGTATGTATGGTGAAGGTATATAAGATTCGGCATAGTCGAATATAGTATTCTTATTCGTTCTGCTTTATTTTTTTTTTAACTCTATTAACATTCGCTCTATTTAATTGACAAAATTTAAATAAATTTTCGATTAAAAACAAATTCATATTTGCAATTAGTTTTATCTTTTTTATGTCATTTTATCATTTATAAAATATTTTCATTCATACAAAAATTTTACATTTGCCGAATTTGATTGAATTTTGGTAAATAACAGGAAATAAGGATTTTATTTTTTGACGAGAAATTTCATTGCCAGCTAATTGGTTATCAAAAAACCAAGGGACTACTTTTCTAAGTCGTTAAACTTTCTATGATAAAAATATTATCCTTGAACACAAATGCTTCATCATTTAATTAAAGTGAATAAATCGTGTCACATTAGATAACTGAATTTAAAAAAGGTTTTTAGATATTAAAATTAATGAACTAAAGCCATAATTATTTTCGATTCATTTATAATATCCACAGTTCAAATCCTAATTTAATAAAAATTAAATTATAAAACGCACGGCACAGCGTTATGTATATTCATGTTAACTTATAACAATCAATATGATGTTGAAACAGCATCTATAATGTTGTGAGTAAATAAGTACGAATGACTTAAAATAAAAGTTGCATTCGTGTTCAATTGAAAAAAAATGTACAAGGCGAATACAGAGAGAACAGTGAAAAATACATTGGTTTGTGTGTAAATTTCGTCTAACTAGATTAATATTGATATGAATACTACTCGTATTCTTATTTACAAAGTTCGTTGGTTAAATAGATGATGTTTACAATTACACAACTAAAGGTAGATAGATGCGAAGAATGCTGATGAAGGATGTAGTGGTCCAGAAAGTGCAGCATTATATTATTATATATTTTCTTTTGAAAACATCCGCATATATTTGAAAAATAATTTTCTTTCTAAAAAAGGTTTGTAGAAATTAAAATAAACGAACTGAAGCCAAAATTAATTTCGATTCATTTTTAAGAATTATTTATTATAAAATATTTAAAGCTTTTAAAACAATATTGAGTACAAAAGATACCACCTGGTTGCAATAGTGTTAATACGATTAAATTTATAATGATTTATATTGTTTGTTTGCCTACTTGTAAATTTATTTTTTTCTAATGATTTAACACTTTCAATTTAATATTTGGTCGTATGTTTTCAAAAGTGTCAAATTTAACTTAAAACAAATTAAATAATTATCTAGGATTATAATAAAACATTGATTTAAATGCAACTGGTTTATACAAATAAAAAAATTAAATTCAAAGAAAAAAATATATATTTATAATAAATTGGCAATTTAAATTTAATTAAATTATTATTAAAGTATTGTATTTTAATACATTTATTTTATCTGTAAATGTAAGGAAACAAACACACTTAAATCATAAATTTATGTTACAAGTTTTTTTGTTAAGAAAATGCTTGATTATACAACAATCATACGCTCTAGGTTCCATTTGATAATATATCTTTGATATTAATTCGTGATAACTCATACGTTATGATGGCCTAAGGATATTACCACACATCCATACAATTGCAAATATAATAAATAACTTTTTGCGTTTGTTTTTATCATTATATTACTAATTTAAATGAATTTTTGTATTGCAATTTAATTCAAGATATAATTCTAAATTTTTATTTAAATTTTATTTTAACACGTCTTGTTTATTCATGCATTAGCATGTTTTTTGTTAGAAGTTTTTTAAATTCCTATTTAAAGTATTTTAGAAAGTTTTTAAAAAAAGTCTTTTATTTTAATATTTATCATTATATTATATTATTTATTAT
Organism: Gymnosoma rotundatum; assembly: GCA_916610165.2. Taxonomy (NCBI): domain Eukaryota; kingdom Metazoa; phylum Arthropoda; class Insecta; order Diptera; family Tachinidae; genus Gymnosoma; species Gymnosoma rotundatum. The sequence continues at coordinate 82,104,253 of OU744340.1, forward strand.
TCAAATAAAAAAATATTTTAAACTATACAAAAATATTTAAATTAAAAAAAAAACTAATTATAATTATTATAATTATTAATTATATATATTAATATATCCCTCAAGTTGAGGAAAAAAATAATTTTATGAAAACAAAACGTTTTCTTAAAAAAATACGCTTTTTTTGTCATTGTCTTTAAAATAAAAATTTTATACCTGAGGTATTTGTTGTAATTAGGTAACACTTTTCTGCAAAAAAGACTTTTCTTCCCTCCCTTGAACAATTTTGCCTGTTTCCCATGTTTTCCGAATCTGAACTCAGAAAAATTCTATCACCCTCTGGTTTGGAGAGAAAAGAGAAGAAACTTGGAAAAGCCTCGAGAGTACTGATAAAATCCTAGAAGAAAATAGTGACAAGAGAGCGGCTGAGTGGGATGGGGGAGTTGGGATATAGAGGGTGAAAGGGGGCAGGTAGGGATTTGAATGAAAAGGATACCACAATAAAAAAAGAAAAACAAAAAAAACATTTACCCATATTTCTTCAACCACTTGTAATATTCCCATCAAATTTTTTTTGTTCAAATATACTTCATTGCGCTCAAAATCATCGGACTTTTGAATTTTTTTTCACTATCTTTTGATGCAAAAAAAAAAAAATCGTCAAATTTACAAAAAACTCACATTTTTGAAATAAAAACTAGAATTTCTTAAGAAACTGTGCATGATAGACAGAATCTGACTTCACATTCGTGTTCAGCACATTTGAAAACAGTAAGAAAGCATGTTTTGGTTTAAAGGAGGATTTTCGTGCAGAACAGTGTAATTACAAGCTGGTCGAGGTTACTTCCTTTCAATTTAATAAAAATGCATTTTTTTCTTGTTTCTCCCAACGTTTCATGATTTTTTGTCACTTCTTAAGGAGATTGGTCTATATACTTAATTTACAGGTGGTCTTATTAGCCCAGATGATTTTTGTTTATGTTCGACATTTTTGTTTATGTTCGACGTTTTTGTCGTAATTCTACAAAAATTTTAAAAATAAAAAATTTTTGAAAAAGTAAAAAAAATTTTAAATTTTATAAAATTAAATTTCAAAACCAAAAATGAAATATGAGGTATTGTTGCACATGTAGGAGAAAGAAATCAACTGTTACAATTTTATTTAAAGCAACAAATGATGATAAAAGGATAAATTAAATTCGGCGTCCTCTTGTTTAGTCAGCTATTTTCGACATCAACGTGGTGCCTTGGAACAACAAAATGACATAAGGTTTTTGTTTTTGTAGCCGTGCGGCCACTTATTATTTAACTCGGCTTGTTTGAATCTTTTAATAATAATAATGTAAATAAAAGCGTTTTTTTATTTTTTTCTTGAATTTTAAAAATTATACTGTACATTACAAATAAATATGTATATTTAAACAATTTTTTTATTTTGTTTGTAAATTCAGTAAATTTAGACTCATGTGCTTTTTTATTTTTTTTTTTAAATTTAAAATTTTTAGTTTTCCGTTTTTATTTTCTGATGCCTGATATTAACACATAAGTCCAGTCCTAAACATAAAAAACTGCTAGCTTGAAAGTGCCTAGCAAATGGAACTGACAGTTATCATGGTAAATATAAAAGGAAAATTCCAGGGTATATAGATGTTGAATTGTTCGTTTTTTTGTGTGAAAAAATAATTTCATTTTTATTTTGTTATTTTAAGAAAAGAAAATCTAATTTTTTTGTTTCCTGTTTCAATCATCGATTGAACACGAATGCAAATTTATTTTTAATCATTATTACTTGTTTACTCATAACATTATAGATGCTGTTCCAGTATCATTTTGATTGTTATGATGTAAGCATGAATGCTCGCTGTGCCTTGCGTGCTTATAAATACAGAGAGAACAGTAAAGAAATACGTTGGTTTGTGTGTAAATTTCGTCTAACCAAATTAATGTTGATATGAGTATATGAGTTTTCTCGTATTCTTATTTACAAAGTTAGTTGGTTAAATAGATGATGTTTATAAAAATACACAACTAAGGTAGATAGATGCGAAGAATGCTGATGAAGGTCGTAGCTGTCCAGAAAATGCAGCATTTCATTCTGCTAGCGTCTAATATTTCTTGTTTTCTTTGGAAAGAAAGTAAAAAATAAATGAACTTAAGCCAAATAATTTCTATTCATTTAAAAATTTTTATTATTTATAAAACTGACCTAGTGCTTAATAAATTAGAAAAGAAAAATTTATTCGTTTCTTTTATGTCAATATATGTCTGTCTATTGAAGCAAAATTATAAATAAAACTAAAAGTTAATATTATTTGGAGGAGAAAATGCGGTGTCGGAATCTACATAAATGCATATCTAATAACATTAACTGTTTTTTAATGAAAACAATTCTTAAATTTTTATTTATTGATTTATTAAAAAATACATAAAGTCAACAGTCCTTCTATTATATTTAATTATAAATTATAAGATGCGAACATACATATGTACATACTTAAAGAAACATTAAAAAACAATATACTAAAACATAAAATTAATAAAAACAATAACTTACGATTATTTTTTTTTTTTGTAAATTATAGTCCTACTGTTATATTTTCTTTTGTGCACTTTTTGTAAAAATATGTAAATCATACTTTTTCTTAAAGGAACTATGCTCCAAATAAATTAACATAAAAATAATTATTACAAAATTAATAAAAAGGGTAATTGCGGTTCTTACTTAAATTTAATGAATCTAATGAAGAAAAACAATAATTATGTTGATTTTCATGTTTTTTGTACAATTATTGCCTTATACGCCAAACATTGGTGTTAGGGGCAAAACAATTTTAATTAAACCTTAAAATTGTGGATGTAGAGCACGATCGATACTTTATATTACGAATATAATACGTGATATAATGAAATGTATATTTTAGTCAGAAAGAGTATATTCAAGTAGTGTTCCATACCTAACTCATTATTTATAAATGGTTGACGATATATATATAATAAAAATGGTTTTCATTAGATATGTTCCAGTCATACATGGGAGTTATTAATTAGATGGACTAATTAATTGACAATTTCATTGGCATTGAATGATAAATAATGCTAATTTTTTTTAGCATATCATTATTTTTACTAATGGTAATGCTTTTTAATGAAAAGGTTTCATTGGTTGTTAGTTAAAAAACAAAATCATTACCGTTGATTAATGATTAAATGGTTTAAAATCATTATCATTAATTAAGCTGTTCCTTGTCTTTGTACACTAAATATACATCTTAAAGCATAGTAGAGCAATATTTTAAAATGTTACTTAGATCAGAAAAATTTGGTGAAATATTTAGGTTTTAACTTTCTCAGAAAAAATGAGACGCAATTGGAACCTATTTTTGTTTTCGTGTAAATTATAAAAGCTGTTAGTTGTGGTTTTAGGTGACTTCAGATCTCAGACATCAAATATTACACCTATCTTGATTAAAAATGATAAATTTTTAAAATTTTCAAATACAGATCTATGTACAAGAGTTTTAAGATTTATTTATTTTATGCATAGTTTTTGTAAGTCTCTGCTATCAAAAATTTGTGTTTCATAGAAACAATGATTTTTGACTCAATTGTAATTAGTAATGAAACGATTTCATTGAAATTTCATTACCATTATTAAAAACAATTATAATTGAAATAAAATCATTAGCATTAAATGGTAGTTAAATTTTTTAAATTGTCATTATTTCAAACAATGCTAATGAAATTTCAATGGTAATGAAAAAATCTCAAGTATGGTTCCAGTTGAGTGTACGCTACTCAAAGTTTTTTATTATTATTATTTTTTTGAGTTGATAGTGATGTTTTAAATACAGTTTTTAATATTTTATCAACCTAAAAAAGTTCTTAATCTACATGGGTACAATTGAATGTGTATTTTCTATGTATGTTTGAGTGTTTGTATATATTTGAAGCCTATAGAAATTTTTGTCTAGAAAGAACTATAGTGTTAATACTTAAATTGGTTAATACCTTGATTTGAGCTGTGAATAATGAAGTTTGAAAAAGTGGTCTTTGGACTTTCCATTTATAGAAATATTAATTAGTATTAGTTAAGGACAAACAAAACGAGTTCAATTTGATTTGTAATATTAAAGATCTCTAAAAAGGCATGTTTTAAAAACTGACCTTAAATTATTTAATAGGAATATACCTTAAGCTCTAAAAGTTATTCCTAAACCAAGCAAAAGATTGCTACACTATATATACAAGTCCTTGCAGTGCTCTTAAAACTAACCGGAACCTTGGAAAAATAATACAAGGCCTATTGGTTCATTTAGTCACAAATTGTGGAACTAAGTTTACATACATTACATTTTGAGGCAATATATTAATTAAAATATTATGACCTATTTAAATTCATTGGGATAAAAATTTAATAATGATCATAAAACTGTACATTTGTATCTTTAAACTAATTTCTGGTCTCTGTTTTTTTTGGTCTGTAAACTCTCACTTTACCACAACCACTACAATTGGACGAATATAAAAAAGAATAAATGCTATTTTTGTCTGTTGTTTGTTATTATTGCAATTCTTTTATGTTGTGTGTGTTATGGTTGCAGCACAATCATAATGTCACAAATGTTGCTGCTATCTGTGCTTAACGAGGATTTGTTATATAAAACGATAAAGTATTTGTTTCTATCCTTTTAGAAGTTGAAAATAAAAAAATGTGATATTAAAGTAGAGCTTAAATAAAAGTGAAGACAATTATGCAAAGAGGCATCAACAACAAAAGCATTCAAAGTAAAAACGGGATTGCAACTGGCAACATATTTTTGCTAATTAATTGTTACTTTTTATACAAGAGTAAATGTAAAAAAGTAAAATCCTTTTGTATACTATTCCATTTTGCTTGTATGCTTGTGTGTCATTTCATGGTCATGCAAGCATACAAAGGGGTATGTATATTAAACACATACGCTCGCACACATATACAAAGAGACTTTAATATAAATGCATATTCCCGGTTGGCCAAGTCTTTAAAATATCCTTAACGACCGATTTAAGATACAATAATAAATCATGGAAGTCATATTCGCAATATCTTAAACAAATCATCAACGATATTTTCTAACAAATGGACACGAAGATGGTAACGTCTACGCCTACATACCATTGACTATAATATGGTCGCTTATCTAATCCGTTAGTTCGTTTTCATAAAAGACTGTAAATAAGACGGTGTCGCTAATATTGTTGTTAACAGTGATTTCCCTTCAACCGCCCTTATAAAATCTTAATAACAGGAATCAAATCGTGCATCTAGTGTCAAAGACTAAGTTATCATAGACAGATTGGCCAACTGGGTTTTTCCACATCACTATAACGCAATAATACACAAATATTTTGTTGGTGGAAGCGTCAGTAGCTGGTTGTTATTGCAGTAGTCGGTTTTGTGTTTCTTTTCAGATACATAAAGAGCTTTTGTTGAAAAAAAGGAAACAAAATAAAAACACGAAACAAATATTCACGCTATCATATCATTTCATTTTTTTTTCTGTTTGTAGTATTTACTCCACTATCTATCTGTGCTGGATTTTATTTTCACATTGTTATTCACAGACTTGTTGTTGATTGTTGTTGTGATGTTGTGATCTTAGTTCAGATGAAAGAGATTTACATTTACCGGGATTAACAAGTTTGCATGTGAACAAATTATTTTTTACTTATACACAGATTTACAAACATGAATAGCAAAAAAAAAAAAACTCCGTTAAACTTTTATTAGTATGTACGTACGTAAGTATGTATGTATATGTACTGCATTTAAAAAATTAAAAGAAATTTATTCAATGACTTATGATGTATGAATATTTTTTTATTTTTCGCTCTTTTAAAGCAACATATTAATTTCACAAATAAAATAAAACTTGACGAAATACTAAAATAGGTTTTTGATATAACTAGGATTTAGATTGTTATATAATCCTGTTTTTTTACAAGTAAATCGGCCCTGTTCTGTAAAACGAATCCGAGTAAATTTCTCGTTTTAAAATGAATTCACATTTTCTTGGAGTTCTCTAAACAGAATTCGCACAATTTTATTCATTTTATAATCGAGTAAACAAACCTGGTCGATAGTAAATCGAACAAACAAGTAAAGAACCATTGGAATAAAAAATTTAAAACGATTCGGTTTACAGAACAGAGCCGAATAAGTCACTAAAGAAAATGTTCTCTGTTTATTATAGTAAAATCGCCACCCGAGAGTTCTGACTGATACTGTAGAAAGGGCTGGACAGTGGCAGCGGATGTGCTATACAACATCATAGCATGATCACTAATTGTGCAGGGCCTATTCAACACACCCACAAGCGTGGGTATTTGCTCCCAATGGGTTCGTAGCACATCTGCAGTCCCTTTCTAGTGCGGTTACAAAAGCCTAATTTAGAGATACCCTACATTCGCGAACCAATCTGGATGTCGTATACACACCCACAAAGCTCTTACCGCAGTTTTGCTGTCGGTACATACCCGGACATCCTGCTCTCTTAATTGGTGAAATCTCAGCCTGTAAAATGCTGCTCTTGTGCTGTAGGCTAAACTTCATCATGATGTGAAATCTAGGAATGAAAACTCCTCCTAAAATACCTGTGTCCGACTTTGATCGTTCCGAATTAATGTTTAGCACATCACATGGTTGATGATCCAGACAGTGACACACAGTGTTTGTGAGCAATAATTAATATTATCAGTGATAGCTAAAAAACTTCTCATGATATCAGCATGATCTAAATCTAAAGATCTCCATGCCCCTGTCACAGTGAGTCTCATTGCCGAATTCAGGGCCAATTGTTCGGTCATTAAGCCAATCGAAGCTAGCGCAACATTATATAAAGTGCCTGTAAGGGACTGGTGCAAATCACATAAGAAATGGATACTATAATCTTCTAAGGTTAAAACAGCAACTTTCATTTGGAGTAATGCGTTAAAGGCAGCCCCTTTACTTCTGGTGGGAGTAACACATAAAAATCAATACCAAGAAAAGGAAAAAACCGCATTTATGTTTTTACATACTGTTGAGTGTAGGCTAACAAAAAAAAAAAAAAAAAACATGTTCGACAGAATTTTCCCCAAATTAAAAGCATAAAAATGTACTGGTACTTTGCGGCCAAACTTAAACTCGACCCCTGTAGTGCGATTCACTACTCTTTTTTAACGATTATCGGTTTATTAAATTGACATAATAACAAAATTGTCGATTTTGCTACTCAGTTACACTTCTAACGATATTCGCATTTGCTAAAAATCAGCTGATATAGTTAGCAAGTTACAACTATAATTTCTGCATTGTAAAACACTTTTGACAAAATAAACGAGGTACAACATTCCAGCGCAAAAGCTTTTCATTATATTGCTTTGAGTCTTACGCGTTACTGCCGTATTCATAAAACATTAAAATAGATTTAAAATGTAATATAGGACAAATTTGTATGGAAAATTTGTCATAAAATACATTTCAAACCTATGGTTTGAAGTAAGTGATGCACGCCAAGCATAATAATGGGAGTGAACAAAACTAGAAAGAGAATGGTAAAAAATGAAATACATATATACATGTTTTTTTGACCTTTTTAAATAGTTTTTCTTTTCTAATTTATTTAGCACTAGGTCAGTTTTATAAATAATAAAAATTTTTATTTATATTTTCAATATTTCGCCACACCTTTGGGTGGCATCATCAGGAAACAGGAAAAAAAAATTAGATTTTCTTTTTTTTTTTTTTTGTTTCCTGTTTCCTGATGATGCCACCCAAAGGTCTGGCGAAATATTGAAAATATAAATAAAAATTTTTATTATTTATAAAACTGACCTAGTGCTTAAACAAATTATGTTATGCAAATAATTTTTCGAATTTGCACTTTAAAATAAAACTTTACTTTATAACTTCACTGTGGAATTTATTAATTACAAAGAGTGGCGGATGTATTCTTTCTGTTTTAAACTTTTTTATCACAAGGTTAAATCGTGTTTAACATGCATTAATGAAAACAACAACGAAAAATAACAAATCGGCAAAAAAAAACAAAATTTAATCAGTAAATTAAGCATGTAATCACCTTAAAATCATTTTGTGTTTTTTTTATCATAAACCATTAAAATTCTGGACAGCAGAACAAAAAACATGGAGTTAAGCAAAAAAAAAAAAATTGTTGAAAAAAATTTTTGTTTTTTGCAAAATAAGTTACTCATCAAAAAAGTTTATAACCTAAAGATGAGGAAAAAAAGAAGATTATCATCATGGGACACATCAAAAGAAAAATTGTTTTCCAATTTTTGTTGTTTTTCTTCACTTGTGTTTTAGTAACTTTTCAATGCAACAACATTCTTGAAGAGAAAGCATTAGTATGAGTGGGATTAAAAGAAACAAAAACTCGAAAATGTGTGATTTTGAACACAAAGAAATAAAACCAAAACAGAAAAATTAAAAAAAAAAATTATAAAGTAACAATGAAGAGTAAAGAAAATTTCTTAATACTTATTTTAACATTGAACAGCGAAGTTGACAAAAATATTTTATTTACACAACAGAATTGTAGCAATTCAATTGTAAATTAAGAAGGACATCATAAAAAAGAAGAATTTATCACACAAGGCAAAATGAAAACTCTCATGTTTTCAGTCAGTCATTAATATTTGCAAAAATATTAAGTTTTTCATTTAGCCTTACACTAAAATGGGTTTATGCGTTTGTGTCTGTGTTTGTAAAAAAATAATTTCATCAGTTTTTTTTTTAAAGAAATAATAGTAGTAGTAATTACATTATAATGTGTTGTAATTAATTGTGTTTACTATGGCGTTATATAGGCGTATAATAGTTTTAAAGAGGTTGGTACAGCCATTTTATGTATTATTTTACTTCGTCAACAACTTAATGCGGCAGGAATATGTATATGTATGAATATGTATACTATGAATCAACCTAATTAATTTAATACATAAATATGAGTATGAAAGGTGTAAACTCAGGCCAATAAAGTTAAATTAGCTTCGACTGGGATATAAACCCGAGTCACTAACCCAAACAAACGTTTTCCAGTGGGCTACCGTATTTTTAATTTAGAAAATGATTGAAACTCTAATTAGTTAGTGGTAAACGAACTGTATTTTATTGTTTAAACTAGCAGTGGTCACGACTTAGTCTTCGCGTCATTTCTAATTTTCTTAAGATTCAAATTTAGTAGAATGTGTTAATATTTTATATTTATTCCAGAGTTCTGTAGAAAGAATTAAAAAATTTCCAATTAAAAAAATAAAATATAGGGTGAGTTACAAAACGTCAAAACACATTGCAGTGATGCGGTTTTGCTACTGTAACCAACTATGTTGTTTACTGTTTTTTATGTTTGTTCCCCCATAACGCATTTATTTCTGGATCGATATTGAATTCTTTTTTTAATTGGTCTGGTCCCGTTTTAAAAGTTCATAATTTTAAAAAGTAGAGGGTGTCCCCATTTAAAATACAGATTTTTTATTTTGAACCGAAATGCGCGACACTTAAAAATTAAAAAAAACTGCGTTTCACTCGCTTGAGGTATTTATCTTTTTATATTCACCTTTTTATCCAACTCATCCATACCGGCTACTTAGCAACAATTATATTTCTTTTTACTTAAGGATCGATTGGGATTTGAACTCATGGTCTTCTGTTTAACAGACACCCATACCGGAGCAGCCATCGCGACTGCTTAACGTGTTCTGTTAACACACACTTATTAGCGGTTGAAACATATTTGTTGTTACAATTATGTCGAAGATTTCCGAACTTATATTTGTAATTATAAATTAAACTTCAGGTAAATTCTTGACCTGGTGTAGGGTATCGTGCAAGTGGACGTCGCCAAATTTACTTTTAAGTAAAAATTAGGTAAATCGGGAGAGTTTAATATTTTAAAATCCGGTTCTTTTAAAGCAACACCATTTACTTAATTTTCGAATTTTAAAATTCTAAAATATGTAAAAAACTCTTTGTACAGAGTGCAGCGGAGATAGAGCAGAGATTTTTTTGTGATATTTACTGGAGGCTTTGTCTGATCTTTTTGACTATAACCGCGGAATATAAACTAAGTTAGAAGAAATATTGTTAATGTATCATAATAATATATGAGTAAACAAAATCCTTAAATCTGTATTTTATATTTTCTTATTAAAAATTAAAATTCTTTAAAAATATTTAAAATTTAATAAACGAAAATGGTCATACTTTGATGGATAATGATTGCTGCGTTTTAATGTAAGGACACTCAACATCTTTTAATACAAGCAACAGCGATAATAAAGTGTTTATAGTGTTGAAAATAAAAAAATGACTTCAATACTGTTTTTTTCTTATGAAAAAATAACACTGAGGTTTAAAAAAAATATATGCAAGAAAGATATGATAGTTGGTAAATTTACAAGAGAGGAAGGAAATTGGTATAAAATAGCCCTCTAGGCACAAATAAAGTCATTATGTGCAAAAGGAAATAAGAGTGGTTTTTATACTCATATACAGACATAAAAACTACCACATGAACAAAACGACAGAACACTTTCATGTTATTTGATGATGTGATATGATGGACGGACGCTATTCATTTCAATTTTTACGATGTGTTTGGTATTTTTCAATTTTTATCTCATTTCATTGAGTTAGAAAATATAAAAGTTAAAAAAATTTCCGTTTTCTTTTAAAGAATTTTTGATTTTTTTTTTCAAATTAAAATGAAATGACATTGTGGAGTGATTGAAATAAGCATCATGTAATTGAAGAAAAAACAACATATATCTTTATATGTATAGATATAAATGTATAACAAGGAAATTACACAAAATATTTTCTAATTAAAAATGCTTTTACTTTTTTTTACTTTTTTTTTGGTAATAGAAGTACAGATTGCTAATAGAGATGAAGTTCATAAAAAAATTTTTGAGTTAGAGTAAAACTATTGACTTTATGACTGAAATAAATACTCGAAGCTAATTTTGTGTATTTAAAAGATGAAACTTTTTATTTTTCGTACTTCTGGTATAACGGCATTTGACAACATCATGCACTTAACGAATTTGAAAACCAACGATTTGTTCTTTATTTTCAACATATCTTCCCATGTTAGTGCAGCTGTCTGTCACTAGTTATACTACCGACTTTCGTAAGCAAAGGAAAAAAAACGATGCGGACTTCGGTTTTCAAAATGCGAAAGTTAAAATCGGATATAGCTTCCATGTAAAGATGTGAAATGTGCTCACTACTGAATTAAAACTATAGGTGACAGCTCTGAAAACTCCGAAGCAGTTCAAGCAAGGGAACAAAGACAAAACAAAATGATACGAATCAAATAGATTTTTAAGAGGCGAGAAGGGTAATCTGTTTAATAGACTTGAGCCAAATAAGAAAGTATAATTATTACGGAACGGGAGGATCGGTAATAAAATTTAAGGCTGAACTCCCTTTAAACATGGAGCAGGTACAGTCACGTAAAATTGTTGATCATTATGATATCATAGAAGCAAAGCTTTTTTTATGGCCTTAACCCTGCCGCACACAGGCAGAGGCAAGTCTTAGCTTGCTACATGAAAACTTGGTGACTGTGTCTGTGAGAAGGTAAAATGAAGGTAAAATATTGTTTACTGATATTCATGACCTTAATCTAATTCTAAAAAATAATTTGCCCGATTCAGTTTTTTAATAATTTTTCAAGCATAAATACTAGTAGTTTGTTTTAATAGTTATAAGACGTGTTTTGAAACCATGAACCGTTTTGAAATCACGTAAACGATTTGGCTCTGCTCTACAAATCCAACGAAAGAAAACAGCTGTTTTTAAAATGTTTTCTCTTAAGCTCTAAATTTTTAATTTTTTCTCTTTCAGCATGTTGCCACAGTTTTATTATGTTTCTCTTCTCTTGTTAATATTTTTTGTGAATGACTAGGAAAAAAAGAAGAGAAAAAAAATGTAAAAAGTCATTGAAAAACAAAAATAATTTTAAAATTTTCCAATTTATTGATTGTTTACATTTTACAAAAATTTTTTATATACATTTCAATAAAAACGAATAAAAAAATTAGTAAACAAATAATAAAAAATGATTATAAAATCCGCTTCCGTCGCCGCACTTCATTTTATTTGTTTTTTCTCAAACATACGGAATCCGTCGTCGCAACCGTAAGGTTGTATTCCTGCTCTAAATTTGACGTTCAATGACAATGTCGCTGAGATAAAATTTATTTTATTTTCTTGTCGGTTTTCATTATGCTCTCACATTTAGGCTCTCATTCTCCTTACAGTATTGCCACATATTTCCAGAAATATTATATTTTAAAAACATTTGAATTCACAATAATAGCAAAGGCACATTGTTTAATAAAAATAGAACGAAATTTCAGGAATAAAAAATAACTAAAAAAAATTATATACGTAAATAAAAAAAATAGTTGAAAACGTAAAAAATATAAAAATAAATTTGATTGAAAAAATAACTGAAAAGGTGAAAAATATGAGCCCATATATTATTTTAAATCCGTCATCATTTATTCTTCGTCCTTCTCCTAAACCTGTATGATAGTTTTCAAAAGTCCCATTAAATTCCTTGAAAGATTAACCAGTCCAATAGACTCCAATGCCATGTACATGTTAAATGTACTTAATTTTCTTTACATTTCATCGATTTTTTTAATAGAATTCATCTGATTCATTTAACTGTAATAAAATATTTTAAGAAAATAATTTTTAAAACAAATACAAAACAGAAATAAAAATAAATATTATTTATTACAGAAATAGTCATTTTAAATATATATAATATCAGTATTATTGAATTCTAAACGAAATAAGTTAAAAAATTACCAACTGATTTCAAATCGGTAGTCATTTAGTTCACCGTTTTCAAATCACGTGATTTCAGTAAAATTTGTGAATAAAAAACTCTGTGTGATTTGATATCATTTTGATAAAAAGTGAATTACAGAACAGGCCTGATAGTAATATATTTGTTATGTATTTGCTGTAAATTTAAATATTGTGTGATGGCACCGTTACATACTTTAAAAGTAGTAAGGACAAAGGACCTTGAGTTTTTAAAAGTCTTCAGTGCACACTGGGGCAAATTGAAAGATTTTGGAATAAACTCCGCCATTTGCAAAAAGCTTTGTTTGTTGATCTAAAATATTACACAAGCATAACAGAGGAGTATCTGAGCTTTAGTTTTGAAGCTGGCTATTACGTATCCACTTTTCAGGGCTATATGGTGACAGAATTGGGTACCTCGCACTCTGCATGTTTTTAATGTTTGAAAATTATCGAGTTGTAGACATTTTAAAAATAAAATTTTGAATTTTCGATACTCTGGTCCAGTTTTTTCAAAATGTTAAATACATTTTCCATTTTTTTTAATTTTTGACAAATTTTGAATGTAGCCTTTATATTCTAAAATTGCAAAAGCTGGAATCGAAAAAAGAAGACTGTTGTAAAAAAGCTAAATATACTGCGAATCGTTGCTGAAAGTATTTCATGAGCCCTAGCCCATATGTGGACTTTATGGGCAAAGAAGTAAAAATTCCAATTTGGGGATTTTTAGTCTTTATTTTGAGAATTGTAGGATTTCCTTTATCTGAAAGGGGTAGATTTTTTGTCATTTAATTTTAGTTAATCAACAATTGTATGAAATGTATAATTAAAAAAAGATCAATTAAAATTAAAAATATTTGAATGTTATTGTAATTGCAATGGTCTAATTACAATTACATGAAATTGCACGTTTAATTAATTACAAAATATAATTGACATCTCCTATTATGCTTTAAAATTCTAATTTAACTTAAAAAAAATTATACGCGAATTTCAACAAAAATGTTCGAATTTGTGTGTATATTAATTTTTCCATAATATGCCGAATATACTCGTATGTACATATGTATGTGTGTTTGAATTGCTTTAGAGGTTTCATCAAACAAGCAACAACATAAAAGCATTCATTAAATATTTTATTTAAGGTTCTTTTTTGTTATTATTGTTGGGTTGTGGTGTGTTTTTTGCAGTTGCAGTCTCTTTAGTTTTCAATTTTGAAAAACACATACGGGTGCACAAATATTTTTATACAATGAAAAAATGACAAGAGCCATCAGAAAAATTTATTATTCAAAAAACGCACAAATCAGTTTAATGGTCCTGCTGATGCGATTAACAATAACAACAACACTTACTCAATCATATTGCATCAGAGGAAGTGAGTTGACTATGGATTTCTGGACGAGTAAGTACATATAACATGTCAGTTAGAAAAAACCTTGATTTATGTGTAATTTAACACATACATATACATACATAAGTTCGTAGTTGTATGACAAAAATGTTAAAGGAAAAATAATAGTTTGAATAAAGTTTTGCTTTGCAAAAATAAGTAATTAGAAAATTTATTTTAAAATTGAAAAACATTTTCAGTTATAATCTTCGTGAAAAATCTTAAATAATTTTAACCAAAAATTTTACTTTTATTAGATTAAAAATGTATATACATGATTCAAAATATTGTCGTAAATGGTTTGAGACACCTTTTTATACTGCCCTCGTTTGAGTATTGTGTTAGTTGTATTTTTGGTATTTTTATAACATTACTAAATGTGGTAAATTGCGAATGTTAAATTTGTTGCGAATTAAATGTGTTAAAAAAGAATATTAATTTATTGCTGTATTTAATAAAATAAAGAAAAATGCTTAGAATTAATAAAAGGTTTATATGCAAATTAAATTGTATGTTTCAATGTATGTTTCATGTATGTGTATGTTTCAAATTGTTTGAAAATCAATGTTTATTTAATTGGCAAATTATTACAAAACGCATAAAATTTCTTAAAATTAAAAGTCTTTGCGATCGGATATTTATTTAAATTTCTTACTTTAAAATTTAAATGCCAACTTCGCTATATGAATTGCCTTTGACCAAATTATGTGTATATCTACATTCTGTACATACCGGGTAAACGCCAACAAAAGGAAATGTTTTTTCTGATTCATTCATATTACAAGTAGTGCATATACCATTAGTATTATTTTTTGAGCATTTAGTATTAAGATCCATAAATAAACTTTAACACGTGAGGAAAATTCTGCGGTAAGCACAGGAGTTACATTATAATTAGGTTTAGAATAGAGAACGCAAAAATGCGAGCTTAAAGCAGTTGATTCAAAGTCAGTTTTGTCTCAAATTATTTCTCTCCAATTAAGGCATAAAGGATTACTGTTGTTTTGAGAAGTATACTGTAGCATTTTACACACTCTTTTGCCCAAAGCAGATTAAGCTCTATAACTTTCTCTACAAGTAAACCTGGTAATCTTTCTGAGCTTAAAGAAAGTACCTAATGATTTTAACAAGGCATGAGACTTTTATAAGCAATCCCTGAGTATCGGTTACATTGAATAATACTGGAAATTGTGACGATCATTGTACTAATGATATTTAAAGGTATTCTCTTTTAACTTAAAGAACTTGTTCATTTACTACTTCCTTCTTTGCGGAATAATGTAATGTGTTTTGAAAGCGAGTAACAAAAAATGGTAATCACAAATAATGTCTAGTTTTTTGCTGGGATGTAGTTGGGAGTACCGGCAGGAAGGTATAAAATTTTTTGATAAAGTCCAGATTTACACTATGCAATTTTTTGAGGAATTTCTTTTCACAATTTTCTGTTTAGGTTACAGCGTTATGCGTGATCTAACAGTTAACATTAGCAACAGTTACATCCCCTCAAAACTCAACCAATGTCATATTGCTTACTCCTCCTGCTTCACAAACAAACAAAAATTTTATGCTAGTTTTTTGAAAAATTGCCCAGTGTAAATGCCGTAAAAGAATCGAAAAAGTTTCTCTACATCATGATATATTCATATCCCCAATCTAGAGCAGCATAAAACATAATAGATTTTTAAGGAGCTTCAAATATTTTTAACTTATTCTTTTTTTAAATATTTGAATGATGAATATATTTAGATCTGGCTATTTTCACATTCAGTAACTTTTTTTGTAGATGCTTTAAAAAAAAAAAAGATTTTATGTTATATCTATTCCAAGTAGTTATAGCTGTTAACAATTTTTATATTTTCATTGTCATAATGCCACATAAGGTCAGCAGATTTTCTTGCGCAGTTAAGATAATAACCATTCTCGTATAAAGATTGGAGTATCCTTATAGTTTGTGATGATATGCCAAATCATGT
The DNA here is from genome assembly GCA_916610165.2 of Gymnosoma rotundatum. Lineage (NCBI taxonomy): Eukaryota > Metazoa > Arthropoda > Insecta > Diptera > Tachinidae > Gymnosoma > Gymnosoma rotundatum. The sequence continues at coordinate 82,120,466 of OU744340.1, forward strand.
CGAAAGCACATGAAAAGTCTACAAAAAACCATACGTAAGTTCGCTGTTTAATTTATTCAAATTTACAATATTATTTAGACTAAATATATTGTCAATCCAGCTTGAAACTCATTTAAAATATTATTTTTTGTTAGCCAATCCGATACACGGTTTAATAAAATATTGTTAAAAATTTTGCAATTTGTATCCATTAAAGATAAACCTTTATAGTTTGCTGTTATTTTCTTCTAAAGAAAAATTTTATTGAATAATAATAAAATATGCTTCAAAAAGCAATGTGGAACATGTTTATAAAATTCACACTTAATACTAACCTGTCCTGAAGATTTGTAATGTTTGAGTTTATTTATAACAGCATATAATTAAGAAATTTCAAATGGAGAACATAAAATAGCATCAATGACATGAGGCATACACCACCTTATTGTATGAAAGTAGTCACGATTTTAAACGACGAGTGGAAGTCTAAAAGAAAATCGTTAGCATCCAAATTTCCTTTAGGCACATGAGTATGGGTTTTTAAAGAATTAAATAGCTTCCACCATTCTTTGCTGCATTTAACATTATCAAGTTGTTCGATGTAATTATTATACGACTAATTGCTTTTCCGCACATAATTCAAAAAACTTTAAATACAAAAAATTAAATTAAAAGGTATTCTCCCACAGAGATACGAGTATATGATTTGCTAGTGTAAAGACTTAAATTTTGAATAAATCGACAAATGTGCTCTGATTAAAAACCAAAATAAAAAAGTAATTAAAAACTAAACTTCCAATTTTTAATGACTTGTGAAATTAACTCCGGTTCGCAAAGTAAAGAAATTAGTTTCAATATGTATAATTATCTAAGGCAAAACTCTAAGCTTAACTAACAAATTCCAATGATTTTAGACAACCAATTTAGAAACTGTGAATTGCTTGTCAAGATAAAGGCATTCACACATAAGTTCGCTTTTAGAGTTCGAAACAGTTTTTTTGACTTAATAATAAGTAATATGAAAAGATGGCTGTTAGTTTCTTTTCTCCACTGACTCTGGTAAGAAGGTTTACTATTAAGATGTTTTGCTCAGTCGTGCAAAGGTGTAAGTAAATCAATTATAAATAACTGATTTAACAGCCTCCGCTAAAACATACTTTCTACGTAAGTAAAATATGTTTTCAAACTTTAATTATTCAATATAAAATTTATGAATTTACAACTTCATTTCACAGCTTTTACAAGCATTTAAATTTTTATTTTATAATCCCGACAATATTTTTTATTGTGTGTGTGCATGCCAACGTAAAAAAATGAAACAAATCAGTGAACCAGATAATGTTTGAGGCCAGAAAAACAACCATTATGTCATACCAAATAACAATATAAAGACAGAATTATGCAAATAAAAAATCTGACTGGTAACGGTGAAAACTAAAATCTCCTGGAACATTCACACTCTATTTATTGCCTTTTATGCTTCAGGCGAAAAGCCAAGAAATATTGCCATCAGCAGAAACTAGAAGAGAATAATTGGATATGCCAATCGGGATTGATTTTCAAAAATCACGAGATTCGAAACTGTATAATCATAATTAAACTTTATATTTAATATAATATATATTTCAATATGAAAATTTATTATTTGGAATCGTTTTTATGTTAATTTACTTTAATTGTGGTTGAATCAATAAAGCAATAACGTTCTCATTTAATTAATTTGGCTCTTGAAATAAGACTATTGGGTTTTCTGTACAAAATTTGGGCAGAATCTACTGAGCAATAGCAAAATGGCCATATGGATATGCTTTCTCATTTCATATTTTAGTTTTAAATAATAAATATCATGATATATTTATATTTGAAGGTATAAAGCACAATTAAAGTAAATTATTATTCACTATACATTTTTTAAATTATTTAGTTTATATTCAAAATTAATTCAACTTTTTAGGGTCACTTTTAGTTATACAAAATGGTCCCAAGTAAAAAATATTTAAATATTTCGAAACTTCTAAATATGTTTTAAAACATGCATTTATTTTCATTGAAAATAGCTTCAGTTTTGATAAGCTACTTTTTTTAAACTAAAGCACATCTTGAGTTTTAACATTTATTTTATTTAAGTATTAATTAAAAATATTGAAAAATGTTACTTTGTAAATTTATTGTTAAAAATTAAAATCTGGCAACACCCAAATGTCTGAAAACAACAGTGTTGTTATCTGTTGCTGTTATCCGCGTGTACGCATTAAAAAAGAGAGGTGTATAAGTCACTTTCAACACTGGTGGGTGTGTGTATAGAATAATAGGACAATTAGTTGACACAAGTTGAGCAACGCCCCGGTGGCTGCGTTAGTAGAATTGTGTGCTTGCTGTAAAAACAAAAGACATAGAGAAACAAAAACAAACAACAGCTTTGGCGCAACACTTATTACACAATTAAAGACAAAAACATAAATTTTGCTTACAAAGCAAATACCACATTAAACACAATATTCTCTAAAGTAAAAACAAAGATTGACAAACAACAACAAAACAATATTGTGTACGAAATCAAGTGCAAAGGAAATGACAACAGTAATTGTAATATGATTTACATTGGCACTACTAAACGCAATTTGGAAACAAGAATGAAAGAGCACAAGAATGACATAGAGAAACAAAAACAAACAACAGCTTTGGCGCAACACTTATTAGAAACTGGTCATACAGCTGATTTTGATCAAATTAAGATATTGGATAAAGAAAACATTGAAAAGAAAAGGTACACTATAGAAAGTTTGAGAATACAACAAAAAAGGGAACATACAATGAATTTAAAAGAAGACACGGACAACATAAACGCAAATTATAGAGTAGCAATTCATTGGAATGGACGGTGATACTAAGTTAATTTGTGTTTTTTTGGTTTAAATTAATGTTTTTGTAACGTTTGTTTTATATGTTACTTATTCTTCATGTTGTTTGGAAAGTTTTATATCTTAAAATTGTTTTGTTTGTGTAAATAATTTAACTGTAAGTTTAATTTTAAAAGCAAAAACAATTTTTATAAATTTAATAACATTGTAAAAATTTTTTGAAAAAATTAAATAGATATTCCCTTGAGAAAGTCAACAAATAATTGACGAAACGTCGGGAAAAAATGTAAAAATAAATTAGTTTTATTTACATTTGGAAACACTGGTCATACTAGCTTATACACGGAACTTAAAAAGACCGCTAAGTTCATGAGTCCGAAACCACTATCATCAAACAAGCGTGCGAATGAAAAATAATAATTGTAGAAAACAAGTAAGAGTCCTATATTCGGCTATGCCGAATCTTATATTTATTTATTTTTATTTCTTTAACATAATCGAAAAGCCTATTGGCCTATTTGATTAAGTAGTTAACTTGAGTAGGTTTAATACAGTATAATTAGCTCTTATATACTACTTATAAACACAAATTTATTATTTAATTGATTATTTATTTACATTATAAATTTATTTGTAAACCCTATCTGTTGTATCCTGCACGATCGTGTGAATCATTTCTATTTAAATTTTATTCAAAAATAGTAATAAGGGACCTGCCAACGAAATCCTTACAAGTATTCTGCAAAAATATTTATAAAATCTTTTGAATTTAAAGAAAAATTACGAAGGCTGTACGGTAGTACGCCATTCCATAATCTAGATATCCTGGCAGCGAATGAACGATACATGTACATGCTATTAATTCTTGGGCAAATGATAGAAGATGTTCGAGAAGAATGTTCAAGCATGTATTGCAGCTTAATTGTTTTGAAGAATAACGTTATTGCTCTTAGTTTAATAAAGTCTTCGAAGGTTACTCCCAGAAAGACAATGGTTTCAGGAGAAACATATTCCCTAAATCCCAAGTTGTATACATAGCGTATGACTGTTGAAACACTTTTTCAACCTATAATAATAATTAAATATTGGCATTATTACTGTTTTCGCAATAAGTTTTCTTATATGCAAAGGGAAATAATGTCCCAAGTTATTTATTTTGCGTAAACTAAAAGAAACTCTAGCAATAATTGTATTAATATGTTTTTCAAACGATAATTTATCATCTAAGTGTATACCTAATGTTTTATAATTATGAATATAAGCAATATTATTACCATTAAGATTTAAACAAGGAAAATTTTCAACATGTCCACCAAATTTCATAGCATACGTTTTCTGGGGATTCAATGCTAATGCGTTATCAATGGACCAATCATAAATAGCACTTAAGTCTCTGGTTAATGAAACAAAAAATTCCGAAAGAGAAATATCTCCATTATAGGAGGCGTGTAGCTGAATATCGTCAGCGTAAACATAGGCATTGCAAAGCAATAGTTTTTGAAATATATCATTGATGTACATCTTAAACAAAAGAGGTGCCATAATCGAGCCCTGAGGTACACCTCTATGTAAAGGAATACACTCAGATGTTTTTTGACCTGCTTTTATAAATTGATATCTTCCATTTACTAAAGATAACATGAGTTTACAGCATACGGCGAGAAGCCAAATTATGTATTGAGTTTTTGAATTAAAAGTGTATGACTCACGAAATCGAAAGCTCTACTAAAATCTAAAAAAACCGTAACCAATGACTTGTTATCATCCATACTTCTTCTAATCACCATCTATGTCAATCTAGTTTAGTGAAGTAACTCCAATCAAAAAAGAAAATATTGGGTCGACAGAGAATTAAAAAATAAAAAAGCGATTTTGGTACTGCATATATATAATTTTACATAAAATCACATCCGCTCTTAATAGGTTAAGCATTTTTTTAAATTTTTAGTACTTAAAGATATCTTTAAAAGCTTTAATATGATACCCATATTGATTTCAAAAAAAAATTAATAATTTCAGAGCGCCGTCACTAGGAAAATATGGGCAAGCTCCAGTTTTTTCACTTAATGTTTTTTTTCATATTTTTTTATTCTTTATCGCCTCATATATATATTTTTATATCTGATTGATTGACATATTTATTTTTTTGTGCCGAAGCAAACTTGATTTCAACTCTAACACTGACGGACAGACTCAATCGCTCAATCGACTTCGCTGTGCATAAGAAGTCAGAATATATATACTTTATGGGGTCGGAAATGGATATTGTATTGAAGGGTATAAAAATGCAATTAAACAGGAAAAATCATAACAGTAGTGGAGCGTAGATGGTTGTGTTTAGAATAACGCCTGTTTAGAAAGCCATTGACCGTAGGGACAATTAAAGCCGGACCACAGAGTAAGAAACATAGAATTTATATTGTGGTATTTGCAATAAAAAGAACCCGTTCGTTTGTCCAAAAGGAAAAAACTTAAATATATATATATTTTTCTTTGTACGTAAAAGTTGAATAAAAATTGCTGTAGACATAGTTGTAAGCACGTTTACTACAAGCCTGGTTGGCCAGGGTTCAACCCCTGCGGCAATTAAAAAATAAAAATGTTTTTTCTTCTGTTTAATGGTATTCAGAATTTACATTACAGCAAGCAGCCTCCTGCGTCGGTACTTCCTCGAAGCATATTCGCTGGCGAAGTGAAATAAGTAATAAAATATCTATATACTTCTCCTTTCACCACCTGTCTTGTCACTCAACTAATACTTTCCTTAAGATTGTAGCACGGTTACAAAAATATCTAAATAGGTATTACTGCCTGAACTGCTGCTACTTCTCTTAAAAAAATACATCCTGGATTCGGGATTTCTCAGCTCCAAGAAAACACGGGATTCGGGATTACCAAGTTTGGCATCCCTAATTGTAATAATAGTAATATGACGGCATTCTAATTTTTATATCATTGTCAAGGATTTTACAGTTTTTTTCGTGTTTTTTGTTGTAGTTTTTCTGTTCCTTTTTGAAGGAGTGTAGAACTTTGTTACAATTTTGTGTAAACCTCTTAAAGTGAGTAACACCGTTTTATACTTCAAAATTAAAAATTAAACAGTAGTATTATTAAAACCCTCAAAAGAAAATTTGTTTTAATAGTTTAGTAGAATTCCATTTATAATACGAAAAGCAGTGTTTTCATTCTGAGTTTTTATTAATTTTTAATTAAATTTATACTGCTACGTTTCTAGGAAATGGTGTAAAATATTTGCTATACTCTATTTGTAAGCATTAACAAATATTATCATATTTCATGCAGTCAAGTAGAAAATTCTTTATTGCAGCAAGTGCAATGTATAAAAAAAGTATCGAAATATGTTAAAAAAGAGATTGCAAGAATTCACTACGCCCCATTTCCTTTTTTTTAACATAAAGCAAGTATATGTCAGTTAGTAGAATTAAAAAAAGTATTTGTATAAAAACAGTTTGTTTTTTTTTTTAAATTATATTTTTAACAAACCGCTGTAAAGACTTAAAATGTTTTGCTGTTCTGTTGTTTTGTTTTAACCTTTAAAATATTTAAATAAATGTTTGTTTAACCTTTGTAACGAATTGTTTTATTTATGTACTTTTAATAACTTTTATCAGAATTTCATCTGAAACGAATTAAAAATATTTTGGTGTGTGTGGGCTGTTTTCTTTTAATTTTGCTGCAATTACGTAAAAATAAAACTGCTTTTAAAAATTTTATATCAAGTGCATTTACTCTATACGCTCTGACTCTTTATTATTTTTAGTTTTTTTTTTTAACTATTATTTGTAAATCAAAGAAAAATAGAAAAAGATAAAATAAAATTAAAATTTAGATGAAATTGGAATAGAAAACCTCTGCATTAAATTCTATTTTCAATTTCAAACTGCGGCTGACAATAATGGTTTTCATTGCTGGCAATAAAAACAAAAAAAAAAAAAAAAAAAAAGCGTACTGACACAAGGAAATGACGTCAAGGCAGTAAGGAAGTTAAGTGAGAGGGCCTGACATTTAGGAAAAAGGAACAATAAGTAAGCGGTGGAAAACATAATTTTGTTACGTTACATACGTTATATTTTAAATGTAAGTTTTCAAAATTAATTTATGCACTTAAAGGTAGTGGTAGTGGATATTGAAGCAAACGTAACATTATGGGAAATTTTTTGGCCCTCCTAATTCATAAATGATTTAAGATATTCAATTGGTAGTTTACGAGTACCTTATTTCGTTAAGCCTCGTGCTGTCCTTTGACTAATTTTCTGACTGTTGTGACTTTAGACTTCGGCTGGTAAATGCCGATCATCTTTTTCATCCTAGAGTCTCTCGTAGTTACAATCGTATAAGGATACGGTTTTTACATTTAGTATGCGAGTGCACGTGGTCTTCAGTTTAATGCCGTCCAGCGCTGAACATTTACACACAATTAGACGTCTATAAATATCGTTTTATTTGATCTTCATTTCGAGAAATTGGAACTTAAAGTTTCCATGATCTGACAGCTTAAAGTACCTTATATAATCGAAGCAAATTGCTGGGCTCCTTTTGACAAGGTGCTTCTGCCTCAGGACTTTTTTTAAGTGTTAATAATTGGCTAATAAAAATCTTATATTCTTAGGATACTAAGCCTGCCAACTAAAGATGAGCGATATTTCAGTACCTGTAATTAAATCACTGTGATTAAGAAATCGCTGGCCACTACAGTGATTGAGTTGATCAAGTAATTGTTCCGCATAAGAACGTTCTTTTATATTTGGACACATAGAGCCAGTTTACATTAAGGGCATTGTAACTGACTTTTTTATTGTTTTCTCTTTTGGAGTATCTCCGTAAGTCATTACGCGTTTACATTATGACTCTTTTGTTGCAATTGAGAGAATTTTATGATGTTTTATCAACAAATTTTTTTAAGTGTTGCCTCAAACTAAATATATTAATTTTTCAAAAAGTTTTATACAATATAGAAAAAAACAGCCAATTTGGTAACACCGCTCAAGCATAGAACTGCAAAAAACAAAAGAGGAAAACAGGAATGAGAAAAAATTAAGAGAACAAATTAAAAACAGTCATGAATATTCGTTCGTGCTTTTTTTTGCTACACCGTAAGCTTCTCTACACCTCTTGCCTAGAAACTTCTGCATCATGACTTTTGTAACTGATACAATGCCCTTAATGTAAACTGGCTCATACAAACTTAAATTTATCTTTACTATGTGAAAGAGAAATATAATTCTTGGAATAAATATTTCAATTATACTAAAAACAGTTTTAAAGTTTATTCTCAAAATTGAAATGAATGATATAAGTTTTACAAACTTTATATGAAATCTTTTCCAGCAAATTAAAAAAAAAATGACTTGGTTGATTATTACTCCGAATTATAGCTTTTATTGACAACTATTTTGACAAAAGTAATTAAGAAAATTAATAAAAAATATGTGGAAAAAATTATTGAAATTTAAGGTTAAAAAAATGTTTACACATAAAAAAACTCGTAAAATTTTTTGCATTAAAAAAGAGGTGGAGGGGCGAATAAAGTAACGTGTTATAATGGCAAAAAGGTTAAATAAAAAAAATCTGAAATAAAAAAAATTTAAAAGAAATTTCATTAATTTTGAATCAGTAGTTTCTAAGATACAGGTATATTTCCATTTTTTAAATTTTTTGGCATAAATGCCACTGTAAAACGTTACTTTGTTCGCCCCCCTCATCTTTTTTTGATGCAGAAAATTTAATAAAATATTGTTTCGAAATAAAAATTGGGGCTTACGCCACCGTAGGTCTTAAAATTTCTGGGGTTACCTTAGGAACGAAACACTTTTTGACTTAGCACATTACAGAACTAAATAAATTGAAATTTTGCTCAGAATTTAGCACTAATTTTTGCATTTTTTATTTTTCATGACTTAGTTCGGTACAGCTCTGAACCCTCCATATTCATATCCTATATAAACATGTAAGTTTTAATAAGAAAAAGAACTGCAAACAGTGTTCACGTTAACTATTTAAAAGAACGGTGATTTGAAAATCACGTAACGATGTTCCTCAAAAATCACGGGATCGCTCATCCCTTATCTCTACTCCCAACGAAAAATGCTTAAGAGGATTTGGAAAATGCATTATATTTTACTAGTGCTAAATTTAACTTCCTGTTCTCTTTTAAGATTAATTCATCAGTCGAAAATAATTTTTAATCTCAAAAAAAAAAAAAAATTAATAATAAATACGAACTTAAGACTTATTTAAATTGTGAATTTGGTTATATGTTCTGTATTTCGCCTGTATTTCACTTGCTAAGTGTTATCTGCCAAGTTCGTGTATTCATTTTTTATTTTTCTAAAAAAGAAAAAGGGTAGATGCTGAAGAGAATTAGGAAATATATTATATCCTGCTAGTGCTTAAATTAACTTTTTCTTTAAAATAAATACATGCTTAGGCAATAGTTTCTTATTTTTAAAAAATTATATACTTGCTGTTGTAGTAGATTTAGCAATCAGGTTCTGTGTAAATTTCAACCGTCTGTCTTTAACTCAACAGTTTGCCCATATAAATCCGATTAATCAACTTCTTATTATACCAAATAAAGTAGTGAACATTCTGTCTAAAATTAAGGTGTTTGTATACAACGGTTAAAAAAATACGGCCATATAGAGCAAATTACATTAATTTTGGGAACACCTTTTAATTTCTAAATTTAAATTATAAGCTTCTTGCTATAGCAGACTAAGCAAAACATGTCCCTTGTAAATTTCAGCTGTCTGTCTATAAAGGTTCAAAAGTCCGGCCACATACACCATATTATATCAACTATTGGGACACCCGTTTATTTCCAAATCCAAATTTAATACTTGTTGTTATAGAGGATTTTGTAATACTGGTTCTTTCTAAATATCAATCGTCTGTTTACAACTGCTTAAAAGTAAAGCCATATACCAAATTAAGTGAACTATTGGTGAACCCTTTAATTTATAATTTTAAATATTATCATAGTAACTATAACGGCCATAGCAATCGATATTGCATTAAATTTACAAGCGTTTGTCTATAACGGTTCAAAAGATAGGCCCATATAAGTAAATTTACATGAATTATGGGGGCACCTTTTAATTTTTAGATTTATTTTTGTATAACATTTTGTTATTGGGAGCTATAGTAATACGCAGTCATTTTAAATTTTACAGAATCGCCCTTAACAGTTCATAATACACGTAAAAAATATGTATATTGTATGGGGCACCCTTTAATTTTTAAGATTATGCACTGTTTTTAAAACGGAACCAATCTGTAAGCATAATCTTATATATTACCAAAAATTTTCAAAATCGGATCAGAAATGACTGAGTTCTGGAGGTACAAATATAAAAAAGCAACATTCAGCCGAATTGTATAACCTCCTTCTTTTTTGAAGACGGTTAAAAAGGCCCCTTTTTCTATTCTACAGGACATTTTGATTTTAGCATTCGGTGTGTAAGTGACTTTCTTTAGGTTGTTTATAGTGTACACATACCATCTGACTCATACAAACAAATCCTTATACACAGCTAAACAAACGCATATGTTTTAGAATCTATGAAGTGAATGTGACTTTAGCCACTATCATTTAGAAATCTATGAAATCGTTGTGGCTTTTGCAATACAACCGAATACAGACTGCATAAGTTCGATTTTTTTCTTTTTAAATAACATACGTGTGCGTGTGTGTGTATTTTTATGTAGGACACTACCACTACCAGTGTTTATTATGTGGTTCATGTTGTTATAGCGGTGGCGGTGATCCTTTGTAGCATGACAATTCATTTGATGGTTTTTATTTTTATTTTTCCATTATTTCTCTTTGTTTTGTCTCTGGTAGAAAAGATTTTTTAAACTTTTTATCCATATAAATATATTTGTTTTCATTATATTCCATTTTAGTATTTGCACAAGTATTTTTGTTAAAAGCTTAACAAATCCAAACAATTGCATTTGGTGAGTGTTTGAATTTTTCATCAGGTGTGGATCGCTTAGTCAAACTATCATTGATGTGAAAGAAATAATTACTTCCGCTAGTGGCAGATATAGTGAAATATAAATAAAATAAATTTTAGATCAATAAAAACACTCAGGAAAAAAATTATGGAAATAAAAAACTTGGTGAAAAGGATATTTCAATTATTTTCCTTTAATTTTTGTGAAGCAGAAAATTTATTTTTATCTTTTGTATAGAAATATTGTTTTGGAAAAGTAATGTGTTACAATCAATAGGGTTCAATTGGCTTAATTTATTTATGCATTTTTATAAGTGAATTATCAAATTTCTTCAAACTACGCAAGATGACAACTGCCTTGACAGTGCATTAAACTGTGATTTGCGAATACAGAGCATATGGTAAAGATAGTGACACGTCAGAGTATTTTCTACGCCACTGTCCTGCTTTCGTTAAATAACACCTGTTTATTTCGCAGGTGGCTCACTACTGGATATAACCTATCTGAGAAGGATTAACGAAAAACTGCTATGAAACTTTGTGCGAGGCACTATTGGTACTTTGACCCCCAATGTTTTTTTCATGCACAGAGCACAAATGTGCATATTCATCTTGAGTCTATTTCTTCCTTCTTTCAATCTAACCTGAATTTTTTTCTTATAAAACAACAATTTTCCAGCCACAAACCTTTCATATAAAATATAAAGTCAAGGAAAAGAAGTTAAATTTGAAATGGTCATCAGTTGAGTTTCCTTTCATAACGAAACTGTCGAGTGTCAATTGCAGGCAGTTACTTTCTTAATTATCGATAACAGTAGAAATAGATTTAAATGGAGAAATAAAAAAAAAAAAAAAATGATGTGCAAGTGGGCGCTTCACATAGGAGTATTTTTTCAATCTAGCCGGAAATTAATTTTTAAGCTTATACTCGCTCTAAAAATTGCCCCTAGATTAATGAAACTTGACAGAAAAATCTGTTATGTTTAAGCTATAAAATAGGAAAAATCGAACCCAGAAAACAAGTTCCTCTTAGAAGAACTAATTGTACCTCTGAAAAATTCAAGTTTTTTTTTCTAATTTTACAGTCATTTTGTGGACTTTATTTTTAAGTGATATTGTAACCCCGCCTCCTTTTGTGGGCGTTGCAATAAAATAGTATTTGAAAGAATAATTTAATTATAAAAAGAAATGTATTAAATACGCCTTAAAACCTAATTTTATGGACAGGGGAAGCTATCTAGACGTGAGTAGTTTATACACGAACTAGTTCAATTGAACTAATCTAGTGCTTGAACTAAATGAACTAGTTAAACTTGTATGACTGCCTATTCAATTTTTAACTATGCTTCGTGTTCGAACTACTACATAATGGATTAAACTGCACGTGTATTTCCTTGTTTACTGTTTCTGACACTATTAATGAAACAAATTTAAATATAATTTAAAACGATGGTTACTTTTTTCCTTTATTTCTGATATAAAAAAGAATATATTAGAAATTAAACGAATATAAATTTTATTATGCTATCACCTAATCGATGTGTTGCTTGTAAAATAAATAGATTAGGTTTCGCTGCAGCAATTGTAAATCAAATAGAATGTTACAAGAACAGAAGCTACAATAGTAATTAAAGTTTGTTTAGATTTGAACAAAACTCAGAGACAACATTTGAACTAAGAAAGCCTTAAACTATAAAGACATTTCAAACTTAAAAAATCATTTGAATTAAACGAGCTTTGAACTAAAAAGACATATTGAACTAAAAATTCAACTAGTTCATTTTAAACGTTGCACTAAAATGAGCAATCACTAAAATGAAATTAATGGTGTTCGAAAACCTCTTCCGAATGTGAATTCTTTTCAGCGTTAAGTACAGATGGAAGCATGAAAAAATATGCTTCTTTCGTATAAGTTAATTACCTCATTTTTTGGGTGGGTCTTGTACTAGTAATTAGTAGGTCAGAACTTATCAAAAGCCTATTATGAATATCTATGTTACACTGAACCCTTAAAAGCTATCTGGAAAAATTCCGCCAGTAAAGCCGGAAATGTTTGTTTCGTTCCTCAGCCGCTTGTTCTAATAGCAGTGTTAGATGTAATGACTGAAATAAAAACCTTTTCATCTAATTATTAAAAACCAAAACATATGAATGTAAAAAAGTTTCTTGATTGTTGTATCTATGAAAGATGAGGAAAAATAGAAAAAGATGAAATTAAAAAAAAAAAAAATAGTAAAAATATGGCGGAAAAACGCGCAAAAATTTAACACAAAAAATTCCTTTTTTTATTTTTAATCGCAATTTTTTGTCATAAAAATTTAAAAGAAAATTTGTCTTAAAACTAATATAAGTGGTTGCTAATATAGCCTTTCATAGAAAAATAAATCAATACAAACTCTTTTTTCGTTTAGCCTTAAAAAAATATATTGCAAACCTTTCAAAATCCATTTTTTCTGACTTTAACAGTGTCCCAAAACAACATATCTCAAGCAAAAGCCTTGAAAATGTACTATACGATGCAGAATTTGGTTATTTGCCCAGCTGTGTACTTAAATTTTTACATTTCCCAAAATTAATGTTTATCCTAATGTCTCCGCGCCGTATTATCTCCCTTCAAAGAATTGTTAGGCTGACCTTGTGTAGAAAATTACTGTCGCTATACTGACGAGTTATTTCACGGACAAATGAAAGTAAATAATGTATAGTTGTATCCTTATTCACCAGAAAAGAAGTAAAAGTTAGTACAATAAATCTTTACACGTAAATTCAGCCTGAAAAATATAAAAGCAGTCAAACAGAGCTGCGGTTTCTAGGTAACCTTAAAAATATTGACATATTGAAAAAAACAGAAAAAACAGAAAAAAAAATGCATAAAGAATATTATTCATAATTATTAGGAAAATGAAGCGGAAAAGTGCGGATTTTCCATTTTTTATCAGGATAACATTCGTGTGCACCCATATGCAGTTTTGAAATAACCAATTTGAGTTTCAGGTTGTCATTACATTTTTCCATTCCTCTCCCAGCAACTCTTTTCCAACTACAAATTGGTTTGATTCATTCGATTTAAAGAAATTTGAGTTAATTGTTGGCAAAATAATTTTCGTTACACATTTTTATTTTGAGGAGTTTTGAAAATCTTATTTTGTAGAGGTATAAAAAAAGGATTAAATTTTAGTACAAAGTATGTCAATCTAATTAAAAAAGTCTATTTATTTTTATTTTAACGTGTCAATCTAAGCTCCTACTTCCAACTTAACAGAACTCTATAAAAATCGAAGCTTGACAATAGCATCGAGTTTCGAAAAGTGCTTCTTACATGACAAATTTTTAAACCGAAAATCGCGCAAGCGTCTTCTTAAAAAAAAAACAAACGCTTAATGTTATTAAAAAGAAAATTATAGCGATTTGTTGTTTTGTGATCTAGTTTGACCAATTGAGATTTAAATTTAAAGTTTTAAAAATTATTGTTCAAAGGAAATATACCTTTTTTTTTAAAGAAATTATTGGTAAGTTAATCGTCCTTTTGTACGATTTGTTTTCAACTTTCGGCATCTGAAATAATAAATCTAAAAATTAATAAGAAATTGTAATGATTAGAATTATTTAAAAACGAACAACACTATCAAGTGAAAATAAAATTTTTCCCAGGAGACAACAGTTGACACACAAAAAAGAAGAATCCTTTAAGAATTGAAGACACAAAAACCATTAACTATTTGCTCTTAAAATTTAGAGTTGTTTTAGTACATTTGCTTTTAATACTTGCGCTGCTGCTATAAACAACTTGTTTTGTTGTTTTTGTTTTATTTTAACTCAACAACTTTGTTTTTACGAATTATAAATGGGCGAACGGAAAATGAATTTAAAATATTGCTGCAGTTTAACTTAAACTTCTCTACAGAAAAATGTTGTTGTAAGAAAACAATGTGCCAAAAGGCTATTTTGTGAGTTTTTTATTTTGTTGTGTTGGTTGGGTCCTTTTTTATTTTATTATTTTTATTATTGCTGCCAATGTCAACGTAATTGTTGTTATTATTGTTGTTGTCATTACCAACCAGTGGGTTCCTGTATCGAAACAGAGAGTGTTATACTTGGCTTAATAAACTGTTGTGTTGGCGCTTGAAATGTTATAAATGACTTTTTTATTTAAACACACAACTGAACACAATTCATGCCATTATTCAATTATGAAGTCATTAAGTCATTTGTAAGTAAAGTCATGTCATTTTTAATGGCACATTAACGTTTTTGTTTTGTGTGTTTGTATTCTTTAGCTGGGTGGTGCTAAAATGTTAGAGCAGCAAGTGGATAAAAGTTAAAATTAAGTGAAACATAAATAAAATGTTTCGATATTTTATAATTTTTTTTTTGTGTTTTGAAAAATAGATAAAAAGACGATTTATTGGAAAACTGAAGTTTGTTGTAGAATAATAATTTTGTTTCAGAAATAAGAGGTCATAAAACAAAGCATTCTTTTATTAAATTTTTAATATGTACATATAAATCAGTAGAAGTTGTTTGAGAATATAAAATGTTTAAGTCGTAAAAAGCAAATAGCTGTGTTTAATTGTAGCGAATAATTAAAATCATGAAAAGGAAGAAAATTAAAAGTTAAATTGAAAAATCTTAATTTGCTTATTTTTAAATAAAAAAGGAATTTAGAAAAAAAAAAATTCTTGGATAATATAAAACAAAAATTGCATTCGTGACCATACCGAAGGTTGGTACAAAGCAGAAACAAATGTATAAGATTTGTTACAAAGAAAACAGCAAAGAAATGCTTTAGTTTGTGTGTGGACTTCGTCTTACCAAATTAATATAGATATGAAAACTCCTTGTATTCTTATTAACAAAGTTAGTTGGTTAAGAAGATGGTGTTAAAAAGTCTTTGAATTCTTCTTGGAAGGGCAGAGAAAAAACTCACTTTATGCTTTAAGCGATATTCAATTCAAAAAGGGAATTTCGAGTTTGTTCTCTTGGCTTTTTTGCGAAAGGAAGTTTTGTTACTAATGCTGTGAGACTACAGTATAAAGTACTATATCCTCATATCAACAAATACAACATATTTAACTAACATGATGCGTAACACGAATACACGCCAAGTGATTTATATTTTTATAATTTAATTAAAAAAAGGAATTGTCAAATTAGACACCAACTTAATAACGATTGATTATGAGATTTTTCTCTTATTTTAGTTATTTAAAATTGCTTTGTTAAATAAATGATGTTGACAACGCACACTTAAAGTACATACATGCTAAAGGAGGATATAGCGATCTAGAAAATATTGTATAAATATATTTCCTAACTAAACGGCCACCATTCAGAGTTTTTTCTTCCTACAAAATGGCATACCACCGGACTCACCTCTCTTGTTCATAATTTTCATTATAGCTTTCAACCAATTAAGTAAAATCCATTTCTACTTTAAAGCACATCGAAAACATCATTATGCTGACGACGCATTCATATTTACAAAAACCAAAGATAATAACAAAGCCAGGGAAGTCTTCCTTAATATTTCGCGTTCAATTGTGTTATCCAAAATTGATTATGCTCTACCAATCTATGGAAGTTAACCAAAATGGACATAAAGCTTATCAAAACACCCTTTAAAGTCGCAATTCAGTTAAGTGTTGGTGCTTTTCACGCTAGCATGACTACAAACTTACTTGTCGAAGATGTTCTACCCTCTATCGAAGATTGAACTACAAAGCTTACTTATAAGCTAATCAAAAAAAATTTTTATTTGCCGTAAAAAAATTTTTTTCAGCAAACATCAAAAGTAATCAATTACAAAAAAAAAAAACAAAAAAAAAAAACCACCTAAAACAGAGTCAACTATCTCAAGATGCATTAATTTTTTCTCGCATAATCGGTATTTTAAACAGACCACTTCTTTTTTTACAAGCTTTAGAGCGACCCTGGGTAGGATACGATACTTTTCTCCATGACTTATCTCCCTAAGACAAAAACATCAGCAGAAGTGTATAAACAATCTTTTAAAAACATTTCCTGAAACAAAACTAGAAGTTTTTATACAGAGATGGTTACAAATAAATAATTTACACAACCTATGAATTAAGTGAATTAAGAACATAGCGTAATTATCAAAACGATTGCTCTGTTGCCACAGCTGAAGCCTTAGCAATATCAATTGCAGCCCAATATTCCGATATAAATGAATCGAAATGTGTTAACTATACCGATAGCTTTTCGTCCATCCTTGCAATACAAAATACTAAGCATGACTCCCCTTTAATCAGCAACATCCGAAATACCCTTAACAAAAATAAGATTAAATTAATATGGGGTCAATTACACCAAGGAATCCCGAAAAAGCTGACCAAACCGCTAATGGTGCCAGTAAAAGGGAACACCAATTACAAGCAGCATTTAATTCAAGATGGCATTCTTACCTATCAACTACAAAAATGTCAACCCGTTTGGGATCAGACCGAACTACCCAAACCAAAACAATAGCAAGACTCAGAAGTGAACACACTAAAGTTTCACACTTCCAGCTATTAAAAAAATCTGCACCACGTTGTATAAATTGCAACACACAGCTTATCGTCTTTACAAGGACTCCAGGAAAAATATCTATGTATTGAAACCTGCTTTTGAATTTTTAACAAATAGAGAGGTGATTAGACTAACGTCTGTACCAGGCGCGGGGCCCTTACTATACGGTGGTCTTACCACTACTAAGTCGCAATTTGAAGTCCATGACTTGTAGGACCTTGAAACTACCCCTTTCTATAGGGTTGGAGTCTTGCCAAACTCTGTATTTTGAGAGTGCAACAGCACACTTCCATTTATTCCACTCCAGACCTGCAGATATGTACTTATTTTAACCACAGCCACCTCACTAATAACCGGCTACAGAGAGAGTCGCCCCTCTCTCTCTCTTTATGGGCTACTGGTTCCCGTGGTGCCAGTTTATTTATTTACTGTTATTCATTTATTAAATAATATCATTTAAGGACACTCGTGTATTCTTCGACAGTACCCCACTGTCTATCCAGATTTGTCGCCTGCACACCAGGGGACTGGTTCCCCCTTTACCCCCAAAAACCGTTGTTTGTGCCTAGGTTAGGTTAGCATAGACTCTTGATGACCGCGGAGGGAATATTAACATGTAGCAGGAATAATAATTTGCTATGCAAATTTATATCAAAAAATAATTTAAAGATCTAATTTAATCTATAAGTCGGAGTTGCAGCCTAGGTTGCCATTTCTCCTTTTCTCTTTTTGTTGCAATAATTGCATTTTGTGATTAAATTTTAAATAAACAAAAAAAATGTTTCTTAAAAAAATTTAAAAAATCTTTTGATCTTTTGAGCGCGTAAAAGCTGTTCAATACACCCTAAATTCGTGGTTGCAAGAAATTTTCCTGTCTTTAGAATTATAGTATTAATTAGTATATTTTTATAGACATAAAGAAATGATGGGTCTTTATACTTTTTGTGAGAACAGTTTTATACCTTTGCAATGAATGTTTGATGGATAATAATTTAAAAATCCTTAATTATTTTTATATAATACAGGGTATTTTGAAATTTTTTCCTGAAATACATTTGTTTGGGTACTTGATATTCATACGTACTCGTATAAAATTCCCAAGATATTACAATGGCAGTACATATATAAAAACAAAAGATTCAAAATTTATTCTCTTAACAAAAGACTTCTTTAAGTTTTGAAATTTTTTATAGTCCGAATTATTGAAAAAACGAAAACAAAATATCTTTTCCACTGGTATAAAATGAAAGATAAAATTACACTCCCCAAAAATAAACACAAACAATTAATTCATTTAATATTTTATTATACATTTTTACATGAAAAACTGTATTTCTGCTTAAAGCTATCAAATGCGGTAGAATAAAAAAAAAAAAAAAAAAATAGAAATAAGATGAATACAAGACAAATAAATCTCATATTAAGTCTACTGAACTGTTAAATCACATTAATTCATTTACATTTAAGCCAATTTTAAGCTTTATGTCTTCAATTTAGCAGATCATTGTTGGGCATTATTTATTCACAACATGCAAAATCAATGGTTTCATGATGGTAAAAATCCTCAAAATCCACACAATACCAGAATACAGAAGAACATTAATACTCACTCACTGAGTAAACAGAAAAATTAAGAAAAAAAAATGGACAAAATATTAAAAGTTGTTGTGCTGAACATAAAAATGCATGAAAAAAATCATTTAAAATATGAATGAATGAATGAATGAACAAATAAAAGAAAGAATGATTGTTGTGGAACAATCGTGTTGCTAGACACAAGCAAACATTCGCATTCACATTCAAAACAATACCATATTCCCCACAACCACTGTTTTGCAGTGGTGTGAAGGTGATGACGTATGCTTAATTTGGTCCTGGCATTGATGTGACTGTTGTTGGCAAGTATGGACTGGAATGTGTGTGTGTGTAGAGGAAGTTTTGAAGTAGACAAAAAAAAAAAAAGATATTTATGAGCTGTTAGAAACGGAAATAGACTTAAGCGACAGGCCAGTAAAACAAAATTGCAGGTAAAAAAATTTTAAATAAAATTTTCATTTATTTTGGCAACGGACGGAAACTGTGATAAGTTGTTACAGAGGAAGAAGTTTGCTTAAAAAATCTGTTAAATGATAATTTAAAACACTTTAAATTTTTATGTTTACAAATGTGAGATGAACGACATGACTGTGTTTGTGTTTGCAATACAATTAAGTTTAAAAGGAATAATGGTGTTTAAATATTTGTCTAGAAAAAGCAAAGTATGAAATTGGTTTGTATTTTCAATTTTTGTATTTTAGGTAAATAGATACATAATTATAAAATATATTTAAATAATTAGATGTATATGTCAGTGTTCATATAAATAAATTTTATTTAGAAAAGTTTTATCTTAGGAAAATTGTGTGAAAATAAGTTTTATAAATCTGTAATAAATTAAAATTATTTTTTATGCTAGTGGCAAGAAGAAGAAAAACTATAAAATCGTTTCTTTATTGGGATTTTCTTTATATTAAAATCATTTAATATTCTTAATAACTTTAATATTCATTATTTAAAAATAAAAAAATTAACCAGACATGGTTGAAAATTTTAATGTATGCAGTCTCTTTAGTTTAGTGATATTACTGATTAAATTTTTAAGGTGTTTAAAAAAAAGACAGTTTTTATAACCTTTTAATTTTGCGTATATGTAGGCATGTCAGTCGATAATGCCGTCTTTCGTTGCATATTTTCCTATTAAATTTATTTTCTAAATAATAAATTTATTTTCTTAGTAATAAGGAATATCGATAGACAAAAACGACTACACGTCGATATTTTTTCTCATTGTCTAGTGTTTGTTTTATGTATAAAAAATTTTAATTTAAAACTAAAGCTTTATATTAAGAAATTAAAACAAAAAATTGTATGGTTATGTAAACTTTGCATAACCTTAGACGAACTAAAATTCTTTGTTACATAAAAAATTTATTATTATTAGTAGAAAACTAACAGTAACCTGAAAACTCAAGGAAAAAGGAAAAATTAAAAATAGTAATAATAATAATTCACTCCCAAATGAACTCGCAATTAATTAACTGTTAGTAAGTATAACAAGAAAGAGTGCTATATACGGCTATACTGAATCTTATTAACGTTTCACCATGTATGTATAACCATATGTGTCATAATGCAGATTTCCCGTTGAATAGCGCGCATTCATACTTACTTCATATTAATTAGTATAGTACTGGAACGGCCCCTACAATGTTGTGAAAAATTATGAAAGAATAAAAACAGAATTCGTGGCTAAACCAATGGTTAACAGAAAGTAAAAAGAGATGCATGTAACGATTTGCCGAGCGAACAACAACGAAAAGTTGTTGACTACTGTCAATTTCCATATATGTATATTTTTTATATATGAAGTTTGACAGTACTTTTTACCAGCAAAAAATAATGAATTCGCCTACGCTGCCACCTGGTAATTGATTCGCCTTAGTTTAAATCATATTTGGAAAAAAATTAAAAAAATTATAACAAAAATTAACTTAAAATGGGTATTATGCCGATGCTTTGAAAATAAGTGTCGATAAGGCAGTTTTTAAAAATATGTGCGCCAATTTCATATCAGAATCATCTGTCATCCCTGCTTCGGATGCCTATATATGTGTATGTATATTTCATACTTATCTCTTCACAATAGACTGTAATAAAGTGTAATTAAGGTCTCACTGATAATTAAAAAAAACCAAAAACACCAACAAACATTTTCCATGTAAGCAGAAAATTTTTTACAAACGTCAAAGATCAAGAACTTTTTTGAATTTTTCGAAGTAAAACTCCTTGACATAAAACAAACAAGAGTTAAAAACAAAATTCAAATAAGAATAAACCTGATATTCTACCATGGCGAACTAACTTCAAGGTTTGTTATCTAATAAGTTATTGTATAATATAAGTTATTATAAGTTGTTAAACGCTGCAGCTGCTCAAAATGCATACAAGAGCAAAAACTGATTTTTTTTTAAACAGCAAAATAAAGTTTCTAGAATTTTAATAGCATAGAAACAAATTCGACTTAAGTTTCAATTAATAATAATAACACATTTTGTTCTTGTAGTTTTAAATAATAAATATTGCAGAAGAATATCATGATATATTCCTTTATGCACGATTGATTATAATTTATAATTTTCGTATAAATTGTGACAATGAAAATATAAATTTTATAACTCAAATATTAAAAAAATAATATAAATTGAAGGCATTTTCGACTAACGCCACTAATTTACTGAACAGAAAGTTGTATACGAACGCACATTTTCCACTTTGTTTATCCACCCCATTCACATTATCCAGTCATATTTTCAGTTGTGTTGCGTTACTGAAAAAAACGTAACTACGTCTGCTAAATGCACACGAACTGGCTTTTCAGTTGCGTACTGTTGATTCACAGACTGAAATGACAGTTGCTGTGTGTTCGTTGTGCAGCTGAAAAAAAAAACTGAATTCAGTTCTTTATTTTCAGTATGTGACTGAAAATAGATGAACTGGTTAGTAAAATGTGACTGCTAATAGCAGTTTTTCGAAACCCTGCTATTAACCATAAATAAAAAAAAAACAAGATTGCTCATTGCCAAGTGCCGTTAGTTTGTTGTGTAGCGATCTCTTGCTTGTGTGACGTAGAAGTAGAATATTTTTATAAAAAACATACATTTTTGTATGAAAAGAGCAACAAATTAAAGTAAAAACCGTGAAAATTTTATCAAAAATAAAAATGAAATGTGCAATTACAAAATGTGTTAATAAAAATAATTCAAAAGCTTTTTATAGACAGTTTGCTCATTAAACAAAATTTTGTAAAAGATTTATTTAAACAGGCTCATCATATTAATAGTGATGAGAAGGTAAAAAAAATATATTTTTTAGAGCAAAAATGTATTTTGAAATTCGAAAAGTTAGTGCTGAGCTTAAAGACAACTATGGTATATCCAGAAAAAGAAAATTTATAAAAGAAAAAAAAATTAATGTTAACTTTAAACATTTTAGTTTTGAAAAACAAATTTTGCTGCATGGAAAGGGTAATTTTACTTTCAGAAATTTAGCATTTGGGTCGGTAATAACTATTATATATTTTTATATTAATACTGTGTTCATTTGAACTTTTAATTAACTAATTATATTTTATTATTTTTCAAGCAATATCTCTTTATTTTTTATTTATATTTTCAATATTTCGCCACTCCTTTATGTAGCATCCTGGGGACCTATTGCTTAGGAAATCATTATAACATACATACATATAATTCATTTATAGAAATATTAATTTACAACAATATTAAAGAACTTCTGAAATAAATAATTTTTTTTATAAGAATTCTCATATAAATGTTGAACTTTGGTAGCCCGCAATAGCTCTTCTTTAAATAGCTTTAAGCCCAAACTCAAAAGTTTTACACTACAACATCTCTTTTCTTTATAAAGTTGTCTTTAAATCGATGCACCCATTTAAAAGTTATGTGGTTATTTCCAAATTTGAGTCAAAAATCTCTTACACTTTTTAGGGCAAACACTAACTTTTATTCTATGATGACGTAGATGCGCAATAGAAATTTTTTTTGTATGGCTGAGTGCGAAAGTTTGTTTTCTTGATTCATGTGTAATAACTAACAAAGTGTTTGAAATTGTGTTTTTAATTAAACTATTGCTTTTTTGTATTTCTGCTTTTAAAAATTTTTGTATTTTAAAATATCATCACAGTTCATTTGTATGTTTGTTGGGTTGTATTATGGTTTTCCGTTCCATTTTTGATATTTAATTTAATTGATAGTTTATATTTTAGAATTTTAAAAAATCTTCATCCATACATTTCTTGTATCTTTCTCATTGTGTTTAATTTTTTTTTCAATAGGATTTATGTAAAAGAAAAAAAAATTAAATGCTAAAAATCCTTGGAATAACTCAAGATATGTCGTATATAAAAAACAACAGCAAAATGTGATTTGACTGTGTCTGTATTGTGAAAGAGTATACATTTGAATAGAATTCATAAGTCAAAGTTTAAAACTGTTATTCTTAGGCACTTTATATCTGCTGTTGCTTTCTATTGTGTGTCCTTTAATTTTGTTTTTATATTCATGACCGATCTTCGTTTTGCAATATAATTTTGTGTTCATTCACATGAGGAAATTGGTCTTGTAATATTTTATTTAAGTTTTTATTATAATATTTTTTTTGTGCTAGCTCACAGACCCACTGTGCACAGCTGTACTTTTTCTTGTTTTTTTTTCACAGAAAGAAATAATAATATAAAAATCCAGCGAAGATCAACAGGAGTTTTGAGACAAAGAAAATATGCTACTAAAAAAACTACTAAAAATGGATTCTAAAAACAAAATTATAACATTGAAGGTTGTTATCAAATGTATGTACATATGCATGTGTGTACATATGCAAATGTGTGTGTATATGCAAAAATATTGATGACAAAATGGAGGAGTAAGAAAACGACAATGAAAGCAGAAATAAGTGGTATTTGCAAATGTCGTTTTTATTCTGTAAAATATGTTATTATAAGCCAAAGATTTTCCTTCAGTCACAGTCATCGTAACTCTCTAAAGAAGTCATGATGGTTGATGTCTCTCTGACATGTGACACAGCGATATGTTTTCATTGTCAGCATAGATGTCAAAGTTATTTCTTTTTTAGTCTTTGCAATGCAATAAAATTCAACAATAAAAACTTCTCAATGATAAGAATTAAGCAAATCTTACAATTACAATGAAAATAGAAAATAGAATTGTTTCCATGCAATTTATGACAGAATTTAAGTTAAAAAAAAGAATTATTAAAAGATGAAAGACAAAATAAACCTAAACAGTTGAATAAATTGAAGGATATTTCATCAATTTAAGCATACATTTTTTTTTAATATCGTATGTGAATGCAAATTAAATTTCTTTGATATTTAAGTTTTTTAAACTTGAGTATAAAACTACCTAAATTTTAGCTATTAATAATTTTACAAGGTCTGTCCGTCTGCCAGAGGCCTTTGTAAATTTCATTAACTGACTATTGAATGGAAATGGTGGAGTAAATAAAACTAAAATCACCAGATTACTAAACTCCTAAATATTAATAAGCAATTAGTTTTATTTAGTATTTTCTGAAGGTTGCCATACTTTAGTTTGATCGCAAGTTTTCTAGAATTTTAAGTTTTCTTTCCATTCACCCATTCAACGGTAAGAAATTATCAAAAAGAGATATAAATAAAGGATTGTACTCACAGGGATTCGATTTTCACATGGTTTAATCTTTGAATATCTCATAGGCAAACATGTCGACTATAATGTAAAAGGTGTCTCCATAGTCGACCTAAATATGACGTTTGTATATTGACAAATCTTCAAAACCAAAATTTCTCGACATTTAAAATGTTAAGCAGCAACGCAGCAATAAATTTAAAAAAGGTAATCGAGTGTGGAATTAAGCATTTTTGGCAGAAGGACTTCCCAACTAGATTACCACCCTAATGATTTTAACAAGGCATGAGACTTTTATAATCGATTACTGAGAATTGATTACATTAATTATTCTAGGAAATAATGATGATCATTAGTACGTATTTTAAGATTTTCTTTTTTAACTTAAAGAACTAGTTCAACTACTTCCGTTTCTGCGAATTAATGTAACGTGTTTTATAAGCGAGTAACAAAATATGGCAATCACCACAGTAAGTCATTATATGGAAAGTACTTTTTAAGGTAATGCCTAATTTTTGCTGGAAAATGTTGAATTAAAAACTAAAGGATGACTTATATATGATGTAGAAAGAACCCTTCTTCTGTAATTGAGTTGAACTCGGACTTAGTGGATTTTTTTTTGAAAGTTATTAGCGATGACAAACATAATTATTATTCAATAAATGAATCGAATAATTTATTAAATCCCAACACTAAACAAGCCAAGATTTACACATTTTCAGTAATTTTGTTTAAAATATATTTTAGAGATAGAATCTGCGGTAAGTGTTTTTTGTAGCCTATTCCCTTATTCCATAGTGGTAGCAAATCTTTTAGGTGATAGTCTTTTTTTCATATTTAGACGAAAAACTTGTAAGAGCACAATTTAAATTCAATGATAAAAGACCACGCATCTGCCACATTTTAACAAGTAGGTTGGCAACAATAAATTGAAAATATTTTTAATATTCGTCACGAAAAAAAATTCTTTTTGAATAATCTCTATTTTTATGAAAATTAATTGGAATTAGGAAATCGCTATAACAATCCGTATCAGCCTGTAAATAAATCTCATCAGTTTGATTAAGATCGCACATTTAAAATAAAGATAGATTAAAAAAAGTTAAAATGATTACATATGTTCGTATTAAAAAGAATATCTAAAAAGAACTTACAGCATAAAAAAATATTGAAAACAAAAACTAAAGTGATTGATATTATTTCACAAACGTTTTGTTTTTATGACATACACAACTTAAAATGTTTTTATTATTAAAAAAAAGTAAGTGTGCTATATGCGGCTGTCGCGAATCTTATATACCCTTCACCATCTATGTAAATCTAGTTAAGTAAAGTACCTCCAATCAAAAAAGCAAATACAGAGAATTACAAAAAAAAAAAAAAAAAAAAAAATAAGTAAAAAATAATATAATTTTACATAAAAATGTCATCGGCTCTTAATGGGTTAAGCATTTAAAAAAACTTTTAGTATTTCCTTTAAAATCTCTTCAAAAGCTTTTAAATGATACCCATATTGATATTTTAAAACATTTAAAAATTTCAGAGCCCCGTAACTGGGAAAAATGGGCGAGCGCCTATATTTTTATTTGATAATTTTTTCTTATTTTTTGATTCTCTATCGCCCCATATATTTGTTTTTTTTTATTGAAATTACTTCATTATTCCAAATAATATCGAAAAATTAGAGGCAGGATTGGTGTTTGGCCCTTTACCTCGAAGGCCATGGACTGATCTTACTGATTTTCAATAGCATCTCTGTCGAAACTATCTCTGATCGATTGGCGTATTAAAATTTTTACTAGCTGATCTAGTAACTCGACAAACCTGATTTCAACACCAATACGGAAGGACAGACATCACAGAAATCACAAATGGAATGAGAAACTTAAATATAACCTTTTTCCACTTATCGTGGTGAAGGGTATAATAAGAAAGCATAAACCCATTACGATAATAGTTTTTCTCAAGGATTTTCATACATTTATGAAAAAAAAATATTTTTTTTGTATTTTTATACAATGAGTAACACAAAAAACGCTTTTGTCAAAACTTTAAGGAAATCACGTATAAGTTTTTGCATCATTTTTAACAAAAACAAAAAAAAAAGTTTATTCTTTTAAGTTAAACATACAAAAAATAACATTGTACTATAGAGTTTGAATATTATTTCAAATCATATTGTTCAATCATATTATTATTTCTTTACACAATCACATTAAATCTTCAAATATTTATGAGTGTGTGTGTGCATTGTAGTGTTGTATAATATCATTTTTTACTACTTGTGGCACATACTATTTATTATCTTTCAAAGTACTCAATAAACCATATAAAATGACCCTTGAGGCATAAATGGTTAAATAAATAGAAAAAATATCAAAGTAGAATAGAGAAAACTACAAGAAATAAGTTAAATATAAAAAAGTATACAAAAACAATCCTTTGGAGTTGATAAGATAAAAGCAACTTAAGAATAAAAGAATGATATTTTCCAATTTAATATACTTAAAAGCCATTTGACGATAACAAAGCATTAAGTATATTTATTTAAGATGTTGGTCAGATTATTTTAAATTGAAAGTTAATATTTGAATAATCATTTAATATTATTTTGTTATTATACTTACTACGTTTCTAACTTCTCGGTCTTGTTTTTAACTTGCATCTTCTTGATGCTTTTGTAAATTTAGAAAAAAAATAATTTGATTTAAAAAAAAATTCTTTCATTCGTTAATTTTTAGATTTAAATTATACTTTAATCTTGTTTTTTGTCAATAATACACGAAATGAAATATTTGAACATTTTTGGTGTTCTGAGTTTTATTGGGAGAAACCCCCTTTTTAAAAACACGGAACATCGTTTATTTTTATCCAGCACACAGAGGAGTATTTCGCCAATCTAACCAGACATTTCTCAATATTTGGTATTTGAGAAATGTAAAAAATTTCACCTTTTTCTATTTTTATTTACTTTATACGATTTTGCGAGGTTTGCAATATATATTTTTTGTGGCTTAACGAATAAAGATTTTGTATTGAGTTTTTTTTTTGTTTTAAATATTTATGAGAAAAATTTCTTTCGAAATAAAAAAAAAAAAAAGATTTTTTTAAATTTTTTGTAAAAAAAAGTAAACACGTTTTTGAGAGTGATCTCAATCGCGATCCAAAAAATGTTATATATGACCATAAAATTTACGATCTCTACATTAATACTGTAGAAAAAAAAGGTTTCGCGCTTTTGCGCCTAACCCACTATTTTCCACCTGTACTTAACGCTAAAGAGGACTTAGATTCGGAAGAATCTGAATAATACGAAGAAGGACCCATGGCACTCATTATCATCTTCGTGAAAAGGACAAGTTCTTTTAAATAAATTAGTTGTTATAATCTTGGATAAAATTAACCGTTACAATCATAAATAACTTATTACTGGGGACTGATAAGGCATTGGAAAGCTTAATAATGAATATTTTTAGGAAATTGGCAAAAAAAAAATATTCAAATTTTTTTTTCACTGGGACGTTTTTGCGGGTGGGATTGGAGGGATACCACCCTCTGCCCTTATAAATCAATTTCAATAGTTTAAAGGCGTATGTAATCCACTTCAATATAATAGTTCTAAAAAGGCATTTTGAATTTCTTGAGTCAAACTTTAAGCTTTTACATATTCTTTGACCTTAAAAGTTGTTGTTATTGCTAAACAAAAAGACGGGAAAATTAAAAAAACTAGCATTTTTCAGAGGTAGGAGTCGTTTTTCTAAGGGAAATTTTTTCTCCTTGGACCGATTTTTCTTGTTTTTTAGCCTTAACAGCCTATGCCAAGTTTATTAATCTAGATGAACCCAGTAAATTTGTAGAGCCATTACAAGCTAAAAAAAAGAAATAATGTCCGGCTAGATTGGCAAAATACCCCTATTTGCAGCAGTAAAAATATCACAAGTGATCCGGTTAATGCTTTTTAGCTACAAATTGGTTGCCAAAAAGCAATCTTATTGAATATACAAAAAAAAAAAAAAAAAAAAAACTAATAAGAGTGCTATATTCGGCTGTGCCGAATATAATATATCCACTTAAGATATAGTATTTTGTCGGAATGTGTATGCCTTTAAGATAGTGAAGATATTTGGGGAAAGTAGGGGATTTTAGAAAACTTTAAAATTGTCAATAGTTTTTAGTTATTTTTCCTGCATTTTCGGTTCAAAATGAAAATTAAATTTTTTTTTGGAAAAATAATAATTTTTCGTGAATTTTTCGTGGAAATATATTGTTACAAAAATAAAATCTGTCAACCCCAGTTGCTGTTTCCGTATGAGCGTGGTGAATAAGTTACTTCAACTAATGGTGTGTGTATAAAATAATACCACAATTAGCTAACAAAAGCTGAGCAACCTCAATGGCTGCGTTGGAAGAGGTGCTTGCTGTAAAACAGAAGATCATGAATTCGAGCCCGCTTCGGATATGTGTTCAAGGGAAAGGAAATGACAATTATTATGTAAAGTCATAACAACAGTGTATGGCAGACGTGTGTTCTGGCTATTAGATAAAGGGGATGACTAGCTTGGATAAAAGGCGTAGTGGAGTTGTCTGTTTATGGTTAATGTTACAAAACAAGGCATCGAGTAGTTCATGTCTCGCCGGAGTAACACAGTAGTGTAGCGTGGATGGCTGCGTTTGTAATTATAACGCATGTTTAGTAAATACGAGACCATGGGATGCACAAGACCGGTGGAACCAAGGAGTATATCCAGATAAAGCCACAAAGTAAAGAATACAGAATTTATAGTGAGCCACAGTTTATCTATAAAGGGAAAAAACTAACATTTTGGTGAAATTTTAATCGTTTTGCTGAACTTTCGGTTCTGAATAAAACTTGCAATGTTTTATTGCAAAAGTAATTTTTGTTTAGCAATGTTTAACATAATTTTTGGGTAAAAGGTTTGTGGAAATGTAATATTTTGGTGAAGTGATTTTCTAATTATCTAATAATTTATAGATTTTTCTTCTGACATTTGGGTTTTCATTACAACAGAGGAAAAAACAAGCAAGAGTGCTATATTTGGCTTTCCCGATCCTTATGTACCCTTCACCATCCCTGTTAATCTAGTTTAGTGAAATAACTCCAATCAAAAATGCAAATATTGGGGCGACAGAGAATTCAAAAATTTTGGTACTGCATGTTTATAATTTTTTAGTATCTCCTTAAAGATCTCTTCAAAAGCTTTAAAATTATACTCATATTGATGTTTTAAAAAATATGAAAATATCAGAGCACCGCAACTCGGAAAATATAGGCGAGCACCAGTTTTTCTACTTGATGTTTTTTTTCTTATGTTTGATTTAAATATCGCTCCATATATTTATTTTTTTTGTTTGGAGTAACTTTATTGTTCCAAATGACATGAAAAAATTAGAGATAGATCGATCATGCTGATTTCCAATAGAGCCTCTTTCGACACTATATCTGATCGATTGACATATTTATTTAACTTTTTTTTATTTTTTTTCAACACTAATACGGACGGTCTGAAATGGATATTGTAGAAATTACACAGGGAATGACAAACTTATGTTGCTAAATTCCAATATGACCTCTTTCGAGACAATGTCTGAGAGAATGAGGTTTATAAAATTTCTAGAGTCCAGCTATGTACGTAGAAAAAAACTGAGTTAGGGACAGACGGAGGAATTAATTGAGAGACGGACAACGCTAAATCTACTTCCTTATGTACGAGGTTCAAAAATATATGTCTATTTTATGGGGTCGGAGATGAAAACTGTAGAAATTACAAACGGATTAACAATCTACTCTTTCCACCTTGCGTGAATAACTTACCAGTTAGAATAAAAATATCACCGTTATTTCAACATTTAAAAATCAAATAAAATCATATTTATTAAATAATTTGGAAACACTTCCTTTTTAAAATGATTACTTTTTTAAAAATTATTATTTTTAAAAATTAAATTTAATTAAATTTCTTCTTTTAACAATATAATATTTTCAATATAGGTATATAGTATTATGTAATGCCATGCTATAGCCTCTATAAAGCCTATAAGGCGCTGAGGCTTTAAATATGAAATCAATACACATGTATTTAAAAATAAATAAAAAAGGTATAAAAAAAGCTTAAAGAAACCTGCACAAAGAACACTAAGGAATTGCAACTCCGATCATAAATGAATGATTCAGATTTCTGCGCAACCTTTGCTTAAAAAAATGCAATCTACCTGCTAATCGACTAAAATTTAAAATGCTTGAATAAAATATAAATACATTTTATCACTAGTTCAGTTGTATTGTAGATATGAAAATAATAAGAAAAAGTAAAAAGAATAGATGATATTTTCTCTTTTCTACTGTTGCATCGATTTTATTAAATTAAAAGAAAATTTTGTAAATTTTCATTTCATGGATTTTGAAATTTTTTTTTTATATTTTTTCTCTTTCATAGCTTCACAACTATTATGGGTCTGGCCGTAGTCCCAAGCCTGATGCTTGACTATTGTATTAACAAAAATTCTTTAATATTTAATATTTATGTTTATAGTTCACTGCAAGTATGTTTTTTATGCAATCTTAAGCCTTAAGTATTCCTATTAATAAGAAGTTTAAAAACATGAATTTTTCAGTGTCTATATGCCTGTGTATATGTACACATAAATATGTGATTAAAAATATATTTTTTGAACCTTTGCGTGTTATATTTCAAACATAAATTATTTATGTCTATTAAGAGTCATCTATTATATTTTTCCTGGAAGCCATTTGGGTACTTTCAAACTGCCATCATGAAATTGGAGGTTTATGAGATATGAAAATAATTGTTAATAAATCGTGTTACATGTAGTTTTTTAAATAGAAAAATCATACAGCTAAAGATCTAATTTATCGATTGTAATTAATCTAAGGTGAAAAATTTACAGTAATGCTTGTTTGTTTATATATATTATACTTATTTATTTATGATAAAGACGAAACTTATTTATTTTCAAACTAATGAATTTTTACTTTATATATATTTTTTTATTTCAAAAGAGAAGTATCGATGAGGTACGAGGGCTGCTCTATATATTTCTGGCCTAATAGTGAAAATGCGAATATTTATAGTCAAAAATGGTTTTATTGTTTTTCAAAGTATTCTCCAGCATGATTTATACACTTTTGCATGCGCTTAAACCAGTTGTCGAATCACTTTTTCCACTCCGATTGAGACACCTCTAAAACATGGTTTTTAAACACTTCAACAGCTTCTTCTGGCGACGAAAATCGTTGACCACGCATTTTTTTCTTGATGTACAGAAACAAGAAGAAGTCATTAGGTGCCAAGTCAGGGCTGTACGGCGGATGACCCATTAATTCGACGTTTTGGCCGGTCAAAAACGCTCTGGTTTGAGCCGATGTGTGAGAGCTCGCATTGTCATGGTGAACAATGATTCGTCTTCTCTTGTTGGTTTTTCGAATTTCTCCGATGACTTCAGGCAAACAAATTGTAGTGTACCACTCAGAAGTGACCGTCCTACGTTGCTCAAGCGGAATAGTCGCCACATGACCAGTTTTGCCGAAGAAACAGGCGACCATTTGCTTCGAAGTGCTTCTTCCACGAACAACTTTCGTTGGATTTTGCTCGTCTTTGAAGACCGACACGGTCGATTATTGTTTCGTTTTGGGCTCATACGCATAAATCCATGATTCGTCACCTGTGACGATCTTATAAACGTCTTTTGAAGCACCGCAATCGTATATTTGCAACATTTCTTTGCACCAATCGACACGAGCCTTTTTTTGAGCGACTTTCAAATTGTGCGGGATCCAACGAGAACAAAGCTTTTTTACGGCCAGGTGTTCATGCAGTATCGAATGTATGCTTGTGGAAGAAATGTCCAAGGATGTCTCTATTTCTCGGTATGTCGCATGTCGATCTTGCATTATGAGTTCACGCACGGCATCATTGTTCTCTGGCACAACAGCCGTTTTTGGACGACCTTCACGGAATTCGTCTTTCAGCGAGTTTCGGCCACGATTAAACTCATTATACCAATTTTTCACAGTGCTATAGGATGGTGCTTCATCGCCATACAAAGATTTAAGTTCATCAATGCACTCTTGTCGTGATAATCCACGTCGATAGTTGTGAAAAATGATGGCACGAAACTGTTCACGAGTTAATTCCATTTTTTTCTATATTAATTTTTTCAAGTTACTGTTAACAACACAAATAATGGTCGTACGTCAAAACGTTTTGAGTACGATTATGCTTAAATATGACAAACTTTCCAATGGAAATGTCAGATTGCACTTGGCAGCACTCAGTGTTGCCAGGCCAGAAATATATATATCAGCCCTCGTAATAATGCCTAGTATTTAATTGTATTATTTCTTTGGAAAAAGTAGAGTAGCGGATATGGGTGGCAAAGAAAAGTAAATTATATAATTACACATTAGTGAAGAAGTTGTTGTTGTTGATACTGGTGTATCAGTTTTATTTATTATTTAAAATTCCACAAGGACTTAATGCTCTAGACGGAGGAGAGAGCAGCGGTGTAGACTAGTATGAAAAACCTTCATACATATTAGAAACAATTTTTGCGTTATTGGTGGCGGCTGAGCACCTAAGCTAAGAATTTTTAAAAGAAAGTTTCATTATACATTTCAATATAAATTAGTTACTCAACCCAAAAAGGTTCTGACAAAATTATTGCAACCAATTTTAATTAGCAGATATTTTTTTAAGTACAAAAAACTGCTAATTTTATAGTTTTTCCAGCAGCCAATTGCGAAAAAGGTGTCATTTGTGATAACAAATCAATCTGTTTTTTCTACCTGATCGTGTCTTTTTAGATGTTTCGGCTTTATAACCATATGTAGGGGAAAAATTTATTGAAATAAGCGATAAAGAGCATTTGAAAAACGTATTTTCTTGCGGAATTCCGTACCGACAGGAAAAGCAATAATGTATCACTAATTATGAAAATCTCTATTTAGTTTATCGCTACAAATTTGAACTTAAAAATAATAAAATAACTTAAATTTCTTAATAAACTGAATAACGGCGACATCCCTTTTAACCTAAACTATAGACTTATTTAAAATTTTTTGCAACTCTCCCACTATTCAACGACCTTTTTATATTCTTCACCACAAAAAGTGAAAAAAGGGTCATTCCTTGTGTTATTTCTACAATATCTATCCATTTCCGACCCCATAAAGTGTATATATTCTGATTTCTTATGATAGCGAATTCGATTGAGTGATGTCCTTCTGCCCGTCCGTGTTAGTGTTGAAATCAAGTTTGCCGTGGTACAGAAAAAATAAATATGTCAATCGATCAGATATGGTGCCGAAAGAGATGCTATTGGAAATCAGCATGATCGGTCCATGTCGAGGCAGCAGGCAAAACACCACGCCTACCTATAATTTTGTCCTGTCATTTGGAACAATAAAGTAACTCCAATCAAAAAAATTAATATATATATATATATGGGGCGATAGATAAATAAAAATTAGGAAAAAAATAGCAAGTGCAAAAATTGGTGCTCGCCAATATTTTCCGAGTTACGGGGCTCCGAAATTTTGGATTTATTTTTGAAATATCAATATGAGTATCATTTTAAAGCTTACGAAGAGATATTTAAGGAAATGCCAAAATTTTCTAAAAATGTTTAACCCATTAAGAGCCGATGGCATTTAAAAAAAATAATATATGTGCAGTATTAAATTTTTTTTTATTTTTTAATTCTCTGTCACCCCAATAATTGATTTTCGATTGGAGTTACTTCACTAAATTAGATTTACATAGATGGTGAATTATATAGCGTACAGTTTTATTTACACAATGTGTGATGGTTTTTGTGACACTAGTGCTAAAAATAACTCTTGACTCCTTGAAGGCTCTGACAAAAGTTCCATTAACTCAAATCAAATTATTATGGCAGTAGAACTTGGCAATAAGAAGCCGTTTAAAATAACTTTTTTACTTATGGCACGAGATTGATAAAAAGCGCATTTCTTTAAGCATATAATATTGATAGATTTGATGGCTTTTGCAATTTTGGCTTTAGCAACGGCCTAAATATGTAACAAACCGTCTATAATTATATAGTCTTGTTCTTTTGGCTACATGTACACTCTGCCGACAATATTTAATAGAATTCAAAACGTTATAAGTTTTTTATTTGACGAAAGAATATTTGATCGTTTTTAAATAAAGATTTACCAAAAAAAGATCTTATTTATATTTTTTTATCCAACAATATTAATTCAAATTCACTAGGAATAACAATACAAATTATTGTCAAAAACTCTTAAGGAGCAATAACTTAATATAAATTTTCTTCTTTTTCTTTAAAAACTAAACAGCACATCACTAAATATAAATCATCGTATATTGACGACATGCTAAAATTTGAACGCTATAAAATCAAAATTCAAATGATGATTGGCATGTTTATTTGAACGTCTGCGGTAGGACACAATCACAAACGTTTACCAAATATGTAAAAATTAGATGAGTTTATTTGATAGTTTTCAGGCTACATAAATGGTGTTCACATGTTGCATTAAAATTTGTTATCTGAATAAGAAATTTTCTGTTAAAAAGAAAGCATAAAATGTATTGTTATGTTTTACCCTTTTTTTAGAGCAACGTGCGGATTCTTTTGATTGCAAATACCACTGTGGCTAAATTCTGTCTTCGAACTTTATGGCTTTCTCTGGCTATACTTCTTGATCCTACCGGTCTTGTGAACCCTTGGTCTCGTATTTACTAAACATGCGTTATCACCACAAACACAGCCATCCACACTACACTACTGTGTTACTCCGGCGAGACATGAACTACTCGATGTCTTGTTTAGTAACCTTAACGATCCACAGACACTTCCACTACTCCTTTTATCCAAGCCAGTCTTCTCCTTTAATCCAGTAGCCACAACATACGTCTGCCATACATTGTTGTTATGCTGTTACACTTCCCCGCGCTAACCGCTTTTGCTCTTACTTTTTATTATAAAGGGCTTGTTGACAATTATTTGTTGCTTTTATATTAAATTTGACGTCTTCACTAAATTGTCTACCATGGCTTCACACAATAATTGTCTTTTGCCTCTCGGGAGGTTTGTACTGCTGTTTATTAATTTTAATTGCATTATAACAATTATTATTTTTTCGTTGCACGCTTGTCCGAATGCGGTATCGAACTCAGGACCCTATGTTTTGCAGTACGCACCTCTACCAACGCAGCTATTGAGGCTGCTCTGCTTTTGTTGGCTAACTTGTGGTTTTTGTTATTCTCGAAACACACCATTAGTTGAATTAGCTTATTCACCACGCTCATACGGAAATAACTACAGGGGTTGCCAGATTTTATTATTCGTAACAGTATTTTTTATAAAAAGCTTTTTAGACTATTGCAGCGATGATGTCTAAGACTCTTATAAAGAAATTATTATTTGTCATTGTGCAACACACATTTGGTATTTAAAAAAAAAAATTATATATTTTTAGATTTTCTACCATTAAATATGTTTCTTCTTTGTAAATGCTGATTTTTCATTGGAATTTTTTAATTTAACGCTTAATATGATTCTCTCATTTTCCATGCTACTGGTGTGAATTTTGTTTAATATATTTTTTTCTATTTGCCCCACTCTCTTCACTACTATAAATATTTAACTGTATTTCTGAGATGTGACTTTTACATCGTTTTCTAAAATTCTACACATATAATTTATTCCTATGGTGTGCATTAGAATGATTCAATGTAATTTGAAAATTGAAAAATCACTGTGTAAAAATTGCATAAAGTTTATTTTTAATTTTCACAGTATTTATTTTGGTGTTTAAAACGAAAATGTTATTTACATATTTATATATCTGTAACCATAATTTATGCAGTGAAAACTTGCCGACAGAAGTTGTGATGAATTGAATTCTAAGAGAAGATATAGAGAGCGGTGCTAAATTAAAATTTTTAGTGTAGTGCAAGGGGCGAAATAGCCCTACGAAGCGGTTTATATCAGGCAAAAAACCTTATTCAATTAAAACACACTCTATGGAGAATGATAAAAGCTGACTGCACTGCCTTGTAATTTTAGTATGTCATTAGAGTATCTTTACCACAATATTCTTAAAATATGTTTGCGTTGAGGTTTATCTTCCTTAACTTTTTTAAGGTCAAGATTTTTACTAGGCCATTTTTTTCATGCTATTTTCTTCAATTTTCCTTAATACTACAGCGCGTTTCACCGTTAAGACCGGTAAAAATATTTATTAATTTAATATTTTTTCCCCAATTAGGATTTGAACCGTGGATCTTATAAATAAATTAAAATTTGCTTATTGTCCGCTCTGGTTCATTTTTTAATTAAACTTCTAAACATTTTAAGGAAACAAAATTATTTACAAATGTATGTGGACATTTTCCAAAAAAAAGAAGATCCTTTATTAGCCTTCTTCGTATCTATCTACCTAAACAACCAAACTTAAGCCGGCCATTAACATTGGTTTTGTAGGTAAATGAAAATTGTGTTTTCATAAAACGGTGAAGAAAATTTTTAGAAGTTGAACAAAATTAAAATATTTCTGATAATATATTTATAATAATTTTTATTACTGCACTATAACATTGCAAAAAATTAATAATAAGTTGTGTAATTACATTAATGAGACACTTGCCACTGTTTATTTGTGGATTAGATACTTACGTCTGTTTCAATTTTAGTAGAAGCAACTACTAAGCTACTTTATAGATTCTCGTCTGTAATTCGCAATC
Source organism: Gymnosoma rotundatum (assembly GCA_916610165.2). Taxonomy (NCBI): domain Eukaryota; kingdom Metazoa; phylum Arthropoda; class Insecta; order Diptera; family Tachinidae; genus Gymnosoma; species Gymnosoma rotundatum. The sequence goes on from OU744340.1 coordinate 82,157,833, forward strand.
TATGTTATGATTTAAAAAAATTCATTTTCGAAAATAAAAATTGTTCGCACTTAGATGTGCCCCCAACAAAGAAAAATTAAATATTTTTTTTGCGTTTTTAAATAATTGCGGAAATATGTGCGCATCTTAATTTTTATCAAATTAAATTTTTTATAATTCCATAAATTTCATTTTTAGATTCTTACATGTAGTTCAATTAATTCGTATTTAAAATTTTCGGGAATTTTGGTCATCAAAATTGCATTCTTTACTGCTGTAATCCAATAATCTTACTTCAAATTCATGAAGCAAAGCAAATAAAATATTAATATATTTTTGTTTTTAGTAACTATTTTTAACGTAACCTTTTCGTTATGATTTTTAGAGACTATTTTGTATAGTTGTTTATATCTTCGTTAAAATACAAGACAAAATAATTTTTTTTAGTTTTGTTTTGGTGCCACAACATACATTTTAAATATGTTTGTGGGCCGCAGGTTGTCCACCCCTGACTTAAAGCATTTCTTTTTCGTTATCTCTGTAACTCGGGAAAGATTAGTAATATAATAATGACATATACCAACTAACGATAAAAAATAGACATAAATTTAAATAAAATTATTTTTATGGGGTTTTGGGGGACAAGGAATTTTGACTCGTAATTAGGGAGGCAGAAATCTGATAAAAGGCAAAGTTTTTGAAATAGAGTGATCCCGACCGGCTGTTGTGAGATCTGCAATTACTCATATAATTTTCTTTAAACTAAAATTTCTTAAAAAAAATGGATTCGAATGAATCTATTTATCATACTGTAAATATTTGTAAGGAAAGTTAGGAAATTTTTCTTTTAAAATTAAATAATAAATAATAATAAATCATATACGATAAATTAAATTCAGAATAAAATTATTTTGCAAAGAAGTTCACTCAGTTCTTATTGCTGCTACTGATTTTCATCAAAAACAATATATAATTTCTATTATACAGTTGTTAACAATCAGCAAGTGGAAACAAGTTGAGTGAACGATTCATTCGGGTAAAAATTATTTGAACTCGCGCTAACAATCATTGATTATTTATTTTTTAAAATTAAACAGTTGCGATCTTGATAAAGTTCTTCCCGATCGAGGGAAAAAACATAAACAAATGACAGATTGAAATTTAATACAATTTTAATTTAATGCAATTATTTAAGTAATTAAAAAGTTATTTTCTTCTTTTTTAAATTCAATCTAATTAAATATTTAATTCGAAAATATTGTAGTTATTTTTCAATTAAACAATCTGAAAACAATCAATTAATAGATGCAACATGTTTCTTCTATAAAAATAATATTTTTATTCACAAAATAAAAAAACGTCCAGGCGAAAAACGCATGAGTCAAATTACTGGGCAATCTATTTAACGAATTTGGGGAAGATTTTTTTTTTAAAAGAAGACTAACTGTGTTAGAAAATAAAAAAGTGATCCTATACTTTTTGCAGATTTATCAATGTCAACCGGTAGTTTTATATCACTGTTTCTGAATCGCTTTGATTTGTTTTTTGGGTAAAATTAATTTTATATTTAAAAAAAATTTGATTACGTGTTTTAGGAAATTGCAAATTTCCCAAAAATCTTTCCATGGTTTCAGCATGAATTTTTATTGTAAAAAAAAATTAATTTTCCAACTGTAATTTTATTAGATTTTTCTTTTATTCTGACCAAGATTGATGATTATGTAAATTGAGTACATTTTTTGGCCCATAAATACTCGCGTTCATTTCCAAAAACAGTAACAGCAGTAATAACAACAACAACAACATATTTTAACTTACACACAATAGAAAACACAGTAAATGCGTGTTGTGGCATTTGAAACTTTTGACTTGATGAAAATACAATGACGCATATAATTTTTGAAAATAATAAAATAAATGCTACATCGCAATGATGATAATTCTTTTTTCTGCATTTTTATACATTTGCCCTTAACAGTTTCCCTTAGAACACAATTTTCATATATTAAAACCACACAAATAGTTAAATGTTCACATGATGAACACATTCTTTTTGGCAAAAAGCACCAAACGAATAGAAAAAACTCTTTCTTGTTTTATTTTTGGGTTGATTTTTTTTTTCATCAACATTTTTAATGCAGCGACAGTTTTATAGTTTGACTTATAAATTAGAACGTAAAAATGCACAAAACTCATGTTGGCTTGTCTGTTAAAGAGTAAAATGTCTACAAAGAGAAAAAGATGTACATAAATCCCGCTTTGAGCAAACATTTTAATAGCAAGTGGGGCGAATTGCATCAAAACATACCCGTATGTAGATCCATGCATGCTGTGTGGACTGTTGGTGTAAGAGGATGTAAGTATTTAAAAGGGATTACTTTCATATCTATGAAGTTTTTAGTTACAAGCTTTGGGTGGAGTCTTTTGACTACGAGCGTTAAAAATTAAAACGTATTAAGGTTAATTGTTAAAATGTTAAAAAAGAAAAATAAATAAATAAAGGGTACTTACGCTAATTGTCAAAAAGCTTAAATGTGGCAACGTTAAGGTTTTTTCTTTTTTTAAATAATACTTTAATATTTTTATGTTTACAAAATTACTTTAGCAAAATTTAGTACAATTTCAAAAATAACAATAATATAAACGATTAGTGATAATTATTAAAGTAATATACATAATAGATAAATAAGAGAAAAATAACAATTATATGTTGATTAAAATAAACAATATTAAAAATATATAAATTGAACATTTTAAATAACTCCTTTTTAAATGTGCTTGCGCTGCTTAAATTTCAAATATATTTTGGTAATGCATTCTGGTGGTTTTTTACACTAAAAATTGTCTATGAAATAAAAGGCTCTTTAATTTTGTTGAATAATTTTCTTACCACGTTTAGATCTAGCAAACTGAATTCTTTTGTAGAGGTATGGCGGCTGTTTTGAAATAATAATATTATAAATGAATTGAAATTATTTTGGCTTTAGTTAATTTTTATTTTAATTCTAAAAATTTTTTTAGAAAGAAAATTTTTAATTTTTACAAATTTATGCGGACGTTTTCCAAAGAAAACAAGAAAAATTAGACGCTAGCAGAATGTAATGCTGCACTTTTTGGACCTTTTTCAGCATTCTTCGCATCTATTTACCATAGCTGTGTAATTATAAACATCATCTATTTAACCAACTAATTTTGTAAATAAGAATACGAGATATATTCTATTCATATCAATATCAATTTGGTTAGACGAAATTTTACACACAACCCAACGTATTTCTTCACTGTTCTCTTTGTATTTCGTCTTTTACATTTGTTTTTGCTTTTATTCGAATCATCGATTAAAAACGAATGCATTTTTTATTGTAAGTTATTCTTACTTGTTTACTCTCACAATATTATAGACACTGTTGCCAGAAGTGCAGATTTATCTGCATTTTGCAGATTTTGGCCTCTCAAATTGCCAAAAACCAGATTTGAAGATTTTTGGTCTTTAATCGAAGATTTTTTAAAATCTGTGTGGCAACTTCTATTACGTTGACTAAGTTTTCTAATTTTTTCCGCAAACATTTGTAAAAATTTTTTTTTTTTCTAAAAAAGTTAACTTAATCCAAAACCGATTTTTAGTCATTTATAATAGCTACAGGTCAACTCCTAATTTTCATAAAAAATAAAAAAACAACTTTAAAAAATGCATAACTCAAATTTTATCTGCTGTGGAGACGCTAGCTAGAGGTGTATGAACCAATGTGATAAAGCGTTGGCTTTCCGTAGAGTCGGTTGTAAGTCGCTTATTAGAATTAAATTAGTGCTTTAAAATTTATTTTAATGAATATATTTATCATTTTAAAGTACATTCATGTTATTTTTAATAATTTTAATAAAATTTTTCAAAGCAAAGAGACAGAGATTTACATTTTATATAAACAGATGACAAAACTATTAAAGATTGTAATGAGTAACTTTTACTGAGCCCTAAAAATTTTCTTAATTATAAAAGCACATATCTAGGCATTTATGCAGCTGAAATAGTTTAAGGCACAAGTCTTGACTAGTGCTATATAAACAAAATAGTGGATGATTGTATTAAGCTTAATATTGAATTATTGATTTCTTTAATATAATGAAATCGCTGGGCGTATTAACCCAAATTAAAAAAAAAAAAAAACAGGACTTTCAGTTTAGAGAGTTAAAAGTATTAGATTTTAAAGATATACTAAATGAAATCGAAATGACTTCTGAAAAAAAGTATTCCAAATAAAAATTTGCTCAATATGATGTCTTTGATATTCACGAACCAACCTAAGATAACAAATTTTAATTAATTTTTATATAAAGTTTATAACATCTAGTAGAAATTTTACATATGTAAGTATGTAACTTTAACATAATTTATTTATTCTGTAAGTAAATACAATTCCTTTTAAGTAATAAATATTCGGATATATTGTATAGAAATAAATTGATAAATAAATTTGAAGATTTATTGAAGATTTTTAAAATAAGGTGCAGATGTTGCAGATTTTTTCGCAATATATTGTTGGATTTCGCAGATTTTACACACTAAAGTTCTGGCAACACTGATTATAGATGCTGTTTCAGTATCATACTGATTGTTATGAGGTAAGCATGAATGAGGGCAGTGCCGTGCGTGCTTATAAATAAATTAATTTACTAAATTAGAATTTTAAACTGTGAATATTATAAATGAATTGAAATTATTTTGGCTTTAGTTCATTTTTATTTTCATTTCTAAAAATCTTTTTAGAAAGAAAATTGTTTATTTTTACAAATGTATGCGGTCGTTTTCCAAAGAAAACAAGAAAAATTAGACGCTAGCAGAATGTAATCTAAAAAAAATAATTAAATGTAAGCAAAAATAAAAACATGGCTTTTTTGTGGTAATTTTTGTTAAAGCCTTAGCATTTCTGTTTTTGCTTATTAAATAACTCTCATGTTGTTTTTGAAGTTTTTATACTTAAAGAAAATGTTTTTGGAAAAAGGTTTGCTGCTGAGCTGGCTTTAGCAACCGACGAAATGATACGTATAGATACCTGTTATTCCAAACCAACAAATAAATTAAATTTTTATTTGAAAATGTTATGGGATATACGCATAATATAATAAATAAAAAAATAATAATAATCTTTTGTAGAAAATTCAGGCATTTCAATTTTAAAAGATCTTCAAATTGCATAAAGTAAATTTGGAGCGTTAATAAGTTAATTTGAGCTTTCGCAAGTCGTCACTGTCCCAGTTCGCATATATTCCACAACCATATAAAAGTACCGGAATTAGGTAAGATTTGCCTAACATGCGAATAAATAATAAAGTCGAGTCTTTAACGGCCCATAATTTTTGAAGCGTATTATAGGTTCGTCTAATAACAACGCTTACGTGGTTACACCATGTAAGTTTTCTGTTAAAATAGACCCAAGATTTGATGCTGAACTAACAAGTTCTATTTAATTATCATTTATTTCTATTTGAAAAGAAACTACAGGTTTTCTAGATTTTTGGAGAAAAATATATTTCTACTACGTCAACTAATACGGTTATGCAACTTCTAGCTTTTATAAACCCTGATTGACGTTTATATAGCAAAGTTTTCTTTGTCAAATAAAAAGTAGATTTTGTGAGAGTTGGATCTTAACTCACTGTGTTTGATTAAATAGCTGAGAAACTTTCTACAACTTCAAAATGGTTGTCAGAGCAAAAACTAAAAGGGTTTCTATTGGAACACTGCACAGGTCATCATAAGTATTGTAATTTGGTGATGGAACATCGATATTGAGAAAATTTTTATTCAAAAATTTAACATCAATATCGGGGTGGTACTGAGTAGAGATGTTCTGACTTATGTCAATTTTTCGGATTTCTCTCCATTTCAGTAGTAGTATTAATACTAGAACATTTCTTAATGGGAAATTCCTATCAATTTACTACTGCTACAAAATATCAGCTCACACAAATTCTTTAAAAGATTTTTTAATTTTCATAAATAATTTGATATTCTTAGTGCGTGTTTTACTCGTTGTTGTAATTATTTAATACAAACTTTTACTGAAACTTTTTAATAGATTTCTTAGCCAACATAAAACTTTACAACTGCAAAAGACAACTTAACAAGTGTCGAAGCAGACAACGATGAATGCATAAAAATATTTTAGACAAAATAAAGTTTATTTTTACAAAACAAACTTAAGGAAAGAGGGGAGGTTGAGAAAAGGAAAAACTATTGCACTTAGATAAAACAGATTGAAAAAAAATTCCTTTAATTTAATATGCAAACAAACGCAAAAGGAGTAGAAAACGACTACATTTAATTTGAGTAAATTAAGGCGATTACAATGAATTTTAATTAGTAAATTAATGTTAAAAAAAAAATAAAGTTTTAGTAAAGGATGAGGACTCTTCTGAGAAGAAAAATTGTAATTAAATAAATGAAGTAGAAATGTAATTAATTTTTTAGGATGTATATGTAATGGAAGATTACCACATTAGTTATATAGTTTAGAAGTTATGGACTCAAAAAATTTTATACCATTTTTTTCGCTACATCCGTCATTAGCGTTCTTCATGCTATCTACCTAAGGTGTTTGGAAAGAATTTAAAAAACGAACTTGAGCCTGTTTGTGCAATGAATGGAAATAGCTGTAAAAAGATAATTAAAAATGACAAAATTAAAACGAACCACCAAAAACGCTTTCAATTTTCCCTTTTGTTATTTCTTTTTTCACTAAGAACCCTTTTGATTACATTTCCTAGGTCTTTTTATAGTTCTTCCCCTAATAGTAAAGAAAAAATCTTATAGAATACCGAAAAATAAAAATTAAAAAAAAAAAAAATAATAAAAAATAGATAATAACAAAAATTTTTTGAATTCGTCGTTATTTTGTTTTTCGTAGGGCAAGAAATATTTTTCTAAATCAATTCCTATTAAATACGGTGACTCATGACAAAATGTTTAATGAGCCATATGCAACTTTTGGCCCTTGTGTGTTTAAGAGACTGATGATTGATAGAACTAAGTTACTTACTCTTTACACTTTATTAATAAATACCAAAATGTACCAAACAGACAGATATTTTTTTAATTTTACTTGTAAATGTATTTGTCCTGGATATATGTATATGGTAAGTTGTGGATTAAACATTTAGCTTTAGAATTTCTTGGGTAAAAAAACCAAGTGCCGATTAACCAAATTTATTTTATTTATTCAATAGCGGTTTCGGGCTCAACGCATGGATTTGTTGTTGCTTTTTTGTATGGCCAAAATTACATGTTGTCATGAAAATTAATAACTCACGAACGCGCCGACCGTTATATATAGATATAAATTTGCAAACTATGTTTAAAAACTCCGAGGGCTTACTCCATTGTATTTTGTTAAATAATTTTAAGACATTGACGCTACATCTGATGATGCCAGCAATCAATGTTTTATGTTGATTTTACTATCACATTAAATGGTGACAACGAAACAGATATATAATATGGAATTTTATTAGACAATTTAGTAGGTGATGATCTACCAAATGATATTTTAGGTGTATTGGAACAAGTTCCATTTAGCAGAGTTGAAGGTGATATCCCAGTTGCAAATTTCGGATAATATATCGAAGCAGCCTCAACAATAAAGTTGAAAAAACGACAATAAACATGGATTTAGTTGCTTACTATCATCTTTTTCGAAAAAAATTTAGGAGTACTTGAAAAGATGAATGGGCTTCTGTGTGCGCTAATTATCGGGCAAACGGGCAGGCATAGCTTTAATTTCACTGATGAACATAAATGTCTTCATTGGAATTTTGCTAATAAGTGACTATTAATAATCATTTTGAAGAAACTTAATTTTATATGTAACTTGCGGCTTATTTAGAACAGAATTTAAACGGAATGATTAAAATAAGTTTCGTTTCAAAATTTGTAATGTTTTATTGCTCGTTAAAGTAGTCAGTATCAACAACTAACACTAGGATCAAGAGTTGTTCTTAATTGAAAACGAAAAATTTCACAAATTACAGATCACATATTGTTTTTTTTTTTAAGTTATTCTGTTCGAATATTTTGTGCTTTTTAAAACAGAAAGAATTTAGAGCAATACAAATTATTCGAAACAAAAACACAAATATGGCGCTCTAGTATTGATGAAAACTGCTGCAAAAAGTAAGAGTTCTATATTCGGCTATGTCGAATCTTATATACCTTTTACCATATATAATATATGTAAATTCAAATGACAAGTACTGTTGTCAGTGGTTAATATTTGCGTGGAAAATTCTAGGAACTTTTAAAAAAGCCAAATATAACAATATAGATTTCTTAAATTTTTACCTACGTGGCCTCAAAAACACTTTTTCAAAAGCTCTTTCTATGTTTTTATGAACCTATATCGCCTACTTAGTTAAAAAACAAAATTTGCTTGAATCGTTATAAACAAATTTGTAGTACTGAATTTGGCAACAAAACGCCAAAACCGACCACAATTTCTATAACACAAAAACACAAAAAACTAGATCAGTAATGCTGGCTTTTATACAAAACTAAAGCTGATTCATTAAACTTAATATTAATGTTGTTTTATAATAGAAGTGCATAAACATTTTCCGATTTGTAAAAATGTCTTTTAAAATTCTATTCAAATGACAAATTTTACTAAATTAAGCAAATTTTACTTAAAACTTTTAAATTTTTCCATATGATTTTTGTTGTGTTTTATATTCATTTATTTAATAAAAACCACTGCTTTATAGTTTTTTTTTTATTTATTGAGTAGCAGTTGATTGCATTTAGCTTTTAAAATAAAATCTTTTAATCGCTAACAAGTGAAATAGAATTTTTATTGAGCTTGTTTAAATTGCTTTTGGTGGTTTCTGTGTGGAAATGTTTGTTGTTGGGAAACAAAAATGATAAAAAACACAATCAAGAAAATACTTAAAGACGGTGTGTGTTGTACATAGTGGATTTTTCATTTTTGTTAAAAAAAAAACAATTAAACTTTATTAATGTCTGGGGTACAATAAAAAAACATAAAAAACACATGTATTCCTTTCTTTTTAAGTAAATAGCACTACGCGTATAATAATTTTCTAATTGTTAATTATATCTTCATAAAAAAATGTTGAAAGTGTGTTGTGACTTTATAACTGAAGAACAGTTAAACCGAATTCGATAAAAAAATTTTAGGGTTTGTTCGCGGCAGCCAACCGCATCCTGAATGCCTTAAATTATTCATACCTAAAATCTAACAGTTATACTTAATAATATCCAGCCAGTTTAACCACGCTTATTGCCCGATTTATGCTTTAATGAATGTAGAGTTGATTGCAAATGTTCGAAGTAAAAGTATTTTTGAGCCCAATATAACTTTAAGCTCTAAAAAATAACATTATAGTGAAATTTAATTTTTTTTATTTAAAACATCAATACATGAAACAATATTTGTAGCAGTCGCAGTTTTAAACGTAGCACCATCTTGTCCAAATAACATTTCGCGAATTAATGTCATCAATATTTTGAAACCAAAAATATTTGATCATGGTGAAGTAACGATTTTCGTAGAGAACAACGCGAGTTCCGGCTTTTTTTTTTAAGAAATAAGGTCCTACGATGCTACCAGCATGTAAACCGCACCAAACCATCCAACCTTTTCTGTTTATAATAGAGGGTGTAAGGTCGATTGTGGATTGGTTTCACTCCATATGCCGTTATTTGTTTAGTAATGGACACGTCAAGTGAAAAAACACAATTTTGCGTTAAGTTGATAGATTGAAATGATGATTGATTTTTAAAGTTAATCAGGATCAGTGTTGCCAGGGAAAGACAGGAAAAAGTTAAACTTTTCTTCCAAAAAAGTTATATTTTTTCATTAAAAGTTACATTTTTATATAAAATATAGTAAAAAGTTTTATTCCAGTTTTCAGGGAAAATAACAAAGCAACAAATTCATTTTCTGAACAAAAACAAAATATAATAAAAAGAAAAACGTATGAAAAAAATTTCTTACTAATGATAGTCATGTAGATTTAAATTAGTTCTGAATACTAATATTTCGGTATGGAAAACTATATTCTCTAGCCATCTAAAAAAATTAGTTAAAGTAGTAATTTTTTAACAAATCCGTTTTACCTTTTCCTTTGATTGAGCTTCGATAGAATTTACTACACTGATTTTTTTTAAATACTGTTATTAAAGACTAATTATAGTCTTATTTGCTTAAAACCTCAACATAAAATTCCTGACAATTTTTCTGTAATATAATCTGGCACTTCCCAAAAAAATTAAAAGACAACTTTCTTCTAAATCGAGGTATTGGTACAGTTGTCAAATAATTTAAGCGGTATAACTGAAGTTGCTAAAAATTTTCGCAAGTTTGAACAAAACGCTTAGTTTTCCAAACGAATTGCAGCTCATATTATTTCACAGTTGGAAAGAATTGTTGCCAGAAACATTTTTCTGTTTCTAAACATGAAGCAAGAAACATTTCGTAATTTCTCACGAAGTGAACAGAGTAAACTTCACCAATGTTATTTTTAGTTTATTTCAAATTAATTTTATACGTTTAAGCCTAGTACTCTGTTCGATTTTGCGAAAAATGTTGACCAACATGCGTTATTTTTCTTGAAAATTTGACAATTAGCTACTATTGCCAAAACAGCGTTTTAGAAAATAATTATTGTTTTTATCGGCTTCAAGAATTCCACATTGTCTGGAAAAAATTTAAAATTTACTGAAACCGAAGAGAAATAAATACTCATTTACCTCATCCTAGCTGATGGAATTTATCCCACACATATGTATGTACATGTATATGTTTTTGTTTTTTAATTGCAGTAATGAGCAAATGCTTTTCTTCGTCAATAATTTAATTTTTGTCTTCGTCTATTTTTAAATGTTCACTTTTTTCATTTTTCTTAAAAAATTTTTTTGAACACAAAAAAATAAATCGAAACAAATGGTCTGAAAAAATCTGGGATGGAATCGTTACATTCGTGAACGTACAACACGTATCGTAAAAATACGTTTTTCGGATTATGACATATGTTAACGGATGGTAATTAAAAATAACGCAGATTATAACATACTTTGTCGTATACATGAACGTCCATTTTTTACGAACTGTCATACGTTAACAAAACTTAGTTCGAATAAGATGAAAATGCAACAAATACGCTAAAAAAAGTGCGAATTAAACAAATTTAATTTCAGTTTATGAAAAAGTTATTATTACAATAAGTTAAATCTAAGATTCATGAAAGAACACAAGAATTTGGCAAAAAAAAAACATGCTCCTAATTGAGCATATTAAAATCTACTTCTAACGGACTACAGGATGAGCTTTCCAAGTGTATGTACGCACTAGCACCACCAGTTAATGATGTTAAAATTTTAAAATAGGACATTCGCAATTTATATTTTTGCAAGAAAATATTTATATTTATAATTTTGTGCTTAAGGCTGATCAAAAATAGGTATCAAGCAAAAAAAAAAGTTTTTTTTTTAAATTGAAAAACCAGAATGAAGGAAGCCTTTATGAAGAAAAGCTGCCTGTGCCAAGTGAAGAAGTGTTAATTGAAGCAGCAGTCCTTGAATCGAGCGCTATAGGCAAAAAATCGGTTTTGACCTTTGAAAACAACAAAATTTGAAAAACTGACCAACCTGAATATTCTTTCTTTAGCTCTAGAATTTTTTAATTTCAAAACTATTGTGAATCATTAAAAAAATTACGATCCGTTTACAATCGTATGTCATAATGCCATTTAGTTCATACGATTAACGTATCACGTAATTTTTTTTTCGTACGATTTTCCGATACGAACACGGATGTAACGATTCCACCCCTGTTTTAAAAAAAATCCGTACGAAAAAGTGCTGCTTATGTTATTTCGTAGTTGAAAAATAATGTTGACAAGAACATATTTTAGTTGTAAAACATGTTGCGAGAAAAATTTCGTGACAATTTCACAAATAAACAGAGTACAACTTCAACAACTTTATTCTTATTTATTTCACAGTAATTTTTTATATAGACTTTTTCAACATTTTGCACGAAATGATGAACTATGCTTTATATGGAAATTTGATTGCATTTACAGGTAACCTGTGTTATTAAAATCGAATTGATATGTTAAGGAAAGTTGCTATGATAAAAGACGTTCTTACCTCAAATAATGAAATCAGTAATTTTTCTTTCGTGTCTGTACCAAAAGTTAGGAAAATTTGGCCTAATATAACAAAATTTTACGTGACGTGGAGCCTTCAAAAGTTACAAAAAATGTAAAAATGTAACCAAACGGCAACATTGATTAGGATAGTTTGATAGATTTATTCAAGTTATTTATAATGATTTGCCATCGTATACTAATCAATAAAAAAAACTTTGCTTAAAATTAATTAATACCTATAAAAGCTGTATCATCTGAATGTCTGAAATATTTTTAAAAGTATTCATAGAGCCATTAAAATTAATCTCCTTTAATGAATTTTGAGAAAATAATAATTTATAAAAAAATTTAGCATGTTATTATTTTATTGCTGTATATTAAACCATTTATGACTGGGTCATCCATCCATTGTTTCAATTAAAAAAAATATTTATGTTTATTAAAAACCAATAAATAACAAAACAGCCAATTTTGTTAACTAAAGTTAAGTCAAATGGAAATCAATGTGTGGTTACTAAAAATATTTCACATAAAAAAGGGGATTGTTTAAACAAATTTCAAAGAATATGAATATTTTTTCATTTTTTATTCGTTAAACCTCTTTTTTTTTAGTACATTTTATAAAATCAAAACGAGATATGAGTATAAAAAATTTATATAAAATTTTCTTTTTCTTTTTAAAATAAAAACGAACCAATATTAAAATTCCAATATCAAACTGCAAACGGATGGGATGAAAAAGAATGTTTTTTATGAAAAATGGCAGGAAACAGTAACGAACTGTAAAAATAAAAATTTTAACCCAAATAATCTCTAATAAGTAAAACAGTCAGTCATACACATTCATAAAATTTTTACACAAACACAACTTAACATACAGAAAAATATTAGATAGCGCATGTACGTGTATGCATGCCTCACTATTAAATGATATAGAGACAGAGATGGAAAACATGCAACAGTAAAATATAATTTCAAAAAGTTTTATTACAAGCCAATATGAAATACAACGATTTCAGATTCGATTAAAAAATGTAATGTCTTTTATGCTCAATTCACAACCTAATGTTGCATTGGGTATCGAATATTTGGAACAAGCAATGTTATTTTATTTAACAAAAATTCTTGAACAACATAAAATTTTATTTAAATCGAATAATTGAACGAAAGTTAAACATAATTACAAATAAAATAATAATTGACTACATGTTCAACTAGTTTGTAATAAAATTTTTTTAACGTTAGTAAAATAAATTAGTTAGTCCCAGGTTCGGTTTCATTACAACTTTCCAAAAGATGTAAAAGAATATTATGAAATTGTAAAATTTCATAACATTTTTCATTGAATAAAATCGGACTTAAATTTAGTTTAAATCATTTGCACTGTGGGAAAGCAAAGGTTTAAAAAGGAATAAGTGTTGACTGTAAATTTTCTGAAAGATAAAGAACGGGTTTTTATATCCATTGAGTCTCGTAACAATATTTTTAATTGTTAAAATTCCTCAGTTGTTTGATTGCTAATATTATAGTTGTATTCTAGTCAATGAGTCGATTTACAATATGTTTGAACACACAGGCATGTTCTGAATGCAAAAGCAAATTTTTACTTTATATTTTCAAAAGCATTGTTCTATAAAAGTATGTTTTACAAAATTTTGTTTGGAATTTAGAATATGACTGATAATCATGCGTTTAGTACATCGATTTTACAAGTGGGGCGTTTATAAGAAATTATTTGTATTAAATTTTATCTCTTCGGAATTTTGTCAAACTGATGGACATTTTCATTAAAATTAATTAAAATGCTGTACCTGCATCACAACATCTTTGGATTCTGAACACTCACAAGCAAAATGCGCTACAGTCTGAGTTGTCAAATATTACCGTCGATTTTTCATCTCAGATAGACGATGCCTAAGTTTTCAAGAAGTGTCACTAACGCATTTATCTAGATAACGGCACCTCGATTATAAAGCAACTTTCTTAGTTACTGAAGCAGAAATACCCTTTGTGGTAAACTTGTCTATCTCCTCCGGGTTTCTCCACTAACTTATAAAAAAATGTTGGTTATACCTTCCTTATCTATTCCTCTGAGGTTCTCATAAATCAAAATTAATATTAAATAAATTTAATTTATTTAATTTTTATAAAAAACTTTGTGCTATTTTTAAATTATCCCGATTAAACTAATTACCGAAATTGATTATTGTGGGTCAAAGCACATCTCGATGGCCATTTCGTTACAGCTTACTTAACTCTTCAGGAAACTTCTGACAAATATTTTAAATAAACTAAAGATGAATATAAATTTGAAGGAATCAAGCACGAATAAAGTAAATTAAAGTTTATAAAAATGTTTTTTGTAAATTGCTGAAATTTTCTTACAAAAGAACTAAAAATAGAACAGAAAATGAAACATCGAGAACAATCTAATGCACAATATGCACTGGTAGAATGGTTTAATTTGAAAAACTTTTGAATATTAGCGAACAAAATTTTACGTAAAGGGAAATTTCAAGTAAAAAAAATTCCCCCTTTTATTTGCGATAGGCTTGATTATAAACAAATGAATAATTTTAATCCACCTGAAGTTTAAGAATATTTTTAATTTGTTAATTTTATTCACCCCTGTCATAAATGGCTTTTTCTTCGAAATGGTTTTTCTTTTCCTCAAAATGAGATTGTAAAGAATTCACTATTTTTTTTAATGTAAACAAAAATTCCCCTTATCGTAAATGAATTTTTCTCTTCAAATTTTTAATTTTCTCTTTGATTTGTTCACTTAAAATTTGCTGGGGCACTGCGTAAAACGTGCCAGTTTTTATCTATTTTAATTAGAATATTAAATATTTAGTTATTTAAACATTATGACATGACATTATGTTTGAAAAAATGTACAACAAAGGGTCTCTTGCCTGTAAGTTTGTAAAGTTTTCTACTGACGTTATGACAAAATGTATGAAAGAGCTGAATAGTGTGGGTTTTTATTAAAAAGGTCGTTTAAAGAGAAAAGTGAGATATTATGAATTTGTTTAATAAATCTAATACAAAATTTAATTTTAATTTTACTGGGACAGTAGCAATATCTGCAGCAACTTTAGGGAGTTAAATGCATCTTGCAAATCCCCATCAAAAGTTGGATTTTACAGTCGCCTTTAAAAAATAATTATCAATTCGTATTTTTGTGTTTAAAAAAATAAAAGATAATGATTCTTGAATATGGTTTACGATGATGAGAATAATAAAGTATAATAAAGTAAAAAATGCAATCGTTTTTAAACTGACGGTTAAAGCAAGATGTAATGATTAATATAAAGAACAACGAAAAAAGTCTTTGGGTTGTGTGTGGACTTATTCCCACCAAATTAATATTGATTGATTATGAATATTCCTCGTCTTTAAATTTAGCATTTCTGTTTTTTGACATTTATAATTTAAATTATTCTTAATTGTGCAAATGGGACAAAAATTGATTTAATATTCATGCTAAAAGAATTAAAATACATGAAGTACTTTAGTTTAGATTAAACTAACAGTTTTCTATTTTATTAATTTGGCAAAAATGTTTATGCATATACTACATGTTTAATATATATCTATTTATATGTATGTGTGTGTATACTTAGGCATATGGGTAAAAGCTAACACAAATAAATATTTGAATGTCAACACTTTGTTTTAGTTAAATACAAAACAGTGATGATGTGCAAACATTTGCATGACGTGCTTTACATTTTTTATGAAAAAAAAAACATTTTAGGTTTATTGATTTTATACAAAGATAATAAATAAAAGAACATATACAGCAAAATATATATTTTGTTATTGATTTAAATATAGGTTCAATTGATATCCGGTTTCGACTGAAAAAAATCTAAAAAGAACTTTAATAACACAAGGGATCGAAAAAATCTAAAACAAGGAAGCAAAGAAATAAAGGAAACGTCTATCAAAATATTTGCATAAAAATTCCATGGATTGTTTATCTATGGAATTAAAAAACAAAATAAAAACTAAAGCAATAAAATTTTTGGGATTAATATAAAGTTTAATACAATGATGCAAGTAACAAAAGAAAGCGGATATTACTTGATTGTCTAAAACAATACAACAATATTTATTTGATAGATATTTTGTGAGCAAAAGCAGTCTTAAGCCAACTCTTCTAACAATTTCTATACGACAAAACTTTAAAGCAATTAACATGATTGCCAACATTTTTCATTTTTAAATTGACATTAAAGTTTTATGTTGAGAATAGGAATCGCCTCTTCCTCCAAAGTTTCTTTTTTGTCTTTCCAATTTTATTGCTTGTTTATGATGTTGTTGTTATTATCACTTTTTGTTCTGGCTTATCGGTTACTTTTTATTTACACACATCCTTATAAAATCCCTTGTTTTCTTAGTTTTTTTTTGTTCTTTGTGAGTGTCCTTTTCATTCCTCCTAAAGAATTCATTGTCGTTATTATTATTATAAAGCTTACACACATGTTGTGTTCCACTTACTTACTTTGTGGATGTGTCAAATGTGTGGGTGTTGCCCAATGGATAGATGAAGAAACTTTTTATGAGCATGTAATCGAAAAAGTTTTTCTAAAAATGTGTGTGCACACACTATACAAAAAAATAAACAAGAAAGTATGAGTCTTTGTTAACTTTGTTTTTGACTTTTCATTTTACAAAGGGGCAAAGTAATAAAAACATAAAAGAACAGAGGTAGAATTTAAAATACTCTACGTTATCCAGAATAATTAAGAGTCAAATATTCTTATTTATACAATACATATTCCACTAATAATATAATGTCGCGCCTTCATTTAGACTCAACCTTTTGTTTTGGACGAAATTTTTGTTCGAACAATTTTTGTTCGGACAAGTTTTGTTCGGACAATTTTTGCTTTGTATAGGTTGTCTTCCCGTGCTCCCAATGTTACCGAAAACTGTTCTCGTTCTATAAGTTTGTTTACGCTATTAGACGATTAAACTTCGCCTGTGAGCACGGCCTGATGAGAAAGAGTGTTCTGCTATTACACGATCATGCTAAGTTTGTCAAACATCAGTGCGCAAGCAGATTCTGAATAGTAAAGTTCGTATTTGTGATAGCGCATAAATTAGTTGCAATATGTTCATTTTATATTACAGCTTTAATTGTTGTATTTATTTGTTTTAATTTTCTTTTATTAAAAAGATCACTTTTTATTTGCCAGAATTCCGGCAACCTTTCATATAGTTTAATAAATTTTTTTAAAACGCGAATTAAATAATTTTATTCACTTTTAATATAATTCACTTTCATTATTCACTTTTTAATATAATATAATTTACCAATTACTTCTAATAATTTCTCAATACATATTATCTTTATTCGCTATATATTTAACTCGTGCTCTCTAGCAATGCCATCTTCACCGTTCGCTTGCAAAAACACATATGAAATTTACATTGTGTTTGACAAACATGCTATTAAACGAGTATGATGGCATGATCCAACGCCGCTAACAAATATGAAATTTACCATATTACACGAGTTTGATGGCTTGTCATCAGGCCGTGCTCACAGGCGAAGTTTGATCGTCTGATAGCCGATTTAAATGAGAGAGCTTTTAAGACAATAAAATTCTTCTTCCTTCTGCACGAAACTGCCCAGACTAGTGCTGTCATTTATGGCGATTTCTCGATAAAAGTGACGATAAAAATTCTTTTTTGGCGATAAAAATTTTAAAGTGGCGAGAGGCAAGATTTTCTGGGCGGTATTTAAAATACTTGGCGCAACTTATATGTTTATTGGCGTATTAACTAAATTCGCTTTGACAAATCATTATGAATAGATTCACGCTTGAACTACGCTATCAAATCATCCATGTTTACTTTGAAAATCTGTTATCAATTCGAGCAACTTGTAGACGACTTGGTGATTTTCTAGAGGATACACTAAAATCAGCACGTCGATAAAGTGTGCGTATTGAAGAGAATATCGCTGCTGTAAACGAAAGTGTGAAAGAAGATCCAAATTTATCGACTTGTCGTCGGTCCTTCCACTACGTACAAATAGCTTGGCCTACACCCGTATAAGACCTAGCTAGTGCAGGTATTAAAGCAAAGAGAGCAGTAAGTAACTAACCCGTTGTTTTATCGCCAAATTGTGTTCTGCGATGAGGCTAATTTTTGGCTTAACGGGTTTGTTAATAAGCAAAATTGCCTCAAATGGAGTGAGCCCAATCCACACTATACCCTTAAGGCTTTATTACATCCAGGAAATATTACCGTTTGGTGTGGTTTGTACGCTGGTGGCATCATCGCACCTTATGTCTTCAAAAATCAGGCCGGATCTCACGTCACGATCAATGGAGATCGTTACCGCACCGTGATTAATGATTTTTTGTTTGAAAATATTAATGAAATTGATCCGGATGAAATGTGGTTTCAACAAGATGGCTCTACGTGCCATACGGCGGCCGCAATCAGCGAGTTATTAATATCAAAATTTGGCAATAAGTTGATTTCGAGAAATGAACCTGTCAATTGGCCTCCAAGGTTGTGCGATTTGACATTTCAAGAAAATTATGAATAGATTTAGAGGCCTCAATTAAGCACTTTGAATGTATGAAACAGTCTTTTTAAGTTTATATTACCTATTTTTTATATTCGCGATATTCGACAGACCATTTGGCGAGAAAGCTCGAAAAAAAAACTGCCAACACTGGCCCAAACTTTTTTATTAGTTATATTTGTGTAAAGTGCAGAAAAGTCAGCTGCTTGAAATGTAAACAATAGCAAATTTGAAAAATGTGTGTGTTTTATGCACGCAAGGGTCTACCAAAAGTGTTATTTGAGAGTTTAATAAAAAATAAAAAAATAAATAAATAAAAAAATAAATATAGGAACATACAAAATATTTTTGTTTTCATGTTTACTTTCAACGACTGTACGTATATTTTGTTTAACATCTTGGTTTAGAATAGAAGTTTCGTTTTTGTGTTCCCGCTCTTTTGGACATTTTTTCTCTAGTTAAGAACATTTTATGTTTTCTCACATTTTATAGAAATTTAACCAAAAATTACGGGAACGAAGCCATGAAGTTTAGAGTTTCCTTTAGAGATTGGGAAAAGTGATTTTATTTGGAGAAATAATCAGGCATGTCACAAACTCCGATCGGAATGTTTTTAATTCCATATTAGCAATTCCGATCGATTTTTTTACCTTTTTCAGATTCCAACAGATTTTGCTTATTTCAAAAAAATGCGAAAACAACAAAGCTAATCTAAATAAGGACACATAACAAAAGTAAAATTTAAAAACCGTTAGTAACAAAATTTAATGAATCTTAATTCCACTTTAAAATTTAAAAGTGATTTCATTCCGAAGAAATTTTTCGGTTTTCGTTTTCTAAACAACTAAATTACGGAATTGAAACCACTTTAGATCGGAATTGAGTTCTGTTATATGCCTGATTGTCTTGAATTGCCTTATTATATTTGTTGTCTTGTCAATGTTGAACTTTGTTGCTACATGATACAATTTTTTTCAGTCAAAGTTGAATTGAGCTGCCACATTATATAATATTTGCATAATTAAATTTTGGAGTTTGTTTTAAAAAATATATATTAGATTAAAAAGAATATTTGGAAAAAATGAATGGGAAATTTGGATAATATCATTCAAAGCTTTGTTTTTCATGTGATGGAAATTAATAAACGATATCGCGTAATTTAAGAGCAACTCACGAAAATATAAGAACCGGTTCTTTTATTTTAAGGTATTTTTTATAAATGTAAGGTAAGTAAAACCTTTCGCTCACAAATAGGTCTGTATAAGGATCAGTATATAGAATACAATTTTTAACCGAAAAAAGTTAGAATGGGTAGGCAAATTAATCACTCCAATTCATTCCTTTAGGAACTTATAAATTTATTTTCTTGCAAAATATTGCATTTCAAACACTAAATTTAAACTGATGATGAAATTTTGTATAGCTAACAAAATAAATCAAATAACTAACTCATCGATTGTTGTATGAGGGTTGTTAGCTTGTATTGTTTAATTTAGAAGGTCGTTATTGTTAAAAAGGTTAGATGACAATTTTGTGTTGTTTTTGTTTGTTTTCTAAAGTTTTTTTTGTTTCTTGTAAAGATTTTATTATGCGTGTGTTGTGTGACATTTTTTTTTTGGTCGACTATGGTACTACAGACACATACATACGTACAACTATATGTGCGTAGTTTGTGTGTACAAGATACTTTGGGATTTAAAGATATCGGTTTTAACAACAAAGTTCAGTTTATTTGTTAAAACAAACTATTGGCTTTTATGTCAACTAATTTAACAGTAGTTTTTTCTTCTTGGCTTAGTTTTCATGAAAGTAGCAGTACATATATGGCTTAAAAAAAGAATGTAAGTACATAAAAATATCGGGATTATAGTAAAAAACATATTAAAAAGTAAATACATTAAAATATTTTAAAAATGTAATTATCCCCGACCGTTTCAATTTATGATCATCAGTTTATCAAAATATTTATTGATTTTTATTGTACTAGTGGCTTAACCACAAATTTAATTATGTCAGCATATTGTTTTTAATTTTTTACACAGGCACACTCATGTTGAAACAAAAACAAACATATCTACAGTTTTTTTTTATTGTACTTTTACAAATTTTATTCATAATACACTGAACCAAATTTTGAACGTATATTAAGGAAGAAATAAACAAATTTTATTCAAGTTAAAATATTGTTTAATAGAAATCTGAATTATTTGACTACCAAATGCTATGCCAAACCTTATATACCCTTCACCATCTATGTAAATCTAGTTTAGTAACTCCAATCAAAAAAGTAAATATTAGGGTGACAGAGAATTAAAAATAAAAAAAAAATTTGGTACTGCATATATATAATTTTATATAAAAATGCCATCGGCTCTTAATGGGTAAGCATTTTTAAAAAATTTAAGTATTTCCTTAAAGATCTCTTCAAAAGCTTTAAAATGATACCCACATTCATATCTCAAAAAATTTGAAAATTTCAGAGATCCGTAACTCGGAAAATATGGCGAGCGCCAATTTTTTCTCTTGCTTGTTTTTCCTAATTTTTAATTCTCTATCGCCCCATATATATATTGATTTTTTTTATTGCAGTTACTTTATTGTTTCAAATGACATGAAAAAATTAGACGCGGACGGACAGACGGACATCGCTCAATCGACTTCGCTATGCATAAGAAGTCAGAATATACATACTTTATGGGGTCGGAAATGGATATTATAGAAATTACACACGGAATGACAAATTTATATATACCCTTTTTCCACTTTTTGTGGTGAAGGATATAAAAATTATGTGTAATTAAAAAAATTTAAATTAAAACAATAAATACACACCGTTAGAAAATAACAGTCGAAATAAGTTAAACTAGCATCAAAAGAAATGAAACAATATTTTATGAAAATTGAATATGGTTTTCGAAACTGAATAAAGGCCGTAGCATGGCGCGATATTTTATGCATCAATTGTGCACGGTTCGACAGCTGATAAGTTTTTATATATGTCCATCGACATGAACGCTTTGACACACCTCAAAATTTCTATGAATATTGTGTCGTTATTAGTATGGACATAGGGTTACTTTGGATAGTGTCATAATGTCCGCACTTAAAACAGCAACGACTTTGCTTACCAAAGATTGTCTGCATAGTCGGCCTGCGGCCGAGCTCAAGGATTTTCTCCTATGGTAAATTCACACCGGCTTCGCTTACAAAAGATTTTCTGAAAATCACTTTATTTTCTTATATTATATCACAAAATATACCTATAATGTCGATTGACATTATGACTCTACGTTGATAGACATAATGTTACTTTCTGTCGTGTCGTAATGTCCACGAGCATGATACCTTGGACGTTATGACATGCCATGGTTGGTTTCAACACGCATACGGACGGATAGAAGGACATCGCTCAATCAACTACGATATACATATATCAGAACTAAAAAGTTATAAATTTTATAGGGTCGGAAATGTATATTATAGATACAACGAACAGAATGACAAACTTAGATGTACCCTTTTCCACCTGTAGTGAAGGGTATAATAAAAAACGTTTAAAACGTTGAGTGTGTCATATAAGAAGTAACAAGTTTTAGAGAAGGACTACTTCTCACACCAATGGTCACTTAAACGCTTGCTTAAAGTGCTGATTTATGTTGGTCTGTTATTGGAATAGCACTAAAAATAAAAAAAAATTTGGTTTCTGGAAAACGTATTGATGTCTACTTGAAGAAAGTTTATTTAGTTAAGGACTTTCCTTTTTAATCATTTAATAAACTCCTGTTATGTGATCAAAGAAAGCAAAAGATCTTTATAAATAATAAAATTTAAAAAACAAAAACTTGCTAAAAGTCTGCACATGTCAAATCGGATGCATTTCTTTGAGTATTCTTAACAATTATTGAAACGTAAATTTACTATTTTAAACCAATAATATTTTTACTCTTAATCCTTACTATTCAAGGAAAACTATATAAAATATAATTTATTATTTTTTCGAAACACCGATTGGATAAAATTAAATGCTTTTCTTTCATTTCGATAATTCTCGAATACAAACTTTCTGAGCCAGATATGAATTTGGAAACTAATTCCAACACTATTTTCTAGAAATAAACTAAAATCAAAATATTTCTTGAGTGCATGAAAAAGAATTTTATATAAAAAATAATTGTAAGATTTAATACGATAATACAGTCTTCAAAAGATTTTTTTTTGTATTTACATATGTTTTTATGTTAATTTAAAAAAATAATGAAATAAATAATCTTTAAATATTTCGCGAGTTTGTGAAAACTAGTTCTTGCACGTACGATTCAGTTTTTAAGTATTTTTATTTCAAGTATTTGTATTTTTTACTTAAAAGAGGCCTCCATTTTAAATGAGCATTGAAAGAATTATTTAATTAACCTTAATCAATTTCAAAACTTCATAATTTTAGGTAGTATATAATTGGCTATTGTGTTATTTTTTCGTAATAGCATTAAAGAACGAAGTTACTAACACCGCACAGTTTTTAATAGACATACAACTTTTTGATTTTAATTTAAAGCTCACATACCGCAATTTTGTTCACTGCATATGTAACAATATTTTATCAGAATTCCTCCACGTACTACTACATTGTACTACCATCGTCGTTATATGACAAATATTATTGCAGCGAGAATCTGCAATATTTTATAGCCTTCAATATTATTCTATTAATTAAATTTATTATAATGCGGTCATGTACAATTAAGTGTTAAAGTACAAAAAAAAGACCCCTGTCAAAATTATAAAAAAAACTGTTAGACCTTGTGCACCTACAAATTCGAGTTGACTACAGGTTCAAACTTTCACCACATGATGATATTCATCATATATTTAGCACTAATGGAAAGAAGCTACAAACCTTATTACAAATATAGCAAGACAGCAAAAAAGTATCATGATGATGAAGATGCAATGCCATCATCATCCATCTATCTGTTCTTATTCATTGGTATGTGTTGTGTAAAAATTAATAAATTGTTTGAACGAACAGGGAACAGAATTGAATGGAGCCGAACTGAGGTTTAAAATAAATGCAATTTATAAAAGCACTCAACGGGATGAAAGCACTTTGTGACATGATTAAAAATTTGATCAAATTATTCAATATTTACTTTTATAATTTATATGAATCTGGAATTGTGTACGTTGTTTGTTTTTATTTTGCATGTGTATTTATTTCTTCACCTTAAATATTGGAAAGACCCCATATTTAAGATACAAAAATATAAAATATATTACTTTAAAGTTAAAATTTTTACCGGTCATACGATTTAACCGAAAAAAAGTTCTTAAGTGGAAACAAAGAATAAACTGTTGTATTTTTAGATATATTTGATAATGAATAATTTTAAATGAAAAGATAAGTTATGTTTAAGTTACCTCCAGTATTAATTAATGTAAAATAAATCAAGTCGTAATGCTAATTTTTTGCAATCTTAAGACGTCCTCGTTTACATCATGTCAAGTTTCTTGATGTAAAATATTTTATTGGCAATAGAAAATACCAGGAATTTTATTCTTGTAACCAAAACTAAATGATCTCGCTAATACGAGATTTATCATTGAGTATCTAAAAAAGTAGTGTGGGTGTTATAATGGATGCTTTTTTTAAGCCGGATGGAACTTACGAAAAGTTTAGTTATTAAAAGCAATGTCTTACTGCTCTCATTTTTTTGGCATTTAAGATCAGTGTCATATGGCATAACATCATGATCAGCTTGACGCTTGAACAATTCTGCTAAAAAAACCAAATTTTTGCATATGGATTGGTACCCAGCCACGATATACCCTACAGACTTCATTACATGCGAAAAAAATGCAACGTTTATCGCGGTTTACGGGGTGGTATAGTATTTGTAATTAACTGTGTTCCACATCTCGTAGTCAATACTGCGGCAGTGAGTGATTTGCCAAAGGAGCTTAAGGTCACCAACTGTAAAAGATCGAGTGGGTCTGGCCCTGTTACGGAAAGGAAAGTGTATTTGTATAACTTCTAAGTCAGATACCCAAAAACTGAATTTACTGCTGAACAAACTGGCGTCAGCTTCGTTTCAAGGTTAAATTGCATATATCTAAAATAGTGGCAGTAGACATCTAGGTTTAGTCACGCCAAATAGTGGTCAGAAAGAATTTAAGCAGAAATGCGAAGAACTTACCTAAGTGATATGACAGCTCGGCATTTGCTGGAAATGAAATTCGAGAACAAAACAATGACATTTGTCGATACGGAAACAAGGATCACGGGCAAACTAATGTGGATATAAATCTCTTTATTGATCTCGAACTTAATCAATTGATGGATTTTTCGTTAAGGTGATTTTGGTTTAAGGGGAACACAGATGATCATACCAGAGCAAGCTCTTTTTAGCT
Organism: Gymnosoma rotundatum; assembly: GCA_916610165.2. Taxonomy (NCBI): domain Eukaryota; kingdom Metazoa; phylum Arthropoda; class Insecta; order Diptera; family Tachinidae; genus Gymnosoma; species Gymnosoma rotundatum. Next base: position 82,182,932 of record OU744340.1, read on the forward strand.
GAGCTATTAGATCGAACTAGTTCGTTCATTTAGTTCAAAGCTAACTTAGTGAGCTCAAACAGATGATCGAATTCAATTGACTCACTGCTTGAGCAATTGAACTAAAAACAATTGAGCGAATCCAGTTAAATTAAAAACATATTCACACATACTAAAAAATTTTTTAAGATTAACTATATGTAAGTATGCACTTTTATCTGACTTTATTTTTTTGAACCTTTAAAACTAAAAAGAATATTGGTCCATAATAAAATTTTTTCTGATTACAAAAGGATGTTTTTCCTTAATTTGTACCAAAATGAGTTTTAAGGTTTCACTCAAGTTGTAATTTTATATTTGTTTTCATATAAATAATGATCAGCTATAAAAGGGGCTCAGTAACTGAGCATAAGAGCATAAGAGCTCAGTAAAAATAGTGCTCCATATAGTTCAATTGCACTAAGTCGTTCACGAACTACACGACTCTACAAGCGTCTGTTAGGTAGCACGACTTTCGGTACTGGGTTTTGTCGACGAGGAGAAATTCAAAAGGCGTTGAAAACGAACCTTAAGATTTATCGGTATTATTACACATTTGTTAACAAAATAATTTATACCTGTTGAATACATCTGTAATGATGACGAGCAAAATATTAAAAATATAATTACATTATTAATTTCCATTAAAAAAAAGAAAAAAATTAAACACAAAGTTTGGGTAAAAGCATTTTAGTCAATTTCTATTTTAAGTCATTAAAACATAAAGGAGCCAAAAACCAAATTCATGGAGGTGAAAGAAAGAATCCATTAAATTGCTTTTTAAGAATATTGGTTTACTTTTGTAAGGAGTAGTAATAATATAATGACAATAAATGAATACAAAAACCAAATATTTTAAGTATTAAGTACAACTAATAACGAAAAGCTCTTAAACAGAGTTTGGTGCTGCACGAATGTGCTAAAATTTGATTTAGAAAAACTTATCACTAAAGCTTACTTGAAAACTTTAACATCCTACAAATAATTTTTTGTAGTTATTTTTAGTGTTTTGGAAGAAAAGATATAAAAAAAAGTATTTGCAACTATTAAGTGTTTAATTGCTTCAATTATATATTTTTTTATTATACCCTTCACCACAAAAAGTAGAAAAAGGGTTTGTCATTCCGTTTGTAATTTCTACTATATCCATTAAATCCCCATAAATTATATATATTCTGACTTCTTATGCATAGCGAAGTCGATTGAGCGTTAGTGTTCGGGTTAAATCAACTTTGCCAAAGCACTAGATAAGCTAGAGATAATTTAAACACACCAATCGATGATATATAGTATAGAAAGAGGTGCTACTGGAAATCAGAAAGATCGGTGCATGTCCTTCGAGGCAGCGGGAAAAGCAGCACGCTTTCCTAAAATTTTACCGTATCATTTGGAACAATGAAGTAAGTAACTCCAATCCCAAAAAAAAAATTAAATATATAGGACGATAAAGAAAAAAATAGGAAAAAAACATCAAGGGAACAAATTTCAGCTCAACCATATTTTCCGAGTTATGGATCTCTAAACTTTTTATAGAAAGTGCGATTATACATCATTTTTTTAAATATCAATATGGGTATCAATTAAAAGCGTTTGAAGAAATCTTTCAGGAAATACTAAAATTTTCAAAAAAATGTTTAATCCATTAAGAACCGATATATTTTTATGTAAAAATATATGTAGTACTTATTTTTTTCTTATTTTTTAATTCTCTGTCATTCCAATATTTGCTTTTTTGTATGGAGTTATTTCACTAAACTAGATTTACATATTTGGTGAATGGTTATAATATAGCACTCTGATTTGTTTTTAATTAAATATGTAAATGGAATTCCATTTGAAATATTTATAATATCAATTTAAAGCTTAATTCGAAAATGCATAACATTTATAATAGGAGCTAAATTATTTTCCCTAAATTAATTACAGACTGGATAATGCTAAACGACTATTCCGTATAAAGCATAGATGAATTACTTCCCTTAATTTCACATGAAGCATTGAGAGTCTCCGCTCGTTAGATGTATCCAAAAACTTTGCACTAATAAAAGGAGTGCTTGTCTAAATATCTACCTCTATGTCTCTCATTAGCGAATAATGTTTCTCATTCTTTCTTAATTTTTCACACAATTACTGTAAGTTAGTTAAAATATACTTCAAATCTTGAAGTGCCTATTTATCATAAGCTCAGGGGAGTATTTATTACCCTTTGATTTACAAGTAAAAACAATTTTGTTAAGAGTTGGAATGTAACGAACTTAGTGCAGTAGAAAATGTTCGAAACAATAAAACGTGTTTTTTTTTGGTAGTAAGTTTTGTTAAAGTTATTTTTATATTGTCTTTTAAGATAATTCTCATCTTGTTTTTGAAGTTTTTATACTTAAAGGCAAATGTTTTTGTGTTATCTAAAACTTTGAATAAGGGTTTTCTAATAAGTTGCACTTATACAATTAAATAAAAAACTTTTTATCATCGAAAAAAAAACCAAAATAGTAGAAAAAGTACTTACTGCGACTTCAATATCTACGGATTTGAACAAATTAAGATGAAATTAAATTCATAATAAAAGATATGGAAAAATTCATAAGAAAGTCTGGATCCCCAAAGAAACGGCAATTCTTCTAATGGTTTAAAAATTATTTTTTTGGAATAACTACTTTTTCCTTCTAAATATAGTACATAATGGCTATAAGAACATTTCGTATACGAAAAAACCTCTTATAAAAGTGTATGTTAGAATACGATTTAATGAAAAACTATTCTATATAAGAAAAAATTTTGTAGAAAAAAACTGATTATAAGAAATATAATGCCATGCACCAATGATGACAATAAGTCCAGATTTACAATATGCAATTTTTTGAGCATTTTTTTCTCAATTTTCAATTTTTACAGCGTTATGCGTTATGTAAGAGTAAACATTAGCAACAGTAACATCCCCGCAAAACTCAAGCAATACCATATTGCTTACTCCTCCTGCTTCACAAACAAACAAAAATTTCTTGCTAGTTTCATGAAAAATTGCATAGTGTAAATGCCGCATAAGAAAAAATAGGTTTAAAGGAAATTTTTCTATGTGGCTGAAGTTTACTTTTTTGTATGATTTTATGAGCATAACAATTGTTTATCTCTAATAATTATTTTTTTCTAACTATGAAACAAAAGAATAAACGCTTATAAGAAGTAAGTTTTATAACAAATGTAATATCTTAATTAACAGAAATGGAAAAAGCACCAAGATTTCCGGAAAATAGCTAAATAAAAATTGAATGAAAAGAGGTGTTACAAAGTTAATTCGGTTTTGCTCCCGAAGCTTTCATAACGAAGGTAGTATTATAGATAACTTCAAAATATTCCTAAAACTAACTTAAAAATAAACTTAAAGACTAGTTAGAACAAAAAAAGAAAAAAAATAAACGAAAAAAAACGAAAAATAAACGAATTTAATCAGAATTGACAAAATACACTGTCAACCTCTATGAGTACCATCATAAAATTCACACCGAATTGATTCATTTATATTAAAAGAAGGAGGAAGCTCATTTATGAACCTAAAGGTGATAAATAATTAACATTAGACGAATTAAAACTAGATTATGTGCTGTATATTCTTTTTATGCAAATCTTATCATGGTTCAAGACTCTAAGCGCAAATCGTTTTATAAAATCACAAACATATAAACCGACGGGAACAACTTTTGACTTTGACTAAACAACTACATTAGAGTACCTTTTATTTCGCGAAATCTAGTATTTCCCGATACATCATCTTAAAATCTTCCTTTGAAAAATCTCAAATTCTTTAATTGCCGTAAGAGAAATATTAAACCAATTTGGAAAGGCATATAAAAATACAGGTCTGATACTTATTTTATTTAAAAGAAGTTTGGTTTTTATAGGCAAATTTTTATTTTTAAACATTTTGGAAAAAATTCTCATTAATTTGCAGGCTTTTCCAAGAGAAATACGAGCATGTTTATTAAATTTCAGAAGATTACTAAAATTTATGTCGAGATATTTTATTTTATCCCTTATTGGAATTTCTACTTCTCCAAGATAAAGACGAAGTAATTTGCTCTGCGGGACTACGAAACTTGTGCATTTACCAGAAGCATTACGAATGCAAATTGCTTCACTTTTTTATATATTTATATTAATTCCCCAGTCATCGTAAAAGGCTTTGACAATTTGTAAATGAGCTGAAACTTTTTGAAGGGCCCTATTGGGAGATTTATCATGTGCATATAATAAAGAATCATCGGCATATAATATACCAATAGATTCCCTAAAAGCGTGGGGAAAGTCAAACAATAAGATGTTAAAATGATGTGGAGCCAAAATTGAGCCTTGTGGAACTCCACATTTAACATCGCCCTTATTAGATAATTTATTATTAAATAAAACTTGAAATGATCTATTAGCAAAAAAACTTTTAAACAATTTGACAATAGGGGTGCTTAAACCAATTTGCATCATTTTATAAAGAATTTTGTTGTGGTATGAATGATCAAACGCTTTTTCAATATCTAAGGAAATGACAACAGTAATAAGACATCTAAGGTAGAATGATCAGAAATATAACTGGAATTAATATATAAATCAATTTTCTCTCGGATTGTAATTTCAAAAAGTTTTCTTAAGTTCGAAAGTAAAGAAATCGGACGAAGATTACTCAGTTCACTATCAGCACTTTTCTTGCGGATAGCAACAAATTTTGAGGTTTTCCAAACACCAGGAAAATAGGAATTATTCAAGCAATTATTAAATATAATAGTTAGGAATTGTATGGCTTTTAATGGAATTTTTTTAAATATATAATTCGAAATATTGTCCAACCCACTTGATTTTTTATTATTTATAGTGTTTATATAAAAGGCCACCTGATCTAAGTTAACAAAATTATTAGAATTGTGATTGTTTAAAGATGAAAATGACTGACTAAATTGATATTCTGGGCAGTTGGAGATTATGCTTTGAATTCTGTCATCAATAAAGGAAACGTCACGATTTAAAGTTTTTTCGCTATAAATATTAGAAAAATAAATCTCTAGTTTCTGTAGTTTTTAAAAATCATCTCCTAGTACAATTCCATTTTCAGAATTATTAAATTATAAATTTTCTTAGGGGCGGTTGGACCAGGTTTAATATTCATTTTTTTATTTTCAAATAATTTTCCAATTCAACCTGCCTTTTTATTATAATATTTAGTAAACTAATTTTAAGCTTCACAGCTTATAAAGTCTTCATTTTCTAATGTAAAAAATATATTTGTACAAAAACTTAAAAGCAAAATTAGTTAAGAAATTTAAATAAATTTATATAATATTTTAAATAATCGTCAACGATTATTATTATTTTTAAATTAATTTAAAATATCCTTTTTTGGGCCTAAGAAAAAATTTAGAAAAATTCAATTTCTATATGCTTTTTTTTTGCAAATGCGACTTTTTACAGCTGCAGCAAATATTAGCCAAACTTCTAATAAAAATCAATTTTCATGATACCAAATAAAAACAAAGTTGAAAAACAAGGCGAAAAACTTTATTTCTGTTTAACAGACACTATTTATGCAAATGGCATTTTGTCTCATGCACACAAGAGTGTCATTTAATACGAAAACTGTCTGTGATTAATTTTCTCACTTTATCACTTTCTCAAGTTACTTACTGTTTGCAAAGTGAAAATAAAATCAAAAGAAAAATCTATTTAACAAATATTTGTTCAAAATTTTCTTAAGTTTTATTATTTTTTTTACTCTTTCTTGCAATTTTATTGCTGCACCCAAAAGAAAAAAAAAAGATGTGGGCAAAAGAATTCGCGGAAAAACTTGTTGAAAGTTTTATAGTTTTTTTCTTTCATTTTTATTTATGCTTTAAAACACAAATATGTCTTTTTTGTTGTTGTTACAAATTTTAATAATATTCCTAGGGTATAGAGGTTTTTTTTTATTATCTTTTGTACATAATTTATGTTTTATAGAAAATTAACTGCATTTTATTTTCTTTTATTTGATACAAGCGTTCAGTGTAAAAGTGAAAAAAAAAACAAAAAAATTGCCAACTTTATCTTCTTAATTTCTTTGAGATTCTCTAGTGGTATATTGAAGATTTTTTTGGTTGCTCTAGATTTTCTATGGTGTATTTATTTCTGGTTGTTGTTGGCTAAAAAAATATATATTTGTATGTATGTATTTGTTATAGAAGAAAATTCTTATAAAGTTTGATGCCAATCTAAAGATTTTTAATTACAATCTTCTTTTCCTTTAGTTTTTATTACTCTAGTGTTTATAGATGGCTGCTGTTGGTATTAAGGTCTTTGTTAAGGCATGTTACCACAACACTCCCTGAAATCAATAAAAACCTAAACTTTTTTTTTCTTTTTCGCTGGCTTCTATTTTTCTTTATCAATTTTCTAAAGTTTGTGCAGAAAATCAAGCGTAAAGTTTTTTTTTTCAATCAACCAACTTCTTGATGTTGGCATCAATATTTTTTCCACAAGGAAATAAAATTTCATCGAAAAGGATAAAAATGTTTAAAGTAAGTAAAGGATTTAAGGACTAATGTCATCAGAATTTATCAGTTTTCACTCGTTACGTATTAAGAACTTATGTTTAAAATTATGCTTTTGTTTTATTTTAATAAATGAGTTTTAAATTAAATTTTCATTGACAACATTTTACGGCTTCTATACAAAACAAGAAATCCTTTATTATAAGTTGATCAAGATCAAGTGTGCATGTATTTAAGCTACAGTTATACGTATTATAACAAGAGTTATACTTATGTTAACACGAGTTAAAAAAAGTTATTAAAACTTATTTTAGTGATGGTCCGCTTAAGGGATTTTAGGAAACACGCATCAAACATTTGACGGGAATAGTAAATATCTTAAATAAAGAAATATAAGTTCAACAAAATAAATCAAGTTTAAAAAGCTGGAGCCTTAACAAACTACTTACAAGGAAATAAGTTTTTCTTTTTCCCATACTGTTGTGGAGTGTCAACATTAAATTAAACACCTACAAAAAAACCGGAATGTTATAAATGCACAAAAATAATATTAAGAAGTTTGAAAGTTTTTAAACTAACGAAAGTTTACACAAACTTGGAGAAATTTTAAATTCAATTAAACTTAGTTAAAGAGTATTTTTTCCTTCGTTTTTTTGAAGCAAATTATACTTAAACTAGGCGTAACCCTGTTCTACCTTTAGAGTATTTCTAGGCGCTGTTAAAATGGACATTCCTTTAGCATGTGTCTACTTTTTGTTTACACTGTAAACAAAATATAAAACTTTTTTATATCACAAACTTTTTGACTGGAAGATACTTTTTTTTTAAATTTCGATATTAAAAATAAGCAAAATCGATCCTTAGTTGGCAAGGACATGCGCAAAAAAGAACTTTATTCACACTTAGTTAAGTTTCTTTAGATTCGAGATTTTTAAAAAATTTCATCTACAAATTAATTTTATTTTAAATTATAGCAAAAAATTTTACTAAGTAAAAATCCAAAAAAAAAAAAATAATGGAAATTAGCAAAAAATAAAATTAAAAAAGATCGAAACAGAAAACTCAGCAAACTCAAAAAAAAAAAAAAATGTATTATTTTTCTGTTTGGCTATTGATTGTGATAGTTGTCAACGAGCAGCTTTAACAATAATGACTTTTCTATAGAAATAAGTGTTTAAAAAATATAATATGAAAACACCAAAATTTCTTATATCGTATCTAAATTGTACTATTCTCTACAATTAATAAAGAGCTAAATAATTATAATTCATTAATAAAATTAATTGAATTAATATACAATTTTTAAATAATATAAAATAAATAAGAATGATACATATATTTAGCTATGTCGAATCTTATATACCTTCACCATAAACGTTTAACCACATGTACATATAAATCGGCATAAAAAATTCCGTCCTACCAAAAGTTTCTTCTATTAAAAAAAGCCTTATTTTTAAAATTTAAAGTTTGGGTTGTTGTCCCAGCTTAGTAAATGAAAAGGTTACCTTGTATTATATTCTGGTATAATTCAGTGGTAAATATGTGGTAAGTGGTGAAAATCTTCCTGAAGAAATACAAATAAAAATTGAACAAAAGATATGGAAAATTAGGTGTGTTGTGTTATCCGCTACCTGGAAGGACATGGACCGATCTTGCTGATTTGCAATAGCGAAGTTTTCGACACTATGTCTGATCGATTGGCGTATATCAATTTTCTCTAGCTCATCTAGTGGGAAAGTTGATTTTTTCCCGAACACTTAAAGACAAACGGACGTGACTTCGCTGGCATAAAAACTCGGAATATATACATACTTTATGGAGTATGAAATGGACGTTGTAGAAATTAAAAGCAGAATGACAAGCTAATATATATACCCTTTCCACCTGTGATGAAGGTTATAATAAATTATATACAAAAACCAAAGTCGAAAACAATAAAAATTTATCAAAACCCGAAAAAACTCTTGCAGTTAGAAAATATCTTAAAAATCATGACGAAGGATATGTAAAAATCAGATCTAGAAATGCAAAACTTCAGCTTACCGGACATTTACTTTATGTATGTTGCTTTACGTGATGCATGTTGCTCTACAGAGATAATTTGTTCTACGTTTTATTTCGTATTATACTGCAGCTGTATGAATTAAGCCTTCACTTTTTTGTGGTTAAAAATTTAAAAGTACAACAAGAAGTAAGTTAAACTAAGAATGCTAAGAGAGTGTTTACGTAAACGATCGCGAACTATGACCAAATGAGGTTTAAAATATCAATAAACAATGATTGATTGCTTCCTTAGATGAGCATTAAAAACATGTTATAAATATTAGAAGCAAATTAAACTGTTAAATGAAGACACTGGTAAGATAGCTGTACACTCATTCTTAGTTCAATTATAATTGAAGATTCAATTAATAAATTAAAAAATTAAGGTGTTAGCAAGTGCATCTTGAAGCCGTAGTAACTATTTGTCTATATTTTTCTGTAGTTAACAGTATAAATAAATATAAAAACTAAAGAAAAAGATTCTCCAAACAATGTACGACCATTACTCTTTAACCTTGAAAATTATTGTACGTTACCAACAATATTGGTAATATTTCAGAGTCAAAAACGATTGCAAAAGCAATCTTAAACGTAATTCGATTTTAACTAAAAGTTGTAATCTAAAAAAAAGAACAAAAATACTCAAAGTTAATAAATATAAATAATCCTCCGTAACTAAAACTGTTAAAACTGACAAATTGTATGTTTTATGAGCATAAGTTTATAAGTATGTGTGCTATGTGTGTAGTTGAGTAAGTGTATTTTGTTTAATGCCCGTGCACTTGTAGAACGGAAATTTATATCCTTCAAAGTAGCACCTTGAAGGCATCTATTTATATTAAAGAAAACCTGATATTTTTTAACACTTTTTGCTTAATTTTTTTCTATGTTTGATATGTGTTTGTGCAAATCGCAGTACATAAGAAGTGTATTTTTTATCCATAAGATTTTATATAACTAGAAAGTTAAAATATCTTAGTCAGGCTTGGTCGAAACCTGAATATTCTGTTTTTATAAAATGCGTTTTAAGACACAAGCGTTTTCTATGACAACATTTCGTTTTCATTAGCAAATTTAGATGAAGTGATGAGAGGAAAATTGTATAGAAAAATTTCTTTAGGATATTTTGGAGCAGTTTAATATGTATCGGGTACAAAAAAGTTGTAATAGCTTGTATAGCATATAGTACCTCGTTTTAATATTCATAATAGCTGTGTTATTCATGAACGAATAGGTACACTTGCATGAATCACATAATTGAAAGAAGTAATTCGTTCAGTTTCTTAATTTTTTTTTTTCGTTGAAGCCCTTTCGTTTAAGTTGTATTAAAGTTTATTTAGAAGTGCATTTTTTCGTCCTGTAAAAAATATCATGAGGAATAAATTTCGTATTGTCATTGCCGTGGCAATGCTGTCATTCTTTTTCAAATTTGAATTCATTAAATTTAATATAAAATAACACACACGTCGATACATAAGCAGACGAATAATAAAAATTAAAAATATCGTTGTTGTTAATCATCCTCTCTACTCATTTAAGCACACAATATTATTTCATTACAGCTTGTGTCTGTTTTTATATAAACATTCACTTTAAGTGCTTCCCAAAAACATATGTTAGCATCACATAAATATATTAATGTTTTTTTTTACAAAAATTTACATTTTTCACCCACTTTTTTGACAGGTATTTGTTTCGAGCATTCATGACGACAGTGTGTCACAGACCGTTATGATTTCATTCATTTAGGGAAGAGAGAAGGGTAGAAAATGAGGAACAAGTTCGATATTTGAGGGAAAGTGATCGCACACTGTAATGAGCTATTAAACTAGGGAACGAAGCTGATCGGCTCATAGTCGAGTAATAGCCGCCGTCGAAATATACTTAAGTCAGCGAACCGCCGTCAAATTAAGCGGCTAACACCGGCTAAAAATGTTAACCTACTGTGTCAGCTTAGCCTCTCAGATAAAAAGTAACTTAATTTTTTGATTCTCAGAAATATTTGTTTTATGTGATTTTTATTATTTTGTCAGAAATAACACTTGTTTTATCCAAATGAAAATCAGATTTACTTCTGACAAAAAAAGAAATAAATGTCAATAAAAAACAATTTCTACCATAAATAAAAACCATAAAATAAGTATTTTTCCTGCCAAAAATAATAAAATTCAGCAAATAACAATGAACTGGTATTCACTTAGGCGTTGCCACCGAAAATTTTTTGACTTCAGTCGACTTGAGCTGGTGCTGTTAATATTTTGCTTAGCTGCCGCCGGTGGCAATTTGATATCAGCTTTGTTCTCTCAATTTAACACAAGTCTAATATTCGCATTGAGCAATTAAAGCGTGTTTTGAAAGCTTTAAAAACTTGAGATTGTGCAAAATTATATAAAAAATAAAATTTCATTTCAACAAATTATTATTAGTAAGATGGCCCCCACAACTGTTCTGGATGTCTAATTTTAAACCTCTTTTTTTCGAGCGCAAAAACGTTACCGTTAAAAAAACAATGTGAATAGAGTTAATATTTTATTTGTAAACTACTTATTCACGAAGGGAAATCGCAAATAACATAACTATTTGAAAGTAAAACGTATGATGTTGTCACCTCTTCACATATTTTAAGTCCTTTTGATAATTAGGCTCCTTTATTCATTTACCTTTGTGTTTCTTTGTTTTTGTAGCAGGGTTTTCAGCTAATTATAATTTTATTACCTGGTAACTCTCAAAATGGGAAATATTCCTGTATAAAATTTGTAGTGAGTTAAATAAGTGAAAATTATTTGTGCTTGCAAATAATGTGCGTATAACTGTAGTAGTTATTTTTGTTGAGTAGTCGCTAGAAATTATTTGGAAGTACTCAAAGACTTAACTCCGATAATCTACCTACCAACATTTTTAGGTGCACTCGATCCTAGCTTGATTGAAAGAACAACATGGTGTTTGTTCTGTTTAAAGATTGTTTTAAAATTGTGTTCGTTGTCAATGTAGAGCAGTTCAATGCTGCAAAATCTGGGGGTTCTTAAGAAGCTAGAAAAATAAATTGATTTTAACATTAAGCTTTAAACTCCCTTCATATTTTACAATGATAATCCTTATCAAGTTAATATGTAGATAAAAGATTATTTGAAAAAACTTTTGTTGGTGTCCGTGAGATTCCACTAAAGCGCAAGAGGTATTCAATAGTACGTCCAAGTACCATAACTTGGGATATAAACTCAAAGTGTAGACACATATCAAACAGCTGGTGCGACAATGGAAATCTTGACACATACATACATGGGCATGGGCATTTAGTTCAAGCTGCATTCAACATTTACGTAACCAGTAAATGTTTACTGTTAATGAAAGTTAGTCTAATTACTTAAAAAAGCAATAATCAGTAATTTTTTACTGGTACTGCAAATTAATTTTCACTCTTAGCACATTTGTATTGATTACTGAAACAAAAATTGGTAAGCAGTAAGTTTTACTGAAATTTTATTTGCATTAAATGTAAAAAACTTTTCGTAAATTAATGTAATAAATATATTTTTATAACATACACTATACCCTGTTTAAACAAACGCTTTAATTGCGCAATTAAGGAGTTTACGCAATTAAGGCCTTATTTGAGCTTAATTTACCATATAAGAAGTCAATTAATAAATTGAGCAATTAATACTTAATTGCATTGCTAATTGAATAGGATGCGAAATGCTAACCTTGCCGCAAGTAAAAAATATAAACAAACTAATAAAAAGAAAATGGCGGGTAATACGAAAATGGCTTTTGACACTTGCAACTGCAAAGGAAAAACAAAAAGCCATGTTGTTTTTATAGTAAAAAGAGAAATAAGCTGGGCGGACCGCACTACCTATTAAAATAAATATGCCGTGTGCTAAATTAATAAGCTTAGTTGAGCATATGTGAACACCAAATTAAATTGCGCAATTAAAACTAAATTGACTCAATTAAGAAAACATTTCTGAACAGGATGTTATTCTAACATTCTTTTTTACCTAAGATCAATATGTGCAAGTAAATTCTTTTATTGCTTTAATAAACTTGTAAAAATACAAAAAATTATTCATGAAAAAATTTCAGTAGTCACTGAGATTTTACTGGTAATCCAAATTCAATTTTCGTGCTTATTATTCTTAGATTCATAAATGAAAATTCATTTTTACTGTAAAAATTGACTGGTTATCAAAATAAAATTGAAATATCAGTAAAAATTTTATTTTACTCCAATTTCAAGGTTAATGCAAATTGCCCATCGATATATGCAATTGCATAATTTTATAGTTAAACATAGCAGAATAATATTTTCTGGTCCCGAGATATTTCCACTTGACCCTAATAACCTTTCTTACAAGCATAATATTTTTCAATCAAATTATCAAGTCTTTCAAAACTTTTTTTCAATGCGTCACAAATATAGTTGAACATTTTATATACTTCGATCTCTTTGTCTTTTGGTACTCGTAAAAAATAAAACAGACGCCAGTCAAAAAAAAAAAACCGTCAGACCATCATAATGTTCTACAAGCATATTGTACAACATGTTTTCTTATCGAGTAGACACAACTAAACACATTGCTTCTCAGTCAGACATTTACAGGTACAAATCTATTTTTATAGTGTAAAAACAGTATATCTTAATTTATCATTCCGTTTGTAATTTCTACAATATCCATTCCCAAAAACATAAAGTATATATATTTTCAATTCTTATGCATTGCGAAGTCTATTGAGCGATGTCCGTCTGTCAGTCCGTGTTAAGGCCCAACTATAATGTGCATAAGCTAGCTTTAGCTTATGTCAAAAATTCAACGAAAAGCCTGTCAAATGCTTAGGTAACTAATCAAAGAAATTTATGTGGCTACAATGTACATATATAAATTTAGTAACTTATTTGCCACAGTTGCACATTTATGTTTATTTCGTACTTTTGCCAAAAATAATTTCTATATAAATCAACAAAATTTTAAAACTAAAAGGCATTAAAGAAAATATTTTATATATTTAATAACATTCACAAACACATTTACATATTTGGTTTGTGTTCTAAGAAAATGTAAAAAAAAATTATTACAAATTATTTTCTGTTTTGTGTTTGTGGCCAACCGTACTAAAAAATGCAACGATGTTCATCGTTTATATGGTATACATATGTGTGTATAAATACAAATTTAATTTAAATATATTATAATTGTAAAAAATTGGCCATAAAGAAATATGTTGTTTTTTTCTACATTTTTTATTGAATTTAAAACTAAAAAATTTAACAATTAGGTCTTAATTAGAAAATTTCTTTATTAATGTATAAACCAAAGCACAATCAGCTGTTTCCGTACGGAAAGTGCGATCAGTTTCGTACCTTGCATAAGGAAATAAAATTTAACGAAACTTGACGAAAAGTTATCTTAATCACATTATAGTTTACCACATATAATTTAATGTATTTGCACAGTTGTATAAGTTGGCATAAGCTAGTTTATGCACATTATAGTTGGGCCTTAAAGGCTGGTTCACCGGCAAAAATTTTGTTCCGAAACATTATTTTTTTTATATGTAGTTTCTCTCTCTCTCAAAAAATAAAATGTCAAACTACATATAAAAAAAAAAATGTTTCGGAACAAAATTTTTGCCGGTGAACCAGCCTTTAGTGTTTAAATTAAGTTTTTCAAGGCACTAGATTAGCAAAAGAAAATTTAAATACACCAATAGATCAGACATAATATCGAAAGAGGTGCTATTGGAAATAAGCAAGATCGGTCCATGTCCTTCGAGGCAAGGGGAATAAACACCACGCCTACCTCTCATGTTTCTATATCATTTGGAACAATGAAGTAACTCCAATACAAAAAAAAAAAAAACAAATATATGGCGCGATAGGGAAAAAATTGGCGCTCGCCCATATTTTCTCTGAACTTTCTAAATTTTTTAAAATATCAATAAAAGCTTTTGAAATACTAAATTATAAGGAAATACTAAAATTTTAAAATATCCATTAAGAGCCGATGACATTTTTATGTGAATTTATATATAGTAATTAAACTTTTTTCTTACTTTTTAATGCTATGTCACCCCAAATTTGCTTTTTAATTGGAGTTACTTCACTAATTTAGATTTACATACATGGTGAAGGGTATTTAAGATTTGGTATAGCCGAATATATCACTATTACTTGTTATACTAAAGTCTAATAGATTATAAATAAACGTTTATACTCATGGCCGTAGTTAGATTGGTAATCTAGGTGCAAAATTGGTACAATCACACAATAATGTTACTGAAGGTGCAATAGAATGGAAATAATTTACTTTTGCACCATTTATCCTTTTTTTTTAATATGTAGCCCATGAAAAATAAAATAGAAAAAAGAATTAAATATGTGACCTTAATATCGCCTTGTTTAGAAACCAACGTCTCTGGTTGTATATGTTTTGTTAGTGTGTGTACATGTGTGCTTACATGTGGATACTTTTTACTTTATACAATATTATTAATGGTTTTAAAAGTTATTGTTGAAGTAGCTATTAAATATTCTACAATTATTTAAAGTTTATATGGTATAACTGTGCGTAAAGCTTTTTTCATTTATTCCTATGTGTGTGTGTGTGTGCGTGGTGTTTAAAAATATTATTTCTGGATTTTTTGTAGTTTGTGGGTTAGAAAAGTCAAGTAGTCAATAATAATGTTGGTCTTTGTGGTTTTAGTTTTTTGCTGTTTTGTTTGGATTTAAACATTTGATGTTTAAAGTTGAGAGACCCTTTATTATTCTTCAAGTGAAAGAAAACTTTCACTTTTTGGAAATGTTTACTTGGATTTTTACTATAAACACTTCTTTAATTGAAGTAAAAGTTAAGTATTTAAATAAAATATATATTTTATAGAAGTTGACTTTTTTGCTTTTGTGTTTCTTCGCCACAATGAAAAAGGGTATACCTAAGTTTGTCATTCCGTGTATAATTCTTGGAATATCCATTTCTGACCCCATAAAGTCTGTATATTCTGATTTCTTATGCATAGCGAAGTAGATTGAGCGACAGACCTTCTGTCCTTCCGTGTTCGTGTTGAAATCAACTTTGCCAAGGCATTAGATAAGCTAGAGAATCGATCAGACATAGTTTCGAGGTAACATGCCTGCCTGTAAGTGTTCTAAAAAATAAAAAAACGTCAAGCAAAAAATTTGGCGGTCGCCCCTATTTTCCGAGTTATGGGTCTCTGAAATTTTTATAGAAATATACCATTGAGCACCATATTTTGTAAGAGATCTATAAGGAAATCCATTTTTTAAACGCCTAACCCTTTCAGGGCCGATGACATTTTTATGTAAAATTATTTAAAGTATTATTTTTTTATTATTTTTTAAATCTCTGTCACCCTAATATTTGTTTTTTTGATTGGGGTTACTTCACTAAACTAGATTTACATATATGGCGAAGGGTATATAAGATTCGACATAGCCGAATATAGCACTCTTACTTAATTTAAATTAAAAATAAAAAAGGAATTCTTTTACGCCTTTAAAATTAATGATTGGTTTACAGAGAGTAACTATGTGGAATTGATTTTTTTTTTAATATATAAAATATTATTATTTTTCTTTTCAGTATTTCAAGCGCCTTCAGTGAACTTCTTCAGGAAAATTTGAGCCCGAAAAAAATATTTAATAATATTTATCACAATATCATTTGAAAACATTGATAATATTATAAGTCAAACTCAATCGGAAGTTTTTTTTTAAATATTATTCTCGAAAATAATTTTGCTTTATTACGAAGTGTGCACTAGAAGTCGACCATGAATAATAGTTTTGTCATTAATGTTGTTCGCATTGTATATTTTTGTTTATTTGTTTTTTAAGTGTGAACTCGAGACTTTCATGTGAATAATTACGTATAAATATTAATTTGCCAATCACTAAGTCAATATATTTGTGTGTTCAGGTATATGAGAATCTCTTTATATGTATAAATATTTCCAAAGAGTTAAATTGTTTGTAGGGATGCTTAACCACTTGTCGTGTTTTATAAACTATAGGTGATTGGAAAACAAAAATGGTTGAGTTAATAAAAGGTTAAGTTTCAAGCAGGCATTATATTGCATAAAACATTTAAATAAAAATAAAAAATATTTTATATTATCTGCTTTATTTTGGACTTTGCTTAAATAAACTACACAACAGGAACTATTTTTCAAATCTTCCTTTTTACCAAATTTAATTGTTTGTGCAAACCAATTTTCATATGAACTGTTCCAGGTAAATTAAACTATAGTTTAAAATCAACTTTTTATTTTAGTTCGTAGATTATAAATTAATTTAAAAAAATTAATAAATTCTGTGTTTTTAAAAGAAATAATAATATTGTTTCTGGTTTAACGCATTTTCATTCATATGTATTGTGTGATATGTTAATGTTGGAACTCTTTCAGAATTTAGGGCATTATAATAAATTATTTTTTATGTAACCGTGTATACATAGACTATATCGATTTTAGGAAAATGCACACAGTGCAATAACCAAAAAGGGAATGCAATGGAATCTATTGCAAATGAAAGTTGACATTATCCATAACGAAACCTTGAAGGGCTTTTTTACGCGAGATTTTTTTACACGCATTTAAAGTTCTAAATTTTAGAATGCTGTATAACTAGGAAATGTCATTGAAAATTTTAAAAAATATTGCTTTGTTATTTTTACTACCCTTAAAAGTGTTGGTATCTTACTGTTTCTAAGATCAAGGAATTTATTTTCGATATTTATTTTTACATAAAAGTGGCGCTAGATGTAAAGTTCGATTTTGTGTCACTGTGCTGCTAAACCGTTCTTTAGAAATGCAAAAAGCTTTCTAAAAAATAGTACAATATAAAATTTTATTTTAATTAAGAATTTAAATTTGTTTTATTTTCCAGTTCAGTCTTCTGGTAAGACGAAAGGTTATATAAATGTCGGTCATTTACTAATATAACGTCATAACTCAAAAAAAATCATTTCGAGACATTTGAAATTTTCCTTAAACAAATAGTTGCTATCTCGAGGATTGGAACTATTGAATATTTAAATAAATAAAAAAAATATTTCATGTAAAAACTAACCTTAAATTTGAAAACTATTTTATTTGTTATGAAAAGAATGGTCGAATAAATGGATTAATTTCCAATTCTATTGTGCAAAATTCTATTCACTATTTCAGGGAAAATAACAAAGCAACGAATTAATTAACAAAAGTTGGTAACATTTTTTAACTTTTTCGCATGAAAGAAGTGTAGCTCATATTATTTCACAGTTAGGAAAAATTGTTGGCAGAAACATTTTCCTCGTTCTAAACATGAAGCAAGAAACATTTCGTGATTTTTCACTTATTTAACTGAACGCAACTTTAGCAACGTCATTTTTTATATATTTCGAACAAATTTTTTCTGTGGGATTTTGAAAGCATTTGCCAGTGCGTAATATTTGGCATTAAAATCAAATTAATATTTTAAAAAACAGCTGTAAGAGAGCTTCTTACCTCAATTAATGAAGCAGGTACTTTTTTTTAGTAAGAATACTTTATTTCGTGTCGGTGTCAAATGTCTCGAAAATTTGGCCGAATATAATTAGAATTATACATATAATAAAGCCTTTAAAAGTTACAAAAAATGTAACAGATGGCAACACTAGTTGTTACAAATATATAGGGTTACCAGATCTTATTTTCTTGACATTATTTATTCATAAGAAAATATATTAAGCGGCTATAAGACGATCAAAATTTGCCTGTGAGCACAGCCTGATGAGAGAGTGTGTTTTGTTATTACACTATCATGTCAAGTTTGTCAAGCATCAGTACGCAAGCAGATTTTGAACAGCAAAGATCTTATTTGTGATGACGCATGAGTTTGTTGCTAAATGTTTATTTTAATTCCGCCAAATTTTCACATACTTTAATAAATTCTTTTAAAACGCAAATTAAATAATGTTTTCCAGTTATTTCGAACAGAAATATTCTATTTTATTGTTTATTTGTTTTATTTTTTTATTTAAGAGTTTATTTTGACATTAATAGAAGAAGATAAAACTTATGAAGTTATAAAAATATAAGTGCAATATCATTTATTTATAATAAAGCAAGTTTTAAATTGTCAATTTTTTAATTTACTCATATCCTAGCAATTAATAAGAATTTCAATGTAATATAATTTACCTATTACTTCTAATAATTTCTCAAAATATATTAATTTTATTCGCTTTATGTTTAACTCGTGCGCTCTAGCCATGCCATCTTCACCGTTATTAAACGAGTATGATGGCATGATGGCAAACACAAAATATCAAAAATTTTTCATTTTCATCCAGCGCCGCTGACAAACACGAAATTTGCCCTATTATACGAGTTTCATGGCTTGTCGTCAGGCCGTGCTCAAAGGTGAAGTTTGATCGTCTAATAGCCGCTTTATATGGAATATTTTTTACTTAATTTAATTCTGCATGATATTCTTATAAAACATTTATATTGAAAGGAATCAAGCATAATTAAAACAAATTGCCATAAAAAAATAAATAATAATTTTTCTTATTTATAAAATTATTTTGTGTGTGTTTACAATATTATTTATTATATTATGCTTATATCTCATAACATTTTCAAAAACAATATGAGAGTTATTTTAGAAGCCAATACAGAAATATTAAGGCTTTAAAAATTTGGATAAAGGTTTCTTGATGAGCTGGTTTTAGCAAGCGGTAAAATGCGTAAAGATACCGGCTTTTCCAAACAAACAAACAAATTACATTTTTATTTGAAAATGTTATGGGATATTAGCATAATATAATAAATAATAAATTTTCTTACTGACGTATTTGCATGTGCACGTTGCTAAAAATTTTTTACAAATTTTTTTTATTCATTTAATCTTTCAAATACATATGAATGGTTTCCGATGGCAGCCCTTATATAGAAAAATGAAAGAAAAAAAATTGTTACTTAATGGTTACTGTGTTTTTGTTTAAAATATTTTTAACTGTTTTATTGTAAAGCAAAAATTATTGATTCAACGAAGTTCTCATTTAATCAATTTAGCTTTTTATATAAGACTCTTCTGTAGAAAATATAGTTTAGTTTTTAGCTTTTAAATAATAAATACATACGAGTATTATCAGAAGCTCATTAAATATTCATATTTAAAGGAATCAAGCACAATTAAAGTAAATTATTATTTGTTTATTTTGTATTAACAAAAATATGTACAACTGATACATTAGTGTATATGAAAAAATGCTTTCGAACAAACAAAATAATGCTATAAAATTTTACGATACCGTGTATAAATAAAAATTAATGAATTTTGAATTATTAAACAAAAAGCTGTGTTGGCTTCAATGTTAAAATTCGTTACAAATGATTTGTGTGCATACAATACTCTCATAAATCTTATATTATTAAAGATAACAATAATATACTGATGTAAGAGTTGTTAACTCATGCCTGCAGGAAGTAAAAGGTCATAAATAATGTTCACATTCAAATACAACATAAATAATTATTTATATTAAAATTTAGAAATATTAACAAACTGAATTTGTGAAAATATTTCTCCATCGAAAATATATTAAATCGAAAAGAAATAATTACTATATTTCAAGCGGTGACATTATTTAAAGAAGCAAATATTGTTACAGCAACCCAAATATACAAACGACATAACTAATGAGTTCTCTCACTCCTCTTGCTATTCAATTTACGTACGTAAATAGTTGGTGTAGTTGTTGAAAAACATTTTAAACAGAATTTTACTTTAGCAAATTGAATTCAACTGCGTGAAAAATTAACCGTTACTGTTTAAGAATGGAAAATGTACTAATGGAATTAACTACAAAACAAAACTGTCAATTAATATGCTTATGGCGTGTGTATTTGAGCATTTTTCCTTTTTTTGTTCTTGTTGTTGTTTTCTTTCTTCTGAATGATTTTTAGTCTTTAATACTTTTCCATACCCCTGTCAAGACTTAAAAACAATTAGAATTATTAGAAAAAGAAACAACCGAAAGGATTGTAAAAGAAAAGGAAACATGTGTATGATTGTGTTCATTAGACACACACATATTATGCTAAGGCAGAATGAAACTTGCTTTAGTTTTGAGCATGAGAAAGAAAATATGTATTAATGTCAGGCTGGGTTTTTACGGAAGAAACACCTTACACTGGTTGGGTAAAACAACTTTAGCTTGAAAAGTATTTTCAATGCGAACTTTTAAAATCTTTTGCAGTTTTAAGTCATCAATTTATAGAGATTGTAGATGTTAAAAAAAAAGATATATAACATGTAAAGAAAAAGCATGGTTCAGGTAACCATAATCTAATAGTTGTATTATATGATTTTTAACAAATCATAGTATTGCTACATTTAATAATAATAAAGATGGTCTTGCAACCATATTATTGTCTAGCATAACAATAACATGAAAATATCTAAAAATAATTATGTTAATATATAAATATTAAATGGTTAAATTAAAACATCATATTTCCTAATATAAAAGACTTAGTTATTTATTATTGATTTGTCACTAAAGTTATTGCAAAAAAATAAATTCACAAAAAAGGCAATTGGTTGCTTATTGAAATCGTTTCACAATTGTGATTAAAACACAAAAATAAAGCTAAACACATATGCTTACATGCACAAGTTTGATTATTTGTTTTCATATTTTGAATGTATATTATTTTTATTTTCTTATTTTGTACATAAATTTTTATTTTTTCATTTTCTCTATAAAAAACAATTTCGACTTTAAGCTAACAAAAAATTACTAAACTGACAGAAAAGCAGCGTTGTCAACTTTGAAATTTCAAAACGCACCAAAGTGGAAAAAAACGCACCATTTAAGAGAAAACGCACCAAGTTTTAGAATTTCTTTTTTTTAAATCTTTAATGATTTTGTTTTTCACAAAAAGTGTAATTGTTTTGTATTAAAAATACAACAATAAAGCAGTCTTAAAATTCAAGGTTTTTGCAAACAAACAAAATTAAAAAATAAAACTTTACAAAAATAAAAAATATGTTTGTGTTAATTTGTACTAGATAATACATTTTTTTTCATATATTGCATACACAACTTTTGAAATAAAAAACAGCGATCATTCATAAAAAAATATTTCCGTATTGTAAATTCCCTACAAAATTCATTTTATTAAAGGCTTATAAATGCAAAAAAAAAAATTATGAATAATTTGAAATTACATCAACTATTGGGACACCCTTTAACTTCCAAATCCAATTTTATACTTGTTGTTATAGCGGACTCAGCTATTCAGGTTCGTTGTAAATTTCGAGCGTCTGTCTACAACTGTTAAAAAGTATGGCCATATACATCAAATTAAGTGAACTATAGGTGCACCCTTTAGTTTATAATTTTTAGTATTAATACTTGTTACTATATCGGCCATAGCAACCAACATTCTGTCCAATTTACAAGCGTTTGTCTATAACGGTTCAAAACATAGCCCCATATAAGTAAATTTACATCAATTAACCCTTTAATTTATAGATTTATTTTTGTATAACTTTTTATTATTGGGAGCCATAGTAATACACAGGCATTTTATATTTTACAGAATCGTCCTTTACAGTTCATAATACACGTAAAAAATATGTATGGGGACACCCTTTAATTTTTAAGAGTATGAACTGTTTATTAAACGGGACCAATCTGTAAGCATAATCTATCATATTACCAACAATTTTTAAAATCGGTTCAGAAATGACTGAGTTCTGCAGGCACAAACATAAAAAAGCTCTGGGGGGTTACTCTCTATTGCAAGGTCGATGCAATAAGTAGATGCGATAAGAGTACAATTTGATACTCTATAATGTTTACGCAAACGCTTTCGCAAAATAATTTAAAAAAAAAACAACTCTGGCACAACAAAATAAACAATAGAGAAGAATGACAAAATGAAATGCCAAAGTTTTTAAACAAACACATTTATTTTATTAAATAATACACAAAGCTTCGCGTCCAATGCAACATATTATTAATTACAAACATTTAATGTAGACAACAAAAAGATCTTTGACGAACAAAATATTATAAATATAATTTTGTGTGTGTTTTTTTCTTATTAAAAAATAAAAAATAGTTATGGATTCAGTGGCATTATGGATGGAGACGGAAAATGAACATAACATTTAAAATGTAATTTCCATTTTGCGAATATAGCAAAACTTCTGCAGGCTTTTTGTTTGCTGTAACATGTTGGGTAGCATTTATACTTACGCCAAAGTATTTTGATCTTAGCATCCCGTTGTTGGTTTTTTTTTTCATATGCAGAAGTTTGCTTATCTACCCCTTCATCTCCTTACTCCCTTACTAGAAATGCTTACCTTATTCTTCCGCATAAATAAATATTTATGCTGCGTAAGTTTTATATTTATCAAAATACATTACTTGTTTCCTACCCTCTTCATCTCTTATAGGAAGCCCATTATAATTAAGGCCGTCTGTCAGTTTTTTGACGCGTTGTTTGGCATTCCCGCACTGCAATTGTGCTTTGGCCAAACCGCTGTGCTGCATTATAAAATCAAATTTCGAACTGCCGTTGCCGAGTCTGTAACTTTTTTGGCATTTCCCTAAAAAAATTAAAATTTAGATATAAATATAAAATTTTATTTATGCTTACTTACATGAGTCGTTACCTTTGCGTTTGATAATTTGTTAGCGCAAGATATTTGCGTATAACGAACGATTTTGATATAAGCTTTCGTATTACTGAGTGCAGTGGTACCATATTTGCGAAAGAGAATAAAATTAGATGCGAAAGAAAATGCGAAACGCAATAGAGGGTACCAATTGTTTGATTACGTGCCATTTTTCTTTCGCATCGCAATAGAGAGTAACCCTCCTGCTTTTACTAAGCTGTTTAACAGATACGACAGCAGCTTTTACTACAAAAACAATGACCATGAAAATCTAAAAGGGATAGTATATTCCATACAGTGAAATGTTTCTTTTTTAACATAACATAAATTAATACAACAAAAATACCGTTTCATTTTGTGCTTATGATTTGGTACGTCTTAAACGAAATGGTATTAAAACAGGTGTATTTTTTGTACAAAAATTTTTTTCTCACACTAAAAAAAAGTGGTGTTAATTTTGCTTTGGTGCCACCACACATTAAAAAAAGCACCAAGATTTAAAAAAATCGCACCACGCACCAACACGTGAAATTTTCGTACAAAAAATTCGAAAAAGCACCCAAAATAGTGCGAAACGCACCAAGTTGACAACGCTGCAGAAAAGCTTTCAGTCAAAACCTAGAACAAAATTTTTTAAACACAAATATTATTTTGTTTTTTTTAATCGTACTCTGATTAATAAAATTATATTATGGTTAAATATGTTATATTTTTTTGTTTACATTAAACCAACCATGTTGTATTTTTTTGCACAGTAACCATGTAATAGTTAAATATCAACAAAAATGTGTTTACCGTGACTGAAGTATAGTTGAAAACAACTATAATTTGTTTCCTGCAACTTCCCACTATTTCAAAGAACATATAATGTTCATTATGACCATATCACACCCATGTTTTTTCTTTGCGTGAAGGATACTAAGTTTTAAAGGGTAAAAACATTCGTTTTAAGTCATAAATCAGTGCAGTTGATTATTTCAATTTGAAACGAGTACCTCCTTTTCTATCCGTATTACATATTATCCTTATGTTTTTTAACATCGTAGTCTTAGCTATCGAAATTTTTTAATGCTTCGAAGCGGGTGCCTGCAGAACTCAGTCATTTCTAAACCGATACTGAATTTTTTTTTTCATTTAGAAGCTTATGTTTACAGATTAGTCCCGTTTTAAGGGTGTCCCCATACAACATACATGTTGTATCACTATAGCACTCAATAGTAGTAGAGTGCTTTAAAGGTTGTCCCCATAGGTGACGTAAATTGATCCTATCTTTTGTACTGTTTTACAAAAACGCTGGGAAATTGGACAGAGAGTCGATTACTATGACCCCTATATTCAAATTTATAAATTAAAGGGTGTCCCAGTAGTTTATTTAGTATGATGTTGTAGATAAACGGCTGAAATTTACAAAGAACCTGAATTGCTAAGTCCACTAAAATAGAAAGTATAAAATTTAGACTTGAAAATTAAAGGGTGCCCCAATAGTTGGTGTTATTTAATATATGTGACCAAACTTTTTAATCGTTAAAGACAGAACCTGTATTGCCAAAACCGCTATAAAAACAGGTATAGAATTTGAATTAAGACATTAAAGGGTTTTCCCCTAATTGCTGTAATTTTACCTATATAACCCTATCTTTTGTAGTGTAATATACAAACACTTGAAAATTAAATTAAGAAGTATAAATAATTAAAATTATTAATTAAAGGGTGTCCCAATAGTTAATGTAAAATGATATATGTGGTAAAATTTCTGAGCCGCTATAGATAGACAGCTAAAATCTGTTTCGAAGACGGGTTTTTTTTTGTAAGAATTATTCTTATTATCTTTTAATATAAGTAGTTTTTATTTCGTTAATTTGGCTCTGAACTCCTACTAGAAATTCAATTATTAACCGCCAACCCACCAACATTTTTACTTATATCAAATTTAAATAATTTTTTATTTGTAACGTTCCATATAGTTTTAGCATCTTAAATGTCACAACATTGCTGACGCCATTTTGAAACTGTCATTTCAAATTAAAAAAAAAACGCATATCTATAAGTTTCTTAAGAGCTCGCTGACACACAACTTTAGTTAAATTTTTATACTGGAGAAGCCAAGGGTAATATCGAACGTCACGTACAGAAATATTTTGTTTAAAATAGTAATCATTTAAATATTTACGCAGTTATTGCGTGCATTACAAGCAGTCAAACGAACATTTGTTTATTTAAACGTCAACGTTTTAACTTAAAAGAGTTATTACAAGATTTCTATTGTAGTTGCTACGTTTTATACTGAAAAGAACTTGTTAAATTTGTTTAATTAAATTTGTAAATAGGCACAGATAATACAATTCTTCATTTCTTATTTTACATGATAAATTGTTATCTGTTGGAAAATTTAATTAAAGTATTTTTCAATTTATTTAAACCAACAATTAGTACAATTTAGTGAAATAATTAAAGAAAATAAAAACAAGTAGTAATTAATGGCAAATAAAGGAAGATTTATTGGAGCAAAGAATTTGGTAAAAACAAAAATAATTAAACAACCTTCATATTAACTAAATTAATTACATTGAAAAAGATTATATGATTTTTAACAATTCATTCAGAAGATGATGATGGTTTTAAAACATTTTTTGCGCGTTTGGCAACATTGAAATAAAAATTTATCGAAAATAAAGTTGGTCCAAGACTCTAAAATTGCAAAAAAAGCAAAAAGATTTTATGATTTCAAGTGGATTATTTTAATGTTTTTTGAGTTGTGGAAAAACATAAAAAGTTGAAGAGTTATGTTTTCAAAAAACATCCTTATATAGAATTTGAATAACATTTTGTTAAATAAAAATAAGAAAATTAAGAATGATACGGTTTCTGCATGTAAAGAAAAATTATTATACTTTAAAAGCAACTATTGTATTTAAGTATGTGGTTGGTTTTCGTAAAATCATGATATATTTTTTGTTATGTACATATAACATTTAATTTAATAATTTGCACAGTACCCGTGCATAGACATAAATAAAATTATTGTTGTTTTTGCTTAAACTTTGATTTTTGTTTTTACTTTGTTGTTTGGGCAAAAATCTTTAGTTTATTTAAAATGTTTGTGAGAAACTTTCTAAAGAGCTAAGTAAGCGGTAGCGAAGTGGTCATCCAGACGTGATTTTACCTTAAAATAATTATATTGGTGATTTAAGAATTTACAATATGTTTTTAGAAATTAATTACTTTAATTAAATATTCACGTGTTTTAATTTAATTTATATTGTTGTTATTGTAATCATATTGTAATCATATTTATATTAATTTATAAGTCGTACAATCAGTCAAAAATTGCATGTGTGCTAAAATAGTATGATAGTGTAGTGTATGTGTGCGACAGACTTTTGATAGACCTTTATAATATTTTTTTTTTTAATTTTTACCCTGACCAGGATTCGAACCATCGATTTTATAAATTAATGAAATTTTACTTTATTTTCGGCTTTCTGGTTCTTTTTAATTAATTTTCTAAACATTTTTAGAAAGAAAAATTATTTACAAATGTATGCGGACGTTTTCCAAAGAAAACAAGAAAAATTAGTCGCTAGCAGAATGAAATGCAGCATTTTCTGGACCGCCACGACAAAGAAAAAAGCTTTAAGTTGTGTGTGAACTTCGTCTCACCAAATTAACATTAAGATTAGTTGGTTAAATAGATGATGTTTACGATGTACATAACATAAGGTAGATAGATGCAAAGAATGCTGATGAAGGATGTGGCGGTCCTGAAAATGCTGCATTTCATTCTGCTAGCGTCTAATTTTTCTTTTTTTTTTTGGAAAACGTCCGCATACATTTGTAAATAATTTTTCTTTCTAAAAATGTTTAGAAAATTAATTAAAAAGAACCAAAAAGCCGAAAATAAAGTAAAATTTCATTAATTTATAGACCTTTATAATTTTATAATCATTGAAATAAGTCATAAAATAGTTTTCTCTATGTGATCAGATTTTGTTTTTTTTTTAAATGATGATAGAAAGCAACAATATATTAGCACCATATATTTTTTGCATCTTTTTTGTATAATAGTGTGGCGCATACGATGCCATTTTAGAACGATTTTTAAAGTAGCACAGGTTTCTGTCAGATTTTTGTGTAATTAAATCGTACGATTGTGTATGATTGCATATAGTTTTCACACATGTAATTCACACAAGAAATATTTCAAACCGTTTGCAAGATTCACATGTATTTTGTAATGAAAAATCTGACAAGTCTCATGTAAAAAAAAAAACACATAATCTAAAGGCACCTTAAATAAATTGTAGGATTCAAATAAAGCCAGAGTTAAAGAAGAAGAAATAGAAAATTGATAACCAGCTACTGTTAATTATAAATATATCGTTATATAGCAAAGACTTCAAGTCTCATCTGTACTGAACTAAATTAAAATTTTCTTAAACTTTAAAAATTAAGATAGCTAATTGCTCAGCTTTTTCAATAAAGTAACAGGCGTCTACAGGAATTTTCCCTTTTAAGAAAATAAAACGCGGAGATATAATCGATGGCCTAAAAAATAAAAGTCAAATGTTCAAATGACAATTTATCGAGCAACAATAAATGAAAAAAAAAATGTTCGAAATTTACTTCCATTAATTTCCAAAGGGAACAGTAATAACAGCAGAATGTAATTTATTTTTATTTTTTAGAACAAATTTCTCACTCCACCTAAAGCTTTTTGTTTGGTTATCAGTTTATCAATTATGAAGTTTTTGTTTTTAAATTCTTTCTGATTGTTGTTATTTAATCTATTAAGTGTTTTGGAATATGATCAAATAAATAATTTTTGATTAGCCTAAAGTTCTTTTTTTCATTTCTAATAAATTATTTTTGAGTGAAAACAGAAAAAATATATTTAGTAGTACTTCACTCCTCGCTACCTTTGTCACCTTTATCAATCCGTAAATGGGATAAAACTCTCATGTGCTTCAGAGACTATTTTGGAGTTACTCGACCGCGTGTAAAAGATAGCGAAGAAACTCATCGGTGACAGTAGGGTATCCAGCTCTATTGATTCACTGGAGCATCGACGCAATGTGAGGGGTGTTTCACTGTTTTATGCTGAATGTGCTTTTATCAAATCAGGGAACTTGTTACTGAAAACCGTTATTTTGTACGCGAAACTCGATCTGCATAAGAGCGCACTAACAAAACACTAGCCAAATGATGAGCACATCCTCCTGTAGCAATTTTCGTATCTATTATCTTAAATATGAACGACAAAGCTAAACTAAAACTTAAATTTAAACTTATATAATATAATATATAATTTTCAATGTCACACATTCATACATTAATTCCGAACTAACCAATCCCATCAATTTTTTTTTCACCTTCTCCAGATGCCGATCAATTTGGTTTATTCCTAGAGAATGATAAATCTCCACGTTTTAACTCTAATCGGACAATATTCCGCTAATTAAAGTAAAAAACAATTCTAGTTAAGATTATAAAATGAAAGTAAATTTAAAAACTGCAAAAAATATTATTTTAAAGAAAATACAAATTTTAATGGAAAAAGTTTATAATATTTAATTAAATTCATAGAAAAAGCGTTCCTTTTAATTAAGTTAGTCGAAGAAACAAGAGAACATAATTTTATTGACCCATATTTCTAAAAAAAAATTTTCTTCCGCCAAAAAATGCAAATTTAATTTTCTTTTATTTCCATAAACTGTTCATTAAGTTCTAAATTAAGTAAAAATTATTAATCAACAAAATTTAAAAGTATTTAATAATACAGAGTGTAATAAACTCCCATTTTGATAATGTACATTACTAGAACGCTAGGAAACAAAGTTTCACTCATATCTATGAAATACAAAAGCAAAATATTTTACTCAAACAGTTTGTAACTGTTAAATGTCTGTGAATGCAATAGAAAATACTTAATGGTGAACTCTTTGCCGTGCTGGTGTTTAACTTTTTCCGGCATTGAGTTATTAGTGCCACAGCGGAAGTAACGATAACCCCAACAACAAAAACGGAAACGAACAGCTTTTGGAAATATTTTCAAGAGAAAGTGATGGAAATAACAAAATTTAAAATAGAAATAAAATAAACTAAAATATCTTTTCTATTAAGAAAAATTTTAAGGCAAACTGGTGGTTTTATAAAATGAAATCTTCTGTTCTCACTTTTGTAGTTTTTATTCAAAGTGGAGAATTTTTTTTTTTTGCTTTTGTACAGAGCGTGCAAAAAGTTCATTCAAGCAAATGGGAATATAAAGTGGCAGTAATGATGGTAGTAAAAGCATTAAAAAGGAAGGCGTTTTATACCGTTTAAATGTAGACACGTGAACATTTTAAAGGCTGAAGGAAAACGAAATAAATTAAAGACCTTTTTTTACATTAAAAACGTTTTTTAATGAAATTTGGGCAAATGGCTAACATACACTTTAAAGTTAAGGGAAGCTCGGTATATAATTAGGAAATTATTAATTTAAAATACGAACATTTAAATATTTTGTTTAATAAAATTTGTTAAAAAATTGAAAAATAAACTTAAATTGAAGGCGCACTATAATAAACAATTGCACAAAAATGTGAGAAAATACAAACAATTGGTAATACATTTTTATAGTGTTTTTAAATGGCTTAAGCGATAAATAAAAATCAATAAAATTTGTTAAAATCGTTACACACTCTCCTCAGAGGTGCCTCATTAAGATATTTAGCTCGAACGACTTAGAGTAGAAATACAACCTCACGGTTGCGGCGACGAATTCCGCATGTCAGAGAAACAACAGATAAAATGAGTTGCGGCGACGGATGCGGATTTAATTGTCATTTTTATTATTTGTTTACTAATTGTTTTATTCTGTTTTATTGAAATGTATTTAAAAAAATAGTATTTTTTGTTAGAAAAACAATAAAACTGTGGCAACATACAGAAAGAGAAAAAATTAAAATTTGAGAGCTTGAGAGAAAACGCACTCAAATTAAAATAGATTCTTATTTCATGCGGATTCGTTGAACGTTTTTTATTGTCAAAACTCCATATAAAAAACTACCGCATCCGCAACCGTGAGATTGTATTTCTACTCTTAAACAGATAAGGGTATAAAATAAGGCGAAGGGCATGGGATAACGTTGTACGTGATGTCGCCGCCAGTAATTATGTTAAAAAGGAATGAAATATCAAGAACTGTTTTATGGCTTTTAAGAGTTGAAAGCTTAACAAGAGAAAGTCTTACACAGATTCGATGACGTCGGAATATTTTTTGTATATCGGGTCCGATACATTTCCATTCCAGACTTGGACTTGTAAGAGACGTATAAAGGCTTTCCGTAATTATTTAAGCTCTTCAGTCCAACGTTTTAAAAAACCAAGAACACGTTAAAGCTTTATGTGCTGTCATATTTATGTGTGCGATAAAATTGAGTTTATAGTCAGCAATACCTTAAGATCTAAGATTTTGTCAGACACTTGCAGCTGTTAGACTTTAAACACATAACGAGCAAGTATAGAATTCTTTCTAGCAACTATATAAGGTTCACTTTACATCAGCTGTTAAGCGAATTAAGGCCATCTTGGAGAGAAATTACTGTTACTTGACAATAATTAAGAAAATTTTTTACTTTATCTGCATACATCAAATTAATTAAAAATGAAACAAGTAAGAGTGTTATATTCGGCTATGCCGAATCTTTTATACCCTTCACCATCTATGTAAGTCTAGTTTAGTGAAGTAACTCCAATCAAAAAAACAAATATTGGGGTGAGAGGGAATTAATATATAAAAAAATTTTAACTGCATATATATTATTTTTTAAGAAAGTTTATTGTTTTCTAAAAGATCTCTTTAAAAGCTTGAAAATGATTTCCATATTGATATTTTAAAAAATTTTTAAATTTCAGAGCCCCGTAACGCGGATAATATGGGCGAGCGCCAATTTGTTCACTTGTTGTTTTCTTCTTGTTTTGTAATTCTCTATCGCCTCATGTATTTATTTTTTTGGTTGGAGCTACTTTATTGTTTGAAATGGCATGAAAAAGTTATAGGTAGGCGTGGTGTTTTGCCTGCTGCTTCGAAGGAAATATACCGATCATGCTGATTTCCAATAGCACCACTTTCGCTACTATATCTGTTCAATTGAGGTATTGATTTTTATTTTTGAACACGGATGGACAGACAGACATCGCTTAATCGACTTCGCTTTGCATAAGAACTCAGAATAAATACTTTATTGGGTTGAAAATAGATATTGTAGAATGACAAACTTATATATAGCCTTTTTCCAACTTTTTGTGGTGAAGGGTATAAAAAAACTTCTTATATTAAAAGGGTAGAATGCTAGTCTACCAAATTGGGGATTATGGCTTCTATACACCCTACGGGTGCTGTCGCTACGTAGTAACTTTAACTTAAAGTTTATAAAAACAGTATATAATGAAATATCTGTGAATAGAAAAAAATTTGCATTTTGCAAAGGCGGTAGTAAAATAAATAAAAAATCTTTAATATTGTCGATGAACCGTATTATTACTCAGACTTAAAAAAAACTACTACTACTACTCGTTCGATTGACAAACATATGTAGTGCTAGTAAAAGCATTAATGCTTATCATAATAATATTATTAATAATATTTAATTTAACGAAAGTCTACTTTTTTCAAAAACATTAAGATTTATGCAAAATAAATTAATTATGTTTATTTTATATGATCCTATCAAAATTTACTTGATTTAGTTTTTTGTCTTCTTAAATTCATCAAGTTTAATGCGACTTTAATTATTCAATTTAGGAACAAAAGACAGTGGAACATTGTTGTACAATTTCATTCTACTTTCGTACATAATTTTTAGGGGAAGGTTGAATGAACTTTTTCTTTTAATAATTATATATTCATACACTCATAATACATTTGATGACAATAAGTTAGAAAACATGTCATTTCCTTGTGATTTAGCTCATTACCGTCTTTGCCGATGCCACGTTTACTCTCTGCAGCAGCATTAACTTTTCAATGAGTAGAAAAAAAACTAAAACTTTTTTCTTTCTTTTTATGTATTTAAACTAATTTGCATTTTGTGTGCGAAAAATTCTTTTAATTAACTATTATACATTTAATGAGTGGCATGCATTATGAATTCATAAAAACTCTGTACAATTTATAATATTTTAGTGTTTCTTTTTTTTTTTTTAGTGGGGAATTGTTCTCATTAGAAAAAAAATTTTAATAAAAAATACGACTAAGTAAAGAAGACATGGAAAAACTATCTACGACTACGAGTTCATATATTTTTTCTTTACTGAAATTTGTTCCAAGTGAAAAGAATTGAAATAGTGACATATTTTTTGTTGTCAAAATATGTACGCGGAAGTGTGTAAATATGCGAGAAGTATGTTCATATGTATATAATATTTTAATACCAGATATTTGGGGTAAAATAATTAAATAGAAAAACTTAAAGCATAATTGACATAAAGTTCATATAATATAAAAATATAAAAAAAAATTAGATGTGATTTTTAAATGGTATATTTAGTTACGTAGGTTTGAATAGTTAAATTCGGCTACGAGTAACGGCAATGGTAGTTAGTGTATTATATAAAAAAGAGATAAAAAAAATTTGGAAAAGTATACCAAGAATAAAAAAAAAAATATTGCCAAAAAGTATTAATTTCGCTAAAAATTAAATTTTCACTAAACTTCGATTATTTTAAATAAATGTCCAAGAAACTCAACTTCTACAGTCAAAACTTATTAAAAATTAAAAGCCCAACTCCAAAAAATCTTTAGAAAGGGGCTTTGATCGAATATTTAAAATTTAAGTTTCACAAAGTAACTAAAAGAAGGCATATATACATATATAATATATATACATAATATATCCAGCGGCTCTTATTAGGTTAAGAATTTTTTAAAAATTTTAGTATTTCCTTATAGATCTCTTAAAAATGATACCCATATTGCTATTTAAAAAAAATTTAAAAATTTCAGAGCCCCGTATCTCGGAAATATGAGCGAGCACCAATTTTTTAACTTAATTTTTTTTTAATTATCTATCGCCCCATATATTTATTTTTTCCAATAACACCTATTTCGCCGCTATATCTGAGCGATACATCCAAAAATTATGTTCAGCGATAAAGCTAGTTATGTCGTAGCGGGTTTGAAACGGGAATGACACCAATCCACAACTGATCATACAGACTAATGTAGTCTTTGTGGCTTTATCTGGCTATACTTCTTGATCGTACGGTTTTGTGAATCATATGGTCTCGTATTTACTAAACATGCGTTATTATTAGGCAGCAAAGGCAGCCATCCACGCTATACTACTGTGTTACTTCGGCGAGACATGCGCTACTCGATGCTTTGTTTAGTAACCTTAAAATCATCCATAGACCACCCTACTACGCCTTTTATCCAATCCAGTCATCCCCTTTATTTCCCCCCCAGGGCACTAAGAGTTTGTTCTGACCTAGCCTAGGTGTAGGCGTCGAGGTCGGTGAGCACACTCAAAAAATTGTAACATTAACTGTTTGACGTTTATTTAGGAAGTTTTCAGTAAAGTTAAAAATAAATGAAAATGTGACTGTTTTAGAAAGAAAATGTTTATTTAACTTTTTTGTCTGTTGTTAGAAAAACAAACGACGAAAAAATACTGATTTTCGGTGCAGTCAAAATTATAAATTAACCCTGGAGTTAATGTCGACGTCGTTGACGGCGTCAAATGTCAAAAAAAAAGTTGAATCGTATGAAATTGTATGAGAGCAGTTAATTTCAACGCGTTGCAACGCCGTAAAAGTTCAATCTGTTTCAACTTTTTCGGCGTTGAAACGTCGTCAACGACGTTGTAAAAATGAAATACTTAATTAAAAAAAAGTTCGTCAGTAGAAAAGTACTATTTTACAATAGCTTTAAAATATAAAATAAAAAACATAAACTGTTGGAAAATATGTCAGTTATAAAAAATATATTTAGAACAAAATAATTTATGAAAGAAAAACATCAAAAAAATATTGGTAAGTTTTTTACATAGTATTTAAAATTTGCATTATGTTTTAAAAAATAATGTTCCCTTTTTACAGGTATTCTCTTCTAAATTCTGTAGTCTTTAGGCAGGCGGCCGTGTTGCCACAGCCCACTTGGGTCCATTGATTGGTCCTAAACAAAGGTATGTTATTTAAATTTTTTAATTACAAATATATCGCTCATTTAGTAATACAACGTTGTAACCCAAAAAATAAATTATTTTATAACGTGAAGATCATACCGCTTTTTAAAACATCGTCATATTTCGTTTTGTGTCTGTATATACATTTGAACAGGCGATCTTTTTAAAATGTATCGTCCTTTTACAAATAAAGTGAAACTCGGTTTTTCTTTTTATAAATAACGATACATTTTAGTTTATGACACAGTAGTGGATATATTTTTACAACAATTAATTCAAACATTTCACTTTGTTTGTCCAAAACATCCTCTTTAATATAAATTTGATGAAAGTTTTATTAAATTTATTCTTTATTTCTGAATCATTTTACAAGTTAAAAACTCCAACTGTGATTATCTTGAAATGATTTTATTATTTGTTGCAAAAAAATAAACAATTTTTTAAAAGTATATTTTTTTAGGCATAGAACAATCCTGAAATCATTTGGCTTTTAAGGAAGAACAAAAATATTAAGCAAATAAAAAATAAGAAGAATTTGTGCATCCAAATAAAATAAATAATCAATAACTAAATTTAAATCTTTTAATTTTTATAATAAATAAGAAAGCTGTAGTATTTATTGTTTTCGTAGGTTACTTTTAGAGAGTTGAAATAAAAGAAAAAAGCAGTTAATTTTACTGTTTTAGTGGGTTAAATTTCATAAATTAATTTAAATACAGAAACAGTTATTATTAATGTTTTGGTAGGTTAAATATTGTTAGTTAAAATAAATGAAAAAACAGTCCTTTTTACTTTTCTGATAGTTTAATTTTCGTGCGTTGGAATGAAAGAAAAATTATTTATTTTTACATATTCTGTTAGTTATAAAATCAACATTCAAAAACAATTGAAAATTACATTTAATTTAAATGAAATGTAAGTGGACCGTTTTTTAAATGAAAAAGTAGTTGTTAAAAGTGTTTTTTCATTTAAATTTACCTACATAATATTTTGAGTGCAGGCACCAAATCTGGAGAGACAGTATTAAACTATCGAAGGATGCACCAGTGTCCTAAATAAATTGACAACACGGGAACCATACAGAGAGCCGCCGATATCTGTAGCCGGTTATTGTTGTGGTCCCTTCGGGGTACACTTGGTTGCTGTTGGTTAAAACTCTATATCTGTGGATCTGGCGCGGACTAGCCGAAATTGTGCTGTTGCACTCTGAACAGACGGGGTTGGATAGTCTCCAACTCTTAAGCAAGGGGAAAAAGTTAATGATTCTACAAATCATGTTCTTGAAATTGCAACCCTGTTGGCTATGTCCGATGGAGGGCGGTAGTAAACGCCTTGTGTTTTACTCAGTGGTAAGACCACCGTCAAGTTAGGCCATCAATGGCAGGTACTGACGTTAATCTGTATCACGTATTCCCTTTATCTAATAGCCACAACACACGTCTGTTATGCTGTTCTACTTCTCTGCTCTAACCGCTACCGTTCTTACTTTTCATTATAAAGGCCGTCTTGACAATTATCTGTTACTCTTATATTAAATTAGACGTCTCCACAATATTTGTCTTTTGCTTCTTAGGAGGTTTGTACTGCTGCTTCTTAATTTTTAATTGCACTCTAACAATTATTATTGCCCTTTGAATGCATATCCGAAGGTGGGCTTGAATTCACGATCTTCAGTTTTGCAGCAAGCACCTCTACCAATGCAGCCATTGAGGTTGCTCATCTTTTGTTAGCTAATTTTGGTATTATTTTATACACACGCCATTAGTGGAAGTGACTTATTCAATATGCTCATACGGACAACAACAAAAGGGGTTGCCAGATCTTATTTTCGTAACATTATGTATGGCATTGATTCAAGCGAGATGTAGTTTAAAAGTACCATAACGTGAAATAAAAACAATTAATATATAATTGTACACAAATGAAATAAAAACTTTTAAAGACAAAAGGGAGAAACTCATGAATGGTGAAATTATTATTTTTAAACCACAGATGCATTTATCAAATTGAATTTTCACACAAAAAATAACAAATTTGTAATATGATGATATAATAACAGAAAGAAAAATCGCGTATATTTCACTGAAAAGTCTCCAAAAGATTTTTCGGTAAAAAAAAAAATCACAAAAAAATTAAATAAAAATACAATAACCTAAAAACATGTATATTTTAAATATATAAAAAAATATGTAATTAAAAAACATTTTTTTTACCACGCTTGTATTATTAATACTACTTTACTACCTTTTTGTAATTTTTAAATTCGGAGCAACAGCGGTTACAATTTATTTGTGATCCAGATTAATGCTTACGAATACTTTAATTCTTTTAAAGTGTTTCTTTAATTAGATTTATTTATTGTCTATATTCTATTTAATAAATTAAAAATCTCTTATCAGCTTTTAAATCACAAAGCAAAGTTCGATTTAGAGACCACAAACGAAATTTGTATAGAAATTATTAATGAAAGACGAAAAAAGAAAACAATTTTGTTTAAAGATTTGGGTTGTCAAGCAGTAATTAAATAATTAAATTTAATGAATTTTAGTTAAGAATAACAGAAACTTAAACATATATTTTTAATGCAGATTATTTAAGTTTTCTTAAGTGTTTAAGGGAATTAAAAACGTAGCAAAATTCATACTATTTTTACTGAAATTGAAAATTTTATGGGAATATTTAAAAGTATTTATTGTTAAATAAATTCGCCAAATAAGAGTTAGACTTAAACATAAGGCCTTTTTTTAATTTTATGTTTTAACTATTTGTTGTTAAAAATTAAGAGTAGTTTTGTATCCTTGTTTTAAAGATTTAATAATAAGAATTAATAATGTTTGTCCAAACTGGATCGTTTATGGTAACACCATTGAAAATAAAATTTTATTTTTTTTTTACTTGTTATGATAATTTTAGTGCTAAAGGCACTTAACCCTTTTTTTAACAGTTTAAATGACAAATTGTATGCAATTTCATGTGTCTAATTATTCCGGTACAATAGATGCCTTTGACAGATCGTCAGACAGACATATATCGGGTGGTTAAATTTTAAGGGCCGATATTAAATGTTAACCACACCTAAACGTCAAGTTTTTTTCTGCAGTTAATTCAACATTTCTCAATTTCAGACTAACTCAATTCGAACCATGGAAAGATACTCAATCGAGCAACGCTTTAAAGTGATTCAGACTTTTTATAAAAATGGGCATTCAAATCAAAATGCATATCGTGCACTTCGTAATTTTTTCGGTCAATTTCATCGTTCAAATGTGCGTACAATCGGAAAATTCGTGCAAAAATTTGAGAAAAGCGGGTCTATAGGAGACGTGAAAACACCAGTGCATGCTCGTATAGCTCGTACGGCCGAAAATATTGATGCTGTTAGCGATCGTGAAATAATAACGAACTTTTTATGGCCCGAATTAGAAGATAGTCAAATCAATGGCTGTGTTATCGCAAGTGGTGGCGATGTCAATTGGCTGCCAAGATCATGGAAGAAAGGGTGTACGGCGATAAGCCAGCAACAAGTCAAGACCTAAAGGATGCGATAATCGGCACATTAACGTCATAGAATCTCAATTGTGCCTAAGCGCCATCAAAACTTTGGAGCATCGGATGTACCGTCGAGGGCGCGGCGGCCATTTGGCCGATATTTTATTCCATACATAATTGAACAATACCAATATTATAAAATGAAAGAAATGAAAATAATTTCCAGAATAACTTGTGTTTTATTCCCAATCAACATCGGCCCTTAAATTTTAACCAACCTTTATTCTAGTTTTTCTACTCTTTGGATGTGGAACCCGAAAAATTAAAAGAACCCAAGTGCAATAATGATTTCAAAAAATAGAAAAAGTACATCGACAAAATTAGTTTTATACCAAAATATAAAAACTTATTCTAAAAATTAACATCTGCCTTTTCCTTCCCATGTTACCACTAGGATACGTATAAACAAAACATTTCAGAGTTTTTTTATATAACGGGTGAAATATAAATTTTTAATTGCTGTTTCAACAATTTATGCTTAATTTTTTAGTAGAGATTCTGTTTGATAAATTACAAAAAATTTTTAATTATTTCAAAACGTTTTATTAAAATGAATGAAACAAAACAACACTATAACACCACAATGACATCAGCAATATAACGAACATAACAAAAGCAATAACATATTTATGTCAAATCTCAATCATTGCAACTCAACAGAGGACAATGCAAGAAACAATAAAAGCAGCAGCAACAAAAACAACAACTATAACAAATTGGAAACAAAATCAAACTAAAAAATAAAATATTTTATATTGTTGTTGTAGAGCTGCTATTTGTTCATTTTTATTTTTTATTGCATTTTTTAGGAACCCCAAACCCAATTTAGAACAGTTTCTTTTTTAGCTTTTTTACTATTATAATTGTTGTTGTTGTTGTTACTGTGTTGTTCATTTTAATTTCCGCATAACAATGCAAGTTATTAAAATTTTTGTGCAGTTTATTTTGTCTATTTTTATTTTTGATTTTTTGGTTCTTTCACAATGTATTTACATGAATTTTTTTATGTTTTGGTTATAATTGTTTTTTATTTGCTTTATATATGTATATTTTGTTGTAGTTGTGCTACTATTGGTTGGCACTTCTTTAGGTTATTCTTGTTGTTTGCACAGAATGCCTCTGGGTTATAAAATTCTTTAAAATGAATGAGTTTCTTCTTGTTTTCTCATGTACAGTAAGGCAAACTGGCATTAAAATTGGATTTTTCACTTTAAGTCTTGATTACATTCGTCACAGATGTAGAGAGGAGAACCTGCTTTCAATCTTAAGGTGCGGTCAGATATTTTAAATATTTGACATAAAAAGCGTAAGTTCGATATAAACGAAAAAGTAATGTTTCTGAAGTTGTTTTCTCTTTAATTAGTGTAAAGTCACAAAATGTTCTGGCAACAATTTTTTCCAACTGCTAAATAATATTTGTTGCAATTAGAAATTTTTATTTATTCCACTTGAAAAACTTCACAACTAGCTGGCGGTGCGAAAGCTGCGTTTTAAACGAAAAGCTATCGTTTAATTGCATTGAATTACGCAACAATGTTTTTTATTTTTACAACACCGCAAAACATCACATTTTAATTTGAAAGAAGAGCTGGATAAAATATGTACATATATATTTTAAGCAGCATTGTTTTTTAATAAATCTATGTAATCTTTTTGCTTTAAAACTTCAACATAAAATGACTGACAGCTTTTCCTTAACTAATTTGATTGAATAGCGAAAGCACGCCGTAATAAAGCACGGAATATTAGGGTTAAGTCCTGATTACACTTCTCAGCTTCTGAATAATGCTGCGAACAAAACTTTGTGCATTAATTTTGATTTGTACCTCCACGATATTTAGCCAACTGAATCTAATAAAAAGTGACCCTCTTACCAGGTTAAATACTGATACAATGACTAAAGGTGGCTGTATAAAAAATTAAATCCCTTTAAAACCATGAGCCTTTTAAGTTCAGTAATAATATTTTAGTGTGAGGAGCTAAATGGTTATGTTAAATATTTAGAAACCTCTTTCAATTTTTAGAAATGAGGCATGGGCCTGAAATTAATTATTTGAAAATTTAAGTTTTTTGACTTTAGTTTTGTTTAATAAATGAATTTCTTGCCTTGTTACTATCTCCTGATCTAAGCTAGTCCTGAGATTTGGCTCTTTACTAAACACACTATCGGAGCGAACACAGATTAACCTGTTTTGGGTCCCTGGATATCCTGGGAAACTGTGAGGCCAATGATCTCGCCAAACGGGGC
The DNA here is from genome assembly GCA_916610165.2 of Gymnosoma rotundatum. NCBI lineage: Eukaryota > Metazoa > Arthropoda > Insecta > Diptera > Tachinidae > Gymnosoma > Gymnosoma rotundatum. Next base: position 82,223,138 of record OU744340.1, read on the forward strand.
ACATTGCTTCCTAGCGTCTCCTCGTTACCGACGTTGGAATTCCTCTGGCATCGGTTAAAATGGCCATGAAGAACCACTACCTTAATTTGGCTCGCAATTTATGGGTGGAGGAAGGTCCCTGTTGGATCTCCAGACAACTGTGGACTACACTGGACCTCAAGCGGACCAGGCAGCTGCTCAGACTGGACAGGAAATCCATAAGTATCACGGTCTCGTTACTTACTGGTCTGCCCTTTAATGATTTCGGTCGCAGCTGTGCCACTGCCCATCCGTGGCTCGAAGGAGATTTAGATTTCTGGGCTCTCCCTTCTTCGGGACTCTTACAGAGCTATCATCCCACTCTATATGGGACATAGCGAAGTTCATCCGGGTATCTGCATGGTTCTCCACTGGGTAAGGGGAGTCGCGCCGTCTTCCTTGTGGTATCACAACAGGCCATTCGATTGTGCCAAAGTGAGCTTCATCGAGAGAGGCTGCCACTCCTAACTAACTAACTAACTATTATATCCTGAAATATTGAATAAAACTATTTGCTATGTCTTATATTATTTACATATAATTACATCTTATTTAAGCAAAAATTTTCAAATATATCTTTTAAGAAAAAAAATGTAACTTGATTGAAAGAAAAGCGTAACTTTCTTGTCTTGTCCTGTTAAAACTGAAAAGTATAAATGCTTTTAAATATGCAGGTGATTCTAAAGAGATTGTTATGTCAAAAAAAAGTCGATATAATCTATTAAATTCATGTTCGGTTTAAGATACCTGAGGCATAGTCATTTCAATCCAGTGAAGCATCACTTTTTTTAAGAACGTCGAAAAGCTCACACTCGATCAAAACTCGGCGACGATGTTCAGGCAAAATCTCAACGAGCTTCTGCGATTTTTTTGGAACGTAACATAACACACTGGAGAACAAAGAATATTCAAAACAGTAGAGTGTTCTGTCGGTCAACAAGGTAATGGCTACAGCTTTTAGAGATGAGCTCACTGTCACATTCCGGCAAATATTATTAAAAGCTTAAAAAAGTGCATATCCATTCAGAGAATGTACGGATAGACAGGTATAGAGTCAGTTCGGCAAAACCCCATATTGGGTAATAAAGTAGTATACTCTCAAGAGTCATGTTTTCTGGTGATATGTTGAGTACAAGCGAATGCTGTCGAGTTTATAAAATATAAAAAATCATCTTTATCCAAAAAGTCACGGTATTAAATTGCCTTAATTATAATTATCAGTTTTTGCATAGTTTTGACATCTATGGAACTTTTATTTAAATGAATTTAAAACAAATTCTACAAAGAAATGTCTAATGGTCAACCTCTGTGACTTTACAAGGTGCAGACTTTTCGACGTTAGTGTAAACACAATGGACTACCGAGAAACCCACAACTCGAAATACGAGTATACAAAACATGGTATTTTATTATTGTTTTTATTTTTAATTCATTGCTTTTTTGATTTTAAAATTTTTTTTATTATTTTTATTTTTCTTGTAATCTGTTGGTATAAAATAAATGTATTTAACACTTAAATATTGTTGTTCTTTTATTTCTTTCTTTACAGTTGCTTATACTCATTGTAGTTGTTGTAAATATTGTTTTTTTTTATATTTACATTTTTTGTACAGTTTAGTAGAACAATTCATCACAGCATTCTTGGCATATTACGAGTACTTAAGCAGGCAAGCATACTGCAGTTGTAAAATTTTTCTTCTCTCTCAAAAACATATATTTTCTTTTGTTTCTTTCTCCTTTTCTAGCATCAACTAGAGTTATTTGGTCAACAGTGCAAAACCGAAAAAACCTTAAAATATGCATTTGTTTATGGGTCAGCGAATATTTTGCTTTCAACAAATTTAATTTAATTAATTGAAATTCTTAGAAAATGGTAATAATCTAACTGTTGGGAAAGAAAGCCGAATGAAATATTTTTAATATCTTGACAGGAAGACGTATAAAAGGCAAATAAGAGATTGTTTTATAAAATAATGGAGTTCCTGGCAAAATAAACTTAATAAATCATTTTGAGAAAATTAAGTTATTTTTAATATCTTAGTTATTAGCAAACGATTAATTTTAAAAGTAGTATAAGGATTGTCATTATACTACAGGTGGCTAACATGGGAAAGCTGAGCATAACAATAATTGAAAACAAGCAAACATTCAAAACCTTATAAAAATAAGTTTTTAATTGACAAACGAAAATATTTTATCGTACGCTAAAAAACAACAAAAATGTTATATTATCGGCCATATTCAACAAATACGGTCATATAGAACAAATTACATTAATTTTGGGAACACCCTTTAATTTCTAAATTCAACAGAGTCTTGTTGCTTAAGATTTGTAATTGGTAAAATAGACGTCTATAAATCGCAATCGCTGTTTTGAACTGTAAGTATCGGCATCATCTGTCTGCCTATAACAGCTCAAGTGTGTGTGAACATAAAATAGATTACATTAACTATTGGGACACCCTTATATCTCCGAACTTTATACTAGTTCAACTGTTCAATAGTTTGGAAATATACATCAAATTACAGCAACAATAGGGTCAGTCTTTAATTTCCAAATTCAAATTATATACTTGCTGTTGTAGTAGATTTAGCAATCAGGTTCTGCGTAAATTTCAACCATCTGTCTGTAACAGTTCAACAGTTTACCCATATACATCAGATTATATCAATTATTTAATTTATAATATAACATTTTAATACTTCTTAATATACCAAATAAAGTTGTGGACATTCTGTCTAAAATTAAGGTTTTTGTATACAACGGTTCAAAAAATATGGCCATATAGAACAAATTACATTAATTTTGGGAACACACTTTAATTTTTAAATTCAAATTATAACCTTCTTGTTATAGCGGACTTAGCAAAACATGTCCCTTGCAAATTTCAGTTGTCTGTCTATAACGGTTTAAAATTCCGGCCACATACACCATATTATATCAACTATTAGGATACCCGTTATAGAGGAATTAGCAATACTGGTTCTTTGTGAATTTCAACCATCTGTCTACAACTGTTTAAAAGTATGGCCATATACTAAATTAAATGAACTATTGGTGCACCCTTTAATTTATAATTTTAAATATTTTCAGCTGTTACTATAACGGCCATAGTAATCGACATTGCGTCAAATTTATAAGCGTTTGTCTATAACGGTTCAAAAGATAGGCCCATATAAGTAAATTTACATCAATTATGGGGGCACCCTTTAATTTATAGATTTATTTTTGTATAATTTTAAGTTATTGGGAGCTATAGTAATATGCAGTCGTTTTAAATTTTACAAAAGTGCCCTTTAGAGTTCATAAAACACGTAAAAATTTGTTTTGTTGTATGGGGACAATCTTTAATTTTTAAGATTATGAACTGTTTTTAAAACGGGACCAATCTGTAAGCATAATCTATCATATTAACAAAAATTATAAATGAATATAAATTATTTTGGCTTAAGTTCATTTTATTTTTTAATTTTTAAAAATATTTTTTTTAGAAAGAAAATTTATTTTAAAATTGCAAAAGAGTCGCATCAAACTGTGCACTATTAATTTAATAAGTTTAAAAAGCATACCGGCGTAAAAAACTTTACAAAATCAGGTACAAGACGTAAAACAAGTCCAAGACCAAGATTTCTTTGAGAATTTAAAAGAAATGGTTTTCGGAAGTCACAAACGGCTGCAGATTAATTAAATTTGATGGCCAAGAATCTAGTAAGTAATCGCGATGTTAGACTATGTTTAAAGGAAAAAGACTTTAGAACAATTAAATCAAAGGACTCGACGTACAGAACAAAGTCAAACAAGCTTAAAAGTCTGGCCTTCGCAAAGACACAAGCCAAAGGAGTAGTGGAGAAGCGTTCTATGGGCAGATGAAAGCTCCTTTAATTATAATTTTATCTAAAAACACATTTTTTGTAAGATATCTAAAGGTAGTACGTCAAAAGAAACGACCAACCATTTACCCTGCAACAGGATAATGCCCTGTGCCACAAAGCCCGGCTGATTACTGAGTTTTTGAAGGATGTTGGTATTACTACTTTAGAAAACGTTGGGTCTCTTTTTAAACACAAAAGAACAGTTTCTTTATATAAAACTAGAGAAGAGAAAATTTCAGCGATCACTATCCTGTGGGAAAATATCTTTTCAGAAATTCTTAAAAATTTAGGGGATTCGGTAACAACAACCCTTTAAAAAGTAATCAAAGCCAAAGGAGGACATATATGTTACTTATTTCTTCTTCTCTTTACTTTTGTAAAGTTTAATATACTTACGTCAACACATGAAATTATAAATTAATATCTATACATCTTTTTAAGCTTCTGTGAAATAATATTTGTTTGCTTATTTTTAACTGCCATCCCTAAATTAGCGCGTAAAGCGCAAGATAACTGTCAAAATTTCTCATGTACATACAAAATGTATGAAGCATCCCTAAATAGCTTGGCGTCAACGCTTAGCAATTGGAAAATCCAATTTTGACAGTGCGTTAGGAAGTGAAGTTTGCTGTTTGTTGGTTTGGTTTGTTATGGTTGAAAAGTAGTGACAATTTAGTAATTTTCAAGGCAATCTAGCGGTTTTATCTCTTCTTTATTCCTATACAGCGGGTTTTATGAAATAAAATGAGTTAACATTACTTTTAACGACACGAAGTTAACGCTGTTATTTAGGGATGACATTTTAGCGCAAAAGCTATGAATTACATTGCTTTGCGTCTTACGCGCTAATTTAGGGATGCCAGTAAGTTTGTATAAATTATAAATACAAGAATTTTTAACATAGCCGTTTACAAATCATAAGTAAAAATGCACGATTTTTATTTCGTTAAAATATTTATGAAGGCTAAATTTTTCACTTGTTTTTAGAAAACATACATACATATTTTTTGATAGTTTTAATCCATTATAGTTTAATTAAAGGAATAAAAAATATACACACATGTAATGAAATCCACACGAAATTTTCACTTTAAATTTTTCAAAGCATTGTTTTTGTAAAAAATAATTTTATAGCAACAATGCTTTGAAAAATTTGAAGTGAAAATTTCGTGTGGAATTCAGAACATGCCTGATAGTATATAAATTAAGATCTGATTAACAAAATAATATATAATAATAATTTTATAGTTTTATAAAATGCTTTTTTTTTGTTTTTTTTTATACCCTTCACCATAAAAAGTGAAAAAAAGGGTATACAGTAGCGAGCAAAAGTGAGAAAATGCTTGGAAGTTAAATAGGAAATACCCTCTAAAAGTAAAAGTACTCAAGTAAATAAAACAAAACTTCTTGAGTTTATTCTTAAATATGTTCTTAAAAATAAGCACAGAAAATGTTTATTACATCAATTTAAATAGAAAACAAAAACAAAATTTTAAACTATTTCATATTTGCTCGGTTTTGCACGTTTTTCTTTCCATGACAGTTCTTATGTCTTAAAATTTTGTCCACAAGCCTTTGTTTTTTATAATAGCGTTAATTCGCTTGGGCATACTTTCAACAAGATTTTAAATATTTTCAGGCGAGATTTGGTTTCACTCGAGCTAAGTACGTTGCCATAAAGCTTTTGGGAGCATTTTGGTATTTTCCTAACTTCTTTTTTACTTTTGCCTACAAATTCTCTATTGGATTTAGATCAGGACTTTGTGTGGGCCAATCCAATAACTGAAACTCTTGTTCTCACAACCACTTTTTAGCCAATTTTAGCGGTGTGCTTCGGATCACCGTCTTGTTGCAAGATAACTTCCTTTTATGGGTAAGGGCTTTTATCTACAAAATCTGGCAAATTCGTCTGCAGAATTTTTGAATAATCCTTCTTGCTCATTATACCATATATTTTTACGAGTGGACCCATTCGCCAAAACGTAAAGCATCCCCACACCATCAAACTGCCTCCACCATGTTTAACAGTCGGCTTTACGTGATGCCTTTGGATGCTCTCTGTTGGTCGCCACCAGTAATAACTTAATCCGTCTGACTGAAAACGGTTAATTTTGATATGCAGTATCAATTTTTTTTATTTTTTGATTCTCTGTCACCCTAATGTTTGCTGTTTTGATTAAAGTTACTTCACTAAACTAGATTTAGATAGATAGTGAAGGGTATATAAGATATGGCATAGCCGAATATAGCACCGAGTAGATCTTATAAAAGAATGAAAATAGAAAATGCTCTTTCAACGTTGGCATTATTATTTGGAATTACAAGCATATAAATTACGGTCAAAGCAAAATCCTTACAATTGTACGTAACTACAATATTTTTACAAATGTAAACGTTTGGCCAAAATTTATGTAAATTAGTGTGAATATTATCATTAAAATAATCTTTCCAAATAACAAGAGGTTTTTAACAGTTCTTAAATAATAAAAATTTGATAACAACGAATTTTTGCAATGCAAAAATTTTCGTCAACTTCATATTTCATATATATTCATATTTTCAGGAATCCTTTTTATTAGTTCCATTAAAAGCATCCTTAATATGAAAAACTATTTTCTCGTATTGTTTTTATTATTACATCATCAATTACTTAATTCATATACGAGTACTCATATAAATGAATAAATAATTAAACTCAATAATTAAAATAAATTATTTACAATTATATACTTAATTTTAAACTGATGGCTAAAACATTTTTGGGGAACGTATGTAAAATTAAACTAGAATACAGCCTTTAATGCATGCTCCCTGCTTAACACTAAACCTACCGACAATTCATATATACCTATTCCTACCGCGCGCGGTCAAATTGACCGGTAATTAAAAAAGTTATCGATTTTATTATTCAGTGCAGATAATGGTTGATTTGTGGCTAAATGTATATAAAATAAAGAATTTTCATGAAATTTCGTCCAAATTTATATATAATTTCTAAAATTTTTTATAAAAAAACAAATAAAATTCAATTTTACTGCAGAATGTTATGCATGCATAATATACTTATTCGACTTCTTTGGCTTCCCCACATTGTTTACAAATAATTTTAGTCTCAAATGTGCATTTGCCGCAAACATATTTTTCGCACTTCGAACAGATTTTTTTTGTTTTATTATCTTTACAAAATTTTATTTGGCAAGTTTTTCGTACGCAAAAATCGGAACTTGTGGACGGTGTTGGTAAAGGCTTTTTTTCTTTAGATTTTGTATATGCATCGCTGAGTTCTGAAGCTAACTGGAACAAAAATTCCTGCCTGGAAATGTTTTCACCCGTCGTTTCTTTATACAAAATCCAGGCATTTATTCCAGCTAGGTCCAAAATGTTAAAAAATACCTGAAGTGGCCACCTACAACTTTTCGACTTCACGCTGTATTTCTTTGCCATCTGGTCTGCCACATCTACACCAAATTTTGTACTATTATAAAATCTAATAGTTTCCGGTATACGTTTGCTGCTATTTTCTATTTCTATTGAGTTATGTTTGGAACTTAGGACAAGCACTTTTTTTTCTGTTTAGGTTTATACACTGTAAGAGTAATATAATTTGATTTATACAATTTGCTTGAAAATCTAGCCATTTTATCTTTTTTTTCTTTGGCTAACTTTGGCAACTCCCTTTTGTTTCCACGAATTGTTCCAACAATTGTAGTATTTTTTGCAAGTAATTTCTTGGCTAATGATACACTCGTGAAAAAATTATCTGTTGTTACATTCCTTCCACATCCTGTGAAAGGATCCATTAACTTGGTAACAACGAACTCCCCAAGTGGAATTGAACAATCTCTCAATTCATCCTTTCCCAAATAGGGAAACCCATTTATTATATATTTACTGTTGACGTCACATGCCAACCAGAACTTTATTCCAAATTTGTCTGGTTTGTTTGGCATATATTGGGTAAATCTACACCTAGATTTCGACGGGAATAACTGCTCATCAACAGCAATATATGCACCAGGTTTATAACAATTTTGAGAATTTTCAATAAATCGATCCCATACTGTAGATATCAAAGCAAATTTATTGGTTTGTAAACGCTGGCTTCTTTCGCTCTTCTTATCAAATCGTATGTACTTCATAATTTCAGTAAAGTCGTTTCGGCTCATTGTTTTCGAAAAAAAAGCGGGTCCCCAATTTTTATTCCACAAATATGAGATATCCAAATTTTTTGCCTCATATGTGCCGCGAGCATATAGCAAAGAAATAAATGCTTCTAGTTTTGTTGCATTTAGCTCCCACTTAGTCCCCAACACCCTAAATGCTTCTTCTTCTGTACATTTTATTATATGATGCATTATGCGCTGATCAATGATAAGAGTAAATGCCGTCTTCATTTGTCCTTTCATTATATGTCGTTTAGCGTATCCTGTTGGTCCTGACATATCCCTAAAAATATTATGCACTGGTAACCTGCCAGGTTTAGGTCTTCCGTTTATTTCTTCCCAGACTGTTCCATCAGCAGCAGTTTCGATGCGTTGATCCTCTAAATCTGTGTCACTTTCGGACGTCAATAAAACCCTCTTTCTTTTCTGCCCTGAACGCTTATTTATAATATTCTCCTCTTCACTATCGCTTTCTGATTCCAATTCACTTGTAACTATCTCTTGATCTATTTCCATGTTTTTTTCAATTTCAGGAATTTCTTGTTCATCATATTCTAAAAATTCTTCTTCCATGTCCGTTATATTTTTTAGGTAATTTGTAATTTTCAAATGCTTTGACATTTTTAGGGTAAATATCTACAACAGATTATTACACTATGTAAGGAATAACAAATTTACATCCACGTTTTGATACTTTACCTTATCTTCTTCAAATAAACAATTGTAAAAAAAATTGCATAAGAAACTCTTTAGAAGTGCACTACTTGAGACTGTAATCAAGACTATTCTTATGTACTCTTTTTAATTGAAAGCGACTCTGAGATAACTGTAAAAAATTTGTCTGTGAGATAACTGTATAGCATTTTTTCCCACCGGTCATATTGACCGACCGCGGTAGTTAGGTCACATGACAAATTTTTTTGGGAAAATAGAAAAAAAAACTAAAAGTAAAGATTGAAAAAAATATTATATGCATATTCTAAGAATTGTCATATAGTTTGATAACGATATTATAGCGTTTAAAAATGTGTAAGTTTTACCAAAAGTTTCAAAACGGTCAATTTGACCGGTACTGGTAGGTTTAGTGTTAAATCATTCATTTTATTTACTAAAGGACACACAGAGTTCCTCGTAAATGCTTTGCGCTCTTTTCATGAATTTCTGCAGAGAAAAAGATACTTTAGCTCCACCCAATTTTTTCATATCGATATTTGTTAAGACAAATTAAATACTCATCAAGACATGTAAAAATTGACAAGAAAATTGCCAAATACTTTATAAGTCGCCAAAAAATCACCATCGCCGAATCAAAACTTAAGTCGCGAAAATAGTTTAAAAATCACCACGTTTGGCGAAAAAATTCCTTATCTGACACCCCTGACTGTTGTTTGCAGGCTTGTGTAAAAAGTTCTTGAGACTGGCTTGCTTGTGAATAACACTCTCTGTCCCATCCAACGTACGCTACTGTGATCGAAAGTGTACAATTCAGCCTAAGAACGTCTTCTTGACATGAACTATAAAATTGATAATTCTTTTTAATTAAAAACAAAAAAAAAAAAAAAAACAAAGCAGATTAAATAATTTAATCAAATTGCATATACTATTTATTTGTTTGTTTTTCTGTTTATTTGTTTGCGTCTATTATGGCTAAATGACTGAACTGATTTTAAAGAAATATCATGGTAAAATAGGGTATTTATATTTTCAACAGAGGGGAGAAAAATGGGGAAGAGGTCATTTTAATGCGTTTAAATTAATTTTTAAAAACCCTGGCTAATCGATTTTAATGAAAATCGAAACATAGATAGGTCCTTATCTATATCTGTTTCCAGAGCTAGGACCTAGATAAGAGAAAAGGGGGAAAAACCGACATTTACGTCCGTACCAGTTAATATAAAATTTTAAACATAGATATTTTTGAAAAAGGGTAGGATATTCTATGTTCATGTTGATAAAAAGGGGGAGAGGGGAGGAGACTTGGGGAGATAGAGAACAATGCTATAACATTTAATACATGGTCCCAAGAAGGACCCTTAAATAAAACTCAGGCAATGCCGGTTACAATGAGCTACTATTATATAATTTATAAATAAACAGTGAGAGTACATAACATACACAAACACATAAACAAGAATCTTCTAGTTGTCATCTTTATTTCAAACAAAAATTATTTGAGATAATGGCTTGTCTGCATTAATGAATTTATTTTTGTAGTTGAACTATTGTTTTATTTTTTGTCTGCATTTTTTCCTTATAATTTATGATAATTGATAACGTTAATAGAAATAATTATTAATAATAATTAAGTTTGCATTAAAAATAAAGATTTGTTCAGTTAGTTGCAGTTTGTCGTTCGTATCATTAAGTTTTACTAAAATTCTTTAAACATTTTTTAAACATGAATGTTTGTGTTTTAGGCGGTGGTATAAATGGTTTCTGCTGTGCCGTTAAGATCTTAGAAAAATACAAAAAACAACAAAAACCCATTCAGGTTACTGTCATTTCAGATAAATTTTCACCTTATACAACAGGTGATGGTGCAGCCGGTTTATGGTGTCCCTATTTGTTAGGCAACACTTCCACTGCAAAAGCTAAGTCAGTATAAATAACGAAAGCTAAAACGTTAATAAGAATGTTAATAAGAAAAATAATGTTTTTTTTACTTACAGCAAGTGGTCTAAGTGTACGCATGATTTTTTCGAAGAATTATGGTTGTCAGAAGATGCCGGTGAAGCTGGTGTGTGTTTAATTCCAGCTGTGCGTGTTATTACAGGAGATAATACTATAAATAACTTCTGGAAAGATACTGTTTACGGTTGCGAAGCATTGTCTGAGAGGCGCTTGGCCGAGTTCAATGCAAATAGAACCATAAAGTTTACGTGAGTTTTAATTAATTTTAAATATAGTTAGAACTTGTAAAGTGTCTGGAAGTAATAATTGTTAAGAACTGAAGTACAATTCCTTTTAATTCTTTAACCGATTTTAAAAAAAGAATGTTGCTTTTTTATGTTTGTACCTGCATAACTCGGTCATTTCTGAACCGATTTTTTCTTTATTTGAAAGGTTATGCTTACAGATTGGTCCCGTTTAAAAAACAATGCACAAATTAAAAAATTAAAGGGGCTCCCCATAAAACATACCTGTTTTTTAAGTATATTACAAACCGTAAAGAGATAATTGATAGGAAAAGAGGATATTTTTTAATTACATTTATATAGTTTTAATATATATTTTCTTTTCTTATTTGTGTATTTAATAAAATCGAAATTAGAACTAAAAACTATTTATTTTTCATTTGACAAAAGAAACATTATTTTAAAACATGTTATTGTGCTTCAAAATATTTGAATAGAATAAAGTATATAAATTACAAGTGATTGTATAATAACAAATAAGTAAATTTAATAATAACAACAATAAATAAGTTAACATAATAAATCAACATAAGTAAACATTACATATATTTCATATAACTAAAGGACACCACACTAAAACTAAAAAAAAAAAAACAATGTGCCCCAATAGCAATAATTTATAGAAAAAACTAATTTTAAAATTAAAGTGTGTCTCCATAGGTGACGCAAATTGACATACATGGGCCTATCTCTTGAACCGTTGAAGACACAAACTTTAAAATTTGACAAAATACGATTACTATGACCGTTGTAACAACAAGTATAAAGTTTCAAAATTAGAAATTAAAGAGTTCCCCAATAGTTTATTTAATTTGATGTATATGACTATACTTTTAAACGGTTGTAGACAGCTGGTTGAAATTTACCAAGAGTCTGCATTACTAAGTCCGCTATAAGTCCCCTATAAGAACAAGAATGCAACTTGTATTTACAAATTTAAAGGTGTTCCCATAATTGATGTAATTTTACCAATACGGACCTATCTTCTGAACCGTTATATTCAATTAATTGAAAATAAGAAAAAAAATCCACTACTACATCTGGTATAAGAAGTATAAACAGTTAAAACTATAAATAAAAGGGTGTTATTTTAGGTTTGTAATTTAATGTAAATTGCAAAATTGTTGAACAATTGTTGACAGACTGTTTAAATTTATAAGAAGCGTTATTGCTAAGTCTGCAATAATACCAAGTATAAAATTTGGATTTGAAAATTAATGACCATCGCTTAAATCTATTTTTATGTCAGTTTTTTTGCAAGAATTATATATTTCAAACTTTGTACTATGGTCCCCTTTATCTGTTATTTATTGAAATATTAAAATATTTTTCTTCAAGACTTAAAGATTAAAGACTTAAAAATTAGTTTATTTTTTTCAAGTTTTATTTTATTTCACGCTAATTGCCTATTTCTATTTGCTAACATATGAAACTTTGATTTGGTTTTGAATAACAAGATTGGAAACGGTCCATATTAGAATTTTATATCAGTTTAGTTTTTAATATTTCTGTCTTATTCAATCAATTTAGTTTTGCAAAAATTAGGATTGCTTTTTAAAGTAACCTTTCTATTTGATATATTTTTTTTGATACAGAAATAATTTCTTATTTTTATAATTTTTTATAATAAATTATTTAAATAATGCCGATAATATTTTAAATAATAATAAACCTTGCATTTATGTGAAAAAGGGTTTAAGTAATCATTTTAAATTATTACCTACTCATATTTTTTGACAATAATATCCGATGAATATCGAAGGCAAAATAAAATAATAAAAATATTTTATGAAAAACAAATTGGCCTCAGTCTTGACTGTTTTTTTTTTTTTTTCTATTTCTTAAAGGGTCGAAAATCAGATTTGAAAACCCTTTCTTATCAATAACACTAATTAAAAAAAAAAGAAAAATTAAACAAAACATGTTGGTCAACGACAGTATAATAAAAGATCACGAAGTCATGAGTTCAAATCCCACCAGAGCCTTGATTCTAGAAAAAATAATAGTGCTATATTCAGCTATGCTGAATCTTATCTACCCTTCATCATTAATAGACGACAGAGAATTAAAAAATATGAAAATTTATTATTTGGAATCTTTTTGATTTTAATTTACTTTAAACGTGCTTGAAACATTTTGGAGTTGTTGTTGTCTTTTTGTCATATTGATTACATGGAGTTGTCACTTAATTAATTCGGCTTTTGATATAAGACTTTCGGATTTTCTATACAAAATTTGGGTAAAATCCACTGATGTGCTATAAGAGCAGTAGTGAAATGGCCATATGGATATGCTTTCCCCGCAGTAATACATTTCAGTTTTTAGTTTTAAATATAAAATATTTCACGAAAATATCATGAAATATTTATATTTGAAGGAACCAAGCAGGTTTAAAGTAAATTAAGTACTACAAACGAGTATATATAATTTTCCATAAATGTGTCATTGGATCTTAATGCGTTAAGCTTTTTCAACAAAAATTTAATATTTTCTGATATCTTAAAAAATATGGTGCACAGTCGTACTTTTATATGGGCGAGCGCCAATTTTTTCACTTGATATTTTTTTCTTCTTTTCATATTCTATCGACCCATATATTTGTTTTTTTTGGTGTGGGTTACTTCATTGTTCCAAATGATATGGAAAATTAGAGGCAGGTGTGGTGTTTTGCACGTTGCCTCGATAGATATGGTTTGCTGATTTTTAAATGCACCTCTTTCGAAACTATGTCTGGATGATTGATGTATTTAAATTTTTTGTAGCTGATCTAGTGCCTTAGAAAACTTAATTTTAACACTAACACGAACGGACAGACGCACGGAAGGAAATCGCTAAATCGACTTCGCTATGCATAAGAACTCAGAATGTATATACTTTATGGGGTCGGAAATGGATATTCTAGAAATTAAAAATGGAATGACAAATTTAGTTATACTCTTTTTGCACTTTTTGTGCATTGGCATTGTCGTTGATGGGCATCAAATGACGCTATTTAGATACTAAACCATAGGGCTTATTTGTTGGTGAATACTTTTATGCTATACAAGTCTCAGTTAAATTGAATATTATTTACCACTTTTAACCCTCCTTTCACCAAAAAAGATATCTGCAATTGTCGCATTTAAAACTGAAGTACAATTTTATTCGAAGAGTATTGAAAAACTAAAAAAAAAATGTTAAGTTCAAATAAAATTTATATTTATTTTTCAGCTCCGGATTCCAATTTGTGTCGTTTACTGCTGAGCCCAAACGTCTACTTCCGTATTTAACTAAACGTTTTAGAAATCAAGGTGGTCATATTGTCAATGAAAAAGTTGAAAATCTACAAAAATTCATAGAAACAACAAATTACGATGTGGTCATCAATTGTACAGGTTTGGCTTCACGTGATTTATTGGGAGACAATGAAATGTATCCTGTTCGTGGCCAAGTATCAAGAGTAAAAGCACCCTGGTTGTTTCATGTATTTTTGGATGAGAGTGATGCTGGAAACTATATCATACCGAAGTAAAAGACTAAAAGAAATATTCTCAAGAAAAAAGAAAAAAATATTAAAATATTGTAAAACTTTTTTTGTTTTAGTTGTGAAACTGTGGTTTTGGGTGGTACTCATCAAAAAAGCTTCAACACCAACGTCTGCGATATTGATAAAAAATTCATTGTTGATGGTTGTCGTAAAATTGATCCTTCGTTACATCAAGCTGAACATTTGTTTGATTGGGTGGGCTTAAGACCAGGCAGAACAACTGTACGTTTGGAACGTGAGCAAATAAAAGGTTTTTTATGCGTTTTTTTATAATTTATTTACCTTTTCTAATTTCTATTTATTATTTAAGGCAATAAAATATTAATACAAAATTATGGTCATGGTGGCAGTGGTGTAACTATGGCATGGGGCTGTGCCGAAAATGTTCTTGAAATACTAGATGAGGCTCTTGAACAAAAACATAAAGTGACTGCCAAATTGTAAAAAGATAAAAAATAGTAAATAAATTAATAAATAATACGGAAAACCAACCAGCAACATGTTGCTGGCAACAAAAACACAACATTTGTTTAGTAATTGAAACATGTTAAATTCAATTTAGTTTGGGGGTTGCTGCGAAATGCTTCGTTTTTTCGACTAGTTCTTTGCCAGCCTGAACGTTTTAATAACAGTCTTTAGTATGCCTTCGGTTTTCATGCAGGATTGTTTAAGTGAAGATAAGAGCGCGGCTGATGCCAAATTTATAATTACATTTTTTAATTTTTAATTTTTGGGAAATTGTAGAAGCCGTAGTTTAAACAAAGAAAGATATAATTTTAAAATTTAGAGCTTCGTTTTACTGCCTTTTATTAAATTTAGGCTAGAGATTTAAAATTAAAATTCTAGTTATTAAAAAAAAACTGCAATAAATATACGCGAGATAAACTGTGTTTAATGAAAATGACCTCTAAATTTTTTATTAATGTTTGGATGTTTGAATAATTTATTGTTCGTATTTTGTACGTTTGCCATACCGCGCTGGTATAGGGTCCTTAGATTTACCTGTAACATTTTCTTAAGTAAATCATTGTATGTCTTTTTAAAAGCGGTGATATATTTGAGTGATTTATTTTTTTTTTAAATATTTTAAAATTTCTGGTAAATTATTTGTTGGAATCACTGATCAGTTTAAAAGTGCTTGAATCCTTCAAATGTAAATATTTCATGATATACTCATGAAATAGTTTTTATTTAAAACTACAAATTGAAATGTATTACTGTGGGGAAAGCATATCCATATGGCCATTTCACTACTGCTCTTAGAGCTCATTAGAGGATTTTACCCAAATTTTGTATAGAAAATCTGAAAGTCTTATATCAAAAGCCAAATTGATTAAGTGAGAATTCCATTGAATCAATAAGACGAAAAGACAATAACAACTCCAAAATATTTTATACAAAAACACAGCAAACATTAAGTAACTATTTTTTTATTTTTTCTTTCATTTTTTTTTTTCATTTGAATAATTATAAAATCTGCTGTTATATGTTTAAAGTTCCTGAAGCAATGATAAAAAGTTTTAAATTGGGAAATATATATTCAGAAGAGTTGAACAAGGATTTTCATCTAGAAATGGGGATTTTTGGGGATATAATTTGTCAAATTTGGGACAAGAGCCAGAATTTTTCTGGCAACACTGCTTCTTCCGCAAGACCATTTACGCCGCTATACCTATGCCAATGGGATGTTACAGCTCGCCCATGACAACCCCGATTTTCATTAAAAAAATATGTGAGAAAACAGAATAGCCGGTTCTGGCCAATTGAAAAGCCTCAAATTATTCATCAAATACCGTTGCATAGATTAAAAGCGACAGTGTGGTGTACAAGTTGGTCAGGAGGAATCATTGGATCTTACTTCTTTAAAAATAAAAATGGCATAACGGTAACTGTGACTGGAGAGCGGCATCGTGGTTTGACTGAAAACCTTTTAACGCCACAATTGCATGCCTTGGACTTGATTAACTTGAGGTATCAAAAAGACGGTGCCAAATCGCATACAGCCAGGATTTTAATGGAAACAAACAAACTAGTATGCCCTTCCGGCGAACACCCTGTAGTAACTGTTCAATAGTTTTCTCCAAATATCATATTTACTGTTAATCCGAAGCGTTATTTTAACAGAAATTACCGTACAAAAGTATTCCTCAAATAAATTTTAAATTGCTTACGTAACTAATACAAGACAGTTTAAAAGATACTGCACCCCTTCTTTAATTTTCAAAATTTAAAGTAAATAAAAGATATTCCAAAAAAAATCCCTCTTAATTTCACAAATGTTCATTTTACTTCACTTTACTTTGGTTCTGTTAAGTCGTTTTTTTTTTTCTTCGTACAGGTTTATAATAAATTTAATTCCAACGGATACGCAGGCAACATGACATTTCTTGTTTGTAGTCAAAGAACGATGATAACATTGTTGTTGTTGTTGTCGTTGTTGTAAATTCAAAAAAGAAAAATAAACCGATTTTATGCAAACAAGAAATAATACCATCATCAACATCATCAACAACTAAACTTCGAGACTATCAAGTGAAAATAGAAAAATAAAAAAAAATAGAAAATGTTAAGCAGAAAAGGGTAGAGAAATAACCTCTCAAACAAGAAAAATATACCAAATATCTGAAAGTGTAAAATAAGAACATGAAAATATGTTTTACAAAAATTTGAGTATGGAAATGTGTGTGTGTGTGTGTGTATGTGTGTTTTATTTGAAAGAGTGTTTGTATTCCTTATCAGGAAACTGCAATGACAAATGTGTTTATATTGCGAAGAAGACACAGTACACAATACAAAGCACAGAGCGAAGCAGTTGAGCACACTTGACTACAAATAAAGCGGGTACACTGCAATTTCCGCAAGTGGTAAATGTAACGTGTTGTAGTTTTAAATAGTTTTATTTTTATATGTGAACAATTCTATTTTCTTTCACTATTTCAAATTGTCTTTAAATTGTTTAAAAAAAGTTTAATATAAAAATATCTTTCTTGTTTTTTCTTTCCATAAAACTTTGTTTTATTTTTTATTTTTCAAATCTTTGGGGAAAGTTTTTTGAACGAGAAAATCTCAATGTATGACATTTAAACCATTGACTATAAAGGATTTTGTCTACTTTTTTGGAATGTGTGCCATGTATATAAATATAAGCATCATGTGTATGTATGTGTTTTGTTTCTCAAACTGATAAACAGCGTGTTATGCATATTTGAAAAAAAAAAAAAATTTATCAATTTTATTATGTAGTTCCTCGTGTATGGAGGAGGGAAATCTTATAAGTTATTTGGAACTATTAAAGATTTAAAGTGCAGAAAAAGATCTTGCAAGAAAACATTGTTTTTAAAGAATTTTTAATATTTTTTTTTTAATATCTGAGTCTGTGGAAAAAATCCTTCAGACTGATATACATACGTATGGTTTTTACAATTTATAACATTAAATTACATTACCCAAAATTGCATTTATATTAAGTATTCAAAAACAATATTATAATGCGTTTAATAATGTTTAAATTTAAAGAAAAATCAATAAAACTATTATGATTGTTAAAATCGAAACAAATTCTTCTAAAGGGGTCATCATTGGCATAATTTTGGCGAACAAATTGAATGTGAATTGGTTTAAAATTTCTGGTTGTACGTACAGGAATGTTCAAGTATAAGTTTCCCATAAGAAAATGCGAACAAACATCTCCAGTAATCAAATTCAACAAAAACGTAACATTAAGTATAGTTCCTCGGCTTTGTAGAGAAGGCAGCCCAATTTCAGCGAATCTGGTTTTATATAACGGTAAATTAGAAAAATTATTTCGGTACATATTTTGTAAGCAAAATAAAAGAAATTGTTTTTGAACAGACCCAATTTTATTTATAAGCACGATATACTGTGGGTCCCAAACAACGGACCAATATTCTAAAATTGGCTCTACTAAAGATGTATAAAACTGCTTGGTGATGTGAATCTCAGTGAATTCCTTGGCCCATCGTTTGATGAAAGCAAGCACCCCACGGGCTTTATTTGATATCATAGCAATATATTGTTTAATTTAGCATCTAATGAAATACTCAAATCTAGGATCGAATCAACAATTTCCAACTGATAACCCTCAAAAAAAGAACGGATTGTATGTATCAATTCTTCTGGAAAAGAGTAAATGTTTGCACTTGTTTATATTTAACTCCATTCAGTTCATCGTACACCAAACAAAACAACTGACTAGATCCAGTTGAAGGGAATTGTGGTTGTCAAAGTTGTTGTAATTTGAAAAATTTTTATATCATCAGCGTATATTAGAAATTTGAAAATTTGAAAGCAGTGGGTAAATCATTGATGAAAAGCGTAAATAAATTTAAAAGTATTAAAACTGATAGTTTTATGATATGATTTTAATATATATCGATTATCTGCTTCTCGTGGGACTAGCACAAGAACGGATAATGGAAATTCACCGTTAATAGAGGTTATATTGAAGTATAAAGAAACATCAACTTAACAGATACGTTTTTGTCGTAGTCACGCATCAAAGTAATTTTGGGACAGACTCTTAGCTAACATCCCTTTTTTTCTAACAAGTATTTCTTGGTACAATGAGAGAATGTTTTGCCGAGGCCAAGAACTGCAATGGTTAGAAATTACAGTATATTCTCGTCAGTTATAGTCAGAACAGGCCTTACGCTTGTAATCTTAACAATTATGAAACGTGCACTTGGCGCAACTATACGTTAATGTTGATTTTTCTATTTAATTCCACTTTGCAAATATGATCACACCAATTTTACGAACCAAATCTACGTGTGTATCTCTCGGCTCTAGTTTATGTAGCACCCGATTTCTTAGATTTGGAATTTATCCTTCTGCTTTCAAGTGCAAGAAAACATAATTTTCTAAAAGTTGTACAATATACGGATCTTCATTGTGTTATGCCTGCAATATTTAATTTTCAAAATTTGTCTGCCTCTTGTGATTATGAATTATGAAGTTTCCGTTTTAACCCGGGAGTTAATGTCGACGTCGTTGACGGCGTCAAATGTCAAAAAAAATGTTGAATCGTATGAAATTGTATGAGAGCAGTTAATCTCAACGCGTTGCAACGCCGTAAAAGTTCAATCTGTTTCAACTTTTTCGGCGTTTAAACGCCGTCAACGACGTCGACATTAACTCCAGAGTAAAATATTTTTTTATGGGTTTAAAATTCACAATTTTAAATACAACATAAAGGTGAAAAGTATATCACGAATATAATGGCTCGAATTTATTTTAATTCGATTCGATTTCATTTAACTTTCGCAAAAAATAAAACTAATTTAAATATGGTAAAAATCTAAAGTAAAAAAAACAGTGCTAAAATATCTGCTCAAGTTGGCCATAGATTTCTCTATATCAGACAAAATAAATTGAATGCAACTTATTGGATTGGCCGCCTGCGGTTTTGTTAGTTTCGTTTGTATGGTGGCTCAAATTTTTTTTAAATTTACACCTTGAGGTTAACTCAATATTCCTTCTGGCCGTTTAAACCTATATTTTTAGCTAGGAGATCTTTAACTTTGTAAATTAAAAATTGGATGAAGATTTCTTTTTCACATGCCTGATAAAGTCTATTTAAATTAAAGCTATAAAAAGGAATATTTTTTAAAAATTTTTCAGTCTTTCCCTGTACAAATAGTTTTCAGCCAAAGAAGTCATAAAAAATTTATTTAAATGTGTCTCACATTTACTTAAACCTGAACACATATATATATATATATATATATATATATATATATATATATATATATATATACCTGTTTATATATGTGTGTGTGAGATATAACTTGGACTGTATGAGTTCTAAATGTGAAAGAGCTTTCACTTTTGTATGATTTTCTTAATCTGTGTTTAAAAAACAAGTGTGCGTCTGTACTTGTGTGTGTGTACGTTTAGTAATCTTTTTTTTGTAGATTTAGGTTTAATAAAATAAAATAAAATGTTATGTCTGTAACTCTCTGTGCATGTGCAAAGAAATATTTATAAGATTTTATAGACTTAAAAAAACTCAAACAGAGAATCAAATAAAATAAATCCTTTTTTAAAAACTTATGAAGTTTTAAAATTCTTCTGTTGTCATTTTTATTACTTTTTACTTTATTTTATTTAATAAAAGACTTTTTATTTAATGTTTAAATATTTGTGCTCTAAAAAATGTGTATTTTTACAAAAAATGAGACCGTTGTTGCTTTCTTGGAGTATAACAATTTTGAGTACAGTTCGAAACCAAAAGATATTTCTAGTGTTCGCTTAAAACCAGTTGATTATTGTTTTTAATTTTACTTATTTAAATTTAAAATTATTTTTTATTCATTAAGAATAAAAGACACAATAGTGTGTTCAATTAGGTATTTAACTTAATTAATTCCAAATTAAAAGAGTTTTAAGCCTGGTGCAAAATTTTTTTGAGAAACACAACAAGAAAATAAGTTTTGGCGACTAAATATCACTCAAATATTGAAGAAGCAAATGAAATAAATAGAAAATGATGTAAGACATTAGTATGCACGATTCAATATCAATTTTGTGAAATGACATCCCCCTGTTACCATATTTTTAAATATTTTCTGAAAGAGTTTTATATCTTACTAAAAATTGACATTGGCAACGTGAGCTTCTCAAAAAGAAGGGCATGGATGAACAATTATGTTCGTTTCTTCTTTATTGTAACTTCTGACTTGTACGTTTACTAACGATCGTTGCAGTTTGTCAGCTTCGAGAGACTTGGCGGTAATTAAGGAAGGCGCACAGCTGTTAGACGAAAACCATTGCCGATTAAAGCCAACTAAAAAGACTGTGCCCAAAGTATATCTATAACAAGAACATGCGGGAGTTCAGCTGATAGTTTTATTTGTGTGCATGTTTTGTGTCAAAACCTCTTTACTTTTTTATTAAATTTTTTTTGCTAAACATTTTTCTTGTTTTTTACTTGTTTCTTTTCATTTTTATTATATTTTATCAGGATTGGTAAGCGAAATCTACAAATTACACTTTTCCAGCTCAAGTTGCAGTAAACATCCTTTAATTGAACTCTTGTTTAAATTGACATTGATATATGCATTGAAGGATCATTCTGTTATTTTTTTATAATAATGAAGTAAAATACATATTAATTTTTTAGTTAGAAAAAACATAAAACGTTACCCATTTTGCCATCTCTGAGCTGTTTTTTGACATTAAACATGATTTTACACAAAAAAGTGCCTGTTTTTGTATTTGTTGTAGACTTGCATATACTTGATATATAAATATATATATATTGACTGAGCCCTTTGCCTTATTATTATAATTATCATAAGTACTTTTTTTAAAAAAATCCTTAAAATCTTACTGCTCTTGCTGGGAAACACTATAATCGACAGCGTAATAACAAAAGTTGAAAAAGTTGAGATTATTCGGGTACTTAAGTCGGGCAAAGTCTTACATATTGTATTTTCATGAAGAACAAATTGTGGGTTAATAGGTTTGAATAAAAACTCCAATCGAAATTATATGCCATAATTTTTCCCCTTTGTTGCTGCTTGTTTAAAATTATATACATAATTTACAGCCGGGACCATGATAGTTTTAAAAAAAGGTTCTTAATAATTATTTTCTTAATTCTAATTTATTGCTCAAATAATACGAGTAGTTGTGATTTTTTATCAAATTAATTTTGTAATTTGAGATTTACTTATTTGGTTATTATTTATTTAATTCTTTATTGATTCTGGATATAAGTTTGAACTTAAATCGTTTAATGTAGGTTTAAGGCTTGTAAATGCTCTTCTAACAGCACAGTAAACGCAGGTTCTTTTCTACAAACCACAATTTGTTTCAAGATCTGATAAGTCACTTAGGGGATTTTTTTTAATATTAATTTATGTCTGCACGATTAAGACTTGGACGTGTTTTTGAAGTGAAGTTATAGGGTCTTCAAAAGTAGACTCAAGGTGCGGTAGATACAAAATGCTAATAAAAAATTAAAAATAAATGCAGATATGAAAATAAAATAAAAATATGTATAAATAAATAAGTCTGTTTCTTTACTTCTTGGGTAAAGTTTGTGAAAAAATTGTATAAAATTACGGGAACACAAAATCTAAATTTTAAACACAAAATAAAATCTTAATAAAATCTCAAAATAAAGAAAAATTAATTTTAATAAATCAGCAAAAAGAAATAATAATTTCTTTTGTACTTTATTTGTGTTTTAAGGCTGTTCCACAAGTTTAAATAACTTGGACGAAGAAAAAGTTTGGGCTGTTTGGTAAAAGATGGAGAAGAACTTTATTCTCTCAAAACCGCTCTCATTTACCCAATTTTGAAGTTAGAAAACAAATTTTGTGCAAATAGAGTAGGGAAACAGATCTTATTTTTTATTTATTTATGAAATGTCAGTCTTCAGGGCCAAATAACTATAGATAAATTTCAAATATGACATACAATTAATTTTAATTAAAAATTATTAATAATAATTAATATTAATACGTTTTTACTCTTGCCCCCAAAAAATTACCTGTACAAACACAATTAGCAAATTATACAATAAAAATACAAATAAGAAAATGAATAAAAAAAAATAAAGAGTTATCAGCAATAATAATGATTAAATCTTATAAATGCGTCTTAAATATATTTAAAAAATTGGATATGGTATGTGAAAATTTCCTTTCTGAATATGGAATACATATAACTGAATCCCAAACCCTTATAACCTTTATAACAAATGATCTATTCATTACGAGTATTGGATAATTAAGATAGACTAAAGTATGGGTTTTGCTAGACGCACCGAAATTAAATTTGTTCGCTAAATATGAGGGACAGTTGAACTTCTTAATATTGTATAATAAAGCTTTTTGTCGAGAGCTATATGCAGAAACATAATCTCTTATATACAGTTCACACATATAACTAACAGATATGTTAGTCGAAGCAACCCAAGCTCTCGGTCCAATAGATTGTTAACACCAAAGAATTTTTCTTTTAAATATGTTTGTGTATTTTATTTCTTTAATTAAAATTGCGTTGAAATTCCTACAATTAAACATACATACGAATAATTTGACATTAGATTATAAAATACTTATATACAATATATTTTACTTTTTAGTTTGACGGAGCAAGCTTCATAGGTCCTCTGATATTCGTCTCACTTACAAGACAATCTCTACTCTTATTTTAAATTTTATGTATACCGTAGCTTGCTTATCGCGCTTGGAAAATTAACAATATTTTGACAATTATTTAATTTGATTTAGACATACAAATGCCACTTATATACGAGTTAAAACAATTCAAAAAATAATATATAAATATAAATATTAACCGCAATGCATTAGCAGTAGCGGTAACAAGGTATTTGATATGTTTTTTATTATAAGACAACACTTCACAACCAACAAAGTGTAACAGAGACAATTTTTATTTACTTTTTATTCCCTCTAGGGGATTTAATACTCGTCTTATATACTCTTCAATACAGGTGGACAAATTTCTATAAAATTTAATTCCAACCGCACAAAGTATATATCGCTCATTTTCAAATAAAACGTCATAACTCAAAATTTCAAATTTTAGAGTTAATTTACAGAATTGTTCCCCATTTTTTTTAAATTTTTAGGTCTTAAGAAAATAAGTCGTTATTTAATTTCATGTTTGGAAACTTTGTTTATCAATAAGAACGACACATTTGAGTTGTGGCGTAAACTTCATAAAAAAGAAAGAAAGATCATATCGCTTTCTAAAACATCATCAGATTTCGTTTTTTGGCGGTATATATGAAAAGGAGATTATTTTTTAAATGTATCGACTTTTCGAGTTATGGCTCTATTGATGAAAATTTTTACTAAGTAAAACTTTGTTTTTCTTTTCATAAATAACGACAAATTTTAGTTTATCACACAGTAGTTGATGTATTTTTGCAGCAATAAAGTTATAATTTAAACTTCCCACATAGTTTGTCCAAGACCTCCCCTTTAATATATAATTAATGAAACTTTTCTTAAATTAACTTTTTATTTATGACTCATTTAACTAATTTTAGTGGAAACTAAGGCAGGCTGATATTTTACTAGGTGGTAAGAACAAGTCAAAAACTTCAACTATGATTATTTTGAAATGAATTTTTTGGAGTTATGACGTTTTATTAGTAAATGAGCGTTATATTCTTAATACTTACACAGAGGTGAGCCGATATAGTGATAGCCATTTCTCTTTCTTTAATCGCACTGAAATCAGCTGTGTCACGTTCCCAGATGAGCTGTGGTAAATTTATGACCACCACTCTCTTAGACATAGATTCGAAAGAGGTACTAATGAAATTAAGCAACATCGGTTCATAAAGGGAGCGCCTTTTTTACATTTTTTAGAATTAAGTGTGCTTTCTTAAAGTTATTGTTGCTTTCTAGTTTCGTAAGAAAACTAAAAATACCCAGGTAACTGGAATATCACTAAAAAAATCCTGAAAGTTCAGTAATAAAAAACTATAGTTTAGTTAAAAATTGGAATTTCAACAAACGATTAAAATTTTACAAAAATATTGATTTTTTTTTAATTTTTATTAAATTATTATTTGAACTGTGAATATTATAAATGAATAGGAATTATTTTGGCTTAAGTTTATTTAATAAAAATTAAATTATAAGCACGCACGGCACAGCGAGCATCCATGCTTACTTCATAACAATTAAAATGGTACTGAAAAAGCATCTATAATGTTGTGAGTAACCCTGGAGTTAATGTCGACGTCGTTGACGGCGTTTCAACGCCGAAAAAGTTGAAACAGATTGAACTTTTACGGCGTTTCAACGCGTTGAGATTAACTGCTCTCATACAATTTCATACGATTCAACTTTTTTTTTGACATTTGACGCCGTCAACGACGTCGACATTAACTCCACGGTAAACAAGTAAGAATGACTAAAAACAAAATTTGCATTCGTGTTCAATCGATGATTGAAACAAATGCAAAAACAAATGTACAAGACGAAGTACAGAGAGAACAGTAGAGAAATACTTTGGTGTGTTAACTTCGTCTAACCAAATTAATATTAATATGAATACTACTCGTATTTACAAAGTTAGTTGGTTAAATAGATGATGTTTATAAATTATACAACTAAGGTAGATAGATGCGAAGAATGCTGATGAAGATCGTAGCGGTCCAGAAAGTGGAGCATTTCGTTCTGCTGGCGTCTAATTTTTTTTGTTTTCTTTGGAAAACGTCCGCATACATTTGTAAAATAAATTTTCTTTCTAAAAAAGATTTTTCTATTTTCTATTCATTTAAAATATTGATTTTCATGATAATTTCAGCAAAAATTTTAATTTATCATTTATATTGTACTTGCAATGAAAAGTTTTAGTTTTCATTTAAAACCAAAAATGCACAAAAAAATAATTAAAAATTATCAATAATTTTGTTAAATCCTACTTTCGCAATATTAATGTTTTTTTTGTATATTATAATTGTAGCGCTTGTATAACAACAGACTTTTCAATGAAAGAGAATGAGGATGAGGCAGTCCCCAAGGTGATAAATAAGCGACTTAACTTCGACCTTAATATTTTAACTATATCCATACATATGTCGTCAAAAAAATTATAGTTTTTCAAAATTATATTTTAAGATTGTCACAGCGCTCTCTTCCTTGTTAAAATATTAATGTTGATTTTTTAATTTTTTTTTTTTCGATCATATACGAGGGCTGCTCTATATATTTCTGGCCTAATAGTGAAAATGCGAATATTTATAATCAAAAATGGTTTTATTGTTTTTCAAAGTATTCTCTAGCATGATTTATACACTTTTGCATGCGCTCAAACCAGTTGTGGAAGCACTTTTTCCACTCCGATTGAGACACCTCTAAAACATGGTTTTTGAACACTTCAACAGCTTCTTCTGGCGACGAAAATCATTGACCACGCATTTTTTTCTTGATGTGCGGAAACAAGAAGAAGTCATTAGGTGCCAAGTCAGGCTGTACGGCGGATGATCCATTAATTCGACGTTTTGGCCGGTCAAAAACGTTCTGGTTTGAGCCGTGTGAGAGCTCGCATTGTCATGGTGAACAATGATTCGTCTTCTCTTGTTGGTTTTTCGAATTTCTCCGATGACTTCAGGCAAACAAATTGTAGTGTACCCCTCAGAAGTGACCGTCCTACGTTGCTCAAGCGGAACAGTCGCCACATGACCAATTTTGCCGAAGAAACAGGCGACCATTTGCTTCGAAGTCTTCTTCCACGAACAATTTTCGTTGGATTTTGCTCGTCTTTGAAGACCCACACGGTCGATTGTTGTTTCGTATCGGGCTCATACGCATAGATCCATGATTCGTCACCTGTGACAATCTTACAAACGTCTTTTGAAGCACCGCAATCGTATATTTGCAACATTTCTTTGCACCAATCGACACGAGCCTTTTTTTGAGCGACTTTCAAATTGTGCGGGATCCACAAACCTTTTTTACGGCCAGGTGTTCATGCAGTATCGAATGTATGCTGGTGGAAGAAATGTCCAAGGATGTCTCTATCTCTCGGTATGTCGCATGTCGATCATGCATTATGAGTTCACACGGCATCAATGTTCTCTGGCACAACAGCCATTTTTGGACGACCTTCACGGAATTCGTCTTTGAGCGAGCTTCGGCCACGATTAAATTCATTATACCAATTTTTCACAGTGCTATAGGATGGTGCTTCATCGCCATACAAAGATTTAAGTTCATCAATGCACTCTTGTCGTGATAATCCACGTCGAAAGTTGTAAAAATGATGGCACGAAAATGTTCACGAGTTAATTCCATTTTTTTCTATATTAATTTTTTCAAGTCACTGTAAACAACACAAATAATGGTCGTACGTCAAAACGTTTTGAGTACGATCATGCTTAAAAATGACAAACTTTCCATTGGAAATGTCAGATTGCACCTGGCAGCACTCAGTGTTGCCAGGCCAGAAATATATATAGTAGCCCTCGTACATATATATTTGAACAAACAGTAAAGTTTCATATCTTAAATGCAACAGTTATATTTGATTAAGTCCAGCAAGTGCTTTCATTAAATATTGAAATTGTTAACTTCAAATACAAAATAAAATTGTCAGCTCCTTATTTTTTCTCAATAGTTATACATACGTTTATAATTATATACAGTTTAATAATTTTTATTTTGTATATATATTTATTGATTATTTAAAGGATAAGTTGCCAGTTATTTTCACTTTAGGTTATTGAAAAGGTTTAAATATAACTTTTTCGTAATTTAAAATATTTAAATACACAGTTTCTTACATATTTTGATTAAGGAAGTTTTTTTCTTTATTAAAAAAAATTGTTTTTTTTTAAATTATAACTTGTGGTTTAGTTAAAGTACTTTTGCTAGAAAACACAGTGTGGAAATAAACTCAACCACAACATTTTGTTAAACCAGAAAACTATTTGCCAAGTATTTGCCAAGTTAAAGTTAAAGAAGTGAAATATAAGCAAAAACCATTTGCAACAAGGAATTCGAAGAATCGGTTACACGCGTTAAAAGAGACCAAGCAAAAAAGAGTTTTGACACACGCCCTTTCTTTAATTTATTAAAAAAAAAGCAATCAAATGCCTTACGGTAAAAGTCGAATTACTAATTCTCTTCACCATCACATTACACTTGTGGTTTAAAACCCACAATTAATATTTACGCAAAGTTCGCTCTGCTTAGATTAAAAAAGAGTTTTAATATTAATAAAGTGAATGAAATATTATTAATGTTTCTGTGTAAGAAAAGTGAGAAAGTTTTATAGAAATAACACAAACAATGTCTCGAGTAACTATTTAAACAAAACTTGAATAATATCCACTAAACGTAAGTGGTAGAGAAATGACAATATTAATTTATTTCTCACAGGAATTCATTCAGTTAATAATGTTAAATAATAAATTCTAAATGAAAAAAAGAAAATTAAAAATCTATTTGCTTAACGAATAGAATTTTTAAATTTCTCTCCTGTGTGACTTAAAAAAAAAGCCTAACAAAAACGTAATATAATAAACAATGAACTATGCTTGAGTTATTAGTAAACTTCTGTTGTGTTTTTAATAAATGAAAATATTGCGAATTTTACGGGTTCTATTAAATTTATTTCTTTCATAATTTCAAAGAAGTATGTAAGCTTATTTAGACATTGGAGACTTTTGATATTGTGTTTGATTTAATAATTCTGATCTGATAACTCTGTTTTCCTCTCACTACACACGCTAAAATCTCTCTCTTGGTATTTGTTGTGAGTATGAGTACGAATAAAGTAAATCCAGAATCGCAAACATTTTACTTGAGTATGCTAGACGCTTATACTCAAATGGAATGGGTATAGTAAATACTCGCACAAAAGAAATGCGGTGGCGATCACACCGCAACCGCATTTAAGATGAGTATACTTACTACGCTGGGAAATATTGCGACATTAAGATGCCGATTTTGCCAAAAAATAATCATCTTTTCAGATGAAGCTCATTTTGATCTTGGCGGGTATGCACACACGCAAAATTGTCGCATTTGGGGCACAGAAAACCTGCACGCACGTGTACATTTAAAAGCCGGTGCACCCAAAACAAGTCATTGGTTGGTGCGGATTTTGGTCTAGAGGCATAATTTGGCCAATTTTCTTCGAAAATGCGGAGTGGCCGTTACAGTCAAAGGCGGTCGCTATCGGGCAATGTTGAACGAATTTTTGTTCACAAAAATTAAAGACAAAGATACTGGCAGCAGGACGGCGCTACGTGCCGAAGCTACACTGTTTTTTATAGCATTAAAAAAAGTTATTTGCCGGACCCTTTATTTATTCGTTTCGTTTTCATCACAGTTTTCCGCCAAATTACCAACATTTACCTTAAATTAAGATTACTTATTACACTCACATGCAATGTGCTACCAAGCATTGGTCTTCACTCTGCCAGCCAGTGCTGAATATGCTGCCTTCTCAGTTTGTTTGAGCACCACTCGAGCATACATCATGCAGCTGTCTATTTCTATATTCTCACATTTATTAAATCCATCCATTATTTCACTGCCGGGAAATAGTAAGTGCCGCTTTAACGAGTGGTAACTGTTGCTTCCTGGTTGACCCCATGTTTTGGCTGTCGTCACACTACAAAACAACTATCCCCTTCGTATTTAGACCAGATTTTAACACCCTGTGTTTGTGCCTTTTAAATACTTCGCCTGTTCACTTGCTACTGCAAAAAATTTATTGTCCTTCTGATATTCCCTTATTCGTGTCTCATTCTAGCGCATTACTAAATTGCAAGTACGAATTCAAGCTCATGCCGTGGATGACAGTTAACGTTTCTAATGTTATTTCAGACTTTCCTATACCCAGTAGGGTGAGTCACCTCAATCTTCAACATTCCTAATTCTCAACCAAGGAGACTTGGGACAGTCACTTCTCTAACTCTTGTAAGGTGTTACTTTTCCTATGAACGCAATAGTTTTTTCTGCCTCAGTCACGAGTGTTGGAAATAAATGTTTATCTGCTTAGAGCTTTAAGCTCACATTTTATGACTTGACCTTGAGTGGTATTGAAAGTTCGTATAATAGAGTCTTGTTATTTGAAGGAGTTTAATTTTCTTCGACTAACTTATTAAGCCTGTACCTCTGTAGTTACCTAGCCCTGCTAAAAGTCCATTAACATTTGTCACCAAAAGAATATGTAAGTGGTGGCATTATCACTACAAGCCAGCTAATTTTAAAGGGGATTTGTTTCAAAAGCAAATTCTAATAATAAGAAGAAAATATAATTTTATTGAAACAATTTTAAATAGAAAAAAAGAAATTCTTAAATAGCATTTCGAGTCGCATCATTCATTTTTTACTGTTGTACAGTGTCATGAAACATTGTGCTACAGTTACCAAGTCTGTTTATGGCAGACAACAACAAAAAAATAAATGAAAAACATTTTGACCCAAATGAATTAATGTCGATGTGTTGTTCCTTTTTAAATTGCGGCGTTTTCTTAAGGTTCAACACAAATATTTGCCTCGAAACGTGTATTTATTTTTAAAGTGGAAAATGTCTGAGACTTGAGTAAAACAAACAAATGTATTTTCGAGATCATATTTTTGTAGATAAAAAAGCACATATTTTTAACATTTTAGTGGGATTAACCTTCGCCTTTAGACTAAATGAAAAGATTAAGTTTTAATTTTTTTTCTTGTCAAAATGTTGTTTCTCTTTTTATGCACAATGAAATAGGAATTTTGCTTTTATTCTTAAATGCTGTTTGTTTTCATTGTTGTTTTTGTTTTTTATTTCTCTTTGTTTAGAGCAAACAACGGAATACATTTTCTTTAAGTAGTAAAAATATTCAAGTGTTTTATTACAACGATTTCAGTTTTACTGGCTGCCAAACGTGTTGTTTCTTCGTTTTTATTTTTCTATTGTTACTTTTGTATGTTTTAAACAAAATTGTTTCACAACTGTGGATTATTTCAACTATTTTTAGTGTAACTATTTACTTTTCAGCATTTAAAAAAGCGTTAGTGTAGCTATGTAGTGTTCCTTTCAAGATTTCAGACGAAAGTTCGTTTCGGTTTTCCTTTTTTTGCGTACAATGTAAATCATACAAAAATGTTGTTAAATATTTTTGTAGAGGTTTTTATTTCACTACTAAAATAAATTATTAAGTAAATTAAATTGATATTTTAAGAAATTACTTTTATTTTCCTATTTGTTTAGAATAATATTTTCATTAAAGTTAAATCAAAATTATATAAGTGTATTACTAGCTTATTGTACCTGGCGTTGCCTATTCAATCTTTTCTGACAGTGCCGAGGGACATAATGTCCATGGACATATACCGCTTTGAAAAACGACATAAGGACATTTTCTAATACTTAAAACAAGAATGCCTTCGTTTGCCAAAGACTTCCTGCATAACCGGCTTTCGATCGGGCGCAAGGATTTTCTCCTCTATGGTATACCCAAAACCAGCTTCGTTTACCAAAGATTTTTTTCAAGACAGTTTTTAAAAAATTTGCATCTTTCTTACATAGAGTACCATAAAATATACTTATAATATCCATGGACGTTCTGACTGTAAGTTGATGGACATTATGTCAGTTTCTGGTGCGGTTGGACGTAATGACATGCAACACATATATGGAGAAGTGTATATAAGATTCTGCATAGCCGAATATAGCACTCTTACTTGTTTTTATTTTACGTAGAATATATAATTTGGTTTTGCCTTTTTGATATTAAGACTAATGATGCAAATTAATAATATGCATTAAAAGTATATTCTGTCCCGTTGGGTTTAACCATAAAAAAGGTAACATTAGCCTTCAAAAGAGTCATAGTTGAAGCACACTTACTTGTTTTTTAATAACTTTGTTCTAAATAATTATGAACAAATTATAAAGTGGTTATCTTCGTTAGTAAAACTACAAATAATTATTTTGTTTCATAGTGCTTTTTAACCCCTTTAGGACCAAAAGCCTATTAGGATTAAAGTGGTAATTTAAACAAATTAGTGTTTTCCATTAAAAAATAGATTTTGAAATAAAAAACTTGAAAGCTGTATTGATTTCTTTGGAATTTTTTGGGACAAATATGTCCCTATATGTAGTCCTGAAAAGTGATTTTTAGCTCAAGCAACTTATTTAAATGATCATTAATGTCAGAAAAGCACAATATACACAGCGTTTTCTGTTTCATAATATT
This sequence comes from Gymnosoma rotundatum, assembly GCA_916610165.2. Classification (NCBI taxonomy): domain Eukaryota; kingdom Metazoa; phylum Arthropoda; class Insecta; order Diptera; family Tachinidae; genus Gymnosoma; species Gymnosoma rotundatum. Next base: position 82,255,343 of record OU744340.1, read on the forward strand.
GTGATCTTTGAACTTTATCATGTGTTCATCGATGGATTGCTATTTTGTGTTATTTAAAGCACTTTGAAACGATAAGTTAAATTGATCCATTACTGGACGAATTTTTCATGCCCTATCGAAATCTTCACTATTTGGGTCTTACGATTCTTCGTTATTGCAAAAATGTAGGTTCCTGCGTATTTCTTCAAACCTCACCCTAAGCATAATATTTAAAATAAATGGTACTGCCATAGCTGGCTCCGTAGACCAGTAATCTCTAAATGATGGTAACATGTGATAGCCCATGACCAAGTTCACACACATTAGGAATGTGTGATGTTTTTCGCATTACTTGAAATCAATTTGGGGGTTGCTAGCCTTCTCAGCAAAAGCTTCTAATTCAGTAGTTGATGTCTTACACGATGTTTTTTCCGATTCCTCATGTAAAATGCTCGTAGCTTGAATTTCGACATCAGATATTCCTTGGTCGTCATCTTGCGTTAGAAATCATTCATCTTCTTCGTCAAGTAGCAGATAATACTTATCGTCACTATTGTAACTCATTACAATTTACTGGATTATTAAAAATTATTGTCTTCAGTTAGTGAAAAGTATCACACCCTTTTGGACCATAGGGACACCAGTGTCCCTAGAGGTTACTGACGATTTATCAATGCACAAGAAATTATTATTAGTTTTATAATTTTATATAACAAAATGGTACTTACCAAGCAAAATATTTATCACAATATATAATTTTAGAAAACAATTTAATACTTAAAAACGCTTTTGCACAGAATTTGAAATCAGCAGTAATAAATCTTTGACCGTACACATTAAGCGACGAAGCTAAATACGCGCAATTTGTGATAAATATTTAAAAGACACCCTTAGGAATTTATAAATACAATAATAGAATTCTTTTAATTTTTTGTTATTTTTAATTTTTCTTATTTGGGACACCCGTGTCCCCGTAGTCGTCAAAGGGTTAAGAGAATAGTTTGCTTGCAACAAATAGTTTCTAAATAAAAATATATCATGATAGGTCTGTTTCTTTACCCTACTTTGGGATCCCGTTTTCTTACTTAAAAATTGGGTAAATGAGAGCAGTTTTGAGAGAATAACGTTCTTCTTCTTCTTACCCAAACTTTTTCTTCGCGCAAGTTATTTAAACTTGTGCAACAGTCTTAAAACACAAACAAAATACAAAATAAATTATCATTTCTTTTTGTTGATTTATTGAAATTAATTTTTTTTTATTAAAACAGTCAAAATACTTTAAGTTTTTATTTTGTGTTTAAAATTTAGATTTTGTGTTCCCCTACTTTTATATAATTTTGTCTCTTTATGAGAGAAAACAATGCTTGCGCTCATTTTCACGAACTTTACAAAAAAAGTAAAGAAACAGACTTGATGTTTGAACAGTTCTTTTCAAGATATTTTAATTAAAATATTTAAGTTCAGTAGAATCGCTTTAATTTGTACCACAACTAAGTGAATATCGCGCAAATACGTAAAATTTACAATATCATTATCTTTTATTTATTTATTTTTTCTTCGAGATAGAAACAAAAAACAAGCTGTTGTTAACGAATATGATTTTCTTAAAAATTTAAAACTCTTTTACCCAAACGCAGAATTAAAATTAAAAAAAATCTCCTTCATGTTTCTAAATCTTTTAAAATGCCATTTAATCTTTCAAACACAAATATAACGAAGAATTTAAAATCTTTGATATGTTTTCTCTTTTTCAAAGAAAAATTCTTAAAAGGTGTGAAAAAGGAAGAAAGCAAAAAAGAAAATAATGCATTCAATATCCGCAACCATAAATATTCAGCGTGACCAACAAGACAACCGTTGAACCACATAATCAGCCAAACCAACCAACATTCAAATAATTTAAGTATTTGAAAGAAAATAAAAAAACTCAATTTTTATGGCCACCATTTATTGTCAAATTTTATAAAAAGACATTTTCATGGTTGTTTTGCTACATCGCAGTTGTTCAGTCAACATTTAGCGCATTCACCGGTCTTAAAATTTAAAGCTTTTACACACATACACATATTTCATTTTGCCACCTGTAAATTTCTGATAAAATAAAAATAAAAAAAGACAGAATGAAATGTTTGTTTAACTTGTTTTATTTTTATTTTATTAGAATTCTTTTACCAACCTTTACTTGTAGCGAAAAAAGAAAGTGTTTTTAAAATTCTTTTCCTTTCAAGGAAGGAATAAATGTTGGGGTAATAAAAATAGAGTTCTTTTTTTAATAAGCTTAACGTGACAATAAAGATTTGCAACGCAATATTTTTCCCTTTTTAATAGAATAGTAAAGTTGTGTATTTGGCAAGTTGTTGGCAGATAATTTTTAACGCTGGCAATAGTGTTATAATTTATGTTATTGCAGGTATTTAAGATAAGTCTTGTAATGTTTTATTTTCGAAATTGTTGATAGTGGATATTTTGCTTGAATATCACAAATTTGTTTGTTGTTAGTAGCCCGGTTAACATAAATAATGTGACTCATTAAAAAGAAATTAATAATATTGACATAGAGGAAGATATTGGGAATTTTCGGCTTTTGATGAAACTTAAATTAGATTATATAAATATTAGATTCTATTTTTATTTTTTATTTCTACTTGGCTACTGCATGTTGAAATATATTTATTCATTAACAGCCACTTGTTTATAAAAAAAAAAAAAAAATCAATTATGAGTGTTCTATTCGGTTATGCCGTCTCTTTTATACCCTTTACAATCTATGTTAATCTAGTTTAGTGAAATCAAAAACACAAATATTGGTCTGACAGAAAATGTAAAAATAAGAAAAAAATTAAATACCACATATATATAATTTTACATAAAAATGGCAATGGCTTTTAGTGGGTTAAGCATTTTGAAAAAAATTTTAGTATTATCTTAAATATATCTTCAAAAGCTTTAAAAATGTTACCCATATTGAAATTAAAAAAATTTTTTAAATTTCAGAGGCCTTTAACTCGGAAAATATGGGCGAGTGCCAATTTTTTCACTTGTTATTATTTTTTTTTTGTTGAATTTTAATGCTTTGTATATATTAATTAATTTTTTTTGTTGATAGAAATTACTTCACTAAACTAAATTTGTTCGATATCATATGGAAAAATTAGAGGCAGGCGTGGTGTTTTGCCCGCTGTCTCGAAAGATATAGACCGATGTTACTGATTTTCAATAGCAAAATTTTTGAAACTATGTCTGACTGATTGGCGTATTTAAATTTTCCCTATCTCACCTAGTGCCTTGGCAAAGTTGATTTCAAACCGAACACGGACGAACGGAGGGACATCGCACAATGGACTTTGGTATGCACAAGAACTCTGAATTAGTGTACTCGGATATTCATTACTGTAGAGATTACAAACGGAATGACAAACTTAGATATATCCTTTTTTTCACTATTTTTGTGGTAAAGGGTATAATAAATAAATAATCCTTTAATTGTTGCAAAAACAAGCACCGTTTTAACTGCACATATTGGTGAATAAAATCCATTTCAAAAAGCGTTTACTGCTTTTCGATTAAATACATTTAAATGAATTCATGAGTAATAATTCAGTTTAAATTCTATATTTGAAGTGTGTTCTTTAAGCCTGATAGAAATTACGAAAGGGTTAACTGTCAAATGAACTGTTAAACTCAGCTCACTTTTTGACATTTATGAGCAGTGCACTATGGCAAGCCAATTTAGCTAGATTTAATTTGAAAATCAATCATCAATAAATTTAATCAATTAGACGCCAAATTGTTGTCAGCGAGAGGACTCATATGCAGTGAAACTTATACATAACAAACACTACAGACTCCACTACATCCACCAAAATGTACCATTTGGTAAGGCTTAGATACTGATGGCATCAGTGGATATTATTTTTAAGAAAATGAAGCCGGAGCTTGCGTTACGGTCAATAGAGATTGTTATGGCAGCCTGATAAAGGATTTCTGGTTAGGAGCATGAATGAAGCATCGAGTTATTAAAATTAAAAAGTGACGATAACTTTATTTGGAGAAATGACCTGTCAGTTGGCCTCCAAGGTTAGAATAGCAAAATACCTACCAGGTTTAGAATACAGTTTGTTTTTAACTATTTAGTTATTGAATAAAATCTTGATGAAATTAAGAACTGCTTCATTTTATTTTTTTTTTTTTAATGTTAATGTATTGGGAATTTCGTCAATTTAATTGTATTTTACATTTAGTAAATCTAATGATTAGGATGTTACAAGATTTTTATAGAAATTTAGTCAGGAAAACATATTTTGTAATTTTTCTTTTTTATTTAACACACACACACACTTGTTTTTTTTTACTATTTTTACAGAATTTACATCTTAAATTTCATTTAATATTTGCAAATAATTTTTTGCTTTTTTTAATCTTGAAGCTGTTCAATATTTAAAATTATGAACGAATCAAGCAACGGAAAACAATTTTGATCTTTTTGAATTTTTTAATATTCTTTCCCAAATGATTTGGTGAAGTAATCAATTTAAGCCAATTTGTTTGCACAAAAATGATTTTTCAACCACAGAAAAGTTAAATGAAAAAACCAACATCTTAAGTGCAGCTGCAGTTCAAATAAGACATGCATGCGAGGGTGAAATAAACTATTTTGGGAAATAAAAAATTTGATTTTCTATTGTAAAAAATATGCTCTGTGCTAAAAAAAATAAAAAAAAATATTGAAATAAAATAACAGTGCAATAGCAGGTTTCGTTTTATTATTATACCAAACAAAGCAGTGGACATTCTGTCTAATTATATATTGTTTGTATATAACAAACCAATTACATTATAATCTACTTGTAAATTTTAATTTTCTGTCTATAACGTTTTAAAAGTTTGGTCACATACATAAAATTAATTAATTTATATTTTTGAATATTAATTTATAATTTTGAATATTAAAAATTGTTACTATAACGGTAATAGCAATCGGCATTCTGTCCAATTTGCAAAAAAAAAGATAGGCCCATATAGGTCAATTTACATTAATTATGGTAACACCCTTTAATTTCTAAACTCATACTGTAAAACTTATCAATACAGGTACCTTATAAGTTTTAGCTGTCTGTCTATGACGGTTAAAAAGTTTGGCCACACACACCAAATTACATTAACTAGTTGGACACCCTTTAAATTTCCAAATCTTATTTTTATACTTGTTGTTATAGCTGAGTTCGCAATACAGTTTCGTTGTAAATTTCAAGTGTTTGTCTACAACTGTGGCTATAAGCGTCTAACTGGATATACTATTGGGTCACCCGGTAACGTTTGTAGCAATCGATATTTTGTCTAATTTGCAAGTGTTTGCTTATAATTGTTCGAGAGATAGACTAATGTAGGTGAATTAAGGTCACCTTTGGAAACACCCTTTAAATTTTATATAAATTTTTGTATTAATTTTTGCTATTAGGAACTATATCCGTTTTTTTAATTTTAAGGTGGAGCCCTTTACAGGTCATAATGCACATAAAAACACGTATATTGTATGGGGATCCGTTTAAATTTTAAAATTGTGAACTGATTTTAAGACGAGACCAATCTGAAATCAATCGGTTCAGAAATGATTGAGTTATGGCGGCAAAAATATAAAAAAGTATCATTCAGTCAAATTGATAACCTCCTTAGAGATATTAAAAGATATTAAGGCTTGTTTTATCTGTTGCTTTTGGAGTAAAGTTTTGGGAGGCCTATCTGCTAATCTTCATTAATTTTTTCTATATATATTTTACTTTTAATATATTTCTAATTTCAGCAGCATTGTGATAATGTTATACGAGTACCTAAACTATTTTCATTTAAGCAGCGTACCGATTAACATTTTAAAATAATTTTAGACCTGTTTATAACGAAAAGTCTTTTATACGTTCACTATTTTCAGGATTGTTGGACACTTGTCATGAATAACACTAAGAATGCTGGCTACAAAGGCGTAAATTGTTGCTTATTTATAATCAAATACCAGTGACCACGTGGATCCACAAAGATATCAGATTGCATTGCCTAGAAGGAAGTGTGGCAGTTTCATTTCCCGAAATCAACTTTTCGCCATATTTTGATTTTAACAAAAATAAGCCGCCAGCAAGTAAACCACAACAAACAATGCATATTTCAGCATATAGTGGGGTCTGTAAGATCTGCCATGGATTGGTTTCACTCTATATGTGGAAATTTTTTTTATTAACAAAACATGAAGCTAAACACGAGACTTTTTAATATACGTTAAAATAAGAAATTTTATTGATGACTAATTTGCAAGGTAGTTTTAGATGCAAGCGAAAATCTACTAATGATGAGTTTCCATACGAGAGTTAATCTTTTCGTAAGTTATACTGTTATCTGGCTTATTTATTATTTTTATATCTACACAATAAAATTAAATCATTAAATAAGCAATTCAATTTTATTCAATTTATATTTTTGATTAATTTGCCTAAATTAAAGATCCAAACCTCGTACACAGCTGCTTGCATTATGATTTCTACAGGGTGAGTATTAGAAAAGAATTCTAACAGAAACTGAATAAAAATCTTTTTCTTGTGGTTTTGAATATTTTCTAGTAAAACAAGTTTTTTTTTTTCTAGTCAAGTGTAAGTAAAACATAGATGTGTGTAATCATGCGTCTGTGTTACTATTTAAAATGTTTATATTATTTTAGCAAACACATTCACATACACTTTCAGGAAAACTAAAGAGCAGTTAAGTGTAAAGTTTTACACTTTTAAAGTTCTTTTATCTGATTTAACTTTTCAACTTTCCAACCGATTTAATCCCAAAAAGATGAATTGGAAAAGAAGGCAAACTACGATTTAAATTTTTATATGTTTAAAGGAGTCAATTCTGTTTTAGTTCTAATGATAAGTTACATAAAGAAGTTTAACATCTTTGCAATTTTAGATAACTTTAATGCAAAAATTTTAATTGTTCTTTTTTCGGGTATGCTCTTGAGCAATTACGTTTTTTTAGTCTATATTCGCAATTACCATTACCACCATTACTGTGTCTGCAAATGGAACTGTGTTTGAAGAATCGCTTATTTTGTCTCATATGTGTGCATGCTTTAATCGGTGTAAAAACTATGTCAAAAATCATTTTTGTAAAAAAAAGAAAAATTTTTACACTTATTAGCCCAAAAAACAGCCCATAATATTCCCCTATAAAATAACAATTTTTTATTTATAATGGGATCCCTTATGTAGAAAATGAAAGAAAAAATAAAAATAGTTACCGAATGTTTGCTGTGTTTTTGTATAAAACATTTTTGAGTTGTTATTGTCTTTTGTCTTATTGATTCAATGGAGTTCTCATTTAATCAATTTGGCTTTTGATATAAGACTTTCTAGTGTTCTATACAAAATTTGAGTAAAATCCACTGATGACCTATTTGAGCAGTTGTGAAATGGCCATATGGATATGCTTTCCCCGCAGTAATACATTTCATTTTTAGTTTGTTTTAAAATAATAAAATTTTAAAAGATTCCGAATAATTAATTTTCATATTAAAATAAATAAATTTTTTAAATTACCTGAGCGTAATAATGAAAACGATTTTCCATTATACTGAAGTCGACTAATCTATAGCGGATGTCGTAATGAAAACGTTTAGTCTGATATACAAGTACAGTACTAAATACAGAAATTAATCCAATTAAAGTTATTGTTAATTTGTTTGTGCTGAGTTGCAGTTACGTATGTACTTTTGTATAATATTTGATAATGACCGATGGTCAGCAGAAAGGAAGAATGAGAAAAGCGTTGGGTTGTATGTAGACTTCTTATAAAGAAATATTTTGCCAAACAAGCTGGACATTAGTTGAACAATCAAATTTAAGAAATGTAAAAATTTAGGTACGCAGCTTTTGCTATAATTTTTTTGCTTTGGGATAGTATTAAAATCAGAGAGGTTAAGAGAATTAATAGACTTTTTACCGTTTTAAAAGGTTTGCAAAATATTTTTTGTGGCTAAACGAATTAAGATTTTGTATCGATTTCCTGCAGCCTTATTCTGTAATTCTCGTAGCTAAATCTAATTCTCGATCGCTTAAAAGCTAAAAATAAATTACGGCAAATATTTTAGCTATATCCCCAAATTTGTATTCTGTATCTATTATTGCTAAGCTAAAGTTGTATATCTTCGCCGTAGCTAATTTGCTATCACTATACTTACCCTTTCCCTCTACTTTTAGAAATTGCTGTAAAAAAGAGACAAATATAATGTGGTAGCTCTTGACATTAATTTCCTATCACTATAATTATCCCTTTACTCTACTTTGATAAATTGCTGTTAAAAAGAGAAAAATATATTTACAGCTTCGTATTAGAGTTATCTTACTTTATGATTCGCTTTCCTTACAATGATTAGCGTTTACCCACAAAAAGTTTTCAATGTATGCATATGATGTATTTATAAAAAATTATTTTAAATTTATAGAAATTTTTTTAAATCCTCCGAATATACACACTTAAAACGTATGTACTTGAATAAAAAAATGTGTAAATTAAATGTTGCGGTTAGCCATCGAATTATTAACCGCCGCAATGATGGAAACATATTTTCAAGATGCAACACTATTTTACACTAATATTTTGTACAAAAAGTTAACACAAAACAATCGTCAACAGCAGCCTTTGAAGAAAAAATAGATTTAAATTAAAAATAATAAGCATTTAAAATTAAATTACGCGTATTTTAAATTAAATTTATTACCTTCAAAAAAATTGTGCTAATTATCCCGAAATTTTAGCACTCAAAAATATTCGTTGCTAAAAATTTTATTTATTTTTTATTTAAAATCGCGTATTTGAAATAGAGAATACAATATTAGAAAATTTTAGCGATGACGACAAATTTACGGCGAATTGGATTTTTAGACATCGCCAAATTAAGCAATATATATTACAGAATTGCCTTTACAGCTAAAAATCGCTAAATAGTATTTTTAGATTTTTAGCGATGTAGTTTTAGCATTAGCAACTTACAGAATAAGGCTGCTGCAAAAGTCTGCTATATTTACCGAATAAAATTTCTTATTGAATTAATATCAAGTAATCAAAAAATACATTTGAAGGAAATTGCAGATTATTGCTTAGACACTGGAAAACTTTGTGTTACTTTATATGTGTGGAATTATACGATATCTGCAACTGTTACGAATAAGCCATTGCTGTCTATCGGGCTGTTATCAGAAGAAGCGGCCTCAAATTTAGAAAGGGTGTTTGAAGAAATAGAAGAAGAAGAACAATGCCACTTATCATCATACTATTCTTATTCAGTTATTATTATGAATAAATTAATAAATAAAATAATTAAATAATTTTTATAAAGTAATAAATTACAAAAACTTGCTTTTGGGTTGCTTAGGCATTGAAAAGATACCCTAACCTCGACAAAAAAGTTTAGAAATAAATATTTTTTGGAAATTAGAAAAAAAAAAAAAAAAAAATTCAAATTGATATTTCGTTGACATTGAAAGGATACTTCTTCCTGCCCATAAAAACTAATAAATTAATTTTACCGATATTATGACGTAAGTATTCCATTTGTTTAAATAGTTACATTAATTAAAAATTATTATTTAATGTTATCGCTTTCAAAAGGGGGAGGGGGAAAACGCAATTTTAGAGTCGAGTTTAAGTTCTTCATCTTTTCCTGAGTTTAAAAGTTGCATTAGCTAAACAAAAGTATGGGAGTCTTCAGAGGTAGGTTTAATCCTTTTCTAAGAGGAACTTTTTTTCCTTGGTCCTTTTTGATTTTAAATCTTTAACAGCATATGACCTATTTCTACCAAGTTTCATTGACTTGGTAACTTCTGTAATTTGTTTTACACCCAATAAAAATAAAAAAAGAGGTTTAAACGGCTAGATTGCCAAAATACCTTTTTGTACCTCGTCTAACCAAAATAATATTAATTGCTTATGAATATGCCTACCAAAGGTAAATTGATACAAAAATGGTGTCGTATTTTTTCTGCTTTCATTAAAAATAAACACATACAATTTTTTAGCAATTGTTCTTTCTTAACAAATTTAGTTGTTAAAATTATGAACTTAAGCCGGAATAAAGTTATTAATTTTTAATCGATTTTTTAAGTTGAATGATAAATTTTGCATTTATTGGCCGATTTTGTTGTGCAACCACGTCTCTCTGTTAAATTATGCAGTGAGTTCAAATTAATAAATAAGGTGTTTTATTTAAGTACAAAAAAAAAAAAAAAAAAAAAAAAATTAAGTAAATAAATACCAAGTACGTTTGAAGAAATTAAATCTGTGAAAATAAAACACAAGTTTTATGAATTTTCCTAAATAATGTATTTAAAAATCATTTTGGTATTATTTCTGACCCCTAGAAGTCTACATGGGAAACGTTATTTTAGATTAATGGAAGCACAGAATAGAATAAGAAGGATATAAGAAGGATAAAAAGTATAATGTAAAAATTACAAATAATAAAAATCATTTGCTGATATCTCATCCCATGTTTGATTTAAAAAAAAACTTGCAATAAATTGTTTCCTTTTGTTTTTTTTGGTGCAAATTTTATTAGGAAATTTCTACTTAAATATTTGCGTTTGTTATTCTCTACCTTCACAACCAACCTCTTTGTTATCATTCAATGATTGATGATGATTTTTTTATTTTTTACATTTAAAGCTTTACTTCAAGTAGTGGGTATAACTACAGATCATATGAAAACATTATGAAAACACGTTACTTTTTATTTCTGTCTTTGTCTTTAACCCGTTGTTTTTAATAAAAAATACAAAAAATAAAACTTATCTTTAAAGCTTATTTTCTAATTCAGTCAATTCAACTTAATTTGCAGTGCCACTTTTTTACCCTTCAAAACGAGAATAATAAACAAATTGAACTGAACAAAAAAGGAACAACAAAAAACAATTGAACAAACTCTAAGGAATTTTTCAATTTAATGCCAAAATAAGTTTTGCAATGTCAGTGTATATTTTTCAAATACTTAAACACATTCATGTCGTTGTATAAAAATACTGAGTGTTTAGACACCAAAACACAAATAAATTATTGCAAATACATAAATACTTGTGTATGTATCAGTATGTAGTTATGTGTATCTATGAGTATAAAAAAAGATTGATGAGTCTTGATGTAACACGTAATGCATACATAAATAGAGATTTGTGTTTGTAGAACCATTTGATATCTGGTAGGTTGATGTTTTTCGTTGTTACATTTTAACCTTATGCCATAAAGAGCACTGTGGGGCAAAAATTGATTGGCTTTTATGCAAGCCATCACTAGAAAAAAATTATTATTATTTTTTACAATAACCATTTCCGACCCCTTAAATTATATGTAGTCTGAGTTCTTATGCATAGCGAAGTCGATTGAACGATGTCCTTCTGTCCGTCCGTATTAGTATCGAAATCGAGTTTAACAAGGCACTAGTTCAGCTAAACGTAATTTAAATACGCCCATCGATCAGACATAGTGTCGAAAGAGGTGCTATTGGAAATCAGCAAAACCGTTCCATGCCCTTCAAAGCAGCGGGCAAAATACCACGCCTACCTCTAATTTTTCCATATCATTTGGAACAATGAAGTGACTTCATTAAAAAAAGTAACACAGGGATTTAACTTTTATTTTGCACGCACGCTATTGACTGAATAAATTTCGCACTTCTAACAGTCAGCTAAGATACAGAATTATATTTAAAAAAAATTAAATTTTCTACCTATTGTGCACAACCCTTGTTTTTTATTGTTGTATAAAGTGCTTAACATAGCATATAGTTAAGAGCGTACTACACTCCTGAAAACGTACTGAAAGGTGTTATCAGTTATTCGAGATTCATTTGATAAGAATAATTTTTTTATATTAACGAGATTGGTGACATTTGATTATTTTTACGATTATTCCATCTTATAGCTGGATTAATTAAAAAAATATTTAATTCTATATAAAATGAAAACCACAGAAAAAATAAGTAAAAAAATATCTAGAAAAAAAATTATTCGAATAATCGGATAATTTTTTATTCGAGTAATCGAATAATTTTTATCCGATTAAAATTTTAGTGCATATGCAAATCTAATGAAATAAAATATTAATAAATCTCTCATTACATTTAAGTATAAACTTATCTTGAAAATAATTTTTTCGAATAATCGAATAATTTTTATTCGAGTAAACTGAGGTGCATATTTAAATCTAAATATTATTTTAGGTTACTAATATATGAACGTTTGAATATACAAAAAGCAAAAGCAATATAGAAAATTTAAAAAAATAAAGGCTTAACGCTGACGTCTACCAATAAAATTGGTGAAAGCGGTTTCAAATAAAAAAATATGATTTTATATTTTTCATATAAACACAAAGTTGTTGCAACGATTTAAACGTGTATAAATTTATTTTCTAAAAATTGAATTTCTAACAAATAACGTCTATAACAACGGCAATGACTATTCAGGAAAAATAATAATAAAATCTACAAAAACAAACATTTACAAAATCGTGCATTTCATTAAAAAATTATCATCATTTCACAGAACATAATAAAAAAATGTAGAATATTTAACTTAATTCTCTGTGTTTTGTTGTGTACATCACAAATGGAACTATTAGTTGCGGTTAAAATTGAAGGGCCTTTATGTCGCAGCTATTTTTAAATCGTTCTTTACTATATTTTTAATCCTAAAATTCTTAAAGTTGCAAAATTATATAGTTGTAACTAAATACCAAATACTAAAGTCAGTATAAGACCCAATAAAGTTTTGATGAGCCAGTTGCACTTTTTAATAGTATCTAGGGAAACATAAAATTATTGTAGTACTGTAGTTTAGTGGAAAATAACAAAAGTTGTAATGCAGATAAAATTTTTAAGACTCTAAGTTGATTTATATTACTCGCAAATTTTGTTACGTTAAAAATTTTAAAATTAAGTCTGTAGATAAACGTTTTATATTTATGATATTCCCAGGATGAAACAAAGAAAATTAATAAAGAGATTACAAATAAACTCACGTGTTGCTATCCTTCATCTAAATGGAACATATTAGGACAATGCTTAAAATCTTTTAATAAACAAATTACCAGAATTATCTAAAATGAGTTCAATGACAACGAAATAGAATAATAAATATGCCGCTGAGATTCGGAAGATTAAACATTAAACAAATGGCAGTCAATAATTACTGTCGCATTTATAGACAATAAAAAATATTTTAAATCAAAAGTAAGAATAGGTCTGTAAAATTAAATGAGGAAAAATTAATTTTCTTTAAGATTTCTTTAAAATTAAAAATGTTTCTAAAATGGTAATATGCCCGAACAAATGCAAATGACGTGATTAGAAGTTAAAGCAAAGCTGAAAGCTTTAGGTGGTGTCTGAACTTTGTCCTCAGCGTCTAATCGTGATGCATAATCAGAGCTTTCTTATAGTATTTTCACTAAAATTGGCTCGTAAAAAGGGTTATATTTATATCAAATGCTACCTAAAATAAATTGTTAATTAAAATGCTAAAAAAAAATTAGCAATTCCTAAACTTTATTTAATTTTGCTAATTGCTGCTTTCATCTTTAAAAAAAACATAAATAAATTATTTGAAAATAAATTTCTTTCTGAGCAAATCTAGAACTGCCTGCATGAATTTAGTTGTTTGTAGTTTTAAAAGAAATGCAATTAATTTTTTGTTAGTATTTGTTGAAAATCGTTTGTGTTTTGAGTGTTGTTATCAGAGGGGAATATAAAAAACTAAAAAATAATTAAATTTTTTTCATAGAAAATTACATGATTAAAAATATAAATCGACTTTTAAGAAAAAGCATTTTTATATTTATTTATTTATAACCTGCATAATATTTTTTCTTTCTTTTTTTATTTATTTATTTATTTAAGAGACTAATTATTAAATAATATTTATGTTTCCTGAAGACGCCACCAACGGTGTGGGGAAATATTTAAAAAAAAGAAATAAAAATGTGCTTGAAAAAATAAGAAAACAAAATCAATTATTGAGGTCAAAAAACAATAATATTTAATCTTTGATCGTTAGTATATTCAAGTGTAATGTAAATGAGAAAAACAAAAAGAAAATTGAGAAAATTGAAAATAAATATATTTTATTTAAATTAAAAAAAAAAACAATAAATACTTTCAAAAATAGAATAGAGTCAATGCAAAAATAATCATAATCAATATCACTTCTTTAAACCTTAAAACAAGAAATAAAATAAGTAATTGAAATATTGTTATTTGCTACCAACTCGAAAGTTATTTATCTATATTCACCATTCTATATATTCTATATCTATATTTTTAAAAGAATTGTTGCAACTCACGATCGGTCAAACCGAATTCGATAAAGTTTTTAGCGTTTGTTTGTATGGTCTGAAATCGGTTGTTCGTGAGTTATTTCTTTTTATGATTTGATTTTGTCCATATAAAAAATAAAAAAAGCAAATACGTAGGCGCCTATGAGCGTATGTGGTATATGGATTTGATTTAATGTTAATATTCATGCGTAGTGAAGCACGCCGGGATCCGCTAGTCTACACAAACACTTCACTTCACATGAGTAGGTGCAGTGTTTAAGCTATTAATTTGTTAATTTAAACTTACTGCTTTGTAAATAATTCATCCAAAGGATTATGTTGTACTTTTTATTAAAGGTTTACTAATTGCAAAAAAGAATATAAACAAATAAAAGTCAAAAAAGTTCTGTTAGATTAAAACCGTACTTCCTTTTATATTTTGTCAAGAAAAATGTGAATTATGTATTTTTTGAGAATTTTCAATGTTGGTGTAGATAGTAATCAATATGGAATACAAAGCACCTATTTTTGGAATTTTTATCTGTCTGTCTGTGTTTGCATCACGTAAAAACTAATGGATGGATTTAAATAAATTTTTGTGTGGAGGTCCCTTAAAACCTGGTTCAAGTATAGAATACTTTTTTTCATATATCATTTCGTAGAAAAACTAGAGATACAAATGTGAAAACACCCAATTTTAGCGGTATAGTGGTACTAAGACAATTGTCAGCATATTTTTTTTTTTTTAAATGGAACATTTTTAACACTGTCTACAGAATTCTAGAATAAATAGTTAAATACACAATTTTCTAAAGTGAAATTTAAAAAAAAAAATATAAATGTCACGCGAACGAAGTTGTAGGCACTGCATGGAAATATGGGCGAGCGCCAATTTTTTCACTTGATGTTTTTTTTCTAATTTATTAATTCGTTATCGTTCATTATATTTGCTTTTTGATTGGAAATACTTCATTGCCTGCTGCCTCTTTAGTAACTTATTATATCACTGGTAAGATGGAGATGCTATTAAAGATCGTTGAAACTTCTTAAATCCTAAGCAGGATAAAGGTTATAAAAGTGGAATATAATTATCTCTTCCTCCTCTTTACGACAATTGCTCCTGTAATTATTTGCCTCATTCCTATCCATTTTTGCTTTGGTCATTATCTAGTGATTCCAGACCTTTAAGCAATATATATCAGGCTCCTTCTTAAAACTAATGGCCAGAGATAAAAAATATGAATATGAAATCCCAAAAAGAAAAAAAAAATCCGCTAGGCCTTTTTGCCACATCTTGTCAATGCATATGTATTTAGTCATATACTACTCCCTTATCTGAGTATATATGCACAAGTGCATATAGACTAGTGTATCATTACACGTGTTTGTGTAGCTGTAAATGTAATACATCAAATATTGTGCGGTATAAAAAGTCACGTAATGCACAGCAGGCATATACGTTCTGAATACTTGCACCACAAATGCAATTTAACGCTTTTTGGTATTGTGGAGTTCATGTTTTTATTTCATTTCATTTTCTTTTTTTGATTTGTTATTAGATACGAAAAAATATGTATAAAAAAATTTCAAATTTAGATGCATTTTTATGCAATATAGAAAAATCTTGATTCTGCATTTCATTATTCTTCACATCATCAAATAAATCAAATAGAAATTGAAAATGATCAAATTTGGAACATTTAAACTATTTGATTATTTTTTTTTTGAACTTAAGCAATTTATGATTATCAAAAACATTGCAAGAGTATAATTCAAGGCCAAAATTATAGATAAAAAATTTCTATTAATAATATATAATCAGAAAATAAGATAAAATAAATTTGTTTTAAATATTTTTATCTCTAAAAATTATCGTGAAACTTTTCCGAACAAATTTATTTAAACCACCGGTATTGATTATTGAAGGTGGAGCACTATTCGAGAAGATAGAACGCAGAAAGAAAAATTGCAGAAAATTTTTATTCCTCATCAATAAAATCCCATAAATATTTAGTTGCTTGATTTAATTTTTGAACGAAGGATGGATGTTTCACAGAAGAAGTTATTACTTTTTTTTTTACCTCAAATTCCGGTTTCATCTGTGACACGATGTTTCATAAACTTTTTGGCCGAATGACCCCTTAGAAGAACTAATTCTAGCCTTGATAAATTTATGCTTTTTTATAATTATCCCCATCATTTTGTGTAGCAATTACAAATTTTAAGGTCAAAGAATATTCAAAAACCTTAAGTTGGACTCAAGAGATTCTAAAATGAGTGTGTGTGTATTCAAATTCGGTAAATAGTGCACGCTTCATGCAAATATCAACAGGATGAATTCTTTTTTAAAATACATAAATAAATTTAAGTATCCTTTTAGCAAAATGGAAGAAGAAATAAATTTATTAATGCTTTATAAAGATGAAGAAAATACGGAAAAAATTGCGAAGGTATGACTTACAAAAATTACGTGACTCAAGCGATCCTTTTCAGTCGTTAAAGGCAGAACTTACAAAAAATTTTCGCCTGAGTCGTGTTCTTGCTCGGCAATTAATTGCAGACTTGCAGCCGATCATTATTCGGTTTCCTTTACGGGTTAATGAATTATTCAAATTTATATGTTTATTAATATACTTTATAGCCAATTAATTTGTAATAATTCTTGCAAAAAAATCGACTTCAAAACAGATTTCATCTGTCTGGCTATAACAGCTCAAGATTATGGCCACATAAATTAGATAACATTAACCATTGGGAAACTGTTATATCTCCAAACTTTATAGTTGTTTAACTGTTCAATAGTTTCGCAATATACATCAAATTACAGCAACTATAGAGTCACCCTTTATTTTCAAAATTCAAATTATATACTTGCTTTTGTAATAAATTAAACAATCAAGTTCTGTGTAAATTTCAAGCGTCTGTCTACAACTGTTCAAAAGTATGGCCATACACATCAAATTAAATAAACTATTGGCGCACCAGTTAATTTATAATTTTTGTTACTATAACGACCATATCAATAAAAATTATGTCAAATTTGCAATGGTTTGTCTATAACGGCCCATATAAGTAAATTTACATCAATTATGGGGGCACCCTTTAATTTTTAGATTTATTTTTGTATAACTTTTTGTTATTGGGAGCCATAGTAATACGCAGTCATTTCAAATTTTACAGAATCGCCCTTTACAGTTCATAATACCCGTAAAAAATATGTATGTTGTATGGGGGCACCCTTTAATTTTGAAGATAATGAACTGTTTTTTAAACGGGACCAATCTGTAAGCATAATCTATCATATTATTAAAAATTTTCACCTCCTTCTTTTTTTTAAGTCGGTTAAAAATACTTACTTAGCTGGTGTATCCATATTTTTGCTTTTGCCAATAATTTAATTTAATAAAATTAATTAAAATCACCACACTGGTGAATTTCAAAAGCTTTTTATTTATCAATGTTTTCACAGAATACCAACCGAACTTTTAGTTGATAAAAATCTTGACAAAATATCTTGATAAAAAATTTATCAAGAATTCACAGAATCGGGCTGTTAGTAACAAATATTTGATGATTGTAACCATAAATTTTATGCAAAATTATAACAATTAATTTATTTCAAATTCTTCTTCTTTGCACTAAAATGATATTGAGTGCCATGGTTCTTCTACGTCTGATTCTTCAAAGACCTCTTCCAAATTCAAATCTTCTTCAGCGTTAAGTATAGGTGGAAGCCGTCAGTGAACCAAACTTGTTGTCCAAAGGATAATATTTTCTTTCGAATCCATGTGCGGTGGCATAAATGAAGTTGGGTGGGTTGCGAATGTCTTGTTTAACAGTTTGATTTTTGTTTCGGAAAACTAAAATGGCCTTTTTGGTTATTTTATCTCATATTCGAATTCCTAAAATATTTTTCAAGAGGATCTTTGTTTACACAAGGAAGCCCAAGCTTTAAATCATTTGCGTTTAGCGATAGTGAGCAAATCAGTCCCTCAATAACGTAACTTACTTTAAAAGCACAGATCATTAGCGTAACTTTAGAGCTGTTTTTGGAGGCAGCTGCAGCCTTTTAACAAAAAAGAAAATCGTGTCACGTATATGAAAATTCCATAAGAAATTAAGAGTTCTGGTGTATTTAAGCGCTCCACGGACAGGTCTTCCAATCGCATAAATTTAGATAAAGATATTGAAAATTCATTTTCAAATTTACAACAATAACAAATTGTAAAATAAATCATTGCCTAAAATTAGTTTAGAATAAAAATTAAAGGAAAATTTAAATTTTATTTTCATACACATCAATTTTAACTTTGAGATACGCCAACACCAACAACTTGAAAAATTTTCAATCTCGTCTGAATGATTTTTCTATTTATTTTTTTGTTTATATGGATTTAAACTTTTTCGTTTGTTTTTTTTTCTTTGTCGTTGACGTTTTTGTTACTTTTATTGAAAAGTTTTTTTTTTCTTTCAAAGTTAAAAGTTAACAACATCAGCTTTTTTATGAAAATGTAGCATTTTTACGCGTAAATTCACTAACAAAATAAATAAAAAGAGTTAAAACATTTACACAAATCACACGCACAAACACACGTATAATGAAAGCAGAATAAAGGCATAAAATAAAAAGATCAAAAAACAAAGTTGTTGTTTGTTCAACCAGTTTAGAGTTGATGCTGTTGTTGGTTGTTGTTCTTGTTGTTACTTTTCATCTAATAAAATTGAACAAAAAACTTTGTTAACTTTTTTTAATGTAGTTGTTGTTATTACATTCAGCTATTTCAAGGCAACAAACATTAAAATCAAAGAAAAACAAATCAAATTAATGGTCTACCTGTTGGGAGGGCGGGTGTTAACGTTAATGGAAAAAAATCATATGTTTGATGTTTTCGAAAGCTAAAAGAAAATTTAAATCTGGGTTGAAAAGACGACAAGGGAGTTGATGTGTGTGCGTGAGAATAGAAAAGTAAACGTTATTGGAGCATAAGTAAATACGAAGGGCAAAAAAAAAATTATTACAAAAAAATATGCGAAAACATAGCAAAGGCAGAAAAGGCTTAAAGTGGATTTTTTTTGTTTTAAAGCAAATGAAGAAAAGTTTATTTCGTAAAGCATTTTATTTTCTATTCAGTTTTGAATATTTGTTTGTGATTAGAAATTAAATTTCTCTTACTTTTTATGGCAATAACTGGGTGTTTCCAAAACTTAAAGATTTTGCTTTTCTGTAGCATCCAGAATTTACTTTGTGAATGTTTTGCATTTTGAGTTGCAAAGAAAGTTCTGGAAGAGTGAAGCTTAAAAAGAAAGTAAGTATAAACTGTGATCACAATGATCGATTAATTAAAGTGAAAGCATCGTCAGTGGATTAAAAGTTTTAAGAATTTTTATCTGTATATTTTTTTTTTAACACAGATGTCACTACTGAAGAAAAAATATTTAATCACTTTGTAACTATAACGAGAGAATTATAATCAAATAATTCTTGCAAAAAAAAAAAAGAAAGAAACGACTTCAAAACAGATAAACTTAAAACACATTTCTTTAGGACGATAATTATACATTGACTTTATTATATTTTATTATATCTGAAAAAGATTGCGGTATGATTTTTTTAATGTTTATGAATTTTTATTTTGTAATTCCAAAAGCAAAAAAATTTTTTTTCTTACAACTTTATATTTAAATAATCAAAAAAACTATTGATTTAAAGTTTATTTCAGCAATATTTATCAAACTACATTTTCTATAGTACACCATTTACTTATTTTGGAGTAGTTTTTGAAAACAAAGTAATATTAATACTGTTTAAATTTTGCTAGGCAATCTATACAATTTTATATGCTACACCCTTCCATTTCAATGACATACTCCTTAAATTGGACATAGTGGTACACTATGGTTCTAAAGGTTACGCCACATAAATATTTCTTATTGTGGGCATAGTAATGTTGGCCTTGTTAGGATTTTAAAACTTTATCTTTAAGGGTTCGAAAGATAATATCATATAGATAAAATTTAGTAACTATAGGAACACTCTATAGTTTAACCTTGCAGTTTTTGTGAAGCGGATATGCAGAACGATCTGTGTAAATATCCAGACCAGATGCAAGAATGTTTAGCAGCTTTGAGGATTGGCCATACGAGTATTCATCAAACAACATCAATTATAAGGCCACCCTTTTATTATATTTATACTTGTTATTATACTGTCTGACATTCAGTCTAATTTTCAAGTTTTTTCAACAACGTTTTCAATAATAGGGCACATAAGTGAAATTACATCAGTTACGAGGACACCACATACTAAAAAACATGGTTGAGGTAACCATTATCTAAGAGCAACTTATTATGTTACATTTAATAATAATAAAGCTGGTCTAGCAATCATATGGTTGTCTAGCATAGCAATATAACATGGTAAAATCTAAAAATAGTTATGATAAAATTTAAATATTAAATGATTAAATTAAAACATCATAACGTGGTTAAAATGTCATGTTATATAATTTAATTATAATATGGTCTTGTAAGTGCAAATATTTCCTAATATATAAGACTTTGTTTTTCATTGTTTATTGCATTATTGATTTGTCACTAAAGTTATTTAAAAACATAAACTCACAAAAAAAAAAGCAATTATTTGCTTATTGAAATGGATTCACAATTGTGATTAGAAGACAAAAATAAAAGTTTATATGCTTCACATTTTTAAAATGTTTTCTTACTTTTTATTTTTTTTCGTATATTGTATATTATTTTAAATTATATAGTTTGTACGTAAATTTTTATTTTTTCATTTTCTCTAATAATAAAAACCATTTAAACTTCAAGCTAACAAAAATTACTAAAGTGATAGAAAAGCCTTTTGTCAAGACCTAGAACAAAATATTTTCTAGCGCAAATATTATTTTGTTTTCTTTTAATCATACTCATGTGAATAAAAATATATTATGGTTAAATATATTATATTATTTTATTTTAATAAGTTATAAAACGTTCGTTGTTTGTTTGCAACTTTACAATGTTACAAAGAACATATTAGTCTTGCATTTGTAAAATTGTGAAGCATATTTTTAGTCTACACCAACAAAACATATAGTAATGAGTAAAATATGCTACACAATTTAGCAAATGCAAATGCTATGATGCAAGATCATTTGCACAAGATTTTGAATTGGGCTATTTTGTTTACTGTAACCATATCACAACCATGTTTTTTCTTTGTGTGCATCTAATTTTCTATTTGTTATAGCGGACTAAGCAACAAAGGTTATTTGTATATTCCAACAACAATTCAAGAGTTTGAGTACATACATTAAATTACATTTACTATTGGGACACCCTTTAATTTATAATTTTAAATGTTTATACTTGTTATTATAACGTTCATAGTAATCGACATTCCCTCGGATTTTTTAGGTTTTGTCTATAACAGTTCAAAAGATAGGCACATATAGACCAATTTCGTCACGTATGGGGACACCCTTTAATTTTAAGATTTATTTATGTTATTATTATTTTTTATGTTGTATTGGGACGCTCTTTAATTTTTAAGATTAAAAGTTTTTTTTTAAATGGGACTTTATGTGCATAATTTTAAATTGAAAAAAAAAAAATTCTGCATTGAACTAAATTTCATAGGTTATAATAACAAAATAATTACTAGATTTACCTTAAACTAAATTAAATTTAAATTAAATACATTAGATTAACTTTTATTAAAATTATCAAATTTTATTCAAATTAACAGTTTTTTTGTGTAAAAAATATTTATTATAAAAATTTATTATTATTTTATTTAATTATAATGTTAATTGACTTTAATCCTGCTTGATTCCTTCAAAAAAATAAATATTTCATGAAATTCAATTTTAAACTAAAAAATGAAACATATTACTGCGGAGAAAGCATATCCTATCCATATGGTCATTTCGCTACTGCTCATATAGCTCATCCGTGGATCCTACCCAAATTTTGTATAAAAAACCGCAGTCTTATATTAGACGCTACATTGATTAAGTGAGAGATCCATTGAATCAACTAAGCAAAAAGACAATAAAAACTCAAAATGTTTTATAGAAAAAACACAGCAAACATTCAGGTTTCCTTTGGTTCCTTTTGGAAACCATGCATATGTATATAAAAGATTTAATGAAAAATTAAAATTATAAACATTTTTTGCAAATAAACAAATAAAATAATAAATTTTAATTTTTTACTTAATGTTTACGATAAGATTTTATTATTATTATTTTTTTTAGTACGAGTTACTTAATGATTCCATATAATATGGACAATTTACAGGCTGGCGTGGTGTTTGGCCCGCTGCCTCGAAGGACATAGACCGATCTTGCTGATTTTCAATTGTACCTCTTTCGACACTATTTCTGATCGATTATCGTATTTATATTTTTTCTAGCCAGCACTAGGCCATGGGAAATTTAATTTAACACTAACACGGACAGACAGACCAACATCGCTTAATCGACTTCGCTATGCATGAGAACTCAGAAGAGTATAATGAAAGAAAAAAAAAAATAGTTTATGAGTTTTTATTGTGTTTTTGCTTTAATCAATTTACCTTGAAATATAAACCACTTGAACTTTTTGATAAAAATTTTGATTGAATATAATTATTAGTTATATCAGAAGTAGCGAAATCGCCATAAATATATTATGTTTAATTTTTTGATTTAAATAACAAATATTTTATAAGAATATTATAAAATATTTTTATTTAAACGAATCAAGAGGTAAAGTAGATTACGAGGGCTGCTCTATATATTTCTGGCCTAATAGTGAAAATGCGAATATTTATAATCAAAAATGGTTTTATTGTTTTTCAAAGTATTCTCCAGGATGATTTATACGCTTTTGCATGCGCTCAAACCAGTTGTCGAAGCACTTTTTCCACTCCGATTGAGACACCTCTAAAACATAGTTTTTGAACACTTCAACAGCTTCTGGCGACGAAAATCGTTGACCACGCATTTTTTTCTTGATGTGCGGAAACAAGAAGAAGTCATTAGGTGCCAAGTCAGGGCTGTACGGCGGATGACCCATTATTTCGACGTTTTGGCCGGTCAAAAACGCTCTGGTTTGAGCCGATGTGTGAGAGCTCGCATTGTCATGGTGAACAATAATTCGTCTTCTCTTGTTGGTTTTTCGAATTTCTCCGATGACTTCAGACAAGCAAATTGTAGTGTACCACTTAGAAGTAACCGTTCTACGTTGCTCAAGCGGAACAGTCGCCACATGACCAGTTTTGCCGAAGAAACAGACGACCATTTGCCTCGAAGTGCTTTTTTTACGAACAACTTTCGTTGGATTTTGCTCGTCTTTGAAGACCCACACGGTCGATTGTTGTGTCGTTTCGGGCTCATACGCATATATCAATGATTCGTCTGTGACGATCTTATAAACGTCTTTTTAAGCACCGCAATCGTATTTTTGCAACATTTCTTTGCACCAATCGACACGAGCCATATTTTGAGCGACTTTCAAATTGTGCGGGATCCAACGAGAACAAACCTTTTTTACGGGCAGGTGTTCATGCAGTATCGAATGTATGGTGGTGGAAGAAACGTCCAAGGATGTCTCTATCTCTCGGTATGTCGCATGTCGATCTTGCATTATGAGTTCACGCACGGCATCAATGTTCTCTGGCACAACAGCCGTTTTTGGACGACCTTCACGGAATTCGTCTTTGAGCGAGCTTCGGCCACGATTAAATTCATTATACCAATTTTTCACAGTGCTATAGGATGGTGCTTCATCGCCATACAAAGATTTAAGTTCATCAATGCACTATCCAATAATCCACGTCGAAAGTTGTGAAAAATGATGGCACGAAAATGTTCACGAGTTAATTCCATTTTATTCTATATTAATTTTTTCAAGTCACTGTAAGCAAAACAAATAATGGTCGTACGTCAAAATCTTTTGAGTACGATTATGCTTAAAAATGAAAAACTTTGCAATGGAAATGTCAGATTGCACTTGGCAGCACTCAGTCTTGCCAGGCCAGAAATATATATAGCAGCCCTCGTAAATTAAAATTCGTGGATAAAAATGTTTCATTACAAGAAACAAAAATTCTTGTACTTGATATAACTCACCTAATACAAATTTTCAAGCCTAAATACAACCTCTTTCTTGATATGAAGATAAAAAGAAACTAACACTAAATATTATTATTTATTTACGCTAATAAATTATTTTATAATTTATTAGCATTTGTAAACAATAAAATTTATAAATAATTTTTTGAATAATTATTCACTTAATCTGAATAATTTTATTTTTTATAAATTAAAATCTGTCAGTTCAGCTAAATTATCTTTATGCTGTTTTTATATGTAAAGCTATTTTATTCCAAAGTATTTAATATGCTCACATAAAATGTTTAATAGCCAGTGATACAAAACAACTTTTATAACAGAGCGCAACTCCAAGAAAACTTTTCAAAAAATATTGAAGTTAAGCAATTTTTCTCATTTATTTTCACTTGAGATAAAAATAAAATTAAATAAATAAAAAAAATAATGATATGAAACAAAATTAACTTAAGTCGTTATACGTTAAGACTAAATTATTATCATAATACAAGAACAAAAATTTGAAAAACAAACACAGAAAAGAATAAGACTGGAACAAAAAACTGCACAGTCACGTACACATTAGGGAAGCTAGCCTAAATTCAGATAAAATTTCCGGGATTCGGGATTTAAATTAATGCTTTATTGTATCAAATATCAAATAAAACAACTCTTTCGCGCTAAAATATTATTAAAGAACTGATTAAATGTTATTGAAGTAGCGAATAAGAAATAATTTAAAAAATATGACGACTTCATTACAAATAGGGTGTTCTAACTGACAAGAATTAAGAGTCTTAAGTAAGTAGTGAATAAACTTAAATGGCCGCATGCATAAAAAAATTTAACATGAGGTTGATATGAGTGACAAAACTGAGCAGAATCTCCGACAGCTCATCATCTACCCTGTTTGACGCTAATATATTAACAGAGCGCGACTTCATTGTAAAATAGTTTTTAGTCGCAAGCCGCACGAATAACATACCAAGATCTTCCTTGAATGCCTTATTAATGCCAATTTCAAGTTTTTGCTTTGCTTACGGCTGATAGTTTTCACAAAGTTTTGTTTTCTTCATCAATGCATTTTCGCCTTCACATACATAAATATTTTCTATTTATTTTTTTTGAAAACGGAAACATAAAAATAAAAAAAAAAAACAAGAAAAATTATACGCCAGTAGAGTGCAGCACTTTATAGATCGCTACATCTTACATCAGTTTTCTTCGCATCTATCTACGTTAGGTTGTGTAAGTTGCAAACATCATCTATTTAACCAATTAATCTTTATATTAATTTAGTCAGACGAAGTTCACACACAACCTAAAGCGTTTTATTTTTCTTGTTTTCTTAGGAAAATGTCCGCATACATTTGTAAACAATTTTTTCTTTCGAAAAATTTTTAAAAAATTAATTAAAAAAATAAGAGTGCTATATTCGGCTATGCCGAATCTTATATACCCTTCACCATCTATGTAAATCCAGTTTAGTAACACAACTCCTATCAAAAAAACAAATATTGGATTGACAGGGAATTAAAAAATAAAAAAAATTTGGGTTAAGCATTTTTAAAAAATTTTAGCATTTCCTTGAAGCTCTCTTCAAAACCTTTAAAAGGGTACCCATACTGATATTTAAAAAAAAATTGAAAATTTCAGATCTCCGTAACTCGTATATTTTAGGAGAGCGCAAATATTTTCACCTTATGTTTTTTTTTTCGAATTTTTTCGTCATTTACCGCTCTATATTTATTTTGTTGGTTGGAGTTACTTTATTGTTCCAAATGACATGAAAAAATTAGAGGTAGACGTGGTGTTTTGCTTGCTGCATCGAAGGACATGGACCTATCATTCTGATTTCCCATAGCAACTCTTTCGACACTATATCTAATCGATTGACATATTTATTATTTTCAATACTGACACGGACGGACAAGCGGACATCGCTCAATCGACTTTGGTTCGCATAAGAAGTCAGAATATATATACTTTATAGGGTCGGAAATGGATTTTGTAGAAATTACAAACGAATAAAAAATCAACGGTTCAAATCCTGATTGGGAAAAAAATTCAAAATTATTTTGCAAGTTTTTATTTTATCTAATCTTAATGAAATTATTAAATAATCTGTTTAATATTATAATAAATGAATTAAAATTGATTTATTTTTGATTAAAAAATAAAATTTATTTTTCAACTTTTATTTAAAAAAATAAAAGTTGTGTTTCAGGTTTTATTTTTAATAGGAAATTAGTAATACTTTTATATAGCTTCCGTATTGGGAGCGAGCAACTCGTCTAGAAAATTTGTATAGGAATCACTAAAAAATTTTAGTGCTTTTCATAAAAATTTTGTAGACGAGTCGCTCGCTTGTAATACAGAAACAGCACATTAATTTAATATAACAAAAAAGAATTTATGTATGGACCTTGTAGCTAATTTTGACCGTAGATCAGTCAATATTAATTTAAGAGAAGTGCAGTACGTAGAATCAAGCTAAAAATAAAACTCGGAAAATAATTGTTACTTTTTTACTAAATAAAAAATGGAAGTTGATAAATAGCCTTTATGCCTTTATTTTTTTTTAACAGAAACATAACTAAGAAAATAACTTTTAAATTTTTTAGTAAAAACTAAAGGTCATTTGGGTAATTACGATTAGGTTCTTTTATTATTTCTCTTTCGTTATGATTTTTTGGTTCAAATTTGTTTAATAATCATTATTTACGATCCCTGGTTTACTTTATAACTTGAATGTATTTATTTTTATCTTGCATCTTGGGGTATTATATTTATCTAAATCGTATAAATTGTTTTCGACTTATTGTGTAATTTATTATTGTAACAGGTTAATTAATTGTCGAGCCTCTTAGAAAAATCTGTATGTGATAGAGAAAAACTAAAAAGAGATTTTTATTAGTCCTCCATATTAATCCTTTTTTTCTTTAAAGGAGAGTTTCTCAGCGGAACAGAGTAATCAAAAAAACTAACTCAAAGCTAGAATAGATTACAAAATGAACAAAAAAAACTTATTTTATTTCAAATGTTTTAATAACAATTATTTTTGAAGGCCTTACAATTATAGTTTTACAAATAACAGTTGCGAATTAACACCTTGAAATACTGAACTGTTAAAATATTGTAACAGATCAAATAAACTTTAAAAAAAATTATTTAATTCAATAAAAATGTTTATAAATTTTTCCCCCTTTTTCCTATACTGAATCCCTAAAATATAAGATTTTATAATTTTGGAATCCCACGGTATTCCGTTTGGCACCTCTCATACTCATACAGGCGTTTCGTGTTGACTTAACAAGTTATGGGTTGCAACAGGCTCCATATATATAAAGTCTGTCTTAATACACTTTGGCAAAAAGTTTCCTTGTTTTGTACGCTGCGTTTATTCATATGTTTATGTAGAAGTTTATATGAGAGTTAATATATCAAAAATATGGTTTTTAATTTGAGTTAAGAAACAGAAAAAAAGTTTTTAATTTCAATTAAGGAAAAAAACAAGATATAAATGAAAAAACTAAAAGAGCTAAAATATTTCACCATCACTAAAAACCAAAGAAACTTAATACGCCAGCAAGCAGCTGAAGTTTATGACAGCAGAGTCAAAATAATCAACAACAAAAACTTAAGCCAAGAGTTTTTTGACAATTTTCTTAAAATAAAAAGAAGCTGAGGAAGCAACTTAAATATTTGTTGAAAAGTTATATTTGTACCAATGCAATTAGCTTATGAGCAGTAATATGCAATTATATCCGGGATAAATAAATAATTTTATAATTTTAGCTTAAATATAAAAGAAATGGAAAGACATGAAAACATAATTATAAATGTGTTGAAAATACTTATGATAACTTCTGAGTTTTAAGCTCTTATATGTTAAGTAAAATGTTGAACACTGCAATATTTTTTAATTAAAAAGAATATTGAAAATTGTTGGAGGATAATAAGAAAATTTATTTAGCAGATTTGAGCCTAAATACTATAATATTTTTTAATATTGAAATTATTAGTTTAAATATTTTAGTTTTATATGAAATGAATTATAATAATTTGGCCTAAGTTCATGTCTATTTTAAGTTCTTAATTTTTGCTATAAAACTTAAACCAGTAAAAATTGGATATGGTCGTTTAAGTCTACCACCTATATTTCAGCTTTTTTCAGATGATTCGAACCACTTAAATTCCTATTTTAAATAAATCATGTCTTCCAAAATATCTTTACAACATTTAGATTTTTCTACAATTAAAAAGTGAACTTTCTTAAGATTACAAAAATATCAACAAGAAAAATAAAAATAAAATACGAAAGTTTTTTATAATAGTATTTTAAAGTCCACTTTCCAGAAATAGTAAAAAAATTACATTCATTTTGAGTTTGCATAATTGGAAACATTTTCCAATGTGCGTCGGAACACCGGCATTTTGCCACAATTTTTGTAAACATTAGCTTACAATTCATATTTTGCAGTCGTCAAGGCGAATTAATTAAAAGGTGATAGCGATGACGAATTCATTGTTTTTTGCCGGTAGTCTAACTGTCAAACTCCATATATGTATAAAAAATCTGTATAACTGTTAAACAGATTTTTTATATATGGAGTTTGACAGTTAGACTACCGGCGGAAATTAATGAATTCGCCATCGCTATCGCCTTATAATTAATTCGCCTTGGCAGTCGTAGAGCAGAACGCGGCAAACTTATTTTGGTAAAATATTCGATAAACCAACGTGTTTTAATCGTTAGAACATTTTATCAAAATCAATCATCAACTACTGTGACGATGAGAAAGTTATGTGAAATTTTTTGGCAGAAACAACGTGGAAACAAAACGCACTTCTTATTGTGTAGTGAATGATTTCGAAGAAAGAGGGTCCGTAGGTGATAGACCTAAGTATGTACTACAAATACTGCAAGAAAGGCTGAAAACATTAATGCTGCTTAAGAAAGTGTTCAAAAACTCAATCCGACGCCGTGCTCAGGAGCTTGGTGTTCAAAAAACAACTGTGCCCTCTATTTTGCACAAGGGTTTGCATTTGTTTTCATTTAAGATTCAGCTGACATAAGAGCTACTTCCAAAAGACCATTTACGCCGCCGTAAATATGCCAATAGGATATTACAGCACGCCCATGATAATCCCGATTTTCATGAAAAAATCATAATAAGGGACGTGGAACATTTTCATTTGGATGGATATGTGAATGAGAAGAATAATCGGTTCTAGGCAATGAAAACCCCACAAAATATTCATCCATCACCTTTGTATCCATTAGGAGTGGCAGTCTAATGTGCAATTTGGTCGGGAGGAATCACTGGATCTTTCTTCTTTGAAAATGAAAAACTGAAAACGGCGTAACGGTAACTGTGAGTGGGGAGCGATATCGTGCTTCTTGATTAACATGTGTGTGTATCAACAACACGGTGCCATATCGCATACAACCAGGATTGCAATAGAATTGCTGCAAAACCTCTTTCCACAACAAGGTATTTCAAGAAATGATGATGCTTGTTGGCCTCTATGGTCGCCTGTTTTGACTGCTCTTGACTTATTTTTGTGGCGATATCTAAAAAGCAAGGTTTTTGCAAACAAACGAGAAACGCTTGAGCAACTTAAACAAAATACGATGGCTGCTATATATATTTCTGGCCTGGCAACACTGAGTGCTGCCAAATGCAATCCATTGGAAAGTTTGTTATTTTTAAGCATAATCGTACTCAAAACGTTTGGACGTACGACCATTATTTGGTTGTTTACAGTGACTTGAAAAAATTAATATGGAAAAAAAATGGAATTAACTCGTGAACATTTTTGTGCCATCATTTTTCACAACTTTCGACGTGGATTATCACGACAAGAGTGCATTGATGAACTTAAATCTTTGTATGGCGATGAAGAACCATCCTATAGCACTGTGAAAAATTGGTATAATAAATTTAATCGTGGCCGAAGCTCGCTCAAAGACGAATTCCGTGAAGGTCGTCCAAAAACGGCTGTTGTGCCAGAGAACATTGATGCCGTGCATGAACTCATAATGCAAGATCGACATGCGACATACCGAGAGATAGAGACATCCTTGGACATTTCTTCCACCAGCATACATTCGATACTGCATGAACACCTGGCCGTAAAAAAGGTTTGTTCTCGTTGGATCCCGCACAATTTGAAAGTCGTTCAAGAAATGGCTCGTGTCGATTGGTACAAGGAAATGGTGCAAAAATACGATTGCGGTACTTCAAAAGATTGTCATAGGTGACGAATTATGGATCTATGCGTATGAGCCCGAAACGAAACAACAATCGACCGTGTGGGTCTTCAAAGACGAGCAAAATCCAACGAAAGTTGTTCGTGGACTGTTCCGCTTGAGCAACGTAGGACGGTCACTTCTGAGTGGTACACTACAATTTGTTTGTCTGAAGTCATCGCAGAAATTCGAAAAACCAACAAGAGAAGACGAATCATTGTTCACCATGACAATGCGAGCTCTCACACATCGGCTCAAACCAGAGCGTTTTTGACCGGCCAAAACGTCGAATTAATGGGTCATCCGCCGTACAGCCCTGACTTGGCACCTAATGACTTCTTCTTGTTTCCGCACATCACGAAAAAAATGCGTGGTCAACGATTTTCGTCGCCAGAAGAAGCTGTTGTAGTGTTCAAAAACCATGTTTTAGAGGTGTCTCAATGGGAGTGGAAAAAGTGCTTCGACAACTGGTTTGAGCGCATGCAAAAGTGTATAAATCATGCTGGAGCATACTTTGAAAAACAATAAAACCATTTTTGATTATAAATATTCGCATTTTCACTATTAGGCCAGAAATATATAGAGCAGCCTTCGTATTCGTAGTGAAATTAATAAAAAAAATCGCGTAAAACGTGTGAGAATATACTGAATTGAATGACTAATGAATTGTGAGACTAACAGAGGCGGACATTTTTCTAATATTGTGTTCCATACGTAATTGCCAACATTAAATAAAACATTTAACAATATAAGATCAATTCTCTTTTATTTAATCAAAAATTAAAAACAAAATAGTATACCTGTTCGACAGACACCCTGTACTTAGCTATTTTTAAGAGTGTCTCTTATTTAAAATACCTACAAATATACGGTTTTTTTTATTAAATCATAAAGAGGCTTTATGTACCTTGAACATCTCATTGATGAAGTCGAAAAAAATTTATCGTTTTAACAAATCATTATATTTTTTATTTTATTTTATAATGTAATGCATCCCTTTAAAAACTCTTTAAGCATTTTGTAAAATACATAAAAACACATTGTCTATATATTTTATTTTAAATTAAAAAGATTTAAATTTTAAACTCTTAAATTTATTTATAAAGATTCCCTTACAATGGTTTTGGCTTTATTTGGCTTGAATTCCCATTCCATCTAATACAAACATAAATGTAATTCTTTCCTTCTTTTGCTCATTTACATTCAATGTTTTTGTCATTGTTTTATTGTTTTGTTGAATGTTTGAAATCTACGAATGGGGATGCATGTCGTATGTTGTTGCTGTTAAATTTTACTTTCTACGAGTGTGTGTATTTTTTTGGTAGCAGCTACAATGAATTCAAACATTTTCAAATGCTTTTTTATTCTTTTTCATTTATTTTATTTTGTTGGACACGCATTTTGTTACTTATGCTTGTTAAAATATGTTTGTTTGGCAGAACGTATGTAACATTGTTTATGCATTTAGTCGTAAATTACTCAAAGTGTGACATGTAAATTACAAAAAAAAAACTTTAAAACTAAAACTACATACCAACACATTTAACTAAGTTTAACTGCAACTATTACTTCTACACAAAAATTACAATGAACTGTATTCAAAAAAGGAAGAACAGAAACAAAGAACCAGAAAAAATTGAGTTCAAAATATTTATTAAAAACCGCCATACACTAGATGAGGAAATGAATTAATGAGTGGATAAATGTGCAATGAAACTATTGATAGTACAAACATTTTTCAGTGTTTCTCTTCAGCCTACTGAAAAGTAAAAACGTGCAATTAACATGAAAAGGTTGCTGGCAGTGTTGCCACTTTTTTCAAGCTCTTTCGGCAAATGGTTTGTCGAATATCGCCAAACATTGGCACTATATAAAAAATATGTAATATATTAATTAATAAAAGAAATTCTTTTAATTTACATAACATAAAACAAAAATTGCATGTCTCTTAACAATATAAAAATAAATAAAAATTTCATTTGTAAAAGTTACATTGATTTTTATAAAACATTTTAAAACCATAAAAATAAAAAGAAACAATACTTAATAAATATTAAAATTAATGTAATTAAAGCATAAAACTTGAGATCATAGTGGCATAAAGATTATTCTAATAAACGTTAAAAATAAAACGAGTAAGAGCGTTGTATTTAGCAATGCTGAATCTTATATACCCTACACCATCTATGTAAATCTAGTTTAGTGAAGTAACTCCAATCAAAAAAGCAAATATTGGGGTGACAGTAAGTTAAAAAATGAGAAAGAGAAAATTTACAATTTTCACAAATTTTGCATAAAAATGTCGCCGGCTCTTTAAAAGCTTAAAATGATACCCATATTGATAAATTAAAAAAAAAAATTTTAATTTCAAAGGCCCGTAACTCGGAAAGTATGGGCGAGCGCAAAATTTTTTTTATTTTAATTAATTCTCTTATTATTTTGTATTTTTTTAAATTTTTTAATTCTTTATCGCCTCATATATTTGTGTTTGATTGGAGTTACTTCATTGTTCCAAATGATTTGGAAAAAATAGAGGTAGGTGTGGTGTTTTGCCTCGAAGGACATGGATAGATCATGCTGATTTCCAGTAGCAACTCTTTCGATACTCTCTAGCTGCTCTAGTGCCTGGGCAAATTTGATTTCAACACTAACATAGACTGAAAGACGGATATCATTTTATCGACTTTGTTATGCATAAGAAGTCAGATTACATATACTTAATGGGGTCGGAAATAAATATTGTAGAAATTACAAACTGAATGACAAACTTAGTTATACCCTTTTTCTACTTTTCGTGGTAAAGGGTATAAAAATTCATTAAGGAACAAACATAAATTATTGGATCAAAACTTTCATACACATTTTGTCTTTTATTCTTTCTGTAGTCATTTGTAATAAATCTTCTTCATATACCTTCCATTGGAATAAATGTGTTCTAATATTAATAGATAATATTACTATCAAAAAAGTTCTTTCGACACAAGCATTACTTGTGGAAACAATCAACATTTTAAGAACAGCCAACTCCTTAAAGTGATAAGTACCAGCTACCACTTTTACTAATCGTAAAGGCTTTTTAGTACTTTCTTTTATCGAAATATTGAGTCCTGTTTATGGAAGAAATTTTTCCCCACTGTGTTTCTTAAATACCAAGCGCGTAATTAGGGTTTCCTTATGATTTAAAAACTTCTTAAACACTAGAAAATTTAGTTTCAGATACAGAGTTAGAGAAGTTTAAAATTAAAAATTGTCAATAATGCTATCGTAGAGAAGCTCATAAAAAAGTAATTACAATTTTCGACAAGTATTTTAACTACCGCCAAAAATCTCGTCTCTCGTCATTTAAAAATTTTTATTGCCCAGAAAGAATTTTTGTTGCTTCGTTTGGCTATAAATCGCCATAAATGAAAACACTGGTAGCTGGTGTTTGTAAGAAAAAAACAAAATTTGAGAGACTTTTTTTTTGAAAAATGAATTTGGGGTCCTAATTTATGTATAGAAAAATCCAGTAATATAATTTAACTAGGCACAATTGATGCATATTAATTTATTTGATGTGATTACAGTTTCCTCCCTCGTAACCCTAAGTGTGGCCTTTGTGAAAAATTTAATTTTTATTTCGGAAATCGTAGAATCCAATCCAATACGGGGTTTTTCAAGAAACTATCAAATATTCCGAGAGGCAATTGTTCTTAAGGTCACTGCTTCTTATTTCAACAAAAATCATTGTTAGTGCAGATTATAATTGATGGTCAAACTGATGAGGGAATTGGTCTGTGAGGTCCTTAGTACAGTTGCTACTACACCAATGAAATCAATAAATATTTAATTGCGTTATTTCTTGCGATATGAATTCTGTTAACGTTTTAATGTATTATAGAATATTCGCTTAAAGGGCAAAATCCTTAGATTGCAATATTTTATTAAAAGTTATTTACACTTTAAGAACGTGTTACAAATTTTCGACTAAGTACACTTCTGTTCACTTAATTAAACCTACATTATGTTTGCCATTTATCAGGCAATAATCTTGGTCTCTTTCAGCACCTTCACTTCTGATGCGGAATCTGGGCAAGTATCTCAACAGTAAAAAGAGCCGTTACAAGCTTTAAATACCTGAAATTAAAAAGCTGTAGAAAGAACGGCCGCTTAATAATGCACGTAAAGCAAATCAATTATGGTTTGCCAAAGAGCAAATGACACGAGGCAATTGAGTAAGAGGATTAACGTGCTGCGCATACGACATTCAAGTTAGTTGGTTTATATAGGTACAATCATTATTTTTAAGATAAGAGATAAGAAAAACTATTTTTAAATTGCCATTACACAAGAGATGGTAGAGTAATCGTCTGGGTTCAGTAATATATTCTGGCAACAATAGACTTAGAATTTTAAAGTGTATAAATAACTAAAGAAATTAACAAGACTCTGTCTTTTCTATATTTTTTTAAATCTGAGGCATTCGCAGCTAACAGTAGCTCTGTTTAGTATTGAAAATTTTCTCTATCCTATTAGCGTTAAAGTGGTTGGAATCCTTCCATTATTATTATAGTTCAACCTACTCATATGACCAAAAAAACTTAATACATTACAAAGAAACAGCCAAAATTAAGGTAGGCTAAAGAATTTTGTTTTAATAATAGAATTTTAAATAAATTATTGTTGTTTTAATCCTAAAAAAGTAATCTACAATCCGAAATTAACATAAACATAGCTGCCGAAAAGAATTTAATATAATTAACTGTTTTTAAAATTTTCTTAAAAGAACTGATTTTCTACCAGTTTACTCGAAGAGTGATATTCTTGAGTTAAATTAAACATAAATTTTAAGTAAATAATAATAATAAATAATTAATTTATTTGATAATACAATTTTTTCTTCGAATTAAAAAACAAAATAATTTTACTTAATGCTGTTTCTCTTATTTCAGTTTTCAACACCTCACATGTGTGCAATTATTTAAAAAATGCTAAACATATTTCTTATTTTAAGTATCTTGTAAATTACTTAATTACACCAAAGGGATTCTCATATAACACATACACATATCCGCAATTATGTACACACACGCATGTACAAATAAATTCATCACTTAACCATAGAAAAATATACACAAGGATCTTTTAATTTGTATCTGTGTGAAACAAAAAAAGGTAAACGTCAAAAAGTCAGGGGTAATCACTTATTTTAAACGTTGCTTAAAATACATTTTATGAATTTTTTATTTTACTCTACGATACACAGCCACACAGGCAGTTGAGTGCAAAAATGCGACGCCGGATTATATAATAAATTATTATAATCTTGCCACCTGGAAAATGGCTAGAATAATTTTGCCACATCCTGATATCAAACTGGACTCAAAATTAACTTTACAAGACTAGGATTTAGCGGTGTACTATCTAATGTGTTTGCAGCTTTAATAAATATTTTTATTTTTTAAATCACACTAGCCGATAAGGGAATATTTAGCTATAATTTTAATAATTTTTTTTAATTAAAAATCGTTTGTAAAATTATTTTAAAAAAAAATCTTTTTTTATAACCATATAAATATTTTTCATTTGGCTTAAGTTCACATGTATGTTGATTTCAAAATTTATTAGAAAAAAGAAATTTTATTTATAAAATTGCATATCAACTTTTAAAGAAAACGGCAAAATTTACTTACTAGCACAAAGTAAAGCAGGATTATCTGGAGCGCTATATACGTAATCACCATTCCCCGAATTTATTTATCGTAGGTTGTGTTTGTTTTAAGCACTATATATTTTACCAACCAATTTAAGATATAAGAATACGAGGAATGATTCAAAAGTAACCGCTATTAAGTTGGTTAGACGAAGTGCACATACAACCCAAAGCCTTTTTCGTTGTTCTCTTTTTAAGCGTCACAAGTATAATTTAAGAAAAATAAAAGAATTTAATATATGATTAATGTTTTTATCAATTATTTTGAGGAATTGTTGGTAGCACAGACTCTTCACAATTGTTTTATTTTGCTCATTTAACTATGGAATTTAAACCACAAAGACAGGGTAAGCTTATACAGGGTATCAGCCGGGAAGGTATACTACTTTGCTTTGCCGTCTTTTTGGTAAACACTAGGGATGAGCGATCCCGTAATTTTTGAGGAACATCGTTATCAGCGAACATGATTTTCAAATAACCGTTCTTTTAAATAGTTACCGTGATCACCGTTTGCAGTTCTTCTTATATTTAAACATACAAAGGTATTTTGATATCTACTTAAAAAACAGCTGTAATTAAATTTGCCCAAAATTATAGAATTCGGTAACACTGATTGATTATAGGTTCAAATAAAAGAAGCACACAACATTTTTTGTTTTTTTTTTGCTACATATGTATGTATGTATGAAGTTTGGAAAAAAAATTGTCGTTGTTAATAAGTAGAAGCAAGAAAAACCAACACAGCAAAGAAGCTCCACTGATATACATATGAAAGAATGAAAGAGTCAAAAGTACTTGTATTTCTCTTTCACAAAGTTTGTATGTGTGCAAATATAAAAGAACGTTCTTACGCGGAACTGTTTTTTGATCAACTCAGTCACTGTATTGACCAGTGATTTTTTAATCACAGTGATTTAATCACAGGTACTAAAATATCGCTCATCTCTAGCGAACACTAGTCTTGTCAGTTCATATGTGGCAGTCGTGAAGTAGACATGTGGCAAATTTATTATTGAAAAATATTATAATTATTATTATATTATAATAAAAGTAACCAACGTGTTTAATTGTTAAACATTTTATCAAAATCAAATAAACAACTCTGTAGCGATAAGAAAGTTACGTGAAATTTTTAGGAGGAACAACGTACCAACAAAACGCGCGTGTAGTGAAGAAAGAGGTTCTGTAAGTCATAAGCATGGACCACAAATACTGCAAGATCGCCTGAAAACATTACCATCCATCAAACTTAATCCGATGCCGGGTTCAGAGCTTGGTCTTTAAAAAACCACTTTGGGCATAATTTTCCACAAGGTTTTGCATTTGTTTTAGTTTTAGATTCAGTTGATACAAGAGATTTTTCCACAAGACCATTTACGTCGCCGTATATATGCCAATAGGATGTTACAGCTCGACCATGAAAATACCAATTTTCATGAACAAATCACAATGAGGAACCACGCACATTTTTATTTAGATGGAAATGAGAGTAAACAGAATATTCGCTTTTAGGCAATGGAAAACCCTCAAATTATTTATCAGTTTCTTGTACATCCATTAAAAATGACAGTCTGGTGTGCTATTTGGTCAAGAGGAATCATGGTACCTTCCTTCTTTGAAGATGAAAAAGGCGTAATGATAACTGTGAATAGGAAGCGATATCATAGTATGATTGAAAACTTGTTAATGCCACAACTGTATGCTTTGGGCTTGATTAAGATATGGTGTCACCAAGACTATGACACATCGCAAACCGCCAGGATTACATTGGAATTGCTGCGAGTAGTATACCGCAGTAGTATAGCGGACACGCTATATTTCCATATTTTATTCTCTTCTGATTCTCTTTTGATCTCTGTGTAATTTGTGGGCAGAACTCTAAACATTTTTAGTCTTATTTGATAATATATATTTTTTATGTGATTGTTTACAGTAAAGAGATATGAAAAATCTATATTTTTAAGTTACTATATTACTCAGAAAGCAGATATTAAAAAAAAGGTCATCATACAGACTAATGAACAAACTACAAATTGATATTTTTGAAGTCGATTAAAAATAGAAATGTTTTAAATCATTGTCGCTTTAAAATCTAAGGGCCAAGTAACTTTAAATCTTAGGAATGGTTTTTGATTTTAATGCATTTCACAACCATTTTTTAAAGTGGGGAGAGGTGATTGCTGTTAAATTGTAACTTCATTTTTGTTTGTATTTATTATTTCCTCTATATTATTTAATTTATAGACCTACAGGTCCAATCCGTTTTAAATATCACACTTTTTGTTTGATGATATTCAAGATAATACGTTAGATTTGCAAAACAATCGATACTTTTATTTTTGGCTGTCTATCAATAGTTTTTTTCCGATAGCGATAGAACTGCCAATATAAAAATAGGTAATATTTGTTAAAAAACATTGTTTCAAAAATACCAAGTGCGTAATTAAGATCTCTAAATCTTTTAAAAATTTTCTTGAACTGTAGAAAATTTAATTTAAAAATTGACAATAAACTTCAAAAATAGACATGTCTTCTGGAAGCCGATAAAACATTTCTTTTAGCTAATTTCTAGTAAAATTAACACATCAGTTAAGTTTAAAACAGTCTTGCGTTTAAAGTTTTTAGGTAAAATTTATGCTGTCCATAATTCCCTTTCAATTTTAAATTTTTTCATCGCTATTTTCTTTCTTATAATTTTTGTTTTTTGCCGATGCCATACCGCGTTTAATTTTAACTAATTTTGCTTTTTTGTCTCACTGCTTTTTCCTTTAAGCTCATTTTCCCTTTGACTTTTAATTCTTAAATTAATTTATATTTGTTTATACAAGCCTGATAAAAAGGTAGGAGTTATGTACTTTTAGTCAACCCTAAACATATAAAATTAAGCTGCCAGGTTTTTTTTAATGCAATGTTATCGTAGAGAAAATCATAAAAAAATGCTAAAAATTTCGGCAAGTGTTTTATAGTCAAAAAACATTTTTTATCGGCACGTTTGGCGAGAAATAGCTATAACTGACAACATTGATTGCCAGAGTTAGCACTTAAAAAAATTCGATAATACCGATAGTTTTCTTAAAAACTACACTATCGATAGGTTTTAAACAAACTATCAAAGTGCTGACTTTCGATAGTTTTGCAGCTCTATAATACACTTCTTTTGAAGTATATTCTGTAAGAACCAAGTAAATTTGCTTCCATCGCTCTGTTAAAGCTTTTGTTGACTGCAAAAAGAACGTGTTTTAGTCTCTAAAATAACCGAGTTTTAAAATTTTTTTAGCTATCATACATCAACTGTTTCTTATTTACAGTTGTAATTGCAATTGCGTATTTTATCCTTATAATGTTTTTATTCAAAGTAAAATTGCGAATAAAAATTATATGAGAATGTTGCAAAACTGCGTAGCCTTAACAAAAGCAGCAGACAAAAGAAGTGATGATATCGTGCCTTCATTTTGAATCAGAAGCAATAAGAGATCATAATACTCAGGGTTGCTTTATTCTGATCGCAACTGTATGTGTATCTGTCCATATACATACATGCATACGCATCCTATACGCGAAAGAGTATGAGTTATTAACAAATGCTACATTCAGCTCTTTAAGGTGTTTAAAGCTATGTGCGAATTTTATAATTTTACACCTTAAAACATTATATGCCAGTGTAAGTTTTCACATTTATTTGACTCAGTTCAGTTTGGTTGGTTTAGTGGTTTATAAAGTCTTGTAGTCGTCGTTATTTGTTGTTATTTCTCAACATTCGTTCAACCCTTCTTCAGGTGTTAACGTGTGAAGTGAACAGCAACAATATTAAATGGTAGTTGTAAATAGAAGCACAGCAAAAAGTTAATTGTTTTTAAAGAAACCCTTTTCTTTTCGCACCGTTTTGGTTTTGTTGTTGTGTTAAATTTAATCACATAATAAATGTTCACGCATTACTTAATTTATGATTATTACAAAAAATACTGTTTTACACAGCAAAACGGTAACGTAAGACATGTTAAATTAATGTCAAAAAGGGGGAAAATATTAAACAATTATAAAATGTTTTGTAAAAATAAAAATTGCTAAGTTTTAAATTTTTAAAGACCTGAGGAGCGTATGCATCCACACATACTGCGAGTATATACATACATATATTGAAGTAGTTTGTTGCTTTTTTAATTTTTAATTAATTACTACTAAATGCTGCTCCGTGATATTTTACGAATAAATGGATTTAAAATGGTTTATTAAATTACAATTCAAAATACAAATACATTTAAAACAACAAAGAATCTCATTCCTTGTGAAACACGATTTTGTGCAGTCTGATTTTCTGAGACGCTTTCTCGTTATATGTTCTGTGTCAGGCGGTAAAAGTCCATAACAATGCTTTGAAATAACGTTTCCTGCAAGCTTTTAAATGCCACTAATCCATAATACACATAAAGCTGTAGCTCTCTTCTCGATAATGTCGTGCGGGTTTCTTAAATGCGGCAACTCTGTTAGTTGTCATAGCCGCCATGAAAAAATGCGCATCAACAGAAAATATGATTTTGTGGCAATACCCAAAATGCAAAGCCATAACGAAGTGTATGGTTGCCTCCAATTACTGAGTCTATTTGATTTTGCAGTCACCGGAAATTAAAAAAGGAAAACCGAAACAAACATGGGTACCCATGTTAGATTTTTTTTTGACTTGTTGGCCTTTATTATGAGTTGCATTCGTTTTTGATCTTCGCTGGCTAACGAAAATGGAATATCGATTGTCAAATTCGTATTATAAGTTGGCAGCACTGTCGAAAATTTCGTTGTACAACGAATTATAAATCGAACACAATTTTGCTTCCGATTGCTTGTGTCTGTTTGTAAAACTTATTCAAAATGTAAGTATTCGTGATTTTTTTTCACGTTTATAAATTAGTAAAACAATATTTCTTTACATTGACAGCTGTTAAACATGTCCTATTGTGAATAATCCAATACTCATGATAGAACTATTTTTATCGAATGTGCGCCGTAATATGAATTTTCGTAAAATGAAAATTCGTTCGATCAGCTCTTTCGAGTACAGTCGATGATCGAAAGATGCTCATAATATGCACCACTGATCATATTCAAGTCTTTTTTGAGTCTTCTACACGATTATAATTATCGTTTATGCGCTCATTTTAGAGTGAAAAATTATTGTTTTGTCGGGAGAAAATGGTACCCAAGCCGCGACTCTTCTGAAAAAGTCCCTAATGACTCGCGTTTTTGACTAATTTTCGATATGTTCGTATACAATCAAATACAAAATTTTTTCCAGTCATTTTTTAATCATATTACTAGCCGTATGCGAGACTTTTTCGAATCATATTATACGGATATTACTAATTGTATTTTCTTAAAATCAACCATGGCAAATAAAATTTTGGTTATTTTTTATTGCATTCGTTAGCGTGTTATTTCCAATTTTCTTAAAATTCAAATTTAGAAAAATGTATTGAAAAAAAATTATCTTACATTTGTATCTCTATTTTCTTTACGGAATGACATATGTTTACTAAAAATAAAAAATAAAAATAGAATTAGTGAATCATTTTTGCATCGTTAGGCTGCGCTAAATATGACTCTTACATAATTAATTTTAAAAACAGACGAATTTTCTTTCTGTACTTTTTGTATTTTAAATAAGTCGATTTCTTTGCGTTTGTCGGAATTATATTCCACCCTCCGTTTAAGCGCACAACTGATTGATCAGTTTTAGGTCATCTTAGGTAATCTTAAACGACACACTTTGGTGATTTTTAAATAGCAATCTTACAAATGCTAACTGGGTGAGTACATATATAGCTAAATACATTTGTATATACATATTTGTAATATACAATTTAATTTTGAACATACAAGAAGATATTGAACAAAAAATGTTTTTATTTCATAAAATTTTTTGTATAAAAATTGAATAATTGACGTTAGCAACTAAATAGTCGATTTTTTGAGAAGTCTTGTATCAAGTTTAAACAGTTATACGTTTTCCTTGTCATAATAATATGTAAGGCGCTAAAAGATCTTTCCGCTGATACTTGCGTTGAAGGCACTGCTGATGCTACTTTTGCAATTGTTGAGGATATTCAAAATTTTAGCTTACAAAATAATAAAATATTTTTTTAGAATATAAATTTTTTACATTATAGTTTTACAATGGACTATTAAACAGAGCAAATTGAAAGATTTAAAGAAATATAAAAGTTTTATTTGAAATACAACCCAGCAAAAAATTTTTGAAAAGGTAATCGAGTGTGGAATTAAGCATTTTTGGCAGAAGTACTTTCCAACTAGATTGCCAACTTAATTATTTTAACAAGGCATGAGACTTTTATAATCAATTACTGAGAATCGATTACATTAATTATTGTAGGAAATAATGAGTACCATTAGTTCGGTAGTCTCTTTTAACATAAAGAACTGTTTCCATTACTACTTCCTTTTTTTGAAACTAATGTCATGTGTTTTGTACGCGAGTAACAAAAAATGGCAATCACAAAAGTAAGTCATTATATGGCAAGTACTTTTTAAGGTAATGTCCAATTTTTTGCTGGGAATGAGCAAAAATAACTTTTAAAAATTTTTTTTGTAAAGGGAAGTAACACTCATGCAATAATGAATACTTATTTATTGTGTTAAATTAAATGTGTAGGGATACTGTAGAGAATGTAAGTGGTGAAGAAAAGTGATAAATAGAATTAGTGATGAAACAAGGGTAAATACTTAAATTGTAAATTGGGTATTTAAATATACATACCCAGGTATTTACCTAAGCACCTGAGTATTTATCCAAAATGTGGGTATAAATCAGAATAAAGAAAAAGTTAAATAAATTAAAAGAATTAAATTTTGTATTATGAATTAGATTTTTTTTAACAAATGAAATAATTT
Organism: Gymnosoma rotundatum; assembly: GCA_916610165.2. Lineage (NCBI taxonomy): Eukaryota > Metazoa > Arthropoda > Insecta > Diptera > Tachinidae > Gymnosoma > Gymnosoma rotundatum. The sequence continues at coordinate 82,298,601 of OU744340.1, forward strand.
TTAAATTTAATCGTTGTTGCCATCGCTCCCACTCATTACACTGAATTGTCATAAGCTCGCTGATTAGCGGTTCTTATTACGAATTGTTGTTGTGTTTGATGCAGTCAAAAGTGCCTTATCTGAGCAAAACGCATTAAGAAATTTATAAACAAAATACACTTAAACAAAATTTATTTAAAATAAATTCGAAAATGTTCACATTTGTCTTATCCTACGTAACAGCGAGTATTTGTTATTTAAATAAGTATTTAGATTATTAGATAAATAGAGTATAAGATTATAAATACCCGGGTATGAAAGTGGGTATAAAAAGTTAAATACCCAGCGTTGGGTAAATACCCAGATCTAAACCCATCTCTAGATAGAGTGCTTCAATTTATTTTTACAACATTACAAATACACGTTATGTTTATTTTTAAAATAATGTTGCAGCGCCTCTGGAGTTAACGGGCGTATTCTTTTTCGGAGCTAGTTGAGCCATTTTATACAGTTTTTTACTTCTCCGACGATCTGTTGTAGAGTATTTGTATATCAGTATACATACCTTAATATATATTTTGAAACGCTACAGTTGTTAAATTTGCCATGGCTGGGTACGAAGCCAGGCCATCTAAAACGTTTATACGGACGTCTTGTTCGCTGATAAAAATATTCTGAATAAAAAATTTTGGGGCATAAACAGTGACTTAATTTTTTATTTCCGACTAGCTTACTTACAAAAAGAATTCCTAATTAACTACACAATTTGCAAATAAGGTGTAAAATGCTGCCATATTTCTTCTGTTATAGTGTTTTTCCTATTAGGCTTTATAAAAATTTTTAAAAGAAATATTTGAGCAAAAAAAAATATTGTTTTAAAATAAGAAACTGTTAATAAAATATTTTTGAATATAAACTTTGAAAGAAAAGTATTTCGGCGGGTATAATTATGCAATGCTCAAATGTTTTCTATCGACATTTTATCACTTGAATATAAAATGTCAAAAATGCTGTTGCTGTATAAACAGTGAGTTAAATAATTGAAAATAATTTATATTTGCAAATATGGTACGTATAAACGTTAGCTTATACAGCACCCCCTATTATTATTTTTTTTTTCTTATGAAAACGTTTTATTTTAAGAAAAATTTTTTTCCAACTTGAGGAATATATATTTTAATTTGCTTTTTATTTTAAATAATTTTATTGTACTCGTACAGTTTAAAATATTTTTTCAACTTCAATGATAAATATTTTTGTTCAAATTAAATAAAAGACTTTTTCTGGTCCCTGCGAATAATCCAAAATTTGTGTGCTAAGTTCTCATTATGCGAGAAAAGCCAAGTTTTTAAAATTGATGGCTAGTCGACTTTTATAGATTGATACTCGTCAGTATGCAGCGAACGTCGTTGGATAATTGGTTCGTATATACGCCTGTGTGGGAAGGGCTAAGTCACTCTCAGAAAAAATTTTTTTTTTGTTTCTTATGCAATTTCTGCTACGTGACACAAGTTTCGCGTTCCTTTCAGAATGAAGGGGACCATAAATGTTGTCCACTAGCATGTTAGCTTTATACAGTTTTTGTAAAGGTTCCTATGGAATAATAGTTAGTTATTCCCACAAAAAATTTTTTAAAAGGTAATCAGGTGTGGAATTAAGCCTTTTTTGCGGAAGTACTTTCCAACTAGATTGCCAACTTAATGATTTTAACAAGGCGTGAGACTTCTATAATCAATTACTGAGAATCGATTACATTTATTAATATTGGAAATAATGAGTACTATTAGTACGGTAGTCTCTTTTAACATAAAGAGCTAGTTCCATTACTACTTCCTTTTTTGGAAAATAATGTAATGTGTTTTGTAATCGAGTAACAAAATATGGCAATCACAAAAGTAAGTCATTATATGGCAAGTACTTTTTAAGGTAATGTCTAATTTTTTGCTGGGTTATTTCAAAAAGAAAACATTCTATTATTGGTAAAATAACCGATAATTCTATGCAAGCTAGCCATTATACGTCTACAAAATAACGACGTCTTATTAATGAGAACATTACAAATAATATCTCATACTTCTCCTGTTTCTTGGATTGGCTCAATAATGTGAAAGCTAATATATGGGCGGTTTTATTCCTTTCTTTTTAGATCACAACTTTTCAAATTTGTTTAAAGGACGTATTTTGGCTTAAGACAGATTATTGGAATTTATATATGTTTATATATTTTTCAACTTTTTATAGAGGTCTTTAATGTCAAAGTTAAGTCTAATTGCTTTCTCTTAAAACTTATAATTAATAATTGTATGTACGAAAATAATATAAATATATGTAATTAACCACAAAAATTATCTATTTATTTTAATGTAAATTTCAATTGAAACTTTTAGAGAAAAATACTTTAACACACAAACGCACTTATATTTAAAATATAATAATACTAAAGGACTTGTGTGTGCTCTGAAGGAATTGTTTTCAATTTAAATTCCCATCAATCTTAACGGTATGTTGTTCATTACATTTTATCGCATTTAATTTAATATTATTCTATTTTTTATTTACATACATACATATATTTGTTATAAGTGTTACAGACAATAAGCAAAGAAAAGTAGATCACAGAGTGTTTTTTGCTGATTATTTTAATGTCAACCCAAAACAACAGCATTAATGTGACATTTTGGTATTGCAAGGGTTTCAGACAGCACTCTAAGAATTACATTGAAAACATAGTAAAAAAATATATTATTTGAAATAGATAAACAAACAAATGTTAAACAAAATAGTTGACGTCCTTCTTTTTTCAATGTTTAGTTTCGAATTCAAGAGAAATAAAAATCTAGTGTTTGGCATTTATATTAAACTGGCATAATTTTACTGACCCATATTGTGACATATTTCCTAGTCATATTGCAATTTCTTTTTCTTTACAAAATTTGCAAAAATTTGTTCTTTATTTCGACTTGTGAATAAATTCCCCAAATAACTTAAACAATGAAATCATGCTTAGATTTTTGAGTTTAAAAACACCTTCCATTTTTTATGCAGCCAAAACAAAAAGGCCAACAAACAAAAAAAAAAAAATTGTGTTCAGAAAAATGAAACTAAAATCAGTCTACATTTTTTGCTAAAAACTAATGTCAACTTCGCCGACTAATAAGTTCTTTGTTAGTTTTCGCTCTTTTGTTAAAATTTTTATGGACCAACAAATTCCCCTGGTTTGTCTTTGTTTTGCTTGTAGTATTTTTTTTTTCCTTTTTTTCTTTTTTATTTATTCACCAGTTTCTTATGGAATTGTGCAAAGGTCCCTTAATTCATTATTTTTCAAACATTTAAATTTTATTTTTTAACGCGAATTTTATACCTTCTACTCTTTACTTTACTTTTATTTGCTTTTGTATTTTTCTCTCTCCCTTTTGAAAAGGGGTCATTCAATTGTTCTTTTGTTGGAAGTTACTTAAATCACTTGATTGTTATTTTTATTTTTTGTTATTGTATTCACGTTATTCTATTCTTCAGTTTATTCCCGACAATTTTCTGTTGTTGTCTTTATAATCGTTGTATTTTATTTTAACCACTTTTATAATCAAAATCAACAATAAAAATTCAAATAGTTTTACATTATTTCAACTGCAGTTAGAAATTCACTGTTTCTCTTTATTGTTGTAACAATATGCAGTCTCTTGTTGTGGATTCTGTTGTCTCATTTTAGCATGTTTAAACTGTTTTGCGTGTAAGGGAAGGTCGGCTAATTATCGCATTCGTGGAATTATTGCTTTAACCTAAAAAATTTTATATACTTGATATGCTATGACTTCGTGAGGAGGGATGGCCGTTACGATGTAGGTGGAAGAAAATAAGTTCCATACTCTATTTGCGTGTTCCTTCTTATTAATCAATTTGTCTTATTACTCAATCTTAAAGAAGTTGAGTTATGAAGTTCTCGGAGAAATACTGCTGTAGTGCTATAAGGCTGCGACCAAGGCGAATCAATTACCAGGTGGCAGCGTAGACGAATTCATTAATTTTTCGCCGTGTACACTACTGTCAAACTCAATATATAAAAAATCTGTGTACAATTTTTTATATGTGAAGTTTGACGTTCGTTTCTACCAGCAAAAAATAATAAATTCTCTAACGCTGCCACCTGGTACGAAATATATCGATCAGAGGCATTACTAATTCCAGCCTTTTTCACCTAAAAAATGTGCTTACCTTGTAAAGAGTTTTTTTGTAGCTTATACTTTAAGCTTTACAAATAATGCCTTTTTTTTATGAAAAATAAAATTGCTTCTTAAAAGTATATTTTTTTTCTTTTGTATGAAGACATTCCCTTTTTGTTACTTAAATATTTGTAGCGTATTGTTTGTTAGTAATTCATTCTTTTAAAAGCTTTTCTTATATTGTTTTCATAGTGTGTCGTCTCAAATATTTTACGCAATAAAATAATATAATATTGTCTGCTTAAGTTGGTTATAATATTCAAAAGGAATTTAAAGCTCTATCTAAGTACTTGGAAAATATAATTTAAAAACTTTAAATAAATCTATTACATTAGGCATAATGTACTCAAATCATCTTCCTTGCAATAATATTTGAAATTCATATGCATAATTTGAAACAAAAATACTTTTTAAACTTATATACATATGTCTACAGAGAAACTTTTGTGAAAAACTGTAATAAAGTATTTAATGCGACTTGCGACTGTCAAACGAACTTTCATACTGAGCTCACTTTTTTAAATTTATAAACAGCATACTTTGGCAAACAATCATGAATAGATTAACACTTAAAGAAAGCTACCAAATTGTCGAGATTAACTCTGGTTATCTAATTGCGTAACTTGTAGCCGATTTCGTTGCTTTTGTGGCGCACATAATCGTCCATCTGAGCAATATGTTTATCGAACTGAGCTGACAGACTTCATACCTCATACGCTCTAAGCGAAGGAATATGTGTACTCCAGTCGAAAGAATATGTGTACTCAATAGAATATTGCCGCTGAAAATGAAACCATAGAAGCCGTCTTCGGTCGCAGGAATTGTAGGTTTTGCCGTCCACTACGAAGCAAATTTTATGCGTACTTCTTTTGCCGATTGCTTATTGCAAAATTGCGATAAGGCCTATTGAAGGCGTTGTATGGTGCGGTTTATGCATGGGTAGTAGTATGGAAAGTTATTAAAAAAAATTGAGTCAGTGATCGTGTTTAATATATATTTATTTGAAAATATGAATGACATTGTTCGGGGCGAGATGTGTGTGGTTCAACCGAATAGCGCTATGCGCCATACGGCGTCGCCACTACCATGAGTAATTGAAATCCAAATTTTGCGGTAAGTGATTTCGAGAACGGATCTGTCAATTAGCCTCAATGGTCGTATGATTTGACATCTCTCGATTATTTTCTGTGCAGATGTGCATAAACACGGGTTTATGCTGATAAACCTCCTAAAATTGATGCCATGGAGGGCAATATTGCCCATACTATTCGAAACATGCGTCCAGCAATTAGAGCTGCTAAACTATAGATAGTCGGCACGTTCGATAGTTTCAATAATATATTTTCGAAAGTCTTTTTTGAAACCATCGATACTGCTTTACTATCGAAATTTTTTAAGTGCCAACTCCAGCAACTATCGCTATATGATACTAATGCCTTTGAAAAAAACTATTGTTAGATAGCCAAAAATAATAATAATAGTACTATCGAGTGTTTAAAAGCTCTACAAGCAGTGCTCCGAAAAATTGCTTAAAATTAGACGTTCAGAAAGCTTTTCTTCAAAAACAGCTATAGAAAAGTGTATCTATATTAAGTACATGCAAGTCTACAACGAGTACAAAATTTGAACAACAACATGTATGTTGTTTGTGTAAAATGATGTTTTATGGTAATGTGGGTAACATTTTATAGTTTTCTATTTAATATGAATTTTACTTAATTATTATAAAAAAATAACAGACTGACCTTTAAATGACTAAATTTAAACATAAATTCAATAAAATGATGTTTAATAAATTTTGAGCTGGAAAAGCGAAATTTGTAGATTTCGTTTACCAACCCTGATAAAACATAATAAAAATTAAAAAAACAAGAGAAATGTAGTAGAACTCCTGCATGTACTTGTTATAGATCTACTTTGAGCCATAGAAATTATTTTCGAATGTTAACCCTCTAATGCCACTGTTCTTGTTTGACTTTAAAAATGAATCTGAATTATATTTTTTTTCCTTTGACTACTCGTTGACCTATAAGAGGTCAAACTGTAAAGTTTGGGCATTATCGTAGTCATTTAAACAACATAAATAACTTTTATATAAATATTTAAAGGGTTGAAATTTATTTTTAAATTTAAATCAAATTATATTGTTTTTCTTTTAATATTTTAAGAGTTATTATGAAAGTTAAAAACACATTTGTTCGACGAGTGAATCCATAAATTGATTTTGCATTTGTCATAAAAAGCTTGCGTTTTTGATTTACATGCTTTGATTTATACTCAGAATTATTATTAATGCAATATTCTAAAAATAACAATTTTATAACGGGTTTTTGCTTGAACAATCGAGGGTTAATGTCATCTGTTCTGTTCTTTTGTTTACTATTTAAAGTTTAATCGGGCTTAAAAAATCGTCCCTTGTAATAAATGAAGTTTTAAGTGTATTGCGCCTATCCTTTTCTGTTAATGTGGCTGCCAACCACAGCATGTTTCGGCCAATATGGCAATATCAATATCCATTAAACTAATGGAACCAACATGTTTTACATGCTATAATCGCTTAGAATTTGTACAGAGAACACCTTTATATTTTTTCTAATTGCATTTAAACACTCTTCTTGATTTTTTAAGTTTATTTTGACAATACTTTTCAATATTAATTTTATTTGATGTAGTAATGAAGTGTGTTATTAATATTTCATTATTCCTTCTGTATTAGTGTTATTTCTATTTCTCGCTCACAAGGAAAAGTATGATTTTTTCTTTTTTTGTGTATTACTCATACGCCAAAAGAAAAATTTGTTAACAGAAAACAAATAAAACGACTTACTCCTTAAAAACGCAAAATAGTCATAATTACTTTTACAGAATTAGTTAATTAGAGATAAAGTATATTTCTTGATGTGATTTCAAAAGAGGCTAACTGCTATTCTGAGCGATACGTTAGAAAATTTATTCTTTTATTATTTCACAATTAGAAAACTTGGTTAAGTCTTCTAGTATTTAATGTATTGAATGGTGTGTGTGTATCTGATTACATGATTTTCGTTTACATATATTCTATAAATTTTATCTAAATCATTTAATCGATTTTTAAAATCCGATACTATAATTTCCTCATAAAATCCTGACCCCTATGTTAAAGTTGGTTATACTTTTTTTTTACCATTTTATGCGAACTACTGTAACATTTTGAAATAGATGCACTTTTATAAAAATTTTTTATGCTAACAATTACAAGAATTTCCTACTTAAACTAATATTAAAACATTTGACAAATACGCAACTGGAATAAATTTAATAATAATATTTACCTAACAAGCTATATATAAACACCAATTAGTATTTTTCAATTAGTAACAAAAATATTTTCTAAATAAAACAAATAAGAGAGCTATATTCGGCTATACCGGATCTTATATACCCTTTATCATATATGTGTAACCACACGTGTTACACTGCAGATTCTCAATTGAAAAGTCTGTCCTACCATTAAGATTTTCTGTTCAAAAAGGTTTTTTTTTTAATTTTAAGTTTTGCTTAAGTTTGCTGTCCCAAGTAAGTAAATGAAAAGGTTACTGTATCAGGTGTAAGCTCACGAATTCTTCTCACATTTTTCATTAATTTTTAACATGAACAACAACCACCTGCAGGAATACAAACGAAAGTTGAAAAGACTGCTGACTTTCAATAGAAAATTTTTCGATACTATGTCTGATCGATTGGCGTATTTAGATTTTCTCTAGCTCATCTAGTGCCTTAGCAGAATTAATTTAAATACGAACACGGATAGGCAGACGGATAGACAGACAGATGAACCGGTAGTCATCCCTCAATCGACTTCGCTATGCATAACAACAGAATTATAAACAGAATTACTAACTTTAATATACCCATATCTACTTGCGGTTAAGGGTAACACAAGACTAATACAGTCAAAGGCTACCTCTAACTAGTATCAACACATTCCCTTTTTCCTGCAAACACACACACACACACACCTGATGACACATAAGTAATTAAGTTGGTCAAAGTAAATTTTATTGTTTTCTCCATTTTTGTTATTGTTTTTAGTCTTTTTTTAATGCAAACAATTCTGTGATTGTGAAGTGCGTCAGTGCACACAATTTAACTTCATTTGAGTTTTTGTTAGTGCAAATGAAGATGAAATAAAAATGATTTAAATCTTTGTTCATCAGCACCTACACAAAAAGTACTGTCACTTTGTATTTGTTTACTAAGTTTGTCGTTATTCTCTAAAGGAAATTCAATTGAACAAAAACATATTTTGGTCATCCGAGAGTAGTTAGATAATTTTCGTAAAATTTTTATGTGGCATTAAACTGCTATACAAGTGGTTTCCAAAGTATGTATTTTGTTCTTATTAAAGCTTTCGCAAAATTTTAAATAAATATGTTTTGTTAATAATTTAAATGTTTAGTAATTTTTGGGTGAAAATGTGTGTTTTTATAACTTTTTAGTGCACTTTTGATTTATCGATAATTTTTGGTTCTCTTTTAGTTTTTATTTTTTAATAAAATGTAAATTTTTAATTGAGTTAACTTTTTTTATGAAATCAGGAGTGGAACAGTGGATATTATTAATGAATTAAAATTGATTTTCGTCCCGTTTTCATTTTTTTATTTTAATTAATAAATTTTTAGAAAAAAAAGTTATTTTAAAGCTCTGTACAGACGGTTGTCAGGTCTTACAATATTGTCAGACCTAACAATGTACTGACAATGACAAAGCAAATAAAAATTTTAACCATAATTTAGATTGTCAGTTCACACGGTTCCATTGTAAGACAATTATCTGACAATAAATTTATCTAACAACATTGTCAGACAACAAATTGTTAGTTCACACGGTAGTAAGAACTGCCAAGTGTCAGAATTAAAAAATTTAAAAGACAAATTTTTTTAAAGTAAATTATTATAAAAGGTACAAATTAATATTATAAATCTTTAACAAAACCAATAGATATTAATCAAAACGAAGAAACTGCAACGATTTTAACATCTTACGTTTTTAGCAAGCAATAAAAAAGGAATAATTCTTGCAAAAAACCGACTTCAAAACAGATTTTAGCTATTTGTGTAAAAAGGTTCATAAGTTTGGCCACATACATCAACTGTTGGAACACCCCTTAATTTTTAGTTTAAACTATTTATATTTCTTAATATACCATACAAATTAGTGGACATTTTGTCTAATTTTTAAGAGTTTGTATAAACCGGTTCAAAAGATAGGGCTATATACATATAAAATTACAACAGGTATGAGCGCACCCTTTAATTTATAAATTTAAATTATATACTTGCTCTTTTAGTGGACTTAGCAATACAAGTTCCCTGTAATTTTCAGTAGCGGACTTAGAAATACAGGTTCTTTGTAAATATCAATCGGCTTTTTACAGCCATCATATATGTACATAAAATTAAATGATCTCTATATTGAATATTTATACTTGTTATTACAATTATTGTCATAGTTATCTACATTCTGTCCAATTTTCAAGCGTTTGTTTATGACGGTTCAAAAGATACGACAATGTAAGTCAATTTACATGAAAAATTTCGGTCACTACAGTACTTGTTCCGTATTCCAGTTTCAACTATTCGAGCTTAGTTCCTAAAGAACTATATGCCATTTTCAAAGTGCTTGAAAACAGGCAAGTTTTTTCCCACCATCAAAATCATCCCGTGAAATACCGTCGCTGTCCATTTTTTAACTTACTTTTTTCTGCTTTAATTTTAATTTATTTTATTTTTTTTTTAGGCACTCTTCCACTTTTCTTCATTTACTATTATCTGACAATGATATTGTTGTCAGATGTTTGGAATTTCCAACATGTTACAATTTATTTTATACTGACAATGCCTGATAATGTTTTGACAATGCAAATAAAAGTGTCCACACAATTGTAAGATATCTAATAATATTATTGTCAGGTAGAAGTCCAGCAATTTTCTGACAATGGTTTTTCTGACAATATTGTCAGACAACAATTTTAAGTTCACACGACTGTTAGGCGTTTTCTGTATATTTTTCTGACAATATTGTAAGATCTGACAACTGTCTGTACAGAGCTTTAAACGTATGCCTACGTTTTCCAAAGAAAACAAGAAAAATTAAATGCCAGCAGAATGAAATGCTGCATTTTCTTGATCGCTGTAACCTTCGCATTGTTAGGTTGTCTACATTGTTGTTGTCTACATTGTAAACATCATCTTTTTAACCAATTAATTTAATCAATATAAATTGGGTTCATTTTTGATTGAGTTTTAAATTCTTTGGCAAAATTTAAATTTTTAGTGATATTTAGAGGCGCTCGTGTTTTTTTGGACATATCTCTACCGTTTGCGGATCGATAGGTATAAGAAATTCGAATTCTATAAGTCGCCTGAGTTTTTCAAAAACATTATTTCAACGCAAAAATAACAGACGAGCATCCCTTATTACAAACCTAATGACAAACTTAGATATACCCTAGGTGGTAAAGGTTATAATTATATTTAGAAAGAAAAAAAGTTATTTAGGAAATTTGTGTGTTAGCTAAATCAGAGTATTTCAAATTGGTGACCAAAAAATTTAGTAAACGTTGACTGAGGGTAAGTTAAGACTTATCCAGAGAATTTCAAGGTAAAACGTAGAATTTTTATAATTTCATTTATTTATTTTCTTTTTTACACTGCGATACCAATTTTATTTTATTATTTTTAATTTAATAAAAAAAAACGTTTCACTCCATCAAAGAGCGTAGTCAGATCCCGATTCATTAATTGTGAAACAGCAACTGGAGAAATTTTATGAAGCGCCTGTAACATATTGCACATGAAAAAATATATAGTTATGCTGTAGTTACAAGAATAATATTATGTTTCATGTTTTCTCAAATTTAGTCACGGTAAATAAGGTTTTGTTAATATTTGATCATTAATTGGGTATTAAGCACAAAAAGTGCAACATGGTTGGTTTGAATACATTTTAATATTTATGGTGAAATGTTGGTGAAGGCATATTCACCCTTATTCTGTAAAATTTTAATAATTTTTTGAAAATCGGTATTCTCGTTGTCAATATAATCGATGACTGGCAATATGAATTTGGTATTTTGTTAAGAAAGGTGACGTTGATATTGCCTGGAATTACCATTGATATTGCCGTCTGTGATTTAAGTGTCGTGTACAAAAAAAATTTAATAAAATTAAAAATTGGAGGAAAAAAATTGAAAATGGAGGAGCTGGAAAAATATCCAGGTTTTCGAAGAGCTACTGTTCCTTCTAATTTTCAGGGACACCAGAAAATTATTGCGACCGCTCTAAATGCCCTTGGCTCATCAAATAGATAATGCTTTACAAATTTATGTTTGACAAAATTCTTGTTAAAGATAGTTACAAACAAAATAGAATATAAAGCTACTGGGGGCGGTATATTTAAGCAGCTGGTACTAAGCGCTTTTAAATAAACTAAGGCAAATGAGTTCCAGTTCCAAAAGCAAGTCAAACCTAGGGGTATGGTTCAGAGAGTCCCAAGTAAATGAGAACGTTTAAAAGTCACAGACAACGCCTATTTGAACGTCCTTTAATAATTTCAAATGATAAGCCATGTTCCCTCAAAAGGTCCACTTTCATTTATTGATTGCTGTTTTATTCAGCCGGAAATAACTTTCGAATCTTAAAAGAAGAAACAAAGAACTAGTTTGAAATAGCAACTTTGAATTTATCACTTACTTTTAGATTTCTGTCTAAGAAGTCTTCTTTGCATCATTTTTTCTTACTTTCTTCATTATTCAGTTTCGGAAAGTAATTAAATTTTTTCAAATTTTCACAAAATTGTTATTTCTAACACAATTAAAAATAGTAAACAAATAAATCATTTGACTCAAATATTAGATAGTTGTGTTATTTGTTTACATTAATGATAAGTAGACTACGTCTTTATTAAACGGTTAGGGAATACCAAATAAGTATTGATGTGGTATTGAAGTGATATTGTCTCAAGGTTGACGACAATTAGATGATTCAGTGATATTCCAATTACTGGTTTTATTAGGATATTTGGTAACATGCAAAGAAAAAACATGATTGTGATATTTTCACAATAACCATAACATTGTAAAGATGCAGACAACAAATTATAGTCATTTTCAGTAATACCTCAGTCACGATAAACACCTTTTTGTTGATATTTAACCATTATGTGGTTACTGTGCACAATAAAAACCACATGGTTAGTTTGGCGTAAAAAATTTAAACTACATCCAAAGTTTTATAACTTATTAAAAATAATATAATATATTTAACCATAATGTAATAAAATTAATCAGAATATGATTAAAAACAAACAAAGTAAAAATATTTTGTTCTAGGTCTTGACAAAATGCTTTTCTATCAGTTAAGTAATTTTTTGTTAGCTTAAAGTTGAAAATGTTTTTATTGTTAGAGAAAAGGGAAAAAAATAAAAATTTATGTAAAAAATAAATCAAAAATAATATACAAAATATGAAAATAAATAAGTTATAATAAATAAAAAGGTAAGCAAAACATTGAAATATTTATATGTACGTATATGCTAACATAGCATATAAATTTTTATTTTGGTGTTTTAAGCACAACCATTTACAAATTTTTTATTTAAAGCTGTCATATTATAGATCAACAATAATTTTCAGATGCCAGATTAACGTATTAGAAGTCTTGGATAAATGTGTAGTCAGTTTCGAATTACCATTACGTACCGTATATCTTCAATACGAGAATATCACGTTTACGCCATAAATGGATGTTAACATAGGAATGTATGCAGATAGGATGCCGTTATTTGGGCTTATAAAGCCTTTTAATTGTATACAATAATCAAAGAATTGTTTTTTGTGAATTTATGTTATTGAATTACTTTTGTAACAAATCAATTATAATAATAATTCAATTATATAGCATGACATTTTCAACCATATTATGATGTTTTAATTTAATCATTTAATGTTTATATTTAAAAATAGTTATTTTTAGATTTTACCATATTATTGTTATGCTAGATAACATTATTATTAAATGTAACAATACTATGTTTTATTAACAACCATATAATGCAACCATAATATGTTGCTCTTAGATTATGGTTACATCAACCATGTTTTTTCTTTGCGTACAGAAACCATGATCGTCCTAAGAAAAAGAAACAGATTTGTTATGAGTAATTCAAATTCGCGAGGGTGTTGTTAAACGTAGGTGTATTAAGTGTACTTTGAGAGCTCAGAGCCTACCTAATCAATAAACGAGGATTTTTTTCATAATAATATTGCAAGTTATTGTCAATATTGTTATTTCATGTTAAGTACAAAAAGTAAGTATTTTGAAATTTTTTGTTTAGGAAAAAGAATTCAGGTGTAAAGTGTTCTAATCCTCGTATATAAAAAATATGCGTGTGTGCTTATTTATATATGTGTTTAAAGTTAAGCTTGTTCATTTTTAAGATTTGGCTTTGTTTTTGAACTGACATTGTTGTAGTCTTTTTTATACTGTTGCTGTTAAATTTACATTGTAAATAAAATGAAACAATAAATTTTATTGTTTACTGTACAGTTTGTTTATTTCTCTCTTGATACAATTCTAAGCAGATTGTTATTGAGGGAAAAATAAAGGAAATAAAGTGACTAAAATATTTAATTTCCCAGCAAAATTATTTCAGGCAATTTCAATTACAAACCGAAAAAGTGGAAGAAAGAATACCTTTTTTAACCAAACCATTTCTAAGGACATTTTTTCTACAAATAACTATATTATTCCTTTTCATTTTCTATGTATTATAGTACAAGATTAATTCAATTCAATTTCAAGTACTTTGTATAAGATTTCATGTGGTCAGATGTGGTGAAAAAATAAAGAGGTTTTGTTTCGAAATAATTCATTGTAACGTCAAGTTTACGAAGACTTTAAAGCTTTTGCGTGATACATTGTGCAAATAGTAGAGGGATCGAATTGTTTTTAATATTTTCTAAAATATTTCAAACTCTATTGCTGACGAAAAAGCACAAGCATAGCGTTAATATGACTCCTTTAAGCAGCATTAAATACTGCATGAATTTATTCCAAGTGAGATCGAAGTCAGAATTAGTTTTTGAAAACGAATAAAACGATATTTTACACAGTTAATTTTTGCTTTCTCGCAAACAGTTGATAATAAATGTACAGAAATGCTCACTAGGATTTGAAATTAAGTGCGTATGTGTAGGTGTTTGAATGTATGCATGTTGATTATACTTGTATACAGTAAAAAAATGAATATACGAATTGTGTTGGGATGCGTTTGTTTAACATACACGCACTCTTAAATACATTTAAGGGCACAGTTGTACGTAAATTTGAATAGAACTTTATTGTCAAAATTAATTTTGTATTCGTTAAAAGTTTTTTTTTATCTTTTCTGTTGACATTTAGTATGGATGTGTGTATATACATATTTACCAATATGTGCAAGTGTATAGGTGGCTATACAGTATGTTGGTTTAAGTGTGCTAAAATTTACATAGAAAATTTACTGTGTGCAATTTTATTTTGTGGTTTGTTATGCAAACATCCGTTTAAATTAACAAATAAATATAATAAAAATTTAAGTTTTATTTTTATTTATAATTATTCTTAAAAATTCTTACACACAATTTTATTAAAATATTATCACTTGTTTAAATATGAATTTAATTTGACATCAATTTATTTGATTTACATATTTCAATTGTTCTTTAATACTTCATAAATCATTTCTACTCTCATACTTTTAATTTATTTATAAATAATATTTATATAAATTAAGGTTCGCTTTAAAACGTCGGTGTAAAGAAATTTTTAAATTTATGATTGCATCATAAAAATGATGTTGATGATAATAATAGTAATAAATCATCTAAAAAAATAAAATAAAAATAATAATGAATTGTTTGTCACTTTATCAAGTAAAGTGTGATTTTATATTTACCACACAATGACAACATCTGTCACAAAAGATTTGTTTACACACAGTGACTCACTGACCACTGACCACTACACACGCACACACCCATTCATAAAACAAAACAAAATAATGCACATTAAATTGAACAAATTTGTAATTAATGTGCAAATACTTGTTCATATAACGATAAAAAGATAAAAAAAATAAATCAAATAATAGTTTATGGCCAATATGTTCTTTGAGTTTTATTAAAAAAATAAATAGCTTTTTTGGAAGTGGTATAAGTCTTCTTTTTTTGTTGGAAAAAACTAAATTAATAGTAATTTTAATGAGCTATAGACATAGTTACAATCAAAATTTCAATAGAGTTCTCTCTTGATATAAAATAAACAGTGTTGCTGTTCAATGCACAAATACGCATTACGCATTTCAGAGAAAATTCGTTTTTTGCCGAACGGTTCGTATGTAGAATGAACTCCTTGCGGAGGTCTTCGTTGTGCAAAGATTCAAATCAAATGTCCTCAAGCCTTCAATAACCTAATTTCCTTGTTCTGGCGCAATGTGTTCCATAAGTAGGACTCATCCTTTGAGTGCTGGTCGTAATTAAAAAAAAAGAATGAACCTTACAATCTTTGTTTAAAACTAGTGTGGAAGAAAATGGCTCTATTCAAAACAATTTTTTTTATAAACAGAAGACCAAAAAAACTAAGTAAAATTAATATGTTACCATTTTATAAAACTTCATGGAGCATAACAAGCGAGATATATAACAATATGTTAAGTTTACTACCTTATATATCGCTTCGATATGTTAATTTTAAAGAAAATGTATAAAATATATTTTTATTATTTAAGGACTAAGTGTAAATAAATGTCTTAATTTAAACTGTTACATTGTATAAAAAAATTTATTTTAGTAAAGAATATTTCAATAAATATATGGACTTAAATTTCTTCCAAAATGTTATTTTTAAAAGTGGTATCAGTCCACGTGCAGGCAAAAAAATTGTTTTTCAAACAATTTTAGTTTTTATTATTTTAAAATAAAATTTAAAGTTGGCGAATATTTTTAAATTGATTCAAGCGCAAACCCTTAATACATAAAAAAATTGACTTATACCACTTTCAAAGAAACCGGCTCATTTATAGAATAGTTTTATTAAAAGTCACCTTGTTGCATACAATAGTTTAACTGTCAGTTTTACAGAAAGATTTAAAATTGTGATGTGATAATAAACAGTTGTTTTATTTGTTCAAGAATAAAATGGATTAAAAAAAGAACTTATGCAGAAAGGGCTGTCTGAAATGAAGGCTTTCAATGAAATTAGTATTATGATATTTGGTATGTATGGGTTTTTGTAGATTAATAGCTTCTGGTAACTTCGACGGCTTTGGCAGTTCAACCACCGCCTGCTTGGCTTATTTCTAATTGAATTTGCGAGGCTTCTGATTTTTCTTTCAAAATCTTAAAATTATTGACTTTACAGAACTGGTATTGGACTACTGTAACCTAACTAAACATCGACGGCATCTATTTATTATTAGATTTGTTATAGGTTTTGTTTTATCTTTAGCAACAAAAGTTAAGGTTGTTGTTATACGCGTTTGTGTTTATGATAAACCGAGATGAATAAGTAATTCTTTCGATCACTATCAAAGTGTGGTGAGTGAATACAAGAAGAAAAAGTTGAACAGAAAATCAAGAGCATGTGTTTAAATCCCAACAGAGCCTGAAGTAGAATGAAAAATAGTTTTTGCTGAGTCAAGGCACAAGTGTTTAAAGGGAGAATAAATGAAAAACTTTCGCAGTCTCAATAAGAATGGAAATAAAATGGCAGCTGATATGAAAAATTTTCGGTAGATGAGATGGTCAAGAAGATGATCTGAATTATAAAACAAGGCGACGTATCAGTTACAGGGAAAAGTAACAACATAATAAAGTGTAAGAAGGTTGCTGCTGAGTTTCTTAAAAATGGTCTTAATTGTAATACAGTTTTTATCTACGTGTAGTTATTTTAGAAGCAATTAATCTTAATTTGTTCAACAGTGACCGTCCTTCTTACAGCCATCATTCTGAAGTTTTTTTTTACAGTTTCAACCTTAATTCATATTTCATTAAAAATAATTATTTGAAAACTCAATTGCAAGTATGTGCCGCAAATTCATTTTATACCATTAACGACAAGTGGAAAAGTGTATTATATCAAGTTTTTCATTTCGTGTGTAATTTCTACAATATTCATTTTTGACCCCATAAAGGCGGATGTCCGTCCGTGTTCGGGTTGAAATCAACTTTGCCAAGGCACTAGATGAACTAAAGGAAATTTAAATACCTCAGTCGATCAATCGATAGTTTAAAAAATTTTGCTATTGAAAATCAGCAATATCGGTCCATGTCCTTCGAGGAAGCGGGAAAAACACCATGCCTACCTCTAACTTTTTCATGTCATTTGGAACAATTAAGTAACACCGATCAAAAAAAAATAAATATATAGTTCGATAGGGAATTAAAAAGTGTGAAAAAATATCACGTGAAAAAATTGGCGCTCGGCCATATTTTCCGGGTTATGTGCCTTTGAACTTATAATAGAAAAGTACGTTTGGGCACCATATTTTTTTAAGATATCAATATAGGTATCATTTTAGAGCTTACGAGATCTTTAAGGATATAGTAAATTTTTTTTTTAATACTTAACCGATTAGAAGCCGATGACATTTTTATGAAAAATTATTTTTCTGTAGTACTAATTTTTTTCTTATTTTATAATTCGCTCAACCCAATATTTGTTTTTTGTTCTTTACTAGGAGTTATTTCACTCAACTAGATTTACATTCATTTACATTAAATTCAATAGATTTTTTAATTAAAATAAATCGAATGAGAATTTCGTGTATTAAAAAATTTCACACAAATTTTTGAATTTTTTCTTAAAGAGATTCGTATTTATCTCCAATTTTTAGCATTTCTTTTAGTGGCAGCTTTCGTTTGATCTATGAAAATATTTTTTATTCCAGATCGAAATAATGTATTTCGAATAATATTTATTACAATGATCCCGTGATTAAAAAATTATTTAAAATAACATGAAAAAAAAAATTTATTCAGTCATTCGATCAATATTATTTATATTAATTTTTAACAATATACCTCTAATCCGAAAGGTTTCATGATGGTAGAAGTCATATGTTCAACCGTGGTTTTACTGAGAGACATTTTCTTTTGAGCAAAAAGGCATTACTTACATACCCAATTTTTAACGTAGTAAAAGTTTGGTGTTCTAGTGGGAGTAATTATATAATCATTATTTGAATGACTACTCTATCCAATTTGACATAAAAACAATTTTATAAAAATATTTCTATTATAACTTATTTTAAGGAACTGAAAAAATCTTCGAAACATGTATTCGATTAAAGTTATTCGAATAAAGATTATATTTACTAAAACTGAAAAAATCTTCGAAACATCTATTCGTGTATTTAATTATTCGATTAAAATTATTCGAATAAAAATTATATTCACTACAACAGTTTTTTTTATAAGTCAAATAATTCTATAAATAATTAAATTTCATTAAATTTATATTGTGATCGTGGATGTTAGTTTAAAAATATTTTCCTTAAAATGTTTGATGTCATTGGCAAGTAGATATTTGGTATGAAGTAAATTCGTATGCAATTAAACATTTTTGTCTACATCACTGTATATATATGTATGTGTATAAAAATAAAACAGCTAAAAAAGATTAGTGTGTGTGTGTATATATAAATATTTATGAATGCAGAAAAGCTTATAAATCTTTTGCCGCGCAGAAGGAATTTAATTTTCAAATAAAATTTCTACCAGAAAAGTTTTGTACAAATCTTCCCTTCTCATCCCCAACTACAATTTTTGTAAGAATTTGAGTGCTGTACATTTTTTAAAGTTGTTTTATTGTTTTTTTTTTTTTTTTTTGAGGTTAAAACAGAAAATTACTGACGCAAAATTTATGACTTAACCAAGTGAAAAAACCACGGGTGAAAGGCAGAAAAGGGTTTAAGATTTTTAACAAAACCCATGTGTATGTAACAAGTGTATATGTGTTTGTATTTGTGCTAAATGTTTATAAAGATATGCCGTATAAATACATGAGCATCAAGCAAGTTTTACCAGTGAACGCATATGCGTTTTAAAAACACTTTTTCATTTGCCACTACTTTTTCTACTTTCAAGACAACAAATCCAAAAAGGAACAACAAACAATTTTGAATTATTTTAACTATGAGTATGAAAATAAAATATACAGAATAAAACTTTATTCATACCTAAAACCACAAGTTAAAATATTGCAAAGAATCTTTTGGATTATTTTTTATTGCTTTCTATGCAAGTAATATGAGCACGAAATTAAATATTTAAGTCATTGTAAAAAGCGTGCAGTTTTTGCTTTAACTTTTTATGACAGTTTTACTTTAAAACTATTATATTTATTTCGCAGCTAAATTTTCATGACCACTGTTAACAACGACGTTTCTTGAAAAGTTTCCTCTTTTTAACTGACTCAAGATAAAGAAACTTTGGCCGAATTGTTTTTTTTTTCATTAAATTTACAGTTTTGGTATTGATTTCATTAAAACCAACAAAAGAAATAAAATAAGAAACTTAAAACCGTTTTTGCTTATTTTTTTTAAGTTTGAGAAGCAACTAAAGGCAAAAATTTTATTCATTGAGACTTCTTCAGTTCTGGTAATTAAAAGTTTTGTTTTGTGTACAATAATTAGATTTCCTTAATTTTTCTTTGTTTAATTTTGATGGTTAGAAATTTCATAATACTCGTAAATAATGTTAAAAAAGTATATCTTTCATATTTTTTAGTTTAATTATTTTAATGCTTTTCGTTGGGATTTAAGGTTTTATTATTTTTAGTGAAGGGTATAAGCTTACACTTTAGTGAGATGTGATGTTATTTAAAATATTAGTGCTGCAATTAATAGTCCGTCTAGCAAGAGAAAGTTATAAGACAGGTAATTAAAATACACTTTATTTCACTTACAACAAAAATGACTTAAATGTTCTATAATTTAACGTTGGAAGAGTATATTTTCTTCCAAATAAGTGATTAAGATTTACTTAACATTTATTTTTTTTATAAAAATTAAGTGCTTGCACCGTAATGCAAGACACCCTTTTCTTGAAGATCTTATAATCGTTGTAACATATAATTCTGAAATTACGCCAAGAATTAGACATAGCCTTGACTCTTGCCATTGAAGTAGCACAGCAGTTGAGTTTATATAAAAAAGAAAATAACCTGAGGTGATCAACATTAGCTGTTGGACACGAAAACTTTAACTGTTATCTTGTTAAGATAAAGAACGAAAACTATAATATCTTTAGGTGGCGAGTAGTTAATAAAGTTAAGAAGACAGTAAAAATTATGTGCGAATTAGATGCCTGTACAATTATATTTTTCTACGTGAAGAACGCTTGTGAACACTTTTTCAAAGTAGACAATATTAATAAAGTCCAATGTAGAATTTTCTTTAAAAATTAATATAAACATTTTTGTATTAAGTTTTCTTTCTTAATAAATTTAAAAAAACTATTGTTACGAATAATAAAAACTGGCAACCCCTGTAGTTGTTTCCGTATGAGCGTGGTGTATAAGTTAATTCAACAACCAATGGTGTGTGTGTGTGTATAGAATAAAAACCACAATTAGCTAACAAAAGCTGAGCAGCCTCAATGGCTGCGTTGGTAGAGGTGCGTACTGCAAAACAGAGGGTCCTGTGATCGATACCGCATTGAACATGCGTGCAACGAAAAATAATAATTGTTATAATGCAATTAAAATTAATAAACAGCAGTACAAACCTATCGAGAGGCAAAAGACAATTATTGTGTAAAGCCATTGCAAATATATAGTGGAGACGTCAAATTTAATATAAGATTTGTCATGTAAGAAGCACTTTTCGGAACTCGACGCTATTGTCAAGCTTTGATTTTTATAGAATTCCGTTAAGTTGGAAGTAGGAGCTTAAAAATTAAAATAAAAAAATTAAAATAAATTAAAATAATAATAAATTGACTTTTTTAATTATATTGACACACTAAAAAATAAGATTTTTCTTGTTTTATATTTACAAAAAAACAGTTTTTATAAAAGTAATATACGAGGGCTGCTCTATATATTTCTGGCCTAATAGTGAAAATGCGAAATATAATCAAAAATGGTTTTATTGTTTTTCAAAGTATTCTCCAGCATGATTTATACACTTTTACATGCGCTCAAACCAGTTGTCGAAGCACTTTCTCCACTCCGATTGAGACACCTCTAAAACATGGTTTTTGAACACTTCAACAGCTTCTTCTGGCGACGAAAATCGTTGACCACGCATTTTTTTCTTGATGTCCGGAAACAAGAAGAAGTCTACAGGTGCCAAGTCAGGGCTGTACGGCGGATGACCCATTAATTCGACGTTTTGGCCGGTCAAAAACGCTCTGGTTTGAGCCGATGTGTGAGAGCTCGCATTGTCATGGTAAACAATGGTTCGTCTTCTCTTGTTGGTTTTTCGAATTTCTCCGATGACTTCAAACAAACAAATTGTAGTGTACCACTCAGAAGTGACCGTCCTACATTGCTCAAGCGGAACAGTCGCCACATGACCAGTTTTGCCAAAGAAACAGGCGACCATTTGCTTCGAAGTCTTCTTCCATGAACAATTTTCGTTGGATTTTGCTCGTCTTTGAAGACCCACACGGTCGATTGTTGTTTCGTATCGGGCTCATACGCATAGATCCATGATTCATTACCTGTGACGATCTTATAAACGTCTTTTGAAGCACCGCAATCGTATTTGTGCAACATTTCTTTGCACCAATCGACACGAGCCTTTTTTTGAGCGACTTTCAAATTGTGCGGGAGCCAACGAGAACAAACCTTTTTACGGCCAGGTGTTCATGCAATATCGAATGTATGCTGGTGGAAGAAATGTCCAAGGATGTCTCTATCTCTCGGTATGTCGCATGTCGATCTTGCATTATGAGTTCACGCACGGCACCAATGTTCTCTGGCACAACAGCCGTTTTTGGACGACCTTCACGGAATTCGTCTTTGAGCGAGCTTCGGCCACGATTAAATTCATTATACCAATTTTTCACAGTGCTATAGGATGGTGCTTCATCGCCATACAAAGATTTAAGTTCATCAAAGCACTCTTGTCGTGATAATCCACGTCGAAAATTGTGAAAAATGATGGCACGAAAATGTTCACGAGTTAATTCCATTTTTTTCCATATTAATTTTTTCAAGTCACTGTTAACAACACAAATAATGGTCGTACGTCAAGATGTTTTGAGTACGATTTTGCTTAAAAATGACAAACTTTCCAATGGAAATGTCAGATCGCACTTGGCAGCACTCAGTGTTGCCAGGCCAGAAATATATATAGCAGCCCTCGTATTGTGTCTGTTAAAAAAACTAGAATTTCCTACAAAATTTCTTGATCACAAAAAGAAAACAACTAACACAAAGCGAGAAGTAAACAAACACAATACACATTATGTTTCTGAAATAATAATGGAAGGTTCTACAAGTAACTGCCATCCCTAAATTAGCGCGTAAGACGCAAAACAATGCGATTCATAGCTTTTGCGCTGGAATGTCATCCCTAAATAAGAGCGTCAACTTTGTGTCTTTAACAGTAATATTAACGCATTTTTTTTAAAACCCGCTGTATAAGAATAAGGAAGAGATAAAATCGCTAGATTGCCTTGAAAATAACTAAATTGGCCTTACTTTTTAACAATAAAAAAACAAAACAAACCAACAAGCAGCCAACTTCACTTCCTAACGCACTGTCAAAACTGGATTTTCCAATTGCTAAGCGTTGACGCCGTGCTATTTAGGGATGCTTCATACATTTTGTATGTACATGAGAAATTTTGACAGATATCTTGAGCTTTACGCGCTTATTTAGGGATGGCAGTAAATAAGAATACCCATAGCATGTATAATAACAGCCGTATGCATAACAAAAGTATAGCATAAGTGACGAAACTAAGCAGGGTGTCTGCAAGACTCTTTTAACAATTTGATACCGAAAATTGTCTCAAAATATAGTAAGGCAATAATCTATAATGATTTTAAGTGCCAGACCGTACGGCAAAATACACTGGGAGCCTTATCAAGCTTTTCATTCATGTCTAACTCATTTTAAGTTTTTGTTATGCATAGATAAATGCCTTATTATCTCGCTTGTTCTACAACACAGCATATGGCTCGAAATATCTAGTAAATTCTATTACATTTAAGAGCCATTTAAAATTGGGTATATAAAAGCTATGAACACACAGACTGGTTCATTCTGATTATGAAGGTCATTTAGCGAAGATCTTGTAGTACAACAGTTTATCCATTACATACGTATTCAAGATGCCATCGTGTATTTTTGGTGTTTTAATCGCGAATAAGTAAATAAAAAAACTGTATAAGAGTGTGCAATTATTTTGCAACAAAAGAACTCATTAAATTAAGCATTTATTAATTAAATTAACGTCACAATATGTTAAATTGACTAGCTACAAAAAGCACAGCTATAAATGAAGAAACAAAAGGCAAAAATAAAATATATTGACTCTAGGCTTGCCAGATCCCAAAAGCCTGAAAACTGAAAAATTTAAAATTTGCGCCTGGATTTGAGAAAAAAAACTGAACCTGTTTAAAATGCTCCTGTTGTTCCAAAAAGTGAAATTTTATTAAAAATTTAAAAAAATCACGTTAACATAATTTAATTCAATCTTACGTTATATTAAGTACATATTTATACATTGGTACATAGTAAATGTCTTTTGCCACATACGAGGGCTGCTCTATATATTTCTGGCCTAATAGTGAAAATGCTAATATTTATAATCAAAAATGGTTTTATTTTTTTTTTTTTCAAAATTTTCTCCAGCATGATTTATACACTTTTGCATGCGCTCAAACCAGTTGTCGAAGCGCTTTTTCCACTCCAATTGAGACACCTCTAAAACATGGTTTTTGAACACTTCAACAGCTTCTTCTGGCGACGAAAATCGTTGACCAAGCATTTGTTTCTTGATGTGCGGAAACAAGAAGAAGTCATTAGGTGCTAAGTCAGGGCTGTACGGCGGATGACCCATCAATTCGACGTTTTGGCTGGTCAAAAACGCTCTGGTTTGAGCCGATGTGTGAGAGCTCGCATTGTCATAGTGAACAATGATTCGTCTTCTCTTGTTGGTTTTTCGAATTTCTCCGATGACTTCAGGCAAACAAATTATAGTGTACCATTCAGAAGTAACCGTCCTACGTCGCTCAAGCGGAACAGTCGCCACATGACCAGTTTTGCCGAAGAAACAGGCGACCATTTGCTTCGAAGTGCTTCTTCCACGAACAACTTTCGTTGGATTTTGCTCGTCTTTGAAGACCCACACGGTTAATTGTTGTTTCGGTTCAGGCTCATACGCATAGATCCATGGTTCGTCACCTGTGACGATCTTATAAACGTCTTTTGAAGCACCGTAATCGTATTTTTGCAACATTTCTTTGCACCAATCGACACGAGCCTTTTTTTGAGCGACTTTCAAATTATGCGGGATCTAACAAGAACAAACCTTTTTTACGGCCAGGTGTTCATACAGTATCGAATGTATGCTGGTGGAAGAAATGTCCAAGGATGTCTCTATCTATCGGTATGTCGCATGTCGATCTTGCATTATGAGTTCACGCACGGTATCAATGTTCTCTGGCACAACAGCCGTTTTTGGACGACCTTCACGGAATTCGTCTTAAATTATCAAATATCCCTCGCAGGTAGCAGAAGTAAAATGGTACTAATTGGAGTTAGAAAAATTTTAAATCTAAACATTTGCAAATATAGTTGTAATTTCATTGTATTTAGAATGTAATTTTTCTGTACAAAATATTAATTTCATTATAAAAGAATATAAAATATAAAAAAACTGGACTGATTGCATTTTTCCTGGAAACTGGACCAGACATAAAAAACTGAAAAATTCAGGCGAATCCAGGCCATCTGGCAAGCCTAATTGACTCACACGCGAAGGGTTCCGTATCGTGAATAGGTAACCTTTTGATTTTATTTTTACTTACTTGTTACAGCGGAAAAATAAAACATAATTTGAATAAAGTTAAAACAATGCCCTGTGAAAATAACATTATAATTTTTATAATTGTTATCACACCGACTTAGCAATTCCTACCCCGCGTAAATTTACAGTCTCAACCTATTACGGTTAAAAAACACCATACATACATATGAAAATCACGTTACTATCGGTATACCCTTTATTTCATATTAATTTTTAATTATTCACATCATTACTTTTTCTATACAGGGTAGAGTTTTACGAGTACCAAGAGAAGTAAAGTAGTTTGGGCAGGGTAAATATAATCTACACATTTTAATTTTCATTGAAGGAATGTTGCATATTTATTGTTAATTGAGCCAGTAAGATTTCTCCTTCAAAAGTTAGATAAGTAAATGAAAAAAAAACTGTTAAGTTGGCACAATTTCTATAATAAAAATTTATAATTTTTACCGGCTCGTTGCTGGATTACAGCAATTCACATTAATTTCATAAAAACAAAAAGAAAAAATTATATTTTTAAACAAAGTTTTCCCTAAGAAATAAAATATAAGAAGACATTGTTGCTTAAATTATTCATTTGAATGTTTTTTCCCACACTTAGAGCAGACAAAGCGTGATAATAAAACTAATAAGATTTTAAATGGAAAAACTTAATGCAGAATGCTGTTAAGAGTGTTAATGTTTCATTTTAACATAATATGTTAATTAAGATGGCTTATGTTGTTCTATTGACTAGAAAACTGAAAGATAAACTATAAGTTAAATATCATTAACACACACACACATCCATATACACAAGTACCAGCAATATGAAAATTGTATCTGCATGCTTATCTTGCAAACACTTATCTTTGATATAGAATGCCAATATAAAAAACAACGAAGAAACAAAAACAGCAAAAAAGCAGTGAACATAAATAAATTCCTTTTAAAATTAAGAGGAGTACGATAATAAAACATTAACACATCTTTGCTGTTGCTTTAACGTTAATACATTAAGCCTTGTTGCAACATGCCACATAGCGCTAGATGAAAGATTATGTTAATTATACAAAAGGCAATAATAAAAAGGCAAAAGAAGTTTACAACCAACAACGAAAGTGACAGCTACAACAAATTGCAGTGCATGCATAAAGAAAGTGTTCTTGTGTTTAAAAATTGTTTAAATTATTTTATTTTATTTCATTTTGAATTTCTTTTAGTACTTAAGAGTCCAAGGATTATTAAATGAAAAACATTTTTAAATATTCATAAGCAATAAATAAATACTTTCTATAAAAAAGTATTTAATTTTTAGCAAGTATAAAATGTATAAAAAAATTTTATAATTATAAAACTTTAGACATAAAAAGAAATAATGGGGTAGAAAAATTTTTTTCTTAATATAGTTTAAATGAAAAAAGGTGAAATTAATTTACTTTAAAAAAATTTGTAATGATACAAAAATACAGAATGTGGCCTTTAAACGAAAAAAATTTAGTTGAGTTAGTTTAGTAAGTTACTATTTTTGTCTAAACAAGCTTTTGCCGCATACATAAAAAATTTTAGTTTCTTTAATTTATACTGATTGTTAATACGATAACCAAGTACTATCTTTTATTATTATTTTACTTTTAATCTGTTGTATCATTTCGGTTTATGGATAAAACAGCGGTTGTATTTAAGCTTTTGATAACTTATGTAGAATTCACTCAAAGCGAAAGTATAAAATATAATTTTTAAATCAGTTTGTTCTAAAGAAGTAATTTAAAGAAATAAAATTAATTGGAGCAACTTAATAAAGATTACTACTTACGGTAATTGATTGGAAGGATGATAAAAAGCCTTATTTTTTAAAAGGCTGCATACATATCTATCTGCAGTGAATATAATTGTTGCAAAAAAAAAAAAAAAAAAACGACTTCAAAACAGATTTCATCTGTCTGCCTAAAATGGTTCAAGAGTATGGCCACATAAATTAGATTACATTAAATATTGGAACACTCCAAACTTTATACTTTTTCAACTGTTCAAATTACAGCAACTATAGAGTCAACCGTCTGTCTATAACGGTTCAACGGCTTGGACATGTACATCAGATTATATAAACTATTGTAAAACCGTTTAATTTATAAAATTCTTATGTCTAAAATTCAGGTGTTTGTTATCAACTGGCCAAAAAATACGACCATATAGAACAAAGTATATTAATTTTGAGAACACCCTTTAATTTCTCAATTCAAATTCTAAGCTTCGTGTTATAGCGGACTTAGCAAAACAGGTCTCTTGTAAATTTCAGCTGTCTGTCTTTAACGGTTCAAAAGTTCGGCCACATATACTAAATTATATCAACTATTGAGACACCCGTTTATTTCCAAAACAAAATTTTATACTTGTTTTTGTAGCGGAGTTAGCAATACAGGTTCCTTGTAAATTTTAATCGTCTGTCTACAACTGTTTAAAATTATGGCCATATACATAATTAAGTGAACTATTGGGGCGTCCTCTAATTTTAATATTAATATTAATACCATATCAATCGACATAATGTCAAATTTGCAAGCGTTTGTCTAGAACGGTTCAAAAAATAGGCCCATATAAGTAAATCGCCATCAATTATAGGACACCCTTTAATTTCTAAATTCAAATTATCAACTCGTTGATATAGTTGGGCTTAAAAATAGACGTCCTTTTTAAGTTTAAAAATTCTGTCTATAACAGATCAAAAGTTCGGCCACATACTTGCAAGTACATCAACTATTGGGATACCCTTTCTTCCAAATCCAAATTTTATACTTATGGTTATAGCGGGCTTAGCAGTTGAGGTTCGTTGTAAATTTGAAGCGTCTGTCTACAACTGTGAAAAAGTATTGCCATATACATCAAATTAAATGAACTATAGTCGCACCCTTTAATTTTTAGTATTAATACTTGTTACTATAACGGCCGTAGCAAGCGACATTCTGTCCAATTTGCAAGCGTTTGTCTTTAACGGTTCAAAAGATAGGCCCATATAAGTAAATTATGGGGGCGCCCTTTAATTTTTAGATTTTTTTTTTGTATAACTTTTTGTTATTGGGGGCCATAGTAATACGCTTAATTTTACAGAATCGTCCTTTACAGTTAATAATACACTTAAAAAATATGTATGTTGTATGGGGACACCCTTTAATTTATAAGATTATGAACTGTTTTTTAAACGGGACCAATCAGTAAGCATAATCTATCATATTAACAGAAATTTTCAAAATCGGTTCAGAAATGACTGAGTTCTGCAGGCACAAACATAAAGAAAGCAACATTCAGTCGAATTGTAAAACCTCCTTTTTTTTGAAGTCGGTTAAAAATAGAGGTGCGATGCAGTTTAAAGTTCTTAGGCTGTGAAGGAAAATCAAAACTTTATATTGCATTTAAATTCCTTTCATTAAAAAAATTCCACTCTAATTTTTATTTATCAAAAGCCAATCCTGTTTAGCTACTCCATGCTCAGAGTACTCTGTACCAATTTTGATCAGTACCCCCATTGTGGTTCTCTAAGTTTAATAATTCAGTATCACTTTTCATGGGAAGCCCCCTACCTTCTCATCCTGTGCCCAAAGTTATATCAAAATGAATAACTCTAGCCAAACTAATGTGACAATTTAAAACATTCCTTTTCCTGACGAAATATTGGAAATGCGTTGTATTCTGAGAATGTCGACCTATGTTACTCTGATTTTTCCTGTCACTGTAAAAAAAATGCGAACAAATAAATAATTATTACTTTGTAAAAATCGCACATACAATTTCAACAAATCAATTACTTACCTTTGAGAAATTGAGCGAAGAAGAAGCTTATGAAATTTGAAACACAACTGGATAAAAACCAAATCAATTAATAATGTAATTTTGAACGATATCCTTCCAAAAATTAATAAATATTATTTAAATATCAGAAAATTATGTAATCGTGACGGCACTGATCAAAGCCAATTAATTTTATCAGGTGGCACCGTTGTGACAGCTGACTATTTTTTGCATAATTTTCTTATGTGTAGAGCAGCTGTCAAAAGTGTGTGATTTTATTAGTTTTTATTTTGGACGAAAAAACAGCCCTGAAAAAGGGCTGAATTCTTAGTAATCAGCTAAAAGAAAGGTAACCTGCCAAAAGCATTTGAGCGTGAATGCTATGTTTTGATATATTAAAACATTTACCTACGGCTGGTTGATATATGAGGAGACTTTTCTTACGCTATTTTTTATGATTATGTTTTTTTGTTTGTTTTATAGTGTGTAAAATCAGAAAATGCTAGTCAGATAGAAAACCAGATAATCATAAAATAGGCAAATTACTCATTTGTTGCGTATACTTACATAAATATCTGCATATATACGTATATAACAACCTAAAAAGTAGGCTGACTTATGTTAATCAATATCATCTTTTATTAAAAATGTTTATCAAAAAATTTTCTTTGCTTTACCAAATGGTAAAAAATTTCTTTGTCGGTTCTAACAAAATGAACATCATATTAAACGCTTTGCAAATAAATTGCTATACTCAACACCCAAATGAATTAAAGAAAAAGTATTGAAATCGTCCTAGAAACCTTATTCTTTGGCTCGTCTTAACTGCTTTTTCTTTAATAAAAATAAAAAACAATTTAAAACTTTGATGATAAACTTCGAGAGTAGCAGTTGAAATCAATTTTTTTGTCACTGTTTGTAGATGTCGACAAACAAAAACACCGAAGAATAACTGAAAATGAGAATACCTACAAAATAGAGACAAAAGAAGACAAACAAAACTAAAAACAAAATGAAAAGTTAATAAACAAATGTAAATAAAAAATACATAAGTATTTGTAAAGGTAAAATTGTGACAAAGTAATGAGGGCTTAAAATGATTTACAAACGATAACGAGAATAAGGTGGGAAATTATTATTGTGGGCTCCAAAAGCACAAAATAAAAATGAAATTAAAATTCATCTAAAATTATTTTATCTCTTTATGATCGTATTTTCTATATAAATAGAACCAACAATGAGAGTTGATATCTTAAATCAAGCCTTTAGAAATCCTTAAGAATTTTTAGTCTGGCCAAAATTAATTTTTTTTTCAATAATCACATTCTCTTTGTTTTTCTATTTAGTAGACAATTTAAAGTCAGTCAAACACATTTATCAAGTAAAAAAGATGGGAATTAAATCAACAATTTCAGTGACAGTGTCCTTGGCTATGTATTTAGCAGACTGCTCAAAATCAAAAGAAAATTACTTAATTTGAAATGGTCAAAATTTAATAGTGATTGTTAAAAAAATCAAAGAGTAATTCTAACCACAAAAAAAAAAAATAAATAAATAAAAATAACAAAAATATTACAACAATAAAAATTGTTGAAGTGTTTGGACTACAAAACAGCCTCAAAAAAAATTCATAGAAATTTTCTTTTTTCTTAAAAAAATTTAATCTTTATGAAACGGCAGGCAGGCAGGCAATACAAACTCGGTAAAGCTTATTTATAACAAGAGAAAAGAAATTATACAACAGATTCAAGACACAAAAGCCTTGTGGATGTTCATTTTTTGTTAAACAACAAATATGATAAAATTGTTTCTTGTTATCAACCACATATGAACAAACCTACGCACACACGTTCATTATGAAACAACAACATAAAAGTTTTTGAAAACATGCATCAGTGCACAAGCATTGCATCGTTATAAAACACAATTCGACCAACGAATCAACGAAAAGGAAAACATATGTTGTTGCATGTTTGTGAGATTCTATCTATAGGAAATTTGTTTGTTTGTTTTGAAGTGCTGTTGGAAGAGACAATTTAAAGGAATTTATTTTATATTTATATTTTTATATGTGTAAATCGTTCGCGCAGTCAATCTGACATAAATCTATTGGCATAGGCCAGAGGTCATATTATAAAGTCAAGGCTTAGATTAGATCCCTGTACATCTCCCAAAGTAACACCTAATTGTCGAGTGCCAGAATTCGTATCGCACAGTAGAACTCTACGGCCGATATCAAATAATAATAATAAGAGTAATGAAAATATTTTTAATTTATTGAATTATTAGTTGAACTATTTTAGTATCAAAACCAAGTGATTTATTACTTGAATTCGGCTTAAACTGACCTCAGTAATAAAAATTATAATAAGTTTGCGATCACAGTAAACAGCATTTAAATATTCTATTTAATTTTAATTATTTAAATTTGTAATTTATGTTGCAAAAATATCAATAGCAAAGTTATTAAAGGAAACGATATAAAAAGACTACACTTCTTTAAAGATCTGGATACAACAATTTATACTTACATACATTATGTAAGCGGCTTTTAATATATTTTTGCTACACATGCCTTGCAATCCATGACGTTGATATCTACATGATAATGATCATCATTATTGTGAATGATGGTAAAATAAATAAAACAAAGTCTTTTGTAATAAAACAAGAAGAAAGAAATTATAAAAAAAAGAATATTAAACTTGATTTTTTACACAAATTGTTGCTGTTATTGCTCTGCTGCTTCCCTTTATTATTCTTTTACTTATTTCTTTGTGCTCACATGATGACGCTCTTACTAACAATATTGGATTAAAATAAAAATTAAAAAAAAATATATTGGAAAATCACTCATAATAAAATAAAGTATCGACAGGATACAAGAAACAAAAAGCCCAAAAAATACATATATATTTTTAAATTAAAACTAATAAAAATAATAAATATTTGCACAAATTCCTTACAAGCCATTGTCGTAAATAAACTTAATAAAATCCTTTGATTTTAAATATATTTTTATCTTTTTTTAGCCTTCAGAGTGTAGTTCTATTATAAATTCATTTTATATGCTGAGACAATGAAAAAAATGGCACAGTGGGGACTTATGCAAGATAGACGGTAATAAATCCGGTATTTCTTAACTGCTGATTTGATTTGGAATGTCCTTATAAACTGTATCTTTGTCGCCTGAGCTTTAGCACGTACGAAGCTACAGTGGGAAAAAATTGGCAAACTTTCTGAGGTTGGTAACTTTCTTAAATTGAACTTTAGAATAATAGTATTTAATCATTCTACTACAAAAATGTGCGAAGGAGGTGCTGTCTGTCAATACTTAAGGGCCTTCATGTGGACAATTGTCCTTATATTTTTGAACTAAGGAAATTTTTCAATTTCAGCAAACTCAATGCTGTAATCTTTGCAGTAAAAATTCAATTTTACAACTTACACTTTAGAGTAAGAAAAATTTAGTATAATATGCGTTTTCATTATATGTATTATTCATTCATGGGAGTATTTAATTAGATGGACTCTTTAATTGCAAATTTCATTAGCATTGACTGATAAATAATGCCAATGATTTTTTAGCAATTATTTCACTAATGATAATGCTGTTTAATGAAAAGATTTCATTGATAATTAGTTCGAAAATAACGTCATTATCATTGACTAATTATTAAATGGTTTTAAAGCGTTACCATTAATAGACGTCACTCCTTGTCTTTTTAAACTTAATAAACAAGTAGAACATAATTATAAAATGACATTTTTATCATAAAAATTGAATTAAACGTGTGTATTTTAACATTCTCAGGAAAAAAGAAACACTACAGGAACATATTTTTGATTTTTGCATAAGGAATAAAATCTGCTAGCTGGGGTGTTAAGGCCCAACTATAATGTGCATAAGCTAGCTTTAGCTTATGTCAAAAACCCAACGAAAAGCCTGTCAAATGCTTAGGTAACTTATTAATGAAATTTATGTGGCTATAATATACCTACATAAATTTAGTAACTTATTTGCCACAGTTGCACATTTATGTTTGATTCTTACTTTTGCCAAAAATAATTTCTATATAAATGAACAAAATTTTTAAACGAAATAACATTCACATACACATTTATATATTTTGGTTTATGTCCTAAGAAAAGGTAAAAAAAAATTTATTACAAGTTATTTTCTGTTTTGTGTTTGTGGCCAACCGTACTAAAAAAAGCAACGATGTTCATCGCTTATATCGTATACATATGTGTGTATAAATACAAATTTAATTTATATATACTATATTTGTAAAAAATTAGCCATAACGAAAAATGTTGTTTTTTCTACATTTTCTATTGAATTAAAAATTTTAGCAATTTAGGTCTTAGTTAAAGTTTTTCCTTATCAATGTATAACACAAGGCACAATCAGCTGTTTCCGTACGGAAAGTGCGATCAGTTTCGTACCTTGCATAAAGAAATGAAATTTAACGAAACTTGACGAAAAGTTATCTTATGTACATTATAGTTTACCACATACAATTTAATGTATTTGCACAGTTGTATAAGCTTGCATAAGTTATGATATGCACATTATAGTTGGGCCTTTAGGTGACTTTAGATCTCACACATCAAATATAGATCCATCTACAAAAGGGTGACCCAATATATATTTTACTACCAATTAATTTTCTTTACGATAAACACCTTCTTGGATCCCAGGAACTATTCGAAATAAAGAAATTATTTAAAAGTAGTAATAAAAACCTAGGATGCAGGAAAATCTAAATTTATTTTTTGAAAGTATCGCACCCGTCGTCGTGACCCATTCACAAATTCTTAATACTCAATTAATCTTTTGTATCGATACCTCGAGATTTTTATTGTTCTTGTTTTAATTTTTTACTACGGTATTTTGATGAACGATATTGACATCGAATTTGTTACTTTAACATAAATGTTTGTATAAATGTTAATGTGATAAAATAAAAACTGTTCACTTACAATTAAACAAATATATTTATTTATCTTTTAATACAAATAAACCCGCGTCTTTTTACTTATTAAAACCAACGAACATGGAAGTAAAAATGATTTTTTGCCATAACCGTGCGTGTGTGTTCTTAAACGTCTTTTTATAACTTCGATGCCTTTTTTACTTACTGGCAGACTCTTTTATTTATTATACCGTTTACAACAGGTGGCGAAGGGTATACAAGTCAGCATAGCCGAATATAACACTCTTTCTTGTTTTTAAATAAATTTATATTATATTGGTTGGTTGATAATATATTGTTAACTGATTTTGGCATTTCACAGAGAACAGGAGAAAAAAAGCCAACAACAACAACAAATACAACAGAAACAATGTCAGCATTGTAAATAAATTAAAACACATTATTCGACAATAAAATTAAACCAAAAAAAGGAGAAAAAAAAAATACAAAATAAAATTAACAAAAAGTAAATATCAGCAATATACATTGCAAAGTATTAAAACAAACAAATTTAACAAAAAGGCATAAAAATTACTTTTATTTTTAACCATTTCACTACAAGTGTTTCATTTATTTTGCAATTATGTTAAATAATAAAAAAATGATACGAAAAGTAAGAGAAGTTCAGTAGTTATTCTTTACAAGCCTCAATGATTTTTATTTATAAATATAAATAAATTAACACATACTCGTGCATGTAACGTTCTCATTTCTGTTTGAGTCTGGTTAAGGCGGCGGCCTTTTGAATTTTATTTACTTAATGGCAGAATTAAAAATTCTTATCCCTTTAACGTTGCTGTTATGTGTTGTATTTTTTTTTAGTTTTAATACTTTATGACGTTTAAATTTAAAGCTTTAAGCTTTTAACTTTACTTTAATATTATTAATGGATAAATGTTAAAGAGCTTAAACATTTAAAATTAAACAAATTTTGTTAGGTTTCTAAAGAAATTTTATTGAATAATCGAACTTTTTTCAGTAGAAACTACTGCAATTAAATTTATTATGAATTTCGTTCATGGACGTAGCACTAACAAAAATCTGATGTTTTCGTTTACAAGATTATTTTGTAAGAACTGCTTCAAATGGGTTCGTTAATATGATGGTATTTTCTTCTTAATTGCTTTTGGTCAAAGGAAATGAATGAAATACATAAAATACTGCGAAAATTTACTTTTGACGAATTTATTTTATTCAAGAGAACAATCACACAATCGGCCCTATTCTCGTTGGCGTTCTTATAAAGGGTCCGCCAAATAACTTTTTTTTTTTTGGAAAATGGATGGCCAGTTGGCTTCAACTCCTGAACAGATTAGAGTTTGTATGGCGTCATACCAAAGTCTTTATGCAAAATTTGTGTCAATGATATCTCCAAAATGGTCAATTGTTGAGAACGACGGTGAATTGATGTTGATGGCGCTTTACACACACTTCCTACCACAGCAGCAATATTCTCGGTTGTACACACTGTTTTAGGCTTTTAATGCTTTGGTTAGCGATGAGGATAACGAACATACGGAGCTGACGGTGCTTCTCTTCTTTCAAAATTCGTACGCAGTTTTCGCACACGTTCTGTAACATTACCATGATTTTCAAAGTTATATCGCAATATTTCCTAGCGTTGTTTAAGCGTTCAGCGGAAGTATAAAACTAATTATCTGTCAAATCAGACATGATCATTGTCATTTTATTCATCGCTTAGTTTCTAAAATCGTATGCTTGAAATATATTGAAACGAAGAAGAGATGTTATCAAAAACAAAAAGAATTATTAATAAAGCGTGGTAACACTACAATTTTGACGTTATTGTATTTAACATTTTTGTAAATTTCTAAAAGGGTTGTTACTTATTTTGTAACTTTTTACATATCAACATCCCCCCGGGGGCAATAAGAGTCTGGCTGAGTCAACCTAGGTACAGACGGAGTGTTCTCGGGGTATAGCGGGAAGCAGGCACCGAATCTTGATAAAAAGTGGGGTACTGTAAAGGATACATCAGTGTACTTAAATAAACTGGCACCACAGGAACCGGTAGCCCATACGGAGAGCCGCCCCTTCGGGATACACGTGGTGGCTGCGGTTAAAAATAAAAGTCTAATTCTGCAGGTCTGATGCAGAATAGATGAAAGTGGAAGTTCATGTTCTTGAAATTGCCACACATTTGTGAACACATTCAGACTTAACAAAACTATCTTCCAATACGTTTTAAAAAAGATTGCTCCTAAACTGAAATGCAACATGCGATTTCTTGTGTTCTGAGATTTTTTGCTCAAGGATCATATAACTAAGCGTTGGTAGTGGTAAGCGTAAGAAAAATTTTTGTTCCATTTCAAAAACTTCGATCTGCCTTGACAAGCCTTTTTCCATTTTAAATTTATTTTGTTCTGCTCGTTTGAAATACGTTGCCAATAATGATAGCCACAGAGAAATAATGTTTTATTGTCGTTACTATCTTCACCTCAAAATGGAGAACACCGAATAACGACAAGCCACATTGTTGTTTTTATTTTGTTTTCAAAATACAACGCCAACAGAAATAGGGACGAATAATTGAAAAGGATTTCGTCACCGTCGCGACACGTCGCTATGCTTCACAACGTTAATTTTTTATATCCAATTTTAGGTCTTAGATAAATACTGGCTTTTAAGGCCTTAATTATTGCTGGGTTATCAGCATAAATCAGTAAATTCAACTGGTCCCACAGGAAATAATCGAGAGACGTCAAATCGCACGTCGTTGGAGGACAACTAACAGGACTGTTTCTCAAATTTTAATTTAAAAAGTCAATATTGGAAGACGCTATATGGCACGTAACATCATCTTGTTAAAACTACATTACCCCTGAAATAGTATGAAACACATTTTCAGAAAAGTAAAGAAAAAAATTAATCCACTGACCGTCAGATGAGCTCCAACTTTAGCTTTGGAGAAATAAGTTCCTTTGATGCCATTTCTGTATGTAACTGAGTTTGATAGATCTGTTGTAAATTGGTCTCTTTATTAATAAGCCTGGTAAACTAAAAATGAGCCTCATCGCCGAACACAATTTGCAATAAGTTGATAAATTAAATTGATGGCGAAATAAATTACGTTATGCCAGAGAATACTGGGGGCTGATTCTCGCATCCGTTTACGAGCAAAATTATATTCGAACGAGCAAGTTTTTTTACTTTTGGGATTCTGTCATTCGATATCGAGTTTCGAGTATCGAAATTTATAATGATGGCATTCGATAACGAGCTACATTTCGAATGAACCCCTGGCGAGTCTAAGCCCGTTAGCAAAGTATCATTCGAGTTAACGTTTTAAAGTACAAAATTGAACAGAAAGGAAAATGTAAATTAAAAATTTATGAATTTTTCTGTTTTTTTAAGAAAACAAAAAAATTTTCTCTTAATGAATATTCGAACAAAAGAAATGGTGGTGGCCAGTATGAAAAAAACTCTCACTCAAGTAAAGGAACAAATCTTGCCTGCTGCTGGCATATAAGTCGCTGTTGAAAGGCTGTGCAAAGCTTTGGATCAGTTTTAAAAACACAAACAGTGTAACAGCGCCTGAAGATTACAATAATGACTTGTCATGCTCTTCTTCGTTTTTAGTCTTGAACAGTAAACATGTACTCATGTATAGAAGATGCAGATTTAGAAGAATCAGTGCCAGAAAAAAGAAAAATAATATATGAAGACATAAAAAAACTACCGTAAAGAAAACGGAAACAAAAACTACTTTGCTAACGAAAAATATGATGACTACCGAGAACTACCAGGAGATGCTAAAAAGATTAGATTCCTTTATAGGAAATAAAAAAACAAGACCTCAAATTAAAAAAAAGAATGTCGAACTAAATATTCAGTTAATTGAAATGAAAAAGAAAAGCCTAAAAATTAAGGAAGCGGAGCAATACTTAAACAAACATATTAAAGAAATGAAGTTGCAAAAACGAAGAAAGGAGTTAGAAACACTTCATATGGGTATCGAAATGCGATAGAAAATAAAAATAGCTATTTTGTCTCTAAATCCCTATATACACATATATAAAACTTTTATAGGCTTTAATTTTTTTGGTTTTAATAAATATAAATTTTTTAATAGTTTTTTTTTTAAGTATGTATGTATGTATTAATATATGGTTCAAAATATTATTTAATTATTAAGTAAAGCTATTTTAGTATTATTAATTATTAATATTGAAAGCCTTCGTACGCCAATTTTTACTTGTTTAAAATCTTGTAACTTTTTATAGACATAGAGTGTTGCAAAGCATATTTATTTAAGCTCTTTACAACACTGAACTAAAACTTCGATTCGTTTCGTACCGAGTAACATCATTAGAAAATTGTAGGCTATCGAAATTAATTTCGATACAATTTTTATTTCGATCACGAATGCGAGAATAAGCCCCCTGATCCCTCTCGCGCGCAAAGGAATTATTAACAATTATAAATGTAAAGAAAAAAGCTAATAATATATATTAATTTTAATTAGAATTTTTTAATTTAATTTTAAAACCTCTACTTTGTCCATTACCTTAACAAATAAAAAAAACCCAACTATGAGTGTACTAACTAATCCACTTTATAATCAATTCCATAAAAAGCTTTCAATCATTAATGCATCCAACACCTCTTCACTTTTAATTTAAATTAACAACAAGAAAAGTCAGTTAAAGGAATAACAACTTTGTTCTGCTCCATTATAACATTTTCATCTATTATCAAAGAAATATTGTGATGAAAATTTAATCCTCGCTGTTTTTCTAACGCTAAAAACTTTACAACCAACGAAATAAAATTAAAAAGAAGAAGAATTAACAAAATGATTCTAGTACCACATTTCAAATTTCAACGACGTGCCAATGAGATGAATGAAGAAGCTAAAAAAGCAAAATATTTTAAACGTTTCGGTTGTTCTTTCAATGAATTACAAGAACAAGATTGCATCGGCAGGGATGAGAAAACTGCTTTAGACTTTTGTTGCAAAATTTCATTTAATTTAATTAAGGTGCACTTTAGGTGACCTTTGCTGTTTTTAGTTGTAAGTAATTAAAAATTGATACATTCATTAATTTGCATCACCAGGTACTATATAATTTTAAAAAGTATTTCTAAGCAACTAATTTGCTTTAAGCGTAACAAGAAAAACGGAATTTTCGGACATTTTACTACAGAATTATTATTTTTTGTAAAATAACTAATTCTTGAAAAAAACCCGATTTCAAAACATATTTTAGCTGTCTATCTATAACGGTTTAGACATGAACCAAATTTGGAACTTGCACCAAATTACATTAGTTATTGTGACACCCTTTAATTTATAATTTTAAATATTTATATTTCTTATTACTCCAAACGAAGTAGTAAAGCTATTTTGTAGCTGTCAAGTAGTTGTATATAAGATAGACCCATATAAGTTACATTACAGTTATTATTGGAACACCCTTTAATTTCTAAATTTAAATTGTATACTTGTTGTTATAGCGGACATAACAACACAGATTCCTTGTTAATTTCAGCTGCCTGTCTGTAACAGTTCAAAAGTTTGGTCACATATATCAAATTATATCAACTATTGGCACACACTTCAATTTCCAAAACCAAACTATAAACTTGTTGTTATAGCAGACTTAGCTATATAACTATTCAAAAGTATAACCGTATACATCAAATTAAATGAACTATTGGGGCACCCTTTTATTTATAATTTTGAATATTACCATTTGTTAACGGTCATAGTAATCAGCATTTTGTTTCTTTTTCAAGCGTTTGCCCATAGATAAATTAGTGTCACCTATCGGTATACCCTTTAGTTTTTAGATTTATATTTCTATTGTTTTTTGCTATTGAGAGTTATAGTGATCTTAGTTTTTTAAATTTAAGTGTGGTGTTCTTTACGGTTCGTAATACAATTCAAAAACATGCTTATTGTATGATGACACCCTTTTAATTTTAAAATTATGCACTGTTTTTAAAACTGGACCAATCTATAAGAAACTAATATAAACAAATTTCATAATCGGTTCAGAAATGAATGAGTTTTGCAGGCGCATTCATAAAAAAGCAACATTCAATCTTTTTTTTTTAGAAGTCGGTAAAAATCAGGACGGTAACGGGCATTACGCTCTCGCTGAAGCACCCTTTTGTGAATATTTTTTATGCTTTTGATTTTGAAGTGAAGAGACATGGAACTTCGATTCTGTGATGTTGTTTCATAATTAGAAATAAATTAATTTTTTCATCGAATTATTTCAGGAAGTGAAAACTGAGTCTATTATGATAATAAAAAAAAGCTACAACTTGTACATGAAGTCCAGCCAACCGCAACATCGACAATTTAGCCTAATATCTTTGACTCTAAAATAACAATTCGTACTTGATAGCATCAGAGTTTCTAAAATCAGGTGGAAAGATCATTGTAGACCTGTAAAAAATTCTATATTATATCTTTTGATCTAAGCAATATATAAATTTTGAATCTTTATATCATTAATGAACGAACAGGTACAATTGAACAAAACACACAATTGAACGAAGTGATGGGAGCATCCGTGGCGCATAGTTTAACATCGCAAAATTGCTGTGACAATGCTATCAATCTTTTTAAAATTTAAATTGATTGAATGCAAAGGTCTAAATAAATAATGAAAAAACATTGATACTTTAGTTTTGTTGTTGTTGCTTTTCATCACTACTCCTTTTAAACAATATTTATAGTTTTTATGTAAAAATCTTGATTTTTAGGGCTTCCCAATATCAACTTATGTTAGGTTTTTATTTAAAAAAAAAAGTTGTTGACAAACGTTTTCCAAAGAAAACAAGAAATTAAAATAAATAATTTTTGCGAAAAAAACCGACTTTAAAACAGATTTCATCTGTCTGCCTATAACAGCTCAAGTGTATGGCCACATAAATTAGGTAACATTAACTATTGGGGCACACTTATATCTCCAAACCTTAAACGTTTTCGACTGTTCAGTAGTTTGGAAATATACAAATTGCTGCAACTATAGGGTCACTCTTTAATTTCTAAATTCAAATTATATACCTGCTGCTGTAGTAGATTTAGCAATACATGTTCGTTGTAAATTTCAACCTTCTGTCTTTAACTGTTAAAAAGTATGGCAATATACATTAAATTAAATGAACTATCGGCGCACCCTTTAATTTATAGTTCTTAACATTAATACTTGTTACTATAACGGCCATAGCAATTGACATTCTGTCCAATTTGGAAGCGTTTGTCTATAACGGTTTAAAAGATAGGCTCATATGAGTAAATCTTCATCAATTATGGGACACTCTTTAATTTCTAAATTCAAATTATAAACTCGTTGATGTAGCGGATTTCGCAACACTGGTCCTTTTTATGTTTCAGCGTTCTGTCTATAACTGGTCAAAAGTTTGGTCACGTACACAAAATTAATTAACTATTGGAACCCCCTTTAACTTCTAAATCCAAATTTTATACTTGTTTTTATAGCGGACTTAGCAATACAGGTTCGTTGTAAATTTCAAACGTCTGTCTACAACTGTTCAAAAGAATGGCAATATACATAAAATTTAATGAACTATTGGCGCACCCTTTAATTTATAATTTGTAATATTAATACTTGTTACTATATCGGCCAGAGCAATCGACATTCTGTCCAACTTGCAAGCGTTTGTCTACAACAGTTTAAAAGATAGCCCCTCATAAGTAAATTAACATCAATTATGGGGGCACCCTTTAATTTTTAGATTTATTTTTGTATAATTTTTTTTTTTTTTTTGGAGCCATAGTAATACGCAGTCATTTTAAATTTTACAGAATCGCCCTTTAGAGTTCATAATACATGTAGAAAATATGTATGTTGTATGGCGACACCCTTTAATTTTTAAGATTATGAACTGTTTTTAAAACGGGACCAATCTGGAAGCATAATCTAGCATATTATCAAAAATTTTAAAAATCGGATCAGAAGTGACTGAGTTCTGGAGGCACAAATATAAAAAAAGCAACATTCAGCCGAATTGTATAACCTCCTTCTTTTTTTGAAGTCGGTTAAAAATGAACTTAACCCGAAAATCAGTTTTAACTCATTATGACAAGAATATTTCTATAGATGATGTTTTAAGATGTTTTACAAAGGAAGCATTTTGCTTAACAAATGTCAATTAAAAATATTTTTTAAAAATTTATTTTAAAATACTAACACCAATTTCCCATTCCTGCTGAATTCTATAATTGCAAGACAAAAAGGCAAACAAGAAAAGAAGGATAAAAAGTAAACACATTCTCATTCACTTACACTCTAAACAAGTTGCTCGTTGTTTTAAGAAAGTAAACTTAATTTTCATACAACAACTTTAAAACTGAAACCCACTCGGCGCGTAATTTAATTACACAAAACACTTGAGGCTTTGAAGGAGCTTCTCAGCTTGCAAGTAAGCCAATGATGTTTTACGTACCAAAAGGATGCCATCTAATAAAATGAAAAAATTATATATATATATATATATATATATATATATATATATATATATATATATATATATATATGTATATATATATATGTACATACATACATGCTTACATATAAAAACAAATTGTTTTTTGTTGTTAAAAAGCAGACATTGAAAGGAATAGCAAAGAAATATTCAATTATTTTCTCAAACTCATCAGTAAAGGACTTCTTCCAATCTTCTTTCATTCACTGAGGCTTAAAAACTTCTTTTAACAGTCAGGCATACAAAAGTAATGTGTTCGAGTGTGAATGTACACAAGTGTTAAAATGCAACACGTTCTGCATAGTAATTAGTTTTGTATACGAAACATGAACAAGTTTAGATACTCGCAAAGTAAAAAAATACAAATTGTTTCTTTTCTTCATTAAGAAAATCTTTTGCTTGTAACACTACAATAAATAATGTTGTTGTTGTTGTTGTTGAAGATGTTGCTGAAAGACACAAATCGATTCCAGTTAATTTACTCTATTTTTGTATTCTGTTGGCAACATTGTGTCAGCGACGTTGTATGATTTATGGCAAATAGTGTGGGTTGGTAACTTGAGGTTTAATAAAAAAATAATTGAGAACTTTAGATATACGGAATAATATTTGTGACTTAGAATTTACATTAATTTGTGTTTCGTTTTATTTCGTATATACCGTTTAAAAAAAGATATGTTTGGGCTTTCGAAGAGCCCGAGTATAGAATAGAAAAAGAACAGTGGTTAACTGATTGTAATTTTCATTCAGTCGACGTTGTTAAAGACTAAGTAGTGTAGAGTTTTTTTTTTTTTTTTTTTAAAAATTATTTTCTTTATTAACGAGATGATTAGAAGTAGGCAAGAGCGAATATATATGTGACGACTAATAAAGAGAACAGCGTAAAAATCTTTGGATTATGTGTGAAATTCATCTGACCAACTTAATAATGATTGTATATTTCTCGTATTTTTTTTTTTAATTAGCTCTTTAGATAAACGATGTGCACAGTTTAAAGATGGATATATGCGAAGAATGCTGATGATGAATGTACACGCAAAGAAAAAACATGGTTAAGGTAACCATAATCTAAGAGCAGCATACGATGGTTGTATATATAGTTGTTAAAAAAACATAGCATTGTTACATTAAATATTAATATTACTGATCTTGCAACCATATTGTTGTCTAGGTTAACAATAACATGGTGAAGTGTTAACATAATTATGTTTAAATAAAAACATTAAATGGTTCAATATAAACATTAAATGTTTAAATAGTAAATCATCATGAAAATGTCATGCAATATAATTGAATGAAAAATTTGCTGTTATAACAGACTTATTATTATTTATTGTTTTATTTTTTAATTAAACGATATGATCTCATATTAAAGATCATACTGATTCCACATATATCCAAAACTTCTAACACGTTAATCTGGCATCTGCGGTGATATATCGCTCCTTTATTGCAACATAGTCATATCTCCAAAAAACTTGAACTTGGCAAAATGCGATTTAAGTTTTCAAGACATAAGTCCTATGAGCTAATTGCCGCAATTGCAATTGCTATAACTTCGGTTCAGCTTGGGATATAAAACTGATTTTTTTTTTCAACATGTACAGAAGGTCTTAAAGAGCAGTTTTGCTTAAGATATGTTTTGAGATATGACTATTTTGCAATAAAGGACCGATGTGTTGTTACATAATAGCAATTATTATCAATGTATAATATGACAGTTTTAATTGAAAAATATGTAAATGGTTTCACATTTGTACCTACGAGGGTTGCTATATATATTTCTGGCCTGGCAACACTGAGTGCTGCCAAGTGCAATCTGACATTTCCATTGGAAAGTTTGTCATTTTTAAGCATAATCGTACTCAAAACGTTTTGGCGTACGACCATTATTTGTGTTGTTTACAGTGACTTGAAAAAATTAATATAGAAAAAAATGGAATTAACTCGTGAATATTTTCGTGCCATCATTTTTCACAACTTTCGACCTGGATTATCACGACAAGAGTGCATTGATGAACTTAAATCTTTTTATGTCGATGAAGCACCATCCTATAGCATTGGTATAATGAATTTAATCGTGGCCGAAGCTCGCTCAAAGACGAATTCCGTGAAGGTCGTCTAAAAACGGCTGTTGTGCCAGAGAACATTGATGCCGTGCGTGAACTCATAATGCAAGATCGACATGCGACATACCGAGAGAGACATCCTTGGAAATTTCTTCCACCAGCATACATTCGATACTGCATGAACACCTGGCCATAAAAAAGGTTTGTTCTCGTTGGATCCCGCACAATTTGAAAGTCGCTCAAAAAAAGGCTCGTGTCGATTGGTGCAAAGAAATGTTGCA
The DNA here is from genome assembly GCA_916610165.2 of Gymnosoma rotundatum. NCBI lineage: Eukaryota > Metazoa > Arthropoda > Insecta > Diptera > Tachinidae > Gymnosoma > Gymnosoma rotundatum. Next base: position 82,343,445 of record OU744340.1, read on the forward strand.
AAAATACGATTGCGGTGCTTCAAAACACGTTTTTAAGATCGTCACAGGTGACAAATCATGGATCTATGCGTATGAGCCCGAAACGAAACAACAATCGACCGTGTGAGTCTTCAAAGACGAGCAAAATCCAACGAAAATTGTTCGTGGAAGAAGCACTTCAAAGCAAATGGTCGCCTGTTTCTTCGGCAAAACTGGTCATGTGCTTCGACAACTGGTTTGAGCGCATGCAAAAGTGTATAAATCATGCTGGAGAATACTTTGAAAAACAATAAAACCATTATTGATTATAAATATTCGCATTTTCACTATTAGGCCAGAAATATATAGAGCAGCCCTCGTAAAACACAAATTTAAAGAATTATATTTATTTCAACTATTTTGAAATATTTTGCTTACCTTTTATTTGTTTCATATTATTTTATATTATTTTTTATTTTATATTTTGTATATAAATTTTTAAAATTTTTATTTTGACTAACAATAAAAAACATTTTCAACTTTAAGCCAACAAAAAAATTACTAAACTGATAGAAAAGCATTCTGCCTAAAACAAAATATTTTTAAACACAAACATTGTTTTGTTTGGTTTTTATAATAATTTGTTTAATAATAATATATTGTGATTAAACATATTATCTTATTTATATAAGTAGAAAAACTTTGGTTGCGGTTCAAATTTTTAAAAGTTAAAATCAACCATGTTGCATTATTGTGCGTATTAACCACCTAATGGTTAAATGTTAACCAAAAAATGTTTGTCGTGACTGAAGTTCTTCGTAACTATACATTATTATAAATAACATAATATGGTTATTTTGACCAGAAAAAGCTGCATTTCAATCTTATATTGTCTGAGTTTAGCTGTTTTCTTCCAAAAAAAAAAAAAAAAAAAAAAAAAAAAATTATTAAGTGTTTGTCTTTATATATTTGAAAATTAAAAGATATTCGTGAATTTAAGCAGGATTAAAAATATTACTTTTGTGGTTACCAAAATTTAATACAGAAAATGTATTTCTCTGTGTTTTATAAAAGACACCAATTTCATTGACTGAAAACATAAATGAAATTGTACGTGATACCCGCTACATCAATATCATTGTAAGAAATATAATTCCGGAAATTAAAAAAAAAATTATATTGCGTTCAGAACGTATTACATAGAGTACTGACATATACATATTGACCTTTTCTGTTTAAGGCTGAAAGCCAAATAATGCTTCTTTTTTCCAAACAACAATTTCAAATGTTTGTGTTTGTTTTTATAATATTGTCTTGTAACGCTTAAGTTTTCTCTATATGCCTTTGTTAAAATACAACAAAATATTGACAGCTACGAGTATAAACGCACTTACACACGTTTGTACTTATATTGATATGTATTTATACTCTACATACGTATATGTATAATTAAAATATATAAACATACTCTTATTTGAGTGTGTGGTATACCCAAGTGTTTTGGTTTGCAATCTAGTAAAACGATTTTCAGTGGGTTGAATCTTACAAGTTTTCTTTTCTTTTGAGGTTTTTATTTATATTCTTTCATTAATGCAAAAAGGGAAATAATCTTTTGCATCTTGTACTTGTAGTTGCTTGATTTCTTTCCCTTTATCAATGTCTCTGTCTTCGCCACCCTTTTTTTGCTTTCTTTTATTATTAAAAATAAATTAGTTATATTTTCTACACGTACACTCACATATGTAGTAAATCTTTGAGGATATTTCTCAGCATTTGTGTAAGTATGTATACTCCTGAATTTGTGTGTGTGTGTGTGCATATGTGTAAAAATGTGTGTTTAAGTGTTGTGTGTATTGAATTTTTTCTAATTTGTATTATTTTGTTGTAAAATTAATAACATTAAATTAGAAACTGACAAGATTTCCTTATTATTAGATTTTTCTGCTTACAAGTTCATTATAATAACAGAATTGTATTAGATTTCGGATAAGAAGTTTAAATAATAAAGGAAATTAAATTGTGTTAATATCAAGAAGAAGGAAAAAATAACGAAAAACTCATTTTAATTTTCAATAAAAAAAAGTATTGAAAACCATTCTTATTTTTGAAACGAACCCAAAGGGTAAACATGAAGGTTACATTTTATTTATACGTTTGTTTTATATGTAATTATTATACAATATAGTTATAGAAATAAGAGTCTCAATAGCAATCTCGTACCGTTATGTAAGTTTTGAGGGGTCAGATATAAAAAAAACATATTTTTAATTCTGTGGCAAATGATGTCTTACAGTGCTCTATATAATTATGTGCCTGAACTGGTGCAAGTGGTAGGTCTGCTTGAATCTAGAAAACAAGATTGCGAACTCAGCCATACAAAAAAATATGTATCGCACATCTACGTCATCATAGAATGAAAACTAGTGTTTTTTGTAAAAAGTGCCTTAGATTTTTGGCACAAAACTGGAAATAACTACATAACTTCTTACCAGGTGCATCGATTTGAATATAATTTTAAATGGGCGGAAACGAGATGTAGTTGAGTGAAACTATTGAGTCTTGGGCTTAAAGTTATCTAAAAAAGGGTTATTTCGGGCTACTAAACTCAAACATTTTGTCTTATATAAAAATTCTTATAAAATTTTATTTATTTTAGAAGTTATTTATTCAGTTATTGTAAATTACATCTATACATACATCTCTAAAGGAAATATATAATAATAATTACCGACCTTAGTACTAAACAACTAGAAGTAAACTAACGATTTCCCTACAGCAAATATGTTTTTTAACCATCGATTCATCGATTGAATTTTGTTTGTATACTACACCCCAGTGAAAAAATTTTTTTTATTAGAAAATTAGCTAATGGGCGAATTTTAAACATTTTGTCCCTAGCTTCGTCATTATTGAAAAACTGGATATTTTTATGTCTCTAAATCTTTGTCTGGTCATTGATTTTGATATCACTTCAATGCATAGATCTTCATCATAGGACCAGTACAAATGCTATCTGGGTAATTTGTGAAACCTAGAAAATATCAATACACCAATAAACTTTATCACGTCGGTAGAGTCTAGCTGCAAGTTGTGTCTGTTTTTCTGATGGGCATTTAAAATTAAATTTTTTTTTAAAATCAGGTTTACAACTTCTTCATCAAATATTTTCTCAAATATTTGTACTGGGGTAAGACTGAAGCTGTTTCTTCACATCTTCTTGTTTGTCAAACATATCAGTGAGCTCTCGATCCGTGGAAGAATATGTTGGCAAACTCTTGCGCCACACTGGTTCTAGACGGCGACTTCTCTTGTCCTTTTCGGCCAATGGTTCATCATCGCTGCTGTCGCTTTCCTCACATCTAAATATCTCTATAGTACCAGGCACGTTTTTTGGTAAAGAGTCACCAATTATGCTTTCATCAGCAAATTCTTCATCATCTGTTAGCACAATCGGTTCGGGTGGTATTATTGCAAAAGCAGGTTCTTCAACAGCATCGCTATTTTCTAAGCGTTAGAACTATTATAACGTTTTGAATTCATCGAAAATAATTTTTCACACAATTCATTTATATACACGTTTACACAACTGGTCTGATAGTGATCTCTTATTACACTAATACCTATCAAACTTTATTTTATATCGAAAATATACTATGGGATTCCCCTACTTACATAAAAGCTTATTTGCAACATGGTTGTAATAATGTGTATTTCTATATTTATAACAAAGATAATGTCACAATTTTTATTTGCGGTTATAAGCTGAAATCCACTTTTTTAACATTTATTTTATAAAGCAAAATGTTAACTAACTTAACTTGAAAAACATATATAGAATTTAATAATTTTATTGCGAAGATATAAAAAATAATACAAGTGTGTAACTACTTGCACATGCGAAAATACTACAAATTTAGAAATTATTCTACGACAGTTGTCAACAATAAAGCCGATCTTTTTTTTCTCTTTTTTAATGCTATATTTGTCACTTCTTAACTAATACACAAAAAACAATTATATCTTTCACAACCTAATATCTAGCTTGCATTTTCTGAGTGTACTTAATTGTGTACAGACGCGCCAAATGGGTTAAAACAAAATTTATACTAAATGGTTTAAAATTGAATTTAATTTTTTTATTTTATTAAGTTTACTTAAAAAATAGTTCTTTTTACCTTTTTAACACCTTTAATACGATGAGCTGGTTTAATTATACCTTTTACAAAATTTTGTTTAATGAGAAAACCATCTTAAAAAAGTTTATTTTGCAATGATATTGAATTGTTTTTACTGCCACATTTATTAACTGCACATTTCATATTCTATGTCTACGTCACACAAAAGAGAGATCGCCACACAACAAACTAACGGTTCTGCGCATCGCGCAATTTTGTTTTTTTTTTTTTTTTGATTCATGATAGATATAAAGAATTTTAATTCATGGGAGATGAAAGTTACTAAGTAGCAAATAAGCTCTCAAAATTTTTATCCACAAATAAAAACAGGTAGTCATGATGCCAAAACTGCCATCACTGCAAAAAAAAATAAACGTCGAATTTATATAGCTCCTAATAATAATAATTCCTGCATTCAAAAGTCTTAAACCAACATCTTTTTAGTTAATAAAATTAATAGGCGAGACGACTTTTGTTATTTTTTTACTCTTATTTAAAACAATCGAAAATATTGAAGGCTCTTTGAAGGTTGCGTCGTTAAAGTGAAATTGTTTTGTTATTTGTTTGCAGAACTCAATCTAAAACTTTTTAAAATTAGGTAAACGTCATCATTTTTTGCATTTTTATCTATTAGCGCCAGTGATGAATTTTACAATAAAATTGTTTCACATAGGTAAATATGTTTAATTAATTTTAACAAGAAGTTGTAATATTGCAACTAAACAAAAAAAATCTTACTTTTGGGGAAAATATCTTCAAATCATGTTTTGATTAAAAACTTTTCATAATTAAGGTAAAATCTTCATTCTGACATCGTTAAAGTATATTATGTACCCTTCAGAAGTTATGTAAATCTAGTTTAGTGAAGTAATTCAATCAAAAAAAGCAAACATTGGGGTGACAGATTTAAAAAAAAATGACATCGGCTCTTAGCGGTTTAAGCGTTTTTAAAAAAAGATTAGTATGTCCTTTAAGATCTTTTCAAAGGCTTTAAATTGATATGTTAATATTGATATTATCAAAAAGTTTGAAAATTTCAGAGCCCCGTAACTCGGGTAATATAGGCGAGCGCCAATCTTTTTACTTGATGTTTTTTTTTCTTATTTTTTATATATTTATTTTTTGATTGGAGTTAGTTTATTGTTCTCAGTGACATGAAAATATTAGAGGTTAACGTGGTGTTTTGCCTACTGCCTGGAAGGACATGGACCGATCTTGCTGATTGCCAATAGCACCTCTTTCGACAGTATATCTGATCGATCGACATATTTTTTTTTTTTCTGAAATCAAGCTTGCTCGGAAAACTTGATTCAACACTAACATGGACGGTCAGACGGACATCGCTCAATAGACATATTTACTTTATGGGGTCGGAAATGGATATTGTAGAAATTGCACACGGAATGACAAACTTAAATATACCCTTTTTCCACTTTTTGTGGTGATAGGTATAAAAACACATTCGTAATCTACCGAAGGTTGCTACAAAGCAAAAACAAATGTACGAGATGAGTTAAGGGAGAACAGTGAAGAAATACTTTGGTTTGCGTGTGGACTTTGTGTGACCAAATTATTGTTGATATGAATACCCCTTGTATTCCTTTTTACAAAGTTAGTTGGTTGGTTGGTATGCGAAGAATGCTGATGAAGGATGTAGCGATCCAGAAAATGCAGCATTACATTCTGATGGTGTCTAGTTTGTCTTACTTTCTTTGGAAAACGTCCGCATACATTTATAAAATAATTTCTCTTTCTAAAAAAAAGGTTTTTAGAAATTGAAAAATAAATTAAAGCCAAAGTCAATTTTAATTCAATTATGATTCCCACTCCTAATTTTATATAAACCCTACAAAAAATTTGATTTTACCTTAAAAAGTACTTGTCATAAATTGACTTACTTTTGTGATTGCCGTTTTTTTCACGCGCTTACAAAACACGTAATATTAGTTTGCAAAAACGGAAGTAGTAATTGAGTTAAAAGAGAATACCTTTAAATAATTACTAATGGTCGCTAAAATTGCTTAATTCCACACTTGATTACCTTCTCTAAAATTTTTTGCTGGGAAATTAAATAAGTTATTTAAAGTTTTACGAGTATTTGTTAACCTGCTACTTGATGGTGTATTTTTATTAAAATATATCATTAGGAAAGTTTATAAATAATTATAAAACAAATTTCTTTCTAATGAATTTGACAAATTAAAAATAAAATATTGTTGCATCTCATTCCGATAATAAAAGGTTTAGCTTAAGTAGTATGCCATCAAGTGAAAGTTATTAGTTCACTCATGTTTTTGCTGAAATCTTTAATATCTTTAAGTAAATGTACGAGTAAATATGTATTTGTTTCTGTATTAACATTACTTCAAAAGTTAACATTGCGGTTGTCAGAAATGAATATGAATATTTACAAAGTCGCGTTTATCAATTAGTAACAATCATTGTTGTTTAATAGACACATTACTCACACTCAAACACGCACATAACCACACATACTTATACAAAAGATCTCAGACAAAACAATTTAAGTGATTAAATATATGTTCATAGATATATACCAAATATACATTAACAGTTATTTAGAGCGGAATATTATTGACATACATAAACCAACTCACAGCTAAATTGAGCAATGTTGCGCTCTCATACCTTGACTTTACATTAAGAACACAATGTCAATTAGCCTTAAAGTAGTAATAAATCGGTTGGGATTATTAAGTTAACCACAGCACATTGGAATTGATTATATCTGTAAATAATTAAAATAAACATTTACATAAATTGTTGCTGCATTTATATGGACTTTAAATGCTGTGATAATTGTGTCATTTAATTTAAATATACAAAGACTTACTAGCGTGTTCATAAAATATTAAAATTGATTTGAAATGTACTTTAGGACGAATTTTTATTATATATTAAAACTGTTATCTTTCATAGCTAATAGTGTTCTATCTGTGGCTTAATACACACCAAATAAAGCAGGTTTAAAATCTCTGTTTTGTTCCGATCTTTTTTTTAATTTTATTTAATATCGATGGTCGTAATATCCATAACCTGTCTAAAATAACAAGAAGCTTATATTCTTGTGTGATAAATAGATTATATGTATAAATTTAATTCCCAACAGATCTCTAGTATTAAGAAAACAAGTAAGAGTATTCTATTCGGCTATGCCGAATTTTCTGTATCCTTCACCATATATGTATGTAAATCTAGTTAAGTACACAGAGAAAAGAAATTCGTTATAAGAACCGAATTTGTTGCCAATCGAATTTTGTCGGTTGTGTGTATTATATTGAATTCGGTTGTAATAACTAAATAAATATAGCAGTCACAACTATTTTAAAAAATGATTCTTTTGTAATTATAAAATATAATTGTGAATTAAAAAACCAAAAAATTTTTTTAATATTTTCTTTTATTTTTATAATAAATTATAGGAATAAGATTACACAATATAAATTTCATGATTCGATCCATTGAATGCAGGTTTCTTCTTCCTTTACATCATGATTTCTTCTTTCCCACATAGTTTCTTCAACTTGCTATCCCATACCATAAGTTTTGCGCTGCGAAATAAATTAAATATTATAAAATTATTTTTATATATAAATGTCTTTCTGAGATAATTTTGAACTTACCATTTACCAATAATGGAGAACTTTCAATAAATCTTTTTATTTAATTAATTTACTTTATTCGTGCTTGATTCCTTCAAATATAAATATTTCATGAGAATATCATGAAATATTTATTATTTTAAACTAAACTCCATATGGCCATTTCACTCCTGCTCAAATAGCTCATCAGTGGATTTTACCCAAATTTTGTGTAGAAAAACAGAAAGTCTCATATCAAAAGCCAAATTGATTAAATGAGAACTCCATTGAATCAATAAGACAGAAGACAATAACAACTCACAAATGTTCCACACAAAAACACAGCAAACATTTAGTTACTATTTTTATTTTTTCTTTCATTTTTCTACATAAGGGATCCCATTGGGAACCATTCATATGTATTTGAAAGATTCAATGAAAAAATAAAAATTGAAGAACAATTTTTATTAATAAGCAATGTGCACATGCATATGTATCAAAATGAAAAATTTATTATTCGGAATCTTTTAAAATTTAATTAATTTACTTTATTCGTGCTTGATTCCTTCAAATATAAATATTTCATGAGAATATCATGAAATATTTATTATTTTAAACTAAACTACAAAATGAAATGTATTACTGCGGGGAAAGCATATCTATATGGCCATTTCACTACTGCTCAAATAGCTCATCAGTGGATTTTACCCAAATTTTGTATAGAAAAACAGAAAGTCTCATATCAAAAGCCAAATTGATTAAATGAGAACTCCATTGAATCAATAAGACAGAAGACAATAACAACTCAAAAATGTTCTACACAAAAACACAGCAAACATTTAGTTACTATTTTTATTTTTTCTTTCATTTTTCTACATAAGGGATCCCATTGGGAACTATTCATATGTATTTGAAAGATTCAATGAAAAAATAAAAATTGAAGAACAATTTTTATTAATAAGCAATGTGCACATGCATATGTATCAAAATGAAAAATTTATTATTCGGAATCTTTTAAAATTTAATTAATTTACTTTATTCGTGCTTGATTCCTTCAAATATAAATATTTCATGAGAATATCATGAAATATTTATTATTTTAAACTAAACTACAAAATGAAATGTATTACTGCGGGGAAAGCATATCCATATGGCCATTTCACTACTGCTCAAATAGCTCATCAGTGGATTTTACCCAAATTTTGTATAGAAAAACAGAAAGTCTCATATCAAAAGCCAAATTGATTAAATGAGAACTCCATTGAATCAATAAGACAGAAGACAATAACAACTCTAAAATGTTCTACACAAAAACACAGCAAACATTTAGTTACTATTTTTATTTTTTCTTTCATTTTTCTACATAAGGGATCCCATTGGGAACTATTCATATGTATTTGAAAGATTCAATGAAAAAATAAAAATTGAAGAACAATTTTTATTAATAAGCAATGTGCACATGCATATGTATCAAAATGAAAAATTTATTATTCGGAATCTTTTAAAATTTAATTAATTTACTTTATTCGTGCTTGATTCCTTCAAATATAAATATTTCATGAGAATATCATGAAATATTTATTATTTTAAACTAAACTACAAAATGAAATGTATTACTGCGGGGAAAGCATATCCATATGGCCATTTCACTACTGCTCAAATAGCTCATCAGTGGATTTTACCCAAATTTTGTATAGAAAAACAGAAAGTCTCATATCAAAAGTCAAATTGATTAAATGAGAACTCCATTGAATCAATAAGACAGAAGACAATAACAACTCAAAAATGTTCTACACAAAAACACAGCAAACATTTAGTTACTATTTTTATTTTTTCTTTCATTTTTCTACATAAGGGATCCCATTGGGAACTATTCATATGTATTTGAAAGATTCAATGAAAAAATAAAAATTGAAGAACAATTTTTATTAATAAGCAATGTGCACATGCATATATATCAAAATGAAAAATTTATTATTCGGAATCTTTTAAAATTTAATTAATTTACTTTATTCGTGCTTGATTCCTTCAAATATAAATATTTCATGAGAATATCATGAAATATTTATTATTTTAAACTAAACTCCATATGGCCATTTGTGTGGAACATTTGTGAGTTGTTATTGTCTTCTGTCTTATTGATTCAATGGAGTTCTCATTTAATCAATTTGGCTTTTGATATGAGACTTTCTGTTTTTCTACACAAAATTTGGGTAAAATCCACTGATGAGCTATTTGAGCAGGAGTGAAATGGCCATATGGAGTTTAGTTTAAAATAATAAATATTTCATGATATTCTCATGAAATATTTATATTTGAAGGAATCAAGCACGAATAAAGTAAATTAATTAAATTTTAAAAGATTCCGAATAATAAATTTTTCATTTAAATCTTTTTATTTTTGAACTAAAATATTTTTGATTTTTGTAATGTGTAAAAATTTTATTTATATTGTGTCAAACATTTTTTGATTTCAGAATATACAATCGAGTTTTATGATTCTTACTTCCAAAATTTAGTTTTCAGTAGTAATGTACTGAATAAATTTAGTTGCATCTTCCATTTAATAGAATAGATTTTAGTAAAGACACAAATCGGTCATGTTAACTTTTTCAAGAGGTGTTACAACCAACATTTGGAGGCAAATATCATTTGTTAGCTTTTAATATAAAAAATAAATTAAGACTATAAATTATTAATAGTAAAAATCAAATTATTATATTAGTAATTGAATTTTTAACGGATCAAGCGAATTGTTACCAATCTTTTTTCTGTGTGTAGCTCCAATCAAAAAGACATATATTGCCGTGACAGAGAAATAAAAAAAGAAAAAACAAATTAAGTACAGTATATTATTTTACATAAAAAAGTCGGCTCTTAACAAGTTAAGCATTTTTAAAAAGTCTTAGTCCTGAAAGATCTGTTTAAAAGCTTCAAATGATACCCACTTTGATATTTTAATAAATATGGAGCATAATCGTACTTTTCTATGAAAAGTTCAGACGCCCATGACTCAGAAAATATTGGCAGGCGCCAAGTTATTCACTTGATATTTTTATATATTAATTTGCTATCTCTCCATATGTTTAATTTTTTTGATTGTAGTTATTTTATTATTTGAAATGATATAGAAAATTTAGAGACAGGCGTGGCATTTAGCACGCTGTACCCTTCGAGGACCGATGTTGTTGATTTTCAATAGCAAAATTTTCAAAACTATGTTTGATCGATTAGCGAATTTAAATTTTCTCTTGCTTTGACAAAGTTTATTTCAACTCTAACATGTACGGATAGACGGGCAAACGCCCGGGTCTCAACTAGAAAAACTGAAAAAAGAGGGTTGGTAGAGCAACAGATTGTATGCTTGAGTCTCGCTAGGGACACAGTGTCTTGGATTCTGGATAGCTGCGCAATTTCTAGGCCATTTTTGTTAAAGAAGACATCAAATAGTCTCGTTAAAATTAGAGTTTGTTCAAGCCCATGTGTAGTAAATAAGAGATGGTAGGAACAAATCTATTTAGAAGCACACACTGACAACTGCAGCATAAAAACTATAAAAAAAATTATAATTTGCCTTTATAATAACATTTTTTTTTAGTTGTTGGTTCTGATAAATAAATTAACATCTAAACGAAAAACCTGTACTGAAATCTGAATTCTCATTCAAAGTCTTAGAATTTGTAAAAAATTAAAAATACATGCAGCAGCAAGTTATACGATGTAGATAGATATATGATATCTAAGACATCGCTCTGTCATTAAACAAGTATTTTGAATGAGTAGTCTGGCATCCACATTAAGTAAAAGACTTTAGAACAATAATTGCTATCAAATAAGTAGGAGAATGAACTAGTCCGGATGATATTAGTTTTACATATTTAGGTTTTTAGGGTCATTTCTTTCTTCTCTAGGGTCATTTCTTTCTTCCGCCTTTTATTTAAACAATATCAATTTTAAACACATATTTATTTCTATATTAAATTTTTAAATTAATAGCATAAAAAGGCGAAATCTATTGCCAATTTTTAATATCCAAAAAAAATGCAATTTATGCAATTGCTGAGTGAAGTTAATGGCTTCTTTCGAATATGAAGAAAAACCAGCTTTTTCGGAATTGAGAAGTAGTTATTGGACATGCATCATCTAGAGACCTCTCCTGCTTATCAGAAACAGCGCAATTTAAATTCCAATTTGAGTAATTTAAAATCTGCGTTTTTGTTTGTGCATTAGTGTTTCCAGCTTTATTTTTCAGACTTCGTATATTTTCATTAATCTAAGATCAAATGTGAAGATAATTAACAAAATATATGTGTCGAAAAAACTTTAAAAATTTAAGAAATTATTTAAAAGAAAAAAGTTAGAACTGTTATTTATGTTTATATTTTTTTTTTTATTTGCATTGTTGTTGTTGTTGTTGTTGTAAATTAATTTATGATAATTTGTGTAGAAACCAGCGAATTTGTAAAAACATTTTTTATTTAATGAAAAAGAAGTTTTGGTCAGGATGGACCAAGTTCGTTACTGATATTTGTTACTGATGTTGTTAGAACTTTCAAAGTTTTTATTTTGAACGATAGAAGTCAACAGAAGAGGATCAAAATTTTTGCCGGCTGCAAAAAGCTTCTTTAAAATTATATAAAAGAAAAGCCTTATAATGTATATTGACTCCGTGTTATCCTAAAGCAACAACTCGTATTTAGTATTTGTTAGTTTTTTTTCTATTTATTCTGATTTCAGTATTCTTTAAAAAGTACTTGTTTTGTCAATGTTCTGCAATTAAACATGCAACTCGATTTGACTTTGATACATTAAAAATTGTTCTCTTCGAAGGTATGTGTAAAATTTAGGCAAAGAAAAAGGTTGGGATGTCATCAAATATGGCAGTAAAAATCCAAGAAGTTCCGCCTGCAAGAAGCATTATTTTTTTCAAGGACAAAGTTAAATTTGTATCTTGATAAATAAAACATTTTATTACTGATTTCCTGTACAAGCTGTTAGCTACAAAGTTATGATTAATTTCGTTTATTTGACATTTGTACACCTATTTAAGTTAAATTCCAAACACATATCGCACTTGATTAACAACAGGGTATTAACTCGAAATTTTTAAAATTTCACTTTTTGCAAGAAATCCTATCTACTGTAAAAACTTGAACGCATTCCCATATTTCTTTCGTCTCTTAAACAACATTTAAGAGCATTTCCATGATAATGTAGTGACTACCTTCGTATCAACAAAAAGGTATTATTTTGAGTTGAGCCTTTTATCAAAATAAAAATAATCAAATTGTTTTATTTAAATTTGATTTTATTATGAGTTGATACTGTTTAGTTGACAAAATTTGTTTCATTTATGATCGACAAATTTCAGAAAAATGATATTACTTTAAAAAAATATTTTTTTTGCAAGATTTGCAATGTAAATATATTTTCTAAAGGAATTTGCTTACTATGATGTATTCAAATTTTCAATATCTCTTAAAATGTAAAAACAAACAATATTTCAACTCTACTTAAAATTTAAAATTTTTATTTAAAACTCCCTTGTTGATCAAATGCGATATGGACTACTTTTTTTACACCAATTTTTGTATAAATACTATTTACCCTCCGATGAGTGACAGTTCTGAACTTTACGGCCGTGTGAAAGGGTCCCTACGGACCTTTTTTGTAAATCATGTTTTTTTCATATAATTTTTTTTTTATTTTTTTTTTGTTTTTATTGTTTATAACTAAATTCTACATACAAAAATAATTTTTTTTGCTTGAATTTTCTTAAGACTATTATAAAAAAGTTTTAAAATTATTGTTGTTGAGCGTGTACTTCTTGTCCCCCGCCCTGTGCGCCAGTGTTGCAGCGATGTAAAAGTGTGCTATGTTCTCCGCAAACAGCGTTGCCGCAGCCGAAACAGTATGCCCGCGTTTTCCGCTGCCGCCCGTACTCAGAACGGCAAAGGCGACATTGCGGTCTACTTGACATAACCGCAAACGACGGCGCATTGCCTTCTATCGGTCCTGGTAATACCTGAAATGAAAAGAAAAATAAAAAGACAAATAACTATATATTCTATTCTTGAATTTGAAGATGTTTTTCTTACCCTGACATCGAATGCTTGCATCGCATTGCGTAACCTTGTATATGAGGTTATATGGTTGTTCAGGGCACGTTCTTCGATATTTGGTGTGGCCAATTGTTTCGTTAGCATGGTATCAACGCCGCATTTGTTGGAGTTGTAATCTAATATGGCATAGGGCTTCCGCTTCTCGGTTTGCTCGTTAATGAGCCAGGTGTAGTGCATTGTGGAGAGCAGGATCACCACTTTATTTTTTTCGGCACGTATGAGCATAACGCTATATCCCCTTCGTTGAACCCAAATAATGTACTATTGATGGTTCGCTTCGGGTTCTTCTTGAACTCCTGTAGAATGAATGTTTTGTTGTAGCACACTGTACCAACACATGCGGTCTTCCTCCTTAACAAAATACGCGCCAAGTCAAGAGTGGTAAAATTCTAAGAACAAAAATACTAAGAATAAAAAATTCTAAGAACTGTACTGTGCCAGTTGTATAAAATTAGAATATTGTGCCTTTCCTTGAAAGCAATAAAGTTTATGGCTTCGAATTTTTCTTAGAATTTTTTGTTTTTATCATCATCCCTAATGTGTTTGAGTTTAGGTCTTTGTGTTCAGAACAAGTAAATTATGTGATGAAACAATAAAAAAATTATAATGATGCCCAAAAACATGCATTTATTAGTGAAATTCAGTACAAGGTCCATACGGACCTATTCACACGTCCGCGTACTATTCTCACTAAAACCTCAATAACTCCTAAAGTAATGATCCGATCGGCTTGATTTTTTTTCCAAAAGATGCGCAACAAAATACTCTCGGAATACAGAGTAGGAGGAGTAATTTTAGGTTGAAAAGGCAAAAAGGTCCCTAGGAAACTTCTCATTCATCGGAGGGTTAAAAATTTATGTTCATTTTTCCAAGGTTATTGTGTAAATACTAAAATACAATTTGAAATTGTTTCGCATTGTAAAAGTTTTACCATTTGCTAAGATTTTTTGAGTTTTTCAATGATTGTTAAACCTTATTACATATTTATTTAGTAACATTTCTTATACAAAAATTTATTCTAACTTGTGCATGAAACACTTTTCTCTAGAAATTTAATATTTCAAATGTAATTATTCCCTTATATCCTATAAAATGCCTGCTTTGCATTCAAAATTCATAACAGTTGAAGATGTTTTGTATTTTTTATTTATATGTTTTAATCCAAAATACATAATTAACGTCCCACATACAATTTACAACCTTCTTAATAATTAAAGTTTATTAAAAACACATTAATTTAAACCCTTACAGTAGGAGCGAACGCTTACTCGAAGTGTATATTGTTTTTGTGAGTCGAAAAAAAATACATTTAATTAAACAAAAAAGAAAAATTACAATATTATTCCAGTTTAAAAGCAATTAAAACCCTTCCTCTTTTTTTAATTTAAAGTAAAAATCTTATTTTGTATTCAACTTTAACATTATTGTTTATAGGAGTATTAAAAAGAAACTGGTAAAAACGACAAAAATTATTTTTAGAAAGTTTTTGCATTTTGCTAACGCACAAATACGGCGCATGGCTCAAGGTACCAATTGGCTTGAATTTAGCCATCCAAAATTTACAACTGAGTAAAAACTTCGACACAGCACAACAAGCGTTATTATTTAAAATTCTTGTTCAATTAACTATTTTATTCAGTTACATTTTTTTTACTTAAATGGAGGCTGTTATCAGAAAAATAAATCGACTGGACGACAAAAATCTACCCTTCCACATTGGAGCCGACTATATTTTGTTAAAAGTAATTTAATTTCAAATATTTCAACAAAAGGTATTCTGCCCCCAATAATCATCTTCATACATACACACATAAATATATTTTCATATACTCGTACAGCTATACACAAACATACGCACAAACAAGTACCTAAAATTTGAAATTTAAGCACGTTTCTAATTGTGTGTTGATAAAGAAAAAGAAAAAGGCCAACATGTACTTGTACTTGTTACAAAGTTAGTAAATCAATGGTTCTGCTTCTATGTCTCCTTGTATCACAACACAATTTTTAGGGCCGTGAAAGGGCAACAATTTGCAAAATGGCCTTAACAACAGCAACAATATGATTATATTTTGCAAAGTACGGTTGTTTGTTGTTCTCATTTTATAAACAAAAGATTGCGTTTTTAATTTAATTTTTTTATTCTTTTGTTTGTGACTGTCAGATAATAAAAATATTTAATTATTTTATGTTGAGAAAAAAAAAGAAATATAATTATATTTTAAATAAATTAAATTTTTATTAATTCAAAGTTTAATGAGTTTAAAACGGTTTTTTTTTTAATTTTGTTAATATTATCCTGTTTACTGAAATTAGGAGTTTGTCGAGCCCTTTCTGCAGGATTGCCTAAACTAAAAATTTAAGATTTCTGAGTTGTTAAAATGATCAAGAGTTATTAATCTCTGTCTCTGCATAAAAATATGACTTTATCTCTAAACATGCAGAATTTAAATTTAAAATTTTAAGCTCATTCTTGTTAGTTCGATTTTTTAGGGTTCTGTAGAAAAAGTGTAAGAACGAATACCTATTGTCTTAGCTACAATATCTGTATATCACAGCCCTCTTTCTGCGAACGTTATACAAAGAAAAAAAAATAAAATACTTAGAATTCATAACAATATTTATATTTTTTCATTATAGAAGGCAGGCGCGTCGAATATTCAGAGAGTAAATAAAACCATGTTCGCTATAGCAACAAGTAAAAAATTAAATCTTTAAATTAAGGGGTGTTCAAATACGGCTTTTGTTTCTAACCGTAGTAAGTAGACGCTTAAAAATTAACCATGTTATGTACAAATATAATAATTTTGGTGTTAGTGTAGATAGTATTCAATATGGAATACGAAACGCCCGTCTGTCCGTTCCAATTTTTTGGCATTTTTTGAAGTAATGAGAATAAAGAAAGTTTAACTACTATCTAATGCTAATGGTTTTATATTAATTACAATTGTTTTTAGTAATGGTAATGCAATTTTAATCAAATCGTTAAAATACTAATTATAATTGAATCAAAAATATTTGTTGTTATGATGCAAAAATTTAAGATCGCAGAAACTATAAAAAACTTTGTATAAAATAAATAAGTCTTAACAATCTTCTAGATACATCTGTATTTAAAAATTTTAAAAATTAATCATCTTTAAGTGAGATAGGTGTAAAACTTGATGTCTAGGATTAAAGCTATTGGAATTTATATTTATGATAATTTTAAACCTCTTAATCGTTAGTCAATGGTAACAATTTTATTTTTTAACTAATTTTTAATAAAAAAATTTCATTAAAAAGAATTTGATAATGTTAAATGATCATTAACACTATTTATCATTCAATGGTAATAAAATTATCAATTAATTTGTCCATCTAATTAGTTACTCCCAAATATTAAATGAAAAATTTTTAACACTGTTTACAGAACTTTTATATAAATATTTAAAACACATCTTGCTCAATTTGAATTTTAATGAGGTTAGAAATGACAAGCAGACGAACTGGATGGCACTGCTAAAATATGTCCACTATAAAAACAAGTGAAAACACTAAACTAATAAATTAAAGGGTGTTTCTCAATGGCTGTAATTTTGGCAAATATGGCGTTATCTTTAAGGTCGATATAAGATATAAAAATATATGATTTATTTTTAAATTATTCAAAAAATAAAATTAAAACTAAAAGAGTAACACGTACGGAACCTTTCGTGCGTAAGTTCAACTCGTTGTTGGTTGTTTTTTTTTTTAATTGCAGCTCCATATCAGTTTTTAAAGAACATTTTTATTGCCTATATTTTTTAATTGTATTATAAAATTGGTAGTGAAACACATTTTAAAGTTTAATCAAAAAAAAAAAAAAAAAATAGTTTAGGAAAACAAGAAAAAGAAAACAAAACGGTAGGAATACATCGCAAGAATAATAACGCTTGGTATTAAGTTAAAAGAATTTAGTTAAATATAACTTAATTACTTCAAAAAAATTATTTTGAGGGGACATTAAAAATTTTTTCTTTCAATTCATAATTAAAAGCTAGAAAAATTCTTATATTTTTGGTGTAGTTTTCTTAATGTTAAAGACACAAATAAATATTAACAGTACTTTATATACAAGCCTTTAGAAAAAGTAAAAATGGTAGAAAATCATGATAATAGCCGTAAGTAAAATTAAAAGATAATGAATTACATTTGTTTTTTCTGAAAGCATTTTTTATCCCATAACGATGTGTTTTATTTTAATAGGTTAAATAATTTAAATAAATAGTAACTAAAACAAAAAAACTAATTTAAGTATTCATCATATTTACAACCTATTCAGTTTGCTAGTGAGAAAAGTCATGCTAAAAAAATTTCTCCAATATAAATAAATTTTTAAAAATAACATTTACGCTGTGTAGAGCACCATGAACGACTATTCGAAACAACAGTCTAACTCTTAGAAGTCAAATACGTCAGCATTAATGTGTGACTACATAGAAGCAAAAATGACGCAATGAAGTTGAAAGCAATTTAAATAAAGTGGTTAATTTGTAAGAACTTTACATTTAAATAAGATTGCAAACTTGCTGTTTCTATGATGCTATTTAATACAGTTATGAGGAAGTGCTTCAGTTTTAAAAGGACCAAAAAATTTCTACAAATAATTTAAACCTAATGAAAGAAATAAACGTTAAAATGGTTTAAGCTGAAAATATAAAATATGCATGATAGATTGAAGCACACCACAACCCCCGATCCAGGAGCATATTAAACGACCGTGGTTACACCTAACTAAAAAGAGGAGACATTATTGCTTTGTACGAAAATCAGAGAGTCATTATTTTGTTAAGCTCTGGCTGGATTAAATAAAATATATTATTTACTTCCAGATTTGAATACGTATACCAGCTTCAATTAAGATACAATAAATTAATTCGTGCTTTATACAAACAGATAAAAAATCGTTCAAAAAATGACTAAAATATTAACAAAAACGACAAGTACAAATATTATTTAAAAATGATATTGTTTTAACTTTGCAAAAAAACAAATATGTATATATTGTATTATCTACAAAACGAAATTTATTGTTTCAGAATTTATTAAATGATGTATCTATATTTATTTATTTTACCAATTTTAGAGCTGTGCTTCTCTAATTTAAAACTAAGAAATTTTAAATTTATAAAAACTTAAATTTTGACCAGCCATAAAAAAGATTAAGATAAATTACAAGTATCATGGTTTGAACTCATAATTTATTTAGACAAATTGAACACTAAAACGAAAAATTCTTGTTCAAAAAACATAAAATAAAATATAGACCAACCTATTTTTACAACTGTAATAGTAGTATCATCTTTAATAAAACTTCATAAAACTGCACTTGAATACAAACAAGTAAAAAAAATGGATACAAAAATACAAAAGGGCAAATTGAACAGTAGAGTAACAAAATGAAATAAAAAATTGTAATAAATAAATGAAAATTTCTTACCATTTCCGTAACCAATACATTACCACTTCAAATTTGTTAAATGTTTAAACCAAAAACTACATAAAGCACAGACCAAAAAAAAAAAAAATAAAATAAAATATTATAGACCAAGATAGGAAAAGGACATGGAAGAAACGAAAACAAGCAAATGAATAGAACGATGAGAAATATAGGCAAAAGAAAAAAATAAGAGAAATACTCATGTTTATGGTCAAAAGCAGATGTTGATGGTGTTGTTGCAACATTAGTAAAACAGAGTGCAGTTTTAAGACACACATACACACAATCAAATTGATTCATATTTACGCCTTTGAAGGCATGTACAGTATTGAGAGTGAGTGGCAAAAAAGGTATAAAATAAAATAAAAAAGGTAAAAATAAATTCAAATATCAGCCGGAAAAAAGGAAAATTATAGTTAGAAAAACTGAAAACCTGAATTGTGTGAAAAGTGTTTAATACAAATTAATTTATTAAAGGTAAGTATTAGTTAACTTTTGGCTCGCACTGTAAGAGTTTAAACAAATTGGTTGGTGTGTCGGCTACTTTTCTTTTATGCGCTAGTGGGGCAGTTGTTGTTACTGAACCCATTAAAAAAAATCTTACCACAATCCTGTTTATCGCTGCAAATGAAGATATGAAAGACCTTTAAATGATCTGTACGTCTGAGCAAATGCAGTAAAAGCAAAGATGTATAGCTTTCACTTACTGCTGTAATAAGTTATAAAATAGTGTTTTTACTTAAAAAAACACTTGCAATTTTTACTCAATTTCTTTTCTTAAATCCTTTAACCAGCGAACGTAAATGCTCCTAATAAAATCCTTAATCCATTTAAAGACTTAATTGTCTTTTTTTGTGTTTCAACAAATTAAAGCTTTATCTAATAACTTGTAAGAAGAACAATTAAAAATGTTGTCTAACAGCAACAAGAACAATAAACAAAATGTAAAAAAAAACACAAATAATCTGACCAACCATTATTTTTGTTTCACATCTTCTACAAGTCAACAATTCCACACAAAAGAAAAATAAACGAGCCAAGTAGCCAGAAAGGACAAAAAAATAAAGAAAAATGTTAAAAGTCTTAACAAACAAACCATGAAGAGGGATTATACAAAGATTTGGGAAGCGTATTATGCGGGTTAAAGATACAACATTTACTACAAAGCTACAGGTTTTTTTTTTTGATACCTTTTGTTTTATTTGTTTTACACTCAAGTAAATTAATTTATACCTTAACCATTTCGACAGAGAGTAGAAAGTGTGCTTCAGAAGTAGTAACGTCGCCATATTAACGTTCTGACGTTTGCGGGAATTATGAAAATTTGTGCTACCATATAAATTTGTAAGATCCCGGTTTTCTGTTTTGTTTTTTTTTCACTTATATGAAATTTCAAAAGAAAAAAAATCATAAATAAATTTTATTAAATAAATAAAACAAAAAGAACAAAATTGAGCAAAAATGTTGCCTTTTTACGGACTGCATTAGTAAAAGACGTTTCTGCAAGAATTCTGTAAGAT
This sequence comes from Gymnosoma rotundatum, assembly GCA_916610165.2. NCBI lineage: Eukaryota > Metazoa > Arthropoda > Insecta > Diptera > Tachinidae > Gymnosoma > Gymnosoma rotundatum. Next base: position 82,364,283 of record OU744340.1, read on the forward strand.
TTTTCAAACTTCGAACAATTTGATTTGCCAAATGCATCTTTAGTTTGGTCGTTGCATTTTGGGAAAAATGACATTGTTTTGGACAAGAAAAATGTACTATTAGAAAAAGTGTTTTGCCAGACTACAAAAGGTAAAATATGGAATAAAATTTTTAATCTAAGTTTTCGCTTAAACAAGTACAGGTTTCGGTTTTATTTGTAAAGGTAAAATAATACTTTTTTTTCAAAGTAACGTCTGAATTAATTAGGCAATGAAACAAAAGTAATAGATTTTCAAGATAACTTAATCGAGTTTTCACATATAGACGAAACATTAAGCCTCCAAATATATAATATAATTAGTAAAATACTGGTTGGTGAAAAAAAAAACAAATAGGGGTAAATTACTTTATTTTGTTTTTGCGCAAAATTTACATTTTATCACTAGCTAAAGGATCAACGGGAAAACGAGCATATAAATGTTTTAAATAAATAGAATAGGATGGACTTGAAAACTTTTCGAGATATATTATTTTAAAATGCGGTTTAAGGAATTGGATTCTCAAACCTTTGAGGAAATCGATCAAAACTATACACACGTGAACGTTTTATCCTTTATATCAATATTTAACTTTTCTTAAAATTTTAATGTTAGTTACTAATATTACCAATATATATATATATTTTTTTTTTTGGGAAGACAAATTTTTCGTATTCGCTTTTCGAACAGAAAGATGTAAATTGTGTAAAAAGATAAAAAACACTTATTCTGTTTTCGTTTTTTATTAACTTAAAAAAAAAAAATTGTACTAAGCTAAAGCAAAAGACTTAAAAACTTATATAAACAATATTGATATCATTATAAAACGCTCTGAAACACAGTTTGCTTAATGAAGTTATCAGGCATGTCACAGAACTCAATTCCGATCGGAAGTGGTTTCAATTCCAAAAATTAGTTCTATAGAAAAAGAAAGATTTTTCGGAACGAAACCACTTTTTAATTTCAAAGTGGACTTTACTTTCTTTGAAATTCTATTATTTGCGAATTTTCAATTTACTTATATACTACATTTAAATAAAAAGTTGGAGATTAAGCATTTTTTGAAAATAATCAAAATCGAATGGAATCTGAAGAAGGTAAAACAAAATCGATCGGAATTGTTAATACAGAATTAAAACCATTCCGATCGGAATTTGTGACATGCCTGTATATTTAATTATTAATTACGTAAAAAGAAATATCAATCTTTGAAAATTTTATTAATTAAATTGCTTAATTATTTAAAAATCTTGCTCTACAATTGTATTTTTAATAAATTATGATAATAAGCAAATTTGTATAAATTGTCTTTTAGAGTCAAAGGATTTGTTTCTGTGTAATTTATATTTATAGTAAATAGATTTGAGTTTTCTTTACATTTATTATACAAATTACACATATTTTGTTAAATAGTTCCAATATAATTTTTTTTCTTATATATGTCTGTGGCAACGCAAATTGTGTTGTTTACAAAAAATATATTTCAAATAATTCCCGCAAACGTCACAAATTTTTGAAGTGGAACTACCTTTTATTTTTGTATCATGGAATTACTGTTGGTTATTGTTGTTTTTGCTTATACTTCTATTTGTCTTTGCTTTATTGTTTAGACAAAAATTTTTAGTTTCTTTAAAATTTTTGTCAGAAGTTCCTTTAAGAGTTAAGTAAGCGGTAACGAAATGGCCATCGAGGCGTGCTTCGACCCTCAATAATCAATATCGGAAATTAATTTAATCGGGATAATTTAAAAAACAGCACAAATTTTTTTACGAAAATTAAATAAATTCAAAAATATTCCCGTGTCTTTAATTAATTAACTGGTAGAATAAATTTTTCAAAATTATATCAAAAATTTAAGCATTCTTTTGGAATTAAATATTCTTAAAAAAATAATTAAATTTAGCAAAAACAAGAATCTCCCAAAAAACCCTAAATCTTCTTTTTCAACCCCTAATTTTTTCCCTAACAAATATTACTTCACTCAAGGGAAAAAAAATTCCCTAAATCTAAGGGAAAATTTCCTAATTTAACAACACTGTAAGGGAGACATATTAAATTTAATGCAAACTTCGACATTGGGAAACATTTACCCAATAGCAGCTCTAGACATTTTTAAAATTGTGTGACAAAACTCCTCCACTATTATATTTTCTATATATTTAAAGTATTTTTTAAAGTCATGTAGCGGAGTTCCTAAATTCGTCATCTAAATTTTGTATCTCACTGTATTTAATTAAATGGTAAAAAGTTTTATTAGGCATAATTTTTTTTACATATTTATTCATTAGCAGCAGCGATAATTTTTTTTTTTTTGTTTTGGACTATTAATTTACAATAAAATTGTTTCACATACATAGAGATAAATATATTTAATAAATTTTAACAAAAATTTGCAATATGAGGTATCAAGCAACTAAATCAATCTTAGATCTTAGTTTTGTAAAAAAGATCTTCAAATCTTATTTTGATTAAAATTTATTTAAAATTAAGGTAAAATCTTCATGCCAGACATCAATGTGTGTAGAAATGAATTTAGTGTTGTTATAGTAACATGCTATTTCTGAAAAGAGAGTTTTGTTAGAGATCTCATAAAATAATCTGCCGAATAAATGCAAATAATTACATCATTTAAATTTGATTTTTTCTTTTCTAAGCACAAAAGTTGTGATAATTTGAATAAATTTGGTCAGTTGTTTATGATTTAAAAAATAATATATATAAATAATATAAGGTTAATATTTATTCCAACCAAACAGAGCTGCAGTTCTGCGGCATTTACTCACATAGTATTACAGCATTTACACTAGGCAATTTTTCATGAAACTAGCATGAATTTTTTGTTTATTTGTGAAGCAGGAGGAGTAAGCAATATGGTATTGTTTGACTTTTGAGGGGATGTTACTGTTTCAAATATTTTCTTTTAAACGCATAACGCTGTAACTTAAATAGAAAATCAAGAAAAAAAATGCTTAAAAAAATTGCATAGTGTAAATCTGAACTATGTCAGATTATATATCAGTTGTTGACATGTTTGAGTAGCATTCGACTATTTACTTCTATAAGTTATTTATCAGCTGATTGCAAGTAAAACTACTATTGATATTCACTTGAAAGCAATTAACGATAGTTACCATTCCGGATAAAATCTATGTAAACTGAATGGTGCATACTAAAAAGTTAAAACGTGGGTCAGAAAAAAAGAAAGTTGCTGAGTAATATTTAATACAAATTAAAGTTTCTTATATTCTTTCGCTATAAGCACAAAGATAAATCAATTTTCTATTAAAATTTATACAAATTTTACAAATTTCTTTATTTAATTAAAAGAATAAATTTTGCTTAGAATTTCAAATAAATATTATTGGTTTCTTAAAAGATTTAGGATACAAATTTTTTTATTTTGTCATTGCCGATGAGATGCATACAGAGAAACTTAATTTCCACATAGAGCAAAATATTTCTATTAATTCCTTTTTACGAAGGTGATTCTTAATTAGGTTCATATAGAAGACAACTCGTAAATGCGAAAATTTGTGTGCATTCGTAAGCAGATGATTGCCTATTAATAACCAGAGGTTGGCGGTTCAAAGAATTGATACTGTAATAAAAAATAATCAACTGACTGCTGCAAATGTTTTTGATAATGTGAACAATGTTTTTGGAAATTTCACTGAACGTGCAGATTTGGAAATAGCTATTGCTTGCCAGACTGATGAATTTCCTAAAACCATGAAATTGTTTTTTGAGAAAAATGTTAAAATTTTATTTTTTATTTTTTATTATTTCATTGCCAGATGAGATACAAAAGAGCTTCACATTAGATAACAACAGCGCTATTATTAATTTTCTTTTAATTGAATTGATCACAATAGCACATATTTATTAGCTGGCACTGTAAAAAAATGTTATTTGCTTAAACATTTATAAAAGAAACAATTAATAAGTATTAATTGACATAACTATGACGGAATTATGGTTCAATGATCCCTCTGGTGAAAATAAAATCAAAGTAAAACTGGCCGACAGAAAAAAAAGGATGAGCGATGCTTCCATCTTGTAAATAGATTACATTACTAAAATATACCAGACTTTAACAAAAGTATTATTAAGAAAGTTTTTTCTATAGATTTCTAATTGTTGCCGCCTTGTGCTCTACTGCTGCAGCAGTGCACAGATTAATCCCAAGTTTTTGCACTCAAAACCCTTTGAAATGAATATTTATAATAAAAGAAAAAATTAATAATTGACAAATACTTACATACATTTTCAATAAGTTTTACAAACTGTCATCTAATATCGAAATCAGATTTTCGTTCGATTGAAATTTTGCTGCACAACGAAATGTTTGACATTGGATACTCGTTTTTCGATAGCCAGCATAGATCGAACATCTTTATCATTTATTATTTGTTAACATATTTAAATACTTTCTATACGAGATTTTTTTTCTATTAAAATTATTATAGACTATATTTCCCCTTTTTCGAAACATGTTTTCGTGCTTACCAACATTTTGTTGTGAGTGTTTGATAATTGTTTGTAACATTTAGGTTCTAATAAGTACTCTTTATTTGACTTGTTAAGACACATTTCGTTTTTTCATTTTCATTTCTTATCGTGTGTATGTACCATTTCTAGCTGGGTGCTTTCCTTTTTGGTTTCTCAAGTCTAAAGCAACAGTTAATTTTTATTTTTGTTTTCTTTAAGAGATTTTTTCGTTTTAAAGATGTTTATTGTAAAAGACAATAATCTAAAAGTGTTGAAGAAGATTGTCTTAATTGTTTCTTTTTTCTAGGGGCTTGTAGATGAATTTATTATGAAAATGTTCAAAAGTTTTTGTCAGCTTATAAATATGGGAGAGAATATATAAGTCTTGTACGAGGGTAAGTCAATAAGTTTGTTTATAGGTATAAAAGAAAAATTAAGATTTTAAGAAATTAGGTTTTCAAAAAATGTAAAGCTGGAAAAACTACCCACACGTTATTTTTAGATGTAGAAAAAATATTTCAGTTGAGTTTTGAAACTTATCTGCCAAACAGGAGAAGAGCTAAACATTGTTTAAGATCTTTTGAAAATCTTTAAAAATGTTGTTTAAAATCTTTGTTTAAGGTGGCCACTATTTAGCATAAAAGCTTTTTCGTGGTGGCCTTAAATCTACACAAATTTATCACCACTTTAGAAAGAAATATCAATAAAATAAATAACTCATCGCAGAGAGGAAAAATAGTAAAATCGGCATAGGAGCCGATTTTACTTTCACACCTCATATTGCAACTTCTTGTTAAAATTTATTAAATATAATTACCTACATGTATGTAAAACAATTTTTATATAAATTAATACTCCAAAACAAAAAATGTATCGCTGCCGCTAATGAACAAATATGTAAAAAAATGTCTAATAAAGCTTTTTACAATTTTTATTAAATACAAAGAGATTCAAAATTTAGATGACGAATTTAGGAACACCGTCACATGACTTTAAAAATTTAGAAATTTTTAAAAGTTTCATTACAGTCGGTCAAATATAAGAAAACAACAAGTTATAAGTCGTGCTGACTCAATTTTTTCTCTTTTAGCATGTTGCCACAGTTTTATTGTTTTTCTAACAAAAAATACTATTTGTTAATATTTTTTGTGAATGACTAGGAAAAAAGAAGAAAAAGAAAATGTATGAAGTCATTGAAAAACATGAATAATTTAAAAATTTTCCAATTTATTGATTATATACATTTTAGAAATTTTTTATATATATATTTAAAAAAAAACGAATAAAAAATTAGTAAACAAAAAATAAAAAATGACAATAAAATTCGCATCCGTCGCCGCACTTCATTTTATTTGTTTTTTCTCTGACATGCGGAATCCGTCGCCGCAGCCGTAAGGTTGTATTTCTACTTTCATATAGAATAATTGGATATAAGCGTAGTGTATTGACCGCTGCCTTGAAGGATATGAACCGATATTGCTGATGTATTTAAAATTTCTCTAGTTAATTTAGTGCCTTGGCAAAGTTGATTTTAACTCGTACAAGGACGGACAGACGTACATCGCTCAATCGCTATAAATAAGAACTCTGAATATATATATATATATATATATATATATATATATATATATATATATATATATATATATATATATATATATATATATTATGGATTTGCAAATGGATATTGTAGAAATTACACACGAAATGACAAACGTATATATACCCTTTTTCCACCTGTGGTGAAAGGTATAATAATAATAATAAATAGTTTCCCAAAAATCTTACTTTATAAGAAATAATAAAAAAATTATTTATGAGTCATAAATAGGCAAACTTTATTATTATTTAAAATTGCAGTACGAGGGCTGCTATATATATTTCTGGCCTGGCAACACTGAGTACTGCCAAGTGCAATCTGACATTTCCATTGGAAAGTTTGTCATTTTTAAGCATTTTTCACAACTTTCGACGTGGATTATCACGACAAGAGTGCATTGATGAACCTAAATCTTTGTATGGCAATGAAGCACCATCCTATAGCACTGTGAAAAATTGGTATAATGAATTTAATCGTGGCCGAAGCTCGCTCAAAGACGAATTCCGTGAAGGTCGTCCAAAAACGGCTGTTGTGCCAGAGAACATTGATGCCGTGCGTGAACTCATAATGCAAGATCGATATGCGACATACCGAGAGATAGACACATCCTTGGACATTTCTTCCACCAGCATACATTCGATATTGCATGAACACCTGGCCGTAAAAAAGGTTTGTTCTCGTTGGATCCCGCACAATTTGAAAGTCGCTCAAAAAAAAAGGCCCGTATGGATTGGTGCAAAGTAATGTTGCAAAAATACGATTGCGGTGCTTCAAAAGACGTTTATAAGATCGTCACAGGTGACGAATCATGGATCTATGCGTATGAGCCCGAAGCGAAACAACAATCGACCGTGTGGGTCTTCAAAGGCGAGTAAAATCCAACGAAAGTTGTTCGTGGAAGAAGCACTTCGAAGCAAATGGTCGCCTGTTTCTTCGGCAAAACTGGTCATGTGGCGACTGTTCCGCTTGAGCAATGAAGGACGGTCACTTCTGAGTGGTACACTACAATTTGTTTGCCTGAAGTCATCGGAGAAATTCGAAAAATCAACAAGAGAAGACGAATCATTGTTCACCATGACAATGCGAGCTCTCACACATCGGCTCAAACCAGAGCGTTTTTGACCGGCCAAAACGTCGAATTAATGGGTCATCCGCCGTACAGCCCTGACTTGGCACCTAACGACTTCTTCTTGTTTCCGCACATCAAGAAAAAAATGCGTGGTCAACGATTTTCGTCGCCAGAAGAAGCTGTTGAAGTGTTCAAAAACCATGTTTTAGAGGTGTCTCAATCGAAGTGGAAAAAGTGCTTCGACAACTGGTTTGAGCGCATGCAAAAGTGTATAAATCATGCTGGAGAATACTTTGAAAAACAATAAAACCATTTTTGACTATAAATATTCGCATTTTCACTATTAGGCCAGAAATATATAGAGCAGCCATCGTAATAATGAAGTTACATGCATTATTAACTAACAGTCGACAGTAAAACATGTATTCGTACTTTAAATAGAGAATTGTTAATGATCTAAAAACATTTAATGAACTCTGGACACTGCCATACGGTAAAAAAACGACACAAGTTGAAGCTCTGATTTAAGTTTCTTTTACTTTTATATTAAAATAAATTTATTAACCCCAAACTTTCTAATAAACCTTACACATTCTGTCTTGAAAAAAGGAATAAAATCATAAACCCTGCTAATCATTTGCTTCTTCTTAACACCCTGTTCATAACATAAAAATTCATTTTATTGTTGAACGATATTTTGCTGCTAATTTATAAAAGTCGTTACAACAATCTAAGAAATTTATTAAATGCTTGTTAGCAAGCACAAAGTACAACAGCAACAAAGTCATTTTACAAAAGCCATAAAATTTCAATTAAGCTGAGACACATTTTCACATTTGCACAGTAGAACTTACTTGTACACAAGGATTTTCCACACATACACACGCGTAGACACACACATAAAATTACATGCTTTCTTTTAAACAAATCTTTCACAATATTATTTAGAAGTTTTTGTTTCAGCTGATTAATTGACAAGGAAAAGTACAAAGACTCACATACATATACAAAAGACATTTAATTTCTTAAAAAATACTTACAAATTTTCAAGTATTTCTAAAAACACCATCACACAATCACACTTGCATGAATAATATTTAACCCCAACAAACATTGTTAAATGAAACTTAACAATCGAAAACAATTTAGAAAATAAATTTACAACAATTTACAAGTGCAATTTAATTGTGTAAAGTTTTTCATTTAATATTAATTTATTTATGTTCATTTTATTCTTTCTTCACTTTTTACAGTTTGTTTTTTTTGTTGTTTAACTTTGACTATGAATATTGTGTGAGAATTTTAAACGTAGAAACTCCTTCATACAGAATATTTGTATATCGATGAGGTAGGGGAAAAAACTTGTTGAAATATATGAGATTCACTTTAAAAAGGAAAAAATATTTTTGTATGAAAATAAGAAAAGCATTAAACATTGTAACCAAAGGAGTAAAATTATAAGACTTCCATTCAGAAACTGCTTGTTTTTTACATGAATCTGTACACTCGTTTACACAAGTAATAAAAATATTGATAGAATTGGTAAAAAGTAACGTAAAGTTTACATAAAGTATTCTACTTAGCTCGAGTAAAGATAATTTAGGTTTTTGAGTAAGATGTAATTATGCCGCGTTTATAATAAATTAATGTTAATAAAATATTTATTATATCTGTAAAAATTTTATTATTTTAATTGCTTTTCTTTTTCGGCTTATAAAAGGTGCTTTTTTACGCCCCACGTTGGGTTGAAATGGGTCCAAAGTGGCTCTTAATTGATATTTTAGAATTAAGTTTTTGCCATAACAATCGGTATCGAATAAAACTGGATAAAATTCTACACCACTATTTTAAAATTTAAACCATCTAAATTGTTTACTTCATCCATAGTGAGCTGTCAAAGTTAGCTAATTATTATAGGGCGCACCCTATAGAACCTACACAAATGAAAAAATGCTCTTTATAGAGTCTTACAACAACAAAATTTTGCTTAATACCTCTATTCAGTAGGTATTCCACAAACAACGCAGTCTTAATTTTTCTTTCTTTTTGTTGACACTGCAGAATTCTTTTTGTTAACTTCTACATTTTCTACCCACAACAACTGGAACAAGCTGCCAGATCTTTCTTTATTAAAACTATTTAAAGTTTTTAACTTACAGCCAAACCTGAATTAGCGTATAAAGCGCAATCTATCTGTCAAAAATTCTCATGTACATACAAAATGTACGAAGCAAACCATAATTGGGCGACGTCATAGCTTAGCCATTGGAAATTCCGATTTTGACAGTGAGTTAGGAAGTGAAGTTGCCAGCCTTTTTGTTTGTTTTTTTTTTTATCGTTGAAAAGTTATAAAAATTTAGTTATCTTCAGGGTAATCTAGTGGTTTTATTAATTTTTTTGTTTCTCTACAGTGGGTTTAATAAAACAAAATGAGTTAACACTACTGTTCAAGACATAAGCGCAAAAGCTATGTGCTATTTTGCGTTGCGCTTAACGTGCTAATTAAGGTCTATCTGCTACTTATAAATAGAAATTGCAGTTGTGACGGTATGGCACAACTTCGTGCGTATTATTAAAAAATCTTTTTAGAGAATTTTACAGACATTAGTAAGTAAAGCTACACCAAAGAAAGTAACAATTGGCGGGTCTTATTTTGCACATATAAGAACCCAACAAGTAAAATAATAGAACAATGGTAATTTCATAAAATGAGCAGACGAAAAGTTATTTGATAAATAAAGATGACTATTAGTAGATAATTCAGAGAAAATCCTTTGTATAAAAATGCACTACATTATAAGTACCATACATGGGAGTAATTAATTAGACGGGCTAATTAATTGACAATTTCATTAGAATTGAATGGTAAATAATGCTAATGATTTTTTATCATAATCATTACTTTCATTATTGAAAAATGTTTTTGTATTTGTTGCATAGTTCTGAAAACAGTGTTAAACATTTTCTAATTACAGATATCATACATGAAAGTCATTAATTAAATGAACTTATTAATTGACAATTTCATTAGCATTGAATGATAAATAGTGCTACTGATTTTTTAGCATTATCATTTTTATTTTTTATTTTAATCCTAATAGGCCAAGTAATTCAGTATTACAATTGTCAATAACAATTGTATAAAATATTAATTTGTAATTACTACAATATGTAAAGAATGAGATACATGTACAATGCTGAAAAAAAAATTATTTTTGATTCAATTGTAATCAGTAATTAAACTATTTCATTAAAATAAATTCATTAGCATTTAATAAATAAATACATCTGCTCATACCGAAATTTGTCTTATAAAATTATGAATTTATTTTTCAAAATCGTATTTTAAGGGACGTCTTCATTTCTTTCTCTTAAGAATTAAAATCATTTATAATTTTTTTTTTCACTTACTATTTTGAAGAATTTTTACAAATGTTTTTCATAATCGGCGTAGAATAGTCGTAGTCGCTGTCGATAGTTAGTTTTTTTGGTACTATGTAAAATTTTCGATAATAAAATATTTTGTAACAGATCAAAACATAAAATTTTAATAAAAAATTTTACAGTAGCATTTTAGGCGATAAATTAACACTTAAAAATAAAAATAAAAAACAAAACGACTAGCTCTTAATTCAATTTGAAAACTTTTGTATTTTATTTGCAATTTTCTTAAAAAAAATTTTCCACATACAAAAATAAAATGTGCAGACAACAGTTTTAGTACGATTATACAGTTAAAATTGGGTGCTCTTACACTTCTTTTTTCTAAACAAAATATCTTATTTTTATGAAACAAATGTATTCTTATTTTTTTAAGTTTCTTCCTTTGATATGTATCTTTTTCTATTAAATCTTTCAATTTCTTTTAACGTTTTCATAACTTAAGTATACAGTTCTGTTTGAATGCTTAATTTTGTTGCTAATTTTTTCACTCTTCTTTAGCTTCAATTTTATTGACATTTTATTGACTTGGGCCTCTAGCTAAGTCTGATGTTCCTCCATAAGCTCAACCATCAGATTGAACTGCTTACGATTGTTATTTTTTATTTAAAATGAACAAGAAAGAGTTCGGCTATGCCAAATCTTATATACCCTTCACCATCTATGTAAATCTAGTTTAGTGTGGTTACTCCAATCAAAAAAGCAAATATTGGGGTGACAGAGAATTAAAAAAAATGTTTCTGCATATATATAATTTTACATAAAAATACCATCGGCTCTTAATGGGTTAAGCATTTTTAAAAAAATTTTGTATTTCCTTAAAGACCTCTTCAGAAGCTTTTAAATGATACCCATATTGATATTTTAAAAAATTGTTAAATTTCAGAGTCCCGTAACTCAGAAAATATTAGCGAGCGCCAATTTTTTAATTGATGTTTTTTTCTTATTTTTTAATTCGCTATCTCCTAATATATTTATTTTTTTGGTTGGAGTTACTTTATTATTCAAAATGACATGAAAAAATTAGATGTAGGCGTGGTGTTTTGCCTGCTGCCTCGAAAGACATGGACCCATCTTGCTGATTGCTAATAGCTCTTTCGACTCTATATCTGATCGATTGACATTAATTTTTATTTTTTTTTGCAAAGGCAAACTCGATTGTAACATCAACACGTACGGACAGACGGACATCGCTCAATTGACTTCGCTATGCATAAGAAGTCAGAATATACATATATACTTTATGGGGTCAGAAATGGATATTGTAGAAATTACACCCCGAATGACAAACTTTTTCCGCTTTTTGTGGTGGTATAAAAACAGCAAGCAAAAAATAAATTAAAGTAAGCATATGTAAAAATCAAAAGTAAACTTACCTTTTTTTTAGCGTTCGTTTTAAAAATTTATGAAAAAAATTGTTTGTCGTGTACATAAATTTCAACGACAATATTTTAACAAATTATCATTCGAATGCGACAAACATAATACCGATTTTTGTAATAGATTTGTTTTTCGAGTAACATTTTTAACAATAACGACGTGCGTAGTACCATTTAAAAAAAACGTAGGATTTTCGACACGAGAACGACAACCGTAATAAGGCTGAATATTGATAAAAACAAGTATTCAGGCAAAAACAACAATACCAACAGTAATTATTTTTTTCTTTCTCCACTGTATACGGCAGACTTTTTTTCGGCTCTTGTATACAGTGTATAGCTTTAATTTAAAATGGCACTCGATTTCCTTTTTTATTTAATTTGAAAACGAGTAGACTTGTGTGGATTCAATTTGTAACCAAAAAAATTATATCGCATTCGTTATTTTGTTATCGATCAATTTTATTGTTATTCGATAGAAACTCTTTTCTAAATAAAATTTATATTAGCAAAAATAAAATAAAGAACTATTTCATTTACTTTCAACCTACAGGGCATCATAAAGCAATAAGTTAAAAATAAAATTTCATAACTTTTCCACACACATTTTTCATTAAAAAATTATGTGTTTTTAGAGAAAATAAAGGTTTCCTCATAATGAAACGCACAAATACTTTTAAACTCAACTTTATATAAAATTATAACCGCATTAAAAAAGAGAAAAGAAATATATTCAAATGAACACAGAGTACAACAGTATAAATATTATCGCTGACTTCCGTTTCCTTTAAGGAGTGCGGGTTAATACTAGTGCATGAATAACTTTGTATTTGAGTAACCAAAAAAGCCAACAATCTGTGAAATATGTTTGCATATGTGTGCCCGTTTGTGTGCGTACTTTATGATATGAGTGTAAAAACAACAATGTCAGATTAGTTTTCATTCTTTTTCTAAATTCATTTAAAGGCTCCGTCGTATGTGAGCTTAATTTTTCGTTGTCGTTATTGTTAAAGCCATTTATAAAAGCTTAAGTGTAAAATTTGTTGTTATTTTTCCTTCAAACGGGTGTATGTGTTCTCATGTGTGCTTATAACGGTGTATAAGAACGTCTTTCTAAATATCTGTCGCCTTGTTTGTGTTTCATTGTGATGAGTGTTATTTTAACTTCCTTTAGGAAATTGTATTATGTCGAGTGTTTTTTTTTTTTGGGATTTGCCAACGAAAATGTTTTAATTCTTTTGGGAAATACATATTTAAATTAATTTAAACTTTTAATATATGAGCATGAAATTTTTAAACATAAAATTATTTTGAAATGCTAGATATTGGCAATTAAATGAAATTTTATATCTATTTATATTAAAGAACATTTTTCAAAACGATAATTTATTATTCGGAATCTTTTAAAATTTAATTAATTTACTTTATTCGTGCTTGATTCTTTCAAATATAAATATTTCATGATATTCTCATGAAATATTTATTATTTTAAACTAAACTACAAAATGAAATGTATTACTGCGGGGAAAGCATATCCATATGGCCATTTCACTACTGCTCAAATAGCTCATCAGTGGATTTTACCCAAATTTTGTATAGAAAAACAGAAAGTCTTATATCAAAAGCCAAATTGATTAAATGAGAACTCCATTGAACCAATAAGATAAAAGAAAATAACAACTAAGAACTGTTCTATACAAAAACACAGCAAACATTCAGTAACTATTTTGTTTCTTTCATTTTTCTACATAAGTGATCCCATTGGGAACCATTCATATGTATTTGAAAGATTCAATGAAAAAATAAAAATAAAAATTGAAAAACAATCTCTATTAATAAGCAATGTGCACATGCAAATATATCAAAATGAAAATTTATTATTCGGAATCTTTTAAAATTTAATGAATTTACTTTATTCGTGCTTGATTTTTTGTAAGAAAGTAGCGGATTTTATATTTTGCACTAAGCGGTTTTGTTTTTCGTTTCCTAAATAGTCAGTTAGTTAATCACTTCTGGCCAAGTTATTTGATAAATTGCTACATTCTTAAGCAAATTTTATGCAAACGTTTTTATCAGAACTGCACCACGCTTCCCACTACCAATGCTACAATTAAAGTTGATAAGTTAAAATTGCAAAGATTCGCACCTTATTTGTAATATGAAGCCATAGGCAAACTGTTAACCTTTTTTAACAGTCATATTTATTTGATGAAATATTTAATTCGTTTTACCATACCTCAAAGATGCGTAAACACCAACGCCATTCTTCTTGAATGCGTGAAGTTTTACACAATTTAAAGCTTCATAAATATATTTTTAATAGTATAATTTTAAACATAATCATATACAGAGATAACTTTAATTTATTTTAAAGCAAAATAACATTTTTCATTCGGAACTTCAAAGACTTTTACTAGAAATTTTATAAAATCCATTGTTTTGATGCAGCTGTTATTTCTGATGCATATACATTCTGAAAAAGTAATTTTGTAATTTCTTAAAATATTTTTTTTTGTTATCAGAACAGAAGGTTTTACTTTACCTATTGTAAATCCACAGACATTTATGCTTTTAAATCGCCTAGGGAAATTTTCACTATTTATCATATTAAGAATTATGTCAGCTGTTATTTTAAAACACGTTAGTGATAATTTATTGTTTAGTTTTAATAAATCCAAACAAAAATCTTTTAGCACATGGAATGCTTGACCCGAAATATTTAGATACAACAGATTTGTTTTAAACGCCTTTACTCTCTTTAAATCATCATTTAAATTAATAAAAATTGAACCTTCAATTGTTGATTCTTTTAGATTTTCGTGTTTAAGAATCAGTTGATAACAATCGTTAACGCTTAAATGTAGTCTGCGCACAGACAAAACCTTAAGGTTTGGAGCAAAATCTGAGAGTCTTAGTGAAAAATCTTCTAGACTGTGCATTTCCCATTTGATGTGTGACAAATTATGTAGACTTTCTGTATTAAACTTTAACAGTTTAACAAACTTTTCTTCAGTGAAATCACAGTAAAGCTTTTCCAAAGTTGGTGCAATCAGGAACAACTCTAAATCGCCTGTGTACCATGTATTTATGGTTCTAAAACATTTCAAATGCATTTCATGCAATATTGTCCTCAGATTAAAGAAAGTGAGGTTTTTGCAGCAGTAGAGGATGAGTTCTTGCAGTTTTGGCAAAGCTTTGAAATATTTGATGCGGCAGAATATTAATGTTAAATATGTTAAAATTTTACAGCTTTTTGTTAAAATATCAAAGAATGTTTCGGTGATCGTAGCACTGTGGAGAGTTAAATTACAAAGATTTTCAAATTTAGGCAAGATTTTGAATTGAAATTTTAAAAAATCCTCAAATTTCTTACAAGTTCCAATTTCAAAAACTTTGCAAAATTTTAAATTATTGAAATTGAAATTGATCTCATTTGTAGAGGTGTCTGGCTTACTTATAAAACTTAGCTTCACACGCTGCAGTTTTAATTCATTTAGAATTTTTCGAACATTTGAAAAGCTGTACGCATGTCTATAGCGGAAAGGTAAAACTGTTATTAGTAGATTCTTTAAATTTGGCATTTTTTTAATTGTATGAATGTGCAGCTCATCTAGAATGAATGGTTGATTTTCTTTGTGGAAACAACTAAAAAATACTAGAGTTTCCAGTTTTAAACAATTTGCCGCCACTTTTTGTAGGTCTTTGTTTGTCAGAGTGGCCCTCTCGAATCTTAGATAGGTAAGATTTATAAAGTTTTGTTTTAAAAACGGATATATGCGAACATTTCGTCTCTGGTTTCCATAATATTTGAAATGCAATTTTTTAACGTTACGAGCATTTAAACACAAAAAATTGTCCACATCGTTTCTCGGAAGTAAAAGTTTTTTTTGTTTGCATATTTTACGAAAATTAGAAAAGTGCACATTTATTGTAAAACGAGATTCCGTATAAATTTTATCCGAAACGAAAAAGTTTGTCTTATTAAAAATGTATATTTCCACTTCTTTAAATTTTGTTTTCCACACAAAATCGACAATAATTTGTTCTAGCGCTGTAGAGACTTGCGACAATTGCAACTGCTGGTCATAGTTTAAATATTTACAAATATTTTTAACCACCTCAATGTTGGTAAGACATTCCGTTACTGCTGCAGTAGTCAGTTTATTTTGGGACATATTTTTCAATTTTCGTTGGAAGTTGTATTAAATGTTTTTCTTTTTTTAATTTATTTTGTCTTTTCACGAGAAATTTTGATTCAAACTATTTTGTTTTTGAAATTTTTAATAACTCAATTGGGTCAGTTACATACGTTTCACCATACAGGGTAATTCTGGTAAATATTAAAACATTTATTTGTAAATCACTATTATGGCGAAATAATACCAGTTAGCCGCAATGGCGAATTCATTAGTTTTCGCCGCATATACTAAATGTCAAACACCATATAAAAAAAATTATACACATTTCTTACATATGGAGTTTGACGTTTAGCGTTTGCGGCGAAATTAATGAATTCGCCATCGAGACCACCTGTATTATTTCACCATTATCACTATTTTGTGGCAATTCGAATTTAAAAATAATTTAGAATCCGTTGATTTTCAAGGCGAACTAATAATAAGGTGGTAGTCAAGGCGAAACAATTGTAAGGTGGTAGCGATGGCGAATTCATTGATTTTCTCCTGTAGTCTAACTGTCAAACTCCATATATAAAAAACCTGTATACAATTTTTTTATGTGTAGTTTGACATTCAGGCTTACGGCGAAAGCTGACGAATTCGACATCGCTACCACCTTATAATTGATGATACGCCTTGGTGCTAGCGATGGCGCATTCTTTAATTTTTGTCGGTAACCTAACTGCTGAACTACGTATCAAGGCGAATCAATTACCAGGTGGTAGCGTAAGTGAATTCATTACTTTTTGCTGGTTGATTTTATTATTGCGGCTTAAAGTTTAACTTTTTATCTGGACTGCATGTAAGGCGAGAAAATTAGTATTTTACTACGAGGTGCTTTTGTACATATGTATGTCAATTATATATGGTTTTGTGAAAAGATTAAAGAAACACTATCGCAGCCTATATCTATAAATCTCCACACCTTCAATAGCAAAAATATATATTTCTTCGATTACTGAAAATCGGTTTAAACAATAGCATTGTTCGCTCTCATAGAAAATCTGTGTTCGCTGCCATAAAAAACCAAAGTCATAAGTGAGACATAAAATGCATCATTACGATTAAAAAAGGATAATTGTGTTAGTTGGTTCTTGCAAGGTCACAAGAAAGTGCATCTTTAAATTGTTAGCTGCTGTATATTAAAATAAATTTGAAATAGTTTTTTGGACAAATCTGGAAGAAAAATATGTCATAAAACACATTTCAAATTATTCTATTCTATTTATTAATATGGCAATAGAAGTGTATAAAATCCTTCTATTTTGAAATATAATAAATATTAAAGTGAAAGGTATGAAAGTTATTTTGATGTATTTAGCTTATGGCGTTTTCTTTTCTGAAAATAAATGTTACCCAAAAATCACATAAATGCTTTGCATGCTGCCTAAACCCCGAAAAATTGCTACACATTTTATAGCCACAATAGAACAAAAAATGTTATTGATTTTTTCTAACTACCTTTACATGTCAGTAATGTTAAATTAGCGATTCAAACATAAAGAAAAATAATACTGGGTTTAGCAACAAAAGCAAACATCACTTATCAAGAGTAAAAACTACTAAAAAAAAGTGTAGCATACGAGTACTTACCCCTACATAAAGTTGAGGGTAAAATATGTAACATATCTTACATTTTTTCGTGCAACATATTTTCAAAAGAACATACTTTATATTTACACTATCAAACATTTTTTAGAAAAGAACACAAAGGTGTAAAAAGTGTTAAACGTATGCAACAGTTTTGTCAGAAAAGAAAACGCTAATAATTTGTGCTTTCCTTAGCGCCATTTGTATTTTTTATTTTGCTATAAATTTGAATTTTAGCTGAAATTTTATTGCCGTACGAGGGCTGCTATATATATTTCTGGCCTGGCAACACTGAGTGCTGCCAAGTGCAATCTGACATTTCCATTGGAGAGTTTGTCATTTTTAAGCATAATCTTACTCAAAACGTTTTGACGTACGACCATTATTTGTGTTGTTTACAGTGACTTGAAAAAATTAATAAAGAAAAAAAATGGAATTAACTCGTGAACATTTTCGAGCCATCATTTTTCACAACTTTCGACGTGGATTATCACGACAAGAGTGCATTGATGAACTTAAATCTTTGTATGGCGATGAAGCACCATCCTATAGCACTGTGAAAAATTGGTATAATGAATTTAATCGTGGCCGAGGCTCGCTCAAAGACCAATTCCGTGAAGGTCGTCCAAAAACGGCTGTTGTGCCTGAGAACATTGATGCCGTGCGTGAACTCATAATGCAAGATCGACATGCGACATACCGAGAGATAGAGACATCCTTGGACATTTCTTCCACCAGCATACATTCGATACTGCATGAACACCTGGCCGTAAAAAAGGTTTGTTCTCGTTGGATCCCGCACAATTTGAAAGTCGCTCAAAAAAAGGCTCATGTCGATTGGTGCAAAGAAATGTTGCAAAAATACGATTGCGGTGCTTCAAAAGACGTTTATAAGATCGCCACAGGTGACGAATCATGGATCTATGCGTATGAGCACGAAGCGAAACAACAATCGACCGTGTGGGTCTTCAAAGACGAGCAAAATCCAATGAAAGTTGTTGGTGGAAGAAGCACTTCGAAGCAAATGGTCGCCTTCTTCATGGGCAAAACTGGTTATGTGGCGACTGTTCCGCTTGAGCAACTTAGGACGGTCACTTCTGAGTGGTACACTACAATTTGTTTGCCTGAAGTCATCGGAGAAATTCGAAAAACCAACAAGAGAAGACGAATCATTGTTCACCATGACAATGCGAGCTCTCACACATCGGCTCAAACCAGAGCGTTTTTGACCGGCCAAAACGTCGAATTAATGGCTCATCCGCCGTACAGCCCTGACTTGGCACCTAATGACTTTTTCTTGTTTCCGCACATCAAGAAAAAATGCGTGGTCGACGATTTTCGTCGCCAGAAGAAGCTGTTGAAGTGTTCAAAAACCATGTTTTAGAGGTGTCTCAATCGGAGTGAAAAAAGTGCTTCGACAACTGGTTTGAGCGCATGCAAAAGTTATAAATCATGCTGGAGAATACTTTAAAAAATAATAAAACCCTTTTTGATTCTAAATATTCGCATTTTCACTATTAGGCCAGAAATATATAGAGCAGCCCTCGTATGCATAAAACATTAAATTTGAATCGAAATATATTTTGCGACAAATTTATTATTTATGATTAGTGAATATGGCAGTTAGTCATGTAGTAGTTTGAGAATTAATTTCTTTTGTTGTACAATTTTTCAAGATGCATAATTTTTGCCACAACTTTTTGAATGCATGTATTTCTTTCCTCGCACTTTTATTATTTTAAATTTCCTAACTTTAGGATTTTTTTGTAACAGGCTCATTTAACATTGCGATCATTGGTGCTTAGAAGGTGGTACACATTGCAAAAAAGATAGAAAGGTATATGATATCAATAACACTAATATTGAAAAAGAGAGCTAGGCTAGTCATGTGAAAAAAGGTTGTTCATTTATATGAGGTGCAAGTGGATTGTTATAGTAAGGTGGTACTAACCCTTCCAAATTTGTCTTTCAATAACTGTAACCTTCTTATAATGCCGTGACAAAAGTTCTAAATAGTTAGTTCAACTGGAAATATTTTTGGCCACTGTCTCTATACAAGTCCGGCTAAAGCGTAGGGCCCCAATACCCGCAATTTCAAGGTAGTAAAACAAAATATGAAAATCTATAAAAACTTGGAATATTAAAATATTACAGTTTATTTGACCTTTATAATTAATTTTATTTTCTAGTTGTTCAAGCACAATTAATTTATTTATTAATTTTTAAATAAAATTATATTGTTTATTCTTTTTATTTTTTTCTGATTTTTCGCTACACCAAATAAAATTATTAATAATAATTTTTTTCAAACATAAAAATTAAAAAAAAATATATATATATAAAATAAAAGGAATAATTAACATATTTTTATTTAAGAAAAAAACTGACCTTGTGCTTGAACAATTAGAAAATAAAACTTGGAATATTTTTAAGAAAAGAATTATTTAAGTTTCTTTTGTAATCAAAATTCCAAAATTCCTTTCATATGTCACACGGAAATGACTGTTTAGTCCTAATCAGAATTATTTTTCATCAAAGTATATTTTTTGATTTAAAGGTTCCAAGCACAATTAAAGTAAATTAACATATTTAAAGAGTATTACATAATTTGATAAATTTTATTTAAGACTTTAACAAAATTTATTTTACAATAAAGGACTGTTTTACTCTGCAATTCTATTTGAAATTAATTATATAATATTATCTTAACTATTGAATTTTTGCTAGCTTTTCAAAAAATGTTTAATAAATTTATACAACAATCCTTACTCAAACCCCAGAAATACGAAAACCAAATGTGGCACGCACACATACTAAAAAATGTTGAATTGTAAGAAAAATAGAAAAATAAATAAAAAAAATATTAAAAAAGAAAATATAGAAGCCACTAAATAAAAGAATAGAGTAAAGAATTGGAAGTTGTAGGAGAAGAAAAAAAAAGTTAAAAAACGCAATTTCCGCAAATAAGTTTGACAGTGATTTGAAATTATTGCAACAAAATAACATCTTCTACACACATACATACATATTATTGCAAAGGAATGAGATATGACTACCCAGCAGTGAAATCAGCATGATATCCCTTTGGATTGGTGGCCTACATAGACTTTTTTAGATCCGATATAAAATTATCGCTGCCTTCAAAAGAGAGCCCTTAAGATGGCCTTAATATCCAGTTCGAAAATTTATGTATTCAGAATTCCCTACCTTATAACCGACTTAAAAAAAATCATCTTAATGTTGTTTTTATATATGTTTCATGTTTATCATATCTGAATCGATTTAAATTTTTTGTTATTTGAAAGGCAGATTGGTCCCGCTTTTAAAACAGTTCATAATTTTAAAAGTTAAAGGTTGTCCCGATACAACACATATGTTTTACGTGTATTATGAACCGCAAAAAGCGTCACTTTTAAATTAAAAAAAAAACTGTGTACTACTATAGATCCCAGTAGCAAAAAGTAAATCAAAAATTACAGGGTGTCCCATATTGGCCCATCTTCAGAACCGTTTGAAAATTCGCCAAAATGTCGATAACTATGACCGTTATAGTAACAAGTATAAATTTTTTGTAATTGTAAATTAAAGGGTGCCCCAATAGTAAATAAAATTTGATGTAAGTAGCCAAATTTTTCAAACTATTATAGACAGACAGCTGATATTTACAAGGACTCTGTATTGCTAAGTGCGCTTTAGCAGCAAGTATAAAATTTTAAATTAAAGGGTGTCCCATAATTGATGTAATTATACTTATATAGCTTTAACTTCTGCATCGTTATTTACAAACACTTAAAAGTTAGATGGGAAATAGTGGATCTTTGTCTGGTATAATAAAAAGAAAAGATAAAACTAGCTTATTGTACGCAGCGTTGCTTAGGTCGAATTGTGGGAACTTTCTAGGCACTCTAAAATATATTATAGTCTTTTTTTTACTATATTTTCCAATCGAAAGAGTAAATTTTGGGACAGCATATTTGAAATCTCAAAGTATCTGTTAGCATATTTAATGTAAAGAAAATAGCAGTGCCCTCTGTTTGCGTACAGAAAAGCACGCACAAGCAAAAAAACAAATAAACAAACAAGCTTACAAAGAGATTTATGATATAATTATGTATATATATATATGTATATATTAGATTATCAGCCCTATTATAAACAAAAATTCCGTGCGAGTTTTTAAACTTTTTCCGTTTCTCCCATTATAGTTTTTTTCCCCTTTTGATTGACTGCGGAAAGTGAAAATATTCGGCGAAAACAAGTTTGTATTATGAATTATAAAAGAAAAATTATATGTTAATAAACCAAATAAATACCTTAAAATTACGATGATGCCACTTTTTTAGTATTTTGTTCCCACGGAATTCATAATTGAGGGAATCTTTTCTAGAGAAAAATTGTTTCTGTGTGAAAAAAATTCCGTGAGAATAGACAGAATAATTTTAAGTTTGCTACAATTAAATGGTGCCCCTATAGTTGATGTAATTTGATACATATTGCTAACTGTTTAAGATAGACGGTTGAAATTAAAAAGAAGCTATAGAGATAAGTCAACTATATGTAGCTGAAACGTGTTTTTAAATCGGTTTTTTTTGTAAGATTTATACAAAGAGTGTTGGTGTTCTTTGTTTTATATTTTGTGTAGCATCATTACAGTCCAAAAACAAGAAAATTTAGTTTAAAGAATTTGGCCCATATTCATAGCTATAGACTAAATTGGACTCTTGCTAAAGTATACTCTAAACTAAAAAGCTCTTATTATCATTTTTGATTTCTTAGTTAAAAATGAAGTATACTTTAAGTTGAAGCGATTTAAACTGGATGTCAGCTGTAATTTGATAAATGTCTTAAAAAAATTTCTAAGCAAACATAAGAAAAGCTAACATCGCTATTATTTTGTTTACTTTTGTATAAAAATCAAATACTCTATTGTATTATTAAACCAAATAAAATAAATTATGGGAAAATGTAAAGGTTTGTTTATAAATACATGTAGATATTTTTTGGTTTCAATACATTACAGACTTGTTTTCGGACTTTACAGAAAGTAAGAGACAGAGAAGCTAATTGGAATTCCGTTAAAAAGAAATGCCTTCGTGAATGTATAAGCCTGCTTTTGGAGGTGATGACGTGTCAATAATAGACAAAGAGAAAAAGTCATGTAAGGAAGTGCGTATGAAAGTTAACGCCAAAAAAAGCCGTCACAATGCAATTACTATTCCTGACCTAAGCGCAGAAGACAGTCTAGCTAAAGTTAGGGTTATTCACGAGTTAGAGGATGGCGAAATTTTAATCGACACCAACTGCGTGACGGAAAGTGTTTGATGAAATTGTTACAAATTCTAATCAAATTTTAAAGATTCCTCCGATATTGAACAGTTGAAGATGCAAGCAAAATAAAAAATGCATTCCTCGCTCTTAAAAGACAAGCTTTCAAAAGAAGCTTTTTGATTAAAAAAAAGCAGAAGTTGTTGCTGAATGAGTTAAAAACAACTTAAGCTGGTTTTAAATTTAAAGTCGACTTTAACGCAAAAAGTATATTTTAAATTGTCTAAGAATAAGTTCGTGTCGACTCTTTAGTAAAACCGACTTTAGCTGTCATAAAGCATACTTTATTTGCGTTTTTAAATATCGTTTTTGTTTTCAAGAATTTGGGTAAGAGGACGGCATGACGGCACATTTTGTTAATGTAATTTTTTTTAAATTGATTATACTGAATTTACCCAAATTTTGTCTGGAAAACTTAAGAGTTTTACGTCAAAAGCCAAATTGATATAATGAGAACAACATTGAATCAACAAAGCAAAAAGACAATACAAACTCAAAAATTTTTTGTACAAAAAACACAAGACTCCTGAGTTTTTTTTTTTTTTTTAATTTGGGAGGAATCCATTAATGAGCTGTATGAGCAGTGGCGAAATGGCCATACGGATATGCATTCCCCCATTCCCCATTCAAGCAGAGTTAAAGTAGACTTATATGAAAAAGATTCCAAATAATAAATTTTAATATTAAAAAATAAATTATTTTGGGATTTGATTCTACTGAGAGCTGTTAAATTATTCCTTACAGCTAAAATAGGTCTGATCAAAATGGCCTCAAGAATCTCTAAAAAAAGAAGGGATTGTACAATTCCTAAGATTGTAACGAATATAAGAACACGAGTATATAATGTTTCTGTTAAATAGGGCCTTACGGAAGGACTTTTTACTACATTCTTTTAACCGCTGGGTACATCTTTTTTAATAGAAAATATTCAATAAAAACAACATACACACATGTATATATTTACGTAATCATGTATAACATTAAACTGATGTTTGTATTTGTTATTTTGGATACTTGACATGAGTCGAGTAGCAGTAAAGGAAATGAAAAAATTCCTAACAGAAACAACAAATAAACACGCATTTTATTGTTTGAATTTGAACGTGTGTGTGTGTGTCTGTGTGTGTGCGTATAACTTACACATTTTTATATTATAGAAATAAAATCTTTATATTTGTTTTTTCAGTGCATTATTTTAAAATATTTTTTAAACGAGAAATAAACCATTTTATATCTTACGTCGCTCTGGGGGACGTTTAACAAATACAAGTATGTGTGATAAAGTGTAAAAAATATAAATATCAAAGAGGGAATATGAAAAATATTAAAAAATCACTTAAATTTTATTTAGATTTATTTATTTGTCATTTTTCAAAATGTTTATACACAAAGAAAACAGATGCGTTGCAATAACCGAATTTCTTGGAATTATATTGAAATTCCTTTGAAATAATTTAAAAAAAATTGACATGAATAGGAGACGTTGTTATAAATTTTGTAATAATTAGAATAGTGTCTAGTTTTTATACCTTTATTGGCCCTTAATGCTGATCAATTACAGTTATTTTATTTATTTATTTTTTTTTGTTTTTTAGTCGCTTTTAGATCAAATATTTTTTTTGGTGTACATAACTTTTAAAAGATGATATTTATACTGTAGATGCTGATTGAAAAGCTTTTAAAATAGAAGAGATTTTGCTGAGTTGTCCTTTAGATATTGTTTCGAAACTTTGGAAATTTATAATTAAAAAAATATATATATATAATTTTTGAAATATGATGCTCTTAAAATTTATCTTTCTTGTTTTAGAAACCGGGACGTAGATTTAAGTAGCTCCATTAATAACAAATTTAATTTTAATCTATTTTATTTATAAATAGGGCAAAGTCCCTTGTAAACATTTTTAAATATTGTTTCTTTAGCAGGCATCTTAACCATCTCGTCTGCATAACAATTTCTAAGTGAGTCTTCAAAAGGTTTGAACTGCTGTTTTCCATTTATTCGATCAAAACAACTCATTCACCGCGACTAATTAAAATAAATTTTTTTTATTTATTGATAATATCCACGTTCAACTCATTCTTTCTTGTTTCCTTACAACATTAGAGATGATGTTTCAGTATCATATTGTTAATTATGAGTTAAGCATGAATGTACATGCGCTATGCACTGCTTTTTTTTTAAATTTAATTTTTATTAAATAAGAAGTTGGACAAAAAATTTAAATCCTTGACAATACTATTTTTATAAATATTTAGAAATTTTTTAAGCGGTAAGGGCCAGGAATATCATACTTTTACAAAATGCGTCACGCTGTAGCTCTCAATATTAAAACGTTAGAAAAACCTAAACTCCAAAAGAATAGGGTATCGCTATGGGCGGCGTTTTTAAAGTATACGACCTTATCTCTTGACCTGTTGTCAACAGAGGCTTAAAATGTATACAGAACATAAAAAACTGTTATTAAAAGAACTTCTCACGCCATATAAAACGAAATAATGACATAAACTAAATCAAAAACTTCATATACTTAATAGAGTTTTTTAGGCGCAATAGAACTTTAAATTGTACAAAATAACGGAACTCCAAAAATGTTTCTATTCAACAGGTTAAATATGCGGCATTAACATCTAACAATGATTTTGTATATATGACCACTGTAGCAATTTAAGACAAACTGAATTGTAGACGTCACGAATAACACGAGAAATGTCGGCCTCCAAGGTGGTAGTTCTTGCTTTTTTAATAAATAATAATTTATAATAAAAATAATAATAATAATAAAATAATTTTGTCGCCAAATTTTGATTTTAATGAGTCATAACAAAAATAAGAGAGCTATATTCGGCTATGCGGAATCTTATATACCCTTCACTATCTATGTAAATCTAATTTAGTGAAGTGATTTTAATCAGAAACAAACAATTATTGGGGTGACAGACAATAAAAAATAGGGAAAAAAATCTGAGTACTATATATAATCATCGGCTCTTAATGGGTTAAGCATTTTTAAAAAATCTTAAAACTTTCGTATTCCATTAAAAATCTTTTTAAAAGCTTTTAAATGATACCCATATTGATATTTTAAAAAATTTTTAAATTTCAGAGCCTCGTAACTCGGAAAATAGGGATGATTGCCAATTTTTCCATTGAATGTTTTTTTCTTATTTTTTTTGTTCTCTATCGCTCCACGTACTTGTTTTTTTTTTTTTTTGATTGGAGTTACTTCACTAAACTATATGTGTTTCAAATTATATAGAAAAAAATAGAGTCAAGCGTGGTTTTTTTCTCGCTGCTTCGAAGGCTATGGACCCATCTTGCCGAATTTCAAAAGCAAAATTTTCATAACTATGTCTGATCGATTGGCGTGTTTAAATTGTCCCTAGCTCATCTAGTGACTTGTAAAAGTCTATTTCAATCCGAAAACGGACGGACAGACAGACATGGCTCAATCGACTTCTCTTTGCATAAGAACTTAGAATATATATATATTTTATGGAGTTGGAAATCAATATTGTAAAATGACAAATACAGAATGACAAATTTAAACGTACCCTTTTTCCACCTGTGGTGAAGGGTACAAAAACAATAATCATAAAAAAGGGTATCGGTTACCGTGTGGCACGTAACGCCATTCTACTGAAACCATATCTCGCCCTGATCAATGTTTTCCATGTTTGCATACAAAGTATCATTGACCATCGTACTTTAATGAGATCCATCAATCTTAGCACTAGCTATTCCCAGAGCGCTTAGCAACTTAAAATTGCTTTTTGTTAAAATAGATTTCGCGTATTTTTCCTCTCCCTCACTAACCCCCCCTCTGATCGTTACATTAAAAAAAAACACTCTCTTGGAACTTGTAAATATCTCTGTTTTAAATTTTTTTAAAATCAGTGCACCCGTAAATGGCCGTTTTAGTCATAACTTACGAACGCGTAGACCGAATTCGTGCAAATTTGAGATAAACCATTTTCACGATCATACAAACAAACTTTAAGAATTTATTCATACTCGGTTTGACCGTTCGTGAGTTATAAAGTCACAACATACTTGCAAGAATATTTTTCATACTGATATCCTAGTAAATCTGGGTAATTTGGTAGCATTGTTGAAGCGTCAATCTACCTGTTCATGGTAATTTGTTAGAGTATATTGATGATAAATGTCTAAAAGTGATCACAGTTCGTTTGATAGTTAATCCTTTTATAATAACTATTAGGCTTGAAACAACACTCTGCACTTCAAGTTAAGTACGATTTGTATTTCAAAGCCTGCCAAATGTTTTTTATTATTTTTTGCACCAAAATTATTTTATGTACAAAAATTTTTTTCAACATCAATTGATGGGCTGGTTAGTTAACTTCCTTTTCAGAAATAATTTGAATATTTCATGGAAACTTTCTAATAAACATGTGTATCAAAAAATTTCTTATTAAGATTTCCTAAGAATAGATTCGCTTCCCTAAATAAGTAAAAGTTAATATTTTTTATGAGCAAAATCCCAAGATTATGTTTTCGTAATTAAATCTAAATCAGTTTCAAACTCCTTTTATATTATAAAATAAATTAAAATGGATAAAAATAAACTTTATAAGAATAATGTCAAGCGTATAAGCATATATTCAATAACCATAAATTTGTTGATAAAAAACATATTAAAAACTTTATGAACTAAACATTGTAATCAGCATAAGGCAGCTGTAGTAAATATATAAAAAAAGAATTTACAATTTTTTAACAAGATGTTATTAAATATCTCACAGAATAAAAATCAATCACTTAAAAAATAAAATCACGCAAGAGACAAACTTTATGGAACATAAAATTAATTGAAAAAGATAAAAAGAGGAAAACAATTTTGAACATAAAATGCAAAATAAATGGGGAATAAAAATCTTATAAGAGAAACAATGTCATAAAAATCAACCCTTTTGTAACCACAAAAAGATTTCTTAAAATAAATTTATAACTTAACCGCATACACTTCTAGAAAAACATACACGAAACAATTTTTTCCTTAAAAGCACCCTTTTTTTTAAACAGATAGACAGACATACATATAAACATAATGACTGAACCTTCTTTTAGCCACTGGAATACATACACACCATAACCAGAGATAACCTTTAAATTGTGTGGTGTAAGAAAATTATTGTATATTTGGTACTTACTTTGGTCATTGTATGTGTAAATAAACTAATATTTACCCAAACAATTTTCCATTTCTGCTCTGGCAGCATGAATTTTTGATTGAAAAAAGGGATATCAGCAGAAAAGTAAACCCTTTAAAAAAAAACCAATAACTTCTGCCAGGACTGGAAAGTAAAAGTGTCGATTTCATGTTTACCACTTGTAAGTATTTAAAGTAAAGAAAAGATATTTTCTTCTTATCATTTATTATTCTTTGCTGTTTAGAAAACCATAAACACTTCAATAAACATTCTTGCCCTTGAGCATGTCACTCAATTTCGATGAGCAAATATAGTGTGGCCTTTACATTTTCCTTTAATACAATGTCACTGTATTTAAAAAAATATCATTTAAAAGAGACAACAGTTCATTTCATCAATTTTACGCTCAGAGAAATATTTTTAATTGAAAAGCAATTTCAACACTTGACATTTGTGCTTTGAAAAATTAATGTTTAAAGAAACGAAGACAAAAATTTGTAAACAAATTTCTTACCAAAAACCTGTGAGGAACAAGTCAGAGAGAGAGAGAGAGTTCTACATAAATGCTAGAAAAAATTAAACTTAAACTTTTTCTAATAAAATTTTGGATGGGCTTTGAAAGTTTAGGTGTTTTGTCTTATTTTATCTGTTACCAGTTCAGTTCAAAAATGTTGAAAAAGGGTATAACTAAATTTGTCATTCCGTGTATAAATTCTACAATATCTATTTCCAACCTGTAAAATATATAATTTATATATTCTGAGTTCTTATGCATAGCGAAGTCGATTAAGCGATGTCCGTCTGACTGTCCGTGTTAGTGTTGAAATCAAGTTTGCCTTTATAATACGACAATCGATCAGACATTGTGTCGAAAAAGGTGCTATTGAAAATCAGCGATCAGATCAGTCCACGACCCCAAACGCAGTGGACAAAACACCACGCCTACCTCAAATTTTTCCATACTATTTGGAACCATGAAGTAGGTTAGGTTAGGTTGCACAGGCTGTCGGCGTTATGAGACCGACTCACTTAGGTCCTAAAGGTCCCGTTGTGTCACCTGGAATAGGATATGCAAGGATCAGATTAAGGTCGCTACGGTACCATCAAAGATCCATATTCAAACCACTTCAAGGATCGGATAAACAAGTTTATTCTAGCAATATCGCAGACCGATAAGTCTGCAAGACCATGAAGTCTCGGACTGCCAAAAATGGGCGCTCTATTTCCAGAAAGAGCTTGAAATGGCAGAGCAGATGCTCCACCGTTTCCTTCTCCTCCTCATCCTGACAACTCCTACAGTAGTCATGATGGGGAAGATTTAGTCTCCTAGCATGAGTACCAATGACACAGTTCCCCGTCAGCACAGCCACCAGTGTACCCAGCTGCCCTTAAGGAAACCTCAGTAGATTTGCGTATCTCCCACTATCATACTGAGGCCACATTGTCCTCGAGACCTTGCAGGTGACCTCTTCGGACCATCTAGACTGCGCGGCCCTAAAGAGTTCCAGCTGAAATAAAGCTCTACAGCAGCTTAATGGGACTCCTACCAGTGGATCTATCTCCCGGTCTCCCATCCGAGTTCCAGATCTGGCGAGTTCGTCCATGAAGTAACTCAAATCAAAAAAAAACAAACATATGGGGCTATAAAGAATTAAAAACTAAGAAAAATATCCGAGTTACGGACCTCTGAAATTTTCAAATTTTTTAAAATATCATAATGGGTATCATTTTAAACCTTTTGAAGAGGTCTTTATGGAAATACTTAAATTGTTGAAAAATGATTAACCCATTAAGAGCCGGTAACATTTTTATGTATACGTAGAACTTATTTTTTTTTCTCATTTTCGAATTCTCTGTCACTCCAACATTTGCTTTTTTGATTGGAGTTACTTCACTAAACTAGATTTACATAGATGTTGAAGTTTATATAAGAATCGAAATAGCCGAATATAGCACTCTTCCTAAAAAGACAAAAAAAGACACATGGTTACTGCACGCATAAAAGACGTTATAACTGAAGAATCTTCATAGTTAGTGATACATAAGAAGATCAATAATTGGCGAAAGATCTCTATTGTATCCTAAGCATTAGTTAGGTTTTTCTTGGTTTAAGCATCGCCGTCTTTTTTATGTTAGCCGGTGATCTACATTGCAGGAAAAAATGTACTTTCGTATCACTTGAAGATTTCTCACTGTATAGATAGACATCACTATTTATCTCAGTCAGAATTTGCTTATTAATAGTCTTAAAACCTGCATTCGTTAATTTTATTCAGAGCTAACTTCTATACACTTTGTTAGCGTATTTGATCATTTCTCCAAAGTTAACTTTGAATTTTAAAGCAATAAAGTCAGCCTTTACATTTGTGGCAAAGATTTATTATCTATCCAGGGTTTATCTTATTGCTGCCAAGTTTCTCTGATCCATTAATTGCAGCGTATACCTTTTATGTGTTTATTTATTTCTTTAAAGCAAAGTTCCTTGTAGATTATTGCAGGTTTTCTTTTTCTGCCTTGTTGTTTTTTACGGAGAAGGAAGAAAGCTGGGAGCTTGGTTTAGCTCTGTATCCACTAGCTATCAAGGTTTCTTTCATTTATAAATTTATTGCTTGGTGACGAAATATGTTTTCAATATTAAGTATGAAGTCAATCACTATATTAATTCTCAATCCTTGAAATCTAAAAACAATTGCATTAAAAAAAATTTAAAATTAAGGTTTTCTTTCAATAAGATTTTTCAGCTAAGCAAGCCAAGCATAAATAAGACTAACGTCCACAAATCAAGGAATTTGTGATTAATTTAAGAAAATTCATACTTTTCTAACCTTTCATTGCGAATGGTGTCTAAAGGCCAAGAGTATTTTTGGTTCGCGTAATAATCGGTAGGTCTAATTTATTGTTACGTTTTTCCCTTTTTAGGACAAACGTGCGGATTCTCTTGATTGCAAATATCATTGTGGCTCACTATAAATTCTGTGTTCTTTACTTTGTGGCTATATCTGGCTATACTTCTTGATCCTACCAGTCTTGTGAATCCCATGGTCTCATGTTTACTAAACATGCGTTATTATTACAAAAGCAGCCACCAACGCTACACTACTTTACTTTCTGAACGTTGCAAAGTTGTCCGAAATTGCTGGAACGCAAAAAGCACAATTGAGTCATAAAATACTAGTGGTGGTGAATTACTTAAATAAATTTTATTTTAGTGATTTTAGACGCTTAAAATAAAAAAAAATATTTTAAAAACAAAGCATTTGCATCATTGCCAACAGCTGTAACAAGTGGTTGAATATAAAAGGTATAAACCAGTTATTATTTAAAAATTCATTTATAATTTTTTGCAAAATGGAAAGCCAAGTAACTATTGCATGTTCTCTTTTCGTCCCTTTTTTAAATATTTTACATAAACTTAAATACAACTGTACTTACAACTATAAGTTTATTTGAAAAATCTTCCATTTTGCCTTTTAAGTAAAAACTTTATGTATTTTTTTAAAAACTACTTAATTTTCAAAGTAAACAAAAACAGCTGATAATTTAATTCTAGTCCGAACTTATGCACAGAAAAAGTTCGTAAAACTTTGAACAGGAAATAAAAAATTTTAATCCCTCATTTTCTCTCAATATTATACAAAAATTGTTATCTGGAACGCTTTTGGATAAATTTGTAAGAGTTCGGACTGTTTTGTTATGCATCTGGAACAGACCTGTTATTTTAAACTGCTTTGTTTTGAAAAAAAAAATTGTAATCACAAACTGTGAACTATAATTAATTAAGCAGACTTTAACAACATTCCATTATTTAAACTCTGTACATAATTACTTTGTTTTACTACTGACATTTTTGTTTGGGTGTTAATTCAAATAGGCCAAGTAAGCCAAGTATTATTTTATACTTAAGAAATGTTAAGGTTGTTTTGTTTTGTTTTGTAGAAGTATCTTTCTTTAATTACTTTAAGTGGCCAAAGTCAACAACAAACCGTAATCACTAGCAAGAAAAGAAAAACTAAAGGATTGAATAAATTGGTTTTTCGAATTAAATATCCCTCTAATTCTGATAGCAGTCCACGTCTAATTTAATAATACAAGAATAATTTTTTGTTTCAGTATATTGGTGTTCTAAACTTTAATCTGTTTTGCTCGCTAAGAAAATTTAAATATTTTTACATTTTAGTCGTTTCCTACCAAAGTGCTGCAATACGAAATTTATCAATTTTCAAATACAAAGTCTTTCAAATCAGTGTAAGTCCATATATTCAATATTTACTCTAACAAATATTTAATATAACAAAGAAACATCAAAGTAGTTTAGAAATTTCTTTCTTTACAGCACAAAAGTCACATTAAAAAATTTTTTTAAAAGAATCCTACAAAATAATTCTTCCAACTGCAGGGTTTTAACAAAATACACGTTTCCACTTTTAAGCATTTGCTGTCAAAGTTTTCTCATACACAAGTGTTGTATTAATAAAAGAAAAATATTTTTGTGCTGACATCATAAGAAACTTATCACTTGATTTTCTTATGTTCTGAAATAATTTTGCCAAACAAGTAAGTGGAAAGGCAACTATAATTCGTTAAAGTGCTTTTCATCGACTTTTTTGAAACCTACATATCGTAGACTTCATTTGCTGCTGTTAGTGGTGTTCTTTTATGACGAATGATGTTTTGTTTATTTTGGAAACCCGTCATTTTTGTTTTTATTGTAACTTTGGCCTAGTAAATTATATAGATTATGTATATATATATATTAACTCCCGTTGTAGTATCGGCCTTCAATTGAACGTCGCCACTTAATGACAGTCTGCTAATTTTTTTTATATTGATGAAAACGCTTCCAGCTAAAAGCTTGCTTGGATATGTTGCCATTCTTATGGTAAAGTTATAACCAATTCAATGCACTTTTCTTTGAGGATTTCTGCTGCTATTTCGGACTAGTGCGTTATAAAGATCCACTTGTGGCCAGAAAATGCATCTGGTGATAACAACCATAATCTTTAATTTCTATCCATAGAATAGATTTTAGATTTAAATCAAATAACCACTGTTTGCCAAAGCGATGTTAACATTTTAAAAACTGCTCCACATCATTTCATTGCCACCGACGCGCCGACTAAAACGATTATGCCGAGATAAAAAAATCAGTCTTCCACACCATAGTTGTGCCCATATATTACAATAAGTACTGGGGTGTATCGTCTACTAGCCATTCCTTGTGTCTTTACTAAGATTATATTTAGACTTGTGATTTTTTAATTTGAACAAATAGCAGGCATCGTCTGTGCTATATCATACGCTTTGTACAATAGAACGTACATGTTACCTGCGTAAGTCAGGTCATTGAAAAAATTATTATATAGTTGCCATTTGATACCTAAACGCAACTTCATGCCCTTCGGCCAGAAATAGAAGGCGTGAAAGTATACAACCTTGCTGCATTCCAGTTTCTACTTAAAATGGCTGTAATAAATTCTCTTTACGTAAGACATAGCATTAGGTAATGAGAGTGCTCTGAGTTTAGATGGAATGGCTCTTCTATGTAGCGCATTCCGAATACTTTTTTTAATCAATTAAGAAATTATTCGGGTGGTGTTTGTATGGCCTGAATGTAAGAAACTTCTCTGAAAGCCTTCCATAGTGGTATCTTCAAGGTACCACCTTTATGCGATTCAGGATAATTTTCGCAAATATTTATGATACCATCGGTGGCAAGCAGATTCCCTTGCAATTTAAAGTTTTTTAATTAAATTTTATAAAAATGTTAATAATAACATCCTTTTATTTACTTTAAAAAATCTTCTTCTCCAAGGTCTAAAAAAACTTACGATAGTAATGCCATCGATTTCGCCTGCTCTACATTTGGCGCTGTTAATGGCAGCACAGATTTCTGTTAAGTTTGACAGTGTAATGTATTTTCTCGTATTTGTCTGTGTACATGGGGTAAGGCCTACTGTTGAGGAGTTTTAATTTTTTCCAGATAATAGAATGGACACTAAAAAAGAGTTAATTATTGAAATAATACAAGGTACTTTAATGAACACATATATTGGCGTATGTGTTTTATATATGTACAAGTACGTGCATTCCTAAATATACAGTTAAATAATTATCCATTATTTTTTGTTTATTAACTCCTTAACACCATATTGATTGTCATATTCAAATGGTTTTTATGTTTTTATTTTTTGTTTTTAATTAATTCAGTTGAAGTTTATTATTTTCTATGGGAAGAGAATGCTTCAAGATTAAGATTAACACAAAATAGAAATTAATTGAAAATAAATAAAACGAATTGATAATTTGTACAGGCTGTATAATTAATACGTGCCAATGTTTTGCTTTTTTAAAGAGAAATAATTAAACATTTTGTAAATAATTACAAAGATTTTTGTATGAAGTACTATTTCCAATATAGTCCTAAAAAACGCTTCACAACTAATTAAATTTTTTGATTTAATAAATAATAAATTTTATTTGTAACGCATAATGAATTTTACTTATTTAAGTTATAATGCCTTTTAAATATTAACATCTTATGCAGATGTTAAAAATGTTAGGTATAGTGGTGGTATACTTTAGAACCGATCGTTTAATAATAACATGGGTCATACAATCAAATTAAATAATAAAATTAGATTAATTATTAAAAAAAAATTCTAGGAGTTCTTAAGTAGTTTTCGCATCAAAAACCAAGCACGTCTACAATTAATATCTGCTTGAAAATAGCACGGACACCTGGGCATCGGGTCTCTCAGATTAGGATTAAATTTTTTGAATATAAAGTATAAATCACACATATTAAAAATTTGAAAGTTGTGCTAATTCCGCATTAATTTTTCTGTAAAATTAGCGTTAAGTAATATAAATTTAGTCAGTTAAATAAAATACGTTTTAATAAATTTACTGATAAAAATATGTTTTAACCCTAGTCCTTATACCCGAGTACAGGTGTGGCCACTGACACTTTGCAGTAATGCACCTACTAAATGGCTTACACTTTTCTATTGTAATTTCGTATCTAAGGAAATGGCAAACTTCTGCGTTAGCTGCCACTATCCTAGGTCAAACCGCTAAGGATCAATGGAATTCTTAAGCCGCGACCTCAAGAACGTATACTTAACTACAGATCTGGCCACTTATGCAATTGTATTAATAAAATTATTAAAGAGTTAATTTTTTTGCGGTAATGTAAATTTATTTTATTTATTACTACTTATTTTATTTACTAAAACTTAACTTATTCATTTTTGGCTTTATAATTGCAAGTTTTGCATACAAAGAAATTGCTGGAATGTTGCACACATATTGTCCGTTTAAATTCAGAGAACATGTTACGTGTCCGTCTTCTGTGTTCGTCGTGAATATAACACAAATAGCAGCTTCCTACTTGGATATTTTTTCCTTGCTGAGCCGCTGCTGCAGTCGTTGAAGGTGTAGACTTAACCTTTTTCGTGTTTATGTAGCTCGCTATGCCAATGACTGCCAACCATAGCTCCTTGAGCTGGCGAAGAAAACGTTTGCGTTTTAGCTTACTATATGGGATGTTTTTATTATTTTCAAAGTATTTGATTTATGCTAACAATGCCATCAAATCAATCATATTAAAAAAGAGAGAAAATGGACAACGGTTAGTCTGTCTTTGGCAAGTATATTCTCTAAGTAGTAGGTCCAAACCTCCTTTTGTTTTTTTGTAAAATTCAATGACTTCTCGACCAATATTTTGTAACGATTCCTTAGCTATGAAAATGACACATTTTTATAATAATACGCACGCAAACCATTGCCAAAGCGTTAATTATTACTTTTTTAAAGAGAAATAATTAAACATTTTGTAAATAATTACAAAATGTGATTTTATAAAATTAATTACAGACATCATCTATTATTATTCTTTTATTATCTTTAATAAGAATATATGAATTGCAAGTATTTGGCTTACAATGTACTCAAACTTACTCTAACCACCCTGGATGGTTAACATGTTAGTTAATATATTAAAGAAATAAAATTTTATTTACAAAAAAATTTTTTTGCTTAAAAGTTATAACGAAAGACGCGAATAATAACTACTGGACACACCTGTACTTAGGTATACGTCCACGTAACAAAAAAGGGACTATAGTTAAATAAACAAAAAAAAAAAAAAAAAAAACAAAAAAAAAAGAGGGAATAATTCTCGCGAAGAAAAGTTGACTACAAAACCGATTTCATCTGTCTGTCTGCCTATAACCGTTCAAAGTATGGCCGTATACATCATATGTTCTATCTCCAAACTTTCAACTTGTTACAGCAGACTTAGCACTACAGCTCCTAATTAAGTTCATCCGTCTGTCTACAAATGTGCAACAGTTTGGCAATATACATTATATTATAGCAACTATAGGGGCACCCATTGATTTCCAAATTCAAATCTTATACTTGCTGTTGAAGTACACTTGAGGATCTTTGTAAATTTCAACCGTCTGTCTATAACACCCTTTTATTTAAATTTAAAAACATGTAATCTTCTTATACAAAATAAAGTAGTCGATATTCCGTCAAATTTTCAAGTGCTTGTATAGAACTGTTCAAAAAATACAGGGTAAGTGATTAGACTAACGTCTGTACCTGGCGCGAAGCCCTTACCAGGCGGTGGTCAAACCACTATTCTATGCAATTTTAATATCATGGCTTGCAGGACCATGAATCTACCCCTTCCTAAAGGGTCGGAGCCTATCCATAAACTCCTCTGTTGAGATTGCAACAGCACACTTTCGTCTATTCCACGTCAGACGCGCAGAAATAGACTTTAATTTAACCACAGCCACCACGTGTACCCCAGAGGAACCTCACCAATAACCGGCTACAGTGAGGGGCGGCTCTTTGTTTGGGTTACCGGTTTCCATGGTGCCAGTTTATTGCTTTGCTATTATTATTCATGCGTTATTATCATTTACTGGTACATCCTTTGACAGTTACACTACTGTCTATCCAGATTCAGTGCCTGCACACCGCGGGCCTATGTAACCTCAGCCAGACTCAAGTACCCCCAGAGTGTGTTCAAAAGATACAGTCATATAGTGAAAATAACATTAACTTTGGGAACACCCTTTAATTTCTAAACTTAAATTATAAGTTTGTTATTTTAGCGGACTTAGCAATTCAGGTCCCTTGTAAGTTTCAGCTGTCTGTCTATAACGGTTCAAAAATTTGGCCACATATAACAATTAATATCAATTATTGGGACAGCATTTTATTTTCAAATCCAAATTTTATACTTGTTGTTATAGCGCAATTAGCAATAAAGGTTTGTTGTAAATTTCAAGCGTCTGTCTACACCTTTTCAAAAACAAGGCCAAATACATCAAAATATTGGGGCACCCTTTAATTTATAATTTTGAATATTAATACTTGATACTATAACGGTTATAGCAATCGTTACTCTGTCCAATTTGCAAGCGTTTGTCTCTAACGGTTTAAAAGATAGGTTCATATAGGTTAATTTACGTCAACTATGCGGACACCCTTTCATTTTTAGAATTTTTTTTTTTAATGTTTGCTGTTGAACGCTACAATGCTGCTGTTTACAGTTCATACTACATGCAAAAAACATTTATGTTGTATGCAATATTTGAATCGCAGGGTATTTTAGAGATATTCACATGAAAGTTAAAAAAATATCCGCTTTTTCCAGCGGAGCTTTAAAATTTAATTCTTAATAACAAACAAAAACTTTATTTATATCTGTGTTTTATAAAAAACCACAATGGGTAGATGATTTTAAGGTATTTTGGGAAACAAGCTTTGTGTCAGTTTACTACACATTTTATCGGATATTGTGTTCTACTGCTTTAAGTTCTTTTCTGTCTTATACAGTTTTGAATGTTAAGCCAATGTAGGATTTTGTAGTAAAACTAAGATTGTATTTAAATTTATTTAATTTAAACGTTAATGTATTCTTTTCTAATACTTTTTTTTATCGACATTTTCAAAATTTAAAATAAAAATTTTAAGATAGATTTTTACAAGTTGACATCTTTTGAATTGAATTTTGTTATGTTTTTATACCCTTTACCACAAAAAGTGGAAAAGGGGTATATCTAAGTTTTCTGCAATATCCATTTCCGACCCCATAAAGTATATATATCCTGAGTTCTTATGCACAGCGAAGTTGATCGAGCGATGTCCGCCTGTTCATCCGTGTTCAGGTTAAAATTATCTTTGCCAAGGCACTAGATAAGCTAGTGAAAATTTAAATACGCCAATTGATCAGACATAGTATTAAAAATCAGCAAGATGGGTCCAAGTCCTTTTAACCAGCGGACAAAAGACCTTAGATTTTTTATATCATTTGGAACAAATTTAGTTTAGTGAAGAAGATTAATCAGAAAACGAATATATGGGGCGATCATGAATTTAAACATAAATAAATAAATAATGAAATAATAAGATAAAAAACTGCGATTGTGCACATATTTTTAACATATCAATATAGGTACCATTTAAAAGCTTTTAAAGAGGTCTTTAAGAAAATACTAAAATTTGTTATAAATACTTAACTTAAAAAACTTAAATATCCATAAAAGGAAACAGATCCAGTGTTATTTAAAGACACTTTTATGAAAACATTAATTCTTAGTGCGTTACGCCAAATCGGATGGATATAACAAATAATTTTTTCTAAATGACATTTCCACAAATTTAATCATCATTTGTAGTGATGCAATCAATTTTGCAATGAAAATTTCTGCTTTATAAATAAAGACAAACATGTAGATAAAATGTAACACAATTAGCCAATAGGATTTCATTAAATATTCTAAGGAAATAAGTGTAACAAAAGGAGTATGACAAACAAACCTTTTTTTCCAATGCTCCCAACATTCAATAAAAAAAAGAAAGAACAGAAAATTTATTTAATCGAAAATAAAGCATAGAAAAGAAAGGATTTGAACATGATTTAAGTACCTAATCAAGGTCATGGAAATTTTCTTTTCTTTTTTTTATATTTAATTCAATCACAGATACAACAACAACTAAAACATTTTATGTTTTTTTTAACAGCACAAAAAGTACTTAACAATATTAGGCGTTTGTTTTTGTTATTGTTGTTGTTATTTTCCTAATGATTTGTTATGCCAGACACGTAGCATAAGCTTTAAGAAGAAAATGGTACAACCTTTTGATGATAAGCCTATAATAATGTCAACACATATACATACATGCACAGATACACTCACACATATCCTTGTAAAGAAATTGAATAACTAGTAGTTCGTTACGTTTCGTTTAAAGTCATTTCACATATTTTTTTTTCTTGTTGTTAAAATTTTATGTCATTGAGAATGGTTATGAGTAGAGTTACTAAATCTGTCTTATTATCCTTACATCCCTTTGTATGATTTTCGCTACGAGTGAATACTTGTTTATACTTAAAAATGACATTAAGTAAGACAAACACGTTTGAGAATTGAAAAGATATCTACCGGCCATTTATGTGATGGCACTTTCTTTTACTTTTTTTTTCATAATTTCGTTGTTGAAATCAATAAACGACTACAAAGACCAACAATAAATTTTGAATGGGTGGAGGTTTCTATTATTTGAAGAAGCATGTTATATTAATGATTGCTGTTTGGCTCAATTTTATGCTGATGTCAACGTGCCAAGATATTCTGCTGATGAACTTAAATTTAATGTAGAATTCAAAACTTGATAAGAGCCCCATTAAAAAAGGTGACTGTAACTGTTCATGAATGAATAAGTACTGAGTGAGTGACGATAGGAATTTATTGCAAACGGACTTTAATAAATTTCTTATTAATGGAAAGTAAGATTCTTTCATTTTAAGATACAAATTCTAGCAGGAAAGACTTACTGCAGTGTTCCATTTTCCTCCCTAATAATTTAAAATTAATGAAATTATTTTTTAGCAATATTTTTTTAATTTTTTGGAATTGTCATTTTATTTACTTAAATAAAATTTTTGACCGCAATTAACGTTATTATTTATGGTGAGTTAACCAAAACTGATTGAAGCAATAAGAAGTTAAGCAGCTGCTATATTCGGTTCTCCCGAATCTTATATACCCTTCACCATCTATGTAAATCTAGTTTAGTGAAGTAACCCCGATCAAAAAGGCAAATATTAGGGTGACAGAGAATTAAAAAAATAAGAAAAAAAAAATAAAGTACTACATACATAAATATAATTTTACCCAGAAATTCCATGGGCTCTTAATGGGTTTTTAAAAATTTTTAGCATTTTCTTAAAGAGCTCTACAATAGCTTTTAAATATTGATATTTTAAAAAATTTTAAAATTTCAGAGCCCCGTAACTCGGAAAATACGGGCGAGCTCCAATTTATTCACTTAATTTTTTTTATTTTTTAATTCTCTATCGCCCCATATATTTATTTTTTTGATTAGAGTTACTTTTTTTTCAAGTGACTGAAAAAATTAGAGGTAGGGGTAGTGTTTTGCCTGCTGTTTCGAAGGACATGGACCGTTCATGCTGATTTAAAATAGCACTTCTTTCGACACTATATCTGATCGATTGACATTTTTTTGTGATTTAAACACTAACACAGATGGACAGGCGGACAGCGCTCAATCGACTTCGCTATGCATAAAAACTTAGAATATATATACTTTACGTGGTTGGAAATGGATATTGTAAAAGTTATACACGGAATGACAAACTTATGGTCTTTTTCCACTTTTTGTGGTGAAAGGTATAAAAATAAACTATCGGAAATTTATTAAATTTTTCACACAACACTTTATTGTACTCTGAAATATTTCATACTTTTCTTTTCAGAAATATAGCATACATTTTGATGCTGAGTGATCGACGTAAGATTTTATCGATATCAATTTAAAAAGAAATGAACTGAAAAAGTTAGATATTGATAACAATGTATGTATGTACGATAGTATTAAGATAACGGTGGGAAAGGCGAATAAAATTCGTTTCGCTATTTATACGCATAAAATATATTAAACGCAGCCAAATATGTTTCACTTAGTTGTTGTTGCTGCATTTTTTTGGTAGGCTCAAATACACATGTAAGAAACTAGAATATTGCCAGATTTATTCATACCAGAAGAATGTTGATGTAGAATGTAACTCGGCCTTATATAGAAATCGCAGTCGCCAGCTTTATAGCAGTATAGAGCAAAACGGCCAACAGGTTATTTGTGTATAGTAAAGCAAAGTGTGTGTTATTAAAGGCCAGGATTCACTCAGTCATACTTACGATCTAGCAAAAATTGCATATGTGCTCAAAAAATATGATAGGGTGGATTATTAAACTATGTGTGTTATATACTTTTTCACAGATCTGTACGATTTTATAATCTTTTAAAATGCAGTAGTTTTCAGGTTTAATGAACAAGTATTTTGTCAGATCTGTTTGTTAAAATGAAAAGTTCGTTATATGCCATATTTATGGCTATTACCCATGTTGTGAATAAATAAATATTACATGTCGTATATTTTGAAATATGGTTTGAGATCTGTATAATATGTTTAAAATAATAATAAAGGTACAGTAATTTTGTCTGGTGCGGATGTCTCTTCCGCATGAGCGTAAGTTTTTTCAGGCAATTATACTATTGTTATATAATAGCATCTAATATTAAGTTATTTTCGGAGATAACTTGCTGCAGTGTCGTCTTAAAGGGCTCAATATCTTTCATATTTGATAAAAGTTTTTCTCCATTTTGTTTTAAAAGACGTACGCTAAAATTTTTTTTAATGTTTTTAACTTTGAATTGAAGGCCTGCACCAAAAACAAGGATGTATGCATGTCGCTGTCGTGCAAAGCATGAAAAAAGTTGTGCCAATCGATTAGAGATAGTGTGTCGAAAGAGGTGCTATTGGAAATCAGCAAGATCGGTCCATGTCCTTAGATGCAGAGGGCAAAACATTACGCCTACCTTAATTTTTTATATTATTTTGAACAATAAAGTAACTTAGATCAAAAAAAAAAAAATATTTATATATACGGGGCAATAGAAAATTAAAAAATAAGTAAAAATACATCAAGTGAAAAAATTGAAGCTTGCCCATATTTCGAGTGACGGGCCTCTTAAATTTTCCAATTTTTTTAAATATCAATACGGGTATCATTTTAAAGCTTTTGAAGAGATCTTTAAGGAATTACCAAAATGTTTTATTATTTTTTATTTTTTTTATTTTTTTAATAAAAAATATTTTAATATTTATTTTTGATTAGAGTTTCTTGACTAAACTCGATTTACAGTGATGGTGAAGGGTATATAAGATATGACATAGCCGAATAAAAGACTATAAATATACTAAGATGTTTCACTGCCGTACATTCTACATCCAGTGCATATTTTGTCGATGGACGTACTGCTACTGCCACTTTAAGAGTAAAATCACAAAGAGAGATTATTATTCTCAGCAAACTTGTTACTCTCATCTCACATTAATTCATTTGTATATACGTGCATACGAATGTGTATATATTTACATTATAAAATATTCAACGTAAACCAATGGTTACCGATTGTGTATTTGTATGGTAACAACATGTGTTTTGTTGTTGTATAAGAGAAATAACATCGATTTACACCGAATATTAAATTCATTTATTATCAATATGCAAATTTATTATTCGGAAACTTTTCGATTTTAATTTACTTTACTTTTTTAGTTTCTGAATGTTTGCTGTGTTTTTGTATACTGTCTTTTTGTTCCCGTCTTTTACTCTTATTGATTCAATAGAGTTCTTATTTAATCAATTTGGCTTTTGATATAAGACTTTCAAGTTTTCTATACAAAATTTGGGTAAAATCCACTAATGAGCTAAAATAGCAGTAGTGAAATGGCCGTATGAATACACTTTCTACGCAGTAATATTTTCAATTTCTACTTTTAAATAAAAAATGTTTCATGAAAATATCATGAAATATGTATATTTGAAGCAATAAGCACGAATAAAGTAAATTAAATTCATTTATTATCTAAATTTAATTACTACATACATATAAACTAAATACCACAATTATTAACATTAATGAATGTGTTTCAATAACATTTATTAACATTAATTTTTTTAACTTTTATCACTATTCTAAGAAGAATACTAGTTTAGCGTCTCAGTTGTAGTGAAAATAATGCTTGAATCTTATATATAAAAATGGTGTAAAAAATGTATAGTAATTCATAAAATGAGAACAGCTGTGCCGATTTCTGTAGCATTTTTTTCAGTTGTTCGTATTTTAAAGTAGAAGGTTTTTACGGAAAAAATTTTTTGAAAATCCCTCCAGAAAAGTTGGAAAATTGAAAAAATCAAAAAATTGGTGATTTTAATAATTTGCTCGGGATAATTAGCACAATATTTTTTAAAGATAATAAATTTAATTTAAAATTCCCGTAATTTAATTTTAATTATTAACTTGCAAGTGCCCATATAAAAGGCATAAATAAATTATCGTGGTGTGTTGTGATATTTTATTTGTTGTCTTAATTTTACTTATACTAATGTTGCTAACAAAGCATTGCTCATGGGAAACACATGAGTGCAAAGTAACAAGTACTTGGAAAGTCTCAATTTTAAAGCGCCAGTAATTTATTTTGTTTGGCAATTTAAATATATAAATTTAGCTATCAAATTCATATTGAGGTTTATATATATTGAACCTATATGCAGGCTAAATATACTTAACAAAATGTTTAATAATAAATATACATAAATAAGTGCCTTATTTTATTACCATTGTTTGAAATTTCTTAAAACACATATTAAGTATCCACAAGAATAAATGCTAAAAAAAATTACTACATAATTTAGGGTATGATTAGTTCGGTGCGATTACGCATATTTTTAAAAATACACAAATAAAAATGTATAGTTACCCTACAATAACAAGAGCAGTCATATAGTTTCGTTTTTAAGCTTATTTTACAAACAATTTTTAAATAAGTAGGAAAAATAGAATTCAAAAATAAAATTTTATGAAGCACATTCTTCTTTATATGTAGATATGAAAGTATGTATGTACGTTTCTATATGTTAAATGTGTGTTTTTGTCTCTCAATACTTTACTTTAACAAAACATTTCTTATGAACATCCACACACATTTTTAAACGCATGTGTGTATGAATCTGTCTTGTTTACAAAACTAATATTGTGCTCTCTTGAGTTTAGGTTGCGCTCACAGAAATTTCTTCCCTCTTATCTCTTACCCCCGCTACCTTGAAACTGCTCATAATTTTTGATTTTTTCAATGTTCAGAGTGCAACATCTTTATAAATTTATTGTCTTTGGCCGAATGTAGCACTTTTACTTGTTTTTAATTAGAAATTACTCTACATTATGTTTTTTATAATAAAATTATGGGTTTTATTTGTTCCCAAAATTTTTGTTATTGTTGTTCGCTATAGAAGATAATGGTGCAATCTTGTGTATTGGTCAAATGCGATGTTCGCAGAATCGAAGGTTCGTTGATTTTTTAAGATGAGGAGAAAAAAAC
The DNA here is from genome assembly GCA_916610165.2 of Gymnosoma rotundatum. Classification (NCBI taxonomy): domain Eukaryota; kingdom Metazoa; phylum Arthropoda; class Insecta; order Diptera; family Tachinidae; genus Gymnosoma; species Gymnosoma rotundatum. The sequence goes on from OU744340.1 coordinate 82,409,035, forward strand.
TACCAAATTAGCACCATATGTTTTTTTTTTAATAATTTCGTGGATAATAGTGTATGACGCCACTTTGTCATGATTTTTAAAATAAGACAGAATTCTTTCAGCTTTTTGTGTGATTAAATTGCACGATTGTGAATGATAGTGCATCCTCTCCTTTAAGAACATTAGGCAGATCTGAGTAAACAAGGAGATAATTATAGATGTTTTTTATTTCTTACTTAAAATACTCAACACATTAATACAAACATAAAAATATTAACCAGTTACTTGAGAAACATAAAATTTTTGTAAAAGGGCTTAAAAGCAACCAATTTCTATACTGAATAACAAAATAGTATAAAACCAAGTCAGGGTTGATCGTCTGTGGAAGTCATACTGCTCTTGGTGCGTCCGTAAAGTCTGTTGTTGTTTATTTGAAAAATATATCCAAATGAAAAAATTTAGTGGCAAGAATTAGTAATTGTAAGCACAACATTGGCCTAAAAAATCTGCTTTAGCGACGAGGGTGAAGCCGAACATAAGTAGTTTAAAACTTTAGCAAAATTTACCGTGTGATGCATGGCATCACGACTGATCCACATTTCTGCAGCGACAAGATTGTTCAGGCATCTGTTTCAAAGTTTATCATTTAGGCTAGATATGAGGATCGCATTTTAACTGCGAATAAAAGGTAAAATTGTAAATTTAAGTATTAAATGTAAAATAATGTAAAAGAAGTAAATGGGGAGCAAGCAAAGTAAATATAATGAATCCATAAGCTCTTAAATACAAATTTCAAATAGCAGCAAATTAACTAATACAAGAATTTGCAGAAATAAACAAACAAACAAAAAATAGAAATAATAAAAATTTAAGTGAGTTGTAATCGGGACACAAAACCAAAAGAAAAAAGTATAAAAATTTTATAATTATTGAAAATTGTGGAAGTAAAAAATATGCAAGTTTACACACACACGCACACATTTATAAACATTTAACCTTTCAACAACAAAAATCCTAGTACACAGTAGCAGCAACAACAACAAAAGACTTGTTAAGCCAATTTGTAGTCTACAAATAATATGATTGCTTTAAACTCTTGCTCTTTTTCACCGCCAAACGTATTCAGTGTCATCGAATAATCCTTGTTGAGCAAGAATAGAAGCAGATTTTTTCGTTTTTTCTCTAACTTGCATATGAATTCATTCCAATCGAAATGAAAATCTATATCATAGTATTTTTTATTTCCTTTTCGTTATTGTTGTTGTTAAGTTTTTTTTGTTGTTGTTTGTTAGGTAGAGATTATAACCAGAGTTTAAACGTGTTAGTTTGTCGTTGTTCATGGAATTTGTGTCTAGAAAATTGCTTATTCTCATGTTAATTTTTTATGTCTCTCACAGAAATTTAATTTGTTTTTTTCTGTTTTGTTGTTACGTATTTAAGTACTTGATTTTCTTTTTTTTTAATAAAACAAATTCGATTATAATGTTAAAGTAAAAAAAATGAAATATATTTTAATTTAACCTTTAGCTAAAGGTGAGCTTGGTTAAAAAAAGGAAACTTTAATTTGTTTTTAAATTGGGTAAATCTTTAATGAAAGTATTAAAGTAAATAGCTCTTTAAATAAAAAGGGTATCAAAAATCAAATGAACAATAAAAAATGTATAATCTTAAATATTTACAATTTAAAAGTTTAAAAGAGCATAATAAGATTAAAATTATTTTCTTAAAAAGTATTAAATTTAAACAGGATTGTGATAAATTCTTTAATAAATTTACTTTATTCGTGCTTGATTCCTTAAAATATAAATATTTCAGGATATTCTCATGAAATATTTATTATTTCAAACTAAACTACAAAATGAAATGTATTACTGCGGGGAAAGCATATCCATATGGCCATTTCACTACTGCTCTTATAGCTCATCAGTGGATTTTACCAAAATTTTGTATAGAAAAAAAAAAAACAGAAAGTCTTATATCAAAACCCAAATTGATTAAATGAGAACTCCATTGAATCAATAAGACAGAAGAGAATAACAACTCAAAAATGTTCTACAACAAAAACAAACATTTAGTAGCTATTTTTATTTTTTCTTTCATTTTTCTACATAAGGGATCCCATTGGAAACCATTCATATGTATTTAAAAGATTCAATAAAATATTTATATTTGAAGGAATCAAGCACGAATAAATTAAATTAATTAAATTTTAAAAGATTCCGAATAATAAATTTTCATATTGATATATTTGCATGTGCACATTGCTTATTAATAAAAATTGTTTAATTTTTATTTTTTTATTGAATCTTTCAAATACATATGAATGGTTCCCAATGGGATCCCTTATGTAGAAAAATGAAAGAAAAAAAAAAAAGAAAAATAGTTACTAAATGTTTGCTGTGTTTTTGTTGTAGAACATTTTTTGAGTTGTTATTGTCTTCTGTCTTATTGATTCAATGGAGTTCTCATTTAATCAATTCGGCTTTTGATATAAGACTTTCTGTTTTTCTATACAAAATTTGGGTAAAATCCACTGATGAGCTATTTGAGCAGTAGTAAAATGGCCATATGGATATGCTTTCCCCGCAGTAATACATTTCATTTTGTAGTTTAGTTTAAAGTAATAAATATTTAATGAGATTATCATGAAATATTAATATTTGAAGGAAGTAAATTAATTAAATTTTTAAAAAATTCCGAACAATAAATTTTTCATTTTGATAAATTCTTTAGTTATTGAATTATACAGGCATGTCACAAATTCCGATCGAAATGGTTTTAATTTCGTATTTACAATTCCGATCGATTTTGTTTTACCTTCTTCAATTTCCGTTCAATTTTGATTATTTCTTAAAAAGGATTAATCTTCAACCTTTTATTTAAATGTGACAATTATGCGCACATCATAGTATACAAAAAGGGTAATCTACATAAGCACACTTATTCAAAGTAAATTTGAAAACCGCAAATAACAAAATTTTAAAGAAAGTAAATTTCACTTTAAATTTAAAAGTTGTTTTATTCCGAAGAAATTTTTCGTTTTTCGTTTTCTGAAGAACCAATTTGCGGAATTGAAACCACCACTTAATTATCAAACTTTCAATTTGGTCTGATACAAAAACTAGTGAAGGTTTGTATGAAGTACAGGGAACTCCTTTAACTTTTCTTTTCAGGAATCACAATTGGACTATTAGTATCCAAGTAAGATGCTTTCGCGTATTTGCAACTGGCGAACAGTGCCACAAAATGTAATCTTACCCTCATATCTCTCAATTTACTGAGGAATGTAAATACATCAGAATCGGTATATAAAAGAAATATTTATTAATGGTGCAGAAAAAACGCGCATTCTTTACAGATTTTGATTTAATGACTTGTATAGCCGAAAAAAAGGTGAAATTCTGACACAAAGGAGCCTTTGAGTCCATACTTTTTTTATAGCATCTTTTATCCGATCACCACCTATTTTTGTACTTTTTTCATATTTATATCTTTTAAGCAAAGGGATGCAAAAAAAGTAATATTTTCATTAATCACAGAGCTTTCAGATTGAGAAGTTTAACGTTTGTAGACCCTACAGTAAAAAATGTATGCGAACGCTAACATTGGGTATATCTGGACCAGATATAGACGCAACAGTATTTTAAAAGTCATTTTTCAGGAAAAAAAAATTTGCATATTCCTTATAGATAAGAAAAACTTTGCATATTAAAACCTTTTCCTTCAGATTTTCCAGCTTGAGACGTATTTTTTTTCTTTTTGCTTAAAGAGAGAAGTTGGACGAAACTCTCAAAATTTTTGTCTTTTAGATTGGAGTTTAAGCAACTGGAAACCAATTATTCTCATTCTTACCATAGTTTTCAATATCTTTTAAGTAACCGCGCAGAGTTTTGTAACTTTGCCAAATTTTTTGCAATATCATTTCGAACGATAATCATCAATTTTTGGCTATTTTCCTTAAATGCATTTACTTTTTTCTTCATTAATAGTATAATGTAGTATTGCATATGACCGAAAAAATTGTAAATTCATTGTCTTCAATATTATTAATATATTAATATTTTTTGTTTCCTGTTTTCTGAAGATGCCATCCAACGGTGTGGCGAAATATTGAAAACATATAAATAAAAACATTATTCTTATTTTATAAAGCTGACCTTTTTCTTAATTACTTAGAAATGAAAATTTAAATAAAAGGCCAAAAAACATTAGTATTGCATTATTGAGAAAGTTTTATTACATAAATTTCAACTAAATACAATAAAACAATATCTATGTTAAAGTTATGCAAAAACTTTAATATAATATTAACTGTAGTGCAATTATAAAAAAAAACATTTTAAATCACTGCAAAAGTGTGTTTGCGGGTATAAGTTTAAAGTGCAAGTATAAGTGTATTTAAATGAAAATTATATTAAAACATAAATCCCTATTTAACACAACAAATGAAAATGTAATACACTAATTAGCATCAACAATAATACAATAAAGGAATTTAAACAAATAAACACACAAACACATAAACACAGAGATGGAGATAAAAAAATAGCAACAACATTTAATAATGATAACAGTAATTAACTTGTTCTACATACATTTCCTTAAATACTTTCAAGGCTCTTAACAAAATCTGCTATTTAACACTGAGAGTATAACATTCAAACTCATCTTCTGCTGCTCACTCTCTTTAGATATTATTTTAATTTACACCATAACTAAAGTCATTATATTTGTTACATTATGTATGTGTTAATTACATTCATACTTTGTTGTTTTATGGTGACACAAATCACAGTTTGTAAAGTAATGTTATTAATATTTAACAGCATAGAATACTTTAACGTTTATGCCACACAGTTTTATAATTTTTTCTGAGCGACAACTTTACTTCCGTAAAGTGTTGGTACAGCTTCCTGTCTTGCTCGTCTTTTAAGTTCAATTGGTTCATGTTTTAAATAATTTCCTTCTCTCTGTGTTCCATAATTGTAGAAGTATTTTCGTATTAGGATATTTTTTCTTTTTGATAAACTATTGCTTTTGAAAAATTTTGGATTTACATTTTTAAGATCTACTATTAAAAAATTTAAGATTTTGCATATATTCTTCTTCTTTTTTTTATCGATAGTTGATATCACCGACCGTAAATTACACCTGATAAGTTGGCTTTATTTAACTGACTTGAAATAAAGAAAAGATATAAAGGAAAGAATATCATGGTCAGATGGAATGAAATATAAAGTCTATTTATATTGTTAAATGAAAAATTTGTTTAGTCAATTACATCTTACAATGATTGTTATATCTCTGGCCGCTAAGCAAATCCTTTGACTGAAAAAAATTCTAAATCGGATCAATAAATAATCATTCCTTACAATTAGCTGCTTAGGATATTTCATTATCACTTTGTCATGATATTAAGAGTAATGTATAGGAAGAATACTTTTAAGAAAACTGAAACAAGTAGCATGAAAGTACAAGGTTTCCGCAGGGAAGGTAAAGTACCTTGTTTGTTTATAATTTTTGATTAAACGAAAAAGAATGGATTTTATATTGATTAATGTTTTATTTAATGTCAGCAAATATGTATGCAATACCGTATCAGATAAATGTCCGCCTCTGTTAGCCTCACAAATGCGAGACCTTTTGAACACACTTCTTTATTATATTCTCGTAAATTTTACGTGGTATTTCATCACAAATATTTTGTTTGAGTTGCTGAAGCGTTTCTGGTTTGTTTGCATAAGCCTTGCTTTTCAGATATAAACACAAAAGGAAGTTCGAAGCAATTTTTGTTGTGGAGAGTGGTCTCGAAGTAAGTCCACTGCTATGCTTGCTGTATACGACGTAGCACCGTCTTGTTGAGACCATATGTTAATCAAGCCCAAAGCATGCAGTTATGGAGTTAAAAATTTTTCGATCATCGCTCCCAATAAACAGTTACCGTCACGCCATTTTCATTTTCATAGAAGTAGGGACCCATGATTCCTCCGGACCAAATTGCACACCAGACTGTTAATAGGTGCAAAGATGACTGATTAATAATTTGAGGGGTTTCAATTGCTCAGAACTGACTATTCTGATTACTCACATATCCATCTAAATGAAAATGTGCCTCGTCACATTACATTACAAAAAGTGTTTCTTCAACTCTCTTTTAAAAAATTTGCGACTCAACTCATATAAATTTAAACTTTAAAAGTTAAATTACTTAAGTAAAATTACTAAAGTTTTTTCTAATAACAAAACTGCAGTTAACAACTTTAAATAACAAAAAAGAAAGATTTTGAAACGAAACAAAAAATGAGACACAAAACTAATTTTCTTTCTCTATCGGTGGATTGTTCTTGAACAAAAAATCTATTTACTAAGATGTAATTGGGTATTAATTAATTTCATAATTATTATTAATTTTATTGTTATTGTTATTGATTTTATTTTATTTATTAATTTTATATCATTGTTATAATTATTTAATTGGTATAAATTATTAAATTCCTTAACAGCTCTGCTAAAAAGTGAGTAACTACTGCTGTTGCTTTGTAAAACATTTTAATCATAGATCGTGTTCTTGTTCTTTCCTATTTTTACACATGTAAATGAAAAATTTGTTTAAGATTTTTATATTCATAATGAATACAATGTTTGTCCCGCAGGTATTAAATAATTTTCCATGTAAATTTGCTTGTTTGTGAGTGCTATTATGTATAACACATATTTGTTAATTTACATGACACTTAAAAACACTTGTTCTCTTACTGGCTAATACACATACATAAAGGTATACACATATACATGCACAGTCTTTAATGTACACCTACACTGACATGTTGACATGTTGCTCGTAAATGGTTAACAGATATTCAAACATTTGCTACACACTTTTAACAATGTTGGTTTTGTCTTCACGCTTTTAGGCGTTATTTAGTGTTACCAATAATAGTGGTACAAAGTGGGAGAGAGACCACTTAACAAAACTCATCAAATAAGTAACACACGGTTGAAAATGAGTTCACTGGCAACATACAACTTTAATTTGTTAAACAATGTTTTAAGTGTCTAAAAACGTTTTTGTTGTCTTCACAAATTCCAACATTGAGCAACACACAAAATAGTAAAGACATGTTTGAGAAATAAACTTTTATACATTTTGATCCTCTAAGGATGCTGTGCCATTTAATGTTCATATTATCTTTACATGTCTAAACAATTATCTTTCAGGTGTATGTAATTATGAATAGTCGCTTCTCTGTTCTCTATGTGTGTTTGTGTAATTTTCTCCAACTCATTTGCGAAAGAAAATTAGGATGTAGGTCTTAATTACTTTTGTGTTTAATTGATTTTGTCAGTTTTACATTTGAAGCATATATTTTAATGTACTTGTAAATAAATTAAACATTATTAAAATTTTTTATTTAGAAACTTTAGAAAAGGTATTTTTAAACTTTGCAATTTGTTTACAGGGTTTTGCAAAAGTTCTTTTCTTGGACTTATTTTAGTTATATAATTTAATAATTTAAAGTTTATAAAGTCCATTTAAAAGATATTTGATACTATTTTCTGCGGCCACAGGTAAAGCAAGACAGAACCTGTTCTCTTCTTAGTAATAATTTTAAACGATTATTACTAAGAAGAGAGCAATAGAAAATAAGGTTTAATTTCTTAAAATTTTCTAACAATTAGTCTAAATATGATCGCATCAGAGAGTGACTGACTAGGAAGCAATAAAACTAAATTGTGTTATACTATATTAGGAAGCAAATAAAAGTGGTAGAGGGCGACCGTATGTTTTTTATGAGGAGGGTTCAATGAGAACAAAAAGGAGGTGAATGAAAGAACTTGTCGCTTGTTGTATGAGACAAATTTTTTGGAAAATTTTTAATGTATTATAACATTATTAAATGTGTTCACATGCAAAGTGATGGTGTTATCTGATTACTAATTTCAAAGTTATGGGAATTTTTTTATTTTTTTATATTTGATTTTATATTTTTTGGTATGATACCATCAGTATTAAATTATATTTATTATAAAATATAAAGAATTTTATTGGAAAAATATATGGTTTAGAACAGAAATATAACGAAAGAAACACCTCTCCAAGTTTGCAGAATTTCGTATATCTTTAGTTGTAACTAAAAATAACTTTCGATTTATGTGGCGAAAAATGTATTCCTTATTTTATATATTTCTTTTGAAATGTACTTCTACATTTGCAAACTCTAAACCGCTCTAAAGGTGGACGAATGTCACGTTCTGTGCAATTGAAATGATTAAGTTAAACACAAAAAAACACCAACAAATACAGCACTGTTATACAGTCGATTCGATTAGAATAAAAATTTTTGCAAGGGTACTTTCGAAAAATGTATGGCAGATTTACCTGCAGATTTTTTTGTTTTAGCAAGATGGTGGAAATCTGTATTCATTTTGCAAGACGACCTTTAAGAATGGTAGAAGAAATCAATACTTTTAACAGTTTTTTGAATTCACCTAAACTATTTTCAGGTTCCTTCAAAAAGCGATGATATTTTAATAAAGAGAACAGCACTTTGATAAAGTAATAAAACAGTTATTATTTTTGAACTCCTATTGCTTTGTTTTTAGTTCTGGTATGTATTTGAAGGGCAATTTTTCTACTGATTTAAGAAGAGCATAGAAATATTTATAAAATCTAATTTTGGCAACCTAGTTGTGGCAATATTCTTTCACTGATTTTTGTTTCACTCCTTCTTAGAAAGACGACACCATATTAATAATAAAGAATGATAGGACTATACTAAGCAGTTTTTTATTTGAATCCTTCTTCAGAAATTCTTTAATTAGTTAAAGATTTCTCAAACACAAGAAACTATAAAAATTCTTTAGAGACATCGTTTTAGTAGGTCTGTTTCCTTACTTTTTGGACAAATTTCGCGAAAATGAGAGCAAGCGGGGACAAAATTATATAAAAGTACAGGAACACACTAAATAAATTTTAAGAACAAAATAAAAACAAAAGTCAAAATACTGTTTAATAAGAAAATTTAATATAAATGAATAGAAATTATTTTGGCTTAAGTTCATTTATTTTTAATTTCTAAAAATCTTTTTTTTTTTTAGAAAGAAAATTTATTTTTACAAATGTATGCGGTTAGTTGGTTAAATAGATGATGTATATAAAAATACACAACTAAGGTAGACAGATGCGAAGAATGCTAATGAAGGTCGTAGCGGTCCAGAAAATGCAGCATTTCATTCTGCTAGCGTCTAATTTTTCTTGTTTTCTTTGGAAAACGTCCGCATACATTTGTAAAAATAAATTTTCTTTCTAAAAAAAAGATTTTTAGAAATTACAAATAAATGAACTTAAGCCAAAATAATTTCTATTCATTTATATAATATTTAAAAGTTCAAATAATAATTTAATAAAAATTAAAAAAAAAGACAAATTAATTTCAGTAAATCAGCAAAACGAAATAATAATTTATTTTGTGTTAAGTTTGTGTTTTAAGGCTGTTGCATAAGTTTAAATAACCTGCTTAAAGAAAAAGTTTGGGCTGTTTCGTGCAAGAAAAAAAAGACCTTCATTCTCTCAAAACCGCTCTCATTTACCCAATTTTGAAGTAATAAAATGATTCTCGTGCAAATTGGGATCCCAAAATAAAGTAAAGAAACAGACATAATATTCTTTCACATAGTGTAGCAATTAATTAATTAAACTTTTCAATATTTGTTTTGATATGCTCAGACTTAACTCCCATTAAAACGCAAAAAAATTAGATCTTGAAAACTTTAAGTCTGTGTTTGATTCTAGAAATAAAAAAATAAAATCGAAATTTTTATATAACTTTTGCCATACAAATATTTTTTATTTCACTTTATTATGCTGCTGCTTTTTTGGGATTTTCTGGTGAGTCAGATTTTACAAAGGGAAAAACTCTAGTCTTTGAATAAATGAATCGTGGAAACGAGCTAGAATTTAATGCAATTGTAGGGTTTACCTGTATGGAGCTGTATCTATTAGCCGAAAAGAAAAATTATGCTTCGCCCTTTTCCAGGCAGTCATATTCGCGTACATGATATTGTTAGAACTCCTATGGGTTGAGTTACACCTTTGCACTGGCACAGCAGATGCCGTTGCGGCTAAAGAAACATATTTTGGCTTATTAATATTGGATTCTATACTTTTAAAAAGATGGAGAAAGCCAAGTATGTGCAGGCAGAATGAGGGTAATGAGCTTCTAAACTGAGCCTGGGAGAAACCAAGACAGAAGCGAAATCCTTTAATTTCTGTGCAAATTTGTTGTGGTTGTAGTTAAAAGAAAACAATATTTTATAAAGTTCACAACATTCGGAACACCTTTTAATTAAGAGTACACCTAATTTAGATTCAGAGCTAGGAAGGTGTGACCGACTTACAAACGGATAAATGGATGGATAGGTATTGAAAATTGCATTTGAAGAGAAAGTTTTTGTGTCACAGAATAGTGAAGTTGTTTTTTTTTTGTTTTTGTTGGAAAGAAACATTACTTTTATAATAACGAATTCCAAATCAAAAGGAAACAAAAGTTAATCAATATAATAACTGTAATTAATGTTTGGATTTTGCTGTTATGAATGGAAAATCAATTGAAAAGAACACTTACATTTCTGTGTAACAATTGAAAAAATGTATTTAGTTTTAAATAAACACAAATAATAAAATATAAAGAATCAAGGTAGCAAATATCTAAAAGGTTTCTTGAAAGTTAAGCTTTACTTAGAGAACGTTTACAAAACTTTAATAATTAATACTCGGATATAAAAAATGTTTAAAAATAATTTTGCGTGAAAAACAGAAAAAAATACTCAAAAATAAAGAGATTTTCTTCAGCATGTTTTTACATAAGAACTATATAATTATTTAGATTATTGCATTGTGAAAATAAAAATGAATTATTATAAATCGGAGTAGGGCTTCGTCTATCCAAATTAATATAAATTGATAAGGAATTATTCTTTGTATTCATTTTTGATGCAGTTTGTTAAAAAAAGTTTTCTTTTTTAATAAAATTGAAAATTAGATCTTAACTACTGCACCTTTAGAATCAATAACAATTCCAATTGAATTATTCATATGAAACAAAAGGTTTTACCAAAATAAGGTAAAGAAACCTTTATAAAATAAAGGTTTTCCTAAAATAATTTTAAAAGAAAAGCAATTTAAAAGAATTCTTAAATATTTCTTACTTTAAAAAAAATATTTTTGTAAAAATTTTAAAAGTTTTCTCAAAAATAAAAAAAAAAAACACATAAACTTCCTTCATCATAAAAATATATAAAATCTCAAAGTTATATAATAAAATGATATTCACAAAATAAATAACACGCCCTTTTTATTGGTTCCCAATTTTTAATATCAATACCCCAAAAGACTAGTTGCACTTATCACAATATCTTCTTGATTCCTTGAAAATAATTTTACAAACAAATAAACAAACTTTTTCTTTCTTCAATGAAAAATAATCCTTTTTTTTATTAAATGTTAATTTGAAAGTAAATAGAAAAAGGACATCAATCCTTAATTATATTTAATTCTTTTCTTTTTAATAAAATTAAAAGCAAACGAATTCATTAACCAGAACAATTCATTCAACCAGAAGCAAGTTCAACTACATAAAATATTTATATTTTTGTGTATATTTGTGTACGAGATTGTGTCCATATAAATTTAATATATGAAGTTTTCAAAGTCACGCAACAATTACCGGTAAAACGTGGCCATCAACTTAAACACTCACTCACACCATCAATCAAATTTAAATGAGTTTCTGTATTCACTTCAGGGCAACATTATGACATGCTTCGTCATAACGTTTCTATAAAAGAAAAAATAACTTGAATAACAAATTCAGACAGCAACGTTTGTAACAAATAAATGAACCAGTTAAAAATAAAGTGAAAATCAGTAAAAAAAAAAACACAATTGTTGAATAAATGAAAAGCAAAAAAAAGGTTGTAACATTGTGAACTGCCCCTTGACAGCAAGTGGTTGATAATTGAATAATTATGGGTCATTATGTAAAATGACTACTTTGTTTTTGTTCATTATGGGCTGGATTGTACAACATAATTAAAAAAATAATGTTTTGTTTTTTATTATTCTTTTTTAAGAATTAAGGAAATTAGATTTTTATTTAACAATCAAAAAGAGTTAAAAATATAATTTTAGAATTATACACTTGATTAAAAATATATGTATACGAGGGCTGCTCTATATATTTCTGGCCTAATAGTGAAAATGCGAATATTTATAGTCAAAAATGGTTTTATTGTTTTTCAAAGTATTCTCCAGCATGATTTATACACTTTTGCATGCGCTCAAACCAGTTGTCGAAGCACTTTTTTCACTCCGATTGAGACACCTCTAAAACATGGTTTTTGAACACTTCAACAGCTTCTTCTGGCGACGAAAATCGTTGACCACGCATTTTTTTCTTGATGTGCGGAAACAAGATGAAGTCATTAGGTGCCAAGTCAGGGCTGAACGGTGGATGAACCCTTAATTCGACGTTTTGGCCGGTCAAAAACGCTCTGGTTTGAGCCGATGTGTGAGAGCTCGCATTCTCATGGTGAACAATGATTCGTCTTCTCTTGTTGGTTTTTCGAATTTCTCCGATGACTTCAGGCAAACAAATTGTAGTGTACCACTCAGAAGTGACCGTCCTACGTTGCTCAAGCGGACCAGTCGCCACATGACCAGTTTTGGCGAAGAAACAGGCGACCATTTGCTTCGAAGTGCTTCTTCCACGAACAACTTTCATTGGATTTTGCTCGTCTTTGAAGACCCACACGGTCGATTGTTGTTTCGTTTCGGGTTCATACGCATAGATCCATGATTCGTCACCTATGACGATCATAAAAACGTCTTTTGAAGCACCGCAATCTTATTTTTGCAACATTTCTTTGCACCAATCGACACGAGCCTTTTTTTGAGCGACTTTCAAATTGTGCGGTATCCAACGAGAACAAACCTTTTTTACGGCCAGGTGTTCATGCAGTATCGAATGTATGCTGGTGGAAGAAATTTCCAAGGATGTCTCTATCTCTCGGTATGTCGCATGTCCATCTTGCATTATGAATTCATGCACGGCATCAATGTTCTCTGGCACAACAGCCGTTTTTGGACGACGTTTTGGAATGTAATAAATCATACTGAATTGACCATTGAAACTGATTGAAAAATTTTACATTTCTGTAGAAGTTACAGAATACAAATGCATAAATAAGAAAGACAATTGCAAGATTGGGTCAATGTTGATGTTTAGTTTATTTTTAAAACTACTGTAATATTTTTCCAATCTAGCAGGACATTAGGCCTAAACACTAAATTTAACAAAAGTAATAATTTAATACTCAGATCGACAGACTGCAAAATTGTACATCGTATCGTGAATTTTTCAAGGCTTTTGCTCTAGATTTAACGTTGAGTAAATTGAATGCGTTTTTTATACTTTTTACGATTTTGAGAGGATTGCAATATATTTTGCTATAGCTAAAAAAATAAAGATTTTGTATTGATATATTTTTCTGTGAAAGGTTATATCTACAGCTGCTTATATTTATTATTAATAATACATAAAATAAATTAATTTTGGCTAAGTTCAATACCAAATTCTTTCTAAAAATTTTTGAGAAAGAAAAAAATCTTAAGAGGAAAAAAATTTTAAAGAAAGAAAAAGAAAAATTTTTAAGGAAGAAAAATTTTCAGAAAAAAAAAATGGAATTGAACTTAAGCAAAAATTAATTTTATTCACTTATTATAACAGTTCAACTAATAATTTTATAAAAATATAATTTTTGGAAAAATTTTATTTGAAGTTTTATTGAAAAATTCGTTCGTAATCGAAAAGGAACAAAAATAATTTTTTTGTTTACTTTTTTGTTACCAAATCAAAGTTATTTATCAAGTAATATCAGGTGGTTGCAAAATCCATTTGCAGGATTTTGCAGATTATTGCTTAGACACTGCAAAATTTTACATTATTCTACATGATTGGCTTCCTCTGATACCTACAATGCAGTAGATTTTAATTCATGGTGCAGCTATTATAAATGAGGCATCGCTGTGTATTGTTATCGAAAGAAGCGGTCTTAGATTTAAAAGAGGTCTCTGGAGAAACAAAAGAAAAAGAACAATGGCTATTATCATCATTTAAGTGCAAAAGATAAGTTATATTTACTATTATATACCAATTATTGTAAATAGATTAATTATTTTCAAATGAAATAAATTATATAAAGTAAAAAATTAATAATTAAACCTCGCCATAAAAGTTTAGAAATAAATATTTTTCCGAAATTACCAAAAAGAAAAAAATGAAAAAAAAATTCACAGGAATATTTCGGGGGGGGTGATTGGAGGTTAGTTTTGATGGTGTTTTGAGGGTGTTATGACATCTGTATTCCATTTCGCTTAAGACTTATATTATTTTTAAATTAATATTTTATTTCATCGCCCACACAATAGGGCGGCGCAAAAATAAAATTTTAGAGTCTCTTTGGTTCAAGTTTAGGTGTTTGGACTTTCACTGACCCTAATAGTTGCATTTGCTAAACAAAAGAATCGGAAACTTCAGAAAATTAGGTGATTTTAATAATTTTTCAGAGCTAAAATAAACAAAGTACAAATGTTATGTCTGGCTGAATTTCGAAAATACCTGTATGTGCGCTGTACTGATTATTCGTATACTTTAATTTTTACGCGTTTTAAATTTTTTCTATGTGTAAAATAAAGGCCCATACTTAGGTCGAAAACACTATATAATTCTAAAAACTTATTATAAAGAAACTTTGCAATCGAATCTTAGTGTAGGTTGTCTGCCACTTAGTTATGCTATTACATCAAAAAGACACTTTATAACATTTATCCTTTAACAAGTGGTAATATAATATTGTTTATTTATAGAAAACAAAAGTGTCGGTTTGTTTTCATTTACTGTATTTGAAATTTTCTCTTTTATGATATTTTAATGAGAACTTAATGGCTGAAAAGCCAAATAGAGCCAAATTAACTGTTTTTTTAAATTATTTGGAAGTGCTCCCTTTTTAATATTTCATAGTATACATCTCTTTTAAAAATTGTTGCCATAAGTCACGCAAGTACTTTGATTGGCTTTGGTCGTAAAATACTTAGAAGGAAAAATAAAAAAAATGTTTCATGTTTCGAAGAAGAAATTGAGGGGCTTATGGCTTTGGCATGGATTCGAAATTTAAGGTTTATGTGAATTTAAACCAATTATGACTTTTAGTAAGAGGTGTTAAACAGGAAAATGCTTTCTAATGTTTTTTTATATATATAAAATTTTATTTTTCTATTTAATCCTGAACTGCAGACAATCTTTAAATTTTATGGGTAAGAAGTTTTAACTTTTATATGTGTGGGTTGGGGGAAATCCTTTACTTATTAGTTCACACCTATAGGTATCACTTCGGCTCTCTGAATAACTTTCTTAGCAGCAATTTATAAACAGCACACTTAACCAGAAGCTGTGTAACTTGAAGTCTGTAATTTCCTTTGTCGCATATCTACCAGAAATGAAAATCAAACAGGCGCCTTTCCCGTCAATTCCTCTTTTCAATGCAGCGTTTACTCAAACTCTATATTATGAAGCTGTTAGTCTTCCATTACTAAAGAAATAACCTAATGGACATGTTTAGACTGGACTTTTAGCTCTTGAAGGTTTTTTTCAAATGTATTTTTTATTCCTCATGCTATCTTTTATCAGAAGGTATTATACATCAAGTTTCTTTAATGAAATGAAATATTTTTTGTTTAAAGTTTTTCATAATCGATTTGCACGACAGTAAAAAAAAATAATTAAAACAGGGTCATTTAAAAGAATTTTGTGAAAAAAAACTTGTTTTTTAAAATACTAAAAATATTCCTCAAAAAAAAAAAAAAAAAAAAAATATCAGCCCAATTATAAACAAGTTTTCATTGTAAATTTTTTCGCTTTTCCCTTTTCTCCCATTATAAACTTTTTCCTCTTTTTATTGACTGCGGAAAGTGAAAAAAATTCGGGAAGAAAAGTAGCTATTATGAATTATAAAAGAAAAATAATATGTAAATAAACAAAATAACTCAAATTACGATGATGCCACTTTTTTATTATTTTGTTCCAACGAAATTTATAATTGGAGGATTTATTTCTCAAGAAAAAATTATTTCGTGGGAAAAAAAATTCCGTGAGAATGTTTATAATTGGGCTGTATATGAATTGGAAGAGTTACGTTACGTATGTGGAACAATAATTTCCATATAACAATTATACGTCACAAGTGTTTTCACATCGATCCAGTTTTATTCAGAGTTCAGAAAATACACACATCTGTTGGAAAGCAACATCACATATTTTTTAATGTGTTTCTAAATTTTGTATGTTGCCGAACATAAATATATGTTTGTGTTGTTAGTTAATATTTTATTGTTACACAAACACGTGTTCGCCAACCTACAAAATTTTGAAACGCACATAATTGGTACATGTATGTCTCTTAAAGCTTTGTTTACATTTATGTACGAGTTGTGCATACGTGTTGTGTATTTTTCTAAACACTGGTTTTATTGAATCTGTAATATAAACTTATTTGGTGATAAAACTAAACAAATACGTTTGCAATTAATTCAATAATTTATCGATTTAAGTATTTCGTGGCATTTATTTTAAAAAGACTTCTAGTGTTCTACTATTGTACCCAATAGTTTAAAAAGGTTTAAAGAAAGTTTTACTATTTTGAACATTTTCAGAAGTTATTTTAACTCTTACACGGTACATCGATCACAATTTAATCTATGCTACTCAAAAAATTAAAGCCTACAAGTGAAATGTTCATTTTCTTTGAAAAAAAAACACGAGTGTTTAATATACAATTTCGTTGACAGCCCGATCTAAATGTGTTTTTGCCGGCTTTTGAATACATATTACATTTTTTTAAATTTCCTGCTACTAGTGTCTTAAGTCGCAACATTAATTCTAAAGCTATTTTCTAGCAGTTTCATCAGAAATTACTTGAACATATTTCTTTGCTTTAAATTCTGCAAGCAAATACTTTCCAGAAGTACAAATGTTATTGTCGTTTGTACAAGTACGCGCATCTTTATTGAAAAAAATTTGTTTAGAGCTTTAATATTTTTTATGTATTTTGACTGAAAAAAAAAACAAACGCTATATAAACATAGCGAAATGGCATTTCGGTATGGTTTCCCCTCAGTAATACTTTTCATTCTTTAGTTTTAAAAAGTGAAAATTTCATGAGAGTTAAATATCAAATATTTTTATTAAAAAGAATCAAGCCAAATCACCATGGATTAACATAAGAAAGACTTTAAATAAAAACCTTTCATTTCATTTGATGTATTCTATTGAGTAACACAAAAGTGGAGGTGTTGCTCAATATTAGAATAAAAAAAACAAGAGGGCTTTATTTGGCTATGCCGAATCTCATATACCCTTCACCATCTATGTAAATCTATTTTAGAGAAGTAACTCCAATAAAAATGCAAATGTTGGGTTGACAGAAAATTAAAAAATCAGAAGTTTGTCTGTGCAAACTTGATTTCAACACTAACGCGGACGGACAGACGGTTGTCGGCCAATCAATTTTGCTATGCATAAGAAGTCAGAATGTATAAACTTTATGGGGTCGGAAATGGATATTGTAAAAATTACAAACTTTTTTGTGGTAAAGGGTATAATGATATGAATGATAGTTGATCCAAGGGATTAAAATAATCTAAGATATTTTAAGTAATCAAATCGCTTCTCAAATGTACCAAATATTTGCTCTACATATCGTTAATATATTTAGTTTATGTAAAGTTATATTTTTAAATAAAAATTAAATTTCTTGACTGTGCAATTTTTTGTCACTTGCACCTACGTGTAATATTAATATTTGAATATTGGTCATATGTAAAGCTAATCCTATCTCTCTACAACAAACTTATATCCTTATTTACAAAAACTAAAAAAACTGTATTTAACTTATCTTCTGTAGTCTATTAAATTTATTGAACAGTAAAAATCGATTAATCTTTTAAAATTGATTTTTATTCAATCAGACAAAATTTAACTATTCAATTGAAAAAACAGCAACAATAACAAAAAAGCAACATAAACATTATTACCGCTACAACAACAACCAACAAGTTTTGAATTTAACAATTGATTACATTCGTGCTGTTGATCGAACGCATACATTCATTCACCCGTATTTAAAGAAATCTATTAAGTATGCAACGCACACACATGCAATAGTCGTTGAATAATAAAAAGCAAAATATTTTTCTTTCTCCTTCCTGGCTGTTGTTGTTTTTCATTGGCTTCTAAAAAAGATTTGGGTAGAATTTTATCGCTTTATCGGTTACCGTGCTGTTTAGCAACAAAAAAAAAAATTAATAATAATAATAATAGTAGAAATCAACACAGTGCAAAAAAACCGGAAAACACAACTGAATCCTATATCTCGTATCTCTCGTATTGAAAGACTCTGACTCACAAAATTTTAACTTTACTGGAGAAGGTAAAAATATAAAAGAAACTGTTACTATAAAATTGATATATTCAAAATTTAAACTTTTGTGACGAGGTGTATTCGTGTGAAATGTATTGGAATCACGAAAAATTTTTATTTCTTAAAAATTTGACTTACGGCCTTTCTACACGAAACCAACAGTTTGTATTATATTTTTTTATATTTATCAAAAAGTTGTCTTAGGCTTTCGATTGTTGAAAGAGTTTGCCAAAATATATTCATAATAAATAAACAAGTAAGTTAATAAATAAATAATATAATAATAATAATAATAATAATAATAATAATAATAATAATAATAATAATAATAATATAAATATAAATATAAATATGATGTCTGTAATTATGGCAAACTACCACAAAGGCGATAAATTTGTTAAAAGGCGAGCAAATAGAAAAACCTCAAGAATATTCCATTAAAAAAAGAAAAATAATTATTTTCTATCCGCAATAGATAAGTTGGTGTGGTCGCCTGTATATTATAACAGCAGATACAAAATGTTAAAAGTGCCTGTATATTAACCTTCATAAGGTCCTCAAATTTTACTTACGTTAACGTTCTTTGGGTCAAATTTGACCCAGTTAGAAAATTCGATATGAAAATACTTGTTTTCTTTAATTAAGTTTGTTTTTAAAGTTAGTACTTTTTTTTAGCTTTGTTTTGAATATTAAAGCTGCACGTTTTATTTATTTATTACGAGTTCATATATGTATATATTTATTTTAAATAAAGAAAGTTGTGTTCTTGGCAAGGAATTTTGCTGTTTTATATAGGGCGTGGCAAACTACAATCCTAAATATTCCAAAAAATTACGACGTTTAGCAAAACAGGTTTCTTTCCAACCATTACTACCTGATGTAAATAATATAAAAGCATTGAAAGCTGTTATATCTAAAATGTTGCAAAATACAACTTGAGGCCATCCATTGGTTTTCCTTTTGCAAGTGCAACATGAACAACTTTATCCAGAGTATCAACTCCTCCTTTACATTTATTACAGTCTAGTATCATTTGCGGCTTATGTCCTCACGATTGCTTATTTCTGGACTATGATGCAAAGTGCTAAGAAGATTCATAGACTTATTTTTCTTTGGAATATATGAAACGAGAGTAGTGTCCTTAGTGAAGCAAAAAAATGATGAAAATAACGGTCTTCCTTTAGTTGACAAAAGCTTAGGTGTCAATTCAATCCTTATTGTCAAATATTATTACTCTAGAATGACTTTTGAATCTTCTCAATGGCATAATTGCTCTAAAAATTGGTATTCCTTTCTCAGAGTCCCATACACATTCTGTACTTTCATTATTTGATCTTTACACTCCAGCTAACAAAAGTGTACCCATAAAGGTGTCGTCAACTTCAGCCCAATCCATATCAAAAACACGTTTACCTTTATTATTGGTATATTTCAAAATAATGTTTATTACAGGTGGCGGGAAAAACAATTGAAAAGTGGAAATTTCTTCCCTTGTGATTATCGAACAAGAGAAGCGGGTGAGGTGTGGTTTCACGCTAATAATGTTCTTGCTCCGGAATCTTCCTTGACTATTTGTAAGAGGTTGTCTGAAATATCTTATTCCACCTACTTTTGTTGTCATTGCTGCAGTTGTTGCTACATCAATTTCATTTCCACTAAAACTGTCAGTTGTCTCCGCGATTCTAAGTTATCTTCATATTCTGAACAAATCTCCTCTTCGTCCGATAGTGCATTTAGCAAATTTTCTATTTCACTAGTATTCATTTTCCGACAAGAAATACGACTCGACACTTTATAACGTTGATACGTTAGATTAGTTCCGTGTTTATTATATGACTGAAAACAGTTTTGCATAAGAAAATAAGCTTTGCTTTTTACATGGGGACCCATTTTTCATACCAGTATTGTTCACCAAAAATGGAGAAAATAAAGGAGACAGATATATTGACTTTTAATTTTGGTGAAAAAAACATTTGCCATTTTTCTTTACAAATAAATTATTTTAACAAAACTGTGTAAAAACATAAAGATTTTGTTACGGGTCAAATTTGACCCGAAGGTCTTAAGTGCTAAAAACTGCATAATTTTTTTTTTGGTACAATATTTTCTTATAAAAACCAAAAATAGTTATTAGTATTCAAAAATAAATAAAATTCATAAAATATCTAAAATCTAAACCCCCTACTTTCGGAAAAAAATACAATTTTCTTGCAAAATGGGTCAAATTTGACCCGAAGACCTAATGAAGGTTAAAGCAAGACACATCTTTAGTTAGAGAAGAAAGTAAGATCATAATATTGTGTACAGTCGTAGCTGACTTGGTTGAGATCGTGGTTTATAAAAAAGACATAGAGTAGTATGGTCGGAGTCACATAATATTGTGCTGTAAATAGCTGCATGAGTTTTTTAAACCATCGAAATGGCTGCGCTGGTAGGTTAAAGGCCCAACTATAATGTGCATATACTAGCTTATGCCAACTTATACAACTGTGCAAATACATTAAATTATATGTGGTAAACTATAATGTACATAAGATAACGTTTCGTCAAGTTTCGTTAAATTTCATTTCTTTATGCAAGGTACGAAACTGATCGCACTTTCCGTACGGAAACAGCTGATTGTGCTTTGGTTTAAAGAAAAATTTTAATTAAGACCCAAATTGTTAAATTTTGTAGTTTTTAATTTAATAAAAAATGTAGAAAAAACAACATTTTTCTTTATGCCCAATTTTTTTACAATTATAATATATATTTAAATTAAATTTGTATTTATACACACATATGTATACCATAAAAGCGATGAACATCGTTGCATTTTTTAGAACAGTTGGCCACAAACACAAAACAAAAAATAATTTGTAATAATTTTTTTTTCATTTTCTTAGAACATAAACCAAAATATGTAAATGTGTTTGTGAATGTTATTAAATATATAAAATATTTTCTTTATAGCCTTTTAGTTTTAAAATTTTGTTGATTTATATAGAAATTATTTTTGGCAAAAGTACGAATTTTTGACATAAGCTAAAGCAAGCTTATGCACATTATAGTTAGGCCTTAAGGCTTATGTGTGCTTAAACAGCCACCACACAGTGTTTTTTTTTTAACAAAATTCGGTATCTAAGGGCTTGTAACTTTTTAATACAAAGCGCTATCAGAACGAAACTTGGAACTTGTTTATTGCAAATTTTGTAAAGAATAAAGCAAATGGCTTCAAAAAATAATCCGATAATTAATAAGCGCACTACGCCGAAAATACTAAATTAAGGTCGGCCAAAATTAAGAAACAAAATTGTAAGCCAATTATCTCCCAAACTTAAAGCCATAACCAAAACATGTTAGTACATTTTTTATAGACATTTTAAGGTCTACTTACTCCATTAAAAAAAGTCTTAAAATCTTTTTGAGCTAAAATTAAACTTTTTTGACATTTGTAAAATATTATATGTATGAAGTACCCAAATCTGGTGGCCTACCCAGAAGCCCCCTTCATCCTGGGGACTGCGTTTGTATATTCATTAAGATATATTGAGTAGTTCATGATATGCCGAATTTGAACCACAGAAGTGTTGAAACCACTGTACACAGTCTTGTTTGAATTTCGAAGGCGTTGCAAAGCCAAAGTTGATTAAATGATCAAATGTGTTTGAAGAGAAGAAAAAATATATATTTTAACTTGAAAATAATAGCACTTAATTTTTTTATTTTTTTGTTTGTTTGTTTTTTTTTGTTTTTTTTTTTAAACTAGCAAATTTCGTTTTGTTTTTAAAGATATCATAATTTAAGTGCAAATTTTCTAAAATTATGAAATAATTGATTGAAAAAAATAACTTTTTAATTTGTAAATTTACTTTCTATATTTTAAATAAATTGAAAACTTTGACATATATGTGACTATTTGAAACTCTTGAAGCGTGATCATTGAAGGATATAATGATTAAAGAAGGTTAGTCTGTTTACAGATAAAACGTAATCGTTCAATATATGGAATTGAAAATGACGTATCAAAGTTGTGTGTTTTTAGCGGATTACAACTTAAAAATGTTAAGCGTCAATTTTATGTTTCTCCACGAAGTACAGGCAAAACGATTACAAAGCCAATAAATGTTTTTTTATAATTTTATAACCTTCACAATTAGAGGTAAAATATTTTTTAATATAAATAAATATATTCCACTCTTCTCATAGCTCATTGTGCTTATAATTTATTTACACGCATTAATGTATCACATAATAATTTAGGGCCAGTTTCACAACGTCGCAATCGTTCGTTCGTTCGCATAATTACATTTAAAACAAAAACAATTTTTTAGAATTTGTTTTTGTTTTGAGTGTAATTGTGCGAGCGAACGAACGAATGCGACATCGTGAAACTGGCCCTTAATGTTTTTGAAAGGAAGACAAAATAATTTACTATCGATGCATTCAATAAAATAAACGCTGCTGCCAATTTGTCGTTCTTTTGTCAATATTTTACCTACAAACACAATGCACTTAAGTTAAACAATACAATTGTATTTATATTGTTCTGATATAAAATTTAAAATAATTAAGGACTAACGGAAAATATGTGCAAAAAAAAAAAGAAATAGTTGAAATAAAAAATTCATTGTAGTGGTCATACATTGATCTGTAGCCACATTTTGATTTATGTTAAATACATATGCAAAAATACAAACAAACTATTTTATACCTGCAGGTAA
Source organism: Gymnosoma rotundatum (assembly GCA_916610165.2). Classification (NCBI taxonomy): domain Eukaryota; kingdom Metazoa; phylum Arthropoda; class Insecta; order Diptera; family Tachinidae; genus Gymnosoma; species Gymnosoma rotundatum. The sequence goes on from OU744340.1 coordinate 82,432,251, forward strand.
AAAGGAACAAAATTTATACAAAAATTATTTTACATTACTAAAATTTTAATTTGCGCAAGATTGATTTACATTTTTACAGTAATTTCTACGGCAGTTTATCAAGGGGTCAAAGTGCTAAAGTCATAACAATGAAAAAGTAAGAACAAAGTATGTAATCATTGTTTAAAGTGTAAAGATAAACTATTTATAGTCTACCACTTTTGGCTAATCTAAAATAAGGATAAAGACTCTCAGATGAGTAGAGTCATTGAAATGACAACCAATTATCCATTTAACTTAATTTACTAAACAGACTAAATTTGGATGTTATCGTTGTGAAATATTTCCAAACAAAGGATTGAAGTAAAAATATTCCAAATGAAATAAAGAAAAATTATTTTACAGATGTATGCGATCATTTCCCAAAGAAAACAAAGAAAAATTAGACACCAGCAGAATATAATGCTGCATTTTTTGGATCGCTACATCCTTCAAGAGCATTCTTCGCATCTGTTTACCTAAGCTCGTGTACATTGTAAAGATGATCTATTTAACCAACTAATTTTTTTATTTAAGAATACGAGGAGTTTTCATATCAATATTAATTTCGATACATTAAAATATCCACAATTCAACTTCTAATTTTTATAAAAAAATTTAATTAAGAAAAGAAAAAATATTCATTTAACTTTTATTTAATATAAAATCGGTAAAATTTGTTTGTTTTTAATGTGTTCAGATCATGAATTATTATTTGCAGGCTCAAAGCGACCGAAAACCTCTACAACCGATGAGACAGAAAACGTTTTAACTTTACAATGTGTCAAGATGTTTTAAGAGCAGCAATTGATCCTAGTAACTGAAGCCACTATGATTAATAAACTTTTATTTATTGATTTCTGGACTTTAAAAAAGAATAATTGTTAGATTTATAACGCGAAAAGTTTTTGCTACTTCCATTAATATAAAAGATTCAATATATCATTTAAAAAAAAATATTTAGTGAGTTTTATTTTAAAACAATTAATTTATTAAAAAAGGAAATAAAATACAAACAAATAATCTGCACTATTTTTCATAGCACTAACTACCCTTCCAATTTAAATTGGACATTTTTAAGTAAAGAATTAAAAGGTAGAAAAAAAAACAAATAAGAGTGCTATATTCGGCTATGCGAAATCTAATATACCCTTCACCATCTAAGTAAATCTAATTTATTGAAGTAACTCTAATCAAAAATGCAAATATTGGAGTAACAGAGAATACATATAATTTTATATAATTTTACATAAACATGTCATCAGCTCTTAAGGGGTTAAGCATTTAAAAAACTTTTTAGTATTACCGTAAAGATCTCTTCAAAAGCTTTTTCATGATACCCATTTTGATACTTTAAAAATTTTTCAAATTTTAGAGGCCCGTAACTCGGAAAATATGCGCGAGTGCCAATTTTTTCCCTGAACGTTTTTTTCTTAATTTTTTTTTTTTAATTCTTTTTTTTCTGATTGGAGTGACTTCATTGTTCCATATATTTAGGAAAACTTAGAGGAAGGCGTGGTATTTTGCATGCTGCGTCTAAAGACATGGACCGAAAGGTATAAGTATCATTTAGGCCACAAACATATTTCTCTGTGGTGAGACCTACAATTTCATACTTTTTATTTTTTAAGGAAAACCCTAACATGCATTTATCCCTTTCATGGTTTTTGCTGTTTGCTTTTTATTAACAATTAAACATATTATTAACATTGTAAACATTATTGAGTTGGTTTTTATTTGTTTTACGTATAAACATGTACAAGTTTAAGTACTTTTTTGTTCTAGTGGCATTTAAATAATTTGTTTAACACTCTTGTATTTAAAGTAAACGAATAGCTTTTAAGTATTTTTATAGGGGTCATTAAGTTAAAACAATTTAATTTTAAATTTATTAGTGAAACAATTATTTATTATGAAATGTTATTAAATTTAATAATTAAGCAAATAAATGCTAATATGCTAATGGTAACAAAAGTGCATTCATACATGTAAGAGGTACATCATTACTTACAGTCATACCTAAATAAAAGGGGGAAAGCGGAACGTTTTTTTTCCGCATAGCTTTAACGCTGAAATGTCATGCCTAAACAAAGCTTCGTCGGAAAGATGAAAATAAGGCTATTATTTTTTTTTAATTTTCCAATGATTTCAATGTTATCTTATTCCGCCAAAAAATACTCGCTATATGTAGCTCCGAAGCACGGGCCAGTCCCAAAAGTTTTCACTAAAAATTACCCTTTACACCCCGTAGACAAATTTTTTATATTGAAACAGCGAAACATTTTTTCTAAAATAAATATAACTTGCTTGATAATTTTAACAAGAATAACATCTTTGGTATTTGTATTGCGTAAATTAAAAATTTTTAAGAACAAGAATTATTTAAATTCTTATTTAATTTTAACTATTTTTTTATTAAACGTCTTATCAAAATCGGACTTTCCAATTGTAAAGCGTTGCCGCCTCGTTATTTCGGTTTAGGTATGGCTGTTAGTAGTTACGATATCTCAAGAAGAGTTTAATATATCTTATATAAAATATTTCGATCTTATTGGGATTTAAAACTTAAGCTCTGTGCAGACGGCTGTCAGATCTTACAATACTCTCAGAAAAATATATAGAAAACGCCTAACAATCGCGTGAATATTATCAGAAAAATCAATATCAGATAATTGTCAGACTTCTACCTGACCAAATATTACGTTCTCATTGTCGGATAAAAGTAAATGAAAAAAGGTGAAAAAGATAGTATAAATAAAAAAATAGACAGCGACCTCAATTCACGGGACGACTTTGAAGGTGAGAAAGAACTCACCTGTTTACAAGCACTCTGGAAATGGTATCTACAACTTCATGAACAATTCTCGAAGTAGTTGAAACCGGAGTACGGAACAAGTATTGCAGTGTCCGAAAGTTTTCATGTAAATTAACTTTTATGGTCACCGTTATAATAAGAAAAATATTCCAAATTCCACACGATTGATATTTAAATGAACCTGTATTGCGAAGTCCTTTATAACAACAAGTAAAAAATTTGGATTTAGAAATTTAAGGGTGTTCCAATAATTTAATTTAATGTATATGATCAAACTTTTACACGGTTATAGACAGACAACGAACTAAGTGCGATATAAGAGGAAGTATACAATTTAAATTTATAAATTAAAGAGTGTGCTCAAAATTTGACATATATCTTTTGCACCGTTATATTCAAACACTTGAAAATAAGACAAAATGTCCCCTAATTTGTATGGTATATTAAGAAGTATAAATACTTAAAACTAAAAATTAAAGTGTATCCCAATAGTTGATGTATATGATACAATTTTTAAATTTTTCTTCTTGATCCTCGCTAAAAACGTAAGCTGTTAAAATCGTTGCAGTTTCTTCATTTTGATAAAGATTTATAATATTAGTTTGTAACTTTTATAATAATTTACATTAGAAAAATGTCTTTTGAATATTTTAATTCTGACACTTGGCAATTCTTAGTACCGCGTGAACTAACAACTTGTTGTCTGACAATTTTGTCGGATAAAGTTATTGTCAGATAATTATCTTATAATGGAATAGTCAGTTTTCTGACAAGTGCCTTGCAATCTTGTGAACGGAAAATCTATATTGTGGTTACAATTTTTCTTTGCCTTGCTATCGTCAGTACATTGTTAGGTCTGACAGTATTGTAAGATCTGACAACCGTCTGTAAAGAGCTTTAGGAGTAGCAAATTATACACAAGTTGTTCCTTGGTATTAAATCTTATACATTTGACTAGGTAAAGTCCGTTGACCAAGGTGTCTCAGTCGTACGTATTCTAGCGACGGGCATAGACGGAAGAGATATTCGGCCGTCTTTTCCTCCACTTCGTCGTAACAGAAGTCACTAATTGGGATACCTACCATTCTAGCATGGATTCTGAACGAGCAGTGCCCAGTTACCTCAGCTACCAGGTCGCCCAATTCAACCCTCGGTAACCGCGGCATTACAGCCGCTTTGCATAGATCCAAAGAGACCCACATTATTCTAGGACTCGAGAATGTCGACTGGTTAGACCATCTGACCTGTGCTAGGTTGTAGAAAGCAGCGTCAATTCGCAGACAGGGGTATGCCACAAATAGTATCAACGACACGTTCTTCATAAATTGTTTACTTCTTTTCTAGTTCATCAGCAACATAGTTTTCGAAGTAGGTCCCGTGTTCTCACTACCATTGAGCTAACCGGCATTCAGAGACACACACCTTTACGGGACATAATCGCGGCTCTGCTGTCGGTACAAATAAAAATGTTCCGATTAGATATGATATTGTACCTTAACCACTACGCCGCCCTTGTGATGACAGATATTTCTATCTGTAAGACACTACAGTCATTTGAGGGTCTGATATTAATGCTTATCCCATAATAGACTACCTTTTTTTCTTATTTTTATTTCCTTCTTTATCACTATTAGCTTCAATATTAATTTAAAACAGTTATAATATTATAAAATTAATACTCTGATAAAAACTAAAGCAAATTGTTGGCAGAGCCTTTTTATGTAAAGTAGCTTTTTAAATACAGCAATATCCATTATAACGGTTATCAATTTAGCGGAAATTTAAAGTACTTAAGTCCTTGGATTGAATTCACATTAGTCTTACTCTTGTTAACATGAACAACCGTAGTTTGTGTTTAACAAATTCTGACTATTTCACTTCTTCTTGGCTGAGTTAATGGTGTCGCTAATTCCCAGTTCCCCATAGGTAAAATTAGTAGCAGACTTGTTCGTCTCTTTGAGCTAATAGGCCTTAATTAGTAAAGATCTCTTTTTAAAAGTGATATTAGCATCTTTTCCAGAAAAATTAATGTCATAAACGACAAAAATGTTGGATAAACTAATAAAAATGTTTTGGATAAACTAACTTCTTTCGATATTTATTTCAAAGCTTTTATGCGTTCTTTACAAGGCTAGTAGGGACAACTGCTGTAGCAATACTTGAAATTTTTTCGTTACCATCGAAATTTCACTGGCATTATTATTTAAATAAAAAATAATTGGTTTTATAAAAATAAACTAATCATTACAAAAACTTAAGAAACACTATCCATCTAATAGATGGATCTATATTTTATCATTTTACTAATATAAAAATTTTAAGTTAGATAAATGCAAGATTTCATATCTGAAATCTACAGTCATTTAAAAACCAAACTAGCAGTTTATTACTTGTATGTAACATGGGGTGTAAGAGAGTAGTGAAGCGCAATAATTAAATAATCCTACCTAATTGCCAAGCTCACCTGCTCATGGTGCACCCCGCCGATAACAAAGGTGGCTCTGTCTACCGCAGTTTAGTGGTATAACCGTAAGGGGGCAGTGACTAAATCCGGATCGGTTGCTTTCGTCTAATCAGCCTTTCATCTTAAACCAAACCAGATTACTGAAACCGTATGCGGCCCTATGCTACTTGTAGAAGTAAAAGGATCAAATATAACCTAAACATATTCTCATTTATTCTAAAAATATTAAAACAGATATATTTCAACATAATTTTATATAATAATGCTATTTTAAAATACTGATTTACTATACCTTAGGGGTTTGATTTTGTGTACAAAGACAAGGAGTGACGTTTAATAATTAAAATGTTCTGAAACCATTTAATCATTAATCAATAATAATTATTGGTTTTTTTAATTAATTATCAACGAAACCTTTGCAATAAAAAGAATTATCATTATTGAAATCCCATGAATGAGTTTAGCGATAACAACTTTAAAATGATTATGGTCTTAATACTTTTATATACATATGTATATATATATATATTAAATATGTTTTCTAATAATGGATTTTAGAAAGCGTATGAGATGTCTGATCAAGAAAATGATGAAAAACCATTTGTGCAAAAGATAGCGACTTATAGGTAATTTAAAATTTACTTTCAGCATCTCTTTAGTTTCTCAGTTTAGATTCCTTTATTCAAATTGAATTGATACCATTTTAAAATAACGACACTTGCAAATGATGCGATGATTTCTAACAACTGACTTCTGAAATTGTTCTTGTTGAAATAACTACATAAATAAACTTATTAATTAAAAGTCTTATTCACCGTTCCTCTTTTTTAAGGTCGCACGTAAATATTTTGTTTTTTAATACAATATTATAAATTTAAAGGTACAATTTTTGTCAAGTAATCGTTTGTAGTTTTTAATTGTTTGTGTAAAAATTTTTTTAATGGATTAAAAGATTACTGTAAAAAAGGGATTAGAATCGTGGTATCAGTTTGTTTTGTATAGAATGATCACTTTTTAGTTATAATGGAGTAAATGACAAATAAATATTATTATCTCATCATCTGCTTTTTGAGAGTATAAGGTTAATATTGAAAATATTTTCTGAATCCTTTATGTCTAATTAATCCATCAGAATATGCTTAAATAAGATAAAAGCGCAACATAGGGTTATTTTTCTATTCTAGCCGGACATTACTTTTTTTTGCTCTAAAAATTTACTGAGTGCCTTAGGTTAATAAAACTTGGCAGAAAAATCTGTCGTGGTCATAAGCTTTTAAAGCTATAGAGCAAGAAAAATTGGATCAAGGAGAAAAAAGTTCCCCTAAAAAGAAATAATCCTACCTTATAAAAATGCAAGGTTTTTTAGTATTTCCATAATTTTTTTTTAGCGCTTATAACTTTTAGGATTAAAGAACGTTCAGAAATTTGAAGTTGGATTTAAAAGACTCTGAAATGCCCTTTTAACCTCTCCCCCTTTTGTGGACGGTGAAATAAAATATTATTTGATAAAATAATGTAATTATGAAATGAAATTAATTTGTATGGGCAGGGGGAGGTACCGCTCCAACCCCTCCGTCAAAAACGTCCCTGTGAAAAAGTTTTTTTTATTTTTTTTTCCAATTTCATAAAAATATTTATTATTATGTTTTCCAATGCCTTACAAATCCCCACCTTCCATGAATATTATTAAAACGATATTTTTGTAATATGTTACTTTATAGTATAATTATTCGAAGGAATAAATTATTTATGATTGTAATGGTAAATTTTATATAAAAATATAACAATTGAATTATTTAAAACAATTTCTCTTTTGCACTAAGATGATGATGAGTGCCATGGTCCCTCTTCATCTGAGTCTTTAAAGACCGCTTACGAATCTGAATCCACTTTAGCGTTAAGTACAGGTGGAAGCATGAAGTGGGTCTTATACTAGTAAATAGTGGGTTAGCCGCAACAACGGCCAACGTTTCTTTCTACACTATAAAAGTAGAGATCGTAATAGTGAAAAACAATTTTTAAGATCGCGTTTTTTTTTAACAAAAAAATTTCTTTATTTAGTTTTGAGCGAAATTTTTTGTCATAAAAATTTTAAACAAAATTTTTCTAAAAACTAATAAAAATAGCTGCTAGTATAGCTTTTCATTAAAAAAAGATCAATACAAAACATATTGCAAACCTCTCAAAATCGTCATTAAAAATATATGCGATTTATCCAATTGTCTGGCTTTATTTGTGTTCCAAAACGACAAATCTCAAACAAAAGCCTTGGAAATTCACTAAAAGATGCAGCATTTTCTTATATGTCCAGCTGAATACATAAATTTTTAGAATAAAATAAATTTCTCAATTAACAAAATACTCCTATGTGCGGTGGCTCTAAGGCTGACTGGCACTGCCATAGTATCTAACAGTGTTCCAGCTACTGAACTTACTATAAAAACCTCCCTAAAGTCATCCTACACGCTACTATTTTTGGGCGAAATAATAGGAATACTTGGCGCAAAAAAAGTCATAAGGAAAGTCTGAAGAAAAATTATTTTCTTACTAACATACACCCAATTAATTCGCTACTTACACAATTAAAAATTATATCCTACATACATTACATATGTTTTAATTGATAAAATTAACATTAAAATATTGTAGATTCATTGAATTTATGAAATATTTAATAAATACCTCAAAGAACTGTTATTATCAGTGTTGTCAGTTATAGCGATTTCTTACCAAACAACGCAATAAAAAATGCTTTATTTCGATAAAATTTTTTAAATGGCGAGAGGCATATATATAAATGGTAAAGTGGCTTCATGCAAAAGGCTGTGAGATACAAAAATCAAAATTGTTAATATTAATAGGAATGAACTGGTAAAAAATTTATAGCGGAAATACATTAAAAAAAATTTGTTCTTAAAAATGAATGATATTCATTTCGGCTTGGAATTTCAAACTGAATTGAACAAGACTGGCTTTAGTGCAACAGATACGGTGTTTTGACAAGAAAGTTGTTTTCTATATTTAAGAAAGTTTCTTAACGATATTCTTAATTGGCTTCCAGAAATCATGTCTATTTTTAAGTTTATTGTCAACTTTCAATTTCTAAATGATGTAACTCGGTATCTCAATGAAGTTTATAAAGCACAATGGGGAAAACTTTTTTCATAAATTAGACTCAAGATTTCGAACATCAAGTATCAAAAAACTAGAGCAATTTCTGGCATAAAGCTTACGATTACCACGAGGAGGTGTCAAGAACCATTCTTAATATGTTAATTGTTCTAAAAAGTAATGCTTGCAATATGAACTTCTCAATATAAATAACATATGTGAAGCAGATTAAATACAAATGAAATGTATCGCACTAAGGATACAAAATACAATAATAATATTGAACAAACTGATTTGATAGATTTCTCATGTCTTCTGTGTAAAGCTGCATAGCAAATAATTCTATAATATATTATGCAGTGCCTAGAAAGGCCCTAAACTTACTCTAGGTAAGGCCGGGTGCAATAAGCTAGTATTATATAAAACCTTAGAGCTGATGGCGCTAGCAGCTAGTGCTTATAGTTCTTCAGTAACTTGTAATAATTTATTATTTCTATGTTACTCATTAAATAAATAAATATATAAAACCAATGTACCTTTTACAAATGATACCTTTTTTTAATGAAAACTTTCTTAAGATTATTATAAGCAATACAGTTTTTTTGCTTTATGATAAAAGTAAATTAAATGAAAATGTATTTTGTAACTAATGTTAAATATTTTCATATATTGGCGATATTTGGCGGTATTCGACAAGCCATTTAGCTCGAAAAAAAAACAGCCATCACTGGTTATTATTGCAGTTCATATTGCGTTTCATTAAAATATATTACCAAACGCTCTACTAAATTTAACTCAATATTACCAGCTTTTTAATTGTGACATCTAAGCTCAGTAGTCTTATTTATTTTTAAGCTATCATAAAATTATAATATAACTTTGTAAATTAAAAATAAACTTAAAATTATGCGTTAATGCTAAAATAAGCTCCTCAGAACTCCATCTGTTTTTAATGCAACTATTAAATTTATAACATTTTTTTTTACTCTCTGAAGCTTAAAACTTTTTACTTAGCAACAAGAAACTTGAAATTTTACATTTCGGGAATTTTTTTAAAATTCATTTAATGAAAAAAAAAAACTATATTTTACTTCTTTTGACTTTTTACAATGCATAAAAAAATTAACATGTTTAAATAAAATCGCTTCCTGTATAAAAGTGCTTTAAAAGAATTTCGAACTATTTCATATATTTTAGTTAAAATTTAAAATTTTTTTTTTACTATTTGAATTCCAACAAAGCAGCTTTCAATTTTCCCACTTTTTAAAGGGTACTTAAAGATTACACAACAAATGAACTACTCCATTTATCAGTCTGTTTCCGACTGTTTATTAGTCTGTTTCTCACATGCACTTACCTAAAAATTAAACACATACATACATACAAATATTCCCTTTATACAACTTAAAAATATCGCATTGTACACGTATTACACGAAAATCTGTGGCGAAACCTATAAATCTGAATATTTTCATTGTTTTTTTTTTTTTAATTTCTGTTGTAGCACTAACCCAGCAAAAAATTTTTGAAAAGGTAATCGAGTGAGGAATTAAGCATTTTTGGCAGAAGTACTTCCCAACTATATTGCCAACTTAATGATTTTAACAAGGCATGAGACTTTTATAATCAATTACTGAGAATCGATTACTGTAGGAAATAATGAGTACATTTAGTACGGTAGTCTTTTTTAACATAAAAAACTAGTTCCATTACTACTACCTTTTTTGGAAACTAATGTAATGTGTTTTGGAAGCAAGTAAGAAAATATGGTAACCACAAAAGTAAGTCGTTATATGGCAAGTAGTTTTTAAGGTAATGTCTAATTTTTTGCTGGGAATGCTTGTAACATTAAGCTTAAGTTCTATGAACTTCGCTTTTTTCTGGCACATACATACACCACACACACATACATTTTTCAGCATAAAACGTAAAGGAACGAAAGCTCTACGCTACCGACAAAACGAATGAACAATTTAATAAAACAGCAAACATTTATTACTTATGAGAATTTAAGAAGGCGTCTTTTTCGAGTTAGAAAACGAAAAGAAAACAATAAAAATTTAAACTTAAAGTAAAGAATATTCTAGACAAGAGGAAAATCACCAAAAGGTTGGTTTAGCTAAAAATTAAGAAAACGTAAAAAAATACAATCAAAGTAAAGTAAATGAATGCATGCTTGAGCTTTTAAGTACTTCCGACTTTAAAAGCATGTCACATCCGCATTTTTCAGTTGCTCATTTTTTTATTCTTATTTCTCTGTTCAAGCTCGCTTGTCGATGCTTATGTTGTATTTGTTGTTGCTATTGTTTTATCGAAGACATGAAGCATGTAATTTAATGTGAAATTTATTAGAGAACGAGTTGAAGTTATTTAAGAATATAAAGATGATTTCTTAAAGTAACACAAGTGTGTGAGATACTTTGAAGTATTGAAATTTTTAATATAAATTCAATTTTAGAATTTTAACGGATACGAAACAAGTTAAGAATATAGAATCAAATTCGTACACTGAAAAAAAAAACTATATATTATAATATTTTCTTTATTAAAAATTTTAGATTCAAATGCAAATACCTAGATAAAAGCGTGAAGCGGAACGTTTTCTTCCGCGTAGCTTTAACGTTGAAATGCCTTACCTAACCACAGGCGCCAACGCTTTGTCAAAATAATAAAACAGAGTTATTAAAAAAATAAAGACTTAAATCTTGTTTACAGATGCCATATTATACACACAATTTTTAGAGATCTATAGCTCCGAAACATAATGTAAATCCCAAAATATTCACCTTTAACTGGATTTTACAACCCGTAGACAACGTAGTTTTGTTTCACAAAAAATATAATTTCCTTAATAGTTTTTACATAAAAAACATTTCTGTATGGTGTTTGTGTTGTGCAAAATTAAAATTTATAAATTTTTACAATTTTTATTTAATTTTAATTATTATTAAATCGCCTTGCCAAAAACGGAATTTCCAATTGTAAAGCGTTGCCGCTGTGTTTTTTTTTTTTTTTTGGGCTATGCTACATGTACAGGCATGAGAACTTTTGACAGCAAACAAAACTCCTTTCCGTTCTTGTTTGGATATGGCTGTAGGTAAGGAAATTGGAAAAATTACAAAAAAAGAAAAATTGGAAGTGAAGCCAATTGAAGAAATTTTCATTTCATTTTATTTCACAGTTCTAAAAGTAAATATTGAATATATAAACAATTTACTGCATATTTCAAATAAGTTCTAAATTAAAAAAAAAGTTAAAAATACATGTGTTAATTTTTGAAGAAAACCGAAGAAGTTAAACACTGGCACAATTTAAGACAGCATTTTAATATAACATACTACACAGTGCTTAAAAGGCCCTTGAAATCAGACATAGGAAACGCCGGGTAAAATAAGCCAAAATTTAATATATTTACTTTACTTTACTTTTTGTTTTTCTTGTTTTCTAAGCCCATAGTATCGAAACCCGAAACCCTCTTTTTAAGTAATTTAATTTAAAATAGTCTTATATTTAATTAATTTCTGATAAGAAATAGAACCTCACGGTTGCGGATGCGGTTGTTTTTTTATATGAAGTTTTGACAATAAAAAGCCTTTTACAAATCCGCATGAAATTTTAATCTATTTTAATTTGGGTGCGTTTTTCCTCAAGCTCTCAATTATAAATTTTTTCTCTTTCAGCATGTTGCCACAGTTTTAATCTTTTTCTAACAAAAAATACCATCTGTTAATATATTTTATGAATGACAACGAAACAAGAAGAGAAAGAAAATGTAATAGGTCATCGAAAAACAACAATAATTTTGAAGAATCAAAATATTAGTTAGCAAATAATAAAAAATGACAATAAAACCTGCATCCGTCGCCGCAACTCATTTTATTTGTTTTTTTGTCTGAAATTCGGAATCCGGCACCACAACCGTAAGGTTGCAATTCTACTCTATATTGGCGCTTTTATACTTTTAAGAAGAAATACAACCTTACGGTTGCGTCGACGGACTCCGCATGTCAGAGAAAAAACAAATAAAATGAGTTGCCGCGAAGGATGCGGATTTTATTGCTATTTTTTATTATTTGTTTACTAATTTTTTGTATTCTTTTTTATTGAAATATATTTAAATTTTTTTTTTTTAAATGTAATGAGCAATATATTGGATAATTTAAAAATTATTGTTGATTTTCAAAGACTTTTTACATTTTCTTTCTCTTCTTTTTTCGTAGTCATTCACAATAAATATTAACAAATAGTATTTTTTGTTAGAAAAAGATTAAAACTGTGGCAACATGCTGAAAGATAAAAAAATTTTAAATTGGGAGCTTGAGAGAAAACGCACTCAAAATAAAATAGAATCTAATTTCATGCTGATTCGTTGAACATTTTATATTGTCAAAACTTTATATAAAAAAAAAAAAAACAACCGCATCCGCATAATTCATTTATTATAAATTAGTAATAATATCATTATGAAAATTTGTTATTTAGATTTTTTATGTTGATCTTTTGTTAATTGTTCTTGAAATTAAAAATTTTTGAGAATTTAATGGAGATTCAAAGCTAGCGTGCAGCAGTGATGGGAAATGATATTTTCATTTCGGTAACAAAAATTTTTTTGAAAGTACTTTTTTAACGTCAAGAGTAACAATTCGTTAATTTATTTTTAGTTTTTATCAAACAGCAAAAAAATAGTTATGAAAAAGAAAAATTAACTAAAACCATAAATCAATATAAAAAAAAATTCTTTTTACCTATAAACAACAAATTTTTTTAATTTATTTTGTACTTTTTAAGGTATAGCACTTTAAACTGAAATAGCCTCTAGATAAATAGCACCAATAGAATGGATTTGGGCTTATTTCAAAAACAATTTTTTCTTACATTTTAAGACCATTTCCAAAAAAAACTTCCTTTATCACATTAAAGCCAAATTAGCCCAAATCTATACCAAATGAAAATATCATTTCCCATCACTGAAATGCAGTACAAAATTTAATTATGTTTTAATTCTCTGTCACCCTAATATTTGCTTTTTTAATTGGAGTTACTTCACTAAACTAGATTAACATAGATGGCGAAGGAAATATAAAATTCGGCATAGCTGAATATAGCACTCTTACTTGTTTGTATTAAGATTGACAATTCTATCAAAAGAAACACAAAAAACGTAACAGCTGTTTTTTTGCAGCTACCCAATGTACATTGTGAAAAAACAAGACGAAAATGTAAAACCAAAAATTAAGACACGATAAGAACTAGAGTTGCAATATTCGTAAACTAGAAGTGATAAAGGGGAAATGCTAAAACAGATTAATTGAAGAAATTTAATGGTTTTAAATTGTAAACGTATCACTGAGAGTATCAAATGTTACAGAGGAGTACCACAGTATTTTTTCAAATAAAATAGTATCAAAAAAAGTACGTTCGTAACAACTTCGCTGGCGTGCAGTCAAAACTTGATCGTACTGACTGGAAGAGTTCCATATATCAAATAAAAACAAGCAATCTTTCTTTTAAAGCCGAACTTCTCTTCATTCTTCAAAATTTACAAATACAAATTTCTAATGTAAAAATTAGGTCTGTTCAACAAATTTCCAAATAAAAAAAGGAATAAACGCATTTTTGGAAAATATAGCAAAGTAAAGGCGAGTTGACGATAATAACAAACAATCATAAAAATAAATGTCTAAAATAGTAAAAAAAGCTGTGTTCGATGCTTAAAGCATTTTGTATTGCAACAGTTAGCATTTGCAAGAGCTGTGTCCTCGATTGTGAGCACCTTTTTTCGAATACTTTGCAAAATTGCCAAAATTGTTCCGTATTTTTTGTAAAATTTTTAGTCTATTTTATTCTGCTCCTTTTGTTTATTGTTTTATTATCCTGGCGTTTAATTGTACATAGAATTCTCAGCTTTCTTCTATTTGTTATACAAACGTTAGCTTCAAATCAAAATATTTTGTATTTAAAATCGAAAACTATAAATATTATGTATATTTTGTGCTGTGTGGTTGTAAAAAATTTCAGCTGTAGATATTCGGTTTTAAAATCGTCATACAAATTATGGCAAAAGAGCCACATCATTTTAGTCTAGCAACGATATGATGTAAATATTTTCGTGGAAAGTGCTAATAAACACTTTCAGTTCAAGGTATTTAATATCTATTAACTTATTTTGTAAAACAGAACAAGAATCAGCTGTTTTGTTCTTGCCAGTAACAAAAGTAGTAACAAATTTATTAACATTCACATCTTCTACTCTTTTTTACTTTTTCGCTGCTTCCTTTGAGGTACTGAAGTAAACACTTTCCAATAACAATTAGTAACAACTTCTTGTTATTGAATAGAACTATATTCTACTATCAAATTTTAACTAGGTAATTTAAATTGGATATGTGTGGACACCAAAATTAATTACTCAATTAAAATTTTAATTGTGTAAATTAAAACGTATGTCTGAACAAACTATAATAAAAAAAATTTCTGTTGTCTATTACCAGAAGTCTTATTATTGGGAAAATTGAGATTTGAACTCAAGCATTCATATCCATTGTCTTGCTTCTATTTTGGAGTGAATGAAACCACAATTTGCGTTCGTTTCACAAACAGATAGTGAAGCTTTAGTGAGGAGCATCTTTTAGCAAATTAAATATGACAAGAAATTTCTTAAATACAAGTTTCAGTTTCAGAAGTTATATCAAGTTTATTTCCTTATTAAATTTATCATATCAATCTATAGTAATTTACTTACTTAGGCTCTGGGAGACAGAGTTTATATGCGGTAGCTTCTTCTCTTTCTTTTAATACTCGTCGAATATACAATTCTCTTGTTCGCGGCACATCATCTTGCAGTATAGTAATCAACATCTTGTCTGTCTATGCGAAGATTTCTGCGATTAGTTTTTTTAATATTATTTGTTCAATTAATGTTTAATTATTTAAGTCAAATATTTGACCACATAGCATTGAAGTCCCTTTAAATTAAAGTTTACCAGAAATAGTAAATGCTTGCGAAGACCAGCTTACTAATATACTTACGCAGAAAAAATAACAACTAGTGCCTTGTGTTAAATAAGAAAGGACTAGTAGTAAAGCAAAAGACAAGAATTTAATTTAAATATCGTATAATAAATTTAAGGACTTTAGATTTCGTTACATATATTTTAACGATATCCCGTGTCATTCTATTTTAATCATTTAACCGAACTCACTTTTTTATACGAGTGATTGTCTTCCTGTTAAATCAAATTTAGTTCTATATCCTTGTGTCATCATTTGTTTTTTTCTTTGTTCACATGACAAAATCACTCATATCAAAAAGGGATTTTTTTTTCGGTTCTTGTAGCAAATAATAACTTTCACTTAAACAATAGAAACCCAAATGAAAAGAACAAATAAATGGAAAAAGTTGAAATATAAAAACAAAAGTCAACTCATCCAGTTGACTTAGTATTTCTGTGGAAGTAGAAGTTATAAAATACACAATGAAAGCCTAAAGGTTTCAATTTTTTTTTTCTGTAATATTTCTGTGGCCTGTTTTTAACAATTATATGCAACATACACAAGTATTGGATATAAAAACTGACAAATACACTCGCGCACATACACACATGTACCCAGATGCATTAAAATAAATGCACAAAAGAGCGGAAGTGATTATAATTCGAAAAAATATGAAACAATGAATAAATATCATGTCCCTGTTAACAAATAAAACAAAGTTATACGACTTAGTGAAGCCCTAAAATTATTGGGCTTTTAACAGAGAATTAACAAAGAGCAAGCGAGCTTAGAATCAGATATTTCTTTAAAAATTCTAAAATAAAAATATAAAAATCAGTAAAAAGTTTGTATTTATTAAATGATCAGGAACATAATTTTTTGTTATAACTTTCAGATTTATTTAGATTAACAAACTACTCGATAAACTAAATATATCTCAATTTCTAAAATATCTGTGCGATTAAAAAAATTTGTTTCTTTATATGAATGTGAATGAATAACAAAAGGAAACGCTAGTTTTAAAAAATGACTTTTAGATTTGATGAGGAATTGTTATAATAATAATAATAATAATAAAAACCGACTATCATAGTTTGCAGAAATGTCAGGAATACCGCAATTTTTTTTTTACTTTACTTTATTTTTTATTTTTTTTTTTCATTAAAAACAAACAACTGAAAACAATAGAACAAAAGAGATGAATAAAAATAAATATTAAAATATGTAGAGGGAAGAATAAGCGACAATTAATGCAAAATAATGACAATATGCAGTCAGTGTAATTTTCATTGGAGAAAACTTTGCTGACGATAAAAAGTAATTCTAGTCTAGCAATTAAATTGAAAAAAAAATATGAAACAAAATATGAAACAAATATTGTATGACAAAATCGTGTGATACGTCAACATGAAATTCAATAATTAGAACTTTTAACTATAATAAATTGAGATTTTTTAATCTTTAAGTTTTACCTTAATTAATCGAATAATTTTCCCAGCAAAATAGTTTTCTAATCCTAACAAGCCACGAGAAATGTTTCTTCAATGCACGAAATAATGGGTCCTTCATCTAACGTTTTTTTTTTTTAACTAGTGCTTATTTCGTGAATGGTAACACTTAGCTCATGTCTGATTTGACAGATTAATTATCTGTCTGTTGTATAAATATAATTGTTTATACGCTTGAACAGCGCTGGGAAATATTTCGACATTACTTTGAAAATCATGGCAATGTTGCAGAATGTGTGTGAAAATTGCGTACGGATTTTGGAAGAAGAGTAGTACCATCAGCTCCGTATCTTCGTTATCTTGTGAAAAAAATGAAAGAAACTGGCATCCTCAACGATAAACAAAAGCGTGAAAAGCCAAGAATAGTGCGTACACCCGAGAATATTGATGCAGTGGCAGAAAGTGTGCGTGAAGCGCCAACAACATTAATTCAGCGTCGTTCTCAACAATTGAACATTTCGGAAACATCGTTGAGACGAATTTTGTACACACAGAAAAAAGATTGGTAACAATTCGCTTGATACGTTAAAAATTCAATTACTAATATAATAATTTGATTTTTATAAGTAATATTTTATAGTCATGATTTATTTTTTATATTAAAAGCTAACAAATGATATTTGCTTCTAAATGTTAGTTATAACACTTCTTAGAAAAGTTAACATGACCGATTTGTGTCTTTACTAAAATGTTTTCTATTAAATGGAAGATGCAACTAAACTTATTCAGGACATTACTAATGAATCATAAAACTCGATTGTATTTTCCTGAAATCGAAAAATATTTGACACAATATAAATAAAATTTGTACACATTACAAAAATCAAAAATATTTTAGTTCAAAAATAAAAAGATTTATTAAAAGTGGAGAAAACTTTTCAAATATTGGTAAATGGTAAGTTCAAAATTAACTCAGAAAGACATTTTTTATATAAAAATAATTCTATAATATTTAATTTATTTTGTAGCGCAAAACGTGCGGTATGGGTTATCAAATTAAAGAAACTATGTGGAAAAGAAGAAATCATGATGTAAAGGAAGAAGAAAGCTACATTCAATGGTTAGAATCATGAAATTTATAATTTATAATCTTCTTCCTATAATTTATTATTAACATAAAAGTAATTATTAAAAATTTATTTTGTTTTGTTTAATTCACAATAATATTTTATAAACACCTAAGAATCATTTTTTAAAATAGTTGTGACTGCTATATTTATTCAGTTACTACAACCGAATTCAAGATAATACACACAACCGACAAAATTCGATTGGCAGCAAATTCGGTTCTTATAACGAATTCCTTTTCTCTGTGTACGTAAACTAAGGCCTGGCTAATGATTGCGCATTTAAAAAAACAAGTAAGAGTGCTATATTCGGTTATCTCGAATCTTATATACCCTTTACCATCTATGTAAATCTGGTTTAGTAAAGTAACTCCAATCAAAAAAAGAAAATGTTGTCATTTCAAGTGTAATTTCTACAATATCCATTTTGGACCCCATAAAGTATACATATTTTTACTTCTTCTGTATTGCGAAGTCGATTGAGCGATGTCCGTCTGTCCGTCCGTTTTAGTGTTGAAATCAAGTTTGCCGTAGCACTAGATCACATAGAAAAAAAATTAATTATAATAATAATAAAGAGGTGCTATTAGAAATCAGCATGATCTGTCCATGTCCTTCGAGGCAGCAGGTAATACACCACTCCCACCTCTAATTTTTCATGTCATTTGGAACAATAACGTAACTGAAATAAAAAAAATCAGTATATGGAGCGTTATAGAATTAAAAAACATTAAGTGAGTGAGTGAGTGAGTGAGTTCGGACCTCTGAAATTTTAAAATAGAAATACTAAAATTTTTTTAATATGCTTAACCCATTAAGAGCATTTTTTTAAAATATCAATATGGGTATCATTTTAAAATATTAATATGGGTATCATTTGAAAGGTTTCGAAGAGATCTTTAAGGAAATACTAAATTTTTTTAATATGCTTAACCCATTAAGAGCATTTTTATATAAAATTATATATACGTAGTTCTTGCAAATCTGTCTGTTATCCCTATTTCATCAGAAAAGATTTTGCCGTTTAGGCATGGTTGGGAAACAAAAATTCAATAAAAATTTTTTAGGACTGTGCCTTAAACAAAAGAACATAATTTCATGTAATATCTTGACTTTAAATGCAAAAAAATATAGAAAACACGTTTATAAAATTAAAATTTACAAAACATTAAAAAGTTTTTTATAGACAATTTTACTTCATCTTTCATCTAAATTTATAAATAAGACATTATAAATATATAGCTACACCCTCGCATTAAGTTAAAAGAACGCACACAATCAAACATTTTGCATGAGTGTTTGTTTATGTTTTGTAATGTAGATGTTTGAAAGCGATTGTTTAATTTTATTATTACAACTGTTACAACTTCTTATTACAGTGCTCCACTCACAGTTAATGAAATGTTTCAACAATAAAATAAAGAAAGTAAAAAAGGAAAGTGTAAAACGAAAAACGAGGAACGATAACAATTATACAATACAATGAGAAGTAATTATCATATTTTTATTTCAAAATAAAATTAAATGGTTTATGAAAAGTTTAAAGATTTTTGGATAGGACATATTTATATTCACGGATAAACAATAACTTTTAACTGCTTTTCTGTCAAAGGTTCATATACACAAAATTTATTTACTGATTTTTTATTTATTTTAAATAAATTGCGTAAAAAATTCTCCTAATATAATATATAACGGTTGCCAACTGAGATGTTAAAAAAGGGTGTCAGACTTACTTAATTCTTCTCAAAAGGGTGCCCTTCACGTTTATTATTTTACAATTTAAGTCAAGCATAAACTATTTATAATTGTAATAAAGTCATTATAATTATAAAATAATATTATATAAAGATTTTTAAAAGACCTTTTTATAAGTGCTTCCTGATCGACAAAGGAATATTCAGCTTCTTCTTGTAGAAAAATTGTTTTATACTCATAAATTGTTTTTCTTATTTTTTTATGGGGACACTAAGATTCTTTAACAACTCTTCTTAGACATTCTATACACAAAACTGTAGTGGGATCATTTCTGTACATGACATATTTTTTTTTTGATGTTGCTGTAGACAGTAATCGATATGGAATACAAAATACCTGTCGTCTGACAGTGTTCGCATCACGTAAACACTGCTTCGTGGATTTAAATAAAATTTTGTAAGTATGTCCCCTAGAACCTTTTTCAAATATAGAAAACTTTTTTTCGTAAAAATAAATCCCCCAATTTTACAAGTACAATAGGACTAAGACGGTTATGATCACAGTTTATTTTGTAGATCGAACACCTTTACAGAACTCTGCAATAAATATTAAAAAAAAATATCTTAGTACACGTGAATTTTAAGAATAACAGAAATTACACGCTGACGAAGTCCTAGACACTGCTAGTTTCTAATAAATTAATATGATTTTCATAACGTCCAAGGACGTTATGTCATAAAGTCCATGGATATTATAGGTAAGAGAGATGTAACGTTTTTAAAACTGGCTCACAGGAAATCTTTGGTAAGTGTAGCCGATATTAATTATAACACTGAAGAGAAAATCTTTGCCCCCGCCGAAAGCTGGCTATACAGGAAATCTCTGGTAAGCGAAGCAGTTTTTGTGATCTTTGGTAGATACACACGAAACAACAATGAGGTAAACATGAGCATTTTCCGCTTAAAATTAAATATCTAAATTTTTTTATAACCTATGTTTCCTAACAAGATGTTTCATCTCCTGTATCGAAGTTTTTATATATTTTTTTTTTTTTTGCGTTATAAGATTGAAATTGACCATATTTAAATATAAAATCGGTAATTGGACAAAACACTTAAATGAACTGTGGAACGTTAAGTGTAAATGTAATAACAAGAAAACTAAAAGAGCTGCAGCTTATCTCATAATAGTATCTATTTTCATTTTTTCCATTCCTGTTAGTACCAAAGAAGCACATGGAAGATAAATAGAAATGGAGACTAGTAGTGGACAAGCCTATCCAAATTCCGAAAGGAAGTAGTAAAATGTAATTATTATCGCTATAAACTGTATCCTGTAAGGTTTTCAGTCGCTACCAAATAATAAAAAATCTTCTAAAATTCACAAAAATATTAGGCAGTATTTTTATTTTTATATTTTATTATCGTATTTTGTATTTATTTTTCTAGTAGATAAATACTTGTTTCAGTCATAAAAAACCTAGTACTTGCAAATCCATTCAAGGTTCAGTTTATGAAAACTCAAGGTAATCTTATTTTAAATATTTTTATGCACACGCTTCCCTAGAATTGGATCTAACAGGAG
The DNA here is from genome assembly GCA_916610165.2 of Gymnosoma rotundatum. Taxonomy (NCBI): domain Eukaryota; kingdom Metazoa; phylum Arthropoda; class Insecta; order Diptera; family Tachinidae; genus Gymnosoma; species Gymnosoma rotundatum. The sequence goes on from OU744340.1 coordinate 82,453,509, forward strand.
GTTCACATTTGATTACAAAAATTAAATAATAATATAAAATATATAATATTATAATAAAACTGTGCAAAAAGTGATGTTCAAAATAAGTCGATTCAAATTGAGGCTCTTATAGAACTCGAATTGAAAGATCTGGACATCCACTGGGACATCAAATATCAAAATGTCTTTTCGTATGTCCTCAGTACTCTTTAGGCTTGTTTTCTTTTGTTTCTTTTTGCGCTCAGCAAGTTTTTCATCAGGAGCCCATCCCTTCCGGTACAATGAATTGCATGAATAGGGGTCGTTATCAGAAAAAATTTAATTTATTTAAAGACTTCTCTTCTCTTCTCTTTTTTTATACACATCACCACAAAAAGTGGAAAAGGGGTATAACTGAGTTGGTCCTTCTGGTTGTAATTTCTACAATATCCATTTCCGACCCCGTAAAGTATATATATTCTGATTTCTTATGTATAGCGATCTATCTGTCCTTCCGTATTTATGTTGAAATCAAGTTTGCCGAGACACTAGATCAGATAGGGAAGAATTTAATACGCCAATCAAACTGATATAGAGTCGAAAGAGGTGCTATTGGAAATCAGCACTATCGGTCCATGTCCTCCTTTGAGCAAACTGGCAAAACACCACGCCTATCTCTAAATTTTTCATATCATTTGGAACAATGAAGTATATCACATATATATATATATATATATATATATATATATATATATATATATATATATATATATATATATATATATATATATATATATTGGGCAATAGCGAATTAAGTAATAAGAAAAAAACATCAAGTGAAAAAATTAGCACTCGCCTATATTTTCCGTACCTTTGGAATTTTAAAGCTTTTAAAGAGATCTTTAAGGAAATACTAATTTTTTAATAATAATAATTGCTTAACCCATTAAGAGCCGATGCCATTTTTATGCAAAACTATAATTATTTACTACTTATTTTTTTTTTTTATTTTTTTGATATTTTAATTCACTCACCCCAATATTTGCTTTTTTGATTGAAGTTACTTCACTAAACTAGATTAACATATATGGTGAAGGATATATAAGATTCGGCATAGCCGAATATAGCTGTCTTATTTGTTCAACAAATATTTTTACCATATTCTTCTTTTATTTTTTTAATTGCCGTTCTTGTTCTTTTTCATATAATGTTTCGCCAATAACAATAGTTGCTGGTATAATTCTTGGTTTTTTTTCCGCATATCGCACACATAGTTCAAAAGTGACTGAACTCAAAATTTAATTAAATTGTTCATTATCTAGTGTATAAATATTTAACAAATAAAAATAACTTTTTATATAATAATCGTTATGGATTTTCTACTAAATAGTCCAATATTCCATTTTTATTCAGGTCAAAAAAAGTTTTTTTGGATTTCTGAAAAGTTAAAATTTTGAGTTGAGTCACTTTTGAGCTAGGTGTGCGATATGTTTTTAACTCACAAAATATGAATATAACTGATGCTTCGTTAAATAAATATTTTACAGTTGCCTGGTCTGTAGTTAAAAAGAAACGTGTTTTTCATTTGATGTTGCCTCAAGAGTATCTAGCATTACACTCACTTAATGATAGGAACTGTTGTTTCTAATGACTCACATTTTATTACGTCAAATTCAAAAACTTAATTTTCAATCTAAAACTAGATTCTTGTTTACGCTTTTAGCACAGACGTATGCGAAGATTCTGCTATTTAAAATACCCTCTTTCTATTTTAATTATATCTTAAATTTTATGAAGAAAATAAAGTATCAACATATTGTCAAAAGTTCTTTTTTTTTTGCTATAAATAACAAAACATAAAATTTTAGGTAAAAATAAAAAGTTCATCAAATTTTGTAATTCGAAAATAATGTTATTTGACAGTTTAACAAATTACTATTACGTAGAATTATTTTAGTTTAGAATGTAAGACAAAACAAAAAATTAAAAATTTCATTTAAATAAAGAAACCAAAAAGTTGTAATAAACTTACCTTTGTTGCTCTATCAATGTTCAAATAAAGCATAAACACTCGTAAAGTTTGTATCAAAATGCGTACAACTAGAAATGTATGTACATATGTATGTGGTACATGTTTATTACATGGAAGTATTTTCGTAATGCCTTTGTAACTAACCGATGCAATAAACTTAATGTAAATGTGTAAGTTGCGTTGATGTGTTTCTTATATTCTTCTCGAATAAAAAAAAATTTTTTTAAACCTCTTAAAATTGTGTTAAAACATCATAATTATTTTGATTTTCTACTGCACTACAACTAAAAAAATTAAAAATATGTTTGTCGTTACCTTTGTAGTTTTTACAGTTTAATTTTGCTACCGGGATTGTGGGGATTGCGTTACATGAATTGCCCGATTTAATAAGTTCCAACGTAAGAATAGGAACTTTCCTGTACGCTAATAATATGATAAAAAAAACTACTCTTTCGGATATAGTTCGTTAAGTTTGCTATCTATCACCCAGCAAAAATTAGACATGACTTTTGTGATTGCCATATTTTATTATTCGCTTACAAAACACATTAAATTAGTTTGCAAAGGAATGAAATAGTAATTAAACCATTTCTATAAGTTAAGGTTGGTAATTCAGTTGGAAAGTCCTTCCGCCAAAAATGATTTATTTCACACTAGATTATTTTTTCTAAAATTTTTTACTGGGAATCAGTCTATAATTAAAGGTGATAGTTGCTGCACACTGTAAGTGTCTTTATATAATTTATATAATCTTCTTCTTTTATTAGGAAATCGAAAATTCACTCAATACTATAATTTGCAAAAAATCTAAAGTTCATCGCAATATTAAATTTATTCAAAAATATTATCAAAATTAATATATAATAACATTATTAATATTTAATTATATTATTATAAATATTTCCACAAAAAAGATCTGAATTTACACGAAATGATATAAAATCTCATTTAAAATGCAACTTTAAAAAAATTAGCGGGAAAAAATACAGGTACAGGAATTTCTTGAAAATTTTAACGACAAGGGAAAAGTAACAAAATCTGTAAAATGTGAGCTCTTAAAAAATTATACAAATAATTGAAAAATAAAAACATTATGGCCCTAATTGTATAAAACGTAACGCCTCAATTTCCTTAGCGTTGCATTAAATTACAGTTTGCAAATCACTGCGTTCAGGTCAGTGATTGCTAGCGTTGCAACAGCCGATTCTTTCGTTATTAATACAACTGTTCGAAAATATACATTTTATAAAACGCAGCGCTGAATTTATTATCATTATCACTTGAGTTGTCAAATTTAACGCCTCCATTTTCTTGGCGTTAGTTTTAAAAGTTGATTAAAAGTGTTATTTAAAAAGAAAATATTTCTTATAATTGAATTTTTCCGGGGAATACTTTCACAATACGATGTAAGTAAATATAAGCAAGCATATATATATATAGATATATATTCAGATGTGGCACGCGGAATGCCTAATTTTGTCAATTCAAAGGCTAGAGTTGATAATGTTTTGGAAGCTACGTCGAAACTCCTCAATACAATTGGCCCACCAATTAGAATGCCCGCGAAGTAGAGAAAGATTTGTTGAAAACATTTTTTTTTCTTCTGGTGGCATTATTCTAATATGCGTCCCATCTGGAATACCCAATTCTTTAACAAATTCAATCTTACTGTTCATCTCCTTTCTGCCGTAAAATTCAACCTTATCCATTTTGGACAAAGCGATTGTTCCATAGCGTACAAACATTCGTTAATAATGTCACTAACATTGGACTGTGGAAGAGATATTAAAAGCTCATTCCCAATCCCTTTTTGATATCCCCCAGTTGCCAAAAACCATATTGTTGTTGCAAGTTTTGCCTCTTTTGATACAGCTGTCGCACGGTAGATTTCCTTTAGAGAAGGTGTTATCTCATGCAATATATGTATATGAAAACGTTTCCTAATTCATTAAAAATTCAAAATTGTAGCAAAACCCCAAATTTGGTAATGTTAAAAGAATATTTAAATGCTGATATATTTAAAGAGAAAAAAATACATAAAGTAGAAATTTATAATATAAATTTTTGTAGCGAAAGGTATATAAGGTTTGTCATGATTGAATACAAAAATTACGCTTGTATTTAAGAGGCAACATATTAAAATGACAAGACACTATGGGATAAACTGTCTTAGAGTTTTTGCAATTGAAGAATTTTTTATTTTATTCTGATCGCCAAACAAGTACTACTTATAAAAAAATGTTAAAAAACATTACGAAACAAAAAATTGCTTAAAATAATATATAAACTTATATCGCACACTTATTTCAAAAGTAGCACAACTCAAAATTTTTACTTTTCAGAAATCGACAAAAAAAAAACTGGTTTTGACCTGAATAAAAATGGTTAAAAACAAAAACTTTGGACTATTTAGTAGAAAATCCATACCGATTATGATATAAAAAGTTCTTTTTATTTGTTTAATATTTATACACTAGATAATGAACAATTTAATTAAATTTTGAGTTGTGTCACTTTTGAACTAGGAGTGCAATATGTCGCTGTAAGTATACTTATGTTAGCAAGTTATTAATTTCAATTTACTTTAATCGTGCTTAATTCCTTCAAATATAAATATTTCATGATACTCTCATGAAATATTTATTATTTAAAACCACAAAATTACTGCGGGGAAAGCAGACTCATATGGCCATGGCTACTACTCATATTGCTCCGAAATTTTGTAACGAAAACCAAAAGCCAAATTTATTAAATGGGAACTACATTCAATCAACAAGGCAAAAACACCATAAGAGTTCCAAAAATTTTTATATAAAAACACGGTAACCATTGAGTAAACTATTTAATTTTTTCTTTTTTTTATTTCGTTTTTCTAAATAAGGGATCCAATGGAAATCAGTCATATGTATTTGAAAGATACAATGAAAAAAAATTGAAAACAATTTATATCGCTGGCCCTAACTCGAATTTTTATGAAATTCAGTTTTTTCGTGATTCCATTACATTTCATGCAAATACACAAAATTTCAATACAATAGTATAAAAAATAACGATACTACAAGCAATTGCATTTCAAATATTACATTGTGATAAATACAGTTTCTGTTATGTTTTTACCTTTTCCTCTAAAATCACAATTATGCGAGTCAGGGCCTTTTTTTTAATTTGAACACATAAAATATTTTTAAGGGAATGTTATAGGCCTAACTTTTTTAATTTCTTGGTTTAAAAATTCTCAAAATTAAAATAAAGCTTTTTATTTTAAACATTTCCTTTGACCCTCAATAATCAATATCGGTAATTAACTTAATCGGGATAATTTAAAAAATAGCACAAAATTTTTTATGAAAATTAAATAATTTAAAAAATATTCTAGTGCCTGTGCATAGAAATAAATTATTGTAGTGTTTTTTGATATTTTATTTTTCATTCTCTTTCAACTGTATAAAAGAGCCAAAAAAAAGTCAGCCGTATACAGTGGTAACGAACAATAGAATTACTGTTGGTTATTGTTGTTTTTGCTTAAACTTTGATTTTTGTCGTTACTTTATTATTATTATTATTATTATTATTATTACATTATTATTATTACAAAAATCTTTAGTTCATTTAAAATACTTGTGAGAATTTTCCTGAAGAGCTAAGTGAGCGGTAGCGAAATGGCAATCGAGACGTGCTTCTAGCTCTAATAATCTCAAATCGGTAATTTAATCAATTTGTTTGGGAAAATACCAGGATAATTTTAAATCTTGATTAATTTAATTTAATATTCCCGTGTGTTTAATTTTAGCTCATGCTTAAATTTTCTTCATTTACTCTTGATAATAAAAGCAAAATAACTTTTATGGCTTTTGTTAAAATGCTCTTTCTCCATTAGGTACAATTTTGTTCTTTTACTCCCATTGTGCACCATTGTTATTGCAAAAACAAATATTTCTATATTAAAATTTAAACAAAAAAAAACAAATTGTATCAAAAATAATATAAATTTTCAATAACACTTACGTAAGAGCGAGAATTTTAAGCAATTCCACAAACAAAAATTCATTTTAATTTATTTACTTAAAAGGGTTTCATCTTTTTTTTTTGGCACCTTCCTTTGCTAACATTATACGAAATTATCAAAAAAGGATTTCCATTGTTTTAAGTGTCACACTCGCTCACACTATTATTTTAATTTTACGAAAAAACACGCCAACAGCACTGAACACATATGACAGCAATAAACATTTCAAATTTATTGTTATTGGTGGATGTTGTCAAAGTCGTTGATATTAAAACTGTTGTTGTTGTTGTTGATGTGATGTTGATATCATTACTTTCATTTCATTAAAAAGTGTTAAAAAAAAACCTACATGTATTATTTAACTGTGTTAGATGAGTTTTTGTCTGTCAGTCAGTCATTTAGTCTGTCCTTCTTAAGTTTGTTTTAGTATCACTTTGTCACCTCATTGTCACCTTCTACTTTAATATCGCCCTCATTTGGCTCTTAAACAAATTGTTTCTTTTATTTTTTTTTTTTGTTTTTTTTTTTTTTTTTTTTTTTTTTTGATGATAATGATGACGATAATCGTGATGACGATTGTTGTTGTATAGATTTTTGTTAAAATGCTGCCACATTTGCTAAAAACAAAAGCAAAAATAATTATTTTGAAAAGTGTGTTACTTGTGGGGTAGATGATAATGGATGTTTTAAGTGAAACATATATTTTCTTTTTAATTTTCCTTCATTTTTTCTTCATCTTCGAAAAAGTGTTTTAAACTCATTACTTCTTATGATGTTAAAATTTCGTAAAAAGCTTTTCAAATTCAAATACTCCATCCATTTCAAGATTAAAATTAAAATCTATACAAATTATAAATCTATATACGTACGTGTGTGTTTTTGTTTTTCTTATTTTTAATTATTTTGGAAGAAATATTTTCTGTTCTTAAAATATTAAGTTTTTATTCAATACATCTTTTTTAGATGGCTTTTCTTATTGATTTTTTTTTTACTTATTTAACTTTCCTTTTAACTAATGAGTTAAAAATATATTTGAATGTACTGTGAGTTTAGGTTTTTAATTTACGAGTGTTGGTATTGTAGCCTAAGCAGGTCTGTTAAGCATGCAAAGGCCTTTTAACATGTCCGCTGCCAGTATAAATACATTTCCACTATATTGTTGAAAAAAAATAAGTTGTGCTGTAAATTGAATCGATCAAGTTGCTGGTGCTGCATTTTTATTAAACAGAAGATCGTAAGTAGGAGTTCAAACAGCAGAACTTTTTTATAAAGAACAAGTAAGAGTGCTATATTCTGCTAAAATAGTTTAGTGCAGTAACTCCAATCAAAAAAGTAAATATTGGGGTGACAGAGAATTAAAAAATATAAAGGTACTGCATATATATAATTTTACATAAAAATAACATCGGCTCTTATAGGTAAGGCATTAAAAAAATCGACTTTGCTATGCATAAAAAATCAGAATATATCCTTTTTCTACTTTTTGTGGTGAATGGTATAAAAATAATTGTTGTTGCATAGCCGTAGATGATGGGTTGTTTTAAGGGCAATCTTATGGAAAATGCATTTCAAACTCCTTGGGGTGGCGATTAGGAAAGGATAGGAACTGTTGTATAGCAAGGGTTGAAAATCGGCTGAGATGATTAAGGCGCCTGTATACAAAAACATGGACATAAGATATCTAAGCGGTAGATAAGTTGGTAAGGGCAAATATATACATGTATTCATGGAACCTTAAAGAGAAGAGTAACAATAAAAAAATAGTGTATTGCTAAAGAAGACATCGAAAAGTACGAGTCTAGTCTAAGACAGAGATTGTGGTGGAAATAGCTGCGAAAATTTTTTAAGCGCAGGTTTAGTAATTAAACATCTTAGTAACAAATGTATACAGAATCGCTGATATGGCTGCACTATTTAAAAGCTCATAATAGTTGACCAAGATTTTAATTAACTCAGGGATTGTGAGCGTAGATGGCTTTGTAAAGATCTTAAAGCTTCTCTTAAGAATTAATAAATTTTAAAACCGGAACAAGCGGAATAGAATATCGTAGTCTCTTAAAAATAAAAAAAAAAATCTTTAAATTATTTTAAACAACGGGATTTTTTTTTATGATTATATTAATTAATTTCCAAAAATTCTTTTTTTCGTGCTATTTTCCCGATTTATTATTTAAATCACCGATATTGATTATTGAGGGCCAAAGCAAAGAAATTATCAAAAGGCTTTAAAAATACAATTTTATCTTAAAAAATTTAAAATTATGAAAAACTCCAAATTTCAGAAGAAATGCAATCAATATCCAAGATTAGGAAAAATTTACATATTAAAAAACAATTTATATTACGTAAGCTTAAGTTTGCGTATATTTTTATTTCTAAATTTAATTAAAAATACTAAACGTATTTTACCTTAAAACTTTAAATATTTTTTCTTTCTTTATAATTTTACAAATTTAAAACATTGTGTAAACTTAATTTATTCGTGCTTTTATATAAATAAAATAGTTCGAATAATAATTAACTTTAAAAATTTATATTTTGCATATCATCTATATCCAGATCTAGTCTGTTAATATTTATATTATTTTTCACTATATTTTTTATTTGAAATAATAAAGAAGAGAAATCTTTAAATGACTCGTTTAGTATTTCTAAAAACGATTTAGTCAGCAAAATACTGTTTCTGAAGCAAATTTAAAATGATGAAAGTGTAGTTAAATATTATTTTAAATATGAAAGTATTACAAGAGCCCTGATCATCAAAATATATATATAAAAATCGAAGCTTAAAAATATAAAAAAGAGTTTTAGGATTAAATAAAACATTTATTCGTACACAATAATTATGAAGTTATACATAAACTATTATATTTTGTAAATGAACACAACCATAAAAATTATAAAACTATTCACTAATTAATATCTTATAAAAATATTAGTTACGCTTTGAAATCTTTGTTTGCCATTCGTAAAATTCATTCCTGTAACATTGTTTATTTTTTCATACATAATTGGTGAGATTAACATTAACCACAATGTTTTAGCTACATTTTAATAACTTAGCAACATTGATGCCCAACATTGTTAACATACTTATCGACCAGATTTGTAGAAATGTTTGTTACATTTGATTTAACGAAGCAACTAGCAATCGTTTTTCGACGAAATGTTATGATTTGTTCCGAGGATTTTCAGGACCAAAGAGTTGCTGTTAATAAACGAAACAATTTAGTTGTCGTGCAACCACTTAACGTAACGTTAATGTTTTTGAACTCGTGGTCGTTTAATAAAATATAAATAAATAAAAAAGTGAAAATAATAAATATAAAATAAAAATATTTGTATAGTGTTATTAAGAAAAAAAGTTATTCAAAAAATATATATTTACATAAAATACAAATTTTTGCAAAAAGTGTAAAAATCATTGAATAGAAAAAATTACAAAAGCGCATATATATTTTAAGACATTTAAAAATTAAACTGTGTAAATAATTACAAATAACAAAAATATGCAACAAAACAAGTGAATTTCAATACAAATCCGCTTCCGTTTAAAGCACTTCCGTATGTCAATTTTGGTTTGTTAACATTATATTTTGTATTTACTTTGTATTTGTATGCTAAAAATGCAACTTGTACCAGCACAACACACTAGCCTTACAAACGTTACAGTGTTTTTGGATTTATTACAGTTGTTTTAACTTTAATGAAATTGTTGTTATATTTTTTGTTTCATTTTATTACACACGTTTTTATTATTTAGCTATAATTTAAATTATACATGTATGCATGTGTGTATTAATTTAATGCGTATGTGTGCCCCTTTTTTAATTGCAACTTTATACAACCACAGAACCATTAAAATATCTGCATTAAAATTGTTTGTTCCTTTTATGACTCGCAAATCTGAATAAAAGGAAAATAAACTGGTTAATCTCTGATTCAAATAAGAAAACGCAGAATGTATGCATTTTATAACATGCCACATCTTCGTAATTTTTGTGCAAAAGCGTAAAAGGCGACACTTTATGGAGTTGAAACCAGAATGCATTTAAAACTTTCTAAATAAAATATTTCACTGCAGAGAAGGATGTATTAGCACAGCTAAAGCATATTTTATAGAAACGCCAGTGCTTTTAAGTATTTGCGGAAACTTTTTATAATTATGTTATAGTAACTATTCCCGCAGCGCTTCACTACCCCAAATTATCATCGTACCACGACAACTCTTTCCAGACCACCTTTTATTTGATTATGCAAATTAATAGGGAAGTTACAACGAAGTTTATTCTGCCTATTGGACCTTACGAATTAGGACTTGTCTATATTTCAAATATATTTAAAATCGATTCAACGCGTTTTTATCCCCACCACTTATCCCTCCTCCTGTTCATCATTTCTTAAATAAGGATACCCTCTTACAACTTGTAAATAAATATCTATCTCTGTTTTAAATTTAATTCAAAACAGTTCAGCCGTAAATACCCGTTTTACCTTATTTGTCTCATCAGGGACCCAGCTTTGGAAATAGACATTGCATATTGGATCTTATAATTGAAGACTTATTTGTTTTTCGAATTTTATCAAAATCCATTTAATTAAATTAAACCACACCACACATTAAACCACATTTTATTTATTTTACAAGCAATAGGCCTTTATTCTTATTTATATTTTTTTCCTCAATATTTCGCTACTCCTTTGTGTAGTATCATGAGGGAAAACAAATTTTTATTAAAACATAAAATAAATACAACAACAATTTTTTTAACATATTTCAAAAGACAAAAACAAAAAATATATAAAAAATTTTTCAAAACAAATACAAAGTTCAAAATTATTTATCAAATTATTATTTATTATTATTATTATTATTATTATTATTATTAATAATAATACTATTTATCAAATGTCTATAAATCTGAGCAACATTATCTTTGTACTCTTTGTTTATTTTAAACAAATTTTATATGACAAAATAATTTTTGTTTCCTTTTTTTTTGGATTTATTTGAAATATGCTAGTTTGAAAAAAATATTACATTTTAAATAAATATTTGTTTTTCTGATGATGCTATACAAAGGAGTAGCGAAATATTTATAAATATAAATAAGAATAAAGACCTATTGCTTGTAAAATATACACGAGGGCTGCTCTATGTATTTCTGGCCTAATATTAAAAATGCGAATATTTATAATCAAAAAAGGTTTTATTGTTTTTCTACTTGCATGCGCTCAAACCAGTTGTCGAAGCACTTTTTCCACTCCGATTGAGACACCTCTAAAACATGGTTTTTGAACACTTCAACAGCTTCTTCTGACGACGAAAATCGCTGACCACACATTTTTTTCTTGAAGTGCGGAAACAAGAAGAAGTCATTAGGTGCCAAGTCAGGGCTGTACGGCGGATGACCCATTAATTCGACGTTTTGGCCGGTCAAAAACGCTCTGGTTTGAGCCGATGTGTGAGAGCTCGCATTGTCATGGTGAACAATGATTCGTCTTCTGTTGTTGGTTTTTCGAATTTCTCCGATGACTTCAGGCAAACAAATTGTAGTGCACCACTCAGAAGTGACCGTCCTACGTTGCTCAAGCGGAACAGTCGCCACATGACCAGTTTTGCCGAAGAAACAGGCAACCATTTGCTTCGAAGTGCTTCTTCCACGAACAACTTTCATTGGATTTTGCTCGTCTTTGAAGACCCACACGGTCGATTGTTGTTTCGTTTCGGGCTCATACGTATAAATCCATGATTCGTCACCTGTGAAGATCTTATAAACATCTTTTGAAGCACCCCAATCGTATTTTTGCAACATTTCTTTGCACCAATCGACACGAGCCTTTTTTTGAGCGACTTTCAAATTGTGCGGGATCCAACAAGAGCAAACCTTTTTTACGGCCAGGTGTTCATGCAGTATCGAATGTATGCTGGTGGAAGAAATGTCCAAGGATGTCTCTATCTCTCGGTATGTCGCATGTAGATCTTGCATTATGACTTCACGCACGGCATCAATGTTCTCTGGAACAACAGCCGTTTTTGGACGACCTTCACGGAATTCGTCTTTGAGCGAGCTTCGGCCACGATTAAATTCATTATACCAATTTTTCACAGTGCTATAGGATGGTGCTTCATCGCCATACAAAGATTTAAGTTCATCAATCCACTCTTGTCGTGATAATCCACGTCGAAAATTGTGAAAAATTATGGCAAGAACATTTTTACGAGTTAATTCCATTTTTTTCTATATTAATTTTTTCAAGTCACTGTAAAACACAAATAATGGTCGTACGTAAAAACGCTTTGAGTAAGATTATGCTTAAAAATGACAAACTTTTCAATGGAAATGTCAGATTGCACTTGGCAGCAGCCCTCGTAAATATAAAATATATGATTAATTAAAAAGGTCAAAGAAAAAATAATATTAAAAAAATTTTTAAAAAATATCACTCTATTTTTTATCCCGAATAAATTATTGAATCACCGATATTGATTATTGATGGTGAAGACACGTTTTATGGCCATTTCGCTACCGCTCACTTATCTCTTCAGGAAACTTCTCACAAACATTTTAAATAAGGTAAAATAGAGACAAAAATCGAATTTTTGCACAGGCATCTTGCAAATTAAAATTAAATAAATTAAATCAAGGGAATACTGAATTAAAAAAATCGTGCTATCTTTCCCGATCCCGATTTAGTTTCTTTTACTAGTTCGGGCGCTTAAAATGTCCGAAGAAGCAGAAACTTCTTCCCTGGTACGCTATTTGAAAATATAAATATCATATTTTAGCATAAAGAAATTTGTCTTCAAATTTTATTAAAATCAGTATTGTAATTTAGCCGTGTTAGATAATTATGATACTAACTGTACTCGTAATATTCATAAAAAATAAAATACATGTCAAATATATTTTAATATTATATGAATACGGCAGTAATTGTTTTGATTTAATTTTTTTAATGTTTTTGTTTTTAAATAGTGATAAAATAATTGGGGCTGAGTTTTTTTCTTGTTTTTTCTTAATATTTTGTGCTTAATTTCTGTTGGATAAGATCATCATGAATACGCTATTATAATTATATAATTAATAATAATTATACAATGTATATAATAATTTTAATTATTATTCTGATTATTTATTTACATTAAATTTCAATCCATTTTAACAATTTGAAAATAAGTATTATAATCAGAGATTTTGATAAGTGATGCACTTGGATATTTCAACACCGATACAAAGAAAATAATTTTAATAAAATTCTGAATTCCCCTAAAAATAATTTAAGTTCACTGATATTGATTATTGTGCAATTAACTCTTTGGAAAACTTTTGTTAATTTTTAGATAAATTGAAAATTATTGTGCAAACAAATTAACTAAGTAACAGTACTTAAGTCAAAAAGCGTTGAAATAAATCATTTAACCTGTACACATAATTCCCGCGTATAAAATTTAAAAGAATTTTAGCCACTCACTCCCTTTGATAATAAATTAGTTTATGACGTTTCCCAATATTAAAAAAAAAATGTTTTCTTCGCTTATTTTACAGTATCTTTGATCATTTTTTTCCGGCTGCAATTTTTTTTTTTCAAACAATAATGATATTAAAATTATGTTATAGTTTAAAAGGTAATTGTTTGTATGTGGCATACCTTAGCTCGTAGCTTTATTTTGCTTTGCTTTTATTTAAAAAAATAAACATGAATTTGAATGTAAAAAGTATTATTTGTTTTTTTTTAGCAAAAGAATATAAAATTACAAGAAGTTGTGAGCCCATTTATTTTAAAGACTTTTTACAGCCAACTGTATTTAAAGATCCTTAAACAGTGTAATTTAAAACTGATTAAATCTTTTTAGTTTTTAATGACAAAATAATGACAATTTGGTTCAACTCACTTCAAGTTTTAATAACCTTTTTCTTATATATACATCAAATGGTTATGACGTTGCCATAAATAAATGTAAACTGCGGTATTCATAAAATATTAAAATATATTTTAAATGTACTTGAGGACAAGTTGTATGGAACATTTTTCATAAAACACATTTAAAAATTATTTTTTTTTTTTTTTTATGAACACCGCAGAAAAAATTTTGAATTTAAATTGGATTCCATCCTGCATAATAATGGTTTGTTCGTCGCTTCTTACATAAGTTGATGTTTGTAATTTAAAATGATATAGCGGAGCGATAGCTTTTTTTTATTTAGAAGTATCATGTCACCCAAACCAGTTACTCGTTTAAGCCCAGCAACAAATTTTAGAACAGGTAGTCGGGTGTGGAATTAATCATTTCTGGTGGAAGGACTTCCCAACTGATTAGCAGCCTAACAAGGCATTAGACTTTTATGATCAATTACTGAGAATTGATAACATTGGTTATTGCAGGAAAAAATGATGATCGTAAGTACGTATTTTTTCTTTTTAACTTGAAGAACTAGTCCATTACTACTTCCTTTTTTGTGAACTAACGTAATGTGTTTTGTAAGCGAGTAACAAAATATGGCAATCACAAAAGTAAGCCATTATATGGCAAGGTCACGGCAAGACTTACGTTTTTGGCTTTTGGTTCAGGACGAATCAAAATTTTATAGCCTTGGACGAAGTTAAGATAAAAATAAATATATTTTTGGTTGTACTTACTGTAAAGAAATAAAAATTAAGCTGAGAACCAATTCAATTTTGGTAACGAATATCAAATTTTCAATTATAAATCTAATACATTTTTTACATATAAAAACAAAAGTTATTTTAAACAGCCATCAAGTATTAGAAGCAATAACTAAAATTACTTAATTTGGGATAAGTAATTTTGAACAAATTTGTCACCATTGATTTCAAATTTATTTTTATGTTTTTATTAAATCTGAGACCGGCTTTCCTTCTTCTTCTGTAAAAATCACAAACTTCTAATTAATAAGCAGTCTTTTATACCTCAGGCCATAGTGCAATCAATTTTGTTTGCATGTCTCATTTAATGCGAACCTTTTTTTTAATTTTCGCAACTGCAATATTTTACTGCTATTGATGACTACGTATTGTTCAGATAGTTACGCGCATTTCAGCTTTCGATCTAGATTTTGAAACTGAAATGGTTGAAGAGAAGCGTAAACAAAAAACATTAATTCGTACATTTTTAATAGACAAAACCTGTCGATTTTAGGTCATAACGGAAAAAAGGATCAAGTTTTGCTAAATTATATTTAATATAAAAAAGATCGGTGCTTTAGTGATTAGGAAATTGTTTTTGTAAGCGAATGCAAATAGAAATTTTGGCAGAAGCATTCTTCAAGCCATAAGATGTTTTAAAATAGCAGTGTCTTTATGTTCTTAATGATTTAATGAAGTTCTTATTTAGTCAATATGCCTTTTAATATAAGACTCTTAAGTTTTCTATACAAAATTTGGGAAGAGTTCACTGAAGAGCTGTAGGAGCAGCAACGAAATGGCCATATGGTTATGCTTTCCCCACAGTAATATATTTTATTCTTTAGTTCATAAGAACATCATGAAATATTTATTAAAAAAATTATTGTGCTATTTTTGTCTTGGCTTTATTATTTGGACAAAATTCTTGAGCTTATTTAAAATGTTTGTGAGAAGTTTGCTGAAAAGCTAAGTAAGCGGTAACGAAATAGCCATCGAGGCGTGCTTTCACCCTCAATAATCAATATCGGTGATTTACTGATTAAATCGGGATAATTAAAAAAAAAGCACAATACTTTTTTTCTTAATTAGTTAATTTCCCGTATTTTAAATGAAACATTTATATTTGAAGGAATCAAGCGATATTAAAGTAAACCAATAGTTTTGTAGAATTTTATTCCATATTAAATAAATTTCGTTTGTCATATTATTTTAAATGTTTTTTAAAAACTTACCAAAAGGTTTTCAATTGGGTTAACGTCGGTCGGGGTTTTATGGTGATGTTTTAAGGTATCCATAAGCATGTGTCCAGGGCAGTATGCTTGGGGTTGTTAACTTGTTGGAAGATAAAGTTATCACTGACTCCCAACCTTTTGGCACTTTTATGTAGATTTGTCTTTAAAGTGTTGATTTACTTCTTTTAGTTCATTAAAACATCTATAAAATATAGGTTTCCCACTCCATCGGCTGCAAAACAGTCCCAAATGAAGGTAAAGATTTTGCTTGGAGTACCTTTTGCTGACTTGCGCCAGATTTTCGTGCGCTCATCAGATACTTTAATATTAAACTTATGTTCATCAGAAAAAATTATCCTGTTCCAAGATCCGTTTTTTTTTTTTTTAATTTATGCTGCAAATAAATGGTTTTCTGGCAGTGGTTCTACTTCTGAGTTCAAGTTGTCACACCCATTTTCGAACTGCTTAAAGTTTTACAATATTATTTAGGTATTAATGTAGAGGATTTTGAAGTTTAACACCACTTATGGTGTTATCCTTCCTGATCTGGCGCAAAATAAATGATTGAGCCCTTCTATCTAACAACTCTTTTTTGACTGCGCCGTTATTTTTAGCGACGTTGCCAGCTTCTTTGTAGCTCTTTATTACGTTTTATATTGTAAAATATCTCCTTTTTACAATTTGTCCAAAACTTCTTTAAGATTTCCCTTATTTATGCAATTCTACTATTAATTTTTTCAACTGTTGGGTAAGTTCGCGTGCTTTTCGATTTTAACCTCTTAGTAAAGAATTTTTTTTCGAAAACATTCAAATATAACTATAAACTGTGCAAAATTGATTTTAAAGATAGTGGTGCCACCGTGTACGAATATGAATTTAGCTAATGCTAAATATCATAATTTCCCCCTTAATCATTTTGCAATAAAAACTTTGTTTACTGTTAAGATATAATTTTTATTATACAATTGCCCTATTCACAAGCTCCCTAGTACGTGCTAAGTGCTAACAAAATACAACGGTGCTAGGTGTGTTGTTGGTAATTTTCATGCAAACATGCTTTTTTCATATGATTTTCAAACGTTGTATTTGTTTAAATGTTTTATGTTTAAATGAATTATTATTTTTGTGTTCATGTGTGAATTAAAAGATATTTTTATTAGTTTTATTTATTTAATTTATTGATTTGACTGATTTATTAGAAAGTTGAAGTTGAAAGTTGCCAATATGAAAACTGTTCTTTAAGATTTAATATTGCTTCAATGACTCGATTTCTAATATTTTGTATGGTACCGCCATCACATATACCAAAAAGAGATGCTACCTTACGAACACAAGCACCATTTCCTGAAGATCCCAAGCAGTAAAGTACAATTTTAAGCTGCAAGTCAATGCGTAGTTGGAGCCTTTCGCCAATTGTGTGAAAAACATCGTCATTTTTTATAAGGTTGAATATATAGGCAAATTCCTCTGGCCGTAGTCGTATCATATGAAGAAATCTGTTTTCATCAAAATATCCTAAAACCCGATTATGCCATAATGATGATTTTGGTAGCCCTAAATGTATAATTCTGCGACTGGAGAGCAAGTACATTAGGTTCATCCTAAAAATGTCTTTAATTTCATCCTCACACAAAAAGTTTATTAATTTACTTTTTTCTGTTTTCTTCCCCATTTGGCTTATAAATAACAAATGATTAATAGCACTTTTCTTCTTCTTATTTACTTTTTGACGTATGAAGCACAATGTACAATGGCACACTGATACAATAGTTGTTCACAAAGAAGTAAACAAAAGTTAGTATGCAATACTACCTACACCTTAGCAGAGCTTGTGAATACGGCAAATATATTATAAATGATTTCATTGAATTATTTTCAAGATATGTGAAGATATTACGAAAATGCTTATTCCATTAAGAGTGTATAAATATGGATTTTGCATACAATAATTAAGTTGACAAATTTGTATTACTTTCAAATCAATAGTTTTCTGCTTATATGTATGGCTGTTTGAGGATATATTTATATGGCTGTTTGAGGATTTATTTATTTTTTTTAAATAATGTCTATCTGAACTTATCCTTTGACATGGCCAACACACATTAAATTTAACATTCAAACATTACTAGTTTCTTTTAAAACAATTTTTTAACACAACAAGAAACAAAATGCTAAAATTTATATTTACCTTTTGGGTCTTTAATATCGTACTTGCCATTCACAAATAATGTGCAAAAAAAAAATGAACGAAAAGAAGAAGGAGTTGCTTTTATTTCCTTTAACCTAAGAATATAAAAATAATGTTATTTCTACGTTTACGAACAATAAAAAAAAATATATATAAAAATAAAACTCCTTTTATAAAATGAGCTTTTGCTTTATATCTTCATGTTAATGCTGTTGCTTGTTCAAAACACTTGAAACATAAAAAAACTGACAGACAAACAGGTAGTTTTCGTCTGAAAATAGTTTGTATGTTGCATAAAGAAACTAAAAAAAATCGTACTCTAAATTGCTCTAAAATATGATTTTTTACTCTTAAACTGTTTAGAGAAATTTAAGGTTTTAATATATACTTTTTTTATTTATTTACTCGTATAATTCATTTTAATATAGCATTTTATTTATTTCTATATAAACACAGTATACTCAGGAGATCTACAATTGCTTTTAATTCTCTAAAAAATGAGGTTAGAAAATATAAGACCCTTGAGTTTTCTATTAAAAAATTTGAGTAGAATCCACTGATGAGTTTATTTTTATATAGTCAAATAAAAACTATCGCTAAGCCCTAATTTTATAATTCTCGTTGGCATTAAAAAATTTATAAAAATAACTAAACAAACTCCGTTCAGATAAAGTGATGTTCTTGATTAATGAATTAAAATTGATTTTGGCTTCAGTTCCTTTTTATTTGAATTTCAAAAATTTTAAGAAAGAAAAGTTAGTTACAAATGTAAGTATTTTCTGTATCGCTACATTCAATATTCTTCACGTCTACATTGTAAACATCACCTATTTAACCCAATAATTTTATAAATAATACAAGGAGTATCCATATTCAGTCAATATTAGATGAGGTCCACACACAACCCAAAACATGTCTTCGCTGTTCTATTTTCAACTCGTCTTGTTCTTAATTGTAGAATCCAATTTTCAAATGAGAGCAAAATTATGTGAAAGTTCCTGCTTTCGCACAATAAATTTTGCTGCATTAAAAAATAAATATAAGAAATCTCATAAAGCATCTAAAATTTTTTTTTAATCAGCTCTAGTTCTTTAATAAGATCCTTAAACAAAAAGGATTAAACTCTGTGGCAAGAAATATTATAATAAAATCTTTTAAGGACAAGAATATATATTTTTCTTGAAAGTCATGAAATTTTCTTATTTGAGTAATTAGTGAACATCTTTTGTACAATTTTATGTAACTTATCCTTTTTTTCCTTTCTTTCAGAATTTATAATTATAACTCGTTTAAAAAAAGTTCAACAACAAAGAAGTTAAAAAAAGATACTTCAGCCAATTAATAAATCATCTTTAAGTGGACATCGTTTTACGCACAACTTTACATAAAACGACAAAAAGATAAAAAATAAAATAATTATAATATTTAAAGGTGCTTATTGCAATGTTATTAAAGCAGGTAATCAAATTAATTAATTTTAATCTTTCACACAGCAACTTTGAAATTTTTTTTTTAATCACGTATTTCAAACGGACTTTAATGTTCAAGGTTTCAATAAATTAGTGTCATTATAGGCAATCAATATTTCACTTAAATACGTATTTATGGCTATAAATGTTAATTAATTTTTAAAATTATAACAGCAGCTTTACTGACTGTAATGATTTTTACTGATTAAATTGTAATTTATACTCGTAACACTTGACCACAATATATCTTTGACTTGCACACAATATAAAAGGGTCAATGGTAAACTTGGTATGCCCTACACTAATAATAATAGCAGTATTTTTTTAATTTTGTAATATACTTTAAAATGCTGCTTACCAAAGGACTGCTGTTAATATTACTAAAGTCATTCTTAAAACTATCTGTCACTTTGATAAAATTTGGCGCGGCAGTTAACTATTACATATTTAAAGAATTATTATCTTCAAGAGATATTTACAAATCAGTCCTTTAAGTACAAACAAGAAGCATGTTTAGATTCTTTTAATACCGCAAATATTTTCTAAACAAATATCTTATTCAACTCTATAGAAATCACAAGATTTACAATAAAAAATAAATTCATCTTCAAGTCTCCTTACACCTAAAAACATTTAATTTACAACGCAGTTTATTCGTTCTAGTTCTTGGTGCAAAAATCTTTTAATTAGCCCATATATCCACGCATGCACAGTTAAGAGTATATAAGAAATGACTGGATAAAGTTACCAGACTTTTCCCTATTAAAACAATTTAGACGCTTTTGCTCGCCTTTAAATTTAAGCCGCTTTTTTTATTAAGTACGGTAATATGAAGCAAACGTTACAACATTTAGTCAAAAAACAATAAATTATTTATACGGCCTTTTTTCTGATAATTTAACATAAAAGATTTATTGTCGTAGAATACAGTGGTTAATTCCAAATATATCTATGCCGAATCTTATATACCCTTCACCATTTATATAAATCTCGTTTAGTGAAGTAACTTCAATCAAAAAATCAAATATTGGGGTGAGGAGAGGATTAAAAAAAATAAGTACTATAAATATTCTTTTCTAGGTTTTTAAGCACTAGGTCAGTTTTTTCTATTATTATTTCAAACAAATAATAATAATATCATCTTAATTTTGTTTTTGAAAGCAAATCTAATTATTGATATTTTTTGTGTTCGATGCCATTTTGTGACGATGCCATCCAACGGTGTGGCAAAATATAGAAAAAATAAATAAAAAATAATAAACAATATTTTTATTTATAAACTAACCTAGTGCTTAAACAATTAGAAAAGAAAATTAATTATAAAGGTAAAAGAACAATTATGTACTACAAAAATATATAATGTTACATAAATACACCATTTGCTCTTAATTGGTTAAACTTTTTTAAAGAATTATTAGTATTTCCTTAATTATCTCATCAAAAGCTTTTAAATGATACCCATATTGATATTTAAAAATTTTTTTAAATTTCAGACCCCTCTAACATGGAAAATATAGGCGAACGCGAATTGGTTCACTTTTTGTTCCTATTTTTTAATTCTCTATCACCCCATATATTTGTTTTGTTGATCGGAGTTATTTCATTTTTCCAAATCATATGAAAAAACTAGAGGTGGTCTTGGTGTTATGCCCACTGCCTCGATTTGATTTCCAATAGCACCACTTTCAACACTATGTCTGATCGATTGGCATATTTAATTTTTCTCTAGCTGATCTAGTGCCTCGGCAAACTTGATTTTAACACTAACACGAATGGACAGACTGACAGACGGACATCGCTCAATCGACTTTACTATGCATAAGAAGTCAGAATATATATACTTTATGGGTTCGGAAATAGATATTATAGAAATTACAAATGGAATGACAAACTTAGTTATACCCTTTTTCTACATTTTGTGGTTAATGGTATAAAAAGAAAGGGAGTAATATTATTAGGTCTAATAAAAAAAATAATGATAGAAAGTTTAAAAAAAAACCCAAAACATTTTTCTACTATAGAACATTTTTAGTTCTATGCCCGAGGTACCCAACTTTAGTGGCCTACCCAGAAGCCTCCTTTACTCTAAGAGGCCGACTGTTAGCAGGTGCACTGATAAACACCTCTGCTTTGCTTCTGTGAAATTTCATTAAGATATCTTAATCTTAATCTTATGAGATGCTGAATTTTTTCGTTTTCAAACCACTGTGCATCGGCAGAAAATGTGATAAAATGAATTTTTTATAACGAGCATTGATATGTTCCCATTCTAATCCATTCTTTTGCGTTCTGCTCTATTCGGTCTTGTTGTGTTCACTTCACTTCTGTTATATTATGTGTTATTATATTAAATTTTATTCGATTTTGTTCTTCTATATTTTATTCTGTTCTATTCTATTCTTTTGTATTCTATTCTATTTTATTCTATTCTATTCTTTGATATTTTATTCTATTCTATTCTACTCTATTCTACTGTATATTATTATTTTAATTATTTCTTTTAGTATAAATTATCAGTTATGTAACTGAAAATAAATTAAACTTTTAAAAATCCCTCTTAATAAAGGTATATCTAGATACTTCTTTAAGTTTGTGCACATGTATCTGTGTCTATAATTTATTACAGTCTTTAACTCTACTGCTTACAGAAAACAAATCAAACGCTTAAAATCCTCATAATAAACGCGTAAAATTTGCCGAGTGGATAGTTACAATAAAATCATAAGCGTTGTAGGATGTCGTACGACCCGACATAATCTACTTTAAATTTTTTCATACATAAATGAAAATTCGCAGTCAAATGAAAAGAAGAGTGCGGATGATTGTAAAAGTATTATAATTTCACTTTTTATTTATTTTTATAATTTTTATTTTTTGTGCGTAAATTGCTGTCTTTTTATTTGAAATCCACTTGTATTCACTTATTTTGAAAATGTCATCTGGTTTCAATTATTTATTCGTTGTGCTCAATTTGGAAATTTGAACACGTTTTTTATTAAATAAAAAATAGCTTTATTGTCATTATCAATCATAAAAAACAAACAAAAATAATTTAAATCTGTGGGAAATGGCAATAAAAATAAATAATAATATAAAAACATATTGAAGGTTTCTGACGAAATATTGATTTTGATGTCACTCATAAGGACTGCACAGCCAGTATTTGTTAATTAAAATGTAGAAAAAAAAAGAAGAAATCCTTACTACGCTGTTATGTATTAAATATCTAAATATCTTCATTTATTCTTCGATTTGTAATATGTTTGGCTTCCTGTCAATTTTTTTTTTAAAGTATGAAAAATATTTAACAAAATGCAAAACAGTAAAACGAAAAAATTCTCCATAATTTATATATTTCTGTTGAATATATAAATTATTTAAATATACAAAATATTAGTTTTTCTACTTTGCTGTTTAGTTAAAATTTTGCATAACGAACTTATCATACTGACGCACAATGGCGTGAAAAACAAAAAAAGATGGAATAAAAGTCTGGAACTCACTTTTGGTGTAGTTATAAGCTCCAAAACATTATTTAAATTCGAGGGTGTCACCCTGTGGTACTACCCTGTATCGACACAGGTTGTATTTAAATGCAATAGACGAAAAGTTTATGACATCCTCTATAAAGCGCAGTTTGTTTCATGAAAATCGGGCAAGTAGTTTAGTTTCAGACTTTTATTCCATTTTTTTTATTTCACGCCACTGTGTAACGGTCCCGTTAAATTTATTTTTAAAGTTTAATGTTTTACTTTAGTGAAATAAAATTACACAAAAATTTTATTTACAATTAAAACTAAAAATTTTTGTTAAGCTTATAACAGAAAGTGAAAAACTTTGCAAAGTGAAGAGCTAAACGAATACAAGAACAAATAGACACTTGAAGAGATATTAATAAGGCAAATTCACTAAAAATGAAAAACTGCAAAGAACCAGTGCAATAGTGATTTTATTTTGTTAGTAATTAACTTCATCCTTTAAAAGCAGTTTGTAGAAAAATAAACACAAACAGTCAGGTAAATTAAAGCTTAGAAAATAAGATATCATGGCTACAAGGTTTGTTCGAAACTATTTTGGTAACAAAATTAATTTATTAAATAACTGTATCTCTTTCTCATTTCTTGCAATAACAAATAATTAACGCCTCCGGAGAATCTAGGTAACAAAGATTGTGTTTCTTTATTTTCAAGATTATTTTTTGGGATATTTCAAACCTAAATAAAGTACAGTAACTTTTTGTCACCTTTAGTTGCAAGTATATTGCTAAATGTTTTTTTTCAGAAATGTCCCATTTCAAAAATATATTTTAGTTTTCAATTTAGCTAAAAATAATTTTTAAACTTTTAAAATATTAGTAAAATTAGATGAAAAACATTACAAAAATTACATCCCTTTTAAAATTAATATTAAAAAAAATTTTCTTAATTACAGCACTAAATCAAAGATATTCGCGGTAAGAGAACTATCATAATAAGAATGTTACAACCAACGCGTTGTAATGTAAAGCTCCCTAGAAATAAAAACACCTCGAGATATATTTATGTTTCATAAAAAAATATGTTTCATAAAAAATCAAACTTTACCGAGTATTCATAAACATTTGCCTAAATATTCTGAGGAAACCCAAAAAAAAGTATATATTAATTACGACAATTATTACAATCAACCATTTGATAAATATATTTATTTTGTTAAAATAATTATAGAAATATTTTACTCCAACTGTCTTGCAATTTCTTCTTTCAATTCTGTATTTAGAATTATTATTTTTAAAAATTTTAAAATTTTACGTCAATAATCTAAAGTCAAAACGAAAAGTTCAATACATGTTCGATAACATACAAAATAATTCTTTTATAAGATAAAGTAATGAATAAAAAAAATATTTAATTCCGCATAAAAGTTATTAAATGAGAAAATATAAAAAGAAAATTTGCTAAAAAAATAAAATTAAATTGATGTTGAATTGAAATATACACGAAAAAAAAGTGACATGTCGTAACGTCTAAGAACATTATGTTGCACCCGAACCAGAAAGTAATACAAGGTCCATGGACACAATATCACACTACGATGCGCCATAATAACTATCTACTAAGAGTCATAGGGTCCATTGATATTATGATGAATATAATAGTATTCTATGTAAGAAAATTGCAACGATTTATAAACTAGCTTAAGAAAATTATTGGTAAATGAAGCCCGTGTTAGCTATACCATAGAGGAGAAAATCAGAAATTATAACACTTTTATAAGTGTCACCATGCCTATACCAAAAACGACACAGCGTCAATGGATATAATGATATTTTTCAAAGTGATATAATGCACATAATATTCACTTTTGTGTGTGACATAAAGTCCATAACTATATTATCCTTGAACACTATGACATGTCACCAAAAAGACATGAAACCAAAAAAAAAAAAAAACGCTAATTTTATAAAAGCAACAAATCAGAAATAACCGTAAATGAAATTCACTTACAATGAATGGTGTCATTAAAAATACATATATCCAGGGAACTATATAAAGTTAGAAATAAATTCAATCATCAACAGCAACCTCCGAGTAATTTTAATGTACAAGTTTACAAGGCTGGTTTCTAACAAGCTGCATTACCCTCACAAGGTTATTTAAATGACATGACTAGAAGGGGCCTATGACCAATTATTCTTTGGGAGTTGGTCCTAAGAAAGCTTTAGTTCTCTACTTAATTAAAATATATTTTTTTTTAATAATTTTCACTTAGTTTAGTTGTCCTTCTTCTTCAATTCCTATGAAGTTTTAAAACATTTTCGAGCTTGAAGGTCCTTTTTGTAACATGTATTTCATTTTGCTATGTTTCTCAAAAACCAAAAGCAAAATGGTCTGGAAAGAAAGGATGCATTGGGGAAGGGGAAAACATATACGATCAAGTATATGTTGGTACGTTAAAAAACAAACTAAGAACCAAAATAGCAGGACAAAATCAGATCTAAAATGTAGACACAACAGCACTCGCAGCCCACTGTAGTGCGGGAGGACATACTCCTAACTTTTATCAAATAGAGATTTTAGACACAGAAGAGAAATATAATAAGAGATTTACCTTAGAAATGCTACATATTATTAACATAACACAGGAAAAGAGAATGAATTATAAAACAGATATTGCAAATTGCACGCAAAGCTACAGACATATGATAAATAAAAAATAAAAAACAAATCATTTTACATTGTTGTTGTAATCAGTAACTTTTGCGTGTACAGTGGTTAACATGTATGTTTATTTTATATAAAAAAAATATTTTTAAGATCCGGTTGGCAAAATATCGAAAAATAAAATATATCGTTACGTTTTTTTCCCTTTTTCCCCTTTCAGAATAAACTTACGGATTCTTTTTATTGCAAATACCACTGTGGCTTATTATGAGACATGAACTACTCGATGCCTTGTTTAGTAACCTTAACCATCTACAGACAATTCCACTACGCCTTTTATCCAAGCAAGTTATCCCCTTAATTCAATAGCCACAACACACGTCTGCCATACACTGTTGTTATGCTGTTCCCTGCGCTAACTGCTACCGTTCTTGCTTTTTATTATAAAGGGCTTCTTGACAATTATCTGTTACTCTTATATTAAATTAGACGTCTCTATTAAATTACTTGCATTGACTTTACACAATAATTGTCTTTTCCCTTCCGGAAGATTTGTACTGCTGTTTAATAATTTTTAATTGCTTTATAACAATTTTATTTTTCACTGCACGCATGGCCGAAGGTGGACTCAAGCTCATGATCCTCTGTTTTGCAGCACGCACCTCTACCAGCGCCAGAATTGGGGTTGCTCAGCTTTTATTGGCTAATTGCGGTATTATTTTATACACACCATTAGTTGAATTAACTTATTCACCACGCTCATACGGATAACAATAATAGGGGTTGCCAGATCTTATTTTCATAACAATATGTTACAACAAGGACCTTTCAATTTAATTTTTTTGCCAGTTTTTTGTGCACAAAAATATTGAAAAAGTAATCGGAAAAAAATCTAATGTAGTTTAGTTGCTGAAGAGCACCACGTTGATGTTAAAAATAGTTGACTAAAGAAAAGGAAGCCGAATTCAATTAATCCTTTTACTATCATTTGGTACTTTAAATAAAGTTGTACCAATTAGTTTCTTTTTCCTGCATATGCAGCAATAATTCATATTTCATTTTTTGTTTTTGAAATTTAATATTTTTATTTATTATTTATTTATTTTAAAAATTCAGTGCAAGATGAATACAAATCTTATTTAACAGCACTGGGTAGATAAAGGCACGTTTTATGATTTACAAGCAACATTAAAAAGGTACAAATTACAAAGTCTTAACATTACAAAATTATACAGAAATTGCAATATTTGAGAAAATAAAATTTTGTTCAACCAGAAATTTATTGTTTTTAATACAATTATAGCTATGTATTTAACAAATGATGATGTCAATTGATAAAATGAGTGAAAAAACTGCATACTTTGATTACATTGCATTGACCATTAACTGAGTTCTGGATGGAAGTTGGTTCCACGAACGAATAGTGTTAACATAAAATTTAATTTATGTCCTCTATTTGAAATTGAAAATTGCAACCTATTATAAAATTATGTTGGCTGTTTTATATAAATAATTTTTTGTAACAAGATGAGAATTCTGGATTATAGTAATTTGTCTAACAATATTTTTTAAATTTGTTTTGAGAGATGTGAAATTCCATTATATCTTTTGCGTCCATAAATATACCTCGCAATATTGGAATAAGTAACATTGAGTGTATGTAATAATGTAATTTAATATAAGCTTTTAAAACTTTGGGGTGTATTCCACAACGCCAATGGAATCAGATTTGATTATGACAGTGGATTTGTAAATATCTTCAATGCTAACGTTTGTTTGCAAGCTGATAACCTATACTATATATAATAAATTAAAAAAATTTTATTTCTAAAATTATTTTCAAATTTTGACAATAACGTTAATTATAAACAAAAATCAGCTGAGCAATTAACATCAGCTGTAAGAAAATTTGACTTGGAGTTAGGAATTAAAATTGTGCTTGCAATTGTTTTAAGGTTTTTATTGTAATATATTTTATTATAACAAAAATGTGTCCGTAATTGGGGATTTTGAAACAGACCATTATACCGCTGTCAAATATTATATTAATATTGTTTGTGCTTGACGCTAGTGAGTTTAAGATTAGTTTTTTATAGAAATAAAAATTTTAGCAATTGAATCGAAATTAATTTTTGGCTTTAGCTCATTTATTTTAATTTCTAAAAATCTTTTCACAAAGAAATTAAATAAAATGAAATTAAAATAAAAGAACTAAGGCCAATAATTAATTTCGATTCATTTATAAAATCCACAGTTCAAATACTAATTTAATAAGAATTAATTTTTTTTTCTTTATATCGCTTTTTGTACAAGTATGCATATTTTTGTATTCGTGACTAAACCGACGGTTAGCAGAAAGCAAGAAAAGAAAATACATAATAATTTATAAAGAGAACAAGGTTAAGCGTGGAAATTGTCTAAACAAATTAGAAGTGATTGAATGTGACTGTTCCACGCATTCTTATTTGCTATTTATATATTTAGAACGATATTTGCACATACAAAATTTGAGATGGAATGGAATGCAAATACTGCATTACTTTCTGTTCCTGTCTAAATTTTGTTTACACAAAAGTTTCTAAATAATTATCCTTTCTTAATAAATCTAGAAATTTAAAATTACCTGGACTTAAGATCATAAAAAAACTTTTACTTTTAAAATGTGTCAAACGAAAAAAAATGTCGTCCAGTAAAACTTCAATTGAACCGTTTTGTTTTAAAACCTTTCATACAATAAAAAAATAAAAATCAAGTATTTGGTCGATTAATTCTTTATGAAGGTAAATAGATCATTTAGTGAAAAAATTAGACCCAACCTAAAAAAGCGATTAGAATTAGCTTTACCCGCTTGTCGCTTTTTTTAAACTGGCACAGTATAATCAATCAGAAAATTAATTTTGAATTTTTTACTTGTTACGCTCTTTTGCATTTTAAGTTACGATATGTATTTGACAATAATATTATACTCTTTGCTACTTCATTTTTCATATTACTTTTGACGTTATAAAGAAAAAAATTATTGTGCGGTTTCTGTATTACAAGCGAGCGACTCGTCTAGAAAATTTGTATGAAAAGCACTCAATTTTTTGAGTGATTCCTATACAAATTGTCTAGACGAGTCGCTCGCTTGCAATATAGAAACAGCACATATATTTTACACAAAATTTACAATGGTGATGGCTGTTTAGTTTTAAAACGTGTCAAATGCAAAATATGTATTATTTTTTAAAAGTGTGTTAATATTGATAAAAAAATATTTTATGTGAACCAGAAAATTACAAATAATAATAACTTTCACGAGAGAAAATATTAAATTTTTAAAATTAATATCAAGGTGGCTAGGAACACGTTTTAAAAATAAAGCATTCAATTGTTGAATGAACGGAAGTAATTGTTATCGCATACAAACCTAAAAACTAAAAAATTTGCTTTACTTTTTTTCATGTTTAAAAAATATTGCACCTGTAATGCACATTATCAGACATTTAAAGGAACAATTAATTACAATAGTCTCTTCATGTTCACTTCACAATTTTAATTGCTCACACACATACACATACGTTCTTTCTTTGCTACATATTTCCCCAATTGCAAATAGCGTTTAGCATTTGAATAAAATAATAAATAAAAATAAAAAAAGCAGAGTAAAAATTATGTTTTTATTGTTACGTGCGAAATCGAGATAATTAAAAATGCATCAGACCGTGCACATATTGTAACAATAGAAAATATGACCTTAACTTTAAAATTTAGAAACACATGTTGTGGAAAATCGAAGTATAAACAAGAGGAGTGCAAAATGTAAAAAATATAAAGTAAAAAATAAAGTTGTTTCTCACTTTTTTAATGTTGTATTAAATTTAAATTTTGTATTAAATTTATGTATTTAAATTTTAAACAATTCTCAAAATATTTAATTTAATTTGAAATTTATTTGGAAATTTAAAAAACTTTTCCAAAATTTACAAAAGTAATGTTAAATTGCAGATTTAAAAACAAAAAGCAGAAAGGCTATGAGCAAAAACTGGGGTATCAATTTCAGCATATCGTACAGACTTTTCAACGCGGTGATTTAACCCATTCTAATGCATAGGATTTTTGGTCACCGAACTTTGGCCATGCAACCATTTTGGAATGAACTTTGTCCTTTTTTGATAATATTGATTACTGCTCACCCAACCCCATGTCTGACATTGGATTTGAAGTATTAGTGTCGGCGACGTAAAATATGATGACTAATACGCGTATGTTTAATGTTTACAAAAGAAGAATCCCAATGAAACATTGGAGTTGGGGGATGCGTCTGTATTCGTGGATTTTAAATCAAAATAAATGCAGCACAATCCAGGCTGAACTTTCAGTCATAAAGAGGGCGATGAGGTAACACAGGATATACGGAGAGGATATCGGAATCTGCAGCGACAGCAAGCCTGCGATACACTCCTTATAGAGATATCCCTGGATAAGATTCCAATCTGGAACATAGATGCGGACGGACTCGCTAGGTCTAGAACCCGTCTACAGAACCGGCACATAGATCTATTAGTGAGATCCCCATTAAATTGCGATAAGGCTATATCTAAGCAGGCATATTTTAAAGCCGCGCAGACCAGATGAACTTACAAGATCACCAGCACAATTTCGAGGTTATTGTAACCTCAATATGATAGTAGAGCACCGCAAATATGCTGAGGATTCCACTGGTGGCTGTGCTGACAGGTGTGTCGTCGGTGTACATGCTAAAACACTAAATCTTCAATTGCATGAGTTCTGTAGAATTTCTAGGATGAGAAAGCGGACGACGCGGTGAACCATCTGCGCTGGCATTGTCCAGTTCAGTCTATTAACAGAGCGGCCGTTTTTGGCAGTTCGAGACTGCATAGTCTTGCAAATCTATCGGGCTGTGATGTTGCTGGGACAAATTCGTTTATTCGGGGTGGCTTAGGGGTTGATCTAGTAGTATTATGTAGACCTAAAGCCCCTTTGCACATTCCTTCTCAGGCACCACAAAGGGATCATCTAGGAATCAAATGAGTCGATTTTTTGTGCTGGCAGCTTCTGAAACTTGATCTAACCTATTTAAATACACTTGCAATATCTGCATTGTTTGAAAGAGTATTTTACAATGAAAAGTGCAATTATTTATGTGCTATAATTATATTTAAGTGCAGACATGTGCCCATTCTTTTAATGCTAACTGAACTCTTTATGGGTTTCTTTCAAAAATTTTGTTAAGAAAATGTAACTTTTATAAAAAAAGAAAAATTGACTGAATGAGAATTAAAGTCAATATCAATAAAGTAAAACTACTGCAGTATCTTAAATGTTTGTAGAAAAAAACAGCAACCATTATTTTGTCTTGTTTAGGGCCACTTTAAAAACCATTTCATAATCATGATTGATTTCTAAAATCCCTTGATTAGAGATGTGTTGCCACGTGTATACAACTACAGAGTTTTTTCTGTTTTGCTGCCATTTTAAGGTAAGTCAAAGACACATTAACGAAGAAGATATTTGGCCTATTTATAGTTTTAGGAAACAGTTTTTTCCGCGCACAACCAGCAAAATGGCTAACAAATTACATGGCCATTAGTTTCATTAAGAATTCTCTTTAAAACTTAGAGCTTATAATGTAGCTAGATCATATAATAATATTTGTTTAGACTTTAAAAAATGCCAATAAGCTAAACTGCGGATGATCAATCCTTTGATCTGCTACTAAATTCCAGTACTGTTTATACGCGATAGCGAAATTCTTGCCCTAGAAACTCCTAACTTTAAAACTTAATAACATTTATTATTTGGTCTAATTAAGAAATTTAACTAAATAAGAGCGCATATATTTTAACCCAACCATATGTCAAAAAATAAATTTTATATAAATTTGTCAATATAAAAAAACCTTTAAAAAGAAAAACTTTAACGCTTTAAGTTCATTTAATTAAAAAATAGTACTTATGCATTCTCGCAGTTGTTAATTACTTTTAACACATTTTTCCTTTATAACATAAAAAGCGAAATTTTTATAAAAAGATAAATTCATACATATACACTCAAACACACACTCACACATATATACACACACACTTAAAATAATGATATAGAACCGTAAACGTGAACATGCAAGAATTTATTTAACCAAAATATTACTGCAGTAGCTGAGGTCAGCAAAATGGCAAAGAAAAATAAGAATATTACACAGACTACATTTACCAAAATATCGCGTTTTTTTAACAACAGGGTATTAACACAAAATGTTCAAAATTTAGTGATTTTATAACATATTAAAAGAATGTTATAATAAAGTTTAACGCCATTGTCTTTATAAAAAATGAAAGCTTGAAAAGGTAGACGATTTGTATAATGAATAGAAATGTTGCATCAAATATTAAAGTTTAGAGTTTTATAATACCCTATTGTTGAACAAACGCGATATCTTGCAAGGCGGAAAGAAAATAACAAAATAAAATATTAAAAAGCACAGCAAAATGCACTTTTGCAAAACTAAATATAAACACTTACGAGCAAATATTTGAATTAAATTAAATTAAATTAACATGAGTGTTTGTTTTTCAACATCTTTAAAAAGATTTTAAATTAAATTCCTTTTATTTTATTAATTTATGAAGCAATAATATATTTCTTTTACCCAAAAGTAGTTACATTTGTTTTGCATAATTTGAAAAGATTTATTTCGACACTCCTGTCTGCTGGGTAAAATAATTTTTAACAAAGAAATAGTCTTATTACGAGAAGTTGAGCTTAAGCATAAATTTGAAAACTTACAAAAATGTTCACTTAACGTTAAAGCATTATGTAGCAAAGTATAAATATTCAAATGTCTTCATGTATGAGTGGTTTGCTTTATATTTCATAATATGATACATGAAAAAGGATGTCCTGTTTAATTATTACCACCCCATGTC
This sequence comes from Gymnosoma rotundatum, assembly GCA_916610165.2. Lineage (NCBI taxonomy): Eukaryota > Metazoa > Arthropoda > Insecta > Diptera > Tachinidae > Gymnosoma > Gymnosoma rotundatum. The sequence continues at coordinate 82,486,112 of OU744340.1, forward strand.
AACATCTTGATATTTTAATAAATGTAACAATTTATTTACTTTTTCAAAAGAAAAGTATCGAAAAACATTCTTTTGCCGAAACTGATGTGCATCAATGTGCCAGCAGTTTCAGTAGTTTAAATAGCTTCTATCCAAAGTTGTTACACCTGTGATTTTATATCTTAGTTTAATTTTCACTTGATCAATTTTTTAGATATAAACATTTTTCTTGATTTTGTTTATTTCTAAGAAGCAATTTAATTGATTTGTTTCAGAGATTGTATTACCTACTGTCTTGTTTAGCAACATGTTATGTTTTTTTTTTATTGTTATTAGTTAAACTAAGGTCTGATTAAGACTTATTATTTTTAATTTAATTTCTAAGATTTTAAGAAAGAAATATAATTTACAATTGTATGCGAACGTTTTCCAAAGAAAACAAGAAAAAATATTATACTAGATTCTAGAATCTAGAACAGCATCTATAATATTGTGAGCAAACAAGTGTGAATAATTAAAAATAAAAAAAGGCAAAAACAAATGCACAAGACGAGTTATACTATAGTTTTGTTCCCGTACTCTACTTTGGGCGCCCGCTAGTTCCCAAATTAACCCAAAACCGTTCCCGTACACAAGTTTGGGCAAGTGAGAGAGAATTTGAGAGCATAATATTCTTCTTCTTTCTGCCCAAAACAGCCCGCAGTTTTTCTTCGGGCTGATATGGTAAAATTGTAAGTCAATCAGCTGTTGCATAAAGGAAACAATTGAAATTATCAGCAAACAAATTTTCAAAAATTAAATAAGTAAAAAAATCTTCCTTATAAATAATTATTTTAACTTACCATTTTTTACGCAATTATTAATGCCTGTAGAACAACATATTTCCAAATTTTCCATTTTGAAATATTTTTATAACGTTTTTTATTTTAACTTTATTGGTGCCTTTTTTATACAAAATGGTTTTTTATCATAAAAAAAGTAAAAAAATTTGAAAATTTCTTTTGGGTTAAAAATTTGGTTTTTACTGTTTCCGTACTTTTAAACATTTTAGTCCCTAATTGAAAGTAATTTTTCATTACTCTCGTTTGCCCCAACTTTACCCAAAAAGTAAGGGAACACAGCTTATGTTTCCACGGAGCCGAATATAAAATCTTGAGAGGGAAGCATTTTGTTTTGAGACGATTCAGCTTGAATCTTTTTGCGAAGCATGAAAAATTTCTACTTCCCTAATTTTTATCGCAAGTTTATCTGAACTAGCTGTTTATAATATATATATAATTTACGTAAATGCTTTAGGTGTGTGTGAACTTCGTTCTAAGCAAAATTATATTAATATGAATATTCCTCGTATATTGTAACGTGTCTCACTGTAGTGCTATCGCCGTGTGGCGATAGCACTCACCGTTACACCAACAGGGTAGGTTCGAACCCACGATCACAGCCTGAGACAAGTACCAACAAAAAAAAAGGAAATAACAAAACGAAATATAACTACTACCACAACAAAACACTTTAGAGGAAGAACAAGATGGTGGTATTCTCCACTCGTTAGTTAATTATATAGATGATGTTTACAACTTACACAACCTAACGTAGATAGATGCGACGAATGCTGATGAAGGATGTAGCGATCCAGTAAATGCTACATTTCATTCTGCTAGCGTTTAATTTTTCTTGGTTTCTTTGGAAAATATCTGCATACATTTGTAAATAATTTTTTTTGTTTCTAAAAACTTTTAGAAATTAAATTAAAAAGCAACCTAAGCAAACAAAAAATTATTTATAATATCCACGGTTCAAATCCTGACTGGTAAGAAAAATCAAAAATTAAATATTTTTTAGACAAATTTGATTTGACTGCATAAAGATTAAAATAATTTCACATTATCTTATTCGGTGATTACACAAAACACTACACGCTAAAACGAAATTGATTGATTGAGGATTGTAATCAACAAATAGAGAAAATAGTGCTCATGCCTAAATTTAGAATTAATGTTTAAAAAATATTTTTAAATGCCTGATATAACAGCCAATTCGTAAGTTTACAATTTTTGACCATCCATAGGTTTTACCGAGTTATTTCGGTTTGTGCTGATATTTACTTATCTGTAGTATGTAGGCTATAGCGATGATCGATTTAAAAGTTTGTAAAGAGTATTTAGAATAATTTTACAGAAGAAAGAACAGACCTGCTTGACTTGAATAATATTTAAACAATTTTAAGTTAAGACAACTAAGTTACACAATAATATAATACATTGCAATTTATTTAAAGAACAAATTCTGAGTTTATAGAAACACATGTAGTTTTTTCAATATTATGTTTTATTTAAAACAAATTTTTTATTTAGTCTCTGTTTTCAAATTATTCACATTTGATTTTATTGGTATAAAAGTGCTTATATCCTGACTAAAACTTTGTTTACTTAAAACACTTGATTTTTAATTGTACATTTCTATTAACACTGGCATTTATAAATCTTTAAATACTAGTTCACACATACGCACATCTAACACATGCTGGATTAAATTTAAACTTGGAGTTCAGTTCTTAGATTATTTGGGGTTGCATTATTTTAATATTAAAATTTAATACAAATTTTCTTAAAACATTTGTAATATTAATGCATGACAGAAATAATTGCACATAAGAGTGAAACAATGTGCACTAAGAAACCCAACATAGGTTTATGCAACTTTGAAATCAAAAAGATGTAGTTAGTTTTAACATTTAAGTTTTGATAACTCTACTTACTTGATTTGTTCATTAAGATTGTTTTTTGAAAGAACTAAAAAATTGAAGTCATACATACTGGGCAAAGTGAGAAATACCAAAAGGGAAAAGTCCCACGTATTTCTTTTTTTTTTTTTTTAATTTAACTACTGAATGTTCATTCATATTTATATCTTGCTAAGACATCTGCTTTAAATATACAAAAAGTCTTTATCTGTTCGACTAAATGCTACCTTTAGCTGTTGGTAAGTAATGAAAACGGCCCTAAGACTCAAGATATAGAGCAACACTACTAATTTTATTGTTGCCGTCAACGTCTGCATTCTGCAGCTCCCTCTCTTTTTTCGGTCTGGATTAAAAATATTATTTTCGAATAATAATAATAATAACCCGTAGTAACAAATTTCATTTAATTCTATCCCCCTTGTTTAAATTATGGAAATTTCTTACAGACTAGTTACTAAACATGTACTTAAGATTAATTGAAAATCATTTGACATCTAAATTAAGAGAAAAATCAACAAATTGAGAAAGACAATTACATAGACGATATGAATTCTTTTAGGCAGCAACAAAAGAACAATTAATAATTGATTCAGGGAGAGTTACAATGACACGTATTATGGTAAGAAATATTAAAATTTATAAAATTAAAAAAAAAGCATAACTAATATTGTATTATATGGTGAACGTTCATCATAAGATATGCGACTTTTGAGAGTAGACATTTTTCATAATGTTAATAATAAGAAGGAAAATTTGTTAAGTAACGCTAACGAGAACAGTTTGAATTTTCTATTTACATGGCTTTCTTTAACTCTCTTTTTTGCACAGATTTGATTCGAAGAATAACAAGAAATCCATACAACTGATCCATTTTCTAAAACAGGTCGAAATGTAAAGTTGCTTGGTTATGTGGGGATCATCAAACGCTTTATAAAGGCAAGAACATTTCTAGCTTTGCTTACAGCAATAATAACATGAGTAACAAAATTTATTTTGGAATCGAGCAATATTCCAGGATCAATAAATAAATCGACCAACACCAATAAATTACTTTAAAAAAAATATGTAGCAGCAATATAATTACTTCCAGAAAAACACATGCATTTTTATTATTTTAAATCCAGCACCATAATGTTGTAAGTAGAGCCTAACACGAAGTGCTAAAGATCACATTGAAGATGATTATGATTAATAAAATGTTTTAATGTGTTTTAGATGATTTCACATCGCTATATTGGAGGAGTAGAAAAATCATATATTAACAAAAATGAATTTAAGTGGACTTAGATGGCTGCCTTGTATTTAGTTTACATGGAAGTAGTTAATTAGATGGAATAATTAAGTGCCAATTTTTTAGCATTGAATGATAAATAATGCTAATGATTTATTACCATTACCATTATTTTCACTAACGGCAATGCATTTTAATGATAGTAAGTTAATGGATAATTAGTTAAAAAATAATTCTTTAACCTTTGACTAATGATTAAATGGTTTCTAAGCATTATAATTAATAAACGTTACACCTTGTTTTCGTATACTAAATAAACACCTTTAACAATAGCAGAGCAAAATGGCATTTTTATAACAAAAATTTGTTGAAATATATATGAATGTTTTCATATTCTGGGGTGTTAGGTGACTTTAGATCTTAGATATCAAGTTTTACACCCATCTCACTTAAAAATGTAAGATTATTAAAATTTTGAAGTATAAATTCATTTACAAAAGAACTAGGGTATGTTTTCGACATAGTTATTTTTACAGGATCTGCTATCTTTGACTTATTTTTTATAAAAATAATTATTTTTTCCAATTGTAATTACTAATAAAAAAGTTTGATTTAAATTTCATTTCCATTATTAAGAAAATTATAATTAACATAAAAACATAAGCATTAAATGGTAATTAATTTTTTTCATTGTCATTATTTCAATTAATACCAATGAAATTAGAATGGTAATGAAAAAATCCCAGATGTGGTATTTAGATGCACTACTAATAAATCAAATTCTTTACTTTCTTCCAATTATGTATGATCTAAACCAGCTCAAATGTATGGCTTTTCCGAATTAAGTAAAATAAGTTGATCGATCCACAATAAGCTTGCATCTCCATTAACAACTAAATGCTGCATTCTCACGGGATTAAACGACTAAATAGCTGATAAAACGGTACAAATCGAGTGCATTTTTAAAGTACAACACTTTAATTAGTTACCTTTCAAAATTATGTCAAATGAATTTAGATAAAGAAAGTATTTTTTTTTTCTTGCTGATACCTTAAATATTTCCTGAGCGAGAGCATATTACAAATTTACAATTTAAATTTAATAAAGAATTTGATATAACTGACTAAATAAATTATTTCGTTGAAAAGCAAAATTTACTTTTTTAAGTATTTTGTACAATTTGCTGGGTTATTTATTAAATATGAAAATGTTTTTAGCTTTATTACGTTTGTATTAACTATAGAACATATTTTTGCATCATACAATTTATACAAATGGAATCATACTCCAGCAATTCATTCATTCTTCATTTATTCCTTTTTCTTAAATCAACTTACAATTGCTTTATATGTATATGTTCACTATTTTTGTTTGAATTTAAATGAAAAACTACATAAAATGTAAAAAGAAAAACAACTGCAAGATTTCTATGTACTCAGTGTCATAATGAATTCTATGAATGCTTTTTTTTTTATTTTGTTGAACTTCTGTTCAAGTTCCGGTTTATATTGCAGACATGGTCGGCCATCTGTAACATTTTGTTAAAATATTTATGTAACAAAATGAATAAAGCTCTTTACTATTCTTCTTCATTTAATCTTTTTCTATCCACCTCCGTTCCTCTAAATACTCCTAGTATTAGAAATTCTGTTGCATTAAATTTTTATTTTTACTTGTCAACGTAAAGTGTTCTATTCTTTCTGCTTGTATTTCAATTAACGTTTTTTTTTTTTTGTTTCTTGTAGTACTTCATTTTACTTTGACGAAAAAACAAAACAAAAATATAGAAATGTTATGAACGTTTTAAGAAATTTGCTAATAAATTTAATGATCTTTATAAATGAGAAATAGAAAATTTCAAACATAACTCAAGGAATAAGAAATGTTTTATGTGCATTTGTTGTTTTCATTTTCAAAAACTAGTGATAATTTTAATTCGAGCTGAATTACATTTTTGGGTTAATATTTGTATTAATTTTATTCATCTTTTAAAAGAAAAAATATATGAATTATTGCAGTAAAGTTAAACAATTTTCTAAATATATTAAAAAAAAATTGTAATCGGTTTAGTCTTAAGTACTCGCCGAAAAAAAATACTTTTGATATTTTCACAATAACCATGTAGCAATGTATAGTTGCAGAGAACAAATTATAGCTGTTTTCAACAATACTACGGTCACAATAAAAAATGGCTGGTTTAACTAAAAAAAGTTTGAACCTCAATCAAAGTTTTATTACTATTTAATAATAATAATATAATGTAGCTAATCATAATATGTTAATATTAATATATTAATTATAATAAAATTATTAGAAGCAAACAAATAATATTAGCGTTTGAAAATATTTTGTTTTGGGACTTGACAATGGCTTTTCTATCAATTTAGTAACTTAAAATTATTATCGTCTTTTATTGTTAAAGAAAATGAAAAAAAAGAAATTTATGTACAAAATAAATAATTAATAAAAATAATATAAAAAATATGAAAACAAATAAAACTGTTTCAACTATAGTTGAAATACATATGTATGTAAGCATATAAATCATTATCTTCATGTTTTAAGCACAATTGTGAAACCATTAATATATTTTTCAATTAAAGCTGTCAAATATGACATCTACAATAATTGCTATTATGTAGCAAAATATTTCAATGCAGATGCCAGATTAACGTGTTAGAAGTTTTGAATAAATTTGGAGTCAGTTCTTTATTTCCATATGGTATCATATGATGTCTTCAATACAATGTAATGCCGCTTTTTTTATATCGCTACATACTTCTTCGCATCTATCTACCTTTAGTATTCTTCGTATCTATCTATCTTTGATTGTCTACATTGTAAACATCATCTATTTAATCAACTAATTTAATCAATATTAATTTTGTTAGAACAAAGTTCACACACAACCTAACGCATTTATTTGCCATTCTTTCTGTAATCGTCTTGTACATTTATTTATGCTTTGTACCAACCTTCGGTATGGTAGCGAAATACAATTTTTATTTTCAATATTCATACTTGTTTTCTCGCTATGTGTTAAGTATGAGCTGTGCCTTGCTTTTTTTTAATTAATTTTTTTTTTAATGAAATATGGAGTTAAACTGTGCTATTATAAATGATTTAAGAGTAGCCCTCGGCTTGAGATTATTTTTTCATGTGACTTCAAAAATTTTTTTTCCTGATTTCATAAAAAATTATTAATATGTTTTACTTCAATATGTTACATAATTTAATAAGAAGCTAAATAAAATAAAATTAAAATAAAATATTTTTTTTACAGAAAACATCTGTATAATTAACAAAAACTGTTGACGTGTTTTTTTAAGAACATAAAAACGAAAAATCATTTATCGTGAACAAACCTGTGTGCTGGGATATAGAGTCAAACATTTCATATATTTTAAAAACTAATAATGCTAATGGTTTTAATGCACGACATAAAAAATTAATTTTGCATTTTTCCTTGGTTAATCAAATGTATTATCATTTCAAGTATATGACAAAGATGATATAACTTTTCAAAGTTAATTTTAAATGTCGAAAAAGTTAATTTTATAGAAAGAATGGAAAAGAAAAAAACATTAAATACGCTAAGTATGCCAGTAAGCAAAATAAAATATTAAAATTTTGTGGTTTAATAAAAGCATTAAAAACTTCCAGCAAATAATATAAGACAATAGTTGACGTATGTTACATAACAATTTTTACCTAATTAATGAAATGAAAATCTTTTATCTTTAAGGCAGATGAAAATAAGCAACAAAGTCTACAAAAAATAAATTAACAAAATTCTTTGAAAAAAATGTAACACAAATCATTTTAATTGCCCGTTGGCAATTCTCTTTAATACCTTAACTAATCATATCAAACTAATCATTAAAAATAAATAGGAATATCCAAAAAAAAAAAAGAAAAGAAGGTGTTGATTACTAACACTTTGTTCAAGTCGTGGGTGTCAAATATCCTCAAGCAAATATTTGTTTTACGACAGTAAAAAACAAAATAAGAAAAATAACAGAAAAAGTGAGCACCATAAAGAAATCATAACATTTGTCTATGAAAGTCAACATATTATTTTGCTGATACAACAAAAAGTTGAAAAAAAAAACTACGGAGAAAGAGAAACAACAAAGCTACAATACCCCAAGGAATGCTTAAAAAGGACACACACGAAAATGATAAAATGATAATAAACCGTAAAAGAAAATAAGGTGTATCTCATGAAAATTTATAAAAAAAGACAACAGTAACATTAATGTAGACAAGTAGACATGTGTAAGCTAAAAAATAATAGTCGAAAATTACGTTTGACAACAAGAAATACAAGTGACAAATGATATAAAAAGTGAAGCATTGAACCCTGTAGGAAATGTTTCAAAAATCAGAAACTTTTTTTTTAAAATAATTTGGTTTGAAAAGCACTATTTAGTTTTAACTAAAATGATGCTAAGCTGTAAAATGTAAAGGGGTATGCTTTTTGTGTTTCCTTAAGCAAATTAATACTCTTCTTACTGAAATTTGAATAATTTTTCTTTATATATATCTTTTCTTTTATTTATTTATTTATTTTTTTTTCTTTTTTGATAGAAGAAAAGCTATTTTAATATACTTTGAAAATTCACACACAAGCGTGTAAGTTGGTTCAATATAAATGAAGTGGATTTTTTGCTTTAAGACCTAACAATAATGTGTATAAGCTGGCTTAATCATAATGTTATTGGCTTAAGCAAAATGCGAAACTGAATACCAGGTCTGCAAGTTTAAAATGTCGTTTTAATTCCAATAGAATGCGCTCTTAGCCTATTGAAGGATTTGCTTATCTCTAAACGCTATTTTGTTTGTTAGTCATTTGTTAACAAAAGTCAGTTGTTTTTAAGTCGTTTACGTGGACGTATCATACCTTTCTTTGGTGTTAAAAATGTCTAATTTTAAGCCAAATAAAGAGCATTTGCGGCATGTGTGCGAAATGCTGCTTTTACGCCACGAAAGAAAGGGTTTTTTGCATCGAGTTGTAACTGGCGATGAAAAATGGATTTATTTTCAGAATCCCAAACGAATAAAATCATGGGTAACGCCAGGACAACCATCCACATCGAGTGCAAGACCGGATCGTTTTGGGAAGAAGACAATGCTGTGCGTGTGGTGGGATCAGAAGGGAGTAGTCTACTACGTGCTTCTCAAACCCGGCGAAACAGTCAATACCGACCGCTACCGACAACAAGTGATCAATTTGAGTCACGCATTGATCGAAAAACGCCCAGAATGGGCTCACAGGCACGCCAAAGTCATTCTTCAGCATGATAACGCTCCTGCACATTCAGCCAGATTGACTAAGGAAACGATTTCTTCGCTTGGTTGGGAACTCCTACCCCACCCGGCGTATTCACCTGACCTGGTGCCTTCTGATTATCACCTCTTCTCATCGATGGGACACTCATAAATAAAATATATTATACTTTTTTTTTTAATTACTGTGTATATATTTTAAGAAATAAACGACATTTTAAACTTGCAGACCTGGTATATATTCCGTACGAAGACAGATTTTTCTTCATGAGGTAAATGTATTCGTACAACAAATATGTTTCAAATGGAAAACACAGTAGAGAGATTTTTTTTAATTTTTAATTTTGAAATTGAATGCAGTAAGTTTGGCTTAAGGTCTTTTTTTAATGCATGAACTATAAGTTAATTAATCTTTAAAAATTTAAAAATTTAAGTTTTTATAATTAATTTATTTATTCAACAAAGTAATTCCAATAAAAAAATTAAGTACTACATATAAATTTTAAATGTAAATATCATCGGCTCTTAATGGGTTTAGCATTAAAAAAAATAGTATTTCTTTAAAGTCTCTTCAAAAGCTTTAAAATGATACCCATATCGATATTTGAACAAATTTAAAAATTTGAGAGGCCCGTAACTCGGAAATTATTGGCGAGCGCCACATTTTCACTTAAAGTTTTTTTATTTTTTTTAACTTATTTTTTTTTTATTGGAGTTACTTCATTGCTCCAAATTATATGGAAAAAATAGAGATAGGCGTGGTGTTTTGCCTGCTGCCTCAAATGGCATAATCCGATCTTGCTGATTTCCTATATAACCCTTTTCGATACTATGTATGATCGATTGGCATATTTAAATTTTTTAAGGCTGATCTGGTGCCTTGGCAAACTTCATTTCAAGAGAACCACTGACTGATAGACGGGCATCGCTCAATCGACTTCGCTTTGCACAAGTGAAGGGTATAAAAAAATAAATGGAGCAAAATATTTATGTGCTGTTTCTGTATTACAGACGATCAACTTGTTTAAAAAATTTATATTAAAATTTATATAAAAAGCACTCGATTTTTTGAGTTATTTCCACATAAATTTTCTTGACGAGTTGATTGCCTATAATCCAGGAACAGCACATTAAATTAATAAAAAAACAAACTTAAGACTAATTTATTTAATTCAATAATAAAAATAGATGTATAAGTCATAAAAAATTCAATTAATTTTAATTTATTACACTAAATATCTTTTTTCATTTTTAAGCAAGCGCAGTTTCTTAAATGTTTACTAATTTACTAATACACACTATTATATCTTTGAGTTTTTTTCTTCCTTGAACTACAAAAGTAAAATGAAAAGTGTAGTTGTTTTCTTAAAACTAAAAGTTATGAACGATTTCTATATTTATTGCTTCGATTATATAAATTGGCTTCATTCAAATAGATATTGTGTGTTAATTTATTAAGCGCAATAAGAAATACAAAATCGCAAAAGTACGAATATTTCAAAATGTTTTAACTGTGACTAAACAGTTTAGAAGTTCACGTAAGTACATTATAGTCACCAAAAAGTTTTTTCAGGTTTGATCAAGCACAAACAAACAAACGATGAACAACACACTATCTATATTAAATATTGAAATCAGGCAGATTCCTAATTCATGATAATTAAATTTAAATTTGCTAAATTGCCGGTAAAATACGTAAGGCACGTCTCGTGCGCTACCACTTATTTAGCTCTTCGTTAATCTTCTAATGAATTTTTAGATAAGCTAAAGATTTTTGCCCAAAAAAATTGGCTAAATTAGAATAATGAAATGGGAAAAACAAAAATCAAAGTTTAAACAAAACAATACTGAACAACAAATGATCCTTTTATATTTTGTTTCTTTTAAATATAGCCGTCTCTTTTCGGCATTTTATGCAGTTAACAGATGATAAAAGACAAACAATAAAAATTTATGATGATTTCCTTTGTTTAATGTACGAGTATTTTTCAAATTTGATTAAAGCTAAATCATACGAATGTCTAATTAACGTTAGATAGATTTATTTAAGCGTGCTAAAAATTCAATATACCGAGCTGGCCTCACATTTTTAATTGTTTCAGTTGTTATGTATTTGATTTCATATTCCTTGGTTCATTGAAGTGTTCATATTTCCATAATTTAAAGAATTAACTCTTTTCCAACTCTGCCTTACGTATTACATCCAGAAACATCTTTAAAAAAAATCGAAAAACGTGATGACAATATACAGTCCTTTTCATTTATTTTATTTGAACCATCCAATATTTAAGTACATCACGCCTTTTACTACTCGAACAATGTTACAAAAGTTCAACTGTCTGACTGACTTAAGGTTAAACATTTTTAAGAATTTTTGTCATTCATGTTTACACATTGTTGAATTGAATGAAAAATCATCCAACATAAATTCAAAGTCAAAGGATAAACACACATGTAATAAAATGAGAAGAAATATCAGGATTTATAAAATTAAGTGAATTTAACTCCTGCTTGAAAAGTATTATTCTAGTGAGTATTTTTAACTAAAATGCTGTTGTAAGCAGACATCATAAAATGTGCTGACTATTTTGTTTCTTTTTCATTCGTCTTTATGGGGTTTTTGTTTTTCATGTAAGTGTGATTTTATGTTATTTGTCATAGTGGTCCCTTGTTGTATGTGTCACTAGAAATTATTATGCTGGAATGTAGGTGTACGTTGAAATTTGACCGTCTGGTTTAGTAGAAAAGTCTGTAAGAAAATGGAGAATAAATATTAATAAAATTTATTTTTTTAGTTATAAATCAAAGCAACAATTTCTTAAAGATCCTAAACTGTTGATATAATGTGTTCCTTAAGTTTTAAACATCGAAAAAACATTTATAAAGTTCATCTCCATTTGCTAGCCCTTTCAACACTTTAACCCTTCCAAGCGTTTAAAAAGACGTCATCTTCTAAAGTAAAAATTTTTCAAACTGTGAAGAATATTGTTGTTAAATAAAAATATTGTCTTACATTGATTTTTTGGCGATATTTTCTTTTAAAAAACTGTTTTTATAGATGGTAATCAATATTGTCATCTGGTATCAAAATATAATCTGTGTCGTTCAATCTAAAATTGTGCACCATGTCATATGATACACTAAAATTTTCAGGGTTTTGTGACCAACGACTATCCTTCAAGGACACGCCATTAGGTCTATAATCTAAAAAGCTAGACTCCCGAAATTTACAAAGAAAGTGTATTATTGAAAATTCTACAACGAAAAATAATTAAATTAAAAATAAGGAAAAAGTTTACGAGTATATAAGCAATAATTTAGTTACATATATATTTTTTTTTTTGGTTTTTGTTTTTTTTTCCATCCGTCAAAAACTTTTAAACAATGCAAAATAAAATGATAGTACATTTAAAGAACACTTAAAATTAAAATTCGTTAAATTATGTTGCACCGCTTCCATGAAAAGTTGTGGATCATTTAATGAAGATAAAAAATGATATATGCTTTATGTGTGTTTAAAGGAATTTAAACGTTTGCGAACATTTGTCGAAAAAAATTAAATCCATTTGTGTATGTCAAAATGCGCAAAATCAATGCGTCGACAAAATTCGTCGTGCAAAACGAACGCTGCGATAGGTTTATTTCTATTGTTTATGTGGACGAACGATAAATATTTTTTTTAAATTAGTCTTATCCTTCTTTTTTTATAACACATATATTAACAATACGAGTATACTATTTTAAATAATTGCCCTATTCACAAGCCCCCTAGTACATGCTAAGTGCTAACTAAATACAACGGTGCTAGCAGTGTTGTTGGTAATTTTCATGCAAACATGCGATACAACACTTAGTACTTTTTTCATATGTTTTTCAAACGTTGTATTTGTTTAAATGTTTTATGTTTAAATGAATTATTATTTTTGTGTTCATGTGTGAATTATATTAAATTAAATTAATTAAAAGATATTTTTATTAGTTTTATTTATTTCTGTTGTATATAGTAGGAGTGGGTATATTGGAAACATATGTTAAGGTTTGTTCTCTGTCAACATAAAAACTGTTCTTTAAGATTTAAAACTGCTTTAATGATTCAATTTCTAATATTTTGTATAGTACCTCCATCACCTATACCAAAAAAAGATGCTACCTTACGAACGCAAGCACCATTTCCTGAAGATCTCAAGCAGCAAAGTACAATTTTAAGCTGCAAGTCAATGCGTAGTTGGGGCCTTTCGCCAATTGTGTGAAAAACATCGTCATTTTTTGAATATATAGGCAAATTCCTCTGGCCGTAGTCGTATCATATGAAGAAATCTGTTTTCATCAAAATATCTTAAAACTCGATTATGCCATAATGATGATTTTGGTAGCCCTAAATGTACACTTCCGCGACTGGAGAGCAGGTACATTAGGTTCATCCTAAAATGTCTTGAATTTCATCCTAATCTTCTTCATCACCTGTATTAATTTTTTTCATTTAAAATATGTAAACAAAATAAGGAAAACGGTTATAACTTACTTGAGTCAACCATTAATATATCGAAACTATATTTTTCACACAAAAAATTTATTAATTTACTTTTTTTTTTGTTTTCTTCCCCATTTGGCTTATAAATAACAAATGATGAATAGCACTTTTCATCTTCTTATTTAGTTTTTGACGTATTAAGTACAATGTACAATGGCACATTGATACAATGGTTGTTCACAAAGAAGTAAACAAAACGTAGTATGCAAATATGTTTAAACAAGTAAATTCAAATTGCATTCGTGTCTAATCAATGCACAGTGGCGCCATTTGAGTTTTTTCGTTGCAAAAATCATATCTTTTGAACCGAATAAGATAATAAAACAGTTTAAACAGCATATGATAGATAACTGTTCAGCCTATGAAATGAGCTTTTGGAAAGGGTGCTACGCTTTGTAGGGGCCTACTTATGGGTTATCAAAGTTAAAATTAGTAGAAAAATCAATTTTATGGTAACTAGAAAAATTTATTTTTACAGTTTATAGTTTTTATCTTTTTCTTTAGGGTTTTATGTTTTAAATTATTACCCAACAAATTAAAAAAAAAATATTTTTTTTTAAATTAATTTTTTCAATTTTCTGTAAAATATTCATCACAAATCGTAAGAGAAGGTATATCTAAAAGACTAAGCATTTCTAAACTATAATTATTTTCTAACTCTATTCGTGACTTCACATGCCGCAGGGAAGAAATAAGTGGATCAGAAGATGCTGCCAACATATTGAAGAGGTCCTCATTTTGCCTTACCCTTGATGTTTCGAATGTCTTCTGCAATCTATATTTTTTATAAAATTTGTTAAGAGACTCCTGTGCTTCTTCAGAAAGCTTTCCAATTGGCAAAGACTGGATCTCAATTATATCTTTTCCATGCGCCAATTTTTTATGGACGGTCGGGGTCAACTTCTTCTGTGGATACATTTCTGCTAAAAGAGATGCAGTTTTCGACGCATATTCTCCATATTTTGTAGAATTGACATTTTCTTTGCAGTTTAAAACATCCAAGATCGTTCCCAATCTTTTCACGATTTGATTGTCAATTCCAGAAACATTATTGGTCGGCAATAATGCACTGATGACGGACGTGGATTTCTCTCGTGTAGGGAAACATCAGATTTTAGCCGCAAAGGAATAACGGATGCCATAAACATATTTCCGTCCGATATTGTAGCGTCATCGGAAGATATCCTTTGCTTATAAACGCTTTCCCCGGATGATCCATCGCAGCCCCATTCGCTGATCAATGTCAACTTCTCAGGAAGAATTTTCACCTCATTTTCAGGAAGACTCTCCAACCACCGTTTTACTGTATGGTCCATGAGATCCTGCAGATTGGCTTCCGCAGAGACTTCCGCAAACTCCATATGCAGTGGTCGAGAATTTATTTTGGCTTGCGTCCGGGTAAAACGTCAGCGACGGGTCGCGTTAAAGATGCCCGTAGTTTCTCATATTTCTCTTTGGAAAGTTATAAGTGCATTAACAAGGCCAAGGCTTCTTCGGAACCATACTTTTTAATGTGTGCGTTTGTGGGCGTGGGAATGCTTTCCTTAATTCTTTTTAGTCGCAGTTGGCTTGCATCAGCAACAGCTTTGGTTATCTGAGACCTAACCCTTTCACTATCCTTTGTATATTTAATAGCTAGCGTGTCCGATAAATGCTTCGTGGTAAAGTCATTGAAAATTGAACACTCCTCAATACTTTTTTTTGACCTTCCTTTTGCTGCTCTGGTTGATGTGGTGGGTTTATCTACTGCCAATATAGCCAGGATGGTGTCTTCGTTAAGCCAGTCCTCGTATTTGAAGTTGAAGTTCTCATTGGTTCGATTAGATTTCACCCATTTTGCCTTAATATTTACATATATATTAATTTCGCTTTTCTCTATATTTCCGTATAAGCTATCAAGTTCTTATAAAACAGCTTACGTGAAAAACTTTGATGTGGTTGACTTTCTAAACAGTTCAAATAATTTTAAATTGTTCAACGCCATGTTTTCAGTACTTAAATTCGTTAATGGTTTCAGTAATTGTTGCGCCAACTTTCAGGCATTGTGCTTATTTTGCAACATATAGGCTTATGCTACCATGCCTAAAAATTTACTACTACAAAAAAAATTTAAACAAAAATTTAATACTAAAAAAAACTACTGTCAGTCAAAACAGATAAGGGATGGACGCCATACAATTTCTGCAACCATGTCTTTTTAACCTTTTTTACCTCTAGAAGCCAAACGGGCACGTAAAGGCAGATAAAACCTTTTGAATTATGTAAAGAAATAATCAAAGAACAGGTTTTGCAAATATGGCAAATATAGAAATATATAGATTTTTTTATTTTCCGTCAAAGTTGAAAAATAGTGAAAAAACGGATAGTTTTTAAAAATTTATTTACCAGGAGAAACACAAAGCAAACAGTTAATTTTTTTTATCATTATACATTTAATAAATACATCAATCAATACAAACACAAAATATGGCGATTCGTTACCTATTTTTCGTGATATTATACCTGAAATCGCAACAAATTGACTAAAAATTGTGTGTTTTTTTGAAAAACGAAAGTCGGTCAACTTCGAACGGTTATATCTTCTAAACTAAAAATTTGAAATCGTTGAAAAGTTTCCTATAACATGGTTTTATTAAAAACTTCGTGGGCGCTCATAAAAATTTTGGTTTTTGCAACCTCGTTTGCTCTACGGGCGCCACTGTGCGATGGTGGAACAAAAGCAAAAAACAAATGTACAAGACGAAATACAGAGAAAACAGTAAAGAAATACTTTGATTTATGTGTAAATTTCGTCTAACCAAATTAATATTGATATGAATATATCTGGTATTCTTATTTACACAGTACGTTGGATAAATAGATGATGTTGATAAAATACACAACTAATGTAGATAGATGCAAAGAATGCTGATGAAGGATGTAGCGGTCCAAAATGTGTAGCATTACATTCTGCTGGCGTCTAATTTTTCTGGTTTTCTTTGAAAAACTGACGCATACGTTTGTAAAATAATTTTTCTTTCTAAAAAATTTTTAATTCTTTTTTATTGGTTTTTAAATGAATTATTATTTCTGTTTTTTTTAATTTTCGCTTAGTTCGTTACCTATTGTGATAAATTCTAAAGATAACAGTAAAATTTAGACCCCAGCATTATCAAATGCACCATCTGGTTAGATGCAACCTCCGTCAGCACTATTCGTATCTACCTACATGGTAGTTATCAATTACAACTACTCTTTATAAGAAATGAAATATCAGAAATTTTAATACTTTCATATTGTGTTTTTGATATATTTATTTCTTTGTAGAGTCCATATTCATCATAAGTGTCGGTTGGCAACGAAATATTTACACTAGCAAGAACTACCCTTCACTATCATCTTGGTATAGATATTAAGCGATATGAAATACAAAACTTCTTTTTTTTTGTAATTTCTATCCGTCTGTCTGTGTTCGCATTACCTAAAAACTGCTGGGTGGTTTGAATTAAATGTTGTGAAAAGTTCCCTAAAAGCCTTGTTTCAATTATAAAATACTTTTTTTTCGCAAAAATGAGCCATTACGTACAGAAAATAAAGATAAAAATGAAAAGGCACCCATTGGTTAGTACCATTATACCGATTAGAGAATTCTACAAGAAATATTTAAAAACACATTTTTCTAAATTTCACTTTTAAGAAAATTAGAAATGCCACCCTGACGAAGCCGTGAGCTCTCCTAGTAATTTTATATTTTTTCTATTAGCTATACCAATATTGAAAAAAAAATATTAATTTATAAATATAAAAGTAGTTCAAATAAAACATAATATAAAAGATTTTCCCTTTTTATAATGTATAATTAAGTTTAAGTTCGTCTCAGTTGTTTTAATAATAAATTTTATTTTGTAACATATTTTTTTAAGGTTTTAACCTCTTACATTTTATTTTATTAAATTCTCATTAACCAGAGTCTAAACCAGTAAGAGTGCTATAATTGGTTCTGATACATTTTATAAATCCTTCGCCATATTAAAATCTAGTTTATTGAAGTAATTCTATTAAAAAAAGCAAATATTGAGGTGAGAGAGAGAATTAAAATATACTGCATATCCATAATTTTATATAAAAATGTAATCGGCTCTTAATAGGTTAAGTATTGTATAAAATTTTAGTATTTTCTTAAAAAATCTCTTGAAAAGCTGTAGTCTAGGTGGTAAGCACGTTGACTACAAATCTGGCTGCCCTGGGTTCAGCCCTTGCGGCAGTCAAAAAATAAAAAATGTTTTTTTCTGCTTAATGGTATAAATACATAATCAGAATTAACATAAAAACATGCAGCCTCCTTCGTCGGTACTTCTTCATAGCATAGTCGCCGGCGAAGTAAAATAATTAATAAAATGGCTATCTATCTCCTTTCACCACCTGTCTTCTCTCTCATCTATCCCTTTACTAAAGAATGTAGCACGGTTACAAAAACTAAGTAGGTATTAATGCCTGAAGTGCTACATTTCTTTAAAAAAATAAAAAAAATGATACCCATATTGATATTTTAAAAATTTGAAAATTTCATAGCCCCGTAACACGAAAAATATGGATTAGCGCCAATTTTTTCACTTGAAGTTTTTTTTCTTATTTTTAAATACACTATCGCCCCATCTATATATTTTTTTATTGGAATAACTGTATTGTTGATATGAAAAAACTTGAGGTAGGCGTTCTGTTTTGTTTCGAAGGACATGGACCGATCAGGCTGATTTTCAATAGCACCTCTTTCGACACAATATCAGATCGATTGACACATTTATTTTTTCTGTGAAATCAAGTTTGCCGCGACAAACAAGGATGAACAGATGGACATCGCTCAATCAACTTCGCTATGTATAAGAAGTCAGAATATATATACTTTATGGGTTCGGAAATGGATATTGTGAAATTTACAGACGGAATGACAAACTTAGTTATACCCTTTTTCCTCTTTTTTGGTGAAGCGTATAAAAACGTGCAAATATTCAAGGAAAGACTGTCAACGATTTGTGCTAATGTGTGGACCAAAACCTCAATTAATGGATTTGCTATAAATTTTTAAAGACGTTTCGCAATTTTTATAGTTAACTACATAAATAATTTTCAAATAAAAAATTTAAAATTATTAATTGCAGTCTATGTTCTTATAAGTTTTCTTTTCTTTCTGAAGATAATAACTTCCGATACTAAAATGTTTAATATTAAATTCGGCTCTGTTTTACTAAATTTCAAAATATAATTTAATGTTGTTACAACAATATTTTGCACTTAATAAAAATCTAATAAAGTGTAGAAAGCTGTAATAAAGTACAACTTTCAACATACACTCGCCTTAACACATTTCAACAAGTATTTAAATGAATATAAATGAAACAACTCTCAACTTCACTTGAAACTCAATTCAAAAATTCAATACTGATGCAACTTAAAACTTAATATGCAAACTCGATGATACTTGTTTCAGTTAGCGTTAGTAACTGGAAGGGGAAAAAAAAATAAATGAAATCAATAAAAGCATTAGCCAACTGATGATGGAAAATCATCAAGTAGAGTGTTATTTCAAAATTGTTGCCAAAAAATATTTTAACAAACAGAACAGAAACACAAGGAACACAACACAAAGAAGCATACAAGTATCTTTGTATACCGAGTATAATAATAAATATTTGTAACATAAAGGTTACCTGACGATTTCCTCTATTTATTTTTGGCTCTTTATCAAAACAGCAAAACAGACAAACATCAAGTAGGAGTTCAGACATAATCATTGATTTCTGAAAACGATTTTAAAAGACGTGCATAAGCATTATATTTGATAGCATTGCACAACGTTAAGTAAAATTTCTTAACTAAAAGAATGAAATAAAAAAAAAATAATAAAAAAAACAACAAATTTCATTTTGTAAAGCAAAGTAAAGCGAAGCAAAGTAACTAAGGCACAAGCATACAACAGCTTTAAAAGTTAAAATCATTTTGCCGTCATCTTTTATTGCAACATTCTGCAGTGGCAGATACAAAATGTATTTTCCTAGTGCACAAAATATTCACAAAATTATGCACAGCCATACACACGCCACCACTTATTAACATACATACATACACACAACCAAGATGAAAGTTCAAGTTACAGCTTATAAATGTTGCAAATAGATTTTTCCTCTTACTTTAATTTTGTTGCTCGCTCTCTGCTGTGTTTCTTGTGTTGTGTAAAAAGACAAATACATCTTTGGTACGAGTTTAATGAAAAGACGCGCCAATATTATTATGAGTATTTATTAGGAACGTGCTGTATCTCGATAAACATGCATTTATTATTATGATTATTATTTAACATATTCTTTTCTTTTTTTTTTTCTTGACTCCATACAAATTTCTCCTATTCAAGAACATACTTGTTCTCTGCAATCTTCGTGTGCTTTGATGTCAATGATCGCTATCTTTGAAATACTGTATACAAAGTATTGGCTGCTACGTGATAGGTATTGTTTTGCAATACAACGGCAAGAGTAATAGTATAAAAACGAAAAGAACATTTTTAAATAATTGGCAATTTGTTCAAGGAAAAATTACCTTGTTGATTGCCGTAAAATGGAAAAGTATTTTATGTGTAAACAAATACTTAACGGTAAATTTAAATTAATTTTTCTAACAAAGTTTCAGGTAAATTGAAAAAGTTGCGGAAACAATGTTTTATTCCCACCAAGCAATATTTTTTACTTTTTAGTCCATATAAAAACAAATTTTCAAAAATTGGTTGAAATTATCAAAACTTTATTTTTAATCGTCATAAAATACGAACTTGACATATTTTCTAGGCTCAATAGAACTATAAATTGTAAAAAATAACACAAAAAATTAAATTGTAATAAAGAACTTTTTTTAATATGAAAGATCAGAACATGTCATTAATGTTTGAAAATTATTTCGGGCATATGATGAAGAGAATTCTGGACGTCCAATTTTGGGTTACTGTTTCAAGTACTGTTGGCCATATGTCACGAATAACACGAACAATGTTGGCCTCTAAAATGTCAATTGTTGCTGGTTTATCAGCATAAACCAGTGACTTTACGTGCCCCTACAGGAAATAATCGAGAGGTGTCAACTCGAACGAAGTCGAAGACCAATTGACAAGTCCATTTCTCGAATTCAACTTATCGCCAAATTTTGTTTTAAATAACTCGATGTTTGTGATCGCCAAAGGGAACGTAGCGCCACCTTGTTGAAACCACATTTCATCTGGATCAATTCTATCCATATTTTTCAACAAAAAATTATTAATCATGGTGCGGTACGAGGGCTGCTATATATATTTTTGGCCTGGCAACACTGAGTGCTGCCAAGTGCAACCTGACATTTCCATTGGAAAGTTTGTAATTTTTAAGCATAATCGTACTCAAAACGTTTTGACGTACGACAATTATTTGTGTTGTTTACAGTGACTTGAAAAAAATAATATAGAAAAAAATGGAATTAACTCGTGAACATTTTCGTGCCATCATTTTTCACAACTTTCGACGTGGATTACCACGACAAGAGTGCATTGATGAACTTAAATCTTTGTATGGCGATGAAGCACCATCCTATAGCACTGGGAAAAATTGGTATAATGAATTTAATCGTGGGCGAAGCTCGCTCAAATACGAATTCCGTGAAGGTCGTCCAAAAACGGCTGTTGTGCCAGAGAACATTGATGGCGTGCGTGAACTCATAATGCAAGATCGACATGCGACATACCGAGAGATAGAGACATCCTTGGACATTTCTTCCACCAGCATACATTCGATACTGCATGAACAACTGGCCGTAAAAAAGGTTTGTTCTCGTTGGATCCCGCACAATTTGAAAGTCGCTCAAAAAAAGGCTCGTGTCGATTGGTGCAAAGAAATGTTGCAAAAATACGATTGCGGTGCTTCAAAAGACGTTTATAAGATCATCACAGGTGACGAATCATGGATCTATGCGTATGAGCCCGAAACGAAACAACAATCGACCGTGTGGGTCTTCAAAGACGAGCAAAATCCAACGAAAATTGTTCGTGGAAGAATCACTTCGAAGCAAATGGTCGCCTGTTTCTTCGGCAAAACTGGTCATGTGGCGACTGTTCCGCTTGAGCACCGTAGGACGGTCACTTCTGAGTGGTACAATACAATTTGTTTGCCTGAAGTCAACGGAGAAATTTGAAAAACCAACAAGAGAAGACGAATCATTGTTCACCATGACAATGCGAGCTCTCACACTTCGGCTCAAACCAGAGCGTTTTTGACCGGCCAAAACGTCGAATTAATGGGTCATCCGCCGTACTGCCCTGACTTGGCACCTAATGACTTCTTCTTGTTTCCGCACATCACGATAAAAATGCGTGGTCAACGTTTTTCGTCGCCAGAAGAAACTGTTGAAGTGTTCAAAAACCATGTTTTAGAGGTGTCTCAATCGGAGTGGAAAAAGTGCTTCGTCAACTGGTTTGAGCGCATGCAAAAGTGTATAAATCATGCTGGAAAATACTTTGAAAAACAATAAAACCATATTTGATTATAAATATTCGCATTTTCTCTATTAGGCCAGAAATATATAGAGCAGCCCTCGTAACGATATCTATTGACCTTAACGTGAGATGCGGCTCATTTTTAAAGAAATATGGTTCGATGATGCCACCAGCGTGTAAACCACACTAAACGGTGCATTTTTCTGGATGCAATGAAGTCTGTCTGGCATGTTGTGGATTGGTATCACTCCATATACGGCAATTTTGCTTATTAACGAAGCCGTAAAGCTAAAAACGAGCCTCATCGTCGAACACGTCTATAAGTTGCTCAAATTGATCTCTGATTTTCAAAGTAAACTTGGATGATTTGACAGCGTTCTTCAAGCGTGAGTCTATTTATAATGATTTGCCAGATTTTACTGATAATAATAAGAAATAATGTTGAAATTTTTTTTTTTTAATTTTTTCCCAATCAGAATTTGAACCATGGATTTTATAAATAAATTAAAATTGACTTATTTTCGGCTTTGATTCATTTTTTAAACTTAATTTCTAAATACTTTTAGAAAGAAAACTTATTTACAAATGTATCCGGACGTTTTTAAAAGAAAACAAGAAAATTTAGATGCTAGCAGAATTAAATGCCGCATTTTCTGGACCGCAACATCCTTCATCAGCATTCTTCGCATCTATCTAGCTTATGTTATCAACCAACTAATCTTAATATTAATTTGGTTCACGAAGTCCACACACAACTTAAAGCATTTCTTTGCCGTTCTCTCTGTAACTCGTTTCTTTCTAAAAATGTTTAAAAATAAAAAATAAGTCACATTTTATTCATGAAAATATTTTTTATCAAAATTTAATTTTTAGTGTTATTTTTGATAATTTAAAGATTTATCGGGCTTAAAACAATACCCGATATTTTAAGAAAGAAAAAATAGTGGATTGAGAAATATGTAGATGCAAAGTAGGAACTGCCAATAAAAGTCTGCAATTCACCAGGGAGGAAGGAAGGAGTTGGTACGTCAAACGTGATTCTGAGAACAAACCGTAGTACCTTGAAAAGAAACTAATCCTATTCGGACTCAATGATTAAACTTCAGAAAGGCTCCCAAAATCCACTTGATAGCATCGGTGTTCTAGCGCGGGTATAGGCAACAAAAGTGTTCGATCGTTTCCCCCCTTTCCTCTTCCTCTTCATGACACCTTCATGATGGGGAGACCAATCCTCCTGGCAAACGGGATACCAAGTCTCGGTGGTTTAGCCACTTTCGTCCTATTAAATGTGGACCAAATTGCCCTTGTCCTTGCATATCCCCAACCCATTTAAGAGTGACATAAAATTTTCCGCTATCGCAATATCATACTACCAATTTCTAAGTTTTTATCTTTATATGCACAAAAGTAAATATTTATTATTGCAGCAACACATTTGTAAGGACCTTTCAAAAAAATTCTTGTAGTTCCTTGTTGTAATGAAATCTTTTGGTACAAAAAAAGGCGTCCCAACCAATAAGTGTTCGTATCATCAGTTGTTTATTTAACTCTTACTTTTATTTTTGATTTAAGAGACGCATGAGTAAAGTATATTTAAGGACTGAATGTTCAAAATGAAGTTCACTCACACATACAATTCTTTCAAAGGACATTCCAATAAATTTCAATACACAATGTCCACAAAAGCACCGCAGTCAATGTTTTTATAGCTTAGCATCTCTTTGTGAGAGTGTGTGTATTTTTTTTTTTTAGTTCTACAACTGTTAGCTAGTTGGTCGTTCTATCTGACTTTATTGAAATAATATTCCAGTTAAAACAAATAAATAACAAACTCGTACTTTTAGCTCACTCTCGCATTTGCACTTTTGTTGCACATTCAGTCGTAATATTGTATTCCGTAATGAAAACGGAAGGAAATGATAGTAAATAAAATACGGTTTGGCGCCTTCAACCTCTATACAAATAAACTAGACGACTGACAACTACATGCATACCCAAAAACATGTAGAAGTAAAAACCTAACATTTTTTTGCACAAAAACATAAGTAAGTGCAAAATTGAACGTCAGAGGACAAAGAGTTTAAGGGTAAATTTCATTTATACTGATAAAAACTTTGAACTCAAATAAATAAAAAAAAAAAAAATACAAACTTTAAAAATGCAGGGCAATAATGTAGAGAATAAAACAAATGCAACATGTTGTAAATGTCGCATGATAATCTTTTGATGTGTTGGGGGTACAAACAAATTTTATAACAAATTGGGGACTGAGTTCTAAAAACACAATGTTTTAAAATATAAAAAAACTCGAATTAACTTTAAATATAAAGAGGAAGAAGAAGATAATTGTAGTTTAAAAAGTATATTAATAAAAAAATAAAGCAGATATATTCCCTGTTTTCTTAAGAAGATATTTCTTCCTTCGTAGAAGACTTAATTGTGTTAATTTCTAAGCGCCTAGCTGAGCAAAATACGTTTTTTTTCTTTCTAGTTTTACTATAGTGATAATATATGGTCCTGTAAATATCTGGAGGCTTTATTAAGTCATAAAAAAAGTCTGAACCGTCAGTCAAATTTATACAACAATGATGATACAGCCTAAAGGAACTCAGGCTTCAACTGACCAAGGCGGACCTAAAAAAACCTTCATCCTTAAGTATAAACTTTCCATCAGTGAAATAGTTTTCTAGCATCTAGTGTTCTGTGAATAATTGTAATTTTATACAAAAAATGCAATACGGAGTTATGTATATTGAACTAATTTATAAGAATAACGATTACAAGATATAACATAGCAGTATAATATTCTAGCCCTTTCCTGCAGAACAGAGAAGAGTGAAGAAAATAGCTGTTCAAAATAGGGCCTTGTGACAAGTGCAATCTATTTATTTAAGCGGCAAACAGACGAAAATTGATATATTGTCGCTATTTTCATGTGGCCATTACACTTGTTCATTAAATAATGTGTACACTGTGCAAGGTACTTATGGTAACAATTCTCATTTAGTTAATGAATAATTTAAATCAAGTTGTTTAATTTTACAAGAATCGGAAAATTTTAAACAAACAAAATACCCAACCATATTCGCAAAAATTGCCACTAGAAAGTCCATTTTCGACCCCATAAATTCTGTGTTGTTATGCATAGTGACGTTGATTGAGCGATATTTGTCTGTTTGTCCGTGTTAGTATAAAGCACAAGTATGCCCAGGGACTAGATCCGCTAGAGAAAATTAAAATACGCCAATCGATCAGACATAGTTTCGAAAGATCTGTCACTGAATATCAGCAAGTCGATCCATGTCCTTCCCGAAAACGGGCAAAATACCAAGTCTGCCTCTAATTTTTCCATATTATTGGTAACAATGAAGTAACTCCAATCAAAAAAATATCAATAAATAAAATTTGTTCGTTTAGCCACAAAAATATTTTTTTCAACACTTAAAATCGTATAGTCAATAAAAATAGAAAAATATAAAGTTTTTAAAAAAATTGCTACTTCCTTTTCTACAGTATAAAAGTAGAGATCGAAAATTTTATAGTGATGTATAACATTTTTAGGATCGCGGTGGAGATCACTTTTCAAAAGCTCTTCACTTTTTAATTAAAGATACGGGAATATTTTAAAAAACTTAGCCGTATACAGGGGAGAAAGAAAAATAGAATCATTGTTTGTTATTGTTGTTTTTGCTTAACTTTGATTTTTGTCTTTTCTTTATTGTTTGGACAAAAATCTTTAGTTTATTTAAATTGTTTGTCAGAAGTTTCCTGAAGAGTTAAGTAAGCGTTAACGAAATGGCCATCGAGATGTGCTTTGACCCTCAAAATAAATATCGGTAAATAATACAACCGGGATAATTAAATAAAAAAATAGCACGAAATTTTATTTATGAAAATCTTCACTTTTTTTACAAAAAATTTAACAAAAATCCGTTTTTTGTTTCTAAGGAAATTGTTTATCATAAAAATTTAAGCAATTTTTTTTAAAAATAATATATAATAATATGTTTATTTGTTTAGCCCTAAGAAAATATATTGTAATCCTCTCAAAATCATATAAAGTCAATAAAAGTGTATGCGATTTATCCAACTTTCCTGAATTTAAAAGTGTCCCAAGCAAAACCCCTGAAAATTCCCTATACGCTGCAGAATTTTGGTATCTACCCAACTAAAATTTTTACATTTCTCAAAATTAAAGTTTGGCATAATGTGCGGATGATTAGCAAAATACCTCTATGTGCATCGCTTAATCGACTTCGCTATGCATAAGAACTCAGATTATATATTCATTATGGAGTCGGAAATGAATATAGTAGAAATTACAAATGGAGTGATATGCGCCTTTTCAACTTTTTTTGGTGAATGGTATAAAAAGTTAACGAATTAAGTGCATGCATCTGCATAAGTTATATGAAATGTGTAGTAAAATCTTTTTAGTTTTTAACGATATCAATCTAAATATTATCATCTTTTCAAGAAGCTGTAACAAAAGTTTCCTAGATAAAATTAAAAAAAAAAAAAAATTTTATTAGCTAAGCCGATTTCGTTTTGTTTGGACTTAGCTTTAATCCAATAAAAAACTAATTTTCCAAACAGTCGAAATTTTCATATACATATATGTAAACCTTAGCAAGTAATGCTACAAGAAATATATATAGCACGCAAGATTCCCGAAAGGCGTATTATGGAATACAGGAAATTGATAGTCTATAGTATTAAGAATTGTGACTATGTTACACCAAAATACGTTGGAATTGCGCCAACTCTTAACAACTCAATTACAATATCAATTTTTGAGAACTCACCAAGTACATTTTAGAAAAAAGTTTTTCTTTTCTTAAGGACACAAAAGCTCACATTTTGGCGAAAATATTTTCATTTCTAAAGAAATAGAAGAAAAATTTAACTGATATTTACTGACATTATCTTTGCTTTAATACCAAGCAAGATTTGAACTGTAGCGTGTAAATTATATCTAAAATTCTTAGATTTTATTTTTAAAGAAATGATTTGACTGAAGCAATTCCTTTCGCAACGAAGCTTTGTAATGCGTATGCTCTTTAAATGTCAAGGTATTTGTGTGACATAAAGTACGTGTCCTTATTAAAGTAGAACTTTCTTCAAAGATTTTGCATTGTATGTAAATTTCTCGTTACAATTTTTTTTACGAATATAAATAAACAGATTTGTCAAGTCGTTTACTTATTCGTTGCTTAAAGGCAATTGTCTGCTAGAAAATATTCCTTTAGTTATTATAATGTCCGTTGGATGAATGTATAGAGTCAACAAAGCACGTTTTATAGAGATTGATATAATTTAGTTTTTCGTATTCTACACTTTAAATACAAAAGTCTATACAAACATAGTTAGATATATATTAATATTTTTCTATTGCATATTTATTATTTGCTAAAGTGAACTTGAAAATGTTGCTTATTGATTAAGATTGAGCTTGGATAAAAGGTACGTGTTAAAAGACTTTGAAAATAAGAGTATTAATATTGAAAGCATTATCTAAGCATCTGTCTGCATAGAATTTTGTTTATGTTGCAAAAAATTCAATTCAAAAAAATTTTTTATATAAATAAACTTGTATTAAATTGTATGACATTTGACTTTATTACAAATTGCAGGAAAACTTGCTTTAACTAATGAATATTTTCTGGGAAACTTCTGCAACAATGATAAATATGCATAAGTTAGGGTACGAAACTAAGCAAAACTTAGTTTATTTTTGTAGTGATTAAATAAAAATAAACAAGTATGAGTGCTATATTCGGCTGTTTCAAATCTTAAATACCCTTCAGCATGTATATAAATCTAGTTTAGTGAAGTAACTCCAATCAAAAAGGCAAATATTCGGGTGTCAGCCCAACATTGAAAAAAAAAAGATTTGGTACTGCATATACAAATATAATTTTACATAAAAATGCCATCGGCCCTTAATGGGTTAAGCATTTTTAAAAATTTTTTTACTTCTTTAAAGATCTCTTCAAAAATTTAAAAAAGACACCAATATTGATATTTTAAAAAATTTGAAAATTTCAGAGCCCTGTAACTCGGAAAATATGGTTGAGCGCCAATATTTTCAGTTGATATTTTTTTTATTATATTTTAATTCTCTAACGCCCCATATTAGTTTTCTTTTAGTTGGAGTCACTTTATTGTTCCAAATGACATGAAAAATTAGAGGTAGGCATGGTGTTTTGCTTGCTGATTCGAAGGACATGGACCGATCATGCTGATTTTTAATAGCACCTCTTTCGATACTGCGTCTAATCGATTGACATATTTATTTTTTTTAAAGGTAATCTAGTGCCTCGGCAAACTTGATTTCAACACTAACACGGACAGACAGACGGACATCGCTCACTCGACTTCGCTACGCATAAGAAGTCAGAATATATATACTTTATGGGTTCGGAAATGGATATTGTAGAAATTAAACAAGGAATGGCAAACTTATATATACCCGTTTTCTACTTTTTTTTGAGAAGGGTATAGAAAAAGTAACAATTATAAAGATTGTGTATTTGCTTTATATTGGTTTTGCTTGCAGCCAGAAGAAAAAACAATGAGAACAAAGTACGACACTTTAAAACAGTTTCCCTGATTGGTGTGCAAATTGATTTACTTGTGGTAGTAGAGAATGCCTGAGAGATTTATAAGAAATACCTTTTCCTTATCGAATGCAATTTTACGATTGTGTTAATATATGAAAGAAAGTGGCAAATTGTTCTGTTTGTCCCTTTCGCCATTCAAAAAGTATTTTTTTCTTGGTTTTGGTAACGACTGAAAGTTTTTAAAAAGCTTGTGTCATTACAGAAAAGTTTTTCGAAAAGTTTTTTTTGTGTTCATGCCCTGGCACAAGTCGCTTACATTGGCTTTTAATTTGTGAAAAAGGACTATAATTATAATAATAATATTAAGTTATAATTAAATTAAAATTAGTGTATATCAATTTAAAATTTCAACTTTTATTTAAAAATTTATATATAAGTACCATGGAGACGTTGAAACATTTAATAAATGTAACAACATTTTTGTTTTGCTCTCTGTGTAGAAGTTTCCGGCTCTGGATCGTCGGCAAAAGGGCGGGTACGTGAGCTTAACGCTGATAATATTTAAGGCTACAAAAAGTTAATTATTCTAAGTGCATGCCGTGAAATTGTGGAAAAACTGAATTGAGAAAATACTGCTGTTAACTTAAATAATTTGTAAAAGTAACGATATAAAAATTGCAAAAAAAAAGACCAGAATCTAAAAATTGATATGTAAGTATTACGTCGGCATCAAAGCAGCGAAAAATCACTTATAGTATAATTAAAAAAGATAAAATATCATTCACACAGACTTCAATACAACTCAAATTAATTAATGTTACTCACGACTTAGATTTAATGAAAAAAAAAAAAAAACAAAGTAAGAGACTGGTATCTATCGAATTCTATTTTGCTTTCCTATTCTGCAAATAGACCTGATCAATGCAGCGAAAAGCTTGCATTTATTTTAGCGGTACTACGTACGTAAGTTTGTGTTTTTGATGCCAGCACTAATTGAAAATTGAAACGCTTATAACGCACATAATTATAAACTTTTTCAAACAAAAAATTATACAAAACAGTAGTATAATGTTAGCGCAAAAGGGTTCACAAAGAATTGTGTTGCATATAAAACACACAAATAATTTTTTTCAAGGAGAAACACCAAAGCAAGGCAGTAGTGCTTCTAACAGCCGTATGCATAGCAAAAACTTATAATGAGTTTGGCATAATTGGAGAAATTGTTAGGGCTCCCAGTGTGTTTTGCCGTACGGCCTGGCATATAATTGTAGATTGTTGCCGTGGCCCATAACTATATTTTGTAACAATTTTTGGTGTCAAATTGTGTTGAGAGCCTTTCATAGGCTCTACTTAGTTTCGTCATTAATGCTAGCCTCATGCTAATGTTTTGTTATGGATACGGCCGTAGCTTTATGGCTGTCGAAATGTAGTTGTTAAACTTTTTTTTTGACACGATTTTAATCAACTGTAACGATTTCAAAAACAAAAAAAAAAAAATTAAATATTTTTGGTTCTTGTTGCTTATGTCAGGCGTCTCTCACTTGATTTTTTCCTGCAGTGCAAGTAGTAAATTATATTATATCGGGTGATTTTAAAAGCGCGATAGAACTTTAAACTATAAAAAATAACACTAAGAATTAAATGTCGATAAAAAATGTTTTCTTATTTTCAGTAATCTCTGGCGAATCATTATGAGTAGACTCACGCTTGAACAACGCTATCAAATTATCCAAGTTTACTTAAAAAATCAGTCATCAATTCGAGCAACTTATGACGTGATTTTTATGGTGCATATAATCGCAAGCCATCCGTCGAACTGTGGATAGATTTCATACCAAATATTCTCTAGAGGATCATCAACACGCCAAAGGAATGTGCGTACTAAAGAGAGTATCGCTGCTGTAAACGAAAGCGTGGAAGAAGATACAAATTTATCGATTCGTCGTCGGTCGCAGGAATAGGGTCTCTGCCCGTCCTCTACGTCGAAAATTAGGGGCAAAGGTCTTGACATACACCCGTATAAGATGCAGCTAGTGCAGGAATTAAAACCACGAGACCATTACATGCGTCGTTCTTTCGCCGATTGGGTTCTAGAGCAGTTACTAACTGACCCGTAATTGAACCATTGAACAAGACCGATTTTTGAAGACATGACCGATTTTTTAATACATGAGTATGAGTAATAGTGAAAGGCCAATGAAAGCGAAATTCAGACGCGGGCGGCAATCAGCTGTTCTTGTGAAATATGTAAAACATTTATAGTTTTTTAACACAAAAATAAATAAATTTAATTGTTAAAAATTATAAAAAAAAATTAAATAAATTGAACAACGATTTAGTGAAAAAAAGAAACAAAAAAGAAGACTATGGATGATGTGAAAAATTAAAGCGCCAAAACAAAAAGTTGAACTAAATTCAAAATTGCTGCTCGGCCGCTTTTGAAGGCATTGCCAAGTTAAATTAAATTCAACGTGTTTTTGAGTTTTTTTTTTTTTTTTTGTTAACAAACAAATTTTTTTCAAATAGACAATACTGTTGCCGCATGCCGCTTTAATTGGCTTTTCACCATAAAGTTCAGCTGCAAAAGGGTACATAAGGTTTTGCTTCGTTTACATTTCAACAGAATTTACAATAAGTAGATTATCAGATTTCATTTAAGCACTCAAAGTGAAATTTTTTTCGTCAAATCTGGCATCTAGCGGACACTTACTTTTCACAAACTGCAAGGTTACATTTCAGGGACCAATATTTTGATCACATAAAGAAGTAACTGCGAAGCGAAGTAAAGTTAATCACTCTACAAAAAAGTGAAAAATGAAGTGAACTTAAAACTTAATAACCCTTTAAGATACCCTTTTAGCTTTTTCTTAAAAGTAATTGCTTTATTATCTTGACCTGAAAATATCTTCATAATTTTCATTTTTAATTTATACTTAACAAATATCTCCTAATTACAAGCATTTTAAAAAAGCTAATTTGACTACTTGCAGTAAAGCTCTTAAAAAGACAAAATTATTTTTAATGACTGTAAATTAATTATCGAAAACAATTATCAATCAAATTTTCGCAAATTTTTTTATTTAGTAAGGAGACGATGACAAAATCTGTCTCAATATAATATTTAACAGCAGCTCAGTTATAACTATAATTATAAAATTTACCTCTGCTTATTAATTTAACAACTTTTAATTTTCATTAGTTTCAATAAACAAAAGAAAAATTAAAAAATCGATTTCAATTTTCCTTTAAACAAGTTAAGCTAAAATATTTAGCTAAAACAGAAATTCAAACAAACATAAAATTCCCCTGTAGCAGACGAAAATAAATTCAATTTGCTAATATGCCTGCAGACATCAGTAGGACTGTTTGCTGATTCGGTATTGAATGCAATTTAACTTCAGCAACTGCTGCAACAGATACAGATACACTGGTGCCACCAAAACTAAAAATGTTTTTCTTTTTTTCTTGTTTATTTGTCCTAACATTTATTCATATAATTTTAATGGAAAAGGCTTTTATTAAAACTCAAACAAACAAATACTTTAGTTGGAAAACAGAAAGATAAATTGAATAATATATATGCTTGTATGTATGCAGAATGTGTATTTATTTGTAACCATTTGCATCCCTTCGTCACTTGAAATTTTCAGTTTTGTATCTTCTGTAGAGTTGTAAGTTACGGCATCAACAATAGCCGTACAAAAGCAATCATAAACATACTCCGGAGTCCATAGATCATCTCCTATGGCATTACCTTAAGTATCCCTTAAGAAAATTTATTTTTTAACGTTATTAAGTGATAGTAACTTGTAGGACGTATGTCGGGAGAGTGAAATAAAACGCTTGGCTTGTCTAAGCCATGTCAATATTTCAGAATTTTCTAATGACAAAAATACTCTTCATTCCACCAGCACACAAAAGCGTATATTGCCAATCTAGCCGGACATTAGGCCAAAAATTAGTTTTGAGAAATGTAAAAATTTAAGTACGCGGCTGGATAGATAGATAACAAAACTGTGAATCGTATAGGAAATTCAAGGTTTTCGCTTAAGATTTGTCGTTTTGGGACACTTTAAAGTCAGGAAAGTTAAATAAATCGCACACGTTTTTATTGACTTTATACAATTTTAAGAGGTTTGCAATTTATTTTCTTATGGCTTAACGAATAAAGATTTTGTATTGGTTTTTTCCTGTGAAATTTGTTTTAAAGTTTTATGATAAAAAATTTCCTTCGAAATTAAAAAAAAATATTTTTTTTAAATTAAAGATTAAAAACACGGAAATATTAAATAATATAAATTAAACTTTAAATTTATTGTGCTATTTTCCTGGTATTGATTATTGAAGGTGAAAGAAAAATAAAATCATTATTATTGTTGTTTTTGCTTGAACTCTTTTCTTTATAGTTTAGACAAAAATCTTTAGTTAATTTAAAATATTTGTGAGGAGTTTCCTGACGAGCTAAGTAAGCGGTAGCGATATAGCCATCGAGACGTGCTTTCACCTTCAATAATCAATACCGGGATAAAAAGTGATAATGTTTTAGAAACTGATCTCCATCGCGACCCGAAAAATGTTATATATCACTATAAAATTTACGATCTCTACTTTTATACTTTAGAAAAAAACATTGCGTGTTTTAACGTCTAATCTATTATTAACTAGTGTAAGACCCACTCCAAAAAAAAAATTATTACCTTTCTTTCATGATTCCACTTGTACGTAACGCTGAAGAGTATTCAGATTCGGAAAGGGTCTTTGAAGAATTAGACGAAGAAGAACCATGACACTCATTATTATCGTAGTGCAAAGGAGAAGTTTTTTAAACAAATTAATTTGCTACAATTTTAAATAAAATTTACCGTTACAATTATAAATAAGTTATTAAGAAATTATTTTAAGATAAATAAAATACTATAAAGTAACAAATTACATAAATATAGTTTTGATAATGAATGAAAAACTAAAATCAGACAAGCCTTTGTTACCCGAGTAATAGAGAAAAAACTAAAATTCTTAAATAGAACCCTTTTCGCACCTATTTCGTCTTCAGCCCCCACAATTAGGCAGAGTAAGTACAAGGCCAGTTGATGATTCTTGGCTTTATGCTTAAAATCTTTCCAAAGATCCTTTGACAGGTCTAAATTGCCCTCTTGAGCTTTCATCTAATATAGAATATATGTTTGTTCCAATACCCAGCAAAAAATTAGACATATCTAAAAAGTACTTGTTATAAAAAGACTTACTTTTGTGATTGCCATATTTTGTTACTCGAAGTATTAACGGAACTAGTTCTTTATGTTAAAAGAGACTACCGTACTAATGGTACTCATTATTTCCTACAATCATTAATGTAATCGATTCTCAGTAATTGATTATAAAAGTCTCACGCCTTGTTAAATCATTAAGTTGGCAATCTAGTTTTGAAGTACTTCTGCCAAAAATGCTTAATTCCACACTCGATTACCTTTTCAAACAATTTTTTCTGGGTATTTACCACTAAAAGTCGAATCGATTTTCTAAACATAAAATGTTTTAAAGGTTCCTCGAATATCGGTTCAAGCGCACAGAGCAAGTTTATTTAAACCAACAGCCTTTACAATAACCCTTGTTAACGGATCAGTTTTCGCTCTACAGGATGGCAAGCAAATCGAAGATTGCGTATTGGTTTTTCTGAAATGTAAATTTTTCTTATGTATCTGTCCAAGAATTTCTCCATTCAACTAAAGTAGAAAAGGTAACTTTTTAGTTTTGCCACCAGCCTTTAAAATTCTGTCATCATTATCTTTTTCATCATTATAGATTTATTGTAAAGTTATTGACTTAAGTCAATCTAAAATCCCAATTTCATCGAAATTAACTTTAAATTGCGAGAGAACAAGTCTTTTTCACGAAAACATCTTTTCGATAATTATGAACCCATAACATAAAGTGGGTTGTAGGAAATAATTTAAAAAACTAAAAACACTTAAGGCAAATAAAAAAATTATGAATTTTTGTTGCGTTTTATAAAAACAGAATGAACTTTATAATTTATGGTTTAGTAGTAGCCTTTCATTTAAACGCTGCTGCTGCATTAACTTATAAATCACCTTCAACTTTGGTCATTTAATATTTTGAAAAAAATTCTAAAAAAAAGTTTTTGTGGAATCAAAGTTCAAAATAGTTGTCTGTTATTTTTTAGAACCAATAATAACAATTACTAATTTTTTAAAAAAAATATCGTGGTATTTTTTTTTTATCCCGATTAAATTATAAAATCACTGATATTGATTATAGAGGGCGAAAGCACGTCTCGATGGCCATTTCGCTATCACTTACTAAGCTATTCAGGAAACTTTTCACGAATATTATTGTCCAAAGGTAAAGTAAAGACAAAAATTAAAGTTTAAGCAAAAATCAATAATCAAGAATGATTTTATTTTTCTTTGTTCATTGTATATTTCTTA
The DNA here is from genome assembly GCA_916610165.2 of Gymnosoma rotundatum. NCBI lineage: Eukaryota > Metazoa > Arthropoda > Insecta > Diptera > Tachinidae > Gymnosoma > Gymnosoma rotundatum. The sequence goes on from OU744340.1 coordinate 82,521,385, forward strand.
AAAATTAATAAATTTAATTCAATATTCCCGTGGTTTAATTAAATTCAATAATTTGCATAGTGCCTGTGCATAAAATAAAAATTAATTATCGAAGTGTCTTGTGATATTTTATTTTTCATCATCTTTATACTGTATAAAAGAGCTGAAAAACTCAACCGTATACAGCCGTATGTTATATTTATTTAAGTGCTTGTTATATCCCAAGTATAAAAGGGATATAAGAAGTACAAACTCACACGCACTAATGGTCGCACAAACAGCTACACCATCGCAAATTAATATAAAATTTGAAAGCATTAAAAATGTTTGATTAAATAGTTAAAACTGACATTTTTACATTTTTTCTTGTTCGTTAAACTGTGCGATTCCTTTAGACCTGTTGGAAATATGCAACAAATATTTGAAATGGTGTAATATATACAAACACAAAAAACTGCATACGTGAATGCATGTACTTTTTCTATCAAATAAAAGTTACAACAACCATGTTGCAATAAACGTTCAGTCATTTAGCATTTTTGTAAGCGAATTAAAAATTTGTGAATGTGTTTATTTGGTTAACGAAAAAAAACTTGTACTCGTTAGCAAGTATATTTACAGTAGACAATGATATGCCGTAAATTTAATAAATAAAATTCATATTCAATAAAAATTGGATATCAAAGAGACTTGTCAATACTAACTTCATTATTTCGTTCCATACATGGGAGTAAATAATTATATGGACTAATTAATTGACGCTTTCATTAGCATTGAATGATAAATACGGTTAATAATTTTTTTAGCATTATAATTATTTATACTTATGGTAATGCCTTTTAATGAAAAGGTTTCATTGATAATTACTTAAAAAACAAAATCATTAGCATTGACTAATGATAAAATGATTTTAAATCGTTATCATTTATTAATGTATTCCTTCTTTTTGTATACTTTTCTCTCAGTCAGATGATATTTGAAGGGATTATTAAGAGCAATAAATATAACTCTTATGGTCATTTGCCAACTTTTAAAGTATATTTTTAAGGATACTAAATTTTAGACAAGTCCAAGATTTCATGACGAGCTTTGGAAAACTTAAGATAAAACACATACCGTCTGAAAGAGGCAATATTGTTATTAACCTTGCTATAGTTATGTGAAAAGACCAGCAAATGCTAAAATAATTTTTTTTAATAATTTATTATATATGTTATTACCCTGATATTTTACATATCGATCATTTACTAATAGAATGTCATAACTCAAGAAAATTCATTTCGTGATAACTGCAGTTTGTTTTTGACTCGTTCTCACCATCGAATAAAATATCAGACTGCGTAATAAATTCCCGCTACAAATAGTAAAATTATTCATATATAAAAAATCCGTTTAAGAAAATTTTAATAAACAAACTAAATGGGATGTTTGAACACATCAAAAAAAAAATCACTTTTTCATATATTTAGTCACATAACGAAATGTGGTGATGATTTAAAATGTGATACCATCTTTACGTTATTAAGTTTACTCCACAACTAAAAATGTATCGTTTTTATTGACAAACAAAGTTTCCAAAATGAAGCGACATAATCTCCTAAAATGTGAAAACACATAAGGATGAAACGTATACACAATATAAAAGATGAAATGGCGAATAATTCTGTGATTGGTATTTTATTGTGTATAACAAATTATTTTTTTATTGTTTTTTTTATTCCTCTCTATTGGATATGTCTCAGTCATTTACACTTTAAGATGTCTCTTTGTTTGATTATGAAGCTTCGCTCAGTTATATATCTTTCCAGAAGACTATGAATATTGTCCGGTAAACCTATCCATTAGGTGTAACTAATGCCCTTTTTCCAGACTTTGAAAAATAAATGATTGACGTCAGTAAAAAACGCAGAGCAATATTCCTTTTTAACATATGCTTTTCTTATGACCGGTAATAATTTAGTATAAGCTTGATTTGTAGTACTGTGTTTTATTCTAAGTTCGAATTTGTGGTTCGGAGTACACCAGCTTTTAGTCTTTTGAAGAGTCTTGACATAACTGGAAGGTCTAAATAAAGGTTATTTAGTGAAAAAAAAAATTATTCTTTCCTAATTGCATTACCACTGTGCTAACAAATAAACAGTGAGCAATGTAAAATAGTAAAAGTAATGAAAAATTGTATATAAATGTATACAAATACATTTGTGCTAATACGTAATGCAAACACGCATTTCTTATTCCTTTTCTATTTAATTATTATTTAAATATTTCTCACAGAGTACTAATGTTGACGTAGGTGTCTGCGTAAATATGTTTTAAAAGTAATTGCGAATGTGTGTTTGCTGAAGTTTAACTGTTTAAGTTTGTATTAGTTTAATTAACTTTAATATGTTTTTAAGTAGTCATTAAAGACATATTAAAAGTCGTATGTTCTAAAAGGAACATGTTGTATGATAATATATATAGTTTTGATTAAAGCCTAATTAAATGTTGCGTTTTATTTCACACTAATATTTAATTTGCAAAACTATGTAATGCATGCAAAGCATACAGTAGATTGTAAATATCAATAGCCCAATTCACAATCTTGTGCAAATGGTCTTGCATCATAGCGTTTGCAAAATTGTGTAGCATATTTTTAGTATACACCAACAAAACATATAGTAATGAGTAAAATATGCTACACAATTTACCAAACGCTATGATACAAGACCATTTGCACAAGATTGTGAATTGGGATAATGTGATTAAAAAGCAGACAATAACTTTTTGCCATTACTCTAAACTAATTATGACCATTGATTATTTTTCCGTTATGTCAGTTGGAAAAGGTAAAGTTGCCACTTGATTGTTTTGGTTGGATCACATTACACGTTGATAAAATCTTTGGATTCGATTCTAATCTTCCAGGAAAAATTAAATTAAATTTTTTATTAATCCAATAAGTTGTTTATTTAGAAATATATAGTTTAATTAATTAAATTCTTAATATAATTTTTTTTTGCTTATGTAATTGCGGTACAAGCAAATTATTTTAAAATATGTTAAACAAAACTATAGCAATGTGAAGAAAAGTGTAACTAGTTCAAAAATTATTACAGTCCTCCCTCCGGCCCTAACCAAACAAAATTTTGAAACCTCGCCTCCCTATGATTATTCCTTAAACTAAATTTAAATTTTACTCATACTTTGCCTTAATTTACCTAAATAGTAAAATAGTAAAAGTAATCATTAATTGTAAACTCCACACACATATAACATACGTATAAAACTTCTTTCTTCTCCTCCAGCAAATAACTAGTGTTACCATTTTTGTTCATATATAAATGAAAATCAATTATTAGTTATTTTAATTTTTTTTAGTTTCAAAAATATAAATGTATATGTAAATTGAAAGTGTTTTATTTTACAATAACATTTTATACCAAAAAGAACGAATTTAATGTAAAAAAAAAAGCAGAAAAAGCTATTCCTTACAAATTCTTAACAAAGAATTTTACAAAAATTATATTTGGTTTGTAATAACTTTTTAATTAAATCAATTATTTGAGCCGTTTATTTTAAAAGTGGCATAAGTTGAGATATTAAAGGGTTTGCCTTTTAGCACGTTTCAAAATATAGATGCTAACTTTCGAGAATATTTACTTGCATTTGTTGTGTTATGGTACTGATATATTTCTCAGTAAAAATAATTTCCTATCCGCCACTTTCAAAACAAATAGTTTGTTATATTAAATTTCCGACGTATTTTACTTAAGTGATGTTTTGAAAGGGCAGTGATTTATTAAAATTGTTGAATAAATTTTATACATAATAATAATACATACCATCATCATATTTAATATAAAGGTATTCTTTAAGAATTTTTTTCATTTTAATATTCCGAAATATTACATACTATGCAAATGTTAGTAATTAATGTGAAAAAACATCAATTTAGTTTAGTTTTGGTCATCAATAGGAGTGACTAAGTCCAGTGTTTTATTTAAAATTTTTAAAATAACTGTGGTATATTGGGGTATATAATTAAGCAAGTTCATAATGACGAGCTCCAGCATATAAGGGATTCATCTCTATTTGTGAATAGCACCTAGGTCTTCCTTTCTTTTGAAATGTTTTTATCAAGGCCGTTTCCATTACATTAAAATCACGATCATTTGGTAAGTATGAATGGCCAACTTCTAAAATTTATCAAACATAAGCTGTCGATGAAAAGAACCTAATTATTCTTTACAATATTTAAACAACAAAGTTTAACTGCAATACTTTTGTTCAAAATAATTTTGGAGTTTGTTATACTATTTCTTTTATCGTTAATATTTTTTTATTTCTGCATCCCCTTTTTCATATACGATGACTTTCTGTTCCTTCCGTTATGCTGTTTTCTTTTTCTGATGACTCCATCGAAGTTGATCCTTTATCTTATGAAACCACTCTAATATGTCTCTTTATGGAATTAACAGTTTTTCTCAATTTAAAAAATATTTCTATAAAATAATAATAATAATAATGAGAATTGAAAGCCACCTAATTCTATATAACCAAAATAAGAGTGTTTTTACCTAATTCGCTGTCTGATAACATCATATGAAAGTAATTTTTAATAAAATTATGCTAATTATGTGTTCTATATTAGATGTCACTATAATATAATTTACAAAACAGCATTATTCTTTCGAACTTACAAAAATAAGTCCAATGACCACAACTTTTTAAAAAATATTGAAAATAATTCAAAACAATACTTCTGACACATTTATTACATGTATCCATTTCTTTTACACTAAACCCCTTTATTAATTTCCGGTGTACAGCAGCTTACGCCACCTTTAAAATATACATGTGTGTTTTACAGTTAATTACCATAACATAAATAATATAAATAGTTCTTAACTTATTAAATTTTTTTAAAATTAAAGACACCGTTTAGTTGTATTTAGTGTAGCCATTAACTCAATTTTTTTTTTAAAGTGACGTATGCCACTTTCAAAATAAACGGCTCATTTCTCATGCAAAGTTTTAATTGCTATTATCATTTAGTGTTCGTACAAACTTTAGTTTTTTGTAAAATCTTCCGTGTAAAAATTATTTCTTATATAACAAACAGTGATCACTAATTAAAAATGTTCTGGTAACAGCGTTCATCAAAAACCACGCGACCACTCTTCTCTAGTGCAGTGGTCTTCGCAAAGAGAAAACCAAAAAACAACAAATCAAATTTTTACAACATAAACCCAACGCTGTTCAAAGCTACTGAATACAAATTTTGTATTACACACACAAATTTTAAAGATTCTTTTAAGAAAAATTTTGTAATTTTGTTAATTAATTGCAATTTCTTAAATGTTTATGCAGGGAAAATGTTAAAGCAATTTGGTTACTACATGGTATAAATTAAACGATAGTTTAAATAAAAAAAGTTATCTTTTAGCACTTTCGATGTGATAACATTATTTTCAAGCCACGTTTTTGTTAGTACTGAACATGCAGAAAAAGCACGGTTGTGGCATGGTCACAATAACCATATTATATTCTTCGTACAATGTATAGTTGCGAAAAACTAATTATAGTTGTTTTCACCGAAACTTCAGTCACGATAAAATTTTTTTTTGTTAACTTTTAACGATTATATGATTACTGTGCACAAAAAGTGAAACATGATTGGTTTTAGCTTAAAAAAATTTCAACCACAAAGTTTTATAACTTATAAAAAATTATATAAAATATTTAAACATAATATATTATTAAAATGAAAAATTTATTATTCGGAATCTTTTAAAATTTAATTAATTTACTTTATTCGTGCTTGATTCCTTCAAATATAAATATTTCATGAGAATATCATAAAATATTTATTATTTTAAACTAAACTACAAAATGAAATGAAATGGCCATATGGATATGCTTTCCCCGCAGTAATACATTTCATTTTGTAGTTTAGTTTAAAATAATAAATATTTTATGATATTCTCATGAAATATTTATATTTGAAGGAATCAAGCACGAATAAAGTAAATTAATTAATAATATATTATTATTAATCAAAGTATAGTTAACAGCAACAGAATAATGTTTGCGCTCAAAAATATTTTGTTTTAGTTATTGACAGTTTAGTAATATTTCTGGTAGCTTAAATTTAAAATGGATTTATTTATTTACCTCAACCATGTTTTTTCTTTGCGGGAAGAGGTAATGTTAAAAATAGATAGTGTTAAGACTTAATTGTATTATACAGGTAGATATCTGCCATGTTCATTGTGGTAAATAGTTTAATGTTTCTGTTTTTATTATTGGATAGGTAAGTGTAAACATGTGTGGGTGTTTTTTTAATTAACTTAATTAACGATAAAGCTGGTTTTGATACGTTGTAAGATTATTTTTGTAGAAATTTTTCTTTGGACAATCCTGGTTGTAATATTTAAAAAGAGAATTAAAAACTACGCGAACAACTTTGCTACCCTGCTAATATGAATGAAGACCGCTGCTCTATTGTATCCTAGTTAGTTATATTAATCAGAGTATTCCAAAGGCATGTCTACGGAATAAATTAACTTTAATATAAATTAAAATAAAACAATTAGGCGTTAATAGGATAATGAAGTAATAATAATAAAATTAAAAGTTGAAATGAAAATTAAAATTTTATTAAATAAATATAGTCATGAAATATTTTATGGATTATATTGTATCTTGACGAAAGCTTTAATAGAGTGTTAATGAAACTCTTTATTCAAACTACTCAGCCAACCGATTTAAGGATTTTTGCATTTAACAATTCCAATTTGTTGTGCAAAATATGCTAAAATTAACCCAAGGAAATAAAGCATAATACGAGTACTACAATTAATTATTAATTGTAAATTTTGTAATTTAAACTTTACATAACTGCAACAAAGCCAACAAGAACAAATACAAACAGAACTATTTTAATGGTTATTTTGGCCATTGTTAGATCTTTTCTGGTACTGTTGCCTTAAGTTCTTCTTTCAGTTTCACAGGCGCTTTTAAATACTTACACATACTTACATGACATACAAACATACCATATATATTTACAAACACAATCATACCTTCAGCATAAAGTTAATTTGACCACATTTTTAAACGAAAACCATGACATTTAGGGTCATGTAATTGTTTACAGATATTCCTTTTTGCTTGAGTGTGTGTGTTTGTGTATATGTGTGCGTGCGCGGTTGATATGCTTTTGGATATCTTCTTCTTCATTTGAGGATAAGAGTGTGTGTGCTGTATGTATGACTGAGACTTTTTGTTTAGCACTACAACCAAAATAAGTTACTTGGAAGGGAGCATGTGAGTTTTTCGCATATTGAATGTTTCATGTTGTTAGTTTCGTGTTTTGTCTCGGTATTTTAAAATGTGTGTTTCGTATAAGTTAATTGTATTTGGTTGAATTTATTTATGTGTTTAACAAACTGTTCTCTGTTGCAACCATATTAAAAGCATGTTTAAAAGAAAAAACTAAAAAACTAAGAGCCTGTTTAATATTGCAAAAGGTCAGTCGTAGTTGGTAAGTTAGTGGATAGTTTTGTGACCAATAAATATAAATGTTGATATTTTTAATGTTTTCATTTATTTAAAGTGGCCATAGAAAACTAAATATTTATTTGTTTATTCCGTTTATTTAAAATTCAAATTGTTTAAAAAAAACTGAAACACCTTTATGCAAAAAAAGAAGTTGACTTGAAAGTTAGCCGAGGCAAACTTGATTTCACAAAAACAATAAATATGTCAATCGATCAAATATAGAGTCGAAAGAGGTGCTCTTGGAAGTCAGCGTAATTGGTCCATGTCCTTCAAGGCGGCAGGAAAGCACCATTCTCTAATTTTTTCATGTCACTTGGAACAATAAAGTTACTCTGATCAAAAAAGTAAATATATGGGACGAAAGAGCATTAAAAAATAAGAAAAAAACATTAAGTGAAAAAATTTTTGCTCCCAATATTTTCCTAGTTACGGGGCTCTAAAATTTTAATATTTTTGGAAATAAAATTTTTGAAAATTGTTTAACCCATTAAGAGCCGATGGCATTTTTATCTAAAATAATATATGTATATGCAGTACCAAATTTTAATTTAATTTTTTAATTCCCTGTCACCCCAATATTTGCCATTTTGATTGAAGTTTCTTTTAGCACTCTTATTTGTTCTAAAAATGTTTGACTGCCTAAAAAATTACTTTCATAAATTCTTTCTTCTTCATTGTATTTAAAGTAGTTTTAAAGTAACATAATGGACATAAAAAAACAACATCTAAAAATATTCTTACCAATATGCTCAAACTATTAATATGGTATTTATTGTATTTTTGAACAGACTAAAGTGGTAAATTTGCCTTAAGATGGCAGAAAGAACTATTTTTTCAGTTTAAAAAATAAATCCCAATATTAAAATGAAACTATTAGTTTTAGTTCTACCGAAAAGAGCTTTTAAAAGGTTTAATCTATAAAGAAAATAATTTGTCGTGATTAAGCACAGGATAGGAGTTTAAAAAACAAACAATTTTCAGAAAACTATTTTGGTTTAAATTCGTATTTATCAACTCCCCAACAACAATCTTTACAATACCAACAACTTTACAAATACTCAAATGATTATTAAACTTTCATACTTGTTTATTTAAGCGAGCTGGTCACCTTATAAATATAAAGTTAACCGCAATGCTAAACACAAATATGTTTCTATGTTCAAGTAAAAACGTCAAGGGACCCGTTCAACCGCAGGTACACATTTAACAACAATGTTTTTTTAGACAAAAATTTTTAAAATGTCTAAATGTACACTTCATTACAAGTAGAAAAGTCATATTAGTTTATCATTTAATTTTATTTATTTGCAAGAGTTAAACCATAAGACAGGGAGTAAATTTAAGATGTTCTTTTGCTTGCGTGTATTTTTATATGACCATTTTGAACTTATAGATCTGAGCAATGTAGATACCATTTTTATTTTAGAGTAAAAGGTTTCCAAAATACCTGAGAAATAGATAAATTAAATTTTTATTTATTTAGAACTTTAATGCTACTGGAGTTATTTATATTAAAGCTAAGCGTTTCCACAAACGTCTAATATAAATATATGAAAATTCCAGATTATTTTGGAGTCGAATCTGCAATTAATAAAATATTAGTAAGAAGTAAAGAATAAGATAAAACAAAACAAAAAAAAAACTTTTTAGTTTTTGAAGACATTCTTCAAGGAAATAAAAATTTAATTTAATTCAATACTTTCGAAGCATTCATGCTTCCTTCAAAACAACCAGTATAAACCGAAATAGCCTATACTATGATGTAAAGAATAAAGTTAAAAAAATAAAAATAAAAATTGCATTCGATGCTAAGCCGATGGTTAACAGCCAGAACTAAATCAATTAATCATTAGTAAAAAGGATAAAGAAAATGCTTCAGGTTGTGTGTGGACTTCATCTAATTGATTGATTGGTTGTGGGTAAATTTTCTTATTATTTTTTATTATCATTAATAAGCTAAATAAATTATGTTTACAGTGAACACATAGATTTCAAAAATGCTAATAGCTGATGTTGTGATCCAGAAAATGCTGCATTACATTCTGATAGTGTCTAGTTTTTCCCGTTTTTGTTTTTTCTTAGTAACACAAAAATGTGTCAATAATTATTCAAAGATTTATGTGTTTGCGCAGATTAACTTCTTGCTTAAATAACCTCCTTTTTAAGATGTAGCCACCGAAAATAAAAAGAAAACTTCAAAAAATAAATTAATAAATGTGAACATAATATCCGCAATGTATTGAATTGTATTGAGATGCCTGAATAACCAAAGCTTAATACAGATTTCGGATGTTTACTTATTATTACATTTTTAACTTAAGCAATGTTTTTGTTGACGTTTACAAAAATATAAAAAATGGAACGATATTTCAAATCCCCGAAACATTTCCATTACTTTGCAAGTTTCGTTAACAAATCCCTAAATAAAATTTGTTCGCTATTTTCCATTTTTGATAAAAAAAAAAAAATTGGGATAAACAAGTAAAAGTGCTACATTTGACTATGCCGAACTTTATATACCCTTTTAAATCTATTGTAGTTTAGTGAAGTAGCTCCAATCAAAAAAACAAATATTGAGATGACAAAGACTTAAAAATTAAGAAAAATATTTTTAAGGTTAAGCATTTTTTAAAAATTTAGTATTTCCTTAAAGATTTCTTCAAAGGCTTTGAAATGAAACCCATATTGATATCTTAAACCACAATCGTACTTTTCTATAAAAAGTTCAGAGAGCCATAACTCGGTAAAACATGGGCGAGCGCCAATTTTTTTAACGTGCTATTTTGGTAGGCGTGGTCTTTTTTCCGCTTCCTCGAAGGAAATCGCACAATCGACCTCGCTATGCATTAGAACTTAGAATATATACACTAAGTGGGTTCGGAAGTGGATATTGTAGAAATTACAAACGGAAAGACAAATCTAGTTATAAGGATATAAAAACCCGTTACCTACAAAAGCAGCCTCAATAGCAGCGTTGGTAGAGGTCCGCACTGTAAAACAGAAGATCGTGAGTTCGATACCGCCTTCGGACATGCGTACAACGGAAAATAGTAATAATTGTTGTAATAAAATTCAAAATTACGAAGCAGCAGTACAAACCCCCCTATAGGCAAAAGACAAAATATTGTGTGAAGCCAAGGCAGACAATTTAGTGGTAGACGTGTCCACTAATTAATTAAATAAAAAGAGTAACCGATAATTGTCTAGAAGCCCTTTATAATAAAAAGCCTGAACGGTAGCGGTCAGCGCAGGGAAGTGTAACAGTATAACAACAGTGTATGGCAGACGTGTGTTGTGGCTATTGGATTAAAGAATATGACTGGCTTGGATAAAAGGAGTAGTGGAGATGTCTGTGGATGGTTAAGGTTTTTAAACAAGGCATCGACTAGTTCATGTCTCGCCGCAGTAACACAGTAGTGTAGCGTGGATGACTGCGTTGGTAGTAATAACGCTTGTTTAGTAAATACGAGACCGAGGGTTCACAAGACCGTCAGGATCAAGAAGTATAGCCAGAGAAACCCATGAAGTTTGAATGCAGAATAATGAGCCACAGTGGTATTTGCAATCAAAAGAATCCGTACGTTTGTTCTAAAAGGGAAAAACGTAACAATGTTATCACTAAAAAACAATTTAAATATTGTTTAAACATACTGATTTCATTTTATATATATTTTTTAAAGTAGGAGATATATAAAGTTCATATAGCACTTTTATTTGTATCCAGCAATATATTTTCATACCAACACATATGACAAACTAATGCAAACTATTTCCAAACAATGCATGAATTATTATGTGAGTATTTATTCAAATTTAAAATCCAAAACAAAACTTTATCTTCCAACAATGTTGCAAAGAAGAAAAAGCCAAACAGACAAACAATAGAAAAAAATGTTTATTATTTTAACAATGTTTTGTAGTAACAAATAAATGCAATTATGAAACAGAAAAACAAATTGTAACAAAACAGTCTAACCCCTGTGTTTTTGAAAACTGTTTAAATGTCATACATTAATTAAGTGAATGAAAACGATAAAAATTAAGTGCAACTCAACAACGAAAAACTCAAACAAATTAAAGAAACATTTAATTTAACAAAAAACAACAATTTAGTTTAACTTAATGAATTTCACATGATAATTTTCTTTTTTCTCTTTTGTTACAGCAGTAATTTGCCAACGAAAAAGTTAAATTAAACTGCAACGTACTATTGTTTGCAACTTTAAAAACAGCAGCGGTACATAGAAAACAACAACCACAAAAATAACAATAAAACAATAATATAATAATTGCAACAAAAACAAGACATGCCCTTTAATTTAACTACAACAAGATGATAACTATACAACAACAAAAACCAATTAACAAACAGCAACGGAAAGCAAAACAGCATCAAAAATTTCTTCACCTTCATCCACAGAAGCAACATCTGCCCAATCATCAACAACATCAGCAGCTACACTCCAGCTATCACCAGAAACAGCAGCAGCAGCAGCAACAGAAGCATCATTATCAAGAGCAATTTGATTATTTTAACAGCAAAGAAATCGTTTTTATTTTTAAACAAATTCTACACTCACACACAAACATTTTGAGATGGAATTTATTGGCGATATTTTTACTATGCAATTGTATAGGTGAGTTTGTGTGTGTATGTTTCGATGTGTTTGTTTTTGCTAATATTTATATAACTAAATATGTGTCTGTGTTATTTTTATTTTTACTTTTTTTTTCTTCCAATTTATTATAACTTTTTAAAACAAATTTACATTATGTTGCAATAGTTCTGCTTTAAGTTATATAGAGCAATTTAATTTATTTGTTGTTTTTTGTAAATTAACCGCTGCTTCAACAAAGTACACAAATAATTTTACTTTAATTAAATTTCAAACTAAAAAATGAAGTAGTTTTGAAACAGACAATAACTGAAAAAAGTTTTTTAAATACATAATTTAAAATAAAAAGGCATTGAAGAAACAGTTTAGAATAAATTACACAAACCATTTTGGATTTATAGGTTTAATGTGTGTATTTAATTCGTTGTAAGAGTACTTGAAATCGAAATTATTATTACATTATTGTTTATGGTGCCCGCCGGGAAGGTAATACTACTTGGTTTTGGCGCCATTTTGGTAAACATTAGTTTTGAAATTTCATATTTGGTGGTCGTGAAGTAGACACGTGCCAAATTTATTATGGAAAAATATTCAATATACCAATGTGTTTTAATCGTAATACATTTCATCAAAATAAATTATCGCTTACTGTAATGATGAGAAGCTTACGTTCAATTTTTGGGAGAAACAACATGCCAACAAAACGCATTATTTATCGTGTAGTGAATGATTTCGTCTGTAGGTGACAGGCTTAAGCATGGATCACCACGTACTGCAAGATTGGCTGAAAACATAAGTGTTGCTCAAGAAAGTGTTCAAAACAATTCATAACCTCAATTTAACGCCGTGGTCAGGAGCTTGGTCACAATTTTGCACAAGGAATTGCATTTGTTTCTATTAAAGATTTAGTTGACACAAGAGCTTTTTTCAAAATCAAACTTTGTGCAATTTTTTAAAATTTTCCCAATTATTTTCCCTTTTTTTCTTTTCTAATTTATTAAGCACTAGGTCAGTTTTATAAATAATAAAAATTTGTATTTATATTTTCAATATTTCGCCACACCTTTGGGTGGCATCATCAGGAAACAGGAAACAAAAAATTAGATTTTCTTTTTTTAAAATAATAAAATTAAAATGAAATTATTTTTTTCAAACAAAAACAGAAAAATCAAAAACCAAACGACAAAAAACTCAAATATTTAAACATTTACATTCTTATAAATTTAAAAACTCAAAAACATTCAAGTAAAATAACTCAAAAATTTTAAACATTTACATTCTTATAAAAATTAAAAAAAAAAATTAAAAAAAAAATTTTAAAAAAAATTTTTAAAAAAAATTTAAAATTAGAAAAGAAAAAATTATTTAAAAAGGTCAAAGAAACATTTACATATAATTATCCCAATTAAATTAATTACCGATATTGATTATTGAGAGTCAAATCACGTCTCGATAGCCATTTCGCTACCGCTTACTATGTGTCTTCAGGTAACTTCTGACAAGCATTTTAAACTAACAATTTTTGTCCAAACAATGAAGTTAAGACAAAAAGCGAAGTATAAGCAAAAAAAAAACAATAACCAACAGTGATTCTATTTTTCTTTCTCCACTGTATACGGCTGACCTTTTTTCGGCTCTTTTATATAGTTGAAAGAAGATGAAACATAAAATAACAAAAACACTACGATAGTTTATTTCTATGTACTGGTACTTTGCAAAATAATAAGTTAAAGACACGGGAATAATATTAAATTATTTTATTAAAAAAAAAAACGTTGTGCTATTTTTTTTTATTTTCCGATTATTGATTTGATAGGGATAATTAAAAAAAATAGCACAAAGTTTGTTTTAGAAAATTTAAATTTAATAATATTCCTTTGTCGTTAATTCGAGAGCTTTCTATAACGACCAATGACGTCGCCGTATTTATGCCAATAGAATGTTACTGTAACCCCAATTTAAAAAAAAAAGTCATAATGAGTGACAAGGTACATTTTCATTTGGATGGATATGTGAATAAAGAGATTAGTCGGCTATGGGCTATGGAAGACCCTTAAATTATTCATCAGTCATCTTTGCATCCACTAAAAGTGACAGCCTGTTGTCAATTTGGTCAGGAGGAATCATTGGACTTATTTTCGATATCGTGATATTATTGAAAACTTTTTAACGCCACAACTGCATGTTTTCTGTTGATGAACATGTGGTATAAACAAGACGATGCCACATCACATTCAACCAGGATTACAATGGAATTGCTGCTAGACCTCTTTCCACAAAAAGTTATTTCAAGAAATGGTGATTTTGATTGGCCACCACGGTCGCCTTGTTTGACTGCTCCGGACTTCTTTTTGTGGAAATATCTGAAAAGCAAGGTTTATGCAAAACAACCAGAATTGCTTGAGCAACTCAAACAAAATATTCGTGATGAAATTAATAAAATACATCGTGAAATTCGTAAGAATGTAAAGAAAATGTGCTCAAAAGGGCTCGCATTTGTGAGGCTAACAAAGGCGGATGTTTATCTGATATTGTATTCTATACATAATTGCCGATATTAAATGAAACATTAATCAGTATAAATTGCATTCTGTTTTACTTAATCAAAAATTATAAACAAACAAAGCAGTATACCTTTCCGGCGGGCACTATATATAAACACAACCCTCTAATTTTGTACTTGCCAAAAATAGGCTTTCAGTAAAATAATGACACTATTGTAACAAATAAAGTACAATAACACAAAGGGTCTGTGAATAGCACAAATATTCAAAAATTAATACGCAAGCTAACTTTAAGATTCATTTACTGATTTGAATATTTTAAAGTTATTTATTTTTTTTTTTATTGTCCTGCAAGTGCAGCAATGCCAAGTACAGTTTCACCTAAGCGATCAAGCAACAATGTAAAAATTTTGTTTTTAATAACGTTGCCTAACAAATAATTATCAGATCTATTATGAACAGCAACCATCAACTGGTTGAAAAGTGAACACGAACACATCCGTGTTCGTATCGACAATCGTACGAAAAAAAATTACGTGATACGTTAATCGTATGAATTAAATGGTATTATGACATACGATTGTAAACGGATCGTAATCTTTTGAATGATTCACAATAGTTTTCAAAATAAATTAAAGCTAAAGAAAGAGTATTCAGGCTGGTCAGTTTTTCAAATTTTGTTGTTAACAAGGGTCAAAAGCGATTTTATGCCTATAGCGCTTGATTCAAGGACTGCTGCTTCAATAAACACTTCTTTACTTGACACCAGCAGCTTTTCTTCATAAAGGCCTCTCTCATTCTAGTTTTTCAATTTAAAAGAAAGTTTTTTCTTCGCTTGATACCTATTCTTGATCAGCCTTAAGCACGAAATTATAAATTTAAATTATTTTCTTGCTAAAATATAGACTGCGAATTACCTACTTTAAAATCTTTACATTATTAACTGGTGGTACTAGTGAGATCAAACACTTAGAAAGCTCATCCCATAGTCTGTTAGCAGTAGATTTTAATATGCTCAAGATTGTCTTTTGCCCAATTTTTGTGTTCAATCACAAATCTTAGATTAACCATATTGTAAAAATAACTTAAATTAATCTTAAAATTAAATTTGTTTAATTCGCACTTTTTTTTAGCGAATTTGTTCCATTTTTCATCTTATTCAAAATTAGTTTTGTTAACGTATGACAGTTCGTAAAAAACATACCTTCATTTATACTATAACTTATGTAATAATCTGTGTTATTGTAAATTATCGTATTAACGTATGTAATAATATTTGTTGCATGTTCGCGGATGTAAGGGTTCCACCCCTGAATTTCTATTCTTTCTATCGCCTAGTTTTTTTTTGTTCAAAAACAGATTTTTTCCAAAAATTTTAAGTTTTGCTTAGGGTTGTTATCCCAACTTAGTAAATGATACGGTTGCTGTATCAGATGAAAGCTGACCAATTTTTTAACATAAATAACAACCACCTGCAGAAATATAAACGAAAGTGAAGAAAATGTGGGCATAAATCTACTTTAGTGAACTAACTCCAATCCAAAAAAAAAAAGTTACGGGCCTCTAAAATTTTGATAGAAAAGTAAGATTGTGCACCATATTGTACACAAAAACACAGCAAACATTTTTATTTTTTCTTTCAAATACATATGAATGGTTCCCAATTGGATCCCTTATGTAGAAAAATGAAAGAAAAAATAAAAATAGTTACTAAATGTTTGCTGTGTTTTTGTGTAGAACATTTTTGAGTTGTTATTGTCTTCTGTCTTATTGATTCAATGGAGTTCTCATTTAATCAATTTGGCTTTTGATATAAGACTTTCTGTTTTTCTATACAAAATTCGGGTAAAATCCACTGATGAGCTATTTGAGCAGTAGTGAAATGGCCATATGGATATGCTTTCCCCGCAGTAATACATTTCATTTTGTAGTTTAGTTTAAAATAATAAATATTTCATGAGAATATCATGAAACATTTATATTTGAAGGAATCAACCACGAATAAAGTAAATTAATTCGTATTAAATTTCTTAAAACGGATGTTTTATTTTACGGAAGGCTTAATTGTAAAAAGTTCCTGCCAAATGAATAACATAATTATATGGTTTTCTTGATATTTAATACTCGTAGTACTAAAAAAATATCTTTTTAGATTTAGAACATTTTAAAGTGCAGTTACTATTCTCAAAATAAAACTTATCACTGAAGCCTTTTTAAAAATATTTGAAATCACTGTTCTTTATAAACTTGAGGTTAAAGTAAAATAAGTGTAAAAGTAGAAATACAAAGTACTCAACGAGTCCGCGTTAAATTAGAAGCAATTTTAATTTGAGTGCGGTTTTTCTCAAACTCTCAATTCTAAATTTTTTCACTTTCATCATGTTGCCACAGTTTTATTGTTTTTCTAACAAAAAATACTATTTGTTAATATTTTTTGTGAATGACTAGGAAAAAAGAAAAGAAAAAGTTCATTGAAAAACACTAATAATTTTAAAATTCACCAATTTATTGCCTATTTACACTTAACAAAAAAAATTTTAAATATGTTTTAATAAGAACGAATTAAAAAATAAGTAAACAAATAAAAAAAATTACAATAAAATCCGCATCCGTTGCCGCACCTCATATTAATTGTTTTTTCTCTGACATGCGGAATCCGCCGCCGCTACCGTAAGGTTGTATTTCTACTCTAACTTAATATTTTGAACACACTACTGAAGCGGGGAATCAAACCCATTTGCTTTACAGTCGTTATGAAGAACACATACAACAACTGGTAAACGTGACATTCAGATACACATCTTTATTATCTTCTTCCTAACTTAAGAATAATGTCAAATTATTTCCTTCTTTTTTTTTTTTTTGCTAATTCTTTATTAAGCTAAATAATTTATAATTTAAATAATGCTTTAATATAAAAACTAAAAATGTTTGTTCTTGTTGTTCACTTTTTGTTATATTTATTACCAAAATCAAAATGTATGAAATCAAAGATTTTTGCATTTCCAACAAAATTTCCTCTCACACATCATACTCAACTATGAACTCGGGATCATCATTTCCATCATCATCATCAGTGAGTGCATTCGAGCCCGATTTTGTAATACCATTGGAGAATGTGACAGTAGCTCAAGGACGTGATGCTACATTTACGTGCGTGGTCAACAATTTGGGTGGTCATAGGGTGAGTGGGGATTCTGGAACACCAGCCAAGGTATGTAATCGGTTTTAAAAGGCGTTAAAATTAATTAATTTTTCTTTTAAATTTTATAATTAAAATTATTTTATTAAAATTTCAATTTAATAAATTTTCTTTTTAAATCACCACAGCACCTGCACTAAGATTAAAGAAATGTCTTAAATAAAATAGAAATGGAATTTAAATTTCTTTTTTATTTTATTGACTTAACAAAGTAGCAAAATAAAAAAATCTTTATTAAAAATCCATTTACAAATTTAAGTCACAAAAATATTCAAATATTCCACAAAAATGCACAATCTGCACCTTTTGCACCAACTGCACCTTTCGATAACAATTTTAAACTTTTGGTTTGCTGAACCTGTCAATTTGCTGAACCAAAAAAAAAATATTAAAGAAGAAAAAATTAATTTTTATATTTTTTCAACTTTAAGGTCTAGAAAGATTTCTTTTGAGTTTTAAAGTAAAACAGATGTTCAAATTAATTTTACTTTAATTTTAATTTATTCATATTTCTGGCCTTTTAGTTTAATTGAAACACAGTTTATTATGCATTATTATGGGCGTATGTGTAGCTGTAATCAATAAATTGTGGTCATAAACATTTTTATTAATTTTTTTTAATATTTAATTATTAATTCATAATTTGTTGTATTTATGATTTTTTAATGTGCCACAATTACACTGGCAGTCATGCCATACATTAACATTTATATGTTGACTTAAAACTTATTTAAATTGCAATTTAATTCGCTAAAAAAAATCACTTTAATGCAAAATTTATTGTTTATTTTTTTTTTCTTTGTCAAATGCATTAAAAAATTAAAACATGTACAAGCGAATGTACGAATGAAATCAAAAGCCTTTTTTAAAATATTTATGTTTGATATTGAATTATTAACTATTAATTAAATGTCATTAAAACATATTAATCGTAAATTTTAAGTAGAGAATAAAAAGTTTTATTTTATGACAGAAAATTGTTTGTTTTGTGTTTGATCAAACGTAATAAATCGTTTAACAAATTTTGAATCACTTTATTTACACAATTTAAATAAACTTTTAATGTTACTTTGAGGCAGTTTTAAAAGTGTGGTAATTATTTACAATAATCTTTCTCTACCTTCAAGACTACATACAATAATTGCTACCCCAGTTTTATATGAAATATCATGCTCGTTATATAGTAAAAAGAACTATATTGTGTAATAACATATGGTTGTGGTGACCAAATTATGATTCTTTAAACAGTACTGAAGATACGAAAAAAAGCTTTTGTCTTAAATTGATCACTAAACGATAATTGTACACAAAAAGTGCAATATTGCTAAAAACTGTTGCCAAATTTCAAGCGAAAACCAAATTCTTAAAACAATTCCAAAATAATATTAAATTTAAACATTTGTAACCATAATATATTATTAATAAACAAAATATATTAAATATACATTTTACTATGAACAAACTGGAAAAGACAAAAAAATCCTGCTTAAAAAAAAAATATTATAAAAATCCTGGTTTCAATTTTGACAGAATACTTTGCATTTATTATTTCAATTAAAAACTTAATTGAGACAGTTAAAAATTTCCAGTCTAAAAATAAATAAAACCATTCCAATCTTGGCTTATATTCACATTCATTTTAATTTCTAAAAATTTCTAATAAAAAAAGTAATTTACAAATAAGACACCAGCAGAATGCAATGTTGCATTTTCTGGATCGCTACATCCGTCATTAGCATTATTTGCGTCTATCTACCTTATTTTTTTTTACATTGCAAAAAATATCTATTTAATCTACTCATTATGTAAATAAGGATACATGAAATATCCATATCCAATTAATATTAATTTGGTTAGACAAAGTCCACACGCAACCCAAAGCGTTTCTTCGTTGTTCTCTCTTTAAATCGTTAGGTACATTTAAAAAATATTTCTGTATAATATCCTGCGAAAAAATAATAGAAAAAATAAATACGAAAAATAAATAAACGAAAGTTTAAAAAAAATCAAAAAATAAAAGAGATTTATTAACCATGTTATAAGCAGATAAGATAGATTAGAAATTATAATTTCGTTAGGACAGACCATGATATTATTATTATTATTATTTAGAACATTAAGTGTTTTGACAATGGAATTAAATTAAATTAAAGTATCTTATTCTTAGGTAATAGTTACCTCATTAATTTTTATTTCTTGATGGTGTAATAACACGTGGGCTTTAAAGTTTCAGCATTTGAGCGGTAGAGGTTCAAATTCGATAGAAAGAATAAAGTTAAGAGCTGAATTATGTAATTTTAGTTGAAACTTTTTTAAAAATGTTTTGCATTTTTTATTTCAAATTGTCATGGGATAAATCTTTCAAAGAAAAAACCGACTTCAGAACAGATTTTATATGTATGTCTATAACGGTTCAAAAGTAATGTCACATACATCAAATTACATTAACTATTGTGACCCCCTTATATTTCATTTCCAAACCTAATTCTTGTTATAGAAGTCTTAGCACAACAGCTCCTTCTTAATTTTAACCGTCTTTCAACAACTTTTCAACAGTTTGGCAATTTACATCAAATTACAGCAACTATAGGGGCACTCGTTAAATTCCAAATTAAAATTTAATACTTTCTATTGTAGTAGACTTAGCAATCAGGTTCTTTGTAATTAATTTCAACCTTCTGTCTACAAAGGTTCAACAGTTTGGCAGTATTCATCAAATTGTATAAACTATTGTAATACCCTTTATTTTATATACTAAATGATTTATACTGCTTACTGTAACGGTCAGCAGTCGAAATTCTGTTCAATTTGCAAGCATTTGTCTATAAGGGTTCAAAAGATAGGCCAATATAGGTCAATTTACATCAATTTTTGGAACACCCTTTAATTTCTGAAATCAAACTATAAACTTATCGATAAGGCGGGCTTAGCATTACAGGTCCCTTAAGCTGTCTGACTATACCGGTTTAGCTATTGGAACACCCTTTAATTTATAATATTGAAAATCAATACTTATTAATGTAACATTCATTACAATTGAAATTTTATTCAATTTGCAATCGTTTATCTATAACTGTTCAAAATATAGGGAAACGCTTTAATTTTTATATTTATTTTTGTATTACATTTTTCTATTGGGAGCTACAGTGATAAGCAGTTTGCTTAAATTTAAAAGCGGTGCCCTTTACGAGTCATAATACACTTAAAAAAACACAGATGTATCACTGGTTTACAGCCAAAAAATGAGCCTATTTTTTACGTTCGGACTTTCCGGTTGGGCTTCACAAGGGTTTGAGTGGGACCATACACCAAAAAATACAAAAGTACCGTTATCAAAAAACGGTACTTAGAAAATTATATAACAGCGTTTTTCGTGTTTAGGAGGTCCCAATTAACTTATCTAGCCATGTGGTGTTCTTGATATTTTTTCAAATTAAAAACTTGTAAAGCTGTGTATTTTATGAGGACACCCATTATTTTTTTAATTATGAACTGATTTTTAAAGAGTACCAACTTGTGATTAATACCTTTAAATAAAGTAAAAAATTTTAAAATCGGCTAAGAAATTACTAAGTTATGGAGGCACAAATATAAAGAAAAAGCAACATTCAGTCGAATTAAAAACCTCCTTCTTTTTTTTGAAGTCGCTTAAATACAAATTCACCTTCACCCAGTGTTATGAATCAATAAAAAAATATAGGAAGCTAGAATATTTGAGGATTAGTAAACTGGTCGGCAATTAATATTTTTGTCACTTGAATATATTTAAACTGATTGATCTGAATTTTTTAGTTGATCGATAATTTAAGAGCAATAGAAAGCGAGAAACTATTGCTAAGAATATAAAATTTGTCAGTCCTTTACATATCTGAAAGTAACAACAAGAGCTAATGATACTGTTGTCCATGTTTATTGTAAATCGCACTGATTAACAGCAATAAGTTCAATTCCCATCAGCGCCATAAAAGCTCTCACGATGGATTAGTGAATACATGGCAAACAATAGTTCAAACTTTCCGGAGTCTCTTAATTAGAATAAAGAAAAATTATTGTTTTTAGCACAGGTTTATAAGATGACGAAGACGCTTTTATATTAGAAAAATAGATGAGACAAGTAGGCATTTCTGTAATAAAACCAAGCAATCGTGATACAATCCTTATCGGAGAATTGCTGAGTGAGGAAAGTCATAACATAAGAACAGCGAGTGTAGCAGTTGTGGCTGGAACTCGTCATTTTAAGTCTCGAAACAATTACAGCTTTTGATAATTATACGTATAATGCTTGTTACGGATGTAGCGATACATATAATGCACATTTCTAAGGTTAACCTTAAAAAAGCACATTCGTTGAAAATACTTCTCTAGTAATATAAAGTAAAAGTAAAAAGTAACAAACTTAAGACAGACTAAAAAAATGTCCTTATTGTTGTTTTTTTAAAGGCTACTTTTTCGGCAGTGGCTTATTATAAAATCTTTGTTCCCAGAATTTATTTCAAAAAGTATTCTTTATTTTAAAAACAAATAAAACACATTTAAATATGAATAACATAAATGGAGATAATAAGGTTTAGTACGACAGCATTCATAGAACTAAATTTTAAATTAATGTTAAAAAATTATCTAAATTTAACAACCGGGGAATGGACGATAAAAGTACAATGAATAATGAATTCAATATGCAAATATAAAATTTAAAAAATTTTAGCTACAAAAGTTGTCATAAAACAAGAATATTCATAACGATATCGAAAAAAAATAAAACAAAATTAAACACGAGCGGAAGTGTTGATGCAAAATTATACTGTTTCGATATTTACCGTACAGGTGCATATTTAGGCAGAAATATACGCGCAAATTGCATTTGAATATTGAAACTTCTTCTATAAATGTTAATAAATTACAAAACTAAACTACGCAATGTTTCCTGTTAACTGTTAAACAATATTAAAAATGTGTTTTGTACGAATACTAGAGCAAGCGCATGTATTTATTGAAGCGTAATTGCAAAATTGTTAGACTTTGTGTTGCTAAAAGTTTAACACACAATAAAATTAACATAAACAACTTCTATTGTTTATATTCATTAAGTCATGAATGAACGAATATTTTTCAATAACAACAACAATAACAACAAAAAGTTTACAAAGATTTTAAATTTCTATAATTTAATACTGTTAAATGGAAATTGATGATTAAAGTTCTTGAAAATTAATTCTTATACACTTTAAATAACTCTTTGTTTTGCATACAATATTAATTTTTTACTTTTATTTTAAAAACATCAGTTAAAATATATTTATAATTGAAAAGTTTTCTACAATTCTCATATTTTGTTATTTAAAAAAAAGGACCTGAATGAGGTACTCGTAAAATTTGTTAAGTATTTAATAATTTTTGTAATTTGATTATTCAATGTTAAAATCATAATGCAAATGTGTGTTAAGGTTTTAAAGTAAAACATTTACCTGCGTATATTGTAATCTTTGAATTTAAAACCAAAAAAAAAAATTTTTTAAATGACCATAAAACCTCTGATTGTTTAATGTTTGTGTACGTGCTGTAATGACCACAATTAAATGTACGTATTTATAGGCACAGACAAGCAGTAACAGAGTACGTCGCACAAAAATAATCCCAGCAGTTTTCTTCTTTTTCTGGGCTTGAGACTTTTTTATTTTAATCTAGTACAAAGTGAGTCCATTAAACGATGTGATTTCTTTTAGCAATAGAGGTTCCTGATAAATGTCAAGTTTTTGCCTAAAACTATAAAAAAGAATCGCTATATAAATCAAATTTAGTGAACTATTAGGGCACCCTATAATTTATAACTTTAAATATTAATTCTTGTTACTGTAAAGATCATATCAAACAAAATTCTATCCAACTTGCAAGCATGTGCCTATAACGGTTCAAAAGACAGGCCCATATAGGACAGTTTATATCAATTACAGGGACACCCTTTAATTTATAAATTGATATTATAAACTTGTTGATATAGCGGACTTAGCAATACAGGTTGCTTGTACGTTTTATCTGCGTATCTATAACAGTTCAAAAGTTTGGCCACATACATCAACGGTTGGGACACCCTGTAATCCAAATTGTATACGTGTTTTTATAACGGAATTAACAATACCAGTTCATTGTAGATTTCAAGAGTCTATCTACAACTGTTCAAAAAATATGGCTATATATATCAAATTAAATTAACTATTAGGGCACCCTTTAATTTATAATTTTGAATATTAATTCTTGTTACTGTAAAGATCATATCAAACAAAATTCTATCCAACTTGCAAGCATTTGCCTATAACGGTTCAAAAGACAGGCCCATATAGGACAGTTTATAGCAATTACAAGAACACCCTTTAATTTCGAAATTGAAATTATAAACTTGTTGATATAGCCGGCTTAGCAATATAGGTTTCTTTTGAGTTTCAGCTGTCTATCTATAAGGGTTCAAAGGTTTGGCCACATACATCAACGGTTGGGACACCCTTCAATCTAAATTGTATACTTGTTATTATAGCGGAGTTAGCAATACCAGTTCATTGTAGATTTCAAGAGTCTATCTACAACTGTTCAAAAAATATGGCTATATACATCAAATTAAATAAACTATTGGGGCACCCTTTAATTTATCATTTGGAATATTAATACTTATTACGGCCATAGCAATCGACGTACTGTCCAATTCGCAAGCGTTTGTCAATAACAGTTTAAAAGAAAGGCCCATAATGTAGTTCAATTTACGTCACCTATGAGACACCCTTTTACTTTTAGACTTATTTTTTTATAACTTTGTACTATTGGGAGCTGTTTTTTTTAATTTATATTGGCGCTATTTAAGTTTCACAATACACTTAAAACACATGTGTGTTGTATAGGGTCACCCTTTAGTTTTTAATATTATGAACTGAAACAGGACTAATCTGTAAGCATGGCCTTTCAAATAAAGAAAAAATTTTAAAAATCGGTTCAGAAATAACTAAGTTTTGCAGGCACAAACTTAGAAAAAAAGCAACATTCAGGTGAATACCGCAAAGCTGCCCTTTTGGGTATGTCCTAACCCTGTTTCGCAAAACGCAAGAGTATTCCACTGCTCTTAAAGTGCTCCCCATTGAAATTCTTTAGGCTTGCTTTCAAAGTTTGGAAATCTGAGAGTGTTCGCTGAGTATCTTGAAATTGGGTTTCAACAAACTCCAGAAGATACAACTTCTGCAATAAAAAAGTTTTGTTTCGAGTGGAATTAATAAATTATGGCTTTTATCAAAATAAAAGGGCTGCAGAAGTGACGACCATCTTAATAGTAGGTGGAAATGCTTTAATAGCTTAAAGATAAGAATAATACTTAAAGACTTTGCATAAGTGCTACATGTAGGCACCATATGACTTCTCTTAAAAAGACGAGAAATATGATGGCAAATTTCGTTAGCCAAAGCCTTTAAAGTTGTAATTTCTAATCATTTTGCAAAACTTAAAAGGACAAAGACTCACGCAAAACCTTCTTTGCTCAGCAACGAAAGAATTTTACTGCAAAATAGGATTTATGTACATCAGTATTTTTAGACACATAAGTATAATTTTCTATAGCTTGTCTAAATGGTCAAATGACAACAAACTTCGTTACAAATTAAGAAATTGTCAATTGACTTGCACTTCATTCAAAGAATACTTCAACTGTCAACAGCTGCTGGGTTTAACAACAAACACATTCATCAGCAAATGAAAAAAAGAGAACATGTATGAATAGTGTTGAAAGTCTAAAGGCTGCAGTAGAGGAATTAGCATATTTTTACGAAAGTGTTTTTTCAGACTGTTCTTGTTATTGTTGGCATTGTCATCAACAACAACATAAATGTAACTCGTTGTCATCATCATAAAAACACAAAAAAAAAACACCGAAAATGAATTTGCATTTATCATTGTTCAAACAATACAAAAATTATGCATCAAACTATGGACGATGTACGCAAATACATACGTACATTGTTACAAAAACGCATCATAATACAGACAAACCAAAAGTTTAGTGTTCATAAATAACTTTGTTTTTAAGTTACATAATGGAAGCATACATGTGTTCGAACACTTGTACAATTTAAAGTTAAACGTAATTGTCACTTCAAAGTTTATAACGGACACAATATTTTTAACCGAAATTTAGAAGAAAAAAGTTACCAGTACAAACAAGAAAAAAAATAAAACATTAAACTCTTAAGCAGGGTTTGTACTTACAAACTCTATAAATTCTGGATTCTTACACATATACTTTACAGTGAATCACAAAACTATTTTTCTTGCTTACTACTTAAAGTTAGGAAAAAACCCCAATTGTGAGGTACGAGGGCTGCTCTATATATTTCTGGCCTAATAGTGAAAATGGGAATATTTATAATCAAAAATGGTTTTATTGTTTTTTAAAGTATTCTCCAGAATGATTTATAAACTTTTGCATGCGCTTAAACCAGTTGTCGAAGCACTTTTTCCACTCCGATTGAGACACCTCTAAAACATAGTTTTTGAACACTTCAACAGCTTCTTCTGGCGACGAAAATCGTTGATCACGCATTTTTTTCTTGATGTGCGGAAACGGCGGATGACCCATTAATTCGACGTTTTGGCCGGTCAAAAACGCTCTGGTTTGAGCCGATGTGTGAGAGCTCGCATTGTCATGGTGAACAATGATTCGTCTTCTCTTGTTGGTTTTTCGAATTTCTTCGATGACTTCAAGCAAACAAATTGCGGTGTACCACTCAGAAGTGACCGTTCTAGGTTGCTCAAGCAGAACAGTCGCCACATGATCAGTTTTGCCGAAGAAACAGGCGACCATTTGCTTCGAAGTGCTTCTTCCACGAACAACTTTCGTTGGATTTTGCTCGTCTTTGAAGACCCACACGGTCGATTGTTGTTTCGTTTCGGGCTCATACGCATAAATCCATGATTCGTCACCTGTGACGATCTTATAAACATCTTTTGAAGCACCCCAATCGTATTTTTGCAACATTTCTTTGCACCAATCGACACGAGCCTTTTTTTGAGCGACTTTCAAATTGTGCGGGATCCAACAAGAACAAATCTTTTTTACGGCCAGGTGTTCATGCAGTATCGAATGTATGCTGGTGGAAGAAATGTCCAAGGATGTCTCTATCTCTCGGTATGTCGCATGTCGGTCTTGCATTATGAGTTCACGCACGGCATCAATGTTCTCTGGCACAACAGCCGTTTTTAGACGACCTTCGCGGAATTCGTCTATGAGCGAGCTTCGGCCACGATTAAATTCATTATACCAATTTTTCACAGTGCTATAGGATGGTGCTTCATGGCCATACAAAGATTTAAGTTCATCAATGCACTCTTGTCGTGATAATCCACGTCGAAAGTTGTGAAAAATGATGGCACGAAAATGTTCACGAGTTAATTCCATTTTTTTCTATATTAATTTTTTCAAGTCACTGTAAACAACACAAATATTGGTCGTACGTTAAAACGTTTTGAGTACGATTATGCTTAAAAATGACAAACTTTCCAATGGAAATGTCAGATTGCACTTGGCAGCACTCAGTGTTGCTAGGCCAGAAATATATATAGCAGCCCTCGTATTAGTAAAATAAAATCACCATTGATTTTACTGCTGTTTCGTTTTGCCTATTGATTTAATTACTGTATATAATTTTACATAAAAATGTCATCGGCACTTAATTGCTTAAGCATTTTTAAAAAATTTTTGTATTTCCTTAAAGATCTGTTAAAAAGCTTCCAAATGATACCCATATTGATATATTAAAAAATTACAAAATTTCAGAGCCCCGTAACTCGGAAAATATGGGCGAGCGCCAATTTGTTCACTTGATGTTTTTTTTTTCTTATTTTTTAATTCTCTATCACTCCATATATTTGTTTTTTGATTGAAGTTACTTCACTTAACTAGATTTGTTCCAATTGTTATTAAAAAATTAGAAGCAGGGGTGGTGTTTTGCCCGTTGCCCCGATCTTGTTTATTTTTAATATCAACATTTTCGAAACTATGTCAGACTGATTGACGTATTTAAATTCTTTTAGCTAATCTATCGCCTTGGCAAAGTTAATTTCAACACTAACACGACGGAAAGACGGAGATGGGTTAATCGAATTCGCTATGCATAAGAACTCAGAATATGTATACTCTATGTAATTGATAATTTAGAAATTAAAAACGGAATGACAAATTTATTCATAACCATTTGCAATTGAAGGGTATAAAAAACTAGAGCTTATCTAAAATGTATGGATGTGTGGAGATTTTTTTCCTGATAAATTAAGTTTCAATTCATCTAAATTTATTTAAAAATTACATTAGAGTTATTAACACGCATGAAGGTGAACTGATATAAAAAAGTATATCCCCAAATTTACAAATGATTACTTAAGAAGAGGAAGACCTACTGATATAAATATAGACAATGCATTACATTCTTAATTATTTCTGAATGATTTTTGAGTCTCAATTGCTTTATGTTGGTCTTCTTACTGATTTCGGAGACCCGCTGAACTTAAGCCTTCTGATTTCTAGCTATGTAGTGTTAGTTTTTAACTTCCAATCTCACAACTAAGTAACAACTTATTTCATTATATATATGTCCCCGAATATCTAATTGCAATCGATGTAAAACATGTGTGCTTCTAAACCGCAGCCTAAAAACGCTACAAATATTTAAGCAAAACTTACGCTGCGGTGTCGTTTTTTAATATTAATTATTAAAAATGTTTTTTATCTTTGGTTGAGCCTGTGAATAAGCCGACAAACTGACCCGGAATTAAAGCGTTAAATAAGGGAAAGAACACATTGCCTGAGAAAGAGTATTATTGACGCATTAAGGAAACAAAACTACAGTGTTGAATTGACTCCGATGCACATTAATTTGTCTTCTCTTTTCGAATCACAATATTTCGCATCCCTGCAATTTATACGCTACAAATAATACACCAAATACAAAAGTACCAAAATAAATTCAGTTGACTTGGGCCTACGAAGAAAAAAATGCACTGAGAGTTTTTTATTGCCGAAGTTACCGTACCAAATATATGCGTTTTTGTTAGAAATAACAGTTAAGATCCATACGGCACTATTTAACAAAACGTCAAACAAACAAATTGCTTATCTGAAGTAGTAAAGTGTGTGATGTTTAACTCTGTTATCAATAAAATTAAATAGAATTGTGTAAATTAAGTGAAATCAAAACTTATTATTATTATTGGCGTGTTTTTTATTTAAAATAAATATTCTTTTTGAGTATAAAAGAACCTGAAAAATTAACATCCGTTTAACCTTTAAATTATTAATTTCAATATAAAAAATATATTTTTAATTTTGTATAAAACAAAAGATAATAAAATAACAAAAAAATCATACAAAACACTTCCAATAAAAATCAATTAAAAAATTATTTTTATATGCACCATAATATTTGCATAATAATTCTGTTGATTATTTCCTTTAGTTTTATTTATTCCGTTATACGTCTCTTTGCACTTTTCATTTAGTTTATTTTTTTTTTATTCATATGATTTATTTTAACATTTTATTTTTTTAGTTTATTGTGAATAAAAACAGTATTTTTAAGGATTTTTAAGCGCACAAATTTAAAACCGTTACAACCACAAATTTTTATAATAAAAAAATGCACTGTATTTGTTCATATAGTATTAATAAAAGTAGTAAACTATTTTTAATCAATTAGTGTTAATTGTAAAAGTTTAAAATATAATAAATTATATAAAAAAAAATTAATATTTAAATGCATGCTAATTACTGATCTTTGTAAATATGAATACTTTATTATTTAAACATTTACTAAAATATTGTTTTAATATTTTTATATTATTTGTATATTAATATAAGTGTTTTTTTAGTTTTATAAAAAAAAATAGAGCGGAATTATTATTCATAAAGAGAGTTCTTATAGTAATTGAAAACATAAAAAATTCTGAATTGGATAAAATATGCAACATGGCGTTTTATTATAGAAGTATATTAGATTAGTCCCTGACTTTTAAAATTTTGATTTAATGTTTGTTTTGTTTAAATTTATGTCCGAGTTTCAAGTAAATGAAAAAACTGGAGAACGAAGCAACAATTAATAAAAAAGGAAATATTTGCAATTAGAAAACTAAAGTCAACAACAAGCCTTTTAAAAGAAATAGCTGTTATTGTTCATTGCTCCTAAAAGAATTGTCGAACATCTTTTGAAATATATAATTTAATTTTTGTTTTACTAAATATCATGACTTCGCTAAAAAAAAGGACATAAATATGTTCCTGAGCCAAACTGTCACTAATACTCTATAGCATCTACTGAAATTCACGAGCCATTGCACAAAAACTAAAATGTACGTGAACAGGGTGAATATTGATTTTCTTATATCAAAAAATGTGGCATTGGTACGAATCAGAGAACTGCAAGAGTGTCTGTTTTTAATACTCTAAGTATACTCATCTTAAATGCGGTTGCGGTGTGATCGCCACCGCATTTCTTAAGTGCGAGTATTTACTATACCCATTCCATTTGAGTATAAGTGTCTACCATACTCAAGTAGAATGTTTGCGATGCTGGCTTTACTTTATTCGTACTCATACTCACAACAAACACCAAGAGAGAGATTTTAACGTGTGTAGTGAGAGGAAAACAGAGTTATCAGATCAGAATTATTAAATCAAACACAATATCAAAAGTCGCCAATGTCTAAATTAGCTAACATACATACTTCTTTGAAATTATGAAAGTTTATTTAATATATAACAAAAATAAATTAAATAGAACCCGTAAAATTCGCCATATTTTCATTTATTAAAAACACAACAAAAGTTTACTGATAACTCAAGAATAGTTCATTGTTTATTGTATTACGTTTTTGTTAGGGTTTTTTTAAAGTTACACAGGATAGAAATTAAAAATTCTATTCGTTAAGCAAATAGATTTTTAAAATGAACAAATAGTTATAAAAGCAATAATTATATTTAACAAAATAAAATATGTCAACTAAAAACTTAATTTTATTTATTATTATTTATGAGGTCTAATGACATTCAGTCAATGCAATATTACATCTGCGTATATACAATTTTGTTAAAACTAAAAAAATTAAGTAATTTTCCTTTTATTCACGGATTTATTTTATCATTTTGTTTTCCTAAATACCGTTAGTAGCACGTTTATGACAACAAGGCGCATAAACTGAAAATAATTGTTCATAAAAAGCAGCAATAAAATAAATATACCTGCTTTAAATAGTGTACAAAAGCTGTGCCCTTAGCGGTTTTTATTGTATTTTATTAATTTAATATGTGTTGTATTTCATACCTATGAAAACGGTTGTTGTCTGTTTTTCTGCTTAGAATGTTTAAGCAATAGATTTGATCAAATTTTGTTTTTTTTTTTTATTGTTTATAAATAGATCTGTATACAATGCAGTATTTGATAAAACGGCAGTAAAAAACTTTAATAGGGTAAAAATGTGGCAGCGTTGCTTACAAATAAAGAGAATTAAAAAATTCTGGCCTACGAGTATAAAAAATACTTAAAATTCTGATTGCGATATTTTTGATACTCGTTTTTACAAGAATGGGTAAAATAAACACCGCAACTTTTTATTGCGGTGTTTATAATACTCGAGTATGAAAAGTATAGAGTATGTATAGAGTAAGTATGCGGTGTACTCATGAGTTGCGGTGTACTCGTGCAGTTCTCTGGTACGAATGATTTTGTTAGAAATAAATCTATTCGCCTATTTTTAATTTGATTTATTTAATTGTTTCTCATTTAAAGTCTTTTAAATGATTTCACGAACAATTACTTGTGAAAAAATGCGAAAAAGTTTTAACTTAGTCCAGATTTAAAACATTCCACTTTTTTATGTCATTTTTTCAATCCTCTTTAAAAGTTTACGCGAATTTTATCGCGTCCCTATACAATGAAATTTCTACATTTCACTTTTAATTTAATATGTGTTATAGTGTTATTTCAAAAAAAAAACACAAACAACAAAAACACTGTCATGCTATTTTCACTACACCTCTTTCAAAAAAAAAAAAAAAAAAAAAAAATCATGAAACTAGTTTCATGACAAAAGTCATGGTGTAAAATGGCTATTAATTTGATACAAAACAGCTTGACAAGTTAGACACAATTGTGACTAACGATGTAATTAAAAATATCTTCAAGAATTATATACAGGAATAGAAATTGGATTTATACAGGCATATCACACATTTTGATCAGTGTGATTAAATTCATTGAGTATACAGAGATAAAAACCCTTGGCACATAAAAAAAAATGTAATCAGGTTTTCGGCAGCTTCTCAAGAAAGAGACAAATATAGTGCTATTTTATTATATGCACAAGGGATACTAATCAAAACAATAACTAGATATTTAACAAGAAAACATAAACCTCAAAAAGTTTTTGCAAAAAAAAAAAATAAATATTTATTGGCGTAAATAAAGAAATTAATTATTAATGAATTAAAATTACTTCGGCTTAAAAATTTTTTTAAAAAAATAAAATGAACTTAAGCCAGAATAATTTCAATTCATTTATAATATTGACAGTTCAAATAATAATTTAATAAAAAGAAATTAATTATTGTTCAAATGTTAAAAAATGTGCTGTGGTTTTACAAGATAATTCCAATATATAAAGTGAAAACGTCTTTTAATCTGCAGGGCTTTTGAACGCAAAAATATTGATCTGTGGCAGAAATGCACTATCATTGTTTGTGTGTTAAAACACTAAATCAATCAAAAATTAGAGAAAACATGAATTGATTTTGCATTAAGATTTTGTGCTTGTTTTGGATTTGGAACAATAGACAAATTCATGCCATTATTATTGGAAAAGAAAGCCATTTTAAAAACATTACAACATCTACTACCGATAAGTCATTGCTTCAAGAATAACTGATTTGTTTTCACTCAACGTATATTTTCGAGGCAGTTTCATGGCATTGTATAGAGAAAATACATCAGTTGTTGCAATTCCATAATCTGGACCTTCTGCAGCTATACCGTCTCCTTTATATTGTTTATTCAAAATTTTCTTCTGCTACAAATCAAAATATATAATTTTCACTTATTTTTTAATAATTCTATTAATTTTACATAAAACCCACCCTAATTTCTGCCTGTAGCAAAACGTTAAATTTTTTGTTGCGCCAGAAAGACAAATCAAAACAAAGTTGAAGTCGATAACTTGTCAAGAAAGAGATGCACAGCAAACACATTTATAGCCGTCTCGTGGCACCTCTGTATACTCGGTGATTTAGGTCCTTGTTAACCATTCCAATCGATTTTATTTTACGCTCTTCACATTTCGATCGATTTTGGTTGTTCGTAAAAGATGCTGAATCTCTACTCTTTAGTCAAAATGTAACAAAATTGAGCACACCAAATCAAATAATAAGGTTAATCTAAGTTAGAACACAAATAGATATGAATAACAAAATTCCAAAAAAACTAAATTTAACTTTAAACTTTGAAAGTGATTTTATTCGTTTCTTCATGTTAATCATAAAATTCTGTTAATTAAACAAATGACTATAACACAAATGGGTTTCACGAAAGAGTATAAAAAAATGTAACTTAATTCTAACCGAGTAAATATTATTTGAAGGTAACATAACAATGTGAATTGGAAAAAAAAGTTAAGTTTTTGAAATAAATTAGCAATTTTTAAACGTCTGCAGTCATTGAAGCAAAATTTTACATGCTGACAGAAGAGGAGAATTTGAACTTCAGCTTAAGACTTTGAATATTACAAAACTATTGGGCAAACCTCTGTTATCGGTATATCATATTATTTTAAAGTGCCGAAACCTTTATTAACAAAATATTTGCATTTCCACCCCACTGTACATTAGATTTTTTTCAGTTTACCCAGATTGCATGTTTCACAGATTCTTATTTCGTTTATGCTAACTTATCTTCGTGTTAGAAATATATATTCGTTTATATTTAGTTAAATTTATATATTTTAATATCAATATCTAAAATTGTTATTCTAAACGGAAAATGCACCACTTACTGCACTTTTTATAAAATATTTTAAGTTTATATAATTTTCCTTTAGTGTTTGTTGTAAAACTAAATTTTGTTGTTACTTTTTAGTTAACTGAATGTTAAATCGAATATTTGAATACAAATGTAAAACGAAGTTTTATTAACAAAAATGTTTCTTTAATATATTTTTTCTTTTACATTCTACGGCATTAAAAAATCAACATTTAAACCTAAAACCAACAACACAAATGCATTGATGGAAATGGACACAAAAACACATGGCAACAATTCGCTAATTGATGTTGCAATATCCCTACGAATAACAAAAAACCAATGCAACATAAAAAATCGCGAATTAAACAAAAATGACAACAAAAAAACTTTTGAATTTTTTAAACTTAAAACCTCGCTAAAAAAAACCCCCACTTCATCATGGCATCGGAAAAAAATCAATGTTTATGATACACATGAATTTAAACACTGAATTTCGAACAAAAAAACTCAATAAAAAACTAACGTGCGCTAATGGAAAATTGTTGCACTCATATAACGCGCATTTGACAATGATATTTGACCACTTACTTACACTAACAATGACTTTTATACTGTGTTTTTTGGTTTGAACTGAAACAATACACGGCTCCTGTTCTACGATTTGGCTGAATGGTTGTTTTAATTGATGGGTTGAATGGTTGGTTTTCCATTTTTTTATATGTTTTGCGTGTGTTTTTGAATTTTCTTAAAATCGATTTTTAAACTTTAACAAACAAACGACCTAAAAAAATAAAAATAAACAAAAATATAAAAAATCGAAAAAACACTAAAAAACAACGGAAATTGCTAAATAAATGTGAATGACTATAAAACCAAAATCGGATGGCGTCATTGCTTCTGTTTTCGTAACGATGATGATAATGATGAAAATAATGATAACGATGATGGGTTTATATCTAAAAATAACCAACCGTCTGTCCATCTATCTGTATCTATGACACTGATAACTAAAAATTTTTGTCAAAAACACAACAAATCTACAAATGGCGTTAACATTCATTTTTTATTTTTCCAACAAAAAAAAAACTTTTTTCATACAACAAAAACACATCAAAATGCAATTTGAAAACATCTGGTGAATTGTTAAAAAAAAATTCCTCCATTTACGTTAATACCCAATTTGAAAAATATATACACTATGAAACAACAACAAAAACCCCTTTACTATCGTTAAACAACTACAACTAAAAATAATGGGTCTCTTCCTTTTCACAACAAAAAAAAAAAAAACAAATGAAATGTCAAATGTCA
The DNA here is from genome assembly GCA_916610165.2 of Gymnosoma rotundatum. Taxonomy (NCBI): domain Eukaryota; kingdom Metazoa; phylum Arthropoda; class Insecta; order Diptera; family Tachinidae; genus Gymnosoma; species Gymnosoma rotundatum. The sequence continues at coordinate 82,556,570 of OU744340.1, forward strand.
AAAATACTATCACCATCGTCGTCATCATTATCATCAATACCAATATCATTTACACACTACCACTGCCACAACCATTATCGTTATCATCACGACCACAACATGACCCGACTACAACATCATTCTGCAAATTGTGTTTTATCACTTTGAAAATTTATGTGCGCGTGGTTGTTGCTTTTTCTTTTTCTTTCTCTTTGTTTCTTTTCCTAAACAACTAACGATGTCTTGCCACATAAACAAATAACAAAAAAAAAAAAACGGTGATTTCAATACACTCGTATATCTTTCGTTAACTGCCATGGAAAACTTTATTTTTATTTGCAACAAACACACATACCGAAAACATTAAAACATCGCCATTCGAATAACATCTTTAGGTGGCTTGGATTAAAGCTGATGCAAAGGCTATTCTGGCGATACACGAACACGTTATAACAAATAATGATCGTTTATCGGTTACACACAACGACTACAATACATGGACACTTAATATACGTAACGTAAAGATGGAAGATGCCGGCAAATACATGTGTCAGGTCAATACAGATCCCATGAAAATGCAAGTAAGTATTTAAAAAAAATTATTAATTAAATTTGTATTTAGTTCTATCAATAAATTACCACAAAACAGAAAATTGTATGACTATAAATTTTACACAATCTTTTATTGATTTTTTATTAGTTTTTATATTTTCAGTATTTTTCATATTTGTGTGTTGCTTGAGACGTTGCAGAAATTATGCAAAAAATTGTTTTAATAGATTTTCAAAAACTGTTGTTTTTCTGTCGGTCAAATTTGATCGACCCATTAACAACGAATCGATAAATTTCCATCACTACCCTTTCCAATATATTTTCGATAATAAAATTTAATAGCAAATTTCTTTCGTTAGCACCGAAGGACCAAATAATTATAAGGTACAAAATATATTAAACAGTGATTACTGTTGTTAGTGCAAGAGATTTACTACCAAAAATTGGGATAAAAAACCTTGGTGGGAGATTGAGGAATTTTGGGGGCAACTTGCATTTTGTTGCGATTTTTAGGAAGTCTTGTAAATATAATTGAAACAATGAAATTTGATTCATCGTACTTGCCTTAAGATTCAATTCAATGAAAAATAAATTTTTAGTTTCTACTTTGTCATTAAAAGTGCAGAAGATGTGCTTTATTTTGTTGAAACGTTCCTCATCCCACATCATTTTTTTTTTTTTTTTTTTTGAAAATCATAAGCAATTTTCTAAAAAAAATGGGGCAAAATCTTATAGCTGCTTGTTAGTTAAGCATATTGTGGACAAAAAGTTACACATATAAAAATGTTGCTGGATCCAGATCAGACGAATTGCTCTAAGCTTTAGTTATGTTGAAATAATTTGTAATTGGTTTTGTAGCCGAATGTTTAAACCACTTCCACTCTTCTACAAGATCAAGATATTGAAAGCAACTTTTTGGTTTTTTTATCAACTTAACTTATAGGTCGTTCAAAATTTACACAAATAAAAAGTTTTTGACTTAAAAGTGCAACTCGATGTTCGATAAGTCAAAACAAACCTACAAAAGTACCGTGGAATTTTGAAATGGTGGTTTATGTATAGTTGGTCGCAGAATGAAGATTATTATTGCTGGATTGTCGTTCAATTCAGAGATAAAGTGCGCACTAAAACTGTTCTGCTAAAGGCTTCAAAAACAACTAAGCTCATTTCAGTGTTCAAGAGATATTTTAGTGCCAACTTAAGTACAGATTTTTTTAAATTAAATAAATTCGCTTCTTCCATGACCTCAAAAATATTCATCAAAATAAGATCGAAATATTAAACTTTCTAATGGTCTTTGAGTATTTTAAATTAAAATAATTTTTGTCTATATCGCAACAATACCACAGTCTATTGGATCCTCTACTCGTAGCCAGCGTAAAAAGTAGTTATAGCCTACTGCACTCTCCAAATAAGAAACGATCAGTCTGCATTTTGATATTTATTTAAATCGATTTAGCAGTGATTGACGTGAGATGTAACAAATATTAGCAGCATCTACTGTCTTGTTTGTTTAAATATACCACTTAAGTTTGTTCTGAATTTTAAGTCTAGTTAAACTACAAATTAGTACCTTTTGTATCCTTCTGTGATTCTTCATTTCACACAGAACCATATTCAACTTACATACGTCATAGATCTTGCTTTATGAAATAGAAAATAACCATTAAAATAAATAAAGTATGCCATTCTTGACAATTTTTCACTTAGATGAGAATTATTATTGTGTTATTAAATATTTCTTGCTTAAAAAACAGGAGAGGTACAATTTTGTCCCAATTATAGTTGTAGATTTTTTTGTTTTTTATGCATTTATATTTTGAATCAAAAAGAAAACATGCTGGATTTTTTCCAAGTACTAAGAAGACTATTTATATATTTTTTAAAGATTACAGTTTTTTGTCTTGCCTCATGTTTATTTTTTTTTTAAATTTTAAAATCGAGTTATCGGCTATAGCTTACAAATAATTTTCACTTAAATGTAAGAAGTTTTTATTATTATTTTTTTTCAATCGGTTTAGTACCTTAAAAAGTGCTGATTTATTTCCGCACTTGCTGCGGTGGAATATATGTCTGCTTGTTTGTTTAAATCCAAATAGAGCCTTAAGTATGTGTAATGATTTTTTTTTTTATTTAGCCGCGATAAGGGCGCCTAATTAGGACTGGAAACGAAATAAATAAATCTGTTTATAAAAGCTAGGAAATCCTCCTCCAAAATTTAGCGGAAAGTAGCTAAAGAGCAACTGTTTGGGAAAATAATGGCTGAGTTGGTTAAAAAAAATTATATGGCTGTTTGATTATTAGATCTTTGTTTTGATTTGCTTGTGGTCTGGGTGGCTGCATGTTTCGTAAACAAAAAATAACATATCTAGCTTGAGCCACAGCATTAAAAATAAAACTAATAGTGCATTTACATAACCGAAATCTACTAGATTTGACTTGAAATCTCTTTCAAAATCTAGTTCGTTTTCATTGTATTTTTTTGACAATAGCAATATTTGATATTAATAAAAAATCAAAAAATGGATATTTAAAAATATTTTTTACATTATATTTATAATTTACACATCATTCGTTTTTTTTTTAATTTTGTTAATATTTTTATTTTGTTTACATTCTTTTATTGTTTTAATAAAACTGTAATTTTTTCTTGTACAGCGTAGTATTTTTTGGTACAATATTTAAGAAACCATAGAGCTGCTAGATTTTGGGTAGATTTCGTCAAAATCTAGTGACGAAGTAGATTTTGTTTTGTATGGGAAATCCATTTATAACCAACCAGATTTTGCTCGAAATCTCATTGGTACTAGATTTAGGTATAATGTAAATGCACTATAAACAAGTAAGAGTGCCATATTCGGCTATGCCGAAAAACTCCAGATAAAAAAAAACAGATATTGGGAGAATTAAAAATTAAGAAAAAAAAAATAAGAAATATAAATAATTTCACATAAAATAAAAAGATCTCTTCAAAAATATGGTGCACAATCGTACTTTTCTATGAAACGTTCAGAGGCCCATAACTTGGAAAATATGGGCGAACGCCAATTTTTGCAATTTATGCTTTTTCTATTTTTTTTTATTCTATATCTCCCCATATATATTTATTTATTTTTTTTGGATTGCAGTTACTTCACTAAACAAGATTTGTTCTAAATGATCTATATCATTTGGAGCAAATAATCGGACATGGACCGATCTTAAAAACCATGTCTGATCGATTGGCGTATTTAAATCACCTCTTGCTCATCAAGTGCCTTGGCAAAGTTAATTTCAGCCCGAACATGGACGGAGAGACTTTTCTATGCATAAGTACTCAGAATATATATACTTTATGGGGTCGGAAATGGATATTGTAGAAGTTACACATGGAATGACAAACTCATATATACCATTTTTCCACCTGTGGTGAAGGGTATTAGAAAAGACCTATAGAATATCTTTAAAAGCTGGTATTTGAATCCAAAAATTTAAAATATCAAAAATATTGAAAACAGTTACAAAAATGTATATAAATCTGCCCTCAACTGTCAATCCTACAATGCCAATAAAATAAAGAACTTAAACCTCTTAAATGGTTGTAGGTGGGAGATGAAACCTAAAAGTTGAAAAAAAAAATTTATAAGAATAATTGAAATTTCTTAATTTTTGAAAACAAATCTAAATATTCAGGCATGTAACAAATTCCGATCGGAATGGTTTGAATTCCGTATTATTAATTCCGATCGATTTTGTTTTACCTTCTTCAGATCCCGATCGATTTTGCTTATTTCTAAAAAATGCTTAATCTCGACCTTTATATATAAATGTGGCGTTATTGCGCACACCAAAGTAAAAAACAAGGCCAATCTAAATAACGACACATAATAAAAGTAAATTTTAAAATAGCAAATAACTAAATTTTAAAGAAACTAAATTCCACTTTGAAATTTAAAAGTGGTTTCATTCCGAAGAAATTTTTCGTTTTTCGTTTTCTAAAGAACCAATTTGCGGAATTGAAACCACTTGCGATGGGAATTGAGTTCTGTGACATGCCTGATAATCTCTTTTTTAAAATACAAATTTTTGATTCCGTAACGTTTTACGCATTATAGAATATTATTCATATTAATTTGTGCATATTTTTCTTTTTTACTTTTAAAGGATTTTCGTATGTTCCTCATAAGTGTAAGCAAAAAATGTTCTATAAAAAATTTGCATTTTTCCTATCCTGGATTTTTTTTGTTTTAGTAATGAGATTATGTCTGCTTGTTTTTACTTTTTTTCTCTTCTACTCCTCTTTGTAAAGTCTTCTTAGTTCATTTTAGCATGCACATTAATATTGTATTTGTAATACGTGGAATTAAGAAGGATTACATTGTTGACTTTTATGATTTAGAATCATGTGATGATGATGCTAATAATGGTCCAGGATGATGTACAATGTTCGATGTTTTTGTTGTTGTTTAGCTTTATGTACAATATTTGTTAAATAATTGGTTTAAGATTCTAGATAGTGTTAGCAATTTATAAACATTTATTTAGTTAAAAATTTTATTAGTTAAATTTTTGCTATGATTTACGATAAATTAAATGAAAAATACGAACAAAGGAAAGATTCTTAAAATGTGTAAGATTTGCTAAAGAAAAATAATTAAAATTTTAGATTTATGTTAGGAAATCTTATTAAGAGATGTGTTATTAAATAAAGGATCCTCTTAGATCCTCAAATTATGCATAAAGCAAAATATCATCAATTTTTTTTAAATATAGAGCCTGAAACAATATTTGAAGAAGCAAACGTAGTTGTTTATTGTTCATGATAAAAATTAGCAATATTAGGGGCGTCAAGAAAATCATACTGTGTGATGCTTTAGCTAAAGTTCAGTCATTAGAAATATAACATATATTTAATATGTGCTTGTATTATTACCAAAACAATATATAGAAATATGTAGGTATTTTTCTCATCATTTTAATTTATTAAAAAAAATATTAAGCTTCCAGTTATATAAGTAGTTATGAAAATATTACAGACATCTTAGCCAACCATTAAATAAACACTACGCAGAAAAAACTCTTAAAAAAAACATCCAGAGGAGCTTTTAAAACGGCTCTCAGCACATTATTCAAGAAAACAAGATTGCACACTTAGCCGTACAAAAATATTTCTACCGAGTATCTACTTTATCGTATAATTAAAATAAGTGTTTGTTGTAAAGAGTTTAAGAGATTTTTGGCGCAAAACTGGAAATAACCATATAACTTCTAACCGGGTTCATCAATTAGAAAAAAATTTAAGTGAGGAAAAAAAATGTAGCCGATTAAAATTTCTGAGTTTAACCTAGAAGCTATCTAAAGAAGAGCTACTTTGGGCTATCAAACTTTTAAATTTTGGCTTGTATGAACATTTTTATAAAAATTTCTATAAAGGAAATACATATATAATAATTATAAGGTCGGATACCTTAATGATAAATAACTGAATGTAAAATAACCCTTTCAATGCAGAAAAAAAAATTTTTTTTAATAAATTTAAAACCAAAATTTATAAAATTGAATTTAATTGAATTGAGATTGTGTTTAATCTCCGCACTAAAATTTAAAATTTAAAAATACAGTTTTTTTTTTTACTTTTTCATCACATTAATTTAAAAAAAAGGTGGTTTTACATGATTTTGAATTGCTATTATTATTACATTTATTAACTGCATAGTAAATTTTTTATTTTTGATTAAAATTTTTACGGTTTTACTTTAATTTCCATACACAAATAGACTTTGTTTACAAAAGATATTCTATGTCTACGTCATACAAAAAAGAGATCGCTACACGACAAAATAACGCAACTGCGCAACGTGCAATCTTGTTTTTTTTTTTGCTCTCGATATGACTTTTATATGACACTCAAATATATGTATCTTTAGGGCCATAATAAGAGCTCTTTTAGAGTCAAGAAAGCTAAAAAAGATGAAAGAATATTTTCTAAAAAAAATTAAGAGCCAATTAATATGAACCATTTTAGTAGAACAAACGCAGCATTTTTGAAGGTATTCGAGTGGCAAATGATTGTTTTTTGTACTCTTTATGTGCGCAAAAGCTCATGAGTTAGTAAAGTTTCTTTTCTGATAATTTGGTTTTCTGGGATGTTTCTTAACCGATTTATTTAAAAAAAAAAAGTTTTAAATGATTGAATTTACTTAATACCAGCAGGTTTTAATTTTTCCTTAAAGTAATTGACAAATAAAAAGTAACAAAGGATCATCTGAACTCCTAATAGAATCATATGTCAGCTTTTGTGAGTTCTTAGACATTTACTTACTTATTGAAAATGTATACGCATACTCAGACGTATTTTCACATGTATGTATATTCACTAAAACAAATAAAATACATTGACTGGCAAAACAATGACGAACTATATATTTTTAAACTCTAAATTCTCTGACCTAACCATATATAAAAAAATCTTTGACACTTTTAAAATAGTTAAAAAATCAAAGTAGATTTATCCTAAGGCCCTGTTCAGACATGTTTTCTTAATTGAGTCAATTTAGTTATTCTCAATTAAGCTTATTCAATTACCAGAAGACATATTTATTTTACTAGGTAGTGTCGTCCGCCCAGCAGACTTTTTTATTACAAAAACAACATAGCTATTTGTTGTTGCTCTGAAGTTGGACTTGTCAAAAGCCATTTTGGTATAATTCGCTATTTTTTTTACATTTATTACTTGCGGCTTGTCAATTTTATGAATTTTTTCTTCTCACTGAACATAGTTCCCAGAGTAAACATACTTATTGGCAAGGGTTGCATTTCGCATCTTATTCAATTAGTGATGCAATTAAGAACTAATTGCTCAATTTATTAATTGACTTCTTATATGGTTAATTGTTCTCAACTAAGAGCTTAATTGCGTAAATTCCTTAATTGCGCAATTAAAGCGTATGTCTGAACAGGGTATAAGTCATTGGTAGCAAAATTTATAATTAATTTTTTAAATGCTTAAATTAATTAACGGTATTTGCTAAATCCTCAGGCACTACTTAAGTATTTAGTTCGCCCTGTTTTGCGCACAATGAGTTATAGAACACTTCTATAACAGCAACTTTGCCTTTTTAAAAAAAATTTAATTGCAAAGTGCCTCTGCATAGAAATAAATTATCGCGGTGTTTTATGATATTTTATTTTTCATCCTTTTGCAACTATATAAAAGAGCCGAAAAAAAATTCAGCCGTATACAGTGGAGAAAGAAAAATAAAATCATTGCTGTTTATTGTTGTTTTTGCTTAAACTTTAAATTTTGTCTTTACTTTATTGTTTGGATAGAAATCTTTAGTTTATTTAAAATTTTTGTGAGAAATTTCCTGAGGAGCTAAGTAAGCGGTAGCGAAATGGTCATGGAGACGTGCTTTCACTTTCAATAATAAATATCGGTGATTTATAATTCAAATGGGAAAATTTAGAAATTAGCAGAATAATTTTTTACAATTAATTTATTTAATAATTGTTTCCCGTGTTTTTTAATTTAATAATCTGGTTTTTTGCCAAACAGAAGTTTAGGAACCCGGGGTGAATGGGTTTTGTCGTATTAATGAAATACTCCCAGTGTCTCCATAAGATGAATAGGGGACAGCGTCTGTGCTAATAAACAAAACATTAGGTAGTGAAAATACCAAGAACATAACATCAGTGTGTATCATTGAATTGTTGATTAAAAATACGTGGTTGATAAAGCACAGATCGGTAGTTCTAGTCTCGCGCGAGTCGTAGCATAGTGTTGCCCAGATAGCAGCGAAGTTAAACGACTCTTTTCTGGTTAACCAATTATGAATAATTTGAGTATCGCCAGACTTACCGAAAACTGTTTTATAAATCTAGCCGAATAAAATCTATCCGAATTAATAATGCCGCAGAACAGTAAAATAATAATAATAATAATAAAGTGTGGCTATTTGCACACTAAATAACCCCTTCCTTTGAGAAGGAACAAACGTAATCACATTCGTATTCAAGGCGCAATAATTAAAATTAAGCATTAAATAAAAACAACATAAAAGATTTTTAATTTTAATTTTGATTAGCCGTGATAAAAAATAAAGTTGACAGCTTTTAGTTTAATGGTGATTTATGGCAGCGTAGAGTGGTGGGCTTGACCCATTGTTTCGATTTCAGTAATATCTCTAGAAGGGACAAAACTACCACGAGTCAATTAAACATGAAATTGTTATTGCAAGGAACTACTTTTGAATTCTGAATAGGTGTGGGGCGAACGTTTAACGAGCTTATTCTCTACTAGAGATAAAGAATTTTAAAAAGTATAACAATTGAATTTTAAATTATTCGAGCAGACTCTTATGTATATATGCACACATAAAGTAATGTATATTTTTATTAATTTACCCCTCTTTTAAAATTTTTAAACTAGTTGCGTGATATCCAATTTCCACCAGTCAATATTTTTAACAGTTTTGTACGACTTTTATTTACATGTAATTGGATAATACGAGTAATTGTTCCAATTTTTGCACAGGTTCATGTATGAATTTTGAAAGTATATGCATTTACCACGACTTTAATTTTCACTCTTCCTTAATTGGTTGATAACGGTGTAAGCGAAACGTAGTATAAGAAACCGGCACTACATAAGACACTATTTAACACATTTCTACGTCGTTCAGACTCTCTGTTCTTTGATCAAAGTTCGTGATGTACTCTTAACTTAAGGCGTTGTCAGAATTTGCAAAGGTATTGAAAAAGTATGATAGTGTAGAATGAAATATGACAGGTCTGTCTGATTTTTTAATCTATTAAATATTTATAAAAATTATAAATTCTGTGTGATCAGCGTCGTACTTATTGTTGAATTTTTTTTTGTGTGACAGTATGGTATTTAAACAAAACTTAAATACCATACAGACTTCAATTTGATTTTATAGTGACTTTAGGATTTTATTTTCATGGGATAGGATAGAGTCGCAGGCTGCTGAATTGCCAAATCGTTTGCAATTTAGTATATAATGGAGGAATAACAACCTAAAAAAAGTTGCGTTGTGTGTGTATTTCAATCTAAAGTAAAATTGTTCTGAAAAATTGTTTCCTTAACCCAAATGCTATTTAGTATTTATTTCCAAATTATCTACAATTTGTTTATAAATTTTTCAGTACAATTTTAACAGCGACTGTATTTTAAAAAACAAACATTTAATATTTTCGAATAGAATATTATTCACTTTTTCGTTATATTTTATCCATATTAATTTTTTTGTTCTTATTCAATGATGATACTACTCGAGGGAAAATAAGCTGGAGTTGAGGCCTAACAAAAGGCCGACCATATGACATCAAGCACAGTCGACAACCAACTATTTTTCATTAAGCCTTAAGTTAAATAGGAGTAAATTGGCCCATATTCATGGTTATAGACTAAAGTCGACTCTTGCTAAAATATACTCTAAAATAAAAGGCTCTTATTATCTTTTTTGCTTTCATAGTCATGAATATAGTATACTTTAAGTTAAGCTGATTCCACTGGGTGTTTACAGTAATTTGATGAATATTTTTTTACAATTTCTAAACAAACATTAGAAAAAAGTAACCTTGTTTTTATTTTGTTCACTTTGGTATAAAAATCAGATAAAGAGTTTTGTGTTTGTAAACCAAATAAAATAATCTTAGAAAAATGAGTTAAAAACAGCTTTAGGTAGTTTTAAATTTAGAGTTGACTTTAACGCCAAAAGTATATTTTAAATTGTCTATGAATGAGTTAGAGTCGACTCTTAAAGTAAAACCAACTTTAGTTCCCTTAAAGTATACTTTATTTTAATTATGAATTTGGACCATTATTTTTATTTCGTAGGGTCATTAAAACACGTAAAAAATAGTTAAATATAAAAAAAGTTCTTTAAAGAAAAAATCCAAATTTTCAAAATGAAACAAATTGTCAACAAACCTCATTCAACTTTTTACCATTGGCTAGGCATCTGGTTGTACAAATGTTTACTTTTATATACACACTTACATAAGTATATTTGTCAGTTCAGTATCTGATTCTTCATTCTGTAAACATAATGCTTTATTTGCTTTTCACTTAAATCACTTTGTAAAGCTCCATGATTTTATTACAGTCAAATAGCAAAAAAAAAACGAAAAAAAAACAATTAAATGATATGAATATGGATGTGTGTCTATATGAATGACAGTATTGAAAAAAAATATTGTTAAACATCATATAAAATGAAATTGAAACTGTCATCAGCCTTATGTAATTTTTTTTATTTGTTCGTTATTTTTTACTTTCCTTTTATGAGATTTAAATTAAATGGCAACTAAAACAGTAACAGCCAGTGTTTCAGGTTTTTTAAAAATAAAATTTGTATATCCTTGGATGTGAGCCATATAAACAAAAATTAATTATAGAAAAAGCTAAAATTATAAAATTTGAACAAATAGTGAAATACTCTTCATTTAGTTTTTATAAAAGATTTTCCATATAATAAAATATCTTTATAACTTTGCTGACTATAATCCTTAATATAAACGGATTCAATGTACAATCGTTTTGTTACCAATAAACTGGCAAATGAAATATATTCTCAACAATGCAATACTTTGTTAAACAAAAAAAAAACAAAGAAAGAATTAAAAATCAAGTAAAATAAACTTATGAAAAATTCAAGTGGTTTCTCAGATGTCGCCGCCAACTTCATTGGCTTCATATTCCATTTATATCCACTTGCGAACGTTTGCTTCTGTTGTTGTTTTATTGTTTGAACTGTTAGCTTAACACTCATATCACCCCCCGTGCCAACACAAATACTCCTAACTAACACAATCAAAAAAAAAATGCTTTAAATCGTTTTTTGTGTAGTTGTGCAACCATAACGTACTCATTTTCCCCGAGAATCAGATGGCAGACGCGTAAATGTACCTTTCACTTGGCTTTAAGTCACATGAATGTTTATCCAGGGGGAATTTGCTGGCCAGAAAATTAAAGGAATGTATTTATATCTAGTATTTAATATATTTTTTAAATTTTATAGTAAATATATAGAAAATATTTAATAATCCCTTTTTACCGATGCAGTTTTTTTTTCTTACATTGTTAGCGTATAGATTGCCTTTAGCACTAAAGTTTATCTGTACGAAATGCTGAATAAAATGCTGTGTCTTGGGGGAAAAAATAAGTCAATATTTTAGCAAACAACTTATCAGGGCTCTTTTAGTAATCTAAAATAAGTGTTTTAGTGGTGTGTAAGTTATTTTTGATTTTGTAACCAACTGTTTATATAAAACAATAGAGTATAAACCAAGTAAAAAATGACTTCTTAATTAAAGAATTGGGGTGGAATCGATACATTCGTGAACGTACAATACATATCGTAAAAATAAGTTTTTCGGGTTATGACATACCTTAACTGATGATAATTCACAATATTGGAGATTATTACATACGTTATCGTATGACGTACGTCTTTTTTTTTAAATTGTCATCCGTTATCGACTAACTTGAAAATTGCAGAAAAATTCGCAAAAAAAAATTGGAATCAAACAAAAATAATCTTAGTTTATGGTAAAATTATTATTACAATGGATCTCATGCATAAAAACGAGTAAAAGCGCTGATTTGAATCAGGTGACCAATTGCTCGTAAGTCGAGTTCAATCAAACAGCAACAGCTTTTGCTCCATTTCGTATGCCTAAAAATGAGTTGAAACCAATTACAATTACTTGAGCAAAGGGAAACTGAAGCAGAAATAGAATCAAATAATAATAATAAAATAGAAAATGACGGCACTTCTTAATTTTTAGTCAAAAAACAAAACAAAATAAATATTAACTCGGAAAGGGTCAATTACCAAGCACTAAAAATAAAAAAAACAATAGAAACATACAAATAAAAACAAAAAAAATATAATAAAAAAAATAGCTAACATCAAATGTCTAATGTGCTAATTCTAATCCCTCAATAAACAAACTTCCAGGTAAGTGCACCGTTATCGAATTAAGAACACAATGCTGTATAATTTTCAAACTATTCAGCCATGATTCCTTTTTAGTACACGCGAGTCAACTATAAGGCAGACTCAAGAAAATTTGAGCAGGAGCTCGCAAAAGAAAGTAAAATCTTGTTTTTATGCATATGAAAATGAGCACAATCTCATCTAACTTAGTTCAAACTGAGCAAGACGAGATCAAACGTGAGCAGTGAGTAAAAGCAAACAGCGTTGCCGCTTTGGTCCAATCGGACCAAACTTGGTAGTTTTTCGTTTTTAAAAAACAGTTTGGTAGTTTGGTTGGTTTGTTGCATTTTTTTTAATTTTTGGTAGGTTTTCCTTCTCGAGCAATTTTTTAGCAATAGTAAATTTTTCACCTTAAAATTTCAGAACATAAAATAAAAGAAATGTAACTTTGAATTAAATAAACAATAACTTTGAATAGTGTTATCACTGTTTTCAAAAACTCTTTTAGGTGTAATAAAACACATATCTGCTTTTTTGCATAGAGATGATTAAAGCTATAACCATCTGTGGTTTAAGAAACGCGAACAATATTATGAAATTGAAATTAACATAATTTTTGAGTGAAGTTTTCTTTTTAAGTGTACGTATTAAAAAAATTAACAGACATAATGGAAAAAAAAGTAAACTTTTTTAATTGTAAATATGTACCTATTTATTACATAAATATTTACTTATATTGCATGTAAAGAAACAGTCAAAAGAAAATTTAGAACCGAATGGTTGAGCGAATTTGATTGGCTCCAGGAAAGAGATGGGTGTTAATTCTGCATAGTATGCTCTAAAACTATTTTAAATCATAACACCCATCTCAAAAGTCACCAAAAGACAAACTACCATCTCAACATCTACGAGGGAAAAAACCAAGTGAGTATAACAGAGTTTATGTGCAAGAAATGCATTTTTAAATTTTTGGTAGGCTGTGAACGATTTTGGTAGGATTTTTGAAAATTATTGGTAGAAAGTAAATTTCTTGTGTGGTAACGCTGAAAGCAAATAAATTTAATTTTGTTATGCATACGACAAGCACCTTTTACTCAAAAATCGAATCCGATCTCAAGCTCATGTTTTATGCATGAGACCCAAAATGTTAAGTCTAAGGTTCCAAATAAACACAAAAATTTGGCAAAAAATATGCTTTCTAATTGAAGGAAAATCTACTGCTAACCGACTATAGGATGAGCTTTCTAAGCGTTTGAACACACTATTACCACCAGTTAATGATGTAAAGATTAAAAAAAAATTTAATTCGCAATTTATATTTTTTTTAAGAAAAAAAACTTATATTTATAATTTTGTTCTCAAAGCTGATTAATATCATCAAGTGAAGAATTTTTTTTTTTTTTATTTTGAAAAAGCAGACTAGAGACTCCATTATGTAGAAAATCTGCTGGTGCCTAGTAAAGAACTGTTTGTTGAAGCAGCAGTCCTTGAATCAATAGTTACGGGCAAAAAATCGGTTTTGACATTTAAAAACAACGAAATTTGAAATACTGACCAGAATGAATACTCTAGCTCTAGAATTTTTTTAATTTAAAAACTATTGTGCCATTTAGTTCATACGATTAATGTATCATGTAATTTTATATGAATCTTATATTGGCTTATCGCTACCTAAAATGTAAGGGGCCTTGGAATACAGCTTCAAAACTATCTATAGTCGGCATATTCGATAGTTTCGATAGTTTGCTTAAAATGATCGTTGCTATCGATACTAAGAATTTTTTTTAGTTGATAATTCTGGCAACTCTCGCTATCAGAAAAAAAATTAGATAGTCAAGCAAAAATAAAACTATCGATATTATCGATACTACTATCGATTGATTCAATATGTTACAAAGTCATGCATGTGTTTTACATTGTGAAATTTTATAAGTCAGAGGTAAAAAACATGTCGTCTAAAAGCAGCTTTAGTGGGCCAGGTAGTTATTATTACAAACTATAGAATTTGTAAGTAGAAATTCGTCAAGTAAAAACCGTGCCCCTATTAGGCTACATATTGAAGCTTAAATCAAAGATATTCCGCTAATTTTCTTGCTTGTGCTTTGCAAAGTAGACTTAGAAGTCTTTTTTGAAAATTTATTTTTCTCTTAAAAAATTATTGAAATTAAAACTCGAGGCTAAATTTAAGAAATTCATTATTTAATTTGTATTTCCATATGAAAAATGTGATAAATAAGTGAAAATATTTTCACTTAGGATGACGATATGAATTAAATGTTTTTACTTTCGATCTACTTAATTCATATATGTAAATGTTTAATTTTGCTGTTTTCATTTTTGTTTTTGTTTTTTTGTTTTTATGATTTAAGCTTTAAAATGTTTATTGTTTTAATGTCATTTCATCGCTGCCTTCGTTGGCGTCGTTGACAGTTTTAACAAATATGAATGAATGAATTAATGTATATTCGTATTCATATTTGGTTATTTGTTAACATTTATTTGGCTCATGTTTGCATATGCAAATACTTATATGTGCGTGCGAGGATATCATTTATTCATACGTATGTAAATTATGCATACAAACATACATAGATATGTATGTACATGAATGCATGTGTTTTATTTTAGGTAAGTAAGTATATGAAGTGAACTTGCTATCATTTCATTTTATTTGCTCACTTACATACAAATGTCGGTTCGTCGACTAAAAATTCAAAAAAAATGTTTCTTCTTACAAAAAAACCACTTAATTTTCATTCCAACCTCTTTGATCCAATTCGTTTTTATTTTTCTTAATTTTTTTTATTTGTTCTTGCAACTGACGCTGTAGTTTTTATTTCGGCGTTAAGTATCCCTGTGAGAATTTCATGTTATCGTATTAATTTTTAACATTTCCTCTTATTAAAAATTCAATTGAATTTTTTCCTTTCACCGTCTTTAATTCACTTAATATGTTGAAATGAATAAAAGAAAGAAAAAAGAATTTTTTAAAGATGATACTGTGCACGTTTTGACAAAAAAAAATGAATAATTAATCTATTACTTATTACTTTTTTGTTTAGAATGGTTATTAGTGTATATATACAACGTTTTTTTCTAATTTTGAAAATACAAGTTTATTAAGCATATAGTGATAATAAAAAACATAACATAAGTAGTTGAGTACCTTATTGATAACAAATAATTATAAATAATCCTTAAAGGGATTGTTTTTTTAAAAACTCTAAAAACTTGGAAAAATGAAACGAAGTATTATTTGAGTCAATAAACCAATAAATTTATTTATTTTTTTTTTTTTTGAAGTAAAATTGGTGTTTGGAAAAGCTGATATCAATACATATTTAATTGGTTGCTTGAGCCAACTCGTTAAGAAAATTTTATCGAAAAAAAAAACATTTTTCTTAAATTTGAGAAACTTCATCAAAGACATGAAAATTGTTGTTAAAATGTCTAAAGCAGACATACTGACATTGCATAGAGAAAAAAATACAAGATAGTTATGTTTCCTTTTCATATGTGAAAAAAACACAATAAAGTTTTACAAGAAAATGCATATTTTTCTATTTATAATATTTTTCTTCTTAAGAGGTGTGAAACCATCTGATGTACACAATTGTTGCTTGCTTATACGTACATATCTGAAATAGCTATTCGTCAAATACTGTTCAAAACATATCCACTGCCTGATTTGGTTATTTCACTCAAAGTCAAGAAAGTTCAAAATTAAGAAAATTGTCGATGGTGACATGTAAAGTTATTATTTTTCAAAACTGTGCTCCATTATTGTTTTTGGAGATATATGAAGCAGTAAGTACTTTGGCCAAAGAATTGTTTTTAAGATAAATATATGCAGTGACAAGTCTTTTGCTAAATTATCCTATTTACTAGTAAAAAAGCTCAACTTTTGGATTCTATATTTCGATTAAAGAATTTTTTTCAGCTTGTTCATTTAAAAACAAGTCACTTTTTGCAGAAATTAATAGAATATAGAGGCGCCTTTAAAAGTTAAAAAGGTCATAATTGACTTCAATCGAAATGCCTTCCATTCTTTGATATTGATCCTGTTATCTCTCCTCAATAGCCAGAATTTAATACAGCTGCTGGGTAGCTGGTATAATGACATTTTTTTTTAATTAAGGCTTCCCTTTTGTAGTCTGCTTCTGGAGCATCTCCGTAAATAGTCCAGCATCTCCAGCAATAATGCTGAGAAATTTTCTAGGTACCTTGTATTCTGACATTGACGATATTGGGATTGGATGAAGATTTCTGTGCGGTAGAAGACGAGTAGCCGATGGCATATTTAACTATACCGCGACGCTCGTCTTTTTTTAAAAACTCTATTGTCTTTTCCAAATATATAGTTCGTAACGCAAAAATATTAAACACTTACGTGATTCATCGATACTCTCCGCTAAATTGGCACTGCCAAATGAAATAATGTTTTTTTGTCATTCAACCATTCTGGATTACAGTAGAAATGTGGAGTCCAGCTTTTATGTTGGTGTTTGATGTTTTTGTTAAAGTAGTAATAATTGGCTTTTTTATTTAACATGGTATGCAACACATAACAAATATTGTTTGGACTATTCTCATATTTTCCAGACATTTTTCCCTAAAATAAAATTATACTTTATTGTTTTGACACTTTTATCTCTTTATTATAGAGACAAGAGAATTTAAACGCAATATTTTGGATTCATTTCTTTATTCTTCTATTTATTTTTTATTTATCCAAATTTTAATTAAGTGGCATCTCCGTCAACAAATAAATGAAAAACATATAAGAGAAGTGTAACAAGTAAGAGTGTTATATTCGGATATGCCGAATCTTATATACCCTTCACCATCTATGTAAATCTAGTTTAGTGATGTATTTCCAATCAAAGAAGCAAATATTGGGGTAACAGAGAATTAAGAAGTAAAAAAAACTGTTGGTACTGCATATAGAATTTTTTATAAAAATGGCATCGGCTTTTAATCGGTTAAGCAATTTTTAAGAATTTTAGTATTTCCTTCAAGACCATATAAAAACTTTAAAATGATACCCATATTGATATTTAAAAAAAATTTAACTCCGAAAATATGGGCGAGAGCCAATTTTTGCACTTGATGTTTTTTTTTCATACTTTTGTTTTAATTATAATTATTTTTTTGATTTAAGTTACTTTATTGTTCAAATGACATAAAAAAATTAGATGTAGGCGTGCTGTTTTGCCTGCTGCCTCGAATAACATAGACCGATCATGCTGATTTCTAATAGCATCTCTTTCGACACCATATCTGATAAAATGACTAGTTTGCCGAAGCAAACTTGATTTTAACACTAACATGGACGGGCAGACGGAAATCGCTCAGTTGACTTCGCTATGCATAAGAAGTCGGAATATATATACTTTATGGGGTCGTAAATGGATATTTTAGAAATTACACACGGAATGACAAACCTCTTGTGGTGAAGGGTATAAAAACAGTAAATTCACACGAGGACTATGCACACACACGAATACGTTTTTTCTTGTATTTATCTATGGAGTATGACAATGATAACAATAAATTATACAATTATTATAATTGTTGTATTTATGGAGTTCCGATTACCTTTTCTTAAATACGTTTCGTAAAAACTAAAACTTATAAATTAATTTTATTTATCAATTTGGATAGAGAAATAGAAATTAGTTAAAGTAAGTTCGGATACTTTTCCTTGTGTACTAGTGTTATTGCTACCATTGAATTCCTGATATTTACGTGCTGTACTAACAAAATTTTCCACTGTTGCTCAAAAAATTTAGTTTTATTTAAAAAAAATTAAAGCAGTGAAGGTCAACAATCCCTGATTTTAGGCAACGAGTTAAATTTAAAAATATTCTGTCAAATGTTACCGAAATCAACTTAAGTTGTAATTCACTTACAGAAATTTTATTCTTAAATATTAAGTTTAAAAAATAGTCTATTTTTGAAAACTAAGAAAATAACTTTTTATGCTCCAGACAGCAGTTTTAGAAGTTGTCATACCGCCAGATATTATAAATGAAGAAACATCAGGTGATATGATGGTACCCGAAGGAGGATCGGCAAAATTAGTGTGTCGAGCTCGAGGGCATCCCAAGCCTAGAATAACGTGGCGTCGTGAAGACGGCAGAGAAATTATAGCACGCAATGGAGCTCATCAAAAAACTAAAGGTGAGTAAAAAAACCGGAAAGTACAATTTTTTATTTCTTCCTTTTTACAAAACCGCAAACATTAAGCCAATAAAAGTACAACAGTTATTAAAAAAATAAAATAAATTAAATTAAGTAAATACCGTTCAAAATACACAAAAAAGCGAAACACAAAATTGCATGCATGCAACTTTGACATTAACAAAAACCTACAGCTGAAAAGAAAAAAAATATTCATACACAAGGACCTTCTTTTTTAAAAAAGTTTAATGCAATAATTTAAACTTTTTCCACTTTTTAGGGCTGGTGTTTTAATAACATTTTGGTTTTTACTTTATAAATTTTTTAATTTTGTTTTTATATCAACTCATTTCAGCTTTAGCGGTAGAAGGTGAAATGTTAACATTGTCAAAGGTCACGCGATCCGAAATGGGTGCCTACATGTGTATCGCATCGAATGGAGTGCCACCATCCGTCAGTAAACGTATGAAGCTACAGGTGCATTGTGAGTACAAAAAACAAGTTGTTTACAGCCAATATATTTACAACAAGAAAAAACAAAATGCATAAATTTATTTTTTCTTTTTGTGTGACTTCTGTTTTAAAAATAAATAGACTATCAGCTTAAATCAATAAAATATAAACAATTAGAGGTCACATTTTGACACAGTAGTTGTAAAAATATAATTTAACATTTATTTCATCGATTTTTCTTCTATTTTACAAGCAATTACTGAAATTTGTATTTTACTATAAATTAATATTGCCCTGTTATTTACTAGCGAAGATATGTCAACAACCACAGACAGTAGTTAAAAATTTTATTTTTGTTATAGAACTGGGCTTAAATATATTAATTTTGTGATCTGTTGTCCCCTTAAATTGCCTTTCGATATTAGAAAACAAGAAAAAAAACATAATGGATATACTAAAAATTCAGGGACTTGAGTGTTAGCAACAATGGGCCTGTTCGCATAATTGAATGCCATAATTCGCATAATTCAATGAATCGAGTTTTTCTTTGTATACTTGAGCCAGAGATCGTAAGGTAAATTCTCGGCAGAGACTTAGAGAAAACGGTAACATATTGGCATTTGTTAGTAGTTGAATTGGTTAAGGCGCCTGTTTGAAAAAACAAATAAAAATATGTTGGAGTCACTGAATCTTGTTGTAAGAAAGAGTTGCATTGCTTAAGACGCATGTTTGCTAAACAAGAGAACATGGGCAAATATCTGGCAGAACCCCACAGAATAAAAACAAATAAAAAAGAAAAGTCTGATGCCCTTTAGATATACTCTAAAACACCTCATACTTTAAACTATACTTCAACGGGAATGATTCTAGTAGAATAAGCAGGCGTAATGCAGATAAACTAAGAAAGATGTTCAAAACTTTTTAGGGTAACTCCATATGAAATTACTACAGGCGAAAAGATACTTGTAAAAAAAACATCTTACATCGCTGCAAAGATAATTTTGCCTTATTTTTCACAATTCTTTAATCTAAAATGGAAAAAAAGTTCTATGTAATTATGTTATTATATTTTTTCTTAATAATATCTTAAGAACTAATTCTTGCCAAAACAGGCAAATAACACAATAAATAAACAACTGAAGAAAGGAGCACACTCACCTTTCAGTAAACTTATGAATATTCATGAAAGTTAAAACCGACAACCAATAAATACTAAGAATTATATTTATTTCCGTCTCAGCAGGTTTTGACTTTTATGAGTCGATTTCAGTCAACTACAAATTTAACACGCATACTTTACTTTAGCTTGAACAAACACGAATAAAATAACAAACATAAATACATACATATGTACAATATACATACATATATGTATATATAAAAATTTGTAACATTGTGAGACTTTCAGAGAACTTTGGCAAAGAAAATTTGGATTCTCTGTATTTCAGCTGTGTTTTTTTTTATGTAACTATTGACAGGTAGACAGAACCACAAGAGATTTTGTAGTTGTTACTTTTTTTATATTGTTGCTAGTAATAGTTTTATTTAGTTGAATTTGTAAAAACTTTCTTAAATGTTTGTTAGCTGTTCATGCAGTCCTTTATTCAACCTATAAGTTTTAAAAGGAAGGAAAGAAAAAATAAACGAGTATTTCCGGTTAACTGTTCTTTATATCCTCTACCAGCACCAACATTAACACTCCTCAAACACTTTGTTAACGGAGCTAAAACGTTTGGAATATTTACGCGCACTTAAAAAATTTAACGCCATTTAAAGTTACAGTAACGATAACTGTTAGCATGCAGTTTAATAAAAGTCTTCGTGCATTGTAATGATGTTGAAGGTATTGAAGTTAAAGAAAATTCAAAAAACTGAATTTGCAGAGTTTTTCAAATATGTTGTAAAAAAACAATTAAAATTTAAAAAAAATGTTCCTTGCCAGACTAAATTGAAACTTAACACTCTTATCTTATGCGGAAAGAGTAGTCAAAACTTTAACGCATTAACAACGGTTGGGTAGAAAAATAAGTGAAAACATCTTCAGCTAAACTTTGCCAAGAGAGATGTTATTGGGAACCATGTGTTTATTTAATTCAAAGAATATTTTCCCATATTAATAATATAGCCTAAAGAACTGTTAAAACCAAAAGTACTTTAGGAACTTTTTTACAACGTCATGACTGCAAATAATTCATATCTTTGATTAATTTTATCCACGTTTATTACTTAAAAATATCGAAAAGCAAAAACACAATTTTGCCTTAAATATTTTATACCAAACATTAAAAAATTATTTCAAATACGTTGTGACAAAAAAGTACTTTTTGTACTTTAAAAGAACCTTTACTGTGTGTGATACATGTGCATTCATTATTATCATGCACACATTCATTTAACCTTGGCAAAATCGTTTACAAACATTAACAAGTAAGAGTGCTATATTTGGATATGCCGAATCTTATATACCCTTCACCATCTATGTAAATCTAGTTTAGTGAAGTAACTCCCATCAAAAGAGTAAATATTGGGGTATCAAAGATTTAAGAAATAAAAAAAAGATTGGTACTGCATATATATAGTTTTACTTTTTTTCTAAAAAAATATATAGTTTTACATAAAAATGACATCAGCTCTTAATGGGTTCAGCATTTTTAAACAATTTTAGTATTTCCTAAGAGATCTCTTCAAATGATTTAAAATGATATCCATATTGATATTTTAAAAAATTTGAAAATTTCAGAGCCCCGTAACTCGGAAAATATGGGCGACTACCAATTTTATCACTGAATGTTTTTTTCTTATTTTTTAATTCTCTATCTCCCATATATTAAGTTTTTGATTGGAGTTACTTCATTGTTTAAGTTTGGACAGACGGACAGAATATACATACTTTATGGGGTCGGAAAAAGATACTGTTGAAATTGCACACGGAATGGCAAACTTAAATATCCCCTTTTTCTACTTTTTTTAACGCTAAATGTCCAAATTTCGCAGTATTAAGAGTAAGGTTACTGCTTTGGAATTAGAACTTACCAATTTTTTACCATATTTACCTAAGATGAGAGTAATAGAATATGATGTATGCAGTCTACGTCTAAAACATTGCTTAGAGTATTGCGCATATCGTGGACATATTAAGTTCTGATTGGCGTTAAATGTGAACGCCATAAGTGACATCAATCTTTAAAAAATTTTTGAAACTATGCGGGACTGTTTAATTGAAAATAAAACAAAAATTTTACTCGAAGGACAAAATTCACTAGTCTAGAGCAGGCCTGATATATTTGCCGATTTTTTGCCTCAAAATTATCAAAGTGCCGATATGCCGATTTTTGCTACAAAAATGCCGATCTTTTCGATAAACTCTTAAAACACGGTAGCGCTGCTTGTTTTAGTATAAAATATTATATTTGGGCATCACTAGATTACATTAAAAATATTGTTAATAAGTTCATTGTTCCCTGGAAAATTGTATCCTCAACAATGAAAGTGATGTAAGTCAAAATAAAAAATAAGCCGATCAATTCCTTAACTCCACATTGCCTTAAACTAAATGAGTTTAATGTTATTTTCATTATTTTATCAACAAAGAACCATTTAAGAAACGCTGTTAGCTAATGAACTTTAAACTAAATGATTTCATAAGTTATTAAAAATCGTCAAATAATATCGAAATGATAGATCACAAGTTTTTTTTATCTAGTCTTTCCTTTCTAAAAAATGACCGAGATTTTGAATTAGAATTTGAAATGGAAATAAAAACAAGAGAATAACTTACGCAACAAAAACAGCGAAAGACATATTTTTTTGGTACAAAGCATGTTGCAGCAGAAAAAGTGAAAAAAAGTGAAGGGACTCCAATAAAAAATTAAAATAAATGAAAATATTGGTTTATTTTTACTATATACAACCAAAAGAACTATACCCGAAGCAATTTATTTTTTAAGGTTTACTTTCTAATTTTGTGTTATTTTATATATTGTAAACATTATTTAATACTGAATTGTTTATTAATAGAATGATTTTTAATTATATTTAAAATGGCCATGTTTAATTTGTTTATTTTTTGCCGATTTTTTTATATGAAAAAATCGATTTTTTTGCAATATGCCGATTTCTTATCAAAATCGTCTAGCACCCCTGGTCTAGAGTAAAGCCAGTTGAATGGCGTAAGTCATGGTGATGTGCGGGGGCTTCTATTGGTAATGACTTTACCTTATCATGATGTGTTGAAAAAAGGCGACCCAATGCATAGCGGTCTGTTTCAATATTTTCACTCCAAACAATATTGAAACATTTCCACTTTCTTTGCCCTATTTTTGATTTTGGGATATTGTGCTTAATATAACTAAAAAAGTGGTTAAAATTTTCTTTAACCGAATCTCCAA
Organism: Gymnosoma rotundatum; assembly: GCA_916610165.2. Classification (NCBI taxonomy): domain Eukaryota; kingdom Metazoa; phylum Arthropoda; class Insecta; order Diptera; family Tachinidae; genus Gymnosoma; species Gymnosoma rotundatum. Next base: position 82,580,067 of record OU744340.1, read on the forward strand.
GTTCACAATCACTACTTCAAATTTCCAAAATTGGAATTTTAGGGAATTATGTCCAAAAGCACTGTTTTGACCTACTCTAAGGGAAAAATATAATATAATAATATATAATATAAGATGGACTTATTAATTGACGATTTCATTAGCATTGAACGTTAAAAATTGCTAATGAGTTTTTAGCATTATCATTATTTTCGTTAGTAATTTGTTAAAAAACTAAATCATTTATTATTACAAAATTGACTATGATTAAATGGTTTCAAATAATTACCATTAATGTCTTTTTTCACTAAATAAACGTCTTAAAGTACAGCAGAGCATTATTTTAAACTGGCATTTAGATGAACAAAATTTGGAAAAAGGAGACACTATGGAAACATATTTTAGATTTCGTGTAAGTTATTGGATCTTCTAGCTGGTGCGTTAGGTAACTTTAGACCTCATACATCAAGTTTTACACCTTTTTAACTCAAAAATTATATATTATTGAAATTTTCAAAAATGGATCTATTTACAAGAGTGTTAAAATTTATTTATTTTACACATAACTTTTTTAACTTTTTGCGATTGAGAATTTATATTTCATAAAAGTAATTATTTTTGTTCTGGTTAGTAATTTAACGATTTCATTAAAATTTTATTACCATTAGTAAAAACAATTATATTCAAAATAAAATCATTAGCATTAAATGGTAGTTAAATTGTTTTCACTGTCATTATTTCAAACAATGCCAATGAAATTTCAATGATAATGAAATCTCAAGTATGACATAAATAATTAATAAATTGTTATTTTTGAAAAATCATCTTTAAAAATTACCTTTTTTTAGAAGTTTTTACGAAAAAGATGTTTTGATAGATAATATTTTTTAATAGCCTTGACAAAAGGTAACTTACTGCACGTTAAGAAAAAATGCTATTTCAAACAACTGTATTTTTTATGAACTTCTAAAAAAGCACATCATAAAAAGAACCTGTCAAAAATTTTTAGCAAATAATGCTTGAAAAAAATTATTTGAAAAAAATTTAACAAAGGCTAAAATAAAAATTATATCTAGTAAAGCTTCTTGCCATAAAAAATGGGATTTATAATTTAATTTACTTCCACATTAATCTTCGTATTTATCTGTCCGAAATAATGTTTTTATTATTCAATAATTCAGATACACGGAAGAGCTAAACATTATGAAAATACAAAGCAAAACTTTAAAAATAATCAGCAAAAAAGTTTTCATAAACTTTTTGACTTTTTGCGTGACTTTAAAAAGGATATTTTTTGCATATCCTCGCCCGCACCAACTGCAAACACATAAGGTGTAAATGAGTAAATTCTTGGGGCGTGTGTAACTAAACTAAGGCAAAAGTTATCTATCACTTGTTTGTATCAACATCTACATACATCAACTTGTGTGTTTTTCTAGTTTAAGCGTGCAAGTCTCCAATGATTGTTGGAACACGCATCTAACATTTGCTAAGTTTTCTTTTGCAGGTCATTAAGTTTTAACATTTAGAGCGTTTGTGAGTTAATGAAATGAAATTTTCTGCTTGCAAAAGTATTCAATTGTGTATTGCCACCTGTAGAGAGGGTGTAAAATTTACAGCCACAATGGGAAACCGAACAAAAAATGTAATATCCTGCTTTTGTGCCATTTGTTCATATTAAACGTTTAAATATAGAGAATCAATAGAACACATTGTTCATTCAACTCCCAAGAAAATAAAGTGTTTTAACCAAAATTGGAAGTAAATTTTGTAGAGCGTATAGAAACCTTCATGAACATGTATGAGTGGCTAAATATATATATAAATATATATGTGTGTCTGTGTGTAAAAGCCCCAAAAGATTTTAAATGGAAATATATCAGATGTCTTTCTATCAGAAAGAAGTACATCTATGAAAATGAAGACAAACAAAAGAACACTAACAAACAAAACATTTATCTGTTCAATATATCTTTAGTACCTACTTTTGCAAAAATAAACTCATATGTGTTTAAGAAATTAAATTTATTTAAACGTACAAAAGCAATTACACAGAGAGAAAGATGGCAGTAATATTATTTGTGAAAGTTATTTTTTTGCAAAGTTGTAAAAGTATTAAACAAAATTAATTAAATCAGAAATAATATCAATTAATAGAGTAGAGACTGCTAAGTCCTAAAAAAGTTCTTAAATAAGAAAGTGTGTTTATTTTCTTTTTTTTTTTTTTTGTTTTCATTCTGCTACATCAGCATTCTGTAATTCTCGTCGCTAAACTTAAATCTCGATCGCTAAAAATCTGAAAATAATTTAAGGCAAAAAGTGTGAGAGAATAGCATTTGTAGCTAAGCTATTATTATGTATTAGAGAGAACTTATGAAAAAAAACACAAGCATGCTGATTTGTAAATATGAATTATATTTGGAATCATTTAACAATATAAATGTTAATCGTTCTCGATTCCTTTAAAATGACTCTTTTCTAAGAACAAACACTACATCAGCACAACAAATTATTAATTTTGGGCTGCTGTTGTTTAGGTAGTAAGCACGTTGACTACAAAACAGATTAGCCTAGGTTCAACCCCCGAGGATAACAAAAAAACAAAATCAATGTTTTTTTATTTGATGATATATACACATATTTAGAAACTACTATTACAGTACGCAACTAATTAAATGGCTATTTGGTTTAAAAAACAACCGCTTATATAACAACATTTAGCGGGCGTCTCACCATTGTCCATTCCATTATTGGTGTGACAGATAATTAAAAAATAAGAAAAAAATTAAATACTACATATAAGTTTACATAAAAATGCCATCAGCTCTTAATGGGTTAAGCATTTTTAAAAATCATTAGTATTTTCTTAAAGATCTCATCAAAAGCTTTTTAATGATATACATGTTGACATTTTAAAAAATTTGAAAATTTCAGACGTCCTTAACTCGGAATATATGGGCGTGCGCCTATTTTTTCAATTGATGTTTTTTTTCTTATTTTTTCATTCTATATCGCCACATATAATTGTTTTATTAATTGGAGATACGTGGCGCGGTTTTTTGCCCGCTGCGTCTAAATACATGGACCGAGCTTGCTGATTTCCAACAGCACCTCTTTGACACTATGTCTGATTGATTGAAGTATTTCGACACTAACGGACAGACGGACATAGCTCAATCGACTCCGCTATGCATAAGAAGTCAGAATATATATTCTTTATGGGATCGGAAGTAGATATTGTAGAAATTACAAACGGAATAACAAACTTAGATATAACTTTTTTCCACTTTTTTATGAAGGGTATACAAATATTAAGCTTTTCGCTTTCAATCTCTCTATTTTCACCATCTCTCTTATCCTCTCGTCTACCAGGTCTGCAAGTTTAAAATGTCGTTTTAATTCCAATAGAATGCGCTCTTAGCCCATTGAAGGATTTGCTTATCTCTAAACGCTATTTTGTTTGTTAGTCATTTGTTTACAAAAGTCAGTTGTTTTTAAGTCGTTTACGTGGACGTATCATACCTTTCTTTGGTGTTAAAAATGTCTAATTTTAAGCCAAATAAAGAGCATTTGCGGCATGTGTGCGAAATGCTGCTTTTACGCCACGAAAGAAAGGGTTTTTTGCATCGAGTTGTAACTGGCGATGAAAAATGGATTTATTTTCAGAATCCCAAACGAATAAAATCATGGGTAACGCCAGGACAACCATCCACATCGAGTGCAAGACCGGATCGTTTTGGGAAGAAGACAATGCTGTGTGTGTGGTGGGATCAGAAGGGAGTAGTCTACTACGAGCTTCTCAAACCCGGCGAAACAGTCAATACCGACCGCTACCGACAACAAATGATCAATTTGAGTCACGCATTGATCGAAAAACGCCCAGAATGGGCTCACAGGCACGCCAAAGTCATTCTTCAGCATGATAACGCTCCTGCACATTCAGCCAGATTGACTAAGGAAACGATTTCTTCGCTTGGTTGGGAACTCCTACCCCACCCGCCGTATTCACCTGATCTGGCGCCTTCTGATTATCACCTCTTCTCATCGATGGGACCCTCATTGGCTGAGCAACACTTTAACAATTTGGAGGATGTAAGAAAATGGCTCGATGAATGGATTTCAAATAAAGATGAAGCATTCTTTTGGAATGGTATCCACAAATTGCCAGAGAGATGGACAAAATGTGTACAAAGCGAGGGCCAGTACTTTGTATAAAATATATTATACTTTTTTTTTAAATTACTGTGTATATATTTTAAGAAATAAACGACATTTTAAACTTGCAGACCTGGTATCTCTATTCTAAAGAATGTAGCACGGTAACAAAAATAATAAAATAGGCACTGTTGTCTGAAGTGCTAATTTTCTCAAAGAAAAGAAAATCATTTTCGCAGTGAATCTTAAATAAACTACACTTAACTTTTCACAGTTCCAGGTGTCCGTTAGAACTCGTAGTGCCAGTTTTCTACCAAGAAAGGAATTAAATTATTCTCACGCTGCTGTAACTACGATCATTTAAGATATTGCATCCATAGCAGGCATGGATGTGTTTCAAACTTTTGTTTTCGAATGTTTTACGACTTTTGTTAGGGCTTTTTATCATTCAGTGATCATTCGTAGAAACTTAATATGTTCCATTAATGCATTCTATAAAATCATGATGGTTTTCGTAGCATTTTAAAGTAGATGTTGTTAATATTGGGCAATGTAAAGGCTCCTCCTACGTTATTTTACTGTTGTAAAATAACGTAGGAGGATTGTTCCTATTATTAACCGACTTCAAAAAAGAAGAATTTGACTGAATGTTGCTTTCTTATATTTGTGTCTGCAGAAGTAGTCATTTCTGAGCCGATTTTAAAAATTATTTCTTTATATCACAGTTAAAACTTACAGATTAGTCCTGTTTTAAAAGCATTTCATAATTTTGAAAATTAAAGAGTGTCACATAAAACATATTTTTAAGGTGTTATGTGAAACGTAAAGGGCACCACCCAAAAATTTATTAAAACTATGTATCACTTTAGCTCCCAATAGAAAACAATAAAATAATAGAAAAATAAATGTAGAAGTTAAAGGGTGACGTTAATTAACCTATATGGACCAATCTTTGGAACCGTTATAGACAAACGCTTGAAAATTGGACAAAATGCCGAATACTTAACCGTTATAATAACAATTATAAATTTTCGAAAAAACAAATTCATTTAGTTCGATGTATATGGCCATACTTTTGAGCAGTTGTAGACAGACGGTATAAACTTAAAAAAACCTATATTGTCAAGCCTGCTATAACAAGAAGTATATAGCTTGGTTTAGAAAATAAAGGGTGTGCTAATAGTTGTTATAACCGTTTTAGATAGACAGATAAAATTAACAAGAAATATTTATTGATAGGCATGATATAATAAGAACCATACAATACGAATTTAAAAATTAGCGGGTAGTCCAATATTATATGCTATTTGACCTATATGGACCTATCTTCTGAACTGTTATATATAATTACTTGAAAACTAGAAAACATCCACTACTTTGTCTGGTATAAAAAGTAAACATTTAAAATTATAAATTAAAGGGTGTTACATTAGTTGATGTAATTTGATGTATATAAGCAAACTGCTGAACAATTGCAAACAGATGGTTTATATTTACAAAGAAACTGTATTGCTAAGTATAAAATTTGGATTTGGAAATTAAAGGGTGTCGAAATAGTTGTTGTAATTTGTTGCATGTTGCCAATTTCTTAAACCGTTATATAGAACCATCTATTTTGGAGTGTTTTTTTTGCAAGAATTATACCCCCTTAATAAAATGTGCTAAGTGTGAGCGCTGCCCCTAAAATAGTAAAGAAAAAAAAATTAATTGAAAAATTCATTTCAAATATTTTTGTCTGATGATTGATTTTAATCAGAAAATTAAGTGGCTTTTAAAACTCGTGTTTTTTTTCATCCGCTTCCTTTATTTATATCTTACGTTGTTCTGATTCCATCATTTTGTGCTTTGTCAAAGGTGCTAAAATTATATAAAAGAAAAGCCAAGAAAGAAAAAATGTGATTCTTTTAAAACATGTGTCTGATGTCTATCATCAGAGTTTTTGATTATCTTTGTGTTTTTGTGTTTTTGTTATTGCTCCTATTAATTGTTTTGTAGTTGTATTTGTAAGTTAACTTGTTTTCGTGATGTAGAAGAGATCTCCGTAATACCTTTACCTGTCAATTAAATGGAACAGAGAAAGTAATTGAACAAATAATTAAATTGTATATTTGATGTGTTTTGGAGTGATTTGATCTGTTTATGTTATTGTAAATTTATATTTTTAGAATGGTAATGCATTGTTGCATTATTTTCTTAATTTATTTTTTTAGATATTTCCTTTAAAATATAATAATAAACATAAATTTGATTTCCATTTTTGGTTTTAAAGGCATTTAATAATGTAAAGTAGTAAATTTTATTAATAATATTCTGAAGTCGTTATAGTGGCATTACAAAAGGCTGATAGTCGTGATGTTTTTTCCACAAGTTATTTTAATCAATAAACCATAAACGTTTTTGAGCAGCTCACAAAACACGATGGTTGACTTTATACATAGTCTAGAACTAAATTTGAATACTTTTATTCCTTTAACAGATCAATAATAGTTGTTATATTGGCAACTTTAGTAATGGAAAATAAGCAGGCAATTTTGGATGTCGTATCTTATGGTAAATAAATAATATTTTAACCTTTTATCTCCCAAAATATCGAAAAATTCTCAAGTCTTTTAAAAAAATATTTCGCTCAATTATCAGTGTGCTAATAACCCAAATGTTCATATAAACATTCCGTTAATTTTCTTACTGTGATAATTATAGGAAACTAAATGTAATGACAGAAAAATTTACCTTAAATGTAGAGGAGAAAAGCATGAATGCCAAATAGAAGAGTTGATGAAGCTGGTACTTTCTATCGGGCTTCAAAACAAAACAAGAAATCAATCATAAAGAGATCAACACCCATTCAGATTTTGTTAATGCAACTTGCGACGCTGGCTCACACCTATTCTATTTCGCCATTTAGTTTCCACAGTTCAAACTGTTGCCTTCCTTTTAATCTCGTATTCTGTGCGATTGCACAGGAGTTGTACGAATACGTGTCCTCTTTGGTTCACTTTCTTAATAGTTCCATCGCCTATTAATCTATGCCAGTTCTAAGACAACACCTTCTCTATAGTTTACGGCATTTCCTTTATTGTCTCTGCAATATACGCTGTTAGTTTGATCTTGCGGATAAGACTTTTTGCTTTTGGAGAAACTGGGCAGATCTGTCCATTCCACCAACGCGTTCACTTTTCCTAATTGTAAATTATCAATTGATTAATTGTAAATTATCAATTGACCTTCATTTCCTTCTAAACAACGATCAATAAATTCTAAAAATATTTTTATAAATTTTTCTAAAACAAACATTTCATTTCATACGTTTAAGCCTTGTTAACCAGGAATGAAAAAAAATAAAGTAAAACTTTGTATAATAATTAAAACTAGAATAAAGTTAAATACCAAAACAACAAACATAAGTAATCTAATAAGACAATCTGTTACACTAAATAACAAAAACTCGAAAAATGGCAAAAATTACAAAAATAATAAAAACACAAATACAAGAAAAAAAGACTTTTTATACATATTGTAAGTCATGAAGAAAAAACCAACAGCAAACTAAACTATAAAATAATCAAAGAAAAACAAAGTATAAAATATATTATTCCTTGCACTAAGTTATTGATATTAGGAAGGTACACAACAAACATTTTGCTTAATTTATTTTTAAAACTGAAAATAAAATCTGTAGGTTAAATAAGCTAATCCACTACAAATTCAACTTTTGTCCTTATACTTGCCGAAATATTTAAGCCTTCAAAACTAGCTAGTTGAAAGGAAGGTGTAATAAATACCCTCCCCTTACCCCGGCTAAAACAATAAATAGCACCTATCGAAAGTAATAACATGTTCCTTTTAAAGTTAAGGCATGATTGTGATCATTGTTTCCTTTCCAAATATGTATGTATCACACATACCCTTATGTAATTTTAAAACAAATTCACTAAACTTAATTATTAGTGTTGAAGTTCTTACAATCAAAAATACAGTCATTTAATTTTTAAACATAAAAATAAGTTTATGCTAAATGTGATTAAAGATTGCTTGATTTCCAGCTGACAGCGTAGATCAACTTACAATTTTTGCTAGTCACATTACGGCCAAACTCCATATATAAAAAAATCTGTATATGTTTCCGGTAAATTCGCATGCGCTACCACCTGTTAGATGACTCACCTTGGTTACAAATATAACTATTAGACTAACACTTAATTAATTTATTTTTAAATTAATCGCAATTATTTAAGATTTAGTTCATTTATTTTAATTTCTAAAAATCTTTTTAGAAAGAAAAATTATTGTACAAATGTATGCGGACGTTTTTCAAAGAAAACAAGAAAAATTAGACGCCAGCAAAATAAAATGCAGCATTTTCTGGACCGCTACATCCTTCATCAGCATTCTTCGCATTTATCTACCTTATGTTATGTACGTCGTAAACATTATCTATTTAACCAACTAATCTTAATGTTAATTTGGTTAGGCGAAATTTACACACAAACCAAAGTATTTCTTCACTGTTCTCTCTGTATTTCATCTTGTACATTTGTTTTTAGTTCAGTGAAGTAACTCCAATCAAAAACACAGAGAATTAAGAAATAAGGAAAAAATTACGATATTTAATTTAACATAAAAATGTCATCAGCTCTTAATGGGTTAAGCATTTAAAATAAAAATTATGCCCATATTGATATCTTAGAAAATATGGTGCACAATCGTACTTTTCTATAAAAATTTCAGAGGTCCATTATTCGGAAAAGATAGGCGAGCGCTACTTTTTTCACTTTTTAATTTTCTATCGCCCCAAATATATATTTTTTATTTCTTTATAAGAGTTACTTTATTGTTTGAAATTTTTTTTTCTCTTTTTTTGTGATGAAGGGCACAAAACAAAATACTAAATCATATAATAATAATAATTCAATAATTTCTTTTTTTTAATGGAAAGTAATATGAATGTCCTTAATTTATAACTTTCTACAACTTATAATTAATAGTTATATAAACAGATGATCTGATTGAAAGGCAAAAAAGTCTTAAACACACTTTTTCGGGATTTAAAAGTAGAGGACAAATTCAATAAATTTACCATCATTTGAACTTTAATCATTGTTGTTCTTTTTTAGTATCATTATTATTATTGTTGTCTATAGGTCACAGATGTAGAAATGAACATACGAAGATGTTAAAGGAATAAAGAAAAATGCTACAACCAGTAACACACTGTTGTTTTAGCAACAAATATTAAAAAGGCAGCATATTGAAAAAGTAGTGTCTCTAGACAAGAGGATAATGTTGATACTTAAAAGAATTATTTGCTGTTTTAAAAATAATATCACATTAAAATTGTTATATATACATTTATTGCTTAATTTTGCACAGACCTAGAAATGCTTGAAGAGCCACCTGACCGATGTGTTAACGAAAATCATTGTTGAATCGCTTTTATCAAAACCGTAAGAAAAATTCATAGAAGATAATTATTTTTTTTAATATTCATAAGACAATTTCTGTGTGATGATTTATGAAGCTTGTACAAAGGCTATAAATGTGTGTATTTAGGAAAAGTAAATTCACCATCCGATGTTTTTATTCGCTATAAACCTTTTAAATTTTATTGTGAAATAATAATTACTAAAATTGTTGAAACAATTTTTTAGCCCCGCATTGAGTTATACCACTTTGAAAGTAACATATTAGAAAAAATAAAAACAGGAGCGAACATAAGTCCATATATTTATAGACAGAGAAATTAATTTTTTATGTAAAAGGCGACAGTCTAAATAAAGACATTTAATTTACAAATAACCAAATTTATTGAGATATTTTAAAAAATATAAAAATGAAAATTACTTAGTTAAGATCTTTAAATAAAAAATATATTTTAAACTTAGTTTTCCTTTACAGTTAGAATATTGGAGTATTTTTGGTGAATATTGTTAAACTACGCATAACAAAGCTCCTTGAAGTTTTATAAAGTGGTAACATCTTAATTTTGCTGTGTTTTTTTCTGGCGTTCCTTTTTTCCAAATAAAAAAAATTTATTCAAATCGAGCATTTTCTTCAATAAAAAATTATTAAAATTTATTTTGTGAGGTGCATTCCTTTTGAAGCTCACCCAACATATTTTAGACCAGTTTATAATTTCTTCAACCGCAATTTCATTCTGTTTGATATTAACTTTTTTGAAGATTTTGTTAAGATAAATCTTTTTTTTTTCATTTCATACAAAAAGAAACTTTTTTTGCAAGCATTTGCATTATAGTCTTGGGCAGTGTAGAAATGGTCGATTTTCTAAAATTTTGTTTGTAAATGGACATATTCCACTTTTAAAAGAAATATTTTTGCGATAGAATTGTACAGCAAAACTATCATTGTTTAATTTATGTCAAGGTCGTACTCTATTGAAATTATTATGGTTATTATGGAGAGAAGGTATCTAAAGTTCATGCAAATTACCGTTAACTTTTTTTTTTTATACGTGGACTTATACCATTTAAAAAAAAACAAGTAACTACTACTTATTTCGACTGCACTTTTTCTGTATTTGCGGTTCATTTTACGTTCGTAATATTTCAGAATATTTGACAAAACAAAAACCCTAAAATCAGTTGAGAAAAGAAAACTTGGCTGTAAATGATTTAAGTACTTTAAGATTCTGTCTTATTTCACTGTATATAAAAGTACGAAAGTCAACACATATGATGTATTTCTTTGTATTTAAAAAAAGTTTTATTCTTCTTCCTGTCTCGTCAATGATACCGTCTGTTATAGTAAAAGTCAAGATTTAGTTTGCTCTACCAAATAATAACAAAACCAACAACAATCTAACTAACAAATATAATAATGAATGGTTTTTATAGCATAAGAAATGTGAAATTGAAAACTACCAAACAATTACCAATATGTTGCACATTGTGAAGACATGGTCAGTTGTTGCAAAAAAAAAAAATAAAATAAAATAAATAAAATAAAAAGAAATATTGTAAAAATGAAAAAGAAAACTTTTATATAGAAATTTAGCGAACCTCTGTTAAAAAAAAGATAAATAAATATATTAGTCATTAAGAAACTCAATATTGAAAATATATAAATTCAATAGCAAATCGACAAATAACCGCAAATGTTCGGATAGCTAGGATGAAAGTGTGTGAAATGATGAGATTCTCGTTGAAAACTTATAAAAAAGAATTCTTACTAAATTTTAACAAATATATTTATTTTTGTGGAAACTAAAAGTATAAACGTTCATTCTTAAAAAGAACAAGAAGATTTTCTTAAGTAAAGAACCAAAATTTAATCGTCAAAAATCAAAATCTATAAAAAATAAACTGCAGAAAAAGAAGGCAAAAAATGGTAAATTATAGTATTCAAATTCTAAACTGCTTTGATTTGTTTTAAGCCGGATATTGAGAAGGAGTTAGGCTTTATAAATTCTGCATGCAAAGCATTACAGGTGAAGTATATATGACATTATAGCGGCGCTGTTTGGGTATAAAAGTTATTTCGCCCCTTATCTTTAACCGGTTTTATTTCATAAGAAAAAATTTTAATTTAAAAATTGTTTGATAATAATATTAGAACAGCATTTTTTATTTGTTCATCCTTTTTTTGGACGAGCGAACATTAGAAATAAAAACATTAAGTTTGATAGAAAATTACGGAAGGAATTGTTTTTGTAATCGGTACTCTGCGATACGCTTTCTTGACATTTTCTTTGCATACATTTAAAAGCGAACAATACCCTGCAGGAGGATAAGCGTTAATTGTCTTTAAACTACTGGTACCATTACTAGTACTGCAAGCACTAGTTCAAAAGGTGATAGAATATATATAGAAAAATACTAGTACTTCAAGTAGTTCATTTAAAGATTGATTTGACTTGCAGAATTTCATATTAATTTTTGATGATGTTTTAACGCGAATTGCTAATTCGCATTTCCATTTACTTTATTTTTAGTTGTTATAACAAATTTAAAACAATTAATAAGTAAAGCTCGATTTTCTTGTATGTAAAAAGTGACATTTAAAAAAAAAATTAAATTAAAAAATAATTTAAAATTTTTGAACATGTTTTTTGTTTAAGATTGATGTTCGACTGTAAAAACTCGATATTTTTTTAAAATACTGAATGAATTTTTCGACGTTGAGTGAAGTAACACAATCTTTAATACCTGCATGTAGTTGAAATTATGAAAATCAATAATATTATGAAATTTTCTTCTTAAAATACAGAAAGATAATTGTTTAGTTTATGGCGAAGTATCAAATAATACACATTTCTTAAATTAAAGGATTTTGGTATATGGTGGAGTAACAAACGTAACTCAAGTTGCACAAAATTGCTAGTGTAATGAGTGTGCCCTGAACAACATGTTGAAAATCCCGAAAATGGCTTCAAGAGCCATAAATTAGTGAGCTTAAGACAAACAATAATGTTAAAATGTGCAACACAAATAGATATTTTTAAAACAAATTAAAAAATAAATTTCTGTGTAAAAAATAGAGTACTGTGCAATGAAAATCCTCTAAAAATTGAATTTGTTAAGAAATTGTAAATCGACTTGAACCATACTTTAAAGAAAAAATAAGTGATAAAATTAACCTACCGACAAAAGATTACGAATTATCAAATCAGTCTTTGAAAAAAGTTAAAGAAATTGTTTATACAGAACAAACCTACAATAAGATGTGCTAAAAATTTTTGTCAATTTTGTCTGAGGCTTGGTTTTTTTGCTATCTCTAAAAGGTCTGCTTGGAAGAACGAACTAAATTGAAATCCGAAGTGTTTCATCAGGCAGTTTTTACAATTTAGGAATAGAGAATCAGCTTAAAAAAGTAAAAAATGTTTTCGAAAAACCAAATTACATAGAAAATTATTTGCTATAAACCAGTTCCTGATGCAGAACTAGTTGTATCCGACTAGCAGAAATGGCACTGACATCCACCTTGAATCTATTTTACTAGTTCTTATTTAAAACCAATAATATTAGTTTTTCATGAAGAACTAATTGTACTATTATCTACCTAGAATCAATTATACTAGTACTCATCTAGTACTAATAGTAGTAGTATCCGCCTAGTATCCAATGGTACTAGAAATTTTCCTAACACACTCAATGTTAGTTTGAGCATTAAGATGGTATAGGAAAGTTTACAGTTGGGAACTAGTACTGGTGATTTTTGTACTAGTACAATACTCGTTTGATACTAGTTCGATCTCCTGCAGGGTAATAATACTAATGAAATGTTGCCCCCAACATGTTCGCCTGTGTGAACGCGAATAAAAAAACAAAAGAGAAATCCAAATGTTTTTCTTACAAATGTTCTTCCGTCTAAGCTCGGACTAAAGAAGACAGATACCTCAAAATATTTTTCAGAAAAACTTTCGTCTTACAGCATAAAAATATAAGTTGAGGCGCAAACAAATCAGGGAGAATATTTTTGTTTGTTTTTTGAAGGCAAAAGCTGAAATGATAGGAAAAGTCAATATAATAAGTCTGTGACAGTTTATTAAATACATATATTTCATTTCATAATAATATATTTTTATTTCATATATTTTTTAATTTATTATTCAAGCACAAGGTCTTTTATTTTTTATTTTTTCAATATTTCGCTACTCCCTTGTGTAGCATCATCAGGACAAAGAAATATTTATTTGAACACAAAAAAGCAACAACAAACAGTGCACCTAGGTAATAAAACACGCAGGAATAAAACTAAACCTACCTCTACAAAATGCAAGTTTTTTTAATTTTCTAGTCATTTTGTTTAGTAATTACAAAATTTTATATCAAGGAATGTTTAAAAACCTCAAGAGATTCCAATATGCTATTTTTGCCCCGCCCCTTTTTGTGGGCGATGAAATATAATATCATTTGAAAAAATAATGTAATTATTAAATGAAATGCATTACATATGCCTTAAAATCATAGAAATTGATTTATATGGGTAGGGGGAAGTATCCCTCCAATTCCAGCCCCAAAAACGTTACTGTAAAACAATTTTTTTTGCGAATTTTTTTGCCAATTTCCTAAAAACATTTATTTTTAATTTTTCTAATGCCTTATCAATACCCGCTTCCCAAGAATATTATTAAAACGACATTTTTGTAGTTTGTTACTTTTTAGTATTTTTATTATCTAAAATTAATTATTTTATTCATAGTAATAACTCATTTATGATTGTAACGGTAAGTTTTATTTAAAATTGTTACAATTAGTTTATTTAAAAGGCCAAGGGTCCTTTTTCATGTAGTTTCCTAAAGACCTTTACCGAATCTGAATCCTCTTCAGCATTAAATACAGGTTGAAGCATGAAACAAACGTAATAACTTTTTTTGCAGTGGGTTTTTTAATAGTAAATAGTGGGTAAGGCGCAAAAACGAGCAACGTCTTTTATATTATATCTAACATTTTTACGACCGCGATGGAGATCACTCTCAAAAACCTATTCAGTTCTTTTTTTTTGACAAAACATTTAATACTTTTTTAATTTCGAAGGAAATTAATTGTTTATCATAAGAATTTAAAACAAAATTTTTCTAAAAATTTATATAAGTAGCTGCAAATCTTTATTCTTTTAGCCACAAGAAAATATATTGCAAACCTCTCAAAATTGTATAAAGCCAATAAAAAAGTATGCGATTTATCTAACTTTCTTGACTTTAACAATGTCCCAAACCCACAAGCAATAGCAAAAGCCTTGAAATTCACAATATGATGCAGAATTTTTTTGTCTATGTTTTACATTTCTCAAAACTAATTTTTGGCCTAATGTCCGGCTAGTTTGGCAAAATACCCCATACCCCTAAGTGGAGAGGTACCATTATTCTCATTAGCGTAGCAAAGCGCCTCAAGACCAGCCAGTATTTTATAAAGTTTAACATTAACACAATACATGCTACAATCTAATGTTTATATTTAATTAATACGAAAGTTAGCTCGCTTTAGTTGTTGTTGTTGGAGAAAAATTGCGCTTGGTTCTTAGCTGCACAAGTATAACTATAAGTGTAAAAAAACACCTTACAGAAGATACCAGATCTTTCAATGCTAGAACAATACAGACGTATTAACTCGACTATAAAAAGAAATCACAATTACGTGCTGCATGTTCATAGAAATAAAGTAACATCAAAAAATTCAATTCTTCTCATATTTCTTTTTACAATTTAAAACCCCGACAAGTAGATAAAAGGTAACAATAAATTTTATTCCAAATGGAACCAAAGATTTTTTTACAATATTCGGTTTTCTTAAGAAAATAATTTTTTAAATGTAAAACATGGGCATTTTAAAATTAAATTCAAAAAATAAATTTAGCTTAACAATTATAAAACTTTGACTTCGAGATGATATTGTAAATCAAATCAAATTTTTCCTTCTAAGCAGCCTGAGTCATATTTATGTGAGGCGTGTTAACTTTAATATTAGATACCATAAAAACCATTTTCTTAACATTCCACAGTTTTAATGCTGCATTCAAAATGTGCGGTTTTTAAAAAGTTAAATCTTTAGTTTCTGTTTGAAAAATAAAGAAGTAGAAAAACACCACTAAAATGAAAATTTTAAGCCAATAAAACACTCCAGACGTCTCAGCTAAATAAAGTCATTCCTTGTGCAAACGTCTATTAAAAAAAAGCGAGGTTAAAACAACTGCTCTGACCTTTTTGTGTGTTTTCTGTACTGGCAGCCTGCAGCAGGAAGCAAACTAATTCATTTTCAATTAAAATCGCATCGGTTTTTCTAAGGGATTTATTTTCACCATTTTATTTTGTTTGTTTTAACCAAATAGTGGGTTTAAGAGTATGTGTCCATTTGTTTTTTTTTTCGATTACAAGACTTTAAAACCAACAGCTGCTGTGTGGTAAGAAAACCCGAAAAAATAAAACCAAAACCGAAACCGAAATAAATCAATATGTTGGTATATAATTCTTTTTTTTTCATTTTTAAGGGTTAAAAAGTAAACAAATTAAGGAACAATGAGACAAAAGGTTGGTTGGATTAGATAAATGTCTAAGGAAAAACAGCAGAAAATCATGAAATTCTCCCAAACTGCAGATACAAAAAAACAAATTTATTGAAAAATAAACAAAACACCACAAAACTTCTTTAATAATAGATATTTTTTTCTTCTCCATGTTTTTTTTCTAGTTCATCCTTTGGTACAAGTTCCAAATCAATTGGTGGGTGCTCCCGTCTTGACAGATGTCACTTTAATTTGCAACGTGGAAGCATCACCAAAAGCCATCAATTATTGGCAAAGAGAAAATGGTAAGTTCGCTCTTTTCTTTGTTAGCTTTTTCTTCTGTTGGTTTAACAACATACGGTGGCAAATGAGTATGTGTCTGTGTGTGGGTGTGTAAGCATAGATTTTTCATTATTCATTTCTATCCAAGAATTTCTTAGCATGGCTTTTTCTTTTTTATTTCATTTTAACTCTAATTTTGTCAATTTTTTTACTTAAAGGGTGTGAGTAAAACAATTTTTCATTTTCAATACAATTTGTCTTTATTAACTTCGTGCTTAGTGGTTTTAAACGTTTTTATTTAAATACTTTTTTGTTGTGCATTCTAGCACTACAACAAATATTTTGTATTTTGAAGCTGAAAAAAGACTTAAATAAAAAACTATTCCAAAAGAATTGTTTAGTCAGTTACTTCGTATTTCTCATCATTTTTAACTGAGTGCATTTGACATTTATTATAAACGTGACATATTCTTATTGGTAAATTGTTGATTCAGTTTTATGACAAAAGTGAAGAATTACATATAAATGAAATTTACAAATATAGTGAGATGAACCTTTTCACTAACTAATTTATTAAAATTCGAATTATTTAAAAGTTTTGACTTTTGAATATAAAAGTAAATGCAATTGGTATCAAACATCTTTTGTCAATTTTTAATGCATGTTTAAGGTGGCAACACTTTCCCCAATCATGGCGAGTTGCAAAAATTATTCCAATTTTAAAACCCGTAAACCAAACAACCTTACAGCTAGCTATCGCCCGATAAGCCTTTTGAGTAGCATTGGTAAATTATTTGAAAAAATCATTAAAATCAAAATATGGCAACATCTAGATAATAATCACATAATTCCACACGAACAATTTGGTTTTAGGCCTTTCCGTAATACCACACAACAAGTCAAACGTATTTCAAACTTCGTTAAGAATGAATTTGTGAACAAGAAATCTGTTGCTATGGTTTGTCTGGACATCGTAAAGGCATTTGACACCGTCTGGCATCAAGGACTGCTTTTTAAGTTAACTAGATACGGGTTTCCGATTTATTTGATAAAAATTTTACAAAGTTTTCTTTCAAATCGAACTTTTTACGTTTGCATTAATAATGTATACTCTGAACCTTTTACTGTCCTAGTTAGTGTACCGCAAGGATCGGTACTAGGGCCATTGCTATACATTGTTTTCTGTGCTGACATTCCTTTGTTGCATTCATGTAGCTATGCCTTTTTTGCAGATGATGCCGCAGTTTACTGCTCTGCTCGATCACTCGAAACCATACTTCGAAATGTACAGGTTGCCCTAGACAATTTGTGTGATTATTTTAATAAATGGAAAATTAAAATTAATGCAGGGAAATCACAATCTATCTTTTTTACTAGAAAAAGAAGTTCTTGTAATCTCCCTAACTCCAACCTTTGCATAAATAATTTAGAAATCCCTTGGTCTGACCATGTTAAATATTTAGGTGTGATGCTTGATAAACGTTTAACTTTTGGTAATCATGTAATGCACATCATAAAAAAGTTTAATATTGGTATCAGAATGTTATACCCTTTGATAAATCGCAGATCTAAACTGAGTATAAATAATAAAGTAATTATAGTAAAATGTATATTCCAGGCTATGATTTTATATGGTTGCCATGTATGGGGCAAATGTGCCAAGTCACATATTAAAAAATTACAAATAAGTCAAAACAAACTGTTAAAGATGGTAACAAATAGGCTCCATAATCTTTGCAAAATAGAATTCGTTATCGAACGCATTGAAAAATTAGCTGAAAAATTTAAGAACTCATGTTTATATTCAGATATTGAGTATATTTCTAATCTGTTTACATGAAATTTATGTATGTATGTATGTAAGCATTTCCTCTTTACAAATCGTATGTTTATGTCTATTATCCTAATGTATTTATTCATTGTCTAATGATTAGCTTACTACACATCTAATTACAATTAGAACACCTATTATTTATTTATTGAAGGTTTTTTAATGCAAATTTTCCTTCCCCATGCCTATAACTATTTAACATACTCCTTAGACTTATTAATTTATTAATATTTTAGATGTAAGGTAATATTACCATTTCTCTGCAAGATAAGTTTTAAAGAAAGATTTGTTGCAATAAAAAAAACAAAAAATGCCCTGTTTCTGGCTTCACTTTCAGTTTCACTAATCACGGTGGCGTGAAATACAAAAAAACAAATGAAATAAAAGTCCGGAACTTCTAAACTATTTACCCGATTTTCATGAAACAAACTGCAATTTATAGAGGAGGTCATAGGATTTTCGCCTATTGCCTGTTTCAGTACTGGGTAGTACACAGGGCATTAAAGTAGGTAACCTCAAATTAGAAAAATGTTTCAGAGCTTATAACGATGTACAAATTGTATATCAGCGGGTAACCTCTACTATTAAGCTTAATTTTTAGAGTGGTTTTTCAACTAAAATAAGGCTGTAAAAAATACCGCCAAAAACCAAAACAGGATAAAAAGGGAAATTGTGTGAATGAAATTATACCTCAAATATCTCCGAACATACATTTTTTTATTCCATTAAATACAAATATGTACGTAATTAAAATAAGTAAAAATTCTAACAAACAATAAATTAAAATATTTTTTTTTTTGTAGAGATAAAAAATTGTCTTCCCAAAAATTTTTTCTTAACAATGCTGACTGTAGAGTGCTTCACAAAAATTCCATAAAAAGACATCAGATGGATTAGCCAAGGCTTTATCTTAAAAAAAAAGTAAAAATGAAATTTCAAATTAAAAAAAATTATTACCACTAAAAAATAAAGTCAAATTAAAAAATTTTTTTTACAAGTAATTTCTTATAGTATTAGCTTTCTTAACCTGTTTTAAAAACAATTCTATCTTGTATTTAAAAAAAACCTATAGGTGAAAAACTAAGAAATGCCAAGGTAAAAATTGTTTATTTTAAATTTAAAAGTCGAATTTCTCTAAAAGTCTTAAAGATAACATGCAAATTCGAAGCACATTTTTCCTTTATCTATTTATGTAGATTACTTAAAATAAAAAATTTTTGAAATCGGTGCACTTTTAATAAAGTTATAAGCCCTGAAATATTTTTCAAATTCGAGGTTACCTAATTTGACGCCCTGCTGTACTACCCTGTACTGAAGTAGGGTGTACCTAAGTGCAAAAGACGAAAAGCTGATGAGCTCCTCTGTAAATGGCAGTTTTGTTTAATGAAAATCGGGTAAAAAGTTTGGAAGTACCAAACTCTTATTCATTTTTTTTATTTCACGCCACTGTGCTACGTAACCATTTTTAACAGAAGTTATTCACTTCAAATATTAAGCGAATACAAAAGGGCAGTTTTGGGGTACGAACTAGAAAGAGGAGTGACTTTCAATGAGTTTTCCATACAAATCTGAGAATTATTACTAAATAGATCCCAAAGGCAGGTGCTTTTCTAGAGTTTAAGAGAAAGTTTCCACTTAAGAGGGATTGATTGTATTGTCATTCTTCAACCGGGGCATATATTTTCGGGGCATAACAAATTTAATTATAGTTGGCGACTGGTCCAACGTTTTTTTTTCCTGCAGTGTTGCCAAAATTGGATTCACTTACCACCTTACCTGGCATGTCAGGTCTTAGGCCAGGCTTTAAACTTTTCTCCTCTAAGGTATGTCAATACCCAACGAATTTGAAGGTATTGCTAAGTCATTTTATATAGAAAATATGATATTTTAAAAGATTTTTCTTGCACAAATTCTGATTTGTTTATGTTTTATTTCAGGTGAAATGATCATTGCTGGTGATCGTTATGTTTTAACAGAAAAAGAAATAAATATGTATGCGGTGGAAATGGTTTTACACATTAAACGTTTACAAACAAGCGACTTTGGAGGTTATAAATGTATATCGAAAAATAGTATTGGGGATACGGAAGGTACAATACGTCTTTATGGTGAGTTTTATTTGCCAGCAAAAAATTAATACTATTTTCCTTATAAACCTTAATAAAATTTTCTGTAGAAATTAAATAAACCTTGAAAATATTTTTAAAAAACTACAGTCACTTTAAATTTTTAATTTAATGTCTCTTTTTTGTTTTTGTTACTCAGAGATGGAACGGCCTGGCAAAAAAATTCAAAGAGAAGAGGACTTGAACGAAGTAACAGTGAGTAATTTTATATATTACAATTTTCTATATTATACTAGTGCCTTTATAAAATTAGTATAAAATATTTTTTTCGTTTTTCTCATATTTAAGTTCCTAAAATAAAAGTTTATAATTTTATTTTCAATAAATATTCATCCTTTGGTGGCCTGCTAATCGTTTCTTAAAAGCTAAAGAATTTTAAATTGAAGTCATTAAAAGACTTTTTAGTATAAAAACAACAAAGATAATTTCCAATGAAAAGTCATTGCAAGATTTTCGAAAGGAATGTCTGTTAAAAGATGAGATAGCCAAGTCCGTTATTAAGGTTTAAATTTTTTAATTTTTTAAGCACTTGTTCTTCTCATAAGATGGCTTCGTAGTTTTAAATGATAATAATTTAAAACAATTAGGATAAGAAATGACAGGAAAAGTCTTGTAAAATACGCCTTCATTTTTGTCCTCCACCAAACATCAAATTATCAATTATAATATAATTAGGACATTTTTCCAATGCTACAAACTACATTCCTGATATAAAATATATAATGATTTTTAAAAAGGCACAATGGTACTATGGTTACAACAACAATATTGTTGTTTCCGTAACTATATCTTTTATTTTAAATGTATTATAGTTCTTTTAAGCCACGATGTGTGTGGTCAAGTTTTTAAAGGGTGTTTATTAAGCCCGATAGGAATTATAAAATAATTAACTGGCAAATGAACTGTTATACTACACTCACTTTTCGACATTTATAGTCAGTACATCCTGGCAAATCATCATCATTAAAATTGACGCTTAAACAACGCTTCCAATATGCATCACATTTATTAGGGAAAGATGTGGTTTTAAAACTAAAATTCGGCGATAAGTTAATTTCGAGCGGTTGATCCTTAACTGGCTTTAAGACCCATGCGATTTGACACCTCGCGATTATTTCTTGTGTGGCCATGCAATTTCACTGGCATATGCTATACACCACCAACTATCAATTGCATTTAAATATTTATTGCACAAATTAGTGTTAAGATCATCGGGCTCAAGGGCTTTTAAAATAGGAACCTAATATTTCCCAGCAAAAAATTTTTGAAAAGGTAATCGAGTGTGGAATTAAGCATTTTTGGCAGAAGTACTTCCCAACTAGATTGCCAACTTAATGATTTTAACAAGGCATGAGACTTTCAATTATTGAGAATCGATTACATTAATTATTGTAGAAAATAATAAGTACCATTAGTACGGTAGTCTCTTTTAACATAAAGAACTAGTTACATTACTACTTGCTTTTTTGGAAACTAATGTAATGTGTTTTATAAAGGAGTAACAAAATATGGCAATCATAAAAGTAAGTCATTATATGGCAAGTACTTTTTAAGGTAATGTCTAATTTTTTGCTGGGTTATAACCACACCTTTCAAATTGACATTTTTTGTATTACTGAAAAACAATCAGGTATGTGATGAAAAACTCTTTACACACAAAAACGATATGGATACGATAAAAGGTATGATGTTTTTTTAAAATCGGTTTATCATATCAATATCATTTTGTTTTAAAGAGAAAACTAATGTCTGACTTTGTGATAAAAAACAATAAAATTAATTTGAAATTGCTTTTAAAGCAACATGGTGTCATCTATACTTTTCAGCTTAAAAATATTCAAATATGAGTGTAAAGGATGCAAACTCATTGGTATATATTTAAAGTATTTACTAGAGGTGGTAAGAGTGATGTTGAAAATCAATAGAAGAATTCAGTTACTGAGTTACTGAGCTCAATAGATTGGATCCCCCATACACAATATAGATGGTTGCAAAAAGGTGTAATTTAAAATATGAATATATTTTATAGTAACCCTTTCCAGTGAAATAAAAGAACTCTTCAAAAGTAGGTCTTTTAATGGAAATATGTGCCGTCTATGTATTTAAAAAAAATTTCCAGAGTGTCTCAGATCTTCTAATTTAGATTTTATTTTATTAGATTTGCAACATATTCTTCTTTTTAACATAAACAGCAATCTTTTTATTGATCGAAATATTTGCATCATTACCTATGATTCTTTGGAAGCCAACTTCTCCAAAAAATCTTAGTGCAGTTGCTAACTGTAATAAATGCTAACTGTAATAAATGACATAATTGATATAATACGAAGCCTTCTTTATTTAATCTAAAACTTTGAATAAATTTGCGAAAAATTAATTTACTAGAAATATATTTTAAAAGAAAAATAATCTCACATGTCGTCTGGCAATTCCATGTTCTCGTAATTATTTTCTTTTAAAATTTTCAGTTATATGATCCTCGGCCAATAAAATTTATGATACTGCCACTGTAAACGCCATTGGCGATATATTTCATATATTATATATAGACTGACAAAATTTTAACTTCATTATTCTTTAAAATTTTCTTGTTTTCTTTATTTAAATTTAATCACACACCTGCATATCTAAACCAAGTTTTATATAAAATTTTTGGAAAGAATGATTTGTCTCTCATTAAAGTAGGATTTAAATTTAAACAATCTTTAGATCCTCTAATTCAATCATATAATGATCAGATATAAACAAATTTTAGCTTAAGATATAGGTTTTGACTTTAAAGCACAACATTTTGCTCCAATTAACCATGTGTTTTCTTGGCATTTATTAACTCTTCTTTCGATGCCAAAATTTTTGTTTCAAACTATAGAATGATACAGTTTAAAGGTTATAATAAATTCTTTACCAAAAATATTTATCGCTTAGTTTGCAACACAACAAATTATTTCCAATATATAATTAACTTTAACTACATTTCCTATTGTTTTTTTTTTTCTATTTTCAGAAAAATGAAATAGTTCTTAAAGAAAATCGTCACGAGGATACTAACCGCAATCAAAATGGTCGTTTGTATAAAGAACGTAGCTCTGATATTAATCTATATAATAATAGTAATACAGGCAATAGAACATTTAAGCCACCATCGATAAAAATACTAATAACACTATTAATGATGTCAATTTTATTATTGGCTTCGACACGAACCTTCAGTAACAATATTTATAAATACAATCATCATGAACAACAACAATATAATCGCAATGATGACAGACTACTTAAACTATTAAAATTTGACATAAACGGATTATAGCTCAATTAAATTGTAATTAATCATAATTAGTGAATAATGCCACAAACAAACAAACAAACAAACAAATAGTCAGAATACAATAATAAAATAAAACAAAAATTAGAAATTCTACAAATTAATTAAACAAATGATACTGAATGGTTAAAAAAATTTACAAAACAAACACACAAACAATAACAAATAATAAATAGTTGACTATTAATTTACATAACTAAAAATGAAATAATAAAAACTGGATACAAATCTACAAAAAACTCAATCAATGACAAGGACGTTAAATAGAGTCATAAACGATTTATATATAAAATTTCACACATGAATGCGTGAATGATAATAAAACTTATTATTAAATAAAAAATTATAAATATTAAATGTTAATTAAAAATTCTTTTCTTAGTTGAGTTAAAATTCTTCAAGGTATCAAAACGTCCATGGATACAAATAGAGCAGAGTAACAAATAATTTTAATAAAAATGTAATACGATGCAAGTATTTTAAAAATGTGCAGGAATTTGTTTAAATTAAGTAATTATATGAACATTTAAAAAAAAAAGGCTTATATACCTGAAGAAAAATCAAAGAACTTTAAATCTTCTTTTCTTCTTCTTTCTTTATCATATTTTTTATTTCTCATGTACTACTAACGTACTGTATCAAATGTATAAAATATTTTTAAAACAGCTTCTAAGTATCAGATTTAATCATAGAGATAACAAAGAGATGGCAATGGAAATATATCAGTAAACAATATAACAGAAATAATACATAAAAGCGCGTTATTTTATGTAACGGTCCTGCTTATTATTGGGGTTAATGTTGGCAACTTTTCTTTGCTGAAAAATTTAAGACTCATATATTATTTTAATAGAATTTTAAAAAATAAGCCAACGCACTGAGGTCGCTGTTGAAGGCCAAAAATTAAAAAACAAAGTTAAAATTTAGACACATAGTGAGTGCGTCACTATCTGCTCATATAGGAACAAGCTTTTGTATAGTATATTTGTTTCTCTTTCATTCTAACGGTGCTATTTAAAAATAGCTTTAAAAAGACAGTATTAAGACAGGTTAACCGATTTTTGCACCGCAAAATTAAAAGTGTCTTAAATTTTTCTATTTTAAAATAAATTGAAATAAGTTTGGAACTAAAAGCTATTTAACATTTCAAACAAGATAATTTTTCTTAACAAAAAATACAATTTTTCTTTTAAATACTTTACAGTTATCTTCATTTTTTATATATTTTAGTAATTGATTATATTTATCTAAGCCTTTATAAAAAAGTGATCTGTACACTGTACTGCTTATTGCCCGTTGCAATCGAAAATCTTGACCACTTCTTAGATTTAACGGTTGATACGGTTTTATTTTTTGTGGTCAAGGATATGACTAAGTTTTTCATCCCGTTTGCAATTTCTACAATATCCGTTTCCGACTCCATAAAGTATATATATACTGAGTTCTTGTGCAAAGCGAAATCAATTTAGCGAAGCCGGTCTGCCCGTCTGTCCGTCTGTGTTAGTGTTGAACTCGAGTTTGCCAAGGCACTAGATCAGCTAGAGAAAAATTAAAGTCTCTAATCGATCAGCATTGGGACCTGCTTTCTAATATTGGTTCCATTCTTTATATGTCAACCGCTACAAAGTTTTCTTTTTTTAAGTTTGCCTACAGATCAAAGCCATCTATTTCTTTTTTGCAATACCTTCTTAATGTGCAACTGTAAACCTTTATTTGCCGTTGGATTCTTTTCGAAAAATATTTTAAATTTCTGCCCTATATGAGAAGGAAGTGGGTAGTTTATAGCGAGTAGGGATTTTTTTTAATAAAAATATTTTTGGCTACCGACTCCATATAAGTCCGACATAGTGCATCGGGTTCTAATTCAATCTTCATGTTAAAACCTTAACTATTAAGAATGGAATATTTTACTGTTTTTTTAGGTTTATATAAAAAATATTTCTTCGTCTTAAAAGATTTTTAACAAAAGTTTGTTCAAATAATTTCAATAAATAAATATATGTATCAAAAAAAGTTTGAAATCATAGTGCAATATTTTCTAAGAGAACTTTTTTCTGAATTGTTCTAAGAGAACTACTTCTGAATTAAGAAAACAACTTCTGAACATTTTCTAGCAGAATCTAATGATACCAAAATTTTCTAAAACTCTAAAAATCTTAAGTGTTTTATAACATTCATGGACATTTCGACATTGGATATATAGGACAGACCTTCCATGCTCCATAATATCCTTATTATAAAAACAATGAATAATTACCTCGTTAAAGAACAAATATTTATTTATACAAATTTATGAAAAAAATTTATTTTATGTTTAAGCTATAAAAAAAATTAGAAAAAAAACAATTAAAATAATTTAAATAGTAAGTGAATAAAATTTAGCAGTAGTCTTGATTTAAAAATAAGGTACAGGTTATATATATATATATATTTTTTTTTTAAATTTATATCGCTTTGAGCAAGAGTCACAAGGCTCAATCTTGTAATCTCCTTAGGTTGGTTTTTCGCATTTTCCCATTTTGATTTTGCATTCGGTTTTTTTTTTTTTTGGAAAGGCTTGATTTCATTTTAACTTTGAACATATTGTGTGCATAAAAAGCATAGCTGTTTATTACATGGCTGATACATGCTATACTAAGGATCCATAAAATAAAACGCGTTAGTACTAACCTTCGACGGGTGCAAAACAAAATAAGGAAAAATCTACCAAAGTGTAATAAAAAACAGCTACTCACCGCAAATAATAGTGTTAGACACGCTCGTTTAAAAGTAAATTAGATATATAAGTGCAGTGCTCGTCGACTCGTCGATCAAACGTACTCTAGGGCTAATGTGAGAAATTTCTTACTTTCGTTACAGAACAATGAAAAAGAAATTAATGATCTAGAAGTATTCATGCAGAAAAATATTAAATTTTTAAGCAGCCCACGCTCCGTAATAATTGAAATACTTTTATTCACATATCGTCCTATGCTTGATATTTTCGATGACAACTATTCGTGTATTTAAAGACATTAACAGAAAGTTCTTTCCATTAGCGGTAACAATTGAGCATCCGATAACTACTACGAATTACGAATACCTGGATATAGTCTTTAAAAGTTTTAGAAGTGCGCTCTCATTGTGGTGTTTCTTAATTGTCCTTACAGGGTTAAAAAAAATTTTCGCTAGATTGCTCTGAGACAAAAATGATATCAAGACTGAGCAAGGCCGCCAATCAGGGTAATTCTTAGTACTAAAACCTTTACAGGGTGGAAAGATCAGTTGAGGGTTTAATACTACTGTTATTGAGGCTACTGGCAAATATAATTTAAAAATATTTCAGCAAATTGTTCTTGTTAGAATAGAGGTGTTTTTTAATTGTAAGAAGTCTAGTGTACTGGGGTTCACCATCTCTTATTTAAAATTTATTCCTTCAATATTAATGTTTTTCGACCTTTACAATTAAATGTTCTTTACTAATTTATCAAGCATAAGGTCAGTTTTGTAGCATCTTCAGAAAATAGAAAACAAAAATATTAAAAAACAAAATTGTGTTTTTTTCAAGCACAACAATAAATCAAAAAAAAAAAAAATTGTCAAGATACTCGAAAAATTCAAAAGACGAAAAAAAACTTAATTCAAAAATTTTTTTTTCTGTTTGCTAAAGATGCCACCCAACATTGTGGCGAAATATTGAAAACATAAAAATTATATTCTTATTTTATAAAACTGACCTTCTTTATGCATCTTGAGCTTTCCATCTTGATTGTTGAATATTCTCGTACTGAATTAAAGGAGTATATGAATCATTTAGTGAGGTGATCGTTCATTTGATCTAGTATTTTTAGTTGAAATTCAAGGTATATTTTCTCGCGTTAAGGAACAACCGATTATTTACAACAATGATTTTTTAAACTTGCAATCTGCTAATACGTAAACGAAGGTAGTGTAAAAATAGATATCTTAATCAAGAAAGTTGGAGAATTTTGTCATATTTCTTAATATTATATTCCTATATACAACTCTTCGTTAATTTGCTAATTTATTGCATAAAGTTTAATGTTTCAAATATTACATTATACCTGATGGATTACAGAATTGAATTTCTGCTTGTTTGGTGTTCATAGAATTTAATGTTCTATATTTTTCTCGTGAAATTCTTTTTGATTTTTGATTTTTTTATTAAATTAATATAAAATCCTTAAAAAAATTTATTTTAATTTTAAGAAAAAACTAACTTATATTTTTTATGAGTCAACAGCTTTAAAAACTCCACATTTTAAAGGGAGAATTAAATAATAAATCATAATTTAATTTCATTGATTTAATTTAAAATCGTTTAAAAGAAAATAAATTCATGTGTAAATATTTTGTAGTACAATAATAATAAAATAAAACAAACACTCTCCTACCACCTCAATCCCTACAAAATATAAAATTGTTTGTGTTTAACTCTAAATAAAATGTAAATAATTTTGCACAAGTAGTTAAATGCAATAAAAAGATAAAATTAAAAACTAAATTCTAGAATGTCATACAAAAAAAATTTAAAAAATATCTATTACATAAATTTATAAAAAAAAGGTAATAGAAAACTTAATATTAGAAAAATAATACAAATTATTGGAATATTTCTATACGTAAGGTCTGCTAAAAACAATAAAACCAATAAAGAGATAAAACAACAATAATAATCAAAGCTCAAACAAAAATATTTCAAAAGAAAATTTATTAAAATAACTAATAAAATATATATAACATGTACGTACTTTTGTTAAGCAATTCAAAGCATTTATTAAGAAATTTACAATAAAGAAAAAAAAACAAAAAGAAAATCTAAGTTAAAATAAAAGTTATTAAAATAACGATTGCTCAAAGCTTCTACACCTAAAATGCAAAAGTTTTTAGTATAAAAAAAGAAATAATGTAAAATATATGAATGCAGTAAGATACAAGTTATTAAGAAAAAATTTAATAAAATATGTGCCAAAATAAATAGCTGATAATATAAAAATTGTAAAAATATATTTTACATTCTTAAAAAAAACACAGTAAAAGATTAAAATTATATTAATATTACAAACATTTCATGTCATATCATACCTTTTTTAAAAAGAAAATACTATTCACAATAGATTGGTGATTTATGAATTGCTCAACAACTATTAACAAACTTTTATAGGTTTCGTCTGTGTTTTAAGCTTGATACAACTTATTTAAAAACTTTCTGCGAAGTAAATTTTAAATTTCCAAATGAGCTTTAGTTGTAAAAATTACCTCGATATTTCCTATTACCCTTGTTCCAACGAATTATTTGTTTAAAGCTGAGGAGAAACAATTTTAGCCGGAAATTAAATTTGAAGAGCAAACAATTTTTTGGTTAAAATTTTTGGAGTTAAACATTTGAAACATTTCTGAAAATAAAACGAAAGTGTCTAACAAATTGTATTATTTTTAAAATTGTTATTAATTCTCAATAAAAATTTAAGGTTTTCGAATTGCGTTTTATTTCTTATTTAGGTTGTCATTGAGTTCATTGTTGAAAAAAGTAAAATTCATTATCTCTGTAGAAAATCATGTTCTCTGTCTAAGTAGGGCATTTTCTCTTGATGTTTCTTCAACGTGCTTATAATTGGTCAAAATATGATAAATAATTAATAACATTTACCAATTATCATTTTCTCGAGAAACCGGCCTGATTTAATAATAAATGAGAAGTAAAAATTAAAAAAAAATCTTATAATTGCTTGATATTCGTTATCATAAAATTTAGTCCATAAATACGAATAATTCTCAATGTAAATCCGTTACTTCTTTATTGAGCCAAAATATTAATTTTTCAACTATTCTTTTTATAGTCAACTCATTTCCAAAAAACGAACACAAGCCTGATAAAATCATATTTCTATAAAACTTACGTAGAGAGCCCCATTTGATACCCTCCCTCTAGAGTTTAAAAAAGTATTTTTTTTTTCTCACTATTGAAAGAGAAATAACTTTCAATTATATAAATTATACACATTTAAATTCTTCACAAAAAGCATAACGAGTGCACTTTGTTGAAACTTCTTGTCAGGACTTAAAGTTTATTACATAACCAAAAACAAAAAAACCAAATTTGCGGGTAACGACTTAAATACCTTAAAAATATCCAACTATCATTTTACTCCGCTCCGTAATGCCAGACTTAAAACAAACATCTGTTCGTTTGAAACTTTTAGGCACGATGATAGTCCGAAGAAAATAAATTTTAAATTTCTTTAAAAACGAGAATGAATATGAAAGGCCTAGCGTGAACTGATATTCTCTTTATAATATAGAATTTTTCAAAGTCACATAACAAATTTAAACTCCTTAATGAAAATGTAACAATAGTAATTCCAGCAAAAC
The DNA here is from genome assembly GCA_916610165.2 of Gymnosoma rotundatum. NCBI lineage: Eukaryota > Metazoa > Arthropoda > Insecta > Diptera > Tachinidae > Gymnosoma > Gymnosoma rotundatum. The sequence goes on from OU744340.1 coordinate 82,610,095, forward strand.
TCGTAAAAGTTCTTGAGAATTTGAAAAATTGAACAACAAAAGATGTGAAATAAAAGTTATTCGAGCACAATTTTTATCTTCTTAAATTAAGTGCATGCTAAATTAAAAACTTTTAGCTTTTAAAAATTTTAAAAACCAAGTGGTTATTATTGCTTATTGACAGAAGAAGCCGTCTTTCATTGAAATCAATGCACTCTTGATTTTATTTACAATAAAGTGAATTTGCTTTAAAAAAAAATAAGATTATGCATTCAATTCTTCTTAACTTGCAGCCATTTTCAGTCTTTCGATTTCATTGTCATACTGGAGAAAGTAATAGGGGGTTGAATTTTTTATTAGTCCCTTACGTTCAAGCAGCGAAATTGCTTAAAACGTAAGAGATTTTTAAGTTAGCTAATTAAGCTAACCCTCTGCTGTTCCAGGAGCCTACAAAGTTTCATCATTTGCTAGAAAGAGCAGGTGTTTGCTTGTTTTGACTTTTTCTGCACTTTAATCTTCAGCGTCTTCGCATCTCATTTAATCAGCAAATATCCTGACAAAACGACCAAGATGAGAAAGATATTTAAACTAATCAACTGCTGTAGAGTGTTAAGTCTTCCAATTCAGAGATCATACTCGTAGATATTTAATATTTTCAAATACTATCAACTAAGAAACGTGCTCGTTGTAATGATAAAAAATTCTCCTACTCAAAGATCGCCTGAGTTTCTACGCTGATCAGCAACATGAACGTCAATTATATTTATACAACTGATATGTTTTGTAACATTGTTCTTGGACGTTTTCAAAAAATTATTTTCCACAGAAAGCAGCTTTCCTTTAAAAGGATCTCATATATATTTTTCTTTGATGTTAAAGGTTCTTAAAAACGGATTATTTTTAACTTCACTGTTTAACAAAATTTAAAAAAAATTGTTTTAAAGCTTAACATATTTTCTTAGAAATATTAAGCTATTTTATTTTAGCGATAAAATTATTCTTAAATATATTAAATAAATCACAAATTCTATTAATGAAGAAAGGTTTCAAACTACAAACTTTTCATAATATAAAAATAATTTACATTAAATACAATTTAATTTAAAAATTCAATGAAAACAAATGACAAATATTGAGAAAAAAAATTTAAAAACAAATAAACAAACATCACACATACATACGTACATACTTCTCAAGCAAAATCAATTTAAAATATTTAGTATCTATTTAAATATTTAAATTTAAAAAAAGGAATACTTTAAAAAATCTATATTTATAACAAAGTAAATATTAAATGTCTAAATTATTAAATAAATAAATAAATAAATAACTTGAAAAAAGCTGAAAAAATTAAGTTGTTAAAATTGGAATCATAAAATCATTTTCCTCTCGACATCCAAATGAAATTTTACGATATAAAATGAAATAAATAAATTAATTTGTATACAGTGAATTAATTAAAATAAATGGCTTGCAAAACGGCTACAATAATACAAATAAATAAATTGAAAAAAAAACAAAAAAAAAAGAAGAGTCAAATAATTAATAAATTTATTACCAAATAAAATACAATAAACTAAAAAAGATATTGCTGTATTGAAATAAATTATTAATTATACATCATCGCATAAATTTTATAATAAATAAATATTGTAATTAATTTATAAAACGAAATCACAATAAACTATTTTAAATAGTTTTGAAAAGTATAGAGAATGTAATAAATACATGTTATCAAAACGCAAATACAGTCATTAATTATATAATTATGTACATTAACGCAAATATTTACCATAAACAAAACAAACATAAAAACTACCACTGAACATTTGTGCCGAATTGGGACAGAATTTTTTTTAGAGTTTTTTTTATTACATTCCAAACATGAAGGAAATTCAGAAAACTTTTTAAAATATCTTATAGATTTCAGTACGAATTCTAATTACGTGAAGACTGTTTCATTAAATCTCTGATTAAACCCTCGAAAAGTCGGACGATTCTCTAGCAAAGTATTAGATGTTGTTCAAAGTATTTCTAACATCAGACATGTCGAATGTTCAGTTGGTACAAACATGTTGTAAGGAATTGTAAATAGTTATTTGTATTGTAAAACTAAAAAATAAAACTAAAAACACAATAAAGAAACTAAGATAAATTATAAATTATTATTACTGAAAGAACGGAAAAGAAATAAAACAAAAACAATAAAAAAAAACAAAAATCTAAATAAAAGTTTTTATAATTAAAAAAGGTAAGGTTAAGGTAAAAGGTAAGTTACTTTTTAATTGTTAAGACAAGATTTAACCTTCCATGAACAAGGAGTACAAAATACCCCTGTAGCTAAAGGCCCAACTATAATGTGCATAAGCTAGCTTTAGCTTATGTCAAAAATTCAACGAAAAGCCTGTCAAATGCATAGGTAACTTATCAAAGAAATTTATGTGGCTACAATGTACATATATAAATTTAGTAACTTATTTGCCACAGTTGCACATTTATGTTTATTTCGTACTTTTGCCAAAAATAATTTCTATATAAATCAACAAAATTTTTAAACTAAAAGGCTTTAAAGAAAATATTTTATATATTTAATAACATTCACAAACACATTTACATATTTTGGTTTATGTTCTAAGAAAATGTAAAAAAAAATTATTACAAATTATTTTCTGTTTTGTGTTTGTGGCCAACCGTACTAAAAAATGCAACGATGTTCATCGTTTATATGGTATACATATGTGTGTATAAATACAAATTTAATTTAAATATATTATAATTGTAAAAAATTGGCCATAAAGAAATATGTTGTTTTTTTTCTACATTTTTTATTGAATTTAAAACTAAAAAATCTAACAATTTAGGTCTTAATTAGAAAATTTCTTTATCAATGTGTAACACAATGCATAATCAGCTGTTTCCGTACGGAAAGTGCGATCAGTTTCGTACCTTGCGTAAAGAAATGAAATTTAACGAAACTTGACGAAAAGTTATCTTAATCACATTATAGTTTACCACATATAATTTAATGTATTTGCACAGTTGTATAAGTTGGCATAAGCTAGTTTATGCACATTATAGTTGGGCCTTAAGACTCGAAATAACTTATTAACGATAAAAACAATAGAATTCGTCTTCTTAGAACAAAAGCTAAAAAGTTGGTGCTCTGACCACGCAATTATATCTGGCATAAGTCTCAAAGCAGATGAAGTGTGAGTTCTCAAGAAAATTGTAATAGTTTATGAGTTGCAAAAAAACTTCTGTTATTTCAGGTTTTCATAACAAGAGCCTGTCTAAACAATTAGTTATAAAATATTTATAACAAAATTTTATTATTACTCTCCCAAATTTTATTTGGTTCAATTTTATTTTCGGTGTCTATCAAACCACACTAAGACTGTATTACCGCATTCATCGTAATTGGTGCCGAAAACTAAAATTCAATAAGTAAGAGTGCTATTTTCGGCTATGCCGAATCTTATATACCCTTCACCATATATGTAAATCTAGTTTAGTGAAGTAACTCTAATCAAAAAAGCAAAAATTCAGGTGACAGAGGACTAAAAAAAAATAACATCGGCTCTTAATTGGTTAAGTATTTTTTAAAAATTTTACTTTCCCTTAAAGATCTCTTTAAACTTTTTACAATTATACCCAAATTGATGTTTTAAAAAAATTTTAAATTTTTAGAGCCCCGAAACTCGAGGTCGTTCAAACAACTTCGGAAATGTATATTGTAGAAATTACAAATGGAATGATAAACTTTGTGGTGAAGGTTATAAAAATATTAGTGCTCGTCACTGTCTCGTTTTTGCATTGTTTTTGTTTCAGTTGCGAGAATTAGGGAATAAAAAAGAAACTGAAAGAAAATTATTGCAAATATTTTTTTAGTTGCCGCTGAGGTGGAAAATGAAGCATACAAAATATTAATTAAATACATACAGCTCTGTTCTGAGAATCACGTGTTTCGAAACAACAAACCCTTTTGAAGTCACGCAAACGTTTTGATGCTGTTCTACAAATCACGTGATTTTAAGTTTTTCGGCGTGGTTTTAACTTTTTTTTTTAAGATTAACATTTGAATTTACTTTTTTTAAATCTGTATAAAATTTCTCAGTTATTGACTCTTTTTAATTTTTTATCAATAAACATAAATTTTTTTTTCATTAAGAACATCATAGCATATTTTAGATAAATTTTACATTCCGTTTGAAATACGGAGCCAATTCGGTAACCTAAGAATTATCTTAAAAAAAAAAAACAAAAAAACTGTGAAGGGAAAACGTTACGAGTAATAACGTATATTCCTAAATAAAACAAAATTAGTATTATAAAAGAAACAGTGAAACAGCGCAATATTTATAATTTTTGGTGTATTAATCATAATTTTTTTTTACAAAAACTAATTGAAAATATGTCATTTTAATTATATAATATCGGTATTATTGAGTTCTAAACGAAATAATTGGAAAAAATTACTAAGTTTCAAATTCGGTGTCAAATGTCGTATTTTTACTATAATTTGTGCACAGAACACCGTTTGCCGAATAGTTCTGATAGAAAACATTTTTATTCATGTTGCCAGTTTACTAAATGAAATTTCTTAAAATTAGATTTATTATGTTACAGCTATAAAAAAATCTGAACATACTAGTAATAAAATCATAGCCAAAATAATTAATTTCGTTTTAAAAACAAAGAAAATAAATTACACAATTTTTTTTCTATCAGACGACAAATGGGTAGTTTTTCGTTGTTACTGATCGGCAATGTTATCTTCCTAATTTTCGTCAACGATTCTGGCGCAGGCTTTGACGTATGTGAAAACTCAGCACTAATGTGTTGGCAAACACACCCAATTAACTTAATCCTAAAAGTGATATGAATATGGGATTACATAAAGATTTTCAAAGTGACAAGCCATCGTATAAAGTCACCTTTAGGAAAAAATAGAGATAATTTTTTTTTCTCTCATTACATTTTAAATAAAAATTTTATAAATGAATTGAAATTATTTTGGCTTAAGTTCATTTTATTTTAATTCTAAAAATCTCTTTGGAAAGAAAACTTATTTTGCAAATGTATGCAGACGCTTTCCAAAGCAATCAAGAAAAATTAGACGCTAGAAGAATGAAATGCCGCACTTTCTGGACCGCTACGACCTTCATCATCAAAAAAAAAATTATATTTTTTAAAATTTTTCAAGTTACAGCCAAACCTCGATTATCCGGGGACCGTGGGACGGTTAATAGAGGTTATATTAAAATATATATAGAAAGAGCAACTTCACATATATTTTTTTGTGGTAGTCACGAATCAAAGTAATTTTGTATTTAATTGAAAGAACTTTTCTTGCTCTTTTTGGTAATTTACAATTTGAAGGAGGCATAATTTCACAGCAGATGTTAGCAGATCAAATTTCACTTCCTAAATGAATAAAAAAATTAAATATGTTCTTATGTGTGGGCACATGAACTTAAGAAGGTAAAACGGCGTTTTTAGATTATAAAAATAATACCCATATGAATACTGCATGAAAAATAGATAGGGTTAATAGAGGTATAAATCTAAAGCATGGAAAATATTTACCTCAACAATAGGTATAATAGAGGAAAAAATAATAACCGAATTTTAGAGTTCCGGTTAATCGAGGTTTAACTGTATATGAGTAGCTCTGTTCAGAAATTCGCTAAAACTGAGGTATGAAAACAAATTACCAAATACTTAAAATTTTGAATCTCCTCTAACATCAACATCAGAAACCGAAGTATCAGTAAAAGGTTTTTTCAGCGCTTTACTCATTATTATGATGAAGAATCCCCTAAATTTCAGGGCAGAACACTTTGAAAACTTATTACTGTTAAAACTTTACAACTCTTAAGCCCATTTAAAGAACATGTAAATTTCTTCAAGAAAATACTTAACAAATTATAACGTTATAATACAATTAAAACAATGTAATATCTGAGAAACATAAATTCATCAAATTTAAACTCTTAAACAATTTCATGAAACAAATAAAGGTATTTTAAAGTAAACGGCTCATTAAGAAATAAACTCTATATAATAACACCATTAATCCCCAGAACAAGAGGTCGCGTTTCCTATCTTATTCGTTTATTCACACAAAAATACATTTTCAAAATATTCAAAGCACCAAAGCTTGCAACAACAATAAAAGTCTAACCAGAAACAGTAACAATGCTTTACGCACTGTTTATGATTGCATTGTTTCTGTTAATGGCTTTCTTCTTCTTTTTTTTTTCTTCTCCTATGAAATACACCAGTAGAGTTTGAAATTATGTTAAATGAAAAACAAGATAAAGTAAGAGAGTGCGATACGTTCATTTACCTACAACAAAGTAATAATTTTTGTTCACAAACCATGAGGAATAATACGAAATACAGTGCAACAAATAATATTTTGTGTTTGTTGCTTCTGTCGTTGAAAATTTGCTATATATGTTTATACGTTAAAGGGAAAAGTAGAGACTAAAATTCTAGAAACAATTGTTAACATATCTGAAAAATATTTTATTTTTTTATTTTTATTAAAGAAATAAACTTTGTTTATATATTTTTATTTTCTGAAGAAGGACACCGAAGGTGCCTAAAATATTGAATAAAAAATATTTTCAATTATTATTTAATAAAACATAGAAAGAGTTTTATTTAAAAAACAGTGACCTAGCTAGGGCCAAAGATAAAAATAAAAAATGTAAATTTTTAAAAATTTTAGAATAAACAAAACAAGTAAGAGTGCTATACCGGCATTGCCAAATCTTATATACCATTCACCATCTATGTAAATCTAATTTAGTGAAAAATGCCTTGGCTTTTAATGCGTTAAGCATTTTTAACAAAATTTTTGTATTTCCTTAAAGATCTATTCAAAAGCTTTAAAATGATACCCATATTGATATTGTTACGTTTTTCCCTCTTAGAACAAACGTACGGATTCTTTTGATTGCAAATAGCACTGTGGCTCATTATTCTGTATTCAAACTTTATGGCTTTCTCTGGCTATACTTCTTGATCCTACCGGTCTTGTGAACCCTTGGTCTTCTATTTACTAAACATGCGTTTAAACTACAAACGCAGCCATCCATGCTACACTACTGTGTTACTCCGGCGAGACATAAACTACTCGATGCCTTGTTTAGTGATCTTAAGCACCCACAGACATCTCCACTACTCCTTTTATCTAAGCCAGTCATCCGATCTAATCCAATAGCCACAACACACGCCTGCCATACACTGTTGTTATGCTGTTACACTTCCCTGCGCAACCGCTACCGTTCATACTTTTTATTATAAAGGGCTTCTTGCCAATTATCTGTTGCTCTTATATAAAATTAGATGTCTCCACTAAATTATCTGACATGGCTTCACACAATAATTGCCTTTTGCCTCTCGGAGGTTTGTACTGTTGTTTATTAATTTTGAATTGCATTATAACAATTTTTATTTTCCCTTGTACGCATGTCCGAAGGCGGGATCGAACTCTTGATCTCCTGCTTTACAGCACGCACCTCTACCAATGCAACCATCAAAGTTGCTCAGATTTTGTTAGCTAATTGTGGTATCATTCTATACAAACACCATTAGTGGAAATAACTTTATTCACAACGCTCATACTGTTAACAACACCAGGGGTTGCCAGATCTTACTTTTCGTAACATTATCCTCGCTCAACAATTTTTAATTCTTAGGATAATTGCTTGCCGTTTTCCAAATGTTCGTAACTAGTGTACAGCTTTCATTTGTGGTTTATTTTTGCAATCCCACTTTTGACGGCAATGTTACGTTTCTCCCTTTTTATACAAACGTACGGATTCTTTACGATATATTAACAAATTTGATAACTTCAGAGTCCCGTAACTCGGAAAATTTGGGTGAACGCCAATTTTTTCACTTTTTTCTTACTTCTTAATTCTCTACTGCCCCATATATTTGTTTTTTTTTTTTAATTGGAGTTACTTCATTGTCCCAAATGATATGGAGCTTTGCCCGCTGCCTCGAAGGGCATGGACTGATCTTACTGATTGCACCTCTTTCGACACTATATCTGATCGATTTGCGTATTTAAATTTTCTCTAGCTGTTCTAGTGCCTTGGTAAACTTGATTTCAACACTAACACGGACGGACAGACGGACATCGCTCAATCGACTTCGCTATACATAAGAACTCAGAATATATACATACTTTATGGGATCGGAATGGATATTGTAGAAATTACAAACGGAATTACAAACTTAGATACTCCGTTTTTCCACTTTTTGCGTTGAAGGGTATAAAAAAGACTAGCAGCTGATCAGAGATGAATAATCTATTTAACTACATTTTGTTACATGTTATGGGCAAACACACTCTTTAAAGACGGTTTCGAAAAAATGATTTTATATCCATCAACTTTTGTCTTGTCTATCCCTTAACACATTCAAAACAAAGACACAAAAGGGCTGAGATGCTGTGGACGCATGTAGTGTAGATACAAAGTAATGAAGTGAAGAAAGTGGTAACTGCGGGACAGGTTTTTATATTAACTTTAGGAGGGACTTTTAATAAAATTTGTTTCTCAGTAAGAGTAGATAAATCACTTTGGTTTGCCCCAACAAGCTTTACATGCAGAAAAAAAATATGATTATTATATGGTCGCAACATCCATTCTTTGTTCTCTGTAGCAAATTATGTTTGCTGTTAACAAATTTGTGTTGTTTTAAGCAATAATTTGGTTACGATAAAAAAGTTTTTGTTAACATTTTATCACTGAATAGTTATAACGCACAAAAATGAGACAGGGTGGATTTGAAATATATTTAAATTCTTACCACAACCAAAGTTTTTATAACTATTCAAATATTGTTTATTAATTAAAACTATAATATATTACTTTAAAACAAAATATGTTCAATTTCTTTGTATGTAAACAAAGTTTAATTAAATTAACAAAAAATTTTTGGTTTTAAAAATATTTTGGTTTTGCTCCGATTCCGAAGGCATTCTTTTTAGTTCAGTATTTTGTGTTGTTTGCAAGCTATCGGTTAAACTATATACATACATATATTAAAAAGTGTTAAAATATTTTATAGAAATTACGTGTCAAAAATAAAATCATTGTTATAATAAATGAATTCAGTTTTAAGTACCAAAATACCATATTATTATTTCTAAAAATAATAAAATTTTACAACAACCATATAATTTATCCATAATATGTTGCTCTTAGATTTTGGTTTTTTCTTCGCGTGTAGTCTTGTTAAATACACATAATATAAATTTAGAGGTATTTACCCATATTTCAAAGAGAGTAAAGAATGAAAAGTTTTAAGACTTTAAGGATGTCCGAGAAAAGTAACTGTCACAGGTAAGATGATCAGTTTTCTAAGCAAACATTTTATTTATGAACTTTATTAAATTTGTGCTTTATTTCTTTAAAATGTGTTGTTTTACTGTTTTCAGTAAATGAAATACAATTTCGAAGAGGAGCGCATATGAACATGGCTATTTCTGCCGATTTTCTGAACAGAATATTTGATATCAATACGCTTTCTTATTACAATCTGAATTAAGAAAAAAAAATATTCATATTGTTATGTTTTGCTTCTACGCAAATTTAAGCACACGAACTTTCGAAATGCAGCTCGGTATAATTTTTGCTGCAATGCACAAGCATCTGCTGATCGACGGTTTGTTTAACACAGCCACAAAGCTCCCAACTGCGATCGCTAATGATTGACAAGAAAAAGCATTTAGATTCTTCTGATTTGTATAGATCTGGTAGCTCAATTTAACTGTTCATTGTATTTAGGTATATCTGTATATGTTTGGAGGTGTGAGAGTAATTAAAATATGTGCAGCAGTCTGTGGATAAATACTCCAAGAAAAAATTTATTTTTTTATCGTAAATCTTTAAATATTTAATCTTAACAATTATCGTAAATCTTTATAACAAATATAAAAATTGTAAAAAAGTCCTTAAACGGCTTTAAATGAAGGTGTTAAACAACAATTAAAATATCAGAATCATAAACAATGAATAAAAGTTTCACTCTGTGGGCCACAAGATACATTTTTTTTTGAGAATTTGCGCCACTTCTTCTAAAATATTGCCTTCATCTGTAAAAAAAAATACTTGGCTTCAATTTTACTATTTTAGTTCTATTGTTCTTAAAACTCTCAGTATAATAATCATATTCTTACTACAAATATCTACATTATCTTGATTTATGAATTTATTTTTTGCAAAGAAGCACTAAGATCCTTATTTAATAAAAACAAATAAATAAGAAAACAAAATCTAAAGAAATGTGTTCACTCTTTTACTCTTTCAAGTTCAACTTGTTTGTTTAAGAAAAAAAATATTCTTTCGTTTTTCACATTTCTTTAACTTACAGATTCCAGCTCTTTTAGTTTAAATAGTGATACGCTGCCACAAAGAAGAATAGAACACCATTAAGAACCATAATGCATAAATATTGTTGATGAAAGTGCATTTAAACAAGATTTTTTTCAACTCGCTTACAACAGGCAATGTTGCTTGTACACCATCATCATCATCACCATTCTTATACTGCACAGTGGGGAATTTGGCAACAATAAATAGCAATTAATCTAAAAACTTCAGATCTGAGAACAGACTAATTTAATTAACATTTAACTGGACGCTACAATATATATAGCTACAGTTATTTAATTTCCTCATTTCTTGCGTTTTGACGTCTTAATTTTAACAAAAACCTCGACAAATATTTATTTTAATTTTACTCATAAGCTCTTAGAAAACAGCTGTTTGATTCTTTTAAAACACAACTAGGAAATAAATACAAACAAAAATTTTTCAAATGAGCTAAATACCAAAAAAAAAAAAAACAAAACGCCAGCGATGGGTGGCTTAAAGGAGAGCTTGTTTTCTATCTCCTGTTGAAAAGTTCAACTGGTACTCTAATTTTTTGTGGACCACGTGGAATGCACAATATCCTTTGACGATCAAAGGAGATTAAATTTTGTCTAATAACGGAAGGAATAATGTAATTTGGCTACAAATATGCAAACTGGTCATGTTTTAGGCTCACGCAATGGCTGGATAGTACAAAACATAAAAGATAATGAAAAACTCAGACAGTTACGAAATATAGTACGATGTACTCAAAGAGGCTGAGGCGCCATTTAAGTTTGGGTCACGGGCAGTGGGTTATTGGATGTAATTGCTATGAGGAAACTCCCTACAGCACTTTTGAGCTGATCACCCAAAAGCACTAATTTATAGTAAAAGCCGCTTAAGTAGCTTTTAGCTTGTGATAAGGATCACTAAGAACACATCTGGGTTTAAAAAGTACCCAAAAAAGAACGGTCTGTTTTAATACTGCCGCTTTAAAGATGGTGAGGTCATGTTAAGAAATTACAGATTTTTACCATCTTTTTCCAAATACCTCACTGTTCAGAAGCATCTCGTTCCCTGGGCATAATTTTTATGTTCATGATTATCTGTTTATCGCAGTATTTTTTTTTTATTATTTTCTTGGTTCGTTGGAAAGTTTATTTTAAGGTTTTTGTTTGGTTTTTTGTTTTAAGCATCATCAAAGAAAGAACATATTTTTTCGGCGTCGAGTATTAGCAATTGATGTTTTTATTTGGTGTTAATAAACTTAAGCCTCATTATTATTGCTATTGTTACATGAGTGGGATTTGCAACATGTTGTTTGTATGGCTTAACTTTTTATACCCTTTACCACAGTTCGAAAAAGGGAATATCTACGGTCGCCATTCCGTATGTTAAATTACTGCAATATTCAATTTCTATCCAAAAAATATATATATTCTGAGCTCTTATGCTTCTAGAAGTCAATTGAGCGATATCTGTCTGTCCGACTGTCCGTCGTGTTCGAGCTGAAATCAGTTTCCCAAGGCACTAGATGAGCTAGAGAAAATTTAAGCATGCCAATTCGTCGGACATAGCTTCGAAAATTTTGCTATTGGAAATCAGCAAGATTCGTTTCACGTTCACGTTTTTGAGGCAGCGGGCAAAACACCACGTCTGCCTCTAATTTCTCCGTATCCTTTAAAACAAAGCTAGTTTAGTGAAGTTACTCCAATCAAATAACAAATAAGTATATGGGTGATAGAGAATTAAAAAAAATATATAAAGTAAAAAAAATTGGCGCTCGCCCATATTTTTCGAGCCATGGGCCTCTGAATTAGAAAAGTGCGGTTTTGCATCATGTTTTTTCAGATATCAATCAATGGGTATCATTTTAAAGCTTTTGAAGAGATATTTAAGGAAATAATAAATTTTTTTTTTTAAATGCTTAACCTATTAAGAGCAGATGACATTATTATGTGAAATTATAAATATTACTTTTCTTCTTATTTTGTAATTAAGCTGTCAAAGCAATATTTATTTTTGCGATTGGAATTGCTTGACTAAACTAGATTTACGTAAATAGTGAAGGGTATATAAGATTCGGCATAGCCGAAAATAACCCTCTTAGTTGTTGAATTTATCTTCAAAAATTGGCTTAATAAGAGCGTTTTATTAATATCTTTTATATCACGCGACACGATGAGAAAAAAATGCCTGTGTTAAGCAAAACAATAATAACATCTTAGAATTTTAAGATTGAAGCCTAAAGCATTTATACCATTAAATAAAAATATTCTTAAGAAATGTTTTTTTAACTATTCTTATGAATTTAGAAATTGAATAAGTCCAGATTTACACTGTGCATTTTTTGAGGCAATTTTTTCTAATTTTTCTATTTAAGTTACAGCGTTATGCGTTATCTAAAAGTAAACATTAGCAAGAGTAACATTCCATCAACATTCAAGCAATACCATATTGCTTACTCCTCCTGCTTTACAAACAAACAAAAACTTCATGCTACTTTTATGTGTGGACTTCTTTCAACTTAATTAATATTGGTTGATTTGATTATAAATACTTCTCGTATTATTATTTATCAAATTAGATCATTATATAAATTATTTTTATATTGTCCGAAAAAGGCTGCTCTGTATCCTGCTGTTATCTAATTCCTCCTGTTATTTTGTATTAACATGAAAATTTTAAAAAATTATTTTTCTTTCCTAATAAATTCAAAAATAGAAATGTAAGTGAACTTAATCCGAATTTAAAAGCTATTCATTTGGTTATAGTAAGTTGCGGTATTTTTGTATAGTTTTGGATTTTGCGATCTTTTTTGTTCTTAAATAAATGAATTTCTGCATTGAGAGACGACATTGATGAGCTATGGCCCAGCAAAAAATTTTTGAAAAGGTAATCGAGTGTGGAATTAAGCATTTTTGGCAGAAGCACTTCCCAACTAGATTGCCAACTTAATGATTTTAACAATGCATGAGACTTTTATAATCAATTACTGAGAATCGATTACGTTAATTACTGTAGGAAATAATTGCCGTATTCACAAGCTCTGCTAAGGTGTAGGTAGTATTGCTTACTACCTCTTGTTTACTTCTTTGTGAACAACCATTGTATCAGTGTGCCATTGTACATTGTACTTCATACGTCAAAAAGTAAATAAGAAGAAGAAAAGTGCTATTCGTCATTTGTTATTTATAAGCCAAATGGGGGAGAAAACAGAAAAAAGTAAATTAATGAATTTTTTGTGTGAGGATGAAATTCAAGACATTTTTAGGATGAACCTAATGTACTTGCTCTCCAGTCGCAGAATTATACATTTAGGACTAATAAAATCATCATTATGGCATAATCGGGTTTTAAGATATTTTGATGAAATCAAATCAAATCAGTCAAATCAATAAATTTAATAAATAAAACTAATCTTTTAATTCAATTTAATTTAATATAATTCACACATAAACAAATACAACGTTTGAAAAACATATGAAAAAAAGTACTAAGTATTGTATCGCATGTTTGCATGAAAATTACCAACAACACAGCTAGCACCGTTGCATTTTGTTAGCACTTAGCACGTACTAGGGGGCTTGTGAATAGGGCAAATAAGTACATTTAGTACGGTAGTCTCTTTTAACATAAAGAACTAGTTCCATTACTACTTCCTTTTTTGGAAACTAATGTAATGTGTTTTGGAAGCGACTAAGAAAATATGGTAACCACAAAAGTAAGTCATTATGTGGCAAGTAATTTTTAAGGTAATGTCTAATTTGTTGCTGGGGGCATAATAATTTTTAACAATTTTATTTATGAAGTTTAAAGGAAACGAATCCAAATTTTTATACACAAAATTTGGAAGAGAAGACAGAATAAATGATTTTACAAATTAATTTTCCCCATAATTTTCTATTTCATATCATCAAAAATAAAAATAAATAGAACGCAATGTTTAAAAATACGTTAAAACTTAGCAAGTGTGCGCTTAAAATTTGTAAAAGATACAAATAAATAAATCTATTAAGAAAAGAAACTTGTTTTAACTTTTTTAATCTGGCAATATTTTTCTAGAGAATTTCAGCAAAATATAATTTCTTCTGTCTTAAAGTACCAATCTACTAAAAAACGATATAAAATTATTCAATCTAAAAACATATATAATCCTCAGTAATCTGAGCAATTATTACAGGCTTCCATCAACCGATTTACCTAACGCTAGATGACAAATATTTTTTTTTAATTGTTACGAAAAAAGAAGCTGAAATTAAGAAAATCGAATAAAAAATGTTTCCTTCCTACATCTTTTTTTCTGATTTAATTTAAGAATGACCTAAATTTTACCACTTAAAATTACTAAAGTTTAAAATTACATTTTGTAATTTTTTACCCCAAATTATTTTCTACAAATTCGCTTTTAATTCTTAAAATTATTTATATCTTTTATTGTTAGAAAACAAAACAAAAAAATAAAATAATCACAAGCACAAAAAACAGCAACAAAAGCATCCTCTAACAGTAACAAGGACATAAGAACACACCTTCTTAAAAACAAATTTTAAAATAACAATGAGGTGTGAATGGAACGCACACACTTACGCACTTAAATATGTAAATAATATTAAATATTAATATAAAAAGGACTCTTAAAGCACTGAAGTTTTCAACTTAAATTTGTATTAACTCCATAAAGAACAACATTAAGAAATGAACAACTAAAAGAAAACACGAAACCCTAAAAAGTACAATAAAAAAACACAGTAAAAATACAACAACATTATAAAAACATTAAAAATTAATTTATGATTTCAGCATGATTATAAAAGGAACGAACAATAAAAATGTAAAAATTTAAAAGAAAATTTTTATTTTAATTCAAGAAATTTAATAAGACAATAATGTACTGGAAACCTTAAAAAAATTAGCAATAAAAACTTTGATTTTGGTTGTTTTCAAAAACAAAACAAACTTTTTAAACAAGTTAATTTAAGTTGATAAATCTTTAAGTTTACTTTTAACTAAATTTAAAAATAATTTCAAGGATATAAGTTATTGGTTACCTGATGCAATATATTCTGTCGGTATTGCGAATTAGTGCGTTTTTTTTTCTTCTTTACTGTGGACTGAAGGCATTCCTTTTTAGTTATTATCCAACCGTCACTGCGTTTATTCTATTCAATCCACACAGCAGAGAAGAAATTATTTTTAAATTAAACTAGTAAGAGTGATATATTCGGCTATGCTGAACCTTTTATACCCTTCACCATATTTGTAAAGCCACATGCATCATGCTCCAGATTTCCCTTTAAATAGTTTAAAGAAAAAAACAGCATAAGAAATTCTTTCCTACCATAAAGTTTTTTTTTTGTTCAAAAAACATTTTTTACGAAAATTGTAAGTTTTGCTCTGGTTTGTTGTCCCAGAGCATAGTAACTGAAAAGTTTGATGCATGAGATAAAAACTAAAAAATTTTCTTACCTTTTTCATTTTTTATCATAAAACACAACTACCTGCAGAAATACAATTGAAAATTTAAAAAAATATATGGATTTTGCTGATTTTTAAAGGAAAAATTTTCGAAACTATCTCTGAGCGAGTGGCGTATTTAAATTTTCTCGAACTTATTTAGTGCCTCGGCAAAGCTGATTTCAACAGGAACACGGAAGGGCAGGAGGACAGCTCTCAATCCACTTAGCTATGTATAACTTTATGAAATTGATATCGTAGAAATTACATTGGAGTAACAAACTTATATATTTAATTTTGTTATTTTCCACCTATGGCGAGGTTATAAAAAGGTACCTAGCGCCCATTATTCAAGTATGTGAACTATAGTCAATAAAGTTGTCACCATTGGATCGGCTTATTAAATTATAAAATAAATTCATTTTTAATTAAAGGTTAATGGTTTGAAAAAAAACCTTAAAGCTTTTAGTGTTATTGCAAAGAAAACAAAAAGTAAAACAATTGTTTAAAAAAATTTAAGAAAATACATTAACTGAAAATGGTCCAATATTTCACTGAAAAGAAATATACAGCAAAGGTCCTGTTAAACTCTTTAAAAATACATAATATTTTTAAGGTAAAAAATTAAGATATAACAGATATAATACATATTCAGAACAACATTAAAACATGCAGCCTCCTTCTTCGGTACTTCTCCATAGCATATTCGCCCGCGAAGTAAAATAATTAATAAAATGGCTATATCTATCTCCTTTCACCACCTTTCTTCTCTCTCACCTATCCCTTTCCTAAAGAATGTAGCACGGTTACGAACTAAATAGGTATTAATGCCGGAATTGCTACATCTCTTTAAAAAAAAAAAAAAAAAAAAAAGATATAACAGAAGTAACTTAAGCTGGACTGAACTGACAACGCCGCACATAGGGGTATTTTGCAAATCTAGCAGGACATTAGGCCAAAAATTAATTTTGAGAAATGTAAAAATTTAAGTATAAAATAAAGTATACTTTAAGGGAACTAAAGTCGGTTTTACTTTAGAGTCGACTCTAATTCATTCATAGACAATTTAAAATATACTTTTGACGAGAAAGTCAACTCCAAATTTAAAACTACCTAAAGCTTTTTTTAACTCTTTTTTCCAAAATTATTTTATTTGGTTTAAGAACACAATACTCTGTATCTGATTTTTTTACCAAAGTGAACAAAATAAAAACAAGGTTACTTTTTTCTAATGTTTGTTTAGAAATTGTGTGAAAACATTTATCAAATTACAGTTGACACCCAGTGGAAGGCGGCTTAACTTAAAGTATACATTATTCTTGACTATGAAAGCAAAAAAAAAATAAGATCATTTTATTTAAGAGTATACTTTAACAAGTGTCGACTTAAGTCTATAACTATGACTTTTTATCGACTTATCGATTTTGAGAGGTTGCAATGTATTTTTTGTGGCTAAACGAATAAAGATTTAGTATTGATTATTTTCTGTAAAAGGCTGTATAACCAGCTACTTACATATATTAATTTTTAGAAAAAGTTTGTTTAAAATTTTTATGACAAATAATTTCTTTCTAAATTAAGAAAGGAATTTTTTTTGTTGTTAAATTTTTTGAAAAAAAAGGAAAAGGTTTTTAAGAGTGATATCCATCGCGATCCTAAAAATGTTATACATCACTATAAAATTTTCGCTCTCTACTTTTATACTGTAGAAAACCCGCTTTTTACTAGTAAAAGACCCACTTTCTTTCTTTCATGCTTCCGCGTACATTAATGCTGAAGAGGTTTCAGATTCGGAAGAGGTCTTTGAAGAATCAGAAAAAAACGACCATGGCACTCATTATCATCTTAGTCTAAAGTAGAAGTTGTTTTAAATAAGTTAGTTGTTATAATTTTAAACATAATTGATCGTTACAATCATAAATAAGTTATTACTATGAATAAATTAATTATTTTCAGATAATTTAAATACTATAAAGTAACAAATTACAAAAAATCTTTTTAAGGCATTGGAAAGATTAATAATGAATGTTTTAAGTAAATTGGCAAAAAAAAAAAATTTAAAACTATTTTTTCACAGGGACATTTTTGAGGGTGGGATTAGAGGGATACCTTTCCCTGCCCATATAAATTAATTTCTATGGTTTCAAGGCGTAGAAATTCATTTTTTTAAATAATATTTAATTTCACCGCCTTCAAAAAGGGGCGCGGCTAAAATAGCATATTAGCATTTTTAGAGTCCAACTTTATGATTTTAAACATTCTTTGATCTTAATACTTTTAATTGCTAAACATAAACTCGGGAAAATTAAAAAAACTTGCATTACTCAGAGGTAGAATTAGTTCTTTAAAGGGAAACTTTTTCCTTCTTTTCTAGCTTTAATAGCCTATAACCTTAACAGAATGGCAGGAATGCCAAGTTTCATATATCTAGCGTCACTTAATAAACTGACTAAGAATGGTACGCCAGTCTTTACTTCCTATACAAATAGTGCTTCCACAACTGCTTTATCAGCAGCTTTTATAAGAAAAGAATTTCTCCTTAAGTGGAAATTTTGTTCAACAAATAAAATCAATAAAATGATTTGTATACCCGATATACTTTAAATAAATCCTACTTTTATGCTTTATCTACAAATCTACGCTTACAAGCTGCTAAAATTAATTATCTATAAATTCTTTAACTTTCAGACAAATCCGATTAATAGTTTACAAATTCTATAATTATTAGAAATTTGCTTTTGTTTATACATCTCCCCTGTACACTTGTAAAAAGGGGCTGCAAGAAGCACAGTAACAATTTTTTTAAAGCAATCAATATTATTTCAATAAATTATAAATTTAATATTTAAGCAGTTATAATTCATATTAAAATAAGTTTTTTTTTGCCATTTTAGTTTTTATTTCATAATTTTTCTATTAATTTAACTATTTTTATAGTTAAGTAAAATAAATATAAATTTCAGGGAAAAAACAATAAAACGTTATATGAAACAATATTTGCACTTAAATCTATCCATAATACTATAAATAAATAAATAAATAAACCAAAAGCTTTTAAGAAAAAATAATCACGAGTTTAAATAAAAGTGCACTACCAAATGAACCACAATTTCAGGCAATAAAAACAATATTTTTTTATTTTAAATATTTCTTTTCACAATGAATTTTGCAAAAAATAAAAATTATCATCCCTTATGCCTCTCATATTTTCATAATTTTCAGTTTTGTTTAATGAGATTTTCAATCCGCCTTTTTTATATTACTATAGCTTCCAACGGCAAAAAGTAATACAAAAATAAATCTAAAATTTAAAGGTGTCCCCATAGGGGACCTTTAAATGACTTATATGGGCCTATCTTTTGGACCGTTGTAGACAAACGGTTGCAAATTGGGCAGAATGTCCATTGCTGTGACTGTTATAGTAAGAAGAATTAATATTCAAAATTATAAATTAAAGGGTGACCCAAGAGTTCATATAATTTAATGTATATGGCCATACTTTTAAACAGTTGTAGAAGGACGCTTGAAATTTACAAAAAACCTTTATTGCTAACTTCACTAAAACAACAAGTATAAAATTTTGATTTGGAAATTAAAGGATGTCCCAAAAGTTGATTTAATTTAAAGTATGTAGCCGAGCTTTTGAACCGTTATAGACATACAGCTGAAACTTCAGCGGACCTGTATTTCTTTCCGTTATAACAACAAGTTTATAATTTTAATAAAGGAATTAAAGGGTGTTCCCAAAATTAATGTATTTTGACCTACATATATGGTATCTTTTGAAACGTTACACACAACCGCTTGGAAATTCGACACAATGTCAATTACTTCGGTTGTTATATTAAGAATAATAAATATTTTATATTTTAAATTAATGGGTGTTGCAATAGTTGATGTAATTTGATTTACAAAGAACCTGTATAGCTAACTCCGCTATAACAACAAAAGTATAAAATTTGGGTTTGGAAATTAAAGGGTGCCCCAACAGTAAATTAATTCGAGGTATGTGGCCATACTTTTGAATCGTTTTAAACAGACAGATGAAATATGTTTTCAAGTCGGTTTTTTTTTGCAAGAATATAATTTAACTTAAAAATATTATGCTTAATTATTAGTAAACCAAACAATTTTTTATTGCTGTTGTCATTTGGAAATTAATTTTCCAATATTTGATCAAGAAAGTGATTTGCCTCTTTCTCACTCGAAAATTTTCAACATTATTTAGGATGTTGCGGGCCAAAATATATAAAAGTTTTTCGGGCTTTTTTGAATACGTTGTGGCATATTTTTCAGCTTTTAATAGCAACACTTTTAAATCTTCGTGAATGTTAAAATTATTCATATTCCATGATCAATTATTGAAATTTATATTGGATCCTAAAAATTGTTATTTCCTAAATTTGAAACACATGTAGAAATTAGGTAAGCAATTTTTTCGAAGCATAAAACTTTTTCACCACTTAGGTGATATTAAAATTCACCAACCCATTTATATTGTTTATCTTATATTGTATTACATTATTTATTTACTGCGTGAATTATTTCTTTATTTATTAGCGATTTATGCTTCCGATGAAACTGTCATCAATTATCAATCAAATGTTTAATACAAGGAATTAATAAATTAATTAGATATTTTCGACTTGTGGTTAGACATTACGTAGCCTGTTCGACTAATTTAAAAGCTTTAAGCAAAAGTTTAACTAAAGTTTAAACACATGATGTATTTAGTTAATATTTATTTAAGCGGTAAAATGAAGTGCTCTCAAAATGCTGTTCAACTGAACATGGTCGTGTTGTATATATTTACCTCATAAATAATATTTATATGAAACAAAAAACCTTTTGTTTTTATTTGTTTGCTTTATTTGTTATTGCATTATATTTTTAGTTTGGTCAATAACTTAAAAGTTTAATATTAAATTTAAAAATAAACAAATTTTTAAGTTTAAAAATTAATGTTAACATAGAGCCATGGGAAGTATTTTTAATAAAGCAAAAAAGAAAAGAAATATTTATTATAATATGTACACATGCATAGATATAAGAGTGAATGTTACTTGTATATGTTTATATATGTATGTACACAGTTACCTCATGGCCTTAAAGTATGTCGCAATTGATATTGAATTCTTTTCTAAATAGTATCCCCAGTCGGCAAGAAACAACAGCTGGGAAATTATTTAGCTCTAATATTAATTAATTCACTCATAGTAGAGTCAAATTTGTGACCTACAAGAGATCAATATTCCATACCTATGAAATTTGTTTTTTAAATTTTTTAGCAGTCAATTTTGTCGGCGGCTGGGTAGATCAGTGTTGTCCAGGGCCGACTTACTGATTCACAAACCTTAAGCTATAACTCGATTATGTTTTCCACCTTCTGGGACTTATATATATCTATACCAACATTTTATACTAATTGAGTTAACCAGTCGACATTCAGTATTCGTCTTATATTCCTAATAGATCGGATGATAGTGAAACCAGTCGGTGGTATTAAGGTAAATGCTCGCAATCGGTTGGGAGTATTCAGCTTAATATGGCTAGCATTGATAATACTGAATTCAGTCGGAAATGCTTGGCTTAATACGGCAATCGTTCGGGAATCCCGTCAAATACTTTCTTTCGCTTCTCGGTGTACTAAACTAAGTCAGAGTAGCACCACGAATTGGTGCTCTTTATGATCGCCAAAGACTTAAAAAATATATTACAATATTTACAATGCTTACTTTTAACTAAAAATAATAGTCAGCCGAAGTGCAAAACAGTCAGTCGAAACCGTGTGGCAAACAGACAACCGAAGCCAATGTGGCCGAAACCGTCAACTTAAACTCTAAGCTAAGGCCGCTGTCCAAGGTGGTACAAAATAACTAAAGCTTATAAATACTCTTCACATACACACAATTGATTACAGCAGATTCTTGTTTAGTTTGAATCGCCTCGATTCCTTCCGAAACTGGCACACTTATTAAAATATAACAACCACTGATCAAGAATTATAAGTGATACATTGAAAAAGCCAATGAGTATTACAGAGTGTTTACAGCGTGACCGTTGTTGCTACTAAAGTAGCAAATTGTTACTTTTTCGAATGCTTGACCCTTTTAATGCCTCTTTTTTTTAAATGCTAAATCTGACCTTTTTTGTTATATCGCACCTGTTCAACTAAAGGGCTTCAACTCAAAATTTTCAATTTTTCAGTAGATAACGTTTATGATAATATTAAAGGAATATAATAAAAAAAAAATATGGCCTCGTAAAAATAATTTGTTAACTTTAATATTACACTCGATTTCTTATTGTGTTGTTAAAACATGTAAGTGCAATTAAAAATATATCTGTTTTGTTGAAACAAAAGTTAGTACTCGGAAGACATAACGGTTTTTTTTTAAAGAAAGAGTAGTCAAAAGAATGGGCGAACATTTACAGTGGTTAGAGTTGATTATTGATCAACTTTGATTGATCAACATTGATCACTGGTAGATATATATCGTTTTTTAACAAAAAGTGAAAAACTGAAAATTTTAAGTGACGCCCTTTAGTTGAACAGGTGCGATATATGGCACTTTTTGTTTTATTTTTAGTTTAGATGGTTGACTTCTGAGTCTGTTGCAAGAAGAATATTGCAGCAAATTAACTGTCTATAATTTATCTCTTATTAAATAAAATAGCACCTTGCAATAAATGATTTCTATAGAGAGCTAAATTTTTATATTTAAAACCTTTAGTTTAAATTATATAATTAAGATAAATTTAATATATTTAATTATAATTATTTTAAAATCATTTTTTTTTTTAACTAATAGTAATTTATTATTAAATGTTCCTGTTTTAACATTTTTTCTTTTTTATTTCTTTATCTTATTTATTATTGTTTTATTATTAAGATTATCAACATTGAAATAATTTTCTTTCTTCCAGTTTCCTGTATAATTCAAGTTTGTTAAATATTTTTGAAACATTTAAACATCCGCACTAAACAAATGCAACTTTAGGCAGCTGCAATGGCAGAAAATCCATTTTAAGTTAAACTTAAAAGCACTACTTTTAAACATACTCTCACACATATGTACATTTACAAAATGTTTATACTCATATGTCTGCACAAAGTCCTGCAAGGATTTGAAAAGAAGTCTATAAACAATAATTTTTTGTAGCTCTCTTTTTCATATTTTTTTTTCTCGACAATCTGTGTGTGTGTGTGCGTGCACCAAAGTGTTTGTATGTTTGTACTGGCAAAAATTGTTGCTTTTTCCGTTAAGCTTTAGTACATTTTTTTTATAGTTTTGAACTTTTACCCCTGGCTGGTAATCCTGACTCTAAATGTTTTTTATTTAAAAAAAATATATATACATACGTACATACATACATACATACATACGTAGGCTACCGTACCTACTGGCCATGATGATACGAATGTGTTTACTTCTGTTTACTTTTTTAACCATTGCACTTTGTTTTTTCGCTGTATGAGTGTGTGTTGGTGTGTGTGTCTATACGACTTTTATTATGTTAAAGCATTATTGCTTTAACAACATTTGTAAATAACAAAACAAAGAAACACAAAAAAAAACAAACACACTCATATGAATGTAAAGAAAAAAAAAACTCAGAGGAAAGTATTTATACACAGGCAAACACTATTATAGGAAAAACTATCCTCAAATATTTGTTAAAAATTTCATGAATTAAATATTGTTGCATATCAGTGTTAAAACAAACAGTCAAATAAATGCATGCAGGCACAGTGTGAATGTGAAGCCGTATGATAAAAATTTAACTTAAAACAAATTTGGTTTTCACTCGGATCTCCTTCAATTTAAGGCTCAAAATCGTGTAAGTAATACTCATGTTTAAATGAAGCTTTAAAAAATAATAAATAAAAATTGAAAAAAGCATTATTCTTTTAATTACATGAAAGATTTTAATCTTCAAAAACTTTGTAACGTTTATATTGGTTCAAATCACACATGTTTCGAAATAGAAGTCTGAGATTTGATCTTGTTTTAACCTATTAAAACCTTATATTTATCTAAAAATTATTTTTTTCACTTTTAATTTTATGAACACAAAAAATTATTTTTAAATTATTTGGTAGTTTTTAAAGAAAACAGGCTGAATAAGTGTTTCAAGACTAAATCTTAGCGGAACAAGTTAGGTCATCTGCCAATACCTACAAGTTTCGGTTGTTGAAAATCCAAACGAGAAGTTAAGTTTTTATTTAACCTAAACATTATTCGTTTAAATTTAACCATCATTTCAAATTCAATCTCCTAAGATAAAATCTGTGACTCTATATCACTGACCTCAATATATCAAGAAAACAAGATCGCGCACTAAGCCGTACAAAAAATGGTTCTACATGCAAAGAAAAGTCATGGTTGACGTAACCATAACCTAAGAGCACCATATTATGGTTATTACAAAACAGCATTGTTGCATTTAATGATAATATAGCTGGACTTGCAACCATATTGTTGTCAAGCAAAACAATATCATAGTAAGATCTAAAAATAAATATGTTCAAATATAAACATTCAATGGTTAAAATTAATATCATTATGTGGTTGAAAATGTCATGTTATGTAATTGAATTATACAATAGTCTTGTACGTGCAAATAATTTCCGATGTATTGTTTAGTTTATTGTTGAGATGTCACTAAAGTTATATAAAAACATAAATTCACAAAAAAAACAATTATTTTCTTATCAGTTATATATATCATTATACAAAAAATATAATTTATAAGCCGAATTACGAATAACATCTATTTATGGAGTAAATGTTATATTCTCTAACTGAAGATATCATGCGGTACGTAATGGTAATACGAACTGACGTTACATTTATTCAAAGCTTCTACCACGTTAATCTGTCGTATGCGGTGATATATTTTGTAACATAACAGCAATTGTTTTTGATTTATAATATGATAGCTTTAATTGAAAAACATGCTTAAAATACAAAAATAAATATTTATATGCCAACATACATATGCTTATGTACATATGTATGTATATTTCAACTATTTTTGAAATATATTTTTAATTATTTATTTTGTGCATACATTTTTTATTTTTATTTTCTCTAACAATAAAAATAATATCAACTTAAAGCTAACAAAAAGTTAAAGCTGTCAAACCCTAGCACAAAATATTTTTAAGCGCAAACGTTATTTTGTTTGCTTTTAATCATACTGTGACTAACAAAAATATATTATGGTTAAATATATTATTTTTAATAAGTTATAAAACTTTGGACGTGGTCCAATTTTTTTTTAATTTAACCAACCGTGTTGTATTTTTTATGCACAGTAACCATATAATGGTTAAATGTTAACAAAATAATGTTTAGCGTAACTGAAGTATTGTTGAAAACAACTATAATTTGTTCTTCTCAACTCTTCAATGTTACAAAGTATATAATGTGGTTATTGTGACCACATCACAACCATGTTTCTTCTCTGCGTGTATCTACGTCATCATAGAATAAAAGTTAGTGTTTGTTGTAAAAATTGTAAGAGATTTTTGGCGCAAAACTGCAAATAACTTCATAACTTCTAAATAAGTGCATTGATTTGAACGAAATTTTAAATGCGAAGAAAAGAAATGCAGGCGAGTTAAACTTTTGAGTTTGGACTTCAAGTTATGTTGACTTATATGAAAATTCTTATAAAAAATAATTTATTTTAGAAGTTTATTCATTAGTTATTGTCAACTAATAATTTTAAATAG
This sequence comes from Gymnosoma rotundatum, assembly GCA_916610165.2. Classification (NCBI taxonomy): domain Eukaryota; kingdom Metazoa; phylum Arthropoda; class Insecta; order Diptera; family Tachinidae; genus Gymnosoma; species Gymnosoma rotundatum. The sequence continues at coordinate 82,635,652 of OU744340.1, forward strand.
GATACATGCAGTAATTATTACCGACCATAATGACAAATAAATCAAAGTAAAATAACAACAAATTTATTTATCAAAATAAAATTAAAACCGCAATGTTTAAAATTTATTTTAATTTTATGTTTTATTAAATTTTCTTTTTTTTTGACAAGCTGGAGTTGTCTTTAAGCTCCGCACTAAATTTTCGAATTTAAAAACCCATTTTAGCTTTAAAAAATAGTTTTTTTTACTCTTTGATCACATTGGTATGATGAGCCTATCAGGCATGTTCTAAATTCCACACGAAATTTGCACTTTGTATTTTTCAAGGCATTGTTTTTGTAAAAAAAAAAAATATTTTATAGCAACAATGCTTTGGAAAATATAAAGTGAAAATTTTGTGTGAATTTCAGAACATGCCTGTATTTAATTAAATCTTTTACAAAATTTTATTATAATTGTTTACTTTCTTTTCTAATTTTATTAGCACTAGGTCAGATTATAATAAAAATATTGTTTATTATTTTTTATTTATTTTTTCAATATTTCGCCATATGTAATATTTTCAACTTTATTTTGGTTTTGAAGAAAACTATTGATATTTTTGTTTCCTGTTTCCTACAGATGCCACCCAACGGTGTGGCGAAATATTGAAAATTTAAATAAAAAATAATAAATAATAATAATAGTAATAAATAATAATATTTTTATTATAAATTGACCTAGTGCTTAGAAAATTTGAAAAAAAAAAAGTTTTAGTTTTATTATCACATTACATTACTGAACATTTCATTTTTATACATAAAAAAAATCAGGCTTTCTACTTTAATTTGGTGCACTTTCCATACAAAAACTTGCTTAGCTTACAAAAGATATTCTATGTCTACGTCACACAAAAGAGAGAAACGACAGACCTCTATCTCCGTAATACTCAGAGGTGAATTATTGTGGCCGTTATAGCAACAAATAATAAAGAGTGTTAACAAGGAGACGTAATTTCACTTATATGATCTCATCTCCTTAATAGACCCTGTGTAATAAAATGAATAAAAGGTTAAATTAAAGGTGAAAGCGTTTTCTCAAGAAATACAGAACCCTTTGCATATAAGTTTTACTGGCAATTGTCTGATATATTTGTTTTTTCCTAATTACTGCAGGCGAATACCTTAAATTAAAGAATATACTCTTTCTAAAATATATAGCAAAAGAGCTCAGATTTCAATTTTCGATATAGATTACTGCTAACTGCTATAACTGATTATGTCCTGAAAAAAGGAAAAAAATTACTCAAAATTCACTAACTCTTTATTTGGTCTCAACTACTAATGCTTTACTCTACTACATAGCTAAACCACCTTTAATCGTCTGCCAGTGCAGAATAACTTTTATTTATGAATCAATACATTTTATATATTTCAGGGGTACTTGTTGGAGTGCTTGCATTTTAATGCTCTTACGACTCGACAATGGAATGTCTAAGTTTAACTTTATAAATTCTGGTAACTAAGGTTTTAAGAATTTTTATATTCGGATCGTAGTCTTAATATTAAAACAAAAATTTATTTAAAGTAAATTACAAAATTTGTAACAACTACTTGGGTTTGCTCTGGTATTTATAGAAAGATTTAAAAATGTTATTCCTACAAATATGAACCAACTCATTTTAAACTCAATTGTCACACACAATGTGCAGAATTTGAAGGCTTTAATCGAAAGAGAGTAACTCCATTTCAAGACTTTCTAACAGTGACTATTATTTAAAATATCTTGAACTTTCGCGAATGCAGTTTAAGAACTCAGGCAAATAAGAACTCATACATTTTGCTCCTATTCTCTTTACTTTTTTTTTTTTACATAATCATTGGAATTGAAAATTGTTTCCTTATTTGTGCATGATTAATCCCATTGTGTATCAGTGCACTTAAAAAAATAAAAAAAATTACAAAATATTATGCTTTTTTTAACATAAAAAATACTTTTAATTTTTTGTTATTATTCTACAATATAAATTAAATACAATGGGCGCTTTTATTTAAATAACTGCATGTTTTTTCGTTGCACGTGTTCGTCCGTTTGTTTGTTTGTGTTTATATCCTTGTTGAATTGCATGAATGTGTGTATGTTTATGTTAAAATTTAATACTTTTCCTTTTTCACAATTTATTTATATTAAATATGAACACAGTCGATTTTACTTATATTCGCTCAAATTATAAAAAAGAACAAAAAAACATTAAAAAACAAACTCGTTGAAATACTTTTCTATTTTATTAAAATATTTGTTAAGCCGCTCGTTTTATTAAGTTGCTTTTTTTTGTTTATACTTTTAAAATATGAATATGTAGTGATTATTTGATGTTATTGTCATAAAATCAATAAAAATTTATATGTTCAGTTGCCTCAAAGAATCGACCAATATATAAAAATTTTTGCAACGATGGAATATATATATATATTTTTTTTTTTTTTTTTGTTTTTGGTGATGATGTATTGAAAATTAATGTAATTGCATTTAAACATTTATGAGAATAAAAAATTCCTTCTACTTTTTATTAAATCCTTTAGTTAAACTCATTTCATTTGATCAAAAATGCAAAAGTTATTAGAAAACTTAAATGTGCTAAACAAATAAATATTTTATAAAGTTACAAGCAACTATTTAAGCAATTGCAATTAAAACTCAAAGTAAAAGTTAGAAGATCAGAAACATGAAGGTAAAACAAAAAAGAGCCATAAATCTCTTGCTAAAGATGTTATATCAACTAATTTACAGAACAAATCGAAATTGTGATTTTTTTCCAATTGACGATGAAAGCGTAAATTATATTTTAATATTAAAAAAAAATATTTTTTTTGCGTATAATTCGGCCTTAATGGAGTTAATGTATTTATACGCTGATTGGCATACGTAAAAAATAAAAAATTTAATTAAAAACTCTAGAATCTTTCATTAAATTAATTAATTTTCAAAAATATATTGTGCTATTTTTTCAAATTGCCCCGATTAAATTAATAAAGAGCTACGTAAGCGGTAGCGAAATGGCCAACGAGACGTGCTTTTAACCTCAGTAATCAATATAGGTGGCTTAATAATTTAATCGGGATAATTTAAAAAATAGTATAATATTTTTATGAAAATTGATGAAAATACTCTGTTCAAATAATTTTTGAATTTTGATTTTTAAAAATTTTCTTTGTGTATTTAAACTGTCTCCTGAATAATTAAAAAAAAATTAAGTTTTTCTAATTTTCCTTCTCCTTTTAAGACAAATCGTAGAAAAACAATTCAATAAAAATAGAGAGTTTCGTCTTCTAGACCAGCCCTTTGATCAGAAACACCTGTACTTATTTATAATATCAAATGTTTTTTATATACGCCAAATTAAAGAAGCCTTAACACACCCAACAACAAAAAGCCCAATAAAATATTAAAATTTTTTTAAAGAATATTATTTTATAAAAACTCGCCCTTTTATCAAAAATAACAAATATTGCAGCAATTGAAAATGAAAAGTAAAAAATATAAAAAATTAAACTCCATAAAAACACCTAAGAGACTTAAAGAAAACAAAGTTGCACAAATAAAGCTGAAACTAAGACATTTAATACACTCTAGGCTTTTGTTGCAACAACATTGAATGGAAATAAAACAAAATTTTAAGTCATTTATACACATGCACACACACATATGTACATATATATTCTTACACAATAATAGAAAGTCAGACGAACATTTAAATATAAAATGAAGAAAATGTAATCCAAGTCAACAATAAGATTAGCGAAGAGAAAAGAAAAGAAAGAGAAAACGACACTTAACGAGATTGTTGCTAAGAAAAAGACAAGGATTTTTCAAAAACTAAGACTAACCAAGGCAAAGAAAACAAAAATTCGTAGTCAAATTTGATTATTGTTTTTGTAAATGAAACAGAGGGATTTTGCTACTCGTGGTTTTACAAGTAGCTCTCAAAAAATGTAAAAGTTACACTCAAAATCCTTAAAAAATGAACGAAATTCATACCTTTTTTAATAAATGTGACGGTCAAGTTGCCAAGATTTTCAGTAAGAAACAGTTTCGCTGACCCAATTGAATATATTTAAGGCTGAATTGCTAAGCGTTTCTGGATATTAAGAAACAAAATTAGCCAACCTGTACAACCCTCAATAATAATATTAATATTTTTATTTTAAATAATATTTATTTATAAAGTAAAACAAGATTCTTTCGCGAAAGGTGCTGTCTCCTGTAATTATAAAATATTAATATGAAAATATTATTTGGCAACAAAACCTTATGTTTAATATTAGATTAAACAGAATATGAAGAAATGAAAGTGTGTTGATTTTCAATAGAACTGAATAAGCCGTTGGGAGAGTCACCCACGTGCGTATTTATTAAACAGAAATTATGAGCATGAGTTCAAATCCCAAAAAGATCTTGACTATAAATTAATTAATATCATTTTAGTTGAGTAGGCACTGAAAAAGTTGTTTTAAAAGCGAAAAACATTTGTTCCGTAGTTTAGGTAGAAGAGTTGGAGAGGAAACCTGCATATTATCCCCAGCTCTGGCACTAATTATTTATACATATGCTGTAAACATCAGATTTCTGTCTTTTCTAAAACATGCTTTAAAAAATTTTTAGACAATATATATGGAAAGATGCTACTGAAGAAGAGCTTACTGCATACATTGTAATTGGAAGTCACCACTCAAACGGGGAAAGGCTAGAATTGCTTTAGCAAAGAAGTTCTTTTCACTTATATGAACAGCAATCATGATCTTAAAGCAATATATATATTTTATTTTTTAACTCAGGTAATGACCCCTACTTATGCAACGCCTTGTGCCAGAACTAGGAAATTAGGTTATGGGAAGGGGGATAAAGGTGGTATTGCTTGTGGACATTTTATTTGAATCTTTCCCCACTACAAGTAACAGAAAAGATCTCCGCAGTGTGTTTATTCCACATACGAACTGTTCGGCTGAAAAAAATTTTCTCTGTAGTGCAATTCACTGGCAACTCGGTCACAAAGCGATCCGCCTTTGATTAAAAGCGTGTTGCGCGTACGAAATTATGGTTTTTAGGAACAAGTTCCCTGATTTCACAAGAACACGTTCCGATTAAACAGTTAAACACAGCCCACATTGCGTCTACGCTCCAGTGAATCAAGAGAGCTGACTACCCTAAGGTCGCCGATGAGCTTCTTCGCTTTCTCCTGCACGCGGTCGAGTAACTTCAAAATAGTCTTCATAGCACCGGCCCAGACATTCCATTTAGGTGACATAGATAGCGAGGAGAACAGGTGGATTAAAGTATTTTCTACAGCATTTCAGAAAACCTAGGCACTTGGGTGCTTCTTTTGCGACCTGAAAAATATGCTTGTTTTACCGAACTTCACATTGAATCTTCATGCCAAGAACAGCGAGAGCTGTTGATTCCTTAATATCTTTATCACCCATGATTACAGATGAGGTAGCATATTCAGCCAAACGCCTGTAGGAAAACATACAACATTGGGTTTTACAAGTGTTAAATTGAACTCTGTTTGCATGGCCCCATTGGGAAATTACCTAAAGACCACGATTAAGGGTATCGTCCATGTGTTTTCGCATATCCCCAATTTCCGGAAGGCTTAGCCTATTGCGAAATGAATATAAATGACATATGCTACTGTCAACTGAGAAAGAAAAGATAGGGTTGGATATCTGACATAGATGGCCCTTAAGAAACATAGAAAACTGGTTAGGAGAAAGGACAGAATCTTGCGGTACCCCTGAACTAACTATTAACTCATTTGATGGGATCCCAGATACCACCAACACCTTAAAGCGATTACAAGATTTATTCGGTTTGATTAGCAAATTACAAGAGAAGGAAGATACATAATAGACAAAGCAGCACCGATTTCTGAAAATTTTCAAATATTTAATTCTAAATTGCGCCAAAGCGACCGGCCCAAATTACACGAATCACATAATTTTTTTCAACAAAGAATTCCATTAAATTCATAATGGGTGCTTCGGATGAAGACTATTGTGGTAAATGTCTTTTAAAATGAAATAAATTATTTATTTATTTTTATTTTTATTTTATTTCTTTTATATAATTGATTAAGTAGTTAACTTGAGTAGACTTAATACAGTATAATTAACTCTTATATACTACTTATAAACACAAATTTATTATTTAATTGATTATTTATATACATTATAAATTTATTTGTAAACCCTGTCTGTTGTATTCTGCTGAAAAATCATAAAATATTAACACATTTACAAATGTTAATACAAAATACTTTTATAGTTATACTGAACATAAAACGTAAGAATTTAGCTACCGGGTCCAAACCTTATCGGAATCGAACCACAAATAAACCAATTATTGCGTTTTTAAATAGCTCAAGAACTGGGGTTAGAACAGCAGCTTAAATAGTTAAGATGCTTATGTACCTAAACCATCTCTCTTCCTTCCTTAAATCTCTCTGGTCGATGACCCAGCTATTTAGAGTTTTAGGGTCCGCAAATTGATTATAATTAAATTTCACAGCCTGTGCTAAATTTATCCTAAGGCGCAACATCTCAATACTTCAGACTCTCGTCATAGCGCCTTAATAAAGATTCGTTAGATGCAGTGTTTCCAATTAGGTGTAGTCCCCAGGTGGACATTTTCTTTTTCGATAGAAATAGTTATCTCAGCTGAATCAGAACATACAAATTCTGATTTTGACACCTCCAGACAGATCGATACAGTTCTCTTACAATTTGCTTTTTTTTTTGTTAACTGTTACTGTATTCAAGAACGAAACATTAAATTGGCACAAATGTAAAGAGTACTGGCCGTTTTAAATTTTTAATCCAACTACTTAAGTATTTTCTCGAGCGTATTTGATAGCTTTGCGTAGTTGCTATCGAGTAATATTAAAAGCAGAAGAAAATTTAAACGAAAAAAACATTACACTTTAACGTGCTAATATTGCAGTTTCAAGAAAATTGTTTACATTGCGGTTATAACTTACGCGATTTGTAACGTTTAAGTTTTTCTTGCTTCTTTTAAACGCAAGAAAGTACATACAGAGACTTATTATTTCACTTTCTTGTGTATTTCGTAATTTTTTTTTTCATTCTATTGTTTTAACTTTGAGCAGTAAAAATCCAATTTAGTTTCAAGTAAAATATTTGAGTTTTGCTTAAAATTTACTACATATTATAAAAAAATTGTTCAAATTGTTTTACACAAGAACGTTGAAAGCCAAACATAAAATACAAAACATTAAAGTGTAACTGAATATTTTTTTAAACTGAAGTAAAATACAAGAATTATTTGGTTTTTCCTTTTCTTTTTTTTTTTTTTGAAATGTAAATTTTCAATTATATTCTTATCACACATGAATTTGTGTCAATATAGAAAAGCATATGTTTAGTATTTAAAATTACAGTAGGAGCTTTTAAAAGGCCTCGAAGTTCAGAAATTATTTTGCAAAGTGATACACTAAGCTACAGGGTATCCGCTGGGAAGATATACTATTTTGTTTTGCCGCGATTTCGTTAAACATTAGTCTTGACAGTAAATATTTGGCAGTCGTGAAATAGATACATGACAAATTTATTATGAAAAAATTTTTGGGAAAAACAACGTCCCAACAAAATGCACTATTTAGCGTTTAGCGAATGATTTTGAATAAAGAGGTTCTGTAGGTGTTGGCCCAAGCATTTATCACAGCGTACTACAAGATCCGCTGAAAACATTACTGCTACTGCAAGAAATTGTTCAGAATAATCCATCAACCTGATTTCGACGCCGTGATCAGGAGCTTCAAAAAACAACTTTGGCCACAATTTTTCACAAGAATTGTTTGTTTCCATATAAGATTCAGTTGACACGAGACCGTCGAACATATACCAATAGGATGTTCCAGTTCGCCCATGACAACCACAATTTTTATGAAAAAGTGATAATAAGTGACGAGGCACCTGTTCATTTCAATGATTATGTGAATAATCATATTATATGATTGAGAACTTTTTAATGCCACAACTGCATGCTTTGAGCTTAATTAACATGTGGTATCAACAAGACGGTGCCACATCACATACAGCAAAAATTGCAATGGAATTGCTGTGAGACCTTTTTTCACAACAAGTTATTTCAAGAAATGGTGATGTTGATTGGCCTCGCCGTTCGCCTTATTTGACTGCTCTGGACCTTTTTTGTGGATATATCTGAAAAGTAAGATTTATGCAAAAAAACCAGAAACGCTTGAGCAACTCAAACTCAACTCAAAATTTTCGTGATGAATTAATGTGGTCTTAAGGGCTCGCATTTGTGAGGCTAATATCTGATGTTATATTCCGTACATAATATTTGATAAAAAAATTTAACAATATAAGATCCATTCTCCTTCTTTAATCAAAAATTATAAACAAACAAAATAATGTACCTTCCCGGCAGACAATCTTTATATTGATATTCGCTGGTCCCCAAGACTAAAGAAGTACTTCGCAAAAATCTTTTACCATAAGCCTTAGACATCCTTTTTTACCTGCCATGCAGCTATTTAAAAAAGAAACTAGTCAAAGAAAGCCAATCCTTTATGATGCGAAGTTAGGCTGCTCAGAAAAATTGTTAGGTGGTATTAGTTTTAGATAAAAAAATATACGATTTTTAACTCTAGCATCATCAAATGTTCCTTCGTAGAAAGAAACTTTTTAAATTAACATAAAATTATTTTCATTTTTCTGAAAGGCCCAAAATATCACTTCAGCCTTTTTTAATGTAATTTTAAACTAATTCCTGATGTACGAAATGAGAAAATCAAAAAGTCTAAAAAAATCTGCTAAGTGCGATTTAAGCTCGTCTGAGCAAACCATCCGTCAAACTGTGAAAGAGGATGCAATAACACCAAAAGGAATGTGAGTACTAAAGAGATTATCGCTGCCCTAAACGAAACTGTGGAAGAAGATTCAAATTTATTGAGTCGTCATCCGACGCAGGAATAGGGACTCTGCCCGTCCATAACGTGGAAAATTTTGCGAAAATATCTTGGCCTTCATCTGTATAAGATTCAGCTAGTGCAGGAATCAAAGCCATGAGACCATTATAGGGGCTTTAACGCAGTTATTAACTGACCCATTGTTTTATCGCCAATATGTGTTCAGCGGTGAGGCTCATTTTTAGCTAAACGGGTTTGTTAATAAGCAAAATTGCCGCACATGTAGGGAGACCAATCTACAACATACCCTACAGATTTCATTGCATCTAGAAAAATGCACCGTTTAGTGTGGTTTACACGCTGTTGGCATCTTTGGACCTTCTTTCTTCAAAAATTACGCCGTGTTTTACGTTACGGTCAATGGAGATCGTTACCGCACCATGATAAATAATTTTTTGTTTGAAAATATGAATGACATTGATCCGCACAAAGTGTTTTTTTCAACAAGATAGCGCTACGTGCCATACGGCGACCGCAACCATCGAGTTATTGAAATCAAAATTTGGCAATAAGTTGATTGCGAGAAATGGATCTGCCAACTGTCCTCCAAGGTCGTGCGATTTGACACCTCTTGATTATTTCCTTTGGGGCCACGTGTTCACTCATTTAAGCTGATAATCCAGCAACAATTGACGCTTTGGAGGCCAACATTGTTCGCGCTATTCGTGACATGCGACCAGCAGTACTTGAAAATGTGAAAAAAAATTTACGTCCAGAATGCGCTACGTCATGAGCAGTTGCGATGTTCATATGCCCGAAATCATTTTTAAATAATAATGCTATTTTCTATCGGGCTAAAAAAGCAGCCGATACAAACATTAACAATATTTTATTTGAATATATTTACCAGAAATTTATTACGTAATCTAAAGCCCGATTAAAATTATTCCTTTAAATAAAAAATTAAAAATACTCAAATAAGTAAACCTTTTCTAGGCAACTGGCCTTAGTCTGCAAAAAAAGAGAAGAGTTTATTCGAAAACTGGGGATGACTTCGAGTCAAAAAATGAACATTAAACAACAACTCTTTGTAGCCAACGTTTCTATTTTGTTCAATTGATTTACTTTAAATAACAAACATTATTACAAAGTGCACACACTACACAACGATCCGTCTACTTCTTAAAGAAGTATTACAAAAGAAATAAACATGCCAGCAACGCTAAACAAAACGAAGAATCCTGTCATTCAAATCTGTCACAAGACAAATTTCTATCAAGATTTGCAGTGATTGGTTTCATTGGGTATTGTGAAACGAATTGTGCTCTTACGAGTTGCTACAAAAAAAATTTCGCTGCAAGTTGTATTCACATATGCCGCTCGTTTAAATGAGTGTGTAAAAACTGTATTCAAATCTAGTTCACTAACAAGTGGCAGTGTTGCATAATGCCGATATATGTATGTTTGCATGAATGTTGACATTGTTTATTTATTTAATATAATTTCAAAATAAGTTGAAGAAATATCTTCGTTTGCAGCAATATACACAGTTATTTGGCAAACAAAAAGTTCAACTCAATTTCAATCCATCAGTTGTCAATGTCAATACATACATACGTACATACATACATACATACTTATATTTATATAGTAGTACATGCTCTTTTATTTAAATACTTTACTTTCATGGAGTTGCATTTAAAATCAATGTTTGCTATTTGTTATCTTTGTTGCATTATTTTATAAATTGCACAATATTGTATTGTACAAGACTTTGATACTGTCAATATGTTTGTTTCATTGTATTTTATTACAATTACAATGTTCACACTGTTGTTAGCATATGTAGCGTTAGATTGTTTTAAGTTTAAGTTTTTGTTTTCTGCAAATTGTTTTTTATAAAAACATTTAACATGCTTGAACAAACGAGTAAATTGAAAATACAATATAATTTATTATACTTAGAAAAAAAAGAAGACTAATATGAAAACAATTTTATCGGCCAAATATCGATGGAACGGATTTCCATATGAACAAGAATGTATTATTTTTACATTTCATTTCATTTTAAAAAACAAATTGTTAATGACATTTGTTTGAAAAAATATAACTTTACACCATTTATTTAAAATTTGTTGTTCGAAAATAAAATTTTGTTATTTAAAAATAATATGTAAATAAATCAGCGAATTTCGAAGGGTCGGTCTATAACAGCTTAATAGATGATGACATTTAGTTATAAATTACGGCCCTATAGGAAAACCCCCTCATTGTTATTACTGAAAATGACAAATGTCATTAATACCACGAGCCTATCAATTCGACTGAATATTTCGTTAATGTTTGTGCCTGCATAATTTAGTCATTTCTGAACCAATTTTGAAATATTTTTTATTTGAACGGTCAAACTTATTGATTGGTCCTGTTTTAAAAACAGTGCTTAATTTTAAATTTTAAAGGGTGTCTCCATACATGTTTTTAAGTGTATTATGAACCGTAAAGGGTTCCACATTAAAATTTAAATAAAGTAAATATCACTATAGCTCCCAATAGCAATAAGTAATAGCATAAAAAAATAAATATTAAAATTAAAGGGTGTCACCATATGTGACGCAAATTAAGCAATATGTGCCTATCTTTTAAACCCTTAGAGACAAACCCTTAAAAATTGGACCAAACATCGATTGCTATAACGGTTATAATAACAAGTTACATTTTCAAATTATAAATTAAAGGGTGCCCTATTAGTTGACTTAATTTGATGTATATGGCCATACTTTTAAACAGTTATAGACAGAAATTTACAAAGAACCTGTATTGCTACGTCCGCTAAACAACAGCAATTATCAAATTTTGCATTGTAAAGGGTGTCACAATAGTTGATGTAATCAAATAAATATGGTCGAATTGTTGAACAATTGTATAAACTTTTAAACCGTTCCAGATAGGCATCTCAAATCGATTTTGAAGTCGTTTAATTAATGCTCTCTTATATCTATAAGGCCCTTGTTAACAGATTCCTATGGATGTAACAAGATCTTTATGCTTTTTACACAGATTCCATCTGCAATGCCTCCAACCCTTTTGTGTTCACTTTAACAGGGTTAATTTAATAAATTTTTCAATATAATTTATGACCGATATGAAAGTTGGTAACGTAACGAACGTACACAGGAAATATTTTTTTAATTTATTTAATTAATTAAATCGGGATAATTTAAAAATAGCACGAAGTTTTTTTTTTTATAAAAATTAAAAAAATTAAAAAATATTCCCGTGTCTTTTATAAGTCTTAAAATTTTTTAAACTGCAAATGGATTTCTAGTACATAAGGCTGGATATTAAAAATGAAGAAAATACGTTTTGTGTAAGTATATCAATGGTATTTAAAAGGTTTGCGAGTAGTATAAGCTGATTAGTGACATTTATCCGATAGATCCCATTGTTGATCCTAAAAAAGAATTTGAAATATTAACAGAAAGATATGACAAAAATTTTTACTTTTTATTTACTTTGTTGAATTCAAAGGTTATATTAATTTGCATCACCTATGGGGACACTCTTCAATTTCTAATTTTAAATATTTATACTTTTTGTTATAGCGAACATAGAAGTACACATTTGGAGTAATTTCTCAGTTTAGTGAAGTGACTCCAATCAAATAAACAATTATATGGCGCGGTAAAGAATTAAGAAATAAGAAAGAGAACATCAGGTGAAAAAATTGTCGCTCTCCCGAGTTACGGACCTCTGAACTTTACATAGCAAAGTTCAATTTTACACCACATTTTTTAAGATATCAATGTGCGTATCATTTAAAAGCTTTTGAAGGGATCTTTAAGGAAATTCTAAAATTCTCAAAAATAGGTTCAGTCATTAATAGCCGATGACATATTTCTGCATGTAGTACTTAATTTTTAATTTTTTAATTCATTTTCATCCAAATATCTGTCTTTTTGATTGGAGTTACTTCACTGAACTAAATTTACATATATGATGAAGGGTGTATAAGATTTATCGTAGCCGAATATAGGACTCTTACTTAGTTCTTAACATAAGGTCATGAGTTCAAGTCCCAGCAGCGACTTAAGTATATGAGAAAATTATATATTTTGAGTCGCTGTAACATATGAGCTGTTTAAAAGCAAATAAATTCAAATAGAATTTAAAAACCTTGTGTAGTATCGACTATCAAAAGTAAATCAATTGTCATGCAATCGCGGTAGATAAATTTGCAAAGTCGCCTATAAATTAGAAGAGAAACGGATGTGGTTTTGGTGCCTGTGATCAGAACCTTAACGAAATATTTTAAAGAAAGAAAAACAAAAAAACTTTAAAACAAGACATCGAGGGCACAAATCATCCTAGAGCCACAATTTAAGAAAAAGAGAAGCAAGGACTCCACAGAAGAGCAAATTCAAAATTGAAGTAAAGACAACCCTCACGTTTAGAAAGCAAAAATGTAAAAATATATTAAAATAATACTTAAAACAATGAAGAGTTTTTTGTTTATGGAAAAAGTCATATAATTATAAAATATTTGGAATATTTAAAAAAATCTTCCAACTTACATTCTTCTACAAAGAAAGGACTCAGTTAAGGCTTTAAAAAATCTAGAGAATTTTCCGTTGTTTTAAAATATTGTTTAGAGCATTTGTTACGGAACCAAAAAGTTACTTAAAAAACGCCTGTTTATTGTAAATAAAGAAAAATAAAAGAATTTTTACAGTAGGTACTACATTAAACTAAAAGAAACTCCTTTTAAATTTGACTAAACATGTAATTTACACATGGTAAAATATTGGTAAATTCCAGAACATACAGACGAAAAACAACAAGAACTTAAACGTTTTTCAAAAAAAAAAAACGCAACTTCTACGCCCCATGAGTTAAACAACAACTTTTCACAGAAAATAGTGGCAAGACTGTGTAAAACATATTAAAACAATAACAAAAAAGCATTTTGTTATTTTAAAGGGTATCAAAGAAGTGCATTCAATTACTGCACAATGGGAAGGCATGCAAAAATTTTATTTGCTTGTTTAGATATAAAAATTCTAGAGCACGTAAATAAATATTTATGGGTAAGTTTTTGATCTTGATTCATGCAATAAATACTAAATTGTGCTGATTTGTTTCTTTGGATCAGCTTTGGTTCTGATTGAAACAATTAATTATATTTGCAAAAATTTTGGAGCACAAAATTTGGGTTTATTTTAAATAAAACACATTTTTTAAATAACAAACTAAAAATTATTTATTTTCTTTTCTAATTGGTAAACTACAGCAAGTTTTGTTTTAGATGAAAGATAATTCGAAAAACAACTTGTAACTTTCAAACCCATTGTTTAGTGTAAACCAAAATCCTTATAAACAAAAGTACTTATGTTTTTATTTCCCTGCCTGCCAGACAGTTAGACAACGTAGTATCAATGTAATCACCGGATAAGCTAACAAGTTACTAGGATTTGCACATGATGGTTGCACAAATAGAAAAAGAAAGAAAAAGGAAAAGGAAAACTAAAATAAAATAAAATAAAAAATAAAAAACTGCGAATAAAATAATAACTGGCAAAAGAACTCCAAGACAAGTTGTTTTTCTTCTTTAAAGAAGGAATACTACTTATCATCTAAACAAGAGGAGTGTGTACACACAACAACAAACTTGCAACCGACAAATCATTGAATACAAAACCGCACTAAACTTAAGCAAGTTATCTTAAGAGTAAGTACTCCTAAGTAAATGATATACGAAACGGAGTAAGCGAGTTAGTGGAGTAAGTAAACACTTTAGTTTTTAAGTAGAGTTAAAAGAAATAAGCTTTTTGTGTCATCTAAACATTTAAGATGAAAGTATTTATAGAAATTTTTGCAACAGATACTCATCTCTCTGCATATTTTTCTTAAACGAATCCTTTCTAAGACTGAAAATCTAAAACTATTTATTCGTTGAGTATCTTTTTCTTAAGGGTTTATTTTTTTGCTTTTTTATTTTGTATTTTTTTTTTGGTTTTATATTTATTCCATGTTGTACGTGTGCAACAAAGCGTAGCAAAGTAGTAAATGTTGCAAGAATTCGTATTAACATTGCAATATGCAAAAAAACAAATTGGATAATGTGTAGATGGTTGAACTAATTTTACACTATCTCTACTTGTCATATCTATACTTTTTCATCATTTACATACACATTTATTTTCAAGTGTTTACATCCATGTAAACATGTGTGAGCACATTTTGAAAAAAGAAAACAACTATTCTTCTTTTCGGGGGGAATGAAAAAGTAAATTATATTTGAGTAACAAACGTATGCTTACATTTTTCTACGAGTAAATAGTTTTTTCGACAGGTAAGTAAAAGGTTAATAGGAGCTTTAGTTTTTCTTTAACTTGTGCCATTGAATTAATAATAGCAAATAAAGATTTTCGATTTTATTAACATTTAAATGAATTTCTATAAAACAAATGAAAACTTGTGATCTAAATTATCTAAAATTGATTTGCAAAAAATAGCAGCAACAGCAAATAAAATTTTCAATTAACACTATCTCCCATTAACAATGGTTACCGTGTTATATTTCAAGCAATGAGCAGGTAAATGAACGGTTTGTACATACTTTAAAATGACTAGAAATTCTATCGTGTTTAAAATTATTAAATCCACTGATTAAAATTCTCTGGAAAATATTTTAATCATGACATCAAATTTAAAGCAAGGATTTTATTAAGCAATTTCTTTATAAAATTTTTTTGGCGTAATATTTTCCAAAGAAGAAATTACTTATCTAAATTTAAAAAAAAAATTTTTGGAAGTGTGTTTTGACTTTATAACTCACAATCGGTCAAACCGAATTCGATTCAATTTTTAGGGTTTGTTCGTATGGTCGTGAGCAGCGTTGCCAAAATGAAGATTTTTTCCTATTTTTGATGATTTTTGAACCAAAATATGATTTGATGAGTTTTTTTTCTGAAATTATGATTTATAATTTATAAAAACTATGGTGTTTGTATTTAAAGTATGTAGTACTCTTATTGTAACTGTACTACCCCAGCAAAAGAAAAATTTTTGAAAAGGTAATCGAGTGTGGAATTAAGCATTTTTGGCGGAAGTACTTCGCAACTAGATTGCCAACCTAATGACTTTAACAAGGCATGAGACTTTTATAATCAATTACTGAGAATCGATTACATTTATTATTGTAGGAAATAATAAGTACCATTAGTACGGTAGTCTCTTTTAACATAAAGAACTAGTTCCATTACTACATCCATTTTTAAGGGAGTAACAAAATATGGTAATCACAAAAGTAAGTCATTATATGGCAAGTACTTTTTAAGGTAATGTCTAATTTGTTGCTGGGACATAGTGAAGTTAAGTCTTGTTTTTTCTGTTTTCTGGTATAATACATAATCAGATCTAACATTAAAACATGCAGCCTCCTTCGTAGGTACTTCGTCATAGCATATTCGCCGGCGTAGTAAAATAATAAATTAAATGGCTATATCTATCTCCTTTCACCACCTGTCTTCTCTCTCATCTATCCCTTTCCTAAAGAATGTAGCACGGTTACAAACTAAGGAGGTATTAATGCCTGAAGAAACAACATTTTTTAAACCTCATCCTGTCATAGAATGTATGAAGAAGTTTTAGACAATTCTATACAAACAATATGAGAACATGAATCTCAATAACGACCTACACTTTAAAAACAAAAGTATATTTCTACATAACGAAGAAGTCTATCTGGATGTTTTTGTTAAACAAAAATTTCTAGCTCAAAGCTCATTGCAATAAAAAAAATGAATTTATTGAAAATTGTGTGGAATTTTATATTGAGTTATGTAAACAAATATTAAAACGAGTGAATTTTTACGATACGTTTTTAAAAGAGTTCTCATGTCTTGACCCTTTGAAAATTATAAATAGAAAAATTAATTCTCTGACAGGCCTAATACACAATTTTACAAATTTAATTAGTGAAAAGGATATTTAAAATTTAGATAACGAGTTCAGAGAACTCTGTTTTATAAAATTCAGTGATCATTTTATAACTCTAGATAATTTTAGCTGTGAGGAACTTTGGTCAAAAGTTTCAAAAATATTTCGTGCTGACAACATTCCAGCTTTTATGGTGTTGTCAAAATTTGTTCAAAACTTAATAAGTCTTCCCATTTCTTCAGCAAATATCGAACGAATATTCTCAACAGTTAATTTAAACAGAACTAAATATAGAAATAAAATAAAACAGCACTCTCGAAGGTATCTTAAAATTTAAAAATTAACCAAGATATTATTAAAAAATGAAACCCTGTATATATTATAGTAAAAGTTCTTCGTAAAACTTCGTACACTCTTCACAAAAATAATTTAAATATATACAGTGTATGTTAATATATGTATTATAATTATAATTTTTAAATAAAATTTTTTATTGAAAAATTATGATTTTTTTCACAAAATATGATTCTTTTTCTGCATAATAATAATGATTTTCCTCTCAAAGCTTCTAGGAACGCTGTTCGTGAGTTATGACTTTTTATGACAACAAGTAATTTTCTCTATACAAAAAAAAAAAACAACAAATACGTAGGCGCCTATGATCATATGAGGTATGTATACTATGTGCTGACTTCACACACATGTTTTAAGTTTCATTTTAAGTTGCTTAGCGAAGCATGCGGGGATCCGTTAGTTCTAAATAAAATGTTATAATAGTTTGTATGAAGAAAGACAGCAAGTTTTATATTTCGTTTGAGTTATTTCGTAAGTAAATTAACTGGAAAACTCAGCTGCAATTAACCGATCAAACTACTGATATTCTAAAGATTGATTATCGTGAAAAAACAAATAAAAGTGCTATATTCAGCCATGCCGAATCCCTTCACTACCTATGTAAATCTAGTTTTGTGAAGTAACTCCAATTAAAAAAGCAAATATTGGCGTGACAGAGAATTAAAAAAAAAATTTTAGGACTGCATGTGCATACATAATTTTACATAAAATTCCATCGGCTCTTAATGGGTTAAGCGGTCTTAAAAATTTTATTATTTCAATAATGTTTTTTTATTTATTATTTAAAAAATATAAAATAAAAAAGACTTATTGCTTAAAGATTAAATAAAATATTATTTTAGTATTTCCTTAAAATTCTCTTTAAAAGCTCTATAATGAACTCGGAAAACATGGATGAGCGAAAATTTTTTCACTTGATGTTTTTTTTCTAATTTTTTAATTCTCTATCACCTCACATATTTATTTTTTTTTTTTTATTGGAGTTATTTTATTGTTCCAAATGACATGGAAAAATTAGAGGACGGAGTATTGTTTTACCTGCTGCCTTGAAGGACATAGACTTATCATGCTGATTTCCAATAACACCTCTTTCGACACTATATCTGATCAATTGACATATTTATTTATTATTATTATTATTTTTTTTTTTTTGTGAAACACTAACACGGACGGACACACGTACATCACTCAATCAACTTCGCTACGCATAAGAAATCAGAATATATATATACTTTATAGGGTCGGAAATGGATATTGTTGAAATTACACACGGAATGACAAACTTAGATATCCCTTTTTCCACTTTTTGTGGTGAAAGGTATACAAATAATAAAATTAAAAAATCAAAAACTATGAATAATTAAAAATATGATTCTAAATGCCTTTTTAGCTTTTTCGTGTTCGCGAAACCTATATCTTATTAATTCGCCTAGTGTGGGTGGCCATGAGCTGTTTATATAAAACTTATTTAGTTGGTGTACAGTTTTTTTCTCTGCATACTTTTTAGTTTATATTAAAAAAATCTTCAAAGTTGTGCTCACAAATTTAAAAAAAAAACACTTTTCTTGATCGCTTGATAATGGAATTTTTGTAAGAATTTTGTATGGAAGTAAACCCTTTCCTCTCTTTTATTTCAACATGATTGTATTTAAAATCTTGATTAAAATAGTTCTCCCGTGCTATAAAAGTCAATATATCCTTAGAGAAGGTACCCTCTCCAAGGTCTCGTTAAAAAATAAATAAAAGGCTACTGAAAAACAAATATTACCCGTCTCCTAAATAGTGCAAAAAAATAAATCACATTCCTTTTTAATTATAGAATTGAAAATCCACTATAACAATTAAGGAATCGCTTAATGACTAAATATGACCCTTATGTTTCGCGCATCTCGTTATATTATTTAAATAGATCAAAAATAATTTTTTACAATCGCAATATAATTTTTAAATTGTGGTCACTGATACCAATTTACCACAAACAAATAAATAAAATCAAAATTTTTAAACAAACACAAATTTAATTTTACCAATTTATTATAGAAATCCATATTCTCTTTTATTTTAAGTAAATAATTTGAAAGTAATTCTACAGACTAAATTTAAATTAGATTAAATTCAATTCAAATATTTTTAATCAAATCTCAAACATGTTAACATTTAAAATTTGATATAATATTTCTATAATAAAATTATGCATTTTTTTAAACTGTTTTTAAATTTTTCGTAAAAAGCAATTTTTAGCATTTGTTAAATATTCATTGCAATGTGAAGTTATTAAAAAATAATTGAATATTTTTAAAGCTATAGAACTACAAAATAAAACATAATTTTGCAAACGAAATAACTATTTTTATTTTCATCTTTTTTTTTGTCTGCCAATACACTTCAGCACCCTTGCAGTTTTATACAACTTGATTTAGATACAAGTTTTAATTTATTTTGTTCAATAAACAAACAAATGAAATAATATTTGCCACGATAATTTCGAAAG
The DNA here is from genome assembly GCA_916610165.2 of Gymnosoma rotundatum. Lineage (NCBI taxonomy): Eukaryota > Metazoa > Arthropoda > Insecta > Diptera > Tachinidae > Gymnosoma > Gymnosoma rotundatum. The sequence goes on from OU744340.1 coordinate 82,655,343, forward strand.
AACCATCAACTACCTGAATTAGAAATTCGCAGCCTCTGCAACTGTGTTAGTGAGTTGTATATTGGTGGCTGTTGGTTTTTTGAATGGTTTATTTTCATTTAGAATTTTGTTTTGTAACAGATATTTAAAAATATTTCATATGGTTCATTGTAAATATGTAACTCTCCATAACAAGTTGATTATTTTAATTTATTGATTATACACATCAGTTACATTTTCACTCACTTTCAATAAGCACAAATAAATACAGTACTATTATTATGCAATGAAATTTCATAATTAAGTCCAATTGAAAATCTACACATTTGAGGGATCAAGTTAAATTTTACAAAATTAATTAAAAATTCCTAGTAGCAATTGAGAAGATATTAGTTTTTTCGTAGATAAGTCTAGATAAACAATTAATTTAAACATTCAGTGAAAAGCGCTAATCCATTGTAAATTCATAAGTATAATTTTCTCCAGAAGAGAAGCTTGATTTGTAAAAGGTATTTTTATAAGAGTCCTTTTTCAAAAAAGGCAAAAAATGTAGAAAAAACCCACTTCGTTTTTTAGATTAATACTGTTACAAACATATGATCTGATCCTGTTGTTGTTGTCCGTATGTGCGTGGTGAAAAACATTGTTGAATAAGTTACTTCCACTAATACTGTGTGTTTCAAATAATAACAACAATTAGCAAACAAATGTTGAGAAACATTTTTGGACGTGTTGGTAAGGTGCGTACTGCAAAACCGAAAGATCATAAGTTCGAACCCACCTTCGGATATGGGTACAAAGGACAATAAAAACTATTATAATGCAATTAATAAAAATTAAGAAACAGCAATACAAAACTCCCGGAAAAGAATGAGGAAGCCAAGGCAGATAATAAAGCGAAGACGTCTATTTATATTAGAGAACCAGAGATAATTGTCAAGGCAATGTTTATAATAAAAGAGAAAGGTTCTAGCTGTTAGCGCAAGAATAACAACAGTGTACTGTAGATGTGTGTTGTGCATATTGAAGTAAAGGGGATGATTGGCTTGGATGTAAGATGTAGTAAAAGTGGTGTTTGTTACTAAGCAAGGCATCCAGTAGGAATAAGAAGTATCTGGCTATGGAGTACGAAATGCAAAGAATTTAAAAGGTGCCACAGTGGTATTTTCAATTAAAAGTATCCATACGTTTGTTAAAAAGAGAAAAACGTAACAATACATTGAACTATTTTAGCAACAGAAAACTTCTATTATTGCGCTAAAAATCGGGCAAAGGCACTAAAATATGCTATGACCTTAAAGGATATTGAAAAATATAAAAACAAAAACGATTTTAAACGCTTTTACTTCAAACGAAAAAAAAGTAGAGAATTTCCTTTTAGCACCAAAAATCAGGAATTCAGCTGGTATCCAGGCAACTATTTCAATTGTAAAAAGAGACATTGCAAACACAACGTTTCAAAAGTGGCCACAAAACGTTTAAAATATATGTACGAAAAGGATAGCTGGGCTGAGCTCAACGATTATTTCCGCCATTTTAATTTGAAACTTTGTTTTGTGGACAATAAAAGGAGGAAGCATTTAGTACCTGGAGAGATCTTCGGTTGCCAAAGTACTTAGGCGCGAAAAAAACTTTATGCGAGCAGCGCCTTCGTGCTACTTCTCGGAGTAGCAAGAGCTTTCAATTATTCATTTAAAGAGTGAATAATAATACTAGTTCCTCAATTCCGCCTCTTTTAAGGGATGATCAAATTTTTACCACCCTGGTTGATAAAGCTAACCTCTTGGCTGAAATTTTTACAAGTAACTCTCACTTGCCGGAATGCAATCAACCACTGCCCACACAAGAAAGGGGCAGTGGATGATTGCAAGTACCTATGGCAGCTATATTCTTGCGACCTCGTGCAGTTAAAAAGGTTTTAAGGGATCTCAACATTAACAAATTCCCTGGTCCGAATGGAATCAAAGTACTGGTTTTGAAGCAATGCTCTTTGACGATAGCGCGTCCAGTAGCAAAACTTTTCAGCATTTCGTACCATGTTGGTGAATTCCCATCACGTTGTAAGATTGCTAATGTAACACCTATTCTCAAAAAGGGAGAAGCTAGCAACTCTGAAACTAACGGCCCAATTGTAATTTTCTCTGCACATTCCAAAGTAATGGAAAGAATCTTATAAAATTTCTGGAGTTCAACAGCTTTCTTAGTTACCGGCAGTATGGCTTCCGTAAGAGACGCTCTACGGGTGACTTACTCGTCTTCTTTTCGGAAAAATTGTGTCAATTCATTTACCATTTCTGCGAAAGTAAGGTGGTATCTCTTATTTTCCCAAGGTATTTGATAAAGTGTGTCATATTGCACTCATATCAAAACTTCTTGACTTTCGTATCAGTGATAGCTTTAATCGATTTATATCGAAGTTTCTCAGGGATCGCAATTTACGAGTTTTTATGGGTGGGATCTCATCAAACGATTTTATGGTTAATTCAGGGGAACCGCAAGGTTCTGTCCTTTCTTCGACCCAATTTCTTATTTTTCTTCGCGACCTTCTACGTCAGACTTCCAACCCTACCTGAGCTTTCGCAGATAACAGTAGCATATGTCATTTATATTCATTTCGCAATAGGCCAAGCCTTCCGTAGATTGGGGCTTTGCGAAAACACATGGACGATACCCTAAATCACAGTCTTTAGGGAATTTCCGAATGGGGCCTTGCGAACAGAGTTCGATTTAACGGTCTTCAAACCCAATGCTGTGTGCTTTCCAACAGGCGTTTGGCTGAATATGCTACCTCATCTGTAATTATGGATGATATAGATATTAAGGAATCAGCAGATCTTCCTGTTCTTGGCATAAAAATTTAATGTGATGTTCGGCGGAATAAGCATATTTTTTAGGTCACAAAAGAAGCATCCAATTGCCTAAGTTTTCTGAAATGATGTAAAAAATACTTCAATCCATCTGATCTTCTCGCCATCTATATCATCAGACCGAAAATGGAATACAACTCTCATGTATGATGCTTCAAAGACTTTTTTGGAGTTACTTGACCGCGTGCAGGAGAGAGCGAAGAAACTAATCGGTGACAGTAAGGTATTCAGCTTTCTTGATTCACTGGAATATAGACGCAATGTGGGGTGTGTTTCACTGTTTAATCGTTACTACAACAGAATGTGCTGTTATGAAATCAGGGAACTTGTTCCCAAAAACCGTAATTTCGCACGCGTAACATGCTTTGCATCAAGAGCGCATCCTTCTGTGGTCGATTGGCCGGTAAATCGCACTGCAGAGAAATTTATTTAGCCGAACAGTTCATATGTGGAATAAACTCCCTGCGAAGGTCTTTCCTGTCACTTTAAGTGTTTAAAGATTGAAATCAAATATCCACCTTCCCAACACCTAATTTCCTAGTTCTGGCAGAATGTGTTGCATTAGTAGGAGTCATCCCCTAAGTGCTAATCCTAATAAAAAAATTTATAAAAGAAAAAAACACAGCTAAATAATGTACCCAAAAAAACCGACTAATATTTACTGGAGAGCATTTGGCATTAGACATTGAAGTAAGAAAGTAATTAAACTGTGTCCGCTATAAACACAAATATTAACATTTAAAATTAAAATAAATTAATTAAAATCTAATGCATATTATAAGACTTGTATAATAGTGTAAATAGCCCTTTAATGTATATGGACTTATCTTTTAAAGAGTTATAGACAGAAAAGTTAAATTAAAATAAATTGTGTATTACAATTTTAATTGCATCCTCGTTTATTTTGAAGCCCAATTTTTTCCAATAATTACACTGTACAACAAAATCAAATTTTTTCCAAAATTACAAGGTCCGGGCTATAAATTCTGATAGAGGAGACAAAAAAAAGAGATACGTGTATCGGCGTTTTGAAAGTTTACATCTGAATTTCATTTGAGAGGGGGTTAAAGTTTTCCAGCTCTGGCACATTCTTATTGTTAAACGGCTTAAAAAACCATGTGACCCTTACATTTTAGGTATAAAATGTGTTCAGCAAATTTATGTAAAATGTTACGTAGAACATTTTTGTAGAAATTTTAACCCTCTAACTCCTCAAAATATGGGTCTTTTTTGTCCTTCTTTTCAAAAAGAGCAAAAAACACCATTAAAACAGGGTTTTAGAGGGTTAAAATGTTCCACAAAAATGTTATCCGTTAAATTTTACTATAAGTCCCTGAATACACCAAAAACGAAAATTCAACCATAAAGTCAGAAATAAGACGCAACAAAAGAGAGCTTAGGGTTAATTTCGCATTTATTAAGAATTTTGTTTTAAAGCAAATTTGGATAGCATTAATTACATTTTTTTTAGCTCTAGGCAATTCCACTTCATTATCGTACAACGTCCAGCATATTTCAGCGATAAGCGAATGAATGCTTTTACCTTTATCTTACGAAAATTGTTATTACTTACTGCCCTTTTATAAACCAGATTTTATTACGTGTGAAAAGGGATAATAATTGTGGTTTTAAAAAATCTGTTTTAGAAAAAACCAATTCGAGAATGTCCATAGACAAAAAAAAAACAGGTAAATATAAAAAAATTTCAATTGAACATTAAAAGGAAAATGTTTTATTTAGAATAACAAATTTGAAAAAGCAATTAAATATTATGATAAATCAGGCCAATTTGGATGTACAAAATAATGTAATTAGTAATTGTGGTTGTTAAAATTCCACAAATTTGGGAATGTCCCTAAATAAAACCAGGTACCAGAATATTTATCAGTGGTATTGCAATAGGTAAATAATTTCAGTTGAAACTGAAAATGTTTTCAAATGTGATGTGAAAAGGGTAATAATTGCGGTTGTAAAAAATCTGTTAAAATTGCATTTGGGAATGTTAAAAAAGGTTAAATAATACTTATGTATGAATGAATTACTGCAATAATAAATATCGATGTTTTCCATATTATAAATAGAACTAGGTAGTTATTAAACACTAAAAATTAAAATGTTTTAGTTAAAAACTCCTCTTCTACGCAAATTGAGTCCTTTTCTGTGTGTTTTCTTGCCCGTTTAAATATTCAAGTAATTTTGTTAAGAGCATCAGTTGCATTCAAGTTTCATAATTGACCATCTCATAGTAATACTAAATTAATTAAGAAAGAAACTCAGTTTACGTGTAAGATTTGTTTTGGCAAAAATGTCCATTTGTTTGAAAAAATTAGATTTGTTTTGCTATATCTGCGGTAAACATACTATACCGGAATATAAAGTTACGTTTTTCAATAGTAAAGTTGAAGACATCTATAAAAGGTATTTTGAGCTAGAAGTTTTTCCGGATGAACTGTGGACGCCGAAGCATTGCTGTCGCATTTGTTATAATGGCTTAGTTTTGTGGTCCAAAGGTAATTAATTTTTCTTTGTTCTAAAACTATAGTTTTATTTTTGAACTCCCGCTGAAGGTCAACTAAATTCAATGCAGTTTGATATTCCTATGTCCTAGTCATTATGTTGATGGAACCATCGCTGAAGCAAGAACCTTTTATTGCGCAGATAGTGATTACAAAGGAAACGAAGTTATCCCAAGACCAATATTAATGTCTCAAGACATTTAAATGCATTGGCTCGGAGACTGAATCTGTCTAAAAAAAATAATCAGAAATTTTATTTCAAAGGTCTTCATATACTTGAACCTGGTGTCAATGTTACCCGCTTTCGTAAGCATCAAGACAGCTTTCTGCCATTCTTTTCAGTAAACGATGATAACACGTTTGCTTATTGCAACGATATTAAAGGAATAATGAATGCAATGAATTTTGAGTATAACCACGAGGACTGGCGTATATTTATTGATTCATCTAAGAAAAGTCTAAAGGCTCAACTTCTGTATTACGATAATACTAAAAATCCAATTCCAATTGCATACGGAATGAACATTAAAGAAAGCTATGATTCTATAAAACTAATACTGGACTCCGTAAAATATGAAGACCATAAGTAGCGGATCTGCTGTGACTTAAAAGTCGCTAGTTTCCTTTCAGGTATGAAGGCCGGATACGTTAAGTACGGATGCTTGTTATGCACTTGGGATAGCAAGTGGAAGGGTGATCAATCTTCCAAAAAACAATGGAAGTTGAGAGCTGAGGGAACATTAGGAGAGCACAATATCGCACGTCAAGCATTGGTACCAACTGAAAAAATTCTCTTACCCCCATTGCATATCAAACTTGGTGTGGTAAAAAACTTTGTTAAATGTCTGGATATAAATGGATCAGCATTTAATTTTCTGAAAACAATGTCTCCAAAATTAAGTGAAGCAAAGATTAAAGAAGGTATATATATGTTCTTCAAGTCGTTGTTATTGTTAAAAGTCTTAAAATTGGTTTTATACCAACAGGCGTTTTTGTTGGTCCAGATATAAGAAAGCTAATACTTACTTCGACGAAACGCTCTCACCAATTGAGCTTGATGCGTGGAAAAGCATTAAGGAAGTGATATACAATGTCTTAGGCAAAAATCGTTTTCCTACTGCTCGAATATACGTAGACACCATGCTTAGAGCTTTTGAAAAACTAGGCGTTCATATGAACAAAAATTAATTTTTTTAATTCCCATATGGATTACTTTGGGAACCAGTTGTCAACAGAATCTGATGAGCATGGTGAAAAATTTCATCAGACATGCGCACCCATTGAAGAACGCTATAAAGGTAAAAGCATTCATTCGCTTATCGCTGAAATATGCTGGACGTTGTACGATAATGAAGTGGAATTGCCTAGAGCTAAAAAAAAATGTAATTAATGCTATCCAAATTTGCTTTAAAACAAAATTCTTAATAAATGCGAAATTAACCCTAAGCTCTCTTTTGTTGCGTCTTATTTCTGACTTTATGGTTGAATTTTCCTTTTTGGTGTATTCAGGGACTTATAGTAAAATTTAACGGGTAACATTTTTGTGGAACATTTTAACCCTCTAAAACCCTGTTTTAATGGTGTTTTTTGCTCTTTTTGAAAAGAAGGACAAAAAAGACCCATATTTTGAGGAGTTAGAGGGTTAAAATTTCTACAAAAATGTTCTACGTAACATTTTACATAAATTTGCTGAACACATTTTATACCTAAAATGTAAGGGTCACATGGTTTTTTAAGCCGTTTAACAATAAGAATGTGCCAGAGCTGGGAAACTTTAACCCCCTCTCAAATGAAATTCAGATGTAAACTTTCAAAACGCCGATACACGTATCTCTTTTTTTTGTCTCCTCTATCAGAATTTATAGCCCGGACCTTGTAATTTTTTGGTGTGTTGTACAGTGTTATTTATTTTTTTTTTTTTTTTTTTTTTTTTTTTTTGAGAATTAACTACAGCTAATCTGCTAAAAATGGTGCTTTAAATTTCTGACAGAAAAAAATTGCTACCACTTTGGCATTAGCAGTAACTCTACATTGTATACTTTTCCACATGATCATGTCGTAGTTTTCTATGGATGTTTTGTTTTTCCAATTGTTTTATTCTCATGTTATAACAATGCCTTTATACATATGTATATTCGTATTCATAAATATTTTTAATTAAGCGAATCATTTGTTTTAAAAATATATATAGAAATGTAACTAACAGAACAAGAAAGTAAAAAACAAAAAACGAACAGAACTAATAGTCAGCCTTATTACGGTTGTCGTTCTCGTGTCGAAAATCCTACGTTTTTTTTAAATGGTACTACGCACGTCGTTATCGTTTAATATGTTACTCGAAAAACAAATCTATTACAAAAATCGGTACTACGTTTGTCGTATTCGAATGATAATTTGTTCAAATATTGTCGTTGAAATTTATGTACACGACAAACAATTTTTTTCGTAAATTTTTAAAACTAACGCTAACAAAAGATAAGTTTACTTTTGATTTTTACATTATGCTTATTTTAATTAATTTTTTGCATGCTGTTTTTATACCATCACAGAAAGTGGAAAAGGGTAAGTTTGTCATTCTGGGTGTAATTTCTACAATATCCATTTCTGACCCCATAAAGTATGTATGTATATTCTGACTTCTTATGCATAGCGAAGTCAATTGAGCGATGTCCGTCTGTCCGTCCGTGTTGGTGTTGAAATCAACTTTGCAAAAAAAAAAATAATAAATATGGCAATCGATCAGACATAGAGTCGAAAGAGCTACTATTAGAAATCAGCATGATGGGTCCATGTCCTTCGAGGCAGCAGGAAAAACACCTACATCTAATTTTTTCATGTCATTTTCAATAATAAAGTAACTCCAACCAAAAAAATAAATATATAAGGAGATAGCGAATTAAAAAATAAGAAAAAAACAAAACGGGACTCTGAAATTTTAAAATTTTTTAAAATATCATAATGGGTATCATTTAAAAGCCTTTGAAAAGGTCTTTAAGGAAATACAAAAATTTTTTTAAAATGCTTAACCCATTAATAGATAGTAATCGCTATATCAAATACAAAACACCTATTTTTGGAATTTTTTGTGTCTGTGTTCACATCATGTAAAAACTGCCGTATGGATTTGCACAAAATTTTGTAAGGAGGTCCCTTAGAACCTTGATTCCAATATAGAATACATTTTATTCATAAAAATAAGACATTTTGTATAGAAAAAATAGATACAAGTGTAAGAGCACTCAATTTTACCTGTATAATCGTACTAAAACTATTGTCTGCATATTTTATTTTTGTAAATGGAAAATTTTTTTATTTAAAAACACATCTTTCTAAATTTGAATTTTAAGAAAATTGCAAATTAAATACAAAAGTTTCCAAATTGAATTAAGAGTAGTCGTTTTATTTTTTATTGTTATTTTTAAGTGTTAGTTTATCGCCTAAAATGCTACTACAAAAATTTTTTATTAAAATTTTATGTTTTGATCTATTACAAAATATTTTATTGTCGAAAATTTTACACAGTACCAAAAAAACTAACTATCAACAGCGACTTCGACTATTCTCGAATGTCGTTTTCGACAACCGTAATAAGGCCGAGTATTTATCAAAATTTTCTTAACAAGTTGTTCAGTTGGAATACAGAAACATTATATCTAAATTTTTTCTTAAAACAATTTATAAAAAAGTTTGACTTTTATTATAAACTTTTCAATATGATTCTGTTTAAAAAGAAGTATTTAACAGTCTTAATCTAAGCATTGTTAAAGAATTTAAGTTCTATTATAATTGTGCAATATAAAGCACTTAAATTTTGAAGTCATCAGACAATTACATTTTTTTTAATAGCGAACAATACAATAACAGTGTTGTTAATATCATTCTGCTGACCAAAACCCACATTGCTCACTTACACAAAGATAAACAGTTCATCAATAAATCGATTTGAAGGTTGTTGATTTAGTTTTTAACTATTTCGTATTTATTTTTTTGAAGCCCTTATTTTCAATGCAACATTTAACTAAACATTGACATTCAACTAAAATGTTAAACACATGTCTATCATAATCATTATCACAAACAACAGCCAACTAGTAACATTCCAATTGCCATCATCAACTTGAACAGCTTCATCAATATTTAAATTCTACTCAACTGGAAGGTTTTATTTTGTTACATTTGTTAGTAGCGAAGTAAGTCATCGTTGCACTTTTAATCATCTTCATTAGTTGTGGTAGACAATGTAACAGCCTAACAGCTGAAGCAACATCATCGCATTATTTGTACTTACAATATGAGAGATTTAGCAATGATTTTACAAGTATCTATTACATTTAAACAAATATAAAATACTCTTGACTGTTCACGAGTTATATCCATACATGCATAAAAAGGCAAAAATACCCGGTAGTTATATGCTGTTTTATGGATATGTTACTACTTTTGAAAAAAGATATTAAAATCTCCTGATGATTTTATCCTTAAAGGCAGATTTTTACTATATTTTCTTCGTATTACCTATAAAGAGTTAAATAATTATTAAAATTACAGCGAATTGAATTGGGATTAAATTTAAAGTAAACAGAATTTCAATTCAATGAATTGAGCTTATTCAATTGAATTCAATTAAATTAAATTTATTTCAATCACATAGAATTCAGTTAAATTGAAATGGCTTGAATGTAAATAAAATTAATGTATTTTAATTGAATTTAGTCCAGTTTGTTTACAACTTATTGATTAATTTTAATTGATGAGAAATTAAATTGAATTGAACTGAAGAGAAAAGAAGAGAAGAGAAGACAGGAGAATAGAATAGAAGAGAGAAGAGTTAAATTAAATTGCATAGCGTAACAACAATACCTAAATAAAAGTAGAAAGCGGAACGTTTTCTTCCGCATAGCTTTAACGCTGAAATGTCATACCTAAACAAAAGTGACAACGCTATGTCAAAATGATTAAAAGAAGGAATATTAAAAAAAGAAAGGCTTAAATCTAGTCTACGGAAGCAGTTTAAAAATGAAAAAGAAGTTGTCTACGGGGTGTAAAATGCAAGTCTTAGAAAAAAACTTATAAGTTTTCCTTCGAAACTAAGAGCCAGCCCCAAAATTTTCACTCAAAATTACATTTTACACCCCGTAGAAACTTTTTTATTTTTAAATTGCATCCGTTAACTAGATTTGTTCCAAAGTAAATAAAACTACCTTGATAATTTTAACAAGAAGAACATTTCTGGTATTTATATTGTGTAAATTAAAAACCCATAAAAAAGAACATGAATTATATAACTTTTTATTTAATTTTAATTATTTTTTATTATTAAACGCTTTGTCAAAATCAAATTTTCCAATTGTTAAGTTAAGTTTCCGCCGCTTTATTTCGGTATGCTACATACAAAATGTACAGGCATGAGAACTTTTGACAGCAAAAAAAATAAATGCTTTCCGCTCTTTTTTAGGTATGTAAGTAGCTACATCAGGGTCCTCCATCTAATGTTTTTTATTTTAAACTAGTGCTTATTTCGTAAATGGTATCACACAGCTCATGTCTGATTTGATAGATAACACTGTACAACACACCAAAAAATTACAAGGTCCGGGCTATAAATTCTGATAGAGGAGACAAAAAAAAGATATACGTGTATCGGCGTTTTGAAAGTTTACATCTGGATTTCATTTGAGAGGGGGTTAAAGTTTCCCAGCTCTGGCACATTCTTATTGTTAAACGGCATAAGAAACCATGGGACCCTTACATTTTAGGTAAAAAATATGTTCAGCAGATTTATGTAAAATGTTACGGAGAACATTTTTGTAGAAATGTTAACCCTCTAACTCCTCAAGATATGGGTCTTTTTTGTCCTTCTTTTAAGAAATAGCAAAAAACAACATTAAAACAGGGTTTTAGAGGGTTAAAATGTTCCACAAAAATGTTACCCGTTAAATTTTACTATAAGTCCCTGAATACACCAAAAAGGAAAATTCAACCATTAAGTCAGAAATAAGACCCAACAAAAGACAGCTTAGGGTTAATTTCGCATTTATTAAGAATTTTGTTTTAAATCAAATTTGGATAGCATTAATTACATTTTTTTTTTTAGCTCTAGGCAATTCCACTTCATTATCATACAATGTCCAGCATATTTCAGCGATAAGCGAATGAATGCTTTTACCTTTATAGCGTTCTTCAATGAGTGCGCATGTCTTTTGAAATTTTTCACCATGCTCATCAGATTCTGTTGAAAACTGGTTCTCAAAGTAATACATATGGGAATTTAAAAAATGAATTTTTGTTGACATATGAACGCAATAAAAGGTTCCTGTTTCAGCGATTGTTCCATCACCATAATGACTAGGACTTCGAAGTTGTAGCACAGGTACTGGGAGTTCGTCAGAATGCGGAAATGGCAGCATGGCTGATGGCACAGTTTTGTATACAAAACTCTTTCGCCTATATCTATTCAATTTTAATATGGCACACGTAGCACGTAGCGTCATTATGTTCACCTGGATCTAACCACCGCATAGAATACCAAACTGCATTGAATTTCGTTGACCTTCAGCGAGAGTTCAAAAATAAAACTATAGTTTTAGAACAAAAAAAAATTTTATTACCTTTGGACCACAAAATTAAGCCATTATAACAAATAAAAAATAAGAAAAAAACATCAAGTGAAAAAATTGGAGCTCGCCCATATCTGCCGAGGTACGGAGCTTAGAATTTTTCCAATTTTTTTAAATATCAATATGGATATCATATTAAAGCTTTTGAAAATATCCTTAAGGAAATAGCATTAAGAGTTGATGAAATTTTTATGTAAAATAATATATATGAAGTACCAATTTTTGTTTAATTCTTTGTCACCCCAATATTTGCTTTTTTATTGGAATTACTTCACTCAACTAGATTTACATATACTATATGGTGAAGAGTATATAAGACTCATCATAGCCGAATATAGCGCTCTCAATTGTTATTTACAATCTTTAAGAGGAGAAATAATAATGATAAAAAAAAATAATGATAAAACAACACCTTATTGAGGCCATAAATACATTTTCAATTACTTCGCAAAATTATTTCTCCTCTTAAAGATTGTAAATAACAATTAAGAGCGCTATATTCGGCTATGATGAATCTTATATACTCTTCACCATATAGTATATGTAAATCTAGTTGAGTGAAGTAATTCCAATAAAAAAGCAAATATTGGGGTGACAAAGAATTAAACAAAAATTGGTACTTCATATATATTATTTTACATAAAAATTTCATCAACTCTTAATGCTATTTCCTTAAGGATATTTTCAAAAGCTTTAATATGATATCCATATTGATATTTAAAAAAATTGGAAAAATTCTAAGCTCCGTACCTCGGCAGATATGGGCGAGCTCCAATTTTTTCACTTGATGTTTTTTTCTTATTTTTTATTTGTTATAATGGCTTAATTTTGTGGTCCAAAGGTAATAAAATTTTTTTTTGTTCTAAAACTATAGTTTTATTTTTGAACTCTCGCTGAAGGTCAACGAAATTCAATGCAGTTTGGTATTCTATGCGGTGGTTAGATCCAGGTGAACATAATGACGCTACGTGCTACGTGTGCCATATTAAAATTGAATAGATATAGGCGAAAGAGTTTTGTATACAAAACTGTGCCATCAGCCATGCTGCCATTTCCGCATTCTGACGAACTCCCAGTACCTGTGCTACAACTTCGAAGTCCTAGTCATTATGGTGATGGAACAATCGCTGAAACAGGAACCTTTTATTGCGTTCATATGTCAACAAAAATTCATTTTTTAAATTCCCATATGTATTACTTTGAGAACCAGTTTTCAACAGAATCTGATGAGCATGGTGAAAAATTTCAAAAGACATGCGCACTCATTGAAGAACGCTATAAAGGTAAAAGCATTCATTCGCTTATCGCTGAAATATGCTGGACATTGTATGATAATGAAGTGGAATTGCCTAGAGCTAAAAAAAAAAATGTAATTAATGCTATCCAAATTTGATTTAAAACAAAATTCTTAATAAATGCGAAATTAACCCTAAGCTGTCTTTTGTTGGGTCTTATTTCTGACTTAATGGTTGAATTTTCCTTTTTGGTGTATTCAGGGACTTATAGTAAAATTTAACGGGTAACATTTTTGTGGAACATTTTAACCCTCTAAAACCCTGTTTTAATGTTGTTTTTTGCTATTTCTTAAAAGGAGGACAAAAAAGACCCATATCTTGAGGAGTTAGAGGGTTAACATTTCTACAAAAATGTTCTCCGTGACATTTTACATAAATCTGCTGAACATATTTTTTACCTAAAATGTAAGGGTCACATGGTTTCTTATGCCGTTTAACAATAAGAATGTGCCAGAGCTGGGAAACTTTAACCCCCTCTCAAATGAAATCCAGATGTAAACTTTCAAAACGCCGATACACGTATATCTTTTTTTTGTCTCCTCTATCAGAATTTATAGCCCGGATCTTGTAATTTTTGAAAAAATTTGATTTTGTTGTACAGTGTAATTAGTTTTATCCTTCCGCTGAACGAATATGGTTGTATATACGCTTACACAATGCTGGGAAATCTTACTTTGAAAATCATGGTATATTGCAGAATGTGTGCGAAAATTGCGTATGGATTTTGGAAGAAGAGAAGCACCGTCAGCTCCGTATGTTCGTTATCTTGTGAAAAAAGTGAAAGAAACTGGCATCCTGAACGATAAACCAAAGCGTGTGTGTGCCATCAACATCAATTCACCGTCGTTCTCAACAATTGAACATTTCAGAGACATCATTGAGACGAATTTTGCACAAAGGCCTTGGTATGATGCCATACAAAGTCCAATTGGTTCAGGGCTTGAAGCCAACTGACCGTCCAATGCGTTTTCGCTTCGCTAAAATAAATCAGTTTTTCAGATCAAGCTCATTTTGATCTTGGCAGGTATGTTAACAAGCAAAATTGTGGCAATTTGGTCACAAAAAACCCGCACGAATACATTTAAAAGCCGGTGCATCCAAAACGAGCCAAAAATGCATTTTGGTCCAGAGGCATAATTAGGCCATTTTTCTTCGAAAATGAGCAAGGAGTGGCCGTTACAGTTGATGGCGATTATTATTGGGTCATATTAAACGAATTTTTGTTCAGAAAAATTGAATTTGAGGATATTGGCAACATTTAGTTTCAACAGGATGGCGCTACGTGCCACACAGCCGAAGCTACACTCCATGTTTTGCTCCCTGTTTTTGAACATCGCATTATCAATAGCTAATGTCGTTTGGCCACCTCGGAGCTGCGATTTGACACCGTTGGACTATTATTTGTGGAGTGCTATCAAGGATAAGTGTTACGCCAACAAGCTAGAGAAAATTAACGCTTTAAAGGACAATATTCGTGAAGTCTTTAGTGAAATAGAGCTGCGCACAATAGATAGTGTGCTTAAAAATTGGACCAATCGTGTAGGTTACTGCATGGCCAACCGAGGCAGCCATTTGGATGAAATTATTTTCCATTATTAACCGGAACGATTCTACTTTCAAATTAAAAAAAAAGTTTGAAAAATATTCAGTAGTTTTTTTAAAGCATTAAAAAAAAAAGATATTTGGCGGACCTTATATAAGGGTGGTTTGTTTTATCTTAATTTAATTTTAAACCCAGATTTTAATAACAAAATTTTAGAGAAGATTTAGTAAATTTTTCGTTAGTTCACAAATTAAAACTAAAAGCCTGTTCAGACATTACTCAATATTCAGCTTTTCTCAATAAAAGCCATTATTCATAATAGAAAATAAGTGGAAGAGAGATCTTAGAACTACTTCATTTTTTGCTGGCTAATAATAAAAAGGATATAATTCAATGTTAACCTATAAATCTGAATTAGAGCACTTTATAGGAGATACCGATTTTCAATGCCATTAATGACAAAAGTATTTGACTAAGACACCGACGTGATAACTCAAAAACAGATGAAGTTTTGTCAACAGTTATCATTTGTATATCAACATGAAAAATATATCAATTAAATAACTGAAAGAAATTTCAAAATTTATAAAAATATTTATACTTTTGTAATTTTATTAACAATCGAAAATGCGATATCAGCTTATAGGTGATTTAAAACTCGTAGATTCTTTATATATGAAATAATCTGGCAGCTTTTTCTAGATTTTTCTTTTATAATTTTAATCAAAAGATTCATGCTTCTTCGCTTAATCTTTTTGTTCTTTGATACATAGTGATTGTTGAATTTGTTGACTCCACGCCGTGACAACATGGAAAAAAGTTTAAAAAAATTGTATGTTAAATCACATTTTGGAAGCAATAAAGAACCTTATTTTCAATACATCTTTTGTTTCTTAGACATTCAACAAACCACCGGGTAATATAAGGATTTATAACTTGTTAGTGTCATTTCAAAATGATTTAGTTACTGACGCTTTGGTTATACTACAAAATAAAAAAGAGAACCGTTCACTATTTTTTCGTTTATTCTTTCACCATCATTGATTGACTTATTTAAAACGTTTGATAAATGTCTGTTTTTGTCTATTGCTCTGAATTTGATTTGGCTTTTGAGGCTTTCAGCGACTTTCAACTGGGTTTAATTATTTACATGTTTGTTTGGTATAGTGCGAGAATGAAAGATTTTTGAATTGCGTTAATTCAAGTTTAGCAGATTTGTGTTGTTTTTTTAAAACCTGCTTTTATAATTGGATTATTAGAACAATATGAACTTTTATTTTGCGTATGAATTTTGCTGTAATTATTATTTAAAAATCACTACGTGAATTTAACGACTAAAATTCAACAACAACAAAAATATTAATACATTTTTGTTAATAGATTTCTGGCCAAGAAAATTAACAGCGAAAAATTTGACCCTCGTACCAAATGTGCTTTTAGAATAATATTTAGGCAATGACATATCCTGTTGTTATAATTTTCGGTAATAACCATCGTCACTGGCTGTGTACTTTGGATGTTCGGCGAGCGCTTTCGATGTGATAACATCATTTTCAAGCCGCGTTTTTATTAAAACTGAAGAGATAGTGTTAAAATAGATAGTGTTAAGAATAAAAGGTGGTGGGCTTAGGTAATTTTTTGTCCGTTTAAATAGTATTATGCAGGTAGATTGCCTGATATCTGTCTTGTTTATTGGGGTAAATAGTTAATATTTGAGTCTTTTATTATTGGATAGGTAAG
The DNA here is from genome assembly GCA_916610165.2 of Gymnosoma rotundatum. Lineage (NCBI taxonomy): Eukaryota > Metazoa > Arthropoda > Insecta > Diptera > Tachinidae > Gymnosoma > Gymnosoma rotundatum. Next base: position 82,671,900 of record OU744340.1, read on the forward strand.
TGTGACCGTCTGTGGGTGTTTTTCGTTTGTAAGAGTGTTTTAGTAATTTTAGTGGTGTAAAAATCGTGTCAGAGGTTGTGTTTACCTGTTCGTTAATAATGTCTCTGTTAAACGTTCGTGTTTTGTAAATTTCCATGTTTTCAAGAATGTCTAGTCTTCGTCCTTTTTTACTTGGGTGTAATACTGTCATACATTCATCTATTTCCTTTGGTTCGTGTCCATGTGTGTTGAGGTGTTTTGCGAAATTGGAGTCTTCCCTTTTCCTTTTGTATGATCGTATGTGTTCTGTAAACCTTGTTTTTAATGTTCGTCCAGTTTGTCCGATGTATGTATGGTTGCAAGTACAAGTAAGTCTGTATACTCCGCTGGTGCTAAATTTATCCGTTGTTTCTATTGATGTCTTGAGATTGTTACGTAGAATGTTGCTCGTTTTTAATGTTGTGTGTAAACCTTATTTTCGGAAAAGGTTGGTTAATCTATATATTTATGGTCCTGTGTAAGTAAAGATGTGTCGTCGTGTTGTGTCGATTGTTTCCTTGTCTTCTTTCTTCTTGTTTTTGTTGTTGTATTGTCTGAATAGTTTGTCGATGGTTGTGTGGTTGTAACCGTTATTTTTAGCTATAGTGTAAATTGTATCGAGTTCTTTGTTGTATTTATCTGGAGCGAGTGGGACTATTTTAAGTCTGTGAATCATGTGTCTAAACGCTGCGAGTTTATGTTCAGAATGACTTTGAATGGGCTCTAAAGTCAACAAAAATTTAAGCTGATACCTTGAATACTGATTATTTTATTACATTTTCACTTCGAATTAACCATATAGGAAACCCCTTTGTTTGGATAACAAAGTTATAACAATTTCCCTCAATGACTATTATTAGTTTTTACTTACATACTCGCTTTTGCCCACGACTTCGTTTGTGCTGCCTCTTATTTTCTAAATAAATGAAAGTCTACTTTTTATATGCTTAAAGTTTTAACAGTTCTAAACGATAGCCTGATATTGACTACTTTCTACGTAAGAAATAAAATTGTTTTCTAACGCCTGAAAGTATGCCTTGATTTAGTTTTAAAAAAAGATAATTTTGTTCTAAATCGAAGTATTAGTACTGTTGTCAAATTTTTCAAGCGGAATAACTGAAGTTGCTAACAATTTTCGCAAGTTTTCACAGAATGCGTAGTTTTCCAAACGAAATGCAGCTCATGCTATTTCACAGTTGGACAGAATTGTTGCCAGAAACATTTTGCTGTTTCTAAACATGTTGAAAATAACACTTCGTGATTTCTTACGAATTAAACAGAGTAAATTTCAGCAATGTTATCATACCCCTCACCCTAAATGTGGGAAAAGGGTTTATCTAAAATTGTCATTCCTTTTGTAATTCCTAAAATATCCATTTCCGACCCCATAAAGTTTATATATTCTGAGTTCTGGCACATGGCGAAGTCGATTAAGCAATGTCCGTCTACCCGCCAGTGTTAGTGTTGAAATCAAGTTTGCCTTTGCAAATTAGAAATCAACAAAATTGGTCCATGTTCCTAGACGTAGCGGGCAAAACACCACCTTTTCTTCTAATTAGTGAAAAAATTGCCACTAGCCCATATTTTCTGAGCTACGGACCTCTGCAATTTTTTAAAATATCAGTACTTGTTTTTTGTTTATTTCAAACTAATTTTTTGTGTTAAGAAATGAGTATATGTTAAGAGAGAGATTCTTAGCTCAAATAATGAAACAAGTACTCTTTTAGTGATATTACTTTATTTCGTATCTGTGTACGGAAAGTTACGAAAATTTGTCCAAATATAAAAAATGTATACATGTTACGTGGAGCCTTGAAAAGTTACAAAAAATGTAGGAAATGTAAGTAAACGGTAACACTGGCTATATGTTTATCCCCATAAATATCAGCTTGCGATCCAAATTTTATTAGAATCAGTGCGGCCGTTTTACGCATGATTGAAGAACAAACAATCAACTATTTAAATTGATAAATTTTTAGTATTATCTATGCAAAAGGATGCTTTTCATTTTCTTTTTCAATAACTTTTTCAATTAAATTTTTAAAGCATGATAATAAAAATTATGTTTAGGCAGGATATGTGATAATCAGAAGAAATTAACGATTCTCCACACGTGAGACTCTAAGGCAGTCGATCCTTAAAAACCCAGTTTTCCCCAGCCATAACAAGTAGAAAATGTTATAGACAAGTGGTTCTTTTTTTCGGAGTACTTCTTTAAGCTTAAAAATGTATGCTAAAACTAATAACCCTTCCTAAAAATACCAGATAAAAGTTAATAATTTTTAAAGCATTTAATATCAACTGTTAACTTTCTTGCCTTTAAAAAAGCAATTTATTATATTGCAATCAAAAGAAATACTTTTTTTAAAACTTATCCTTATTTTCGGATATTATTCATAATTCTTAATAATAAGACTATACACACACACACACACTTTGACTACATCCATAAAAATTTTTAGAGTCTTCTTTGAATAAAGAAAAAATTATTTAAAATTGCTTTTTCTACATAAAAAATACATTTTCTATACAAATTTACACTTAACGCTTTTAATATGTGTTAACATGTAAACACATACACACACTTATACGTTAACACTTTATACATTTATGTATTTGCTATTATGGGAAAGGATCTATAAAATAATAAAACTAAATCTTGATAAGAATTTTTTATAAGTTTGAAGAAAGAATTTTTTATTATTTAAGGACTCTTTTGACACACTGTTATGAATGAGAATAAAATATAATCATTCTAAGCACGAAGCAATTATTGCAGAATGTAGATTTATTTTTTTTTTGCTTTTTTATTGCTTTCTTAAATCTTTCGTCTTGTTTAATTTTTAAGCAAACAAAATTTGATTAAAGTAAAAACTGTTATCCAACAATTTATAGAATAAAAGGACACTCTTATCAGACAAAGTAGATTAACCGGTAAGTTTTAATGTCCTTTTTTTCTAAGCCAATCTACGTATGTGTATGAATTAGAATTCTTATTAAGTATATGTACAGTGGTAAGGATGGATAGATTATTAAACTTTCTAAGTCATGTGTGTAAGTAAAATGCTTTTTATCATCGAATAGATTCCACATAAAATTCAGCTCAATATCGCTTTAACCGTATTTTTAAAGCAAAATTTTTCTTTGAAAAGATCTTTTAATTTTTAGCATACGGTAAATATAATTTATTTATTTATTTATTTAATTGTCTACGGAAATTTAAATCCTTGCAGACAAGTACAACGTGAAGTTAGCTTAAATTAACATATATGCAATAATAAAAAACTTTAAATAACATAAACAATTAGCTTAAATTGAACATGCATGCAGTAATAAAAAAAACCTAATAAGTAGAAAAAGAAACTGTACATAAATATAAAAAATTAGTTGTTTAGGTGAACTAGTATGTTATTTCTAATTGAGCTGAGTGACAAAATAAAATCAATAAACTTATAATATTTATTAAAATCTGCACAAATTCTCCTAAAAGGGTCTGCGTTAGCATAATTAGCCCGAAAAAATTCTACAACTAAAGGGATAAAATTACGTGTAGGGCGTTGTGGTACATTTAAAGTAATTCTGTTAATAAGTAAATGAGTGGATAAATCGCCATTAATCACGCCAAAAATGAAGGAAATATTGAGTACTGTTCTGCGACTCCTTAGAGTTGGTAGCTTAATAAGACAAAGTCTGGCTGAATAGGCAGGTAACTCGAGTAGGTTAAAGGCAAAAAAGCAGGAACTGTTTTTGAACAGATTCGAGAACATCTGAATATTTTTTATACATAGGGTCCCAAATTTTGGATCCGTACTCCAGAATAGGCCTGACAAGCGACATATAAAGGCTTTTAGTAACGTATGGATCATCAAACTCTTTAGCCCAACGTTTTACAAATCCCAGTACACCTCTAGCTTTGTTTGCTGTCAAATTTATATGTGAGATAAAATTAAGTTTGGGGTCAAGTAACAATCCAAGATCTAATATTTTATTTATCTACTTCTTCCAGATTATAGTCATCGATAAAATAGTGTGCAGGTATCGGTTTCTTTCTAGCGAAACACATATATTTACATTTCCTCAGATTTAGCTCCATAAGATTTATTTTACACCAATTGTGAAGCGAGTTAAGGTCAGCTTCGAGATGTTGCTGGTCGGTTACTTGACTGTAATTACGAAAAACTTTTACATCATCGGCATACATCAAAATATTGGATGAAATAATAACGAAAATAGAAACGGCCCAAAGTGGCTACCCTGTGGTACCCTAGATACAACATCTATGCTTCTAGAGCAGGAGTTATTAAAACGAACCATTTGTTTCCTGTTTGTTAGGTAAGAGTATATCCATTTGATACTTAAATCGGTAAAACCAATTAATTTCAATTTTTTCTTCAAAAGCATATGATTGACTTTATCAAATGCCTTGCTGAAATCGGTGTATATCATGTCAGTTTGTTGTTTCTGCAGAAACCCATGATGTATAATTGTTGAAAAATGTAAAAGATTTGTTATACTAGAGCATCTCTTTCGACATCCATGCTGATGATGTGTTATCAAATTTGATGTATGAAAGCATAAATGTTTGGTGATAATTTTTCAAATAATTTGGGTATAGTACTTAATTTTGCAATACCACGGTAATTTGAGACATCGGACTTGTTTCCTGATTTAAAAAAAGGAATGACAAAGGGTCCTTCCAGATTTCGGGAAAATTACCATATTTTATTGATGTATTAAACAAAACTTCTAAAGGGGTAAAAATACTATCAGCGCAATTTATCAGAATATTACTAGGAATTTTATCAGGTCCACTATTATATGAAAATTTAAGACTTTTTTAGTCCCTTGAAGATTGTTGAGTTATCAATAAATGGTATATTAATTGATTGATTCGGTTAGATGAAACTTAAAAGCGGAAGGGAATCCATTTGTTTTCTTTTTTTGATTTACAAATTTGAAAAATGCCTTTGGATTACGTTTTAAATTAATTCTCAATTTTTGTTTATAAATATTATAAAATATTTTATTAAGCGAAGAATATGTAGCGCGACTAATAGTATACCTTACATAATCACCAGAATCACCATACAGTTTGAATTTTTTGTATAGTTTGTTCTTTCTATTTTTAGCTTACGATAATTGTTTATTATTCCAAGGAGGACCAACGTTTTGCTTGGTTATTGTTTTCGGAATACACAAGTCCATAAAAGAATAAATCTTATGGTAGAAGGCTTTAGTCATCTTATCTATATCGGTGCAAGATAGAATGTTATTCCAGTTAGTATTCTTTAGGAGTTCATTTAATAAACTGTAATTGGTGTTCTTGAAAGAGAAGGACTTTATACATAAAGGCACCACAGATATATATGCAGTTGAAGCTCAAACCAGAGCGTTTTTGACCGGCCAAAACGTCGAATTAATGGGTCAACGATTTTCGTCGCCAGAAGAAGCTGTTGAAGTGTTCAAAAACCATCTTTTAGAGGTGTCTCAATCGGAGTGGAAAAAGTTCTTCGACAACTGGTTTGAGCGCGTAGATATCTTCAGGTGTTGTTATAGGTAAGGAGTGCCTAATAAAACAATCAGTAACATTATTAACAAAAACTAGGTCTAGTAACCTTGAGGAACTATTCATGATGGCATTTAGTTGGTATAAGCCCAAATCGTATAAAATATTACAGAATTCATCACTGCTAGAGCCCAGCGTAGTTTGAACAAGAAATACTTCCAGGATATTGATGGCAAATTAAAATCTCCAAAACTAAAAATTGAATCTTCAGTAAATGCAGATTGAGCAATAGATTTAATGGCTTCGGCATGTAGAGTATATATCCGCATTGGAGAAGATGGCGGCACATAAGAACATGTTATAAAAATTCGTTTACCCCTGTTTTTAATCAATACAGATATAAATTCCATATCAAATACTGAATCAGATGCGACCGGTTCAGACGACAAACTATTTGAAACTGCAATAAGTACTCCACCACCAGGAGTTTTACTGCCTCGATCACGACGAAAGATGTTAAATCTATTACATAGTATTTCAGAATTTAAAATATTTTCGCTAAGGCATGTTTCAGTAAATACTAAGACTTGATGATCCAAGTTGAAGCTTTCCATATATAATGATGCGAGTTTTGTTCTTAAGCCGCGAACGTTTTGGTAAATAATAGAAATGTAATCAGCAGTAATGGATTTCAGTTTTTTGAAGCATTAATGTCATGTTGAGGGAGGAGAGCAATGTTATCTGATCTGTTTCTGGGTGTAAATTCGCGAACAAGGGTATTGTTTGGCCAGAAAGTCGGCTCCAACAAAACATCATATAGCTTAGGTGGAATCGATATTTTAAAAGATGAAATGGATCTTGGTTGAGAAAATTTGAATTTGTGTATTGATATATCTGCCTCATTTCCAACATTATTTTTTAAAAAGTAGTCAACTGCTTCGATAGTGGTATCACTAGCCAGACGAGATACAAAAATAGCTCTTCTTGGAGGAACAGCTCGTAAGGGGCTGTGAGATACTAAATTACTGTTAGATGTTGTATTGTCATTATCTGGAGGACAAGCATTCATGTCTTGTGCAGAAATTATATTCTAAGGTGTTGCTGACAGAGGACTCCCGTCAATAATTTCAGTAGGATTATGGGTAGTAGGCACTGTAGTGCATGTAATTATTGGCACATTAGGCGATTTATTTGTAGCTCTTTTTTTTCTTCGGTGAAGAGTGAGTCTGTACATTTGTGAACTTATCTAAGTTTGGAAAGTTGGTAAATAATTCACCGAATTTAGAAAGTTTAGCTTGCATAGATGCAAAGTCATTATTAAGTTGATCAAACTCTCCCTTTAAGCTTTTACAAAGTTTTTAGAAATCTATATTTATTTTTTGCAGCTAACACAAGTCCAATGAAGGGCGTCTGCATCGCGTGGCTTCAGTCCAGAACATTTCAAGTGGAAATTTCCTAAACATAACCAACAAGATACAAACCGATAATTTCCAGTAACGTTGCAGTTAGAGTTTAAGCAATCCATGTCGAAAAACTAATAAAGTAAAATAAAATATACTCCTAGTTAAATTTATATCATACACCAAATTATTATAAGTTTTTATTTTCCAACTTCAGTTCAAATACTAATTTAATAAAAATTAAATTATAAAACGCACGGCACAGCGGTACGTACATTCATGTTTAACACAAAACAATCAATATGATACTGAAACAGCATCTATAGTAATGGGAGTAATTAAGTAAGAATGACTTTAAATAAAAATTGTAAATTTCATTTAATCAAATTAATATTGATATTCATATATCTCGTATTCTTATTTACAAAGTTAGTTGTTTAAATAGATGATATTTATAATTACACAACTAAGGTAGATAGATGCGAAGAATGCTCATGAAGGACGTAGCGGTCCAAAAAACGCAGCATTTCATTCTGCAAGCGTCTAATTTTTCTTGCTTTCTTTGGAAACATCCGCATACTTTTGTAAAATAATTTTTATTTCTAAAAAGGCTTTTAGAAATTAAAATAATTGAACCAAAGCCAAAAATTAATTTCGATTCGTTTTTATTTTCCCTAATAATATTTTCTTACCAACCACTGTGCTTTATATTCCTTAAGTAGCTGTTAAGACATGACCTGACTAACCAGCAGATTATACAAATTTTCAAAATAATAGTTATTCTTTATGTCCATTTCCTTTATTAAATAAAAAATTATTTCTATCATTTCATTTTAACTTCTTAACAGTCTTTTGAAAGCAGAAATTCTTTAAATAAAAAAGACACGAAAAACTTTCAAAATTTATTGTTGTTTTTCTTCTGCCTTTTAAGAAGTAAAATATTTGAATACGATACACCTTTTGTTGCTAAATTGAAATGACCGGTTAAAAAGAAGTAACAAAAAATATTTTCATGTTTTTTTTTTTTCTTGTCATCCAAATAAATTTTGTTATATGAGCTGGTATTTTTGACAGTAGTATAAGTCGGTTTTTTCATATATTGAGATAATTAAGGGTTTGCGTTTGAATCACTTTAATGTATTCGCATCATGTTTTTTAAAGTATACACTTTTAAATTTTATTATGAAATAATAAATACTAAAATTGTTGAGAAAAAAGATGGACTTATACCACTTTCAAAAATAATATATTAGAGGAAATAGAAACAGCAACAAGTTTAAATCAATATTTTTATAGACATTAGCTTTAGTAAAATAAATTTTTATGTAAAATAACCAAATTTATTAAGACTTAATTTCAGTTATATTAAAAATATAAAAATACAAATAAGAAATATTATACTCAGTTTTCGTTTACAGGTAAACTATTGAAGTATTTATGGTGAATATGCAGTATATCGCGGTATATCATATAGTTATATTTCTCTCTTGTTATGCTCCATAAAGTTTTATAAAGTGGTAACATATTAATTTTGCTGAATATGTTTTGGTCTTTCCTTTTTTTCACACAAAAAAATTATTTTGAAAGGAGCATTTTCTTCCACACTAATTTCATAAAAACTTTTGTAAGGTTTATTTATTTTAAACCTCATCCAACATATTTTTAAGCAGTTAAAAATTTCTCTGTCTGTATTTTTTTTTCTGTTAATTATCGGCTCTTCTACTGATTTAGTTGAACTAAAGTCTTTTCACTTCCTGAAAAATAAGAAATGAAGCTGTTTTTTTCGGCAGGTCTTTATTGCATTATAAAAGTTTTGGGCAGTGTATAGTCTATTTCTTCAATGCTGTCATTTAAAAGATATTAATCAAAGTTGTTTTAATTAAAGAAATAGATGTGCGATAGCGTTGTACAGCAAAACCGTTTCTGTTTATTTTATATGAACTCTATTAAAATTGTGATTGTAACTATGGAGAGAAGGAGTCTAGAGCTCATTAAAATTACTGCTAAATTAGTGTTTTTAAAAAGTGGACTTATACCATTTTCAAAAAAACCAGCTCATATATACAACTTAATAAACCTTCACTATGTGTATTTAGTTTAGTGCAAGAAAAGTGATAGAAAGAAGTTGAAACAGGAAATTTTTATCACGCAAGCATAAAAATACTTGTTGTATTAAAATTCATGCTAAAGCAAAGTTTTTGTCAATTTAAATCAAAGTAAAATAAATGCGTATTGTGTGTTAGAAAGTTATCCTTTTATTCCTGTTCGTGTGTGTGTATGTGTTTGATGTTTACTTTTTTCCTTAAGAAAATGATTATGTGTGTATTTCGTTTTTTACTATTTTAATTTAAATGTGTGTTTTTTTCCTACTTCTCATATTCATTATCTCTTTGTGAGGCAGATTATGTTAAAGGATATAATCATATCCATTTTTTTTTTTTTTTGTTAGTTTTTAAAATTAAATTATTCATTTCCTTTAGTTATTGCCTTGTTATTTTTGATATTAAAAATCATTTTTGCTAAAAATAATATTTATTCAATTATGTAAAGGGCTTTGTTTTTACAATATTTAATTTAAAGAAATTATCCCTTTTGTAATTCGGTTTGCAACACATTTGTTTTCATTTTATAATTGCATCAACAGCTTATGACTAAAAAATATGCGATTAAAACTTAATATCATTAAATAAATTTAATTATTAAATTACTAAATTACTAAAGTCATAAGAAAATTGATGACCATTAAAAAAAAATCTTATCGCAAGCTAAGACTACAACAAAAAGAATTTAAAAAAAAACTAAATTTTATTAATAAGAAGGTGTAGGTAGGGGCAGATATTTAGAAAAATCAAAAGCATTTTTGTAAGATGCTTTGTTAGGTTTTTTATAATTTAATTCTTTTTTGAACAGATGTATCATATTCATAACAAAGCCCTTGTTCATAGATGAATAATTAAAGATTTTAAAATAAATCAATTATTTTATGATTTATCCACCAAAATAATTATCAGATTACAGTTTCTGTTAAATTTAATGCTGAAAATGGATGTCTTCCAAAAGATACATTATATTGCAATAGCGACTATTAAAACATCACTTAAAATTAAATTTTTATTTCGCAACTTACACCAAAAAAAAAATAATAAAATAAATTCTTAAGTATAATTTATATATTTTACACCAACAAAACTTGCATAAGCAATTTAGCAAAAATCAAAATGTAGCAATAAAAAAACGTATTTAAATAAGAATATCAAATAACAATTTTTATAGAAAATCTATATGGTTTAAAGGATCTAATGTGGACTTATATATAAGTATATTTAAATGGAAACAATGAACCAAATTTTATAGGCAACATAAATGGAAAAATTCAGTAAAATTTTAAAGATAAAAGTAATTATATGGAGGTAGTTTAAATTCAAATTTCTTTTTTTTTTTAATATTAGTAAACTCTATTAATTTGACTAAAAAATAGTTCGAAAATTAAAAAATCTGTTAAAAAGATAATATTAGCTAAAATTGTAAAACACGTCGTATGAGAAATAACACATGAAATTAGTCAAACTTACGTCTTTTAAAGATATTAAAATAAATAATTTATCTGTTAAGTTGACTTAGTTTTCCTTTTATCTATTAATTGTTTTTGTTTTATTAAAGGCATAAAGACTTCAAGAAGGTTTGTTGAATTTAACAAATTTTTTCCTATTAAATAAATATGGTTTTTCAAAATGAAAAAATTTTATTTTATTTAACTTATTTACTTAAAAAAACTAATTTGAATAGACAGTTGCCGAAAAATTAAACTCTTTTAAAATAAAAAGTAATGCTAAAATTGTTTATTTGTTTTATAAGTGATTGTGTGTGAAAGAAAGAATTCCTTCGATATCGTTTGCGAGGTAGAAACTTTTTATTTTTCATAATTTTTCATAATTTTAATTAATTAAAATAAAAATTAATTTAAATTGATTAAACCACTAATTTTATTCAATTCAAGTATATTTTAATTATATTCACAGCCTATTCAGGAACGAAGCGATATCAGTCCTACTGCAAAAACTTCTTTAATTTAATAAATTTTCTAAAATTCTTTTTTTACGAAAAACTTTTTTAACTAACTTTTCTTCTCTTCTATATCGTAGTCTACCATAATAATGTAAGTTATTGGTTCAATGAAGATCTCCATAGTATTTTTAATATACAAAAGTAATCGTGTTTTTTAGCATCCAGCCAAATTTTCTTGTTTTCAAAAATTAGTTTAATTTTTTTTAATTATTAATCTATTTAAAATTTTTACGATTATGTATTTAATTTTTCTGTCAGATGTAATTCAATATATAGAGTTTATAGGGTCGGAAATAGGTATTGTAGAAATTGCAAACGAAATGACAAACTTAGATACACCCTTTTTCCACTTTTTGTAGTGAAGGGTACCCGCACATAAATGGGCGTAATGTAATAAAAAGATGACTGCAAAGTTCTTTCAAATTTTGTACAAAAAAAAAACAAATTTAATTAAGACATATTCATTAAAAAATTAACATAATCATTTATTAATCATTATGAAATATAAGTATTTTACTCTGAATAACAAATTTCATATAAACTTGAAATTCAAAAGATTGTGATTTTACCAAAATTTTAATTAAAACTAAAAATTTGATAAAGGTAATAAAGATAAACTAATTGTGTAATAATAATATTTAATTCTATTGTGCCAAATTTATATTATAGTTGAAATAATATCTGAATGCCTGTCTTGCGTTGATGAGATTCGGCAAGAATGAAATAATAGAAATATGAGATTTAAATTTACATTATTCATATAATTTGTTAATGTTTGTTATTGTTTTAACAAACACACTTAAATAACATTTTAGATTGCATAGCTTTCGTTAGATGGAATTTAAATTTAATTCCTTCAGTAGAGACAAAAAAATAATCCTGTTGTTTCAATTTGACAAGTGGCAGTTGAGGAGTTTTTTTCCTATGATTCTACTCGTACGTGCAGCACATCTGATGCCCCAGTTAACAATCAAGTTGAGTGTCTGGTTTTCTCAAGCAGAACCAGCATTTACTGATCGTACAATTTAATCCCCTTCTTTTTCTTGTTTTCGAACGTTTCTTTTGCTGATGAAATTACATCCGTTCGCACAACATGTCCAAGCCAACATAACATTTTCAATGTTTACCTGTATGAATGTCGGCGGTCATACTTCTTTCTTGTACATCCCAAAAAGCTCCATTTAACAGCAACGGCAATATAACGGTCTTGCAGTGTATAAGTTGCGTCTGTGAAGTTTTATTTCTTAACTATTTACTTACGCCAAAGTAATATCTGCGAGCAAGTTTTATTCTTCGCCTTTTCTTGAAACTGATGTTATTAGTTTTGGTTGTAGCAGTAACCAGGCAAATAAGTTGTAGTTTCCAACCCCATTTTATTAATGTATCCCTTAATTTTTATGACCTACAATTTTTAGTTTTAATAGACATTGCAAACAAAAGAACGTATATATCCTGCATGCTGCATGTTAAATTCAATCACTAAGTCATCGTCAGTCATTCTTTTAACTGGTGATTTGGATAATACTTTACAGCCTTTGTCATGTTCTTCAGGCTCTTCTGCAAAGATAGCAAAAATAATTTTAAAATCGATATGAAACTACGATGGTAAAAGATTTAAATTTCAGAAACACCTATCGGGTCTAATCTCTTAAGTTGGGTAGTTTCGGAGTTTAACATATGTGAATACAGTGACGCATGATTTAAATAAATAAAATCCAAGATATCCCACCCCCAAATATTATCATCTCTATGGATTCGACTTGGAAAATACACTAATCCTATTGCAATTTCTAAGTAAGGACAAAATTGCTTTAGCCGGTTAACCGTCGATTGAAAATAAACAAAAAAATAAGTAAGGCTATGCCGAATCTTATATACCCTTCAAAATATATGTAAATCTAGTTTAGTGAAATAACTCTAATTAAAAAAAAAACAAATATTGGGATGAGTACTTACAATTCTACATAAAATATCATCGGCTCTTAGTAGGTTAAGCATTTTTTTTTTTAAATTTAAGTATTTCCTTAAAGCTCTCTTCAGAAGCTTTAAAATGATATCCATATTGATAACAATCATATTGCAGAACTTTATTTAATTTAATAAATTTTCTAAAACTATTTTTTTACGAAAAACTTTTTTAATTAACTTTTCTTCTTTTCTATACCGTAGTCTACCATATGTATGTAAGTTATTGGTTCAGTGAAGACCTCCATAGTCTATATAATATACAAAAGTAACCGTATTTTTTAGCATCCAACAAAATATTCTTGTTTTCAAAATTTAATTCATTAAATTTTTTTAATTTTTGTTTTCTAATTTTTTAAGCACTAGGTCAGTTTATAAATAATAACAAATGTTTATTTATATTTTCAATATTTCGCCACACCTTTGGGTGGCATCATCAGGAAACAGGAAACAAAAATTAAATTTTCTTTTTTTTTTTTTTTTAAATAACAAATTTAAAATGAAATTATTTTTTCAAACAAAAACAGAAAAATCAAAAACCAAACGACAAAAAACTCATATATTTAAAATTTACATTCTTATAAATTTAAAACTCAAAAAACATTCAAGTAAAATAACTCAAAAATTTAAAACATTTACATTCTTATAAAAATTTAAAAAACAGAAAACATTTAAATTATTTAAAAATGTTAAAAAACTTAATTCAAATACATTAACATAAACTTTCACGATAGAAATGTTACAAGCAATCATATACTCTCAAACGTTTATTATTTTTTATGCACTAAATGTCTGTAACATTGCGCAACATTATCAGTATCAGCCTTAAAGTTTATTCTTTTTGTTGCTGGTATTTTAATTATTTGTAACATCTCTAACATATACCGACGCTTATAATTATTTTCTATATTTAAAACAGATGCATCTTCAACGTTAGGACAATGATTAAATCTGGCACAATGGGAAGATAATGCAGTTTTTTGTGAATTATTAACGTCCCTGTATCTTTGATCAGACTTATGTCCAGCTATTCTAGTTTTTAGTTTATTTTTTGTCGTACCTACATATTCGTTATTACAATTCTCACTATCATTACCATTACAAGGTATTTTGTAAACTACATTTGACATGTCCCATTTTTTAATCTTATCTTTTGTTTTACTAAATAATCTATTTAAAGTATTATAAGTTTTGTATGCCATTTTATATTTATCCCCATCAAAAATTTTTGATTTTTCAATCCTTTCTGCTATTTCTGGTACATAAATTAAAGACTTATAAACTTTAGTTTCTGTAACATCTCTTGTATTATTTGCTCTTCTAAACCTTAACTGTTTAAACAAACTATTTATCACTCTCATTGGAAAATTATTATCAATTAATATCTTTTTAACTTTATCTTTATTGCTTTTGTGAAATTCCTTATTACTTAGCTTAAGTACTTTTTCTATCAAATTTTTTCCCGTATTAATAATTATTCTTTTGTTATGCTTTGAATAATAATTAATAATTCTTCCGGAAGCTGTTGGCTTTTGGTACCAATCCATTTTTAGTTTATTCCCTCTCCTTATTACTAACGTATCTAAATAGGGTAATTTAAAATCATTTTCTATTTCTATTGTAAATTTTATACAACTATTGAAACTATTAAATGTTTCCAACATATTTTCAATACCAGATGCAGAAATAATACAAAACAAATCATCCACATATTTTGTCATTATTCTTGGTTTTATACTAATTTCATTAATGCACGTGTCTAATAATTTCTCCATAATAATATCTGCCACAACTGGGGAAGCTGGAGATCCCATTGGAAGTCCTTTTTGTTGCAAATATATGTTATCATTATATTGAAAGTATCTGTTATCTTCAATACAAAATTTTAAAATTCGTAAAAATAAACCTTTTTCCATTCTAGTATATTCCTGTATTACGTTCCATTTTTCTTCAATAATATTCACTGCCAAATCAACAGGTATACTTGGAAATAATGAGACTACATCAAAAGATACTAATTTTTCATCATTTAGAACATTTATGTTCCTTATCCTTTCTTTAAATTCAAACGAATTTTTAACATTATATTTTGAATTTTCTGTAATCTTTTTTAAAATCATTGTAATATATTTACATAACTCATAAGATGGAGAATTTATAAAAGAACAAATCGGTCTTAAAGGAAAATCCTCCTTGTGAATTTTTGGTAACCCATACAATCTTGGAGCTGTAGAAACATTGGTTTTAAGCTTGTTTTTCTCTAAAATTGTAATAACTTTTTGTTTAAAAAGTTCTTCAACCAACACATTATTAACCTTCTGCAATTTGGTTGTTGGATCTTTGTTTGCTAACTTATAATTAGCAACATCCCCTACAATATTGTTAATTCTTAAAACATAATCACTCTTGTTTAAAGCTACTGTGGTGTTACCTTTATCAGCTTTTAAGATAAGTATATCCCTATTTCTTCTCAAAAAACTATCCGCCTTTTTTACGTTTTCTAACATAAATCTATCCCTGTTATTTAATTTTATCTTATTTAAATGATTATCTATTATTGAAGTTAATTTAGTCCTAGCTATTTCCTGTTCTTCTTTTGATTTTAAAGTTTGCACTAAATCCTCTCCATCCGTTATCATTTTTAGAACTGGAAAATCTTCTCGTTTAATGGGTAATGCATGTTTATGTCCTAATGAAAGAACACACTGAACCTCATCTGGAATATCCAAATTAGTCTTATTTACAAACCACTTTTTATTTAATTTAATACCTAACTCCTTCTTCTGTAATTCCCTCAAACACTCAAACTTCTTTTTATGTATTTTATTTACCTTAACTTTTAAAGCTGCTCCTATTCTGTCTTCAAACTGATGTAGTCTCATTATTTCCAAGTATACCTGTTGATTTGGCAGTGAATATTATTGAAGAAAAATGGAACGTAATACAGGAATATACTAGAATGGAAAAAGGTTTATTTTTACGAATTTTAAAATTTTGTATTGAAGATAACAGATACTTTCAATATAATGATAACATATATTTGCAACAAAAAGGACTTCCAATGGGATCTCCAGCTTCCCTAGTTGTGGCAGATATTATTATGGAGAAATTATTAGACACGTGCATTAATGAAATTAGTATAAAACCAAGAATAATGACAAAATATGTGGATGATTTGTTTTGTATTATTTCTGCATCTGGTATTGAAAATATGTTGGAAACATTTAATAGTTTCAATAGTTGTATAAAATTTACAATAGAAATAGAAAATGATTTTAAATTACCCTATTTAGATACGTTAGTAATAAGGAGAGGGAATAAACTAAAAATGGATTGGTACCAAAAGCCAACAGCTTCCGGAAGAATTATTAATTATTATTCAAAGCATAACAAAAGAATAATTATTAATACGGGAAAAAATTTGATAGAAAAAGTACTTAAGCTAAGTAATAAGGAATTTCACAAAAGCAATAAAGATAAAGTTAAAAAGATATTAATTGATAATAATTTTCCAATGAGAGTGATAAATAGTTTGTTTAAACAGTTAAGGTTTAGAAGAGCAAATAATACAAGAGATGTTACAGAAACTAAAGTTTATAAGTCTTTAATTTATGTACCAGAAATAGCAGAAAGGATTGAAAAATCAAAAATTTTTGATGGGGATAAATATAAAATGGCATACAAAACTTATAATACTTTAAATAGATTATTTAGTAAAACAAAAGATAAGATTAAAAAATGGGACATGTCAAATGTAGTTTACAAAATACCTTGTAATGGTAATGATAGTGAGAATTGTAATAACGAATATGTAGGTACGACAAAAAATAAACTAAAAACTAGAATAGCTGGACATAAGTCTGATCAAAGATACAGGGACGTTAATAATTCACAAAAAACTGCATTATCTTCCCATTGTGCCAGATTTAATCATTGTCCTAACGTTGAAGATGCATCTGTTTTAAATATAGAAAATAATTATAAGCGTCGGTATATGTTAGAGATGTTACAAATAATTAAAATACCAGCAACAAAAAGAATAAACTTTAAGGCTGATACTGATAATGTTGCGCAATGTTATAGACATTTAGTGCATAAAAAATAATAAACGTTTGAGAGTATATGATTGCTTGTAACATTTCTATCGTGAAAGTTTATGTTAATGTATTTGAATTAAGTTTTTTAACATTTTTAAATAATTTAAATGTTTTCTGTTTTTTAAATTTTTATAAGAATGTAAATGTTTTAAATTTTTGAGTTATTTAACTTGAATGTTTTTTGAGTTTTAAATTTATAAGAATGTAAATTTTAAATATTTCAGTTTTTTGTCGTTTGGTTTTTGATTTTTCTGTTTTTGTTTGAAAAAATAATTTCATTTTAAATTTGTTATTTAAAAAAAAAAAAAGAAAATTTAATTTTTGTTTCTTGTTTCCTGATGATGCCACCCAAAGGTGTGGCGAAATATTGAAAATATAAATAAACATTTGTTATTATTTATAAACTGACCTAGTGCTTAAAAATTAGAAAACAAAAATTAACTAAAAAAGGTCAAAAAAACATTCATATATAAATTTTTTTAAATTAATAATCTGTTTACAATAGTTACGACTATGTATTTAATTTTTTTTTATAGATGTAGTTAAAACAATTATGAGCGCAATATTTGGCTATACCAAATCTTATACACCATTCATCATATAGGTAAATCTAGTTTAGTGAAGTAACTCCAATCAAAAAAAAAAAAAAAAAAAAAAAACAAAAAAAAATATTGAGTATTAACAAAAAAGCTTTTAAATGGTACCCATACTGATATTTAAAAAAAAAATTTGTGAAGTTCAAAGGCCCATAGCTCGGAAAATATGGCCGAGCACAAATTTTTTCACTTCAACCTTTTTTTCTTAATTTTACTTCACTAAACTATATTGATTCCAAATGATATAGAAAAGTTAGCGGAAGGCGTGATATTTTGCCCACTTCCTCAAGGACATGGACCGCTCTTGCTAGTTTTCAATACCAAAATTTTCGAAACTATATCTGTTCGATTTGCATATTTAAATTTTATCCAGCTCATCTTATGATTTTCCGAGCATTGACGGACAGAACTCAGAATACCTATGCTTTATGGGGTCTGAAATGGATATTGTAGAAATTACAAACAGAATGACAAACTTATATATACCCTTTTTCTATCTTCGGTGAAAGTTATAATAAGTTGTCACTTAGAAAATATGTATATTCCTGTATTTACACATCTTGATTGCCACAGTTTTCAAAATAAGAAAAAAAAAGGTTTTCTTACTTAGGTTCACTTCCACACACATTTAATTATATTTATGAAGAAAAAAAACATAACGTTATTAATTCAAAAATATCTGATTTGTTTACAATATTTGCAATTTTACTTAAAAAGTTCTATAAAAAATATTAATCTGTTTTTTATATCACTAACAGCCTTCATTCTATGTTATAAATTATTTATACATAAACTAAATAATTAGTCCTTACGGCTGGTTAATAGTTTTATAATAAATCTCTTAAGAAATTACAGCAATTTTCAACAAGTTTTTAAAGTTTAAAATTGACAAACTGTTGCCAATATAATAAGAGTACTTGGTTTTCCTCAATATGGTAATTAAAATAATTCTAACAACTATGATAGTAATAATAATCATGATAATTGTGATGATGATGATAATGACAATAACAATGATGACGATGATGTCGAATGTCATGAAATCTTGTGGGAAATGCAAACGCATCAAAAACAAAATTAAATTGAAAGCAAAATGTCAAGAAAATGTTTATAGAGAGACACATACATACTTGTGTTGGTTTAAATGTCTGTAGGTATGTATATATGTATGTACATTTGTATTTATGTACTTATGTACGTCTGAACAACTTAATTTAAAACTATTATATTTTATAATTGATGTCTGAGACAGGAATAATTCATACATTTCCACACATTTCTGTACAAAATTAAAATTAATATCAACTTATAAAGCAGTAAAATTAAACAGCATTCATAATTATATAAATACATATTTTCAATGTATAAAAGAAAAACTTTCACCACAGGTGGAAAAAGGGTATATCTAGATTTACCATTCCGTAAATAATTTCTACAATAGCAATTTTCAACGCTATAGGGTTTATATATTCTAAATTCTTATGCAGAGCAAAGTCGGTTGAGCGATTTCCATCTATATGTCCGTGTTCGTGTTGAAATCAACTTTGCCAAGGCACTAGATAAGCTAGAGAAAATTTAAATACGCCAATCGATCAGACATAGTTTCGAAAATTTTGCTATTAGAAATCAGTCAGATTGGTCCATGTCCTTTGAGGCAACGGACAAAACACTACGAATGCCTCCTTTTTTTCCATTCCACAATAGTTACCAAATGTTGTTACTTATTTCTATATAAATATTTAATAACAATATTTGAATTTTTATAATACGTAGTATAGTATGTAATCGTGAAAAAACGATGTGGGAAATCAGCAAATTTTTACGTTTTGAGTGGATTTAGAAGAACTTCTTCTTCTCTTCAAATTTTGAAAATTCTCTATTATTTTATTTGACGTTTATCGAAAACGTCAAGAAGGGGAATTTGGGCGGTACACCACTTCTTATCATATTTCTGCTGACAACTTCTTAACTATTCTACGTACTAGCGTATATTTATTATATTCGATGCATTCAGCTCTTCTTAATGCCAGGTTATAAACCCATCAGAAACAAAAGCTGACACAATTTGTAACCAAAATATAACTCTCGCAATGTTATAGTGGGTACTTGAACATCAAAAGTCGTTATTTTTTCGATTCGAATATACTTTGAACTTTTGTTCAGTGTGTAATTAATCCATAATAATATTTCTTTTCAAGAGGTATGGTAAATTTACTTTAATCGTGCGTAATGGTTCCAAATAGAAATATTTCACGATATTTTCATGACATATTTATTATTTTAAACTAAAAAATGAAAAGTATGCGGAGAAAGCATATTCATATGGCCATTTGACTACTGCTCATATATAGCTATCAATGGATTCTACCCAAATTTTGTAAAGAAAACCCCAGAGTCATATCAAAAGCCAAATTGATTAAATGAGAACTCCATTAAATCAATAAAGCAAAATGACAATAAAAACTTAAAAATGTTTTATACAAAAACATAGTCCTCTTTTACACACATCAAGTTTACTTGATCAGTTTTTAATTAATTTTCTTTTGAACCTGCATTCGTGTTCACACACGCCGTCAAGTTTTTTCATCAAGTTTGCTTTCAACTTCAGCAACTGCTATTCTGCAGCCAACTTTAACAACAACAATTTTCTTAAACTTGATGGTACGGTCAGGTTTGTACCTCTTTCTATTCTCTTCTCCTCTTTCTCCCATTAAATCAATAAAGCAAAATGACAATAAAAACTCAAAAATGTTTTATACAAAAACATAGTCCTCTTTTACACACATCAAGTTTACTTGATCAGTTTTTAATTAATTTTCTTTTGAACCTGCATTCGTGTTCACACACGCCGTCAAGTTTTTTCATCAAGTTTGCTTTCAACTTCAGCAACTGCTATTCTGCAGCCAACTTTAACAACAACAATTTTCTTAAACTTGATGGTACGGTCAGGTTTGTACCTCTTTCTATTCTCTTCTCCTCTTTCCCCCAAAATTATTTTCATTTTTTTCTTCATATTTCATATTTTTCATATTTCTCTTTTTACATTTTGAGGTTTTGAAAAATTTAGCAAGTTCACTACTACTCTGGTTGTATTCTATAAGACATACATATAATTTGTAACAGGTTGTGAATACAACAATTGCTCACAATATTTGTTCGTTTAAGAAGTTATTATGACCATTTTATATTATTGTGCATTTGTTAAGGAAATTCCGTTCGGAATTAAAATGATTCTTAAGTTACCATTCTGATCGGAATGATTTTAGCTCCTATAGATTCCGTTCGCTTTTAGTAAACCGAAGAAAATACAAAACCATTTATGTATGTTTAAAATATGGAAACATAACACCGAATGTAGCAAAACAAAAGACAGCTGACATAAAAAACAACAATAATTCTATGTGTCTTTTCGTATTTGTGTGCTGCCACTACGGAAAATTTTTCTTAAAAACTAACAAGAATAAACGTACGGCAATATCTCACTAACAAATTGCGTTTTTTTTTTTTTTTTTTGTTTTTTATAAACAATTCAGAAAATGTTAATTTTTTTATTAACATCATCCCAAATAAATTTATTTTGCATAAATAAGCAAGAAAAACAATGTTATTATCCATAAAATATGCTTTAAATGGTTTATATGTCAAAGGAATATGCTTAAAATAGCAATTCCACATAGCAAACTGAAAGTAGTTTCATTCCGAAAATTTTTTTCGGTTAATGTTTTCTTTTATGGAAGCAAAATACGGAATCCACTTCCGAACGGAATTTAGCTCTTTGACAGTGCTGTATATTTATAAATGTTAAAACTTAATTTTGTTTTGAAAAAACAATATATGGCAACGCCTTATACATATGCAAAGCTAATGTTGCCCTTTAAAATGTTAGATAGTATCTTAACTATGAAAAATAGAGCTTAATTCAGATCTTGTTATCTCCACCACTGTGATGTATGTAAAGAAAATTAAGCATGTCCGGTGATTGCATTGGTAAAGTTCGCTCGCAAGTTCACCTCCCATCAGCACCACTATATACATAGATGGATGAGCTGTTAAGGCACAAATTAATGGAAAATGTTTTTTGTAAATAATATTAAAAAAGGAAAACAATTATTCTGTAACTGCGCTAGATAGAAAGGTTAAGGCGTCTGTATAGTTTAACAATATAAACGCGTTTCAATTCATAACAGAGCATTGGTTAGTAAGGATAGTAACGAAATAACAACAGTGTATTGTGGTTGGGTTGGTTAAACAGGGGATCGTTAATTCTAGTCACGCCCAAGGTACAGTGTGTTTGAAAATATTAAAATATTTTTAAACATTTTAATAGACATTTTTAGTGAGTCAAAAAGTGATTTTAAATAGTGCTACGATATTTCAGTTCAACATTGGGCAAATAAAAGGTAAATAAAATTTTTAGATAAAGCTGGTGATTTTTTCTGCTTAGTTCAAGCTAGTTTATCCATCGTTTGCTGAAAATATGGGTGAATAAAAACTAGTAAGTACTTAAAATTACCAGTTTTAACTCAAATTTTTGTAAGCATGTCATTGAAGTGTTGATTTATTCGTCAAGTAGTGCATTGTCGCTTGTTATACCCTTCACCACAGGTGGAAAAGACGTATATCTAAGTTTGTCATTCCGTTTATGATTTCTTAAATGCTTATATATTCTGAGTTCTTATGCACAGCGAAGTCTATTGAGAAATGGCCGTCTGTCCGTCCGTTTTAGTATTGAAATCAACCTTGCCAAGGCACTAGAAGAGCTAGAGAAAATTTAAATACGCCAATATATGTAGTTTTATGCTTTTGGATCATATCAGAAAAATGTGCACTATTTTCGTCACCTAGCATGATAATAAATAATCAAAACAAACTTATGGTGTTACCAAATATTTAACTACAAGTTTTGCATAGAATTTATAAGAAAAAAAATTTTTTTTAACAGAAGCAAATACCATTTATCAGCTGCATATGTTTTAATTTTCCAGTACAAGCTATCACTTTTTAGAAGTTAATACTTTTCAACCTTGCTAGTAATAAAAAGTTTAAGGTAGTGCTAGTACTAGGTACTATGAAGTATAAACTGCCTTTTTATTCACTCTACCCATTGTTTGATTACTTGAATAAGTGACTGCTTGTTGTCATTGAATTGCCTTCCCCATTCATATATCTTACCGTGTAAGTGAACCCCATACATTTTAGATCAGAAGTATAAGGCAACCAACAAAATATTATCTTTTACAGCTCTGGTGTTATGCATAAGAGCATTTTCCTGTTGTGAATCCATGAAATCGATCCATAAATTTTATTTAGTTCTGCAAAAACCCAATTAGGCATAGGTTTTTGCACTAATCTAATCCAAGCCAAAAAAGGAAGTAAATAAAAGAATTAACTCATTATCGCATTAGTGTGGCTGATCGCAATCCTTTTAAAATAAACTACAACAATACAATGATTGACTGACTATTCGCATACGAAACTTGCTATTGTTGAAAGTGTATTTTTGTATGTGTGTATATGTAGGTATGTTTGTTTTTTAACTTTGGCCAGCATGAAAATGTTGCAGTATACAAGTTTGAGTAGAGATGTTGCAAACAATAGTGTGTGTGTGTGTGTGGTTGTTAGCATAAAGTAAAGCAAACAGCGTAACGTATTCAACAGGAAAACGGAAATGCTATTCTAAGCATAAATATTTAACATAACAACAACAATAACTATAGTTAGAACAACAATAACAACATTGACAATATTAACTAACATTGCAAACAAAAGCAAAATAACAAACTTTGCTAAAAATCTGGAATTTGTTAAAATATTTGTATTTAATTTTATTAGAATATTTTACTCTACTGCCATCACTCCAAGCATGTAAATGTACGAGATGTGTTCGACCATTTACAGAAATATAGAATAAAATAATGTTATTTAAAAGAAAATATTGTTTCTTATGTTTAAGTATCTTATTGTTGCTGAGACTAAGAGAAACTTTAAAGGACTGCGAACATATACTTTAGTTAAAATGAAAAATAAGACCAAAACATTTTAAAGCCAATTAACTTACAAACGAATAAATAATATTCAGTTAGGCCAAAGTTCATTACAATGTATGGTTGACTGTAGACGCTTTAACAACCTTTCCGATTGTGATGAAGTTTTGATTACACATAGACCTTTATATGTTTATATACCTTTATATAAAGCGAATTTGCATCAAATGGGATCTATGACGGGCAAAAACTACTTCTAAAAATAATGTCAAATTAGTCAATCATGGCTAAACGGCTGAACCGATTTTGATGAAATTTGAATTTGTGCTCATGTAAAAATAGGGTATTTGTTTATTTTTAAATAGCGAACCAGGGGAGAAAGAAAAAGGAGAAGAGGCCATTTGTTATGCGTCTGAATCAATTTACCAAAAACTCGGATAATTAATTATAATGAAATTCGAAATATAAATAGATCCGCATCTATATCTATCCAGAGTTAGGACATATGTAGACTAATGCTAAAAATGGGCATTTGCGTCAGTACCGATGACAGTAAAATTTTAAAAATATTTAGATATTTATGTAAAAGATGGAATAGTCCATAATATTTAAAGAAAAAGGAAATAGAAGGGAGGAGTAGGGGTGAGGACAAACACGCAGTTTTATTAATATTAACCGAACTTTTGTTATAACTTTCGTTTGGCTAAACGCACCAAGTATACAGCCAGAGACGAGGGTTTTAACCGAAAGTTATAACAAGAGAATAATATCTACTGGCGGAACTAACCCCATTAACTTAACCGAACTTTTTAAAATTAGATTCAGATATTTAAGATATGCATATCTCCTGATCTTTAAGATCCAAACTGATTTTAAAGATTTCTCATGTGCTCGAATAGGCCCACAAATCAGAACAAGACAACGCCGGGTACAATAAGCTATCTTTTTTTAATAAGTAATAATAGGTATTAAAAGGGCAAACATTTTTTCTATAATTTAGTGGTTGCGTCTTTTGGTTAAATACAGTGTTGTCAGATTAGGGAATTTTTACACAAATCGGGCATTTAAATTTTGAGATGGAGGTAAAAATTTCATTTTGGGGATATATTTTGCGTTATGGGGATTTAAAGAGGTATTTTAGGGATTTTTTTAAGCTCTGTTTTTGGTTATTGAAATTTCACTATTATTAAATAATAAATTTTAAATTTAGTTTATATTTTAAATCAATAAATTTTAGTTTTTTTCTACGTACAAGTTTCCTACTACAGTAACAAAAATGTTGTTAAAAGTTATGACAGGTAAGTCTCTCAGTAAATTTAAAAAATGAAGTATTCTTTTTTCAGCAATAAACTAAATAATAAATAAAAAAAAGGCAACACGAGATCTTTGAATCTTTTTGAGAATTCATACAATTTGTTGTGACACTTTAGTTCCATCTTCAGATATGCTTCAAATGTTTAATTCCAAGATATGTACATAAAAATTTCTTATTACAACGAGATCATTTTGATTCAAAACCTTTCGATTTTGTTAATCAACTTAAGGTACGGTCAGATTAGTCAAATATTTGACCAAAAAAGCGTAACCACTATTTTTACAAATGTTTATTCAATCTTTCCTGACACGTTTATTGACCTTTATTATTGAGTTGCATATTATAATTCTTAATAAGTATTTGAGAAAGACAAAATGTTTTCCCATAATTTAGTGGTTACGTCTTTTTTGTCAAATATTTGACTAATCTGACCGTACCTTTAGATATGTTAGACAATTTCATCCCCACAATAAGATAAATTGCTACCCCACAAATCCCCTTATTGTTAAAATTGTGTTTTTTTATCTAGGAATCCTAGTCAAACACTTGACTAATCTGACTGTACCTTAAGCATAGTTTTAGGCGTTAGAAATAGGCAACAATGATTGTGAAGCGAAACCATATTTTAATTGCAATTTTTTAAAAGTTTAAGACTGTAAAAGGTAGACTCCAGTACAATTTCTAGCATAATAGGTACCGAAAATTCGCAAGTGGATGTTTTTTTTTCATTTTTCTACATTGTATAATTTTTAGAAAAATGTATTTTTCCCAAAGTCTGAATTAGAGCAAATTCGTTGCTATGAATCATTTATATAATATTTAAATGAAACATTAGCATTTACTATCCCTTTAAGTTATTTCTTTTCCTTTTTTCAAAATATTTTTACTCTGTTATTATGTCAATATAATATTTAATATTTAAAGTTCTTACCAAGACAGAATTTTAAAGTCTTCTGATTTGAAAAAGGCACTTACACAAAAGGACAGTGGGGAATTATTTTAAAAAGTGAAAAACTAATATAGAATTTCAAACTTCTGAAATCAATCCTTGTCAATTCGTATTAATTTTATAATTTATTTTCAATTATTTTTAAAGCTACCTTTATGTATCAATTTAATCAATTTAGTTTAAAATATAAGATTCTTAAATTTTCTGTTCACAATTTGTAGTAGCAAAATGCCCAAATAGATATCCTTTTCCCACATTTATGCATTTTATATTTTAGTTTTAAATAATAAATGTTTCATAAGAATATCATAATTGAATTAAATACAGTTTTTTCGGAACAAATTTTTTTTTTCATTTTTAATCTCACCTCGTGCATTTCTAAAAATAAAGTCACATTAATACATAATTTTATTCATATTTAAATTGTAGTTGACATTCGGTCTGTCACAATGTCTGCTGTACTATATGATGCCTGGTTTTTGCTGTTCATA
This sequence comes from Gymnosoma rotundatum, assembly GCA_916610165.2. NCBI lineage: Eukaryota > Metazoa > Arthropoda > Insecta > Diptera > Tachinidae > Gymnosoma > Gymnosoma rotundatum. The sequence goes on from OU744340.1 coordinate 82,698,286, forward strand.
TTAATAATATGTTAATTGTAAAAATGTCAACTCAGCAGATTGAAATAATTTTCATTAACATCAACACACATAAAACCCTGTAGATCGCAAATCATAAAGTTTCCTAGGGTCACATCTCAACGTATCTTTATTACATTTTTAAATGCTAAAATCTTCATTTATAATAATTTTTATTTACGACATTTGATAACATTTTCTTAGACACTTTGACTTTGTTGATCTTCCTTACACTAACTTAGTTAATCCTCTGTCTTTGAAGAGAAAGTGTAGCAGTAAAAAAAATTACATTAAGTTTCGAAAAGAAATTGATTAAAGAATATATACTCTATATATATTATAAAATATAATAAAGTAGATCTGAGCAAAGCATACACTTGATATATCACCCCTTTTTATTGGAGCTGTGTTGATCATAAATGAACTGGTACATTTAAATGAATCGCACAACTGAACGAAGTGATCAACCCATTTTACTGAGCCCTTTCTAATTAAAACCGTTTGATTCCTTCAAATATAGAAATGAAAGAAAAAATAAAAATAGTTACTGAATTTTTGCTGTCTTTTTGTATAAAACGTTTTTGAGTTGTTATTGTCTTTTTGTCTTATTGATTCAATGGAGTTCTCATTTAATCAATTTGCTTTTTTATATAAGACTTTCTAGTTTTCTATACAAAATTTGTGTAAAATCCACAGATGAGCTATTTGAGCAGTAGTGAAATGGAGATATGGATATGCTTTCTCCGCAGTAATACATTTCAATTTGTAGTTTTAAATAAAAAATATTTCATGAGAATATCATGAAATATTAGTTCCGGTACTTTATATTCCGTTTATAAACAAATTTGCATTGTAAAAGAGTGTGACTTTAAAATAACAAGTAAATTTTATGATTATATACTTAAATTTATTAAAATTGGAGGTTAAATTTATTTATGTGAAGAAGTAGATTGTAGACCAAATCGATGTTATAATTTTTTATACTTGCGTGTCTGCTATTATTTAAATGTAGTCTTTTACTCAAATTATTATGAAATTGGGAATATAGGACAATATTTGACCGAAAGGGGGCATATATTGGTGTGGTCTCCCCGAATGGGTGCAATAGGCAGAAAGCTAGCATTTTTTGGTTTACTTTTTGGAAGTGTCAGCCATGTATTTCTTCTACACATGTCTGAATTTCATAGCAATCATCTTCTAAATATATTGGATGACTGCAATGCCGATGGTTATTGTTATGCTTTCGATGTGTATTGCGGAAACTCAGCAGGAGAAACGAGTAATGAGCCGTTAGGATCGAAAGTGGTTATGAACTTGTTGAACAAAGCAAATGTTACGCCACATGAACATATAATATATTTCGACAACTTTTTACCAATCACGCATTGCTGCGAGATTTGCGCCAATCTGGTTATCGTGCTACGGGTGCCGTCAGAAAAAACAGAACGAAGAAATGCCCACTGGAGTCTGTCAAGAATATGAAAAAGAAAGAACGTGCAGAGTTTGACTACCGATTTGATACAGCCAATGAAATTTTGTTTGTGCGATGGCTTGACAATAGTGTATGATCCATGGGTACAAACTACGATTTTGTTTATCCCCTCGGCAAGGTGAATTGATGGAGCTGCATGGAAAAGAGAAAAGTAGACGCAAACATTTCTGGGGAGGCGTTTCGCCGAAGTATATGCAGAAATTATTTGAGATATTTGGACGATGCGCCTTCCATCAGCTATATATTTTCAATCCGAAGCCATATATTTTCAAACCGAAGACATTTTTTTAAATTTTTTACTGTAAAATATTTTATTAGCTTCTAATAGTTATTGAAATAAAGTTATTTTCAATATTTTCCTTCCGGCTAATGTTTGGGTCCAAAGAGCTGAATTTTTGCGTCCTAGTTGGAGTTGTTTTAGAAAATATGTTTAAAAATAACATTTGTATTGTCATCGTTGTTTTAATGCTAACAATCTTTTTCAAATTTATATTATTAAAAAATAAACATAAGCGGATACATAACAAAAATTAAAAGTATTGTTGTTGTTCATCCTTATTAATTATTTTAAGGAATATCCTTTCTTATAATCTATTACCGACTTTTATGTATAAACTCTAAATTTCTAGACTTTCCTAGACCATTTGAACCACAAAAATTTAATAGTTTTTCACTAAAATCTACATTTTTCATTAACTTCTTCCCTTCACAAATCACTATGATTCCGATCATCTACAGAGAAAGGTATAAAATGAACAAATGAATTCCACAAACAAACGAGTCTTCTCTTACTATTTGAATGAAAATAATTGCTCAGTCCTCTTCCACACTTTGCAACTTTTATTGCCCAATTTTTAAGTTTGTAGGTGTGAAAAAAAAGACTTGCAATTCTCTTTTGTTTTATCATACGTCTAAGCAATCAAAACTAAAATTTCAAAAACAATATTTAAATGTGTGGACACAAATGCAATTTTATAAGAATATGTAAAAAATTACAATAACAAAAATTGCCTGTCTGAACGGGGACTTACTGAAATTAATGTTTTGCACAAGTCTTCTTCTTACGAAAAGTGCTCTCAAATGAACTAAAGGGAAATTATTTGTATATTAATCTGAATATTTAAGTGCATGTCTCCATTATTAAATTATTAAAATTTGTAACAATTTTTAAACCAAATTTATAACTGTTATCAAATTAAAAAAAAATATTAAAATTAATATTAACTTTTGTATTTAATTGTATTTAGTTTAAAAGTAAATGCAATAGAAAGCTTAAAATACAAGAAAAACAATTATTATGTAAAATTTGTGTGATAAACAACATTAAGAAGTTGAATTGATTGATGATGATGTTAATATGTTAAGTTTATATACAAACAAACTATTAACATAATGAGTATTTATTAGTGCAAATAATCTTGAGAAAAAAAGCATTTTTAGTTCATTTCGCAGTTATATACCAGGTAGCAACGCATTTAAAAAAAATAACTGTTTGCTGCGTATTTTTTTTAATGGTACCCTACATTAATTATTCACTACTTCTTCGAAAACAACATTTGTCAGGTTCTCACCTGAGTGATACGGTGCATTGATAGGTAATATTTTTTTATGTGACTTTAAAGAACATTGAGTTCCAAAAGAGCGAATATATAATTAAGTCAACAAAATTATGTGTGGTGTTAAACCGGCTACTGTGAGAACAAGCATCATTTAAATAAAAACATTATAGTTATTTAAGAATAATGGGAAGTAATTTCATTAACATAAGATTAATGATAACTTCTCATGATTTTATTCATAAAATTTATTTTTGATAAAATTTTTGTAAGAGTTTCACAGGTTTTTAATGTTTTTTTTTTTTCTTCAAATTTAAATCTTTATCATATTGCACGATAGTTGCATCATCAATTGTTTTGAATTTGTGTTATTTTTAAGAAATTGACATTTTTTATCACGACTTTGTACCCTTCACCACGAAAAGTGGAAAAAGGGTATAACTAAGTTTGCCATTCCGTGTGTAATTTCTGCAATAACCATTTCCGACTCCGAGGCAAACTTGATTTCACAACAAAAAAAAAAAAAAAAATGACAATCGATCAGATTTAGTTTCGAGAGAGGTGCTATTAGAAATCAGCATATCAGCAAAAAACCACGCCTATCTCTAAATTTTTCATGTCATTTTGAACAATAAAGTAACTCCAATCGAAAAAAATAAATACATGGGGCGACAGAGAATTCAAAAATAAGAAAATAAACATCAAGGGAAAAACTGGCGGTCGACCATATTTTTCCAGTTAAGGGGCTTTGAAATTTTCAAATTTTTTTAAATATCAGTATATGTATCATTTTAAAGCTCTTGAAGAAAATTTATTTAAAAATGCTTAACCCATTAAGAGCCAATGTTATTTTTATGTAAAATTATATAAATGCAGTACCAAATTTTTTTTATTTTTTAATTCTTTGGCACCCCAATAGTTGCTTTTTTTATTGGAGTTACTTCACTTAACTAGATTTACATAGATGTTGAAGGGTTTATAAGATTCGACATTGCCGAATATAGCACTCTTACTTGTTTAAATTGTATTTTATTCTAAATAATTTTTAAAAATGATTTACATTTTTTAGTTAAGCTTAAGTTCGTTATTAAATGTGATTAATTGTGAAAAGAGCAATTAAAGTTAGAAATCCTGAAATGCCTATTGTTACTAATACTTCTTTTTACTGAATTGGAAAAAATAGTTTTGAGAATAGCACTTAAGGGTGTTCCCACAAAGCTGAAGTGTTTTGTTATATTCGAATGTTTGGTGTAACAATGACATTTTATGCGAAAGGAAAAACATTTTTATTATTCTTAACTTGATTTTGCATATTTGTGTTCATATTACTTTAAAATACATCTTTTATAACAAAACATTTAAAATCAAATATCTGGGGCACCCTTTTATTTATAATTTCCTATATTTTTACTTTTTATTATAGCGATTGTAGTAATTTTTATTCTGCCCAATTAAAGGCATTTTTTTATAACGGTTCAAAAGATAGGCCCATATAGGTCAACATGGGTCACCTACGGAAACACCCTTCAATTTTAAGATTTTTTTAATTACTTTTTACTACCGGTATCTATAGTGGTACGCAGTTTTTTTTTTGCGGTTCTAACACATGTAAAGACATGTATGTTGTATGGTGACACCCTTTAACTTTTTAAATTAAAAACTGTTAAGACGGGTCCAGTCTGTGAGCATAAAATAAAACAAAATTTTTTAATAGATCCCGAAATAACTAATTCATGGAGGCACAAATATAAAAAAGCAACATTGCAAGCAATGTTAAATAAAATACACCAATTAATAAAATAACAAATTAAAATACGAAATTGCAGTCTAAATAAAATCACAGGAAAACTAAACAGACCACGTTGGTGCTGAAATTGAATAAGCAATTTCGAACCATGTCTGAGAACATTTAAACTCTACTCTGGCTTATTTTTTCTGTTTTGAACTGTGCTGAGAACAGTTAGCTTAAAAGCAGGTTGTTGATACACTGTTAGTGTGGTCGCGCACCTTACCATTATAAAGCTTGGTTGCACTTTTATTATGTTTTCGTCACTTACTAAATGGGAATACAATAATAAAAATTCTGCTTGTATTTTATATGTAAAAGCAAATTAAAAAAAAAAAACGTTTGTTATAAAATGTTTCAATTAAAATTAAATATTTACATTAATTTAACTTTTTATTTACAAATTATACTTATAATAAATTATTAGTAAAATAATAATGAAAAGGAAAAACTATGACAACAAAGGTCTTAAACAAAATGATTAGAAAGAAAAGAAAAATAGATAAAAATTTTAAATGGAATTATAAAAGTTAGCGTATTTTAAGCAATCCACTATTGTTGTACTATTGTCTTTGGTAATTGGAGAGTTAATTAATTAGAAAATGCTTTTTTCATTAGGAATATTGCTCTTGAGATACTGTAAGAGCAATTATAAAGTAAATATTTAATGTTGATGGGACAAAATCCGCAAATGATACAATGTTTTGATAAATTGTTTTGCAGTATACGAGTATGTATATGAACGAGTTAAGAAAGTATGACCAATCTTAGATTTCAAATTATTATTTCTATAACATTCAGTCGTCAAATACCAATTAACTTTTTTTATCACATGAGAAATTTTTTAATATCCCCCAAACGAAAAGTTTTGTGTTGTTATGAGGGGGGCCTTAATTGTGCTTGATTCCTTTTAATATATTTATTTCTGATACTCTAATGAAATACAATATAAAATATAATACACAATTAAAGTAAATTGGATTTTTTTCATTACCATTGAAATTTAATTCGCATTGTAGGAAATAATAACAATGAAAAAAAATTTAACTACCATTAAATACTAATGATAATTAAATTTTAATGAAATCTTTTAATTACTAATTACAATTGAATCACAAATAATTGTTTTTATGAAACAAGAAATTTTTTTTCCCAGAAACTCAAAATACTATGCATAAAAAAATAAATATAAACACTCTTGTAGATTGGTCTATATTTGAAAATCTTAATAATTTATCAATTTTAAGTGAGATAGGTGTAAAACTTGATGTCTGAGAGCGAACGTCCCATAACACTACAGCTAGCAGATGGTATTGCTTACTCCAAAACAAAATTAGTTTGCCATAGTATCTCATTTTTTCTAAGAGATTTATCTATTTTAATTTTTGTGATTAAAATGTCATTTTGAAATAGTGTTCTATTATACTTTAAAATATGTATTTAGTTTATAAAAACAATGAATATATGCATTAATGGTAATGATTTAAATTCCTTTTATCATTAGTCAATGTTAATTATTTTGTTTTTTAACTAATTATCAAAGAAATCTTTAAAAAGCATTACCATTAGGGAAAACAATGATAATATTAACAAATTATTAGCACTATTTATTATTCAATGCTAATGAAATAGCCAATTAGTTAGTCCATCTACTTAATTACTTCCATGTTTGGCATACAAATAAATTTTTCATTTAGTTGTATTCCACATTGCTTTTATTTGTTACTTATTTTTTCATTGCATCTTTCAAACTCATATGAATGGAACCCAATGGGATTCCATATTTAGAAAAATGAAAGAAAAAAAAAATAGTTACTCAATGGTTATTGCTTTTGTGTATTTATAAAATATGTTCGAGTTTTTATTGTCTTTCTGCTTTATTGATTCAAAAGAGTTCTGATTTAATCAATTACGAGTAAGCTTTTGATAAAACACTGAGATTTTCTTTACAAAATTTAGGTAGAATCCACTGATGAGCTGTATGAGCAGTAACCACATGGCTTTCCTCGCAGTTATAAATTTCATATTGTAGTTTTTAATAATAAACTATTTTATGAGAATATCATGAAATATTTATATTTGAAGAAATCAAAAATGTAAATTAATATAAAAAAGATTCCAAATAATAAATTTTTTATATAATTAACTATTTATTTTTACTATATGATTAACACGATTTATAAAAATGTTTTTTACAGTTACGAGCAAAATAAAATATACCCTGGTTTCTTTATTAGTGCCGAATTTAGAATTATCCGACTGCGTGCAGGAGCGAGCGAAAAAGCTCTTCGGTAACAGTAGGGCATACATCTCCATTGATTCACTGGAGCATCGACCCCATGTTGGGTGTGCTCCGCTGTTTTATCGTTACTACAACGAAATGATCTCTTATGAAATGACGGAACTTGTTCCTGAGGACAGTAATTTCGTACACGCAGTGCGGTCTGCATCAAGAGCGTATCCCTTTATGGTCGATCGGCCAGTGAATCGCACTATGCATTACCGAGAAAATTCATGTTTTAGCCAAACAGTTCATATGTGGAATTGACTCCTGATGGAGATCTTTTCTGTCGCTTTCAGTGTGCAAAGATTTAAATCAAATTTCCACAAGCACTACTTCCTCTATCCCCACTGCCATAAACTTATTTCCTAGTTCTGGCACAAAGCGTTGCATAAGTAGGGACTGGTCCTAATAGAAAAAACCTATGAACTATTTAAATCACAAGCCTGCAAGCTTACAAGTGTTGATTTTTGTTTTAAGGTGATCATGAAGTTGCTATCAGGAGCCACTTGTTCACGAAGAGAGAGAAATCCATTTTAAGTGATTTCGTCGAAGGTGAATACAATCATAATCATACAATCATACAATCATCAGTGGTTTAATTTTAAAGTATCGCATCATCCTAAATTATTCTCCTGTGTATTTAAATATATTTTACCTTTATTTGAGACAAATGCAAGAGATTTGCACTTATTGAATCCAGTTGTACCTTTAAAAACTACAATCTTTTCGAATTTTCATTGAATCGATTATGCTGCTTAAAGCACTAATTTAAAATAAGAATAAAATATTTAATATAAAAAAAAACAAGTAAGAAAAAGCAAAAAACAAATAATTAGAAATTAGCTTAGCTTAGACACACAAAGAAGTAGGCACTCAACCAGTTAATTTTTTTTATAGCGTGACCAATCTCCTAATGAAAGTTATGCGTTGTTTAATAATTAATAATAAACGTACTTTTATTTATTGTAGAAAAAAAAATTTTTTTGTTAACACTAACATTGAAACCGAAAGCTTGCTGAAAGAAAGAAGCACCGCTAATTGTTTGCAAAGAAGTAAATATTTTGCGAACAAAACGAAATTTAAAGAAAAACACATAAATAAAAAAACAATCTAAAGACTTAAGCAACATGCATGATTGAATGTTTGCTACAAAAGCAACAAAACATCTTTCAAAAACGATTTCAGTTAAAGTAAAAAATGTTTGCAATAAAACAGCCAAAAAAGAACTTCCATTCGTACTTAAATAAACAAGTCATAAGAAAATGACCTTTGGCATAACTTAACATTCAAAGCACTTATTCTTACATTCATACAACCAAAATTGTATTCAAATTGTAGCCTAAATTTATAATTGCAGTACTAAAGAAACGAATCAGCCATTTATCAAACAAACAATTGTGGCTATTTGGCTCTTTTTTTAAAAGAGCTTTTGTTACAGTCTTCGTATTTGGCAAGCGTTTTTTTCGTTTTTAAACATTCTCCCCATCAACAACAAACGTTATGCTTTATTTTGGAATATTGAAAGAAAAAAATTTATTTTTTTTCTACATGAATTCCGTATGCAAAAGTGTTTAAGGGCAATCAATCAAAATCTTTGTTTTGCATACAAATTTATCTATCTATTCATACTGAAGTTGTTGAGGTTTCTTTATTTATTTCAATTTTAAGTACAACGCACGTCTTAGACAGAATTTTTTTTTTTTTTTTTTTTTATTTTGTTTCAAAATTAGATCGAGGTTAATTGGAATTCATATTGAAATTGAAATGAATTCAGAAACAAAAATTGCACGCCGTCAGAAAAAACAAAAGTGTTGTTGAGAAAATATGTTTAGATTTTAAATTATGAGAATTAAGTTTAATACGTTTTAGTTATTTTAACATTTGTTGTGGAGTTTACGTTTTGTAAAATTGGCTTCAGAACGTTACTTTTATTCTCTTGTATTGTATTTCATCCCCTGCGACTCGGCCAACCACACAACAGCATTAAGAAGCGCAGCCCGCTAGATAATAATACTCTTGCCTCCGATGAGATTCGAACTCATAATTTACTGCTTAGCAACCAAGCTTCATGCTTATAAACTAGCCACAGCAACATTTCTACCTCAATAGATTTTTAAATAAGAATATTAGAGTACAAGAAAAATTGCTATATGAGCATTTCTCAAAAAAAACATGTGTTAAAATATTATTTTATTTTGAGAGAAAAAACAGGCGAAACTTATAGCTCTTAGGTAACTGTTCCTTTCTACGTAATTACAAGAAACCAAGGCATTCGCATGCGACAAAAACAGAAGTCGCTTCAAATGCAAACAGTTTAAACATTGATTCATTCATTTATTTGATTCAAAAAAATTAAGTAGTTCATTTTTTTATTTAATTTTAATTAATGCCGCATGACACATGTCGCATGCGACTTTTTTTCTATCAAACTTTATCTTGTTATTTTTTACTTTTTATTTAATTAGACATGATTTACATGATTATAAATGATTTTTAATTTACTCAATAACTGTCCGTCCCAGTCTTTTAATTTTGTTTCATTATCCTTTAATCTTAAGTGCGACAAAATTTTTTGATTTATATCCATTTAATAAAGTTTAATAAAACTTGGTACCACAACGTATTTAGGGTTCTCTAATTACGAATCTGATATCAATTTTAAAAAATTTTAAATGGCGGATCTAATATGGCAGAGAAGTTTTTAAAAATGACCAAATTCGTTGAAAATTTATTACAAGGACTTTTTTGGGTCACTTATTGCGAATCTGATGTTCAAATATTTTATGAATAAATATATTTTTTGACATTAGGCAAATTTTAAAGGTTTCCCACAACAATGCGCTTAAAGCACATACTTCTATGAACTTTGAATTTTTTTGGTGGGGTTGACATTTTTGTGGAAATGCCCATATAGTTTATGGGCTCCATAATTGTCAATAAAAAGTGCTATCAGACCATTTCACTTTTATTACCTTCCGAGATTGTACGGCAGCTTCTTTTGGGTTAATAACAGATTTAGATTTAATCCGAACAAAACTTCGAAATCAATTTATGTTTTAAGTTTTAAATAACTCACTCCAAATTATTTTTAAAAAGAAATGGACAAAGTTATTTTATTTTAAATAAAATTAATAATTAAATCAATAAAATATAAAATTAAAAAAGAACCAATTATACCATATTTGGGATTTTTTTACTTACAATTGAAAATTCATTGGCATTGTTTGAAATAATGAAAATGAAAAAAATGTAACTACCAATTAATGCTAATGATTTTATTTTTAATTATACTTATTACAATTGAAACAAAAACTATTGCTTTTATGAAATACACATTTTCAATCGCTAAACCTTAAAAAGACTATGCATTAAAGTAATAAATTTGAACACTCTTGTAGATAGAACTATATTTAAAAATTTAAATAATTTATAATTTTTAAGTAAGAAATGTGTAAAACTTTATGTCTGAGCTCTAACGTCACCTAACACCCCAGCTAGCAGATCTTATAATAACAAAAATACGTTCCCATAGTGTCTTCTTTTTCCTGAGAAATTTAAAATAAATATATTTGGCTGCTGTAGTCAAGGTGGTAAGCACGTTGACTACAAATCTGGTTGAAATGGGTTCAACCCTTGCGGCAGTCAAAAAAAATAAAAATGTTTTTTTCTGTTTAATGGTACAATACATAATCAGATCAAACATTGAAACATGCAGCCTCCTTCGTCGCTACTTCTTCATGGCATATTCGCGAAGTAAAATAATTAATTAAATGCCTGAAGTGCTACTTCCCTTAAAAAAAAATTTATTATCAATGCTCTAATATTCTTTATGATGTGTTTTTAGTGAACAAAGACAAGCAATACATGCATTAATGATAATGATTTCAAATTATTTAATCATTAGTCAATGGAAATGTTTTTATTTTTTAACTAATTACCAATGAAACCTTTTCATTAAAAAGCATTACCCTAAGTGAAAATAATGATAATGCCAAAAAATGATACGCATTATTTTAATGCTAATAAAATCGTCAATTATTTGGTCATTCTAATTAATTACTCCAATGTATTAATTATACCAAACAAAACCTTTAATATATGTAAAAAAATTTTGATTAGTAAAAACCTTACAATTATTCATTCTGTTTTTAATTTTATAACATGTGTTTCTTTATTTTACTTCAAGAATTTCTTTAAAAATCAATTAGAAAACTACAAAATTTGTTATTAAAAAAAGTAACTATTGCTTTTAAACTCATTACTATACTCGCAAGGTGTATGTTCAATCAGAGATAAAAACAACTTTCTTGTAAAGGTTTTATGCCGAAACATTTAATGGGACTTAAAGTCAATTATTAAGTGAATCAAACGTTTGAACAAATTTTGTTTGAATGGTGACAAATTGTTTATTTACCCTTCAAAAGTATCGATGTTTGTTAACCATTCTTTTTTGACAACTAGGCCACACATACACCACTCGCTTAACAAACAATAATGCAAAATATAATTTTTTGTAGCAATGCCAATTAAAATCACAAATTTATACAAAGCAGCAATAAAAAGAAACAAATAAAAATTATAAAAATATTAACAAATAAAAAAGCAATAAATCAGTATTCATTAGTGACCAAATATTTTTAATGTTTCAATAGGAGTTAGTTAGGGGGACATAAAATTTATTTACATTTAATATACATATATTTGAAATAAATGTGCTGTTTCTGTATAAAATCGATCAACTCGTCCGAAAAATTTGTATGAAAGGCACTCGGTTTTTTGAATCATTTCAACAAGAATTTTTAAGACGAGTCAGACGCTTGTAATACAGAAACATAAGTTAAGTAAATAATATGAAATTATAACAAAGCTGTATTTAGCGTATTTGTAATCAATAAATTGCATAACCTGAGATTTTAAGTTATTTATAGTAAAGTTCCGAAATGTATTTTAAAAGAAATCTGAATTTAAAAATCTTTTTTACTAAAATGAGAATTTATTATTCGGAATCTTTTAAAATTTAACTAATTTAATTTATTCGTGCTTGATTCCTTCAAATATAAATATTTCATGATATTCTCATGAAATATTTATTATTTTAAACTAAACTACAAAATGAAATGTATTACTGCGGGGAAAGCATATCCATAGCATTGAATCTTTCAAATACATATGAATGGTTCCCAATGGGATCCCTTATGTAGAAAAATGAAAGAAAAAATAAAAATAGTTACTAAATGTTTGCTGTGTTTTTGTATAGAACATTTTTGAGTTGTTATTGCCTTTTGTCTTATTGATTTAATGGAGTTTTCATTTAATCAATTTGGCTTTTGATATAAGACTTTCTAGTTTTCTGTACAAAATTTAGATAAAATCCACTGATGAGCTATTTGAGCAGTAGTGAAATGGCCATATGGATATGCTTTCCCCGCAGTAATACATTTCATTTTGTAGTTTAGTTTAAAATAATAAATATTTCATAAGAATATCATGAAATATTTATATTTGAAGGAATCAAGCACGAATAAAGTAAATTAATTAAATCTTTTTTACTTTTAATGTTTTTAAATTTTTACATTTTTAATGTAGTGTATCATATTTGCTCATGCTGCCAACGCTTTAGCCAACTTTACGTAATAATAATTAAATAGTTGTTAAAATGTTATGCCAAATGACAGACATACAAATTATTAAGTTTGTTTTACTGTTAAATAATCAACCAAATAAAGAAGTTTTAATTTCTAAATATAAATGATTATCGTATGCATAATATGCCATCAATGCAATTAAAACGTCTCCTAACAATTAAATTGTCACTCGTTTTTTTATGCAAATTAATTTATAAATTTATTTTGGCTTTAAAATAATTATTAAATAATAACAAATTTCCTGAGGCCTCTATTTTATTAAGACAAAATAGTCAAATAGTTAAAGCAAACAAAAGTCTTAAATAAATGAAAAATATAAAAAAAATTATAGACACCTTCAGAAAAACAAAATCAAAAGAAGTAAGAGCGGATATAATTTTAGTATATTTGTCTTCAAATAAATGAGCTAATGCTGGCTAAAAATCAAGTATTCATATTAGGGTCATCCCAAAATTTGAATTAAATAAAAAATTAGTTTCTTCTTTAGGTTCTTGTTTTTAGTTCTACCCTGTATTTCAAAGGATACTGTTACGTTGAGCAAACAGCTTTTACGAATGTTTTGCTTAGATGTTTGATGAATGCGAATAATGTAGTGTTGAATTTTAAGGAAATGATTTAAAAGTTTTCATGACATCGACCCGACATTAAATATGTAAAAGTGTTAGATTTGGCTATGCCTAATCTTTTACATCCTTTAAATCGGCATAAGAAATTCTTTCCTTCCATTAAGTTTTTCTCTTCTAAAAAAGAGTGAAAAATTGTTGTTGTTCCAGGTAGTAAATTTTTTTTCAGCGAAGTAGCACCTTAGACAATAATACCTATGTATTTAGCTATTTTTTTAGTAACCGTACCACATTCTTTAGGAAAAGTGAAAGAAGAAAGATATAGCCATTTTATTAGTTATTTTACTTAGCGGGCGGTTATGCTCTGAAGAAGGACAGACGAAGGAGGCTGCATGTTGTAATGTTATTTCTGAATATGTATTTATAACTTTACACAGAAAAATCTTTTTTATTTATTGATTTCTGTAGAGATTAAACTCTGGCCAACCAGATTTATACTCAACCTGATTACCACAATGACTACAGCACCCTCCAGCCTTGTGGTCTCGTGGTGAATACAAACGAAAGTTAAAAACAAGATATAGAAAAATTACAGTTGGGCGTGATGATGGGTGATACCTCGAAACATGGACCGATCTTGCTGATTTTGAATAGCAAAACTTTCGAAACTATGTCTGATTTATTGGCATATTTAAATGCGATCTAGCTCGTCTAGACATCGCTCGCCTAACCGACTTCGTTACGCATAGAATTTCAGATTATAAACACTTACTTAATGGGGTCGAAAACGTAAAATCGTTCTCTCACCTCTTCTGTGGAATCAGTAAAGACGACAATTATTAAAAAAAATTATTTTTCTCAGAAGCAAATTAATAACAGCAGTCTAAAAGAAGAACGCAGAAGAAATCCGCGACGAAGCAAAAAATTTCTATAAATTTTTTCCGACCTGGGGGCTCAGGTTGCTCCTTAAATGCTGCAGGTTGCAAACAAATTCGATCAGAAAATTAAAACTTGTAAATTTACTACTTAAAGCTGAAAGTCCATACAACGCGTTCTATGCTTAAACGCTTTTTAGGCTTTTCATACTTTTTACGCTTTCTACACTTCTTAAACGTCAAGTTACATACAACGCGTTTTATGCGCAAAATTTTTGTTATCATCAGCTGTAGTATAAATATTTTTATATAAAGAAATCATTTTTGGAAAAATGAAATGTTAAAAGGGAAAAGGGAATGGTTTTGGCATTTGTATTAAAAACTTTATAAAATTAATAAACACGTTAGGGATGAAACTCAGTACGTAAAAATAATAGCAAAAACACTAGTTTTGTTGATTAAAGAGTTGTTCTCAATTATTAATATTAACGTATTTTTTCTTGAATTTATTGTTAAACTTTACTAAAAAAGGGTTTTTTTTTAATTAAAAAATAAAGAGCCTTTTTATTAAAAAAAACCCAGAAAAAAGTAATCATTAACACAACAATATTTATCGATTCCATTGACAATAAAATATAAGGTGTGTTCATTTACTTTACTAGTAAAAATTAGCAACGAGAGAGTAACAAGAAATTTTCCAAAATTACTCTCAAAAATGTGAAAAAGTAAATAAACACTTTACTAGGTAAAATTTGCAAGTTAAAATAGTGTTGTAATGTATAGGTACATATAAGTACTCAATAACTACCCCTATAATTTTTAGAAAAATTATACATATATGTATATTATTATAAAAATGATGTGATTATGGTCATTTATATTCAGCATTGTCGTAACTGGCGTTTTTCGAGTACGGCTTGTAATAGAATAATGAAAAGTTTTGCAATTTTATTTAATCTAGTACCTGATGTAGTCGAAATACGCTATATACGATAAAGGTGATTAACTACTTTTGACCAAAATGAATGAATAAAATATCTATTTTTGATTAGTTCATACGTTATAATAGCCTGCCTACACATAGAATTTTTATTTCAAATATCGGAAATAACGACAGAATAAGGTCGAAGAAATGTTTATGTCCAACTTTGTGTTTAACCCGGCGAAAGACGGGTTAAATATATTTTTTAAAGAAAACAACTTTAAGCAATTTTCATTTTCATTGTAATAAAAAACTTTATCCAAAACAAAATATCAAAAGCAGTAGAAAAGTAATTTAATAAATTATGTGTTAATTTAAATTTATTCGCCAATATATATTGAAACTAATTGAATTATTTGCCTGCTTAGTGTAAATTACCGAGTAGCTACCTACTCATAATATTTACAACACTAAGATTGTTTGCCGGAACATCCTTTGCCACTGATGTACTAGATACTGTGTTGCTTAGTTCAATTTCATTAGACATCTTATTTTGTTTCTGTTGTTTATAAGTTACACAAATATAAATTTATCTTTTTAATACTTTTTATCGTTTTAAAAGTTTATATTTACTTACAATTTTTTTAATTTTCCAAAATATTTTTATTTTCAACTTAATTTTAAAATATTTTTTTTAAACACAAACGCAAAACAGCTGTTTGAATAATTATTGCAAGTAAAAATTTTACTTGTAAAAACTTGCAAGAATTTGTTTGTCTCTCAATTTTTTACGCTCTTTCGACGCTCTCTCGTTGCAAATTTTTTGGGTTAATGAACGCTTTCTAGTAACAATTGTTACAAATTTGTACAAATTTTAATAAATGAACACACCTATAATTTATCATCCTTAGCTACAAAAACAGCTGACATTTTTTTATGACGCTTGCGAAGCGTAGAATAATAGAAAGTAAACAAAATTCTTGCGTTCTACACGTTCATGCTTTCCACGATTTGTGCTGTGTAACTTGTCACATATATTTACATTAATTCTACTTTCTTGACAGACGCGTATAGAGCGTATACGCATAGAACGCGTTGTATGGACTTTCAGCTTAACTTATTTTGCGATCGTCTGTAATGTGTGTTACAGTATTGTTTGCTCAAGTATGGATTCAAAATTCTTCAAAAAGAGACAAGCTTTACAGCTTAAAGCTTTTATTTTAATTTGTTAAATTTTCTATGCTCCAACTAATCTTTTTACAAGAACAAACATCCTAAACAATTTCCTTTCTCCAGTTAAAATTGTAATCGTCTCTAATCTGGCTTAAATTAAATTAACATTACTATGAAAGAAATATTTTTTAGTTCATCTACGTAAATGAAGCGTGATTTCTTCAAATATAATAATAAATTTTTATCTAGTTTCTTCTTTTTCTAATTTCAATTATTATATTAGAAATCTATCTATATTATTTACAGTAACGGTCACTCAATAATCTCAAATATTTGTGACGAATAATTATCACTTATATCTTCTTATTGTACCGTAACAAAAACATAATTAATAAGCGATAAAATATTAAAACAAAAAATTTTTAAAAAATTTGATTTTTTTTTCAAACATTAATAACAAAATAATGAAATCTTTTAAGCTAATTTACATAAAAAAAATTTGAACAGACAATTAAACTCTAAAATCTTTCACATTTTTCTAACAGTCAGGCGGTAAAAGATAAACAACTTAAAAAATCTACTCATAACGCCCATAAATAAAGATTAGACTTTTCAGCAGGCAAACACATCAGGCTTTAAGCTTCCTCTTCAGCGGCTAAACAAAACGTCAGAATACTGACAATATTTTGTTTTAAATACACTTTCTTTTTCGTAGTTCAAACGAGAAAAAAAAACAAAATATTTAAAACAACCTAAATTCCACTATGAGTTGGAAATTTCGATTGAATAGTAAAAGTGAGAAATATGTAAATATGAATTTGGTTGAGGCGTTTAAATTTTATTAAAGTCTTGTTTGTTTGGAAGCTGTACTTTTAAATATAGGAAAAAATTTTCTATTTCATAATCGGCATCATGAAGTACGTTTTAATGTAAGATATTTAGTTTAAACTTGATTTCATATAAATGAAAAACTCAAAAGTTGTTAAGTAAGATTTTATGAAACACTTCACAAATACTTTGCAAAGAAACTGAAACATAAACTTCTGTAATAAAATTAAAAATTAAATTATTTAAACTTTAAGAAAGTCGCGCTATAATTCTAAATAAAAAATTATTCTAGCTCGAGGTCGTGCTATTAACCCAATGAATAATTATTAAATTCACCGATATTGATTATTGAGGGTCAAGGCATCCATCCGCTTATTGCTAACGAAGCTTTTTAGGAAATTTCTTACAAACTTTTTAAATAAACTAAAGTTTTTTTTTTGTCCAAACAATAATGTCCAAACAATAATGTCCAACAATAAAGACAAACATCAAACTTTTAAAGACAAACAAAAACAACAAAAATCAACAAATAATTTTATTTTTCTTTATCTACTGAATACGTCTGACTTCTTTTCGGCTCTTTTATACAGTTTAAAGATGATGAAAAAAAATTAAAACAGCAACAAAAAATATCACAAAACACTACGATAATTAATTTTTGTTATATGCACAAGCGCTTGCATATTATTAATAAAAATTAAGCTACGGGAATACTAATCTTCTGTTATTCCACAACATTCTGAATTCTGTTTAAATAATTTCAATAATTAAAAATAATTAATATTAATAAGTATTGATTATCTAAACAAAAAAAGTGATTGTTAGCATGAACCCATTGCCGTCTTTAACATTGAAATTCTAAGTAATAAATGTTGATAACACTGACCTGCGAGCAAAAAAAATGATAATTTTCTCTTTTTAAACATAAAAAGGACGACTAACAAAAACTGCTTTGAATTGTTTTCTATCACCTGCAGATTTTTTTAGAGGCATAGTAAATAATACAGTCGACACATTAGTAAATTTCAGTTTAATATTTCACTCGCATTACTGTCAAATGTCATTTAAAACTTATTATAAAATATAAATGAACTAATGTTGTAGAAACAGGAAAAATATTTGACATGTGTCTGGCAACATTCAAGCAACATTTATTCCTAAAGCCTCGTACCAAAGACAATAAGTCTTTGTTCATACTCTGTTTGATTGTACGAAAAATGTTAGCAATTAGATAATGATGACAATACAGTTTAGAAGGTAATTGTCGTTTTTATTGTCTTCAAATATGCGACATTTTAACAGTAAAAAAAAAATTATATGTTTTTATATGTTTTATTGTGTGGAATAAATTTCACAAGATTTGCGGTAAAAATTTTAATAAATACAGTTATTAACATTATTAATACAAGTTTCAGTTGCTAAGGAGAAACTTCTTGAAGACACACGGTCTGAAAAAGTTCTTGTCTCAAGGAAAGAAGCCATAAAGGAAGGTTTGCTTCAGATGTTAAAACGCTTTTCTGCGATATTAAATTTATTTTTATCGTTTTCGTTTGAAATTTACACTATTTTCCATTTTTTTTTTTAGTTTTTTAAACATAACAATAATAAATCAAAAAACGATCTGCAAAAATGACTCAAAAATTTAGTACGAAAAAAGTTCGGCTTATGTTATTTCGCAGCTGAACAGAAATGTTGCCAGAAACACTGTTTAGTTTAAAACAGCAACATTATTTCTTATGTATGTCGCCGTAATTTTTTTTTTATGGACTTTTGACAACAATTCGCACGAAATAATGAACAGAGTACTATGCTTAAGTGTGAAAAAATATGGATGGCCTTTAGAAGTTAAGTTTTTTTCTTTTTGTTTCATTAATTTTAAAACATTACAATTACAACTTATTTCTAGTGACACAGGCAGCCTTTATTATGTAATTGTCGATTTATCTCGAATATTTTATTTAAATTTTATTGCTTGCATTATTTATTTATTTTTTAACTTCTTCAATTTGTTTTTTTTTCAAGCACTACGAACGAATTCATTAACTTCAATCAATAAAAGTCGCATCATTCAAATTAATCGTAAGTCTAGTAATATTTTTAAAAATGTTGCGCTACATAATTTCCAAATTCAATTTGAATAAACACCAATTTATAAATAATAAAATTACCTCCCAGTTTAAAAACACAATATTTCTTTGCTCAACACTTATTGAAACAAACAGAAATTAGTAGCAAGATTATTTTTCTTACAAAATTTAAAAAAATGTAGCTTTTCTACAATTTATAAATATATAAAAGTATGATGTGTTACATTTTATTAAAATCGACAATTTTCGGTAATAAATTATTTTATTTTTTTTTTTCGAAAAAGAATAAACTAAACCATAAATTGAAAATAATATAAAATTTTTTTCTTAATTTGCAAAAAAAAATCTTTTTTTTTGTACTATTTTTTACTATCCCGTTTAATTAATTAAATCACCAATATTGATTATTGAGGGTGAAAGCACGTCTCGATGGTCATTTTTCTGCGGCTTCAGGAAACTTCTCTCAAACATTTTAAATAAACTAATAAATTATTGTCCACACAATAAAGTAAAGACAAAAATTAAAAATAAATAAAGAACAAAAATAGAAAATAGCACGAAAAGAAGATTTTTTTTTTCAAATTAGATAGTCTATTTTCTTTCTGAACAAAAGTTTTTTCATAGATACCATAATTTTGGCCATTAGCGCGGCTTAGCAATAAAAAATTGTTATGCTTTTAAAATGTTGATTTTTTCACTTAAAAATTTTTTAACAAATTTTCTCCGCATTAAAAAAGTTTATTGTAGATTTGTTACCAAAAACATCATGCCAAGAATTTATTATAGAGAAAGCCAAAACTAAAAATATTAAAAAAAACATTGAACATAATTTTATGGGTTTAATACTGAGAGAAAAATAAAAAAATAATAATGAATAAGTAAAGTTTAGTCAACAGAAAAAAGGAACACAATACCTGAAAGTATCTCTTTTGCTTTAGTATGCTAAAGTTCATTTTAAGGCTTGGCCTTTGGCGGTTTTGTATACACAAGTCTATCATTAAATACACTTGACATTACCAAAGAAATATATAAAAGATGCAAAAAAAGTAACAAACGTTAAAATAAAAAAAAATATCTAAAAAAAACAATTAAGAAAATTTAAAAATCCATATATGGAAGCTGATGTTGCTGCAGCAAATATTTGAGAGAAAAATAATTAATTTCTTGAAATAAATGTCAAATTGTTTAATTCACAAAATATATTTAACGAAGTAACACATTTCGTTAAATGCAACAACAACAATATTTAAATGGCACATTTATTTATGTACTTATGTTGTTGGTAGTGTTGTTTTTTGTTTGTAATCTTAAGCTCATCTTCACAACTTTACATGTTGCACAAAAAAGATTTTGCAACTTACGAGCACATTTTTTTTAGTAGTTGGCGAGTATGTAGCAAATATCTAGACAAATATTATTTGTCTGTCGTGTTTGTTTTATTACTTTATGAAACAGGTTGTTCTCAAATTTTCCCGTTTATTTCTGTGCTTTTTCCATTAAATGAAAGTGGTTTTTCTAGTTGCCAACAATTTTGTTGCTGTTTGATTTTTTTTTTTTTTCTTTTTTGTTAAAATGTCTTTGTAATTTATCTTGGTTTTGGTTGCCGCATAACATATTTTTTACTATTGGTTAAGACTTTCGCGCTGAAGCTTATTTGTTTTTTTTTTTTTGTTTTTTTTTTTTTTTTTTGTTTATCATTTTTTTATATTTTTTGCTAAAAAAAATTGAAAAAACAAGATTTATTGAAAGCCTTGTTTTCCTTTTTAATCTGCCTCACAAGCTTGATTTTAAGTAGTTTTTACATAAGAAACACAAAATTTATTACGTTTTAAACTAAATGTAATAATCAGAACAAGTTTTTTGTCAATGTAGTACAAGAAAAAAGACTTAGCACTTGTTTTCTGATCTGCATTTTTTTAAGGAAATTGTTGTGTAACACAGTATCTGGAACAGAGCTGCCCAAAGTGAGAAAGTGGCAATCTTGTTTACACCTCATCCTCACAATACAGCATTTTTTAACAGTTGCAATGCTAGATATACACGAGGGAACATAGAGGGTAACATAAGCTTGTTGCAGTTAACGTTTCTTTGTATGTAGCAAAGTCTCTTGTTGAAATTCAGGTTTACTTTCATGTTAAAGTATTATATATTTTATATTTTCTGTTTCCAAACACAATGTTTCAACGTCTGTACCGATCTTTACAGATTTTCTTAACTTATCTGGTTAAAAGAAAAAGTGATATCGGCGTTCTTTTATGAATCGCGGATTACAAAATAAAAATTATAAGTGAAATTAAAAATAGTGAAGAAAATTGAACAAATTTCATTAATGAGTTTAAAAATTAAGGAAAATACGTGGCATAAGGTGTAAAAGTTATAAAAACAATATTAACAAATTTCCAAATGTTTCTGCGTCTATCATCATATAATTTCTTTAATCTTTTGTCTCATTTAATTTAAAATCTTTTGTTAGTCTTTCTTTTCAAAATTCTTCTTGTGTTTAAACCTTTTCTATGACATTGTTTTTCTTTTTCAATCTTCTTCTTCATAAATTATTTCGCATATAAGAATAATTGCACGTATAAATTTTTGCGCGTTTCCATAAATGTTTCTTGTGTGGTTGCCTCGTCTGTACTGACAACGGAATCATGGTATCTAAACCATTTTCCTTTTTATGTTGCCACGTGATTATTGTAAATTAAAATATAAAAATAAAAATTGTCAATTTTCGATTATGATAAAAAGTTGATTATTTCATAAAAACCTCTAGTTTTTTTTTTTTTTTTTTTTGAAGTTTTGGTTTTTGCAAAATTAAGTCTATTTATTGATATTATAATTTTTTAGGAAATAAAAATTTTTGCCACATTCTTTTTAATGTGAAATTCTCACTATTAAGTAAAATTTCGGTGCATGAAGATTTTTTTGTATAATTAAGATTTTTTGGAAAAAGTAAGTTTTATTTTTGGTTTTTAGGCAAATATTTATTTACTTATTTTTAGTATCGAAACTAAGTTTTTGTAAATTCTAGACTCGATTGTTTAATTGAATCTAGTTTTTCGATAAATATTAAATGGAATTTCGACTTTTCTTGTAAAAGTAATTTTTTTAAATATTTTTTGGCAAATGAGTAATTTTTTCTACGATAAATTTTTTTTCATATTTTCATATAATTTCCTGATTTCTGTGAGATTTTAGTTAAAACAATTTATTCCTTCAATTTCGTTTTTGCGGTTTTAGTGATTTTTTTTTCTTTTTTTTCTAATTTACTTTTTCTCGAATTACCAGCTTCAAAATAACAGAAAAAATATTAGCAGTATAAAAAATCTAAATATTGAGGCAGAATGTGAGTGAATTTATTTTCCAATTCCATGACAAAAGAATCCTCCCATATAACGGTGGAGTTAAGAATGTCTCTAGCTACTCGAAAAGAGGAATTATTTCAATCTAGAAGATTCAATTACCACATACACAGACGTTTCTCTAAGCAAAACAAATAATTATTGAATAATTTTACATATTTCTATAAAATTTGTATTGTCACTTTCCTTTTCCGTCATCATGCAGCAAAAATGCTGTTTTCTACTTCCTCAAACTTTAAAAACAAATATATTTATTACAAAGTCATTAAAAATACAAAAAAAAAACTTTAAAAAATGTCCACATCAAATTTTTTATAAGCAGTTGCAGTTGAAAAACATCTTGACCATTCCATGCTGCACAATGAAAGTATAAACATCGTTAAGCGCAAAAAAAATATGAAGCTTATAGCGCCCACCTTTTAAATCATTAAACAAGTGACTCCCATTCTATAAAATTGTAATAAAACTTTTTCATTTAATAATAATCATCATAATCGTGTTCATCATAAAAAAAATTTTACAGACGGTTCGTACTCGACTATTAACACCAATTTAGTTTTAGTTCAATAACCACCAAAGAAAAATAAAGACAACAACAACAAAATAAGTCATAACAGAGAGAACTACAACAACTGCAACAATAATATTTATGGTGTGTTTTTATGTGGTAAAAATAATAATACAGTAAAGAAATTTGTAAAGAATTCAATGAAGAGTGAAAGCGGAGCGTTTAGTTCAGGGGTATCTTAATACCCATTTCTACATCACGTATGTCTGTAAAACGCAGGTACGTCTGATTGACTATTTATTTATGTCTATCATTCTCCCCATTCATTTCAACGCCATAGAAATACCTAAATAGTTAATAACAAAAACCCAGTCTTGGACAGTGGTCTGTACTGTATGATAATGCTGTTACAAAATTTTTGTTTATTTTATAAAATCAAATAATATTATAAAAGTTAATGTTTGTTATGGCTTAACATCAAATACACTAGATTTATGGCTAGCTAAAGAAAATTTAGTGTTAGTTATTACTTTTTTGTCGTTATAGTAATAGCTGATAATATTTAAAATTATAAATTAAAGGGTGCACCAATAGTTTATTTAATTTGGTATATGGCCATACTTTTAAACATTTGTAGACAGACGATTGAAATTTACAAAGAACCTGTATTACTGAATCCTCTATAACAACAAGTATAAATTTGGATTTGGAAATCAACGGGTGTCCCAATAGTTGATATAATATGGTGTATGTGGCCGGACTTTTGAAGCGTTATAGACAGACAGCTGAAATTTACAAGGGCCGCATTTTTTGACCCGTTGTATATAAACACCTTAATTTTAGACAGAATGTCCACTACTTTATTTGGTATAATAAGAAGTATAAAAATGTTATATTATAAATTAAATAGTTGATATAATCTGATGTATTTGGGCAAACTGTTGAACCGTTACAGACAGATGATTGAAATTTACACAGAACCTGATTGCTAAATCTACTACAACAGCAAATATATGATTTGAATTTGGAAATTAATGAGTGACCCTATAGTTGCTGTAATTTTATGTAAAATGCCAAACTATTAAACAGTAGAACTAGTATAAAGTTTGGAGATATAAGGGTGTCCTAATAGTTAATGTAATCAAATTTTTGTGGCCATACACTTGCACTGTTATAGGCAGAGAGATGAAATCTGTTTTGAAGTCGGTTTTTTTTCAATAATTATTTAAATATACTTACATACATACAGAAAAAAAGTGAAGAATTAATATTTTAAATGACTTATTATCGAAATCTTTTGTGCAGATTTAAATTTAATTAATTCAAATAATTTATAAAGAAAAAAATTTTATAATAGCTGGAAGCATTTGTTGAATTATTAAGTTTGAGATATATCAAATTTAACTGAAGGTATCCCCAATAAACTACAAAACAATCAAACAAAATTATAATAAATGTCTATCTTGTAATTGATAAATTAAATTATTGCCAATTGGTGTTTTCGTGAAAACTTAAACGAAATATTCATTTAATACAAATGCAGTAAAACGTTTATTATTGCTTTAAGTAAATTCTTTAAGATATCTTTAAGTAAATTTATTTTATGAATGACAAAAAAGAAGAAACCACAAAAGAAATATTTACGTACCAAATGCCCGCACTACAGTTATCAGTCATTTGTTAAAAAACCCATATGTAATAATGGTACAATAAAAATTCAGGGAAACCTTTTAACTTTGGGATTTTGTTAACAACAGGCAGATTAATTTTGTGCTGCTGTTGTTGTTGTAAGATATTAATTATTTTTTAAATGCTACAGGTTTTTAAAAACATACAAGAGCAAAAAAGGATTTTTTCAAACAGCTAAAGGCCTATAAAAATTCTTAGTATTTTACTAGCATAGAAACAAATACGACTTAAGTTTGAATTTATAATAAAAACACATTTTTGTAGTTTTAAATATAAGTAAATATTTCATAAAAATATTTAATTTTTAATTTTTTCTTAACCAGGATTTGAACCATCGATTTTATAAATTAATGAAATTTGACTTTATCCGCATACATTTGTACGAGTAATTAATTTTTCTTTCTAAAAATGTTTAGAAATTAATTAAAAAGAACCAAAATGCCGAAAATAAAGTCAAATTTCATAAAAATATTTATTTAAATTTTTATTTATTATATTACAAGGAACTAAGCACGATTAAATAAATTAAGTTCTTTTTAATTTATAATTTTCGTATAAATTGTGATAATGAAAATAAATATACATTTTATAACTCAAATATTAAAATAACATGAATTGAAGCCAACACTACTAATTTATTCAACATAAAATTGTATACGAATGCACATTTTCCACTTTGTTTAACCACCCCATTCAATTTATCCAGTCACATTTTCAGTTGTGTTGGGTTACTAGAAAAAACATAACTAAGTCTGCTAAACGCACCCGAACTGACTTTTAAATTGCGTACTATTAATTTGCAAACTGAAAAGACAGTCGCTGTAAGTTCGTTTTGCTGCTGAAAATAGTAAACTGAATTCAGTTGGTTTCAGCTTTGTGTGTGCTCAGCTTAACTATTTTCAGTTGGCATAAAATAAAAAACTAAATTAAGTTGCTTATTTTCAGCATGTAACTGAAAAAAGATGAACTGTTTAGTAAAACGTGACTGCTAATAGAAGTTTTTCGAAACGCTGAAATAAACTACATATTTTAATTTATTATTATTTAGTATAACTTTTTTTCTGTAAAATATTATTTTTTAATTATTTTTTAATATTTTTAAAAGGTTTAGACTTTTTTATTATTATTTAATAGTTAATTTTTATTTCGGCTTAAGGTCTTATTTAATTAATTTAAAAAACTTGTTTTAGAGTTTTCTATAAATCTTTTTTAATTTATTAATTTGCTTTTTCGGCCAACTTTATTGGTCACTTCATTCATTTAAATTTAAGAAATTCCTTATTAACTGTATAAAATATGTTTGAACTGTTAACTGGTAACTCGAACCTGAACTACACAATCCAGGCCCTTCCAGGACATCTGACAACCCT
This sequence comes from Gymnosoma rotundatum, assembly GCA_916610165.2. Classification (NCBI taxonomy): domain Eukaryota; kingdom Metazoa; phylum Arthropoda; class Insecta; order Diptera; family Tachinidae; genus Gymnosoma; species Gymnosoma rotundatum. The sequence continues at coordinate 82,724,420 of OU744340.1, forward strand.
AACCTTAATTGATACTTGAATTTCAAAGGCATTGTGTATTATTGCAGGCATTACAGCAACAAGTAAAAGAAATATTAAATATAAATTTATATGGCGCCCCATACGAAATGTATTTTTGTAATATAGCGGTATAATTGTCGAACTGTTTAAGACAGAATTTTATGCAGGGTACCCGCTATAACATTAGTCATAAACATAAAAGAACATTTAAAGGGTGTTCCCATAGGGAGACGATTCTGATGGATATGTGCTTATCTTCTGAGTCGTAATAGACAGATACTAGACAAATTTGAAAGAGTGTATATAGATAGCAATGCCCGATACTAAGAGAATATAAATTTAAAGAGTGCATTTTTAATATTGTCACAAAGTTTTGACTATTAAAATCTAATTTTCTGAAAAACTTATGCTTAGAAATTAGTCTCCTTTAAAGTTGTTTTTAAGATTTAAGACCATCTATTTTCAAGTTGTTTTTTTATTTCAAAACCATTTACAAAGTTTTAACCAAACACAAGCAGCTTTTGAAATTATCTTTAATCATTCCAGTAACAAAAGATCCAAGGCTACGGAATAATAAATTTCTTAATCTAAACCAGCAGCCTTATTCTGGAAATCTCGTAGCTCAAGCTAAATCTCCATCTCTAAAAATCTATTTAGTTACTTTTAGCTACAAATGCTATTCTATAACTCTTTTTGACGTAATTTATTTTTAGCAGTTTAGCGATCGAGATTTAAATTTAGCTATACGAATTACAGAATAAGGTTGAATGTGTTTTTTGTTTTAAGTTTTTAAAACTTTTTTAATGAATTTTAATCATTTTTTTAAATTTAGAATTTTTTTTAATACAATGCAGGAATAGCTGGAGTGTTTTTGGATGACAGCTTTTTAGTTGTAAGGATGGTCAAACTTTTCTAAGTCGCGATGAATTTATTTTTTGAAAACAAAATTTTGTGTTTGTGAAATTTATTTAATTATTTAAAAGATTACTTTTCTTTTTTACGGCTTTAATAACACAATAACTGTCTTTTCTATTATAAATAAGTTACATAATGTCTCTTAAAAATAACTTACAAAAATCATTTAATCTTGTTTTTACTATAAGAAACAAAAAAACAAGTTTTTCTTTAAAATTGCTGTTGTGGAAAAAAAATAATATTTAAAATTTTTCCAATCAGGGTTTGAACCATCGATCTTAAAAATAAATGAAAATTGACTTATTTTCGGCTTTTTGGTTCATTTTTAAATTTCTGCTTGCATCTAATTTTTCTTGTTTTCTTTGGAAAACGGCCGCATACGTTTGTAAATAAATTTTCTTTCTAAAAATGTTTACAAATTAAATTTAAAATGAACCGAAACCCCGAAAATAAGTCAATTTTCAAAAACTAATGTTTTGAATTATTTTAAACCAAAGAACCCACTGTTCTCGACATCAACAGAAAAAAAACAAATAAAAAATCAGTGAAGACAAGTGCGTTGATAACAAAATTATAAAAAGTGTAAGTATTGTTTTCTATATTTTGTATTGCGAAAAGCATTAACAAGAAAAAATATAAAAATGTAAAAATGCAAAAAGTGAAGCGTATAAAACAAAATTGCAACGATCATTGGCACAAATACATTTGTAATAATAAATTTGAATAAACGCTTATAAAAATAAATTTCATAAGTAATACTGATGTTATTCTTGTCGCTATTGTGTAGGTTTCATTGTTGTCATTGTTGTAGCTGTTCCATAAGGTGACAAGGTTTGATTATAATGGCATTGCCGGTGAAATATTATTGTACATTTTTACACGTTTTGAGTTTATTTAATTCAGGTTTTCATAAATTTTTTTCACTTTTCTTAAACTGATTTTACTTTCATGCTTCAATAGAACTTTTTTAAATGTCTAATTAATGAAAACAAGTAACGAATTGAATTTTAACTGTGATATTGTGTTAAATTTTTTAAATGCAAAAAAGGTATTTTTTCTGTTGGTTTGTAAGTAGGCAATTACCAATAGTGTGAACAATATGTGTGACGAAATAGTAAAAAAAAATATCAGAAAGTTTAATACCTTTTTAAAAATAACAAGTAAGAGTGCTATATTCGGCTATGCCGAATCTTATATACCTTTCACTATCTATGTAAATATAGTTTAGTGAAGTAACTCCAATAAAAAAGCAAATTTGAGGTGACAGAGGTTTTAAAAATAAGAAAAAATTAAGTACTACTTATACATAGTTTTACATAAAAATGTCATCGGCTCTTAATGGGTTAAGCATTTTTAAAAATTACTAGTATTCCCTTAAAGATCTTATCAGAGCTTTTAAATAATACCCATATTGATATTTTATTTTATTTTATTTTTATGCATTAGAAGTCAGAATATATATACTTTATAAGGCCGTAAATGGATATTGTAGAAATTACAAATGGAATGACAAACTTAGTTATACCCTATTTCCTCTTTTTTTGTGAAAGCTATAAAAATAAGTATACAGTACAGCAAATCTGACTAACCCAAAATGTTTTCGAATTTAAGCTAAAATATTCGACTAGACATGCAGATTTATTCTGCGACTAATGCTAATGATTTTTTAGCATTACCATTATTTTTCTATGACAATGCTTTTTTAATAATAGGTTTAATTAATAATTAATTAAAAAAAATCAATTGTGATTTCAAAGCATTGCCAATAATAATCGTAACTCTTTGTCGTTTTACACTAAATGAACACATTAAAGTGTAGTAAAGCATGATTTTTAAATCGCAATCTTATCATAAAAATTTGGAGAAATACATAAGCTTTAAAAATTAGACTCTTTAGGTGACTTTAGATGTCAGGTATCAAGTTTTACACTCATCTTGCTTAAAATTGATAAATTATTAAAATAGTCAAATAAAGATTTATCTACAAAAAGATTTTTTTTGTTCATAGTTTTTTCTAGTTAAAAGTTCTGCTATCATAAATATTTAACATACAACTGTATAAAAGAACCGAAAAAAGTCAGCCGTATACAGTGGAGAAAGAAAAATAGCAATTACTGTTGGTTATTGTTGTTTTTGCTTAAACTTTGATTTTTGTCTTTGCTTTATTGTTTTGACAAAATTTTTTTAATTTATTTAAAATGTTTGTCAGAAGTTTTCTGAAGAGTTAAGTAAGCGGTAACGAAATGGTCATCGAGACGTGCTTTGACCTTCAGTAATTAATATCGGTAATTTAAATAATTAATCAGGGTAATGGAAAATAGCACGAATAAAAAAATTTTATTTTGAAAATTAATTAATATAAAAAAATTCCCATTGTTTAATTTAACATACACATTTTTTTCAATTATCATTACCATTAGTAAACATAATTATAAGCATTAAAGAGTCGTCAATTTTCTCATTGTCATTCTTTCAATTAATGCAATAAATGAATTTCAATTATAATAAAATAAAACCTAAGTATGATCTAAATGAAAAATTATTATTATAAAATTTGTAGGGAGGTGCTTTTCAGAATGCTGACCAACAAATTCGCCTCACATGGGCTTAAGCCAACCCACAGGAGATATGTTTTTAGTAAAAATTCACCCACAAATATTAATTCTCTTTTGTAAGCTACGGGTATTTGAACACTCATTCAGAGAAATTTCTGCGATGTAGCAAATTTTCGAGAATTATTTTTTTAAAGAACTGTAAAATTTATTAAAATATTTTTTTTTATTTATATAACAAGCTATATTTCCTAAATTCTATCTAGCAAAATTTTTGGTTTACTATAGCAAGTATTAAGTACCAATTTTAGTTTCGTTCAAAATTTTACAGGTGCAAAAGTAAGTCGCGCTGGTAACTGAACTAGTGTGTAGTCAGTTCTGTAAGTCAACAAAAAGGAATTTATTTTCTGAATTCTAATTCTGACAGATACCTTTAGACAATGTTACGCGTTGGTTATAAACTCTAATAATAAAAATTTAATAAATTAATATCTAGGAAAATAAATAATCCAATAAAAACCGTGGTTAAGGGGTATGAAGTGATGACCAGCTAGCTCTATTCGTAACGTTGGTTCTTAACCCGTATTTAACGCGTAAACATATAGCATACTCTCACACCCAGGGAGTATGCGAAAAATCGAACGAAATGAAAAGGAAGTAGAAGATGTCATGGCAAGTTGGTGTGCCATGTAGGGTACGTTTAATACGCCCAAAAAACTCCTATGACAGACTGAGTACCCGGAATTTATAATCTGTCCCTATATTACATGATCTCTACTTACATTATTTTATACCTTGTTTTGGCTACCCTTCCCATTATAATAAGAATTTAGTATTGCATATTTTTTTTCTTTTATGTATGTACAAAATCCATAAGATATTTTATTTACAAAATGAGATATAATTATTAAAACTAGAAATTATCATGAACTAAGCTACTCATTCATAACAACACAATGTATGTATGTATATATAAGCAAAAAAAATATAAACATTTGTTTATACGTACATATGTGTATAAAATTTACGCAAAGAGAGTTCCAATTAAAATAGTAGTAGGAACAATTTGGATTTCGGAACTACAAAAATAATAAATTACGTATGTATATATATGCATATATGACTGTGTATAAATATATATGTATATATATATAAATATGTACTTACAAAATATATGCGTATGTAGTGATGTGTAAAAAGGAAAAATAATATACCAAACGAAGTAATAATAATAATAATTAAGTTTAATAATTAAATCATTTTACTCACAGTGCAAAATTTTTGTAGTGTTTACATTTCATCGCGTCTCACTGATGATGGGCCCAGCAAACAAAAGATCATGATGATGTGTTTAATATTTATGATGATTAAATGTTTGCCAAAAAAATTTTTTTATCATTATTATAAAAGAAAGTATTTAGATATAGAATATAAATGAAAGAAAATTACCCTGGAGTTAATGACGACGTCGTTGACGGCGTCAAATGTCAAAAAAAAAAGTTGAATCGTATGAAATTGTATGAGAGCAGTTAATCTCAACGCGTTGAAACGCCGTAAAAGTTCAATATGTTTCAACTTTTTCGGCGTTGAATCGCCGTCAACGACGTCGACATTAACTCCAGGGTTAAAGATACCTTATTATACACTGCTTCATATAATATTAGGGTGACTAATCAAAGTTTTCTTTATGGTTATTTTATAATTTCATAATAAATTTTACAAATAAATTTTTTTTTAATATAATAAAATTAATAAGGTTATTTTTATAAATTCATAAGCTTTATATGACATACATACTTACATATGCATGTGCAACGGTACTTTTAATACACATTCATACACAATATGTAGGTATGTAGCCTACGTTAAAAATTTGTTTAAAGGCTTTATACCATTAATATTAAGTCAAAATACTTTAAGGGTTAGTTAACTAGGTTAGGGTGAAATAATGTTTAATTTTCAGGTTAAGGTGAGATAATTTTTAATTTTCAGGTTAAGGTGAGATAATTTTTAATTTTCAGGTTAAGGTGAGATAATTTTTAATTTTCAGGTTAAGGTGAGATAATTTTTAGTTGTATTATGTTTAATCAATGTGTTTAGGTTAAGGTACCAGTTCCTGTCCAGAACCATAAGAGTTTTAATCAATTTTAGATTCAATTCATACGCATGTGTATGCTACCCGCTTTTGCTAAGATCCATGCCAAAACGTGTTAATTCCACAACAGGCCTCTGCATGAGCGCTTTCAAGGTCTTCAGATTAGAGTTTATATTTATTCTGGTCCTGTAGCACCATGTGGTCTCAGGTAATTTCTTTCCTTTTCAGTGATTTGCAATTATTCACCTTAATTAATTAAGGTTTGAATAGGATTTAAAATTGCAATAAAATGTTAAATTAATTCTCACTTACTTGTAACTTAAATGCTGATTCTTTAAAACCAAAATGGTTGAAAAAGGAGGTTCACGTGGAGACAAATTTTTTATTTTTATTTTAAATGACTTGTTTTTTTTTACTTTACGATAGAGTACCACTTCTGCTCTGAATCACTTCACACATTACAATAATCTTTTCCTACAAATATTCTTGTAACCAAGCCAAAGAAAAATTCTTAACATTTATTACCTTCGTCTTAAAAAAAACGATTAAGCGATCATATATACGTATGTATGCCTGCAAAAGGAGAAAAATGTATTTTTTCTCATTTATCTTACATACATACATTACAACTTAATAAGGCGTGAGAACCAAATGATAAAAAACTCTAGCATGCTACTTTTGATCTGTTGATGGACCCCCGTATAAATGAACAATTCCTTACGATTTGTACGTAACATACCGCAACAGAATTTTGGAAAATTAAGACGAACATATAAATCGTTACAACAACTATAAAATTTCTTTGTAAAGTTTGGCCGTAATATAAAAATTCTGCTAAGAGAAATTGTTATACAACAAGCTGCCAGATTTCTTGATATAAGAAGAATTTTGGCGTTCTAACTCGCCTATATATAATTCGCAGTCGCCAGTGAAATGGTAGAGAAACTGTGGGTGTATATAATGCATAGTAAATTATATAAAACTGTGCCTAAAAACAGGCACATTTTCCATTACAGACATATTTTATTTTCATTAAAAAAGGTAAATAAAAATTTAGAATTTAAATATCTGTGACTATTTTCAATTAAATAATAAAATTTTAATCCAAATAATAAACAAAAATGATGAAAATAATAATCTATTCTAAAACTGTTAAAAAAAGTATAATAAATAGAAACATTTTTCATTTTTTTAATAATTAACTTTTAAATTAATTTTTTGTTTAGTTTTAAGATATTATAAAAAATTATTTAAGTACTTTCCTGTAAAAAATTTGGGCATTTATGAAGGTATTTTATCATGTCTTATTTTTATAAAATATTAAATAAATAGATTCAAAATAATTTTGTTTTTTGTACAAAAATGTTCTAAAATAAGACTTTATGAAAGTGAATCTCTAGTTATATTTCATGAGCTTAATATATTAACAATAATCGCTGATCGATTGCCAAACACACATGCGTTGTTTTCTTAGAAATTTTATCTTCATTTATTACAAGTTGCCAATAAGCGCGTCATCCACAAATCATACGAATTTCTCGCCAAAAAATATTTTTTTGTTGGGATGCTTCCCAAAAATCGGCAGTTTTTTCCCTTTTGAAAACGAAAAGAAGTTCTTCTCAGCTAGGCTACGCGATGTCTTCAGAATAATATTCAAAGATTTGTAGCTTTCATTTTCACATTCTTTAATAAGGAAAAGCTGTCGTTCTCAAAGAATAAGGCGCGGAGAATACTGCGCGTCCACTTGTATATCTCACAAGATGTTTATAGTTATTTAAATTATTATATTTATAAATTTTTCTAGGTCATCATTTATTAAATGCTAACAAATTTAAACGAATGCTGTGAAACACCTAAAATATTTAACGTTTTTGAGCAGCATTCAAAAAATAATAAACACTTTTAAGCAGTTAACATGTTAATTTGTAAAATAATTGCAATTTTTTAAGAGCCAACAAAAATAAAAATACAAAACGAATCTTGTTTTCGTAAATATTTTTTTAAGCTACAAATATTAAACAACGTTTATTTTTAGAAATAACAAACCAAAAACAAATTTAAAAATCAATGTTAAAACGAATATAAAAAAATAAAAAAATCTTCAGTCACCAGCATTAAATAAGATTGAGAATAACGGTCGACAAACTTAACAAGAAAATTAAAAATAAAAAATAAACATTAATAGTGAAAAGAAAAACGAGTAATTGATGGTACATAAAACAGTCAAAACAGTTAATACAACATAAATATCAGTTGTTTTCTGTTAAACATATTTCAACTTCTTCATTTAACACTTTAAAGTGTCATACACAATGTTGTGGTTGTCATTTTATTCATACCTTAGAATTTAACGCCAAAATCATATAAATATATTCATGAAGATGTATTTTTGATAGTTCTTTGAATTTTAAATTTTTTCCTTAACATTTTAATTCTAATTTTAGCTTAAATGGTTGTTTCTTCAGATGTTCTCAAGGTAATCGCGTGTAATAAAGTTTTCTATTTGTGTAATTATGTGCATAAAATTTAATTTATTGATTTAATATAAACAAAAAACATTGCAGGGCTGTACCAGCAGTTTGGTTTCTTTTATACGTAACAACTTTATACAAAATCAAAAATACGTAAAATTATTATATTCTGTGGAAAAGAAATCGTTTATTCGCAACCTAATTTTAGTCGGCTGTCAATTACCCTTTTGTGCTTGTGTTTTTTTCTACAGGGTTCTGAGAAGAGTTGATGTTATGAAAGACTGTCTGTACATTTGTTCCTCCTCGGGTAAAGTAATGTATCTACAATTTACCGGTTTGTTTGGCGCAGTACATGGATCTGAGGTAATAGAGCCTTAGGATCACGATCAATTAATACTTTCGGTATAGCATCGTAGCAGCTGTTGTTTATATCTAAAATATTGGGGAATTCGTGCTATTTTTTCTGTTAGGATGAAATAATTAAAGTGATTACAACTTTGGAAGGAACTGCTTATTTTATTTTTGCTAAAAGCAAAAATCTCAAGTAATTAATTCTAATGATTCAGATTAAAATTTAATTAAATTTTTAATAGGTGTAATAATATATTTAATTAAAAAATACAATTCTTTCTAATTAAATCGTTAATTGAATCATTTATATATTTAATTAAAACGTAGAATATATACATATACATGAAAACTTTAATAAAATTTCAATCTGAAAACAATTAAAATCCTCTGAAGGTACATAATGTATTTTCTGTAAAAAAAATTTAATGGATAAAATAAATAAAAATTAAATTAAACAACGTTAACATCCTAAGAGAGATAGATTATAAAAATGCTGATGACGAATGTATCAGTGCAGGAAGTTTTGCAATACACTGTCATAATGTCTAATTTTTTCTTGTTTCTTTAGAAATTAACACAAAAATTTATTAATAAATTTTAATTATTAATAAATGAAAGCCAAACTAAAATTATTCATTTGGTATTTTTTCATTACGTTAAAATTTTATTGGCATTATTTGACATAATAAAATTAAGCTACCATTTATTGCTTATTACTTTATTTTAATTAAAATACTTATGGTAATGAAATTAGATTGAAGTCGTTTAATTTCTAACTACAATTGAATCAAAAACAATTGATTTTATTAAACACAAATTTTTAAGAGCAGAAACTTAAAAAAAAAAACTATGCATAAAATAAATAAATTTTAGCACTTTTATTATATTATTTTTATAGATCCATATTTGAAGATTTTAATAATTTATCAATTTTAAGTGAGATAAGCGTAACAGCTGATATCTGAATTCTAAAGTAACCTAACACCCCAGCTGGCAAATCTTATTAATTACACGAACACAAAAAAATGTTTCCAAAGTGTCTCATTTTTCCTAAGAAAGTTAAAACATATATATTTCACACAATTTTTGTGATCAAAATGTCATTTTAAAATAATGCTCTACTATACTTTAATGACAATGATTTTAAACAATTCAAGCATTAGTAAATGATTTTGTAATGTAATGATTTTGTTTCTAACTAATTATCAAAGAAACCTTTTCATTAAAAAGCGTTACCATTGGTGAAAATAATAATAATGCTAAAAAAACATTAGCATTGGTTATCATTCAATGCAGACCAAATCTTCAATTAATTAGTCCATGTAATTTATTACTCCAATGTATGATAGTACTAAAATAGTTCAATAATTATTTCTAAGATTAGTAGTATTTAAACAAAACATAAAAACGAAAGTACTATGCCAAGCGATGCCAAAATAAATTTTATTTGTAATTTTACAATAAGTGAAGATAGAAACGATGCAAAATGATCTTCGTGGGGAATATAAAAAAAGTCCTAACACAAAGTGAAATATTGTCTCAATCATGCAAAAGCAATACTTATATAAAGAATATAAATTGGGTGCATTTTACACATAATAATTAAAACTTAAAAAAAAACTGAAAATTAAAAAAAAATTAAAAATCACAAAAAATACACTAAAGCAGTGAAAATTTGTTAAAAAAAATACAATTTCAAAGGAATCGAGAATTGAAAACTATAACGTTTTTAACTCGGCCTAAATACTGCAGCAAAAAAGCTTGCTCTATTGCAATGTTTTAGTTTTAGCAAGTTTTTCAGTATACAGCTTTTCCCTATTTTGAAGCATTTATGAAGTGCGTGAAGAATTTTCATGACAAATTAGTAAAAGAAACTAGTTAATCGTTTATAACATATAAGTCAAACGTTTAATGCGCTTTTGATATTTACGGTAGATTTACGGTAGATCTAGACAGTTCAATTCTTAAGTCTTGTTAATTTATACTACAGAGTATACTACAAGAGTACAGTCGAATATTTAAAACTTAGTATTAATATTTTGCGTCATGATATGGATGTGAATATCATGAGGTTTTAGCAAAGATCCCAAAGTCACAATTTTCCTTCTCATTATTTTAACAAGTTCATATGAAAACATATGTATGTTAGATTTTAAGAGTTTTATAATTATCAAAATTTTATTACATCGTCCATAAAACAAACATAAAAATATTAGACGCATAAAAATTTAAAAAAATGAATTTTAACTTTTGAAAACGAGAATTAGCGAACTTAAATTAATATTAAAAACAAGATAACCTCAAAAAAGCAAATTTATCAACATCAGTTATTATTAATTTATTGCTGTTTTTTATTTTGTTGTCGGCAAATTGCTGTCTGCGCATGCTTTATTCTCAATACATTATTAAATTTTTTTAAATTAAATGCGTTTTCTACATACTCAAAATATAAAATTAAGTTTGTGTTTAAGTCTTTTAAATTTATAATAAAACAAAAAAAAAAAAAAAACAAGTTGATTACTTTAGAAGAATGTTGCTAAGAGTTATTAATTTTCTTTTGCTTTTTCAGCTGATAAAATCTATCTTAATACTAGAAATATTGTTAATTTATTTAATTTATTTTAAAGTCAAAAAATTATTAAATATAAAGAGAACTTATTTATTTAGTTCCACTTGTTTGCTTTGGTTTTTCTCATTTTTGTTTTTGTCAGCTTATTGTCAACAATATTCAACATTGTTTCTATACATTTAAAAATCGTGTATCACATATTTAAAAACAGTTACTTTGTATATGAATGTATGTGTGTGCATCAGTAAACAAAGCTTTTATATTAAATTGATTTTTCTCTTAATCAAAAAAATAAATAAAACAGAAAAATTATAAAATTTTGTTGATTTTGTTTAAGCCGCTATTTGTTGTTTTTATTTTTCATTTGATTTTGCACGTTGTGTTGTGATATTTGTCGGCATTTTTCCATTTTAAAGTCTTCTTTATCACGTTTGAAATTTTTTCTTTTAATTTTATACAACGAACAGGTTCGTTTCTTCTTAGTTTTATTTATTGTTGGACATGTGTAATATATTTTGAAAGCTTAAAGCCACTACAGCAAAACCGAGACTACCACAACTACGAGTTAAAGGTAAGATACTGCAATCATAAAGTGATGCCAATGTAGTGTGGAAGATAAAAAAACTATATATAGTCTTCCTTATATTATTTTTTGGTTTAAATAAAGTGTTCTGTTTTTGGCTTCCTGTTTGCTATAAACAAAATGGTTTTTGGCAAAAAATTTTTTCAATTACGAAATAATATGAGCTGCAGTCCTAAGTGGTATAAAAATGATTTTTTATTTCCTATATCGTAGTATTAAAACCAGTAGTTCGTGGTCAGATTTTTCAACGGAATAGGTAAAGTTGCTAAACAATTTTCGCAAGTTTATATCATTTAAAATTTTTTGATTTTCTGTTCGACAAGAAACCAGGGAAATGACCCCAAACAGTTCTATTACCCGCCTTATAAAAAATTACAAATAAAAACGCCGCTTAAAAAAATATTAAAAACTCGGAAATAAAAAATTATACCAACAGCGCCAAATTTTTAAGTAAATTTTATTACAATTTTTTTTGTATAAAGAATAAACCTTTAAAAAAAGCTCTTTATTTTAATGCATTTCAAGCTTCTTCCCAAAAGCGCTTAATTGCAACACTGCTGCTAACCAACTGCTGGCAAAAACAGCACAACAAATAAACCAGATTTATAAAAAAAAGAATTGAAAACTTTAGTCTACAACAAAACCTCTTAACGTTATAACGCAAGAGACGGAAAGCTTCAAATATCAAAGCTAAACCAAAAACACCAAACTTTCGATTTTATTTAACGAAAAAAAGTTAAAAATTAAAAGCAAAATACATATATAAAAAAATTTTTAAAAAGAGCTCATTTAAACTTAAAAAAAATGAATCTGAAAAATTAAGAAATGATATGATAATAAAAAAAATATTTAAATATAAAACTAAATCTGTTAAAATGCAAATTTAAAAAGCTAAAATTAAAAACAAACAAAAAACATAAATAAGTGCCAAAAAATATTTAAACAAACATATAAATTATTCAAGATAATTATTTCAATCAATATTTACTCGAGTGGTATGTGTGAGTCTGCTAATTTAAAATAAATATAAAGAAAAAAATTTATGATATAAAAAGAGAGAAAAAGAAATTGCAATTTTTTAAAAGAAAATCAATCAATCAAAACAACGTTTATAATTGTCAAGTGAAATTTTTCTGTGTTATAACTGTCGTTTCTTTTAAAAAATGCAAGTAAAATTACATCTTTAGCATAAAGTCAACTATTGCAATTGGATTATTATGTGCAATTTATCTAAAAAAATACACAATTTTCAATCAGAACTGGGGTAAATATATGTATTTTAAAAGATTTTTATAATTCAATTAAAAATATTTTTTTTTTAAGTTTCTGTCACTTGGAACACCGATTGCTATAATTTCTAAGTATCTATTTTCCTTTATTTGTATATTTTGTTCAAGTTTTATTATTCCTTGATTTTTGTCATCATAAAATAATTGATTATTAAATTGATTAGCATTCATACTATTATAAAAATTATAATATATTATTTTAGTTATTTTAAACGGATTTCACTAACTTTATTAAGTTCATCTGTTTTTGACTTTAATGTTGCATTAAAATCAAATTTTCTGTTCAGCTTTTTTATGTTCATGTGAGCCTAAAGTATTAAACTAAGTACTAAAGTAAAATGCAAATGTTTTAAATTTTTTTAATTTTATAAAATTTTAATTTTAACTAATCATTTTATTGAATGATTGTGTAAAGCAGACGTGATCGTATATGATATAATGTTTGAAAGTGTTCCTAAGTTTACCCGAATTATCCCTTTTATCACTCATAGCCTGGATAGTAAATAATGAAAAAACTTCAAAATACATCTTTCTTAATTTACCATTTTTGGTACTTTTTTCTTCCCATTGAATAAAAAATATGTTACTCGAACAACTTTTGTGAGTTACTGCACATAACTCAGCTGGTCTTTTTGAGAGTATTATAAGTCCACCTTTACAAAAAACTAAGTTAACAGTAATTTTAATGAGCTATAAACTCCTTCTCTCCATAGTAACGATCAGAATTTCAAAAGAGTTTTCCATCTTGTACAACTCTATCACACAAATATTTCTTTTGAAAATGGAATAAGTCCATTCATAATAAGTTTAACTAAATTAACTTTCATTAATTCCTTCAAAACGATAGATAATAGTTTGAAGCTATGGAAAAAACAGCTTTATGTTTTATTTGGTAGTAATTGAAAAGAGAAGACTGTGTCTCAACTAAATCTCTAGAAGGGGCAATATTAAACAGAAAAATATACGGACAAAGAAATTTTAAACTGTCTTCAAATATGTTGGATGTGGCTTAAAAAAAGGAACCTTACAAAAGTTTTTATAAAATTAGTATTGAAGAAAATTCTTCATTCAAAATATTTTTTCTTGTTTGAAAAATAAAGAAATACACCTGCAGCAAAATTAATACGTTACCGCTTTATAAGAGAGAAATATAATGACATGATAAGTTTATTACCTTATATACCGCTCTTTCACCATAAATACTTCAATATGCTAATGTTAAAGAAAACTAAGTGTAAAATATGTTTTTCTTATTTTAAGAAGTAGTAATTTGCATTTTTAAAATTGTTAAATAACTGAAATAATCTCTTAATACATTTGGTTGTTCATGTATATAAATTTTAACTGCTACTTTTTACAAAAAAAAACTATTTTCGAGCTTATATCTATAAAATTATAGATTTAAATTTGCTGCTATTTCTACTTCGTCTGAAACATTACTCGAGTTCAAACTAAGAAGCAAACCCTTAAATAACTCAATATATTAAAAATGGACTTATATCACTTTAAAAAAAACCAGCTCGTATATTATAAATCTTTTTCTAATTTTATTTGTTTCTTCTTTGTTTGTTTGTGCTTGCGTCTAGCACCGCTAAACTACTGAACCAATTTAAATGAAATTTGAAATACGGATAGATATTTATCCTTAAGGTAAAATAAGTTATTTATATTTTCAAATGGCAAACCAGGAGGGGACAAAAAAGCGAAGCGAGCATGCGCCTAAATCAATTTTAAGAAAGACTCGACTAATCGATTTTAATGAAATTCGAAACATAGATAGCTCCGCATCTATATCTGTCTCCAGAGCTTGGCCTAGATACATTAAGAGTAAAAAGGGGCAATTACGAATTTTTAATACTTTTTCGAGCACTGCTGGTCAGATTTCACAAATAATACAAAGTTGGCCTTTATTAATAATTGAATAATTTTCACGAAATCCACTTACCGCCAAATTTTTATTTTAATAAATCAATTCACCTATTGAAGCAATATATAACCCGAATAAATATCTCCTTGATCATGTTGTAAAAATGATCTCCAATGGCCGTAACGCAAGGTCCTGCTTCTTTTTTAATAAATAAGGTCCAATGATGGTATATTTCTCTGGATGCAATAAAGTTTGTAGGACAATTATATGCGTTCTACTAACTACAAATTCGCGTGCATTGATGACTAATTTTCAAAGAAAATCAGGATGTTTTCGTAACATTGTTTAAACTTCAATCAATAGATGATTATATGCCAGAGTATACAAACCAAAAACATCAAAAAGTGATGTCATTATGACAGTTCGTTTCACAGTTAGCCCTTTCGTAAGTTCTATCGTGCTTAAAAATACGAATTTCAAAGAAATAAAACAAAAAGATATTCATGTTTTTCTTTTGTTAAGATTAGATGCAATGTAATAAATTTAACTTCAAAATTTTTTTGGAACGTAAAATGTATACAACAACAAAGTACCACAATTCAGTTTTTTCCTGCTTTACCTTTTAATTGAATCAAGATATAATATACGAATTATTCCTATTTTTATTTATTCCTGAAAAATGAGGTTACCGATTTTTATACTTTTTATCCCTCATCATTGGTATTTAGAATAATCTTTTCATAATGGATCTGTAAACAAGGAATCAGTCAACCGATTTTCTGTCTCCTATCCTCAAGCTTTTGGGCTGCTGACATGAAGTAGAAACTGTTTTCGTATGGCTGTTTAAAATTAAACAACTGCCTAAATATATGCTCAGTAGATAAATCAGAAAGTAAACAGGAATCTTCTGTATGGATTGCAATTATTCTAATTCATGTTGCACTCCGAAATAATGTGGCACATTATGGCTTCTGGTCTGATTCTAGTGACTCTTAAGTTAATAAAGAAACTCAACTCCTGAGTAAAGATGACCATAAAAAACTACGGGTGATTCCAATTGGTTGATGGAATCCAAGAGCATTTATCTTTCAACAGACCTGTTTTGAGAGCTTACAAAATATTAGTCCAAGGAATATTAATCTGGCTTCATTTACATCTAAGATTTTAGAAAGTGAAAGTTAGATTTCTGGCTTAACGAATGCGTAACTCAAATTTTTATATAACGTTTTTAATTTATCAAAATTTAATCTCTTGATTACTTTATCAACCATAAATAAAGTTTTTCTGTCTAAATTAAAACATTTCTGATATTTTTTCAGAGAGATAATACTTTTCTCGCTGATAACCAGTTATAAGCTGGATATAGATCTTTTTAAAAACAATCGTTTAAAAAAAAAAATAAAATAAAAAATAAGGGCTTTAGGAAGAAATGAATAAACAAATTTATAGCAACGAAAACAAAATTCAAAAGCGATAGTTTTTAAATATAGCGTTTTAAATCTCATGCCTGTAAAGCTTTTTACAAAAATTACAAGTAAAGTTCCCAAGTGCTATAAAAATAACAGCAGAGTAGAGTGTGGTGTTACTATTTGTCATGAATTGATTTGTCAGGCTTTAGTGAAAAAAATTACTAAACACGTTTTTGACTCATAGACGAAGGGTTCCTTGCAATGTATAGGACAACTTTTAATTTTTACTTTATCTTTTCTTTATTCGTTGCTGAAAATTTAAGTTCACGTCACTTTCGGAACACCTTTTAATTTTTAGTGTTTTATAGCGACTCCAAAGATAGAGGATTGTAACAGACGGACAGAAGAAGTGGTAGCGAAAACGGGTACAGAACCCTAAAAGTAGCGTTTAAAAAAACACCTTCTTTTCGCTTCAAGTGTAAAAAAGCGTTTCTGCTAAAAACGACCAAAATCTTATGGTATATTTAGTGTTATTTTATAATTTTTAATTTTATTGCTTGCACTATATTTGATAGTTTAAACAGCTATAATGAGATAAACAGTCATTACTAAATTATTAAAAAAAATATATTGTTAATTTCTATTTACTGTTTAAAATCTCCCAATTTTTTACCTAAAAACAAATCTATAAAAATAATTACGAGAGAAATAAAGTTATGAGCGATAAAGCATAGTTATGACAAAATTATTGGTAAAAACTAAAGTAAATGTCAATAAGGGATAATTACTAAAATTCACTCCTTTCTCCTTAAATCTGCAACGAAAGCGATTATAATTTAGTCTTTAGGAGTTTTTACAGTGAAAGTATTCAACTTTAATTTAAACATAAAATTAATGGAAAAAAAAACAAATTAAACCTTTTTTAATAGATTTTAGCCTCGTACATGTGTAAATATTAATTTCTATTATTTTCTTTTATTCACAAAACTTTTGTCATAATGTAAACGCTCCTTAATTTAGGCAACTATGCTCAAATGTTATTGCATCATCCGTGTGGTAAAGGGATAGGAAATGATTAATGCACATCTCAAGAACGTCTAAGTTTTATTACTGCTTATTTGACCCATTTTCAGTGTATTTTTTAAAGTCGGCGTTTTTCTAGTTGATGTGTAGCGTTTTCACGAAGCAATTAAGTGTGTAATCTATATCCACTATGGGAAGGCAGAGGTTTCGACAGTCAGCCTAAGATGGGTAGGGGACATGGCACGGTTTTGGGCAAGTATGTAGCCGATGAACTGGCAAACAAGGGAACAATGCTTGACGAGAGTGCCATTGACTTCTTCTGTGGAACTTCTACGAACTAGTCTAGATCAGATGGTCTAACACGTCGAAATGTTTGACCGCTAAAACAATTTGGCCCTCTTTAGATCGGAACAAGGTGCCTGCATTACTGTAGTTACCGAGGGTTCGACTGTGTGACTTGGTGGCTGCGGTCACTGAGCACTGCCTAATTGGAACCCATGCTGGAAGAATGGGTATCCCATTTAACGACTTTTGCAGAAGTTGTCAGGACGAGGAGGAAGAGGAGACGGTGGAACACCTCCTCTTTCAATGCCTCATACTGGGATGCATACGGCTGATATATCTCGGTCAATGAGTCGAGGTTGGAATTAATGGTTTGTGAGTGGTTTACCAGCTCACAACTATACATCGTGACTTATTCAGGGGGATAAGCGCACTCTTCGGCCGACTAGCCTTATTTAGCGGATTCTTCTTTGCATTTTTTGCGGACCCTCTCCGTATTCTAACACCCATGGTTCTTCTGTCTTTCTCCTCTTCTTATCATTATTTCTTTTTCCATATCCTGCTTTAATCTTCTCTCTCTTTCCCTTCTAACAGCAGGTAACACAAAGGGATCAATCAATGGATTGAAAGTGGGCTCAGAAACACCGCTGCCTACCTTACCTAACCTGGGTTCACTAAAGCTGAAGTTTAAAATAGTTAAACTCGTACTTTTCATCCTATTAAGAATATCGCTGCTGCGGCAATAAACTTCAGACAAAATGTACAAATATCATCGATGTTTCATAAACAGATTAAGCTCAAGGTTTGTGGATGTTCCCGTTTAAAGTAAACGAATAAAAGCCTGTTGACCTTTAGGAAAAGCTAAAATTATTTCCAGGTTCAGTTAAACTTAATGCAAATGGATAATGATTTCATATCCAAAATCAAATGAACGCCGCAGCCCATTTCTGCTTATTTGGTTCCTTGGGAACTGAAAACCAATATAAAATATAAGTAAAGCAATTGCATCTTTTTAAAGTAACGTTTGTTGTGGCTTTTTCAATGAAAAGTGATTGACATTGTTTTTTTTGCGAATGTTGATTGAACCACCGAAACTGCAACTGAAATAAGGAAGCGTTACAGACAGTAGTTAATTTGGTTATCAATCATTGTTGGTTGCAGTACGATGACACAACCTCTCACATATTTTGGGCAGCAAATAAGAATCCATTTTGAAAAATTACACCGGTGCCAGACTTTTTTCTGTAACTATTGTTTTCTTAAACCTCGTATTTAACACAGCGAGGAAAAATCTTCAGCTGAAGATACAAGAGCAATTTAGGCAGTAGTTGTTTAATTAATAAACTTAATGTCCTCAATTTTATATCTTCAAATAAACTTAATTTTCCAAAAAAATTATCACTTTAATATTTATAAAATTAATTTTCTAATGGCTTTCTGCGTTCACCAATAATTACGGAAATAGAAGCTTCTCTGTAAATAAAACTTCTATGACTTGAAATATTGTATGAGCAGAAAAAAATTTTCGAAAAAAAAAATACTTTATTGTTTGAAAAATCTAAAAAAACTAAATAAAAACTTTATATTTAATACCGTATTCATAAAATAATAAAATAGATTTGAAATGTATTTTAGAAGAATTTGTATGAAAAATTTGCCATAAAACACGTTTTAAACTTATTTTATAGTAGTGACAATATATTTTTTTTTTTTTAACTTCAAACTGTAATAAAAAATTTTTCATTGAAACTTATTGCAACTTAAACGGTACGCAATTAGAGCCTTTAGAATGAATATTTTTTTTTGCATCTTAAAATGCTTTAAAAATATGCAAACAACGAATGATGATAGATAAATAGCTAATATTTTTCCACATACATTTTTTGGCCGACAGCCATTTACATTGTTATCTAGATCCTAACTAGCATGAATGTTTTTAACTGTTATTATGCAATTTTTTAATAAATTCACATTCATTGTATTCACAAGACCACCTCTACTTTAAAGTCTTTATACAAGTGCCATGTTACCAAGAAAAAATAAGCAATTTTAAATATTGATAAAAAAAAGATTAAGAAGTGAAAAAAAGCATTATAACAAATGTAATAAAAAAATTCAATCAACTAGTTTATTTATTTAAAAGAAATATTATCAAAACCAATAAAAATAATCGAATAAGGATTTTCTTTCTTAAATTCAAATAAATTAAAAACGCAATAATCTCAAGACATCAACAGAAACAACCGATAAATTTAGCACCAGCGGAGTATACAGACTTACTTGCACCTGCAACCATACATACATCGGACAAACTGGACGAACATTAAAAATAAGGTTTACAGAATACATACGATCATTCAAAAGGAAAAGGGAAGACTCCAATTTCGCAATACACCTTAACACACATGGACAGGAACCAAGAAAAATAGATGACATCCAATTAAAAAAGGACGAAGACTAGACATTCTTGAAAACATGGAAATTTACAAAACACGAACATTTAATGGAGACATTATTAACGAACAGGTAAACACAACCTCTGACACGATTTTTACACCACTAAAATTACTAAAACACTCTTACAAACGAAAAACACCCACAGACGGTCACACTTACCTATCCAATAATTAAAGACGCAAATATTAAACTATTTACTCCAATAAACAGGACAGATATCAGGCAATCTACCTGCATAACATCACTTAAACGGACAAAAATTACCAAAACATACCACCTTTTACTCTTAACACTATCTACTCTTAACACTATCTACTCTTAACACTATCTACTCTTAACACTATCTACTCTTAACACTATCTCTTCAGTTTTAACAAATACGCGGCTTGAAAATGATGTTATCACATCGAAAGCGCTCGCCAAACGCACAAAGTACACAGCCAGAGACGACGGTTATTACCGAAAATTATAACAACAGTTTAATATATACTGGCGAAATCAACCCAATTAATTTAATACTAAAGTAAAAATTGTTTAAGTTACTCCAAATTATTAACTGTAAATATAAATTTTAATAGCAAAATTATTTTATTACAAGACTTTTTCACCAGAAATTCTCCAACGAAAAACAAAAGACTTAAGAAACAAACGTTAATTTTTTTTTAATTATTACAAATGATTGCTTCGCGCTCGCTTTAATATCTTTTTATCATTCAGTACATAATTTTACTCCTTAATTCATTTTTCCAACCAAATAAAAACCAACTTCAGAGCAGAATTTCATAAGATACCATCTTCTTTTCTTTTTGATTTATTCCTTAAAAAAGCAAAAGTGAATACTCTGAATTTAATGCACATCAAGAAGGTCTTTGCTTAACAAACGACAACATAAAACAAAAAAAGTTAAATGTTACAACAATGAAATAAAAATTAAATCTATAACGTGTGAATAAAATTCACATGATACAACAATTATGGCAAACACAGAAATGAGCACACGTAGTTGTGTTTAGAAAAAAAAAAAAGAATTTCTTAAAAAAATTATTTACAATTGTAAACATTAGACAAATGTAAATACCAACCCAAAATGACACAAATAACCGTAGGAGCCAAGGAGTGCAGCATGATAAAAATAATAATCTACAAAATATTAATAACACGAGTAGTAATAGCGGTGCAAAAAGACCCACATTTTCAGTCACATGTACAATAATTGTGCATAAACATAATGAATTGTTAAATAAGCGGCTTACGTAGGGGACTTGTAAAGTTTTCAAGTTAATTGGATTTTTCTCAAGTGTACGACAAAATAATTAGAGCTGTTTTTTTTTCTTTTTTTTTTTTTTTTTTTTTTTGAAAGTGGTATAAGTCCATTTTTTCATTTATTGAGATATTTAAGTGATCTTTTTTCCACTATACATTTTTTTTTTGTTATTCACTATTCAATTTTATTATGAAATATTAATTACTTAAATTATTTGGAAAAATAACCGATTCTTTTGGTGGCACATAAACCTATACCACTTTCAAAAATAACACTTTAGAAGAAATAAAAACAGAAGCAAGTTTCAGTCCATATTTTTATAGACATAAGCTTTACTAAAATAATTTCGTTTTTAAAAACTAACAGTTGAAGTAAAGACATTTATATACAAAAATAACCAAATTTATTTATCTTTAATATCAGTTATTTTAAAAATATAAAAATGGAAATTACTTGATCTGTAAATAAGACAACCATATTTTATACTTAGTTTTCTTTTACAGTTAGCATATTAAAGTATTTATGGTAAATAGGCGGTATATAAGGTAATAAACATATATCGTTATATTTAAAGTGGTAACGTATTAATTTTGCTGACAAAGTCTTCTCTTTTCATATGCTACCAAATTAAAAATGAAGCGGTTTTTTCCACAACTGTAAACTATTTTTCATTTTAAAGAAATTTATTGTTTTAATTAAAATTATTAGGAATGGACTTATTCCACTTTCACAGGAAGCATTTATATAGCAAAACAATTGTATAACAAAACTGTTGTTGTTTATTTTATGTCAAGATAGAATATTATTGAAGTTGTGATTGTAACTATGGAGAGAAGTGGTCTATAGCTTATTTAATTTATTACTAACTTAGAGTATTTGAAAAGTGGATTTATACCACTTTCAAAGAAATCAGCTAATCTGTTGATCAAAAGGATGGTATCTGTATATTTCATTGATGGTTTATCATCAGGAAATTTTTTTTCTTAGAGACAAACGAAAAATACTTTTCATAAACAAAAGAAATTAACGGCAGAATGAGTATTTTTTTACCCAGTAGAAATTTTTATTTTATACAAAATTTGTTTAAAATTAGGACTTAGTTTCATTTACATTTCAAATGCTTTCTGCCCTGTGTATGCTCAATTTTTGTTGGCCCTTAAAATTCAGATGCCCACAATCCTTTTCATACCAATTACCACAAAAAGTGGAAAAAGGGTATATCTTAATTTGTGATTTCGTTTGTAATTTCTACCATATCCATTTCCTATCTAATAATATATATATATATATATATATATATATTCCGAGTTTTTATGCATAGCGAAGTGGACTAAAAGATGTTCTTCTGTCCGTTCGTATTAGTGTTGAAATCAAGTTTACCTAGGCACAAAAAAAATAAATATGTCAATCGATCAAATATAGTGTCAAAAGAGGTGCTATTGGAAATCAGCCTGATCAGTCCATATCCTTCGAGGCAGCAGGCTAATCACCACCTTTAATTGTTTCATGGCATTTGGAACAATAAAGTAACTATAATCAAAAAATTAAATATATAGGGCAATAGAGAATTAAAAAATAAGAAAAAAAAACATCAAGTGAGAAAATTGGCGCTCGCCTATATTTTCCGAGTTACGGGGCTCTGAAATTTTAAAATTTTTTGAAAGAGATCTTTAAGGAAATACTAAAATTCATTAAAAATGCTTAACCCATTAAGAGCGGATGTCAAAGTACCAAAAGGCAGTACCAAAATTTTTCTTATTTTTTAATTCTCTGTCACCCCAATATTTGGTTTTTTGATTGGAGTTACCTGACAAAACTACATTTACATAGATGGTGAAGGGTATAAAAGATTCGGCATAGCCGAAAATAGCACCCTTACTTGTTTTTAATTAAATTATACATTTTTACTAAATAACCTAGTGCATTATTATGCCCTCAAAAATATAATCTTTGAAATAAATTTGGACATAGGTTTTCATGTTTTACCAGGCAGTTCCATTTTGAGCATATTAAACCAATGAAATAAAAAATAAAATTAAGCCGCTGCTCGTTTAAGTTAGCACATTTCAGGTCCTAAATAAAACAGGCCAAAACAAAAAAAGCAGCAATGTTATAATTTTCAAAGCAACGATACTTTAACAATTTGGCAACGATTTATTTTGAACTCAATAAAGCAGTTTAAAATTACGCGTATTGCCTTTTTTGCAAACGTAATTTTAGAGTTAAAAACTTTGAATTGCTTGAATTCAAAAAACCCTCAATTTTACTTTCAAATTTAATTTGCTCTGTTGATCATAACAAATGAACTGCATTAACAATGTTTTATTTGTTAGAAAGATTTGCAATATTGATTGTTTGTTGAGACCAGTATTTCGATTTTTAAAAAATAACAAATAAATATATGAAACAAATACTTTCAAAATTATTTGCTGCTTTTTTTTAATGATTTATTAAATGTATTGCAAACGATTGTAATTAGTTAAAAAAAACACTTTTGCTGTTACCATTTGCTTGTAGTTTTATGTAAATCAAGCTAAATTTTTACACACTATTTTGGTATCTACTATTGGTTCTTGGAAAATACAAATAAAATATATACTCAAGAAATAGTATTTATTTGCAACAAATGTTGCACGCCACACCTGAAATTTTATCGCTTTAATTTTTGCTAGTTTTGGCATGAATTTTTAAATTTATGTTGCAGCTTTATTTTTTTCAATTTAAACTGAAACAGTGTTTAAAAATTATTTCATTATCTGGTTAATAATAGTTAATTTTTGCGACACTTAACATCACCTTTTATTGTTTTTATGTGTGAAGCAATAAATCTTTGCTTTTTCCCAGCTTAAATAGCGTGCGAATATTTAAGTTATATTACTTATTTTCGTAGTATGCTTGACAAGTGTCTGGAATATTGATCGTATTAAAAGAAGCTCATAAAGCTAGAAGGGTCTGTCAAATAAAAATTTTGGCAGGTGAATTAATAATTGTTAACGATGCGGTGTTTGTAACACGAGATAAAATTTAACATGTGAGGGTACATAGCATCATAGCGGAAAATTTCCAAACTCACATCTCACCATGGCCAGCTTTTATTACAATAAGACGCTAATGGTAACAAGATTACAAAGATTCTTTCTTAATGCTTCGGTTCTAAAAGTAAAATTGAAACGTGATTGACACTTGGATGGAGAAGAAAAGTTATTGGGCAGAAATAATCAGGTATGTGATGGAAATCGATTTCGAAAATGGTTGTGATATGCTTATTATTTTCGTTTTCTCAATACCTTAAATATACTTTTCAATAACTTTCCATTCAATTTCTACAATTACTTTGGGTTAACTTATTTATTTTTGTTTAAAATATATCTTAAAACGAATCGTTTTCAAATCGATCGATTTTCGTCACTTACCTGAATGTTTTTATATGTGAAATGTCTATATTAACAGAACACCTTTATTTAACTGTTTTAAATAATTCATGCAAAAAAAACCGACTTCAAAAGAGATTTCTTTTTTCGGTCTATAACAGTTCAAGAGTATAGCCATTAGAGTTGTGTCGAACGAACGGGTTAAATTGACCGAATCAATCAAATGAACGGAATGATCCTGTCATTTAACTGAGGCCTTTTCGTTCAATAGTGTACGGGTAACATTGATCGGATGACTTAGTTAAACGAAATGAGTCTGATATTTAACCGGCTCCTTTCGTTCAATAGTGTACGGTATATAATATGATGTACGGATGACTTTCGTTCAGTTTTTTCTTCTGTTTTTTGTATCATGTTCTTTTATTTTATTTGATTTTATGTGTATTAACAGGAGTTGCTGTATATGTATATCGCTGGTCTCATGTAGCAAGGCCCTAACTCGATTTTTTACGAAATTGAAATTTTTCGTGATTCCAATACATTTCACACAGATACACCTTGTCACAAAATTTAAAAGCAACAGTATCAAAAATAACGGTTTTCTAAGCATTTGCATTTTTAATATTACATTGTGATAAATACAGTTTCTATTATGTTTTTACCTTCTCCTGTAAAGTTACATATATACGAGTTAGAACCTTTCTACATGAGACCAGCGATATATACATATGTAAGCACATATTTCATTTTTGTTTGAATTAACAGTCTTTTAAAAAAAATTTTTTTGATATAGTGTTTCTTTTTTAATGGAAAATTAATATTTTAATGGAAAAGTAATATTTAAATAAAAAAGTGATTTTAAATTAACTAAAGAAATAGAACAGAGAAAAGGAAACTGGAATTATCTCGTAAAGCCACAGCCTATCACATTTTTAAGCAATTTAATAATTAAATTCTTTATTTTTACGAATAATAATTTTTTTTTTTTTGTGAAAAAGAAACTCTATGCTTTTTTTCTTGTTAAATATTTCGTTTTTTTATTGTTTTTTTTCCTTATTCACTATATTTGTTTCCTACAGAAAACATGATTATATTGTTTTCTATGTGCCAAGAGTTTCACCTCTGTATCAAAACTCCAATTTGATAAAAACACAAGGATTGTTGTTCAAATTCATTAAATCATTTAAATTGACCTATTGAACGAATAGATTAGTCTTTGATAAATGACCGAAAAAGACCGGTCACTGAAACGAACGAACGACCGGGCACATGCCTAATAGCCATATACATCAATTTACATAAACTATTCCATCTCCAAACTTTCTACCTGTTTAACTATTCAACAGTTTTGCAATATATATCAAATTAGAACAATTATAGGGCCACCCTTTAATTTCCCAATTCAAATTATATACTTGCTGTTGTAGTAGACTTAGCAATCAGGTTCGTTGTAAATTTGAAACGTCTGTCTATAACGATTCAACAGTTTGTCCATATACAAATTACATCAACTATTGTAATACCTTTTAATTTATAATTTAAAATATTTATACATTTTATTATAATAAAAAAAATAGTAGACATTCTATCCAATTTTCAAATATGTGTATATAATGGTTCAAAAGATACGACCATATATTTCAAATTACATTAATTTTGGAGACACCCTTTAATTTCTAAATTCAAAATATATTTTTGTTGTTCTAGCGGACTTGGAGATACAGATCCCTTGTAAGTTTTAGCAGCCTGTGTATAACGGTTTAAAAGTTGGAGCACATACATCAAATTACATCAACTATTAGGATACCCTTTTATTTCCAAATCCTAATTTTATTCTTGTGTTTATAGCAGAGTTCGCAATACAGGTTCGTTGAAAATTTCAAGCGTCTATCTAGAACTGTTCAAAAGTATGGCCACATATATCAAATTAAATTAACTATTGGGGCACCCTTTAATTTATAATTTTAAATGTTTAAACTTGTTTTTATACCGCTCATAGTAATCGACATACTGTTCAATTTTTAAGAGTTTGTCTATAACAATTCAAAACATAGGCCCATAAAGGTCATACGTCACCTATGGGCACACCCTTTGATTTTGAATATTATAAACTGTTTTTAATATAGGACCTATCTGTAAGCATAATCTATAAAATTACATAAACGGTTCAAAATCGGTTCAGAAATGACTAAGTTCTGCAGGCACAAACCTTAAAAAAAGCAACATTTAGAGGAATTGATAACGTCCTTCTCCTTTTTTTGAAGATTGATAAAAAGTAATTAACTGACTACAAAACTGGCTATTGAATCAACTATTTTTAAACTTTATTCTCTTTGGAAAATAACTGTAAGAAATTAAGGGTGTTAAATTGTTAATTGTTACTCACGATAAATTAATTCAGCTTTTCCTCGTTTAATCGATTATTTATTTACTGTTATATTTATATTATTTTTAATTTCCCGCTTTAAGCAATCATATGATTTATTAATCGTAAAATTTGTTTGCCATCAGCAAAATAAAAATAACATGTTAAGTTCATGTCGCTGTAGTTTTAGGATAACACTGGGTTTCAGCCAGGAAAAAATAAAATCTTTAATTAATCAATTGATGTTAAGCAGAGATAAATCCTGCTAAAGGATTTCTTATTTTTTATTAAATAAAATTAGTAACTTAAAGAAAAAAATCATATTAATCTTAAAAAAACAACTCAAACCAAAAAATAGAATGCGTTATTTAAATGTTAAAAGTAAAATGAAAATGAAAAATGATTTATCAATATTTTTATTTACGTTACGAAACTTTATTGTCTTTTAATGTAGAAAATTATGTCATTCATATAAGAATTTAAGTTTGAATAAATAAAAAATATTATTTTAGAATTCAACACCAATTCTGCACTTGTTGCTTATTGCGCTGAATTCTTGTTATTTATTTATTTATTAATTTTCAACACAAATCATTTAAATTCTTAAACATGGCTTGAGGTTTATTTTTTTTCGTTATGGAAAAAAACGTTCATTTATTTTTGCTTTTTATGAACTGTAGCAACATTCTTATGGTAAGAATTTTAGATTTGTTTACCTTTAACATTTATTAGCTTTTGTTATAAGTTTATTGAAATATTTCAAGAATGTTGTTTGCGTTTGATGTAGTTTATTTGTTTAAATTATTTTTCTTTAAATACGTACAGTAAATTTTATTCATAAGTTGTTGTATAACAAATTTTTTTAGTAAATAAAGAAATTGAAGTATTGTAAAAATAAAAAAAATTTTAATTATAAATATCACGGTGGATTTTCCAAATTATTTAGTTCTTTATTTTAGGAATTGCTTAATTAACGTTAATGATAAACGGAACATGTCTTAGTGTCCAAGGTAATATGTCCATGGGTTTTATTTTGCATTCAAAAATGACATAATGCCATGGACATTATGGAATAAAGGCCAGGATTCACTATCATACTCAGTCGTACGATCTGTCAAAAATTTCATGCGTGCTCAAAAAGTATGATGGTGTGGATTAAAATTGTATGCGTGTGACAGAGTTTTTGACAGATCTGTACGATTTTATAATCTTTTGAAATAATTCATAAAATATTTTTCTTTATGCGATCAGGGTTGATTTTTTTAAGATGATGAGGAGAAAGAACAGTAGGACAGAATTCTGTCAGATTTTTGTGTGATTAAATCGTACGATTGTGTATGATAGTGAATCCTGGCCTTAACTAACACCGGCTTCGCGTATCAAAGATTTTCTGAATAGCCGGTCTATGCCCGGGCGTAAGGATTTTCTTCTCTATGTTATAAACAACACCTGCTTCACTTACCAAAGATTTTCTGCAAGCCAGTGTATAAAAACGTTGAATTTTTCCTGCATAGAATACCATAAAACATATCTATAATATCCATGGACGTTACGAATCACGTGCCACATGCCACCAACGATAAATACTTTTCACCAATAATAATTTGTTTAATGATTTCTGTTTTAAGTATATTGATGGCAGTCTTATTTTTATTAAAATATTTTTTTTAAATGGCCTCCATAACAGAAAATAAGTAAATGCCTTCTCAAAAACAAAAGACTTAAACCACAAACCTGAAATGGCAAATACAACATTTTTTTTTTGGTAAATTAATAACGAAAACAAAGATATTTAGAGTAAAAGTAAAAGTTTTTCAAAAATTCATATTTATCAAGAAAAAAATATTAAGCTTGTTATTACAATTTAAAACTATGCAATATTCACTTAAGCATCCGTATATACATTTTTGTGAGCTTTCCTTTTTCATATTTTGGGTACAATTAAAAATAATTTTAATTATAATACATATTTGAAGGTAAATAACGTAAAATAATTGAACATAAACTCACTTAATTGTCACAGATTCATAAAAAATATTTTTCTCCTTTCATCGTTTAAGACACTTTATTTTTTATTTTTTTAATAACTATTACTTTTTGTTTCTGGCATCTCTGTTAAGTTCTTCAGTTATTTAATCTATTATTTTATTTAAAGAAAAAACACCTTAAACTAGTTGCAATGTTGTGTTGGATTTACAGGTTATAATAAAAGACATGAAATTAATAATAATGTTATGGTTTTTGTATACACATGACTTAAATTAAAATAACATTAAAACAACGCAACATATATTTATATGTAAGTTTTTTCCTCTTTTTACGTCTTGCCTAAAAGTCAACAAATTGAATGCCACACTTTAAAACTCGATAATTTCAATGTTTGAATCAACTACTTAGTCTGTGATAAAAATATATTATTAACTTTAATGTTAAGTTTTCGTTTAAAGTGTTTGCTTGTTTGTTTTACTTTTTTCCAATACAATTGAATGTAGTTGACCTTGCAACTTTTTTCTCATTCTTCTCTTCGCTGTAACATAATAACATGCTAAGTGTGATGCAGCATGCTAAGGCCTAAGAACATTGTTGAATATGCTAAAAATAGAGAAAAAAAATATTTTAAAAATTCATCGCCATGTTTAAGATCTTGTTGAAGCGTGTACAACTATTATCAATAAAAAAAGGCAGGAGTAAAAATTTATTGTTAAGAGAGCCACTGTAAAAAAATACTCTGGTGACAGAATAAGATTGACGTTTTTAGCTCAAAGGCATATTGATTACAACATAGTGCTATTAATTAAACGAGTTAAGACGAAATAACCAAATATATTTTAAAGTTCTATCCAAATTGGATACAACACATGATATGATACAAATATAATTAATAGTTATTTCACAAAAGTACAAATAAATATCTGCTTTAACTTAATTATGTTTTGTTATTTTTGTTAACAAAAATGAAAGATTTTTTAAAAATGATTTATTTAAAATTGCTGCTTATACTTAATTCAGGTACTAAAGAAGTCTTTTACCAGAAGTAACACACAAACTTTATACAAAAATTTAAATTTAATTTTTAACTACAAATATTAAAAACCTCTTTACTTTTGTTCTTATTTTAATAGAAAAAAATTTAACAAATAATTAAATTGTTTCATCTATTATATTGTTTCATCTATTATATTTGAATTCGGCTAGTATGTTGCTTGAATATATAAATTAATATGCAAGTAAGTTGCAAAAAATTTTAGGATCCTACATATAAATTAATAAAATTTTGCATTGTAAGGGCGGTGTAACAATCATTCTTCTAATGAACCAGTTTTCTGTTTAAATATGCATTTGACATTTGACTCTACTCTCTACTCCCTGGGTAAATAATAACATTTCACTTTATAGGGAGGTACCACGCCCACAGTTCCAACCCAAAATAAATATCAACTTTGTATGATATTCAGTGTCAAAGATAATTTTGATTTCAATAACTCGATGGTTGCGGTCGTCGTGTGGCAAATAGCGCCATTTTGTTGTAATTCGTCCCGATCAATGCCATCCATATTTTCAAACAAAAAATTTTTAATACCCCATAATATTTTCAAACAAAAATTCAATTTATTTGTTGATTTGGAAAAGCAGTTATCTATACGTATTTCTCCGGTTGCTAAGGCCAGCTCATCAGGAATCCTTTATCCAAATTTGTAGAAAAGCTAAAAACATTTTCTTTAAGTATAAAAACTTTAAAAAGAACATGAGAGTTATTTTAGAAACCAATACATCATCTATGCCGAATCTTATAAACCTTTCACCTGTATACAAAAGCCTAATGGAATAGTTTAAATAAAAATCGGCATAAGAAACTGACTCCTACCAAACGGTTTTCTGTTTAAAAAAAGGTTTTTTCCGTTAGGGTTGTTGTTCCAACTTAATTTAGTTAATTTTTTATTACAAACAACCTGCAGAAATACAAACGAAAGTTGAAAAAATGATAAGGAAAAATTAGAGGCGTATTTAACTTTTCTCTTGTTCATCCAACGCCTTGGCAATGTTGATTTCAACACGAACATGAACGGATAGACGGACAGAAGGACATCGCTCAATCGACTTCGCTATGCATAGGAACTTAGAATAAATTTTTTATGTGGTCGGAAATGGATATTGTAAAAATTACAAACGGAATGACAAACCCTTTTGGTATAAAAATCATATATCTTTTATACACAAAATAATGTCTATTTGATATATTAATTATTTTTTATATCCTTCACCACAAAAAGTGACAAAAGGGTATATATAAGTTGGTCATTCCGTCTGTAATTTCTACAATATCCATTTCCGACCCCATAAAGTATATATATTCTGACTTCTTTCGCATAGCTATGTCGATTAAATGTCATTTGGAACAATAAAGTAACTTCAATCAAAAAATAAATATATGGGGCGATAGAGAATTAAAAAATAAGAAAAAAACATCAAGTGAAAAAATTTTCCGAGTTACGGGGATCTGAAAATTCAAATTTTTTCAAATATCAATATGACCATTATTTTAAAGCTTTTGAAGAGATCTTTAAGGAAATGCTAAAATTTCTTTAAAATGCTGAGCCCATTAAGAGCCAACGCCATTTATATGTTAAATTATTTATATGCAGTACCAAAATTTTTTTTTTTTTTTAATTCTCTGTCAATCCAATATTTGCTTTTTAGATTTGGGCTATATTCGGCTACGACGAATATTTATATTTCATTTAGTAGTGCATGTAGTTCAAGTAATTTTTTTCTAAGCAGACCTTTTTTCCAATTTGAGCAATTATGCCCATATTTGGGTAATATTTTCAGCGGAAGGAAAATATAGTTTCTGTAGTTACGCAGAAATTGTTAAAGTTACAATAAAAATTTTTTCGCTAATTCCAGAATGAATTTTAGCTTTAGTTATTAGTGTTTAACTAACCAAACAAGCCAAATTTATGAATTAAGAAATACAATACAAAAAATATAAAAGTGAAAATAAAATTTTGATGATCGTAGTTGCAATAAAAAGTGAAATTGCAAAAATATATATATAATACTTATTGACATATCGTTGGTGTCATGAAAAAAGTCTCTAAAGGTGAAGATAAAAACATATTAGAAACTGTATTCATCAAAATTTAGTATTGTAAATCTAAACACTTACCACATTGTTACTTTTAATACTATTTCATTACTGATTATTGGGAAAAAGATGGAATAAGTTTTTTTTTCGCATCGATAACAAATCTGACCAAAAATAGCCCGGGCTACACTCTTGACAGTAATAATTATTTTCACAGAGAAAAACAATATTTGGGGCCTTATTGAAAATAAAGTAAAGGTGTTTCGAAGACCTGATTCATAATGTGAAACTACTCTAGCATAGGTTTAAATAGCTATAAATAGCAAGGATACTAACTCATCAGCGATAATATTTATTTTGTGATGACCACAATATTGTTGGCAACCCCTGTTGTTGCTGTCCGTATGATTGTGGTGAATAAGTTACTTCCACCAATGGTGTGTGTATGGAATAATTCCACAATTAGCTAACAAAAGCTGAGAAACCTCAATGGCTGCGTTGGTAGAGCCGCTTGACGTAGTAGTGAATATAGTTTTGCAGCAATAAAGGCATAATTCAAACATTCAACATAGTTTGTCCACCTTCCCTTTAATATTTATATAATTTATGAAAATTTTAGAAAATAGATTTTTTTTAATCTTTTCACTAATTGTAGTGGGAACTTAAGTAGTCTGATATTTTTCTAGATGGTGAGGATGAGTCAAAAACTTAAACTGCGATTATCTCGAAATGAATTTTTTTAAGTTAAAATATTGCAGTGTTGCTTAATCGTTAGTTCTACACTTGTATATAGCGATTTCCCATTTAGTCAATTTGGCTTTTGATATAAGACTCCAAGGCTTTCTTTACAAAATTTGGGTAGAATCCACTGCTTTTGCTTTTCACGCAATAATACATTTAATTTTGCAGTTTTAAATAATAAATATTTCATGAGAATATCGTGAAATATTTATATTTGAAGGCATCAAGCACAATTGATGATATAAATTTTATTGTTAAAGAAAATTAAAATACACAACTCTACTGGAATACAAAATGGCACACGAAAATTCATTTATATTTAATAAATTGCAAAACTAAAAATATTCTTATTAAATAAAAAAAAACAGCCCACATTTTATTTCATCAGAACCAAAGAGCTCTTGTCTGCAAATTAATAATAAATTATAGTGGCTTCTAATACAAATAATAGCATTAAGAGTAACAGTTTGTAGTCAAATTTTTAAATTTAGTTTAAATGATTACAAGCAAAATACCACAAAAATGTTGTTTATTGCAAAAAAAAAAAAAAAAAATAAAAGAAGCAAAAATAAGTAAGAAAACCAAACTATTGCATTATCAGAAATTATGTGGAACGCAACATGAAAAATGCAACAATTTGAAAATTACAAGCAAAACATTGAAAGTAAAAAAACTAACGAAATAAATTAAAATCAGCATTCAAGATAATTTGCGGGTAAATTAAATTTTTTTTGTTAATATTTCTCCTATTTTTTCCTAAAATTTTAAATTCACTTCCATTTCAAGTTGCAATTCATTGAACCATAAATTGCTTATTTGATTTTTTATTTCGATGTGTTTTTTTCATATTTGAGAGTAGGAATTGGTCATTTATTTTTGCTGTTTGTCGTGTGGAAGACACTTTCACTTGTTTAACTAGTTTTGAGATGATGCTAAAGCAAACTATTGCTGTAATTTGTATGATGTTTTTTGTTTTGCTAAATTAAAATCTAGTAATAACCACAAAGAAATTTTGCGAACTGTTAGGAAAATATTATAAAATATTATTTTATAAAAACTCTTTTCTAACCTTGGAGTGTTGTAGATAATTTTAATTTATTATAGTTATTAACTGACAAACAAAAATACATCATCTTCAAAATAAACAATTCTTCTAAAAACAAAAAAAAAATGATTTTAATGTCTTATTTAATTAATAAGTCGAAATAATTACAAAAGTTTATTAAAATTTACCATTTAATGTTTTCTTTATGATTATATTTATTGTTTTTTTATGTACGAACATTTTTATAACTTCATTATAAAAAAAAAACCAAAGGAGTTAGGCAACAAACTTTTTTTAAATGTATTTGCTCCATCCATTGAGTCGATAAAATAAAACAATTTAAAATAAAATTTTTTATTAAATTGAAAACAAAACAAACACAAATTACAATATTTTCAATAATAATTATATTAACATTTACTTGCACTTGCTTGTGCACGCAAACTTCACGCATGCTTGATTAAATAAGCTCAACTTAAACCAAATACTTTTCAACAAGCAGTTAATTTACACTTCAAGACCAATGCGATGCTTAAGGGGTTTTTTTTAGTGATCTTACATTAACAATTAATAAGACAAAGAAAAATGTTACGTAAATTGTTCAGTTTTTTTTATTGTATTTCACACTGAAATATTATTTGCTAGAAGCGTACTTTTAATTTGCTTTATAACAAAAGCAGTCTATTTTCATAAACAAGCAATAAAATGGTGGTGTTAAGCATTAAAAATTTAAATTGTTTGAATTTATTTACAATTTTAAAGTAGTTAAATTTGCAATTTTATAAAACTAAAAATTAATAAAGAGAAAACGACACACATACTCGATAAGTATGGAAATATCGTTCTTTATGGTATAAACACAACTCAGACGAACGACGAATTTCGCACATTACAAAGAATTCCTCATTCAGCCGCCTTTGCGTAAATTTGTCGATTCCAACCCAATTAGGATAACAAATTTTTTTATAAATTAATTACAATGCCACTTGCTAGAGTGACCATGTATTTGAAAATGAAACATTAATTTTTATATTGTTTTTATTTGAAACGTCTTTTATAAATGAATTTTTATTTCTGTTTTTGCAAAGCCGGAAGAAAAATGTAGAATTATAATAGTCGAGGATAGTTCTTGCTAGTGCAGGTAAACATTTCGCTGTCACCCAACATTAGAATAAAGAGCGACTCTGTAAAAAAATAAATATATCAAAAAAACTTTATCTTTAATTTCATCTAAATAGTAGCTACAATTGATAACTACCTTGTAAATGTATATGAAGAACATTGAGGAAGGTTGTAGCGATCCAGAAAGTTCATTTGATTCTGCTAGTGTCTAAGTTTTACAGTTATTTTTAGAATTTATTACAATAACGAACTTGAGCCTAAATTGAAAAAATGGCAATAATAATTCATTTAAAAACTAACTATCGTATTTATAAAGTATTAAAATAGACTTGAAACGTATTTTAGTGCAAATTCGTATGGAAGTTATGTTATAAAACATTTAAAGTTTTTGTTTTTTTTTATGAATATGGCAATAATAATTGAACATAATAAAAATAAAAAAGAATTCAAAATTAAACATATTCAGACATGTCCTGAATTCCACACGAAATTTACAGTTTATATTTTTTAAAGAATTTTTCTTAGAAAATATTTTTTTACAAAAACATGTCTTGAAAGAAAACAAAGTAAAAATTTCGTATGGAATTCAGAAGATGCGGAATAATAAAAATTAATATTTTATATATTTGAGCCATAAATACAAAGAAAATAAATTTTTAATTAAAAAAGTAAAACACTTTAAAAAATAAACAGAATAACGGTCCCTCTACACAAAAATATTCGTCGTTCGTCGACATAAAAAATAAGAGTTCGTTACACACGGCGTATTTCGTCGACGTATTGATTGCGCGCATTTTAATATACACAATTTATTTTTTTTAACGAACATTTGCAACGAAAAATCCTTCGTTCGTCCCAAATGTGTTTTCAGCATTAATATTAAGGTTCCGTGGGGACAAAACATTGAACAACAGAAATTTTACCAACACTTGCGTTAGTTAAAATCGGGGTTCCATTTTTTAAATTGCTTATTTACTAATACAACGTCATACATCAAAACTTTAAGTTTTGGAATTAATGATACAGAATTGTTCGCCATTTCATGCTTTATATTCTGTATAAGTTTCATCTTTATGTCTCTTTTACTTGGCACGTTTTAAGAGAATAAATCGTTATTTCATTTCATGTTTGGAAACTTTGTCAATAAGAACGACACGTTTTGAGTTGTGGAGTAAACTTCATAACGTAAAGATCATATCGCTTTCTAAAACATTGTCACATTTCGTTTTGTGACTGTATATATGAAAAAGTGATCTTTTTTTAATGAATCAACTTTTGCATATAACACTTTTTTTTGTGTTATGGCTGTATTAATGAAAAATTTTATTAATTAAAACTCCATTATTATTTTCATATTATTTTATGACACAGTAATTCAAACATTCCACATAATTTGTCCAAGACCTCCCCTTTTATATATAATTGATAAAAGATTTCTTAAATGGATTTTTTATTTATGAATCATTTTAGTAATTGTAGTGGGTACTTAAGCAGTTTGATATTCTTCTCGATGGTGAGATTGAATCAAAAACTTAAACTGCGATTATCTCGAAATGAATTTTTTTTAAAGTTATGACATTCTATTAATTCATTATCGATATTATTTATAACCTCAATATATATAATAGTAATTTATTAGATTTCAGTGAGGTTTAAGTTCTTTATTATAATTACAAAGTGAATAGCGATTCGTTAGCAAATTGGATTGCTGGTCCTCTTTTCCTAGATTGATGATATCTGCATGTTCAATTCCACGATGCAGTCATGCTTCAGCAAATATTGATGTAATTACCTACTTGCCTGAGATGTTGAAATGAACTGTAACCATTGAGGCTACATGACTGAGCTCGTTCTCACTTTCTCTACTCTGAAAGCTGCTTACCGGAAGTAGTGAGCTGCTTGGACAGTCTGCTTGTGCTTCATAAACGCAACTATTTTTACCTATTATCATTGCAAGTAGTGCAGCCTTACACTATGCAATTTTTTGAGGCATTTTTTTTCTTAATTTTCTATTTAAGTTACAGCGTTATGCGTTTTTTTAAGAGGGAGTAGTACTTCAGCCATTAAT
Source organism: Gymnosoma rotundatum (assembly GCA_916610165.2). NCBI lineage: Eukaryota > Metazoa > Arthropoda > Insecta > Diptera > Tachinidae > Gymnosoma > Gymnosoma rotundatum. The sequence goes on from OU744340.1 coordinate 82,761,345, forward strand.
ACCTACTTAGTTTGTAACCCTTGCTACATTCTTTTGAAAAGGGATAGATGAGAGAGAAGACAGGTAGTGAAAGGAGATTGATATAGCCATTTTATTAATTATTTCACTTCGCCGGCGAATATGCTATGAAGAAGTATCGACGAAGGAGGCTGCATGTTTAAATATTAATACTGATTAATATTTTCTTTTTTTTGGACTGCCGCAAGGGTTGAACCCAGGCCAAGCAGATTTGTAGTCAACGTGCTTACCACCTTGACTACAGCAGCTCAAAATTTAAGCAATACCATATTGCTTACTCCTCCTGCTTCACAAACAAAAATGGCATGCTAGTTTCATAAAAAATTGCATAGTGTAAATGCCGTATTATTATTTAAAAAATGCCACTAGATTTTTTTTTGATTTTTGATATTAATTATAAGTCGAATTATTTATGCCAGATTCAAATTATTTATTTGATTATGAAATTATTTGTATAAGAACTTTTAAAACAAAACTTATTGCATACATTTTTAAGTTCTTTTTATAAATAATCACGCATGGAAATAAAGCTTTCTATTCTTTTGTATAGAATAATTAAAAGTATTTTGAATATATTTTGATGGCCCATTTATCTAAACTCTGTTTAAAAATTACGTTTCTGCTCGCAAGATTTTTATACAAAAAAATTTACCATTTTCATATGACGTTATTCTTTTTTATCAAGTTAATTGTAGTTTTTTTTAGAACAATTACGTATTTTTTTAATAAACAGCTTTTTACATCATACTGTTGCTGTTGCCGTTGTTGAAGTTGAAGTTGTGTTTTGTTTTGTTTCATATTGTTTGCGATGCATGTTGTCAGGTTGTAATTAAATAATTTCAATGTAATCTTGTGGGTTGTAATAATAATTTTTTTATCTTCAGTCTGATTCTTTTTTTTATTTTTATTTTTTTTTCGAATACATTTTTTGATGTAACTGTGAAATGTGACACTACAATATTCTGTTTGATTTATTGTTGGTATTTTTTTAATTTTTTTTTCTCTGTTTGTAATGTTAATGATGATGACGCGGTTTTTGCAATTTTTATGTCAGCATTCATTATGACTTTTTTTTACTTTATTTCATTTTTTTTATTTTGTTGTTCTATTGGTATACTTATATTTTATAGATACATATATATATATATTTTTTAATTAATTTCGTTTTTGGTATTAATAGAAATATTAATAACGTTTAGACATTTGAAAGAAAGTTTGTTTTTAGGTTAAATTGTGAATTAATAATAAAGTTTGCTTTTTAAGTCTATTGTGACAGACGTTTGTTATTTATTATTGTATTAAATTTAAAACTTTTGGCACATAAAAGGGTTCTTTTAAATAGTCAACAATAAATAATATTAAGTAGCACAGTTACCTACTTTTTTCTTTTAATTTTTAAATGCGAATTTCAAGTTGAATTTAAAATATTTCAAAATAGAGTCCTACAAAAATTTGATGGAACTCAAGCCGTATTTACATGAATTAATAGCGATCTCAGTTAACTGAATTTTATTATTATTTTTCTGAAATTCTGATGCTGCAACAATGTGTCTGGCATTTCAGCAACATTTTTTTTTTCAACTAAAATAAATGTTTATCTACTTCGTGCTGCATAGAAACTTTGTGACAAATGACTACCTTAACAAAAAACAAGTAAGAATGCTACATTCGGCTATGCCGAATTTTACATATCATTTACCAAATATGTAAATCTAGTTTACTGAAGTAACTCCAATATAAAAAATTTTGCGGTGACAGGGAACTAAGAATAAAAAAAATAAGTACTACATCGGCTCTTAATGGGTTAAGCATTTTTAGAAAATTTTAGTATTTCAGAGGACCATAACTCGGAAAATATGGCCGAGCACCAATTTTTTCACTTCATGTTTTTTATTTTTATTTTTAATTCTCTATTGCTCCAATATTTTTTAATTTTTTTTTTGGAGGGGGGGGGAGGTTTACTTCACTAAAATGATATGGAAAAATTAGAGGCAGGCCGTCTTGTTGTGCCCTGTGCTTTAAGGGAAATGGACCGATTTTATTGATTTTCAATAGCAAAATTTTCAAAATATGTCTGATCAATTGGCGTATTTAAATTTTCTCCAGCTTATCTAGTGCCTTTTTTGAACCCAAACCCTTACTGACAGGCGGACATCGTTTAATCGACTTAGCTATGCATTAGAACTCAGAATATTAAGAGTTGGGAAATGGATATTGTAGAAATTACACACGAAACGGCAAACTTAGGTGTATCCTTTTTCCACCTGTGGTGAAAAACATGTTTTTAAAGGTGGCTTGCACTTCTACTGAAAAAAACCTTAGATTGACACAACGGGACCTTTAGGACCCAAGTGAGTCGGTCTCATTACGCCAGCCTGGGCAACCTAACCTAAGTAGCAAAAAGACGCTACTTATTGCACAACGAAAATTTCTGGAAATTTCTAAATGAACGCATTAAACCGCAAAAAACGGTGAAAGTTTTTGGTTGTAATGGGTCCATATGCATAAATTTCATTTATGTACAATTACGTAAAGCCAAAAATAAGCCGTATCGCTGGAAACAATTATGCGATAAATAAATATATTGAACCTGCAACTATTTTTTTAAAGAATTTTTGTAGCGTTTGTTAAGCGTCATTCTATTCACAATGATTTGCCAGAGTGATCTGATGACACTGATCATAGTATTAGAATTCGTGTAATAGTAAACCATTTTATAAAATCTATCGGGCTTTCAAAATACACTATCAGCATAATACGAGGGCTGCTCTATATATTTCTGGCCTAATAGTGAAAATGCGAATATTTATAATCAAAAATGGTTTTATTGTTTTTCAAAGTATTCTCCAGCATGATTTATGCACTTTTATATGCGCTCAAACCAGTTGTCGAAGCACTTTTTCCACTCCGATTGAGACAGCTCTAAAACATGGTTTTTGAACACTTCAACAACTTCTTCTGGCGACGAAAATCATTGACCACGCATTTTTTTTCTTGATGTGCGGAAACAAGCAGAAGTCATTAGGTGCCAAGTCAGGGCTGTGCGGCGGATGACCCATTAATTCGACGTTTTGGCTGGTCAAAAACGCTCTGGTTTGAGCCGATGTGTGAGAGCTCGTATTGTCATGGTGAACAATGATTCGTCTTCTCTTGTTGGTTTTTCGAATTTCTCCGATGACTTCAGGCAAACAAATTGTAGTGTACCACTCAGAAGTGACCGTCCTACGGTGCTCAAGCGGAACTGTCGCCACATGACCAGTTTTGCCGAAGAAACAGGCGACCATTTGCTTCGAAGTGCTTCTTCCACGAACAACTTTCGTTGGATTTTGCTCGTCTTTGAAGACCCACACGGTCGATTGTTGTTTCGTTTTGGGCTCATACGCATAGATCCACTATTCGTCACCTGTGACGATCTTATAAACGTCTTTTGAAGCACCGCATTCGTATTTTTGCAACATTTCTTTGCACCAATCGACACGAGCCTTTTTTTGAGCGACTTTCAAATTGTGCGGGATCCAACGAGAACAAACCTTCTTTATGGCCAGGTGTTCATGCAGTATCGAATGTATGCTGGTGGAAGAAATGTCCAAGGATGTCTCTATCTCTCAGTATGTCGCATGTCGATCTTGCATTATGAGTTCACGCACGGCATCAATGTCCCCTGGCACAACAGCCGTTTTTGGACGACCTTCACGGAATTCGCCTTTGAGCGAGCTTCGGCCACGATTAAATTCAATATACCAATTTTTCACAGTGCTATAGGATGGTGCTTCATCGCCATACAAAGATTTAAGTTCATCAATGCACTCTTGTCGTGATAATCCACGTCGAAAGTTGTGAAAAATGATGGCACGAAAATGTTCACGAGTTAATTCCATTTTTTTCTATATTAATTTTTTCAAGTCACTGTAAACAACACAAATAATGGTCGTACGTCAAAACGTTTTGAGTACGATTATGCTTAAAAATGACAAACTTTCCAATGGAAATGTCAGATTGCCCTTGGCAGCACTCAGTGTTGCCAGGCCAGAAATATATATAGCAGCCCTCGTATATCAAGTTTCAATATTTTGTAAAAAACCATGATTACAAACCAACGAAAATCAGTATGAAAACGTTTATTGGAACAAAAGTTAAGGAGCTTCATGCCATCTAAGAAGCATATGCTGACTAAGAAGCATTTAAAAAAGAGGTTTGTTTGATTGATTGCAACGTAGTCTCTGATTTTCTCAGCTTTTTGGTTGTTTTAGGTTGGATTTTGATAGAGAAAATATGGATTGGACTATATCCAAATGGAGAACTGTTTTGTTTAGTGATGAATCTAAATTAAACTTACTAAATTTAGATGGAGTTTGCCACGTGAGAAGACTAAAAGGAAATCGGCTTCATCCTCGGTACTCAAAACCCACAATAAAGCATGGGGGTGGAAATGTGATTGTTTGGTCTTCTTTTTCGGCCAGTGGTGTTGGTCCCTTTGTAGAAATTTAAACAAAAATGGACCGTTTTGTTTACAGACACATTTTAGCAACTCACATGCTTTACTACGCTGAGTGGGAAATGTCACTTCGATGGGTGTTTCAACATGACAATGACCCAAAATACTCATCGGGTTAGTCAAGGATTGGTTATCAGCTAATGGGGTTCAAGTTTTGGATTGGCCACCTAAATCGCCAGACTTGAATCCTATAGAGAACCCCTTTGGAATTTTAAAACGGAGAGTTGGAACTCGACGCTTTAAAAATAATATAAATATAATAAAATCACAGTGGGAAGCTATACCAACATTTATTCTATCGAATCTTATTGAATCTATGCCCAAAAGATGCACTGAGGTCGTAAGAAACAAAGGGTATCATACCAAATATTAAAAGTTGCTTAGGTTTTGAACAGCGAATTTTTAAGTTAATTTTGTTTTTATTTTATTAGAACTTCCAAAGAAATGGAATTTAATTTTTGTTGTTATTTTTAGGTTATAGACACATTGTGTAGTAGTAAATAAAAAAATATTTTCTATAAATTTATTTAAAGAAAAGATATGAGTCTATTATTACTTAGTGGGAAAAAGTTGCTTAGGTTTCGAACAGTACTGTATTTACGGATATTTTCGCTGTGTTTAGAATTTAAGATAAATTTATGTTTACAAAAATTTGTTATCCGCTACTTAAGTATTTAATAAAACTACAATAATTTGTTTGTCGCAACCATATATTTAAAAAAATAAAAATGTAATGCAGCTTACTGAAATCTCATATGTCTATGTTCCATTTCAACGTTTGTTTAAAAGAAACAACTTTTCGCTTTTTCAGATTTTTAGAGCCCAACTAATTGAAGATCTTAGCATTGCGTTGTGGCCATACATCCATATTTGTGTTATCTAGCTTACTGAGCGACTCGATTTGAGTTTCCTTATGAATTCTAGAAAAAAATTTTAAGTCTACATAAATGTATTTCTTGCCGCCAAACTTTGAATATTCAGTCAAACTGTCGAATTGGTATAGGAACATATTCTCTGCCAGTATAATTTTGCTCTTTTTTCCTGCATCTGCAACACATTAACCAATAAACTATTCGTACTTAACTTTTATGTAGCATTTTTTGTTCTTGTAGTCCGCCGTTTTAAGTACCTCAGTGTTCTAACACTAGTGTCGTTTTAAGCTTTCAAAATTTTTCACAATTTCATTTACAATATTACAATTCTGAAAACTTCTTACTTAAAAATAATACATTTTCTAAATATTTAAAAATTGTGCAAATCAGTCGCTTTGAATATATTTAAACCTCGAATCCTTTCAATATTGTTTTTAACCAATTCAATCAATATAAAATGGCTATTTAAATTAATTTTAACAAGTATCTTGTAATTCATATTGTTTTAAAATGACTGTGATATTTCAACTCCCATTCTGTTCTGCTTTAAATAAAAAAATCATGGCTAATTGTCTAAAGATTAAATCTCAATCAAACTGAGAACTTAAAAAACTATTAAGCAATTTAAAAAACAATAGCAAAAACATTTTATTAAAACAACATTCTAACAATCATAAATGCCTGTTTAGAAACAATATTATTTAGGCTCCACAATAAAAAACAAAGAATTAAATTGTCTGTTAATACTTCTCACGCGTAAACTCTGTTTTGAAAACATATTTTACCAGCATAATTAAAAAAAGAACATAATAAGACATAAAGTTTAAAAAATTTTAAAATACAATTACTTTTTTGTATTCAATTTAACGAATTGTGTAACAACATATTTTTTTAATAGAATTTTTTGTTAAACTTGTAATTGGTTGGTTGACAGCTGAATTCTGAAAGATTTAAAAGTTTCTGATATTTATGTCATGATTTAATGCATTTAGTTTAATTTATTTTTTTTCTTATAAGTAAGCGGCGAATAATAAAAATATACAAGATGTTCCAAAATTCGTGAAAGATTTAAATAAACACAACATTGGTTCAATTGTTTTTTTTATTTTTTTAATTAATTTTCTTTTCTAATTTTTTTAAGCACTGGTCAGTTTAGATATAAGAATATTGTCTATTATTTTTTAATATTTCGCCACACCGTTGGGTAGTATCTTCAGGAAATAGGAAACAAAAATATAAAAATAAAAAAATATAAACAATAATTTTATTTCTAAACTGACCAGTGCTTAAAAAATTAGAAAAGAAAACAACATTTGTTCAGTAAAGTATTTAAGAATATGTTCACTTTAACCATTTATCACAAATAGTGAAATTAAAGAGGCAAGTGGATTTATGCAATTTAATATATGATTGTCGCTAAAGAAATACAAACACAAAATGTCACTTTCTTTGTACTTCTTTGAAAATTAAAATATTAAAGCAGTTAGTGATAGAGTTGCACGTCGTCATCTAATATCTATATATGAATCGCTCAACAGCCAACGCGGTGAAGTCCATTTGTTGATATATTCTGATTTTCGTAAATTTTAATAAGGTAAATAATAATCCTCTTAGTTATCAAAGGATCTACTAGTTTATTACATTTTTTCTTGGTTAGACAGCCCTTTTATTAATAGTTTCTCAATATATTGTGGAATAATTTCAGAAGCCATTGTGAATAAATCCACCTTTTATCAATATTTTTTACATAAACTTTGAAATAAATATTAAATTATTCTTCTTCTTTCGATAATTGTTGGTAACACTGAAAAACATGAAAGAAGTAGAAGAAGATGAAAATTAAATTTCTTATTTTTTCAGCTGCCAAAGGGTATAAGTCCTAAAAATTTTTAAGATGCTGTAATTATTTCAATAGACTCTTGTTTTTTTTTTTTTGCAGTGTTTACACCTCGTAAAAATACTTTGTACAAATGGTTTATTAAATTATTAAACCAAGAATTTTAAAAAGCTAATGTATCAAAAAAATTAATATTCTACATCTTTGTGTTTTGGACTTAACCGCATTGGCTTCAGAGCGATTCATCTATATAAAATTGTTTCAAGTGTGTTGTGATTTTATTACTCACGTTCGGTCAATCCGAATTTTATTAAATTTGTAGAGTTTGTTCGCATGGTCTTGTATATAGTTTATTTAAAGTTTGTATGAAAAAACAACAACAAATACTAAAGTAGCAAATTGCTACTTTTTCGACTGCCTGGCCCTTTTAGTGCCCCTTTTTTGAAAAGAGCTTAACCTGACTTTTTTTAATCTTATTTTTTATATATCACTTTTTGTTTTATTTTAAATTTAGATGGCTGGATTTTGCGGCTGTTGCAAAAAGAACATTTGGGCAACGGTGCGTTTTGCAACACTTATTTATTGTGCACAGTTCGAAGAAAAAATGCTTCCAATATAGAAAAACTACGTATCATTCAAGAAGGTTTATCTAATACAAATAAATATAAAAAATTTTGGTGTTTATTCTTAAAAGCATAAAAAATAGTTTTTAAAGTGCGTCTTCTCAGATCATATATATCTTGTTTCCTCCACCAAAAACATTTTATTAGAAAAATTTCTAAAAAAAATACAAATAACTAAAAAATAGAAAACAACGATTTTTTATATTTTGTATTTTAAGGATAATGTTAATAATAATGGACTTTCTAAAATTTTTATAATTGATATTAAAAGCAAACTATTCATATTTTATCACAACTGTGTGGATAAATAGTTTCAGGAATTGACATTAAGGTTAAAAAGCTGAATGCACTTACGTATTTTGATCCTTACTACTCTTGAGTATGTTTCAGAGTTAAGCGCTTATTATAGAATTCAAGCTATTAGAAAGTAAAACGAATGATGGAAGCTTATATTTAAAACTTCTGATGCTGAACAATTTTGGCATGAAGTAGTAAGCTTACGAAATAGGTTTGACGAGATTTTATTTTCAAACTCATATCATTTTTCAAACTTTTATAATACTTGCGAGTCTATGCTTTTAGCTTTGAATTCATTGGATGTTGATCTGGAGGATTGGATTCCAAACGCAGAATTCTTTTAAAAAATATAGATGTACAGTTTTAACAAAAATAATAATATTATTGTTTAATTACGTAAATAATTAACCAGCAATGCCGACTATAAATACTAAAAAGAAATACTATATATATAAGCTATTTTTTTAGCTTTATTACATAATCTGTATATGCACATTTTTTATAATCTATTTTTATTGCATACGCATAAATGTATGTTTTTGTTTATAATCTCTGTAAATAAATGAAACATTAAAGCGTTGAATTAAATTGAACATTATATGACGCCCCTTTGAAAAAAAAATCCCCTTTGTGGTGCCCTTTTTCAAATCCTTTTTTGTGCCACTTTTTAAAAATTTCCAACGGTCACACTGCCTTTAAGCGTATGCGGTATGTATAATGTGTGCTAACTTCATACACACGGTATACAATGTTAATATTCATACGAAGAGAAGTACGCCGGGGTCCGCTAGTATATTATAAATCTTTAATTAAGTTTGTTTGGCTAAATGACAAAAATAAATTTTATTTATATCGGTATCTTTATTTTCTAATAGCGGTTCAGGAGGTAAGAAAAAGGGGACGCGGGCATTTTTATGCATCTAAATCAAGTTTGAAGAAACAAATTTAGTCCACATCTACATATATCTTTCCAGAGCTAGGACCTAGAAGAGAGACAAAGGGGAAAAACGTGCATTTGCGTCTGTACCAATTACAACAAATTTTTAATCAGAGTTAATGCGAAGTGCAGAATATTCTAATTTTTTTTAAAGGGAATTAAAAAATCCGCAACTTTATGAATGTTAACCGATCTTAATAAAATCAGATATTTGAATGATTTGATGGATTGGATTTGATGGATATTTTACGTGTTCGGACTAGATCGTTATAGCAAACAAGGCTATAACTTATTACACAGTGCGCAAAAAGATAAAAGCAATAAGGTAGTTATAAAAAATTATTCCTTTCAGTAACAAAACGAGAACAATTTTACTAATTTTATTACAAAACAAAGAAATTACAACAATCTAAAAAGAGCTTTACTTTAAAAAAGGAATTAACCTGTATAAGGTACAACATTACTATATATAACATTTTAAAAACATAAAAATAAAAACAAAACTTAATAAACGTAAAAATAAATAATTTAGTTAAAAAAAAGGAAGGTCAATCAATATGTAGGTTCTAAGTTATTTTCATTAAACCTCGAGATCATAGTGGTTTATTAAAATACACATTTTGCTTAATGTTGTTACTGTTTTTTGCATCCTTACTGCGGTACATTTCATTTGTGTTAAATCTACTTAACGTAACTTCCGTTGGAATAAATGTGTTAAGCGGCTACTAGACGATCAAACTTCGCCTCACAGTGGTCAATTTCGCAAGATAGCGGTCAAAACTCTATAACTTTTGACCGGATTGGTATTTTTTTACGCAATTTGTTTTGTTTAATAGGAGGGACTTTAAGCTTTAATTTGCGTGTTCAAACGTAAAAATCGACTGATAGGAACGTAAGTAATGTGGAGTTAAAAATGCATTTTAATTTTTTGTTGAGTTTCCATGTAAAAGTTGAATATTTTGACATTTTAAATAGGTACTTTTTTTATTATTTTTCATTTTCTTCAATCGTATTTTACAACCAATACTTATTTATTATTCCTAAACTTAATTTTGGTCAGAAAATGCCAACATTTGGCCCTTGACATTTATTTTGGTCTCAATATTCACAGGGGCCAAAGGTTGGTTTTTTTGGCAGAAAGCTATTCTTGTGAGAATTAAACTGAAAAATAACACTGAAATTCCCAACAATATCAATACCATTTGGATATATTATATACAGAACACAACATCGATAAAATTTTAAGTAAACTTTTACTACTGATTTAAAGTGCACATATATTTTATTTAATTGTATTAATAAAAATTTATACTAAAATTAGAAACAATTTATAATCTTTAAACTAGTATTAATTACTAAACTAGTATTAATTAAACAATTAAACAATATTAGTAAAAATTTCTTCCAAATAGCTTTGATTTTCATTTTTCAGTAGTTGTTTAGCTTCTTCATCTAACTTTAATGAGCTTGATTTCCATTTTTGTCGAATACTGGACATATATGGGTCTGATATGCACAACAAAATATTAATAAGATCTTCATTAGTTCAATATCTGCAAATTTTTCTTGTATTGTGCTCGCGAAAGAATCTGTATGATTTGGAATACTACAGTTATAGAAGCTGCAGTTTCTGGATCGAAAAAAATCTACTTGCTGTGTTTCCATCATTAGAATTTCCTTCTCCTTGCTTTGGCTGGTCAATTATAAGGCCTATCTCACGGTATTTTTCTTGAATATCTTTTTTTTGCTTTCTGTTTTCCAAATTTTCTTTGTTGTTTCTCACTGTTTCGACTAACGGGCCAAATTCCAAATCGTATCCCAATTTAAGAATATGCTCCATAAAACGAATTCTAGCATGAAGAGGTGACATTCCAAATTCATATGCTTCATTAAAACTATCGTCTTGTGTTGGTGGTTGGCTCAATTGACTTGATGTTTTTTGGCTTGTGCAGCTTTTCCATCGTCATTGTAAGTGACATTTTAAAGTTAACTTCGATGCATTGGTCATTAAATTCAAATATCACTGGTTGAAGTTCTTTAATTTCATCTCTTATTTTGCCAACTTCTTCAGTTATAACATCTTTAGTTTCTTTTTTGTAAGCAAACTTTATTGGTCTACAAAATTTTGTTGACGAGGGAATTTCATTCTTCCATACATCTATCTCTGCAGCTCTACTAGTTGACGGCTCTGAACCAATATAAGTTTTTGTTAAACGTAATGGAACGAAAGAAATCATGAATAAATTGGCATCTGATGAATTTTCCGCATTACATTGTTTGTATTGTTTCTGGCCAGAGGACCCATCACATCCCCATTTAGAAATTAAAGTCATGCTGCAATTTTTAAACTTCTTTTAATAGTCAGCATCAAATGTCTTTAATAATCGTTCTGCAGTGAGTTCAAGAAGATCCTGCAATTTTATTTCTGCTGAACTTAAAGTTACACTAATAGCAGTTGGTGAAGGTAAGCAATCTTTTTTGGCAGAAGCTATATCTCGATATGATGGAAAAATTCCACAATTTTTTTCATTGGTTCACTTCCGCAATTCTGTATATTGGTTTTTAGTCATTTTCAAATCCAAAAATAGTGCAAATGCTTCTTCTGGAGTAAATTTATTTTCTTCAGTTGGTGTCGGCATACTTTCTAAAATCCTTTATGTGCGTCTGGGGCTTGCTTCCACTAATTTTTTAATGATAGCAATTTTACTCTTTTTAGTTTTCGATGGTTGAATTTGATGCAGAAGTGAATCCTTTATAATGCTACAAGAAACTTCTTCATTGATATGTTTAAGCTTGCGTCTTCGTGATCTTTCACTACAATTATCAATTGGCTTTGCTGGTCGACCACCTTTTCCAGTTTCCGTGGTAGTTACTGATGGCTTTTAAAAATAAGTTTATTTCTTAGCCATTCTTGGTTGCGTGAGTAAAACAATTTCTTGTTTCTGGAACATTGATTGTACCGTTTTCTTAAAGTATTTAAAAAGTTTTTTTATTTTTAAGTTATGAATTTTAATTTCTTGTTTGTCGCATATTTTGAAGAATGTATTATTCATTATATGTATTACAATGCCGTTTTCATCTTTCCGTTCAAAATATATATCAGGTAGAACACTATAACTGAATTTAGCCATTGTTGAAACAATAATGAAGAAAAAAAATGAATGCATGGATTAATATATTATTGCTCGAAGTTTCAACATGATCTTTTTTTCCTCTTTGAAACATAATATAACAGGTACTTGGTTTTACCAGTTATTTCCATTGGTTTTACATTTATTTGCAAGTTTCAGGTATTTAAGTTATGTAATATTAGATGGCAGAATTATTTTTTGGGCCAATAAGAACTCTTGTACAAAATTTCATCAAAATATATGCATATTAGCCACCTTTACATACAAATAACTTCTCAAAATATATGACGTGCATTTGTACCGAATATCTTACCTTGGGTCAGAAAAATTTCTGTAGCTCAAAAAGTGCAGTCCCGATGCATGATCATGTATATATAGGAATGTAGGGGAGAGTTAGGACTACAAAATAGTAAATTTGTGTTTTGACTCAGCTTGAGTCACAGGAGTTGTGCTCTATGAAGTAGGAAATTTCCGAGAAATTTGACCTTTTTTTAAAAAAATATTTATATTGTTCTGAAAACAGTAGAGCTTCAATTTTTTTTTACCAGTAATAGGAAATAAATTAAGTTATAACACAAAATTTACTTCGTCCAAAAATCTTGAAAAACAAAAAAGTTATGATCATTTAAACTTTAAAAATTAACTAAAAATATCATAAATTTACTAGATTCTGAAAAGCCCATTTTGGACCACCCTGTTCTCAGTGAAATAGTTGAAGTAGAGTTCTAAATTTTTGGCTCCCGTGGTTTACTACTGTCTACTTTCATGTGAGTCTAATAACTTTAAAATCGGAGAACAAAAACCAAAAGGAGTTTTGGCCGCTATCTCAAAATATTGACCACAGTGCGCCTGTTAGAACGGCCTGATAAGAGAGAGTGTTTTGCTATTACACGATCAGGTCAAGTTAGTCAAACATTAGTATGCAAGCAGATTGTGAGCAGTGAAGTTCGTATTTGTTATAGCGCATGAATTAGCTGCAATATGTTTATTTTATTTTATAACTTTTTTGGTTGCATTTGGTTGTACTTTTTTTTTAATTTTTCTAAAAACTTTTTCAAGACTTTTGTTTTAAATTTCTATTATTATAAAAATCACTTTTTATTTTCATAATTCCGGTAAACTTTTATATACTTTAATAAAATCTTTAAAAATTCGAATTAAATACAGTTCATTTTAGTTATTTTAAAAAGAAATATACTATATTATTGTTTATTTGTTTTATTTAAGATTTTATTATGATATTAACAGAAGAAGACAAAACTTAAAGCTAAACTCACAAATTAAGTTATGTTTACCTATATTCAAACTTGCATTATCATTAAAAATTCACTATTTTATTGTATTGCATTATAAAAATATAAGTGCAATATCATTTATTTAAAATAAAGCAAGTTTTAAATTTTTAATATTTTATTTTATTTTCAACCTCGCAATCAATAAAAATTTCAGTGTAATATAATTTACCTATTACTTCTAATAATTTGTCAATACATATTATCTTTATTTAACTCATGCGCTTTAGCCAAGCCATCTTTACTGTTCGCCGACAAAAACACAGATGAAATTTACACTGTGTTTGACAAACACGCTATTAAACGAGTATGATGCCTGATGGCAAACACAAAATTTCAACAAATTTTGATTTTCATCCAGCGCGGCTGACAAACACGAAATTTACCCTATTACACGGGTTTGATGGCTTGTCATCAGGCCGTACTCACCGGCGAAGTTTGATCGTCTAATAGCCGCTTTACAACATATGAATGTTATTTAAATTCATGTATGATATTACCACCAGTAAAGAATTGGGAAGCTCCTATTGCATGTTATTTCTCAATTTGATTCCATTGAATTAATTATAGAAAGAGTTAATGAAAGAAGGTTTTGCCCACTGTGCTTCATATCTTTTTAATTTGTGATACAGAAATACAGCATTTTGAAATTAAAAATTGACAAAAAAAAAACTTTAAAAATAGACACGTTTTCTAGAAGCCGATCAAACACTTCATTTTGGACTGTTTTAATATAGAAACAAACTGTCTGGTAAAATCAACGTATCAGTTTCATTTAAAAGAGTCTTATTCAATTCAGTTTTACATTCTAAGCATTCTCCATACTTATAAACGGATTTTGTAAATGTATTTTCGCTTTAAAGTTTTTAATATTTAATTCTTATTTTTTTATTTATTATTATTACTTTTTTGTTGTCGATGCCATTCTCATTTAATTTTAACAATTTTGATCTTTGTATCTCACTGCCCTTTGCTTTAAGCGCCCTTATCATTCGACATTTAATTCAAAAATTAATATACATATATGTTTTTACATACAAGGCAGATAAAAAGGTACGACACAGATGTAGGAGTCAAAGCGAATACATACATTTTTAGTCAACATTAAACATATAAAATAATGCTAACAGGTTTTTCATCTTTTTTAAAATGCAATTTTTTAGCCAAAAATGTTAAAAACCGCCAAAAATCTCGCCATTTCAAAACTTGTATCGCTACAAAGGATTTTTTATCTGGCAACACTGATAATACGGAAAAAACGTTCTACAACATAACTAATTTTCTAAAATGATTTTTCTTATTTTTTTTTTTTATTTGTAGTTGTTTTCTTTATTTCTTCACAAATATTCCCTCGTAAAAATATGATTAAAATTTAACGAGAAAATCAATTGGATCTATTTTAATTCACAACGTGAAGTCAAATAAAATTAAATAAATAATTCAATATCGTTTTTAAGACACGGACAGATTTTTAATTCAATCATGGAAATATTAGAAAGGAAATGATACTAATGTTAATTTAATTAAATTAATATTTAAAGAAACGTTTAAATTGTATTTGCTGTTAAACATTTAATAGTTGTGTACTTGAAACTCTTTAAATTTATTTGTCTTTAATAAAAAAGCAAAAAGAATTTTAAAGCAAATAAATTTATTAATGGATTTTTGTTTTTCCTTTTTGCCTCAACGTTGTTTTTTACACTTTAATTTTAAATAGTTATCCACATATTTAGAAATTTTAAAAATTCAACAATTTAATGATATTTTCAAATTATTCGACTAAAACAGAAATAGTAGCACATTTTTGAGATCATTTTTATTGTATAATAAATCTCAGATCAAAACTGAGTACAAATAATAAAGTAATTATAGTAAAATGCATATTTCAAGCTAGGATTTTTTATGGTTGTCCGGTATGGGACAAATTATTATTTATTATTATAGCGTTTGTCCCAACGGCCTTAAATTCCTACAATAAATAAAAATACTGCTGATCGTTGCATTTTGTTCTGTCATTTTGATCGTTTAATTTGCTAATTTAACTTTCTGCATAAAAAGAGGCAGATACTTTCAATATGAAAATAAAATTTATGAACAACGTAAGGGCATGCCAATGGGGTCACCTTTATCTCCCGTTATTGCTGACATTGTAATGGAAGTGTTACTAGATTGGACAATTAAAAACCTTGGATATGAACCTAAGATTTTAACAAAGTACGTGGATGACATTTTTACAATATTAAAAAGACATAAAGTAGAAGAAGTCCTTTATAATTTAAACTCATTCAACAGACAAATACAATTCACAGTTGAAAAAGAAGAAGGAAACAAAATACCGTATTTGGATACTCTAGTCATTAGACAACAGAACAAAATATTACTAAATTGGTATCAAAAACCAACCGCATCTGGACGACTGATAAACTTCTATTCTAAACATCCTAGAAAAATTATTATAAACACAGCCACAAATTTCATCAGAAGAGTTTTAGACGTTAGTGATGCGGGTTTTCACAAAGAAAACAAAAACAAAGTTATGGACATATTAAAATTGAATGATTTCCCAATAAGAACTATAAAAGAATTGATGAAAAATGTTGAAGAAAAAAGGACAAAAATAGACAAACTGCCAAAAATTTATAAAGGATTAACCTATATACCTGGACTATCAGAAAGATTAAAAGGCTGTGATATATATGACGCGGGAAAGTACCAATTAGCCTTCAGGACGAGTAACTCAATACAACGATTGTTTAGTAATATGAAATCGAAAATTGACAAAGGAGACAAAAGTAACGTTGTGTATGGTATAAATTGTAACGGAAACGAATCCAGTAAGTGTGATATGATTTATGTTGGGACAACTAAAACAAAACTAAAAACTATACTCGCATCACATAAATCTGACTTAAAAGCTATACACAAACCGGTGGAGCAAAAAACAGCACTTGCTGCCCACTGTGCAACGAAAAATCATATACCGAACTTTGACGATGTGAGAATATTAAAAGAAGAGAAAAACTATGGTAGAAGATTTTCTTTAGAAATGTTACATATAATTGACGTTCCATCAAATAAGAGATTAAATTACAAGCAAGACATCGAAAAATGCGCTCAAATTTACAGAAATATTGTTAGTAAACAAAAAAGATCAACCTAACTGTCAGTGGATAAGTGTTTACTGCACAATATATACGTGCTTTTTCAAACATTGTTAGTTTAATTTAATTGTGTTTAATTTAAAAATGTAAATATTTGTTTTTACCTATTTTATTTGTTTAATTGTAACAATGTTTTTTGTATTGTTTTGTATTCTTGACAGTTTCCCCTGAAGATGAATAGCGAAGCTATTCGAAATATTGGGAATAAAAATTAAATAAAATTAAAAAAGTGTTTTAATTACCCAAAAAACGACCTTAAGCCGAACAAATAAATTTAAATCATTTATCAAAAATTAAAAGGTCAACAATACACCACATTTTCAATTTTAGAAATGTTTATATTTTGCAAACTTTTGTTTATTTAATAAACTTTAAGGTCATATGATTGATTGATTTATATAATAATATGCGCTAGTTTCAAAATTAATACATATGTATATATATTTTTCAAGGACCTTTGAATTAGAAATAATTCTTGCAAAAAAAAAAGACTTTTAAACAGACATGCCTTGCTGCCTGTCGAAATAATTAAAGTAAAAATTTTAATAGGACAAATCTGAAAATTAAATTTAGCAGCCATATTAGTACATAAAATATTTGACTGTGAAATTCTTCAAATTTTAATTTTGTATTTTTAGTAATTTTTTCTTTTTCCAATTACGGCTCAAAATCTAACCTTGAATTTAATATACTCGTTAAAATTATATCTCTAAAGTGTTACCCCCTATTTTTAACCGATATCAGAAAAAGAAGCAGATTATCAATTCAACTGAATGTTGGTTTATTTATATTTGTGCCCTCATAACTCAATCATTTCTGTATCGATTTAAAAAAGTTTTTTTATTTGAAAGGTCATGCTTACAGATTAGTTACGTTTTAAAAACAGTTCATAGCTTCAAAAATTCAAGGGTGTCCCCATAAAAACATACGTGATTTTTACGTGCATTGCCCACAGTAAAATTAAAAAAACTGCGTATCACTTTAGATCCCAATAGCAAAAAGTAATACAAAAATCTAAAAATTAAAGAGTGTCCCCGTAGGTGACTTAAGTTGACCTATATAGGCCTATCTTTTGAACCGTTATAGACAGACGCTTGCAAATTGGACAGAATGTCGACCGTTATAGTAACAAGTATTCTTATTCAAAATTATAAATTAAAGGGTGCCCCAATAGTTAATTTGATTTGATGTATATGGCCATACTTTTGAACAGTTGTAGACAGACGCTTAAAATTCATAACGAACCTGTATTGCTAACTCTGCTATAACATCAAGTATAAAATATGGATTTGGAAATAAAAGGGTTTTCCAATAGTTCATGTAATTCGATTCAAACTGTTGAACCGTTATAGACATACATCTAAAACTTACAAGGGACCTGTATTGCAAAATCCGCTTAAATAAAAAATGTATAATTTAAATTTAGAAATTAAAGGGTATTCTCAAAATTAATGTTATTTAACCATATGACCATATCTTTTGAGCCGTTATATACAAACACTTAAAAATTACACAGAATGTCCACTACTTTGTTTGGTATCAGAAGAGTATAAATAGTTTGAATTATAAATAAAAGGGTGTTACACTAGTTGATGTAGTTTGATGTATATGACCAAACTGGTGAATCGAAAAGTCAAACGGTTGAAATTTATGAAAAACCTGATTACAACCCGAAGTATATAATTTAAATTTGTAGATTAAAGAGTGCCCCAATAATTAATTTAATTTGATGTATTTGGCCATACGTTTAAAAAATTTTACACAGACGCTCGACATTTATAAACAACCTGTAATACTAATTCCGCTATAACAGCAAGTACAAAATTCGTATTTGGAAATAAAAGGGTGCCCCAATAATTGACGTATGTGGCTAAACTTTCGTACCATTATAGACAGGCAGCTAAACTTACAATGGACCTATATTGCTAAGTTCACTAACACAACAAGTTTATAAATTGAATTTACAAATTAACCGGTGTTCCTAAAATTAATGTAATTTGACCTATATGTCCTTATCTTTTGAACCATGATATTGTACAAACACTTAAAAATTAGACAGAATGTCCACTACATTGTTTGGTATAAGAAGAAGTATAACTATTTTTAATTATAAATTAAAGGGTGTTACAATAGTTGATGTAATTTGATGTATATGGCCAAACTGTTAAACCGTTTTACATAGACGGTTGAAGTTAAGAAAGAACCTGAAAACAGCAAGTATAAAGCTTAAATTTGAAAATTAAAGGGTGACCCTATAATTACTGTAATTAGATGTATATTGCCAAACTGTTGAACAATTGCATATAGACAGTCTGCTATAACAAATATAAAGTTTAGAGATGGGATATAAGGAGGAGTCGGTTTTTTCGCAAGAATTATTATTATTTTCTTGCTTTGTAGGCTGCTGATGTAGGCAGTAGTAATACACTGCACACATTTTTAGATTCCAGTCTAAAATTGTTCAAAAAACACATTCAATCTATAAATATTCTTTGGAAACATCTTGTATTTATTTATTTTATTTCCTAACAATCCCCAAATGATAAAGTTTTAGACTCTGTCTCATTCCGTATTTTAATCGAATACCTTTTTCATTAGTATTGTAATGGATTTCTATGACTAAAAATTTTATCATTAAAAATATGACACAAGAACTTCATTTTATTCCATATTAACTATTTCTCTTTAGGTAATTTTTAGTCAGGAAATCTTTTTCTTCTTTAATATTAAAAATAATTTCATTTTGTTTTTTTTTTTTTTATTTATTTACAGGAACCAAATGTCTTAAATTACATGAACAACAAAATCAGCTTTTGAAGCAACAGACATCAATGTAAAAAAGAAACATAATTTTAAAACTAAAAGAAAAAATTTGATCCACTTAATAAAAATAGATCAGCGAACGAACACCTTCCTGTAATCGAAAGTGTCATAAACCATACACAGACACGCTCAAAATGACCGACGCAAATGGTAATGAGATCTCTTGCAATGGAGATATAACAAGACAATCTGAATCACCGGCACGTACTATTGATTCGCATGATTCAACAACTGGTAGCATGGACACAATAGTTGATTGTTCAACGCATAACACTACCACAACAACAGCAAATAACAATGAGGAAATGATGCAGAGCACAATTGATCAAAGTACGAATACAACAAATATGCAACAGCAACATAATAGTTTAACAAATTCCGAAATAGCCATGTTGCAACAATCGAATCAAAGCGGAAGTGATGATGAATTAATGTTAAAGCACCAACAATTGCAACAGCAACAACAACAACACCAACAGATGGAAAAACAAATGCAACCAAAACCCATGGATGCCCAAAGTCATATTTATTCCAGTCCAGTTTATGATGAAAAACCAATGCATCCTCTAAAGCTAACCGCAGCAACTTTAGTGGAGACTACAAAAATGAAAGATCTAGATAAACCCAAATTAATAACACATGAAGAATTTAAACAACAATTAGAGGAAACCATGGCCTCTAGAGCAGCTACTCTTGACTCAAGAATAAGCAAAAAACAAAGATTTCCCCCAGAGCTAATCAAGGATGATGGCAGCTCTACAAAGTCTTTAAGATCCCTCAACAATAAGAAACGTTCCACCTCAAAGCGTAGCACAGATTGTTGTTCTGCTTTTCCGGTACAAATTGTTTTGGGTCTTTTGCAATTGTTATTGGCCATTACTCTAGTAGCTCTTGGCTCTTTGCTGATTGTGCGGGATGCTTCCCTTTCAACAGCTGGCTGTGGCATATGGACGGGCTTAATAGCGGCCGTTACTGGATCTTTAGGTGTAGTGGGCTTACGTAAGACTCAAACTTCATTTTTGGCCCTGAGTTTAGTTTGTGTTGCGACAAGCACTTTGGCATTGGCCATATCTGGTGTTGGTTTATCACGGGATATAAATCGTTCAAAAGAACAGGTAGGTGAACAAGATGCAAGAAGTTTAATTTATATTAAAATCGGAAGGAATCGCTTTTAATGGGCCTTTCGTCTAATAACTTAAATAAGAATATTTTTTACTTTTATGATCAATCAGTTGTTTTTTTTTTTTTTGCAATAAACGAAAATTCTTCGAAACCGAATGACATGAACAATTTTTACTATGGCCGCTGCTTCAAATACTATTAACAAAATTCATATTCATTAATTCTCAAATTTCAAAAAAAATTCTTTTTTTCATGCTATTCTCCCGATTTATTATTTAAATCACCGATATTGATTATTGAAGGTCAAAGCACGTCTCGATGGCCATTTCGTTATCGCTTACTTAACTCGTCAGGAAACTTCTGACAAACAATTTAAATAAACTAAAGATTTTTGTCAAAACAATAAAGCAAAGACAAAAATCAAAGTTTAAGCAAAAACAACAATAACCAAATGTAATTCTATTTTTCTTTCTCTGCTGTATAAGGCAGAGTTTTTTTCTGCTCTTTTATACAGTTGAAAGAGGATGAAAAATAAAATATCACAAAACACTACGATAATTTATTTTATGCACAGGCACTTTGCAAATATTAAACATTTTAAACAACGGGATTTTTTTTTTTAATAATATTAATTAATTCTCAAATTTCAAAAATAGCATGAAAAAAAGAATTTTTTTTGAAATTTGAGAATTAATTAATATTATTAAAAAAAATCCCGTTGTTTAAAAAATTCATATTCGTACAGTTAAAAACTGTCTTAAATCATCTTAAAACTCATTTTAATATTTGGTTGGATAACCGTTGCTTATATATATATATATATAGGTTTAAGACGTGATGGCATCGACTTAACAATCTTTTTGGTTAAAGTTTGTAAAAATGTTTTCTATTCTGTAGTTAAAGACCTTTTTCGATGCCGAATATTTCTTTATTCATAATACTTCAATTGTTTTTTATTGTTTTAATGGACCAGAGGTTTTCAATTATAATAATATAATAACCATTATAATAACAAGTTTAAATGTTCAAAATTATATATTATTTGGTGTCCCAATAGTTCATTTTGATTTGATGTATATGGGCACACTTTTGACGAGTTTTGGCAGACGGTTGAAATTTACAAAAAACCTGTACTGCTAAGTCCGTTTCAACAACAAGTATAAAATTTGAAATTGAAAATTAAATGTTGTCTGTTTTGAGCAAGGCGAATTAATACAGGTGACCGCACGGCTACAACAATCCAACAACACAAAAAACAACAGGCAATTTGTTGCTACAAAATTATGTATGTTGTCAAAAAAATATTGTAAGAAACAAACATTATAAAAAAATATATTTGGTGAAAAAAAGTGGTTGTAATTATCAGAATAAGAAAATTTTAAAAATTAAGTTACATAAAAATAAAAATACAGGAAAAGTGACCAAAATTCTTTTGTACCACATTTGAAGGCTAACATAATCTTCCACAAAAAAACCAAGGAATTATAAATGCGTTAACAATAATTTCACTATCTTTTTACGCATATTTTGATTATACACATCAGGAACTGCAAATACGGTTCCATGTTGTGATAGTTTTCTCTAGGAATTTCAATTGTTTGTTTTCTATTAGCAATCAAAAAAATTAAATTAAAAAAAATTTAACAAGTTATTTATTTTTGACAAATTTTTTTGACAACTGTAATGTATACAGCTGATGGGCTTTTTCGCCCGTGCGTTCACCTGTATTATTTCGCCATGGTTTTGAGTTAGGGTTTTTTGCAAGAATTATTCCATGGCGAAAATATACCAGGTGGTCGCAATGGCGAATTCATAATTTTCGCCGCAAACGTGAAATGTCAAACTCCATACAATAAACTGTTATACATATTTTTTATATATGGAGTGTGACATTTAGAGTTTACGGCGAAATTAATAAATTCGCCATTGCGGCCACCTGGTATTATTTCGCCATGAATTATTCGTTTAAATTTGTTCAAATTGACGCCTTTAAGCTGGAGATTGACGGCAATAAACAATTTGTGTTTTATTTTTTAAATTTAAAAAAATTCTTTTTTTCATGCTATTCTCCCGATTTATTATTTAAATCACCGATATTGATTATTGAGGGTCAAAGCACGTCTCGATGGCCATTTCGTTATCGCTTACTTAACTCTTCAAGAGACTTCCGACAAATATTTTAAATAAACTAAACAATAAAGCAAAGACAAAAATCAAAGTTTAAGGCAGAGTTTTTTTTCTGCTCTTTTTTACAGTTTAAAGAGGATGAAAAATAGAATATCACAAAACACTACGATAATTTATTATATGCACAGGCACTTTGCAAATATTAAACATTTTAAACAACGGGATTTTTTTAAATAATTATATTAATTAATTAATATAATATATACAGCAGAGAAAGAAAAATAGAATTACAATTGGTTATTGTTGTTTTTGCTTAAACTTTGATTTTTGTCTTTGCTTTATTGTTTTGGACAAAAATCTTTAGTTTATTTAAAATATTTGTCGGAAGTCTCCTGAAGAGTTCAGTAAGCGATAACGAAATGGCCATCGAGACGTGCTTTGACCCTCAATAATCAATATCGGTGATTTAAATAATAAATCGGGAGAATAGCATGAAAAAAGGAATTTTTTTTTTTAATTTAAAAATTAATTAATATAATTATTTAAAAATATTCCGTTGTTTAAAATTTGTCTTTTATTCAAAATTAAATATTCTATATTTTTTTTAATACTTCGTAACATTTCAATGCCATGAACATTTTTCACGATCATCTACCGCCATGCGAAAGTTTTAAGTTACCACCCACATTGAGAATCTTTCTTTTATTATTTATTTAATTCGCCCATTTTTCATTTGGAATCTGTATTAAATTCTGCGTTTTTATTTACTGACACAAATTAATAAATATAAAAAATAAACTCATAACAACTATAAAAAGCCAAATACAATAAATATTGTCTTCGAAAAAGCTTTTATTCAAGACACCATAAACAAAAAAACTTTTGAACATAAGCTGTGCAGTCATAGTTATACAAAAGTTATCAGCGATGCAGCAACTGCGCTGCTGCTGTTGACGCTCTCAATTTTACACTTCGGTCTTTTATTACGATTTTTCTTGAAATCATAAAATGCTGTATTTTCGCAAATGTCAGCAAATATCGATTCTACGTTACAATTTTAAAGAAAGGTAAGAAATAGATCACTTTTTTTCTTAAGAACACGAACGAAAGTTTTTCATTCATAGAAAACTAAATGCCAAAGAATATCAGGTGAAAACTTTTGCGATAACTTGTACATTTGTTACACTCTTTTGCCTATTTTTATACCCTACACCACAAAAAGTGAAAAAGGGAATATATAAGTTTGTCATTCCGTGTGTGACTTCTTATGTATAGCGAAGTCGATTGAGCGATATGCGTCTATCTGTCCGTGTTAAATATATCAATCGATCAGACATAGTGTCAAAAGAAGTGCTATTGGAAATCAGCATGATCGGTCCATGTCCTTCGAAGCAGCGGGCAAAACACGACGTATATCTCTAATTTTTCATGTCATTTGGAACAATAAAGTAATTCCATTAAAAAAAAATAAATATGTGGGGCGATAGATAATAAAAAAATACAAAAAAAAAACATCAAACAAGTGTCGGGACTCTGAAATTTTCAAATATTTTTAAATATCAATATGGACATCATTTTAAAGCTTTTGAAGAGATCTTTAAAGAAATACGAAAATTTTTTAAAAATGCTTAACCTATTAAGAGCCGATTTATATATAACAGTACCAATTTTTTTTTTATTTTTTAATTCTCTGTCACCCCAATATTTGCTTTTTTGATTGGATTTACTTCATTAAACTAGATTCATGTCGATCGCGAAGGGTATAGTAGATTCGGCATTGCCGAATATAGCACTCTTACTTGTTTAAATACACATTATTATTTCTACAAGCTTTTATAAGTGAACAATGTAGAAAAAACGTAATGGTTAAAGGACATGCACGTATGTATGCAAATCAAGAGGCATTTTCAGTTTATTTACAATGTATAAAGTATCCAACGATTTTTAATGGTCTAAATTCCTTTTTCCGGTTCCGTAACCATTTTTTTTTTTGCCACAACGTCCATCCAACTATTCTCCTGCCCTCTATCTCGGGATCTGTAATAGATAGATCTGGAAGTTTTGACGAAAGTTGTAGTACTAACGACAAAGACTAAACTTAAAGAGTGTTCCAAAAGTGTACGTCATATCATAAAAAGATTGTTAATTTTTCACTTTGATAGGCTGACACCTCAGATTTACACAGTGAATGTAAAGCTATGTCCGCTATAGCTCGTTTTTGAATCACAATAGGCAAATACTTTAAGTTTAAGGATTTTTATGTCACTATTAGAACAAGCAAAAAAAAAAAATAAAAAGAAAGGGTGTTCCTATAGTGATTTGATTTTAACTTATATTGCTTTATCTGTTCAATCGTGGTAGGCAGAGATTTATAATTTACGCAAAATATGTAAAAATATGTCCGTTAAAAAAATTAAGTTTCAAAAATAAATTTAAAAATGAAGGGTGTATCCATAGAGACCATGATTTTGACAAATATATTTTAAGCCCTTATAGGCAGACACAACAAATCAAAAATAAAATATGTGTAAAAAATTAAAAGGTAATCAATATATTGTACATGAGTCAGACTTATTCTTGGCGAATTTATTTTTAACATTACGCTTGCAATCTAAGAAGTTCATTTTAAATACTTGGTTCAAAGGATAGGTAAACAAATATGGAACGTAGATTATTTATTTGTGAAATATTGCTTTAAAATCTTAATCGCCCTGGTGCTCGACCAAGTAAAACAATATTTTTTTCACATAAAACAAAATTGCCTATAGAATCGTATTATAACGTTAAGTACATTTTTGTTCTAATTCTAGCGTCTTAACATAATGAGCCGTATGCCTCTACGTACCCTGAATTGCAAAATAAAGTCATGAGACATAACTATATTCTATGTATATTTTAATTCTTGGTAGAGAAGTTAATAGTATTTCGTAAACTATCATTGAAAATAGCTAAGTTATAAATTAGAATAAATCAGACAAGTACTACTTAGCCACACAAACGAAGGATTTCATACTGTGTATAGGTCACCCTTTAATTTTATTTTTTATTATTTGCTATGGAAAACTTTAAGTCTCTGCTTACTGCGATTTAAAGGACAAGATAATACAAATATCTCAAAATAGCGTCTTCTATAGGAGCATAATTACATTTTTTATTTTCTTTTTATACTTGTTTTTATAGAAGACCATAAACTGTATGTAAATTTTAATGCCCGTATTTATAAATTTTATTTTATTTTTTATTTATTTTTATTATTTTTTTTGAGCCCTTTTACGAAAAATCACTTATGTATGGGCACATACTTTAATTTTTTACTTCATTTAAGAACTTTCATTTGTTGTAACCACCTTAAAATGCAACTTCTGTTTTAAGAGTCTATTACTACATTTCCAGAGATAGAGATCTGTAATAGAAGCAAAGACGGTCATACGAAAAGGCATTGTAGGTATAATTTTAGCCCGGAAACACGAAAGTGTGAATGAACTTTCAAAGAAAATCAAATTAAAATATGTATAAAATGTAAATATAATAAATCTACAATGTCCTAAATGTATCTATTACATTTTTCGTTTCAGTTCAATTTGTTAAACTCCAATAGTGAAATATCTGCTGCCTCTAGTTTAATATTCACATTGTTTTTACACTTCATTGTCAGTATATTATCAGTTTATCGTTGTGCATTACAAATATATTCAAGGTAAGTTTAAAAACCTTAAAATTCGTTTCAAACAATTAATATATATCTGCTCATTATATGTGGCCATTATAGAAACTAAAACATACGAAATACATTTTAAAGCCTAATAATAATTTATGTAACAAAACGTTTTTCAAAAGTTGGTTTCTCAACGGTCTTATGTATTTATTTTTCGACTTGGCAACGCTAACAAGAAAACAAGTTGATATACAACACTGTAAAATTCTTTGTGTTAAATATATTAAAAGAGCATTTGCTCTCTTTAAATATTGACAACCTCAAGCAATTCGTTAGTCATTGTTTGACAATTAAGAAACAAACGATAGGTAAAGGAAAAAATAGGAAAAATTACAAATTCTTCTAAAGAAATTGTAAAATATAAAAAAAGAAATAAATTTATAAATAGTGTAAAGCAAAAAATGTATATTAAAATGTTTAAAACATGAATTGCACAAATTAAAATAATTAAAAATATGTAGTTTTGTGACACAACAAAATTTTATTAAAAGAGGAAATTGTGTATTTATGAAGGCCAATCGCCTACGCCTTGTGGAGGTCAATAATATTGTGTGTTTTATATTGATCACAAAATAAGTGTTTACGTTTATTATTCCTAATAGAATAACATATTTTTTGGAGTACGTTGGAAATTTTGTCCATCACGTTAGCTTCGCATTTTACATTTAACGCCACCATGCCGTTGGCAGATCTGCATAAAGATCTAAGGCAACAGCAACAATTGGGCGTAACAACGGCTTCCATACCCAGCTCATTGTTATCATCTACCGCTGCTTCTAATCTAAGTGATCATGTGGGTTTATCACGTATGCAAATTACTTCTTCCGGTTGCAGTAGTCTTGCTGTAACCCCCATGGAACATACACCGACTGATGAGGAAGGTGGAGGTGTATCAACAGTGACGTCATGTCAACGACGACAAAAGCAACAACAAAATCTTCAACCCTCACAGCTGCAGGCAGCATTAGGTAAACATAATCAACAACAACAACAGGGGACATTTTCAAATGCAACGTTACTAAATTATTCACAACATTCCAAAGATTTAATGGATTTAAGTGATTCTGAATGTTATTCACATTCTACTGGAGGTCAAGGTGGCAACATTGATTGTGTTGAAGATGAGTTTGAGTTGAAGGAAGTGATAAAGGAAGGTCATGAAAAGGCTGACCCCTCACAATTTGAACTATTGCGAGTCTTGGGAGAAGGCTCGTTTGGCAAAGTGTTTTTAGTTAGAAAAATCGTTGGAAAAGATGCTGGGACATTGTATGCCATGAAAGTTTTGAAAAAGGCAACCTTGAAAATAAAGGACAGGGTAAGAAGTACAAATGAACGTAAGATATTGGCTGATGTGGGTCATGCCTTTATTGTTAAGCTACATTATGCCTTTCAAACGCCCGGAAAATTGTATCTGATACTAGATTTTCTTAGAGGCGGTGATCTATTTACGCGTCTTTCCAAAGAAGTTATGTTTACCGAGGAAGATGTAAAATTTTATTTAGCTGAATTGGCCCTGGCTTTAAATCACCTGCATACACTGGGTATAATTTATCGTGATCTAAAGCCGGAAAATATACTTTTAGATGAAAATGGACATATAGCTTTGACCGACTTTGGTTTATCGAAGCAACCCTTAGATGGTTCAAAAACTTATAGTTTTTGTGGCACAGTAGAATATATGGCTCCTGAAATTGTTAACAGAAAAGGACACGATTTTGCTGCAGACTGGTGGTCTTTCGGAGTTCTTATGTATGAAATGTTAACTGGCAACCTGCCTTTTCATGGCCAGTCAAGACAAGAAACTATGAATCAAATATTAAGATCAAAACTTGGCATGCCTGAAAATCTTTCACCCGAAGCCCAATCTCTGCTGAGAGCTCTGTTTAAAAGAAATCCCCAAAATCGTTTGGGTGCAGGCCCAAATGGTATTTTGGATATAAAAGCTCATTGTTTCTTTTCCACAATTGATTGGTCAGGTTTGGAAAAGAAGGAAGTCAGACCTCCTTTTATACCAGCAGTCTCACGTGATGATGCTTTTTATTTCGATGTAGAATACACTTCAAAATCGCCCAGAGATTCACCTGGAGGACCTATATCAGCTTCGGCACATGAAATATTCCGTGGGTTTTCTTTTGTAGCTCCAGTTTTGCTTGAAAATTCTTTAAGTAATCATACTTCCTTACAACAGTCGCCCCATTTACCTTGTCAACAAGCTCCTCGAACTCTACCGGGAGTTTTGCCTGGCATTTTTCATCAGGACTACAATTTATTGCAAGAATTAGGCCGAGGAACATTTTCCGTTTGTCGCCTTTGTGAACATAAATCATCGAAAAAACATTTTGCTGTTAAGATTATAGAAAAGGCTGCTTACATGGCAAACTCTTCCTCATCTGACTGTTGGGAAGAAATAGAAATAATGTTGCGTTATGGCAATCATCCAAACATTGTTACTTTGTTTTCAGTATATGAAGATAACCATTCAGCCTATTTAGTTATGGAACTTTTAAAGGGCGGTGAATTGTTAGATCGAATACTGGCTGTTGGACAAATGTGCGAAAGTGAAGCTAGTGCTGTTTTAAGGACAATGGTCTCTGCAGTCGCTTATTTACACGAACATGGAGTAGTACATCGTGATTTGAAGCCATCGAATATGATTTATGCTAGTATGCGTCAGACTCCGGAGACATTAAAACTATGTGATTTAGGTAAGTGTAATATTTACTCTTTTTTTATTTTCAAAATTGTATGGAACAATAACAATAATTTGTACAAGACAATTTTCTTCAGTTATGGTACGAAAAGTATTAAGTTGCTATTTCTAATCTCTTTTATTCCCTTCACCACAAAAAGGGAAGAAAGTTTGTCATTCAGTGTGTAATTTCTACAATTTCTATTTCCGACCCTATAGAGTATATATATTTTGACTTATTATGAATAGCGAAGTCGATTGAGCGATGTCCGTCTGTCCGTTCGTGTTAGCGCTGATATCAAGTTTGCCGAGGCACTAAATAAGCTTGAAAAAAAATAAATATGTCAATCGATCAGACTTAAAAAAAACATCAAGAGAAAAAATTGGAGCTCGCCCATATTTTCCGGGGCTCTGAAATTTTCAAATTTTTTAAATATCAATATGGGTATCATTTTAAAGCTTTTGAAGGGATCTTTAAGGAAATACTAAAATTTTTTAAAAATGCTTAATCCATTAAGAGCCAATTCCATTTTTATGTCAAATTATATACCTATACGAGTATGTGGCACCATTTCTTTATTTTTTAATTTTTTGTCACCCCCAATATTTATTTTTTTTAATTGGAATTACTTCACTATACTAGATTTGCATAGATGGTGAAGGGAATATAAGATGTTTTATTAAAGCTTTAAAAATAATTATCGAAAAAGATCTACAATATTTAAATTTTCTAAATTTTAAGTTTGTTTAATAGTAAATAACATTTTGTTAAAACTTCAAATATATTACTTTAATAATAACTAAAAACTTCTAAACCATACGGGTGTTGATCATATGACAGCAAACATACATATGTATATCGTTTCATTAGATGGCATCTTATAGAATGTTTGTTTTCTCTCCAAAAATAAAAAATGTACTCATTATTGCCACGAGCAACAATAATTTCAAACCACATGTTGTTATTTAAATATTTCTATACAATTTTTAAATTAGAAACAAACGAAATTCTTTGTTGATATAACAAACCCACACACCACAATGCCCGTCAGTAAATCAACCGAACAAGCTACTCCTTACTCTTTTATACTCAATTACTTAAGACACAAAGAAAGTATAAAAATATATTTCTAAATTTAGAACCACCCCTAATCATAGAAGAAGTAGTATTTGTTCCCGTCTGCTGCTGATGATTTTATTTACTAATATCACCCACATACTACAACAGTCTTTGGTCATCATGTACAGTTTCTGTATTTTTTACATCTTGATGGTTCATTATTATTATTATTTGTCATACAGAATTATCACAATGATATCAAATAAATATAACAGAAGTAAATTAAAATAACTGAATAAATTTAGTTTTGTTTAATGCATACTTAGGATTATTTCATACCTATTGAAATTTTATTAGCATTTAATTTAATTTGAACTTGTGTTATATTTATTTGATATCATTGTAACAATTCTGTGTTCAAAGTTATAATAATGAACCATCAAGATCAAATGAAAAAAAATTTAACTACGATTTAATGCTAAAGGTTTTATTTTAATTATAAGTGTTTTTACAAATGGTAATGAAATTTTATTAAGAATCGTTTAATTACTAATTACAGTTAAAACAAAAATAATTGTTTTTATGAAGCAAAAATTTTTAATCGCAGAAACTTAAAAAAGCTATGCTCAAAATGAATAAATCTTAACAGTCTTGTACATAGATTTACATTTGAAATTGTTAATAATTTTTCAATTTTAAGTTAGATGGGTGTGAAACTTGATGTCTGAGATTTAAAGTCACCTAACACCCCAGCTAACAGATCTTATCACTTACATGAAAACAAATCTAAATGACATTTTAAAATAATAATCTACTATACTTTAAGATGTGTATTTAGTGTACAAAGAAGAGCAATACATTCATAATGATTTTAAACCATTTATTCATTAGTCAATGATAATAATTTTGTTTTTTACTAATTGTTATTGAAACCTTTTCGTTAAAAAGCATTACCATTAATAAAAATAATAATATTGCTAAAACAATCATTACCATTATTTATCATTTAATGCTAATGAATTCGTCAATTAATTAGTCCATCTAATTAATTACTCCCATGCATGGCTTAGTGAAAATTTTGATTAATAGAAACTTTATTGAGTTTTAATCAGGAAATAGCAAATGTTGGTTTCGCAAGCCAATTTTTTTTAATCGGCGAATTTTTAAAGAAAATTTTGTTTAGAAAGTTATTTTTAAAATAAAAGTAAATTTATAAGAAATTTATTAATCATTATTTTATTATAAATAAGCCATAAAATGTAGATTTCTTGTTTCCTTACAAGACTTCTGTCAGGGCAAATTGTCGGCTTTATGATTACAGAAATTTAAGTATGACAGCCAGGCTGCATTTTAAAGTCTATATTTGTTGAATGCTGGATATCCTTACAGCGGACGTCGATACAATCCGCATTAGCATTTGTGTAGCGCCCAATTCTCTATAACAGCCTTCACACGCGTTTCTATATTTTCGGGCTAACATTTTATTACTATTTTTCCTTTCACAACTTTTTTCCTTCATCTATACAATAACACGAATCTGGACCCCAAATGAGCCAAAGACTTTTCTTTCGGCTGCCTGCTAAGCAAACATAACCTAATCTCTAGGTCAATATTCATCTATTTAATCTAACAAACAACTAAAAAGAAGAACAATTTTTTCTTTTCTACATGTGTAGAATAATTATTGTTTATGAAATATTTAATAAGAAATTTGGAAATATGGAAATTTATAAAAATTTTAATTTGCAGTTTTGCTCTTATAGATCACAAAAACTAAATTGCTAATAATTTCATTCGGACTGTATTTTGTATTAATATTAGATTTACATTCTTTCCTATATTTATTGCTTTAATATCCGCTCTAGGTTTTGCAAAACAATTACGTGCCGACAATGGTCTTCTTATGACACCATGTTATACAGCAAATTTTGTTGCCCCGGAAGTACTAAAGCGTCAAGGCTACGATTTAGCCTGTGATATATGGTCACTAGGTGTTCTTCTCTACATCATGCTATCGGGCCGTACACCCTTTGCATCGACACCTAATGATTCACCCGATGTGATATTAAAACGTATAGGATCTGGACATATAGATTTTACCTCGACACGATGGACATTGGTCTCAAATCCCGTCAAAGATTTGCTTAGACAAATGTTGCATATAATACCCGAAAATCGTCCAACCGCAGCACAAATTCTGCAACATTCCTGGCTGAAGGAACAATCGGCTGGTTCGGTACGACTAACAGAATATCGTAAACCAACTGGCACAACGACATTAACAAACCAAAGTGATGGCGTCCACAGTAATTTCACCACTAATTTTAGCCATAATGCCAATACAGCCAGAGAAGCTAATGCGTATTTGCGCGGTGCAGTCGATGCCACATTTAGAGCCATCGCCATACCACAGGCAGCCAATGTGGGCCCCGTTGAACAATCAACATTGGCCAAACGTCGTGCCAGAGATCGTGCCAATTTTCAAACGTAATCGAAAACTGCTTTTAAATGGCCAGCTTTTTTATTACGTTTTAAATTGAGATTTTTAAGATAATTTTTAACAAATAATTATCTAAAGACAGCAAACACAAGGAATCACTTCAGAGAAAGGTAAAGCTTAATAAAAATTAAAACGTTTAACTTATAAAAAAGGTAAACCTAAAGAACACGAGTTGTAAAACACTGGCTTACTTTTTGGCCAAATTTACAAAATAAAGCACAACTTTTTACTTAGAAGACAAAAAATTTTAAATTTAAAACTTTAAGCTAAAAAATAAAACTAAAAATTATTAACTATATTTCAAACTTCTTAAATTTTAAGAAAAGAAATCATTATAAAATCTTCCATTTATAGTAAACAAGTTAATTATTTATTTTATAAATACATGAAGAAGTAAAAGAAAAAAAATTTTAATTTACACAAGAATTAAGTTTATTTTGCACAAAACAGAATGTAAAAAAAATATTTTTTTTAATAGTCAGAATTTTTTTTATTTAAACCTTAACTACCGTATTCATAAAATATTTTTTATGAATATGGCAGTAGATATTTAGCTTAATTTTTTTTTATTAAGCAGAAATGTGTCCAAATAGTTTTATAAATATTTTTAATAAATATTATTATTTAGTTCAATATAGCGGGCTTTTTTATTTTATATATAAAAAAATATTTTTAAATTTTTAATACTGGGGTGGAATCGTTACATCCGTAAACGTACAACACGTATCGTAAAAATACGTTTTTCGGATTATGACATACGTTAACGGATGGTAATTAACAATAACGCAGATTATAACATACGTTATCGTATACATGAACGTACATTTTTTACGAACTGTCATACGTTAACAAAACTTAGTTCGAATAAGATGAAAAATGCAACAAATTCGCAAAAAAAAAGTGCGAATTAAACAAATTTCATTTTAGTTTATGATAAAGTTATTATTACAATAAATTTAATTTAAGATTCATGAATGAACACGAACATTTGGCAAAAAACATGCTTCCTAATTGGGCATATATATTAAAATCTACTGCTAACAGACTACGGGATGAGCTTTTCAAGTGTATGAACGCAATAGTACCACCAGTTAATGATGTTAAAATTTTAAAATAGGAAATTCGCAATTTATACTTTTGCAAGAAAAATTTTTATTTATAAAATTGTAAAAAAAAAATAGGAAAAAAAAAGTTTTTTTTTTTTTTTAATTTAAAAACCAGAATGAAGGAGGCCTTTATGAAGAAAAGCTGCTGGTGCCAAGTGAAGAAGTGTTAATTGAAACAGCAGTCCTTGAATCGAGCGCTATAGGCAAAAAATCGGTTTTGACCTTTGGAAACAACAAAATTTACAAAACTGACCAACCTGAATACTTTTTCTTTAGCTCTAGAATTTTTTAATTTCAAAACTATTATGAATCATTCAAAAAATTAGGATCCATTTACAATCGTATGTCATAATGCCATTTAGTTCATACGATTAACGTATCACGTATTTTTTTCGTACGATTGTCGATACGAACACGGATGTAACGATTCCACCCCTGTTTGCTTAAACTTGGGAATTAAATATTACGTTAGTTGATTTTTTTTTCGTAAATTAGAGTTGGCAAATAAATAAAATATTGAAATATATATTTTATTTTAACTAAACAATAGAATAGAAATGAAGCGACTTAAAAATCCTTTGTATTCTTCTTTTGTCGAAGCTTATTGTTCTTTTTAAAGTTAACACATTTGAAATAGTTTTCTTTACAAAAAAAAAAAAAAAATGAGAACTAAAGCCAAAGTAAATATTTTGCCACAAAAGTGATAAAATCAGGGTTTAAATGGCTTGCTTAAAAATAGCTACAGCACTAAAATCTTTGCTTTGCTTACATGTTTTTCAGCAAATGAAAAAACTAAATGTCTCAGCATTTACAAAACATTTCATTATAAACGAAGCAACAGCAAAAAGAAAATGTAAAAAAAGAGGAAGAAACGCATTTGCTTAAGCTGACTATGTGTTTTTTTCTGTAGCAAAGCAATCAGCAAAGCTTTTAATTTGCTATTGCTTAAGCAATAAATTGATGTTTTTTTCTTCTTTTGCTGTTGTTTATCTAAAAAAACACAATGTAATGGTGTAATAAAAGCAACGTTTTTAAAATGTATTTTCATACGTATTGTAAGTAATAAATACAGAAATACGTTTCCAATGTTTAAGGGGATGAAAAGTAGGGATGGACAGCAAGTAATAGCAAGAAAAAGCAATTGTAGTTAGTCAAAACATTTTAGTAAAGAGTTAAGCAAAAGCAAAAATAAAAATAAAGTAAAACTGATTGCTTAAGCAACACCAAATGTTTTTAAAGTAATTGCTTTGCTGAAGAAAGAAACACATAGTCAGCTTAAGCAAATGCGTTTTTTGTTTTTTTTTTGTCAAAACGTTTCAGTGTTGTTCTCATTGTTTTCTATCCTTGCTGCGTACAATGAATTTAATGTATATTTTGTGCTCACGAGCAATCCTTCTCATTACTTCTGTTTTCTTTTTCTCCCTGCAAAGAACAGAAATTAAAACAAAATTAAACATTTCAGTTTATTTATTTTTGCATCCTGCATTATATTTTTATGCCTAAGAGTACGGGGACGGATTCCGCATCTCAAAGAAAAAACATATAAAATTTAATTCAATGTATTTTATGCAAAATCTAGAAAAAGTTTTCTTCATATTTCAGGGAAAAATAAGAAGTCAACAAATTCATTTACTGAACAAAAACAAAAATATAAAATTAATCGAAATTTTTTTTAAATTAAAATAAATAAACTAATGCCAAAATGATTTCGATTCATTTATAATTCAAATCCTAATTAATAAAAATTAAATTAAAAATAAAAAAATATATAAAAAGGTATGAAAAAAACTTCATACCGATGATACTCATGAGGATTTAAATTAGGACTCAATATTAATATTTCGGTATGGTAAAGTGCATTCTCTCGACGATCAAGAAAAGTAGCTAAAGTAGGATTTTTTAATAAATCCGTTTTACCTTTTTCTTTGAAAGATTGAGCTTCGATAGAATTTACTTTACTAACTTTTTTTTTAAAATACCGTTATTAAAGACAAATTTAAGCCTCATTTGCTTAAAACTTTATCAAAAGATTACTGACAATTTTTTCTGTAATATAGTCTGGCATTTGCTGACGGAAATTAAAAGACAATTTTCTTCTAAATCAAGGTATTGGTATGGTTGTCAAATTTTTAAGTGGAATTACTAACAATTTCCAAAGTTTTAACAGAATGCTTAGTTTTCCAGACGAAATGCAACTCATATTATTTCACAGTTGGAAAGAATTGTTCTCAGCAACATTTTGCTGTTTCTAAACATGAACCAAGAAACATTTTGCGATTTTTCACGAACTGAACAGAATAAAATTTCAGCACTGTTATTTTTTGCTTATTTCAAACTAATTTTTTATATGGGACTTCGATTGCATTTGCAGGTAACCTTTGTTATTAAATCGAATTGATATGTCAAGAAAGGTTGATATGTTAAGAGAGATTCTTACCTCAAATAATGAAACAAGTACGCTTTCAATGATATTTTTTTTTATTTCGTGTCTGTACCAAAAGTTACGCAAATTTGGTCAAATATAACAAAATTATATATCGCACTTAATCAACAAGAGGGTATTAACTCAAAATTTTAAAATTTTCAGTAGAATCAAAAAACTGTTTATAGCCACATTTTAACAGAATTTAAAAATTCAAATATACCATAGGAAGCAAGTTCCATTTAAAAATATACTTACATCGTTTTTCCTAGAAATCTGTGCAAGTATTGCAAAAAAAATCAATTTTTTGAGTTAATACCATTTTTCTGAAATTTTTCGATCATAAATGATACAAATTTTATCAACAAGACGGTATCAACTCAAAATAAAACCAAACTGAAAAGAGACTCAACTCAAAATAATACCTTTTTTATGAAAATTTACGAATCAGTTCCATGTTAACTTTTGTATTAACTCGAAATAATACCTTTTTGTTGAAATAAAGGTAATAACTACATTATCATGAATATGGTCTCAAAAGTGGTTTTCGAGATGAAAGAGTAAACGGAATACATTGAAATTTTTACAGTAGATAGATATTGATGTTGCTAACTGATTTCTTGAAAAAAGTGATATGTCAAAAATTTTGAGTTAATACCCTCTTGTTGATCAAGTGAGATATGTTACGAGGAGCCTTCAAGAGTTACATAATATATAAAAAATGTAACCAAACGGCAACACTGGTGGCAACATACTAAAAGAGCAAAAATTTTAAATTGAGAGCTTGGAGAAAACACACTGAAATTAAAATAGTTTCCAATTTCGTACGGATTCGTTGAACGTTTTATATTGTCAAAACTTTATATCAAAAACAACCGCAACCGTAAAGTCGTATTTCTACTCAGATACATTCAAGCCAACATTAAATAGAGCAGCGTTGGAAACCATGTTTGTTTTTTTTTTCTTTTAGTTCAAATAAGGCAACTAAGAAACAATTTAAGAAACATCAGTTCTGAGTAAATACAAACGTAGAACAAAAAATAACGTCAGTGACACGCAAAAACTTACATTATACTGCAATTATTCTTATTAACGAAATATTGCATGAAGAAGAAGAGAGAAAACTAAGAAAGAAAAGAAGAACATGTTCAAAAAATTTATTTTAAAAATTAACAATTTTCAAATGAAAAAGTATTGAATAAATAAAAATGAAATGACTAACGAAATTTATTGAAGATAATGGCAAAACCATTTAAATAGTTGTTACAGTCAGGGCGTAAAGCGCAACGCTAACTAGCGCATAGCTTTTACGCTAGACGGTTATTAGTTCATTTTGTTGTATAAAATCCACTATATAAAAATAAAAAAGAGATAAAACCGCCCTTAAAACAACTAATTTGTTATAACTTTTCAACAGTAAAAAATAAAACAAACTGTCAACTTTACTTCCTAGCGCACTGTCAAAATCGGTTTTTTCAATAGCTAAGCGCTGATGCCGCGCTATATAGATTTGCTCTATACATTTTGCTTAGCTCGCTAATTTAGGTTTGGCTATTGTATATGATGTAACACAAAATAACAAAAAGAAAAAGATACGGTTATCCGCGAAAGAAATAACAACCCCTACCATGACTTCTTTCAACCAAAAGAAAAAACATTCTAAACATCGATACAAACCAAGGACTATCCTCGTTAGGAAACATTAAATGTTAAAAACATTAAAATTTACACAGTTTATGATCTCATATTCGACCTTGGTAGACCTTTCTACGGAACTGCCCATATCTAAAATTGGTACCTTTTTCTTTAATGATATTTTTTCGCATCTAATGTAAAATTACTTTTGAATATCTGGTGGCTTGTTAACATAGTAAAATCTTTATTTAAAAAAATATATTCTCACTTTGTTTTTTTTTTTCTTTTTTTGCACATTCATATTTAAAGTCTGCAACTATTTACTTGATGTGAAAATATTTTTCAACTTTTTAGAGCAGTTTAAGATATCTTAAAACTTAACACATTATTTCTCTTGTTTATTTCAAACAAAAAAGTTACATTTATCAATACGTGTGTGGATATCACGGTGTAGAATAACTAAGAGATATTTACGTATCTTAGCGATAAAATAACATTTATTTCTTATTCTCATCTCCAAGTTAAAGTTACTTAATATCTTAGCACCGCAGATAACTAAACACAAAAATAAAGATATTTTAAGGGTTGAAATTACAAACTCTTGCCTCTGCTTATATAAAAAAAAGTTTACTACGAATTAAAAACAATAAATTAATGAAATCCTATGACCTGTTACATATTTAAATAAAAAAAAAATCAGAACAAAACCTACATATATTTTTGGTGAAAAATATTAGCTGATATAAAATTATTGCAAAGAACTAAAAACCACATATTTATAAAAAAAAACCTTGTTAAAAAAATATAGTTAAATAAATACCTTAAAAAATAAAAT
This sequence comes from Gymnosoma rotundatum, assembly GCA_916610165.2. Taxonomy (NCBI): domain Eukaryota; kingdom Metazoa; phylum Arthropoda; class Insecta; order Diptera; family Tachinidae; genus Gymnosoma; species Gymnosoma rotundatum. The sequence continues at coordinate 82,800,042 of OU744340.1, forward strand.
AAATTGTTAATTATTGCTGACACAGTTTTTAAATCACTAAATAAATAATATTTAAATTATATAAAAATATACATAAACATGTTAATATACAAAAAATATTAAAAAAAAAAACAACTAATAACTTTATACACACTTACTATATTTAAACAAACAAAAAAGTATTTATTCTACAATCTATTTACATAAAAAAAATAAAACAATTTACTAACAAATTTTATGAAATATTTTTTTTTTTATAAATATTAAAAATATTTTTTCTATGTCCAGTATTTTTGTTTTTCAAAACTGCAATTAAAGCAAAGCAGCTACTTGTATTTAATATTTTTTTTTCACTTTTTCTAAACTTTAAGGAAAATATTTAAAAAATAATTTAATTTATTAATATGCTTACACTTAAGTGATTAACACAAATTAAACAGTTGCTCCTTATATACAATATACATAACTTATATACATTATATAAATTATAATTATAAAACTATACGACTACACATATACTGACTTCATATTTTTGGAAAAAGACAAAAAAAGTTAGCAATTTCTATGTGGTTTTCTACCAAATCGAATAATCAATTTATTCGATAAAAATATACAATTTTTATGAAATTTTTCCTTAATAAAAATATATTTTTAATATATAAATTATTAGTTTTAATTTTGCATTAATTTAAGGCATTTATTTAATCGTATTGTTAATTACTGAAAACATAAGTAAAGTTTCATTACATTAACATTTTTTTATTTTAAACAAATTAATTAAATATTGTATATTTGAATAAAACCAAATTAAAAAAAACAAATTTAATGTTTTATTTGAAAGGAATGGTTGCGAGAATTCCTGAAATCAATGCATATTTTTCTGTGCGTTCTGAAGGCCATGCGTACCAATCTAGCTATTTTTTTTTTTTTGCTTTGTTTTAAGTGGGTGCTTAGTGCTACTTTTTACTTTGGTAATAGTTTTTTAAACTTTTTCAAAACAGCATTTTTTACATTAAAAGCCCTGCTGCACACAAAAAAATGATTTAAAGCTAGAAAATTGATTTTAAGAAATATACCATTTACCTGATGAAGTCAACAATTAAATGAATGCAATTGATGCTAAATTTAAAATAAATTGTTTAAAAGTGTAGCGAAAGTGAAAAATAAGAACAAAATAACAAATACAAACAGTTAATACCTAAATTCAATAGTCAACTGTATATGGTTATGGTAAAAACAATATTTGAGCATAAAATCCAAAAATACAGGCATGTTCTGAATTCCACACGAAATTTTTCACTTTAAATTTTTCAAGGCATTGTTTTTGTAAAAAATAATTTTATAGCAACAATGCTTTGAAAAATTTAAAGTGAAAAATTTCGTGTGGAATTCAGAACATGCCTGATAATTTTAAAAAATGAATTGGTTATTTTTTTCAAAAACTACTCGTAATGCATTTCAGCGCTAAAACGTGGAAATAACTGCATGATGTAAATAGATACCTGAAATTAAAAAAAAGAAAAAAAATTTAAAAAACCGCCGCTGACGTAGAAAAATTTTATTCGGGCATATGTCCGTTGGCGTTCTTATTTTAAAACGACAACTTGGAATCACCGTTGTAGTTATCGACAAAAATCGACACGGTATTCTCCATTTAAAAACGAGGATAGAAGCGACAAAGAAACGCATGTATTTTGTTGCCTTCATTTTTAGTAGCGACATTAAAACGAGAGGTTTAAAAAACTGAAAATGAAAATTGCAACGTTGCGGAAGTTTGAAATTTTAGTTTCAGAAATGGAAAAAAAATACTGAGAGCAAGAGGAAAAGGGGTTAATAAGTAGATTTCACTGTCATCTTTAGAAGAAGTCTTAATGTGAATTTTGGGAATATTTAAGGTGGCGAAGCGCCCCAGGAATAGCTTTTATAGTATAAATGAAAATACTTGATTTATTTCTATTGATTTTGTTTTTAATTTAATATATTTTATTGTATTTTATTTGTTACATATGTTTATATTTTTTTGCATTTAAATGTTATTTGCTTTATTACAATTATTTTGTTTAAACTTATTTACTTGATTTTGTTTTTCTAAAATTTCAAATGATCTAAATTTATTGCAAACGGTTAACTGAATATTTGTATTTTATTTAGTTTTCACTCATTTTTTCTCTTTCTTGATTTTATTTTAAAATACTTTTTAAATTAATTTTTTATTTATAAAGAATAATTACAATAATTGTTTTTATATATATAATTGTATATATTAAAAAATAACTTATATATTTAAATTTATTATAAAATACATGTGTTTTATTTTAAATAAAATTGCAAATGTTTTCTGCCGTTTTTTTTATTTAATTGCGGCTTTGCCCATTTGTGGTTTGTTTGTTTTGCAAATAATATGAAATAATATTGTAAAAGTGGGTTTTTTTGTTTTAATGGTGTGTGTATATTTATTTTAAAAAATGGAAAGTCAAGAAGGCAATTTAAGTAGTTAAGGGATTGTAAATAGTTTTATGCAACTATTCATAAAAATATAAAATTTTTAAAGGTTTATTAAACAAATTTTGTATGAAAAACTGTTTTATAAACCTTAAATAATAATATTTTTTGTAAATATGGCCGTTAATAATTAATGACTTACAAAAATAAACGTAAAATTAAAATTTTCCATAATTATGGAAACATTCGTTTTTCGACAATTGTGGTTTTTTATTTTATTCTAACACTTGCCTTATTTATTTAAATTTCCTTTAATATTTACCATTTTTTTTATTTGCTTGTTATCAATATTTACTTAGCGTATATCTTTACGTGGTTGTTACTGCCGTGATATTGTTGAGCTTGCTAGAGAAAGAAAAAAATAAAAATAAAAAATTGTTAGCTTATTAAAAGGGTACTCTTCATTGAAAGGTGCTTTTTTAGAAAGTATTTTTTTATAAAAGACAATTTTAAAAACATATCTTAAAAAAAATCTAACAAGTTGACTTTTTCGAAAGTGTCTTACAAAAGGTCCCTTTGACAAACGTATTTGTTTTTAAAAATTTCTTCTAACAAAAGGGATTTTTATAAAAATTACGTTTCATAATAATAAATATTTTTAATAGTTTTATGGCAATATTAAATTTTAATTATTAAGTTATGAAAGTATACCTTTTTCCACTTCCATCTCGTTTGGGTCTATAACTGATTCGAACTTCTCTAAAGTTTTATCTAAATCATCATCTTCCATCTTCTCAACTTGAATGCTCTCCAAGTTTTCAATTGTTTCATTTTCAATTACTTTTTCACCAATTGAATCTGTATTAAGTAGCGTTTTTGGACTATCTTCAATGACCTCTGACTCAACCACTACTTGAGCCATTTCTTGCATGCCATTTACTAAACCATTAATTTCTTCTTGTTTATGCTGTTGTTGCACTTCTTCCTCCTTGGCTTCTAATGCCTGGGACGTAGCTTCGCGTTCGATTCGTTCACGATATTCTCTTAGACATTTTTGTTCATATTCTACGTGCTCCTTATAATACTGATATACGGGTATAACAATTACTGATATATCATCGACTGTTGCAGCAGCCTTACTATCGGCCAAACGCCAATGACCATAATCGTTAATTTTTCCACGTGCCTTAGCTACTAATTCTTGTGCCACCATTGTGTACCGATGTCGTTCGGTTGGATATTTGTGCAATGTTTGAAAAACGGTGCGTGCAACAGCATCATTTTCCGAAACGTCCCAAAGGCCATCGGTGGCCATGACCAGAATACCATAATCACCATCTTCATTTTGCTCCTCTAGGAAAAAAATAAAAATAATTTTTTTTATCTAAGGATTTTTCTAAAAGGGACATATATGCTTTTAGAAAATTATTATCACATTCTTTATTTTTTTTTTATATACAAAAACACAGGTACCTTACCTGGAATTGTTACAATTTTCGTGAGATCTCTGTAGTTAACTTCTGGCTGTGCTGTAAGGAATGGTTTTATTAATGTCCCCGTCGCTATGGCTAATAAATCATGATCACCAAAGCCACGAGTGACTCCAAGAGTTCCTAGGAGACGAGAGCGTTTACCCTCACCCGTTACTACAGGCATTTTTAAGTCATCTCTAGTGAGAGTCTTATAAGTCCAACCCATATTGGTGCCATGACGGCACAAAATTCGTTGGCCTAAATCACGTTCATGAGGCCGTTTAGCATATTCCATGGCAGTATAATATTTACCCATTAAATGAGGTTTATACTGAGCTACGCCCAGCAGTCGTATTCGTTCCGTTTCTGGGGTATGATCAAACGAGAAAGGTTCCGGGAATGCGCCTTCCGATCCATCATAATTAGATGTATGTGCATTTGCTTTATTGTGCTTTTCATTAACTTTTCTTTGACACAAAACAGCTCGACTGTCACCAGCATTGGCTACATACATTTTGCCATTGATAAACAAGGAAACACAAGCCGTGCAACCGCCAGCATCACGATACCGGTCACGGTCTTGAGCTATTAACGAATCCATATGTATGAAAGCACTTTCTAAAGCACCAACAATTAATTCATCTTTGGAAACAGATCTCTGGAAATGACTCGGATGAGGAAATGAATTAACAGTTTGTGATTTTGTTACTGAGGCAAGTGCTAAGTCTTCCATACGCTCACGAGGCAAAAGAAGTTCAATGCAGTCTACAAGTTTTTCATGTAAAATATGATGAAATTGATGTGAAGCTGCCAGAGCTGCGCCATAACCAGCATGACCATCAAATATACCAAAATAAGTGTATGGAAGATCGGGATATTGATGTGTAGGATCTGATAAAACTTGGTGACAAAATGCACCTTGATCTTCATTCCATTCTGATTTACCCGAGTTGACACATTCTGCGTAACCTGTGCCCCAAGGCAACAGTCCAATATCCCTAGGCACTATAATGGGTCTGACGTTATGATCGGCTGAGGCTTTCAGTTCATCGGGCGTTAATAACTGTAAGAAAGGTGGACGGGCATAAGCAAATTTATCCTGTAGTATTTGTTGCTGTAACATACGTTGGTGATAGTGTGAGCCACGCGCCATATGATGGTCATGGCTGGAGGGTAAAGCCGGTATATCGGGAGCTATAACCGAAGCTAAACGATTTTTGAAATTTGCAAACATATTGTATATATGTTACAATTTAATTAACCTCCTTCTGTAATCAGATCCACAAACTTTTCATATGACGTATGAGAGTTACTTAATACCATTTACTGCCTGTTGTGGGAGGAATGAGCGAACAAATAATTTTATATTTCTTGTTATTGCTGTTACCTCTAAAGTTAGTCAGACGTCTAGATTTTAATCAGCTTTTTGCGTTTGCATTTAAATATTGCATTTAAGCCACGTATATAATGTTTTTAAAATTTTTGGGTGATATAAAATTAAGTTCTTATTTTTCTTTAGGTTTAAAACATTTTTCTTCAAAATTTGCCTTTTCTTTGTTTTGTGTGGTCGAAAAAATCAATAACTCTACTTAAGTTGTATGACTGAAAGTTACATTTCTTAATGCGATGTGGAAATGTAGCAAAATGTTAGAATTATTATTTCTAAACAATCAGTTGTAAATTTTTGTTTTTATTATGGTTTTTATATTAAACTATTTTATTTTTATATAGATTTTACACGTCTATTATTTTTTTCTTTTTATTTGAAATTCACCTCAATCGTGTCAAACTTGTATTTTGCTTTTTTGCAAAGACAACAAAAACAGTGTTGCTAATCGTTAGTATTACGAAAGTGTTGTAAAACGAACCAAGAAATCTATGGTGTAAATGTAAAAAAATTGAGAATATCTTTATGTATTAATAGCAGGTTTAAATTGCTTGCTTAGAAATAGCAACTAAAATCTTTGCTTTGCTTTCATGTTTTTCAGTAAATAAAAAAAATAATGTCTCAGTATTTACAAAACATTTCATTATAAACGAAGCAACAGCAAAAAGCAAATGCAAGAAAGAAAAAGAAATGCATATGGTTAAAATGCAGCAAAGCATTTATTTTGAAAACGTTGGCTGTTGCTCAAGCAATAAGTTAATATTTTTTTCTTCTTTTGCTGTTGCTTTTTAAGAAAAAAAAAAAAAAAACAGACAATGTAATGGTGTAATAAAAACAACGTTTGAAAATGTATTTTCTTGCGTATTGTAAGCAATAAATAGTTATATATGTTAAAAGGGATAGTTCTTAGTAAAGAGTTAAGCAACAGCAAAAATAAAAATAAAGAATAACTGATTGCTTAAGCAACAGCAAACGTTTTTTAAGTAATTACTTTGCTGAATGCTTAAGCTGACTATGTGTTTTGCATTTGCTTTTCTGCACATTTTTCCACAGCAACTGTTAAGCAACTACATATGCATTAAAAATAGTTAAGCATTTTTAATCACTGATTAATAGCAAATGTAAAAAAAAATGTAAAAAACTAATTAAATGGTCGAATAAACCATAATTTCTTGTATATTTATTATATAAATGAGTTTGCGACAAATTAATATAATAACACAAAAATTTAAAATAATTCATAATTATTTTATGTTAGTAAAATATATGTTTATCCTTGATTCAATGGAAAGACTAAATATTTGATATAAAAATTTTAAATTATTGTTTGAACTTAATCGTTGGCGTGGCTAGGCCTGTCTGGAGGGGACTTAATCCGCACAATTTGTTCTTTCTTATGGAATTAAGAAAAATGGCAAAAAAAATTTTTATTTATATTTTCAATATTTCGCCACACCTTTGGGTGGCATCATCAGGAAACAGGAAACAAAAAATTAGATTTTCTTTCTTTTAAAATAACAAAATTAAAATCAAATTATTTTTATTTTTATTTTTTTTAATTTGATTTTAATTTTGTTATTTAAAAAAAAAGAAAATCTAATTTTTTGTTTCCTGTTTCCTGATGGTGCCACCCAAAGGTGTGGCGAAATATTGAAAATATAAATAAAAATTTTTATTATTTATAAAACTGACCTAGTGCTTAATAAATTAGAAAAGAAAAACTATTTAAAAAGGTCAAAAAAACATTTATATAAAAATGGCAAAATTTTTCTACTCACTAGAAACTACAGCCCCCTCCAGAAATATTATCAATTTAATATTGTCCACAGCTATATTTAATAAATAAAAATAATTTTTATAATTTAAATGTAATCCTCACATGTAGTTCCAATTTTTGGAAATGTGCCATTTTTAAGATTTATTTTTGCTTATCGTCCTTAATTTCTATTAAAAACATAAATGTTTAAAATTTTCCTTTTTTTCAGATCAAAGACTTCTGATTTACAAGATATAATAATTAAAACAAATGCAAATGGTTTGCCTCTTCATCCAGATACTGTTGATCATTATGTTAAGGCAATGTCTACAGCAGGAAGTGATAAGGTCAGAATAATATTTCGATACGGTGTTACCGTTCTCATTTTGAAATTACAAAATATATTACTAAAAAGTTATAATTAAATTTTTAGAACAAAAGTGATAAAATGGCTGCTTTTTGGATGTATGCAGCTCAAACAGGAAGCATGATAACACCACAAGCGAAAATGACGAAAGCAGGTCGACCAGTTATGTTAATACCAGCAACCGGAAATGTAAGCAATTCATTTATCAATTCTATAAACAACCAATTTATTAAAGATTAATTTATATTTTGTCTAATAAAACAAGTTATCTCCTCCCCCAACAATGATGATGCCACCTCAACAACCTATTATGGGCCCTACACCAATGGCTGGCTACCGTGGCATGACTTTGCCTTATCTAAGATCATCAATGCCCATTCTTTATGCACCACCGCCAAACAGTATGCCTGGCACTTATCGCCCTCATAGAAGCTGTAAATCTAATGATGCCCGAAAGAAGCGTAGAGCAGCAGCTCAAGTTTTGCGTTGTGGTAAATCTAATGCCGATCGTCGTCAAAGACTTAAATCTGATGCTGATGCTATCGATGGCAATAATCCATCCTTTCAGTACCACGGGTTAGATCGTGCAATAGCTGATAATTTTTTAGCACGTCAAGAACAGTCTAATGCTGGCAGTCATTTGGATTATTATTCTTCTTCTTCCGGTGCTAGTGATACATGTGCAAATACTGCACCGTCAAGAGCGTCATCAAAAACGAAGATTGTTTGTCGTGATGTTGTTATGTAAAAATAATATTGTAGGACTTTAAAATGTTTTCTTTTAAATAAAATTTATTATTTCTTAATCTCCTGTATATAAATTTGTTTGAGACAGACAACTAATCTATTCAAGATTTAATAAGGATATATATTTTTTGTATGTAACCTTCATTATGTAACCTTCATTTTTGTATTTATAAATTCATTAATATTCTTATGTTAATCTTATAACATAAACGATTATAAATTTAAATCTAACATTGATAGTAAAAGCTTATAAAATTAAAAAGAATAAAACAATAAATGTGTTTTCGAAAAGCGTTGATTTACATTTAATCTTTATGAGTACATATCACCTGATTTTTTGGTTAAAAGGGCAAAATCGAGCGATCGACAAAACGAAATGATTATGAGCCTTCATAATTTCGTTAACAAACGGGCCAGTTGCATTTCATTTAAAATAAGTGTAATTCTTAGTTTTTTAATGTCTATTTTATAGTTGACAAAATTAGAGAATACAAAGAGAATAATCTGTTTTTCTCTGTTTAATAAACATTTTTAAACAAAAAAAAATTACTTAAACTTTAAAAATTACTTTTTTTTAATTTACAAAATTTAACCCACAAAAACTGTAAAATTTAAAATTTTTATTTAGAATAATAGTGCGTTTCATTGGAGTGCTTTTGTCGAAAACACTTGATTTGCTCAAATCAAGTGCTTTGCTACTTGATTTTCTAAGTGTATTTTTTCAAACTAATTTTGCCTTTGCACCACTGTGTTGTGTCTAGGATATTCAAGAACGGAGTTAGCTCTATCTATTCATTTCATTTCCGACCCCATAAAGTATATATATTCTAACTTCTTATGCATGGCGAAGTCGATTGAGCGATGTCCGTCTGTCCGTCCGTGTTAGTCTTTGCTTCGGCAAAATTGACTTCACAAAAAAAAAAAAATTAAATAATTCTTGCGAAAAAACCGACTTCAAAACAGATTTCATCTGTCTGCCTATAACAGCTCAAGTGTATGGCCACATAAATTAGATTACATTAACTATTGGGACACCCGTATATCTCTAAACTTTATAGTTTTTTAACTGTTCAAAAGTTTGGCAATATATATCAAATTGCAGCAACATAGGGTCACTTTTTAATTTCCAAATTCAAATTACGGTTCAAAAGATAGGCTCTTATAAGTAAATCTTTATCAATTATGGGACACCCTTTAATTTCAAAATTTAAATTATAAACTCGTTGATATAGCGGATTTAGCAATACAGATCCCTTTTAAGTTTCAGCGTTCTGTTTATAGCGGTTCAAAAGTTTGGTCACATACACAAAATTACATTAACTATTGGAACGACCTCTAACTTCCAAATCCAAATTTTATACTTGTTGTTATAGCAGACTTAGCAATACAGGTTCGTTGTAAATTTCAAACGTCTGTTTAAAATTGTTCAAAAGTATGGTCATATACATCAAATTTAATGAACTATTGACGCACCCTTTAAATTATAATTTGTAATATTATTACTTGTTACTATAACGGCCATAGCAATCGACATTCTGTCCAATTTGCAAGCGTTTGTCTATAACGGTTCAAAAGATAGGCCCATATAAGTAAATTTACATCAATTATGGGGGCACAAATATAAAAAAAGCAACATTCAGCCGAATTGTATAACATCCTCCCTTTTTTGAAGTCGGTTAAAAATAAGAAAAAACCAACCAGTGAAAAAATTTGCGCTCACCCATATTTTCCGAGTTACGGGGCTCTGAAATTTTCGAATTTTTTGAAATATCAATATGGGTATTATTTTGAAGATATCTTTAGGGAAATACTAATTTTTTTTTTAATTCTTGACCCATTAAGAGCCGATGGCGTTTTTATGTAAAATAATAATCTGCAATTTCTTTATTTTTTAATTCTCTGTCACCCCAATATTTGCTTTTTTGTTTGGAGTTACTTCACTAAACTAAATTTACATAGCTTTTAAATGTTAGTTAAGTTTCTACGTAGCCCAATATAGCACTCTTACATGTTTTTTTTTTGTGTTCAAAAACGAAAATTTTTGTTTTTAAATTTATGTCTATGTTTGAACTTACAAATGGCAAAACAAAACAAATTTGCGAGTAAATTCATGAAGTCTTTCCTCTCTTTTTAATAAATCCAAAGACTTTATAAACTTTCGCTACGTTAACGCAGCACTGTGTCACGAGAATGACCAAAAATGATTAAACTCAATGTTAAAATTTTAAGGTTGTTTTTTAAAAACACTCTGTCTAATGATATCTAAAATTTCTTCTTTAAATGTTTACAAATTTTAATGTTTGTTTTAATGTTTGAATGTAACGGCTGCCGAAATTTGTAACAGGGTTGTAAGTGATGCTTCGAGTTATAATTGCAACACTGTTCTTGTTTACAAATATTGATCATATGTCAGATACCGTTAGAAAAAGGATAGTAGTGAGGCATCGAAAAGATTTTTCAGCAACCGTGAACTTTCGTAAAGAATTAAAAAGAAAGAAGAAATAACACTTTTCTGTTTTTTTTTTATTTTTGTAGCTACAAGTATGTTTTTTTTAGTATGTTTAAACTTTAGCAGCCCGAATTCTTTTTGTGCTTGTTCTTTAGTGTCAAGCTCGTTGCAGATTCGCACTATATTTCAACTGTGGCTAGACATAAAGCAAAACAGTCCCATATACGCTATGTTAAAGACTTTGCAGAAAATCATTTTAAACGAGTATTATTTGAAAGGGAACAACACAAAATAAGACTAACTTTTTTAATATTTTTTAACAATTGTTCTAAATATCATCGCATGAGAGATAGATTTGAAACTTCGTTTATTGACTGGCTGGATAGCGAATTATTTGGTAAATTTTTTTGAAATGTAAGTTCCCGTATTAAGTTGTGGTCTTACAAGAAAACTAATTGTGTTATACTATATTAGGAAGTAAATATGTACAAGTGGTAGAGGCCGACCGAATCTTTCATATGAGAAGGGTCGCTTGTTGTATGTGAGGTGGGCGTGGCGCTTGTTCGATTTTTTGAAAATTGGAAATATGTTACAGTATAACCGAATATATTCACATGCAAATTAACGCTCTTATCTGATCACTAATTTCCAAGTTACGAGAATTTTTAAATTTTGGTTATATGGGAGTGGGCGTGGCGTTTGACCAATTTCTTTTTAAATTGGCAATTTGTTACAATATTACTAATTATATTCACATACAAAGTTTCAATCTTATCAGATTGCTAATTTCTAAATTATTAAAATTTTTAAATTTAGGTTGTATGGGAGGTGGGCGCGGCATTTCTTCAATTTCCTCAAAATTTCACATAAATACTTATTTTCCTAAGAAAAAACATTCGTGCCATATTTCACCTTCCTACTGAAGCTGTTTCTATTTTTAGCCACCCGTTGTATAAATTCGAGACACAGTGCGCCCCCTAAGCGGTGATTAGTCACACACACATAAGAACTCATGATATCTGTCTAAATAAATCTGTGTCCTATTACGTCTATCTGTTTTTGTTGTATGTTGTAAGTAATACGACATTAAGTGCGGAAACGGAAATCATAATCAGTTTTTATTTGTGTTTAATTGTGTAAAATAAGTAGGTAATTACTAAAGTTAATAAAAAATGAAATATATGATTTTGTTTATAAATATGTATTTATATTAATTGCATATAATGAGTGTAAGAATATGTAAAAATGTACTACGGGAAAAACACTACGCCGTACAAGATAAACTGATATACATATGTATGTATATATTGATTAATATAAACAGGCATGTTCTGAATTCCATACAAAATTTTCATTTAAAACTATTTAAGGCATTGTTGTTAAAAAATTATTTTATACAAAAAGAAAGTATTGAAAAATACGAAAGTAAAAATTTCATTGGGTATTTAGAACAGGTATGTATAAATATTTTAAAAATACAAAATTGTTGTAGAGATAAAACTAAAAATTCAAAAATTTATAAAGTAAAACTTGAAAATATAAAAGGCTGGGTTTTTTTAACTATGTACTTACCAAGGCAGATTTATTTTACTAGGTAATAGCGGCTCTACAACAAATACAACATTGACAAAAACAACATGTCTTTTTATTGTTGTTTTGTGCGTTGGAAACGTCAAAAACACAAAGAGAAATAAAAGATAATTGCTTTCAATACACATGCTTGCTTTGTCTCGCAAACGCTTGTTGTTAGTGTTTTTTTTAAATTCGTAAACAGACAAAGGAAAATACAAAAAACTTTTGACTTTTCCAACTACAAACCAGCTGGGCGGACGACACTTTTATTATGAAAGTCATTTTTAACTAATGTAAAAAAAATATACATGTGAACGAATAAGATTTTTAAAATTATTTCATTTACTAGATTACGCTATTAGCAATAAGCTAGTATTCAGTATCAGCAATGCAGCATTTTCTGGACCGCCACATCCCTCATCAGCATTCTTTGCATCTATCTACCTGATGTTATGTACGTCGTAAACATCATCTATTTAACCAACTAATCTTAATGTTAATTTGGTGATACGACGTCCACACAAAACTTAAAGCATTTCTTTGTCGTTCTCTTTGTAACTCGTCTTGTACATTTGTTTTTGCTTCGTACTAACCTTCGGTATAGACACGAAAAATGTTTAGAAATTAAGTTAAAAATAATACCCTTCACCATCTATCTAAATCCATGAATCAAGAAAACAAGATTGCGCATTCAGCCGTTCAAAAAATATTTCTACTGCGCATCTACGTCACAATAGAATTATAACGTGTGTTTGTTGTAAAAATATAAGAGATTTTTGGCTCTCTTACTTTAATTCTGTTACAATTTCCATACAAATAGTCTATTTCTACGTCACACAAAAGAGACAACAAACTAACGGACCTGCGCAATGCGCAATCTTATTTTTTTGATTCATGATCTAAATCTAATTTAGTGAATAAAAAATTTTAGTATTTCCCTAAAGATCTCTTCAAAAGCTTTCAAATGATACGCATTTGATATAAGAAATTTGAAAATTTCGAAGGCCCGTAACTAGGAAAATATGGGCGTGCTCTAATTTTTTCACATGATGTTTTATTCTTATTTTTTAATTTTCTATCGACCAATATATTTATTTTTTTGATTGGAGTTACTTCCCAGTTAGCATTTTTTTGAATTATTGATCATATTCGAGTCTTTTTTGACTCCTCGACACGATTAAAATAATCGTTTATGCGCTCGTTTTAGAGTCGAAAATGAATGTTTTGTCGGTAGAAAATGGTACCCTAGCCGCGACTCTTCTGAACGAGTCCCTTATGACTCGCGTTTCCGACTCATTTTCGATACTGTTTTCAATCGTACTTATAATCAAATACGATACTTTTTCGAGTCAATTTTTGATCATATTACTAGCCGTATGCGAGTCTTCTTCGAAACATATTATACGAATATTTCTTATTATATTTTCCCAAAATTAAACATTGCAAACTAAGTTTTGCTTATTTTTTTATTACACGCCGTCTTGACGAGCCATTGATTTGTTCAAACATTGAACAATTTCATGAGCGCACATTTAAATGGCTTGCGTAGACCATCGTTGTCGATGTCATGTCGTTTTCAAACAACGAGAAATCGAAGCATTAACCTCGCCAAGTTTCCTCCACGCAGACAAACATGAACAAATGTTTAAAACCTATTCTGCTGACGTTTTGTTCATGTGCGAACCAATCAATTGCTCGTCAAGACGTAGTGTTACATTCGGTTGCATGTTATTCGTAATTTTCTTAAAATTCAAGTTTAAAAAAATGAATTTTAAAAAAATTTATTTTACATTTGTGTCTCTATTTTCTTTACGAAGTGACATAAAAATGAAATATGTATTTGAATCATTTTTTCATCGTTAGGCTGCGTTAAATATGTCTCCAAAATAATTCTAAAAACAGTCGAATTTCAAGCATTTGCTTTTTGTACTTTTTGTTTTTTAAACAAGTCGCTATCTATGCGTTTGTCGGAGTTATATTCGAGTCTCTTTTTAAACGCACAACTGCTGAATCAGTTTTAAGTCATCTTGGGTAGTCTTAAAAGACTCACTTTGGTGATTTTTGTAAAAACAATCTTCCAAATGCTAACTGGGTTTATTGTTCCAAATGACACGAAAAAATTAAATGTATGCGTGGTGTTTTGACTGCTGCCTCGAAGGACATGAAGCGATCATAGCGATTTCTAATAGCACCTCTTTCGACAACAGGAATAGAAAAAAAATGCAAATTAATGAAATTGTCATCGCGACCATCTAATAGTGTATCGTGATGATCTTTAGCAAACAGTTGTCGTGAAATAGTTGAATATCTCTTAAGAGATATAAAAGAAAAATTTAAATTATTATAAATTATGGCTTAATTAATTAAAAAAATAAATCGTTTAATTCAATATCACTAATAAGATAAAAATGAAGAAGATAAAAATAATTGCGAATTTTCATATTATTTGCAAGAATGATGTTGTTTTTCTTCATATAAAATAATTGTTGCAGCTTTTAAAGATTTTATTTGGCTTCAGATTGATATTTATTAAAATGCTTGATTCAATTAACTTCTTAATTAAAAAAAAGGAGTAAACAATATTGTAATTAAATAAATATTTGAATCAATTAAATGTTAAATAAAAAATATGACAATAATTTTCTAACTAAATATATAATTGAGTTGATTAAAAGCTTTGTTAAATTTTCACGTGACAACAAGTAGAACCTTCACTAGATGCATAATTTTTTTCTGTGTTATAGAAATAATTTTATACCTTGAACAAAAATTTGGTCTTACTAATTATTGAGACCGTTAATAGCATTTTCACACAGCCTAAGAAAAATCTAAGCGGAAATACTTGTTAATGAAAATAGGTTAACCAACTCATATTCGTAAAAACTGTTGGGTTAAAGGCCAAGCATAGTATGACATATGAAGCTTCCTTACGACATATAAAGTTATTCTACGACATATGAGGAATTGTCAGAGCAAGCAAGTGTTGGGAAAGAAAACAAAAAAGGAAAAAGATTACGTTGAAAAAGTTTAATAATAAATTCAATCTCCGCTTATCAACGGGGATTACAACCCTTTAATAGATAATGACGCAGTTTACTTTGTATCTTTGTATTTTATTATCAAAATTAAAAAAAAAAACTCTGTTCTATTAGTCTGTTTTGTTTATTAACTTAAAAGTCTTCGTCACTATGATGTTCCGGCTTGGTAGCAGTTTTAGGTCTCATCTGCAAATCCCCAGTTATTTTTGAAATGCTTATACTCTCCATAGAATTTAGATCAACTAAAAGAAATTTTGAAGATGACTTCATTCTTAATCATTTTGACTTAATTTATTAACTTACAATCATCATCGTCATCATCGTTTAAATGATTTAAATCGTTGATACTTGAAGTGCCAGCAGCGCCCACCATTCCACCGGAAATACCATTTGAACTTATACCCAGAATTTCCGCCATATCTAAATCACTGTCTGAACTACCAAATGAGCTATTTTCACCTTCTAAATTTAAGCGATCAGATTTTGTTTTATCATCTTTCCTTATAGTAGAGGTGCGGCCTCTTCCTGTTGTGGGACGTTTGCGTGAAGTTGCAGTACTTGGTCTTTTTATAGACGCCGTAGTTCTAGATTTTTTAGTCAACATATCTTCATCGCGTATATCGCTCATGCCCTGCTCTAAACCATAGTTTGTGTCTAATTGAGCTTCCTCTATATCTAAATCCTCATCATCGTCATCATCATCAGCCAAGAGGCCGTCTGGTATGAAGGGCATAGAGTTCTCTGCGGGTTTTTGTAATAGAGGCGATGATATGGGTGTTGATCTTTTAGTGCGTGCCTCAAATTGTGCTCTTAAGGCATCACGGACATGCAGATGTAAGAAATACTGCTGAAAAAGGTTTTTTAATTCCTTCTCGTGTTCTTCAAACTCCTGCATATGAGCGGGTCGTATCTTTTGTAATGCTTCCAAACGTTGTTTGGTACGTTCCAATTCTGCCGTTTTTCGTTGTAACTTTGAATTCAAGGCATTTAATTCTACACGAGCATTTTCCAGTTGAACTCTACTTGACTGTAATTTGACTTGTGAAGAGGCGACGGCATTTTTTAAACTTTTCTCTACAGAGGCCAGTTCCATTGGTCTATTTGCCTGCGCCAATCTAGCCTCCTTATTATGCATTTCTTTTAGTAGCAAATCATGTAATGAAGCACCTCTTTGTGTCAAATCTGAAGATAATTCACGAGCTCTTCTCAAGTCGTCCATTTTATCACCAATATCAACTTGATTAAGACTTCTGTAAACATCCTCTTCTTCCTGAGTTTCATCAGAGCCGTTGGGTGCTATTAAAAGTCTTGTAATTTTTTGCAGTTCACCTGCTGTAACAGCAGATGCGGCATAAAGCTTGCGAGGATTTAATTTGATGGCTGATTTGGTGACGAAAAATTCGGTGGCAGATCGTATAAGAAGAACACGTTCTTCCTGTGTGTTTACACCTCCTGGTAAAACAGAACCTGGTTCCAATAATCCAGCTAACCATTGTAAGACTTCAGCCACTATATAAAAAGAAGCCAGGCAACCAAAATTGTTTGATAAGGCCTGCAGTGGAAAGGTGTGTGGATAACCCAATAACTTTAAATGTTCTGCAAGATCTTGAAGAAAATATTTTTTTAATTTTATTTTTTTTTGTTTTTTTTTTAATTTTACTAAAAGTTACCTCGAACTTCTTTAAATGACATTTTCGCTAGATAAACACATGTTATTAAAATCTACAAAAATTTGTTTGTTATGGCTTCGAGGGAAATTTCAACTTTAGTTTACCTTTATAACGTTGCTACGATACAAAATTTGTGCATATCGCAAAGTTAATTTTCTGTAAAAAGGGGGTAGAACAACACAAACTCGTTACTAGCTGTGTAAAATAGTTTTTTTTGAGAGAGATTAATTTTAATGCACATCAACAGGTTGTGTAGGATATTTGATGGTGTGCAGTTCTAATAATTAGTTCGATGTAACGGAAAAATTACAAAGTTTATAAACTCTCCCGCTATTCAGTTCTCCTAAGACTAGTATATGTAAAAAAAAAATATTTATTGATTAGTGAATCATTTGAAAAATTAATTCAAGAAATTATTTCTTGTAATTAATTGCAAAACATTAATTGATTTCGCTGTTTCCTCTGTTTAACAAAATACATAAGACTGTAATAATGTAAGGGCATTGTAGATAGCGTAGTTGGAGGAGGATTTCCGTGGTAACCTGCAGATTCACTCCTCAACTTCAGTTCTCTGTGGAAGATTTAATTGAAAACATTGGTGGTATCCCGCTGTTTTCTCTGCTTAACAAAATTCAAAAGACGGTAGTAGAGTATAAGATTCAGTGTTGCCACAGAGTAGAACGTTAGAGATTTATTTAACACGCCTGAGAAAGAATTTTGCCAAACTTTTTTATTTGTGTTTCTTTCGGTACGATCAAAAAAGAATAAATTTTTTGTGACAAAACCTTCGGACGCCAGTGAGTTTACTCCAGCCGAAGTAAAATGGTTCAGTATCGAAAAGACAGACATTTTAGTGACATAAACTAGCAGTGTTTGTTAAAAATAAAATAGATAACAACTATTAAATCATTTTCAAAATTGAATTGAAAATTGAAGGTTCTATTGATTTCAGTGGGCAATTTCTCCTGACACATTTCGTTATAACTCTAGAGTTAGGGCGTAAAAGAAGTTGACTTAGTTCATCTTAGAATCAGTGTCTTTCTGTTTTCGTTTCTAGACCAAACAATTGTTTAAGTCCATGTATTAAATTAAACATAAATGGAAGATGTGTCACTCCCAGTGTTGCCATTAGAACAATAAATTTAAGCCAATTTGTTTTCTATATATTAAATAGTTTTAGATAAAGCTAAGGAATCTTAAGAATTATTTTTATTTAATCTTGGGTATAGTAAAGTTGATGTTGCCACTAAAAAAACTCCAAAAGTAGCGTTTAAACTCGTTGAAACGGCTTCCAAAAAGTCTTAGTTAATTAAGAATTTCTTATTTCTGTCCTCTTGATTTTTTGTTGTTATCATGTGTAATTTAATAAACTTATTTTCAAGAACCGGTGAAGCATTAATTGGGAGGAATTCTAACCTTGTTTTGGATAGTGGTTACACTTAATCTTAAAAGGAGTGTTAGTTGAATAACTTTATCAGTTGATTTTACAAAATTTTTCGTTATATTTAAATGTTTTTATTTTACTAAATGTTTTTATTTACCACCGGAAAGTTATACTACTTTGGTTTGCCGGCATTTTGTTAAACATAAGTTTTGACAGTTCATATTTGACAGTAGATACGCGGCAAATTTTTTTATGGAAAAATAATCCGTGCCAATTCGCATACAGCCAGGATTACAATGGAATTACTGCGATACCTTTTTCCACAACACGTTATTTCAGGAAATGGTGATGTTGATTAGCCTCCACGGTCATCAGGTTTTACTGCCCCGGCCTTCGTTTGTGTGATGAAATTAATCAAGTACCTCGTGAAATGTATGAGAATGTAGTGAAAAATGTTTTTAAAATGGCTCGTATTTGTAAGGCTAACAGGGGAGGACATTTATCTGATATTGCATTCCATACATAATTTTCTTTCATTTAATTAAAAACTGGAACTTGACTAATTTATTTTAGTAAAATTGAATTTGGTTTTTTGAACTAAATAAAGGAACGGAGAATGAAAAAAGACTTATAAAGTTAAAGAACTTTCGATAAATTTATTTTAAGTGAATAAGAATTTCGCCGATATTTACATAAAATATTGTTACGAAAATAAGATCTGTCAACCACTGTTGTTGATATTCGTATGAGCGTGGTGAATAAGTTAATTCAAATAATGGTATGTGCATAGAATAACACTACAGTTAGCTAACAAAAGCTGAGCAACTCGATGGTTGCGTTGGTAGAGAAGCGTACTCTAAAACAGAATATCGTGAGTTCGATCCCGCCTCCGGACATGCATACAACAGAAAATAATAATTTTTGTAATGCAATGAAAAATTAAGAACCAGCAGTACAAACCTCCCGAGGGGCAAAGGACAATTATTGTGCGAAGCCATGGCAGATAACTTAGTGGACACGTCCAATTTAATAGAAGAGTAATAGATAATTGTCAAGAAGCCCTTTATATTAAAAAGTAAGAACGGTAGCGGTTAGCGTAAGGAAGTGTAACAACATAACAACAGTGTATGGCAGGCGTGTGTTGTGGCTATTGGATTAAAGGGGAAGACTGGCTTGGATAAAAGGAGTAGAGTGGAAAAGTCTGTGGATGGTTAAGGTTACTTAGCAAGGTATTGAGTAGTTCATGTCTCGCCGGAGTAACACAGTAATGTAGCGTAGATGGCTGCGTTTGTAATAATAACGCATGTTTAGTAAATACGAGACCATAGGATTCACATGACAGTAGAATCAAGAAGTAAACCCAGATAATTCACAAAGTAAGAATACGGAATTTATGGTGAGCCACAGTGGTATTTGCAATCAACGAGAAATCGTACGTTTGTTCAAAAAGGGAAAAACGTAACAAAAAATAAATAAATAAATTCTCCACTGTTATTAATATCTTTTTCTACGAAATATTTTTCATTTTCCCCAAATTTCAATCGTTAATAATACACTGTTTTTTATATAAACAAAAATTCCCTTATCGTTAATGAATTTCACCTGGGACTTTTTTCCCTTTTCTTTTGATTTGTTCAATTAAAGTTTGCTGGGGAGCCGCAATACATCTTGCAAGTGTTTATCTATTTTATTTAGAATAGTAAAATTATTAACACAAGTTTTCAATTCAAGATCAGTTACTACAGGGCAGAGTAATATAATATATAATATAATCAACAAGGTGCAAAACAGAGAGAAATATATTCCGTAAATTTGTGAGGATTTCTACAGACGTTATAGCAAAAGTATAGAAAAGTATTGCCTTTTATTATAAATATCATTTAAATATTTCTTTTAGAATTTTGTCCAAGAAATCTAATACAAAAATTCATTTTATAGAAATGGGTCAGTAGCAATGTCTCGAATAACTTCAAGGGTTTTGCTTAGAGTCGCGTTCTTGTAATAAAGTTATTAAATTGTTTCTTAAAACTTTAGTTATTCATTTGAATTTAACAATTTTCACAGAGCTTATTCGGTGGCATGTCTTAACCTCCAAGGACATAACGCATGGCCTTCGCCTACACTTTAAATTTCTAAATCGAAAACAAAAACACTTACCATAGATTTTCTGCATATACGGGCTTCGGCCGGGCGCATGGTTGTTCTCCTCTATGGTATAACCAATACCTGCATCGCTTACCAAAGATTTTCTGCAAGCGAGATTATAAAAAATTTTGCATCTCTTTTACATAGAATACCATAAAATATACCTATTATATCCATGGATCATCTCACTATCATTCAATATGCTATTTAATAAAGGGAACAAATATTTCACGAAAAATTCATGATACCAATTTTCTCAAACTATAATGTTTTATTGTTGTTTCCATTTCCTTCAAAAACAAATTTGTCAAACTCTCACACATGATACAATATGGCTCATCAGTGGATTCTGAGAAAACGAAATCATATATCATTCTATGTGACACGTTTTCTGAAATGTAGTTTGATAATTACATTAAAATTCGTACTTTACTAATTTATTTGATTCTGTAAATCTACAAGAAATAACCAGATTTTAATTCCAAGGTTGACGACAATATTAGAAAGAGCGTATTATGACAGAGGGGCCAAAATATATAAAATATTAATTTTCAAGTTAATCACCCTTTTAGTTGTCGACGTCGTCACATATCAATGTTGATATGTGTCGACGCATTCAATTTGTTATTCTACTTGTCGTTATTGACACCTATCGATTACTGCTTAATGATTTTTTGTATTCTATAACAAACATGAAGACGATATTGTATTGACGTGACTCTGTTTTTTGTCGACGTCTTTTTGCATAACGACTGGAAGTGATTTAAACCAAACATAACATTGAAAATGTAAAAAAGTATAGGTAACAAATGCAAATCAATTTGAAAAATTGGTGGAAGAATTGCAGAAGAATCTATCTCTACTGGTTTTTCGTAGAGGCACTGCTCCATGCAATTTTAAAGAAAATTGGAAAGAAATTGAAAAAATTATAAATTCTCTCGGTCCGCCTATAAGATTAGCACACGGACGACAAAAGGTAACAAAATGAAGAATCGAATAGGGATTTATAAAAAAGTTTGCAAAAATTACTTTTAAGGTATGGCGAAATTTAAAATTCAAAGTGAAAAAAATATGGTTGCTAATAAAGCAGAGTGTAAAGCCACTAGCAGCGGAATGTTTAAACAGTTTTCACTTAGTTCGCTGGAAGAAGCTTAGGCAAACCTTCTTGAAGAAAATGGCCATGCAACAGAAGCACAGCCAGGAACAGGCAAAACAAATTAAAAATAAAAAACCAAATTAAAATTAAAAATATTGCAATTCTGCCTAAAAAGTTTTCCTTCCAACACAAGTTTATGATCTTTCGAGCTTTTATCATCAATTAAATCAATTAAATCACCTATAGAAAACATTTTACCATAAAAGTATTAAACACAAAAAAAAAATTACCAAAAAGCTTAGGGATGTGCATTTTCATTTCATAAAAATCGATAAGCTGTCGACGTCGTCACAGGAATGTTATAGAATACAAAATTTTTTATTGAATTGACGCCGACATTGATACGAAGTTATATTGATACTAAAACGACGACGCCAACGACGCCGACAACTAGAATAAGGGTAAATATGTTTTACATAAACGCCGCTTAACTGCATTTTGTAATTTACGCTACGTAAATAAATAGAAAATATTTCTTAAAAGTTGTTTTAGTTATGGTATCAATATAATAAAATTAATTAAAATACTAGAACACTGAGATATCTATTGGTGAAGGCTGTTTTTTAAATTTTTGTTTGTTAGTTGAATTTTAAATTTGCCCGAACATGTTCTCGGCAACATTTCATTAGTATTGTAATTGTTCTCTTTTAAAGGTATGTAAAGAAAATGTCAATAAGGCGTATCGCCGAGTACCGAACACAAAAAAGATTCTCTCTTCCCTACCTGTAATATGCTATCAAAATAAATGTTTCCCTTTCAAATAATCGCTCGTCTAAATGGGGACATCTATATTTTTTTAAGCACATTTATTTTCAATAGAAAATGTACTTTACCATGTTAGAAGAGTTTTCAGGTATTTGTGTTGCCTCTCTGATTTGCATTACCGCTACTAAAAACGTAATACATGTAAAAAATAGAATCACTTAGCTTGTTTACATTTCATAAAAACTTAAATTTTATTCTGTATTAATATCACACACGACCATCTTAAATCCACCATTATTGTTATTTTTTCCGCTTGATTTACTTTTCAAATTGTTCCACTTTGGCGAATTTCTTTCTTTAAGGAGAGGTTATCATAAAGTTGATTGACCTTTTTTTAGCAAATTATTGAAAAATATTTTATTTTCATATTTTATCTTAATATTCGTATTTTCTTGTGTGCACTTCTACCATAAAATGTCTGCCTAAATTAAGATATTTAGACCTTTATTGCCATTATTTAGTTATGCTTCGTTTGAGTGTAAAAAACATAAAGAAATCCAAAGTCTTTTCTTTTTAAATTTAAAATAAATAGAGAAAATCTAAAGAAAGTTAAAATACCAAATACTTTACTTCAATAAACCCAAATAACAATTATAAAATAAACTAATAAAAAAAGATTAAAGACGAGAATAATAAAAACACCCTTTTAATTGTATTTTTTTTACAACAACAGACTTTAAGCAAAGACTATAAATATACTAAGATGTTTCACTGCCGTACATTCTACATCCAGTGCATATTTTGTCGATGGACGTACTGCTACTGCCACTTTAAGAGTAAAATCACAAAGAGAAATTATTATTCTCAACAAACTTGTTACTCTCATCTCACATTAATTCATTTGTATATACGTGTATACGAGTGTGTATATATCAGTGATGCGCAAAATATAAAATGTATTTGTATTGGTGAGAAATATAAAGTTACACTATGAGAAAAGTTGTTTAATAAAAAAACGGTGTTAGTTAGTAATATTATAAAATAGTGCACATAAGCATGTAATATAAATTTTAAGTATATTTAAATTTAAGTCAAAAAATTTTAGTTTAAACAAAATTTAGCAGAATTATGTTATTAAATAATTTTCATCTCTTAAACGGAAAAAAATTGATTAATGAAAAAATCCTCTTACTTGGTAACATTATAAAATTGTGCACATAAGCAATTAAATTAAAGTTTAATTTAAATGTAAGAAAAGTTACTTAGTGAAAAAAATATGTTACTTGGTAACAGTAAAAAACTAAAGTATTTTAAATACAAGTGAAAATTCTTATTGAAAAAAATTATAATTAAAAAAACCTCATAAAAATTATATATGAAATTTTCTATTATTTTTTTTTTCAATTTCGAATGAGCATAATATTTTTTAAGTTAACCGAGTTAAGTTTGATCCTTCGTTCCTTTGTACTTTGAAGTTCTAAGTAAAATTGCAAGATCGAAGATAAATTATTTTTTATTTCTTTAACATTAAATGTATTATAAAAAGTTCCAAAATGCCTTTTTAAAATATCCTCTCTCTTTTTTTTTAATATTTTGTAACATAAAAGGCATTGCATACCGCCAAAAGTATTTTAAATCCTTAAGTATTTTTGAAATGCCATACTTCGCTTTTTTGCTGTAAAAAATTAAAAATTTTTTCTTTTAGTGTGTCAAAAGAAAAAATTCATACATCCACGCACATGTGCATTCGTCAATGTTAAATCGACGACTAAACAAAAGAGCATAAGAATGTGTGTAAATTATTTTTCCACAATTGTGGTATGGCTTGCGCACAGCGTTGCCACACAAGAAATTGACTTCCTACCAATAATTTTCAAAAATTCTACCAAAATCGTTCACAGCCTACCAAAAATTTAAAAATGCATTTCTTGCACATAAACTCTGTTATACTCATTTGGTTTTTTTTCCGTAATTGTTGAGATGGAAGTTTATCTTTTTAGAATGAACACCCATCCCTTTCCTGAAGCCAATCAAACTCGCTCAACCATTCGGTTCTAAATTTTCTTTTGACTGTTTCTTTACAATGTTCCTTAAAAGTATTATATTATTTAAAAATGTTTTAAAACAAAAATTTAAAGAGTGGTTTTACCTGGTTGATGGTATGTCGTCTTCTGAAATTTTATTTTTTTCATTTAATTTTGAAAAAATACATGCAATATTAGCAAATATTTATATAATTAAAAGGAAAGTATTTACAATTAAAAAAGTTTACTTACTTTTCCAATTTGTCTGTTAATTTTTTAATACATACACTTGAAAATAAACCTTCACTCAAAAATATTGTTAATTTCAATTTCATAATATTGTTCGGATTTCTTAAGCCATGGTTATAGCTTTAATCATCTCTATGCAAAAAGCAGAGATGTTTTTTATTTCACCTAAGACAGTTTTTGAAAACAGTGGTAGCTCTATTCAAAGTTATTGTTTATTTAATTCAAAGTTACATTTTTTTTTAATTATATGTTCTGAATTTTTAAGGTGAAAAATTTACTATTACTAAAAAAATGCTACAGGAGGAAATCCTACCAAAAATTTAAAAAAATGCAACAAACCAACCAAACTACCAAACCGTTTTTTAAAATCGAAAAACTACCAAGTTTGGTCCGATTGGACCAAAGCGGCAACGCTGCTTGCGCATCACTGGTATATATTTACATTATAAAATATCCAACGTAAACCAATGTTACCGATTGTGTATTTGTATGGTAACAATATGTGTTTTGTTGTTGTATAAAAGAAATAACATCGATTTACACCGAATCTTAAATTCATTTATTATCAATATGCAAATTTATTATTCGGAAACTTTTCGATTTTAATTTACTTTACTTTTTTAGTTACCGAATGTTTGCTGTGTTTTTTGTATCCTGTCTTTTTGTTTCTGTCTTTTTCTCTTATTGATTCAATAGACTTCTTATTTAATCAATTTGGCTTTTGATATAAGACTTTCAAGTTTTCTATACAAAATTTGGGTAAAATCCACTAATGAGCCAAAATAGCAGTAGTGAAATGGCTATATGAATATACTTTCTACGCAGTAATACATTTCAATTTCTACTTTTAAATAAAAAATGTTTCATGAGAATATCATGATATATTTATATCTGAAGCAATCAAGCACGAATAAAGTAAATTAAATTCATTTATTATCTAAATTTTAGTACTACATACATATACATTAAATACCATAATTATTAACATTAATTAATTTGTTTCAATAACATTTATTAACATTTATTTTATTAACTTTTATCACTATTCTAAGAAAAATACTAGTTTAGCGTCTCAGTTGTAGTGAACATAGTCCTGGAATCTTGTATATAAAAATGGTGTAAAAAATGTATAGTAATTCATAAAATGAGAACAGCTGTGCCGATTTCTGTAACATTTTTTGTCAGTTGTTCGTATTTTCAATGAGAAGGTTTTTACGGAAGAAAATTTTTGAAAATCCTTCCAGAAAAGTCGGAAAATTGGAAAAATTAATAAATTGGTGATTTTAATAATTTGTTCGGGATAATTAGCACAATGTTTTTTAAAGATAATAAATTTAATTTAAAATTCCCGTAATTTAATTTTAATTATTAACTTGCAAGTGCCCATATAAAAGGCATAACTAAATTATCGTGGTGTGTTGTGATATTTTATTTGTTGTCTTAATTTTATTTTTCATCATCTTTTAACTGTATAGAAGAGCTGAAAAAAAGTCAGCCTTATACAGTATATAAAGAAAAATAAAATCAGGTGGCAAATTACGACACTCGATATCGATCCAAATTTCAATAGAATTTAAATGTAAATTTTGATCGATATCGAATGCCGTAATTTGCCCCCAGTGTTGATAATTGTTGTTTTTGCTTAAACTTTGATTTTTGTGTTTACTTTATTGTTTGAACAAAAAATTTTAGTTTGTTTAAAATGTTTGTGAGAAGTTTCCTGAAGAGCTAAGTAAACGGTAGCGAAATGGCCATCGAGACGTGCTTTTACCTTCAATAATCAAAATCGGTGACTTTAGTAATTTGTTCGGAATAATTAGCACAATATTTTTAAAGATTAAAATTAATTTTTTTGTACGAAATGTTGGTTGAAATTATTTCTTAATGGCTTTCCAAATGAAAAATAGAAAGTTCTTGGTGTAAATCATGGAAAATTGCGAAAAATGCGATATTTCAACGATTTTCTTGCTATTAACGCAGAATAATAGATATAATTAAACCTTCACAAATTCTGACATATCCATCGGAAATGTATATCCGTTCTAAGAACTATAAAAACACGCATAAAGGTCTTATTTGGTAAAAACAGCAGCTAAAAACATAAAAAATATATTACGAAGCAATGTGCATAGTGTACTAAAATTTATTTATTTATTTATTATAATTTAATTACCTAATACAATTAGTGTAACTAAAAGACTTAAAGTTAAGGTACTAGCACAAAAAGAGGCCTTCGACCCGAAAGTTAGAATTATATTTGGTTTTGAATATTATTTTCTTTTATAAATTTACAGATTAACTTAATGTTATTTACAGATATGTTCTTCAAAAGATCAGATGGAAGGTTACTGTTGAAGATGTTTCTTCTTGATGTGTTGTAAATAATGCATTCATTTAGGAGGTGTGGAACTGTTAATTGTGTATTACAAGCACCGCAGATAGGGGATGGTGTTTTATCCAGTAGGTGTTGGTGTGAAAATTTGCAATGTCCAAATCTTAATCTTGCGAAAATTGTTATTTCAGCTCTGGAACACTTGTTAGGGTAAATTTGCTTTTTACCCTCCGGGTTGAAGGATTTATAATTGTGTTGATATTGACCCCATTTTTGAAGACGTTCAGCCTCTAAATAAGTTGCTATACTATTTAAAATATCTTTACGTTCAAAAGTGTGGAATTTTTTTGTCGGTCTACGACTTACTTCAGCGGCTAGTAAATCTGCAAATTCATTACCTCTTATGCCGACATGAGATGGTACCCACATAATTTTAATGAATTCGCGCTGTTTGATCAGTATGCTTCTTATACGGTTAACTAATGGAGAGTAATACAAGGTGTTTTGGATAGCAGAAATTGTGGAAAGACTGTCAGTACAAATTATGCATTTTAACTTAGTCTTACAGGCATATTCTAAGGCACTAAAGACTGCAAAGGCTTCAGCAGTGAAGTTTGAACAATGATTATCTAAGTGACCCAGTTTTACGCTATTACCGTTTTGATTAACGACTGCAAATGTTGTGTACGCGCACGTCTTCGAGCCGTCTGTGTATAACAAATTCCAGTTTTCTTTCATAAATTGATCTGATAAATTTTTAAAATTTTGTTGATAGATAACAGGTGTTGTACAATTTTTTGGTAGCGACACTAAGTTCAAGATAAAAGATGATTTATCTAAAAACCAAGGCGGAACTGGCATTTCTTTTTGTTTCAGTGGTTGAATCGGATAATTAAGTTCATGAAAGAAATTAATGCATTTAAAAATTGTGGACTGGAGTCTATAAGTTCTCTGCTGTTTAATCGCTTTAGATACTTCCTCTAACAATATTTTGTTGGAGCAAATATATAGCTTTGGGATAAGTTTTAGCGTAAGCTGTTTGAATCTATCTTCAATTGTAGGCATGCCGGACTCTGTTAAAATAGCTCTAATTGGGCTAGTTCTGAAGGCGCCAATGCTGCGGCGTACAGCAGCGTGGTACGGGGTTGTAATTAACTTTAATGTTGAGGAGGCGCATAATTCATAAATCGGGAGTGCGTAATCAATTTTAGAAAGGATTATAGAGCGAGTTATATTTATGATTGTGGACGTATGTATTCGAAAGTTTTTGGAAGTAAGATATTTTATAATATTTAATCTACTATTGAGATTTTTTCTTAGTTCAATGCAGTGTTCTTTAAATGTTAATGATAACGCCTAGTATGCGAAGGTGATTTACTGGCTTTATAATGATGTTATTGTATTTTAGTACAAAGGTGTTGCAAGAATGTTTGTTTCAGATATGTAGGGTACTACACTTATCAAAGGAAATTTTAGCTCCTGAGTGTTGGCACCAGCTGTCAATATCCATTAAGATGTTTGAAAAAACTTCTTCTACTTTGTTGTTGTCTTTAATTTTGGTAAATATTACTGCATCATCAGCGTAGATGGAGTGTTCGATTTGATTATATTTGGAAACAATTTTGCTGAATTGGTTAAAAGCTATAATAAAAAGTACAACTGACAATGGGAATCCTTGTGGTATGCCGTTGTTTAAAGGATATATTGCGGATTTGTGGCCGTTTATCCTAACTCTAAATTTTCTATTGCAAAGAAAGTTCCTTACAAAGAAAAACATCTGTGGTCCGACTTTCCAATCTGTTAACTGTTGTAATATAATATGGACTCCTATCCGGTCAAACGCTTTTTCGAAATCTGTGGAAAGAATATTTATGTGGTTTTTAGTTGACAAGGCCTTTGATATAAAATGTTGGACGTAAAGAGAACATTTTCGGTACCCTGTTTCCTCATAAATGCTACCTGATTGGGAGTAATAAAGTTATTCACCTTCATGAACCACATTAATCTTCGGGAAACGATTTTCTCCAATATTTTACTAATGCAAGGAAGTAAGGATATTGGTCTAAATCCTGAAATAGTTGTATGATCCTTATTAGGTTTAGGTATTGGTAAAACTGTTGCTATTTTCCAAGATTGAGGATAGGTTTTTAATGAAAATATGTTGTTGTAAACATTTAAGATGTGTATTTTCGCAGATATTGGTAAATTCTTTAACATTGGGTACGATATTCGATCTTCGCCAGGAGTCTTACCTGTGGCTGAGTGAAGAGCATCTTCTAGCTCGGTCATGTTAATAGCCTTTTCTATATTTTCTGCAGTTTTATTAAGTAACAACGGGCTAAGTTTAAATTTAAAAATTTATTTTTTTCTGATTGAAAAACGGAAGAGAAATTTCTATCTTCTGATAGATATGACCAGTGCTTTGCAAAATAGTCCGCGATATCTATTGGAGACGTTAACATGTTGGTATCGGTTTTTAGATACTTTATTGTATTTGAGCTATTTCCATTTGTCAATCGTTTAATGTCATTCCAAATACGTTGAGGAGGGTACATTGGGTTAATTTTTTCTGTAAAGGCTTGTAGGCACGCAGCCTTCCTTTCTTTCACTGCTTTCTTAAACATTGCTTTATATTTTTTGTACATATTTAGGTTATCGTCGGTTCTAGTCCTTTTAAAATTGTGCCAAAGTTGTTGCTTTTTATCTCTTAAAGATTGCAGGTAAGAGCACCACCATGAAACTCTAGGTTTGAAGTTGATACTTTGAGATTGAGGAATGCTTTTACTAGCTGAAAATTTTATTGATTTGACTAATAATGCTGCTTGTTGGTAAACGTTATTAGTAATTTAAAAATTTGAAAACTTTTCGTCAGCCAGTTTTTGATAGCAGGCCCAGTTTGCCATGTTAGTTTTGTATTTCGGAATGTGTTTAGATTTTAAAAAATCTGCTGTACTAATAATTTCTATAAAAATTGGGAAATGGTCGCTACAGTGTAAACAATTGGAGATCTTCCATGAACAAATTGGCGCAAGCTGTGACGAACAAAGCGATATATCTATATTTGTAAAACTGTTGTGAGTGGTGAAATGAGTAGGACAGCCATCGTTTAATATAACAAGGTCTTCATTTAGTATAAGATTTTCAATAATTTTACCTCTAGAGTTTGATTGAGCTGAACCCCAAAGTACACTCCAAGAATTAAGATCGCCGGTTAACAGAAGGGGAGATGTGCATTTATCCAAAAGGCGTTTGAGACTGCTCTCTGTTATTGCTTCATGAGGTGGAATATAAGTATTTATTATTGAAAATTTCAAACCAATATCTATTTCCACAATTATACTTGTCGGGTTATTATGAACTTGAATTAATCGGTGGGGAATTGTTTTTCTAATTAGTAAAGCTATACCCTGTTTACCTGTAGTATTTTCAGGTTTGTTACAGAAGAAAGCAATGTATTGTCTTGGGTAAATAATGTCGCTTTTTTTTGTGGGATATGAGTTTCTTGTAATGAAATAATGTCAGGATTATTGTCTCTTATTAAGAGTTGTAGTTCGTGATAATTATTTATGAGGCCGTTAATGTTCCACTGTAAGATTCTGAGATTCATTTTGGAAAATAAGTTAGAGAACTATTCGTCTTCAAACATTATTTTGTCTTCATCTAAGTTTTTAACAGATTTTGCAGGAATAATTGTTTTATTATGAGGTAAGTTAAGCGATTCTTTAGGTATAAATGCATTTGTTGTAGTTGTTGAATTTTTTTCCATTGATCTTGTTAAAATGGTATTTGATTGAGATTTTTGATTACTTATCAAAGGCTTTTGTATTTTTTTCTCTTGCGCGTTTGTTGTAGGAATGTTTAGTTCTGTATTGTTTTTTGTTGGTTCAGATTTTTTTATTACTTGCGTAGAAGTTGTTGGAAAGTTAATATTTTGTATTAGGGTTTCTGCTTTATTATTTGATTTGTGATTTAAATTGGTTGTTTTGTTTACTAAATTGTTATTAGTAACATCAGAAAATAACTGAGATAAAGTTGAAGTTGTTGGTGCTTGCATTCGATATTTTTCTTTTGCTGCTTGCAAAGTGCATTTATCTTTTGTTTTTATTTTAAGAATTTCTTTTTGTTGTTTAAATATTTTGCATTCTTTGGAGCTAGATGGGTGTTTTTCATTACAGTTTATGCAGAAAGTACGTGTACACTCGGTTGGAGAGTGGGGAGGTAGACTACAGTTATCGCAAAGCGGGTTGTTTTTACACCATTTTTGGTATGCCCTAGTAGTTGGCAATTTTTGCAACGCATAGGGTTGGGAAAATATTGTCTTACTTTAACTTTATGCCACGATATATCCAATTTGTCAGGAATGGAGTACTTGTTAAACGTTAAGAGAATAACTCCACATGGGGAGAATTTACCATCAGAGTTTGGTTTTTGGTATTTGTAAACTTCGACGACTCCTTGTGATTTAAGTTCTCTTACAATTTCGGCTTCAGGCACATTGTTTAAATATGGAGCATATATGGTCCCTTTTGTATGATTCAAATTTGAGTGGTATTCACATTTTATGTTACATATCTCTGGTAAGTTTTTTGTTGATATTAATTTTTCTGCGTTTGTTTTGCTGCCTATGAGAAGGAGTAAATTTCCGTCTCTTAATTCGGATACGCGTATTATGTCGGAACAAATTAGTTTTAATGATCGGTTTACGGCAAAGCACGAGTATTCTTGTAATTTCTTATTACCGGAAGTTGCGGAAATTACTATGTATTTCGGATCAGGTTTTTGAATTATTGGCAATTCTGGGAATGAATCTATAATATCCAAGTTTGTTCTTTTTTTTTTTGGTACGAGGGGGATCCGCTAGTATTGCCCAGCGGTTGTCCCCCAGGCGGGGAGGATCGGACATATTACTATTCGCGACTTTTTTGTAGATTTAAAGAATAATGTGGTTAACAAAAATGCAAAACGAAATCAGAAAAAAAAAATTTCAAACAAAAATTATATTTTGAGAAATTATATTTTTGTATTTTTTGAAAAAAAAATTTTTTTTCAATTTGACAGGAAAAACAACCGTATATAAGAACGCTTTGAATTCTAGTCGATGACTGACTAAAATTATTATGTCTGGTTTTACGACAATAAATAAATATATATATAAATAAGTGCCTTATTTTATTATTACGTAATTTAGGGTATGATTAGTTCAGTGCGATTATGCATATTTGTAAAAATACACAAATAAAAATATATATTTACCCTACAATAACAAGAGCAGTCATATAGTTTCGTTTTTAAGCTTATTTTACAAACAATTTTTAAATAAGTAGGAAAAATAGAATTCAGAAATAAAATTTTATGAAGCACATTCTTCTTTATATGTAGATATGAAAGTATGTATGTACGTTTCTATCGTATATGTTAAATGTGTGTTTTTGTCTCTCAATACTTTCCTTTAACAAAAGAATTCTTATGAACATCCACACACATTTTTAAGCGCATGTGTGTCTGAATCTGTCTTGTTTACAAAACTAATATTGTGCTCTCTTGCTTTAAGCAAAGACAATAAATTTATAAAGATGTTGCACTTTGAACATATAAAAAATCAAAAATTATGAGCAGTTTCATGGTAGCGAGGGTAAGAGATAAGAGGGAAAAAATTTCTGTGAGCGCAACCAAAACTCAAGAGAGCACAATATTAGTTTGTAAACAGCGTTGCCACACAAGAAATTGACTTCCTACCAATAATTTTCAAAAATCCTACCAAAATCGTTCACAGCCTACCAAAAATTTAAAAATGCGTTTCTTGCACATAAACTCTGTTATACTCACTTGGTTTTGGTGATTTTTAAGATGGATGTTATGATTTAAAATAGTTTTAGAGCATATTATGCAGAATGAAGACCCATCCCTTTCCTGGAGCCAATCAAATTCGCTCAACCATTCGGTTCTAAAATTTTTTTGACTGTTTCTTTACATGAAATATTAGTAAATATTTATGTAATTAATAGGTACATATATACAATTAAAAAAGTTTACTGACTTTTCTATTTTGTCTGTTAATTTTTTTAATATAAACACTTGTAAATAAGACTTCACTCAAAAATATTATTAATTTCAATTTCATAATATTGTTCGCGTTTCTTAAACCAGAGATGGTTATAGCTTTAATCATCTTTATGTAAAAAAGCAGAGATGTTTTTTATTACACCTAAAACAGTTTTTGAAAACAGTGGTAAAACTATTCACAGTTATTGTTTATTTAATTCAAAGTTACATTTTTTTATTTTATGTTCTGAAAAAAAAAGTAAAAAATTTACTATTGCTAAAAATTTGCTACAGGAGGAAAACCTACCAAAAATTTAAAAAAATGCAACAAACCAACCAAACTACCAAACTGTTTTTTAAAAACGAAAAACTACCAAGTTTGGTCCGATTGGACCAAAGCGGCAACGCTGTTTGTAAACAAGACAGATTCATACACACATGCGTTTAAAAATGTGTGTGGATGTTCATAAGAAATGTTTTGTTAAGGGAAAGTATTGAGAGACAAAAACACACATTTAACATATAGAAACGTACATACATAATTTCATATCTACATCTAAAGAAGAATGTGCTTCATAAAATTTTATTTCTGAATTCTATTTTTCCTACTTATTTAAAAATTGTTTGTAAAATAAGATTGAAAACGAAACTATAAGACTGCTCTTGTTATTGTAGGGTAACTATATATTTTTATTTGTGTATTTTTAGAAATATGCATAATCGCACCGAACTAATCATACCCTAAATTACGTAGTAATTTTCTTAGCATTTATTCTTGTGGATACTTAATATGTTTTTTAAGAAATTTCAAACAATAAAATAAGGTACTTAATTATGTATATTTATTATTAAATTTTTTGTTAAGTTTATTTAACCTGCATATAGGTATAATATATATACAAATCACTATATAAACCTCAATATGAATTTAATAGCTAAATTTATAAATTAAAATTGCCAAACAAAATAAATCACTGGCGCTTTAAAATTTTGAGTTTCCCAGTACTTGTTACTTTACACTCATGTGTTTCCCATGAGCAATGCTTTCTTAGCAACATAAGTATAAGCAAATTCAGAACTTCCAACCTGTTTATGTAACAAGAGTTATTATCGTCAAACCAGACATAGTAATTTTAGTACACTATGCACATTGCTTCGTAATATATTTTTTATGTTTTTAGCTGCTGTTTTTACAAAATAGTATTTATAAGACCTTTATGCGTGTTTTTATAGTTCTTAGAACGGATATACATTTCCGATGTATATGCCAGAATTTGTCAAGGTTTAATTATATCTATTATTCTGCATTAATAGCAAGAAAATCGTTGAAATATCGCTTTTTTACCCAATTTTCCATGTTTTGCACCAAGAACTTTCTATTTTTCATTTGAAAAGCCATTAAGAAATAATTTCACCCGAAAATTCGTACAAAAAAATTAATTTTAATCTTTAAAATATTATTATTCTTAACAAATTATTAAAATCACCGATTTTGATTATTGAAGGTAAAAGCACTTCTCGATGGCCATTTCGCTACCGTTTACTTAGCTCTTCAGGAAACTTCTCACAAACATTTTAAATAAATAAATACAAAAATCAAAGTTTAAGCAAAAACAACAATTATCAACACTGGGGGCAAATTACGGCATTCGATATCGATCGAAATTTACATTTAAATTCTATTGAAATTTCGATCGATATCGAGTGTCGTAATTTGCCACCTGATTTTATTTTTCTTTATATACTGTATAAGGCTGACTTTTTTTCGGCTCTTCTATACATTTAAAAGATGATGAAAAATAATATTAAGACAACAAATAAAATATCACACGATAATTTATTTATGCCTTTTATATGGGCACTTGCAATTTAATAATTAAAATTAAATTGCGGGAATTTTAAATTAAATTTTTTATCTTTAAAAAATATTGTGCTAATTATCCCGAACAAATTATTTAAATCACCAATTTTTTGATTTTTTAAATTTTCTGACTTTTCTGGAGGGATTTTCAAAAATTTTCTTCCGTAAAAACCTTCTACTGGAAAATACGAACAACTGACAAAAAATGTTCCAGAAATCGGCATTACTATACATTTTATAATTACTATATAAAGTATATTCATATGGCAATTTCACTACTGCTATTTTAGCTCATTAGTGGATTTTACCCAAATTTTGTATAGAAAACTTAAAAGTCTTATATCAAAAGCCAAATTGATTAAATAAGAACTCTATTGAATCAATAAAAGAAAAAGACAGGAACAAAAAGACAGTATACAAAAACACAGCAAACATTCAGAAACTAAAAAAGTAAAGTAAATTAAAATCGAAAAGGTTCCGAATAATAAATTTTCATATTGATAATAAATGAATTTAATATTCGGTGTAAATCGATGTTATTTCTTTTATACAACAACAAAACACATATTGTTAACATACAAATACACAATCGGTAACATTAGTTTACGTTGGATATTTTATAATGTAAATATATACACATTCGTATGCACGTATATACAAATGAATTATTGTGAGATGAGAGTATCAAGTTTGCTGAGAATAATAATTTCTCTTTGCGATTTTACTCTTAACCCTCTAGTGCGCAAGAAAACCAAATTAAGTAAAATACTACTTAAACGAAAGGAAATGGTTTATAAGCAAACTTTTGTTCTAGGAGTTTGTATAATTTTCATTTATAAGGGCGCAGGAGGCGAAAAATCCTTTGATACAAATTTGCATTATTGCGCATTTAGCGCAAAGTACTTGCCATAAAAAAACAAAACACACTATAACATTGTAATAAAATAAGAGTGTAACTTATTTAAAAATCAAAACTGTTTATAAACTTGTTGAACTTAATAAATTTTAAGGTCAGAAAAACACACTGTTTCCTCTACGCACAACATACGAATAAGCAGGCACTTCAAAATTGCACAATAATTCAATGCTGCTATAACGGTACTTCAAGAGCAGAGAAAACGACGTCTATTAAATGGAGACAACATATAACGAACATTTACATAAAACTGTTTTCAAATTTTGAAGCTACAGAGAGATATTCGGTATGATTCAAATTTGCATCACGGCGCACTAGAGGGTTAAAGTGGCAGTAGCAGTACGTCCATCGACAAAATATGCACTGGATGTAGAATGTACGGCAGTGAAACATCTTAGTATATTTATAGTCTTTGATCTTAGTATATTTATAGTCTTTGCTCCTATCAAAAAAGCAAATATAGGGGTGACAGAGAATTAAAAAACAAAAAAAAATTGGTACTGCACATATATTATTATTTTACTTAAAAATGCCATGGGCTTTTAATGGCTTAAAAATTTTTTAAAATTTTTAGCATTTCCTTAAAGATCTCTTGAAAAGCTTTAAAATGATACCCATATTGATATTTCAATAAATTTGATAATTTCAGAACCCCGTAACTCGGAAAATATGGGTGAGCGCCAATTTTTTCACTTGATGTTTGTTTCGAATTTTTTAATTCTCTATCACCTCATATATTTATTTATTTATTTTTTTTTTTTTGGATTTTTATTGGAGTTACTTTATTGTTCCAAATGACATGAAAAAATTAGAGGTAGGAGTGGTGTTTTGCTTGCTGGCTCGAAGGACATGGACTTATCATGCTGATTTCCAACAGCATCACTTTCGACACTATATCTGATCGATTGACATATTTTTTTTTTGTTGTGAAATAAAGTCTGCCTCGGCAAGCAAATAGAAATATGAATATTCTTAAATAGCAGGGGCCACGACTTCGTCTGTGTATTCTTTCTAACTTTTTTAAAATTCAAAATTAGAAAAAAGTGGTTTTAACTTTTTTTTTTTGTCAGAGTTCAGTAGAGAGTGTCAAAAATTATCCATTTAAAAAAATAAAATGTGCTAACAACTGTTTTATTACCATTATACCGCTAAAATTGGGTGCTTTCTCATTTGTGTCCCTAGTTTCATTATGAAATGACATACATTTACGAAAAAAAAAATATTCTTTATTTGTACCAAGGTTCTAAATGATGCGAACACAAATACACAGACGATCAGACAGACAGCCAAAAATTTCAAAAATAAAGGTGTTTTTTATTCCGTACATCAAAATTTTCAAAAAATAATTCATGTACAGAAAGGACCATGTGTAATCGAAACTGGACTTATTGGAAAATAATAATTTTTTGGCCCCTAATGTATGAATATTCTTTCACCGATATTACTGACGCGTAAAAAGCGCTACATAGACGTCTATTCTCTCTCTTTTTTTGAAACAAATGCAATAGTATTTCGTACCCATATGGTGACTTAAAACAAGCAGAAAATAAAATAATTATAACTGAGTAAGATCCCATTACAAAAAACATTAATTGAAATTAAACTTTCATAAAATGTTTCTTAATGAAAGTACTCAAGAATGTATAGAATCTGACTATATCCTCTTGGAACCTCAGCAGGATATATGCCAGCCAATTGACTTCATGCTTCATCAAAGTTTTCAAGTCATATGGACCTTTGCCGGCCTAAAAAGTACAACAATCAGCAACTTTTTTTAAATGTCATTGTTTTTCAAGTATGATTTGAGATTTATTACCACTAAAGATCTAGAAGCTCTATTAAAGTGCCCACGCAACCAAAAGTGATCTTCATCGGTGAACGACATTTTTTAAGAAATTATTAATTTAAGCCTGATATAACTTACAAAATGGTTAACATTCAAATTTACTGCGGGGAAAGCATATCCATATGGCCATTTCACTACTGCTCAAATAGCTCATCAGTGGATTTTACCCAAATTTTGTATAGAAAAACAGAAAGTCTTATATCAAAAGCCAAATTGATTAAATGAGAACTCCATTGAATCAATAAGACAGAAGACAATAACAACTCAAAAATGTTCTACACAAAAAACACAGCAAACATTTAGTAACTATTTTTATTTTAGCAGTAGTGAAATGGCCATATGGATATGCTTTCCCCGCAGTAATACATTTCATTCTGTAGTTTAGTTTAAAATTATAAATATTTCATGAGAATATCATGAAATATTAATATTTGAAGGAATCAAGCACGAATAAAGTAAATTAATTATATTTTGATTTACTTTGAAAATTTGTCATAAATTCGCACAACTTAAAGACGTAAAATTGTGCTCAGCGACAGGGTTTTTTTTAACGAGTTTGTTAGTAAACAAAATATTGACACTCAAATATGACATAATGTCACTTATTATATAAAAATTCTGCCTTTGAAAAACTATTTGCGAGATTTAAAACCGACTGTGCTCAGGCATTATGGAATGGTTCATTGTTTTTTAACAGTATAGAATGCACGCTACAATAAATCAAAAAATAACAGGTAGCAACAAAAAATCCCAATACGGACACACGACAAAACAAAATAAGGGAATCAATTACGTGAAGGAGAAAGTGAATTAATATCGTGCGGCTTGCGTTACGGTCGCTAGATATCGCTTTTGAACAATGATCATTGAATCTTTTGTTGGAAAAAGGATAATAGGGTAAGATGAAATTCCAAGAGGATAGTAATCTAAATACGTGAAAAGTTAATTTCGATAAAAAGTGGTTTTGAATATGTGTTAATGTAAAGCAAAACAGTAAAGCCAAAAACCCTTCTTACTTTAAATATTCTCTTAAAATAATATTTAAGTGCTTTACATGGAATTTTCACAACTTACCACGATTAACAATACTCCTTTCAGTCTTCATCTATCACGTACGAATTTGCTTAAAGGGAGTGACAAATAAAAAGGTAGTCACATTAATACACTTGACCTTACCATTTCACTTCTCGATGGCCATTTCGCTACCGTTTACTTAGCTCTTCAGGAAACTTCTCACAAACATTTTAAATAAATAAATACAAAAATCAAAGTTTAAGCAAAAACAACAATTATCAACACTGGGGGCAAATTACGGCATTCGATATCGATCGAAATTTACATTTAAATTCTATTGAAATTTCGATCGATATCGAGTGTCGTAATTTGCCACCTGATTTTATTTTTCTTTATATACTGTATAAGGCTGACTTTTTTTCGGCTCTTCTATACATTTAAAAGATGATGAAAAATAATATTAAGACAACAAATAAAATATCACACGATAATTTATTTATGCCTTTTATATGGGCACTTGCAATTTAATAATTAAAATTAAATTGCGGGAATTTTAAATTAAATTTTTTATCTTTAAAAAATATTGTGCTAATTATCCCGAACAAATTATTTAAATCACCAATTTTTTGATTTTTTAAATTTTCTGACTTTTCTGGAGGGATTTTCAAAAATTTTCTTCCGTAAAAACCTTCTACTGGAAAATACGAACAACTGACAAAAAATGTTCCAGAAATCGGCATTACTATACATTTTATAATTACTATATAAAGTATATTCATATGGCAATTTCACTACTGCTATTTTAGCTCATTAGTGGATTTTACCCAAATTTTGTATAGAAAACTTAAAAGTCTTATATCAAAAGCCAAATTGATTAAATAAGAACTCTATTGAATCAATAAAAGAAAAAGACAGGAACAAAAAGACAGTATACAAAAACACAGCAAACATTCAGAAACTAAAAAAGTAAAGTAAATTAAAATCGAAAAGGTTCCGAATAATAAATTTTCATATTGATAATAAATGAATTTAATATTCGGTGTAAATCGATGTTATTTCTTTTATACAACAACAAAACACATATTGTTAACATACAAATACACAATCGGTAACATTAGTTTACGTTGGATATTTTATAATGTAAATATATACACATTCGTATGCACGTATATACAAATGAATTATTGTGAGATGAGAGTATCAAGTTTGCTGAGAATAATAATTTCTCTTTGCGATTTTACTCTTAACCCTCTAGTGCGCAAGAAAACCAAATTAAGTAAAATACTACTTAAACGAAAGGAAATGGTTTATAAGCAAACTTTTGTTCTAGGAGTTTGTATAATTTTCATTTATAAGGGCGCAGGAGGCGAAAAATCCTTTGATACAAATTTGCATTATTGCGCATTTAGCGCAAAGTACTTGCCATAAAAAAACAAAACACACTATAACATTGTAATAAAATAAGAGTGTAACTTATTTAAAAATCAAAACTGTTTATAAACTTGTTGAACTTAATAAATTTTAAGGTCAGAAAAACACACTGTTTCCTCTACGCACAACATACGAATAAGCAGGCACTTCAAAATTGCACAATAATTCAATGCTGCTATAACGGTACTTCAAGAGCAGAGAAAACGACGTCTATTAAATGGAGACAACATATAACGAACATTTACATAAAACTGTTTTCAAATTTTGAAGCTACAGAGAGATATTCGGTATGATTCAAATTTGCATCACGGCGCACTAGAGGGTTAAAGTGGCAGTAGCAGTACGTCCATCGACAAAATATGCACTGGATGTAGAATGTACGGCAGTGAAACATCTTAGTATATTTATAGTCTTTGATCTTAGTATATTTATAGTCTTTGCTCCTATCAAAAAAGCAAATATAGGGGTGACAGAGAATTAAAAAACAAAAAAAAATTGGTACTGCACATATATTATTATTTTACTTAAAAATGCCATGGGCTTTTAATGGCTTAAAAATTTTTTAAAATTTTTAGCATTTCCTTAAAGATCTCTTGAAAAGCTTTAAAATGATACCCATATTGATATTTCAATAAATTTGATAATTTCAGAACCCCGTAACTCGGAAAATATGGGTGAGCGCCAATTTTTTCACTTGATGTTTGTTTCGAATTTTTTAATTCTCTATCACCTCATATATTTATTTATTTATTTTTTTTTTTTTGGATTTTTATTGGAGTTACTTTATTGTTCCAAATGACATGAAAAAATTAGAGGTAGGAGTGGTGTTTTGCTTGCTGGCTCGAAGGACATGGACTTATCATGCTGATTTCCAACAGAATCACTTTCGACACTATATCTGATCGATTGACATATTTTTTTTTTGTTGTGAAATAAAGTCTGCCTCGGCAAGCAAATAGAAATATGAATATTCTTAAATAGCAGGGGCCACGACTTCGTCTGTGTATTCTTTCTAACTTTTTTAAAATTCAAAATTAGAAAAAAGTGGTTTTAACTTTTTTTTTTTGTCAGAGTTCAGTAGAGAGTGTCAAAAATTATCCATTTAAAAAAATAAAATGTGCTAACAACTGTTTTATTACCATTATACCGCTAAAATTGGGTGCTTTCTCATTTGTGTCCCTAGTTTCATTATGAAATGACATACATTTACGAAAAAAAAAATATTCTTTATTTGTACCAAGGTTCTAAATGATGCGAACACAAATACACAGACGATCAGACAGACAGCCAAAAATTTCAAAAATAAAGGTGTTTTTTATTCCGTACATCAAAATTTTCAAAAAATAATTCATGTACAGAAAGGACCATGTGTAATCGAAACTGGACTTATTGGAAAATAATAATTTTTTGGCCCCTAATGTATGAATATTCTTTCACCGATATTACTGACGCGTAAAAAGCGCTACATAGACGTCTATTCTCTCTCTTTTTTTGAAACAAATGCAATAGTATTTCGTACCCATATGGTGACTTAAAACAAGCAGAAAATAAAATAATTATAACTGAGTAAGATCCCATTACAAAAAACATTAATTGAAATTAAACTTTCATAAAATGTTTCTTAATGAAAGTACTCAAGAATGTATAGAATCTGACTATATCCTCTTGGAACCTCAGCAGGATATATGCCAGCCAATTGACTTCATGCTTCATCAAAGTTTTCAAGTCATATGGACCTTTGCCGGCCTAAAAAGTACAACAATCAGCAACTTTTTTTAAATGTCATTGTTTTTCAAGTATGATTTGAGATTTATTACCACTAAAGATCTAGAAGCTCTATTAAAGTGCCCACGCAACCAAAAGTGATCTTCATCGGTGAACGACATTTTTTAAGAAATTATTAATTTAAGCCTGATATAACTTACAAAATGGTTAACATTCAAATTTACTGCGGGGAAAGCATATCCATATGGCCATTTCACTACTGCTCAAATAGCTCATCAGTGGATTTTACCCAAATTTTGTATAGAAAAACAGAAAGTCTTATATCAAAAGCCAAATTGATTAAATGAGAACTCCATTGAATCAATAAGACAGAAGACAATAACAACTCAAAAATGTTCTACACAAAAAACACAGCAAACATTTAGTAACTATTTTTATTTTAGCAGTAGTGAAATGGCCATATGGATATGCTTTCCCCGCAGTAATACATTTCATTCTGTAGTTTAGTTTAAAATTATAAATATTTCATGAGAATATCATGAAATATTAATATTTGAAGGAATCAAGCACGAATAAAGTAAATTAATTATATTTTGATTTACTTTGAAAATTTGTCATAAATTCGCACAACTTAAAGACGTAAAATTGTGCTCAGCGACAGGGTTTTTTTTAACGAGTTTGTTAGTAAACAAAATATTGACACTCAAATATGACATAATGTCACTTATTATATAAAAATTCTGCCTTTGAAAAACTATTTGCGAGATTTAAAACCGACTGTGCTCAGGCATTATGGAATGGTTCATTGTTTTTTAACAGTATAGAATGCACGCTACAATAAATCAAAAAATAACAGGTAGCAACAAAAAATCCCAATACGGACACACGACAAAACAAAATAAGGGAATCAATTACGTGAAGGAGAAAGTGAATTAATATCGTGCGGCTTGCGTTACGGTCGCTAGATATCGCTTTTGAACAATGATCATTGAATCTTTTGTTGGAAAAAGGATAATAGGGTAAGATGAAATTCCAAGAGGATAGTAATCTAAATACGTGAAAAGTTAATTTCGATAAAAAGTGGTTTTGAATATGTGTTAATGTAAAGCAAAACAGTAAAGCCAAAAACCCTTCTTACTTTAAATATTCTCTTAAAATAATATTTAAGTGCTTTACATGGAATTTTCACAACTTACCACGATTAACAATACTCCTTTCAGTCTTCATCTATCACGTACGAATTTGCTTAAAGGGAGTGACAAATAAAAAGGTAGTCACATTAATACACTTGACCTTACCATTTCAAAAACAAAAAAAAAATGAATATGAAACCTTCATTCGCTTAGCCACAAAAATATATTACAAACCTCTTAAAATCGTATGAAATCAATTAAAACCTTCCTGACTTTAACAGTATCCCAAAACGACAAATCTCAAGCAAAAACCTTGAAAATTCCAGCTCCGCACTTAAATTTTTACATTCCTGAAATTTAGTTGTTTCCGGCTATAATATCCCTCTGTGTATAGGTGAGTTAAAACGACTAATTTCTTCTAATATAAAAATATCTGGTTATCAAATTTGGAACATAAAAGCTTCTTACTTCACTGCATATCTTTAGCAGAACAGAATGTCCAATGTTCAAGAATATTTGAAA
Organism: Gymnosoma rotundatum; assembly: GCA_916610165.2. NCBI lineage: Eukaryota > Metazoa > Arthropoda > Insecta > Diptera > Tachinidae > Gymnosoma > Gymnosoma rotundatum. The sequence goes on from OU744340.1 coordinate 82,843,406, forward strand.
TCTAAAAAAATTATTTTAAACAGTTATTTTTTATATTTAAGTGAAAAATTTAAAAATTTAATTGAACTTCTTGAATAAGTATGCAAATAAAAATTAATTCACAAAAAAAACTATTACTTACCAAAGTCAAAGTCAATATCATATCCTTCAGCTGTTATTAAAATCACAATCAACAATGTTGGTATGTATTATGTTAAAGGTCATTGACAAGGAAAGCATTTTAATGAATTTCTTGCACAGTTTCTGTAAATTATATGTATGTAATTTTTATTCGTTGGCATTGCAGTGATTGTTTTAGAGATTCTTTTAGTTCTCACATTTCATTACAACTGGGTTTGAATCATCATATGCGTATAGAATAGAATAGAATTAATGTAATAACTACCTTTGATATTTGATATAACAATAGCAGCAGGAGGAAAGGTCAAAATGTTTATCTATTTATTGCAACAGCAGCAACTATTGAATATTAAAAAATATCCGTAATTCGGATTTCATTTTTTATAAAACTGACGCTATTTCTTAAAATTAAAAAAAAAAAATATTAATTAATTTCATGCTGTCGGGGTTAAAGACATTTATCAACAAATAATTAACCTCAGTCAGAATGTTCTGCAGGTGTGAGATAGTACACGATTATTCAGTTTTGCAGCGAATCTATTGCTTTTGCATTCGTTAAATTGAATATTTCCTATGATAGCAAGCCAAAAATCGCAAGAGCAATTTATGTGGAAATACGAGAAAGAGCGTCTCATGCGACAAAGACAGCTCGACAAAAAGGTGACTTGAGCAAGAAGCACATAAATATAATTTAAAGGCTGTCGACGGGATTAACAATCAAGTTCGTGAATATCAACAAGCGCTTAAATTTTCTCCATATTACATGTCTTGTGCCGTAACGAGGAGGACAAGAAATTTTTGGTTCATGTAGTCGCTGAACATAGAATGAAATATCCGAATGTGAGACATTTTCTTAAGAAAAAAGCATATTTTCCGAACAATCGAAGACTTCAAAAAAATGAAGAAGGTTATCAATTCAATTGAATGTTGCTGTTTTTATGTTTAAGCCTGAATAACTCAGTCACTCTTGAATCGATTTTGAAATTTTTTTCTTTATTTAAAAGGTTATGCTTACAGATTGGCACCATTTTAAAAAGAGTTCATAATTATATGTAAATGTTTCTTTGACCTTTTTAAATAATTTTTCTTTTCTAATTTATTAAGCACTAGGTCAGTTTTATAAATAATAAAAATTTTTTTATTTATATTTTCAATATTTCGCCACACCTTTGGGTGGCATCATCAGGAAACAGGAAACAAAAAATTAAATTTTCTTTTTTCAAAAATAACAATAATTAAAATGAAATTATTTTTTCAAACAAAAACAGAAAAATTAAAAATCAAACGACAAAAACTCAAATATTTAAACATTTACATTTTTATAAATTTAAAACTCAAAAAACATTCAAGTAAAATAACTCAATAATTTTAAACATTTACATTCTTATAAAAATTTTAAAAACAGAAAACATTCAAATTACTTTAAAATTTTAAAAAACTTAATACAAATACATTAACATAAACTTTCACGATAGAAATGTTACAAGCAATCATATACTCTCAAACGTTAATTAATTTTTATGCACTAAATGTCTATAACATTGCGCAACATTATCAGTATCAGCCTTAAAGTTTATTCTTTTTGTTGTTGGTATTTTAATTATTTGTAACATCTCTAACATATACCGACGCTTATAATTATTTTCTATATTTAAAACAGATGCATCTTCAAAGTTAGGATAATGATTAAATCTGGCACAATGGGAAGATAATGCAGTTTTTTGTGAATTATTAACGTCTTTGTGAAATTCCTTATCACTTAGCTTAAGTACTTTTTCTATCAAATTTTTTCCCGTATTAATAATTATTCTTTTATTATGCTTTGAATAATAATTAATAATTCTCCCGGAAGCTGTTGGCTTTTGATACCAATCCATTTTTAGTTTATTCCCTCTCCTTACTACTAACGTATCTAAATAGGGCAATTTAAAATTATTTTCTATTTCTATTGTAAATAAATAAAGATAAAGTTAAAAAGATATTAATTGATAATAATTTTCCAATGAGAGTGATAAATAGTTTGTTTAAACAGTTAAGGTTTAGAAGAGCAAATAATACAAGAGATGTTACAGAAACTAAAGTTTACAAGTCTTTAATTTATGTACCAGAAATAGCAGAAAGGATTGAAAAATCAAAAATTTTTGATGGGGATAAATATAAAATGGCATACAAAACTTATAATACTTTAAATAGATTATTTAGTAAAACAAAAGATAAGATTAAAAAATGGGACATGTCAAATGTAGTTTACAAAATACCTTGTAATGGTAATGATAGTGAGAATTGTAATAAGGAATATGTAGGTACGACAAAAAATAAACTAAAAACTAGAATAGCTGGACATAAGTCTGATCAAAGATACAGGGACGTTAATAATTCACAAAAAACTGCATTATCTTCCCATTGTGCCAGATTTAATCATTATCCTAACTTTGAAGATGCATCTGTTTTAAATATAGAAAATAATTATAAGCGTCGGTATATGTTAGAGATGTTACAAATAATTAAAATACCAACAACAAAAAGAATAAACTTTAAGGCTGATACTGATAATGTTGCGCAATGTTATAGACATTTAGTGCATAAAAATTAATTAACGTTTGAGAGTATATGATTGCTTGTAACATTTCTATCGTGAAAGTTTATGTTAATGTATTTGTATTAAGTTTTTTAAAATTTTAAAGTAATTTGAATGTTTTCTGTTTTTAAAATTTTTATAAGAATGTAAATGTTTAAAATTATTGAGTTATTTTACTTGAATGTTTTTTGAGTTTTAAATTTATAAAAATGTAAATGTTTAAATATTTGAGTTTTTTTGTCGTTTGATTTTTAATTTTTCTGTTTTTGTTTGAAAAAATAATTTCATTTTAATTTTTGTTATTTTTGAAAAAAGAAAATTTAATTTTTTGTTTCCTGTTTCCTGATGATGCCACCCAAAGGTGTGGCGAAATATTGAAAATATAAATAAAAAAATTTTTATTATTTATAAAACTGACCTAGTGCTTAATAAATTAGAAAAGAAAAAGAGTTCATAATTTTAAAAGTAAAAGGGTTTCCCATACAAACTACATTTTTTACGTATGTTATTAACCGTAAAGGGCACCACTTTAAAATTAAAAAAAAACTGCATACCACTATAGCTCCCAATAGCAAAAATTAATAGAATAATAAATCTAAAAATTAAGAGGTGTCCCCATAAGTGTCGCAAATCGACCTTTTAGGCCTATCTTTTGAACCTATATAGATAAACGCTTGAAAATTCGAAAAAATGACGATTACTATGACCGTTATAATAACAAGTATGATTTTTTAAAATTATAAATTAAAGGGTGCCCCAATAGTTCATTTAACTTGATGTGGCCATACTTTTGAACAGTTGTAGACAGACGATTGAAATTTACATACAACCTGTATTGCTAAGTCCTGGATTTGGTAATTAAAGGGTATGCAAATAGCTGATATTCTTTGATGTGTGTAACTTAACTTTTGAAGCGTTATAAAAAGACAGTTGAAATTAACAACGAATTAATTGAATTTAGAAATTAAAGGCTATTCCCATAATTGATGTAATTTGACCTATATGGCCCTATCTTTTGGATATTAATACATGTTGCCAAATTTTTAAATCGTTATAGATAGATAGCTAAAATCTGTTTTGAAGTCGGATTTTATTGCAAGAATTATTTAATAAATTACAACAATAATTTTTTATCTCGATTTAATAACAATTTTATAAACACCTAGCTGGGCCCGGTGCGCGTTGCTGGCGCTATCTGTCGGTCAGGCCCCAATCCACACAGAAACACTTCTCACGAACAGTAGATACATATACATTTTAGTCGAAATCGGTGATATAGGTCTTAAGTTATCGCGCACAAACCCCAAAAAAGAAAATTTTGCTCCGTCTGCAATAGAAGCACTGCTGGCGACTCGTAGAGTATAAATATACATTTTAGTCAAAATCGGTGCAGTAGTTCTTGAGTTACGGTGCAAAAACACAAAAAAACTACATATTGCGCCATCTGTCGGACGAATTTCAAACTACACAGAAACACTCCTCATGGCCTAGAGTACACGCAAAGAAAAAACATGGTTGTGATATGGTCACAATAAACATAATATGTTCTTTGTAACATTGTCAAGTTGCCGAGAACAAATTATAGTTGTTTTCAACAATACTTCAGTCACGATTAACACGTTTCTGTTGCTATCTAACCATTATATGGTTACTGTGCACAAAAAACGTAAAAAAATGTAAGCCACAACCATAGTTTTATAACTTATTACAAGTATTATAGTTTCTATCAGTTAAGTAATTGTTTGTTAGCTTAAAGCTGAAATTGTTTTTATTGTTAGAAAAAATTAAAAATATAAAAATGTATGTACAAACTAAACAATTAAAAATAAAAACATTTTAAAAATAGTTGATATATATGTACGTATTGTGTGTATGCATGTAATAATATAAACTTTTATTTTTGTGGTTTTTGTTTTGTGTTTATATTTTAATATAATTATGTTTAGATTTTGCCATATTATTGTTGTGCTAGACAACAATATGGTTGCAAGGTCAACATTATTATTATTATTAAATGTAACAATACTATGTTTTGTTTACATCCATGTTTTTTCTTTAAGTGTATGCACGTAAAATTTGGTTAAAATCGTAGTAGTTTTTGAGTTTATCGATCATTGACATACACGTAATTTTTATATATGTAAATAAAAAAAAGAATTTGTATTATGACCAGCTTAAAGGTTGATAATATGGGGTTAATACATTTTGGAAAAATGTCTGGAATAAGGCTACTTCGGCGGAGTTGTGTGGCTTTTTGTTGATCTTTACCTTTAACACCGATGAGAAGACATTTGTCACTAACCCACCTGCCGCATGTTTTCCCTCGAGCACCTTTATTTTTAACCTCATAAATACTTATCTTATTACTAAACATCTCCATACAACATTAAACCACTCCATAAATTTATGTAAATACTTCTTTTATTTTGGCTTCGAAACCATTATTATGTTTTCATTGAAATCTTCTTATTTTAATTAATCAAAATATTTGTTTTAAATTATAATTTTATTTAATTAAAATTTATGTTTAGTTTAGTTCATTTCTTTCAATTTAATTATTTATTAATCTTTTAATCTTATTGTGGTTGTTGTGGTTTTGCTTTTTCTTATTCAATTCGACTTTTGTTTACTTTTCGCCTGAATTGCATAGAAGTTATTATGTGCAAATAAAAGAAAAGTAAGTAAAAAATTTACGCAGCTTCAAATTTTACATTTTGAATTTGACAAGCATATTTTAATTAATCCCATTGTCATGGTAGCCTTAAAGCCATTTAAATTATGAGACTGTGTCAAAATATTTCCTTTTTCAAGTTTTGTTTAAAAACCGTTTATTAAATAAATATTTGTGTTAAGATTTGGTTGGTTTATGGTGTATTGAGCAAATAATTAAAGTTTCACTAACAAAAAATCGCTTCTTTAAAAATATGCACACTGAGGAAAATAAAGCTGACGCAGTTGTTAATGAAGGCTGCCGTGCTTTGTCTATCCGTCACCATTTGAAGCAATACAAACCGTGACCACATTAAAATTTTAACAAAAGGTTCGTTTAAGAGCTAACTAACAATGGGCGGATTGATGGAGCATCTCTAACAATGATACAAAAGAGCCACAAAGAGCCAAGATTTATTGCCAAAATATTTTGTTAAAATGGGGATTAGGGATTTTTGAGGGAGATTATAATGATTTAGAGTAAATTTTATGCTAAATAAATAGAATTTTTTTCAATAGTTTTGTATTTTGATAATCGTTTCGATTATTTAGCTCTTTTATTTTCAAGTTTTTTAGTGTAGCAACGTAAATATTGCACACATAGTTAAAGGAATACAGTTGAGTTCAGTGGACTTGTCTGCGTTTATTACTTAATCTCGAAGGGGGACATCTGTGGGCGAGCAGATTTTCCTTTTTAAAAAAAGTGAGGTTATAATTAAAGACGCAACGCGCACGTTTTTTCTTAACTGGCTTTTATAAAAATGCCATCGTTTTAACAAATATTAAAAAAAAATATATATATAATTATTAATACTTTAATATCCTATTCAGGATTTACCACTTCCTATACGAAGGTATAGGTCGAAAAAAGTTGAAAAAATATTTTAAACTATACAAAAAATAATTTAAAATAAAAAACAAATTTATATAAATATCCCTCAAGTTTGAAAACAATAATTAATAAATTAATGTCATTTAACTAAAAAACTCCTGTAAAAACTTCAATCATAAAATTTTATTTATTTTTTATTTATTATAAATTATACTTTTTTATACACAGCCACCTACTAAAGCTCGAAATCTCAGCAGAGCGCTGCCAAATCATCGGCTTAGACAACAACTTTAAATTATTTTAGAATTTTGACAACAACGTCGAACATAAAAATAATCAGCTGGGCTTTTAAGACCACCCGTAAATTAATTCACCTGGATATATATTTTTTTAATTTTTTTGTTTTGTTTTTAAACTCGAAGGAGGAACAACTGTGTGCGAGCAGAATTTTCTTTTTCAAAAAAGTGAGGTTATAATAAAAGACGCCATACGCTTGTTTTTTCAACTGGCTTTTATAAAGATGCCATCGTGTTAACAAATAAATAACAAGAAAAAAAGATAATCCATTATACTTCAATATCCTGTTCAGGACTCATCACTTCTTATATGAAGGTATAGGTCGATGTGCAGTTCCTGGATAGACTATTTACATTAATCTTAAAATTTGTGCGATACCCTGGCGCTGTGGTTATGTACCCCAGCAATTTTAAGAAATCAAATTACAAAAAAAAATTTTTTTTTGGCTTTTCGTTTATAATTTCTGATGCCTGCTTTGGATTCAATGGATTTTGAAAAAAAAATCAAAAATCATTGGTTTCCGAGTTGACTTTCAAAGTAAAGATGTCATGCGTTTATGCTTAAATGTTTGATCCAGCAAAAGTTAAAACGTTTGCCATGAATTTTGTTTCGCTAAATATATAAAAAATTTGCTACAAATAAACAATAAAAAAACAATTTTGGGCAAGACCATTTAAAGACCTGGGATAATTAGTCTAAGCACTACTTTTCTGCTTATGAATAATGTCTCAGTTGAAAAGTTTTTTTTTTACAATAAACTTAATTTATACAAAATAAGTAATAAAAATAATAATCACACAAGCACCTGCGAATAAAATTGATGCTACGTTAGTAAGCAGCCAGACAACTGCAATAATTTGCTCACTATACCAACAAACGAACCACGTTCTTATACCCTTCGCCACGCGTGGAAAAGTATGTATCATTCCGTTTGTAATTTCTACATTATCCGTATCCAACATATACATATATATATTCTGGGTTCTTAGACATAACGAATTCGATTGAGCGCTCCTTGTCTGTCCGTCTGTGTTCTTATTAAAATCAACTTTGCATTGCACAAGATCAGCTAGAAAAAATTTAAATACCCCAATAGATTAGACAGGGTCGAAAATATTGCTTTTGAAAATCAGCAAGATCGGTTCATATCCTTCGAGATAGCGACCAAAACACCACGCCTGTCATCAAAATTTTCTATATCTTTCTTTAACTTTCCTTTGTGTTTCTGGAGGTGGTTTTGTTTACTACTTATTCACCTCTTACTTCTTAATCACCACAATTATGCTTTGATCTGATACCGCAACCTTTTCATACTTATCTGGAAAACAGAAAAACTGGGGGCAAATTACGGCACTCAATATCGATAGAAATTTCAATAGAATTTAAATGTAAATTTCGATCGATATCGAATGCCGTAACTTGTGCCCTGAATGGTAGGAAATAATTTCTCATGCCGATTTATATAAACATGTGTCTATACATACATACATATATGTTGAAGAGTGTACGAGATTCGAATATAGCACTCATTTTACTCATTTTTCCTCTTGTTGTAAAATATGATTGGGCTTTTGATTTTGAATACGTTTTACGTCTGCATCAAGATTAAGAAAATAACAAATCTAGGGTACCAGTGTTACATCTGTGACATTATCGACAATCGTATAAAAAAAAACGAATTTCAACGAAAATAAGTTCTTATAATATTTGTATTATTTTTTTTTTAAATCGTAAATAAATATTAGTTGTAGGTCTTAATTAACTTATATAGAGACTGTTTTAAACAGTTAATACACTTAAGGATTAGGTCATATAGGAATCCATTTAAAAAAATATGTTGATAGGAACTGAGGGTTAGGCTATAGATTAAAAAAAAAAAAACTTCTTCAGATAAATAATAAAAATAATTTTTAGCGCTTTAAATAATACAAATTAATAATAATAATTATTCGTCTTCTTTCTGAATATCTTCTTCTTCGGCTCTTAAATTTGTTTTTGAATTAATATAATTGCACGGGAACTCCTTGAGTTTCTGTAAATGCTTAAACTTTGCAGCTTCAATAAATCTTCCTCCAGGATAAAGCGTTTTCAACTCAAAATTTATAAACTGGCTGGAGTTCCCCTTTGAAATATCAACTTCTACAAATAAAACATCTATGTTATTTGAATATTTGCATTGAATTATAAAGGACTTCACATTTTTGGAATCGAAGCCGTAGAATCTTAAGCCATTCAACTTTTAAAGTCTTGTCTGCGGAGATTATTTTGTTTGTCACTAGTTTTTTGATTGAGAATAGGCTTTTTATATCATCTGCCATCATCTTTACCAAGTGACATGGTTACCTTTTTTTGCTGTGAGGATTACGCGTAAAAATGTCCTTATAATATATTTTTTTTCATTTTCAATGAGACCAAAATATTGATCGCTTGTAGTACTTTTCAATTAAGTCAAATTAAATTTTGTTAACGAATGATAATTCGGTCATACGACGACAACGCATGTTATTATTTCCAATATTGTGAATTATCATCAGTTAAAGTATGTCATAATCCAAAAAAGGTATTTTTACGACATGTGTTGTACGTTGACGGATGTAAATATTCCACCCGCGCCTGAATTATTTGTTTGTAATTTTTCTATGGGCAACTTTCATGTTATTTATGAAGTTTCTCTACTTAAGGGAAAAAGTTTTTGATTATAGATTTCCTGATGAGCTGCCTTAAGCAGCCAGAAAAATTCGTATGAATAATACCTTTTCTAACCAACAACAAATTACTGTTTTAATATAAAATGTTAAAGGTTATTAGTAAAATATTATTCAATAAATGTTATTATGTTTTCCATGAACATTCGTTCTCTAAAAATTTGTTAATGAGGTAGCAGAAATCTTATTAGAAAACTCTTTATTTCTAAAAACAAAATGCTCTTTGGCCTGACACCGATTTCGTTGTGGTTTGGACAGTTTTTTGTTTAGAAAATAAATGTTCTCAATATGGATAATGAGCTGTAGCAAATTTACTATCAAAAGATACGAAACATTATATGCAAAACATAGCATATATGCCACCACAACAACAAAATATATAGAATTGAAATTTGCTACACCATAGCACATTTACAACGCTAAATACTATTTCATACTTTCTAGAGCAAACTTTTGCAAATATTTTCAAGAAAAAAGTTTATGGTTTTGTTGTTTCTGAGTCCTTAGGCATTGTATTTTAGTTGTTTTTTTTTTAAATTTTTACGATATTCAAATATAACTTTAATTTAACTAATTAATGTTCAGTTATTAAAATCAACTTGCTATTCGTTTAAAAAACGGCACTCACGCTTCGTAGCAAAAATCGTTGTAAATATGCTAGACTTGCAGATATGCTACGAAGAGTGAATTCCGTTATTAAAAAATAGTTTGAACTCGAACAATAAATTTGTTTAATAAAATCCAGCCTAAAACGAAATATTTTTTACTTCTGTTGGTAAAAAAATTAATAGTTTTAAAAGAACTTCTTTAAAATACCCTGTCGGACAATGCGTAGCTGATTACAAAAATAGCCAACTTTATGTTTACTTATATGTACTAATTTTAAGCCAACTACTACGCAATGCAAAGTTTATGTTCTGGTATACATACTAGAGATGAGCGCAAGCCATATAAAAGAGTACAATATTGTCTCTTTTTCAAAAGCTGTAAGAGAAATTTAGTGCATTGTAAACATAGATGAAAAATAAACAAGCACACACAAGTCTGTTGTGCAATAGTTGAAAAGACAATAGTGTTACGAGTACAACGAAAATGTTGTACAATACTCGGTGTTACACTTGTTAATTTCATTGGTATTTATTAAGAGAAGAAACTTTGATTTTTCAAAACGCAGTTTAATTATCTTTTATTTTATTCTATTCAGCAACAAAGGTAAACAAACCAAAAGAGAACATTAGTCATACATTTGAGAAATAGAAACTCAGGGTAATTTTGACGATAAAAATAATAATAGGTCGATTTATAAGCTTAGATGTACATATAAAAATTATTGTTCATGTTTTTAATCAAAACAATATATGTATGCGTTTCCATTTCCATTTCTATTTCCAATTACAATTCTTCCTGAAGTACACGATTCATAAATTCTTTATTAATATTTGAATGGAGCAACATGATTTGCCCGACTTAAAGCTCATTACCGCCTAGAATAGATTTTTTTCTGATAAATATCTGACGTCCGACTGAAAAAGCTCGCTCTGAAGCCACACTGCTCGACGGAATAGCTAAAATTCTGCAACTTAACTTGCACAATAACGGAAATTGTTTCTGGATGACTTTTTAGTTTTTGTAATCAGCCAATTCTTTAGCAACATTATCTTGAGTAGTTCTTGATTCGATAGGCGTTAAGTAATCACAAAACAATTTCGAATTAAAAGGTGATATTTATAATTCAGTTGGCATCTGATACATAAGTATAACAAAAAAGCAAGAAGACTTCAAAGTGTAGGTCGTTGCCTAGTTTATTAAAAGCAAAAATAATTCTATTTTATAAATTTAAGAGCAAATTTTTGCGATCTTTACAAAAACAAACGGTTAAATCAGGGCTGTCACAAGCAAATAAAACATTATACAAAAGCACTCTTCAACATTGTAGGCTTTAACCAGCCTCTTCCAAAAGCATAAAAATTTTAAAATTGGTTCATAAATGAAGGACAATATGTCCTTCCGAATTAAAAAAAATATGATGGGAATCACCTGCATCAAAATCTGTGCACAAATGACAATGTTATAGTGGAACACACATTAAAAAACTGCAATCTAATTAAAAACCGCCTTCTTTTTGAAGTTGGTTTAAAAAACGATGATTATTGGTTTTTATTTATTATTGTTTTTTTTTTAATGTAATACATGTGCACATATATAAACACTTTTATATTACTAAATATTAGAACAATCTACTAATTTTTTCTTTACTAAAAGAGTCTACACATTTCGGTGTGAAAAGATCAAAGTTAAATTCCTGTATACTCTGTAATATTGTCATGACAATAGTGTATAACAGAATAAATTGTTTTTACTAGTGATATTTGCATCGATATAACAATAAACAGTTCCTATGGTTGAGAAATGAATAAATTTTGTCCAATGCTTTTGTTAAATGAGTACAGTAGTATTAGTGTACTCATAGTTCAAAAGCAATAAACGAAGAGAACACTTCAATAGTAAACAGTAGGAAAGCAAGCAAACAAGACGTTTTGCGCTCATCTCTCATTGACTTAAATGTAATTAACTTATAGTTAACATAAAGGTAGTTAAGTTAAAGCTAGCTACAGAAAGTTAACTGAAAGCTAACTTTTAGAAAGCTAACTTTAAGTTAGTTGAACAGTAATGCAAAGTAGTTAATTGATAACATTGAAAAGTAACCCAAGTATCAGTCAGCACTAGCTGCGGAATAGCTAGCTTAAAATTAATTTAAAGCTAACTCAGTTTCCGACAGGGTACGAGTAGTTACGTTCGAAAGCGCGTAAGTGTTGATTTTTTTTTTTGTTTGCGAAAACGTATAAGAGTGTGTGAGCAAAATTATTTTTATGTGGATGCATGAGTGTGTGTGACTACAAATTTTATTGATCTTAAGAAGGAGAAAAACGGTGACAATAGTTTGATATTTTATTGAATCCGAAAACTAAAAATAAACAGTTGTAGTATGGTCATAAGAAACAATTTATGTTCCTTTTAAAAATATATTTTTGCGCTAAAAAAATTATCGTTATTTTAATAATTTTAAGTTCACGATAAACAAGTTTTTGGTAACATTTCTTATTAGATAATCAGGACACACAAAAAATGCAAAATGGTTGGTTTGAATTAAAAATTCTAGTCATAAATATCCTAAAATAATCAAAGTATTACTAAAATAATAAAAATATTTTTATTTCACCTGAATGCTTTTCCCATAAGTTAAGTTATTGGTTTATACACTTTCCTAAATTTAAAAACACAAAGTGTTGTTGTATTAAATATTAATTTCTTATAAAAAATAAAAAGGGAATAAAAGTTATAAATAAAAAACATCTAATCAAATAAAGAAGTAATCAAGAACATCCCAAAGGTTACATATATGTTTTTAATAATATTAAATTGATTTATTATAAGATAAAATATTTATACACAAAGTTGGAGCTGCCAGCAAGGCCTTTTGGCAGGTAGTGGAAAGTAGATTTAATCATTGCCACGTTTTTATTGTAAGCACGCACTATGTGCAGTTGTGTATGTCATTTAGGTAGGATAGGCTGTATAGTCCCTATGCTTCACTAACATCTTTCCAACACTATATAATGAAAAGATTTAAGGGTACAGTTTAGTGTTTCTCTTAAATAAAATCAATCTTGTAATCACTGTTTTTAACGTTTCAGGAAAAACCAAGCAGAATTACAAACTTTTGCAATTATAAGTTTTTTTTTGTTAATTTCATTTGAAGTGGTGAATTAAAAACAAAATTAAAAGAAGAGTTGATCAAAAATCCTTAAGTTTCTTCAACTAATTTTTTGCTATGGCAAAACTTTAATTTTAAAATACTTTTTAAAAACTTTGACTTACACAACATAAACTATTTTGTGCAAATGAGTTTCTTGAGGTTTCTTTTTCTTAACGAATAGTGTTTGGTGTTTTATTTAAATATACTTATACTGGTTTCGGAATATTTCGTTATCATATTAAATGCTTAAACAATACCTGTCTTCTTCTGAAGCAATTTTTGTTAGAATGAAATACGTTAAAAACTATTTTGTTTGTTTTTGTTTTTATTTTTTTTAGTTATCTCCTTTAACCTTACATTTGCTTAGCGATTTAAAATATAATTTGGGTTTATCATCTGCATTTGCTTAATTACACAAAATTTTAAACCACGCTTAAACTTGTCTTCAAAAATACAACAAAGAATGTCAAATTCTGTGAGCTCTATCAAAAGTGAATGGAATTTTTTGAAGAATAAAAAACAAAATATGAAGTTGATGGTATTCAGGTGTTAAAAAAGTTTTTTTCGCTTCTTGAGAGTTTTTGCTTTGTTTTATTTATTTTTTGTTCTTTTGATTTTCAACTTTGAAATTAATTATTATTCGAATAATGCTGATGACGAATGCATCGCCTAGGTTTTCTTGCTTTCTATAAAAATTAAGACAAAAATGTGTAAATAAATAATTAAGGGAAAAAATTTAACTGAGAACTAATTTAAAGTTGTTTATTTAGATTTTCTGATTTTGAATTATAGACGATTTTGGATATTTACTTACAATTTATTTCTTTTTATTGTATTTAATAATTGAACAGGAGATTTTACTAAAACATATATTTTTATATCGTACATATTATATTTTTCCACCGAATATTTTTTAGTCAGTAACATAAACTGCCAAAATTTATTATGTTGGTGGGGAAGATCTACCACACAGATTGCAAAATAAATGGTAACAAGTATACATATTAGTACCTTTTCCCTTTTAATAACAAACGTACCGAATTCTTTTTGATTGCAAATACCACTGTGGCTTATAATAAATTCTGTATTCTTTACTTTGTGGCCATGGTCTCGTATTTATTAACATGCGTTATTATTACAAAAACAGCCATTTATGCTTTAGTAATCTTAACCATCCACAGACAATTCCACTACCTACGCCTTTTTATCCAAGACAGTCATCCCCTTTATCTAATAGCCACAACACACGTCTTCCAATCACTATTGTTATACTGTTACACTTCCCTGCGCTCAACGCTCTTTTTTTTTATTATAAAGGGCGTCTTGACAATTATCTGTTCTTATATTAAATTAGACGTCTTCACTAAATTATCTGCCGTGGCTTCATATAATAATTGTCTTTTGCTTCTCGGGAGGTTTGTAGTGCTGCTTCTTAACTTTTAGTTGCAAGTTGCATTATAAAAATTATGATTTGTTGTACTCATGTCCGAAGGTGGGCTCGAACTCACGATCTTTTGGTTTACAGCAATCACCTCTACCAACGAAGGCATTGATGTTGTTCAGCTTTTGTTAGCTAAGTGTGGTATTATTCTATACACACACCCATGGCGAAAATATACCAGGTGGTCGCAATGGCGAATTCATAATTTTCGCCGCAAACGTGAAATGTCAAACTCCATACAATAAACTGTTATACATATTTTTTATATATGGAGTTTGACATTTAGAGTTTACGGCGAAATTAATAAATTCGCCATTGCCGCCACCTGGTATTATTTCGCCATGCACACACCATTAGAAGAAGTAACTTATTCACCACGCTCATACGGACAACAACAACAGGGGTTGCCAGATCTTATTTTCGTAAAAGTATGTAAACATTAGTTAAAATACAGTTTATTATATTTTTAGAATTTTTTGGCTTTTTTAAAAAAGTGGGTCTAGAAGGAAAACAAGTACAGATATTATAACTAACAGCCCAACAAATAACTGAATAAAATTTTTGTAATTTATCGCATAAATTTTTAATGACTCTCTTTGTGTTTTTGCGATTGTTAACATGATTTTTATTTATTTTGTTTTTTTTATAATTTTGTTTTTTCTGTTTTTTTTATTTTGTTTTTTATAAAATCTACTTCAATAAAGTCTTTTTTTATGGCATTTTGACATTTTCAATATAAATTTAAGTTTAGTTTTTTTAAATAGAATTTTTGCTACAAATACAAAATTTGTACTTAAAGTTTACAAAATAAATATCTTCTGTTTAGGCAAACAAAATTCTTAGTGTATCAAAATGAGTTGTTTTGGGTAAGAAAAAAGAAAAGTACAAATATATTGCCCATTTTATACTAAAATATTTTAGATTATGCAACGATAACAAGCCTCAAAAAAAAGACGATTTTAAGGTAGTTTTTAACAAGGCTGCTGAAACTGTTGTCATAGAAACCCAAACGTCTGATCGTAAGCAGAAATAAATTTTAATTAAAAGTATAATATTTACAAAAAATTCCTGGCAGTTGAACCACCACCACCACCAGCGGTACGCACTACAGTGGCTGTAATAGATGCTGGCACCTCGAAAATAAGAGCAGGTTTTGCCGGCGATGAGCGTCCGTTAGCAACAATACCAACTGTTGTGGGTACCTCCCTGTTGGGTGATATCACTAAAAAAGTATTTGGCACAGCAGCACTCACAAGTTCTAGTGATTATAAACTCTCATATCCTGTGGAAAAAGGTCTCATCAAAGACTTCCATGATGCCGAAGATATATTAGAATATGTAATCGATAATCATTTGCAAATTCATCCCAAACAGCAACAAATTATCCTAACAGATCCACTTAACAATTCAGCAGCAAGTAGAGAAAAAATAGCTGAGATTATTTTTGAAAAATTCCTGTTCAATGGGTTTTATCTGCTGCCCTCTACGCCAATGGCGATGTATGGTTATGGCGCAACAACCGGCGTCATGGTAGAATCTGGGGCTGGCCAAACTCATATAGTGGCTTTAATCGACGGTGATTACTTACTAGATTCATATCGCTATCTGCCAATCGGTGGTGACGATTTAAGCAAATATTTGGGCGAACTCTTAACCAAAAATGGTAAATCGCGATTTTTTCACGGCAGACGAAATGAAAAGGAAATTTTAAACGAGATCAAACATATTGGCTGTCATG
The DNA here is from genome assembly GCA_916610165.2 of Gymnosoma rotundatum. Lineage (NCBI taxonomy): Eukaryota > Metazoa > Arthropoda > Insecta > Diptera > Tachinidae > Gymnosoma > Gymnosoma rotundatum. The sequence continues at coordinate 82,859,583 of OU744340.1, forward strand.
TTTGTTTAAACTACGACGAAGAAATGAAAACCTCCCAAATAAATTCCGATTTTACACCACATAATGCCATATTGCGTGATGGCACAATGGTTGGTATGAACACGGAAGCTTTTCAGGTACCAGAATTACTGTTTAAGCCTGAATTGATTGGTATTAGTTCGGGTGGAATACCGCAAAATATTTGCGATTGTATTGAATCGTGCGATCCTGCATTAAAGGAAATCTTGTATAAAAATATAATTCTGTGTGGTGGAAACACACTGTTTGACAATATCACAGATCGTTTACTATGGGAAGTTAAGACGTATGCTGGTCCTAATGTAAATGTGAAGATCATTACTCCGCCTTCTAGAGAAAATTTAGTTTTCTTAGGAGCATCTCTGATAGGTGTTTGTCCAAAGTTAAGGGATAACTTAATATCATATCAAGAATATCGAGAAGCCGGTCCACAAGTCTTACACTGGAAAGCATTTTAACAATTCAACACAAAATAAAAAAACAAAAAAACAAAAAAAAAAAAAAAACTTCATTTTGCATTTTTTTTAATAATTCTTGGTTTTACATTGATGGGTCAAAAAATATATATGTATAAATGGATAAGTAGGTTAAACTTAACTTTAATAATTTGAAAACTTTTTGACTAGATTACGGCTTTACGATACCAAACAGTATTTTCACATACTTTTTTTTATTTGTGAGATGATTTATGGTTTTATAAACTTTAAAATTTTTAACTTTAAATTGTTCCCACTGCTTTCCAAGTTTCTGCGCAAATATAGTTCATAAGTAATAAACCACAGATTTTTAAAAGCACTTTGTGTGTACAATTCGTGGTCCATTTTCATATAATTCTGGATATGTTATCATCTTTGAAATGAATGAACTCAATGTACTCATCATAGAAGCTCCGCGAAATACTGCATTTTTACGATCCGGGTTGGCGATAATATGTATTTGTGACCCTGGTTCCGCCATGTAGCGCATTTCTTGAACAAGTCGTTGCCGTAGACCGGAAAATAAAGTATTACCACCACTTAGGACTATATGACCGTAAAGTAAAGGTTTAATAGACGGATCAGATAATTGAATGGCTCTGTATAAGTTCTCGTGTATACCCCCAGTGCTTAACTCCAACATTTCGGGGTGAAATAGGGCTTCCGTACTAAGAAACTGTTCGTTTTCGAAGGTTATAAAATTGCCATCGGGTAAACGATAACGATTTGGTGATATTATAGACTTGTCAAGTTCCTCTTCATAATTGACTGCAACATAACACTGACTCTCTTTCAACTCTCTTAGATATTCTTTTCCCATACTTTTTGCGGCTCTAAATACTTTTCTGTCTTTACCGTTTGCAGTTAAAAGAGTTTCTAACATAATGTTTATATCTTTACCACCTAAAGGTAAAAATTGAGCACTATGAAGCATAGACAAGCCTTCGTACACTGGTACAATATGCGTTTGACCTTCGCCGGAGTCTAGTACAACACCGGTTTGAAAGCCGTAAGCATGTAATGCCATGGGTGGAGCGGGTGACAGATAAAAGCGCTGGAAATTGTACGTTTCAAACATCAATTCTATAAGCTTTTCACGATTTTTTGCGGGATTAGTTATGGGTTCCGTTAAAACTATATTGAACATTAAGGGGTCTACTTTTAGGCCTTTTCTAAAAATGTAATCGAAAACCGTTTCCATATCATCCCAGTTTGTTACAACACCTCTGTGTATAGGATGATGTAGGTCTAAAATAGCTCGTTTCATTTGTGCATCAACCCCCACATAGGATTCATTCGTGCCAGTGTAAGTAGCAACAGCTTTTTGCTTTGGTTTACCGACTACAGTGGGTACGGCAATCCATTCATTGGCATCACCTGCAAAGCCAGCCTTGCACTCACTGGTGCCGAAATCAACTATTATAGTATTGCTGTTTTGCATATTATCCTCATCTTTAAGAGAAATGCATACATAAAAAATAAAAAAAATTTAACATTTTTCAATTTAAAGTTAAAATGAATCTTCATCACCTCCACTGGAAAGAGACCAATTACTTGAAGCCATTACGTACACTTATGCTCCTTTACACAATATTCAAAATGGAACAATTTTAGATGATTTTTATTCTCATCGAATACGTGAATTTTGTGTGGGATATGGAAAGCAGTTAAAACAATTTATTACTTTTGCTATGTTTTTTTTTTTTTGCTTTTTTATTTTTATCTGGAACTCATTACACAGAGAATTTTGAATTTTAGTTGCACTAAAATTTTTTAATAAATATTTTTGTGAGTTTTCAAATATTTTTGTATTATAAATTCTAAATAAGCAAGGCCATGTATGTAAGTATTTGAGTCTATTTTTTTTTTAAATTTGAATTTTAAAAATGGCAGGGGTACATACAAGGCAGATTTATTTTACTAGGTAATAGCGGCTCTACAACAAATACAACAGTGACAAAAACAACATGCCTTTTTATTGTTGTTTTGTGGGTTGGAAACGTCAAAAACACAAAGAAAAATAAAAGATAATTGCTCTCAATACACATGCTTGCTTTGTCTCGCAAACGCTTGTTGTTATTGTTTTTTAGAAATTCGTAAACAAACAAAGGAAAATACAAAAACTTTTGACATTTCCAACTACAAACCAGCTGGGCAGACGACACTACCTAGTAAAATAAATCTGCCTTGATACATACATGGCGTAAGAATACAGGTAAATGCATGGGTGAAAAAGCTCAACAGCTGTATACATTGTAGTTGTCAAGGCAAAATAAAATTATTAACGAAAGTGTCAAAAATAAATTATTTGTTAAAATATATTTCAAAAATTTAATGTATTCTTATTACTAATAAAACTGAAATATTTAACTTCCTGATAAGCAAATAAAAAAATGACAATACTAGGCTAAGCCTCGCGTCCAATACATTTCATGCACGAAACAAAAAAATCTTATATTTTACAGTTAAATCTCGGTTATTCGGCTCTCGTGGGACTGGCACTGTACGAATAATCGAAATACACGGAAAAAGAGGTGATATTAAAGTATGTATACAGAAACCGCAACTTAACAGATTTGTTTTTGTCGTAGTCGTAAATCGAAGTTTTTTTTCTCAAATTAAAAGAACTTTTCTTGCTCTTTTTTGTTAATCTACTTCTTGAAGGAACCATCATTCTACAGCAGATACAATCTCACTTACTAAATAATTAAAAGCAGAAATATATTCTTATGCGTGGACACATGAAATTAAAAAGGGAAAACACCGGATTTTTATTTGCACAATAAAAACCATATAAATGCTACACGGATAATAGACGCAAATCACGGTTAATAGAGGTCTAAATCTAAAGCAGAGATAATAGAGGGGAAAAATAAAAGAACCTCATGCAGGTTAATAGATGTCCTCAAATATTAGAGGCCCGGTTAGTCTAGTTTCAACTGTAATTTACTTTTGTTTATTTTTTTATTTTTCATATTTTTTGTTTTTTTAACGATTGTTTTTTAAAACATACCTAAATTTTGTAGCAACTAAATCCCCGTTGTTTTTTGTATTGTTGCATTGTTGTAGCCGTGCAATCACCTGTATTAATTCGTCTTAGGTACATACACGGCGAACGAAATAAGGTGGTAACGATGGCGAATTTAATAATTTTGGCCGGTAGTTTAACTGTCAAATCTGTATACTATTTTTGTATATGTAGTTTCACATTCAGGCTTACGGTAAAAATGAACGAATTCTCCATCGCTACCACCTTATAATTGATTCGCCTTGGGTACATAATCACAACGCCAGAGTAACCCCCAAATTTTCAGATACATGTAAATAATCTCTCTAAAAACTGCACATCGACCTATACATTCGTATAGAAAGTGATAAATCCTAAACAGGATATTGAAGTATAAATGATTATCTTTTCTTTTTATTTACTATTTTATTTATTTGTTAACACGATGGCATTTTTGTAAAAGCCAGTTAACAAAAAAAAAAAAAAAAAAAAAAAAAAAAAAAAAACGTGAGCAAATCGTCTTTGATTATAACATCACTTTTTTGAAAGAGGAAAATCTGCTCGCACACAGATGTTTCCCCTTCGAGATAAAGTAATAAACTGAAAATTAATATATTTAAATCTACAAAACAGACTGTTTTCTATGATATTCATTAATTTTAACAGCAGTAAAAGTTCTGATTGTTTAATTGATAAATATATTTAAATCTCCGAAATATATGGTAGTTTGCGTCATAAAACCCAGGTGTTAAAATTCAACACCACCAAAATTTTTTTTGACTAGCGACTGAACTGAAAATAGTTTCAGTTTTTATTTTCAACAATTTTACTGCTTAAAATAGTTAAACTGAGCACACACAGAACTGAAACCAACTGAATTCAGTTTACTATTTTCAACAGCAAAACGAACACACAATGGCTGTGTTTTGAGTTTGCAAATTCAATAGAATTTTAATGTAAATTTCGATCGATATCGAAATTTGCCCCCAGTTCGTGTGGGCTTAGCAGACGTAGTTATGTTTTTTTTAGTAACGCAACACAACTGAAAATGTGTGCGGATAATCTGACTGAATAGCTTGTTAGTGTACGAGTATTTGTACATAGTTTGTTTAACAAAAAAATATATGTATATATATTGTTATTGCTGTTTAGTAGGTACAAACATAAAAAGCTTTAATTTAATATTGTTTGAATAAAAGTTTGAATGCAAGTGTCTTGTTAAATTTTTTGGTAATTAATTTTAGAAGATTTTCTGGTTATTTTTTTTATTGTTTAAAAATTAAAATTGCTCGACTTACTTACATGCGGTTTTCAAAATTGAGGTTAATTTTTTTTGTTTACATAATTTGTTTTCAACCTAAATTTAGTAAATAACTAAATATATTAAAAAATGGTTAAGTTGTGTGGAATTTTCAGGGGTTTTTACAGCAATAAAATTTAGAGATGTCTATGTTTCTCTTTCGCGAATTTTGTTTACAGCTATAATAAAGCTGAAATTGCCATAATTTGAAATTAAAGGTTTTGTGTCCGGTTTAAAGTAACTGCCACTGATTCGCAATTTTCCTACCTCTTTTTATGCTCAAGGAATCAAATAAACATTCTTTACCTTTTCTTGTACGAAAATATTGAACACCTTAAAAATTTCGTGTGTTTAAATAAAGGCTAAAAAAAGAAAAGAATTAGAAAATGCTTTTATTATCGAATTCTTTTGTGCAGATTTTAATTTAATTAATTGAGATAATTTATAAAGAAAAAAAATCAAAAATAAATAGCGAATTTAACTGAAGGTATCCCCAATAACCTACAAAATAATATAAAAAAAAAAAAAAAATTATAATCAATACCTATCTTCTAATTCATAAATGAGATTATTACCAATTGGTGTTTTCGAGAAAACTTGCACGAAATATTCATTAAATGCAAATGCAGTAAATCCATTTTATGAATGATAAAAAAAGAAGACTCCATAATAGAAATATTTACGTACCAAATGTTAAAAACCCCATATATAATAAATGTGCAAAAAACTAAGGGTAGATTAATTTTGTATTGCTGTTGTTATTGTTATAGGTATATTAATTATTTTTTAAACGTTGCAGCTGCTCAAAAAGCATACAAGAGCAATAACGGATTTTTTCAAATAGCAAAAGTCCTACGAAAATTTCTAGAATTTATTAGCATAGAAAACAAGTCTACTTAAGTTTCAATAAATAATAATTTTGTTTTTGTTGTTTAAATTTATTTATATTTATAATTTTGGTGTAAATTGTGATAAGGAAAATCAATATACATTTTTTAACTCAGATATTTAAATAAAATAAATTGAACGAACGCAGAATTTCCACTTTGTTTAACTATTTTCAGTTGGCATAAATTAAAAAAACTGAATTCAGTTGTTTATTTTCAGCATGTAACTGAAAAAAGATGAAATGGATAGTAAAACGCGAATGCTAATAGCAGTTTTTCGAAACCCTCAGGTTAACCTAAGTGAAGAAATTGAGCATATATAGTTTGACATTTTGTTCAGACAACTCTTAGCTTGATTTGGTTTAAATTTAATTTTTGTCTAGACCAAATTGGACTGAGTTGCCACTAAAAACAATTTTTTTAAAGAAAGCTAAATTGAATTGTCACATCACATTGTGTTTGCCGTTAAGACAAGCAATGTTCTTTTATTATTCATGTTTTAATGAGCCAAATGCCAAAATAATAAAAAATAAACAATTTCACACCAAGAAAACACAAATTTTTTTAATGAATTGCTGCTGTATTGACACGATGTAAAATTAATATGACTTGTTGGGGCGAAATTGAATTGTTCGGACGTAAACAAAATGTCGGCAGAATAGGTAACATATATTTGTACATGTTTGTCTGTGTGAAGAAAACGTGACGATGTTATAGCTTCGGTTGCTCATATTTTTTTTTAATTTTTATTTATTTATTTATTATTGATTTTTATTAATTCACATACATTTACACGCTTTTTAGTTTAAATATTGACTCAATTTAATCTCTTAGAATTTTCAAAATTAAAGTGACGTTTGAAGGCAGACGTCGATGTATGAACAAGTGTTTTGACAACGCTGTTTGAACAAGGTTTGCACTTTGTACAGAATCATTTTTAAGTCCTTCACTTAAATACGTTGCAATGAATTTAAATTTCCTGATTTCTACTTGTAAAAATTGTCTATGATTTTATATAATTACTACTGCTACATACAAAAACGTAGAAACGTTGAAGAAAACATAAACATGTCGCACTTAATGTTTCCTCGTGTGTAGCAATGTTGCTTTGTGAAATACATTTTTCCTTTTATGTTGCCTGAAATCCCAATTTTTTTTAACAATTCGCATTTCCTAACACAATGTTATTGTTTTATTTGGTTGAAATTGTTCAGGGATTGTTTCGCAAAATATTTTTTTCTTCTACTTGATACAATTTTTGTCAATAATAATAGTAATAATTCCAAACATAATTCTTTGTAAATCTCTTATTTTAATTTTTTTTATTAAACTTAGGTGTTTAGCGTATAAAATATACGAAATCTGAATGTTGCTTGTATGGTTGCCACGTCTATACTGGAAAAAAGAAACATGGTTTCTAAAGCATGTTTCATTTGATGTTATGTGTGTATCTAGCACATGTTTGTCGTTATCTGCAGAAAATTCTTGCGGCACTTTAGTTAAACCGAAACACTCAGCTGAACGTAATCGTGCACGACGACAAAGAAAAATACTTGTAAACCTTTTTGTTTAGAACTCGCTATTTTAATATACTGTTAAAGTCCTAAGCAACCTTCCCTCAAAAGGTTTTTGTTAGAATTTAAAATTTAACATCCTTCTATCTCAGGTTTGTCTTATGAATTAATGAAAAATATTCATTGACCTGATTGTTATTGCTGATGTCTTCTTTTCTGTGTATATTAACAAACAAAGAATCTAATATTCTTTGAATTCTTAAATTGCTAATTGAATTTTGTGACTAGTGATTAAAAGTGCTGGACTATTTTCAATGCATATGTGGTTGCTTAACTGTTGCTGTGGAAAAATGTGCAGCAAAAGCGAAAAGCAAATAAAAAATGTAAAAGAAACACATTTGCTTCAGCTTACTATGTGCTATGTGCTGCAAAAAGAAACACATAGTCAGCTGAAGCAAATGCGTTTCTTTCTCTTTTTTTGCATTTGATTTTTGCTGTTGCTTCGTTTATAATAAAATGTTTTGTAAATGCTGAGACAATTAGTTTTTTTATTTGCTGAAAAATATGTAAGCAAAGCAAAGATTTTAGTGCTGTTGCTATTTTTAAGCAAGCAATTTAAACACTGCTTGTGACGAAAAAAGAGTAATAATTTTGTTGTGAATAAATCACCTCTATATAAGATTTAAAATCTAAGTTCATGTACCGTATTTGTTGCAAGAACGAATGTAGGATCTTAATTTTAAATTGTTTTTTGTTTACAGAAGGGCTTATACCACTCATACATTAAACAAGTTTGTGCTTAAAACTCTGTAATTTCATTATTCAAAGGCATACGTGAAGAAGATTACATGTGTTAATAATGGGCTTGCTTATTGCTCGCTATATCAATTAAAAGAAAGGGAAATCAAAGAAAAAAAATTATGATCTAAAAAGTTGTACATGAATTTTTAAAATTAAAACTTAATTTTAAGAACTAGAATATTTTTTTCACCCTCCTTTTTAGTTCTTAGTTCTTAAAAAATCACGACAAAAGTTAAAGTTCGGCTTACTTCCAAAATGTATTAATACAAAGTTTGTATACAGTTTTGCTGCGGTATTTAGATCTTGGACGTATACAAAGTTGCTAAACAAAGTATCAATTAAGAAACTGATGCCCTAGTTTCTCGGTTTCAATGTTTCTAATACTTGTCTGCGACCATTTGGAATGGTATGCATTGTAAACATTTAGTACCACGGCATTATGAAACACAATACATTGTTCGAATACAAAGCAACTGACGTGTTGGAAGTCAGCCTTCCTAAAATACATACAGTTAAACAAACCTAAGGAAATATTAAAATTGGTTAGATTTTTTTTGTCGACATTACTAAAAAATTTTAGATTTACTTAGAACGAAATTTTCTTTGTAAAATTTATATCGATTTATCTTAGAATAGTTTGTTAAGTCAAAGATTATCATTTCAAAAAGTCTCTGATTGCATAAATGGTTTACAATAGCAAATTACTTTTTTATTTCTGAGAAATTGTATAATTTAACAAACTTTAAAATTTAAACTTTAAATTCGTCTTACTGCAAATCAAAAGTTCAATAAAGAGATCTAGTTATAAAAGACAGCATTTTAAAAACACCTTCTGTGTACTATTGATGGTCCATCTTCAAAATATTCTGAATATTTTACCAACATTTTTCTAAAGGAAGTCAGAGAAGTCATGAGAGAAGCACCCGCAAATACTGCATTCTTACGATTCGATTTTGCGTGAACATTTATTTTCGCTTCCGGTTCCGACATTAAGCGCATTTCTTGAAAAATTCGTTCCTTTAGGCCCGGAAATAATGTATTACCACCACTAAAGACAATATTATCGTATAGTAAATGTTTAATGAACGGATCAGATAATTGAATAGCTCTGTATATATTCTCGTGTATACCCCCAGTTTTCACCTCCAACAATCTGGGGTCAAGTAAAGCTTCCGTACAAAGAAACAGTTCTCTATCTAACTGAATATAATTGCCATCAGGTAAACGATAGGGTATTGCTGTTTGTGCAGCTCTGGCAAACTCCTCTTGATAATTAAGTGCAACGTAACACAGATTCTCTTTGATGTCCTTCAGAAACTCCGGATCTGAACCTACTGTAGTTTTAAAAATGTGTGCTGCTTTACCACTTCCAGCTAAAATGGATTTCAACATTCTATTTATATCTTTACCGCCTACAGGTACATTAAAGCTATTTCCAGGTATAGCGAAGCCTTCGTACACTGGTACAATATGCGTTTGTCCTTCGCCGGAGTCTAGTACAACACCAGTACGAAAGCCGTAAGCATATAATGCCAGGGGTGGAGCGGGTGCCAGATAAAAGGACTGGACATTAAATCTTTCAAACATTAATTCTATAAGCTTTTCACGATTTTTCGAGGGATTAGTAGGTGTTTCTGTTAAAAGTATATTGAATAATGAAGAGTCTACTTTTAGACCGTCATTAAAAATATAATCAAAATATATTTCCATATCATCCCAGTTGGTTATAACACCTCTTTGTATGGGATTATTAAGATAAAGAACAGCTCGTCTTTGTTGTGCCTCAAATCCGACAAAGGAATCATTATAAGATGTATAGCCTACAGCAGCTCCTTGCTTTGGTCTTCCCACTACAGTGGGCATAGAAAAACGTTCATGACTATCACCTGCAAAGCCAGCCTTGCATTCACTGGAACCACAATCAATTATTATTATATCACTGCTTGGTGCTATAAGGCCAGCTTCAAATATTTACAAAGTAAAAATTTAATATCTCGAAATTTAAAATAAATTGGCTAAATCTTACTATCTACTGGTACTTTAGGCGTTTCTTTTTTTATAATTTTGTCGTATGTCTCAGAATCTCTAGTTTTTGAATTAGAACGTCGCCAGCAGCTTGAAGCCATTAGCATTTAATTGTATTCCAAATGGAACAATCTTAGCTGAATTTTATCCTCATCGAATATGTAAAGATATATGAAGATATAGAAGGCAGCTTAAGCAATTTGGTACTTTAAAATTTTTTTTATCTTGAATTCATTACACGGAAAATTTTGAATTATAGTTTAAATAAAGAAACACTATTTATTTAAAAATTTGTTTATATTTTTTGTCAGTTATCTGCTTTTTTTAATTCTAAATACCATTTATGAATGTTTAAAGAAAGTACTATTTTATAGATGTAAAAAATGGTATCCATTATTTTAACGGGTGTTAACTGAAATATTTTATTAAAAAAATTTACAAAATAATTTATATTCATTGTAACTCCGCTGTCTTAGCCCTAACTATTAAACGGGCCTAAAATTTATAAGCTGATTTTTAGATTAATATATTTTAACGTTACTTTCAGATCACAGTTTTTTTTTTTTTAATTGTTAATATAACTGGTTCTAGTAACATCCAGTTCATATTATTCATCTTGTTAATATTATCGTTCCTATAATCTTTGTCTAAATTATTGTTTTTATTCCCTTTACTCCTTCAATTTAACAGGATTTATTAAAACAAGTATTAGTGCTATATTCTGCTTTGTCGAATCTTATTTATTTATTTACACATTTAACCGAGCCCTTGTGGGCCATATATGGTTTAAAGTATTTACAGGGGAAAAATGTACAAGATAATAAAAAATTAAATTAAACTTATGTATATAGCTTATTGAGAAAAAAAAACACCAGAAACCAGTTGTAACAAGGAACACCAAATTACTGAGATGCAAAAAACTCACAGAAAATAAATTTCGCTTTGGGTATAGAAAAAGAAAAAAGCCTTCAGATTGCTTGGAAGGATATTCCAGATACGTGAAATTCTCACAACAAACGAATGCTCATAAGTAGACTTATGAATCCTAATTATTAAAATCTGAGGTGCACGAACTGAATGCGAAAAAACAAAGCTGTTGTACAAGTAACTGGGTTCCATTTAGGAAATAACCTTATAAAACACTAAAATTAGCCTCAACTTGAGATACTTGGCAAAAGATAAACCAAGAAAGAAACGTTTGACATAAGACGAAACGTGATCTCTTATCTTCAATCTATAGAGATACCTTACAATCCTGTTGACTATTTTATTGACTTCTTTTAGAGTTGTGCGATTAGTTGACGAATAAATTTTAATACCGTAAATAACCGTAAGTCTAATAGCAGTAGGGAGATTGAGTAGTCAACTATACAATATCTTTAAAATAAGGCATACCTTAGATTTTAAAAGGTTAATGTGTTAATCAAAGGTAAATTTCTCGTCCAGAATAATACCCAAGCAATACATATGATCCACCAATTCAACATCTGTGTCATGCATTTTTAATTTAAGTAGTGACTTATTTTGTAAACCAAAACTCATAGTCTTGGCTTTATCAATATTCACATGTAAAAAAATATTTCTCATCCACATATCAGTTCTGTTCAAATAATAAATAACACACACGTTCAGTGAAAGAAGTCAAGAAATAGTCTTTCACCAAAAAATACTAAATTTATATCATCAGCATATAGAAAAATGTCCGATGTTTACAAATTGAGAAACGAAATGAAGTCATTCATGTACATCATAAAAAGAAGGGAACCCAGAATGGAGCCTTGAAGGAACACTACTTTCACACATTTGCTTGGATGAGCAGGCATTATTTATAGACACAACTTGTTGTCTCCCGGTAAGGTAAGAATGAACTAAGTAATACGAGGTTTTGTTGAGCATAAAGTGGGAATGAAGCTTATTAACTAGGTTGTTGTGATTAATTGTGTCGAAGTCCAAGGCTACTAAAATACTCACTTCCTGGTTATTAAGGCACCTTCGCCATATATACAAATTTAGTTTAGTTGAGTAACTCCATTTAAAAAAAAAACAAATATTGAGGTGACAGAGAATTAAGAAATAAAAAGCAAAATTAAGTACTACATATAATTTTACATAAAAATACCATCGGCTCTTAATGGGTTAAGCATTTTTTTAAAAGTGTTGTATTTCTTTACACTACGTCTTCACGAGCAAATGATTTGTTCGCTTATATACAGAACATCGGCAGAATAGGTAACAAACATTTGTTTATGTTTGGATGCGTAAAGAAAACTTAGCGAAGTAAATGTTTCGTTAACTCATAATGTTTTTATATATTTTTATTGATTTATTATTGATTTTTGTTAATTCACATACAACCACATATAACTAGAAAAATTTACAAGGGTTTTGGTTTAAATATCGACTTAATTCAATATTAATTTAATTGGGTTGATTCCGCCAGTATATAATAAACTGTTGTTATAATTTTCGGTAATAACAACAGTTAATTCAATATCTTTTAGTATTTTCAAAATGAAAGTGACGTTTTATGGCAAACATCGTTGTATGAACAAATGTTCTGAAAACGGTGGTTGAACAAGAACTTGACATCGATAATGTTTGATTGTACATTTGTTTGTTGTTGCACATTAATGTTTGAACAAATCAATGGCTCGTCAAGAAGACATGTTAAAATCTCTTCAAAAGCTTTAGAATGCTACCCATATTGATATTTAAAAAAATATGGTGCACAATTATATTTTTCAAAGGCCCATAGCTCGGAAAATATGGCGAGCGCCAATTATTTCACTTCACATTTTTCTTTGTTTTTTAATTTTATATCGCCCCATATTTTTGGTTTTTTTATTGAAGTAACATGCTTCATTATTCTAAGTGTCCTCGAAGGACATAGAGTGATTTTGCTGATTTTCAACAGCGCTCAATCGACTTCGCAATGCATAAGAAATCAGGATAGTGTAGAAATTACAAACGATATGATAAACTGAGTTATACTCTTTTTACACTTTTTGTAGTGAAGAGTATAAAAATGAAAGTGTCCACTAATGCAATATTCCAACAAAGTAGTTGAATGTCAAGATTGTATGAAGTTAAAAAAAATTGTCACATGTAATTGTAAATCCCTTTGGCAGAGGGTCTGGTAATGTTAGCACCACTCTCTCACCTAAATTGAAGTATAGGAGATATAACAAATGTAATACCAAGTCTAAAAGTCTCTTTTTAATTTTTTTCTGACTGTGTGTTTCTTGCTCTGTCCCTGCACACCTTCATATTCCAGGCATATTTAATTATAGAAGAGCAAAGTGCCGAATTTTTTAAGCCATATCTGACCTTATCATATCATCATAAAATTTATTAAATTTACGAAATTCTTCAAATCCCACCCACAGTTTGAGAGTAATAATATTTTGGATAAAAAAGTATTCAACGATTGATCGATAATTCTAAATGGATACGAAATTGGCTCAATTATATTCAATAGGAAAAAGACGAATTAAACATGCAGTAATGCTTGTTGGGTAATAAAACTAAATTTTAATATTTTCTCTTAAAAGCATAATTTTCGTCCCCATAATAGATAAATTCAAGTTTAATGGTCATATCTTATAACAAATGGGTACAATTTAGCGTCTGAAAGCAAAAGTTGAGTTAAAGTGACCCAATGAGTGGAGAAGGGTTAATTGTGCATTGTTGTTATATAAATTGATGCATATCCGAAATTAAAGACTCAAATTTTTATTGCTCCGCTTCCATGTCTAACTAAGGGGTCGTTTCGTAGTTGTGCGTAATTAAAGTCGTAAAAAAGTGCTTCACATAATTAAAATTATAACAAATTCTATGTAGAAAGTATGAGAGTCTCTTATTTGTTTTACACTGATCCTACTAGTATCAGTCTGTTTATGCTTACACTTTTATAAACATGAAACAGTCACACAGGCAAATAAAAAATTAAGACTAAATGACAAAATAATCTTAACGAGGAATTTTTTTTAATTGTATTTCCCTAAAACTATTTATTTAATGTTTTATTCCCTTGTGGCACATTAACACATTAAGCGAACAATTTACACTGATTTATGATTGTGAACATTATTTCTTTCAATAGAACATTTTCTTAAGATACATAAAAATAATAAAGAAAATTGAAAACAAAAATAAGGCTTTTTAAAATATTTCAATGAGAACTTTATACTTAAAGAAATACTTTTGTATGTCAGCGTAGATTTAGCTTTTGCCTGAATAAATAATAAAATTAGATTTTCAGGTAAAAAACTTACAAAAAATATGCAGGAAGAATTTATCGTTAAATTTCTAAAGTTTTTTTTTGGATTTGTAGTATTTATAATTGCGTTGATAGCATAGAAAAATGTTTGTGTTAAAATGCGAATAATGTATTAAAAATTTTGATTTTGATCAGCCTCTTCCCTACAATCAACCAAAAAAAAGTTAAAAGTCACAAAGTTTGTTATGTACCAAACAGGGTACGAACACTAAACTGCAAAACAATTTTATTATAAATTGATCCGCTAAGCGCGATTTGTACATCCACACGAAGGCCTTCGTATAATGAATGGGTCACTCTTTAATACAACAATAAAATTTTGATTTTAAAAATTGTTTATTAAAGATTTTTTAATCTATTAATCGTATATGAATAAAATTTATCAAGATTTGTCTAGTTTAGGTTTAATAACATGTTTTTAGTTCACTAAAAAATGTCGTTTTTTGGGCAAAATAAACGAAAAGTGTTCAATTGTAAACTTTTAAACCTAAAATATGAATTTTTTATAAATATGATCGTAAAACTATAGTAAAAATTTCATTATTTACTGCAACTTAATTGACTTTTTATAAAGGGAAAAAAAGAATTCAGGTAAAATACAAATGTTAACAAATTTTAAATAATATTGCGGTATTGGTGTGATAGATAATACATCAAGAGACACTGCTGTTAACATTCTTTTTTCTGCCTAGTGTAGTTTCTACAGAAAGTATTATTCAGTTCACTGTGGAAAGTTGTGTGATTCCTACTCACATGTACAAATATTCGACATAACTTTAATGTAAATATGTATAAGCAACAGTCGTAGGAGCTAAATTTAAAAAGAAAAAATCAACAAACAAATTTGTATTAAAAGAATTATCCTCTTTCTTGTAACTTTTTTATACAAGATAAATGCATTAAGAACTGTATTATAAAAATTTTATAATAAAAATCATTATATCATTTACTACGTTATCGTATGTACTGATGAAATACTGAATACCTATTGTTAATAATGTTCAATTTGTTCGTTTTCATTTCTTTTTCTCAACTTCTGATCAGGTGTTTTACCAATCAGGCTCTTTTTACTAACAGTCACATTTAAATAAGAATTTGTTTAGGTTTGATGCTTCCTTATCTTTATTAACCGACTTCAAAAAAAGAAGGAGGTTATCAATTCGACTGAATGTTGCGTTTTATGTTTGTGCCTGCAGAACTCAGTCATTTCTAAACCGAATTAAATTTTTTTTCCCCCATAATTGGTGTAGATTTACATAACGCTTGCAAATTAGACAGAATGCCAATTGCTATGGCCGTTATAGTAACAAATATTAATATAAAAAATTATAAATTGAAGGGGGCACCAAAAATTCATTTAATTTAATGTATATGGTCCTTACTTTCTAACATTTGTCGACAGACGCTTGAAATATACAACGAACCTGTATTATAACAACAATATATAACAACAAGTATAAAATTTTAATTTGGAAGTTAAATAGTGTTACTATTGCCAAACTATTGAACAGTTGAACAATATAAAGT
The DNA here is from genome assembly GCA_916610165.2 of Gymnosoma rotundatum. Taxonomy (NCBI): domain Eukaryota; kingdom Metazoa; phylum Arthropoda; class Insecta; order Diptera; family Tachinidae; genus Gymnosoma; species Gymnosoma rotundatum. Next base: position 82,875,417 of record OU744340.1, read on the forward strand.
TTGTAGATATAAGGGTGTCCCAATGGTTAATGTAACCTAATGTATGTGCCCAAACTCTTGAACCGTTATAGGCAGACGGATGAAATCTATTTTGTAGTCGGTTTTTTTTTGCCAGAATTATTTACAGTTGCAGTTAATTTGCTTTATACCCAAGGTTCTGTTGGGATTTGAACTTATGATCGTCTTTAGCAAACAAGCAGGCACCTCTAGCAAAGTAGCCGACGCTGTGCTCCGTAAGTGTTAGTTAACTTTCCATTTATTCTATTTTATCACAAATAAAAATTTTCTATATTTGCTTACTTTAGCACAAGGATAACAACAAAAGCTTTCCCTATTAGTTATTTAAGTATTTGCTAAATTTTGATATTAATTAAAGTAATTATAAAGTTGTGAACAACACAAGACCTGAGAAATGTCAATAACAATATTTGTAATTGCAATTAAGTTTTTTTTTTCAATTACGAATTACTTGTTATTTGTGATTGAAAAATTAAATTTACTATTACTTATTGTTTTTAATTAAAATTAATTAATCGGGAAAATAGCACGAAAAAATACAAAGATTTTTTAAAATTTTATGTTCAACTTAAAAAATTTACTTTCTTAAATTTTTGTAATACATACATACACATGAATGTATATAGTATGTATATTTATATACAAATATCGTTAGCTAAAATTAAAAAGGACGTAACTGACAAAAAATTTAAAATCGGTTAATTTTATCAAAGCTGTATTTTTAATAATTTCAATTCATTAAATCAAAATTAGAGTTTTGAATTTGTTAGGTATGGCCTTTGGAATTTAAGGTGACGATATATACTTTTACATGTTAAATGCTTATTTAAATAAATAAATCATACATTATTCATTTTTCTCTTTTGTTACTTTTAGAACATCTTTTATCGTATTGGAGTGTTTGTGCAGAATGTATTTTCGCATAGCTTTTACATCTTTGAATTTCGGTGATAAAATTTTTAATTGCTGAGAATATACAAGAGAAGATCGCTGAGTACAAGCATTCAGCTCGATATTAATTATTTGAGCTTCGCTTTTATCCAAGAAGCCATATTTAAGAGAAATTTTAAAATTTTGTAAAAAAGCAAAGCCCAGGAAAACAAATTTTAGCGCTAATTTCTTGGAAAAATACATTGCGGAAATTGTCTTCCAACTTAAAAAATCTGTATATTGCAATGAAATACATCTGTATCCACAACTGTGTTGGAGACTCACTGGGAGCGCGTAATGTTCAATTACGAAAGAATGATTCTATAGCACTACTGTAAACAGTATCCCCTAACATCATAATATGCCAAGGTAATAAATAAGTAATTTTTAAGTTTTTAACGTGTTTCAAACCAATAATCGAAACTACGAGTGAACACATATTAAAAAATTGGTAGATAAAAGTAATATTTGTTTGTAGGTTGATTACATCGCTATTTGTATTTTTTATTTATTGTAAACTTTATATTTTTCTAAATTTATAGCGTGTCTCTCGTTGTTATTTTTTATGTTACTTACGTTATTTTGCGGTCACCAATTTAGGGTTATGTGCTTAACGTTAAAATTGAAGAGCTTGTATTTTTGGTAATATTTAGATATTGGATACTATATTTTACGGGGCAACGTGTTGCTACTTACATCAAAAACTCACTTTTTCAAAATATAATGGTTACTTGATTTTGGCGGATAAGGCACTATATGTGTATAAATATCAAATTTTTAAAGAAAACATTATTTACAGTATTTTTTATTTATGTATTGATTTCTTAAATAATTTTCTAAACGTTATAAAATATTGCCTACGTCTTAAATAACTCAGTTGCAAATAGGAAAAAGCCAAGTTAGTAATCGAAACTAACATATAAAGAGCACGGCAACATTAGCATGATTTACAATGCTAAAGAAAGTATTTATTTATATAACATTTGTTAATAGTGTACAATTATTATTGAGAACATATACAATAACATTCTTTAATAATATTTATTTTCATATTAACTTAAAATTAAATAAACACAATTTAGTTTCTGAATTATGATTTGTTTTATTCGAACATGATTTTTCGTTTAATTTCTTATTAAGGAAACAAGCGAAATGAAGCAAATGAATCAATGTTCTCATAACAATAATTTTCGTTTTACACATATATCATGTACGTTTCTAAGCCTTTGCATAAAAAATATCTTGTATGTTTTTGTTAAAATATGTAGAGCTTAATAAATAAAATATTTTTTAAAAAACGCTTTGGCAGCCCTCTCATATCTGAAACAACTAAATCTATCTTTGATAACACTAACAAGACTGTGAATGTTAACAGAATAAAATGTACAGTAAGCTAATGCGCGTTAAGCAGCCGTATTGAATGCATGTTGTAAAGTAAATCATGAGACATGAGTTCAACTCCCATCAGCGTTGTTTCATATGGAGAAAACATAGTTGTTGAAGATGATAAGTTATTTAAAAGCAGTCTAAGAACAAAAATGTAGTTGAATTGGTGAGAACAATAAAATTGTACTAAAAAAAAGTGTTGCACTTTCAAAGAAATGATAGTCGTTTTTAATGTGTTAAGTAATGTTGTAAAAAATAATTGTTATATAAAATTGAATCAAAAACCGTACATAGAAATAAATTTGAGAATATAGTGTTGCAGTGTTTAGTCAAATATTTTAAATAAAAAGTGGCCAGTAAAAATATAAAAATGACGGTATAAAGGGAAGAACAAAATATAAGAGGCATTGAAAAGTACCAAAATATTTGCAAAATTTTAGTATTTCCTTAAATATCTCTTCAAAAGCTTTAAAATGATACCCATATTGATATTAAAAAAAAAATTGAAAATTTCAGAGCCTCGTAACTCGGAAAATATGGGCGAGCGCCAATTTTTTTACTAGATGTTTTTATATTTTTTAATTATCTATAGCCCTATGTATTAATTTTTTCTATTAAAAATATTAAAATATTCCAAATGACATGAAAAAATTAGAGGTACGCGTGGTGTTTTGCCTGCTGCATGGAAGAGCATGGACCGATCATACTGATTTCCAATAGCACCTCTTTCGGACAGACGACCAGACGGACATTGCTTAATCGACTTCGCTATGTATAAGAAATCACAATAATTGTTCGGAAATGGAAATCGTAAAAATTACACACGGAATGACAAACTTTGGTATAGCATTTTTCCCACTTATTGTGATTGTAAGAGTGTGTGTGGCTTTAGCCAGCGTAATTATGGTACGAACGGGCATCAATGTTTAAACTGCCAATAAATGGTTCAAGGCTCTTGAAGTATCAATTAGGAGAAGGAAAACAGTTGTCATGAGCTGATACAAACATATTGGTTTGAATTCTTTAATAAATATGTGAACTTTTTGAAAAAAATATATTTGACATGGTCCGGATTTTTATGTAATTTTTTTCAATTATCTTTTTAAGTTGCAGTGATATGCGTTATTGTTAACACAACATAAGTAACAATAATATCCCCTTAAAATTCAAGCCATGCTATATTGTTTACCCCTCCTGCTTCTCCAACAAACAAAAAATCATGCTAATTTCATGAAAAATTTCATAGTGTAAATTAAATACATACAATTTGTTTAAAAGCATGCAACAAAATTTGGACGAAAAGATAATACACCTTAATTTGAACTTATATTAGTCATAGCAGCATATACTTTGTGTAAATTTTAAGCGATAAGGCCTTATTTGGCGAAATCAAGGTTTCTATAGAAACACGCTTTGGCAGACATATTTGTACAACTCTGTGTAAATTCTACTACTACGGTTAAAAAACAAAAGCCATTAACGTTTCAATAAAGATACACCCGTTATATTTTTTTAGTTTTAGTTTATGTAATTTGGCTTAAGTTTTGATAAATATTAAAATTTTAAATTTATTAAAAAGAAAAATTACTAACAAATTGTTGTGTTAATTCTTAGAGAAAACAGGAAAAAATATACTCTAGCAGAATTTAATACAGCATTTTCTGGATCGTTATATCCGAAATCAATAATCAGCTGATTTTGTAAATAGTAATACGAGGAATATTCAGAATTAATCAATATGAATCATGAACTTTGCAATATAGATAAAAAATTTCATGTTTGAGCCCAACACATGTAAAGTAGAAAGACTATAAAATTATTATGTAAAAAATTTCTTACTTTAGTTAAGCATCTGTTTCTGTAGTGTCTAATCCTTTCTTTTCTTCTCTATAAATGTAAGGTGAATAATGTACGAAAAATATGCCCATCTTTATCTTCCTCATTTTACGCTGCGTTTAAGGTTAACGTTACCAAAACTTCTATGAAGAAAATCTTCCTCGCTCATATTTGAAACTCGGATATATTATACGAGTAACCAGCGTACATATCTTCCTTTACTTAAGAATGAATTTAAAGAACTTATAAAACTTTAAAGGTGATTTTATATCTTTTAGTGGTTTTGAAGGAACGGAGGTAATTGAAGCTGCTGGATATTTTGCAGTAAATGTATATTTTTAAAATTTTTAATAAATCAATTAAAAACATAGACGTGATACAGACTAATGTCTGGCCGTAAGGCCCTAAACTGACGGTGGTCTTACCACTGAGTGAAATACAATGCATCGACTAGCGCTCTTCACTGGCGCAGCCAACAAAGTTGCAAGACTAAAAACATGGCTGTCAGGACCATAAACTGCCCCCTGCTTAAGGGATGGAGACTATCTAACCCCTTCTATTGAGAGTAAAACAGCATACTTCGATCGGTTCCTTACCATCCCTGCAGACACCGACGAAAACCACACCCACCAAGTGTAGCCCGAAGGGACCTTTCCAATAACCGGCTACAGAGATGGGCGGTGCTCTGTATGGGCTGCCGGTTCCCGTGGCTTCAGTATAACTTACGATACTGGTAATTCCTTTGACAAGCACCCACTTTGCCTATCCAGATTTGGTGCCTGCACACTTGGGGACTGGTACCCTTATACCCCGAAAGCACTTCGTCAGAACCTAGGTTCGCTCAGCCATACTCTTAGTATCCCCGGGGGCAATTAAAAACATGTTTAAAGCTTTACCAATTATATGTAGATATAACATCATTCCAAATAGGAATTACAATTTTGTAAATGGACACGTTGCAATTGTCCTTGAATTACTTTCTGAATATAAAAAGTTGGTAACAGGGCATGAACATTAATTTTAATTTGTTATCAAGACAAGTTATTTATGTATATAATGTTTTATGTACTAAAAGTAATTTTATACTCACAAGCAAAGTATATCTACATATATCAAGTACATGCAAGTCTACAACAAATACAACATTAGAACAACAACAGGCATTTTGTTTGTAAAAAATCATGTATTATGTCAAAAACATTTCACAGATGGCAAACTGGGTAACATTTTATCATTTTTCTAACTAAAAAATTAATATGAATTTTACTTAATTATTTTTAAAAAATAAGAGAATGACCTTTTAACGACTTTATGAATGTATATTTAAACAAGAATTCAATAAAAGGATGTTTAATGCAACCTGAGCTGAAAAAGTGTATTTGTAGATTTCGTTTACCATCCCTGATAAAATAATAAAAATTAAAAGAAAAATGCAAGGCATATTAATTTTACAGGTAATAGCAGTTTTAAAACAACTACAACAATAAGTAAACAACATGTATTTTGTTTTTGTAAAATATATTTTCGGATGTAAAATCAACTGACGCACAGTGGTTTGAAACTGATTTTTTTTTTTTTTGACAAAATTCAGTATCTTATGAACCATTTAATATATCTCAAAGAAATTTTACAGAGGCAAGGCAGTTAATCTACGTCCCGAAATTAAGGTACCTCGGACATAAAATTTTTTTTTAAATCATAAAAAGTTTATTTTGAACTCAAATGTTAAGATTTTTTAAATTTAATCAGATCTTGAAAATATCTATAAAAATATTCCCAAATGTGCAGGGAGCAAATTCGCTTACAATTTTTTTGTTTTGTTAATTTTGGCCAATCTTAACTTAGTATTTTTGGCGTAGTACGCTTATTAATTATCAGATTACTACTTTAAGACATTTAGTATATTTTTAATAAAATTTAAAATAAAAAAGTTTAAAGTTTTGTTCTCATAGCGCTTTTCGTTCAAAAGTTACAAGCCTCTGAATTGAGAAAATGTAAAAAATATCGTCTTTTTAAGGATATTCTTTTTTTGCTTATGTTATTTTAATTAACTTCAGAACTAGCAAATTTGTTTAAACTATTTTAAGAACAAACTATAGCAAATGCGAATTAAAGCAAAATTAGGTCAACAATTATAACAGATACTCCTCCAGCCTATTCCAAATTTTAAATTTATTGCAAAATTCCTCGGAGTGCAAAACACCGATTAAAAAAAGGTAAACGGTCAGTCTCTAAATTTTGGCTACATACTCCAAAAAGGATTTGACAGCCCCGTGATTAATTAAGGCCTCTTTTGTAAAAAAAAACAATTTTTTTGGATATTTTTCCCCGTTACGGGAATTATAAGTTAATTTAAATTTTATTTTACCATTTGATTAAAAACTCTTTAAGCTATATAACTTCAAAATTTTGTAGGTATAGCCAGATGCGTTATGATATTTAATTTCTCAAAAAACCACCTTAACATGATTTTTTCAGTTTTTGAAAATGTAGCGCGAAAAAAATAATGACATATTGTTAATCTAGATGTCATAAGGTTTCCTTTGATGCTACTTACATGTATATCAAGCATATATTTAAGCTAGAGGAGCTTGTTGTGTATTAATACATTTTGTACCAAATTTCTTGGTTTTTACATATAAAATGACCAAACAAAATCATAAGGCGAGGCATACAATTTTTAAATAAAATCCACTTTCAAAAAGTGTGTGAAACTTTTTTGTTTTATGAAAATTGTAAATATATTTCCACAACACCACTGTAAGAAAAAATTTTCGTAGGAAAAAAAAACTAAGTGTAAACAAAGTTTGACATTTGAAAACGTAAACAAGAAAGTCAACTGATCTACTGCCACTACCTAGTATATTAATCTGCCTTGAGATATACTTTGCTCACAAGCAAATTTAGCTAATCATATACATATGTACATATAAGCACATACACCTACATGCATACATTCAAGCACTATAAATGTCGTTAAAACAAATTGTATCTAAGATATTGTTTTTTTTTTTTTTTCAATTATTAATAAATTAATAAATTAATAAATCGATGGTGGTTGATATAATATGAACAAAATCATGTTGTTTTACTTCAAATTTATTTAAAATGTTTTTGGAATTGTGGATTTAAATTTGATTTAAGCTTTATTGAATACTTTTTTCTATATCATTTAGAAAAAATCTAGTTAAGAGAAGTAACTTCAAAGAAGAGAACACATGCATACATGGGGCGATATAAAATAAAAAAAATCATGGAGTGAAAAAACTGGCGGTCACACATATTTTCCAAAAATGGGTCTCTGAACTTTTCATAGAAAATTAAGATTGTGCATCATATTTTTTAAGATATCATCATGGGTATCATTTGAAAGCTCTTAAAGAGATCTTTAAGGAAATTCTAAAATTAAAAAAAAATGTTTATTCCATTAAGAGCCTATGACGTTTTTATGTAAAACCGCATCCGCAACCGTGACGTTATATTTCTACTCTAAGACTATTATGCTTTTAATACAAGATTTGGTTAGAATCCACTGATGAACTTTATGATCAGTAAAGAAATGGCTATATGGATATGCTTTTCCAGCAGTAATACATTTCATTTTTAATTTTAAATAATCAATTAATAATTAAATACTCATGAAATATTTATAATTGAAGAAATAAAAGCACAACTAAAGTCATTAACATAAAAAGATTGCAAATAATAAATTTCTGATGAAATTAGAAGACTGAAAAGACAACATGTGCAAGATCTCCCTTTAAAAAAATTAGCTAATAATTCAAATTAAAAAAAATCTATATACTATATTTTAAAAACGATATTTTTAATCTTTACATTAATGTGTATGTATATAGAGTATTGGCTCTATTGAGGGTCCATATCTTCTGTAATTTTTTCTATTATTTTTTAATATTTATTATTACATTTGCTTAATATTTTAAGAATAGATTGCAAATAAAATGAATTAATAAAAAAAATAAAAATAATTTTCATATTAATACATTAATATATGTAATTAAATATATAGATGAAATCAAATTAACCATAACTATTCTCTAAATGGGAGATTTAAAACATGGTATCTGTTTAGCCTCTTAATTTCTTTTGATTGGTCTAACAAACAAACTGCTAAAACATTTACGTGTTTACTAACTCTTTCTACGTATCTGCCACTATATTTGCTTACTTCATCTCTTACATTTGGCACATTGAAATTGTTATGTAGAGTTTTTATTTCGCCCTAGGCTGAATACTTTTTCCATCAGTTTTTACGTTACCGTATATTTAAATAATAATTTCTTATAAAATAATAAAAAGCGAATGAAAGTATAAAAAAAACATCAAAATAAATTAAAAGGTAAGCAAGAGCATCCAAAAATAAGTTTAACAAGTTTTTAATATATTTAAATGATCATATTATTAGATAATATATTTCCACATAGAGCTGTGGGTACCAGCAAGGTCTTTACCTGCCTAAAGGCGGAGAGTGCATCTCATCCTTGCTTCTATTCCACTCAACTTCGGTCATGCAGTTGAGATTGCCATTTAAGTAAGATTGGCTATATAGTCCCTCTTCACTACCGTCTTTCCAATACTATAAATATAAAAAGGGTAAAATTTAGTGTTTCTCTTAAAGTTATTGTAACGAGTGTAAAGTCAATGTAGTAATCACTGTTCTTAACGTTTCACGAAAAACCAAGCAGAATTACAAACTTTTGCCATAACAAGTCGTGAATTAAGAAGAAAATTTAACAAAAAAAAAAAAAAAAAGTTGAAAAAATCCTTAATATTGTTCAACTAATTTTTTGCTATGGCAAAACTTGAATTTTAAAATACTTTTTGCACTATGAAATTATTTTGTGCAAATAATTTGCTTGTGGTTTCTTTTTCTTAACCGCTTAAATAGCGTTTTGTGTTTTACTTAAAAATACTTTTAAATATCTTTCTTTCGGAATATTTCAATATAACGTTAATGGCTTTAATAATACCCGTCCTTTCCTAAAGCAATTTAGTGTTTTGTCGAATACGTCGTTAAAAATTAGTTGTATAAATTAGTCATATGAAATACAATAAAGACGAAAAAACACAGCTGTAATAATTTTTAGAGTTGTTTACTTTTTGTGAGCTGTTGAAGTGATCATAAAAAAAAAAAAAATCAGGCATGTTCTGAAATCGAATGTGATTTTAAAAACGCCAACTTTTGTTTTACATGTTCTGAAACTCACGCGTTTTGCTCTTTTTCGAACTTATGTTCGAAAAGAAAAACATATGATTTTACGGTGCAAAACATAAATAAACAAAAGAAAACTACAACAAAATGCCTGCAGCTGCCTTGCTTAGTTTCATTTATTAAAAAAAAACATGCAATTAAAAAAAGTACGAATTAAAAAACCGACGCTTAGGAGATTACGACAATTCAATGGCTACTTCAATCCAATGTATATTTATTAATTTAAAAAAACAACGCAAGCCATGAAATTTTTTGGCGACAAAAAGATTTTCTATTAGTGATATTGCATTTAGCATTTTTGATGTAAAAGGTTGCTTACGCTGTGAGTAATCAGTAATTAATTATAACATGCACTTTCGGAACTCATATCATCCAAAAATAAATTTTTTAAGGTCCCTCGCACATTTACTAAGCACCGAATATTTTATAAGAACTGAAAATTAAAATAACTACATATTATCAACCGCTCTAATGCCAGTATACAAAGTATATTTATATTAAGTACATGCAAGTCTACAACAAATACAAAATTTGTGTAAAATCACATATTATGTCAAAAAACAGTGCATAACGTTTATAATTTTTCTAACTAAAAAATTAATATGAATTTTACTTAATTATTATTGAAAAAATAAGAGAATGACCTTTTAACGACTTTATTAATGTAAATTTAAACAAGAATTCAATAAAGAAGAATTCAATGCAAATTTAAAGCAGAAAAACAATAGGACAATCAAAAAATCCAAATGAAAGTAATTATTTTATGTTAACAGTAAACATAAAAAATTCCTTCCTTAGGTATAATTGCTATAATGTTAAAGATAAGCAAATTATTATCCTAATCCTTACTTTTTAAATCACTAATTATTGCATATTTTTATTAACGACCCTCGCTTGAATTTACAAGGAACTTAAATGACAAAACACAAAACTCAAATAAAAATAATTATTTTATGATACCAGTAAACATAAAAAATTCCTTCCTTAGGTATAATTGCAATATTCCTTACTTTATATAACACCACTAATTGCACATTATTTTATTGAATTTGCAAGGAACTCTACTACTTACCAATAATCAAAAACAATCTGCAATGGTATACTGAAATTTTAACTAAAAAAACCATCAATAAGAAATGTTATTATATTTGGTCTTTCGCAACATGTACTATTTTGCCGTCCATACACGCATATATTTTTGCTTCTTTTTTCCAACCACGAAGTTATTTTAATTTTACCTTGTTCTTTTTTTTCAACCACCAAGTTATTTTCATTTTCCAATGTACTCTTTTTTCAACCACGAAGTTATTTTACTTTTTCAATGAATTTTTTTTTCGGAACGCGTACTAAAAGTAGAGTACGCGTACGCAAACAATAAATAGCTTTAGTGGAACATTCGCGTACGCGAACGCAAAAAAATATTTTAGTAGAACACATTCGTGGTTGTGTGCGGAAAATTTAAAAATTTAGTAACACACATAATTGTTATGAAAAGAAAAATATGAACAGAACATTGTGTGTACGATGAGTGTACTTTCTAAACTCTGATTATTTGCGACCTTAATTGTCTAAAAATTAAAATAAATTTTGTTAAAAATAAAACAGAACATATTAATTTTCATTTGTGTATAAGTTTATTGTTGCTTTAAAGTTTATTTTAATTAAAATTCGTAACTTCACTTCAGTATGTGCTTGCGATTTGAAGTCGCCAAATTTCTTACGATTGTGAACTACAGAACACCTTTCATGCGATTTCAACTCGCATCGCCAGTTTTAAGCGATTTGCAATTGTCAGAACATGTCTGAATATTTAAAAAATTAAACAATAACAAAAACACAACTAAAAATATTTTTATTTTTAATTAATAATAGGTCTGTTTTTTTACTCCACTTTGGGATCACGAGGGATCCCAATTCGCACGAAAATTGTTTTCTTACTTCAAAATTGGGTAAATGAGAGCGGTTTTGAGACAGTAAAGTTCTTCTTCTTGCACGAAACATCCCAAACTTTTTCTTCCTGTAAGTTATTTACACTTGTGCAACAGACTTAAAACATAAACTAAATACAAAATAAATTATTATTTACTATTTTTGATTTATTGAAATTAATTTTTCTTATTAAAATAGTCAAAATTCTTTGAGTTTTTATTTTGTGTTCCCATACTTTTATATATTTTTGTCTTTTTGTGAGAGAAAAAATGCTTGCTCTCATTTTCACGAACTTTACCCAAAAAGTAAAGAAACAGACCTAATATGTACACTTATTATAAATGCTACAAAATAAAAATACATAAATTTTTTAAGTAATGTCACATTGTATTGATTTGTTTATCGTTCGCCTGCATAAGAAATATGAAAAATTCTATTGCAAAGTTCGTCGCGTATGATGAATTTCGACCGACATGTGATCATTATCATATACACAAATGTATTTTATTTTTGACGATTAATATTCGCGACCAAAAATTTGTTGTTCGTCCCAGCTGGGTTCCTACTTTGCTACCGCTTCACACGCGCCTTAATCCTAATTTTTTTTATTAAATTTTTGCACAACTACAAACATTGTACTTAAAGTTTAAATAAAAAGTCTCTTCTGTTAAGATTAACAAAATTCTTAGGTTATTAATATTTGCTTTGGGTAAGGAAAAAGTAAAGTATATATATCATTACCCAGTGCATACTAAGATATTTTAAATTAAGCAACTAAAAATGTTGGCATAGAAACCCAAACGTCTGATCGTATGCAGAAATAAATTTTAAAAGTATAATATTAAAAAAAAAATCCTGGCAGATGAACCACCACCACCACCGCCAATACGCAATACAGTGGCTGTAATAGATGCTGGCACCTCGAAGTTAAGAGCAGGTTTTGCCGGCGATGAGCGTCCTTTAGCAACAATACCAACTGTTGTGGGTACCTCCCTGTTGGGTGATATCACTAAAAAAGTATTTGGCACAGCAGCACTCACAAGTTCTAGTGATTATAAACTCTCATATCCTGTGGAAAAAGGTCTCATCAAAGACTTCCATGATGCCGAAGATATATTAGAATATGTAATCGATAATCATTTGCAAATTCATCCCAAACAGCAACAAATTATCCTAACAGATCCACTTAACAATTCAGCAGCAAGTAGAGAAAAAATAGCTGAGATTATTTTTGAAAAATTCCTGTTCAATGGGTTTTATCTGCTGCCCTCTACGCCAATGGCGATGTATGGTTATGGCGCAACAACCGGCGTCATGGTAGAATCTGGGGCTGGCCAAACTCATATAGTGGCTTTAATCGACGGTGATTACTTACTAGATTCACATCGCTATCTGCCAATCGGTGGTGACGATTTAAGCAAATATTTGGGCGAACTCTTAACCAAAAATGGTAAATCGCGATTTTTTCACGGCAGACGAAATGAAAAGGAAATTTTAAACGAGATCAAACATATTGGCTGTCATGTTTGTTTAAACTACGACGAAGAAATGAAAACCTCCCAAATAAATTCCGATTTTACACCACATAATGCCATATTGCGTGATGGCACCATGGTTGGTATGAACACGGAAGCTTTTCAGGTACCAGAATTACTGTTAAAGCCTGAATTGATTGGTATTAGTTCGGATGGAATACCGCAAAATATTTGCGATTGTATTGAATCGTGCGATCCTGCGTTAAGGGAAATCTTGTATAAAAATATAATTCTGTGTTGTGGAAACACACTGTTTGACAACATCACGGATCGTTTACTATAAGAAGTAAAGGCGTATGCTGGTCCCAATGTAAAAAATTTAGTTTTTCTCGGAGCATCTCTGATAGGTGTTTGTCCAAAGTTAAGGGATAACTTAATATCATTCCAAGACTATCGAGAAGCCGGTTAACAAGTCTTACACTGGAAAGCATTTTAACAATTAAAATTAAAAAATAAATCCATAAATAAAAAGAAATGTGTATATTTTTTAAATAGCTTTTGGTTTTATATTTATAGATTAAAAAAATAAAAATATATAAATGTGTAAATAGGATAAGCTTAACTCTAATAATTTGAATATTCTTTGGCCAGATTAGGATTTTCCATACTAAACTGTATTCTCAGATACTATTTTTTATTTGTGAGATGATTTATGGTTTTATAAACTTTAAAATTTTGATTTTAAATTGTTCCCACTGCTTTCCAAGTTTCTGCACAAACATGGTTCAAAAGTTAAGTTATAAACCACAGCTTTTTAAAAGCACCTTCTATTTACTATTGATGGTCCTTCTTCAACGTAATCTGGATAACTTATCATCCTTGACTTGAATGAACTCAATGTACTCATCATACAAGCACCGCGAAATACTGCATTTTTGCGATCCTGGTTGGCGAGAATATGTATTTTCGATCTAGGTTCCGACATGATGCGCATTTCGTGAGCAAGTCGTTGCCGTAAACCGGAAAATAAAGTATTACCACCACTAAGGACTATATGACCGTAAAGTAAATGTTTAATAGACGGATCAGATAATTGAATAGCTCTATATAAGTTCTCGTGTATACCCCCAGTGCTTAACTCCAACATTTCGGGCTTAAATAAGGCTTCCGTACTAAGAAACAGTTCGTTATCGAAGGTTACAAAATTGCCATCGGGTAAACGAAAGCGTTTTGGCTCTGCAGCAGCTTTGCAAAGTTCCTCTTCATAATTGGCTGCAACATAACACTGAGTCTCTTTTATCTCCTTCAGATATGCTTTTCGCATATTTCCTACGGATTTAAATACTGTTTCGTGTTTGCCGTTTGCAATTAAAAGAGATTGCAACATAGCGCTTATATCTTTACCACCTATAGGTAAAAATTGAGCACTATGTAGCATAGAAAAGCCTTCGTACACTGGTACAATATGCGTTTGTCCTTCGCCGGAGTCTAGTACAACACCAGTTTGAAAACCGTAGGCATATAATGCCATAGGCGGAGCGGGTGCCAGATAAAAGGTCTGGACACCGAACGTTTCAAACATCACTTCTGTAAGCATTTCACGATTTTTTACGGGATTAGTAAGTGGTTCCGTTAAAACTATATCGTACATTGAGGAGTCTACTTTTAGGCCTTTTTTAAAAATATAATCGAAAACGGTTTCCATATCATCCCAGTTTGTTACAATACCTCTGTGCATAGGATGACGTATGTCTAGAATTGCTCGTCTCATTTGTGCATCAACACCCACATAGGTGTCATTATTACAATTGTAGCCTCCATCATCTTTTTTCGATGGTCTACCCACTACAGTGGGTACAGAAATTCGTTCACTAGTATCACCTGCAAAGCCAGCCTTGCACTCACTGGTACCGAAATCAATTACTACAGCATCATCACACTGCATCTTACACGCAGCTGCAAGAGAAATTCATATATAAAAAATAAAGAAAATTTAGCATTTTTCAATTAAAAATTAAAATGAATCCTTTTCACCTGCACTGGAAGCCATTTCGTAAACTTGTGCTTCTTTACACAATATTCAAAATGGAACAATTTTAGATGACTTTTATTCTCATCGAATACGTGAATTTTGTGTGGGATATGGAAAGCAGTTAAAACAATTTATTTATTTTCCAATGTTTTTGTTTTTTTTTTTATCTGGAACTTATTCCACAGAAAATTTTGAATTTTAGTTGCATTAAAAATATTTTAATATTTGTTGTCAGTTTTCAAATATTTTTTGAATTTTACTTTTACTTGTTACTTTCTCTGTTGGCGACACAGCGGCATTGTAGTTTTTACTATACATTATTTTGTACTGTATTTATTATAATTGTTTTGTTGTAAATAAAATACCCGCTATGACATAGAACTTTTAAGGAAAGGTAAGTTTCTGTTACAGTACAAGATGAGAAAAAAGGATATTTTTGGATTTTTTATTCTAAGCATAAGCACATAAAAAGATAGCTTACAGTAAACTAATAGAAAATCATTTTCCCATTTTTTCGTCCGTCTGTTCTTAGTCAGACAATGATTTAAAACTTAATTAATAATTGAAATAATATAGTGATAAATATTATATTATTTTAAGATATTTATAAAATTTAAAGCAGCCACATTGCTAAAGTTACATAATATGGTTTTTGTGACAATACTATTATCATATTTTTTCTCCGCGTGCCTTAATTTCATTTGTGTTGACTTCTATGAGACTTTTCCTAGTTAGGAATATTTTTTTATTATTAACTCAAATAGTGGAGCATTATTCTCTAAGTATTGTGCATGTTCTATGAGTATAGTTTTGCTCATGATTTCTTTGTGCGAAAATGTTAAGGTTTTTAGTCAATTTCGCCTTTTAATATCGAAACCTTTTTTAAAAATAACTAACATTTTTCTTCGTTTTTTTTTTTTTTTTAATAAAAATAATTTAAAACTTATCGCATTATGCTAGGAACACAGTTGTGACGAACGGTAAATTTATGTTCGCGAAAATTCGTCGCCAAAAATAAAACACATTTGTGTATATGAAAAAGCACACAATCAAGATGTCAGACGAAATTCGTCATACGCCGCGAACTTTGTAAAATAATTATTTTTATTTCTTATGCCGGTGAAAGACGAACAAATCAGTGGGACCATGTTTGTTTTTAGATTCGAAGTATTTTAGTAAATAAAGTTATTTTATTAAAAAAAATTTATGTATTTTTATTTTGGAGCATTAATCATAAGTGCACAGATTATAAGTTAACTATAACAAGTAAGAGTGCTATGTTCGGCTAGGCCGAATCTCATTTACTCTTCACCATCTATGTATTGGGGTGACAGAGAATTAAAAAATAAAAAAAATAATGGTACTGCATACATATAATTTTAGAAATGCCATCGGCTTTTCATGAATTAAAAATTAAAAAAAAAGTAATATTTTCATTAAGATCACTTCAAAAGCTTTATAATGATACCCATATTGATATCTCAAAAAATTTAAAAATTTCAGAGCCCCGTAACTTGGAAAATACGCGAGAGCGGTAATTTTCTCACCTGATGTTTTTTTAAATATTTTTTAATTCTCTACCGCCCCATATATTTATTTTTTTGATTGACGTTATTTTGTCGTTCCGAATGACATAAAAAATTAGAGGTAGGTGTGGTGTTTTGCCTGCTGCTTCGAAGGTCATGGACCAATCATGCTGATTACCAATAGCACCTCTTTTGACACTATATCTGATCAAGTGACTTATTAATTTTAAAACTAAAACGGACGGACAGACGGACTTCGCTTAATTGTCTTCGCTATGCATAAGAACTCAGAATGTATATACTTTATGGGGTCGGAAATGGATACTGCAGAAGTTACAAACCTTTATTCCACTTTTTGTGGGGAACGGTATTAAAATAGTTTTTAGTTATGTTTTTGCTAATGTTTAACTTTTTAAATATTGTTTTTTTTTATGTTACCTTAGCAACTTACAAAAAGTAAACAATTTCAAAAATTTTAACAGCAGTTTTTTTTGTTGTTATTGTGCTTTATACGACGAATTTATACAAGGAATTTTTGACGACGTATTCGTCGTGTTTTACGAAATTCGTCGTTCGTCCCAGTTGTGTTCCTTGCATAATACATAAAATTGAACAACACATACATATAATTTAGAAAGATAAGGCTACTCACAGTCAAAGTGGGACACAGCAATAATTATTAAATTCAAATTCTTACTTAAATATGTTTAAAACACGATCAGGAGCACATTTACATTTTTGTGAATTTATATGGCAATGCAATGCTCACATTCAAAGCAGGAGAGTTTATTTTTTTGAAATACCGTTAGCTTTGGAACATTCAATCACTTTTTTCGGCCTTAAATCAGTATTTTATAATCGGCTCTGTTCTGTAAACCGAAACGTTTTAAAAAACGAGCGATTTTCAAAACCGAAGAAATTACTATTTGGTGTTCTGCAAATCACTCGTTTTGGCATTATTCGAAATTAAGTTCGAACTTTTACTTAAACGCCAAAGTTGGCTTTCCAATCCAGACCTATTCCCACAACTAACCAACATACATATTTATGTATGTACTCCTTATTACTGCCTTTGAAAAATTTGACAAAAAGATTATCATAAATGAGTGGTGGCTCTATATTTTCGAAGATAGATAAATAAACTGTGGTCGCCGTATTAAAATTTTGCAGAAATTTTGTGATTTAAGGAAAAATTAGTTTTTTAATTAGATTTGTTAAAATTGAACTTTTATTGTTAATTTGTGTTTACAAAAGATACTTCGCATGTGCGTTTAAAACTTTTACCAAAAAAAGTGTTTTTATTCATGCATTTCATCAAGCTTGAGGCAACAAATACGAAAGAATATATTAGTTTTGCTTTTGTTTTTAAAATTTAAATATTAATGAATTATCTTTCTAATTAATTTATTTTCTCATGAAAATAAATCTTGGTTAAGATCAGTATTTTTAAAGATTAGCAATTTGCAATGTTTATTTTTAATTAATTCGACATTTGTCAGCTCATTTGTAAAAGGTTTTAATTCACCCGCTGATATATCCAATTTCTTTGGCCATCTTGCAACGTTCTCACATATAAAATACTGACTTTTATTACCGCTTTTAAGTTTCTTAATTGAACGTCTCAGGGCTTTCTCAAGATTACTATTTGCAAAGCTTAGCTTTTGAATGCAGCATGATGAATTTTTTATTGCCACATCGCACTTATTTTTGCCATTTTCAACATAAAATTCTCCTTAAGAAGTAATCTCTTAAAACAATTCAAATAACTATGCATTGGGTTTTAATATTTTTGCACCATTACTAAATCCTATTCATTTCGCCTTAGTACTGTACTGTAAGAATTACTTTTGTTTTAACTTACCCATTTTAAATTTCAAGTTTCTTTTTAAATCCTCTTACTTAAAATGTACACCACAAATTTATTCTTTACCTTCATTTTAAGGCTTCTCTCGTTTGGAGAATATTATCCATAACTTCCATCTTGCTTCATCTTTAAGGAAATTTTAAAATGATATAGCTTTTTCAAAATACTGTTACGTTTAATTAAAACGATTTAATTTTGTTATTTTGAGAACTCTCTGTTAAAAATTACATTTTTGAATAAGAAAATTAAAATTTTTCATATGAAACATATTTGGCAATCTTTTCGAGGGAACAACTACGTCATCAAACGGAGAATCATGCGCAGGGCGTAATCTTTATTTTATAATTTTTGTTAGCACCTATTTAAATAAAAATTTTAAAAATTAAACTGAGACCTATATTTTCTATTGCAAACATGGCAACATGATTTTTTCGCTGTGCCCCACTTTAAATTGAGTGGAAATATCCTTGTCACTGCTTCATTTTTATTTTACATTTCAATTTATATGCTCTTGGACTTTATAAAATTTTTATTGTCCTGCAATCTTTAAATGTACATATATTTTTATTGCTTCAAATAGGTCATGGTTTTTGAAGGTATGTGCTTTTTGAATAAATTACTATTTGTGTGTTTTGAAATTATAAAGTTAAGATATTTAGGTGTGTGACGAAAAATGATTGTTTTGAAAAATTAAAAAAATTAAAAGAGATTATTTATCAGTTTCATATTCCAATTTTCATTCATTCTACAACATATATATTTTAACGTAACCTTAACTAAAATTAAAAAAAAATTAAAAGAAAAAGAAAAACAAATCTTTACTGTACATGGTAACCCAATTTGCATGAAAAATGTTTTCTTACTTCAAAATTGCGTAAGTGAGACCGGTTTTGAGAAAATAAAGTTACTTAAAATTGTGCAACTGCCTTAAAACACGACAAAAAAATACAAAATTAATTATCTTTTATTTTTGTCAATTTATTAAAATTAATTTTTCCGAGGCTGCTGTAGTCAAGGTGGTAAGCACGTTGACTACGAATCTGGTTAACCAGGGTTCAACCCTTGCGGCAGTCAAGTCAAAAGAAGTACCCTTCTTGGGTACTTCTTTTCCATACCACATTTGCCGGCGAAGTAAAATAATTACTAAAATGGATATCTATCTCTTTTCACCACCTGTCTATTTCCTAAATAATGTAGTACGGTTAATTGTAACTAAACAGGTTAAGCCTGATGTGCTATTACTAATAAAAAAAATAGTTTCAATTTTATTTTTAAAATATAGATTTTGTGTTCCCGTACTTTTATATAATTTTGTCTCTTTATGACACGAACTTTACCAAAGAAAAAAAAAAAATAACGGACTATATATATCGTACTTGATCAACTAATGGGTATTAACTCAAAATTTTAAAATTTTCAGTAGAGATGATAAACTGGTTGTGGTTATATTTTAAGAGAATTTGAAAATCCGGATTGGAAAATATATTTACATTGTTTTTCCTTGAAATCTGAGCAAATAAAGCAAAAAAATTCAATTTTCAGTGAACACCATTTTTCAGAAATTTGCCGATCATAAATGAAACAAATTTTATCAACAACTCATATCAACTCAAAATAAAACCAAATTTAAATAAAACAATTTGATTTTTTTGTTTTTGAAAAGGCTCAACTCAAAATAATACTTTTTTTTAAACAAAATATACGATGTATTTCTGTTATACGATAACTTTTCTAAAAGCTCATAATCATGAAAATGGTCTTAAATGTTGTTTAGAGACGAAATTTTTACAGTTGATAGATATTGATGTTGTTAATGGATTTCTTGCAAAAATTCAAATTCTAACAATTTTGAGTTAATATCCCTTTTTGAAAATTTTAGAAAAAAACAACTACGAGATAACTCCAATCCGTTGAAATCGCCAGACATCATGTAAGTTTTAGATTAAGAAAAGAAGGCTTTATAATTGTATTAAAAAAATTGGACACCGTTAAAATAATACATCAATTCTACTAGTATTACAGTTAACAACTGAGAAAAGATTTTTGCTTGTATAAGAAAAAAAAATATGTGTATCGCAAATTTATTAAATTAAGTCTAGTTAAGGAGATCTGAGACAATCTCGCAACCTTTTTTTGACAAATGCCTAGACGGCACACAATTTTTTTTTATCAAAAGACCTACTGGAGAAGAATACTTTTATATCTACGGAAAAGGTGCTATGAAATACATTCACATTTTAAATAGAATAATTTTTTTAATTGCACCTTGTTCCAATCAGTTGTGATATGTATGAAGGATCCAAGCTATTCCGTTCAGTAACTAAATTCTTCCATTGATTTTTAAAATCAGCCTTACCACCTCTTGTAAATACTTTAGTTTTCATACTTTGTACTTACTTCAAATTCCATTTGAAATTGATATGACAAACCGATTCTAAAAAACACATCACATATTTTATCGTTATCGTTTTTGTGTCCAAATCGTTTTCATTACATAACAGGTTGCCAGTATCCTTTTTACTTTATGTACGAAGTGATAATTTACAATTGAAAAAAATATATTTTAAATGGTATTTTTAATTTTTGGATGAGAAAATTCAACTATATTTTTGTAATAAAATTTCAATAAAGATTTGTATTCAAATCACAGGCAATCATATTTTTATTTTACTTTTCTCAATGGCAATTGTCTGTAAGAATTAAAAGATGAATATCTAAACGAAACAAAAATGCATGTTTTGGCAAGATTGTGAATACGAATTTTTAAAAATGTCACAAGCCAGCATTTATTTCGTTTCCTCTCTTTTTTTGTTGCATGCATTTGTGTTGGTTTGACATTTTTTTGCTGCCGTAATCAGAAAAACTTTTACTAAGTTTTTACTCGTATTTTTACAAATTGTGTGCAATAAAATCTGCAAAAACAATATTACGATTTAAAGAGTAATGTAACTATTTTTGTTTTCGCTAAAAACTATTTTTATATTAAATTATAAAATTTAATTAAAAAATAAAAAAACAATTATATGTCATTATGAAATTTTTCACATTATTCACTTTATTTTCACCATCAAAACATAATGGATTAAATTAAAGAAAACATATCAATATGGCTATTTCACTACGGCTTACATAGTTTGTATTAGTCCTTATTTAAGTTTTGCTCAAAATTGTTATGCCTTAGTTTTAGTTGATTTAATTAAAATTATAACCAATAAACAAAGTAAAATGACAAAAAAATAAATTTAAGCAAAACTTTAATAAAATAAAGTATTGAAAATAATTTTTACTTTTCTTTAATTTTATAAAATAATAAATTTTGTATTTAAATTTAAAAATTTTCTTAATCACCCTTATTCTAGTTTTCGGTGTCGTCGTCGTCGTTTTAGTATCAATATCACTTCGTATCAATGTCGTCGTCAATTTAATAAAAATTTTGCATTCTATATCATTTCTGTGACGACGTCGACGGTTTATCGATGTTTATAAAACGAAAATGCACACCCTAAGTTTTTTTTGTCAAATTTTATTTGTGTTTGATACTTTTGATTTAATTGATGATGAATGCTCGAAAAAAACATAAACTTGTGTTGGAAAGAAAACTTTTTAGGCAGAATTGCAATATTTTTAATTTGCCGGATCGCAAGTATGTACATATGTTTTGCCTGTTCCTGGCCGTGCTTCTGCAGTAAATCAGTTTAATTGTTGCATGGCCATTTTCTTCAAGAATGTTTGCCATAGCTTCTTCCAGCGGACTAAGTGAAAATTGTTTAAACATTCCGCTGCTAGTGGCTTAACAGTCCGCTTTATTAGCAACCATCTTCTTTTCACTCTGAATTTTACATTTCGCCATAGTAATTTTTGCAAACTTTTTTATTAATCCCTATTAGATTCTTTATTTTGTTACCTTTTGGCATCCATATGCTAATCCTATAGGCGGATCAAGAAAATTTAGAATTTTTTCAATTTCTTCCCATTTTTCTTTAAAATTGGATGGAACAGTGCCTCTGCGAAAACCCAGTGCAAGAGATGGATTCTTCTGCAATTCTTCCACCAATTTTTCAAATTGTTTTGCATTTGTTACCTTTACTTTTTTACATTTACAATGTTATGTTTGGTTTAAATCACTTTCAGTCGTTATGCAAAAAGGCGTCGACAAAAAACAGTGTCACGTCAATACAATATCGTCGTCACATTTGTTATAGAATACAAAAAATCTTTGAGCAGTAATCGATAAGTGTCAATAACGACAAGTAGAAAAACAATTCGAATGTAGAAGAGTGTTGTCTTATTTTTTCGAGCTTTCTCGTCAAATGGCTTTTCGAATAACGCCAAATATCGCCAATATATGAAAGTATGTAACATTAGCTATAAAAATTTTCCTTTATTCTTTTGTAAAAGGTACATTGGTTTTATTCCAACTAAAAAAATAGGCGTTACTTTAAAAAGTACTTGCCCTATAATGACTTACTTTTGTGATTGCCATATTTTTTTACTCGCTTTCAAAACACATTACAATAGTTTGCAAAAAATGAAGCAGTAATCGAACTAATTCTTAATTTATAAGAGAATACCTTAAAATACGTACTAATGGTCACCATTGTTTTCTAAAATAATCGATGCAATCTATTCTCAGTAATTGATTATAAGTCTCATTCCTTATTAAAATCATTAGATTAGTTGGGAAGTCCTTCTGCCAAAAATGTTTAATTCCACACTCGATTACCTTTTTTAAGAATTTTTGTTGGGATATAACATTAAAAAAAAACTAAAAACATAAAAAAAAACTTAATTACAAAAAGTAAGTTCACTCAATGTGTGGGATTAAATTGTTTTTATTATCGAAGCTTAAACTTCGAGATCATATTAAAATATTTTAAAAAATATTAAAAATAAAAAATTGATTAAAGACCTCATATTAATTATTAAATCAAAAGTTTCGTATACATTTTGTTCAATGTTATTAATGTCTTTTCTATCCTTACTGCGGTACATTTCATTTGTATTAAATCTACTTAACATATTGTTACGTTTTTCCCTTTTTGGTAACAAACGTACGAACTCTTTTGATTGCAAATACCACTGTGGCTAAATTCTATATTCTTACTTTGTGGCTTTATCTGGCTATACTTCTTGATCCTACGGTCTTGTGAACCCTATGGTCTCGTATTTACTAAGCATGCGTTATTACTACGAATGCAGCCATCCACGCTACACTACTGTGTTACTCCGGCGAGACATAAACTACTCGATGTCTTGCTTAGTAAACTTAACCATCCACAAACATCTTACTACTCCTTTTATCCAAGCCAGACATCTCCTTTTAATCCAAAAGCCATAACATATGACTGCCTTACACTGCTGTTATGCTGTTACACTTCCCTGAGCTAACCGCTACCGTTCTTACTTTTTGTTATAAAAGGCGTTTTGACAATTATCTGTTACACTTATATTAAATTAGACGTCTCCACTAAATTATCTGCATTGGCTTCACACAATAATTGCCTTTTGGCTCTCGGGAGGTTTGCACTGCTGCTAAATAATTTTTAATTGCATTATAACAATCATTATTTTCCCTTGTACGCATGTCCGCAGGTGGGCTCGAACTCACAATCTTCTGTTTTACAGCAAGCATCTCTACAACGTTATCTTAATTTCGTAACAATATCTTCGGTGGATATGAATGATATAAATATATATATATATATATATATATATATATATATATATATATATATATATATATATATTTATATATTTATATTTATATATTTATATATTGTTATTTTATATACTGCTATATACTTTTTCATGTTTTTTAAATTTTTCTTTGCCACAACACAACTAAACTTCAAAAATGTCGACGACAAACTAAACGGCAACATCAACAGTTCTTAGAAGATACCAAGCGTATGTCGACAGTCATCGATTAATGACAATATTGACAACGGGAATACCGATTTACAACAAACGAAGAAAAACGACGTCGTCTTGTTTTGACGACGCCAAACAAACTGTGGGTGAACATTTTTGTGAAACAATTGATTAACGTTACTTTTGCGTACAGAATGAAGCCACACCTTATAGCGTGCAATACATACGCATAATTCGTTCATACATAGAAAATTTTTATGAAATATTATTTTGAGGTGACTGAAAATATATATCATTATACTTGACAATTTATTTACTAAGTACAGTCACAGTTGCTGCAGCATATCCAGATTTCACCACCCATGAAATTATTTTAAAACATTTATGATTATAATAAAGACAGACTCATTGATGATTTCTAACAGAAACTTAACGAAAATATGCCTGATCGAGTGGCGTATTTAAATGTTCTCTAGCTCATCTAGTGCCTAGACAAAGTTGACTTCAACCCGAACACGAACTGACAGACAGACAAACAGACATCGCTCAAACGACTTCGCTATGTATAAGAACTCAGAATATAATACTTTATGGGGTCGGAAATGGATATTGTAGAAATTACAAACGAAATAAAATTGTAATGGAATGAAGACTATAAAAACTTCTTATTAAATTGTGCTAAACTTAATGTTGTTTTCATTAAAAGCATTCGTCGTTATTCACACCCTTTTTAAATTCCTTTTAAACTCCAATTCAATTGTTTTAACATAATTTTCATTCAGAACTATGTTAACTACATACTTAAAAATTATCTTGAAATTATATGTATTTACTTGGAAATATTGTCTGTAATAACAATGACTTTGGATTAGTGTAGATGTTTATTAACCTTTTCCCAAATATCTTCACAATATGAGAAAACTAAAATTCTATATAAGAAAAGATTAATGAACTTGAATTTTTCCTCTTAAAAGGCGTAGCAGACAAAAGTGTTTCTTTAGTTGCGGAGTCATTGTTTTAGAAACAAAAGAGAATTTTATAATAAATGAAAGTGTTGCCTTTAAACAAATTGTCCTTGACAGAGGCATTTTTTCTATGAACCCATAATTTTCACTGAGTTTATCTAGACAACAAATAGACATGATTTAAAGGTTCAGTGTATTTTTTTTACCTTAAACTATAATTATTTTCTCTTTTTATATTAATAGTACCAAAATTGCTTTGTTTAATTGGGAAATAAAACTGTTATGTGGAAAAATTTTAATCTAATTTGTATTAAAAAAATATAAAAACTATATTTTTTTGTAAATTTTACAGCGAATGCTTCAACTGCCAAGTGGATTAAGACTTCTGTCAATAAAATATCATGTTAAATACAAGAAGTTCATTATTGTAAAAATACCTAGCTGGAGATTATTTAGCCACCGCGAGAACTTATTCGGCTTCTATGACAACATTTTCATTTTTTGGTACTGTAGACTTGACAGGAATAAAATGGCTTGCAGAATCGAGATCAAGAAACTACTTTTAGAGGCACTTGGACTTTAGTTGAAGTAAAACAGAAGGTACCGCCTGAACTGAGGTTAAGAATCGTCGTCTATTACTAGCTGCTACAAATAGATAAAATGATTACGAGAAAACAGTACCGTTCAAAATTTGAGAATTATTATTCTTTAAGGCCCAACTATAATGTGCATAAGCTAGCTTTAGCTTATGTCAAAAATTCAACGAAAAGCCTGTCAAATGCTTAGGTAACTTATCAAAGCAATTTATGTGACTACAATGTACATATTTAAATTTAGTAACTTATTTGCCACAGTTGCACATTTATGTTTAATCAATAAAATTTTAAAACTAAAAGGCTTTAAAGAAAATATTTTATATATTTAATAACATTCACAA
The DNA here is from genome assembly GCA_916610165.2 of Gymnosoma rotundatum. Lineage (NCBI taxonomy): Eukaryota > Metazoa > Arthropoda > Insecta > Diptera > Tachinidae > Gymnosoma > Gymnosoma rotundatum. The sequence goes on from OU744340.1 coordinate 82,901,419, forward strand.
ACACATTTACATATTTTGGTTTATGTTCTAAGAAAATGTAAAAAACAAAATTATTACAAATTATTTTCTGTTTTGTGTTTGTGGCCAACCGTACTAAAAAATGCAACGATGTTCATCGTTTATATGGTATACATATGTGTGTATAAATACAAATTTAATTTAAATATATTATAATTGTAAAAAATTTGCCATAAAGAAAAATGTTGTTTTTTCTACATTTTTTATTGAATTAAAAACTAAAAAATTTAACAATTTAGGTCTTAATTAGAAAATTTCTTTATTAATGTATAAACCGAAGCACAATCAGCTGTTTCCGTACGGAAAGTGCGATCAGTTTCGTACCTTGCATAAAGAAATGAAATTTAACGAAACTTGACGAAAAGTTATCTTATTCACATTATAGTTTACCACATATAATTTAATGTATTTGCACAGTTGTATAAGTTGGCATAAGCTAGTTAATGCACATTATAGTTGGGCCTTTAGTTTGGCTAAAATCCGGTATTAATTAAAAATAATTATAAAGACAACAGTAAAATCTATATACCAATAGAGGTAAATGTACTTCCTAGTTCGCTACTTCATATCTTCACTTTCAACGGACACAAAGCCAAAAAAAAACAAGAAAATTTGTTAAATTCATAAAATTTAGAATGTTATCAATAAATTTTGTGCAATAAAGCTTAAAAAAACAATACCTTTTTTGATTTTTCGCCTATGGAGGAACCCCAGTGCAATGGATTAAGTACCATTTTATGATTATGCTTAAGACCTTTCTTAATAAAATATCATGTTAAATACAAGAAGTTCATTAGTGTATAAATACCTCGCTGAGGATTATTAAACAACCGTGAGGACTTATTCGGCCTCCTTCAGAATATTTTCATTTTTTGGTATTGTAGACATGACAGGAAGAAAACGGCTTGCAGAATCGAGATCAAGAAACTCCTTTAAGAGGCACTTGGACTTTAGTTAAAGTAAAAAAAGAAGGTGCCGCCTGAACTGAGGTAAAGAATTGTCGAAACATAATATTTGAAATGCACCATTACTGCCATAGAAGGGTATCCAAAGAGAAAAATATCATATGTGAGGTCCGACCATCCAGAAACCTCATCAGCAAAACTGCTGCTATAAATAGATAAAAGTAATACGAGAAAACAGTACCGTACAAAATTTGGCCATTTCAAGAAGCCATTGAATAAAAAATGGAGTGAATATGTAGCCAGATACGTGGTCGTTTTTTTTATAATAACAATGCTTTGCCTCATGTTGCGTAATTAGTTTATTATTATTTATTTTTTTTTTTTTTTGAGAATTATTATTCTTCAGTTTGGCTAAAGTCCGGTATTAATTATAAATAATTATAAAGACAACAATAAAATTTATATACCAGTAGAATTAAATGTACTTTCTAGTTCGCTGCAAGCTTCGTCAGTTTACTTCATATCTATCTACAAGGATATATATCAATTTTAAGTTGTTCTATTTATACTAGTTATTCCCGGTACGCTATGCTACCTTAATACCACATCCACTTTTCCAATCTAGTCGGCTTTTTAGTTGATTATTTAACATAATAAAAATTTTAACACTCTACACCATAATAATTTTTGAATCCAGCCAGTTTTCCGCTTTATTATTGAAAAATTTTCTACAAAAGTGAATAACTACCGACTGGTTTTTAGACAAGTTACTAATAATTTGTTTTTATATTTATTTTAAACGCTTAAAAATTTCAAAATGAATTAAAGTGTATTGGTTGCGTTAACTACGTTATCGATAGTTAAACAACAAATATGGCAACTCGTTATCGTTAGCATTATACAAAAACAATTTCTAAAATCCTTTTGTTGTTATTATTATTATTTATTATTTTTTGTGTTGAAAACGGGAAATTTTACGGAATTATTTCTAAATTCACGGTCGAAAACAAATAACAGAAATGAGGTTTATAATTTATGGTTGTACGGGCTAGTTTCAATTCACTTATTAAATAATTTATAGACTTACCAGGATGTGTCATAAGCAAAGTATATCTACAACAAGTTCATTCTGGAGTTTAGCTGATGGTTTTTTTTTTGTGTGCGTGTTTATCAGTTTTTGTTTAAAAATTTGTTTAAATTTATTTTTTTATTTTTATTTTGCTCTTGTTTGTTCACGTTTTTCTTTTAATTTTTATTGTTTTATCACGGATGGTAAACGTAATCTACTGATACACTTTTTCAGGTCAAGTTGCATTAACATCCTTGTTTAAATATACATTGATATAGTTCTCAAAAGGTCGTTCTCTTATTTTTTTTTAATAGCAATTAAGTAAAATACATATTAATGTTTTAGTTAGAAAAATGATAAATTGTTACCCACTTTGCCATCTCTGAATTTTTTTTCATAATACACGATTTTACACAAACAAAATGCCTGCTGTTGTTCTAATGTTGTATTTGTTGTAGACTTGCATGTACTTGATATAGATATACTTTGGTCTTAAGCTTTGCGCACTATCTCTTTTTTGAGAGTTTAAGCCTTTTGTCGTATTTTCTTCTAGTTTTTCATAACAAACGAAAATTGTTTTAATCAGTCGATCATTAAAGAGACTCATTTTGCTTTAAATAAAATAATCAGATTAACAGACTTAAAAAAACATTTTTTTTAAATTTCTTAAGAATAATTAAATACAAATAAAACACGTAAGAGTGCTATATTGGCTATGCTGATAGAGAATTAAAATTAAAAAAAAATGGTAATGCATATATATCATTTTACAAAAAATGACATCGGCTCTTAATAGGTTAAGCCTTTTTAACAAATACAGATGTTTTCTTAAAGATCTCTTCAAAAGCTTTAAAATGATACCCATATGATATTTAAAAAATTTCAGAGCCCCGTAACACGAAAAATATGGGCGAGCGCCAAATTTATTACTTAACAAAAGAAATGACATGAAAAAATTAGAGGTAGGTGTGGCGTTTTGCCTGCTGCCTCGCAGGATATGTACCGATAATGCTGATTTTCAATAGCACCCCTTTCGGCACTATATCTGATCGATTACCTCGCCAAACTTGATTTCAACACTAACACGGACGGATATAATCAATAATATCATTTCAGTTTCGTAAGTATACAGACCATTTACATTTATTATTATAATTTTCTTTTTGTTATTTTGGCTCAATACTTTTGAACATACATTTACACTCGCCACTCTTTAATGTTGTATTACGTTGTGGTAAGTAGTATAAGTAGTTAAGGACAAGCAAAACAAAACTACAATATGATAGCATTTCAAAGTCATTGTCAATGTAAAATGTCATAATTCAGTCCAAGTAGTTGTTATTGTTGTATTTTTGTTCGTCTTCCTTTCTGCTGGTTTCAATGTCCTTTTAGACTGTGGTTACAATATTAGAGGAAACGATGCAATTTTAAATTGTTTTTGTGAAAGTAACCCATATTTAATAATTGAATTTTTTTTAAAGGAATTTCCATGTTCAGGGCCAAGGAACAAGCTGCGGTAAAATGGAAAATGTACGGTTAAAAATGGCAAAAAAAATTTTTGAAATCTGTGGATTCATATTGGAGATATAACGTTAACGATCTTAGTTAAGAAATAGCGCTTCCTATTGGGTATGTGATGAAAGTTAGACAAAGACAAAATTTTAATGAAAATCTGTTAAGCACTTGCTAATTGTGCTCGGCGTAGCCTCAGTCTACTTTAAGAGTCTTTATACGCTGTCCAACAATTATTTTTGAGTAGCAGCAGTGAATTAATGGAAATTGCAGTTTTAACCCCCAAAGCTTTGATTATAAGAGGAAAACAATCATATTGTAGTCAGCATAGATGTTTTCATGAGGGCGGCGTATATTGGAACAGCTGGTGAGATGTCTGTATAGTTAAAATTGCAAAGAACTTTGCAACATAAATGTCTGTTTAAGCCGTAGCTGATATGATGAACGGCACTGAAACAAGAAATCGTAACTTCGCATCTCGCCACAGCTTCAACGTTTTTGGTGTTGGAATACGTATGGTTTTAGTCTGGCCGGAACGTAGATTGTTGCGTAAGTTTGTTAAGGCATATGTTTGTTAAACTATAGATTGTGAGCATCTATCTCGAAGTATAGTGGTAGAAAATAAAGTAATGGAGAATAAATAAGATGACAAAAAAGTGTTTTTGCATTCGAAAGAACTCCTACATTTGCGAAAGTAAAAACGAAACAATGTTTTTTTTAAATAAATAATTCAAAAATTAAATTATAAGCGAGCAAGGCACAGCGAGCATTCATGCTTACATCATAACAATCAAAATGATACCACCGAGTAGCTTAGTGATGATACTGGAACAGCATCTTTAATGTTATGAGTAAACAAGTAAGAATGATTAAAAACAAATTTGCATTCGTGTTCAATCGATGATTGAAACAAAGCAAAAACAAATGTACAAGACGAAATACAGAGAGAACAGTAAAGAAATACGTTGGTTTGTGTGTAAATTTCGTCTAACCAAATTAATGTTGATATGAATATGAGTGTTCTCGTATTCTTATTTACAAAGTTAGTTGGTTAAATAGATGATATTTATAAAAATACACAACTAAGGTAGATAGATGCGAAGAATACTGATGAAGGTCGTAGCCGTCCAGAAAATGCAGCATTTCATTCTGCTAGCGTCTAATTTTTCTTGTTTTATTTGGAAAACGTCCGCATACATTTGTAAAATAAATTTTCTTTCTAAAAAAAAAAGATTTTTAGAAATTAAAAAGAAATGAACGTAAGCCAAAATAATTTCTATTCATTTACAATGTTATTTTTTATATTTGTGCCTTCATAAGTCAGTAATTTTTGTATCGATCTTGAAAATTTCTTCTTTATTTAAAAGGTGATGCTTACAGATTGGTATCGTTTTAAAAACAGTTCATAATCAAAAAATTAATGCAAGTCCTAATAGGTGACGTAAATTGACTTAAACAGTTATAGACAAACCCATGGCGAAATAATCCCAGGTGGTCGCAATGGCGAATTCATAATTTTTGCCGCAAACGTGAAATGTCAAACTCCATACAATAAACTGTTATACATATTTTTTATATATGGAGTTTGACATTTAGAGTTTACGGCGAAATTCATGAATTCGCCATTGCGGCCACCTGGTATATTTTCGCCATGGACAAACCCTTGCCTATTCGGCAGAATGTCGATTGCTACGACCGTTATAGAAACAAGTATTCATATTTAAAATTATAAATTAAAGAGCGCCCCAATATTCATTTTATTTGATGTATTTGGCTATTCTTTTTAACAGTTGCAGACAGAAGCTTAAAATTTACAAAGAACCTGTATTGCTAACTCTGTCATAACCTTTTGAAAAGGTAATCGAGTGCGGAATTAAACATTTTTGGCAGAAGTACTTCCCAACTATATTGCCACCTTAATGACTTTAACAAGGCATGAGACTTTTATAATCAATTACTAAGAATCGATTTCATTAATTATTGTAGAAAGTAATGAGTACTGTTAGTACTGTAGTTTCTTTTAAGATAAAGAACTAGTTACATTAATACTTCCTTTTTTGGAAACTAATGTAATGTAATGAGAAGTATAAAATTTGGATTTGGAAATAAAACAGTGTCCCAATAAATAATGTAATTTGATATATGTGGCCAAATTTTTGAACCTTTATAGAATGACAATTGAAACTTATAAGGGACCTGTATTGCTAAGTCAGCTAAAACAACAATTTTATAATCTAAATATAAAAATTATAGTATGTTCCTGTATCTTTTAAATCGTTATATACAAACACTGAAAAATTGCACAAACTTTCCACTACTTTGTTTGGTGTAAGATGAAGTATAAATATTTTAAATTAAAAAATAAAGGATGTTACAATAGTTGATGTAATCTGCTGTATATGACCTAACTGTAGAACAATTATAGACAGACGTTCAAATTTAAAAAAGGAACTGTTAAGTCTACTACAATAGCGCGTATAAAACATTAATTTGGAAATTAAAGGGTGGACCTATAGTTGCTGTAATTTGATGTATATTACAAAATTGTTGAAAAGTTATAGACAGACGGTTAAAGTTAACAAGGAGCTGTAGTGCTTAGTTCGCTATAACAACTTGGAGATGGAATGTGGCTATACTTTTGAACCGTTATAGGCAGACAGATAAAATTTATGTTGAAGTCGGCTTTTTTTCGCAAGAATTATTTAAGAGAAAATTGTCGATTTTTAACAATTAAAATAATGTAAGATCTCTTTTAATGGGACGTGAACGAAGAGTTTTTAATACAAAGTCGCATTATACAGGTCTGTTCTACAAATCACTTTTTGTCAAAGTGATTTCAAATCACGCAAAAGGTATTCTGCGTACAAAATATACTGAAATAACGTGATTTAAAACGTTAAGTAAAATGACTGCCAATTTGAAATCACTTGCTCGTTTTTTTAATTATTTCGCTTGGAAAATAATAATAATGGCATTATATATTTTCTTATTTTTGCAAAAAAATTAGATTTTATACATATAAAAACGAAATTAATCATAAATTTTCAAAGACACTGCATATTTTATAAAAAATTGTCTTGCTTTATTTAGTAAGGCCTGTGATTTTCTATTTCTCATTAGCGGTTTGCTGGTTTGTGGTTTCAAAGAATATTCTAGTGTTGCAAAATTGTGAGAGTATAAAATGTCATTAAAGATTTATCTTATTTATGCTAATGTTTCCAGCATCAAATTTAAAAAATATTAAGTGCAAAATATAAGATAGTAGCAACTTCCTAAACTTTTTGCATTAATTTTCATATTTTTAATTTTAATTTGAACGCCAAATTTTAAGCCCTTCGATTAACACCAAACGGTAAATGAAAGCACATGTATTACAAACAAATAAAAATTCACTAATTTATTTTAGTTCCACACATTTTAACTTACTTAAATCACTTATAATATTTAAATTACAAATAAAAAAAAAACACACAACACAAATGTAAAAAAGCAGTTTTCTCCTATTTTCGAAAAATTAAAACCACGCCGAAAAATTAAAAATCAGGCGATTTGCAGAATAGCACCAAATCGTCTGCGTGAATTTAAAACCGTTCGTGATTTGAATTCACGTGATTTTCAGAACAGACCTGATAATTCGATTTTCTTTTAGAAAAAGAATACAAAACATATTTTTTTTTTCTAAAAAAAATTGTATTTGGGACCTATTTCAATTTAATTAATTGGTTGCATTACGAGTAATTAACTGTATAAATGTAAAAATTGAAAGCATTAACAATTTTCTGCAAATCTGCAACGAATATAGTACTTTCTTTAAATATAGGGGTGATATCGAAGCAGACCTTAATAAGTCTCTTTTCGGCCCCCTTTCATCCTCAATGATTAAAGCCAACTGATTCGAAATTTGAGGCAACCTAACCTTAATGAGTCACGTGCTATCATCAGCATTTACCCTAGACTTTAGTAATTTTAGGCTTCCAACTGTTAACTGTCGGTCTTGTTCCTCATCACGAAGTCTTTAGTAATTGCTAGCTGTTGCATATATTTTGTTTAATAAGATTTTGAGTGGTACCCATGCAGGAAATGGTTTTTTAACTTTAAATATTAAATATATTTTATTCTTAATGTTTTAAATATAAATTAATAATTTTTAATTTATTTTTTTCTTTAAAAACTAGAAATAAGAAACAGCTCTCTTTACTTAGCTACCCTTCCCATGAATATGTTTGCAGATTTCCTACAGCCATTAAACGATTAAATAAATTTGTTCTTTAAGTGCTTGTTACCGTAACATTCGAAATTTATTGAATATTTATTTTTTATTTATTTTTTTTCATATTGCTTAACAACTTTTAAAAGCAAGTGGTTTGTATAGTTTTATTATTATTATTTTGGTACTAAAAGCATTTTGCAGGCGTTCCTTTAGAAGAATCTGTATATAGTTTAATAAAGCGTCATTACAAATTATTCATATAATTGAGTTTTACACTGTTCCTTTTTTACTTTGTTATGTATTTTCACAGCTTTTTTTTTCACAGAGTCTGTTCATTTGTCTCTCTGTAACGTGTTTATTAAATCTGTGTTAAAAAAGACATTCAATTTATGAGAATTTCTTGCCTTTCAGAGCTTTGTGTCCATTAACTTGTTATGCGAATTATTTTTTAAATGTTTTCTTTCTACTTTATATATTCTTTATATGTATTTGTTAAAGAAAAACATTTAAAAATCTTTTACAATTTCGAAGGCTCAAAATTTATTAGAGGCATTTGGTGATGTCAAAACTTTTTACACTGGAGAGTTCGCGAATTATTATGTTTCATAGAAACACAAGTTTAATTTTAGTTTTTATATATCTGCGAAATTAAAATTCTTTTGCCGGAGGAAATTTTCTTTAATGTTAATTTCCTGAAATTTGTAAACTAGAAAAAAAGATGGCAACGATTTAATACAGAGATCATAAACTTCGATATCGAAACTTTTGATATTAGACCATTCGTTTTGAGTAGAAACTGATTTTTTTTCTCTTGTTATCAGAATAACAATATTGTCAAGAGATCGCAGCATGTTTATTATCGATTGTCAATAATCTTTTGACACCGATTATTATTGCATAATTATAATCATTGAATCATTTGAATAGTAAACTGTATTGTAAGTATTGTATTGTGTATTGTTTATTGTAGTAACTGTACTATAAGTTATGTCATTTATTTCCAAAAAACTGTTCTTGGAAATAAATGACTAACAGTTTGGGATTCAATTTCAATGTGAACTGTTATGGAAGAAAGTGTATATTCATCTCGTTGTGTTAGGTCAACGTATAAATATTATTTATTATATTTATTTTTTATTTACTTAATTTTGCTTTATTCTGTTAATTAAAGTTCATAACATTTTTCTTCTTTTGTACCACTGTATTTTTATCATATTTTATCACAAAGTGGCTCACTGTTCACATTCTTTTTATGTATCCCGTTAGTTTTTATACTTGTTTGTTACTTAAATTCTTTTAAGTAGTATGTTTTGTTGTTGTTAAAAAGAATGCATTTACTTGAATTGTAAACTAATATGTATACATAATAATATTGTTTTGGTAATTTAAATATAAATCATAAAAGAAGTTGAATAAGTACATTGGAAGTGACAACAAAATAATAACAACAAAAACAGTGGCCCTTTGTTAAAGAATGTACATTGGTAATGTTATTTTAAGTAAAAAAGAATATTTTTTGAAATAATAAAACAGTGTTAATATTGAAGTGAAACAAATCGGGTGTTTTTTATTTTATACGGTCGCAATTTCTATAGAAACAAGTAAGTTTTTGTAGTGCCTCAGAATTTAAGTTTAGTAGCGTATAGATAACAACTTAAAATTACCAAGTTGCTCTATATTGCTGCCGGTAAGGAAAACGCTCCTTATCGTACATTTTGGCGCCCAACGTGGGGCACGATTCTAATTGTTTTTATAATTTTTCGTTGTGCGGTCCGTAATAATAAAATACAAAATAACAAGTGGACAAATAAGCTTTAAATATTCGTGTGGACAATTAAACTTTAAATATTCGTGGTAAAAAAAAGGAATAAATTTAGTTCGACAAGACTAAATAAAATAAAAAACGATAAGTGACTCAATTGTGACGCAATAAAATAAAAATAATAAGAGAAGCAAAATTTTTGTTCGGGAAACAAAATTAAAAATTAAATTAAGACAGTTTTGTGCGCTCTTGTGGTACAACAAAAATATAAAATAAATTTTATTGGTTCGATTAAACCCCTAAATGTCTTTGGAGGAAGTTAAGCAACAACGGGCTAATACAAAGAAGAGTATTAGCCGCATAAAAAATCAAATTGAGGCCAATGGTAGGGGTGAAGGACGAACGCTGTCTCCTGCTGAACTTAAATGTCGCTTGGGAATTTTGGAGTCCTACTTTAAGCAGATTTTAACGTTTCAAACCCAGATAGAGAAATATGATCCAGAAGACGGTGGTCGGCCCGAAATTGAGGATTTGTACATAGCAGCTAAATTGAGTATTCAGGCACAGCTTGGTGAAGATGTTCAAAATACAACAATGTCAGACTCCACAATTTGTTTCCCTGTTTCCAACCATAAATTGCCCCAGCTTAAATTGCCCACATTTAGTGGTAAGTACAGTGAGTACAAAAATTTTATAACGTCGTTCAGCCAAGTTATTGATCGTGAGTTTGGTTTGTCAAATATTGAAAAATTTAACCATTTGCTAAATTGCCTTTATGGCCAAGCTCTCGAAACGGTCAAAGCGTTCCAAATTACAAATGAGAATTACCCAAAGGCCCTGGAACGACTTAAGACGCGTTATGATAATAGTTCACTAATTTTTATGGAAAATATCACAACTCTTTTCGAACTTCCTGCCATGTCCAAATATAATTGCGCTCAATTACGTAGTCTTGTTGATAACGTTTCCGCTTTGTATAGTTCCCTGCAATCTTTGGGCTCACCAAATGACATCGCTAACTCTATGCTTATCTACATTGTAATGGAGAAGGTGGATGAGGATACCCGTAAAAAATGGAAAGATTCCTTGGATTTCACTAAGCTACCCTCATGGGACGATTGCTCTAAGGTCCTGGAAAGGCGTTGTCAATATTTGGAGTCGATTGATAGCAGCCACACCCATTCAGAAGCCCGTAAGAATGATGTTCAAGCTGGTAAGCCTAAGTCTAAAAATTCTAAACCTGGATACACTTTTTCGGTCTCAAAACACTTTTGTCCACTTTGCTCAAAACCCGATCATACCATTAATCGTTGTTCTCGCTTCAAGGATATGGATGTAGTTTCTCGGTTCGAAAATATTAAACGACTTGGTCTTTGTATAAATTGCTTGTCGAAAGGGCATCAAGTTAATAGCTGTTCATCCTCCTTTAAATGCAAAATTTGTTCTCGGTCTCATCATAGTTTACTTCATCGCCCCCAGCCGCCAGGTCCCTCGTCTCCTGCCGCTGAATCAACCCCTAGTACTTCTCGCTCTGCCGTGAACGAAATTTCTGCCTCGGTCCACAGCCATATGGAAAAATCCTCACCTGAACAGGTATTGCTTGCTACTGCCATGGTTTTAGTTCGCGATTCTACTGGTCATTATCAATTGGGACGCGCTTTGTTGGATTCTTGCTCCCAATTGAATTTCATTACTGATGAATTTTCTCAAAAGTTGCATCTGCCTCGTACCAAACAAACTACTGAAGTCGCTGGTATAGGAAACAGTTTCACTAAAACCAAATACAGGTCGTCCACAAATGTAAAATCTCGTTGCACTGAATTTGACGTCTCGCTCTCGTTTTGCATTACTCCTCACATTTCGTACCAACCCGATCCCGAACTTGATATCTCATCCTGGAATTTGCCACCGAACACCCAGCTCGCAGATGAAGAGTTCTTTAAATCCAAGCGGATTGATTTGCTCATTGGTACAGAAACCTTTTTTGATATATTGTCGGTAGGTCAAATTAAACTTGGTCCTAATTTACCCAGATTGCAGAAAACAGTATTTGGATGGATAGTTGCTGGTAGATACAACTCGAATCAACCTAAGACGTTTGGCTCCTGTATGCTGTCACTAGAAGAAGAAATTGATGTTAAACTTCAGCGTTTGTGGGAAATTGAAGAAGTTGATAATGGCTCAAATGTTCTAACACAAGAACAATCCGAGTGTGAAACGTTTTTCGATGATACCGTGTACCGTGAATCCACTGGTAGGATTGTTGTTAAGCTACCCTTTAAAGATGCTCCCGACTCTTTAGGTTTATCGAAAAATATGGCTCTTAAAAGATTTGCTTCTCAAGAAAGAAGATTTGCTCGCGACAACGATTTAAAGAAGCAATACGTGGCCTTCATGGAAGAGTATGAAAAATGTGGTCACATGAGTTTAGTTCGCAACCCACGGTTACATGAGCCCCATTATTTCATCCCTCACCACTGTGTCTTCAAGCTCAATAGCACTTCAACAAAGTTAAGAGTGGTCTTTGACGCTTCATGTGCAACATCGACCCATAAATCGCTTAATGATATTTTAATGATTGGCCCAACAATACAGGATGAGTTGTACAACATACTGGTTCGTTTTCGTCTCTATCGTTTCGCAATCACGGCTGATATTGTTAAAATGTATCGTCAGGTGCTTATCGCTCCATGTGACAGAAAATTTCAATATATTTTGTGGAGAAATTCTGAAGAAGAGGAAATTCAAGTATACCAGCTCAATACTGTTACTTATGGAATGTCAGCTGCGCCTTATCTCGCCATAAAAAGTCTTCATTACCTCGCAGATCAATATTCAGAAGAATTTGAACTTGGCTCTAGAACTATCAAATCATCGTTTTATGTAGATGATTTTTTGGGTGGCGCAGATACTTTGAAAGAACTAACTCAGATGAAAAATGAAGTTACTGAAGTGTTATCGCGAGGCTGTTTTCAGCTTGATAAGTGGCACTCAAACCATCAAAATTTTCGAAATGACTCAACTGTTAAAGATTTAAATATTGATGAATCATCCATAACAAATGCTCTTGGTATCACTTGGGATCAAAATAAAGATATTTTTCTCTTTTCGTTTTCACCTAAGTCTCAGTTGAATGACAGAATCACAAAACGGTCAATTCTTTCGCTTTCATCATCGCTCTTTGATCCGCTTGGACTCTTGGCTCCGCTCATTATCAAAGCAAAAATAATTATGCAGGAATTGTGGATTTTAAAAATTGGTTGGGATGAGTCTATTCCTCAAGAAATACATACAGCCTGGCAAAACTTTGTCTCAGATCTTCAACTGTTGTCTTCACTTAAAATTCCTCGCTATTGCCTTGCTGCCTCTGCTCAATCTATTCAACTTCATGGTTTTTGCGACTCATCAATTCGCGCTTATGGTTGTTGTTTTTACCTTCGTGTCACCGATTCTTTTCGAAATATTTCTGTTCACCTTCTCACCGCAAAATCTAGAGTTGCTCCTACAAGACGAAAATCTTTGCCCAAATTAGAATTGTGTGGAGCTCAACTTCTTGCGAAGCTATATTCAAAAATTAGAAGACTTTTCGTTTCCAAAGCTCCCGTGGTAATTCTCTGGACAGATTCGCAAATTGTTCTTCATTGGCTCAAGCAGCACTCATCAACTTTATCCGTTTTTGTTGGCAACAGAGTATCTGAAATTCAAGATCTAACGAATGGATGTATTTGGCGACATGTACCGACGCATTGTAATCCAGCAGATATCGTTTCTCGCGGCTCAACAGTACAAGAACTTGCTTCATCTATCTGGTTCATTGGCCCTTCGTTTCTCTCTTCGAATTCGTCCCAATGGCCAGCTAATAAGTTAACTGAAGTTTCAAAAGAAGCTCAAAACGAAATAAATAAGGAGAAACGTAAAACAGCACTGTGTCTAGAGGTTAAATCTAATTACATCTTAAAGTCAATTGAAAAATACAGTTCATATTTGAAAATTATTCGTGTTGTTGCGTGGATGCTTCGTTTTTCACAAAAATATAAAACTAATCTTTTAAATACTGACTCTTTACAACCCCAAGAACTCCAAGATGCCCTACTTCGCATAGTTTTCAACATACAGCAGCTCTATTTTAAAGATGACATAACACGAGCCGTAAAGAAAAAAGATCCGCAAGGTGCTCTCAAGTGTCTCAACCCCTTTGTAGATGTTTCAAGTGGCTTTAATTTGCTCAAAGTCGGCGGTCGATTAGAGTACGCTGCAATTTCTGAAGGTCAGAAACACCCTATAATACTGCCTGCCAAAAATCATTTCGTCAATTGCTATATACGTCATATCCATATTAGTAACTATCATGCTGGACCAAAGGCTCTTATGTCGCTTATTCGTCAACAATTTTGGATCATCAATTCCCGAAACCTTTGTCGTAAAATTGTCAACTCATGCGTCCAATGCATTCGTTATAGGCCAAAATTGCTTCAACAAATGATGGGAAACTTACCAGTAGAACGGCTCAACCCTGGTAGACCATTCGCCCGATGTGCCGTAGATTTTTGTGGTCCAGTCAACACATATTATCGTATACGAGGGAAGATTCCATATAAAACCTACATTGCTGTTTTTGTTTGTCTTGCAACCAAGGCAGTACACATTGAAGTGGTTTCGGATCTGTCAACAGAGGCCTTTATTGCTGCTCTCAAAAGGCTAATTGGTCGAAGAGGTCTGCCCACAGATATTTTCTGCGACAACGCAACAAATTTTGTCGGCGCAAACTCGAAGTTGGCAGAATTAAAATCGTTTTTATTTAATCGCATCAACGCAAATGCCATTATGAACTTTTGTTGTAATGAATTTATTAATTTTCGTTTTATTCCCCCCAGAGCTCCTCATTTTGGTGGATTGTGGGAAGCAGCTGTTAAATCGGCAAAGAGTCATCTCTCGAAAACACTGGCCAACACACGGCTCACTTACGAAGAGCTTGCAACAGCAATGGTTGACATTGAAGCTATCCTGAACTCGAGGCCCATTTCACCGTTATCATCCGATCCAAGTGACTTTGAAACTCTCACACCAGGCCATTTTCTCATTGGGTCAGCTCTTCGTGCATTGCCAGAACGAGATGTTTCATCAAAGCCAATCGACCATTTAGAACATTGGGCTCGAATAAGTGCCATCAAGCAACGATTTTGGAAGAAGTGGTCCCATGACTATATAAATGAGCTCCAGACTAGAAATAAGTGGACAGTCTCCAATAAAAACATCACTACTGGTGCGCTGGTTCTCATTTATGAAGATAACTTACCTCCACAAAAATGGCTCTTAGGCAAGATCATCAACGTGGTATATGGCAGAGATGAACGTGTAAGAGTGGTAGATATCAAAACAGCTAAAGGAGTTATACGTCGCCCTATCCACAGACTGGCTCTATTAATTTCATCTTGAAAGTGTCCTTTCAATGGGGCCGGCATGTTAGGTCAACGTATAAATATTATTTATTATATTTATTTTTTATTTACTTAATTTTGCTTTATTCTGTTAATTAAAGTTCATAACATTTTTCTTCTTTTGTACCACTGTATTTTTATCATATTTTATCACAAAGTGGCTCACTGTTCACATTCTTTTTATGTATCCCGTTAGTTTTTATACTTGTTTGTTACTTAAATTCTTTTAAGTAGTATGTTTTGTTGTTGTTAAAAAGAATGCATTTACTTGAATTGTAAACTAATATGTATACATAATAATATTGTTTTGGTAATTTAAATATAAATCATAAAAGAAGTTGAATAAGTACATTGGAAGTGACAACAAAATAATAACAACAAAAACAGTGGCCCTTTGTTAAAGAATGTACATTGGTAATGTTATTTTAAGTAAAAAAGAATATTTTTTGAAATAATAAAACAGTGTTAATATTGACGTGAAACAAATCGGGTGTTTTTTATTTTATACGGTCGCAATTTCTATAGAAACAAGTAAGTTTTTGTAGTGCCTCAGAATTTAAGTTTAGTAGCGTATAGATAACAACTTAAAATTACCAAGTTGCTCTATATTGCTGCCGGTAAGGAAAACGCTCCTTATCGTACACGTTGAAAAGATCGTCACCAAATAGGGGTGTTGTCAAAGGTGATCTCTTGAAACTTTATAACCTTTAAGATTTCTTATCCTATTTTCTTGAGAGTATGTTAAAACATCGATATTCAACCAAATAAGAAGATCCCAAATTATGCTCCAGTAGGAAAACTCTGGTTAAATCTCAGCATTTTCTTACAATAGACAAAACATCTTTCAAGAAGCTCCTATAAAAACAGAGAAAGTTAAAGCAAAATCTGTCCGTCTATTAATTTTAAAGAAACTTAAAATTCAAGTCTCGTGCTTGATTTTGGACTTAAAGGCACTTTAAAAAAAATAAACTATGTGCTCTTATCAAGTTTGATGGTTTTAAATTTTTCTGTCACATAAGCTTGAATAATTTACGAAGATGAGTCATATGTAAGTAGCATGATTATTAATGAACCGAAACTTATAAAACTTGTTGTTGAATTTTAAGTTGCACTTAATTAATTTCTACTGAATTTTATCCAAATGTAAACCATCGCTGCAGAATATTATCGATACCCTTAAAAAGCATTTCCATATTCTAAAGAAAAAACTGGGTGTCACTCTATTTATTGCTTCGTGTGGCATTCACAGCTAAAATAAATATTTTTTCAAGTTTTATTTCTGATTTATGGTGACGATTATTTCTGAACAAGCCATTGAGTCATTAATACTATTGGGAGTTAATGCAGAGTTTTTCATTTTTATTTTTTAATATTTTTTTCATATACCCTTACATATATGATTTTCTAAATAGCAACCCATAAAATAATTATTGATCGTCTTTTTGATAGCCCAGCAGGAAACTATCAAGAGGTGCCAAATCGTCTGACCTTGGAGGCCAATTGACAAGTCCCAAAGTTCTCGAAATTAACTTATCGCCAAATTTTGATTTCAATAACTCGATTGTTGCGATCGCCGTATAGCACGTAGTGCCATCTTATTGAAACCACATTACGTCCGCATCAATGTCATCCATATTTTCAAACAAAAAATTATTAATCATGGTGGGGTTACATTCTACATTGACCGTAACGTGAGATCGGACTTCATTTTGAAAAAATAAGATTCAATGATGCCACCACCGTGTAAACCACACCAAACAGTTCATTTTTTTGGATGCAATGGAGTCTGTAGGGTAAGTTGTGGATTGGTCTGACTCCATATGCGGCAATTTTGCTTATTAACAAACCCGTTAAGCGAAAAATTAGCTTCATCGCTAAACACAATTTGGCGATAAAACAACAGGTCAGTCACTAACTGCTCTAAAGCCCAATCGGCGAAAGAACGACGCATATAATAGTCTTGTAGCTTTAATTCCTGCAGTAGGTGGATCTTATACGGGTGTAGGCTAAGATATTTGCTCAAAATTCAAGCGCCTATTCATAGCGATTTGCCTGAAAATAATAAGAAACAATTTTTTATCAAAACTTAATTCTTAGTGTTATTTTTTATAATTTCAATTTCTATCATGCTTAAAAAACAGCCTTTAAGTATCTTGCTTGACAAGATTGGTCCCTTAATTTTTGTTATTCTCTGTCATTTTGCTCTAACCCATTTCAAACTATTGCTTCATTTGCTAACTACTATTAAGGTGTTTACAATATTGTTACTGTTGAAGCCAAGAACATGAGCTCCCTTATTAACATTTACAGAATAGATATTTTTTGTAATTTTTTCATATTATTTTTTCCTTATAGTTTTTGTCCATGACAGATGAAATACAAAGAAAAAAATTTTAGTAAATTTATAAAAGAGTTCAGAGCTTCCAATTAAAAACAGGATTTTCTATCAAAGAAGAATGTGTAAATTATAACAGAAATGCCGAACATTTCAATTTTGTATGCCCTGCACATTGTTTGCATACATTTTATATTTTTTCTTTGGTCTTCTTAATATATAAATAAAACATTTGCAACTATTCATGTTAACATATTATTACCCATGTGACTCATTAAAGAAACACACAACTCTTTAATCATTTGCACAAACACTGATCATAAAGTCATAAAAACACCCACGTTATGCCGCACAGGCAACCAATTCTCCTTGAATATTATTGGATGGTCAGCATCATGTTAAAAATCATTCATCATTTGTCGTGTAAAAGGAAAACCACCAAAACACTCATTAAAAAATAAACTATAAATGCACAAACACATGCAAACGGATATTGTAATACAAATGCAAACAACCTTATAAGAAAACGGTTAATAAATCTTCTTGTCCAACAAGAAATCAATATGAATTTATAGCATACATCTAGGATGAGCATAAAGGCGTTTGTATTACAAATTTTACTTGATAAAACTTGAGTAAAAAACCACAAATCGTAGAAATTTAATACAATGTGACATTAAAGGCAAAAACAAAAAGAAACAAAAACTATTGTTTCTATAAAAAGCAGTGCGTATGTGTGTGTGCTAAAAAATATTTTCCTTTAATATTGGCACTGTGAACCCTACAGAGGAAAAGTATTTAAAATATTCTTTATAAAAGTAAAGGAGCTTTGAACGAAAGTTTTTTAAGATGTTATAAGTAGAGCTTTATAAACCTTTCTTCAGTTATAATTTAATAAATAATAATTACAAAATATTCATGTAAGGGTTTCATAATGTCCTTGGACGTTATGACATGCCACCCTTTAAAAGATGATGCAAATAGGAAATTGAGAGCTTTTTTAAATAAGGACACACAAAGTGTTTTGGGTTCCGCACCTTAAGGATAAAAACGTAACACTATTGTTTTTGCTATAACGTCCGTTCGCGTGACACAGGCCATTATCTCTCGAACCGTAAAATGTTTTTTCATTTCTATGAGGTTGTCTATCTTTTTATATTTTTTAACATTTTATCTAAATCAGTTGTTCCATATAAAATTGAGCATATCCCTCTTTATCTGTTCTGTAGGTCTAACTGCAAAAAAGACAAATCCTACTGTCTTTTTAAGCGTAGGGGGGTTATTTTAACAGCATGATACAATATGATAATAATGCGACTTTATTGACTTTATTTTATTTACCAAACTGTTTAAATAAACTGATTACTTTTGTAGACATTCAATTCAGGACTGTCAAGCACCTCACAATTGCCCGCTCTGCTTAAGTGCGAGTAAAAACGTTAATAATCTACTTATGTGGAAAGATCTGGCAACCTTACTCTTATTAATTATTTCATATTTATAATTGCAGCATTTAAACTTCTATCTCAGTTGTATAAAGATAAGATAAGGTATTTGACTTTGATTTGATTGATAAACGGTATGCTTAACAGCAATAGATATGTAAGTTAAGAATTTGTAAATTACAACAGAATGCTGCTATATTAAAACTTAAGAGCTTAAAGATATTTGATAAGTTTATTCTTAGAACCGGACACCAATTTTTTGATTTTATAAGAAGTTAATTTGTGACTTAAACTTATTTCGTTTTAAGTCAACTTAACACTTAATTTTTGCACTCGCTCTACTGTAGATTAATACAATAGCATGCTTCAACCCCATAGTTTCTACATGTAAGCGTATGCAAGTAAAGTAAATATATTATCATGCAATTTTATAAATTTTCTCTTTTAATTCTTCTCAAACATGAAAGTAGACAATACAAGATTCTATTAATTTTTCAGGTGAATTTTCTATATTAAAACACAAGTTTATGGCGCCATTAAGAAAAAAAAAACCGAACAAATACAAGATTTATTGTTTAATTGTAACAATATAATTAAAAGGTGGACTACACTTAGAAAATAACTAAGTGTTACATAAAAATAAAATATAAAAAAATAATTGAATTTATAAATCAAATTTTGTACTTTTCTGTAATTAAATCGTAAAAACTTTAGACACGTTTGAAAGCTGATTTAAAAATATTGTTACATAATCTTAATTACTGTTATTTTCTTTGAGTGTATTTCTTACATTTAAAGGACACTATACATATTAAAGTTGTTATATATAAATTTTGTTAAGCAGGTCATTTGTATTGTCTGTCCTACTTCAACAAAAGTAATATAAAATATTCAAATAAAAAATTCAACCAGAGATACTTGTGCAGAAAATCTCTCCATTTCCATTTCGTGTGGTCTTTCAATTCTTAATTAATTAAATATTTTATAAAAATTTGCAATAAAACTATTGAAAGAGGTACCATATATATGAAATTAAATAAATTTTTTTTTTTGCGATTTATTTTATAATCTAACAAAATATTTATTTTCTTTGAATCCTTACTAATTTTTTTGCCACATTTTGATTTAAAAAAAAAAATTAAGTCATTAATCATATTTATGTTTCTGTAATGCAGACGAATTATTTTGTCATATAAAAACTATTTTAAAACAACTTCAAAGTACAAAATTATTTCTATTAATCTGAGCTACATTATCTGTGTCTGCCTTTAATTTCCCTGTGCCGTTGGTGTATTAATAATTTGTAAAATATAATCTAAAATATAATTGTTTTCTATGTATATTACTGAAACATTTAAAAATTGGCATAGTAATTTAATCTCACACAATAAAAAAATAATAATTTTTCATGCATTTCAAGTTTTAAATTGGGTGATCTGAAATTACCATACCAACAAGTTTTTCTACGCAACAAGTGTTGCCAATTCGCACGTCGTTCATAAGGTAGTAATTTCCGGTTAGTCTTGCTTAGGAAACTTTTTAAATCTTTGAACAAGTTTCATAAATTACATTAAATATTACCAATTGCTAAAATTAAATTAGAAACACAATTCAATCCAGCGTTACCCTTAAAAGTACTTGTCATATAATGACTTACTTTTTAACCGACTTCAAAAAAAGAAGGAGGTTATACAATTCGACTGAATGTTGCTTTTTTATCTTTGTGCCTGCAGAACTCAGTCATTTCTGAACCGATTTTGAAAATTTTTGGTAATATGATAGATTATGCTTACAGATTGGTCCCGTTTTAAAGACAGCTCATAATCTTATAAATTTAGGGGGTGTAGCCATACAACATACATATTTTTTACATGTATTATGAACTGTCATGGGCACTTCTGTAAAATTTAAAATGACTGCCTATTACTATAGCTCCCAATAACAAAAAGTTATACAAAAATAAACCTGAAAATTAAAGGGTGCCCCCATAATTGATGTAAATATACTTATATGGGCCTATCTATTGAACCGTTTCAGACAAATGCTTGCAAATTGGACAGAATGTCGATTGCTATGACCATTATAGTAACAAGTATTGATATTAAAAATTATAAATTAAAGGGTGCGCCAATAGTTCATTTAATTTGATGTATATGGCCATACTCCTTAACAATTGTAGACAGACGATTGAAATTTGCAAAGAACCTGTATTACTTACTCCTCTATAACAACAAGTATAAAATTTGGATTTGGAAATTAAAGGGTGTCCGAATTTTTAATGTAATTTCAGGTATGTGACCAAACTTTTGAACCGTTATAGACAGAATGCTAAAACTTTAAAGCACCTGTATCGCTAAGCCTGCTATATCAACGAGTTTATAATTTGAACTTAGAAATTAAAGGGTGTCCCACAATTGATGTAGATTAACTTATATGGGCCTATCCTTTGAACCGTTATAGATAAATGCTTCCAGATTGGAGAGAATGTCGATTGCTATGGCCGTTATAGTAACAAGTATTAATATTAAAAATTATAAATTAAAGTGTGCCCCAATAGTTTTTTTTTAAGAGAAGTAGCACTTCATGTATTAGTACCTACTTAGTTCGTAACCGTGCTACATTCTTTAGGAAAGGAATACATGAGAGAGAAGAAAGGTGGTGAAAGGAGATAGATATAGCCATTTTATTAATTATTTGAAACAGTTGTAGACAGACGATTGAAACTTACAAAGAACCTGTATCAATAACTTCGCTATAACAAGTATAAAATTTAAATTTGGAAATAAACGGGTGTCCCAATAGTTGATGCAATTTGGTGTATGAAGCAGAACTTTTGAACCGTTATAGGCAGACAGCTGAATGTTACAAGGGACCTGTTTTGCTAAGTCCGCTATAACAAGAAGCTTAGAATTTGAATTTAGAAAAAAAAGGGTGGTCCCAAAATTAATGTTATTTATTCTATAAAGGGTTTTACAATAGCTGATATAATCTGACATATTCGGCCAAACCGTTTTCCCGTTATAGACAGACGGTTGACAGAACCTGATTGCTAAATCTACTGCAACAGGAAATATATAATTTGAATTCGGAAAATAAAGGGTGACCCTATAGTAGCTATAATTTGATTTATATTGCCAAACTATTTAACAGTTAAACAAGTATAAAGTTTGGAGATATAAGGGTGTCCTAATAGTTAATGTAATCTAATTTATGATGACATACCCTTGAACCGTTATAGGCAGACAGATGAAATCTGTTTTGGAGTCTGTTCTTTTTTTTGCAAGAATTATGTGATTGCCATTTTTTGTTACTCGCTTACAAAAAGGAAATAGTAATTGAACTAGTTCATTAAGTTAAAAGATTGTACCTTAAAATATATACTAATGATCGTCATTATTTCCCGCAATAATTAATGTAATCGATTTTCAGGAATTAATTATAAATGTTTGGAAGTACTTCCGCCAAAAATGCTTAATTCCACACTAGATTACCTTTTCTAAAATTTTTGGGTAGGAAAAAACTATGAGTTAATTGTTAAATTGTGATAAAATAAACTAATTCATTGTTTAGTACTGGTTTGGTTATTCTTGACTCGTTATAGAGTGAAGCTTTAGTATTTAAAATAACAATTCTTTCTATGAAATAGTTTTTAGAAATTTTGCTGATAAATCGTTAAATGTGTAGAGTATTTGTAGACAATTTTAACGGCCGAAAGCAGTCTCTCGGTATTGTAATTACAAAAGTAAAAGGAACTTTTGTGTTAAAGCAAGTTAGCACTTTAACTATTTATACTTCATATTATACCAAACAAAGTAGTAGGCACTCTGTCTAATTTTAAAATGTTTGTGTATAACGGATACGGCCATATAAGTTAAATTACATTAATTTTGGGAACACCCATTAATTTCTAAATTGAAATTATAAACTTGTTGTTATAGCGTTCGTAGCAATACAGATCCCTTGTATGTTTCAGCTGACTGTCTATAACGGTTTATAGATTTAGCCACATAGGTCAAATTACTTCAACTGTTGGGACACCCTTTAATTTCGCAATCCAAATTTTATTTTCATAGTTATAGCGGAGTAAACAGTACAGGTTTGTTGCAAATTTGAAGTGTCTTTCTACAACTGTTCAAAATTAAATGAAATATTGAGCCACACTTTAAATTATAATTTTTATTATTAATACTTGTTATTATTACGATTACAGCAATCGACATTCTATCGAATTTTCAAGCGTTTGTCTCAAAAGATAGGCCCATATAGGTCAATTTACGTCATCAATGTGGACACCCTTTAATTTTTAGATTTATTTTGTATTACTTTTATTTAGTAATACGCAGTCATGTTAAATTTTATAGAAGTACCCTTTACAGTTAATAATACACATATAGGGGCACCCATTAATTATTAAAACTATAAACTTTTTTTAAAACGGGACCAATCTGTAAGCATAATGTATCAAATTACAAAAAATGTTCTAAGTCGATTTAGAAATGATTGAGTTCTGCAGGCACAAACATAAAAAAACAACAGTCAGACGAACTGATCAGCTTTTTCTTTCTTTCAGTTAAAAATAAACGAAACCACCATCACCAAATTAACAAGTAAAAAATTTTAACAAGTTTCACATCTCTAACACATTCATTGCTTCACGTAACAAGCTTAACAATCTTTGGCAAAACTGCACCCACCGCGCACTCATAACAATTTTATTAATCTTTATTTTTTTTTTTTTTTGCAAACACATGTTCTTGTTGTGTTGGGGTTCTTATTAGTTTTCGGTTTTTTGCTCCACCTCGGTTCGAAGGTAGCCAATAACAAGTTGTGTTATGTTTGATATCAGACATGTACAAAGTTCGAGCTATTAGTGAAAATGTAACGAACCCAACAACTAAGCAGTTTCAAAGTGACAAAATTTAGTTTTAATTTGAATGGCGTGCGTGTTAAAACGTTAAGAGCGCATTAAGAATTTTTTGTACTCGAAGCAAAAAACTATTAAATTGAAGTAAAAAAAATACTAAAATTTAACAAAAATCTACAAAGTTTAAATAACACCTACTAAAATATTAATTACTTTACCAAAGCAAACTAAAATATTTCAGTTAGTGTGTGCAAGCAAACATAAAAAGAAATGTGAAAAATGAATAAAAATAAAACTAATTTTAAAAAATATGAAAGAAATAAAAATTAAAAATCTAAACAGAAAAGTAAATACTACCAGTCAAGTATGAATGTTAAATAATAATCTTTAAGATTTATTTTTTTGTAGTTGCTTTTATTAAACCAGATACAACAAATGTTGTTGTTTAAACATCAATATGACTGAAAAAAAAAGAAGTCGGTCTATGTGTCTGCCTGCCTGTCTTTTTTGTCAGTTCTTAAAGTGCGTTTGTGCTTTAAAATAATTTCAAAAAATAAATTCTCGTTTTTGGTGTGTAATTTTTTGTTTGTAAATTGTTGCTTTGCTGTTGCCGTTGTTGTATTTATGGCTTTTTTTTGTCTTAAGGTTTTCCCTTTCGTTTTTGCTGCAGGTTTTCGTTTGTTGTTGTTTTTTTTTTTTTTGCTAGTCATTGGTTTTTTGTTTTGTTTCTCCTGTTTTACTTTACTTTTCACTTAACTATTGAACTATTGTTTATATGTTGTAGTTGTTGCTTTAGTTTATGTTTTTGTCGTTTTATTTTGTTTACTTAATTCCTAAAGTTATTTCATTTGCAGTTTCTCTGTGTTTTTTTGTTTAGTCATACCTTCAATTTTCTATAGTTGTAGTTCTGTTGTTTTTAATGCACCAGTGTTGCGTTTTTGTTGTTGTTTTTTAAGTTTCGCTTTAAGGCAGAGTTGGGTATATTTAGTTTCTTGATAAATTTTGTTACATTTTAAGTGAAATGGCATAAAAAGCCTTAAATAAAAACTGCGCTCAATATTTTTTGGGCTTAAATCCTGTTTAGCCTTAAAAATGTTAGTAAAATTTTTAAAATCAAAACAATAAAATCCAAACAAAACAAAATACAATGGGTTGTAAATCCAGTGCTAGTACTGTTTGCAAAATTGTTGGTAGAAAGCAAAGTTATATTTCAAAAATTGCAAATACCCAATTACATTCTAATGAGCTACGAGAGTTTTGTTTCAATATCAAGTTCGAATTTTTTGAATAAAACTAAGTTTAGGCAGTTTTGGCTAAAATAAAAAAAAAAAAAAAAAATAATAAGCTTGAAATAATTAAACTCTATATTTCAAAACTAATGAAACATTAAAAAAGGTCGCAATTGATACAATATCAGTGACATGACTGGATTCTAACACTGTATGTAATTGGACCTATTTATGTTAAATGTCGTAATATTAAAATTTTTATTCGTACTAATAGATATACGAAGTAGTGTGCTGTAATTTGTTGTTGTATATAAATCTTACGATAGTTCATAGTGGGATTATTAAACTTTTAAATGCAAGTTTGCAATTGTTTTGGAAATGTTGCTTAAAAAAAAATCAAAAATCACTGGTACCTTTTTTGGCGAGTGTTTTTGCGTTTGGCATAAAAAGATTCATTCAAAAATTTCTTTGTTTTAATAAAATTTATTGTCAAAAAAAAACTTACAACTTTTTAATCGAATTGTATTGAAAAAAATTTGAAATCAACATTAATAATGTCTTAAAATTGACAAAGGTGACAAAATGCAAACGTGCTTGAGAGTAAGTTGTGAAAAACTTTCAAAAAATTGAATTTGTTCAGCCATTTGTCCAGCTCCATATATAAAAAGGACTTGTAACTATAAGATGGCACTGTCACATAAATATTTTCTAAACAAGCTTAGTAATGCTATGGCTAAATATTGCTGTTGTATTCCAGATATTTTTTAAGAGATAATTGGAGAAAAGTCTATCTAGAAACAGTCGCAAAAATGCGTATTCGGAAATTTGAAAAGAAAAATTATTTATTTTGATATTAAACTACATACCATGTAGTTTTAATACTTTTTTCGCAACAGAATTCATTTTCTTAACGGTTCCATTTAAATTTATATCTTATAGGAATATAAATATTGGCCCATATTCATAGTTATAGACTAAAGTCGACTCTTGTTAAAGTATAATATAAAATAAAAGGCTCTTGTTATCTTTTTTGCTTTCATAGTCAAGAATAAAGTATACTTTAAGTTTAGCCGCCTTCCACTGATTATCAACTGTAATTTGTTAAATGTTTTCATACAATTTTTAAACAAACATTACAACCATACCTAAATAAAAGCGGAAAGCGGATCGTTTTCTTCCACATAGCTTTTACGCTGAAATGCCATACCTAAACAAAAGCGGCAACGGTTTGTCAAAATGATAAAAAACAGGGTTATTAAAAACATTAAGGATTAAGTGCAGTTAACGGACGCACCTCAAAACTGAAATAAAGTTGTCTACGGGGTGTAAATTAAAATCTTAGCAAAAAATAACCTTTCCTATGATTCCGCCATAAAATACTCAATATGTGCCATATTATACATACAAACGTTGGCCCTAAAATTTTCACTTAAAACACACAATTTTTCTCATTTCTGAACTACATATAACTTCCCTAAATATTTTAAAAAGAATAACAATTCTGGTGTTTGTGTTTTGTAAATGTAAAATTTTATTAAAAAAATCAAAACTTGTATTGCTTTTGTTTATTTTTAATTATTTTTATTATTAAACGCTTTGTCAAAATCGGATTTTCCAATTGCAAAGCGTTGCCGCCGCGTTATTTTGGTATGCTCCATAGAAAGTATGCAGACATGAGAACTTTTGACAGCAAAAAAACGCTTTCCGCCCTTGTTTAGGTATGACTGTTAGAAAAAAAGTAACCTTGTTTTTATCTTGTTCACTTTGGTATAAAAATCAGATAACGAGTATTGTGTTCTTAAACCAAATAAAATAATTATGGAAAAATGACTTAAAAAGAGCTTTAGCTAGTTTTTAATTTAGAGTTGACTTTCCCGCCAAAAGTATATTTTAAATTGTCTATGAATAAGTTAAAGTTGACTCTAAAGTAAAACCGACTTTAGTTCCCTTAAAAAATACTTTATTTAAAGTACGAATACGTGCCATTAATTTTTACTTTAAATTTAAGTTTTGGAGGGCGGAGCTATAAATATATATAAATATTTGTAAACAAATATTTTTGTATGAATACAGCAGCATTCCCTTCTTTTGATCGGAATACGAATTGCGAGCCATTATTATTTTTTTTTTTAATTTTAAAACAGCAAAAACTCTCTGAGAGCCAAATCTATGTAATACACTGTGCATGTGAAAATAGTTTTAATCTTAATTAAAGACACTTTTTGTACATGTTTTCGATATACTTAATTTTGCTGACAACAGCGAACAATTTAGTTACGTTTTTCATTTTCAAACGTAAGTTTTCTTTTATTGTCACTATTTTGTGGACTTAAGAGATCCTTTTTCTTATAATTCTTATAAATAGCTCTTTAATTGATTTTTATAAAAAAACTTATAATGGCTTAACTTCATATCAGTTTTATAAAATGTTATTCTTAAAAATATTTCTATGAAAAGATGTTTAATTAGATTTTATTCATGACTTTCTTTAGCAGTTATTTTTTTAAAAACTGTCTATCTTTTAAAATAATTTTTGGTCCAAAAACCTTTTTTATTTTGTATACATAATTTAGTCAATCTCTCCTTAACTAAGCAGTTTATCAAAGATAATTTGTTGGTACTTTTTTCATTAACATTTTATTACGATTTTAATAGGTCCGTTAAGATAATAACTTGGTAGCATTTTTTGTATGTACTTTTATAACGGCCTTTAAATTGCAAAAAAAATTTCCATTTCCAACTACTTGGGATTTTAATAAATGTTTGTTTGGTTAAGAAATACATACAAAAAAATTTTTATCTCTCAACTGATACCGAACAGATAAGTTGACTAATTTACAATCATATTTTTAAAGCAAGTTCATCACAACTTTCAATAATAAGATGGTTTTTGATGTTTAACTATAGAGTAGTAATTTCAATTATTCGTACATGCCATCACATTAATGTAACTTTGTTTAGGTTCGATTACATGTGTGTGTGTTTGTTTGTTTGTTTTTGGCTGTAGTTTGCAATTGTTGCATTCTGCAGATAATTTGCTTTTTTTTGTGTTTAAAAAAAATATTTTAGTTTATTTTGTTTTTTGGTTTTTGTTGTTATGGGAATTTAATCGTTTCCTCTTCTTTTGCTGTGTTTGTGTGTGGTGTTGTTGTTTAATTTTGATTTTTGTGAGAGTGAAACGTGGTCTTATCTTTGGCATCTGATATTTTGTAATACTAGAAACGAACGAACGAGAGGCATTCACAAATATAATTAAATAACACGTTTTTGTATTTAAAATACTATTAAGAAAATTAATCGATAATCTAATGATTTTGTTAAAGACCAAACCAAATACAATTTAAGCAATAAAAAAAGAAATATTTTCAAAGATTTTTTTTTTTGTGGTGGCTGAAGCTTTACTGCATCTTGATAAAACAAATAATAAAAAATAAAGATAAAAAAACTTAAATAAGATCCATAAAAAGTAAAACAACCTTTTAAAAATATCATTAAGGAAAGTTGAAAATAAATTGTGTTTTTTTTTATTCTAGTTGCGGTATAATTGTGTTTAAATGAACGAGTTTTTTGTGGTTAAAAAAAAAAAAAATACTATGAAAAAGAAAAATTTATTGAAAATAATTGCAAAGTGATAAATAACTTCAAATTAAAATTGGCATTGAAGTTTTAAATAAAGTGTTTGTTTTTTACAAATAATATTAAACAACATCAAGTTTTTTGGAAAAAGCTTGAAAAACCAATATTTACACTACTAAACGAAATGACATAAGAGCAATATGGTATGTATGCAGTACTTTTTACTTATACGCTTTGTAAAGTTTAAATTTAAGTTCAGTTACCTTATTATTATTGTTACGATTGTTTGTTGTTATTGTTGTGTTGTCCTTTTTACTTGTCAAGGTAAAAAATACTACATTCTACATTCTAAATTTAATGTGTGTTTTGGCTTACAGTTTTCATTTATAGAAAAGTCCATGAAAAACAATCAATATTTCTGTTTCAAAATAATATTTCTGTTCTAATAAAACTATACAGCTCAAAAGCAATCATTTTAAGAATAAAGTAACAAAAACTGCAAAACATTAAAAAGGCCTAAATTTATTAAAGGAACACATTTTTAATCAATTTTAAAACTATAACCCGTTCTACAATTGTAGCGCAACATCTTTAAAAGTACTGTTTGTTTTCTGGATCTTGCGATCTAGTTATTATATTAAATTTTATCGAATTCCATTTTTGACGTTCACACACAGTTCAGGCAGCGCTGCACAGTGGAGCATTTGTTAAAAATAATTTTTTAAAATCGTTTTTAAAATCGATTTGCTTTGAGTTTCACAAAATGGAAAAAATATGTTTTAACAAATTCCCCGAAGTCACATCACTACAGACCATGATTAACTATCCTACACAATCTTAGGATTTATTCACAAGAAATTTTAATAGAATTATGTCTTACTCTAAATAAGAGCCTGTCGCACAAAAACTGTGGTTTTAAACAAATTTTGGAAAGCTTAGCAAGTCCGTCATTTTTATTGTGCTCTAGGTGTATAAATGTGTTCATTGAAACGATAAAGAACAATAATAAATCCTAATTGCTCTTGGGGGCTACTTAATCGACCAACTGAGTATTATTTCTCTTATTGCCTTTATAGACTTTCTAACTTATGCGAGTACTTATCGTTGCTAAAACGAAATAGGTAGTATATTTTTGTAGCTGTTTTATAGAATTGTTGAATATAATTAAATTCAAGATGATTCAAATAAAGTATTCCGACAATTTAGATTTGTTCACAGAAAATTTTTATCAAAATATTGAATGTTAAAAAAAAATCTGTGCTCACAAGGAATTGCAGCTAAAGTCGAGTTAGGAAAAAATTCTTGTACGAGTATTTCTAACATTAAAATGCGTAGTTATTGTAGCTAAAACAAAACGAATATTTTAATATATTTTAAATTAGGCAAAGAGTTCAACTTTAAAAATGCTATTGTATCTTATACCCCAGATAATAATTTTCATTCATAAAAAAGTTATTTCTCACAAAAAGTCGATTTTGAAAACTTGCTTTAATTGCTAAATAATAATTTTATAATTTAAATAAAAACTAAAATTCAAACAAAAGCAAAAATTATGAAAATATGCAAAATATGTATATACGTCCAACACTTGTACAACAACTATTGCGCAATACGAGAAAAAGACCACTTACAACAGGTTGTAAATTGAAAAAAATATCTTTTTTTTCTTTTTTTTACAAATGATGTATTAAATGTGAACTATTGATTGAAATTACTTGAATTCTATAAGTGAAAGTCCTTTTATTCTTAAGGTTCCCATAGAAAATATTTAATTACATGTTTTTCCTAAAAACTTATTGATAACCGAAAAGTTATCGGAACATAATCATTAATTTTTAGTGTTTCGAGGAGTTTAGTTTTCTATAAAAAATTTATAGAAAATTAAATTTTTGACAGTTTAATTAATTCAAACATAATTTTTCTATTGAAAATTTACACATTGCTCACATTTTTCATTAAAACTTTCTGAAATATAAATAAAAAATGTATTGATTTGAATTTTATTAAATTAATGTGCTGTTTCTATATTACAGGCGATCAACTCGTCTGAAAAATTTATATGGAAATAACTCAAAAAACTGAGTGCTTTTCATATAAATTTTTCAGACGAGTTGATCGCCTGTAATACTGAAACAGCACTTAAGTTTTCTATAATAAATGGAATAATTGTAGTTGCTGTCTTGTAAATAAATTAAAAAATGAATTAAAGTGTGATTAAAATTTATTCATTTAACTGTACAAATTACACTGTACTGCACGAAAATCCTCCTTTAAACCAAAATATGCTTTCTTACTGTTTTCAAATGTGCTGAACACGAATTTAAAGTCAGATTCTGTATATAACGCACAGCTTCTTGAGAAATTCTAGTTTTTTTTTATTAAAAAATGTGAGTTTTTTGTAAATTTGATGAATTTTTTTGGCATCAAAACATAGTGAAAAAAATTAAAAAGCCCGATGATTTTGAGCGCAATTAAGTATATTTGAAAAAAAAATTTTATGGGAATATTACAAGTGGTTTAAGAAATATGGCTAAAAGTTTTTTTCCTAAATGTATAATCTTGATTTTTTGATTTGATTTTTTTTATGGTGATATCCTTTTCATTAAAATCCCTACATGCCCCTCTTTCATCCTCAATACCCCAACTCGCCCCCTTCTACTTAGCCGCTCTCTTGTCACTATATTCTTCAAGGATTTGAGCAGTACTCTCGAGGCTTTTGCTTCAAGTTTCTCCTCTTTTCTCTCAAAATCAGAGGGTTATAGAATTTTTCTGAGTTGAGATTCGGACTCAGCATACCTGAAAACATGAGAAACATGCAAAATTGTTCAAAGAAAGGGAAATTATAATTTCTTACGGAAAACTTTTTGATAGTAAAACTTTTTTTCCGTACAATTATCTAACTCACTAAGAACAGATCGAGGAAGCTATAGATTTATCAAGCACTAATATATAAAAATGAAATAAAGGTTCAATTAGACGTGGCATTACCATAACCATATAAAACAGCTACTCAAACCAACCTTATGGGAACTACTGTATTAAATTATTGGCGACATACCATAATGCCATAGCCGTAACCGTAACCAAACATATTAATTAAATTTTAATTTTTACCGTAACCATATACAATTGACTTTTGAATTAAGGAATTAACTGTATGTTTTTTTATTTTGTTCTTATTTTTCACGTTCTCGTATTGGATTAGCGAGTTTTAATTTATATTTTTCATTGCGCTGCTTCCTTAAAAGGAGGAAAACAAAACTTATGGCAGTTGCTTATGGATATGGCATTACTATTCGCTGGCAGTAAATATGATTATGGGTATGCCCATGGTTGCGGCTATTGCGTTATGATATCGAACGTCTAATTTAACCTTAAAGAAAGATTTTTTTACATATTAGGCTCTAGAAAAAAATTGATTGATAACTTATGGGAACTACTGTATTAAATTATTGGCGACATACCATAATGCCATACCCGTAACCGTAACCAAACATATTAATTATATTTTGATTTTTACTGTAACCATATAAATTGACTTTTGAATTAAGGCATTAACTGTATGTTTTTTTATTTTGTTCTTATTTTCACGTTCGCGTATTGGATTAGCCAGTTTTAATTTATATTTTTCATTGCGCTGCTTTCTTAACAAGAGGAAAACAAATAACATTTATCAACAGTTTTACAGCTATTAAATAAGATTTAACTACAACTTTTTCTTCACAACTTTTCATTTGTCCTTACAACTCTGTCTTAAAAAAGGTTTTTATTATATTTTTATTTTTTAACTTATTAAATTTTATTTCACGCAATATTGTTGTAGCACGATAAAAGAGAGAATGTTAATAAAGGAAAAGTATTATTTATCATAAAACATTCTTACATGTTGATTTAATTCTTTTTGCTTTAACAACCAAGAAAGTGTAAAAAATAAAAATTATTTGCCGCAACATGTATGTAAGTGTTTTTATGACTGTAGTTTATGTCTTGTTGAGTAGTTTCCAAATAACAAGTAACGTTTTTACTTTCAAAAATATTACATAATATAAATATTTATGAAAAAAATAAGCTTGTTTAAAAATATTTATTATAGTTTTTTTTCTTTTTTTTACAAAAGTCGGAGGATTAGCATTGTTAAAGTAATTTATTTAAAGATTTGCATATTATACAGTGGGACCTCGCTTATCCATAATGCTCGAAACCGGAGGCATTCATTCAGTGCCCCGGTTGTTTTCCGATTAAAACATTTTTCATTTATATAATTCAATTTATCAATAATTAAATTTAAATCCTTTGGCCCAAATTCATAGTTAAAATAAAGTATTCTTCAAGGGAACTAAAGTCGGTTTTATTTTAGAATCGACTCTAACTCATTCATAGACAATTTAAAATATACTTTTTGAGAGAAAGTCAACTCTAAATTTTAAAACTACCTAAAGCTGTTTTTAACTCATTTTTCCAAAATTATTTTATTTGGTTTAAGAAAACAATACTCTTTATCTGATTTTTATACCAAAGTGAACAAAATAAAGGCAAGGTTACTTTTTTCAAATGTTTGTTTAGAAATTGTATGAAAACAGTTATCAAATTACAGTCGGCACCCAGTGGAAGGCGTCTAAACTTAAAGTATACTTTATTTTTGACTATGAAAGCAAAAAAGATAATAAGAGCTTTTTATTTTAGAGTATACTTTAGCAAGAGTCGACTTTTTTCTATAACTATGAATATGAATATATGTTTTACTTCTGTAAAGTGGGTGTATATCAGTTTTTCATTCCGTTTGTAATTTCTACAATATCCATTTCCGACCCCATAATGTATATATATTTTGGGTTCGTATGTATAGTGTCTTACGTCCGTGTTAGTGTTAAAATCAAGTTTGCCGAGTCAATCGTTCAGATATTGTGTCGAAAGAGGTGATATTGAAAATCAGCATGATCAGTCCATGTCCTTCTAGACAGTGGGCACTTGCCTCTAATTTTTCCAAATCATTTGGAACAATGAAGTAACTCCAATAACAACAAAAAAAAAAAAAATAGATGAAGCGATGGAGAATTAAAAAATAAAAAAACAAGAGTTTTTTATTCGGCTATGCCGAATCTGATATACCCTTCACCATCTATGTAAATCAAGTTTAGTCAAGTAACTCCAATCAAAAAAACTAATATTAGGTTAACGGATGATTGATTTTAGTAAAATGTTTTAACTAATGTTGGTTAATACAATATTTTTCCATAATAAATTTCCCATGTGTCTACTTCATAAGTGCCATATATGAACTGTCAAGACTAATGTTTACCAAAACGGCGTAAAACAAGTGGTATGCCTTCCCGGCGGACACCCTGTACATTATAGTTTGCCACATATAATTTAATGTATTTGCACAATTGCTAAAGTTTGCTTAAGTTATCTTATGCACATTTTAGTGGAGGCTCTTAATTGAATTGCCCTCGTAAAACCAAGTGTTAAACCAGGAAGGAATTTGGTGATAAAA
This sequence comes from Gymnosoma rotundatum, assembly GCA_916610165.2. Lineage (NCBI taxonomy): Eukaryota > Metazoa > Arthropoda > Insecta > Diptera > Tachinidae > Gymnosoma > Gymnosoma rotundatum. The sequence continues at coordinate 82,935,276 of OU744340.1, forward strand.
AAAACTTTTTCCATTAAACAAAGAAATAAAAAACCATATTACACTGAAAAAAAGCTACATATGAAAATGCTTCAGTTCTGTCGAAATAAAAAGTATTATTTTGATATTAAGTTTAATGTATATATATTTAAAAACCTCTAAAAACAAGAAACAATTAAAAACAAATTATTCCAAAACTGTTTTAAATTAGTGAATACCAACGAAAACAAAAATCAATATTAGAACTTTTGTCTGGGCGTTGAAGCATGAGTCATTTCGTTGCTTTTTGGTCTGTTTACATTCAAACTTCAATTTCATATTTAATTCTCATATTCTTATAAATGAAAAGAAATTATTATTATTACATTTATATGTATGTATATGAAAGTAATATTTATAAAAATATACATACATACATACATATTTTTATAATATTTTGATTTGTTTAAATACTTTGCTGATTTGCCGCTTTGAGTCATTAAACAGCAATTAGCTGATAATGCATAATTTTAATCACTTAAATGACATTAACACAACAAACACATACATGCATTGAAACATATAAACATACACACTTCCATGTAATTCATGCATTAGTGTAAGCATTTCTGTATAATTTAATTGTTTTAGTTGTTATTCAATTTAAATAATGACTTTAAAACTTAAGTAGAAATAAATGATAAGTCTTAAAATTGCATTGCAACTGAAACAAAAGCGCCATCTAAAAAATGATTAGGAAGTTAAAAAAATTTTGTTTTTCCTTTTTTTTTTGTTTTGTACATGAGAGCAAACTTTTTTTTAATCAAAGTACATCGTTTATTACGATATTTTGCACTTCAAATATGAGGGTGTTGTGACTTGTTTAGATTCTTAAATATAAAACACAATTGGACCAGCAAACATTATCTGACAGTTTGACTGCTCAAGCGGTTGCTGTTTAACTGTTCTCTTTCATACTGGGACATGTAAGAAAATAGAAAGTTCAGGATTTTTCGTAGTAGGACCGTTAAATTTATATAATGACTCCTGGCAGCACCATGAAGGACAAACAAACCCTTTCCCATTTCTTAGTAAAGTCTTTCTTATCACAAAGCCATGGTGCTGAGTTTCTTTGTTTGATGAACTACACATATTTGTGAAAACAATTTTTTGGGCTGTTAAAGCAAAGTAACAGCGATCTTCTTAAAACAAATCCGAGATGCTTGATTCTATGGCGATCTTCTCAAGCACTCAATTTGGAATTTTAGGTTTAATAAAGCCTGGTAACTAAAGAGAAGAATTTTCTTTTACTTTTAACGATATTCCCATTAACCTGTAGAGAAACTAGAAATTTTATTAAAATATATTCTATCGTTTTAGTTACTTCAGTAGGTGAAAAGTGATCGCAGTTCGATCAATCAAGGCTTTTGTTCCAAAAATGTAAAAAAAGTTGCCTCAAAATTTACCGAATAGTTGGGTTTAAACTGCAGCATATAAAAGAAATCTCATAATATATATCGTTGTTGAGATGTGTTAAAATCCTATGTGCTGCGTTTACGCACAACAACAACAAAAGTTACAGCGTGGAGAGTTTGTCACAATCACATTAAAACAGTCAAATAGTTAGCCGAAAAGGAAAAATCTTGTGCAACAAAATAGGAAAGGACTAACTGCAGGGCAGTGTAAATTCGGTTTTCATTTCAGTAGGATGAGACCCGATTACACTGATTACTGTTGAAGCTACTAAGACGAAGCTGAGGAGACAATTACTTACCTTTCTTGCTCTTATTCTTCGCTTGCTGGCCAACGAATACAATTTTTGGAAAACTTGATTTCGCAAAACTTTCGAAATCCTGTTGACGGAAAGGGACAGCAGTAGCTTCTTTAAACACAGCAGAGGATGAATGATATAGTAACTCGTCTTTGCGATATAAAATCGGGGTGTGCAGTATACTGAAGCTCGGCCCGACGCATATAAGGATAAAAAACGAAATTACGACGACAAAAATGAAATTTTTTGTATATTGAGAAATGTTACCTCTCTTTAATTTATTATGTTCTTTATACCAACCTATAAGTATTTATCTTTTTAACGTATCGAATATGTCTGTACGTGCTTGCAAAGTATTATTATTTAAAACACGCACTTAACTTTTCAGCAGCACTCGACACTAGAGCTATAAAAAATTTCCAAGCAGTTCCAACAGTTTTCCTTATAAAAGTTTCAAATAACAACTACTTACAAGTGTAAAAAAGATCAATCGGAGGTCCCCTCGTTTCGCATTTCAAATGAAATAACTCCCAACGCAATAACTCCCAGTTGAAAAAGCCCCAGCAAATACGAAATAACTCTCAAATTAAAAAAAACGAAATAACTCCCTACGCCCAAATGAAATAAAATCCAAAAACTTAACCGTTAATACAAAATATAAATAAATGAATAGAAATTATTTGGCTTAAGTTCAAATAATTTCTATTCATTTATAATATTCACAGTTCAAATAATAATTCAATAAAAATCAAAATATAAATATTTAAAAAAAATGATATAACTCCCAAATAAAGTAAGCCCCAACAAAAATAACTCCCAATACAAATTATATTTGCACCCGGGCACTGTTTAGCTGTTTTCATCTCTATGGTATAACAGGTACCTATCGATGAAAGGTGTACTTAATTTAGATATCATACCATATATCATAGATATATGACGAAAGCCGCTGTTCCATATACCATAGAGAGATCATTATGCCATCCCGGCCTGTGTACGGCCTTCGGCCGGATGGAAGAGTTTAACCTCTATAGTATAACAAACAACGGCTCCGCTCACCAATAGTTTTCTGCATTGCCGGCCTTCGGCTTCGCTGACTTAAAGATTTCTCTGTAGCCACAATAATGGAATAAGTCCTAATTAAATAGCTTCCATTAGGTGACTCCTAATAAGAGCTCATTAATAATTTAAAATTAAATAACTTTTATACCATACCTGAAGATTGAAGGAGAAAACTATTTTGTTACAGATCCGGTGTTCGAAATATCATAGAGGAGAAAATCTTTCAGCCCGGCCAAAGGCCGGCTATACAGAAAAGATTTTTAATCGAAACCCATGCTCAATATACCATGGTGGAGAAATAAAATAAATAATGCACTAAAAATTCGAAGATTATATTGAATTAATGAACTTTCAAATGAAATAACTCTTAATAAAAATGAAATAACTTCCAATTATCAAAATAAAGGAAATAGTGCCTAACAGAATCCAGTTAGGAGTTATTCAATTTGCATGGGATTTTTAAATTTTTTGTTGGGAGTTACTTCATTTTTTTAGTTATTTCATTTGGAAGTTATTTACTGTACCTTTCACTGTTCACGGACCCAACCTATCTTACCTATCTCCATACTTCTCTCAATTTCTCCTTCTTTTTTCACCTTGTAATACAAAGGGATAATCAAAAAGATCCAAGTGAGCCGAACAGATTGCCTGTCTAATCTAACCTTTGGATCTACCTGAAAACATCAAAACGAAAAGGCTGGCATATGGTTATCTTAAAATAATGGACGAGGTCGAATTAACCTATTTATGTCGGAGTTCTGTAGACAGTGTTACAAATTTTACATCTACAAAAATAAAATGTGATGACCATTATACCGGCAAAATTGGGTGCTTCAGAATTGTATCTCTATTTTGTTTACGAAATGGCCTATTTTTGGACCTTCTCACAAAATTTTGTTCAAATCCATCCAGTAGATTTTAAGTGATGCGAACACAGACAGACAGACAGACAAAAATTCCAAAAATAGGTGTTTTGAATTCTATACAAAAATTTTCAAAAAATATTTCATGTACATGACCCCGCTACTGTTTTATTATATGTATAGATAATCAAATCACATGTATATTATCTGCGGTACTAAAAAGTATTTTTAATAACTTAACAGTTCAATTCAATTCAACACTTAATTTTCATTACAACTTTATTTCCCAGAAGAATTCCTAATTAAAAAAATCAGATTTATTATAAGTGAGCGTCTTTGGTTACAAAAAATTTATTCGTGAACATGTGTAATCAAAAGAACTTAATGAAAATACTCGTGCCTGCTTATAAAAATATTACAAACAAATATATATAATATATTATATAAAAAACACATATATATTTACTCACGCCTAAATATCCTGTTTCACAATGTTAATTCAACGTGATTTTTTAATTTATTAAGAAAATATCAAATCACAGACTTCTGTATGAAAAGGTGACACAATACTTAAAACAATTATTTTTTTAATACATTAATTTTTATTATTTATAAAAAAAATTACAGTTTATGTTCTTAATTTGGCGAGAAGGGCAGTAAAACAGTCGAAACTTGTAGACAAGGCCCTAGTCCAAGCGCAAGGCACATAGGATTTTATTTGGCGTATGTAGATATGCAAATGGGTAATATATTAATTTCAAATTCTTTCAAAACTTTAATCAATTATAATCATAAACACACTGGTAAAATAATGAAATAATTATAAGTCTTTTCAAATTAGTGATAAATTTATTATCATCAGTGCTGCAATACGATAATTATTTTGTATTTGTCTTTGAAAAATATTAAAATAATTTTAATAATTCATTTTTCACATTAAAGAGCGGCTTAAAAACAAGTTGACGAATTTTGCATAACATGAATTATGTTTTCTTATCATTTATACCAAAATTAAATGTGAAGAAACGAGATGCAATATTTTTGCAAAATTGCATCAACTTTTCCGGTACAAAGTCAACTGTAAGGCCACCCAAATGACTTTGTCATTGATTGTATTTATTTTACACCGTTTTATATTGCATTAATAAAATGCACAATTGCTTGATTGTTTATTAAACATTTCAATTTTTATAATACGCATTGAAAACGATCATGCAAGCGTTGCTGTATTTGAGCATGTTAAGTTCCTAAGCTGTCTAATCGGTTTTAGTGCAGTATTGCATTTGATTAGCTCTGATCAAAATGTTGATAGAATGAACCCGATAGGTGACGCTATTTTAAATATCTTAAATATTTTACCTTGAGATTTTCTTTTTCGTTTATAAATTCTTTTCTGTGTTTTAAGTGGAGTCACAGGGTGGACGGACACTAGCTGTGAGATATTGTTCAGTTCAACAGTGCTACAAAAAGACTTGAAAGCGTTCGATTTGATTGTATTGAAAGTAAAAGACTTTTATCTAACGATCATGCATGCCCAGGAAAAAAAAAATTTCTAATGCACCCACTACGTTATTTTTTTACTCACATTCATGCACGTTAATGTTCACGAAAAAACACGGTAATAATTTATTAACAAAATCAGGCATAATAAAGAAAAAAAGAAATTATCACGAACCAACCACGCCAAAAATTTTACTTATGCACGCTCATTCAGAATGCATCTTTTTATACTTAGGTGAGTTAAATAAGAATTAACGCTTATCACGCCAGCGATGCCAATTTCTAATTCAAAATTCTAGAAGTTTCCTAGAGTGTAATATTTTTTTGTTTTTTTATTTTAATCCTCTTGATAGAGATATCATGCAACAAAACTCCTATAATAAATGTGCCATTTAATACTCTGACGTTTTTCTCAGGCATAAGTATTGCAATTTTTCCAATTTAAATTTTTTAAGATCATTATTTTAAATACTCGGAATACGGAATACTCAGTGTCAAAAAAAAAAAAAAAAGAAGTAATAATTACAGTTTTCTCCTCTTTTTAGTCATTTTCTCTAATTAAGAAATTTTATGATTTTATGATTTTGATTAATTTTCTAATCAAATTTATAATTTTTATCATATATGGTACTAATTAATTAGATGACGATATCATGCTAATTATTTTTTAGCATTATTATTATTTTTACTAATGGTAATGCTTTTTAATGAAAAAGTTTCATTGGTAATTAGTTAAAAAGAATTAGTTTAAAAATCATTATCATTAATGAAGATGTTCCTTGTCTTTGTACACTAAATATACATCTTAAAGCAGAGTAGAGAAATATTTTAAAATGGTATTTAGATCAGAAAAATTTGGTGAAATATTTATGTTTTAACTTTCTCGGGAAAAATGAGACACTATTGGAAGTTATTTATGTTTTCGTGTAAATTATAAAAGCTTCCGGTTCTGTTTTAGGTGACTTAAGATCTCAAACATCAAGTTTTACACCTACCTCATTTAAAAATGATATATTTTAAAAATTTTCAAATACAGATCTATGTACAAGAGTGTTAAGATTTATTTATTTTATGCATAGTTTTTTTAAGTTTCTACGATAAAAATTTTGTGTTTCATAGAAACAATAATTTTTGATTCAATTGTAACTAGTAATGAAATGATTTCATTGAAATTTCATTACCATTATTAAAAGCAATTATAATTAAAATAAAATCATTCGCATTATATGGTAGTTAAATTTTTATTCATTGTCATTATTTCAAACAATGCTAATAAAATTTCAATGGTAATGAAAAAATCCCAAGTATGATTTTTATTCAAGATACATTTTATTTTTTTTAATATTTCATAATAACGGGTGCTTAGTGTTTTTATGTAATATTGCCGCTATTTTCTGCTTTATGCAAAACTTTTAAAATTTTTTATAGTTTTTTCTATAGTTATATAAATATAAAATGTCATATAAACAGAATTATTTAAAAATTCATTTAACAGGATACAAAGCACTTGGTCTTCAATAAAGGTAGGTTGAATTGACTGAGTATGACAGGAGTATGAACAATAGTTCTTAAAAAACCGACTTGATAACAGGCAGACAGGCAGAGGATCATCGAGTATGAAATAAATATTTGAATATACAATTTGTTTAAATTTTAATTTTCTCAAATATAAATATTTCATGATATTCTCATGAAATATTTATTATTTTAAACTAAACTACAAAATGAAATGTATTACTGCGGGGAAAGCATATCCATATGGCCATTTCACTACTGCTCAAATAGCTCATCAGTGGATTTTACCCAAATTTTGTATCAAGCACGAATAAAGTAAATTAATTAAATTTTAAAAGATTCCGAATAATAAATTGTCATTTTAATTTTCTCTCTATAACAATTCGAAAGATAACTCCATTTACTTTAAACTGCATCACCTGTGGGGGCACATTTTAATTTCTAATTTAAAATATTTCTACTTGCTATAGCGGACATAAAAATAATATTCTGTGTAAAATTTTACTGTTTAACTGTAACGTAAATTAAGTTAGCTATGAGGACATCCTTTAAATTTAAATTTTAAGTGTCTTTCTATAAAGGTTCAAAAGATAAGGTCTTTACATAAAATAACATTACCTATCGGGACACCCTACAGTATCTAACTTGTTGCAATAGAGAATATAGAAGAATAAAGTTAAATTATTTTATCTATGTCGTCACCCTTTAATATTTGAGTTAAATTTTTTTATCAGTTTCTGCTGTGGTGAGCTAGTCTTATATAAACTTTAGTAAAATTTTACATGTTTTGTTAATTTCTGTCTAGAAATTTATATATTCGCATTCTCCTTCGCATTCTCCTGGCACAACTAAATTGAAGCCAAATGAGTTCTTTAAATGAATTATTAATTTTTAACAAGTGAATGTTGTGAAATTTACTAATTTGGAAATGATGCATTTCATGCACAAAACATTGTTTTATTGCCTTAAACATGAAATATTATCTTCGTCTCTTTTTATCTCTATTGCCAACTTTAGGTAAAACTCAAGAACTGTTAGAGAAAAGAACCTTGCGCCGCACTGTGTCACTAGGGTGGCCAAAAATGGTTAAAGTCGTCTGGGTAGACGATATCTAAAATATCTTCTTAATATGTTTACAAATTTTTAAGTTATAGTGGTTTAACACTAAACCGACCGTTAGCTGGAATAAATGCCTGGATTTGGTATAAGGAAACGACGGGTGAACACATTTTTAGGCAGGAATTTTTGCTCCACTTAGCTTCAGAACTCGGCGATGCATATACAAAATCTCAAGAAAAAAACCGTTCACCAAGACCGTCCGATTTGTGCCTACGAAAATCTTGTCAAAAATCTGCTCGTGCGAAAAATATGTTTGTGACAAATGCACACTTCAGATTTAAACTATTTGTTAGCAATGTGAGGAAGCCGAATAAAGTATACAATGTACAATTTATTTGTTTTTTATAAAGAATTTTAGATATTACAAAAAAAAAAAAAAAAACTTATGACGAAACGTCATGAAAATTCTTTATATTATCTCCACTGAATTGTGAAATCGATAAATTTTTTTATTACCGGTCGATTTTACCGCTCGCGGCTTAGTGTTAAGGTTTGTGTACAGCATACGAAATTTATGGGAAAATCCCAAGTTTTATGTTCATTTATTCTACTAAGAACTTAAGTATTTGAATGTAACGGCTACCAAAATTTATAACAGGGTTATAAGTGATACAACTAGTTATAATAACAACACTTTTTTTGTTTACAAATATTGTTCATATGTCAGATACCGCTGTAATGAAGGTAGTAGTGAAGCATTGTCAAGATTTTTCAGCAACTAGCAATTTTCGTAAAGAATTTAAAAGAAAGTAGAAATAACACTTTTCTGCTCTTTTTGTGCATTTTGTAGCTAAAAGTATGTATTACTCGTATAATATATTTAGAGTTCAGCCGCCCGATATAGCGCGAATTCTTTTTCTTATGGTTTTTTAGTGACAACCTCGTTGCGGATTTATTTATTTATTTTATTTGAATTGCTCCATACACAAGACTTAGAGCCTTATATTGCAGTATGGAACTGATGATATACAGAACATAATCATAATTAAATTTTTATTAAAAAGAAATTTAAATTAAACATTAAAAAAACAATAAAAACAAAACCTAAAAATTAAAAAACAACTTAAAATTAAATTATTTTATTATAAATAGAATGGATGTAAGTACGTGTCATAATATAAAATTTATGTTTTAAATTGTCATGCTGAAAACAGCCTAAAAATATTTTGTTTAAATTTCCGTGCGTTACTTATTAGTTGAGAGCTGTGGGGTACAGAACTGTAGAGAGATACTGCTAATATGTAGAAGTGCCACTGTGAGATTAAACTTCTGTATCTGTATTCTTTTGCCCCTGCTTATATCTGAAATACATAGTTTACTGTAAATATGATCTGGTTTGTGGGTATATATTATTTTATGTAAAAAAAACTAAAACTCTTATGTTTAGCAAATTATATAAATAGAGGCCATATAATTGAGATGAAAACAAAGATACACTAGATTTGTACAATCTTTCAACTGTGGCTAGATATAAGCCAAATAGACCCTTGATGTTATATGTTGCATTAAAGAAATTGTAGAAAATCATTTCAAACGGGTATTATTTGAAAGGAGACAACAGAACATAAGGTTTAAATTTTTAAAAATGTCTAAAAATTGGTCTAAATATTATCGCAGGAGAAATAGATTTGAAACTGAGTTGAGTGACTAGCTAGATAGCGAATTATTTTTTTAATTCATTTGTAATGTAAGTTTGTGTTATACTATATTAGGAAGCAAATACAAGAGGTTGTGCCGACCGAAGGTTTCTTATGAGAAGAGTTCAATGAGAACTTGTCGCTAGTTGTATTAGAGGTGAGCGTTGGCGTTTAACCGATTTCTTTTTAAAAACTTTCAATATGTTACAATATTATTGAATAAACTAACATGCAAACTGATGCTCTTATCTAATTACTAATTTCAAAGTTATAGTTTCACATAAACAATTCCTTTCTCAAGAAAAACATTCGTGCCAAATTACACCTCGTAACTTTAGCTGCTTCTATTTTTGGCCATCCGTTGTATGATATCGCGACACTGTGCGCCGGTTGAAAGCTGACAATACGGTTTGAGGAAATAAATGGGGAAAATTGTTAACAACAACAATTTCGGTTCAAGCCATCGTCAGCGAAAAAAATAAAATATTCTTTAACATATTTGGAAATAATTTCATACTGAAAATTTTTTAAATTTCTATAAAATAGATCTTAAAATGGCTTAAAAACTCTCCTCATTTTTATTTCAGTTAGAAATTGTGTTACAAGTTCTTTTTTTTATTTTTTATTTTCATTGCTTAAATTTAAATTCTCGTTTAATTTTAAATTCGCCATTAAATTATTTTTACCAGGAAGATTCAGTTTTTTGCGGTTTGTTTATTTATTTTTTTCTTGAGCTTTTTATAGAATAAATTTAATAACAACAAAAATAATAAAATACCAATCAACTGGTTGATGACATTAAAAATACATTTTTGGTGTTTTTTATTTAAAAAAAAAAATTAAAATCAAGTAGAAATAATGTTTGTGCGAAAAAACAAACTAAGCCATGTGCTGTTTGTTTTTGTTGGTGACGAACAAATAAGGGACTTTTTTTCTTGGATAAAGCCCTTGAACGTTTAAGTTCCCATCATACATTTCATTGAGTTTTACGTCAGCTTATGTGTTGACGTTTTAAGTGTTTGATAATTTGTTTTCAATCCTTCTTTTGTGGTTATTAACTCTTGGATGTTCCCGTTGTTGTTGTTGTTGTTGTTTCTAAAGTCAACTTAATATACACTTCTAGTATTTGTATGTATGTATGTACATATGTTCATACTTATGTGTTGTGTGAGTGCGATTAGCGCTGGTTTAAAGTTGCTTTGGCTGCTTTTGTCACTTCTACTTTTTTCATATATTTTTTTGTTGCTGTTGTTGCTAAATGTCTATTGGTTATACATACATACATATTCACACTTATGCATGTGTTCATTAATACGATCATATTACGTACAAGTTTGCGTCACTTTGTTTTTTTTTTTTATTTTCAGTTTTATTTTCGTCTGGTGCTTAAACTTAAATCGTTTTTGTGCTTGCAATGAGTATTATTTAATTACAAATTACTACATATTTTATTACACATATGCCTTGTTTAACAAGAAATAGTTGACTATAAATATCTGGTTTAAGAGGAAAAAATTAATTCGGCGAATTAGAAGATGCGGGATTATAATAATACTTGATTGGCGAAGTGCTTTATGAGCTCAGCTTAAGTAATACATATTTGTGGGTATATTTACCTTCACTCACGTATGCATGAGTAGAGTAACGATACGTTTTTTGTCAGTATTTTAAAAATAGTTCTGAAATAAAATTTAAAATGTTAAATTTTAACGACAATTAATAATTTGAACAAAATCTGTTTCAAAATTACAGAGACAAAGATGATATTATATTCTCTGTGACAAAGTATGATTAAGGTAAAACCATTCTACTTGCTTTGAGCATAACTTTTATCACGTTAAACAAGTTTTTATCCAGGCATAATTATTAAATCAATATGAATTTCTAAAATTCTATCAAACTATCAAAAAATAATGAAGCATTTATAACCAAAGCATAATAGGGCTATTCACAATTTTGTGCAAATGGTCTTGCATCATAGCATTTGCAAAATTGTGTAGCATATTTTTAGTCTACACCAACAAAACATATAAGCTCTATTCACGATCTTTGTGCAATGGTCTTGTATCATAGCATTTGCAAAATTGTGTAACATATTTTACTCATTACTGTGTGTTTTGTTGGTGTAAACTAAAAGTATGACACACGTTTTTGCAAATGCTATGAAGCAAGACCATTGCACAAAGATCGTGAATAGGGCTATAGTAATGAGTAAAATATGCTACACAATTTTGCAAATGCTATGATGCAAGACCATTTGCACAAGATTGTGAATCGCCCTACTATTTATTAACATTATGTGTTTAGCTTTTGTCTTCATGTGATAAAAAACCAACTAATGATTCTAGGCTTTAAAAATATTTTGGATTCACCCTTTGCTGACTGTCTCTAATTACAAAAAAGAAAAAAATAAAGAAAATAAATTTGTTTAATTTATCTACTTTCAGAGTTTTAGAATAATAAAAAAATTTAAAAACAAAACTACGAACGTCAGATTGAAAAATTATGCTGTAAACAAATTCGAGACAGCAGCTACCGACTACAAAATGTCAAAATTAGAATGCATGTGTTTATATGAGAATGATTATTTTGTCAACAGCAAGGCAACAAGGCGTCAGGTTGTTGTCTAGGCTGAATTCGCTGCAGTAGTCAAATTAAACTAATTTCCAAGGCGAATTAAATACAAGGTGATAGCGGTGGCGAATTCAATTCTTTTACCATGTATACTAACTGTCAAACTCCATATATAAAAAATTGATCTAACTGTTATACAGATTTTTTATATGTGGAGTTTGACAGTTAGAATACCAGGGAAAAGAATTGAATTCGCCACCGCTATCACCTTGTATTTAATTCGCCTTGCTAATTTCTATTTTTGTTGGCGACAATAAACATTTAAGTGATGTCAGTACTATAACACATGTAAAATAAAAGGTGCTTAAAATCACTTATTATGAAAAAAGAAAAGAACAATAAAAATTTAAACTAAAAATAATTTATTTAAAGATTTAAGTTTAAATCTATAATAAAACTGTAACAGGATAATTTTAGTACATGAAATATTTAAGGAAAAAATTGTTGCTGGTGAAGTATAATAATTGATTTGAAATACAAAATACCTATCTATTGAATTTTTATCTGTCTCACGTAAGTGCTGCTGCATAGATTTGAGTAAAATTTTGTGAGGAGAACCTTGACACAAAATTCAAATCACCCAATTTTATGGGTATAATGTTGCTTAACAGTTGTCAGCACATTTTAGTTTTGTATAGAGAACAATTTTAACACTTTTTACATACTTTTCGATAATTACTTTTCGAAATCTGAATTAAAAAAAAATTAGAAATGCCACACCGACGAATTGTCATAGCGAAAGTATATAAAAGAATAATTGTAAAAATTTCAAAGGATTGTTTTAATATGTATATAAAACTAAAATTTCTTTTTTTGTAGACAACATTTAGTTAAAAATTTACATCTGTTCTTAGTACTTGCTGCTTGAAGTACTAATATTAATTTCAATTGTCGTATGGGACATTTGTAAATATTTAACACGATGGGTTTTAATAGATATCATATAACTGTTGTTTTTAGTATTTTTTATTTAAGTGGACAAGGAACCACGTGTTATTTATACTGACATTATATTGGCTTCTAAGAAATACTTCAATATATTTTCAATTTTAATGACAATCCAAGCGAAAAATCGACGTAACCCTTAAAAGTATTATTTTACTCTTCTAATAATTATAGTTCAAATATATTTTAATTTTAAATCCAATTTGCTTCTTTAGAAACTGCTAAAGTGACATCACTAAAATACAATAAAATCATATTTTTATTATGTAGCTGCTGCCTTCAAAATAATTATGTAGCTGCGTACAAGCCGACAAATGTTGCCAGCGTCATTTGCTGTCGTGTGTTCGTGTATCTTGCTGTGGCGAATGTGTTTACAGCACAAGGCAACAAGGCGGCAGGTTGTTGTCTGGGCTGAATTCGCTGCAGTAGTCAAATTAAACTAATTTCTATTTTTATTGGCGACAATAAGCAGCTAAGTGATGTCAATACTATAAGTCATGTTAAATAATAAGTGTTTATTTTAAACTTATTAAAACTTAAACTTATCTTATTATGAAAAAAGCAAGAATAATAAAAAATTAAAATAAAAATTATTTATTTAAAGATTTAAGTGTACATCTATAATAAAAGGATCATTTCTGTAAATGAAATATTTTAGGAAAATATTGTTGTTGGTGAAGATAATAATTGATTTGGAATGCAAAATACCTATTTATTGAATTCTTATCTGTCTCACGTAAGTGCTGCTGGATAGATTTGAGTAAACTTTTGTGAGGAGGTCCTTTAGAACCTTGGTTCAAACATGGATTTTTTCGTAGAAAAATAGAAAAACAAGTGTAAAATCGACCAATTTTACCGGTATAATTTTACTTAAACAGATGTTAGCATTTTTTAGTTTTGTATATAGAAAAATTTTAACACTTTTTACATACTTTTCAATAATTACTTAAAATATATTTTTCGAAATTTGAATAATTGTAAAAATTTCAAAGAAATGTATTAAGATGTATATAAAACTACAATTCCTTTATAAATTAATGAAATTTTCGGCTTTTGGTTCTTTTTAATTAATTTTCTAAACATTTTTAGAAAGAAAAATTATTTACAAATGTATGCGGACGTTTCCCAAAGAAAACAAGAAAAATTAGACGCTAGCAGAATGAAATGCAGCATTTTCTGGACCGCCACATCCTTCATCAGCATTCTTTGCATCTATCTACCTTATGTTATGTACATCGTAAACATCATCTATTTAACCAACTAATCTTAATGTTAGTTTGGTGAGACGAAGCTCACACACAACTTAAAGCTTTTCTTTCTTTGTCATTCTCTTTGTAACTCGTCTTTTACATTTGTTGTTGCCTTTGTGTGGACAACATTTAGTTAAAAATTTACTTCTGTTCTTAGTACTTACTGGTTGAAGTACTTACGAGGGCTGCTCTATATATTTCTGGCCTAATAGTGAAAATGCAAATATTTATAATCAAAAATGGTTTTATTGTTCTTCAAGGTATTCTTTTGCATGCCCTCAAACCAGCTGTCGAAGCACTTTTTCCACTCCGATTGAGACACCTCTAAAACATGGTTTTTGAACACTTCAACAGCTTCTTCTGGCGACGAAAATCGTTGAACACGCATTTTTTTCTTGATGTGCGGAAACAAGAAGAAGTCATTAGGTGCCAAGTCAGGGCTCTACAGCGGATGACCCATTAATTCGACGTTTTGGCCGGTCAAAAACGCCCTGGTTTGAGCCGATGTGTGAGAGCTCGCATTGCTATGGTGAACAATGATTCGTCTTCTCTTGTTGGTTTTTCGAATTTCTCCGATGACTTCAGGCAAATAGATTGTAGTGTACCACTCAGAAGTGACCGTCCTACGTTGCTCAAGCGGAACTGTCGCCACATGACCAGTTTTGCCTAAGAAACAGGCGACCATTTGCTTCGAAGTGCTTCTTCCACGAACAACTTTCGTTGGATTTTGCTCGTCTTTGAAGACTCACACGGTCGATTGTTGTTTTGTTTCGGGCTCATACGCGTAGATCCATGATTCGCCACCTGTGACGATCTTATAAACGTCTTTTGAAGCACCGCAATCGTATTTTTGCAACATTTCTTAGCACTAATCGACACGAGCCTTTTTTTGAGCGACTTTCAAATTGTGCGGGATCCAACGAGAACAAACCTTTTTTACGGCCAGGTGTTCATGCAGTATCGAATGTATGCTGGTGGAAGAAATGTCCAAGGATGTCTCTATCTCTCGGTATGTCGCATGTCGATCTTGCATTATGAGTTCACGCACGGCATCAATGTTCTCTGGCACAACAGCCGTTTTTGGACGACCTTCTCGGAATTCGTCTTTGAACGATTAAATTCATTATACCAATTTTTCACAGTGCTATAGGATAGTGGTTCATCGCCATACAAAGATTTAAGTTCATCAATGCACTCTTCACGAGTTAATTCCATTTTTTTCTATATTAATTTTTTCAAGTCACTGTTGACAACACAAATAATGGTCGTACGTCAAAACGTTTTGAGTACGATTATGCTTAAAAATGACAAACTTTCCAATGGAAATGTCAGATTGTACTTGGCAGCACTCAGTGTTGCCAGGCCAGAAATATATATAGCAGCCCTCGTATATTAATTTCAATTGTCGTATGGGACATCTGTAAATATTTAACACGCTTGGTTTTAGAAGATATCATAGAACTGTTGTATTTAGTTTTTTATTTAAGTGGACAAGCAACCACGTGTTATTTATACTGATATTATTATTGCTTCTAAGAAATCTTCAATATGTTTTCAATATACTTCAATATATTTTCAATTTTAAAGACAATCCAGTTCTAATAATTATAGTTGAAATATATTTCAATTTTAAATTCAATTTGCTTCTTTAAAAACCGCTAAAGTGACATCACCGAAATACAATAAAATCATATTTTTATTATGTAGCTGCTGCCTTCAAATGTTGCCAGCGTCATTTGCTGTCATGTGTTCGTGTATCTTGCTGTGGCGAATGTGTTTACAGCATTATAATTTTAATTTAAGAGAACTACACTATTTTGGAAAGTATACTATTTGTGATAATAAAAACTATCTCAGCTTTAAAGTTGATTGTTATTACTTGTAACATGCTTGTCAGAAATCAGTAACTGAATTTTAAATTAAAGCAATGAGACGATAGTGCTCTTTTTTTGTATAAAGTTATAGTTGCTATATTTCTGATTCCATTTATGGACAGCACTCTCTCTCTCTCTCTCTTTCATTGTTAAAATAACTCGTACGTAAATGTTATTAAGCACGGCTTAAAGAAACATAACATAGCTATGTCATGTATATCTGTACTTTATTCTAAGATCTAAGATTCTAAGATTTAGTTTAGTTTGTATAATAATACTGTCATGTTGTAGCGCCAAATGTTTCAATTTTATATACAATCAATCGTGTGTATCGTACACCAATCGTGTGTTCTATACACCAACAAAAACTTCAGTTATATCAAAAATATGTTTAAAGTATTATTTTTCCATTAACGACACATGTTCTTTCTTGGTGAATACGTGTTCGTGTAACAACTTCGTGACAACTGCTATTATCCGTTAAAAATTTAAAAATTAATAAGAATAGGTTTTCTGATATTCTCTAAATTCTCTAGTTTCCTTTTTAACTAAAAAGCCTTTTAAGACATTGCCCTTTGCTTAACCATGAAGCCTCTGTATTCCTCCTGTATTCACCCTGAACTTGGTCAAGGAATGCTTTGAGTTTTCAATATGATTTAATGCCACCACGTTTATTTATAATTTGAACTACAGTTTGCATTGTGTTCATTAAATTAATTCCTTTTTGTGCAAATAACACCTGTTAATCAATAAAGCAATAATGAATATAAATATTTATTTAATTGTTTTTTTTTTAACAAAAAGACTATAAACCCTTGCTTTTTCTCATCTTTACATTAGCATCGTCAGTGCATAATGAATAAAGTTTATAATTTTCCCCGTGATACATAGTTTTTCCTATGTCGTTATTATTTACTTTCTCTCTCTCTCTCTCTCTAATTAGTAATAAAAAGTAAAAACAAATTGAAGCAATATTTTTCTGAGTTTTAAATTTCTCACATTTTTAAGTATTATTTAAATCCGGCTTTTTTTGTGGAGTTTCCTGCCTGAGACAAATTTTTCGGGACCAATACAAAATAAATTAAATTTTTACACCAAAAACTTTTAAAATAAATTTATTCAACTTATTTAAGAAATTTTGCATTTTGTTTGGTTTCTCATTACCTGCTATTAAATTGAATTTAAGGCCATTATTTTGAAGATCTATTAAATTATATCATTAATGACAATTTGACAAATCATCATTTTCGTCAAAGTGTCTTTGGCACTTGATGAAAGGAACTGTCGTCCGTCTGACTATAAAGCAGTGTTTGTCATTGTTTTAACATTATTAAAGAATCTAAAATTATCGATGAACATGAATTACAGCTTTATCAGCACATTTTGAAGTTCAACACAAACGTTTATGTGTGAGACACATGAATAAATTCATATTTTGGTTTTACTCAGATACTTAGAGATGTTTTAGACACATGTGTTTATTGCGTGTGTGGTTCTTGAATAGATAAAAGCAGAAATAAAACATTTTGTTGGAGATACTGGCTGTTGAAATGAAAACTGATGCTGCTATTTTCTTTTTCTTTTTTTTCTACTAAGTTGAGGTAGGTGTTGCGAAGAAATGATTTACCACACATAAAACTTAACTTGTTATTACAGTTCCATTTAGGATTTTGTAGAAATAAAATAAATTCTTTAAAATATATTGAAATGCAATTCAATTCCCGAATTTTAAAAGCATGAAGTACTTAGTTGTTAACTATTGTAATAAAGTGTTATTTGAGTAAATTTAAAGTGTTATTTGAGAAGTTTTATTCATTTATTCTTTCGTGAAAAAAATCACTTAAGCATTGATGCTTGTGGAAGTTTTAAATAAAATCAAAAAGCGTATTTTGAAAAAGACAAATATAAAAAATCCTTAAATAAATAATTTAAAATTCATGCTTATAAAAATTCACTCAGAAAAAATCAAATCAATAATAAGATTAGCAACACCAGTATTGCCAAGAAGTTTACGTAATTTAAATTTAACTTAATATTTTTGCAATTTAAATTTCAACCATTTTTCAAAATCTTGAACTGAATGATAGAGATAAAATCATTAGCAAAATCTTAAATTTATAGTAAAATCAAAACTTGTGTAGCGATATCAATTTGAATATATTGTGCCCAGCACAGTAACAAACAAAATCAATCAAAACAACAGCAAATTTTAAAACTGCAAAAAACAAATTTTTTACGAAAGTAATTCTACTTTGGAAATTGAAAGCGATTTAATTTTTTCGAACGGAATTGAGTTCTGTGACATGCGTTACAAGTTTCAGCATATTTTAAAATTAGCAGAGAATAAAAAAAAATACATTTATCATAGCAATCAGTGATTAAAAATGCTTGACTATTTTCAATGCATACGTAGTTGCTTAACTGTTGCTGTGGAAAAATGTGCAGCAAATGCAAAAAAAAAAAGAAAGAAACCCATTTTCTTCAATTGACTATGTGTTTCTTTCTACAGCAAAGTAATCAGCAAAGCAATTAATTTGAAAAAGTTTGCTGTTGCTTAAGCAATCAGTTGTTTTTTATTTTTGCTATTGCTTAACTCTTTACTATGAAGTTACGGCTGACTACGATTGCCTTTTCTTTCTGTAACTCGCTGCTGTTCATCCCTTTTACCATTGGAAACGTATTTATGTATGTATTTATTACTTACAATACGTAAGAATATACAGTTTATAGGCGTTGTTTTTTTACACCATTAAATGGTATTTTTTTTTTTTCTTAAAAAGCAACAACAAAAGAAGACACAAATATCAACTTATTGCTTAAGCAACAGCAAACATTTTAAAAATAAATGCTTTGCTGCAGAAGGAAACACATAGTCAGCAAATGCGTTTGCTGACATTTGTTTTTGCTGTTGCTTCGTTTATAATGAAATGTTTTGTAAATGCTGAGACATTTAGTTTTTTTATTTGCTGAAAAATATGTAAGCAAAGCAAAGATTTTAGTGCTGTTGCTATTTTTAAGCGAGCAATTTAAACACTGATTACAATTGGTAAAAATTTTAAAATCAGTCATAAATGAATTAAATAAGCCTGCTTAAGTTCATTTTTATTTCTAAATTTATTATTAGAAAAAAATCATGTAAACAATTTTGTGTATATATATACAGCGGGGAAAGGAGGATAGAATTACTATTGGTTATTATTGTTTTTGCTTAAACTTTGGTTTTTGTCTTTGCTTTATTGTTTGGACAAAAATCTTTAGTTTATTTAAAGTGTTTGTCAGAAGTTTCCTGAGGAGCTAAGTAAGCGATAACGAAATGGCCATCGAGACGTGCTTTGATCCTCAATAATCAATATCGGTGATTTAAATAATAAATCGCGCAAATAGCACGAAAAAAAAAATTTTTTTAAAATTAATTAACTTTGTGTTCATTTTTAAGGAAAATAGGAAAACTTAGACACTACGAGAATTTAATGCAGCATTTTCTAAATCGCTAAATCCATTATCAATTCAATCAGTATTAATCAAGAACTTTGCAATATAGAGTAAAGCTAAAAGTTTATTTTTTTCTTCAGAACTTATTTAAAATTTTTTTGAGCTCAAGTGAAATATTATTTAAAAAGTTAATAACGCCTCCAAAATTTATTACAAAACATTTCTTAAAACAAGCATTAAGGTCTGCTAGTTGCGTTTCAATTGAGGATAAAGAATGAATGAATATTAAATGGAGCATTTTGTAACCTTCTTAAAAATAGATTTAAACATCTAATCAGATTTAAGAACTTTCGAAAAATATTTAAAAAAGACTCTTTTAACACATTTTCTTTTATTTAAAAGTTTAAAAAAATTAATAATAAAATTTTATGTTTATTTCTACTTACTCAAAGATAACAACATGCTCTACTTAAGTTAATATATTTATGTATGAGAAATATTTTTTAATTACTTTTTTAACATATTGTTTTACCAAAAAAAAAAACTTCGTTGAAATTAAAATATAAAATAAAAATTATTTTACGAGTGCTAGAAAAAAAATAAGTCTATGTGAGATTTATTTGCGAAAAGTATATCAGTTGCCCATTTGTGAACTTTCTGACAGCAACACAAAGGAAAAATAATCAAATAAAAATAAAATAAAAGAAAATATATCAATAACAAAAAATAAGCTGTTTTATAGGCTAAACATAAAAACGATAAAATAATTCAATAACACACAATAGAACACGAATAAAATACATGAAAAATAAATAAAATTACGTCATTTAATTTTTTGTAATTAAACTTCTTTTAATTTTAAAGTGACAAATCAATCAAATAAAACAAAAAGTATTAAAGTAATTGGTAATCAAATTATGAACAACAATTACAAGCAATGACCATTCAAGCATCCAACTTAAAACAATTTAAATAATTTTAAACAAAGTCATATAAACGAGGGTGGTGCCAGTATTATATGATCTGTAAAGGAAATATGTCAACCAACAAGAACAGCGTGTTCACAACTAAACCGGTTGTACTTTTCTTTTACCTTTAATTAACTGTGTTTTGAGTAGTTGTGTTTTTAGCGTTTTATTTCTTTTATTTCTATAAATCTAAGCGAGCATATTTGCGACCACCTTCGTATGGGCTACATATTCTTGTTTGGGCATTTAATTAATAAACATATTTATGTATGAGAATGCGTTAAATTAATAACTACTGGTTCTCAAAAAAAAAAAAAATAAATAAACTCAAATTGCAGTTTGATTTATTCAAAATTAATAAAAACTGAGAAATCAAATAAATTCTAAATAAAATAAAATATTGACAATGGCTTTGAAAACCAAGAGCAATAAAGAATAAAAATCAACTAATAAGAGATAAAAGATAAAAATTAACATATCAAGTGTTTACTCATGGATCTCTTTCAAGTTTTTGAAATTTTTCTTTAATTTTTTTCTTTCTTAATTTTGAACAATAAAAAATTTTTCGTTTAACATAAAAGACTCGTGATATTTAAATTATTTGTTTATTTAGTATAAATTTTTTTAAAGCCAATGTTATAAAAACAAAATATTAAAAAAGAAACAAACACAAATCATTGAGAAATTTGTATACGAATATAAAATTTATTTATTTCTTAAAGTTTTTAACACCGAACTTTAAGAATTTGATAAATAATAATTTATTAAGTTACAACAGTACCAGACAAAAAATAATATTGTGTAGCGTGTTCGTACAAGAAAAACGATATTTCTGCTTTTATGTATAATGTTACTACGGTCATCAACAGTGTTGCCAAAGCGGCGGTTTTCCCGCTAGATCTAGTGGCTTTTTGCTATTAAAAGCGGGAAGTTAGAAAGAAACCGGTAAAGGTTTTTTTCAGCTGGAAAAATTTTATTCCGCGGATTTTTAGCGTTCTTTAAGTTACAATAAGTTTTGTTAGGTACAAAGTAGGCTACACTATGTATTTGTAACCTTTTTTTAAAAATATATAGATTATCCATCTCTGCCTTGTTTTTTTTTTTTTGAACTGTTAAAACATTTAATCCAAAGGTAAATAACAAAATATATTTTAATTGGGCCAATAAATACTTTTTTTAACTAATGGAAACTGTCATTTCAAATTACCTAAAAATCGGGAAATTTTACAAAAAAGTGATAAATTATCAGTAAATAACGTATTTATAACAAAAAAAGGAGGATGCCTCTTAATATTTGAAACAACTGGGTTATAGCCCGGAAATAATCAAAACAATTTCAAATCTGCTTAATATTATAAATACTATAAAATGGTATAATCTAATGGCTACTACATATTTTTGGTACGAAGTTTTTTAAATCAAAATGCGGCTGGAAATAAATAATTTTTAAAGAGCTAGTTGAGTTTGCCTTGCGATTATTATGCATGCCATGGTCAAATGCAAAAGTGCAACGAGTTTTTAGTCAACTTAATAGAACTAAATCAAAGCTCAGAAATCGATTACAAACCCATTTGGTAAATGCTATTTTAACCGTTATGTATGTCAGTTCCTCAATTTTTTTTATTTGCCTCTTTATAATTACTTTGTTGCTTAAGATATGTTGTCCGTCGGCATAACAAATACTGCTACGATTACAAGGTTCCGAAAAAATTTGTAAACTTAATCGGAACAACCTCAATCAAAATCTTAACTAGAGATGAACAATTATTTCCATATTCATAAAAAATAATAAAAATTTGTTTTATGAATACGGCAGTTAGTATTTAAAAACAGTATTAAACAAGTACGAATGCTATTTGAGGCTATGCCGAATCTTATAAACCCTCCACCATGTAAATTTAGTTTAGTAAAGTAACTCCAATAAAAAAAAAAAACAAATATTCGGATGACAGAAATTATAAAATAAAAAAATGGTACTGTATATATATTATTTTACATAGAAACGCCATCGGCTCTTACCAGTTTAAAGATCTCTTCAATATTTAATTAATTTACTTTATTCGTGCTTAATTCCTTCAAATATAAATATTTCATGATATTCTCATGAAATATTTATTATTTTAAACTAAACTACAAAATGAAACGTATTACTGCGGGGAAAGCATATTTTATATTTCAAAAAAATTGAAAATATCAGAGCACCGTACCTCGAAAAAAATGGGTGAGCGCAAATTTTTTCAGGTAATATTTCTTTCTTACTTTTTAATTCCCTATCACTAGATCATGCTGATTTCTAAAATCACCTATTTCGAAACTATATCTGATTTATTGACATATTTATTTTTTTGTGAAATCAAGTTTGCCTCGGTGAAGGGTATAAAAACAAATTTTTCAAGAAACTTTTTAGCGGTTTATGTCAGCGTTTTTTTTAACTAGTTAGCGGTTTTTAGCGTTTTTTAAAGTAATATCTAGCGGGAAGTGGTTCAATAGTTTTGCCAACACTGGTCATCAAGGATATTCCAGGCTTGGATGTGTTTCAATTTTCATTAAATTAATTAATAAAAAGCTATAATCCAGTATGAGGATCGCATTATAAAGTGGTAGTTTATCGCTTAAGCCAAAAGTAGAATTTCTTAATTTATCTTATTCCTCATTTTCTTCAAATACTGCTCAAAATAGGTTTAAGTCTAATTTAGCGAAGGTTGACCAGTTTAATAAAAATTATACTGGGTGATAGAGAATTTAAAAAAATAATAAAAATATGTTAATTAAAAAACTGGCGGTAGCCCTTATTTTCCTAGATATGGGCCTCTGAACTTTTCATATAAAATTGTGATTGTGAACTACATTTTTTAACAAATTGTGTTAATATGGGTATCATTTTAAGGCTTAAGGAGTTTCTTTTTCATATCTCTTGATCATGGATACTTCATCCTTTGCTATTCTATAATGGAGCCCTTCCGACAATTAATACTGCTATTAATTATTTGATCCCTGAAAGATTTACAAATTTATTTCGGCCTTGAAAAGAGGATTTTTATTTTTCAAAAGTGTGAACAATTCGAGATTTTATTGTTAGGGTAAATTGGAAAAAGTTATGCACTTTCTAACAAACTCTTAATTCAAAAAGAGGACAAAAATTTTATTCTGGAACTCTTTTTTTTTATTTTACACTAAGCGCAATAACTAGCTGACTAAAGATTGCAAACCGGCTCAATGTGTCGGACGCCTAAGAAACGTGGTTAAAGAATTTCCAAAAAAAACCTAATATTTTAAATATTTTTAATTAATAAATACAATTTTTTTTTATAAATTTTGATTGAAAGCATTTCGCTCATTTACTTCTGAAACGTCATAACTCAAAATTTATAATTTTGGAGTTAATCGTAAAGAATTGTTCGCCATTTCATGCTTTTTATTGTGTATAAGTTGCATCTCTATGTCTTTCCAAGTTTTGAGATAATAAGTCGTTATTTCATTTAATGTTTGGAAACTTTGTTGGTCAATAAGAATGACACATTTTAAGTTATGGAGTAAACATCATAAGGTAAAGATCATATCGCTTTCTAAAACATCGTCACATTTCGTTTTGTGACTGTATGTATGAAAAGTAGATCTTTTTAAAATGTATCGACTTTTCGCACATAATTAATTAATTTTATTGAGTTATGGCTGTGTTGATGAAAAATTTTATTAACCCTCCGATGAGTGACAGTTCTGAAATTCAAGGCCGTGTGAAAAGGTCCCTACAGACCTTTTTGGTAAATCATTTTATTTTCATATAAAAAATTTTTTTTTTTGATTTTTTTTGTTTTTATTGTTTATAACTAAATTCTACATACAAAAATAATTTTATTTATTTTTTTTTGCTTGAATTTTCTTAAACTATTATAAAAAAAACTGGTTCATTGCTAGTAGGATAAAATAGAAAATAGAATATTGTGCCTTTCCTTGAAAGCAATAAAGTTCATCATCATCCCTAATGTCTTTAAGTTTAAGTCTTTGTGTTCAGAACAAGTAAATTATGTGTTGAAACAATAAAAAAATTATAATGATGTCCAAAAACATACATTTATTAGTGAAATTCAGTACAAGGTCCATACGGACCTATTCACACGTCCGCTTACTATTCTCACTAAAACCTCAATAAATCCTAAAGTAATGATCCGATCGGCTTGATTTTTTTTTCCAAAAGATGCGCAACAAAATACTCTTGGAATACACTTTGGGGGAGGAGGATTATAATGGCCGAAGTAGGAGTAATTTCAGTTTGAAAAGGCAAAAAGGTCCCTAGGGATCTTCTCACTCATCGGAGGGTTAAGTAAAATTCCGTTTTTTCTTTTTGCAAATAACGACATATTTTAGTTTACAAAATACTTTGAGATATATTTCGACAGCAATAACGTCATAGTTCAAACATTCCGTTTTGTTTGTCCAAGACCTCCCCTTTAATACGAGTATATAATTGATTAAAGATTTCTTAAATAGATTTTTTATTTATGGATAATTTTACTTATTGTAGTGGGAACTTAAGCATTCTGATATTTTTCTCGATGGTAAGAAACAGTCAAAAACTTAAACTGCGATTATTGCAAATTGAATTTTTTTGAGCTATAACGTTCTAGAAGTAAATAAGCGATTTATTCTCTAGTTATTTACATACTTTTTTCTTTAAACTTTTCAAGGATTTTTGAAAGTATTTAAAAATCACAAAATTGAGTTTAGCTTCGTGTGAAGTATTTTAAGATTTGCTAACTAGTTTAACAACAAGAATAAACAAACGCATTGAAATATTCAATAATATAAAAATAGAAACGAATTTCAATTTAACATTATGATTCGTATTAATTTTTTTTTATGAAAACTTTTTGAAGATCGTTTAAACAAAAAAAGTTCACACCTTCTAAAATTTCTAGAATTTATTTGCTCTGTTAAGTTTTTAATCATTTTCATTTATATTTTATAAAGTTCAAGAACACTTGAAAATATAATTTTTTCTTTCATTACTTAAGTGCTGTTAGTATTAAAGTAAATTGTTATTGATTTAAGAAACTCATTTACAGGTACACAATTCAGTCTAAATTTAAATATAAAGAAAATTTAAAAACCAGCTGTTTTTACAGGCTGCAGTCAATTAACTGTTAAGGTAAAATTATTTGAACTTAATTCCAGAAATTTTTACTGTTTTCAAACGAAACAATGTTAAGCGCCCAACACATGTGTAGATTTTATACTTAAAATTCAAAACAGATGTTAATTTTTTTTCGTTTTTGGTACAAAATATTTTTTCCCAAACAAAATGAAAAGAAGCACATGTGTTTTAGTATTTTCGTATAAAAATTGTATTTAAGAATGATCTCAATTGTTTACAAATAATAAAAAAAAAATTAAAGTTTAAAAAATTAACAATTAAATCGATATTATATTTTAAGAACGTGAGAAAAATATTTTGAGAGTCTATAAATTTATGTTTTATTCATTTCATTTCATTTATTCAAACAATATGTAATAAATAGCCTCAGATGCCGTAATTTATTCGCTTTAATTATTAGGTGTCACACTTTGCTGGCGGCATATTTTCAAAGTGAAAATTGCATAGAATAGCGCTCTAAATAAAAAGACATCGTACGGCATTATATAATTAATCTGATTGTTTTATCGTTATACGCGCGTAGATTATTTCTAAAAAATTAAATTAATTAAATTAAATCTAGTTTCCTAGGAAAATCTGATCGAATGGTTTTGCTATAACAAATGTAATAATTTATTTGATTAATCTTTCCTGTAAAAAAATGTAGTTTATTAATGTTTGATTTTTCTCTAAAAACTGTTTGAGAATTTTGCTGCTTAAGGCCACACAATCGTACAATTAACTGCCATCCCTAAATTAGCGTATAAGACACAAAGCAATGTAATTCATAGTTTTTGTGCTGGAATGTTATCCCTAAATAAGAGCGTCAACTTTGTGTCTTTAACAGTAATGTTAACTCATTTTATTTTATAAAACTCGCTGTATAAAAATAAAGAAGAGATAAAACCGCTAGATTGCCTTGAAAATAACTAAAATGCCATTTCTTTTCAACCATAACAAAACAAAACAAACCAACAAGCAGCCAACTTCACTTCCTAACGCACTGTCAAAATTGGATTTTCCAATTGCTTAGCGTTGACGCCGTGCTACTTAGGGATGCTTCATACATTTTGTATGTACATGAGAAATTTTGACAGATATCTTGCGCTTTACGTGCTAATTTAGGGATGGCAGTGAAATACACAAAAATCTGACAGAATGCTGTGCTACTTTGAAAGTCGTTCCAAAATGGCATCGTAGATGCAAAAAACATATGATGTTAATATTTTGTTGTTATTTATCATATCATACTTTTTGAGCACACGTGTAATTTTTGACAGATCGTACGACTGAGTATGATAGTGAATCCTGGCCTTTATATGACATTGTAGCTTATTATATTCTTAACGATGTGAAGTGGCTTAGCTTCCATTGTGCCAGGACAGTGCGAGAACCACTCCACCACGGTGACTTGTATTACGTGTGCAATGAAATTACTTTTAAGACTCAAAGGCTTCCCCTTTATGAGACAGTTTTATAAACTTTGTTCTAGTTGTCTTTTGGAAGGCCGGTATTAAAAATGAGCACCTGTGTACGGCTTCTAACAGATTGGACCTGATTTGGCAGGTTCCTTAGGATTATTTTTAAGACTATTTTTATAATTACACCCAAAGTCAAAACATATAGTAAAATATCCAAGCAACCTGGAATTAGGATAAAAATTACTGGATTAAAATACAAAAAAATTTTTATACGTATCGAATTCGCCATGACCTCCACCTCTACAGATTAAACTAGAACTTTTTAAAAATTTTGTAAAAGCGATGAACAAAAATGGAGCTGATTTTAAAATAAAAAGTCTCTAAAATCAGTAAGGCAAAGATTAAGAAGGGAACTTTTATTGGGTTTCTGATTGAGAAAGTACTAAAGGATTTGGAATTTCAACAATAATTGAGTTAAACTAGAAAAGGCGTGATTCAAAAATGTAATTGGAAATTTTCTGGGAAATATCAGAGCTGGAATTTATTGCGAACTGGTGGCTAATCTAATTACATCGTACAAATAATGGGCTGTAAAATGTCTTTTAAAATTTACTTTCTGGACTCACACCCTGATCTTTTGCACCAAACGTGGCTACGTTAGCGATGAACATGGTGATCGGTTTAGCAACATATTAGCATATTTCTCCTGGATGCTTAAAAGGGACTTGTCAAATGCTAAATATGCGGAAAAATTCTAATTAACAATTTTTACAATTGTTTTAATTTCCGATTTTTTTACTAAAATTCTCCTGAATCACAATTTAATCCAGTTGTTCTGAAGAAACTAAACCCAACTTAGACAATTTTAATATTACAGGTGCTTCAAAAACCTACGTATAAATTCTCCATTTTTTTAAATAAAGAACCGTAGATCTGGCTAGATTTATTCCCATGACAACTTGTTTACTGAGTTTTTAAAAACCAGCGCAGCCATCCATGGTACATCATAATATTACCTTGGCAAGACTCATGCTGATCGATATTTTATTAAAGATATGTTTGGACTATAGTGCCTTTAATTTGATTTGATTAAAAGCAGTGTTGCCATATTTAAAAATATTGCAGACGTTATTAATATATGAAAAAAATTTTATCTTTTTAATTTTTAATTTTTTCCCAACCAAGATTTGAACCATCGATCTTATAAATGAATGAAATTTGACTTTATTTTCGTCTTTTTGGTTCTTTTTAATTTAATTTTTAAATATTTTTAGAAAGAAAAATTATTTACAAATTTAAGCGGACGTTTTCTAAAGAAAACAAGAAAAATTAGACGCTAGCAGAATGAAATGCAGCATTTTCTGGACCGCCACATCCTTCATCAGTATTCCTTGCATTTATCTACCTTATGTTATGTACGTCGTAAACATCATCTATTTAACCAACTAATCTTAATGTTAATTTGGTGAGACGAAGTTCACACACAACTTAAAGCATTTCTTTGTCGTTATCTTTGTAACTCGTCTTGTATATTTGTTGTTGCTTTTTGTGCTACCCATTGGATAGCCACGAAATGCAACTTTTTATTTTTAATTATTCATACTTGTTTGCTCACAATATTATAGACGCTGTTTCAGTATCATATTGACTGTTATGAGTTAAGTATGAATGTAAATACGCGGTGCCCAGCGTTTGTTTTAATTTTTAATTTTTTCCCCAAACAGGATTTGACCCATCGATCATATAAATGAATGAAAATTTACTTTATTTTCGGCTTTTTGATTCTTTTTAATTTAATTTCTAAATATTTTTAGAAAGAAAAATTATTTACAAATGTATGCGGACGTTTTCCAAAGAAATTTATTTTATAAATATTAAACACTGTTTCAATTTATTTTGTTAAGATTAAATTTTTTTTATTGATTTCTAATACAAAATAAACATTCACATTTGGTAACACTGTTCACATTGTAATACAACACTGGTCTTATGAAGAATTAAACAGTTTAAAATTGTTAAACTTTTATTGCTTTTACATCTTTCTATTTTCCGCATTCGATAAAAGTTTTAGCCAGATTTGATTATATGTGCGATAATGTAAAGTAGATACGGCCGCTGGGGCTTTGGCAGAAACTGAGACTAGCAATCATATGTTTTTCCAACCAGGCTCTTTCATTCAACTCTAGCATGGATGCAATATACTGTTATTAAACTTTTAAGTGTTTTATTCTAATGTTTATATTAAAATGGTATAGTATAATGAAATCTCTTTTGTTGTAACAGGTATGTAAAAGATTATCAAATCTTATTTTCATAATAATATTTTGAATTTTTGGATTCATGTTAAAAATGTTTTAAAAGAGCTTAAGTCAACATACGTGGTTATTTATAAGCTCACACATATTCGGAAAATTAATTTTTGAAGAAAAAAAAAAATAACTACCAAAAAAATTATTGAAATAGCTTTTGTTTAACATATATATAATATTTTAATTAAATTTAAAGTTTAGCCATTGTTTTATAAATGTTTTAACTTACGTCCGCAATACGTTCAATTTTAATAAAAAAAAAAATGTTTTTTATTTTAAATATAAATTTACACCCAATAATATTTTAGTTTAATTTGTGTAATCTTAAGAATACTTATGGATGATAAATATTGTCTATTAAATAAATTTAAATTTCTTTCAAAAATTTTATTGTTCATTTAAGTCTTTATTTGAAATCTTTTTTTTTGTGTCTTATAAAAGTATAAAAACTTTTCTAAAAAAATACAATTCAGATATTTTCATTTCATCTATTTCGTTTTTCTTGATTGACTATCTTAAAATGTTTATTTAAATTTTGTGAGTAAAGTCGATTGTAAAATTTTTTATTTTAAAAATATCGTATTAGCAATTAAGAACACAAAAAAATTGGGAAAATTTTTTTAATAATTAAAAGCAGTCCAACTGTTAAAAATATTAATTGGGAAATCTAACATATGAGGTGGTCATTTGAAAAGTGGTATAAGTGCACTTTTTCATATATTGAGATATTTACGGGTTTGTGTTTGAATCAATTTAATAATATTGTCCAACTTTAATGAATTCGAGTGATGTTTTTCACAATATACACCTTTTAAATTTTATTTTAAAATAATAATTACTGAAATTATTTGAAAACATAACCGATTTTTTGGCTACACATGGACTTGTACCACTTTCAAATGTAACATTTTGGAAGAAATAAAAGCAGGAGCAAATTTAAGTCCATACTTTTTAAAAGCTTACTAAAGCTTGTAAAAAGAAAAATAAATAAATTTTAATATAAAAAGTAACAGTTAAAATGAGCTAAGACTTTATTTCAGTTATGTTAAAAATATGAAAATGCAAATATACTTATCATATCGTTATATTTCTCTTAAGTTTTGCTCCACGAAATTTTATAAAGTGGTGACATATTAATTTTGCTGAGGTTGTTCGGTCTTCCCTTTTCTCCAAACGAAAAATAGCTTTGAATGCAGCATTTTCTTCCACATTAATTGTATAAAAAAATTTTGTACGTTTCATTCTTTTTAAACCGCATCCAACATATTTTAAGACAGTTTAAAATTTCTCTGTAGGTATTTTTTCTTTTTGATTTTGCTTCTTATATGTTAATGAATGTTGCTTTGAATGTTGCTTTAATTAAACTTTTTAGGAATGGACTTATTCCACTTTCAAAGGAAATGTTTGTGTGATAGAATTATTGACCAAAACTGTTTTTGTTTATTTTATGTCAAGATAGATTCAATAGCAATTGTGATTACAAATATAGATAGAAGGAGTCTATAGCTTAGTAAAATTACGGTTAACTTAGTATTTCGAAAAAGTTGACTTATACCACTTTAAAAAAACAGTTCATATATTATAAATCTCTTTTTATTTTTATTTATTTATTTATTTATTCAATATAAATTGTAAGCCCTAAGGACCAAATTAATCCAGTTAAATTATGTGACAAATACATAAAAAAAAAAATAAATTAAGATTTTAAGTAATAAGATAAAACCCCCCAATTGCACAAATGTTGAAAAATATTTAAACAGCAAAGAAAAGCAAAAAAAATAAAAATGATGTGACAATAATGCGGTCCTGTTGCAGCTAATTATACCCGATCAATTATTATAAATTTTTTATTAATAATTTTTTAAACATTGAGACGGAATTTGAAAACTTTCGTTGATCACAGGGTACAACCTTGAAATCCTGACGACAAATGATCTAGTCATGCTACATTATAATCGTTTGTCTATATGCAAACAGATGGCGCAATTAGTTGCATAATATTAAAAATGCTAACAGACAGTTCGCACTATAGACTTTATTCAATTTATAATAAATCGTTTTAATAATCTAAAATAAAAACAAGTAAGAATACTATATTCGTCTCGCCGAATTTTATATACCCTTCACCCTATATGTAAATCTAATTTAGTGAAGTAACTCGAATCAAAAAAACAAATGTTGGGGTGACATAGAATTAAAAAATAAAAAAATGTTGGCACTATACATATATAATTGTACATAAAAATGACATCCGCTCTTAATGGGTAAAGGATTTTTTAAAAATTTTAGTATTTACTTAAAGATCTCTTCGAAAGCTTTAAACTGGTACCCACATTGATATTTAAACAAATTTTGAAATTTCAGAGCCCCGTAACTCGGAAGATATAGGCGAGCACCAATTTTTTCACTGAATGTTTTTTCTTATTTTATAATTCTGCATTGCCTCGCATATTTATTTTGTTAATTGGAGTTACTTTATTATTTCATGCATGCTGCCTCGAAGGACATGGACCATGCTGATTTCCAATAGCACCTCTTTCGACACTACATCTGATCTACTAATACAGACGGACAGACGGACATCCCTCGATAGACTTCGCTATGCATAAGAAGTCAGAATATATATATATATATACTTTATGATGTCGGAAATGGATATTGTAGAAATTACAAACGGAATGACAAGCTTAGTTATACCTTTTTTCCACTTTTTGTGGTGAAGGGTATAATAACGATTTGTATATAAAACTTAAGCAATATTTGCCAATTAAAACTTTTGAAAATACTAAGGTGCGATATTGGATTTTAGCCATAAAAACGCTAAACTGGTAATAGTGGCATGAAATTATTAAAGTCTATAGTGCAAACTATTAAAGTAAAATAATTTAATGACATTTAATAACTTAGGCGGCAATTAAAATATGAAATAATTGAATCACACGATAAAACATTCTGTGCTATGTAATCGAAAACTTAATTATCTGTTGTCAACAAATACAATGGCCACTTTAAATTTTGTCGACCAGCGCTTATTCAATACCTGATTACTTAAATAAAATCATGTCTTGAAATATTATGTAGATGAGTGACAGTAAATTGTGTAAATTACTAAAAAGTTTGTAATACGGTCATGTTGGGTTGAGCAGTTGCCGGATAAAATTCCTTAAAAATGAGTAAAAATAAAAGAACCAAGCAATGCAGATATCAAGGTAAAAAACTTTTGATGAAGAAAAATGAAGACTTAATGACGTAACAACAATATAATAAAAAAAATCATTTAATAATTTCATTAAAAAAAATTTTAAATTCGGGATTTTTAAACGTGTTGATCTATTCGAGTTCTGTTTTTTCGTATCTTTAGTTACAGAATTGAAAGCTTTAATCTGATAGGTTAGGACTCAACCGAAATTTTTATATGCCTCTGAAATTACTGTTATGATTAAAAAAATAATATAGTAAACAAGGCTGTAGTATATTTTACTGTTCCTAGAAAGACTTTAAAATTCGACCCAGGCCGGATGCAATAAGGTAGTTCATATCAATTTATTTGTAAAATCCAGATCGTTTGATGAAATAGTTTTTTTTGTGTTTTTTTGAAACATCGAATATTTGATGAGAATTGGATTTTGTGCATCAAAATAACACACACTTTTAAAATTTTAATGTTTGTATAACATTTTAATTTTTTTTTTGGTAGAATTTAAAGTTTTGAATGCTTGTGAAATTACCAAACGTGACTTGTACTCGAATATAATAAATAAGTAGTCTTACCTGCATTTTTGTTCTTTAAATTAAAAATATTTTTTGTAGGTCTAAATTTAAATTAATCAAATTTGTGCTTTTGTTGCACTCCTCACTCTACCCTTGTACATATTGTACTTTCCAAATCAATAAAACGAAAATCGCTAAAAAAAAGTTTAAGAATTGAATAAAAAAATTTAATGAGGGATTTTTTCAACAGATCATAAATAGAAGATTCTTTTTTTGTTAACAAAAATTATGTTTAAAATATTTACTTTAAAGTGTTGTTTATTTAATAAATAATTTTAAAACAACAAAGCAATGATATTTTAATAGTACATAATTGTTAAAATATCCCAGCAAGCACAAGTTTGAAATTATGTGTTCTTATCAATGGCTTTCTATTGATATAACCACTCATATGGATTAAGATCTGTATGTAATTGAGAATTAAGTGTTTTAGCAAATTAGTGCCTTAATATCGAATATTTAATTTTAAGTAAGCCTGCTTTTAAATTCATATTTACTCTTAACAAAACTATTCTAAAACTTACACCTTTATAAGAGCTGTTTCAAATGAAATATTTCGTAAAAAAAGCAGTACGTGATAGCAATAACCACTTTTAAATAATAGTAGAGGTGTTCACTATAACAGCATTTAAACTTTCTCAACGTTTAAAATCCCTTCTTGTTTTCTTGGGTAGGCCTTCGAGAAATCTATTTGGGTGATATTATTTGCAACAGCTTTACAATAGCTGCAACACATGTTTTTTTTTTTTTTTTTTTAATAAAACGAATGAGACCTGTCGCAGTATTTCCACGTTATATTTTGTTGTATAGATCTCTTCATAAATTAATTTTTATTAAATCATCATTTTCTGTTACAGCTTGTTTTATTATTTTTATTTATTACATCAAACCTGTTCAATCAGTTTTTTTGCATGAGCTTGAGCTTAAGTAGACTTGTATGTCAGTATTTACAAGCTTTTTTATTTTTAACTATGACTGATATGCATGTGCGCTCAAAGTCATTATACTGTTTCAATGTTGCAATTCAGCTTCATGTTCTGGATCGCAAATTTTTTATTTCTTATTTTTTTTTTTATGAAAACGTAAAATTTCTTTATTTTCACTTTTTTTCTTCTATTTCCTTATTTTCATTACATAAATGATAAGCAGGAGAAAATATTTTCAAACGTTTAATTGAATTTAGTTTTAGCTCATAATGAAAGTCACTTTGTAACCTTCAAGCTTCACAAAATTTCTCAGCGCATACAAATGAAAAAGTTCATTTATATGATATCATATGCTTTGCAGCATTATATAAGGAGAGTATATCTTCCAGTCTACACTAGTCGCCTGATAATTTTGTGTTTTTGAGGAACAAATAAAATTAAAATTATTTAAGTGCATATGAAAATGTAATTATTTCTTAAAAATAAATACCAAAAATATATAAAAATAGAACAATTTGACATGATGAGTTTAAAAAATTGATCATGTAGACTAAGCCACTGTTTTGTGAAATTCACCGAAATTACGACTTTCTTTCTACCAATATTTGTCTTAGAGAGAGGTCCCTTAAAACATTCCGATCGAAGGTCATCATTCTAATGCCAGCCAGTACTGGACATTAGCACATGATATGCGATACCGACTAAAGATCTTTTGGAAACATCGTTTTTTCATTAGAGCCTATCTGCACCTTGTTGTCTTGCACTGTCTCACATTTTTCATCGGATATATGGAATCCAACAAATTTCAGACCCTTGGAACAGAGTGCTTAACAATTTTCACAGTTCCAACTGTTGCTACCTACTTGATCTCATGGTGTGAATGTCTGTTAGACTTCACGTCGGTTATGCGATCGAAATTGGGCCAGATTTAATGTAATGTATTGTCGTCATATATTTATATGATGGTACTTCGCTCTTTCAGGTCTGGTTTTCAAAATGCAACATTCTTATTGTCCGATTCGACCTTGGAGATTAACCACTTCAGCTCTTTCTACGTGTCATTGATCTTTTTCATATATATTACACGAAATTAAAACAATTTCCATCTGCACTGAGCTACAATACTAATAGAATGATTATACTTAAACTGTACGTCGAGAGATTTTCAGAAACAGCTAAAGACAAGCTCCGTTTGGACCGGGCAACCCTGGTGTGTACTACTCCATCTTAGTTATGGTGGTACTTAAATAATTGTGGCAAAAAAATCTATTGGGACACTTTTATATTCCATCTTCTTCTTTAACAGCAACTATATGGGGCACCCTTTAATTTCTAAATTCAATTTATAAACTTGTTGTTATAGCGGAGTAAGCAACACAGGTCCCTTGTAATTTTCAGCTGTCTGTCTATAACGGTTCAAAAGTTCATCAAATAGCATCAACTATTGGGACACCCTTTTATTTCCAAATCCAATTTTATTTTTTTATACATTTTATGTTGTTATAGCAGAGTTGGCAATACAGGTTCTTTGTAAATTTCAAACGTCTGTCTAAAATGTCTGTCTAATTTTCAATAAGAGTTTGTCAATAATGGTTCAAAAGATTGGTCCAGGTACCTATGGGACATCTTTTAATTTTTAGATTTATTTTTGTAATATTTTTTGTTATTGGCAGCTATAGTAATATGCAGTCATTTTAAGTTTTGCAGAAGTGCCCTTTACAGTTCGTAATACACATTTAGAAAATATGTATGTTGTATGAGAACACCCTTTAGTTTTTAAGACTAAGAACTATTTTTAAAACAGGACTAATCTGTAAGCATAATCTATCAAATTACAAAAATGTTCAAAATGGGTTCAGAAATGTCTGAGTTCTGCAGGCACAAACATTAAAAAAGCAACATTCAGACAAATTGAGATCCTCCTTCTTTATTTGATTATTGTGTAAAAAAGAGTTAAATCGCGAAACAAAAATTAAGTTATAAAATTTGGGTGATGTAGTGTGCAACATAAATAGTAGTGAAAGTTAAAGCACCTGGACTTTGGTTTACTACAATCTAAACCCATTTAAATCCTGGCTTAAGAACACAATTGGAAGATTTCTAATAATCAAAGGTTATATTTTTACAAAAAAAAAATCATCATTTCGTAATTGCACATACTATTTCTAATTTTACAATATCTGTTTTATTTAAATATTTATTTAAATTATTTATTTATTTTATTTTCAGGTAAGTCTTCTTTGTAAAATTTACATTCATTGCAAATAAACTGTGAGTATAAATGTTTGTAACGATAAATTTACAGTTTTACATTCTCAATCAAATAAATTTTCTCTCTGTGTATGCGACTTGTATTTTAAATTATTTTTAACATCTTCTCCATACAATGACAGACATTAGTTCCCTTAACCACAATTTACAAAATGTCATCCCAGCAAATTGATTTCGGAAGAAGTGTAGACAAATTGTTGATTGTCTTAATTGTTATTTCCGATTTGTCTTGGTTTACAATTTATTTGGTCATGGGAAATTATAAAGAAAATTAAACCAAGATAATAGACCTTAGTTGTTTTGGATACATAAAAATATAATATTATTTATATGATATTTTGTTGTGCATTATCATCAATAGTTGGAGTAATTGTTTATTACTTTTGATTAAAATGTAAATATATTTACAGATATTTAAAGTGAGAACCACTAAAACTATTTAGTGAAGATTGGTATTGAGAAATAAGTATATGTGACTGATTTATTAAAAATTTTGTTTTATTTGACAAAACATATATCAGAGTTACATTTTATGGATAGAAAAAACCGAAACCCGATTTAACTTTGGGAGAGGTTTGAATTGATGTTTTTTTATTAACTCCCCTTTCAAACAAATCATATACCTCATCTATTCAACAACAATTATTTTTCATTATAACCACCTCGGTGTCGGGATTTGAACTCATACCTTATTTGTTTCACAAACATGGAGATCCTGAACCAATGCACTTAAAGCGACATGTGTTAATTGAATTTTGTTTTTACTCTTTTTACATATACCACTCCTATTAGTGGTAGCAGTCAGTAAAATTGTTATATATATTTCTGATTTTTGTAACAATAAGTATCAGTCGAGAAATTTTAAAGAATGAATCAAAAAACAAATATTGAGTTCAAAGAGAATAAAAATATAAGAAAAAAATTAAGTACAATATATAATTTTACATAAAAATTTCATCGGCTCTTAATGGGTTACGCATTAAAAAAAATGGCTATTTCCTTAAAGATCCCTTCAAAAGCTTTAAAATGATACCCATATGGATATTTTAAAAATTTGAAAAGTTCAGTTCGGAAAATATGGGCGAGCGTCACTTTTTTCGCATGATTTTTTTTTCTTATTTTTTAATCCTCAACCGTCCCATTTCTTTGTATTTTTTTTTAATTGGAAATCTAAATAATATGGAAACATTAAAGGCAGGCGTGGTGCTTTTCCCGCTGCCTCAAAGGACATGGACGGATCTTGCTGATTTTCAATAGAAAATCTTTCGAAACTATTTCTAATCGATTGGGATTTATATTTTCTCCAGCTGATCTAGTGCCTTGGCATATTTGATTTCAACAATAACACGGACGGACAGACGGACATCTCTCAATCGACTTCGCTTTGCATATATACACTTTATGGGGTCGGAAATGGATATTGTAGAAAATACACACGGAATGACAAACTTAGTTATAACCTTTTTCCACTTTTTGCGGCGAAGGGAAAAAAAATATCGCAGCTTCGCCAAACTTAATTCACTTGATTTAAAATGATTTTTGGGAATAATTATTTTATATTAGTTCACTTTTTAATGTGCTAATATCCCAAATATTTTAAATAAAATCAAATATTGATTATTAGTGGTAAAGCTAGTTCCTATGGCCATTTCGTTGATTGCTCAACTCAACTCATCAGGGAACCTTCTACCATATTTTAGATAAGCTAAAGCTGCCTATTATATTTAAAAATTTTTTTAACCAACTGAGAAGTGGACAAAAAATTAATAAACACAAGCATCAAAGCTTAAACAAAATACTAATAATCAATAGTGACTTTATTTTTGCTTACATTTCTACATACACGTGGTTGGTTTTTTCCAACTCTACGTGTAGTTGTAAGAAGTAATCAAAATAAAAAGCACGCGGCAACACCATACATTTGTGTTTATAATAAACTCAAAAATATAGTGAGTTGCCAGAGCTTTTTTTGCACAGGCACTTGCAATTTTTATTTAAAATGATTTTTGGGAATAATTATTTTATATTAGTTCACTTTTTAATGTGCTAATATCCAAATAGCCAATATCCAATTACCACTAATAATCAATATTTGATTTTATTTAAAATATTTGGGATATTAGCACATTAAAAAGTGAACTAATATAATTCACTTGAGTTTTTCAGTTGTTTTTTCTTTCAGTATATAAAGTGCTAGAAATTAAGTTAATAAAATATATTGGCTGCCATTATTCGAGTAAAAATCAAGTGATTAAAAATATAAATGCATATTACCTCTTTGCCATGGGTAATTAAACTTCAGTTTATTCAAATCTAATGAACCTTAAATAATTTGTTTAATTACCCAAAGTTTACACCCAGACATAAATATATCAATTACATGTGGATAGCAGCAAGAGTTGATCAAATAACATATTTCAAAGTGTGTGTAAATAATATAAAAAGTTGTCTTCTTTTTTTTGCTTCAGTAGCAAACATGTTACGTTTTTCTCATTATATTGTCAAAGATATTTTTTGTCAACTTGAGAGTTGTGCGAAATTTCAAAATTTCTCTTTCTTTCTACTTATGTTGCCAACTCAGGTTTTTTTTTAATATCTTGTTGTTGTTTTAGCTAAAAAAATTTTATCTGATGGAAAACGTTTATAAGTAGACAGAGTGACTCTGGCGCATGCTGAACTTGTGTTTCATGAAGCCATACAATTTAATATTTATTATTCAAAGATTAAAATATTGTTACTACCTGGCTGAAAAAGTGTAGTTTTTAATTTATTAAAGATGCAAAGTATTAATTAACACCTTGTTGTTAAAACGTAAAATATTATTTAAGATAAAAAAGTTTTCGTTTTATTTCGATGGGCGTACAGTCATACTTCTTCCGCTTTATTTTATTCACAAAAAAGTTTTGAAATTTTACCAAATTTTTATTTTATTCCAGGCCTTTCCATCTCCAGTTATTGTGAAAAGTTTTAATAGTAACTCAAGGAAAGATACTTTTTTTTTTATCCGATGTCGCTTTTTGGGTAGATGGTTTAACCTCTTCCCATATATTTATTTTTAGCAACAGTCTTATGAAAGAGGCTTCACCTTTTAAAACAGTTGGTCAGAGCAGTTATGTGTTGAGTCAGCTGTCCAAAAAGCTTGAACTAACTCCTAAAAAAGCGATTCTTACAACAGAAGGTTTTCCTGATGAGATGAAGTTATCTATTACAAACAAAATGTACAACAGCGACAACAATCCCTCAGAACCCGCTTGAAAATCAAAACTTCGTGTGGGATGAATTCCAAAAGCGAGTTCCATTGGAAAACTAACAATCATGCAGTAAATTTCCGTATCAAATGCTATACTCATCAATCTATTAATAAGACAATATTCCAAGTGACTCTTAAGGTGAAATCTAAATTTGCAGCCATTAATAGGCATATCATATCCAGATCCATAAGAATATAGTCCGTGAATACAACAGTGCGAGCAAAAAGTTACTTATTTCAAACATATGCTATTTCAACAGCTATTTTTGTCTATCTGCAGAGACAGCAATAAGATGAAATTCCAATTTACTCAGGTGCAGTGGGTTTTTATTTGGAAAATATGGATAAAAATTCTTCTGGATAATGGAGTTTTTTTGTTGGTAAATTTTTTAAATGTTTTGGGCAGTTTTTCTGAGATTTGTGTTTTTAAAACATTATTTTTAATGTAACGGAAGTTTCAAATTATCCCAGTTATTAAATTTTTTTCTAGAAGTCTTACAGTAGGCACCAAAAATATTATTTAAGATAAAAATATTTCAAAAGGTTTCAAAAATTTAGATTAAGTTTTGCGGCAAAAATTAAATCAGCAATTTTGGATTGGTTATCACAATTAGAGAAGTCATGCAATTTTTTTCCAACCACATAATCCGTTTGCTTCAAAAAAATATTTGAATTTAAATAACAAACAAAATGAGCGAAATAAATGCTTACCGAATTTGTATAAGATCTACTTTTTGTACTATTTTTTTTTTTCTAAGCAACAAATGAAAATATTTTTGGGATGGAAAAAGTTGTGTCTGGGAATTTTTATAGATAACAAGTAAGAGTTCATAGCCGAATACTATTTAACCCTTACAATCTTTGTAAATCCAATCAAACTCCAATCAACAATCAAAAGAGTAAGTAAATATTGGGGTGCCACAGAATTGAAAAACAAGAAAAAAATTAAGTACTACATATACAAAATTTTACATAAAAATGTAATCAGCTCTTTATGGATTAAGCAATTTTTAAAAAACTTAGTATTTCTTTAAAGATTTCTTCAAAGGCTTTTAATTGACATCCATATCGATATTTTAAAAAATTTGAAAATTTTAAAAGTTAAGTTACGAGAACTTGGAAAATGTGTGCGGGCGCCATTTTTTCACTTGACGTTTTTTTTTTAATTTTTAATTTTCTATCGCCACATGTACATATTTGTTTTCTTGGTCGGAGTAACATCATTGTTCCAAATATTATGGAAAAATTAGAGGTAGGCGTGGAGTTTTGTCAGCTGCGTCTAAGGACATCGAACGATCTTGCTGATTTCCAATAGCACCTCATTCGACACTAAGTCTAATCGATTAGCGTATTTAAATTTTTGTTGAAATCAAGTTTGCAAAGGCAAAGGCACTAACACGGACAAACAGACGGACATCGCCCAATCGACTACGAAATACTTGATGGAGTCGAAAATGTATATTGTAAAAATTACAAACGGAGTGACAAACTTAGTTACTCCCTTTTTCCACTTTTTGTGGTGAACGGTATAAGAACTTCTAGTTTGTGGTTTCGGCTCGAAGAGAATCTAAACTAAATATTAAACTTTAAAACAAAAATTCTTTACCATTGTAGTCCACACGTTTTTAAACTTTAGAGTTTTCGACCCGTTTTGTAGCATAAAAGTAGAGATCGAGAATTTTATAGTCACATATAAAATTTTTAGGGGCGCGATTGAGATCTATCCAGCTGAGTAATTAATTTTTGGGCTAATGTCCGGCTAGATTGTGCATTGTTTCTGCCGAAGCAAAAGATGTTGCAAACTATTCTATATACCGCTTAAAATGATTGCAATACTGAAGCATTAAAATTTTTACTGTCCATAATTTTAGACTCCCCACTTTGTACTATGTAAATTCAAATAATCACCCTTATTCTAATTGTCGGCGTCGTCACATATCGATGTTGATATGTGTCAACGCGTTCAATTTGTTATTCTTCTTGTCGTTATTAAAACTTATCGATTACTGCTCAAAGATTTTTTGTATTCTATAACAAATGTCACGACGATATTGTATTGACGTGACTCTGTTTTTTGTCGACGCCTTTTTGTATGACGATTGGAACTGATTTAAACCAAATATAACATTGAAAATGTAAAAAAGTGAAGGTAACAAATGCAAATTAATTTGAAAAAAAATTTTATAAGAATTGCAAAGAATCCATCTGTTGTACTGGGTTTTCGCAGAGGCACTGCTCCATGCAATTTACAAAAAATGGGAAGAAATTGAAAAAATTCTAAATTTTCTTGGTCATTGATATGAAGTGATATTAACCGACAACTAGAATAAGGGCGAATGTGTAGTTTTTGCCTCCGCATTTAAAATTCTTGTAAAATTGCTTCGACAATTCATATATTTATTGCAGAAATATTTGAAATTAACAGATTTTATTTCTAAAAGAAGAAAAAGTTTATAAATTAAAATCCTTGCTTTTTAATTTAAATTATTAATTGTTGCTTTATATCTTAAACTAAATGAACATAAACTTTTTATTTCACCACATTTATTTCGTAAAGAACTAAGCGTTGATATAAATCAACTATTAATTAACTTCAAAAAACTTTTATTTATAATAATTAAAAATCTTAAGCATTTTGAAGAAAGAAACTGCATACAATATTCTTTCAAGATAAGATTATCTAATATTTTCTTTCTTTTTTTTCACTGACTTCAGTAATTAAAGCTTTTAAAAGTTTTATGTTTTAATTATATTTTAGATCTTATTTTTTTTTATGTATAAAACTTAGAAATGACTCTTAATGACTTTCTTAATCCAGTAAACTTTTAAACTTCAAACATTAGAAAATAAACACAAAATATAAAACTTAAAACTTTATAGGTGCTGATGACAAGCAAAACTTGTTGTTTGCATTCTTTTTTATGTTTAAATTGTTGTAAACTACATTTTAATCTGATGATATTAAAAATTTGTATCTTTTTGCAAGTCACTGCCTACTGTACTTGAACAAATTTAAGTTCACTTCACACACACACAAACACACATATGTTTTTTCATAAACACATAAATATTTATGTAATGCATGTGTGTATCTTGTAGTCTCTTTAATTCAAGTACAACTACAACAATTTAAACTTTAAATAAAGATGAGGCAACAAAACTGTTTGTCAATTGTAAAGTGCATGCAGGAAGTTGAAAGATTTCAGATCTTTTTTAAGTAAATTTTTGAATATTTTTTGTTTAACGTACTAAGAGGGGCATCAGTCATCAAGGAAACTAAAAAGCTGGAAGTGGAAAGTATTTCAGCTCCAACCAGTTTAGGTTGTGGTAAATTTATTTTTTTTTTTGTTTTTTGTTGTTTTTTTTGCAAATTATAACATCAAATTTAACAACGAGTTTTATAATTTTTACAGTCTCCAATTAAAAAGAGGTGTTAAATGCGACTCATATCTTAATTTGTATTTTTAATAATTAAATTTTTAGATACGGCAAAAAAACCTTAACACAAAAGTTGTAGTCTTAAGTGAATATTTGTTGCTTTTTTAAGTTTCGCCTTGCGCCTACTCGGGTGTCAATAATTCTTTTAATCAGTGTTTCATGATTTACTTGGGCGTTTTTTTTTCTGACTGCATATTAGCAAATGACTGCATTTTTAGAATGGATTTCAAGTTTATGTCGTGTAGAAATAAAAACCAGCTCAAAAATAATTATGACACCATCAAGTCTAGTTTATCGTTATGTATACAAAAACATCATGTTTTAAAGTTCGACAGTCATGGACAAAATTATATGTACAAATCAATATTTTTTTTTACTGCATTATTCACGAATTTAATTTCATTTAAATTCCATTTTTAAATTAGCTTTGTAGAGTTTTGAGATATTCATTAAAAATGATAATATCAATTAATAGAACCGAAGAAAAACAAAATAATCTTAAGTGTACGAAAAAAATAGCGCTTCAGGTTATTTAAATTTTTGTATGGACGTGTGTAAAGTACACATAAAACATTTTAACGCTTAAACAATTATGCTCTAAAACAGTTGTTTTCGGTTGTCTTGTTACAACTAGAGACAACACACTTAAAAATATGTCATATATTTTGTATAGAAATGTAATAATCATTTTAAGTTTGAAAGGCTTTAGTAGGGAACTTGTGAATGTGTTGCATGTTTAGCGGACAATGGAAATGGCTGCATATTTCAGTCATGTAACTATATTTCATAAAGTTACAAAAGTAAACTTATATTATTCTTATCACGCAGTGAGAAAATGCAGATTTTAAAACCTTGATTTCTTTTTGTAAGCGAGGAAAAACAACAACAAAATACTCTGCTATAAACATTGCCAGTTCGTTTAAAGAAGAAAAATAAGAGTTCTATATTCGGTTATGCCGAATCTTATATACCCTTCACCATATAAGTATAACAACATGTCTCATTCTGCAGATTTCGCTTTAAATAGTTTAAATAAAAGTCAGCATAAGAAATTATTTTCTTATATAAAGTTTTGCTGCTCAAAAAAAAATTTTTTTTTGTCTCAATTTAGTAAATGAGAAGGTTGCTGTATCAGGCGAAAGCTTATCAATTTTTTTATCATAAACATTAACCGCCAAGAAAGTTGAAAAAAGATATGGAAAAATTAGAGGCAGATATAGCATTTTGCCTGCTGCCGCGGAGGAGATGGGCCTATCTTGCTGGTTTTAAATAGCAAAACTTTTAAAACTATATCTGATTGACTGGCTTATTTAAATTTTATCTAAATGAACTAGTGCTTTGGCAACGTTGCTTTAAAAAGAACACGAACGGACAGACGGACATCGCTCAGTTACAGAAACGCAGAATATATGCCTTATAGAGTCGGAAATGGAGATTGCAGAAATTACAAAAGGAATGACAAACTACAAGTGGCAAAGGGTATAATAAGGAAAATTTTAAAAAGTTATAATATCCAAACAAAATTCTAACCTTCGTCTTTTTGTATTATATGTTAATTAATACTAAACCTTTATTTTATATTTATACAAATATATTTATTTACTAATAATATATTTAAAATATAATGGTCTTCTGAGATTGAGGATACCACTATGGTTCATTTTTTCTTGAGGAAAGCAAGACATGTGTTGCTAAAGTATTAAATTTTAGATAAAGTAGCGATTTAACGTGGAGAATGCATCTTGTCGTTTCTTTTTTACTGAAATATTTAAAATCTGTTGTAGTAAAATTATATAAGTTTTGCTATTGAAAC
Source organism: Gymnosoma rotundatum (assembly GCA_916610165.2). Taxonomy (NCBI): domain Eukaryota; kingdom Metazoa; phylum Arthropoda; class Insecta; order Diptera; family Tachinidae; genus Gymnosoma; species Gymnosoma rotundatum. The sequence continues at coordinate 82,980,134 of OU744340.1, forward strand.
CATATTATGTTCAAACATAACAATAACATTGTTAAATACTACCAAATAACAATGACAAGATACAATCATTATTATGTTTACAGTATTACAATTTTTGTTTAATATTATCATAATATGGAAAAATATTATTGTATTATGATCAAACATAAAATAAGAGAGAATTTATAAAATTTCACTAAATAATATTTTCATGTAAATAAAGTTTAATTCTATTAAAAATATAACATCTCAGAATTATTTTACCGAAATGGTTTTCGCACGTTAATTCTAGTACTTTCTTCAACATTTCAATTAAAATGTTAAAAAAAAATATATAAAAATATTTAACAGGAGTTTTTCATTAAAAAAATATTGCAGTTCATTCTGTGAAAAACATATTTAATGTCTTAAATGACTTATGTTATGTGGAATTTTTAAGAACGTTTTTCGGATTATGACATACGTTAACGGATGGTAATTAACAATAACGCAGATTATAACATACGTTATCGTATACATGAACGTAAATTTTTTACGAACTGTCATACGTTGACAAAACTTAGTTCGAATAAGATGAAAAATGCAACAAATTCGCTAAAAAGAAGTGCGAATTAAACAAATTTAAAATTAGTTTATGATAAGTTAAATCTAAGATTCATGAATGAACACAAAAATTTGGCAAAAAACATGCTTCCTAATTGGGCATATTAAAATCTACTGCTAACCGACTATGGGGTGAGCTTTCCAAGTGTATGAACGCACTAGTACCACCAGTTAATGATGTTAAAATTTTAAAATAGGAAACTCGCAAATTATATTTTTGCAAGAAAATATGCAGATTTAGATTTAAATGATTTGTACATCAAATGTTATCAGTATATCCACCAGTTATTTTAGAGTAATTTAAAAAACATGATAGAAAGATTTAAACATTTAAAAAAAGAAAAATTTTATAAATTTAACAATATTTTGAAAATTTTAACGGAATTGTTACCCACAAAAGTTTATTGGTTGATGTATAAAGCATATTCAAAATTTATATCTGCGTTGTAATATCTATAATGTTTAACTTTTTTTCTCTTATTTAGTTAAAATTCTGTAAAAAATTTTAAGTTTTATTTAATGCTCCTCAGACTGTACACTATCGTTCCAAACATTTTCTTCTTAATAAACATGAAAACATATATTTTCGATGTTAAATTTTTCTGTTTTTTTTTTACTTAACTCAAATTACTCTTTGAAAAGGAATTTTTTTCATACTTGCATTGTCTTGTATACCAACACTGACTGTAATAATTTCTTGAACAAAATTTTACTTTAGAAAAATTATTTTTTATTGGTCAATTTATTTCTAGCATTCAATTTCATGCTTGTAACTCAAGTATAACAAGTTGGTCATAATTTTAATTGCATCCTTAAGCGTTATTTGATGTTTAAACATGTAAATTAAGTAGCTAGTTTAAATTAAACGAAATCAAAAATAAAAATTTAAAACAGTAACAGCAACAGAAAAAATTTTAATAAATAAAAAATTAAAGAATTTAAATAAAGAAAAAAAAAAAAATGACAAAAATGTGATTTTAATTATAACAAAATATTTATATTTCACAGGGTACTTCTGTTTAAATGTTTATCATTTATTTACGTCTGATTAATATTAAACAAAATAATTTAAGTGTTTTTACTTTTATTTGTTCAAATATTTTAAACTCAATTTTTGTGTATTTATTTAACAATAAACAACATTTGTGTAATTCTTTACTACTATTAGTAAGTTCAGTGTAAACCTCCACATCAACAGCAAATTAAAAGAATTAAAACGTTGTATATTTTAGGAATTGGTGAAACTTTTATTTAATTTTTTATATTTTCCAGAAATTCTCATGATTAAATTTTTTATACATTTTTTAATATGTTTTTTCAGTGCGCACAACTTTTAATATTTATTGGAAATAATTGTATAAAGAAATCGAAATTGGTTTAAGACAATTATTTTGTTTACTAGGGTCCTTGCGACCCTGATCTGAATTGCATATTTTAAAATTTCGTTTAAAAGCTCTGTTTTAAAATCTCATTTTCGATATTCGGTTTTAAATAAAAAATGTGACGTTAAAAATTTGGCCAATGAGGTTTAGGGTTTTCAAGAGCTTAAAGGCCGAAAATATGATGAACATGAAGTGCGATCAACTTTCTAATTTGATCTTTCTTTGAAAGTAAAATACGTCAAGCTGTGAGAAACGACAAGTGAATTTGCACAGTGAGAGGGAAACGAAGTGACTAGACCGAATTAAACAAAATTTTATATGCAGTACCTGGAGTGTTTTCGAGTTAAAGTTTGAGTTTAAAGTTTGAGCTTTTTAAAGCTTTTAGAAGCGGTGATATACAGTCCTAAGTTCACTTTTACAAATCTTAGCTTAAAATCACATTTTTTAATTTGTTTGTAATTTCAAAATTTTGCTAAAAATATAATTGCAAAAAAATATAGAAAATTTCTAAAAAAGAATTCAATATTTTGAAAAAAACTAGACCTAAGTCTTGAAATATTCAGAATGATAAATTTTCAAATCAAAATACTTCTATAGTAACACGATGTCTTTATACTTTAAACCGGTTTCTTAAGCCATATTAAAGACTTAAAATCTGTGAATCTGGTAAATAACAAAAGAAAAGTGTTAAATCCAAAAAAATTAACAATTACGAAATGCTCTACGGCATTTTATTGCGCCGCTCCTCAAAGGACTCAATGGTACAAGCCCAAAACTCGAATTTTTCAATGTTGTTGTTTGTGAATTTTTATTTCAATCGGTCTAGACAATTACAAATTCCTTAATTATATCCAAAATTCTTCGATTCTGCCCCACAGTAAGCTGAGTCTCTAAATAAGTCTTTGAAATCTTTTAAGGTTTTTGAACTGCTAACTATTTGGGATAATCGAAGAGCAAAAATTTGTTGCTCAGTGTACAACTGTTCAACAGTTTGTCCCTATACATCAAATTACAGCAACTATAAGGACACACTTTAATTACCAAATTCAAATTTTATATTTGCTGTCGTAGTAGATTTAGCAATCAGTTTCTTTGTAAATTTCAACCGTCTGTTTATAACGGTTCAACAGTTTGACCATGTACATACATCAAATATCATCAAATTACATCAACTAATGTAACACCTTTAAATTTATAATTTAAAATATTTATACTTCTTACTTTACCATATATCTTATTAAAGTGGACATTCTGTCTAATTTGTTTGTATAATCGTTTGCATATAACGGTTCAAAAGATATGGCCATATGGGTAATATTGCATTGATTTTGGGATCACCCTTTAATTTCTAAATTCAAGTTTTAAGCTTGTTAATATAGCGAACTTAGCAATACAGATTCTTTGTAAATTTCAAGCGTCTGTCTAAAACTGTTTAAAAGTATGGCCATATACATCAAACTAAATGAACTATTGGGGAAACCTTTAATTTATAATTTTATAATATTTATACTTGTTTCCATAACGGTCAAAGCACTCGACATTCTGTACAATTTGCAAACATTTATCTATAAGGATACAGAAGATAGGACCATGTAGGTAAATTTAAGTCACCTATGGAAACACCCTTTAATTATTAGATTTATTTTTGTATTACTTTTTGCCATTTTAAAATGGTGCCCTTTACTGTTCATTGTACACGTAAAAAACATGTACTTGTATTGAATGGGTTCAATCTTTAATTTTAAAGATTATGAAGTGGTTTTAAGACGGACGCAGGACCATTTAAATAGAAAAAAATTGCAAACTCGATCTAGAAATAACTGAGTTATGAAAGCAAAAATAGAAAAAGGAACATTCAGTCGAATTGATAATCTCCTTCTTTTCTTGAAGTTGGTAAAATATACAGTTCTTAAACATGCAGGATTTTTTTTTTTGTTGCATGAGAATTGATAATTGTTGTTTTTTTTACTCAAATCAAAAATTCGTGAAATGTTTATTTTTATATAAAGACGCTAATTGTGAAAAATTAATGCATGCTAAATAAAAAACAAATAATTTCAAGTGTTAATTAATCCAAACAGAACGAAATTAGATTTTTAAAATAAGAAAATAAAAAAATAAAACAAAAGCCAGTAGAAAAATATTTGCACAAGTATTTAAAAATAGATCTTCATATGAAAAAATATTAATTTAATTACATACAAATAATTAAAAATAAGGAATTTTATTTATTCACACTTATGAGTTCAATAAAATTGTCATGAATTAAATGTCAACCATCTGGTAACACAACTCAATTTTATGTTAATAAATTAATTTTTAATTTATCTCCTCTTATTTGTTTATCCAGCCAAACTTTATTTAAATATTTTATTATTACAAATAATCGTGCGGTTGTTACGATTTTAATCAAATTAAATAAGAAAAAAAATGTAAAAAATGTAATAAATTTTTATATTGATTATTCATAAGCTGAATTATTTGTTTGGTTGCTGCTGTTTATTGAACTGTTGCAGTCAGTTGCTGTTTCTGCTGCTAAATATTTAAGTAAACAGTTGACAAGTTGACATATTTTTTGGCCGTCAATTATTTATTTAACATATTGATATATTGACGTATTTATAATTTTATTTTTCAAATTCACTTGTAAAAGAAAAATATATGAATTTACTTAAATATTAACGTAAATTCAACAGTTAAATAACAGATTTCTTACTGGCTATAATTTCCATAATTAAATTATTTTATTTAAAGATTGTAAAATGGAATACTTATAATTGTCTTGGATAAAATACCGTATTCCATATTATTTTGCTCAATAGAATAAAATTTCTAAGTTAAGAATCAGTAACTGAACATTTAAACAATCGAATATTGGATTTTATAAATATTCAGATAATTAAATTAAAAAATATAATTATGAAAAAATAAATAAATTGCTCCCGAAATATTTTTTGAATCAAAACCTCAAATAATCTTGCTTCTGAAAATTCAATAATCACCCTAAAATGGGACTACCACGGTCGCTAAATCTGAAATTCATTGCGGATGTCATTATACGTAATGGGTGTATGGAGATTTATGGACGATAGAACAGGAGTAGGTGTAAACTAGGTCGAGCTGACCTTGTCTTGTAGTCTGCATTAGGGAAAGTACATCTCCGTATATCAGGCAGAATTGCTTGGGTTTCTAAATAATTTGAATCACTTGCTGGAAATGTGCATGGACAATAGGTTCTCATTGCAGTCAGAGATTCAGTCGGTTATAAAGCGCATGGGACAAATAATTATCTTCTCTACTCTAGTGCTAGAATGTGTCCTAAAACTTAACAGATGTGCCTCAGTTAATGAGGTACGTTGAAGTGGGTTAGAAGGACACATAGAACGAATATAAATGGCCTAATACGAGCAAAAATCGTATAGTAGCTGGATTTACTTAATATGAAAAGGCGGATGAAGATTACTATATGTATACAGGCTTAAATGGTGCTCAAATAGCTCCTTGGCAGGAAAGCTAGTTGGATAATTACGATAGTGACAGGTCATCGAAATTTCAAGTCTTATCAGGCCGATACTTGCAGACTTTGCCTGGAAGAGATCGAGATGGTAGTGAAAAATCTGAGAATCCGTCACTGGCTGGCATTAGACTTAAGACCATGGGGCAGAGACTTGCTAAATGTGACTCTGTGATTAAAAAGAAGATCGACAGGTACCAGCTGACATAATGGAGTTGCTAAAAAATAAAGTAAAGGCTAATATAGACGTTAATTAGGTGTTGGTTGCTCATAATCATTGTGGTCAGAAGGGGTTTGCAAGGAGACCCACTGCTGCGATATCCCCTCTACATTAATCTTAACCAAAACTATATTGTGAACTGGAAAGAAGGTGTAATGATTTTTCTGAAAACCTTCTCACTGCTTGACAGAAGCGTATTTACGCTGCTCTTTATGATCTAGCCCTGGTCAGATGGTCTAAGAAGTTCAATATGCCATCCATTAGAAGAAATTGGTTGCACTACTGCTGTTGCTGAAGGTGCAAGTAGCTGCAGTAACTGGGCACTTCCTGTTAGGAATCCGTGCAGCTGTCAAGACGTGAAGAAAGAGTTGATTATCGAATATCTGCTCTGACTCTCGCTAGAATACAGACGACTGACGCACCTCCAAGAATCGAGTTTTCCGGCCAACGGGCCTTTGTTAACAATATCTCCTCTGCATCGTTTACCCCCACATTCCACCTCTTTTTCTTTACTTCTCTGTTCTGACCTGCCTATCTCACACTTGACACTTATGACGCGGGTAATAATCTTTTTTAAGGATTGCTGTCACAGATCTCGTTTACACTTTAATAAACTTTCAAACAAACAATAAAAATCGGGTTTATAAAAACTTGCGAATTCTAATCGGGTAAAGGTTGAATAATTACTCTTTTAATTTTATACATCAGTCGACCATATGTAGTGAGCTAATACAAGATTTATAGTTACACTACGAAAACTTAAAAAAAAATTACAAAGCTAACAAATAAGGAAACTCTTCATGAGATTTGACAACTCCTTAAAAACCTATAGCAAGAAGAACTATGTTTTCCGTTTAAAATGTTGGAGTGTGTCTTAACTAAGAAATAATACAGCAGAAAAATTTGTTATTTAAACTATGACCAATTATGGTTTTTATGAACAGAAAAGGTTAGGTTAGGTTGCACAGGCTGCCGGTATGAGAAGATCGACTCAGTTGGGTCCTAAATGATCTCATTGTGTGCAATGATTAATTCCGGTCCCTATGTTACCATCAGAGAACCATCCGCGAACCACCTGAATACCGGTTAAAAGAGTTTATCCTAACAACTTTACAGGCTGATAATTCTGCAAGACTATGCAGCCTCGGACTGCAGAAAACGGCCGCTCTGTTTTTATAAAGAGCCGGACAATGGCAGAGCAAATGCTCCACCATTTCTTCCTCTTCCTCATCCTGACAACTCCTACGGTAGTCATAATGTGAAAGATTCAGTCACCTAGCATGGGTACCAATAACACAGTGCCCCGTCAGGACAGTCACCAGTATTCCCAGCTGTTTTCGAGGAAACCTCAGCAGATTTGCAGTCAGAGGTCTCGAAACCTCGTGACCTCGTTAGACCATCTAGTCTGCGCGACCCCAAAGAGTTCCCGCTGAAATAAAACCCTACAGCAGAGTAACGGGACTCCCATCAGAGGATCTATCTCCCGGTCTCTAAGATATATTCCAGATCTGGCAAGTTCTACCGCAAGTATATTCCCGGGTGTACCCGAATGTGCCGGCACCCAAAAAAGTTTCAGGTTGAAATGTCTCACCATCTCGTCTAGAGATATCCGGCATTCACGTGCCAATCTGGATGTCGTGTAGACACCCGATAGGGAGTGAACAGAATAAAAACTGATTGCTTTGTAGAGGTATCTTCCTGTTATGAAGCAGAAGGTCCAAGAGTGAAACCTCATCAGCACCATGATAAGTTTTTAAGAGACGAATAATTGGAAAACAGCTGCTAAAACCTCCTGGAGACTCGACTAGGAAAAACAAGTAAAACAAGGAAATTTTGGTTATAACCTTAACGGGGCATAAAGTGGTTTAAAAAAGTAGCAGCATTGGGTGATGATTATGTTACGTTAAAAAGGGTAGTAAAACAAATCATTGCGAGTTTAAGTCTTTGTCAGAACCAAAGCCTATTGCTTTCTAGTTGGCTCCACATGTTTGCTAAACAAGACATCGAGTTATTGGAGTCTTACAGCAATTACAGAATATTAAGAGATCGTAGGAAAAAATCTGGCATGTGAATGAGGAGTAACAAAGAAAAATAATATAAAATAATTATCAATAGTATACTAAAAACAAGCACCTTAAAACCAATAAAAACTAAAACAAAACAATAATTTTTTCTCAGTAATACTACATTTTTAACATGCATTTCTTAAAATTTAAAACTGTTTCTAAATTTCACTTTTTTGCTACCATAATTTAATCCAAATTTGTCATCGTCAAGTCAAAACTTTCTGTTAAAAAAAATTTCTTCAAGATTGACACATAAATCCAATTACTTTTAAATCAATTTGAAATGTTCATCTTTAAAATAAATGCAATAATCTTTACACCTTATTTTTTGCATAATTTTACAAAATTTAGCATATTATTAAGCAAATTCAATTATGTATAAGGTTTTTGTTATAGGGTTACCCATGTCAGATATACCACTACTACTTAAGGTTAAAAAAATAAATATAATAAAAGAAAACAAAACAAAACAAAAAATTTTTAACTACAATCTACTAAATTCTTTATCTTTGCTTTGTTTTATCTCCTGCTAACCTTTGGTTAAGAATGTCAGAGTCAGAGTAGTAAAATTTTTTTGACCTTCATCGTAATGATAATAATCAGAAATTGTTTAAAATAACCAAAACAATATTTTCAGGTTCTTTACAAAATAAAAAAGGAAAAAATAATAATCACCCAAGAAACTTTGTTTAGTTTTTGGGGTAAATTATTAACTTTTTATTGGTGGAATTCATTAAAAAACAAAAATCTAAATAAATAACAAATAGAAGTTGATATCAGTAATTAAAATGAAGTTATTGTACGAGGGCTGCTATATATATTTCTGGCCTAGCAACACTGAGTGCTGTCAAGTGCAATCTGACATTTCCATTGGAAAGTTTGTCATTTTTAAGCATAATCGTACTCAAAACGTTTTGACGTACGACCATTATTTGTGTTGTTAACAGTGACTTGAAAAAATTAATATAGAAAAAACTCGTGAACATTTTCGTGCCATCATTTTTCACAAATTTCGACGTGGATTATCACGACAAGAGTGCATTGATGAACTTAAATCTTTGTATGGCGATGAAGCACCATCCTATAGCACTGTGAAAAATTGGTATAATCGTGGCCGAAGCTCGCTCCAGACGAATTCCGTGAAGGTCGTCCAACAACGGCTGTTGTGCCAGAGAACATTGATGCCGTGCCTGAACTCATAATGCAAGATCGACATGCGACATACCGAGAGATAGAGACATCCTTAGACATTTCTTCCACCAGCATACATTCGATACTGCATGAACACCTGGCCGTAAAAAAGGTTTGTTCTCGTTGGATCCCGCACAATTTGAAAGTCGCTCAAAAAAAAAAAAGCTCGTGTCGATTGGTGCAAAGAAATGTTGCAAAAATACGATTGCGGTGCTTCAAAAGACGTTTATAAGATCGTCACAGGTGACGAATCATGGATCTATGCGTATGAGCCCGAAACTAAATAACAATCGACCGTGTGGGTCTTCAAAGACGAGCAAAATTTAACGAAAGTTGTTCGTGGAAGAAGCACTTCGAAGCAAATGGTCGCCTGTTTCTTCGGCAAAACTGGTCATGTGGCGACTGTTCCGCTTGAGCAACGTAGGACGGTCAATTCTGAGTGGTACACTACAATTTGTTTGCCTGAAGTCATCGGAGAAATTCGAAAAACCAACAAGAGAAGACGAATCATTGTTCACCATGACAATGCGAGCTCTCACACATCGGCTCAAACCAGAGCGTTTTTGACCGGCCAAAACGTCGAATTAATGGGTCATCCGCCGTACAGCCTTGACTTGGCACCTAATGATTTCTTCTTGTTTCCGCACATCAAGAAAAAAATGCGTGGTCAACGATTTTCGTCGCCAGAAGAAGCTGTTGAAGTGTTCAAAAACCATGTTTTAGAGATGTCTCAATCGGAGTGGAAAAAGTGCTTCGACAACTGGTTTGAGCGCATGCAAAAGTGTATAAATCATGCTGGAGAATACTTTGAAAAACAATAAAACCATTTTTGATTATAAACATTCGCATTTTCACTATTAGGCCAGAAATATATAGAGCAGCTCTCGTAATGCTCAATTTCCGATAAAATAATTTGAAATCATTGATATTGATTATCGTAAACTAAAGTTCTTCTTTCTTAAACTCAATTTGGCCGTCCATCACAATAAAGTTAATGTGGTGGAAAGGAGAGCACATTCCCTGGATTTAAATTCTTTTGATAATTTGTGGAATATTGTCATGATACAAATAAGGGAGGAGAGAGTGTCCATCTAACTGCAATAAATTCTTATAACGCAATACATGTTTCAAACTCTAGCTGACTCAATGCCCAGACGATGCTAATTTATTTAAGACCCTCAACATAATATAAGAAAAAATTTAAATATGTAATAACATGAATAAGTATGAATTTGCTTTTATGTTCTTTAATTTCATTGTTACTGTTAATCGAAGTTTTTTTTTTTAACTGCATATTTTTCGGTGTTTGTTATAATACTGAATTTAAATTTATCCAAATACTCATTTACATAAAGCAAAAATAGCATCTCTATGATTTTTACTCTTGACAAACTTAAAAGTCATATGAATTACAATCACATTTCGTACCCTATACGATAACTATTAAAATAACATTTTTGACTTCTTCTTATCTCTCGTAATCTTATAATTTTAGTCTTTACTCTTCTCGTTTCAGTCATTTGCCCAGCATTTAATCTTCGTTCGCTACAATATTTTTTAGCAAATTACTAAAAATTAAAATAATTGACGAATAAAAAAATGTGTTGTCCTGGAATTATGAAAAAATTCAATCGAAAGGATTCATTACAAAATCGAACTATAATTTCAAAAGCGGTAACACTTTCAGTAAATTAAAGAAAAAAAAATTACAAGAAACAAATGCTTTAGATAAGTTATTATTTCGATACAACTATGATTTGTTAAAAAATATATATATTAATATTTATTAAATATTTTTTAATAAATACCAGCGCTTATGTTCCTGTTTGATATTTATATAGTAATGTATTTTAAAGCATTTATATAATTTACACCAATACCAAAGTATTCTAGAACGTTTGCCAGCAAAATACAACTACATAATTTAAAAGACACTTAAAATCCTTGACATCAGTTCTTTGTATTTAAGTTGTTTTCAAGTTTATTTGAGATGAAGGAAACTTCCAAAATGTCAGAGGTATGTAAAGAACAAATTTATAGAAAAAAAACCCATGTACAAATATGATTTTATAATATTTTATAATACTTTTTATGTCTTCATTAATTATTTATTTATTTATTTTTCTATAAGATTTTGTGAACAACTTCATGGTCACATATGGATTTTTTTCAAATATTTGTTACAACTAGGTGAATATTTTATACAATTTTTTTTTTGGCGCACTATGAACTTAATGGAGTTAAATTTAAACAAGTGCAAACATATGCACTTTTCTAGAAGAATTTATACATACAATCCTTCCTTTTTTTAAGGTTTATCAGTTGGAAATTGTTGATTCCATCCTAGATTTTGGTATTTTTTTATTATACACTAAATTTAACTCTATTTAACATATTACTATAATATCTAATTAAGCCCGTGGGGTACTTGCTTTCAGCAAACAATGAGCAAAGGAAATCACTGATATTCACATCACCAAGCAGCTATAAACATCTTTAGTAAGGCCAATTTTAAAATATGGACCAGTTGTTTGGAAACCATAGATTATCGTGCATTGTAATAAATTGAGTCTGTTTAAAAACAGTTTCTGTTATTTTGCTTACCTAATATGTACCGTAATAAATTTTCCAATTTACCGTCATATACAACCAGGCTTGCTTAAATTGGACTACCGTCTCTACAAAGTCGAAGAACTGTGCTAAATGTTACGTTTTTATTTAATTTAATTACTGAAGATGTTTCTTCGTACTTCCTTTTGGAAAACTTATACTTTAACATTCCTCTACGTCCAACTAAGCCAATTTTCATTTAATTTGTTCGCCAGAACTATGCCAAAGATCACCCCTTTAAAAGAATTGTTTGTGATTTTAACAATACACAGAGAAAAGAAAATCGTTATAAGAACCGAATTTGTTACCAATCGAATTTTGTCGGTTGTGTGTATTATCTTGAATTCGGTTGTAGTAACTGAATAAATATAGCAGTCACAACTATTTCAAAAAATGAAATTTGGGTGATTATAAAATATTATTGCGAATTAAACAAAACAAAATAGTTTTTGTATTTACTTTTATTTTAATAATAAATTATAAGGATAAGATTAAACATTATAAATTTCATGATGCGAACCATTGAATGCAGCTTCTTCTTCCTTTACAACATGATTTCTTCTATTCCACATAGTTTCTTCAACTTGCTATCCCATACCGTACGTTTTGTGCTGCGAAATAAATTAAATATTATAAAATTATTTTTATATATAAATGTCTTTCTGAGATAATTATGAACTTACTATTTACCAATATTGAAGAACTTTTCACCACTTTTAATAAATCTTTTTATTTTTTAACTAAAATATTTTTGATTTTTGTAATGTGTACAAATTTTATTTATATTGTGTCAAACATTTTTCGATTTCAGAATATACAATCGAGTTTTATGGTTCTTACTTACAAAATTTGGTTTTCAGAAGTAATGTACTGAATAAGTTTAGTTGCATCTTCCATTTAATAGAAAAGATTTTAGTAAAGACACAAATCGGTCATGTTAACTTTTCTAAGAGGTGTTACAACAAACATTTAGAAGCATATATCATTTGTTAGCTTTTAATATAAAAATAAATCAAGACTATAAATTATCAATAATAAAAATCACATTATTATATTAGTAATTGAATTTTTAACGTATCAAGCGAATTGTAACCAATCTTTTTTCTGTGTGTATAATATTGTTATTTAATAGTTAATTTCAATGTAATTTTCTGTAATGTAATTTAATGTACTAAATTGTAAAAAACGATATACCACTCTCTAAGGATTTTTTCTATAGACTTTGATAAAAAATAAATAAATAAAAATATTAAAAATTATTTTAATTGATAATGTAGGTTATTTTAATATTGCACACATTTTTACTTCCTATTTATAACAGTTGCTAAGTTTTTAACCGACTTCAAAAAAAGAAGGAGGTTATACAAGTCGGCTGTATGTTGCTTTTTTATATTTGTGCCCGCAGAGCTCAGTCATTTCTGATCCGATTTTGCAAATTTTTGGTAATATGATAGACTAGGCTTACAGATTGGTCCCGTTTTAAAAACAGGTCATAATCTTAAAAATTAAAGGGTGTCCCCATACAACGTACACATTTTTTACGTGTATTATGAACTCTAAAGGCCGATTCTGTAAAATTTTAAATTACTGCGTATTACTACAGCTCCCACAAACAAAAAATTATACAAAAATTAATCTAAAAATTATAGGGTGCCCCCATAATTGATGTAAATTTACTTATATGGACCTATGTTTTGAACCCTTATAGACAAACGCTTACAAATTGGACAGAATGTCGATTGCCATGAACATTATAGTAACAAGTATAATATTACAAATTATAAATTAAAGGGTGCGCCAATAGTTCATTAAATTTGATGTATATGGCCATACTTTTGAACAGTTGTAGATAGATGCTTGAAATTTATAACCGAACCTGTATAGCTAAGTCCGCTATAGCAACAAGTATATAATTTGGATTTGAATGTTAAAGGGTGCTGCAATAGTTAATGTAATTTAGTGTATGTGACCAAACTTTCGAACCGTTATAGACAGAACGCTGAAACTTAAAAGAGACCTGTATTGCTAAATCTGCTATATCAACGAGTTTATAATTTGAATTTTGAAATTAAAGGGTGTCCCATAATTGATGGAGATTTTCTTATATGTGCCTACCTTTTAAACCGTTATAGATAAACTTTTGTAAATTTGACGCAATGTCGATTACTATGGCTATTATAGTAACAGCTGATAATATTTAAAATTATAATTTAAGGGGTGCACCAATAGTTAATTTAACTTGGTATATGGCCATACTTTTAAACAGTTGTAGACTGACGATTGAAATTTACAAAGAACCTGTATTACTAACTCCTCTATAACAACAAGTATAAAATTTGGATTTGGAAATAAACGGGTGTCCCAATAATTGATACAATATGGTGTATGTGGCCCGGCTTTTGAACCGTTATAGACAGACAGCTTAAATTTACAATGGACACGTTTTGTTAAGTCCGCTATAACAAGAATTTAGAAAGTAAAGGGTGTTCCCAAAATTAATGTAATTTGTTCTATATGGCCATATTTTGTAACCGTTGTATACAAACGCATTAATTTTAGACAGAATGTCCACTACTTTATTTGGTATAATAAGAAGTATAAAAATGTTATATTATAAATTAAATAGTTGATATAATCTGATGTATATGGGCAAACTGTTGAACCGTTACAGACAGACAGTTAAATTTACATAGAACCTGATTGCTAAATCTACTGCAACAGCAAGTATATAATTTGAATTTGGAAATTAAAGAGTGACCCTTTAGTTGCTGCAATTTGATGTATATTGCCAAACTACTGAACAGTTAAAAAAGTATAAAGTTTGGAGATATAAGGGTTTCCGAATAGTTAATGTAAACTAATTTATCTGGCCATACACTTGAGCTGTTATAGGCATACATATGAAATCTGTTTTGAAGTGGGGTTTTTTTTCGCAAGAATTATCTCTACAAAAAACATATTGCTAAAGAGAATTAATTTTTTCTAGTGTTTAATATTTTTTGTGTCTTTCAAGGGATAATTCATCTTGAATAAAAAAGGATGAGACCTTAGGCGACATAAATTCTTATTTACAAAAATAATATAATTACAAAAAAAATATCAACTTTAATATATTAATTACATATGAATACGAATACGAATACCCTATTCCGTTGAATTTTACTGTTTATTTAAAAGATTAATCAGAATATCTCGTAATATATAAGTCTGCGGTCACTCTGATCTTTAAATAATTGTACTTCAAATTTAAATTGCTTGGATTGTTGAAGACAAAGGAATGACGCATGAGGTTGGCACAATGAGTACTTTGCTGACGGATATTCAATCAGCTGTTTATCATTTCATCATTTTTGCCAGGGAAAGACAGGCAAAATTTCGCCTACATATTAAAATTTTTCTTAAAAAATAGTAATTTAATATTATTTGTTTAAAATATAATAAAAAATTTTATTTTATACTTCATGGAATATAACAAGGCAACAAAGTCATTCACGGAACAAAATCAAAACTAAAATAAAAAAAAATTAAAAATAAAATAATTTATGAAAAAAATTCTTACTAATGATAGTCATGAGGATTTAAATAAGGACTCAATACTAATATTTCTTTATGGAAAAGTGCAGGCTGTCGCTATTAAATAAAATTAGTTAAAGTAGGAATTTCTTAATAAATCTGTCTTACCTTTTTCTTTGAAAGATTGAGTTTCGATAGAATTTACTACACAAATTTAATTAAAAATACCCCTATTAAAGACATTTAAGGCCTTATTTGCTTAAAACTTCAACATAAATTACTGGCAATTTTTCAGTAATACAATCCGGCGAGTCCTAAAGGAAATTTAAAGACAACTTTCTTCTAAATCGAGATTTTGTTGTCAAAGTTTTCAAGCGGAATAACCAAAGTTGCTAACAGTTTTCGAAAGTAGAAATGCAACATGAAGCAATCAACATTTTGAAATTTCTGACGAATTGAAAAGAGTAAAACATTGCCAATGTTATTTTTTGGTGATTTCAAGCTATTTTTTTATATGGGCGTTTGATTGCATTTACAGGTAACCTTTGTTACTGAAATCGAATTGTAATGTTAAGTTAATACGTTACGAAAGATTCTTACATCAAATAATGAAACAAGTTCTCTTTCAGTGATATTATTTAATTTCTTGTTTGTATCAAAAGTTACGAAAATTTGGCCTAATATAACAAAATTTTACAATATAACAAAATTTTTATAAGTTACAAGAGATAATAAAGATACAAATCTGAAAATACCCAATGTAATGGAATGGATGTAATGGTATTAAAACAGTTGTTTAAAAATTTTTTAACACTGTCTTCTGAACTCTGAAATAAATATTTAAAAATACGTTTTTATAAATTTGAATTTTAAGAAAATAAGAAATGAAATGCAGACGAAGTCGTGCTACGAGTAGTTATTAATAAATTAAAAATTTATTTTAGTTCTTACTCTTTTGATGTATGATCTGTGCTGATGATTAGCAGTCATACATAATTATAAACTTCACGACTATAAGCAAAGTCAATTTGTAAACATCATTATCTTATTTGTGGTTCTTGTTGTTGAGTTCACAATTTTTAAATTGGCGATGACAAAAGTCTCGTATCAAAATAATACAAAAAAAAACTCACGTGTTACAAACTGGCTTCATTGTGTTGTTGAGTCTTTTGTTAGATTTATTAAAAACTGATATGTAAATTTTTTTGTTTTCTTTTCTCTCTCTCTCTCTCTGTTATTTTGATATTTAGTTTTTGTTTATTTGTTTCTGAACTAGTGTACCCGTTCATAATTTATTTTAAGCAGTTCATTGAACTTCTTTTGTCTGTAATCATTGAAATTAAATGTTTAAATTTTCTAAATGTTGATGTTTGTTGACTTTATTAAATAAACAAGTGTATAGTAATTAAAATATAAATTTAACATACAAATTTACATTTGTAAGATCTCATTGTAAATGATGAGTGGGTTAATTCTTGAAAAAATAGTTGCCCTTGGAGCTAAATAATATATAAAAATATTACTACTATTAGCTCTCAATACAACCAGGGAAAATTAATGTCTCAGGAGTTAAAACCGTTGACATACTCAAACAGACCTAAGAAAGAAGAAAGGCGTCCTTAGAAGGCGAAAAGAGTTTTATCTACCAAAGAAGAACTTTCATTAATGTTTCACGATACAAACAATTGATGAGTTTACACAGGCAAATTATTATTTAATGCCAACGAGGCATTTCCCCATTTTAAGTGGCGCAAATGGTTGTCATCTTTTGCAGCCATGAAAATAATACAAACAACTCATGGTTATCTGAAGGGTTCTTAGTACAAAAATAAAAAAAATTAAGAGAAAATTTCTTGCCAAGGACGACAAGTTCTAAGAATATCATCGAATGTTTTAAATTTTTTTCCAAGTACTTATTAAAGTTTTTGTGTAATTTCCTTTAACTGATGCAAATATTCAAACAATTTTCATTGTAATCAACTTGAATTGCTTGTTATTGAAATCTCAATTTTATACTGATTATTCTAAGTTGAATATTTTTCAATTGTATTTTTTTTTGTTGGTATGTGTGTACATATGTATGCATATACGAGTGTGTGTATGTAAGTTTTATCATTGTTTATTATTGTTTTGATACTTTGAGAATTTTTTTGTCCAGACTTTTTAAATCCATACAAATAATTGTAAATAAATATTCTGCAGTTAAAACTATGAAGGACGCTTTCGCTCGTAAAAGGTGAAGGTCAAATAATAAACAGTAAAACTTTATAAATAAATTTAAATTGAAGTTAAACCAAATAATTGGTTATCACAACAAAAAAAATCTATTTTTATTACTTTTAAAACAATAAGCCATCCAACATTTATAAATAATTTTTCTATATCCAAATTGGATTTTCAAATTGTCTCTACTGAAACCGCCCATCATATAAATCGCAAATTTTGAAAATAGATTTGTTGGTACTTTTTTGATTAAAATTTTTTACAACTTTCTCATCTAGTAACGAGACTGTGTTACACAACTTTGGTAGAAATTTAAATTTAAAAAGTTTTAAAAAAGTGTTTAGAATTTCATAAAGGTCTTCCAAGACTTAACATTTTCGAGACGCTTGATTTTTAAGATTTTTTAAAAGGCTCTGAACCTGTAAATTTTCAAATATTAAAAAAATCAAGAATAAGCTGCCCTATTTTTTTTTCCTATTTAGTCTGTCTTGAAAAATCTGGAAAGCTCAAACGGAAAAGTTAGGTTCGAAGACTTCCCTGTAACCAGCGTGTGAAATTTAGTTTCGGACGTTTCAGCATTTTAGAAATCACTGATTTATTTCCAAAATATATAATTACTTCTCCACTATGTACCGTCCATTTTCATTTCTATCGTTCACATTGAACACGAATGAAATTTATTTAAAATACTACCTTATTTTGGGCTCTTGTTAACTATAGGACTCTACTTCGAACACATGCGAAATCTATCAAATCAGTTTGAATCTTATAAACCAGAAGATATCTATATTTCAAATATTTTCAGAATGTGATTTTGTTAGGAACGCCTAGCTATCAATGTGTATGCGTGTATGCGCTACAAAGTGTATGTACCGTGTGTATAAAGGCAGAGCACAGTATATATACCACACACGCTCATAGGGGCTTACGTATTTGTTGTTGTTTTTCATATGGTTGTCAAGAAAACTCATAACTCACGAACGCGTGAGATACAACATCATCTAAAAATTTAATTAAAGTTGGTTCGCCCGTTCGTGAATTTTTAAAGTCACAACACACTATTTTTTTTATATGTATATAGACCAATATATTTGCCGTATTCACAAGCTCTGCTAAGGTGTAGGTAGTATTGCATACTACCTTTTGTTTACTTCTTTGTAAACAACCATTGTATCAGTGTGCCATTGTACATTGTACTTCATACGTCAAAAAGTAAATAAGAAGAAGTAAAGTGCTATTCATCATTTGTTATTTATAAGCCAAATGGGGGAGAAAACAGAAAAAAGGAAATTAATAAATTTTTGGTGTGAGGATGAAATTCAAGACATTTTTAGGATGAACCTAATGTACTTGCTCTTCAGTCGCAGAATTATACATTTAGGGCTACCAAAATCATCATTATGGCATTATCGGGTTTTAAGATATTTTGATGAAAACAGATTTCTTCATATGATACGACTACGGCCATAGGAATTTGCCTATATATTCAACCTTATAAAAAATGACGATGTTTTTCACACAATTGGCTCCAACAACGCATTGACTTGCAGCTTAAAATTGTACTTTACTGCTTGGGATCTTCAGGAAATGGTGCTTGTGTTCGTAAGGTAGCATCTCTTTTTGGTATAGGTGATGGCGGTACCATACAAAATATTAGAAATCGAGTCATTGAAGCAATATTAATCTTAAAGAACAGTTTTTATATTGGCAACTTTCAACTTCAACTTTCTAATAAATCAGTCAAATCAATAAACTAAATAAATAAAACTAATAAAAATATCTTTTAATTCAATTTAGTTTAATATAATTCACACATGAACACAAAAATAATAATTCATTTAAACATAAAACATTTAAACAAATACAACGTGTGAAAAACATATGAAAAAAAGTACTAAGTGTTGTATCGCATGTTTGCATGAAAATTACCAACAACACAGTTAGCACCGTTGTATTTTGTTAGCACTTAGCACGTACTAGGGGGCTTGTGAATAGGGCAATTGTTAATAAAAATTAGATTCGAAAACTTGTTTTGAACAGCCAAATTAAAAGTTAAATTTGTCGTCCATTCGTCGTCCCTCGGTATTTTCTTAGACAAATAATACTGAACAATATTAAAATAAATAAATAAATAGCGTATAAAATTTACATTGCTTTTGAAATAGAAATGCAACAATATTCAAATTGAATCTAAATACTATTTATCAACAAATCATAAAATTTTTTATTGTATACTTTAGTAAAAACTGTCTTTAAGATGTGCGTAGAACTTTGAATTTATAAAATTTAGGGTCATGTCATTGTTCTTGGCTTGAGTTAAACTTTTTTTTCACTTTTCTTGCTGAGGATAAACAACGTCAACGAACCTTAAATGTTTTATACTGGAATAAAAAGTTAATTTATGGCAAATTTGCGACAGAAACAAAGTATAACAAATTCTTAAAGATACTTTTTTTATTTTATGTGTTTTCTTCTTTGAAACTCTTATGTATCCGAGGTCATTTGATGATATTTTACAAAACAATTTCTCTGTTAAAAATGAAATTTATGTTTTTCAACTAATTTTCCATTTTGATACGATTCAATAAATTCTTTTGACTGCGCCTAAGAATATGCTATTAAAAGTATTTCTTGTTGTATTCAAAAATCAAAAAACGTTGGCGGGTTGATTTATATATGACTAGCAGTGCCCGACTTCGTCCGAGTGTCATTTCTAACTTTCTTAAATTCAAATTAAGAAAAAAGTGTTTTCAAAAATTTATTCCAGAGTTCCCTAAACAGTGTTAAACATTTTCCATTTACAACAACAAAATGTGCAGACAACTGTTTATACCGGTAAAATTGAGTGCTTTCAGACTTCTGTCTCTATTTTCTCTACAAAAAGACATTTTTACAATAAAAAAAAAGCATTTTATGTTGGAATCAAGGTTCTAAGGGATCTACACACAAAATGTTGATCAAATCCATCCAATAGTTTTTACGTGATGCGAGAAGTTTCCTGAAGAGCTAAATATTTCAAATCGGGATTTTTGGAAATTAACACAATAATTTTTTTTAAATTAATTTCTTTTATAGATGTTTCCCGTGTTTTTTAATTTAAAAACGATCCATGTTAGCCGATCGTTCGTTCTCTTTTTTCGAATAGTTGGTAAACAATTAACATGTACAATTTATTGTAAATAGTTATTTAATACTCTGGTCGGGCAGTACTTATAAGATCGGGTTTTCTAAAGATATAAGCAACTATTTTCTTTATAGCTCATCTGCCTTAAACAACTTGTTTTCGACTAAGCTCTCGTGGAAACACCCACCTTATCGACAGCTTTTTGTTTTAGAACTGAAAGCATAGACTTATGTTTTTGAATTGTAGTAATTTTAAAGAGGTCTGTTGAAGTCGCATTATTTTTAAATTTTTTTTACAGCAATTAATTTTAGAACACTTTGAGCTTTATGGTGGATTCTTGCTAAATAATTGATGCTAGTGAAACTGATTCCTAATTAACCGTATGGCATAAATACATGTGGTGCTTCAGTCGTAATAGCAAACATGAATGTTATTGTTAGGACAAAGTTTTTTTTTTAAGAAACTGTTAAAAACAGCTACTTAGCAGATACGTATATGAAATCTTCTGTGAATACAAGACTTTAAAAAGTCTAAAATAATGGTAGCAGCCCTCGCATAAATATTTTTTAAATAAAAATAACAAAAATTCCATTCACATATTTGAAACTTTCAGCGCTTTGTCATTACAACCATACGTACGTACTGTGCAATAAATTACTGCTTAAGAAAATTCTATTTTTTAATTTAATTGAACTTTAATGCGTCGTTAAAAAACATAAATTTTATTCTTGCTTAAAGATTAAAAACATCGGCCTTAATAGTAGAATATTTATTCGCTGTAAATCGTTTTTTTATTGTTATTTTAAATGCTTTCTTATAAAACCTTTGGAATATAATATTAAATACCATAAAATCTTAAAGCAAAATATTATCGTAACATAAATACCTTAAAGTTTTTATAGGAGGGTATTTGTGGTATTTTCGCTACGTGTTTTAATAATGTTTTTTATGTTTTTTATTTATAAAACATAAATTAATGTTATTTCTGATTCGTTGTTTTATATAATAAAAAATTAATTACATTTTTCCTAACCATTTTAGCTTTTATTAAAATTCATAAATCTTTTTATATTTAAAGTTCTATAATGTATTAAAGCGTAAAATATCTAATTTTCTTATAAATTTTTATATAGCTGAAAAATTAACGCTAAAATAATTGCGTTGGTTTTTTTCATGCATATTTTATTTGCTTAAATAATTATATGAAAGTATGTTTTATTATTCCATTTATTTGAAGACAAAGTCACAAAACCAGCTTCTATTCGCTTCGCACAAATCCTTTTGCATTTGAGTAAAAGAAGGGGGCGCATAAAATTCTAAGGATAAATTAAAAATATTAAAATTTAAAAATTAAAAAAAAAGTCAAATAAAAACAGCAAACTAATGAAATGAAGTATAAAAACAAAAAATTCATATTTATCATACATGGGAGTAATTAATTAGATGGACTAATTAATTAAAGATTTCAGTAGCATTGAATGATAGATAATGCTATTCATTTTTTAGCAATATCCCTACTTTCAGTAATGGTAACGCTTTTTAATGAAAAGGTTTCATTGATAATTAGTTAAAAAATAAAATCATTACCTTAATTGTGCTTGATTCCTTCAAATATAAATATTTCATGATATTCTCATGAAATATTTATTTTTTTAAATTAAACCCTTATGTAAAAAAATGAAAGAAAAAAATAAAAATATTTACTCAATGGTTCTGTGTTTTTGTATTAAAATTTTTTTAGGTTTTTATGGCTTTTTGCCTTATTGATTCAATGGAGTTCTCATCTAATCAATTTGGCTTTAGGTATAAGACTCTGAGGTTTTGCTCACAAAATTTGGGTAGAATCCACTGATGAGCTATTTGAGCAGTAGTGAAATATCCATATGGATATGCTTTCCCCGCAGTAATACATTTCACTTTTTAGTTAAGTTTAAAAAAAATAATAAAAAAGTTTCCAAATAATAAATTTTCTTATTAAAATCATTACCATTAACTAATGATTTAGTAGTATAAAATAATTATCATTAATTAATCTGTTCCTTGCCTTTGTACACTAAATACACATCTAAAAGTATAGTAGAGCAATATTTTAAAATGGCATTTGTACAAATAAGACACTATGGGAACCAATTTTTGTATTTGTGTAAGTTATAAGATCCGCTAAATAATTAAAATTTTCGAATATTGATCTATTATAAGAGTGCTTAGATTTATTTATTCTATGCATATTTTTTTTTAAGTTTCTGTGATCCAAAATTTCTGTTTTATAGGAACAATTATTTTTGATTCAATTTTAATTAGTAATGAAATGATTTTATGATTGTTAGAAACAATTCTAACTAAAACAAAATCATTAGCATTAAACAGTAGTTAAATGTTGTTCATTCTCATTATTTCAAACAATGCCAATTTAATTTGAATGGTAATGAAAAATATATTAAGAGAAAAAAGCTTTCAACAAAATTTATATAGAAGTTACAGCAGATTTCCTTCTGCCTATTGGACATTATGGATCAGAACTTATCATTATTTTTAATATCTTTAAAATTGTTTTTTTGTTTTTTTTTTTTTTTTTTTGTAAACACATTAAGCGTTTTTCCTCTTCCCTTCCTTATATTTTAAATAAAAAAACCATCATGGAACATTAAAACAAATATCTCTGGATCTCTGCTTAAAACTTTATTGTAATCGGTGCAGCCGCGAATGCTCCTTTCCTTTTTGCCCTTTACCATTTATCAGGGCCCTAATTTTCGAAACAAGACATTTCCGTATGGACGTTATACTTGAAGACTTATTTACTTTAAGAAATTTATTCCAGAAAAGGAGACAGACTTTCTGCGCTCCTTCTTGAAATTTCAGTAGTATTGGTTCAGTCGTTTAGCTATGATTGACGCACCAACAAACAAACAAAATTACCAAAAGACTTAAAAAATATATTATATAACAGAACTGGTGGATGTCAATTACAATTTGTTATTTATTAAACATGCAATTACTTAATACCATTTAATTATTTGTAATTACAATGGATTTTTTTTCAATTACACATTACGAGTACATGTAATTACAAGTAACTGTAATTGAAATTTTCTTGGTCGCAAGAACTTTTAATAAAGTTTAGCCGACGGATTAGTGTCTTTACTAAAATATCTTCTGGGAGACGAAACTAATCTAATGTAGCACATTATAACCTAATCCCGAACGTTAATAGTTACAAACACATAAATCAACTGTAATACTTCTGAAAATGAAAATAATTTTTATGTATACGATATACAACTAAAAAAATAAATAAAATTTGTACACTTATAATTAAAATATATTTTAGTTTTAAAATAATAGATTTATGGGAGCAAAAATTCACCAGTTTTGTCGAAGGGTCAGTTCGCCATCAACTAAAAAGGTCTTTTGTAAACAAAAATATTTTAAAGACGTTACATTTTTTTAAAATTTGCGAAAAATGTGATATTTTCGATTGAAATGGAAAGTGGATGGATTTAAGTGAAAAGTAAGAAATTGGGACTAAATAGGAAGACGTAATAGTTAGACTAAAGTTTACGTTATTTATATTGTGTAATAAAAAAACCTAATTGACCAAAATACATTACAATTGATTGTAAAAAATAAACAAGTTAAATAGTAACACAAGTACAAATTATTAAAAAAAATGAACAAAAAAATACAATAATTTTCCATATATCATCTTATGTATATTATTATTTCATTACTAGTATTCTACCAATAACCAGCCTTCAATCTGTAACACCAACAAGTAGTTAAAAATTTATTAATAACTTGTTAATAAATTTAAACGTACATCTATAGCGGCGAAAAGTACTTAATAACAATTAAACTAAAAAGTATTTTGATTATCATTAATATTGTTACGTTTTTTCCTTTTTGGTAACAAACACACGGATTCTTTTGATTGCAACTACCACTGTGGCTCATTTTAAATTCTGTATTTTTTACAGGAAACTTATTTTTAAATCAATGGGTAACCAATTCCACAGACGAGAAGTTATTATCAAAATAATTTTTCAAAAATAAAGTTGTTTTTGTTCTAGGAATAAAGATTTTCAGAAAAGTGTGGTGTTGAATTTTAAATAATCTTCAACTAATATTGTAAAATCAAAAAATTTTTAAACGAGAACCTTAGAAAGCGTTCAACATACGGTGAAATGTGGTTATAACTTTGTTGATTAGATTTAATAATCGTTGTCTGAAAACAAAGCGTGTAATCTTACTTACCAAGAGTCTGATTCTTTCCGTACAATAAGAAACTTGTGACATTAGCAATACATGAGCAACTCTATATCTATCATCATATGGCAAGTATATATTCAAGCTGTATTATCGGCAAAGTGTAAAACATATTCTTAAATATAAGTTATTTATGTACAAAATCAAGTCTATTATTGTTATATCCATTTTTTCAGTTTATCGACCACCTCGAATTCTCTTCCCTTGAAAAGACTCATTGACACATCACAGCTTAAAGAACCAAATTTTATAATTTTGGTTTTATCAGCATTTAGCACCAAGGTATTTGAACCTATCCATGAATCAACTTTATGCAACACTCGATTAATTTCTACACACATAAATTATCGTCTGTAACCTAAATAAGAATATATTAGTGAACGCAATGCACCTAAAAATATAAATTCCTTTGATAGTTTTTTTTTAAGTTTCAGATATTTAATAATAATAGGTTTTGAAAAGTCCAAAGATATAAAACAGTAGTCATACCCCTATTAAAATAATTCCTTATCGCTTCCGTAATCCTTAGTAAAGCAACTTAATTATTGAACAAATTTAAAAAAGAAAAAAACATAAGTTTTTTTAACTCACAAAAATATTCTATATTCGTAGTACTCCTACTTCTCGACCTATTTTTTAAAACGTTTGGAAGTACCATATTATTTTTAACATGTCAACGGAATTTCAAATAATACTCAAAATTGGATTGGCAACAAATTCGGTTATCATAACGAATCTGTTTTCTCTGTGTTTCTTCGAACGCAGTGATTTTTTTGTTTGACTTTTTTTCACTTCATTTTACTGTCTCGAATATGGCTAAAAGTAATTCTTATCATGCGCGATTAGTTCTTAATATTTTGTATACACTTAAGAGCTTAAAAACTTAAGGATATTAAAACGGGGAAGATAAAAGAGGGAATAAATTTATTGTCTTTTTTATTCGGAAAATGGAAACATTTAGTTTAAAGATACCATAAATGGTGCTTTTACGAAAATCAGTAAACGCTTACGAGTACCATAATATATTAAGATTTTTTTTTGTGTCTAAGGTTTGATGGAAGAAAATTTGATACAACTTGTTTATACAACACAATCAATACACGTTTCCTTCATTTTGTTTCATATAAAATTATTTTAGTTTTTTAATTCTTTAAACCATTTCTTCAAAGTAGTAGTAGTAGTTTTATTCACTGAGAAGATATTATTTCTAACTAATAATTGAATAATATTTTTTCACCTCATAGCGTAATTTAAAACGGAACAATATAAACCGTAATTGACATAAAACAAACAGTAATAATAAAAACCATTAGGAGAATTTCTGAATATTTAACCTAATATCTATAAGACCGAGATGAAATTTTTTATTGTTAAATATACAAAGTTTTATGTGCGTAAGTCTGTTTAGTTTTAGTGTTTTTATTAAATCCAATTTATATAAGTGTCAGGAAAAAAAATTACTACTGAAAGCATTTTAACGAATCCTGTTTTATAGGTTTGTGTATTTTAGCTTTTGTTATAAAAAAAATATTTATTTGCACTTTAACGCAAAAGAAAAAACACAGAATACAAATAACCAAAAGTGATAAATAAAACAAAATTTAGGTTGATTGGAATCCATTGTAACAAGGAAATTTATAAAATATATTATCTTTTTTTGGGATGAATAAACTGTTGGCGATGTTTGGTGTAGCAGTGCTGCTTGCTTGCTAAGAACTAAGATACGATCATATTGAGGAAATATTCGATGTCGATATTTAACAAATTTTATTTAATTTTGCGTTTACATAACTTGCACTGATTATCCATTTTTGTTGTTATACAAACAGACTTTAAGTAACGCCAAAAGAAAATATTGAAAAAGTGTTTACTCTGCGGCCACTTAAGGCTTCAAATGTATGTAATGGAAACTTCGAAAACCAAGAAAAACATTTTTTATTTTTTATAAGCAGTTATGAAAATTTTCCTATTTTAGCGTTAAAAGTTGTTTGGGAAGGGAGATACAAACGAAAGAAAAAAAATCTAATGGATTTGGTAGGAGGTTGAACAAGCAATTTTTTTTCATTAATCTTTTACACAACCTCATCAAAGCTATCTTATTTATTTTAATGTTAAATATGAAAAAAAAAAAACAAATTTAACAAAAAAGCAAACAGAACTTTAGAAGAAAAAAATCTGCGAATATAATAAAATTGTAACGAGGTCACTTCTGTACATGAAATATTTTTTTAAAATTTTAATGTTGTTGGTAATCGATATAGAATACAAAACACCTATTTTTGGAATTTTTGTCTGTCTGTATATCTGTCCCTGCTCGCATTACGTAAAAACTACTGGATGGATTTGAACAAAATTTTCTGAGAAGGTCTCTTAAGACCTTGATTCCAATAAAGAATAATTTTTTTCGTAAATAAATAGTGATACAAATGTGAAAGCACCCAATTTTACTGGTATAATGGTACTAAAAAATTTGTCTGCACTTTTTATTTTTGCAAATAGAAAGTTTTCAATACTGTCTGCAGAACTCTGGAATAAATATTTAACGACATATCTTTCCAAATTTGAATTTTAAGAAAATTAGAAATGAAGAAGTAGTGGTGGGCACCGTTAGATTTTTATAATATTACAGAATTTCAACAATATTTAATATTTGTCTTGAACAAAATTAACAGTTTTAAGAATTCATTGTTATTTCCAATGTTTTACAATAAAAATTTTTAATATAAAAATATTAAAGTTCTTTTTTTTATTTTTATTTTTTTTTTTTTGTCTTAAGAAAAAGATATCATTATTTTATATACACATTTTCATAACAAAAATTTATTTATAAATATGAAAAAAAGTATTGTTTGTTATTTTTTTATGTTTATTAAGCTGAAAGTCCCGTTTTATGCGTACACGCTTTTTACGCGTCTGTTAAGAAAGCAGAATCAATGTAAATATATGTGACAAGTTACACAGCACAAAGCGAAGAAAGCATGAACGCGTAGAACGCAAGCAGTTCGTTTACTTTCTACTTTTCTACGCTTCGCAAGCGCCACGAAAAAATGTCAGCTGTTTTTGATATGTAAGGATGGTAAATTATATTTTATTATCAATCGTCTGTTTCTGTTTTTTTTTTTGTTTGTTTTAAAAAGACTTTTTTAGTAAAGTTTAACAATAAACTAAAAAAAAAAATACGTTTATATTAATAAGTTACAACAACTCTTTCATCAAAAAAACTAGTATTTTTTCTATCGATTACTTTTACGTACTGAGTTTCATCCCTAATGTGTTTCTTTATTTTATAAAGTTTTTAATACAAATGCAAAAACCGTTCCCTTTTTTTCTGAAGATTTTCATAGTTCCTTGTTACACAAAATATTATTTGCATAAACTCAATATATGCCATAAATTCTTTAAACATTACACTTTCCATTTTTCCAAAAATGATTTCTTTAGATAAAAATATTTATACTACAGTTGATCAAAACAAAGCGTTAAAAGTTTGAAAAGCGTAAAAAGCTTGTACGCATAGAACGCGTTGTATTCACTTTCAGCTTTAAATTAAATTGTGCTTAATTCCTTAAATTGAAATATTTCATAATTAATTAATTTTTCACAGTTTCCAATGGCAGCCCTTATTTATAAAAATGAAAGAAAATAATAAAATAGTTACTCAATTTTTAGTGTGATTCCTATACAAATATTCTAGATGAGTCGCTTTCTTGCAATACAATAAAATTTTCACATATGGCAAACACTTGCGTTATTGTTTGATGTTTTGTTATTTTTCCTTTAAAAAAAATTAAATTGACTTAGTTTCGCTTTTACCAAAAAATCCTTCATATCTACATACATATATTTTCGTCATAAGTATGAGTTCCTTTTTAGATGTTAATAAAAACGTGTTAAATTCATTTAAATAATTTTGTTGTTCTCATTTAATATGATAATATTGTTTGTTGTAGTATATACATACGCAATTTATTTACTTTCTATGCAAACATTTTTATTACCAAGGGATAAAATACACACAACATGTCACACACAAAACTTAAAGCAAAAAGAAGATGAAGAAAAAAAGGGTTACAAGTACCAGCCAACCATTTTAGCTAAGCGAGTACCATTTAGAAATTGAATATTACTGTTCAATCTTCATAATTTACCACAGATATTTGCGAAAAAAATAGTTTATAAATATTAGGGTTTTTATCGCATCAAGGTTCTAGAATTTTGTTTTATATTTTTTTTTATTTTCTATTTTTTTTCTTCTTTTTTCTTTTTTTTTAGGGTTACCAGTTAATTTCATTTTAGTATAATTATAATTAGGTGAATTTCAAACGAGAAAAAATTACATTAAAAGGATTTTAATAATATATTTGGCGGATACTAGACTTATCGTCAAATGTGAAAAAAAAAATATTTTTGCATTCGAAATAAAAATTTTTCTTTGGATTTTTTTTAATTTAATAAATCTTTATTCGTTTTTTAGTGCGTCTCTAAAAGTAGCAAAAAATAATTTTCTCTTTAACCAAACAGATGTGAATATGTCTTGTTGCGAAAGTAGATTAAATACTCTTAAATTTCTGAAATAACAACCGAAAACTTCTGCTATAATTCTCTATGATATTAACATCCACTAATCCCACTTAACATAAAAAATACTAAAAGTTTCTCGTAGTTGTTACAGCAGCAATTTTTTCATTGGATCTTGGCTACGCACGCGTATACATATGCATAAACCAAACAAATACAAGCTACCAGATTTTTCTTTCGAAGAACAATGTAGACGTTTTTTCTCGTCTATAACGCAAAATTGCAATTTCAAGTGGTATGCTGGCACCGTTGAAGGGAAAGGTTGCTTTTGCATAATGCACTAGTAAAGTAAAGATAAGAGTAAATAGAAATGTAACACTATTTAGTGCAAATAAATTCATTCAAATTAAGTTTTATTACTAGATTGACTTATACAAATATATGATGCAGACGCTTTGACACTACCCATCAAACAAATATAAAAAATTCTGACGAACATAAAATACATATTTATTTCCTTCAATGTAAAATAGTTTAAATAAATTGTTTTACTGTCATAAATCTACCATAAGGAAAACTACATTGAAGTCATCGTTAATATTATTCACTGTATGTACATTGAAATATTTATTTAACGATACAACTTTTATTGATATTAAGTGAAATGAAAAAGTGAAAGTTTTTCAATGTCACTGCAACAGATGTAAAATATTGTATTTTATTGCGCTGTTAGTCCAATGAAGTGCGTACATTTTCCCTCTTTTCACCCTCCCTTTCTTTGAACAATAAATTGTTTAGTGTTTTCGTAATACATTCAAGTCATGTTTATTTTAAATATTTCTAGGAAATTTTACGGCTAAAAGTTTTCTATCGCAAATGCAAATAAATAGTACAAAGTGACAGGACTTGTTTAAAATATCTGTGAAATTTTTAAATAATATTTAAAATGTCAAAGTATGCATGTTTTTGAGGGCATCCCACTTAAAAGAATTACCGGATTGAAGAAATGCAGATCCCTAGTGTAGAAAATGCAAAATATTGGAATAAGTAAATATTTGATCAACTTAAAATATTTATTAAATTAAACAATGAGAATTTTTTATTATATTAATTAGTTTTGAAAATAAAATCGTAAATTTTAAAAATTAATCAGGATAATAGAAAAAAGCACGAAAAAAAGATTTTGTTTTGAAAAAAAAATTAATATAATAAAAAATTCTCGTCGTTTAATTTAATTTAATATTTGCAAAGAGCCCGTGCATATAAATAAATTATCTTAGTGTTTTGTGATATTTTATTTTTCATCCTCTTTCAACTGTATCAAAAAGCTGAAAAAAAGTCAGCCGTATATAGTGGAGAAAGAAAAATAGAATTGCAATTGGTTATTGTTGTTTTTGTTTAAACTTTGATTTTTGTCTTTGCTTAATTGTTCGGACAAAAATTTTTAGTTTATTTTAAATGTTTGTGAGAAGTGTCCTGAAGAGCTAAGCGGCAGCAAAATGGCTTCAAGACGTGCTTTAACCCTCAATAAATAATACCGGTAATTTAAATAATTTATCGGGATAATAGAAAATAGCACGAAAAATATTTTATTTTTAAAATTAGAATATCTATATCAGTTTGTGTAAGCTAAAAAGAAGCTGGCAAATTATTCTAAACTAAAATGACCATTCACACTGGATAGACAAGGATGTTCTCAGTTCTTAAAGTCAACCTGAATCTATTACGATTGTGTTGATGTATGAATATTTTTGCAATTGAATTTTATAGACAATTATTGTATTACAAATTTTCTGGAGTCTTATCAGTAAAGGAATTACCTTGAGATTTTAGTTATTAATCGTTTGTGTTTATATAAACGTGCTATTTCCAGGTTGCTTTTATACATAAAACTATTTGCAGTCGAATCTTATTGACTTTTTGGCTTCACATCTCCACTCCACATCTCCCTACTTTATCATGGTTTTGTAGAGACGCAATTTATATTTTTACTTTATTAATATTGTTGGATATTGATTTTTAGCCATGGAACATTTTTTAATCAACACTGGCAATCTTTAAAAAAGAAAAATAGTTTCAAAATCATAAATTATAAGCTAGAAAGAATTTCTTCGATTTATCAATCAGTTGCTTATTTGATTCGATAGAAGTTCGTGTGACATCACCTGCATGCTGAAAATCGAAAAAGCAACATAAACTTCTGCTTGTGATTTATATTCTTTGTTCCAGGGTAATTTGTCACGTTAAAATATAACGCAACACTTGTGGGCGAAGAAAATTTAATTTTATTTAAAACGTACAAGAAATCATTCTAGATTTTCTAATTGACATGTTCTCCAGCAAATGACATGTTTTTACGTGTAAATATGTTAGACAACATGTCTTTATTAAAAACAAAAAATAATAATAATACAAAAATGAAGATATTTATACTCAAGAACACATGTGCAGACGGCTCTCATTACTATTTGAGAAATGTTATCTCTTAAATATGTAAATGAAAGCACAGCAACGTATAATTTATATTTTAATTAAATAAAACTCATACGACACAGTAACCCTTCGTAATACTGTAGTTTTTAGTGAATGAAATAAATATGTTTGTAGATTGCACAGTGGTTTGAAAACGATTTATTTTGGGAAAAAATTCCTTATCTCATGAACCACTCAAGATATCTTAATGAAATTTCACAGAGACAAAGCAAAAGTGTTTCTGAGTAGAGGTAAAAACTAAAAATGTTTATAAACATATTTCACATGTTCAGATTGGTACAAAATGTCATTTTTAATTTTAACATATAAAATGAGCAAAAAATTAGGAGGCGAGGTCAAGGAAGCTCCTGTAGCTTAAATACCTGCTCGATATATATGTAAGTACCCAGTAACGAACGTGTGTTACAAGTACTGAAATACGTGTGGAATACTTTTTGTGCAAGGAGTGTCGGAACTCTACATACGTCTTTAGTTTTACTATGGTTTCAAAGAAGAACTTCTACATTAGCAATACATACTCGTAATATAATGAGTTTTTTCGCGCTTCATTTTTCAAATGACATTTAACTGAACAACTGAAAAAATCACGTTAATATGTTTCTTTGAGAAATAAAATAAAATAAAATAAAATAAAATAATGAAATAAAGTTAAAAAATTTTGTTTTAACATATGAATTCCCCGTACGGAGATAAATTTTTTATTTATTTATTTATTTAATTTTTATTTCCTGAGCAACAAGATTGTGTCTTATATTTACAGCACAGGAACGTGTTTTGTTACAAATGGTTTGGGTTTTATAAAACAAAATTAAGTATGAATAAAAAACATGAATACAAGTAAGAAAACATGAATACAACAATAATAATTATAAAAATAATTATAATTCATAAAAAAGAATACATAATTATTTATATAAAAAAACAAAAATATCAATAATTATTTATAAAAGAATATAGTTAAACAGTTATTTGTAGAAATTGAATACAAATTTTTTGAAGCTATTAGCATTGCTATTTAGTTGTTTAGTGGAAGATTGCACCAACACGAGCAACAACTATATAAAACTGCCATTCTGATACTTGGCATTGATAACGCGGTATTACAATTTTCTGTTTCGTGGCGATTAAAAAAGCGTATTTGCTCAAAAAGATATATATATTGGAGTTTGTGTGGTAATAATCTTATGTAGAAAAATAAATTTGCGACTTATTAGAAGGCTTTTAAATGATACTTCATACAGCTTGCTAGAATAGGTAGAAACATGATAAAATTTTCTCAATCCATAAACATATTTTACAATGTTATTATACATGACATAAAGCTTTCTTTTACTAGCTGAATCACAACTTCCCAATAATTCACACCCATATAATAAGGAGGCACCTAAATATGTCTTTGCTAATAATATTCTAATTTTGATAGGTGTAAAATATTGTGGGGGCCAATTTTACACAACTTTGACCAACGAATGAGTTTATATGATCAGTCCAAGTGAAGTTTCTATTAAAAACTATTCCTAGATTTTTCGCTGAATTTACAATTTTAATTTTTTCACCATTTAAAAGAATATCATTATAAATGACACGGTTAACACTTTTTTGGCATATTATTACACATTTAGATTTCTGCGGATTTAGACAGTGTCCGTGTGCAGTAGCCCAACGATTAACGAACTAATATTTTGAAGTTGACTACTTAAAACAAGTTGTACATCATCTGCATATAAATGAACCTTGCAATTCGTGTGATAGCTTGGTAAGTCATTTGCATAAATAGAGAACAATAGCGGTCCTAAAATAGAACTCTGAGGTACACTTTTCATCAGGGGTAGGCTACTTCACCATGCGTCATTAACAAATACAGCTTGTGTCCGATTCGAAAGATATGAAGATATTAAATTAGTTGATAACTCGGCAAACCCAAAAAAATATCTGAGTTTTTTTATGAGTATGTCATTTTCTACCATATCAAACACCTTAGAGTGCTCTAGAAGCACCAGAAAATTAATATGTCCCTTTTCTCAACCTTGTCGAATGACTTCACTAACTTCTACAAGAGCAGTTATCCAGCTATGATTCTGACGAAATTTGTGCCAAAAAATTATTATTATTATTATTTTTTGTATTATTGCATAAGAGGCTACACTTCTTTTATTAATCATAAGGCTATTCCATTTTAGAGTACGTAGCCAACAATTGTGACTTTAAAAATCTGTTTACTATTTTTAAATCAGATCTTTGCACTCCGAGGAATTTTATAATGATTAAAAAGTTTTATTTCAAAATTGGCTATTTTTCGATAGGTCTGGAGGAAGAACCGTTGTAAATTTTATCATAATTTTTCTTTTATTTGCATTCGTTATAGGTTGTCTTTAAAGCTGTATAAAAAAATTTGCTAGTGCCGAAGAAAATTTAATTTACATACGCCAAAAATAAACACCACCTTTTCCAAGAAAATCATAAAAAACACGATATTTTTTACATTTCCTCAATTCTGAGGATTGTAACTTTTAAACCAAAAACAAAACTTTAAACATGTTTATTCAAAATTTTAATAAGATTAAGGCAGATATCTTACAGTAATAATAAGATCATCAATAAGTAAATTACGCTAATAATGTTAAGTTAAAGTCGGCCAAAATTAAAAAAAAAATGTAACCCAATTTTCTCCCCAACTAAAAGCGACAACCTACAAAAGTAAGCACATTGTATCTTAACATATGAGTTAAAAAAAACTTTTTAATGCATTTCCAATAAAATTTATGCCTCAGGTACCTAACTTTGGCGGTCTATGATAGGGGGCTATCCTTTCCCACCTCTAATCAAAAGCACCTTTGCTTTGTCACTATAAAAGTTCATTAATATATCTTCAGTGATTCACGAGGTACCAAATTTTTTCCAAAATAAAACTTTTTCAAACTACTGTGGAATGTAAAAGAAAACTGTTACTATAAAACTGTATCTGACTTGGATGTTCATAACTTTAACTCTTAAAAAACATAAAATTTCTGAATTTTATAAAATAATTTAAATTTAAATTTCATCACTGCAATATTTCGTATAATAACTTTTAAATTATGATATATTTTACTCAATTTCAAAACTTCTGTGTGTGTGGAAACTTTGGTTTTAAAAAGAAAAAAAAAACGAATAGAAATTATTTTGGCTTAAGTTCATTTATTTTTTAATTTCTAAAAACTTTTTTAGAAAGAAAATTTATTTTTACAAATGTATGCGGACGTTTTCCAAAGAAAACAAGAAAAATTAGACGCTAGCAGAATGAAATGCTGCATTTTCTGGACGGCTACGACCTTCATCAGCATTCTTCGCATCTATCTACCTTAGTTGTGTATTTTTATAAATATCATCTATTTAACCAACTAACTTTGTAAATAAGAATACGAGAATACTCATATCAACATTAATTTGGCTAGACATTTGTAAAAATAAATTTTCTTTCTAAAAAACATTTTTAGAAATTAAAAAATAAATGAACTTAAGCCAAAATAATTTCTATTCATTTATAACATTCACAGTTCAAATAACAATTCAATAAAAATTAAATTATAAGCACGCAAGGCACAGCGAGCATTCATGCTTACATCATACCAATCAAAATGATACTGGAACAGCATCTATTATGTTATAAGTAAACAAGTAAGAATGATTAAAAACAAATTTGCATAGTGTTCAATCGATGATTGAAACAAAGCAAAAACAAATGTACAAGACGAAATACAGAGAAAACAGTAAAGAAATACGTTGGTTTGTGTGTAAATTTCGTCTAACCAAATTAATGTTGATATGAATATGAGTGTTCTCGTATTCTTATTTACAAAGTTAGTTGGTTAAATAGATGATATTTATAAAAATACACAACTAAGGTAGATAGATGCGAAGAATGCTAATGAAGGTCGTAGCCGTCCAGAAAATGCAGCATTTCATTCTGCTAGCGTCTAATTTTTCTTGTTTTCTTTGGAAAACGTCCGCATACATTTGTAAAAATAAATTTTCTTTCTAAAAAAGATTTTTAGAAATTAAAAATAAATGAGCTTACCCTGGAGTTAATGTCGACGTCGTTGACGGCGTCAAATGTCAAAAAAAAAAGTTGAATCGTATGAAATTGTATGAGAGCAGTTAATCTCAACGCCGTAAAAGTTCAATCTGTTTCAACTTTTTCGGCGTTGAAACGCCGTCAACGACGTCGAAATTAACTCCAGGGTTAAGCCAAAATAATTTCTATTCATTTATAACATTCACAGTTCAAATAATAATTCAATAAAAAGAAAAAAAAAACTTAGTATTAAAGAAAAAAATTAATTAATTATTTAATTTATTAAAGAGAATGCAAGTCGATAAAAAATATTAATTCCTGTCACAATAAGAACTCTTAAATTTGGAAGCACAAAGTTTTGAAGTTGCTATCGCTTTTGTGCGAAAATATGAGGTTGCTTTCAGGAACAGTGTTCCCAACAAATTGGCTCTATATAATTGCCTCTACAAATTGATAAATTCACCAATTATATCTATTTGACTGTGTGATTAAGCTCATGCCAATTAAATTAAAATCATTTTCGCATATGTAACCACTACCAAAGCTATCACTTTATATTGCCAAAAATTGCGGACTCTTTACAAGTCTATGCGATTTATCAGCAATTGAGTTTAGTTGTTTCTTTTTTTAACTTCATGCAACACGTTGTGCATTTAGTACCACCATCTTCTAGCTGGACAAGATCTTATTTTGTTTTTGTGATCAAGATAAGATACGAGTTGTATTTGCTTTATTTTAGCAAATTTAAATTTTAATGATTGGTTTAAAGTTTGGACCGCTACATAGTTTATGTAAACGGTAAGTCATATCGTTCTAAAACTTTCGACCCGTCCTCCCAACAATATGGAAATCAAAATAGACTCATAAGTTTTAAGGACAAATCGAAGAGATGGGTGCCCTTAATGTAGAGAAGTACAGTAGTAACATTGTTTGAAGTTGGCTTAAGCAACGCTGAGAATAATGAGTGCTAAAGCTTATCTGTACAGGATGTGAAAAGAGTACTCCCTACAGAGAGTAATTGTTTGTTATTCCATGTGTGTGGAA
This sequence comes from Gymnosoma rotundatum, assembly GCA_916610165.2. Taxonomy (NCBI): domain Eukaryota; kingdom Metazoa; phylum Arthropoda; class Insecta; order Diptera; family Tachinidae; genus Gymnosoma; species Gymnosoma rotundatum. The sequence goes on from OU744340.1 coordinate 83,016,931, forward strand.
CAATTTTTGAATTACACAACGAGTTTTTTAAGAATTACATTTTTTGCTTTTGAGCGAAATTTTGATGATAACGAAAGTGGCAAACCGCTATTACCCACACACTTTTATTATCTCTAAATTTGATACAGGACACTCTGAGTATAACGTGTGTTTTTAATTAAAAGCTTGTAGGTATAAGAACGGTATATTTAGGAAACTACAGTACTTAGACTTTTCAAATTTGATATAGGTATAGTGTTGCCAGACGGCCTGCAACGGTTGGATTTTTCAGTTCTGGTTCTATTTACCAGTTACGAGTACCAGTTGAAAAAAAAATGTTTATTAAATATAATTTTTAATAAATTAAATTAAAGCTTTTAGAAAAAAAATTTGTACTAAATAGAAAGAAAGTAAAATATTTATTGCTCTTGCGAATGTATAAAAAGTTAAATTTTTTCCAAGCATTAATCAGTACCTTTTGAACACCACTGGCAATTTATAACCAAAAAAATGTCTCTATTGTTGTGGGATAATTCATCAGACGTTTTAAAAGTTTTAGAAATATCAACTTTAAAAGACAACGACATGTTGAACAATGACTTTTCTTACCTGCGAAAAGCCTTTGATATTTTGCCAAAAGATATTCCAACTGATAAGATAAGGTATATCTTTCTTTCAAAAATACAATAAAAATAAAGCAGAAAATCCTTATAAATTGTTTTTTCCATACCAATTAGCAATGCTTTTTGTGAAAGGAATATTAGTATTTAAAATAATTGAAGCTTACGAGATAGAAGTACAATTTCTTTCGACCTAATCAAGAATGAAAATTAAATAAGATATATTTTAATGAAAGTTTTTTTTTTTTGGTTATATAGATGATGCTTATAAAATACTCAACTAAGTTAGATAGATACGGAGAATACTGATGAATGTCGTAGCCGTCCAGAAAATGCTGTATTTCATTCTGCTAGCGTCTAATTTTTCTTGTTTTCTTTGGAAAACGTCCGCATACATTTGTAAATAATTTTTCTTTCTAAAAATGTTTAGAAAATTAATTAAAAAGAACCAAAAAGCCGAAAATAAAGTAAAATTTCATTAATATAAAATCGTAGGTTTTTTTTGCTATAAACACATTTTTAAATTATTCAGTTACTTTTAATTTTTATTTTTTTCCATTGTCCAGTTACTTTTTTTTTAAGTTAAGGCCTGGAGTATATGAGGAGTAAAATATAGACTTTAAAGTAATTGTTTGTTTACTTACTTTCATACTTTTTTGTTAATTGCGAGTCTAGTAAATTAAAATTTTGTCAAATATCGTTTTCTATTAGAGTCTTTACTTTAAGCACTTCAGTACCGCGTGCCGTAATTTTTAAATTTTGTATGAACAGTATTTGCTTTTTAATATTAATTTACAACTTCAACACTGTATTTGGAAACAGATAAAACAATCCTTTAACTCAAACTAGTAACTTATTTTTATGGTTGAAAGTAAATATTATTTTTCTCTTTTAAAACTATTTTATGTCAAGATGAAAATGAACATATAACCCACTTACCCAGTTAGCACAGCAATTTGCTTACTTTTTCTTATTTATTTATGTTTGTGTTTCTTTTTCTTCTGTTTTGTTTGTAAATAAAACAAATTGCAAAGGAAAAGGAAATTTTCATACAAAATTTACAAGTATATTGTAGCCATAGAGTTTGCAATGATGACCCACTTTAACATAAATTTAGGACAAAAATTTTTAGAAAAAATAATATTTGAGAAAAAAAATATTTTTTTTTTAATTTTACTTTCTTAAGGTTTTTATTATGACAAAATTTTCATTTACCGATTCCTTTTCTTATTCATCATTTCTTCTTTGTTCGTAACCTAAAATACTTTGTTTGTGTGTTTAAAAAAGTATTCTTACATTTAAAAGTTTGTTTATGTTTTTTAACAAAATGGATAATACCTCTTGACTTATATGAAGTTTTTTTTCATCTTCCATAAAATCCGACTTTCAAAGTAGAACGATTTAGACGTATTTAATGAAGTTTGTAAATAAAAAAGTTTTGTTTCTTAAAGTTGTGAGAAGAAAAACACAAATATTTGTTATGAAAAGAGTATATTTATTTCAAGATAAAAATAAATATAAAAAGCATAAGGATTAAAATATCGACTATTTTAAGCTTAAGAGACCATAAATATAATGAATGTTATCTTTTTAACAAAAACAGCTTTGACTGCTGTCAAAAAATAGTAAAACTCCCTTAGTAACAGTCCGATGACCAAAGTCTTTTAAAAGATTTGCTCTAATTCAATAGAAATGGCTAATATTTTCACCAGTTTTTTTATCCTATTCTGTGAATTCTTTTCATTTAAATCTTCAGAGTTTTCTTTAACAAAAAGTAAAAATGTCCCGTATTATATTCCGTAGCAGATTATTCCCCATTCAATATTCTTTTAATGATACATATATATAAAATAACATCATACTTTTGTCGGCTTAATCAAAAAAATGGTCATAAGAAAAAGTAAAATAAAGTTTTGAAACTTTTTTATAACATTCCAAAAAGAAAAAAAGGATGATTTATTTTGTGTGCAACGGTAATGATAAACTTTTATTATGAAAAAATATTATTGTTATTTTTCTTTGTCCTCATTTTCTTTGTATAATATACACGCTCTCACATAAGTTTATTAACAACGCAATTCTCTTATTTGTTATTGCCCTGCAAGCATAAGTTTTTGTAAAGAACTTTACAATGGAAGTAAATACTAAACAATACAACGAAAATTTTTAACACCAAAAAAAAAATTCCTATTTTCAAAATTTACTATATTAAAAACCCTTGAATTCCTTGTGCTTTAAGTACACTCTAGCGCAGTTTTCAGAAATCACACTTAATGTGGACCGCGTCCTTGTTTTAGATTTTAATTAATAAAGAATAAAATTCTAATAACTGTTAAATGATTAACAGTGCTCTGTTAACTGTAAAGTATGTTAAAAATTTTGTTATTACTTATAATTCTCTGCTAGATTAATTCGAATTTATCTTCCTTTATACACATAAAGTTCCTTGCATTTGGTTCATTCCCATCGTTTTTTGATAAAACGCAATATTTTGTTAAGAGTTGTAGCATATAACGAACTGATTTTGTTTCTGTAATTGTGTTTTTATTTTATTCATAATTTGCGAAGCTGTATCAAGCGGTTGCATGCATTTTCACCGGCCTTATTGCTCGTCGGGGGAGGAGGTTCGTTGCTTGTTGCTTCTAGCTATAGGGCTACAATAAAATTTTACTAATTGCATGCAATCAAATCAAAAGAAATAGCAAAAAGAAAATTATTAAATAGTTTCGAAGGAATTTCGATTGCGTCTAAGATGTTGTTGACACAATCTTTTGCCCACCCTACCATGATTACTAAAAACTAAATCCATAACTCGATAAAGTTATTAAAATTATCTAGTAATCCCAAAAACTATTCACAGCAACACTGAATCCAAAAGTCTCAAATCAAACAATTAATTAAAAAAAAATTAAACAAAAATCATAATGATTTATTTACGGAAAAAAAATCAATCTAAAATTAATTTCATTTTTAAATAAATTAATTTATTAAAACAATATCGATTTCAATATAATAAATAGAACAATTTCCGAAAACACAAGATTTGATTACAAAATTTTAATGTTTGTGCCTAGAAATAAATTTAACAATTAACATTAAACATTTTCAAACCAAAACGGTTTCAGGGATTATATTAAAATAAAAAAACGATTAATTATAACTAAAATGAACAGTTGGGTAATACGGTTAAACACCAATATACTTGCATTAAAAATAAATCAACATATGTAAATAATAAGAGTAAAACATCAACAAGAAAAATATAATAAAGAGACTTACATTGAAATACAGATGCTCCCACGACGAAAGATCTTTCGTTGAGTACAGCTCACAGAGAGTTTTGTTGTAATCACAGTTTCCTTAAAGAGCATAACTCTACACAAACTTTAAGAAACAAAGTACTCATAAAAATAATTAAATTGAGTTCAAGTGATGTTAAAATGATATAATCTTTGTTTTACAGAATTCAAATTATTATAAGTATATCACAATTGCATTAAAATATCATTTATATGCATATATATTAATTTAATAAAAAAACAAATAAGAAATTTTTAGGGCATTGCCAAGCACAAATTAGTTGTTACCATTAAGAGTTTGTAAATTATTCATATTTACATTATTCCGTATTTTAATGCAATTGTATTTACATGTCTATACACACTTACAAAATAAATGAGATCACTTATATTCTTAAACTACACTAGTAAATCAATATTTTAATTAACTGAAACTTGAAACAATTTTATTAAAATTTAAGCACTGACTAGTTTTTTCTGTTCTTAAAATTATATTTTTTTTTATTCGTTTATATTTTTAACTTTAGCAAAATTAAAATACTGTCTTTTTAGCTTTTTCGTCCACTCTCAGCAACAGTTCAATTCAATTGAAGTAAACTTAGTTGTACTGTTTGAAATAATTTTTTTTGTAGCAAGGGGTAATTTAAACAGGCAGAAAAAATGTTTTTTTTTTTACACTCTTTTTCACATGAGATTTCTTCCGAATTACAAAAGTTTAAGAGGTTTATTATTTTTTTATGCTTGTTTATAGACAAATTAAATTGAAAATTTTCATGTTTAGTTGTTTAATGTCTAATTTTTCAATACAGGATTTTGCAGGTTATTTTTAAGTTACTTTTAAGAAATAATTTTTACCACCAGACTTTAAACTCATCACACATTATTGACACTTCTCACAACCACTTTATTGTACGAACCACGAACCAAACTAACTTGCTGATCCCAGATTTCTTTCTCAAACACGCATCAATTTTATATTTCTTATGCATGTATGATTAGGTGCCAAATCTAAATAAATATAAAAAAACATGAGTTTTTTCTTCTTATTTTTTTCAGGTTTTAAGAGATTTCTAGCTTTTTTTTTTTAATAATTACCATATATGATTGGCACCTTTTAAATTTTCTTTTTTCTTTAGAAACTGAATACAGAAAAAGACCTTTAAACCTCCAATCAGTGAGAAGACAATTATGCCTGTCAAAGAAAAGTTTCATATAAACAAAATTATTGTTTTATGTGAGAAAATTTGACAATAAAACTAACTTCAGATGCACTTATTAAAACTCACTTTTCTTTTTTTATTTTTTTTTCTTTAAAGACTTGTACTTTTGTAGGTAAAATTACTTTAACCTCAATAAAATTGCTAAGTATCTATCTTTATTTTCACAAGTAAAAAAAATTGAAAATTAAGAAATCAAACTTTTGAACTTGATGGTCAACTTCTCGACTGAAAAATGGCGAAAATAATCTTTCTGCAGCTATAAATATAACCTGGCTCGTATGATATTACGGTTTTATTCCAAAAATTATTAAATCCGCGTATAACCAAATAATAATGTAAACGTCAAACAAGTGATAGGAGTAAAGTTGTCGAGCCAGTGGTTGGCAACAGATGGCGTTAGAAAAATTTAAATTTAGAAATACGTGTAAAAAAAATTTTAGCAAGCGCCATTACAGAGTTTGACAGGTATCTTTGGCAAGAAGTGAATGGCATCCTGTATCCTTAAATTAATTTGTCAAACCAAAACATTCTTTCACTTTAAATCACCGTAAAATTTGTTCTTTTAAAAAAAAATACTCAGGATTCTAGCAGGAGACGTTAATAGGTAGCCACAATTTTCTTTTGATTACAACAGAAACACTATTTTGTTGGCACGTAATTCAACATTACCACGCTAATAAAAGGTAGTTACGTGAAAAATTGTTCTTATATGATAGATAAAATTTAATAGACGGAATTTCAGTAATGTCCAAAGAAAAAAGTTGTGTGATGACCATATTGTAGTAAAAAATTACTAAACATTTTTCCTTTTACGTTTTATATTATACTGAAGTCTTTCAAATATTTAGACAACATAAAAACTCACATAGTAACAAATAGTTTTGCCACATGTGTGTTTGATTTATTATTTATTATTTATAATAAAAAGTTATGAAGCATAAGATTAAGAGAGAGAAGCATCAAAACTGTTAAGAATGTATATACAAAACCAAACAAATTTTACGAAAATGAAAATAATCAACTTCCATGGAATTTTATTATTTTTACTAAAAAATTAAAGAAAATTTTATTCAGGACTCAATAGTTAAATAACAATACATTTTTTTTATAATTTAAATAAAATGTTCACTATCACTTTATATCCATTTTTAAAAAATATTAAGTTGAATACTGTCAAAGCAAGAAGTTCTCATTATAGTTTAAAGCATTACATTGAATTTGCTCAATATTGTAAGTGTTTTTCTTGAAAACGTTTTATATATCATCCTCTGCAATATATATATTTTTTTTGATTTTATGAAATTTTTATCACTTTTTTACAATTTTCTTTATGCACTTCTTATTGTTATTATTTTACTTGTTTTAATCAATCAATCCGTCCTTGTTAGCTGTTTTGTAAACAAAATAAAAAAATCAACTAAACACAAGTTCAATGACAATCAATAAAAATGCCTCAAGGGATTAAACAGCAGCATTTATTTTCAATAAAGAACAAACTAGCATTTTTATTATAAATGACCTTATACTTGTTATCAATAGAATTTAATTTTAAATTAAATCTTACATTTAAATTTAAATAGGGTTAAAGAACTTTGTTGGAACTTAAAAAATATGATGTCAAACAGGTAGATTTTCTATACAGAATGCTTATGATTTTTTTGGTTTTCTTATACATTTAATTACAAAAAATTACCATAAAGTAAACTTTAAAATGTGTCCATCCATCTGGTTAAATGATTAAAAAATAATTTAATAAAAATCAAATTATATTAATGAGTAAATAATAAACGAAGAAATAGAATAGAATAGAATAGAATAGAATAGAATAGAATAGGATACAAAATAATAGAATAGAATAGAATAGAATAGAATAGAATAGAATAGAATAGAATAGAATAAAATAGAACAGAACAGAAAAGAATAGAAAAGAGAAAAAAAGAGAAGAATATAATATTAAAAAATAGAATAAGCTAGAATGGAGTAGAGTAGATCAGAATAGAAAAAAATAAAATAGAAAAAAATAAAATATAATAAAATAAAATAGAATGAAATAGAATAGAAGAGAATAGAATAGATTAGAATGGAATATAATAGAATAGAATATAATAGAATAGAATAGAAAAGAATAGAATAGAATAGAATACAATACAATAGAGTAGAGTAGAATATAAAGAACAGAAAAATTTTGAATAGAATAAAATAGAATAGAATAGAATGGAATGGAAGAGAGTAGATTAGAACAGAATAGAATAAAATAGAATGAAATAGAATAGAATACAATAGAATAGAATAGAGTAGAGTAGAATATAATAGAACAGAAAAATTTAGAATAGAATAAAACAGAATAGAATAGAATAGAATGGAATGGAAGAGAGTAGATTAGAACAGAATAGAATAAAATAAAATGAAATAGAATAAAATAGAATGAAATAGAATAGAACAGAATATAATATAATAGAACAAAAAAAAAATAGAATAGAATAAAACAGAATAGAATAGAATGGAATGGAAGAGAGTAGAGTAGAACAGAATAGAATAAAATAAAATAAAATAGAATAGAATTTAGCGCTGGGTTGTGACAGTTAACTAGCTGGATCTACAGAAACGACTAAAAATTTCCTGAAATCAAAATTACTTCAGCATCACATATACCACTTTCGAAAAAAAATAAAAAAAAATAAAAATTTTTTTACTTTTAAAAATTTTTTTTACACATCACAAAAATTTTACATAATTAAAAAAAAAAATGCTTGTGTAACTTTTTTTTACTATGGGTTACCTTATTTTCGCGGTCACATTCTTGTTCAACGTCCTAAAAATGCAGAAAACAAAATTAACGTAACTAAAAAAAAAAAAATTTTAAAACTTATCTACATCACAAAATACATTAAAAATTAAAAATTCATAAAAATTGTGAGCCAATTTACAAAAAAAAATAATAAATATTAAAATCTCCTGTAAAATTTGTATTTTGTAGATTTCATTGTTTTATCGGTCAGGGCTACATACAAAGCATAAAATAATACGAAAATTACTAGTTGTTTTAAATCTTTCTTTCATTAAAACTTTTATTCCTGCAGGAATAATGGCAATACTTTTCTTAAATGAATTCGCAAAAGAATTATTTAAATTCTTAAGCTTTAATAAATATTTTTCGGAATAAATAGTAAGGTATTTATCTAATGAGAAATATAATTTGTTTTCAAAACATGTGACATTCTTGCCTCCACAAATGCAAAAATTTTTTTGTTACAAGAAAATGCATTTAATTTAACAGGTTTTACTTCATTCATTTAGTTCATTTTTTTTACTTAAATTTATGATTTTTATATAATCAAAATTTCTTTTTTCTTTCCATTTTAGGTATGTATTTGCTTGTTGTTTTGTACAACTAAATTTGTTAATAATTGGTTGGTAAGTGAAAACTCATTAATATTAAAAATATAAAAATATAATAATGTTAATTTATCTTGGGCGGTAGTCATTATTGGCATTTTAATGAAAGAGTATTAGCAAATAAATAAGTTGTTATTTATTAAGTGTTTAACATTAAGTCTTATTCATTAATCCCCACATTAAAACATAATAAAGGAGTAAGATCAGTGACTCGTTGATTTCTTCTATAACTTTCAATTTTTCATATGGCAGAGGACTGCCGTAAAATTTTTATTGTAGCGGGTTTGAATAAAAGAATTTTGATAATTAAAAGCATTCGAAATAAATAAAAAACATCATGCAATAAAAACACTTGATAGCTGTTAGGAAGAATGAAAGTGAACTTTGAAATAAATTGATTAAAAACACTGCAAAGAAAATTATAAAAAATATGAAATAAAATGTTTTCAAAATATGTGTCAAAATGCACTTAAACGTTTTAAATCCCAAGACGGTGAAATATATTTTAAACTCAACTGCTTCATTAGATATCTATAATAAACGACAATTAAAATAATTCATTTATAAAACTATTTTGGAAATTTTTATAATATTATTTATTATCTTATGCTAAATACAATAATATTTTTAAATAAAAATTCACTTTATTTGTTAGTTGGAAAAGCACGTCTTTATACTTATTTTGCCCCTTACTTAAGCCAGCTCATCAGGAAACCTTTATCCAAATTTACAGAAAAGTCAAAAACAATTTCACTTAAATATAAAAACTTCAAAAACAACATGAGAGTTATTTTTGAAGTCCATACAAAATGTTAATGCTTTAACAAAAACGTTTTTATTTTTCTTACATTCCCTTCTGCGCTAGGTGGGTTATATGCCGACTCTTTACGCAGACGTAAGGGCGTACTAAAATAGAAACCACCCAGCTAATTTTTTAATTTCTCAAGAAAAATAAATAAACATAACAGTGATGCCAACAGTTTGCACGAGCAATTGCATATCTTTAATTTATAATATTAATTTATAATTTTAATTTATATTTTTATATTATTACTTTATTACTTATATTATGCTATTATTTTATATTATGCTAAATCTCATAACATCAATGAATTCATATATTTTCTATGAAGTTCTTGCGCAGGAGGAATTACTCAGTCCATACAAAACTCGATTTGAGACGCTTCTTTGATCTAAAAAAAAATATAAAATTCCATTACAACTGTTAACTAACTTTCGACATTCCTAAATTCTGACACAACTAAGCATGTCAGCATGTTGTCTCATTGATCCATAAATACATATATTACACATGACTTCCAAAAAAATAGGAAAGTTAACTGCACTTTTTGCCAAATTTAAAAAGATCTTCAAACATATTAATCTTTAAAATTTAAATTACAATAATTTCTGTTAATTTAAAGGAATTAATATTATTTTAATAAAATATACCATTCATAAAAATGTTGCTTTGTGTTCTTTTAATTTGCTAAGATTTTTCTGATCTTACTGCTAAGCACAAAATAATGTTGTATTCCTAATGCTACTTCATAACAATAAAAATATATATTGCTTCCACATGTTTTATATTTAAGAACTTTCAAGGTAGTTGTTTTATATTATGAATTCCAAAATATATTTCAATTTCTGTTTTCTGTCCATTTTGAGGAATGTTTATATTAAGATCTTTGTGAAAAAAGAATAAACATATTTTAATGGGTTTTTTATTTATTGAAAAATACATTAATTTCTATATATTCATATTTATACAAATGAATACGTTTATTAAAATAGCCCACAACATTTTATTTATTGCACAGTGGGTCGAAAATAAATGTTTTTGATGGGAATAAAATGAATTTCATTGATTTTGAAAACAACAATAAAATAAAATAATTAAAACTCAATAAATTTAAATTTTAAACAGTTATTACCTTAAATAATTATTAAATTTACAAAAATTAAAACATAACATAAGTTGAAGTACTACTTTGTTTGTTTCTATTGTAATCCTGATACCATATGTTAAGCAAGTCCAAATCATGCCTTTGTGGCATTTAAAAGTTTTCAACCATATCGCGATATCGCTCACCATTTACAGTTACCGTTACGCTGTATTCATTTTCAAACAAGTAAGGTCCAATTTAAGAGCCATTAACAAGATCAACGAGTCTAGTACGAATCGTACAAAGTTTTTTCGTAGTAAAATTGAAAATTATTAGTTTTAGTCCAATTTTTTTTTCGAAAAATTTTCATTGATTTTTCTTCAGTTAGCTTCGTTGCAAAATTGCTCTAAAAGTTAAACCCGCAAGTCGAAAATATTCGAATTTTAAAATGAAAGTCTAAAAACGCATTATTTTATGTGTTTTGGATCAAAAACACAAATTAAAAATCAACTTTTTGAAAATTTAATTTTACTAAATATTTATCATTTAAAGCAATTTTTTGAATACGCCAAAGGTTCAAAATACAGTTATAAGCAAGATCTTGTGTATCAGTTTTAAAATTGATTGTCCGTGTTGAGACTTAATCGTGTGTAACATTTTTAATACACATCGACGTTTATAGATATATTTTTGCCTAAAGCATTACAATTCAAAAATCAAGAAAGCGATTATAATTCGCTGTTTATTTGTACAATTCAATATATATGTTTTTAATCCCTATTATATCCTTTTAATGCAGTTTTGCTTGTCACCTATCGTGGAAAGCTTTTGGTTAAATGAATTAGTTTTTTAATTATTATTTTTCCTTAAATGTTTTGAATTCTAACTAATGACTTTGCCTGAACCAAATTGATTCAAAAGTCAATCAATAGTTAAAAAAGGTTATTACTCCTTCATAGTATCTATGTATGCATGTAAGTATGGAGGTATGGAGCTTTGATGCACACCCTTTAAAAAACTTTGTGATTTACTTCGTACATAAATAATGGTACATACAATGTAAGTCACCAACATTTTTTTTTTTCTAAATTAATATTGAAATTTTTTTATATTTATAGAAAATAAAAACATGGATATGAATGTTTGAATTAATACAAATAAGAATGCATCGGTTGTGCCAAATCTCGTATATCCTTTACCAAAAAATTGTTTTTATTTATTTTTAAAATAGTTTATATTGCCAGAATATGTATATTTTTGAGAAATGAAGATTTTTGATAAATTTAAGTTGCTCATTTGTCTCCCTGGGCTTTGTTCTGTGCTTAGTAGAGGCCGAATGGGTTCTCATGCTTCTGGGTGTTTTTATAGATATAAATGAACCAAAATCAAAACAAACAGGTCATTCTTATATAATAAAGGAATTCTCTATGGTGTCAACTGGTCGTATTATTGGGTCCATTATCCATCCCAAAGCCACTGGCCGCTGTGAACCAACCGATGTCTATAGGGGTTCATCCTCAACGCCTTTAAAATCTATTACAGCCACTCTATTGTCTCTATTCTACATTATTCCCTCTCTCGCACGCAATTTATTTGAACATAACTTCACCACTATGAATGGATGTTGCTTCGTTAATTATAACTCTGCTAACTAAATTTTTAAAACTTTAATTACTATTCTTCAGTATATTGATATTAATTTGTTGTATATGCTAACATGCCTGGTTTCTTAACTTATGTTATCTAACATTTATATTGTTACGTTTTCCCTTTTTAGGCAAATGTACGGATTCCTTTGATTGCAAATACCACTGTGGCGCATTATAAATTCTGTATTCTTTAATTTTTGGGTTTATCTGGCTTTATTCCTTGATCCTACGGTCTTGTGAATCCTATGATCTCGTATTTACTTAACATGCGTTATTACTACAAACGCAGCCAACCACGCTACACTACTGTTTAGTAACCTTAACCATCCACATACAACTCCACTACGCCTTTTATCCAAGCCAATCATCCCCTTTAATCCAATAGCCACAACACACTTCTGCCATACACTGTTGTTATGCTGTTACACTTCCCTGCGCTAACCGCTATTGTTCTTACTTTTTTTATAAAGGGCTTCTTGACAATTATCTGTTACTCTTGAATTAATTTAGACGTCTTCACTAAATTATCTGCCATGGCTTCACACAATAACTGTCTTTTGCTTCTCGGGAGATTTGTACTGCTGCTTCTTAATTTTTAATTGCATTATGATAATCATAATTTTCCCTTGTACGCATATCCGCAGATGGGCTCGAACTCACGATCTTCTGTTTTACAGCAAGTAGCTCTACAACGCAGCCATTGAGGTTGCTCAGCTGTTGTTAGCTTATTGTGGTATTATTCTATACACACACCATTAGTGGAAGTAACTTATTCACCACGCTCATACGAAAACAACAACGGGGGTTGCCATATCTTATTTTCGTAACAATATCTCTAATTCTTTCACCATGTACATTTTAATTAATTATTATTTACATGCAAAATGCATTCTTTTACCTAAAAAGTGTGATAAATAAATGTATTTAAGAATGTTACCATTAAGAACATTTGGGGTAGAGGTGAGAAAAATTCAAAAGGTATATTTAAAAAACGAAGCCACTATTACTAAGTAGGTTTTTTTACAGCAATAATTATTATTATAACAATTTTATTTACGAATTTCAATGCAAACTTTACCGAGTCTTTCTTGTATAGTAAACAGGTTAACTTAGAAAACAACTGGTACAATTAAAACGGAAATCATGTATTTTTAAAATTAAAACTACTAAAATAGATCAGCAACATGTTTAGCCTTAATAAAGACTACTACTCATTAAATTTTAAATGCCTATTACCTCTGCAGCTCATTAATTTAAATTCAGCAGGCAATCGGTAGTAGATCTTTTAAATGCCCATGGTGTTCCTTAATTGAGTGAACTTGTATCATTTACTATTTGTGTCGTCACAATATTTCCAATTTTTTTTTTTTTTATTTAACACTTTTCAAGCTTGTGTATTTCTAAATATGAACATAATGTTCTCACGATTCCAGTCGACTGGTAAGTGCCTGTTTAATTTAGTCTTGGTGATGTTACCGTGTGAATTTTGCGAATGAGCAATATGTTATATAAAACTTAATAAATAGTAATCATACGTACTCAATTCTTAATTCAAATTTTTCTATATCACAAATCGAAATTTTTACGACTTCAGGTAAAACTTTAAATTTGTTTATTTCATTTCTTTTAAACTCGATGTATTTTACAATAGTTTATGTTTGTTGTTGGCAATCTGCTTTGAAATATTTGTCTTTTATACAAAATTTAGTTTCCTATAAGTTGAAAATGTTGTATCGACATAATACAAGTACTTATGATTTTGCTTTATTTGTAATTTCATATAAATTCCGGTGACAAGCTTGCCTAATCTTAAGCAAAAAAAAAAAAATATGCTATGTGAAAATTATTTTACTTTATAATCAGTTAAAAGTTAACACGCCCGATTCAATTTAATATCATATTCTGACATTTAATAAATAAAATTTACAAACATAAAAAGTATATATTAATAGACAACGCGACAGATTCTGATTAAAAATTAATTGTGTATATATTATAATTAAAAAGGCACATGCAAAAAAATATTGTTTTAGTCCTTTTATTTTCAAACCCAATTTCGGTCTGCCAATTTTAAGCGAATTTGACATTCATTATGCAAATCAAACATATTTAAAAAATAGTTTTGAGAATTTGGTTATCTGAAATTACTCAAAATACTCAGATCATTTTTTTAAAAGAAAAATCGCCCTTGAGTTTAAAAATTTTAAAAAATTTAAAAAATTATCGCCTAACTTTTATGTAATTTAGTGAGCAAACAAGTATGAATAATTAAAAATAAAAGTTGCATTTCGTGGCTATACCGAAGGTTAGTACGAAAGCAACAACAAATGTACAAGACGATTTACAAAGAGAACAACAAAGAAATGCTTTTAGTTGTGTGTGGACTCGTCTCACTAAATTAACATTAAGATTAGTTGGTTAAATAAATGATGCTTACGACGTATATAACATAAGGTAAATAGATGCAAAGAATGCTGCTGAAGGATGTGGCGGTCTAATTTTTCTTTTTTTTTTTTGGAAAACACTCACATACATTTTTAAATAATTTTTTTTTTAAATCGCTAGAAATTAAATAAAAATTAAACAAAAAGCTGAAAATAAGTCAATTTTCATTCATTTGCAATTTAACACTACTTTGCACTTAACTTTCATAAAAGTAATCTTCCAAGTATAGCATTAATATTGAATTATGTTTTTGTTACTCTAAAATACTTGTGTCTCTATATATTATAACCGAATATCCATTACAATTTTAAAGAACCTAAAGTAGATATTTTTAGTTAATCTCCTTTTAAATTGTACATAAACTTAATGATGTCACGTAGTAGTGTTTAAACTCACTTCACATTAAAAATTCGAATTCATCTTTAAATTATTTTTATAGTTCACAGACAAAATGAATTAACAGATGAATAAAATGTCCTTGATTTAGTCTTTATTGTCACCAAGTTAATTTTAGAAAATAACTTGTTTACAAAAAAAGAATTGTTGGCTTCAAAGTTTTTCAAATGGCAATCATTAAAAAAAAACTAAAATATATAATTGATGAATACAATACTCTTTAATTTACTTAATTAACATCACAATGTTGTTTCGACTTTTATATTGTTTGAATTATATAAAAATAAATATTTTTATTTATCCACACACATTTGCGGGGTGCTTATCTTAACTCATTTGTAAATAGTTAAAAAAATTTTCGCAACAATCCAAATATTATAAAATGAAGAATTGTATCATTATTTTAAACATCCATTCTTTTACAAAAACAGTGTTACAGAATTTGAAGTAATGGAAGAATTTTTAAAATTCCGTAAATAATGATATCATTTTATTTTTATTTATTCACAAGTTTTTTTATATGACTCCTAATAACTACAATTACAAAATCTATTTTCTGTTTTCATCCGTTAAGCTTTTATTAAAAATCATTTATTTAAACGTTTGCATGCCCACTTAACTATTTGTTAAAATTATTTGATTACAGCAGAAATTTACTTACAATCATACATTAAAACTAATACAAGGGTTTACGCAATCTAAATTAGTAAATAATAAATACTTACACTATATTGCCTGACAAATTTGCATTTTAATTTCACTCATTTTCATTTGAAAGTAATAATTTTTTAAATTTGAATTAAAATCATAAGTTAATTGCACAAAAATGATTCAATTAAGCCATATTAGGTTAATTGAGTCAGCTCTATTTATAATGCTATTTTAACTAAGTTTTTTATCATAACTTTTAATTTAATTTATATTAAAAATATTGTTTAAAGAAATACTATTGGATATGTAATTATTGAGTTTATATACAATTTCCCAGTTAAGATTTGGAAGATTGTTTTTACAAAAATCACCAAAGTGAGTCTTTTAAGTTGTGCGTTTGAAAAGAAACTCAAATACGATTCCGACAAACGCAAAGAAAGCGATTTGTTTAAAAAACAAGAAGTACAGAAAGCAAACTTTTGAAATTTGACTATTTTTAAAGTTATATTAGAGCAATATTTAGCGCAGCCTAACGATGAAAAAAATGATTCAAAAATTTTATTTTTTTTATGTTTCATTGAAATATGTCATTTCGTAAAGAAAGTACATGATAGCACTTTAAATTATAAAAAATAATATTAAAAATTAAATTTTGCGAAAAAAAATGTTTCCTATTGTTGTTAGTAAACTCTGGCAAATCGTTATCAATAGACTCACGCTTTAACAACGCTTCCAAATCATCCAAGTTTACTTTGAAAATCAGCCCAGCAAAAAATCAGACATTACCTTAAAAAGTAGTGGCCATATAATGACTTACTTTTGTGATTGCTATATTTTGTTACTCGCTTACAAAACACATTACATTAATTTCCAAAAAAGGAAGTAGTAATGGAACTAGTTCTTTATGTTAAAAGAGACTACCGAACTAATGGTACTCATTATTTCCTACAATAATTAATGTAATCGATTCTCAGTAGTTGATTATAAAAGTCTCATGCCTTGTTAAAATCATTAAGTCGGCAATCTATTATGGAAGTACTTCTGCCATAAATGCTTCATTCCACACTCGATTACCTATTCAAAAAAATTTTTTGCTGGGAACCATTAAATCGAGCAACTTTGTTCATAAGCAAAATTGCCGCATATGGAGTGAGAACAATCCGCAACATACCCTACAGACTCAATTGCATCTAGAAAAATGCACCGTTTGGTGTGGTTTACACGCACCTTATTTCTTAAAAAATAAGGCCGGCTCTCACGTTACGGTCAATGGAGACGGTTACCGCACCATGATAATGATTTTTTGTTTGAAAATATGGATGACATTAATTCAGACAAAATGTGGTTTGAACAAGATGGCGCTACGTGCCATACGGCGACCGTAACCATCGAGTTATTGAAATTAAAAATTTGGCGATTACTTGATTTCAAGAAATGACCTACAAATTGGCCTCCAAGGTCATGCGATTTGACACCTCGTGATTATTTTCTGTGGGGCCACGTGAAGTCACTGCTTTATTCTGATAAACCAGCAACAATTGACGCTTTGGAGGCCAACAATGTTTGTGTTATTCGTGACATACGACCAGTGACACTTGAAAAAGTGACCCAAAATTGGACGATTAGAATGCTTCGTTATGAGCAATTAAAGCCATGTTCTAAACTTTTGTATAAATAATTCTTTCTTACAATTTAATTGCCTGTATTATTTTTTACAATTTAAAGTTCTATCAGGCTTAAAAAACAGCCGATACAAATGTAAAATGAATTTTTACAATTTTTTTAAAATTAATTTCTCTAAATTTGTATATTAAGAGAATTAGTAATAACATGCTAACGAGTTTAATAAAAAAAGTAACCAAAATGTTATTTGCAATGTTTGATTTTGAAAAAATACAATTAGAAATGTGCGTATAATATGATTAAAAGAAGACTCGCATACGGCTAGTAATATGATCAACAAATTACTTAAAAATGTTTCGTATTTGATTATATCTGCTATTAAATTAGTATCGAAAATGAGTTAAAAACGCACCTCATAAGGAATTCGTTCAGAAAAGTCGCGGCTAGAGTACCATTTTCTGCCGACAAAACAACTATTTTCTACTCTTAAACGAGCGCATAAACGATTATTGTAATCGTGTCGAAGATTCGAAAAAGACTCGTAAGTTATCAATATTTCAAAAAAATACTAACTTAGTTTGAGTTTTTTTTTATCATATTTAAAAACGCCAATTTGAATTTTTATTTTTACTTTTTTATTATTTTCTTGTATTTCTTACTATATGGATCTGACTAGATTTGTTCTCACGATATGTTATTTACAAAAACTTATGCTCCAACATGCTTTACTTTCGCTACGCTATAAGAGGAGACCCGAACTTATGCCGTCTTGCTTGGCAAAAATACGACATTAAATCGCGCAGCTACGGTGAAACACTAAATCATGATCATGTGCTTAACAAACCAAGCTTTTTAGCCAACACTGCCACCCTTGTCTCAGACTGTTGGTGTTGCTTTCCTCACTAACTAATGCAGACGCTTTAACTGATGTTTTGATGTAAAAGCGCGTTTATAAACTAATTTACCTTAACGTAATTGTTTTTAAGTAACTCAATTGGCGCGGCTACTCAACAACAATTATTTTTCTTTTACTCAAGATACTGAAGGAGTTTGAACTCGAGCAAACACGCAGACAATAAACGCGGCTACTTAAAATGTGTTAACTAACTTTTCTCTTATTCTATTTAAACCCATCACAATTTGTAAGTGGATCAAGAATAATTTATTTAGCTGTACTATAGAAGTATCCCATATAACTTAAGGATAAGGAAAACTTGCTTGCAAATACATTGCTGAGAAATTCTTCTATGTGACATCAATCAAATCGTATATGACTTAGATAAATGATAGACTCTAAGATTAAGTATAATAAATGGAAATAAATACAATCTCTTTTTATAATAATTACAATTTTTATTCATATGTCTAATTAGTCGACCATAATCTAGCAGATGTTAGTAGTTTAACCTTTAAAGCTTATTTAATGCATAAAAATTTTAATGCGTCCACCACTTTCATAAAATTTAATGAATATGTACTTCTTAAATCAAAAAGTAAAGTAAAAGTAAGTAAAAAGCAACAAAACTTATTTTCCAAGAAAGAGTACAGATAATCAGACAAAACAGTTTTTAACTAACCGCCTAAAAAGTAATGATATTATATATAATATTAAAAATTAATTTCCCTTCAAAATTTAGGAATTGAGTTATTTTGTGTTAATATAACCCAAAGTTTATATACACTTCGTTTAACATTCCAAAAGTAATTTGACTGATAACAACTGGAATAAAATAAATAAAAAAAATCCTTAAAAAAGCACAATTTATTGGACTCTTTCGGCTTAGAAGCATTTGCTCTAACAGCACCAAACTGGAGCAGAAAGAAAAAAAACTATATTTTATTGTTCTTATTGTTTGTGAGCAAAAATAAAATGAACACACAAATGCCAAAATATTTATTGGCAAACTGAAAGATCATATGTATGTATATATTAAGTGTACATGTATCTGTATTTAATTCAAATGTTTAAAGACACCAAATTTTTTAAACAATTTTGTGCACCGAAACCTGAGACATGCCCAACGATATTAAAATATTCTTCAACGTTTAAAAGAAGAAAAAATCAAATTAGTATTTAAGCAACAACTAGACTAAAGATGGATGATAAAATTATTTTCCACTTTAAAATACTTCGTTTTTATTTTAGCATGTCTGGCATTAAATCAAGTTAAAGCTGCTGGTAATTACAATTGTGTTCTTGAGCATTCGCAATATGGTTAAAGTATAAACGGAAATTAATTTATTCAAATACGTCTCTTTTACTTGCGGTTGTGGAATTAAAAAGCTAATTTACCTGCAACAGCACTTGTTTATCTTTAAATATTAAAACGACTTTTAATTAAAACCTTTCTGTCTGCTTCAGCATTATTTTCTCCAAAGATTGTTGTTTTTTTTAATATATAACAACAATTTATTTTTTAGCTGCCAACAAATTGTCTAAGTGCTGACACAACAAAAAAAATAATTTAAGACTCTTAACTTAATCAAGAGTGCGATGAAATAAATATTTTACAGTAGACGACATATTTTGCGTTCAGCAATTATCCCTTCGCTACACAAAATAAAACTACAAATGTTGAATTAAATACTTAAATATATAAAAAACATAAGTATATGCTTATTTAAATATTTTTCAGGTGACTTTAATTGTGGTTACTGTTGTTAGTCCTTGCCACTGTTGTCAAAAGAATTGTTATTTTTTATCCCTTTTTTTAAATGCAAAAGAATAATAAATAAATACAAAAAAGTAATAATAAATATTTAATTAATATTAGTAAATACACAACTATTCATAGTTATCATACATCAGAGTTGTTAATTAGATGGCCTAATTAATTGACGATTTCATTAGCATTGAATGATAAATAATGCTAATGATTTTTTTAGCATTATCATTATTTTTACTAAAGGTAATGCTTTTTAATGAAAAGGTTTCATTGATAATTATTCAAAAAACAAATTCATTACCATTGACTAATGATTAAATAGTTTAAAATCATTATCATTAATGAATGTATGCCTTGTCTTTGTGCTCTTAATACACATCTTAATTATCCCAGAAATACGTATTCTGGTACAAATATTTCCAAGGTTATAAAATGTGTCAAATGGTACTTTTTATGTGCTTCTTTTTTATTTCTCAGAAATAAGTCTACGCAAAGTGGTGAGTCAATAAGGGGATCAAATAGTGCCCCCATTTTATAATAATGAGACTTTTAAATTCTATTAATTATTAAATTAAGAACTACAAAATTTTGGCAAAAATGATTGTGTTTTTTATTTTAGTTGTACTATAGATTTTTACACTTGGTTACGAAGACTATCAATAAGTCCCTGAGACAAGCTTTCTCTTTCGTCGTAACTGACTTTAAATAAAAAAAATATAACACGAATTTAAAAATTTTATATCAAAACGCTTTGAGACATTATTAAAGTGAAGAACAACAACAAAAATTATCCAACAAATAGTCTATAATATACCATTAAAAAAAAGCGATATACATATACATTCATAGATTTACATTCGTATTCAACACTCAGGGTTTTTACGCTGGTCATTTTGCAAATGTGCTTTTTGCAAACTTGATTTGCTTATCATAATAGAATATTTGAGAGCTCTAAAAAAATGTTTTTAGAAACAACGGTCAATATTACTTTACACACAAAAAGAAGTGTCTGCACTTATTAAAATTTTATTTTTGTTCAGATAAAAATTCCATTAAATTTTTAATTGTATCAATCATTTATTTAATTAATAAATTGCTTTCGTTTTTTTTTTTTAATTAAATATATAGTTGATACAATTAACTATATAATTAGAATATTTTGTACTTATTTGTCAATTAAATATATAATCAAGAGAATTAAAAATTTAAATTAAATTTAGTCTGAACACAAATCGAACTATAGTAGGTGGAAAAACATTTTCTAAGCAAAAATAAAAGTTGTTGTTTACTTTAATCTGCAACTGCAAATACGCACTACCATTTTTATCCAAAGTTTTTGATCACCGTAAAAACAAAAAATGAAAAAACAAAAAACTAGAAATTAATAATAAAATGCGAAAAAAAATGAATCCTAAACATACAGAATACTAGTTTTAATATTTAAGAATTATAGCAAAAAATCCCGATTACAAAACAGATTTCATCTATCTGTCTATAATTGTTCAAAGGTATGGCCACATACATAAAATGACATTAACTTTTGGGACACCTTTTAATTTTTATATCCAAGTTTTATACTTGTTATAGCGGACTTAGCACTGCAGCTTCTTGTTAATTTCAACAGCCTGTCAACAACTGTAACATTTTGAAAACAAACATCAAATTTTATCAACTATAGGGGCACCCTTTAATTTCCAAATCCAAATTTTATACTTGTTGATATAGCGCAGTTGGCAACACAGATTTTTTATACTGTTACAAAGTATCACCGTATCCATCAAACTAAATAGACCGTTGGATCATCCTGTAGTTTATAATTTTTAATAATTATACTTGTTTCATTCTGGCTAATTTCCAAGCATTTATCTATAACGGTTCATAAGATAGGCCTTTATAGGTCAAATTACATTAATTTTGGGAATACCCTATAATTTATAAATTCAAATTATAAACTTGTTTTGAAGAAGTTAGGAATACAGGTCCTTTGAAAGTTTCAGCTGTCTGTCTCTATAATGGTTTAAAAGTTTTGCTACATTCCTCAAGTTATATAAACTATTGTGATAATTTTTAAAATCAAAATTTTATACTTGTTGTTAGTTAGCAAAACGGTTAGTTGTAAATTTCAAGCGTCTGTCTACAACTGTTCTAAAGCATGGCCAAATACATCAAATTAAATGAACATTAGGGCGCCCTTTAATTAATTTTTGGAATTATTAATACTTGTTATCATAACAATCATAGCAATCGACATTCTGTCTAATTCGCACACGGTTGTCTATAAAGGTTCATAAGGTAGGCCCTTATATGTAGGTTAATTTACATCACTTATGGGGATACCCTTTAGCTTTTAGATTTATTGTTGTATTAATTTTTGCCAATGGAAGCTATAATGATACGCTGCTTTTTTTTAATTTTTACCGTTCATAATACAAGTAAAAAACATGTATGATGTATGGAGACACCCTTTAATTTTAAAAATTTTGAAATTTTTTAAAGCGGGACCAAATTGTAGGCATTACCTTTCAAATGTAAGGTCTCATTAATTTTGATATTAAGTGTAAAAATCTCACTTGTTTATTTACTTTCAAGTGTCAGTTTTGCGAAATGAAGTATCATAAAATCTGAAGCTTTTGCTGAAAGCAAAAACTCATTGAGGCAAATAACCACAATGGAAAAAGGACGAACCACTTATAATTGAAATTGCATTTTAATAAAATAATACATGTAAAAAGTAAATTTATTTAATGTTAGTACAAACAAGTAAAGCTAAAGCAGCTAAAATAGAAGAGAAAAATACTGGTGTATTCAGTATATAAAACTACATAATAATCATGCTTACTTATACTTAAATTAAAGCTTTTCATAATTATGGATGTAAAATAAAATGTGAACAAGTGTGATTTTTTTTTTTTTGACAGCTCGACAGCATGACGCATCATGTCTTGATGTTCGTGAACATGGTAAATGAAAATGGTTTAATGTGTAATGCAACAATTAAAGTTAACAAGTCAATATTGAATATGACACGCATTCAATCCTTAACATAATAATTGTTTTTTTTTTCGATTTGTCTGAAAAATTAAAAAACGAGTGTAAATTATTATTTTTCTTTTTGACATTAAAAGATGAAAATTAATTTAAAATTTTAAATAACTGATTTTAAAATCTTGAGATGAGAGCCAAATCGAAAATCACCCTTCTGGTAATTTATCGGATTGATTAATGTGGAGTCCGCAGAGTTAAAAAAATAAATCCCAAGATTTTTCGGGATTAACATTTTTTAACTTTTACGTACAAAGACAAATTTGTATAGTATACGAATTGAATCTTGCAATTTTTTATTAACATTTTAACAATATAAATATTGAAATCACAAGATATATTTTATTTAAAAATTAAGCCCATTGGGATTAAAAATTGTATTAACTTGTTTTACTCAAGGTCGACACTTGAATTTGAGTGATAAAATTCTAAATAACTGTTTTTTAGTTTGACTTCCTAAATGAGGTTCAGCAGTTGTGGATTTATGATCAAGTTCCGTTTATATATTAAATTATATAGACAATATTAAGAGCTGTTTATTTGCTTTTGATGATAAAATTTTTGGGAAAAATTTTTTGATGACAGCAAGTAATTTGTTTTATACCATTCAAGGCGAAAAAATTATAAGGCAGTATCGATGGCGAATTCGTTCGTTTTCGCCGTAAGCACAAATTTTAAACTACATATAATATAATAGTAAACTGATTTTTTTCTATATGGAGTTTGACAGTTAGACTACCGGCCAAAATCAATGAATTCGCCATCGCTACCACTTTATAATTGATTCGCCTTGATTCCATTTTTTAAAAATAGAAAATTTTTAATCGGTTGATTGAAAAATATTATGGCACCATATTTGCTGTAAATCTTAACCTTACAATAACCACTTTAAACGTTTGATATTCACTACTGATTATCTTATCATTGTAATTAAATAATGACCATAAAAATCAAAAATCTTATTTTGTAAAAAATACATTCATTCCTTATGAGTAATAAACCAAGCGACAATAAATTCATTTTGATCAACCACGCAGTATTATCATCTCTATTTGGTTTAAGATATTGAAGGATCTCATAAAATAATAATGAGTGATTTTGTAAAATTCAAGCCATTTCGTTTTGCCACTATTTAATTATAGTTAAAGTAATAAAGTGCTTTGCCTCCAATATATTTCTTTAAAAAATATAAATAGAAAGGTTAAAAACCCAAAATAGTTTTACATTAAATGTTGAAAATAAAAAACGTCTTACAGTCTAATTCACATTTATGCTCTAAGTATGTGCTTATTGTGATGTGCCCTATTTATTCGTCTATGTCTGTCTGGTCACATACTTAAGTCTATTTCCATTAAATATAAAAATATTTTCTTTCTCTCTCCCCTTTTTGGCATTGAATTTACTTTGAGACATATTTGTACAAAAACAACAGACAAGTGTCAACAACACAGTAAATAAACAAAAATATTTTTGTTGATAAATTAAATTTATAAGATTAAATCTTAAAATTGTTTAATAACATGAAATTTATTAGCATTTAAAATTGTATTTTAGTTTTTGTATTTAATTTATTTTGATTAAAATTGAGTTATAAGAAATTTACACAAATCGATCGATGGTGTCTATTTCTTAGCAAGCGTCAACGAAACGAAATTTTACATGGAAAACAAAAATTCAAAACTTTTAGACATATTTAAATTTTAAAATGAAATTGATTTTATTTATAATATTAAATTTTGCGGTTTTGCATTTACTTTTCTTTTGTATCCTCATTTAGATTATCCTATTCGTTACTTTGGTGTGACCGATGTTGCCATATTAAAGTTAAAAAGTAAAGATTTATCATATTTTATGAACAAACAAAAGCGATCGCAATCTGAAGAAAGTAAAACAAATTCGATCGGAATGGTTAATACGGAATTGAAACCATTCTGATCGGAATGTGTGACATGCCTGTTTTTTTAGTATTTCATTAGACCTGAAATTTTAAAGATAAAACATTAATGTTATAAAAATCAAAAACAAATTTTTAAAAATTTTTAAATGTTTTTGTTTTCTACGAAAGTTTTCATTTTTAACCGGTTTTAAAAAATTAGACAGAATGTCCACTACATTGTCTGGTATATTAAGAAGTATAAATATTTAAAATAATAAATTAAAGGGTGTTACAATAATAATTTGATATATATGGCCAAACTGTTGAGCCGTTGCAGACAAAGGGTTCAAATTTACAAAGAACCTGAATAGTAAGTCCGTTAAAACAGCAAATACAAAATTTAAATTTGGAGATTTAAGAGTGCCCCTATAGTTAATGCAGTTTGATGTATATGGCTAAGCTATTGAACAGTTTTAGACAGACGGTTGAAATTTAGAAGGACATAAAAATAAGCCGGTTCTCGCATAACAAAATTAAAATGTCATAAAATGCACGGATTAATATTTTGTTATTTGATTTTATTAATTAAGAGCTAAATTTCTTTGAACTTTTTACATATTTTCTATAGACTAAAGAACTCTGCAAATATACACACTTTTATATGAACAAAAATATGTCTAATTTATTTTGTTTTAACACTCATTTGATTAAACCTTTGGGAAATATTTTCAAATTACACATTTGTTTTCGCATTGACCTTGAGTGATTTTTTACATTCATTTCTATACCTAAATGACCTAATCAGCTCCGCGTATTAAATTCATAGTGATCAATTATAAAAACATTTTACTACAGTGACAAAAAACTATTATTATAATGATATAATAATTCTTGCGAAAAAAACCGACTTCAAAACAGATTTAATCTGACTGTCTATAACGTTTCAAAAGTTTTGTCACATTACCCTTATAACTGTATAGCGGACTTAGCACTACAACTCTTTTTTGCTTTTAAACGTCTGGCTACAACTGTTCAACAGTTTGGCAATATACATCAAATTACATCAACTACTGTAACACCCTTTAATTTATAATTTAAAATGTTTGTACTTCTGATTATAGCAAACAAAGTAATGGACATTCTGTCTAATTTTCAAATGCTTGTATAGTACGGTTCATAAGATACAGCCACATAGGTCGAATTGCATAAATTTTGGGAACACCATATAAATTCTAAATTCAAATTATAAACTTATTTTAGAGGACTTAGGAATACAGGTCCCTTGTAGGTTTCAGCTGTCTGTCTATAACGGTTTAAAAGTTTAGCGCCATATAGCATATTATATCAACTATTCGGACACCCTCTTTTTTATAGCAAAACAGTTTATTTGTAAATTATAAGCTTCTGACTACAACTGTTCTAAACTATTGCCAAATACATCAAATCGCGGCACACTTTAATTTATTATTTTAAATATTAATACTTATTACCATAACTGTACAGTTTGCAAGCCTTTGTCTATAACGTTTAAAAATATAGGCTCATATAGGTCATTAACATCACCTATGGGGACACCCTTTAATATTTAGATTTATTTTTGTATTGTTTTTGGCCATTGGGAGCTAAAGTGATATGCAGCCTTTTGTTTAATTTTTAAGTAGGTCACCACGGTTCATAATACACGTAAAAAGTATGTATGTTTTATGAGGACATCTTTTAGTTTATGAGAAAATGAAATGTTTTTAGAACGATATCACCTTTCAAATGAAAAAGAAATCCTCAAAATCGATCCAGAAATGACTGAGTTATGGAGGCAAAAATATAAAAAAAAGCAGCATTCACTCGAATTGATAACCTCCTTATTTTTAAGTCGATTAAACAGACTTGCTGCGGCAATAGCAAGTCGCTTTATTTATAAAATTTTCAAAGACATTATGAAATATCATCTCATTAAAAATTTATAAATAAGATCGATAAATCTTTTATAACGTCTTTTTCCTTCATGCAAAAAATTACATATTATTATATTTACTCAGAGGTAAGACTGATTAAAATTTATCCCTTAAAACAGTATAAAGAAGTTCCTTCAATACATATTTGCTTTTTTTCTTAACTTAAAGAAGCAGTAGAAAAAGTAAAAGCTACTGATTTATTTGACCTGCTTTGATAATTTCGCAAGACTCATAATTTGGTCGGAATGACTTTTAAAGAACACTTTGTCTGGCGCAGTCAGTACAATATTTTTACATCTTTTATAGCGTTTTCTCGGAGATATTAGAAGAAACAGTGTTGTCCATTAACGAACGGATTCAATTGTATAAAACACAAAATTGAATAAAACGATCGGAACATGTTTCTAAGCACATTCCGCTCCATTGTGCATCATTCAAATTCGTTCAATTTTGTAAAAAAAAACAAAATGTCATCGTTCAAACAACTGCAACAAAGTTGAATGAATTTATTTTCATTACTTGTACGAAAATGATCTCTTAGTAAAATGAAAAACAAGTCTAATATTAAATCATATGCACCAGGGTTTCGCAAATGCAGTAATTTAAGATGACGTCAGTACTATATGACGGCAAAATAGCGTCTACAGCAATTTATAAAATAAAAGTATCTTGGGTTGCTGGTGAAAGGACCTTTTTCACGTGTTATTTATGACACATTCGTGTAAATATTTATATGTAAATTTCTACCCAATGACTAATAGTTTATTTTTAAATTCAAATCCTTTGTAAACAGCGGGCTGTAAACACGAAAACTGATGCCTTTACTTTTTACTAAGATCATTTACTTAAAAATCATTTTATATATTTTTATTCGTAATTACATATGCGTAAAATAATAAATCTCTTGCACTTATTTTACAATAATACATAATTGCTTAAAAAAAAACTTTTTTCTTAAAACATTAATAATAAAGTAATTTACCAACTATTAAATAACCGGTTTTAAATAAAAAATTCTATTTAAATATTTTATCACATTATTTACTTTTCTAATTATTTAAATGATGACTTAACTTTATTTAAATATAAAAAAACACATTTACTCGTAATCTTTTTCTGTATAAATTTTTCTACTAGAATGTAATTTAAGCAGACAACAAATGTTAATGCAAGTGTATATTTTTTCTTTTTTTTTTAAATAATACAATAACAATCATAAAGTAAATATTTTGCAACAACTAAAACAAAAAATTAGATAAAAAAGTTGTATTTTATTTATAAAAAAATATCAGTGTAAATAATTAGCGAACATAAAGTTAAATTCCTATTTATTTCATTTTATTTTATTTTTATTATTTTTTTATTTAACACTTATTATTATTTATTCCAATAATAGTTTATTTTGACAATTAAAATATTTATAAAAAATTCTTATAAAATATAAACATTTTTAACGGAAATTTCTGACAGACAGGAGTTTTTCTACAATTTAACTAACAGTGAAAACAACGAGCCTAAAGAACAAAAGGAAAGTCATTTTGGCATTACGAGGCAGCTTAGGAAATAATTGACTTGAAAATTTTATTTTTTGATCAGTCGAGAAACTAAATTGCCAGATACGTCAAAACTAAACTCGAATTCACAGATTCTTTAATCAAATCATAATCAGAATACACCATAAAAGTAGACTGATGTAATTTCTAGTCCCTTTTTAATGTTCAAATTATTATACCCTTCACCACAAATAGTGGAAAAAGGGTATATCTAAGTTTCTCATTTCGTGAATAATTTCTACAATATAAAATTCCGACCCATAAAGTATATATATATATATATATATAGCGAAATCGATTGACCGACTGGCCGTTCGGCCTCAGCAAACTTGATTTCACAAAAAAATTAAATATTTAAATCGATCAGTGTCGAAGGAGGTGCTATTGGAAATCAGCATGATCGGTCCATGGAAATTTTCAAAATTTTTTAAATATCATTATGGGTATCATTTTAAAGCTTTTGAAAAGATCTTTAAGAAAATACTAAAAATTTTTAAAAACGCTAAACTCATGAAGAGCCAATGTCAATTTTATGTAAAATTATATATGTACACGCAAAGAAAAAATATGGTTGAGGTAACCACAATCTTAGAGCAACATACTATGGTTGCATTATATGGTTGCTGACAAAACATAGTATTGTTACATTTGCAACCATATTGTTGTCCAAAGTATAAACATAATTATGTTCAAATATAAACATTAAATGGTTAAATTAAAATATAATAATATGGCTGAAAATGTCATGTTATATAATTAAATTATAATATAGTCTCGTAGGTGAAAAATTTTCCTGATATAAAAAACCTATTATTGTTTTATTCACTAACGATTTGTCATAAAAATTATTTAAAAACATAAACGCTTATATCGTAGAATACAAGAATCAGTTATTAAAAAATATTGTTTATAAGCCCAAATAAATGATTTCACAATTATGCTTGACCCTGGAGTTAATGTCGACGTCGTTGACGGCGTCAAATGTCAAAAAAAAGTTGAATCGTATGAAATTGTATGAGAGCAGTTAATCTCAACGCGTTGAAACGCCGTAAAAGTTCAATCTGTTTCA
Organism: Gymnosoma rotundatum; assembly: GCA_916610165.2. NCBI lineage: Eukaryota > Metazoa > Arthropoda > Insecta > Diptera > Tachinidae > Gymnosoma > Gymnosoma rotundatum. Next base: position 83,046,253 of record OU744340.1, read on the forward strand.
ACTTTTTCGGCGTTGAAACGCCGTCAACGACGTCGACATTAACTCCAGGGTCAAACACAAAAATAAAGATTTATATGCTTACAATACATACATATTTACTTCAACTTTTTTTAAATGTTTTGGTTCCCTTTTTATTTGTTTTCATATCTTGCATTTTATTTTTGATTATTTATTTTGTACATAAATTGTTATTTTTTTCACTTTCTCTAACAATAAAAAACAATTTCAAATTTTAGCTATCAAAAAAATTACTAAATTGTCAAGAAGTAGAGCAAAATACTTTTTAACGCAATCATTATTTTGTTGCTTTTAACCATACTTCGATTAATAATAATAATTATGGTTGAATGTTTTATATTATTTTTATTAAGTTGCAGTAAGTACAGTACAGTAGTGTACAGTAACCATATAATCGTTAAAAGTTAACAAAAAATGTTTATCGTAACTAAAGTTTTGTTGAAAACAACTTTAATTGGTTCTCCGCAACCATACATTGTTACAAAGAACATACTATGGTTATTGTGACCATATCAGCACCATGTTTTTTTTCAGCGTGTATTTGCAGTACCAAATTTTTTTTATTTTTTAATTTTCTGTCATCCAAATATTTACTTTTTTGTTTGGAGTTACTTCACTAAATTAAATTTACATAGAGGGTGAAGGGTATATAAGATTCGGCATAGCCGAATATAGCACTCTTACTTGTTATTTCTTAAATTGATAGATGGAGGATGAGAATGCCGATGAATGATATGGCTATAATCAAAAATGCTGCATAACATTCTGCTAGTGTAAATAATATTCATTCCTTAATAAATTTAGATTTTAAAATATACCTAAAATAAAGCCGTACTCAAATTATTTATTTGGTTAGAAATTAAAATAGTGTCCTGCATCTTACATCTAACAAAGAACAATTGAAGACAAAATTGCTATTGTTTTAACAATAAAGTGGACAGTTAAACTTTAAACATTACTATTCTTGAGGAATAAAACATAAATATAAGAAGTAAGAGTGCTATATTTGAATGTGCCGAATTTTACATACCCTTCACCAACCAATTAAATTGCATTTTTATTTTCTTAAAATATATTTTTTTCCGAATATATGTATATCTAATGGTGAAAGAGTAATGAAAGCGGCATGCGGCCATAATATTATTTATTTGCAAAAAATTAGTTTGTTAATAGAAATATTCATAAAAAGATTTACTACAGTGAATTTAAATTGGCAATGACGTTAAAAGAGGCCAAGCGGCGATTTTGAATTTAGTTTAACATTTAGTTTAGCCACATTAATTTGGCAAACTATCCATAGTCTTCCTTTCCTCTTTCTTCGGTGTTTATTTTATCTTTTTTTTAAATTTTTAACAAATAAATTTATTTATTTATTGTTACGTCAAAAAACTAAAAATGTTTTACATCTTTTTACCCAAACTTCTACTTCAATAGCACGCGTTCATTTGCCTTCGTAAGATAATTTCAAGCATGACGCCCGTTGCCGCATGCCGATACATTGGCCTTTTACTATTTCATATTTTGGTTAGACTTTAGTTGTTTATTGGTCACATCTAGATCTGCTTTGCACTTTTCTTCATTTCAGTACCTATTAAATTAAATGCGCAAAAAGCAAAGCATAGTTTCGCTAAAAAAAATATTTTAAAGATGTCAGATATTCGTTTTTCAGCTTGAATTGTACAATTATAATATAAAAAAGTAAGAGTGCTATATTCGGTTACTTGGAATCTTATATACACGCAGAAAAAAAATATGTTTATCACAACCACAATAACCATATTATGTTCTTTGTAACAATGTATGGTTGCGGAGAACCAATTATAGTTGTTTTCACCAAAACTTTGGTCACGGTAAACATTTGTTGTTAACTTTTAACGATTATATGATTACTGTGCACCAAAAATGCAACACGGTTGGTTTTATCTTAAAAAAATTTCAACCACAACCCAGTTTTTTAACTTATTAAAAATAATATAAAATATTTAACCATAATATATTATCACTAAAAGCAACAGAATAATGTTTGCGCCAAAAAATATTTTGTTCTAGTACTTGACAGTTTAGTAATTTTTCTGGTAGCCAAAATTTTAAATTGTTTTTTGATGTTAAAGAAAGTGAAAAAAAATTTAAATTTATGTACAAAATAAATAATTAAAAATAATATACAAAATATGAAAACAAATAAAAAGGGAACCAAAACATTTAAAAAAGTTGAAGTAAATATGCATGTATGTATGTATGTATTCTTACAGCATTTAATGTTTATATTTGAACATAATTATGTTTATACTTTAGACAACAATATGGTTGCAAATGTAACAATACTATGTTTTGTTAGCAACCATATAATGCAACCATATTATGTTCCTCTTAAATTATGGTTACCTCAACCATGTTTTTTCTTTGCGTGTACCCTTCACCACATATGTAAATCTAGTTTATTGAAGTAGAATTAAGAAAAAAGGTTACTAGATATAATTTTACATAAAAATTCCATCGGCTCTTACGGGATTAAGCATTTTTTTATTTTAGTATTTCCTGAAAGATCGCTTCAAACTCTTTTAACTGATACCCATGATATCTTCAAAAATATGGTGCACCATCGCACTTTTCTATGAAAAATTCAGAGGTTCATAACTGGGAAAATATGGGTGAGCGCCAATTTTTTCAGTTGATGATTTTTTACTTATTTTTTATTCTCTATGGCCCAATTTTTTTTTTTTTTAGTTATTGCACTAAACTAGAATTGTTTCAATGAATATGGAAAAAAGCAAAATTTTCAAAACTATCAGGCACGTTCTGAATTCCACCCGAAATTTTCACTTCAAATTTTTCAAGGCATTGTTTTTGTAAAAAATAATTTTACAGCAACAATGCTTTGAAAAATTTGAAGTGAAAATTTCGTGTGGAATTCAGAACATGCCTGTATGTCTGATCGACCTTATGAAGTCGGAAATGAATATTGTAGAAATTAAAAACGTTATGACAAACTTTGATACACCCTTTTTCACTTTTTGTGGTGAAGGGTATAAAAAGTATGAGAGTTATATTTGGCTGTGCCGAATCTTATATTTCCTGCACCAAATGAATTGTATTTTTATTTTCTTAAATTATAATTACTTTGCCGAAATATGTATATATTTCATACAGTGGAGATATTTGTGTTTACCTTGAGTTGTTTATTTGTCACTTTGAACTCTGCTCATTTCATTTCAGAATTTATTGTATTACAAGGACGAAAAGCATGGCTCTTAGTAAACCAAGTCTAACTAAAAAAATATTCTGAAACTTTCAGATATTCGGATTTTAACTTAACTTGTACAATTATAATATTTAAAATATGTTTTTTGCGAAAGTGGGACTTGCTAGAGAACTTTTAAATTGTTGTTAGTTTTAGGATATTTTTTATTGAAATTTCAAAATTTTTATTGCAAGTCCATTTTTAGGAAAAATAAAAGTTTTTGGTGAAATGTTCTTTAATCGCTTCGTGAATTTTTCTTTTTTTTTCTGTTGAATTTTTTTTTTTTGTAAGATTTTTTATTTATAAAATTGCGAAAACAAATTTTTAAAAAAGTTTAATATATTTGATATAATCTTGGTGAAAATTTAATATTTTGGTGAAATTTAGATGGTTTAGTGATATTTCAATTACCTGACAGTTTATAGTTTTTTTTTCTGAAATTTCGGTTTTCAATAGCCAACCAAAAAAAAGCACAATCAAATCTAAAAAACGTATGAAAACGGAAACGATTCGGTGCTGCTAAACCTCGATACCACCTCTTTCGAAACTATGATTGAGAAATATTCTGTATATCATCTGGGGATGTGGCAAAACATATATCAACTCGATTACGGACAGTCGGATATTGTTAAATCGACTTCCTTTATATAAGGATCAGGAATATAATTAATTTATGAAGTCAAAATGAATATTAAACAAATTACAAACGGAATGACAAACATATTTATATACCCTTTTCACCTATACTGAAGGGTAAATAAACATAACCTTGGAGCAAGAGTGAGTTTATGTGAATGTAAAATCTAAAAAACTCACTAAAATTATTATTTTTAATATTTACAATTAATAAAACTCTTTTCAAAATGAAAATCCACATATTTTTTTAAGCAAATACTTTTTTTGTTCAGTAACCAACAATTATCCTACTATTCTCTAAAAAAAACTCTGTGGTCAGCCAATTATTTTTGTATTAATTAAAAAATAAACCAAGTAAAAGAGAAAACAAGAGGTTTTATTAATAAAGTATTCTCATTTGAAATGTCTCTACTACAGTCTTCAATATTTCGTCATTTGTGTAACCTTGTCCCAATTTGTTATAAAATTTTTTTTGTTGTTTTGTGGCCAAATTTCCTTTCTATTGTATCAATTATTTCGTTTACAAAACATAATAATACGAAAAACAAACAATGCAAAAATTGAGACAAATTAAAAGGGAAATTTTATATTTTTACAAAAGTTTCAAATTTGTAGAAATATTTCTAACATTTCTAAAGTTTCAAAAGGAAATATAAGAAAGACAATTTGTAAGAACTATAATATTTTCAATTTGAATGGAGATAAAAACAGGTACAAAAAAAGATACAAAGTCAGCTTCAATTATCCTGCTTACAATATATGTGTATAAATAATAAGATACCAGGCTAAAGTTAATATTGTTGTTGTTGTCCTTTGAAGATGTTTAATTTTACATGTACGTGACAAAGAAAGCTAAATAAATTGTTACTTCCAGCAATAACTACACACCTAGTTATGAACAGTATAAAAGCATAAGTAAAATTAAAACATTTCATCAGCCGTACTTAATGCATTGGAATAGATCACTAGACACGAGTTCTAACCCCAGCAGCATCTTGATTTTAAAGAAAAATAATTGTTGTGGTGCTGTCCTAGAAAAACTCTTCTGGAGTATCGATTAAAAAAAGAAAATAACTGTTGTGTAGCCGCGGTAAAAAAGTTGATTAAGACATTAGTATATCTAAGATTCAGAAGAGGTTTGTAAATCGCCTGTAAAAAGAAAATACAGTAATCCATTCCTCGACAGAATCATAATCAGATGTGAAAGTAACAGCACAACCATGTGTGGCAGTCATAGCTGAGTTAGGTGTAGAGCCTGAATTACGTTCTGATCTTTTTGGCTGCAATTAAAGTGCACGTTTGGTAAACAAGACAAGTAATTTAAACCTTGCGAAAGTTACGAATGTTGCATAAGTTAAAAAAAACTCATTTAAAGTGTATAAGCGGTAGTGAATTCAACTTTAGCAAATAAATGGAATTCGTAATTCCAATGATAAGCTGCTTGATTTAGTATTTGTAAATGAACCGGCTGATTATTTAATAAAACGTGTTGACCCTATAACACTACATAAGGATCCTTATCATCCAACTATAGAACTAAATTTTTGTATACTATCTAGCTATCAAGGTAATGGCTCTTTCGATTCTATAAATGTAATGGTGAGCTTATTTAATAAAGCCATCTTTGGATATTTTAAGAACTGCATTCCTATAGTTTTGGTCAAACAATATTCTGGACCCCCAAGGAGTTCTAAACTGTTGGCTCGAATCAAAAACCATAAAAATAAACTGTACAGAATTTACAAAACAACTGGTTTAGTAACAGATTATGCAAAATATTCTAGAGCTGGTGCTAAATACAACTTATTTAATACTGAATTATATAAGATATACTTAAACAACATGAAACTCAATTTTCAGAGAGAACCAACATATTTTTATAAGTTCGTTAACTCAAAACGATTAGTAAGTGAATAACTGTTATGAAATACTTAAATAATGATTCTGTCAATGATATCATCACTAGTAATATGTTTGTTTATTATGATTACTCCCTGTCAACATGGCTTTCCTTAAGGATGCTCAACAACAACAAATCTGCTACAACTTACAAGTGAAGTTATGAGATGATTTACTTTTGGTCAACACATAGATGTCATTTACACTCATTTTAGAAAAAGCGTTCCACAAAATTAACCATGTTTTATTATTTAAAAAAAACTTCATTTATTGGGTTTCACCAAAAACTGTTTGAACTGGATAAGCTCCTATCTAACTGGCAGATACCAACGGGTGTGCTTCAAAACTTCAATCAAAGTATATCTATAACAAGTACATGCAGGAGTTTAGCTGATAGTTTTATTGGTGTGCGTGTTTATCATGTTTTGTGTTGAAATTTGTTTACATTTATTTTAATTTTTATTTTGCTATACATTTCTCTTGTTTTTTAAGTGTTCCTTTTTATTTTTATTAAGTTCTATCAGGGATGGTAAACGAAATATTCAAATTACACTTTTCTAACTCAAGTTGCATTGAAAATCCTTTTATTGAATTCTTGTTTAAATTTACATTGATATAGTCGTTAAAAGGTGATTCTCTTACTTTTTTTATAATAATTAAGTAAAATTAATATTAATTTTTTAGTTAGAAAAATTATAAAATGTTAGCCACTTTGCCGTCTCTGAATTGTTTTTTGACATAATACATGATTTTACACAAACAAAATGCTTGTTTTTGTTCTAATGTTGCATTTGTTGTAGACATGCATGTACTTGATATAGATATACTTTGACTTCAATATTTAAATATATTATTGGGAAATCGGGTGTTCCTTAAGGTAGCCATCTTGGTCCTATTTTATTTACGCTTTTCATCAATGATTAACCGACTGTTATCAAATTTTCAAATGTTCTAATATATGCTGATGATGTAAAAATTTTTCATAATTACAACAACCTTGACAACCACAATTCCCTTCAACAGGATCTAGACAGCTTTTTTGTAAGGCGCAGTATGAACCTAATGGAGTTAAATTTAAACAATAGCAAACATATTCACTTTTACAGAACAATTAATACATACAATCCGTTCTTTTTTGAGGGTTATCAGTTATAAATTGTTGATTCGATCCTAGATTTGGATATTTTATTAGATGCTTAATTAAATCCTATTTAACATCATACTATGATACCAAAAAGCCTCTGGGGTACTTGCTTTCATCAAACGATGGACCAAGGAATTCACTGATATTCACATCACCAAGCAGCTTTATACATCTTTAGTAAGGCCAACTTTAGAATATGGTTCTGTTATTTGGGACCCACAGTATATAGTGCATAGCAATAAAATTGAGTCTCTTCGACAAATATGAACGAACGAGTTCCCTTTAAATACTCCTACGAAAATGATCGCTCAGCGAAATGAACGATTTGGCACTAGTCTAATGTTAAGGTAAAAGTTCTCCGTAAATATTAAGCAAAGAAAAGCAATAAATTGCAATAAGCTTATTTACACAGATAATTTTTAATTTTCAGAAAGGATTTTATTTGGCTTATTTGTTTCTTAACAATAACTCAATGAACTCAGTCATGTAGCAGACTGACTAACCTGTTTGAATAAAACATATTTTCTTGAGACAAAGTTTTACTTACAGTAAAGTCAACACAGATGAAACTCAATTTTGCAATGTAAGCTTTTATACTAATAAAAAATAAACTATTGTGTATCCAAGTATTTAATTAATAAGTTTTTTAATCTGTATTTTATATCTATTTAATGAAAATGCAGCTGATGTGCGATTTGAAACTTTAAATTACTTGAGCCACAAAAATATATTATTTTAACTTCATTAACTGAATTATCTTTTACTCTGTAGACTTGGCGCTTGTGTTTTAGTTTTTTTTTTATTTAATTTAAAATAATTTTCTCTTAAGAAAACGCAATGTTCGCAAAACCCAATACTTACTTTATTGAGTTCTTACTCTATTTCTAATGTTTTAAAATTCATATTAAAACAATAAAAAAAATTTAATTTATGTACATAAACAAACATTAACGAACATGTATAAAAGTAAAATATTACAATGCTAAAGTCAACCATCTTTAACAAGAAACCTAATCCGAACAAGAATTTATATTTAATTTAAATTGCAAAAAATAAACCTACGTAAATTTGTTTTTATGGAAAATAAAAGTGAAATGAAAAAATTTTTTTATAACATTTTTTAATGCACCATAATACACTTTAAGAAAATATTGAAATTGACATTAGAAACGCAAAAATATGTACATTAAAAAAGATTATGCAAAAATGTTGAATAAAAAAAAATAATAAATAATTTCTTTAGTAGTGACAAGAATATTAAAAACACTATAATAATGACAGAATAGAAATCAAGAGTAAGAATAATGTCCCTGCAGTCAAAGAATATTTCCAGCATTTCATTGTAAAAACTAAGCAGCTTCTTGTAAGTTAAAATAAAAAAGAACTTCAAATAATTTGAATGCGCATTAAAATATGTTTATCTTATTTTATAAATATTCAAACAAAAGAAAAATGAGAAGAAAAAAAGGCAGCGTAAATAACTCAGTGTCATTGTCAGTTTTTTTTTTTTTTTTTTTGTTAATTCAAATGACGCCAGCAACACAATACAAAAGTCTAACTGAAGTATTTAAAGCAAAGTACCCTATAGTGTTAGCTAAAGTTTACAGAAGAGCAAATGTATTGCAAAAAACTAATCAATAGAAAATTGTTTTTTTTTTTTTTGCTATACTTTTGTTTATCACCTACTTTAGATAAATATTTTTTAGCAAAGTTAAAAAATATATATCTTGATTACTTAAATTTCGGTGATTAACATTAGCAAGCTGGAAAAAAGTTAAAAAAAAATTAAATGATTATCGATTGCTGCGTTAAGTTTGATGAGGACAGGTAAAGATGGCAGTGGAAGCACAGGGCGGAGCTTTAATTTAGTTAGGTTCTTAACAGCCTAATGAACCTAGCACTAATATAAATTTTACACTTTAGACGTGTGATAGATCCTCGATAATCGATGATCATCTATTTATGCGGATTGCGAAAATTATGGCAGAAATCATTACATAAGCCACCTTTCAGGTTCTAAAAGTTGAAAAGCTTCAATGCATGCTTAGCCGAGACTATATAAATACATATCCAGCAATAATAGTCTATCTATTATTAACTTGTCTGCAGTCTAGATAAGAAATTTAAAAAAAAATTTAATTCCTTAAAACCCCTCTGTATATGGTTCTAATATTGAACTGTTGAGCCAACCCAATCGACCAAAAGAATGTCGATTTTAAAACAGGGTTATGACCATCGTAGAAGAAGTTTAGGAGCCTTGGTCACACATTTAAGTCAAACTGGATTTCAAAGTTGTTTTGTTGGTCGCCTAATGAAAATTATGTTATTATGTTGAAAATTATTGTTTTAAGTTTTTTTTTTAGTTAAAGGAATGAAGTAGATGATTGATGCAAGCCATTACACTAGCATTAACAGAAGTAAAAATAAACAAATTTTAAAAAGTATTTGAATTTTCGTCCAAGTCACAAAATAAAATATTAAAACAAAAAAATCATAACTCACGAACGCGTTAACCGATTTCATGCAAACTTTAAATTAACCGCCTACACGACCATACGAACAAACTCTAAAAATTATCCGAATTGGTTTGACCGATCCTGAGTTATAAAGTCACAACACACTTGCAAAAATTTTATATATAAAAAGATGTTTACGAATGTTTTTCCAGAATTTTTTATATCGTAACATCATTCACCAGCATTCTTTATAGATATGTATCAACCTTAGGTTCTGTAGTTAAAATTATATTTTACACATTTTTTTTAACTATTTTACATTATAATATCCTAAAAACTCTCTAGATATAGAGTATTTATGTAAGTCAAAAAATTTCTTATAAAACAGCAAACTTCAACCAATATTAAAATTTAAAAAAAACTTTATTCGTAATGGCAAAATATTGAGGTTCCTGATTTCAAATTCATTTATAAAAAAAAAGGAAACATTTTGATAATAAAAATAAAAAGTTTGTATATGTAAATTAGTTGTCTGTTACTTAAACAAAACAAATTAAAAAAAAAATAATGACATCTTATAATATGATTTACTGTATTTCAGCCTAAAAGTAGGCAAAAGGAAAGTTTCTTTTTACAAATTGATTTTATGCACGTGGGGTTGGTTGGAAAATTTAAATACTCATATTGTTGCCATTGAAAATTTAAATGGCAAAATATAAAAATTATATTTAAGGTGGCATGAAATATAATTTATTATAATTATTTTTTTTTATTTAAGTAATGCAAACAAACTGAAACAACATACTTTTTACTCCGCAAATATATTTTTTATTGGAGGGTACGTTTTTAGTACCTTCAGTTTCTCAGCAGAAATAAAATAATATTTGCATGACTACTTGTTTAATTTAAACGTAATAAAGGCAAAACAATACAAAAATTTTTATTAACTTGATATATTAAACAAATGAAAAATAAATCATCATATGAACACATCAAATGTATGAAAAATGCTACACAGTAGCTCTCCTATAACGAAAGCGATTAATTAGTACCTACATTCAGTTAAAAAATATAAAAACAAAATAGACTTTATTTTGAACCCCAAATTTTGTTTATTGCTAATGGAAAAAAGATTGAAAAAATATTTTATCCCTTTTAATGACACTCTACCTGCCTTTATCAAAGACAATAATTAAATGAAATAAACATAAAATATACACGATAAGTTAAAAAATATTTTAATTATGACATGCGACTAGTTTGAGAAGTCATCAGCAACCACAAGACGTTAAATAAATATTTAAAATTTATATTGTTAAAAAAAACCCCGAAAAGACTTCAAAACGAGAAGGTTATCAATTCATCTGAATATTTCTTTTTTGTTGTTTGTGCCTTCAGAACTCAGTCATTTCCGAAGTGAATTTAAATTTTTTATCTATATGAAAGATTATGCCTAAAAAAGTTTTCTCGATACAACGTATATGTTTTTACGAGTATCTTAACCGCAAAAAGTGCCAATTTAAAATTAAAACAAGTAAGAGTGCTATTATCGGCTATACCGAATCTAATATACCCTTCATCATCTATGTGAGTCTATTTTGGGGTGAATTAAAAATTAAAAAAGAAATAAAACAATTTGTTACTGAATATATAATTTTACATAATTTTACATAAAAACGACATCGGCTCTTAATAGGTTAAGCATTTTTAAAAAAATTTTTTAAATTTCAGAGCCCCGTAACTGGGAGAATATGGGCTAGCGCAATTTTATCACTTGATGTTTTTTTTTTTTTATTTTTTAATCCTTTATCGCTCAATATATTTGTTTCTTGATTGAAGTTACTTTATTGTTTCTAATGACATGAAAAAATTAGAGGTATCGTGGTATTTTGCCTGCTATCTCGAAGGACATGAACTGATGTCCAATAACATCTCTTTCGATACTGTATCTGATCGATTGACATTTAGGGCCAGTTTTACGATGTCTCAATCGTTCGTTCTTACGCAAATTCTAAAAAATTGTTTTTGTTTTAAATATAATTATGCGAACGAACGGACGATTGCGACATCGTGAAACTGGCCTTTAGTTTTTTTGTTTTCTGGAGGCAAACTTGATTTCAACACTAACACGGATGGACACACGGACGTACGGACAGGTCGAAATACGGACAGATGGACAGACGGACATTGCTCAATCGACTTTGCTACGCATAAGAAGTCAGACTATATGTATATGATAATTTTAGATATACCCTTTTTTCACTTTTTGAAGGGTATAAAAACTGAGTATCACTATAGCGCCCAATAGCAAAAAGGGGAATAAAAAAAATAAATCTGAAAATTAAAGGGTGTCTCCATAGGTCTATCCTATAGGTCTATGCTTTAAACCGTTAACGACAAACGCTTGAAAATTGGACAGAATGTCGTCTCCGGTGATCTATATAAAAGCAAGAATACATGTTTAAAAAAAAAATTAAAAATTTAAGAGTTTATATAATTTAATGTATATGGCTATACTAAGAAAATGTATACTTAGCAACACAGTTACAACAACAAACATAAAATTTTAATTTGAAAGTTAAAGAGTGTCCCTATGGTTAATGTAGTTTGATGTATATGGCGAAACTATTAAACAGTTGTAGGCAGATGCTTGAAATTTACAAGGAGCTGTATTGTTAAGTCCCCTATAACAGCAAAAATAAAATTTATATGCTCTAAATTAATGTACCAACCAGCTACAAGTTAACATAAAATTGTTATTTTTTTTTAAACAAATTTTTTTAATAAACAAAGTTTCTTTTTGAAAAGAACTATTCATATCTCTCAAAAATGCTAAATTTATTTTTAATAGAATTTTTTTTTTTAATTATTTTCTACAGAAGTTATTTCTCTTAAAAACATTTATTTTCTGTTGCAGATAATTTTTTTGTAAGAAAATATTTCCATCATCCAGATTTAAATTTCTCAAAATATATTTATTTTTAACGGAAAATATTTCGCTCGAAAAGGTATTTGTTTTTTACAAAAAATAACTCTCCCAACAACAGACTTACATCCTTAACAAAAGTTTCGTTCAAAATAGCATTTAGATTCTCCCAAAAACACATCTATTGATATTGAGCTTTAAAGACTTTTTATCTAAAAGAGTTTCTCAGGGAGAGTTTTATATTTAAAAGAGATTAATACTTATAATCAATAAATATCATTTAAAATATTTTTTTTTCATAAAAATGTTTTTTAATGAATGAAATTTATTTTATTCCTTTTATAAACACAAAAAAAATAAAGATAAATTAAACAAAATTTTTTTTCTAAAATTCCATTTCTAAAAATAATAATAAATAAAAAGTAAACTGCAAGAGGTAAACGAACAGAGCTTATAACCAATTACTCTTATGCCGTTCATTACTGACTACTCTTTGTTAGCGTCCTCTTTCCACTATAAATAAGTTTTATTGAAACTGAGATAATCTATTTCTCTGTGGTTTATTTGTTACTAAATACAAACTGGCTTTGGGGCATAGTTTTTATTGTTTTTTTCTTTCCGTTTGATCGATTTTAATTTTCTAAAGATGGAAAAACAAAAGCGTGGAAAATTTATTTTTGAATGTAATTCTCTTAAAAATGTGCACGTGGAGGAAAATATAATGGAGTTTATTAGGATTTTTTCTCCCAATAATAGAAAACATTATTTCTGATAAGTGATAATTTTATTAAGATTTTTTGTACATTAGTAGTGGGTTTTAAGTAAATTTTTATGTATTCAATTTATGAAGCACCCAGTATGAATTAATTTTTTTTTTTATTTATTTTTTTTTTTTTTTTTTTTTTTTTGACAAACGGCCTTTACAATTTTTTACGTTTTTCTTTGTTATTAATTTTCTTGTTTGTTTAAGATTGAAAATATTACAATGCATTCTTGGCTCAGATTTCCTAAAGCAATATTTGTACAAATTAAATTTCACATACACCACAAACACACACACACACATGTATACACATTGATTTATAAGATGTAATTGTTTACCTAACATATAAATTTTCTCTTTTCACGTGGCAAATAATATTTTTTTATACCTGGTTTTTCTTCAAATTAAATCTTTAATTTAATAAATAGAAAAATTATCCTTAATTTTTAAATAATTTGATAAAAAAAGCAAGTCGCCTGCAGTTACTACAACAGCAACAAAAAATTTAGGGTCTTTTGTGTTGTGATATTAAACACAAATTATAGTGCTTCTAAATTAAAAATAAGAAAGCTTCTATAATACTAAAAAATTATGTAACTCATCTAAAATAATTTTCTACTTGTTTGCACCCCAGCTAAGATAATTTTCTTGTTTTTCAAAACCAATTTAAAAAATTAAGTTCGAAAACTGTTTTTGCATATTTAAAACTACAAGAAAGCAAAAACTAAAAATTACAAAAATAATTTTAAAATATCTGAGCGTTTTGTAGTATTTTCTTCCTTTTCCTAGAAAGAGAAAAGAAAACAAATACTTTCGGAATTCTAAACACCCACTCAACGACCACTTATCGCCACTCTCATCTCCAAGCAACTAAAACACAATAACCTGTATTAAGTATTATAATTTTTGTATTACTTTCATTTTTACGTTCTCATTATTACAGCTTATCTACGAAATTGAAACTTGTGAGATATACATTTGTGTTAGTGTGATTATGCGAAAGTACAACAGCAAAAATTATTTAGGAAAAAATAAACATGTTTGTATGTATGTCACCGAAATAAAATAAATTGAAAAATAAAACAGCAATAAAATAATTACCAGTATCATAAGTTAAACAAAAAAAAAACTTTAAGACCTAATAAGTAGAAAGAAGACTTTAGATTTTCTGCACAGTACCAGACATTAGCTTAGGGGCACATTTTTTTTAATAAGAAACAGTACTCATGGGAGTTATGCAACGCATTGTGCCAAAAGTAGGAAATTAAGTTATGGGAACGAGGAGGATAGATAGTGCGTGTTTGCATTCGAAAACAAATTTTCTCTATAATACGTCTGGTGACTCACTGAAAATCGACGAGAAAGTTATGTGCTCTTGATGCAAAAATTCCTTGATTTTACAAGAGCGCATTCTATTTCAGCACCGCCCATACAGAAGAGTTGTATTTCATTTTCCATGTTCCATTTATTTAGATTCTAATCAGTATATTCTATTTAGTGTAATATTATATTTAAATTACTTTTTATCATAAACTTATAATTCTATTTAAAAAACAAATTATCCTTATACATACTGCTTGAATAGAACAGGTTGAAGGATTAAATCAAAATCAGCACCTGGTAAAATTTTTTTTTAATCTTAAATATCTAATACAATCCAGAACTTGTGCTTAAGCTAATAATGCATTAATTTTTCTTAAATCATAATTTTCACCTAATCCAGAAAAAATATTGTAAAACCAGACTTATCAAGGATGTAATTATAAAGTAAATGTTTGCGTTTAACCAGTCACATTAGTTGTGGTTCCGGCAGAATTCAAACTTACTGCTCCGTAGATATTTGGACAACCATCATGTTTTACCATACAGTTGCCTTAACGATCTTATGTGCTACTCTAATATATTGTTACGTTTTACCCTTTTTAGCAGGCAAACGTACGGATTCTTTTGATTGCAAATACCACTGTGGCTAAATTCTGTCTTCGAACTTTATGGCTTTCTCTGGCTATACTTCTCGATCCTACCGGTCTTGTGAACCCTTGGTCTCGTATTTACTAAACATGCGTTATCACCACAAACTTAGCCATCCACGCTACACTACTGTGTTACTCCGGCGTGACATGAACTACTCGATGCCTTGCTTAGTAACCTTAACCATCCACAGACATCTCCACTACTCCTTTTATTCAAGCCAGTCATCTCCTTTTAATCCAGTAGCCACAACACACACTTCTGCCATACACTGTTGTTATTCTGTAACACTTCCCCGCGCTAACCGCTAGTGCTCTTACTTTTTATTATAAAGGGCTTCTTGATAATTATCTGTTACTCTTTTATTATATTAGACGTCTCCACTAAATTATCTGTCATGGCTTCACACAATAATTGCCTTTTGCCTCTCGGAGGTTTGTACTGCTATTTATTAATTTTAATTGCATTATAACAATTATTATTTTTTCGTTGCACGCATGTCCGAATACTGTATCGAACTCAGGACCTTGTGTTTGCAGCACGCACCTCTACCAACGCAAGCATTGAGGTTACTCAGCTTTTGTTAGCTAATTGTGGTTTTTATTCTATACACACACCATTAGTTGAATTAACTTATTCACCACGCTCATACGGATAACAAAAACCGAGGTTGCCAGATCTTATATTCGTAACAATGTCAACTCATCATGATTATTTTCCTTTTCCTAATCGAAAATCATCTCGGCTTCTCAACAAATGAACTAAACTATTTTTCCTTTTACCAAAAGTGCTGTTGTGATTTTAACTTATGACTCGTCTGTTTAAAAACATACAGGGACCTTAATTAACGCAGCCAAAGAAGGTGCTCCACATTTGTTAGTTATTTTTTTTTTTATTCTTTTCACACACACCCCACTACTTTCTTTATAGTGGAAGTAACAAATTTATAAGCTTTATTTGCCAAACATACGAACAACAGCTTAAGTTTATGTTGTTACAGGTATTTAAGAATTGCAAAATATTTTCGTAATAGAAATTTTAACTCCTTAGAAACTTCTAAACATTTAAAAAACTTATTTTTAACATCTACTTTCACGCATTGATGGCACCTGCTTATGCAATGTGTTGTTATGGAACTACAGTTTTTCTGACATTGAATGTTGGAAAAAAAATCGTTTCCTTAGAACTATTCCCTAAATGTGTGGCAAAAAACGAATTACTTCTGTAAAGCGTTGCGAAAATAATCATCTTAAAGCAGATGCATTTAAAAACGATGGGGTGACGGCTGCAACATCTCTGATTTTATTAGAGTACAATTTATAACAGTAGCGATATCTATCTGCCCATGTCGCTACTGCATATGAAAAAGAAATTTAACTTTTGAAAATAATTTTTTTTGTTTCCCGTGTTTTTATATTTAAAATATTTTTTTTATTTTTAATATTTCTTAAAAATTTTTTGAATTTTTTTTCGTGCTTTTATAAAATTTTTTTTTTTTAGTAAAATGTGTAAGTTTTTTATTTTTGATCTTTTCTGGATTTTTGCTTATGTTGTCCGATTCTACTAGGAATTTTTTATTTTAATTTAACAAATTAATAAAAAATAATTGAAAAATAACAACCAGTTCAAAAAAAATACAAACGAGGGGTTTTTGGCATCAGAGCTCGAGGTCACATCTGATAAATAGTTCTATGGCAAATGGACAGTATATATTCTTTTTCAAAGCATATCTACGAAAAACAAACTACAATGAAGATTGCGAAGATAATTGCACTAAAATGATTATCAAAATTTGTCTAAAACTTTAAAAACGTAAAAACTACAAGACAATTTCTTATCCGTTTTTTAATCATTTGTACCAAAAGCAAATTTAAACGCGAAAACATCTCAGATCGCCTAAACGAAGTTTACGTAGTATAAATTTACGTCTACACAGAAACACATGTAAAGGTAGACATTGAGACTTAAGTATAAATTATTTAATATTTTATAATAATTAAAAGGGGCTAGAAAATTTCTCCATAATTATCAACTGAAATCAGTCAGTAGCGTTTGACTGCCTTTAACGCAACAACACACAACACAGATCAATCATACAACGAATAAAAAAAAATTGAAATTATAAAAAAAGTTAAAGCTTAAACAAATTTATGTTTTAAAAAAATAAAAATTAATAATTTTCACTGTGGTTAAAATTACGAGTGTGTTCGTTCAATTAATCAGTTTATTTAATTTGTTGAAATTTTAGTAATTTTTCTTTCAAGTTGCAAATTTTTGTGTGTAAGCAAAAGTAATGAAAAGTAATCAATAATTGAAATACTTCAACTGATAATTCCTGGTTATTGAAAAAATATTTATTTTTACTTAGTATAACTTCGTATCTGAACCGGATTACAGATAAAAAATAAAGATGGGTATGTTTTCTTTCTAATTAAAAACATTTTTTTTATAATTATTAACCACCATTTTGTATCAGTTTAATTTGCAGCATTACTAATTATTACAACCATTTACTAAGTTCTATGAATCCATAAATAATGCAACGAAATTCTAATTTAAAAATTTTCAAAATTATCTTTTTAATCGCATATTCGACTCTTAATCGCTTAATCGATTATTCGAAAGAAAATCAAGCCGATACTTCGTCCTAAAAATTTTTGAAAATTTAAGCTAATGCAAATACTTGCTTTCGCTTTTTATTTTTGTCATCAAATCAAGTGTAGTTTAGCAAAAATACATCTACAGCAGCCTTATTCTGTAAGTTGCTTAAGCTAAATCGCCATCTCTAAAATTATTTAATTTTAACAAAGCAGTGTTTTGCTACAAATACGACATTGGAACATATAACCCTATACTTAACACCCTCTTATTTATTGAAATAGACTTACAGATACCAATTAATTAGAGAAAATAAACAACATTTAAGCAATTTTAGCTTAGAAGAATTACAGAATAAGGCCTCTGAACACAGTTTTCTGTTTTTTATCAGCAAATAAATTTTTAATATCTCTTCGCCGAACTGCAGAATTAAATCTTATCACTTCCATGAAACATTGAGTAATATATTTTCTTATATATGTAAGCTATACCCGGTGCGCTTCGATGCCTTAAAAAGAGAATCATACCACATCCACTCTTAATTAATTAATAATTAATTCCTATTCACCATAATAGGAATTTCAACAATGCCTTTTATAATTCTTTAGGTATATGATAATAGTTTTTCTCTTAGTATGGATGGTAAAACGCCCACCGTTCCAATTCAGCCTGTATTTCGCTACACTATGTACACTGAGTTGGGGATTGGTGTAAAATTTTAACACTCTCTCATAATAGTTCTCTAACTACACGGTTATAATATATCGCTTTGTATGGGAGCTACCACGCACACCGTTCCAATCCAGCCTGTTTTTTCGCCACATTATGCACATCAACAAAAAAGTTATTCCAATAAAATTTCAAGTAACACGATGATCAATATTTACTTTGTATGGAAAGTGCCACGCCCACTTGATATATAAACAAAATAAGTACCTAACCGCATATAAAATAACAAACTGTGAATTTTACAGGAAAATCGGTTCACTTGTAGCTATAGCTTCATACTATAGCTTTCCAATAAACAAACAAACAAATAGAAGATAAAAAATACTATGCAGTGATATGACACTGTCAACTAGAGCTGTGTCATTCATGAACGAACAGGTTAAATTGAACGAATCACTTAAGTAAACGAATTGATCCGGTCTTTTAATTGAGGACTCTTCGTTCAATAGTGTACGAGTAATGGCACAGATAAAAAGAAGTGAAATTTGGTTGCATTTTACAAAGCGTGAATAAAATCTAAAACATATTTCACCACACAGCCTTCTTCTGTTTTACAGTTAGCATTACACTAACAAACAATAACACAATTTGTTCGTAAGCCTCCTTCCATTAGAAAAGTAAAACGTATAGATAGACTGATGCTAAAAGCTGTAAAAATTAAACAAAAATTGTTTTAGATTTTTTATGACATTTTTTTATTTTCTCAGGGCTGATAAATTACAGAACGAGGCAGTTTTAGCGAGGAAAACTTTACTGATGACACTGTGCAAATGAGCTATTGCCGAACACGCCTTAAGGACACCTTATTGCATTACACTTCTCTGTTGTTTCAGTTTGTCGCCTCTGAATAAGAGAAACGATTGTACTATTGGATTCGTCTGGGTTAGTCCGTTTAGCCAACTTTAGGCTTAGTTTCATGAATATATTTTTTCCATTTTTTTAATATTAAGTGTATTAACACAGAAACTATGATAATGCATTCGTGCCGCAGATTACAATTGGAAAAACACTGCAGATTTAAAAACGTTTTTTACTTGTACTCGTATATGCTGGGATTATATTTTAAAACCACAGCATATCACATTTTTACGCAGTTTAATAAAAAAAATTTTATTTTCTTGAATAATAATTACTTTGTCAAATATATATCAAATAGCATTACATATGTCTCTCTCTCTTGAGAACCTAGAGAAAAGCTTTTCATAAAAAAGCTCGATTGAGCACGATATTTTTTAAGATATCAACATGCGTATCATTTAAAAGCTTTTAAAGAGATCTTTAAGGAAATACTTAAATTATTTAAAAGTGCTTAACCCATTAAGAGCCGACGACATTTTTATGTAAAATTATATGCAGAACTTAATTGTTTTTTTTTTCTTGTTATATAATTATCTCTTAGCCCCAATATAGCGCTGTTACTTGTTTTCTTTTTTTTCAATTCTCTATTGCCCCATATATTTGTTTTCTTCATTGAAGTTACTTAACTGTTCTAAATGATATGGAAAATTCAGAGGCAGGCGTAGGATTTTTCTTGCTGCCTCGAAGGACATTGACCGATCTTGCTGGCTTTCAATAGCAAGTCTTTAGAAACTATATCTAATATAGCGCGTTGTGAAATTTCATTTCAACACGTACAGACGGACATCGCCCAATCTACTTCATAGGAACTCAGAATAAATAAGTTTTATGGAGTCGGAAATGGATATAGTAAAAAAACGGAATAACAAACCCTTTTTCCACTTTTTAAGGTGAAGCGTATAAAAAAAGCTAACAATTTTATTGAAAAAGGAAAAGTTTTTTTAAAGTAGCACACAATTATCAATATAAAATAACAGTTAACCATTTTGTTTTTTTTTTTTTTGCACGTCTATTATCAAACAGTAGCAAAACAATATAAACAATTAACTTTTTTATTAACAGCTACTTGTTTAAACAGCCTACCAATAGAAAAACAATTGAAACTGATTTCAATTTTATTTAATATTTTACATTTTGTTAACTACTTAAAATGTTGTGTAGCAAAAAATTTAACCATCAGCCTTTTTTTGTTATCGTTTATTGACAATAGACTGATAAAAGATTTATTTATATACATTTAAAAAAAATTGATATTTATTTAACTTTATCTATTAAATAAAAAGACAAAAATGTTTTAAATATGTTCAACAGACAGACACGCTATTGCGATAAAATAAAATTAATTTATTTTAAGAATCAATGGTTATATAAATAAATATAATATTTAAAAATGTATACAATAATAATTGTGTTAGTATAATTTAGCAATAGAGTAAACGATTTGTAGAAAATATTTTTTATTAGTGAGCGCACAAATGAAAGATATATGGGGAATTCCATAAATACATCAACTTTGCCTGATACAATAAAAATCCCTTTAACCCTTTTTCCAAATGCGTTATAGAGGAAAAATATGCACAAATTTTTACTTTATGGAAGCATTAATAGCTTTTTTACAAGATAAAAGAGAAAAAATAACAAATTTAGTTTATTAATATTTAACTATGTTCAGTAATGCGGTATTTCACAAGCGATATAACAAATTTTTCTCATTGTAAAATCTTCAAAAGTTAAATCACGGGAATATTAAATTTATTAATAAATAAACATATAAAATATTAAACTCTCCTTTATTGATTATTAGGTATAAAAGCACATCTCGATGGTTACTGAGCTACCGCTCACTTAGCTCTTCAAGAAACTTCTCACAAACATTTTAAATTAACTCAAGATTTTTGTCCACATACGAAAGTAAGGACAAAAATCAAAGCTTAAGCAAAAACAACAATAATCAACACTGATTTTTTTTTTCTTCTTTATACAAAGAATGTTTTTATTCGAGTAAGATAGACTATGCAAAAAAATATTTGACTGAGAACAAGATTAAAAGAAAAAAACAAATTGCACCTCCCTAAATTCACAGAATTTCGAATATCTTTAGATGCACCTCATAACTCCTTTCCTTCTATGCCATGTATGATATATCATTTTTGGCTTGAACGTGCTTAAATTGTTTTGAAACATAGTACACTCTAAATGGAACACAGCGCCTTTATTATTTTTCGAGTACTTCTATATTTGCAACATTCAATTTACTGCATATGCGGAGCCATGGAAATGCCCATATTGAAAAAGAACTGTGCTTTATCAGTTATATTTACGAGAGAAAAATATCGCAGCACCTACAAGACATAATTAATAGCTTATCTTCATTTTCTTTTATTTAGCTTACTTTCTTACAAGTTAAACTTAATGAATTGCAAGCCATCTTTTTAATGCAAAATTCCTCGTCGTACGAAATCGTAAGCGTAGGGAAACTTTTTCACTTTATCAAAGAGCTTTTCAGTAAAATTATTTTCACATTTTCATAATGATTTTGGCCTTCTTTATAACATTAAAAAAAGAAAAATCAACGTATTAAGTACTTTCCGTTAAGTACTTTTAATGTCAAAAAAGTACTTTCAAATGGTGTAAGTTACTAATTTAAAATAAAAATCTGTTGCATCTGATTAAGATTTAAAAAAAATAGCTAGTCAAAATACTTTTTGATATTTTAGCAAAAAAAAGTAAAATTTGTACCCAGACTTTAAATTGCTTTTATATGACCAACCCGATTTAATTGTAGTAAAAGCAAAAATTAAAACAAATAATTCACAACCAAAATAAATTTTTTTTTTATTTTTTTTATAAACTCATTTTATTTTTATTTTATAAATTAGTTATTTATATTGCAGTTGTAACTAATACAACCTCTCTAAAGCTTTAAAATACAAGAAATTACTTTTCTAAAGACAGAGTTCTGTAATAGTCGTCCAGATTTTGTAGCAACAATAATAGTGTTACATTTTTACGCTTTGGAAGCGCAGACTTAAATATGAGTTTCACGTCGCAATTGAAAATTCAATTCGAAAAATACAATTTGTTAGAAAATTGTAGCAGAGTCTAGAGGAACTTTTTTAGAACCCTGAAGACTGCTTAAATATAATAACTCGTCAATTGATGTAAATTTCACTTAAATCAATTAGAACTGGCAAACCTTAATGAGATACATAGAAAGCGTTTTATGATCAAGAAAATTAAAAATTTAATAATAATATATAATTTCCTTTCAATGGTGTTCGAAAGAAATACAGATTTAAATTTTTGAGGAGGTAAATTATTTTCTTTAGCAAAAAACAAAAAATATTAAAATGTTTAAAATTTTTTTAGCTTTTGATAAGTAACACAAAAATACTGTTTGCTTAAATTCATTGTCTGCTTTAGACAATAGAATTATTTTAGCTCATGTTCATTTAAGGGTATGATAACAATTTAAAATACCTGTATGTATAACATGTGATAACAAGGCAATGTCACAATAGCCGCTTTTTTTCACAAAATTGGTTGATCGCTAATTGTGTTTATAACAAAGGAATAAAAAATGTGTATTTCTTTACTTGTCACGCGTTTGTGTCAAATAATGCGCCGAATACCTTAACACATGAAAATGATATTTAAGCTCTTTTGTACCCTTAAATATATCTCTTTCACATATTTAGGTGTTCATCAAATTGAAAATACCAGCAATATAAATATAAATTTATACTTTTGTATTCGAACTCACAATTTATTCTGTTTATAAAGAGCCACGGGTGGCTGGCAACGATATGTTGTGGCTTTCCTCTCTATTTAAAAAGTTTGTTGTGATGTGGTCCACGAATTTCCTGTTTTTACAATAGATTTGCCGTAACCACCCTTTGTTGCTATTCTAATACACAAGTACATTCACCCTCTCATCTACTGCAGCAAAACTAATAGTGTTTTCCTTTTCTAATCGAGACTCCAAGAGGATAAATCTGCTGCTTTCTATTTATTCGCCTTTTAAATAACTTCTCCAGACAATAATTATTTCATTCTGTTGGGATTTGAACACAGTGCTGGTCGGTTTAACAAACACGAAGACACTGCTAACAAAGCAGATAATGCGTTTGCTTAAAATGTGTTAGTTAACTTTTCTTTTTATTCAATTGCGCATGTACCACGCTTTTTTAGTAGTGGAAGTAAAAACTGATTCAGTTTTTTTAATACGCACATAACAACAAACACAGTTTAAATAATTTCTAATTAAAATAATTTTCCTGCTGGCAATTCCCTTAATTTCTTTCCACTTTAAAGTTTTAAACGATTTCCAACACTAACTGTGCTTTAGGCCAAACTATTAACGCCATCCATTATTGTTACTGTTTATTCTTTCTTGCAAAATTTTTAGATGTTGTTCATCAAATTTTAACGTGATATTTGTGTGACGTCTTGTTAATGTACAATTACATACGTCTGATACCCATAAAAAAACACTATTAAAAATCGATAAAATAATTTTAAATTAATGGTCTCGTCATCTTTATTTAGGTCTATTTATATTACTATAACACTGAACAGAAGCAGCATTTTTCTTATTAATTGATTTTATTGTTTTAACGATACTTTTGTAATTAAAAAAAAAACAAGCCTTAAAGAGCAAAATTACCCATTTAATAATTTTATAATTTAGAAAAACGTAAAACAAGTTCATTAAATGCAATATAAAATATTCAATGTCTTTCCATTTGAGAGATCAATTACATGAATTTTTTTTAATTAAACAACAAAAAAATAAAAAATTATTACAAAACTTTAGTTAAGAAATATAATAATTCTAGACTTTATACAAATATGTTTTTTTTTTAATTAACACATATGTAAGCTGCCTTTTATAACGAACTGCCATATTCTCATCTAATCTATTTAAAAATTAAAATTGTTTGGTACAATTTGCAATAAAGTAGTTTTGAACAGATGTTTAATTAAAGATTAGGTGTGCATGATTATTGTGTGTGTTTTTATGTTTATCGTAAAACAAAGAAATATACCTAAAGTGACATAAATTTTATTATGTTATTAGTGCTGAAAACTAACTTAATAATCACGTTCGTATTATACGCATACAAATGTATAATAATCATACAGCAGCTTCTACATGCACTCTAATAAACTAAGGTGTCTTTTAACGGCCATTAAATTTACGGCATAACATTTTTAGCTGAAACTACACTTCTTTGTTAATATTTTACGCGCTAGTAAATGTTAGATACATAGAAATAGAAACTTTTTATGAATATAATGAAATAATGGTATAATGAAAACGCACCACATCTTCCGTACAGCACTGTCATAAAGAATAAAAATAAACAAGAAACTTTTCAAAAGCAAACCAGTTGGGAGTATAATTTTACAGCCGTATGCATAACAAAAACTTAGAACGAGTTTGCTATGAGTGAAGAAATTGATAAGGCTCCCAGTGTGTGTTGCTGTGCCCCATAACTATATTTTGGGATTATTTTTGGTGTCAAATTGTGTGAAGAGACCTTGTTTAGTTTCGTCACTTATGCTAACCTCGTGCTAAGTTTTTTTTTATGGATACGGCCGTTAAACAAAATATAATAATAAAAAAATCAGTACATTATTAAGAGAAATTTTTAAAGCCATCCAATATAATGGGTGTTTTTTTAAGTATGACAGAACTTGAAATTATAAAAAACTAGCTGAACCCGTTGTGCTTCGCTACCCCCCTCGTTATTAAATAAAATTAAAAGTATTTATATATTTACAAAAATTTATTTATTTAATTTTAATTTAATTATTGCATTGCTTTAGGATATACAATATTTTTAGTTTGCCCATCAGCAGCATACACATATAAGTCGGTGGGTTTTCCTACACGCGAGCATGCAACATAAAGCTGTCCATGCGAGAAACATGGATTTGCTAAATTTAAGCCGCAGACTTGCAGAGATTGACCTTGATCTTTGTTAACAGTCATCGCACACGCTAACCGAACAGGAAATTGCAATCGTTTGAAATCGAATGGTAAATCTGTTGGTATCATTGGAATGCGTGGCAATTTGCTTCATGTTCCCCCTTTTTATTTTTAAACCAATCAAAAAGCAACAATTACACAATCCGCTGTTTCGCAGTCAGTTGTGGGAGAATGAGAATGGGGTTACCCCACTCTCTATTGTAATTAAGATATTTTACAAAATCAGCTGTTTTGCAGACAATTGTGGGAGAAATGGAATGGGGCTACCCCACTATTTTAATTAATATGTATTTTAAATTTGAGGTAAAGCCGTTAATAAACGTAGTAAGAAAGTAGGTGCAGAAGTGTGCATGATCGAAAAATATTATCATGTAATAAGTATTTCTATTCATGCCAATACCATATATAGCAAATACTGCCGCCGTTGTTCAAAAAATGCCCAAGATATGACAATATTAAATTTTGGGTTATATGGGCGAGGCCACGCCCCTTTGTCCACTCCCAACTTTATATAGTCAAGAATATCCTATTGCGAAAATTTAATGACGATTGGTCCAGTAGTTAAGACTATATTACGATTTTTAATTTTTCTAAAAAGGGACGGGGTCCCACCCACTTTTCTCCTGGTACGTATTCCTAATTATGCCAATACCATATGTACCAAATATCGTCGACGTTGGTCAAAAAATGGCCAAAATATGGCGATTTAAATTTTTGGGTTATATGGTGGTGCCACGCCCATTTGTCCAATTAAAACTTCATATAGCCTATTATTCCTTCCAGAGTCACAGCAACATGCTGTGAAAATTTTAGGAAGATCGGTCCAAGGGTTTGGCCTCCTATAAAGCACAAATAAACAGACAGACATTCATTTTTATATATATAGATAGATAAAACTAAAAATTAAGTTTTGATAAAAAATTTTTTCTTATTATTTTCAGTAAACTCT
The DNA here is from genome assembly GCA_916610165.2 of Gymnosoma rotundatum. Lineage (NCBI taxonomy): Eukaryota > Metazoa > Arthropoda > Insecta > Diptera > Tachinidae > Gymnosoma > Gymnosoma rotundatum. The sequence continues at coordinate 83,072,436 of OU744340.1, forward strand.
GGCAAATCATTATGAATAGACTCACGCATAAACAATACTATTAAGTCATCCAAATTAAATTTGAAAATCAGTCATCAATTCGAGCAACTTACTTCGTGATTTTTGTAGTGCACATAATGATGAGGCTCATTTTTGGCTTAACAGATTTGTTAATAAGAAAAATTGCCGCATATGGATTAAGACCAATCCACAACATATCCTACATACTCCATTGCATCCACAAAAATACCCGTTTGGTGTGGCTTACACGCTGGTAGCATCATCTGACCCATTTCTTTAAAAATGAGATCGGATCTCATGTAACGGCCAAAGGAGGTGGTAACCGCACCATGATTAATGATTTTTTTTTTGTTTAAAAATGTGGATGACATTGATGCGGACGAAATTTGTTTTCTACAAGATGGCACTACATGCAATACGGCGACCGCAACCATCAAATTATTGAAATAAAAATTTGACGACAAGTTGATTTCGAGAAATGAACCTGTCAATTGGCCTCCAAGGTCGGGCGATTTGAAACCTCTTACTTATATCCTGTGATGCCACGTAAAGTCACTGGCTTATTCTTATAAACCGGCAACAATTGAAGCTTTTCAGGCCAGCAATGTTCGTTTTATTCGTGACATACGGCCAGCAGTACTTTTTTAAATATATATACCATGTTTTGATACTTCGTTTAAAAAATTTATTTTTTGTGTTATTTATTGGGCTTAAAAAACACATGATATTTTAATTTATTGAATTTATTTTTTTAATACAAGAAGTAAGATTTTAATGATTGTCGTGTTTTAAAATAAATTGTACACAAAAGGTTCCGAATTTGTCATTTAAAACTAGGATTCATAAGCGATAGGTCATAATTAAATTATTGTCTTGTTTTCATGTGTTATACGACTCAGTTAAATTTGGTTCATTGCCCAGAAAAAAGAAAGCTAGAATAATGTAATACTGAGGCCTTAAGCACAAAATAATACGATAAGTCGGCATAAATAAATATGACGTATCCGCTACTATAACGTACGGTCGAATATAATCACTATTTTACTTACCCTTCCCCTGTAGTAAGCGATCCTGTCTACAATGGATATAGAGCGATCTATTTGTCGAGATATTCTTACGGCTCACAGAGGAGTATTTGACCCAAAAAGCTGGCCAAAATTATTAAGCGTGGTTTTTGTTTTAAAAGTTTAACTTTTTTGATAGTTTTAGCTTAAGTTTGATAAAAAAAAGGTAGTGGCAGATTATTATTGGGTTAGTGTTATTTTTGACACCCCCCACCCACCAACCACCCACCCAACCACTATTTAGAACTTTGTTTTTTTTTCATTTTGAAGAGAATTTATTTTTATATATTTGTTGTGTATTTTTAGAAAAACTATTTCTTATTACGTATGCCGTTCTCCCCCTCGCATTCCGCAAAAATTTGATTTGCAACTGTACTTTATTCTAAGAGCAAGTCAAATTAAATTTAGATAGTCGAACTATTGTAGTTGTGTAGATACAGGGAAATAAAACAAAGCTTTTTATGGATGTTACAATGTCTCCTTTCTCAAAATTATAATATATCCAATATTAAATATTTATAAAAATTGGTCTCGTAGCTTGACTTCCTATAAGGAATAAACAACCAAATAAGCAAAAACATGTTCCCTTCTAATATTTATTTTATATTATTAAATACAATGGATATACAATTTTGTTGGCATTGTATAAAATTTCATATTGGTTTTTCGTGAGTTCAGCATTTATAAACAATGCTAAAGCACCCTCCGTTGAAAACTTATTGACTGTGTTGACTTCGGAAGTTGTTAACGATCACTTGTAAATTTTTGCTTTTCTTGGAGATCGTGTTATATCCATTATTAATTTAGCCGCATCTGGCTCATTGATGCAGAAAATGTGATCTCCTCTGTTGTTAATTGCTGACGAATTTCTTCTCTTTCACTTGCTTCATTAAATAATTTTTTTGGTCGCCCTGAAGATGAACTGCCAAATACTGGTATTGTCACAGTTCCTTCCAGCCATTTAGCATACGTGCTTAAAAATCGGTCCTCTTTTCGTTGTGCTAAACCCCAATATCTTTTGAAACAATTTTTGAAATTTATAACACACTGCATTACTGCTTGTATATCCCCATCTCCCTGGCATTCTGAAATCGCACACAATTTACTAGCTAAAAACTGCAACTTCTCGTCAATGATTCTAGCATTAGATTCCTGTACTATTTGGAATAACTCAAATCTTGTGTAATTTTTTCCATGTTATCTCTCAAAGTTGCAAAACTCTTATAATAAGAATTTTGCACAATAAGCCATATACGTATATTTTTCAAAGTGCATTTTTTCGTTAATTAGTTAATAACCTGATACTTGGGTGCATTTTTTATATACCTGCACCGTTTTTAAATGTAATTTTGATTTGTAACCCTTTTAAATTAGGTATGTTTATAGCTAACTATATTTTCAGAAGAAATAAAGTGTCCTGAAAACGATGAAGTATTACATAGACCACTGGTAAACAAAAACAGTTTAATAGGTGTGTATGCGTGGGTTGACTTACAGTTATTTGAATTTATAAAGTAAGAACTGAATTCTAAGAAATTGCTCTTTAAAGGCAGGTAATCCATCATGTTGGTAGTTGTTAAAAGTGATTAAATAATATTTCACATCAATAATTCGAAAAACACAAAAGTTTATGACGACAATAAAGTATAAGAAAAAGTGCCTTATGAGCAAAAATAGAAAAAAGGTAAAATTTTCAAAAAATCACCAAAAATAATGGCGCAAACTTGCGCAAACTTTTTTTCTTTTTTCTTAAATTAGAGATTTCATATTTTATTGTGGTATATAACATTATTGGTACAACAGCTACCTTCACTTTCAAAAAGCTTTTCCTTTTTTGTTTTTGGTAAGAATTAATATATTTAAATACATAGTTTTTTTTATAATTAAAATTTTAAAAATAAATATTTATGATAATTTTTTCTTTTTAAATATTGAAAATAGCTGCTGAAATCTTTCAGGCAAAAAAAAAATCAATGTAATACCTCTATTCGTTTAGCCATAAAAAAATATCATATAAATATCTTGAAATCGAAAAAATTCAATAAAAATGCATGCAATTTTCTTCACTTTCCTGACTTTAACAGCGTCCCACAACTACAAATCTTAACTTACACCCTTTAAATAGCACGATATGATGTAGAATTTTGTTCTCTATCGATCTGCGTAATTTTTTATTAGGATTTCATCAAATTAATTTTTGCCTTTTTGGCCAGCTTTTTGGGTCAAATACTCCTCTGTGCGGCTTTTAAATAAAGAAACACTGTCCTACCAAAATTAAATTTTACTCCGGATATTGGACTTATCGGATCAGTAAATACCTTTATTGTAATTGATTAAAACTGTCTAATGAATTTATGTGATGGCTGTGGTTTAAGACCAAACTGTGTGAAATAATATTAAACTTCCAAAGCAACAAAAGTGTGATCGAATTGATGTGGTACCTTTTTTTCTACCAAAGTGTAAGAGTTGTGTCCAGGGTGTACTGTGATGCTAGGTTTTTAATATTATTTGCAGAAAGAATATATTTATACATCTATATCAGTTTATATATTCTTATATTGTTTAATGTCCTTCTCGTCGTATAGACATAAATAATCGTAAATCTTTATAGAATTTGATTTTCACATATCCTCCAAACAACTTTTCTTGTGTTGTACTTCCGCTAATCTTAATTTATGTTTATGTTTTTATTTCTAGTTAAATAGGTATTTAAATTATCTCTCTAATGATGCCCATATATTATACCATACTATAGCCCCAAATTTTACATAACATTTTTTGCATAAAATTCCATTTTACACCATGTAGAAAACTCTTTGTTCATTTTTGAGCTGCGTAGGTAGATTTGCTTCAAGAATAATTTTTCAATAAAATTAGGGTCCATGCGATGACAATTAACAAAGGATTTCACATCATTAAAGCGTATCTCAGGAACCAAGTAATGAAAATACTCATTGCTCTTCTTTGCTTTAATATTTTTTTTTTAATGCAATTTTTTTCTTTTTAAAAATATATTTGAAAGTAAAAGAGTTTTTTATTTCAACAGCCATTAATAGAAGCAATTTTCTTTAATTATCCATGTTTAATAAACAAAATGCCAAAAATAATAAAAAAAAATATAAGATTTCACACCAAAAAAAAAACGTTGTAAAATTAATATGACTCGTTTACTCATGTATTCATATGGCATCTTTGTTTGTACGGGAAAATTTTTCAAAATGGGTAAATCGTTCTGCAGAAAACTCTCAATAAAAAAATTTTTGTCTCAACAAATATTTTGTCCACACAAAATGGGTGAATCCACCTTAATACATGTTATTTGGCATGGCATCTAGATCTTCTTACTTCGATTAATATAAATTCATTATTTTAGGTAAATAAAGCAGTGAGCATAAAAAAACATACTGCTTAAATCAGTTCTTCTTTTTTCTTATTTTATTCTTTTTTCCTTATTATATTCATTTACGTGTTATTTTTTGGTTATTTAATTTAACATAAATTTAAACTTTCAAAGCTTAAAGGAAACGTTAAGTGCTTCACAGGCTACACAAAACATATAATTTTACAATTCTTTAATGCTTTAATTCTTTTGTCATCGTTTAAAAGAAAAATAATGTAAAATGTTTTCTTTAACAAGCAAACAATTACAAAACCAATTGCCTTTTAGAACAGATATTTAAGATACATTTTGTTAAACAGGTAAAAGAAAAAGTATCGATTTTAAAAAAAAATATTTGCTTTTAAATATGTAAAAAAGGAGAAGGAGACGAATTATTAGCAAAAAAAAAGTATTTTTAAAAACAGATGCTTTCAAATTTTCACTTAGAGAATATTTATATGAAAAAGTTATTTCAAGAAGGAACAAATCTTTTAGTTGTTTTTTTTTTTAGCAGTTAATGATAATGGCATTTGAGAAAGCTATGCATTGTGATTAAAACGAATTTTCTACTTTTTGTCCTCATCAATCTAAAATTTTCTTTATTTCTTAATCAATCATTTAATAATAAAAGAGTTTTTATTTACTTACATATATGTATACACACACACATATATATATATATATATATATATATATATATATATATATATATATATATACGAGTGCGAATATTTATACTCAAAAATGGTTTGATTGTTTTTCAAAGTATTCTCCAGCATGATTTATACACTTTTGCATGCGCTCAAACCAGTTGTCGAAGCACTTTTTACACTCCGATTGAGACACCTCTAAAACATGGTTTTTGAACACTTCATGAGCTTCTTCTTGTGACGAAAATCGTTGACCACGCAATTCTTTCTTGATGTACGGAAACAAGAAGAAGTCATTAGGTGCCAAGTCAGGGCTGTACGGCGGATGACCCATTAATTCGACGTTTTGGCCGGTCAAAAACGCTCTGGTTTGAGCCGATGTGTGAGAGCTCGCATTGTCATGGTGAACAATGATTCGTCTTCTCTTGTTGATTTTTCGAATTTCTCCGATGACTTCAGGCAAACAAATTGTAGTGTACCACTCAGAAGTGACCGTCCTACGTTGCTCTTGCATTATGAGTTCACGCACGGCATCAATGTTCTCTGGCACAACAGCCGTTTTTGGACGACCTTCACGAAATTCGTCTTTGAGCGAGCTTCGGCCACGATTAAATTCATTATACCAATTTTTCACAGTGCTATAGGATGGTGCTTCATCGCCATACAAAGATTTAAGTTCGTCAATGCACTCTTGTCGTGATAATTCACGTCGAAAGTTGTGAAAAATGATGGCACGAAAATGTTTACTAGTTAATTCCATTTTTTTCTGTATTCATTTTTTCAAGTCACTGTAAACAACACAAATAATGGTCGTACGTCAAAACGTTTTGAGTACGATTATGCTTAAAAATGACAAACTTTCCAATGGAAATGTCAGATTGCGCTTGGCAGCACTCAGTGTTGCCAGGCCAGAAATATATATAGCAGCCCTCGTATAACTTAAACCTTATATATTTCGTTCAACATTTGGGCAAATCGACTTTAGGAAGTTTATTTTTTGTAATGTAATATTTAAAACAGATGGGAATTACATCTTTAGTTGAATTAATATTATTTATAATTATTTTCTTTTATAAATAAAGATTAGGAAGCAGAACTATACACTACTACCAGTAACATAATAAGAATAATTTAACAAACGAAAATTAATTTTTGCATATTTAGACAAGCGACCGCAATACTTATCTTAAATGGCTATAGTTATATCAAAGTAAGAAATTTTAAACTGCCTTTTAATATTTTAGATGAGGCTTTAAAGAAAAAAAACACAAAACTTTGTGTAAAATTAGTGTGGAAGCAAATGCAAAACAAAACAATTTTTATGTATGGAAAAAGGGAAGAGCAAAAAACCTCACCAAAGTTAATATGCTACCACTTTATAAAACTTCATTGAGCATAAAAAGATAGAAATATTGTCTATAAAAATGTCTTTACTTTAACTATAAAAATATGGTCTTAAATTTGCTCCTGTTTTTATTTTTCAAAGTAATATAATTACATGTGGAGCCAAAAAATCGATTATTTTTTAAAATAATTTTAGTATTTACTATTTCATAAAAATAACTAAAAAGTGTATAGTTTAAAAAACATCTCAATTCATAAAAGCTGGTCAATATTTTAAAATTGATTCAAACGCAAATATCTCAATATGTGCAAAAATTAACTTATACCACTTAAAAAAAACTTAATTCATTCTTATTTGTGTTTCTTGAAGAAAAAAAATATCATATAAATAATCAGGTATTTTTTCATTAAATTTTTAGTATTTAAGAAAATGATAATAAAATACTTAAATAATACATATAATTATATACAACAGATATACACATGTTTTTACCACAACAACATAAGAGCTCCACAGGAACATTCCGTTCGAACAGGACAACAAAGGGCGGAAATTAACTTTATGGTCGACAATTAATAACACATTGCAAATCTCCTTGATATTAATGTTGATAAATATAATATGGAAGTCCTTTAAGTTTTTATAAACATTTATTATGGATTTTATAACCTTTTTTTTTATTTCAGACTATTAGTTAAATAAAGTATTGTTTTTAAAGAAAAAAAAAACTAAGCAAAGAAAAATAGAGTGTTTTAGGATAAAACGCATATCAATTGAATATTAAAAGATATAAATAAAATTGTAGAAGAAATTATAATATAGGAATTTGTTTAATGCCTTCTATTTTTCTTATTATGCATATGCATACAGCATTATAACATACTTGTGGCTCTTTAATTTCAGAATATTTCAATAAAAATAGAAGTTTGGCATTTTGCGAAATAGTTTTCAATTTTTCTTTGTATTCGCAAAATCTTTTAAGGGTTCCAAACCGAAAAGAAAAAACGTAACCTTTTATTTTCTTTACGATGTATATCTGTCGTTCACAGACTTGAAACACCGAAACCGTTCGAGCTACAGTTGTATTATTACAGCCAATATCAGAAGAAGTCATAAAATAAAATTAAAAATTAATGGATTTACTTATTTAACATATTACAGGCAGATATGTGCAAGTATAAATAATAAAAATTAAACTCGAAGGATATCTTCAATGAAAAGCTTGTTTTTACACACTTTAAATTTAAAAACAGCAGAAATAAATTTTTAAAATATAAGGTGACCCGTACATATTACAGAACCCTGCATTTTAGTACAGCTTGCTTTTGGCAGATTTTTTTTATATTGATACCCCCATTTTACAAAATTCGTTTTCAAACATTTTAAAAATTGTTTTGAAAACAAAAACTAATGCTGATTTTTAGGATCAGCAACTAGGCACTTTATATAGTTTTTCATAAAAATGTCATCGGCTCCTAATAGGATAAGCATTTTCTTTAAATTTAGTATTTCCGTAAAGATCGCTTCCAAAGCTCTTAAACAATACCCATATTGATATTGATATATTGGTGCACAGTCGTACTTTTCTATGAAAAGTTCAATGGCCAATAACTCGGAAAATATGGGGGCAAGCGTCAATTTATTTACTTGATATTTTTCTTATTATTTATATATATATATATATGTTTTTTAATATATTTTTTAAAGGAGTTACTTCACCAAACAGACCTTAAAAAAATTAAAACATAGACCGCTCTTGCTGATTTTCAATAGCAAATTTTTCAAAATTATGTCTGGTTGATTGGCGTATTAAAATTTTCTCTAGCTAATCTACGTCGTTTGCGAAGTCACGAACGGACAGACTTAGAATATATATACTTTATGTGATCAGAAATAGATATTGTAGAAATGACATACGGACATAACCTTCATTCGCCTATAGTGAAGGGTTTAGGGTATTAATGTATCATAATTTAATCTATTTCATTCTAATTTGTCTATTATATTAATTTTAATACCGCTTAAAAAACTTTAAGTAAATAAATGATTTAAATATTTACATAAGTGATTTTAGTGTTTGAAAATTGTTTACAGAAAATTAATCTACGCAACATTCTTATCACTATCATGACATTTTCCTTTTAACCTAATTAAATGCACTGATCTAACTTCTGTTTCTAAACTTACGCAACTTAACCACTTTGTGTATCAATTTTCTCACTTTTAAATTCACACGTTAAAACAATATTCTCATAAACTCTTTCTAAATGACTGACAAGCAAACAACCTTCACTGAAATAAGAAATAATATCAATTGCTGCGATATCTAATAATTACCTAGTAGACAACCAATGAAATGGAATCAAAATGAACTGGTCGCTTGCCGTCAATTAGGCTGACACGCTAGCAGCAAAACCGTTAAAAGAAAAACCACACCATGTGTACATGCTGCAATTCACTAAAAACAGAACTTTAAAATAAAGTAATCATAAAATTGCATTTTAAAAGTAAACTAAAATAATTAAATCCAATTTAGACTATGAAATTTTTTATGAAACCAGCCTGAAATTTTTGTTTGGTGGTAAAAGGAGAAGTGAAGCAAAAGGGCTAAGCAAGGGAATGCTATTATTGCTTATGTTTTGTTTGAAATAATGCATATCGCTGCCACTTAAAAACATAATTATACAAATGGCAAGGCATAAGAGTGGACTTATGTAAAATTATCAAAAAAAAAATAAATAGCATGATATAAACCTCGATTTATACAAAGAGTTTTTTCAAATTATTGAATTTAAAACTCCTTATTTCAAATATTATTTATATTTAAATTTTCCAAACAATTTCTCAACACACTTTATATAATTTGAAATTTGCCTTAAAAACTTTTTTAAATGAAATCCATCTTTAAATATCTGCCTTTTCTTGACCAAAGAAGACAACCAAAACACACACATGCACACATCTACTATGAAAATTTAAGCCGCATAAAAAATAAAACTGCAAAAGCCATCAAGTTAATAATCATTTAGCAAACACCACTTGTACATATTAAATAAAAAAGGTAAAAATGTATTTATAATACAAATATAAGTATAAAAGAATATAAAGGTATGTTTGTACTCGTTTATAATTCTCTATGACGTGATGATAAAACCCAAACTAGGTCAATGTAAAAATGTAGTAAAGTTCGAGTTTGTAATATAAATACGAACCACTGCCACAGCAACAACCACACAATATTCTGAACAGTTCAACGGTATAAACCACCACAGATACTGTTGTTGTTCTTAATGCAACAATTCTACTACGTTTTTCATTACGTATGAATGATGTTGACAACATTTATTTTTATGGTCGTGTTTGTTCCACACGTAGAGAAAGAAGTATTCCCAATAGAAACATCACATGCTAAGCAACATTTATTATTTGTATTATTTGAAAACTTTGCTTGCAGTATACTTTATCAGCCTTTAACAAGTTGAATATTTATTTGTAAGCAGACAGAAATTAACAAAAAATATTGCTTAAATTTTTTATAGAAAGTTCAAGATTCTTATGCATCAAACTAAATTGAATAAATGAGAATTTTATTTAATAACAAAGCAAAAATACAACAAGAATCACTGATTTGCGAAATGTCTAAATGGAGATTTTCTTTCCACAGTAATACATTTCATATTCAATAATTTTTGATAATGAACATTTCAGGACAAAATAATTAAAATTTTATTTTTTGAAGCAATGAAACATTAATACGAATTTCCTACTCTCATTCAGTTTGAAAAATTATTTTCTTAAATCTTTACATTAAAAAAATAATAATAATTATTAATATTTTTTTAATAATTTGTGTACATGAAATATTTTTGGAAAATTTTGTTGTTGATGTAAATAATAATCGATATGGGCACCTAATTTTGAATTTTTTGTCTGTCTGTCTGTCTATCTGTCTGTCTGTCTGTGCTCGCAACACCTAAAATCTGCTGGATAGATAACAATAAACTTTTGTAAGGAAATAGACAAATGTAAAAGTACCCAATTTTACCAGTATAAAGGTACTAAACAGTTGTCAGCACATTTTATTTTATAGATGGAAGATCTTTAACACTGTTTGAAGAACAGTAAAATAAATAAACACATTTTTCTAAATTTAAATATTAAGAAAATTAGAAATGACACGCTGACGAAATCGTACTGTTAAGGCACGGTCACATATGACAACAATTTGCCCAAAATTTGTTTGCTCTTGTTTGCCCTAACACATTTATTTGCCTCTTTTTATTTCTTCGAAAAGATATAAAGTAATGTCAAATGAAATACAGACAAACAAGTCTTATGTGCGGTCAGATTTAAAATAATATTTGCCTTTAAAATATATTTGATCAAACTGTAAAAAAACGTAAATTTATTTGCCCACAAACTGCTGCGCATGGGATATCTTCATTTCCTTTCAATTTCTTCGGCATTGTTTCGAAGTTATTACAAAGAAAACGTTTAAAATATTATTAAATGCTTATTATACATGATGAAAAATAGTTTCTCCTGTTAAATCTTTAATTGCAAGACAATATACATAAGTACAAAACAAACAAACAATAACCATTTGTAGTCGGAACAAAAATATACAAATGTAGGAACATTTTTCCCATCTTGGCAGACTCTGGGCGCATCTTTTTAAAAGTTCCTAATCAAGTTTTTATTCTCTTCCTATAATATACTTTTCTCATATTTTGTGCGAGAAGTAAAATCCCAGTTTTTAATATAAAAAGAAAATATACACCGCTGAAGGCTATAAACTATAAATTTGGTTAAGAATTGATGGCTAATATTATATTTATGTACCCGCATTATGTGTACAGATTACAATTAAAATAACTATTACAGAAAAGGCAATGTGAAAAGAAAACCTATAATGAGTAACTCCCATGTATGAAAGTTCCAAATAAACAAAGGCAAGCAACAATATAAAATTTTTCATATTCTATACTAAAAAGAAGCTATAAAAGGTGTTCTCAAGAAGAAGCACAACAAGAGGATAAAGCTAAATAGGAATAAGATTCCACTTCTTAACAATAAATCTTTATATTCCTTCATTACACTTTTTTTATTAGAATTTCTAAAAGCTTTTAATTTATTTAATATATTTTTCAAACTACAGCTGTTTATTTGTTAACTTGATATAAGTGTAGACAAATAAAATGTTGAAAAAAAAAAGTCGTTTAAATTAAAAAGCTAATTTCACAAAAAAATCAATCTGCAAATATGCAAAATTTTAATTGGGATACAAAGTCCTACAATGTTTAAGAATCTAAAATCTTAGAGACTTATAGTTTTTATATAGTTTATAGTAGTAAAAGTTGTTATATTTCAAACGAATATATAATGAAAAATGAAAAAACATTAATTACAAAAAATGAGCTTTCAGCTTAGGACTTATAGAACATATCTCTTTTAATTGCAAGTCGAAAGTTATGCAAGAATAATTTAAAATAAATTATAACTAAGGACTCTTAGGTCTATTCCCACTTTCGAGTGGGGCAGAAGATAAATTTTGTATTTTGTTTTGCACATAGCCAACTTTTTTCGTCTCTTTAAATTAATTAAAGTTTAATTTATGTTGATTTAAATAAAGCGTGCTAAATTCTTTTTTAATATAAATTAATTGATATTGATTCTTGAAGTAAAGCATATTGCTTGTTGTCATATATTAATTTATTTAAAAGTTATTCATAAGCATTTTAAAACAAAAAGCATCTCAACGTTATCATAGGTTTATGTGCAATATATAACAGTATGTAATTTACAACTTTAAACCTCCGTTATTCCCGAACTAATAGCTTTCGGCCCGTAGTAGAAGTAGAGATAGTTTTCCAAAATGAAAACAAAAGTTACTTACGTTGTAGGTATGACTAATTCAAAAAGAAAATGTTGAGTAAATAAATTAGCAGCAACGCATATTTTTCGAGTTATATAAAGTAGAGAAACTACTTTAAGCCAATACTTAACTAAAAATGTATATAAGAACATTTAATAATCCCCAATGAAACATCTTTTTTATAATAAAGTTTTGAAACTTTGTACCAAAGCTATGCGAAAATGTCGAAATATTTCAAATTATATATTAAATACTTTAATGATATATAACTCAAAAAATGTGTGTCCCAAAAACTTTTAAAATTTGCATATTCTTCCAAAAATTGCATTTTCTCCACTATTATATATAATTTTATTTTAAGCGAGTTTTTCCGAAACTTAATAATTTATTTTAAATACTGGACAACATTGATGATACAGCTGGTATTTACCCCTGTTTGTTCTTACAAAAACATTGTAGGAACAAATATTTATTTGCCTAAAAGTAAGTCAAATATTTTCCATCGAGTGGTCACACTATGTTCACATTTGAAGCATTTTGATTGCCGGCAAATAATTTTATTTGCCCAAAATCTGCTGTGGTGCTGTTTTCTCCTAATAAATATTTTGTGGTCAGAATACGGCAAACAAATATTTGCCGATTTCAGGCAAATGTTTGACAATTGTGACCGTATCTTTAGTTATATAGAAAATGGAAATTATTGTGATAAGTTGATTAAGAAACTAGAAAATATCTATAGCGACTAACTTATACAATCGTATTTAAGTATTTTTAAGTGTTTTATTTACTTACTTTTTGCACCAATTTATCCGATATTAGGCCTCAAATTACATTTAAAAAATTTAATAATTTAAACATGCAGATCAACAGATTGCGAAATTCTACATCGTATAGTGAATTTTCAAGGCTTTTGATCTAGATTTGTTGGTTTGAGACACTGTTAAGATCAACGAGCTTGAGTATGCACGTTTTATTGGCTTTTTACGATTTTGAGAGGTTTGCAATATATATTTTTTTGTGTCTTAACGAATAAACATTTTATATTGATTTTTAGTAAAAGGCCATGCTTAAAGCTTACATTTATTATTTTTTAGGAAATTTTTATTTTAAACTAATGACAAAGCCTATCCCTGCCAGGCAAAAAATATGTTTTAAAATACTATGATCTTCTTCACAAAGAGCGCTTTAAATGTGTCACATTTTATATGAGTGATATAAACGTTTCCTTAAAAAATCATAGGATAATTTAGAGAATTTTAACAAAATTCCAAAGAAATGTCCACCGCTCACAAACCGATAATAAAAATCTGACTACGTTCTTCACCAACGGACCAAAATACTTTAACTCTGCCAAATTTCAGCTTTCAGCAATATTAAACGGCTCCATAAAGCACTGGAAAGAGAACTGGATATACATATATCCATACATACAACCAAACTATGTCTATATCAAGTGCATTCAAGTCTAAAACAAAAACAACATTAGAACAACAACAGGCATTTTGTTTGTGTAAAATCATGTATTATGTCAAAAACAGTGTAGATATGGAAAAGTGGGTAACATTTTATAATTTTTCTAACTAAAAAATTAATATGAATTTAAGATAATTATTATTAAAAAAGTAAGAGAATGACCTTTTATTGACTATATCAATGTATATTTAAACAAGAATTCAATAAAAGGATGTTTAATGCAACTTGAGCTAAAAAAGTGTATTTGTAGATTTCGTAGTAGTATTTGTAGATTAAAAGTAAAACGTGAACAAACAAAGGCAAAATAAAAATTAAAGAAAAATTTAAACAAATTTTGTCATAAAAACTGATAAACACGCACACAAACAAAACAATCAGCTGAACTCCTGCATGTACTTGTTATAGATATACTTTGCATACAACGAAATTATATATTTATTAATGATGAAACATTTCGTTCGAAATCGAAAAAAATAACATATTTGTTCACTTTTTTGTAAAAAAAAAAAAAAAAAAAAAAAAAAAACATGCGACGATTTTTGAGAGTGTAGGCAGACGCAATCCTAAAAACGATTTACGTCGCTAAAAAATTTCAGATTTCTACTTTAATACTGTAGAAAAAATTTAGCGCATTCTTACGCCATTTTTTTTTTTTTCTTTACGATTTTTTGTAAATTTCCCCTTTTTAGCGTTTTGCTGATTTTGCATAATAGATACGAGTTAAAACCTTTTTCTCACTAATAAAATTTTTTGATTTTTAATAATTGTATACAGATGTTTGCTTAATCATACTGTAATTAGATTAATAACATGTTTAAAAGATATTGTATGTAAAGAAAGAAAGAAAGATTTAAGAGTGAGTTAGAGCTACTACTGAATGTACACAACGGCTAAAATTTTTTTTCAATCCTGAATTATCTGCAGAAGTAACTGGAATTCATTATATCTACCGAATCAAAAGGAGTTTGCAAGTTATTGCTTAGATACTGCAAAACTTTACGTTATTCTATAAGAATGGCATTCTGTGACACCAACAATGCAAAATACATTTTTGGGGCTGTTATCAGTAGAAGCGGCCTCAGATTTGGAAATGTATGACAGTATTACACCCAAGTAAAAAAGGACGAAGACTAGACATTCTTGAAAACATGGAAATTTACAAACCAGGAACGTTTAACAGAGATATTATTAACGAACAGGTAAACACAACCTCTGACACGATTTTTACACCACTAAAATTACTAAAACACTCCTACAAACGAAAAACACCCACAGACGGTCACACTTACCTATCCAATAATGAAAGACCCAAATATTAAACAATTTACCCCAATAAACAGGACAGATATCAGGGAATCTACCTGCATAATACTATTTAAACGGACAAAAATTACCTAAACCCACCACCTTTTATTCTTAACACTATCTATTTTTAACACTATCTCTTCAGTTTTAATAAACACGTGCCTTAAAAATGATGTTATCACATCGAAAACGCTCGCCGAACGTACGAAGTTCACAGCCAGTGACGACGGTTTTTACCGAAAATTATAACAACAGTTTAATATATACTGGCGGAATTAATCCAATTAATTTAATAAAAAATACATTTAAGAGAACTTTTACCAATTATATATTAAGGGGAAGGTGGTCTCGGACAAACTATGTGGGTTGTTTGAATTATGACGTTATTGCAGTAAAAATATATCCGCTACTTTGTCGTAAACTTAAATTTGTTGTTATTTGTGAAACGATAAACGGAGTTTAACTTAATAAAATTTTTCATGAACACAGCCAAAACATAAAAAATACATTATGTGCAAAAAGTCGATACATTTAAAAGAAATCATCTTTTCATATATACAGTCACAAAACTAAATGTGACAATGTTTCAGAAAACGATATGATTTTTACGTTATAAAGTTTACTCAACAACTCAAATGTGTCGTTCTTATTGACAAACAAAGTATCCAAACATGAAATGAATACTTTTAACGTTGAAAGTACAAAAGACAGAAATATGAAACGTATACACAATATAATGTATAAAATGGCAAATAATTCGGTATGATTAACTCTAAAATTTGAAATTTTGAATTTGGCATTGGGGCCGAAACTGGATATTGTAGAAATTGCACATGGAATATCAAATTTAAGGGGTATAAAAATAAATTATAAATCTTAAATTTCTTCTATTTTAAAATATGCAACATTTAAAAAAAAATGTTTACTTGCCTTAGCAAACTCTTTTGGAGATTAATTTGAACACTTTTTGCCCTATTGCCATTTATTAAATATGCCCTGAAGTTTATTTTCAATTATTACTTAAAATAAATAAATGATTTTTAAATTTTTAAGTTTGATTAATAAACCTTATGCACAAAACTTATAGTATTATTATTTTTTTTTTATTAGATATATTTTGTAACTAGACTACATATCTTCCAGTTACAATATATTGTTGCTAGATTTCGTTTACCAGAAACACAACATTATCTCTTACCATTGATAGTTTGCATTGTCTATAACGAATGTAACACCAGTGTGAATACTTACGATACGTCATTAACCTCCAATCACACATAACAATCGTTAAAACTTTTGCATTCAGACAGTCTTATCAAAAAACAAACAATAAAAGTTTAAAATAATATTTGATTTGTAATTTATGTTATTAAAATGAATAATGGCAAATAGAATATGAAATATCTTTCAGCAAGGAAAAGCACGGCAAAGTAATGAACAAATTATTTTCTCATATTTTTTTTTATTTTTTATTTTTTCCATACGTAACTTGAAGAAAATTTATTTAATGAAAATTCAAGACTTTATTTGAAATTTTTAATTAAACTTAAAGTGTTAAAGACCTTTCAAGGCCATTAGTTTGAACTGTATGCCAGCCTTTATAAGAAATGATAATTTCAATATAAAATAAAACAATTTAGAGATTTCTAACGTTATAAACTCACAGAATACCTTTCGTTGGAAAACCCATTAGGGTAAATTTTGTTAAAGATTCAATTACGAAAACGAGACAATTTAATTTTGAAGTAAATATAAAATTATGTGTTTAGACAACACAATGACACGTAGCACAAATTCGTTTAACGTTGATAAAACTTAAATACTTTTATAACAAATAATTGTTTTTATTGTGCCTTAACGCGAAGTGACATTAGATAATTGCGTTTCATTTGTTTTTTGTTATATAAAAAAAATATATAAAAAAGTTATTTAATCATATCATTTTAACATCACTATAACAAAAATGACAGATATATTTTTTTTGCAATAGGATTTAAGAAAAAGTCTTTTTTATTAAAGTCGCTATAGAAATTTCTTTCATTCTCCTTCATTCAAGGATATTTTTCTTTTAAATTTTATGTTTACAAAAGCACAGCATAAAAAGTATTCCCCTTTCTCATTTAAAAGCAAGAAATAACTCACAGCCATACTTTATTTCCCAAGGGATTTATGTCATTCGTATAATTTTTCCAACTGTCACATTTAAGTTTTAAATGAAGATACTCGTTGAAAGTTTTCTTTTTTTTTGCGTCACAAATTGGAAATATGTCAGCAATATTTTTTATATTTATTAATATTGAAGAAACCAGTACCAAATTAAAAAGAGCAAAATTAATAAGGATAACTTTATCAAGAACTTGTGATATTATCCCTTAAAAGCAAAAAAGAGTGCTTAAAAGTTTTCACTTAACCTAGAATTAAATACAATTATGTTTTGTGATTGAATCGCATAATTTAGAGAATTTTATATGAAATACCACGTAACGCTATACATGCTGCTAAAATATTTCAATGTCAGTTGATATCTTTATATATTTATGTATAATAAATAAATAAAAATTAAAGTGTGTCATAGCAGAGATGGGATTTTTACCTAAATGTTCTTATCTTTTAAGCCTTTATACACGCAGAAAAAAACATGGTTGTAATATGGTCCCAATAACCATTATATGTTTTTTCGTAATAATATATAGTTACGAAAAACAAATTATAGTTGTTTTCAACAAAACTTCAGTCACTACAACTATTTTTTTGTTAACACTTAACCACTAAGTGGTTACTGTGCACATGGTTGGTTTTAACTTTAAAAAATTTTAACCACAACCAAAGTTTTTTTACTTATTAAAAATAAGATAATATGTTTAACCATAATATATGATTATTAATCAAAATATATTTAAAAGCAAACAAAATAATGTTTGCGTTTAAAAATATTTTGAATGCTTTTCTATCAGTTTAGTAATTTTTTTGTTAGCTTAACGTTGAAAATGTGACTTACTGTTACACCCTGTTCAGACATACGTTTAAATTTATACAATTAAAATTTTAATTAAGTAATTAATTTTGGGGTTCACACATATCCAATTTAATTTACTTAATTAAAATTTGACAGTAGAATATAGTTCTGTTCAATAACAAGAAGTTGTTACTAATTGTTATTGGAAAGTGTTTACTTCAGTACCTCAAAAGAAGCAGCGAAAGAGTAAAAAAGAGTATAAGATGTGAATGTTAATAAATCTGTTACTACTTTTGTTACTGTCAAGAACAGAACAGCTGATTCTTGTTCTGTTTTACAAAATAAGTTAATGAATATTAAATACTTTGAACTGAAAGTGTTTATTAGCACTCTCCACGAAAATATTAACATCACATCGTTGTGGCTTTTTTGCCATAATTTATGTGGCGACTTAAAACCGAATATCTACGCTGAAATTTTTTACAACCACACAGCAAAAAATATACATAACATTTATAGTTTTCGGTTTTAAATACAAAATATTTGAATTGAAGCTAATGTTTGTATAATAGTTAGAAGAAAGCTAAGGAAACTATGTACAAGTAAACGCCAGTACCTCGTTTCTGTATTTCTCGCATCGTAAAAGTTTTCACATCAAGAGTGAAACAAAAAATTTCATCGTTTCTCGATATGCGAGTAAAAAGTGTTTCTGGTTCTTAATGCGAAAACAGACAGCACTGATTCTGGTTTTACTGGAATAATTCCAGTACTAGTGTCAAATAAAAACAAAACGTCAAAATAAAGAAATAAATTATCAACCAATATAGAAAAATAGTGAAAGTGTAGAAAAGAGTAAATAAATAAAATAAGTTTTAAATAATATAGCGAAAAAAATGTATACTACAGTGTGGAGGACATGTAATCAATTAGCTTTTGCTGTTTGGAAAATCTTTCTATTTTCTAAGTAAAAAGATATAAAACATAAATAAATGCATAAATACTTATTGATAATACTTTGTTATTATTATTTTAAATTGCTTTTTGCCTTTCGGCTGATTTAGACTCCATGTTTACACAAATTTAAAAATATATTTTAAATCTTACTTGTTCTCGCGCTGTTTTGAAATGTGAGTTATTTTGATAGTTCTTGCGTAAAACTTTTCACAAAATATTGGTACAGAAACACTTTTTCTCGCATACTTCCAATAACTGTTGGAAAATAACTTAAATGACATATAGTTCTCGCGTTTTAAAGATACAGAAACACTTGTGTGAGAAAACCCATTTTTTGTTTCAATTTACATCGTTTTTCTCAAAATTCAATTGTTTCATGCGAAAACTTTTACGATGCGAGAAATACAGAAACGAGGTACAGGTTAATAAAATAAAATAAACTAAAAGTTTTACAAAAAAGACAGAAAATTTTTGGCAATTTGCACACAATCGATGACAAAGCTCTTGCAAATGCTAACTGTTGCAATACAAAATGATTTAAGCAACGAACACCGCTTTTTTGCTGTTTTAGATACAAATTTTTTTTTTATGGTTTTTTGTTATTATGGTAAGTTCGGCTTTACTTTGTTATTTTTTTCCAAAAATGCGTTTATTCCGTTTTTTATTTGGAATAGTAATGTTGTAAATTTTTATTTTACTCTATCGTTGCTAGTTTCTGCCGGAAATTTATTGAACAGACCTAATTTTTACATTAGAAATTTGTGTTGGTAAATTTGGAAGAATGAAGAGAAGTTCGGCTTTAAAAGAAAGTTTGCTTGTTTTTATTTGAAATATGGAACTCTTCCAGTTTGTACGATCAAGTTTTGACTGCGCGCTAGCTTTGAATTTCCATAAAATTTTCAAAAACTTTTTATTTCATATATGTAATTTGAAAATATTTTATTTTTCATTTTTATGGCATTTACTTTTGTCATTGTATAAAATTTTTTCTAACTGAACACACTTCACAAGGGTTGTTGGAGTAAACTTAATCAATTATCGACTTAATTAAGTGCTAATTGAAAAATTTTTTAATTAATTTCTTATATGGTAAATTAAATTCAATTAGGGACTTAATTGCGTAAATTCCTTTATTGCGCAATTAAAACGTATGTCTGAACAGGGTATTAGAGAAAATAAAAAATTAAAAATTTATTTACAAAATATATGTATAATAAAAAATAATATACAAAATATGAAACATTTCAAAATCGTTGAAATAAATATAATTTTTTATATTTCAGTTTTAGGCGCAATTGTTAAATCATTTACATAATTTTAAATTAAAACTGTCATAATATACAACGATAATAAATGCTTTTATGCAATAACATATATCACCGCAGATGCCAGATTAACGTGTTACAAGTTGTGGAGTCAATATGTGATCTTCTCCATAAGATGATGTTCACATAAGAATGTATGAAGACAAGATGTCATTGTTTGGGCTTATAAACTACATTTCTTGTATAATTATTCTTATAGCACATGCGTCAAAGCCTGTTAATTATTACTTATTAACCCTTATCGGACGCGACTTTTCACACGTTTGATTCTCACCAGGTTGTAGTTATTTTTAACAAATATGAAAAAAAAAAACAATAGTATGTTATTATACATTTATATTCATTTCTTTTCAGTTTTGTTACAAATTATTTATTTTTTGTACAACTACTACATCTCTGAGTTTCTGATAATTATTTATATACTTGTAAGGTATGGTATTTTTTGAAGCAATCTCCAACATGAAGAAATGGTTTTCTCTGGCATGTTTCGCAAAAGTATACTGTTGTTTTCCTCCCTCCAGGTAACTTGCGATATCAGAAATTTCTTTGATATTTATAATATTTTCTTTATTTATTTTATGGGCAAAAAATAAATTCAGACATTAAAAAAAGAATTGAAAGTTTATTGCACAAGTTAAATGCTCTGCTGATAACGACAAACTGAAAAGATTCTCATGCTCAAACGGTAACGGTAAATACGTATTTTCAAATGGTAACGGTAAATTGAAGAAATGAATGCATTTTAAAAACAAATCTCATCAATAGACAGTATGTTTCGACATAATTCGCCTTGTCACTTCACACGTGCCATACGACCGTTGCAGAAAAGTACTGTTGTCACGTCAGAGGTGACTTACGACCGATAAGGGTTAATAACAAACAAGCAAATGATTTTTTTGGTGAATTTATGTAAATGCTAATGAAGCAATAAATAATAATTAGTCTATTATATAAGTGAATATTTGCATTCAATTTTATAACATGACATTTTCTACTATATTATGACATTTTAATTTAACCATTTAATGTTTATATTGAACCATAATTATGTTTACAGTTTGCTATGTTATTGTTAAGCTAGAAAACAATATGGTTACAAGATCAGCAATATTATTATTATTAAATGTAACAATACTATGTTTTGCTAACAACTAAATAATACAAACATAATTGTTGTATTATATAGCAACCATGTTGCTCTTGGATTATGGTTACCTTCACCATGTTTTTTTTGCGTATAGACACTTTAAATATACGCAGATTAGCTAGTAGAGTTGTTTAGTTCGTGAACTGCCTAGTTCAATTGAACCACTCCATCAATTAAACTATATCAATTAAACTACTGAGCGCCTTTTATAGTTCATCATTATTTATATGAATACAAATATGAAACAACAACTTTAGTGAAACCTTAAAACTTATTTTAGTACAAATTAAGAAAAAAGAGAGAATATATTATTATGAACCAATATTCTTTTTAGTTTTAATGGTTTACAAAAATAAAGTCAGATATAAGTTTATAGATACATATAGTTAATCTTTAAATTGTTATTCAGTTGCACAATTTTTTATTAGTATCTGTGAATGTGTCTTTAATTTCTCATAAATTTATCAAAGGACACTAAAAATTGTGTAACCTAAACAAATCAACTAGATTCGCTCAACTGTTTTCTGCTCACTGATTGAGCAGTTGAATTAAAAACAATTGAGATAAACATGTCATTTGAATTCCAACCGATACAATGAAATGCACAAAAAATAAAATTAAAAATTAAACGATACAGATGGGATTACTTTGGCATTACTGTTGTTTTCTATTTATATCGGCTCTGAAAAATTATTGAACGCACCTTAGTCAATGGAACTTGTCAGATATATTTCTTATGGTCATATGCCTTTAAAATACAAAAACTAATCCAACCTTTGCAGTTTCCTATACTTTTGTTTAGCAAAAGCGACTTTTAAGGACACGAAAGAACAAAAACCAAACTTGAACCCAGAAAATTCTGAAATTCTATTCTCAGACCGCCCGATTTGTGGGCGCTGACATGAAATATTTATTTTCAAATTATGTTACCATTAAAAGAAATTCAATACACACGTCATAATAACATAAAAATTTTTAGTTACTTTTTTTTAAAGTTAATTAAAATTTTTAGTTTTTTATGGGCAGCTAGAGGTATCTCTCCTATCCTATCCCATAGTATCCTGGTGAATTTTTTTCATTTCACTAATTCGCATCTAAATCTTTCTTGGATAGTTCGTTTTCTCCTTTTAACAGTGGCTTTGTCCGTATCACATTTTATTTGCCTTTTTTTCACTGTGATCAGTCAGTGACCTTGATTTTGCTAAATATTTTTAACATTTTAAGCTTAATTATTATTAAGCTTAAACACATTTTTTCAAAATTTACTTTACAAGTAAAAATTTATAATAACTTAGACTTACTTTCTATTGATATGCTATATATATCTGTCAGTCAGACAGATATATATTGCAAAATTGTGTCATGAGCCATAAAAAAACTTTATGTTTTATAGAGTGGCAATAAATATTATTAAAATTATACCCAACTTGACCATTTTATTAAAAATAATAAAACACTGGTTAGTGGCAACCAGTAAGACGCATAAAACTTTCAAGAACAAAAACTAAACTGCAGAAAATTAATATTTATATTAAATTTTCATAACACATGCATTTTTATAAACGCACTCACGCTCAAAAAAAAAAACAAATGTAATAGGACAAACATTAAAGTGCCTTGGATATTTAAAATAGCAAGCAAGAGAAGAATAAACTATTAAAATATTGACTTAAAAAAGCAATACTGTAGATATATATGAACCCCCGTGCACCCTGCAATACAGGGCCTGCATGCCTCATTGTTTGTTTTTGTTTTCTTTAATATTTTCTCGTTAATCAACTTATGACAGATTGTAACATTGACCCTGATAAAGCTTATCATCTGTGTTTTGAAACTATTATTTTCTTGTATGCTAAAACTTTATCTGAGCTGGTTTTTTAAAAGTGGTTTAAGTCCATAAGACATATTTAAGGGTTTACATTTGAATCAATTCAAAATTATTGGACAATTCTAATGAATTCGAGTGGTTTTATACACCTTTTCAATTTTATTTGAAAATAATAAATACTAAAATTATTAAAGAAAAAATATAAAAGATTTTTTGGCTTCACATGGACATGAAAATACCTTAAAACCCCTTTAAATAAAATTACTTTTACCATTTCTCCCTAATATTTCACTGAATTTCCCTCTCTCCGTAATATTTCATTTATTTTTCATTGATCACCCTGATCACCCTTATCACGCTTATCACTGTTAGCACTAAAAAAATTAAAAAAAGTTAATGTTGGACCAAAAAATTTAATTTTGTCCCTAAAAATAACATTTTAGAAGAAATAAAACAGGAGTAAATTTTTAAGTCCATATTTTTATTGACATAAGCTTTGCTAAAAAAAATTTTTATGTGAAAATGATGACATTTATATACACTTCGTCTTTAAATAAGAAAAGATAAATTACACTTAATTTTCTTTAACATCAGCATATTGAAGTAATTATGGTCTTATTTGTCTTATTGATTCAATGGAGTTCTCATTTAATCAGTTTGGCTTTTGGTATAAGATTCCGAGATTTTCTTTACGAAATTTGGGTAGAATCCACCGATGAGCTATATATGAGCAGTAGCGAAGTGGCCAATTTTTTTTTTAGTTTAAAATAATAAATACTTCATGAGAATATCATGAAATATTTATATTTGAAGAAATCAAGCACAACTACAGTAAATCAATATAAAAAAGATTCCAAATAATAAATTTTCTTGTTGTTTATCAAGATGAAACTATATTGAAATTTTGATTGTAACTATGGAGAGGAGTCTATAGCTCATTAAAATTACCGTTAATTTAGTTTTTTGAAAAAGTGGACTTATACCACTTTTCAAAAGAACAGCTCATATATAAATAATTATATATTAAGTATTATATCTTATGCTCATTAAAATTACTTTTAACTTAGTTTTTTACAAAGGTAGACTTATACCACTTTCAAATAACCCAGTTCATATATATCTTTGTATGTGCTTGATATTTGTAAAACAAATAACAACTTAAAACAAAAATTGCGATCTAATACCGAATAAAAGACTTTATTAAATTATTATAATTTTATACAATCAATGGTAAAATGAGCGTTTTAAATAACGCACACTAATTTATGAATGCTTTTACGACTGACAAGTTCCTTTATGGCAAAATTCTATAGAACGCTTTTATTTTTTATAAACGGGTTTTTTTAATTTTGTTTTAAATCCTACCTGTTTTAACCACTTCTAACAATTCTTTAGTTAGTGTTGGAAAACCAATAGAATGAATGTAAAGGCAATTCAAATCCTGAGTTCATATTTTCTAATTTGTTTGCTTTCTTATTATATAGTTAAGCTGAAAAACAAAAACGAATACAAGCAACTACTTATTAAGATACTTGGGTAAACCGAAATAAAAATGGTTCAATTATAAAGGTTCAATTACTTTAAAAATGTGCTTTACTTTTATTTTCTAATTGTTCAAGCATTACGTCAGTTTTTTTTTTTTAATAAATATATATTTTTTATTATTTTGTTATCGATATTTCGCCACACCGTTGGGTGGCATCTTTGAAAAATCGTTTTGAAACAGCGGAGATATTCAAATATATATTGCGTAAATTTAAAATATGTCCATGTGGAAGTCCCGCGAATGTTGGAACACCTCTTAATTTTAGTTTTATATTTGCTCTTTGACATGACAATACATACCCCGCTTAAATTTATATTCTCAGTCTATTACGGTTAAAAAAAATAAGTCCATACATGCAAAAATCATGTTACTATCAGGATACCGTTCTTCTAATTTTGGCACCTATTCTTATAAGAGACTAGCGGATCCCGGCCTGCTTCGCTACGCATGATTATTGACATTGAGTCAAATCCACATACCGTATACGCTCATAGGCGCCTACATATTTGTTGTTGTTTTTCTATATGCACAAAATCACATATTGTCATGATAAGTCATAACTCACGAACGCGACCGATTTCGTGCACACTTCATATAAACCATCTACACGACCAAATGAACAAACCTTTTTTAATCAAATTCGGTTAGACCAACAAAGACCGGTATAAAGTCAGAACACACTTCCAATATAAAAAATTTCAAGCGTATACCTATAACGAGTTTAAAAATGAGACCGTCAAAGTAACAACTCTTTGGAAACACCGTTCAATTTCTAAAATTATAACATACAATTTATTTTTATAACAGACAGTAGATCTGCTAGGCAAACAATATGTTTTAAAAAGTTTATACATTATTTTATATAGTTTTCCTTAATCATAGGAAAAATTTAAATTCACGCCTACCGCCCATAAAACAAAATCAAAAATCTGGCACCGTCCTGCACCAACGGAATAAAAATACTTTAACTATGCCAAATTTCAGCTTTCTGAATTATCAGACGGCTTTAGAAGGATCTGGGTCAAAAGACTTTTTTATAGGTGGAAAAGTTAGGAAATAAATTTTTAGACGCTCCCTACCAGTCGTCTAGAACTTATTTTTGACAATTCTTTAGTTACACTTTTACAATTGAGCCCTTACCCACCGATGCTTAACTCCAATAAAATTATTTAATCAAAAATAAAAATTAAGGTGAAAACAAAGATTAATGTACCACATGTAAGACCCCCTAATATTTATAAAAATAAATAAATACCAATAAATAGAAATAAATAAATAACTATGTACCTGCAGTACATTGGGTATACTACTACATGCTACAACATTTTACCATTTGCTCTGTGTTTGGAAGATATTTCTGTTGGTTCATAACTCTACATAGAATTGTATTAAATTTTTTATTTTAATTTTCTAAATACCTGTTTTTATTAATGTTAATTTGCTAATTTGATAGAAATAATATTAAGTTTATATTTAATTTTTTTCAACTTAAAATTAAAACTTTTTAATTTGGAATTTTCTCGATTTGAAATTGAATTTTCATTTTCATTAAGAATTTTCTTACTTTTAAATTGAAATTCACATTTTCATTTGGAATTTTCTAAATTTCAATTTAAAAATGGTGTAGCAACGTATTATCTGCAAAAATTTTAGGAGTATGCCAGTTACAGTTTCAGAGATAGACAGACATTGTGACGAGAACAAAAGGGTTACATTTTTACATTTTGTGAACGGAACTCTAACAACTCTAAACCACATGAAAATGTAAATAAAAAAACTAATCGATATTGCTTTAGTAAGCAGTTCTAAAAAAATACTAACTTTTTATTAAAAGAAAAATGAAACCTTGGAGCTTTAATAAAAATACTTAATTTCAATTTAAGCTCGGTTTCCCTTCTGTAAGTACGTATGCACCAAAATTACTCATTAAAAATGTAAATCAAACAGTTGAAATATTTTTCTAGCGTGACGTATGCTTTACATACATAATTAATAACTTATACGTTCGGCTTACCATTCCCACAAAAAAAAATACTTGTTGTTGTAAAAATTGTATAGCATTTATTTATATACGTTGCTTTTTATTGTTTTTCTTTGTAGTCGCGTCGACAATCAGTCAGCTTTACCGCCATGCCACCTGGCGTTTTAGCCAATGACAGTCGTAACAATTCCACCGATGACATACAAATCGCTTTAGCTCCACACATTCAAACATATTTAAGTCAAACGGGACGTCGTCATTCTTGCTGCAGCGTTATGTTGCCCGTCGCCTTCGAACGTGCCGCTTCAAATTCTTGGCTTGATCCTAAATTCGATTCTGCCGTCTTGGAGGGCCAGTACCAGACGAGTGTATTTTCGCATGTTCGGATGAGATACAGGTAAACTAATTAAAAAAAATTTTTAATCAAGAGTAAATAATCAAGTATACACATTATATTCTTTTTATTTAGAAATTCGCTAACAAAAGTGCTTATAACATTTTTTCATATATTTTTTAGAATGCCACTAGGAAAAGAAAAGTGTATGCGATAAAAGATTTCAGTTAAATTTATATTAATTAATAACATTTCTCAATACAAATCAAAATATTATTTTGTAGTCCTCCACTATTAATTTTATAAAATTATTTCATTATTAAAAATGACACATATGTCATTACAAAAAAAAACCGGTTTGGGTTTTAAAGCTATTAAAGCGGATCAGTTTTGGTAATAAAAATACAGAAATTATTTTCAATGTGTCGTATTTTTAACATTCAATGGAGATATTTTCATTAAAAAAGAAAAAACAAACAAATATTAGCAACAAAGGAATTATTAAATAAAATTATTTATTATATTATGCTAATATCTCTTAACATTTTCAAATAAAAATGCAATGTATCTATTGGTTTGGAATAGCTGGTATCTATACGTATTTCGCCGGTTGCTAAAGTCAGCTCATCAGGAAACCTTTATCCAAAAGTGAAGAAAAGCCAAAAACATTTCCTTTAAGTACAAAAGCTTCAAAATCAACATGAGACCTATTTCAGAAGCCAATATAGAAATGTTAAGTTTTTAACAAAAATTAACAACAAACAAACCACGTTTTTATTTTTGCTTGCATTTCCTTCTGCGTTAGGTTGGTTATATGCCGACTCTTATATCTCAAGAGAAAGAAAAAATCATAACAGTGATGCCAACAGTTTGCACAAGCAATTGCATATAATTTGTGTTTGTAAAATTATTTTTAAACTAAAGTGAATATAATATTCACTTATAACAATAATAATATTTTAAAAGTCTTAAAGCCTTTAACGAGGAATTAGTTAAACGGGATCTCTGTGTTATAAGTTACCGGCGTTAGGAGCAGTGACGTATTTCTTTTGTCTTAATCCTAGCAATTGCATATTCGATAACAGATTCCAATTATTTTTCCAATTTTAGTTTAATTTAATTTTAATTTTTTCTTGTGGAGTCTTCTTGACATTCATTATTTAGGTTAAAAATTTTTTGATAGTTCGGTTCCAAATTGAATGGCATTTTTCAAGGGATTTATAGCAAAGTTATCATAATTTCACTTTAATTCTTTAGACAACTATTTTTTCGATTTTATCATATAAACTTTAGTTATTACTCACTTCTGTAAGTATGCTAAGTCTGTGGATTCCATTATAGTTGAACAAATGTATCAAATTGTTGCTACAACTCTTACAATATTTTTTTACATGTCTAATAAAGATCATTAGAGTTTCCCTTGTGGTCGAAATTCGACCAAGTCTATTTTATTTTTGAATACTTTAATCTTTCTTTATTTTACGTACAGAGTCATGTGTGGTATATATTTGAATTTTTTGGATTTGCAGTGGCAGCAATTTAAAAGGTCATTTATTTCTTAAATACTAAACCGATTTAAATAAGATAAAAACAGACAGGTAAAAGAATAAACAAACAGAGGAGAAAAAAGATCCCAAAGTTTTGTGTTTGCCTATTTGTATATATATAAAAATATAATCTAGTTACCTGAAAAAACCATGTTCAAATCATGTTACACATATTTAGGAAATTTTTATTTAAATGTTATTTCTTATTTAACATTAAACTTTGTGCTTAAAATTATGGAAACTCTAACATTTTTCAAAAATTAATAATAGAAACTACTACATCGTATTCAGCACTACACTGGTTGTATTTGATACAACTAAACGCAAAGAAAATACATGATTGTGATATGGTCACAATAAACATAACAAGTTCTTTGTAACATTGTAAAATTTGCAGAGAACAAATAATAGTGGCCTTAATAATACTTCAGTCACGATATACACGTTTTTGTTGATATTTAACCATTATATGGTTCCGGTGCACAAAAAATACAAAATGGTTGGTTTAACGTAAAAAAATGTAAACCACAACCAAAATTTTTTAACTAATTAAAAATAATATAGTATATTTAACCATAATATATTTTTATTAATCAGTGTATGATTAAAAATAAACAAAATAATGTCTGCGCTTAAAAATATTTTGTTCTAAGTAGGACTTGACAGAATGATTTTCTATCAGTTTAGTAATTTTTTGTTAGCTTAATGTAGAAATTATTTTTATTGTTAGAGAAAATGAAAAGAAGAACTGCCGTATTCATAGAAAATCAAAATAGATTTGAAATATGTTTTAGGGCAAATTTTTATGAAAAATTTGTCATAAAACACATTTCAAAGTTAAATTATTTTCTATGAATACGGCAGTAAAAATTTATGTACAAACCAAAACAATTAAAAATTATATACAATATATGAAAACAAACAAAAAGATAAACAAAACATTTCAAAAATAGTTGAAATATATGTACGTACGAGTATATGTATGTATGTAAGCATATAAATCTTTATTTTTGTGGTTAAGCACAATTGTGAAAGCATTTCAATAAGCAAATAATTGCCTTTTTTTGTGAATTTATGTTTTTCAACAACTTTAGTGACAAATCAATAATAAATTATATATTATATATTATATTAGCAAATATTTGCACTAACGAGACTATGTTATAATTAAATTATATATAATGACATTTTCAACCATATTATGATGTTTTAGTTTAACCATTTAACATTTGTATTTTGAAAGACAAAAATATGGTTGCAAGATCAGCTTTATTACTCGTATTATTAAATGTAACACTTTGTTAACAACCATATAATACAACCATGATCTTATCTAATACATAATGCTCTTAGATTATGGTTACCTCAACCATATTTTTTCTTTACGTGTATAATTTACAATAGTCTGCGAATTGAGCAAATATTGTCGTTAAAACAAATTTATTTGTTATATGACAGCTTACCACGAAATATAACAACATGTTACTTTTTTCTTTAATTGTTTAACTGAGCAAGAAATTTAATTACCATTAAAAAAAAGTTGTCGTGTGGCATGTTTTAATGGATTTTGACCTGTAGACAATAATATAATAGCAAGATAAAACATGTTCATGAAAAATTATATTAAAAGCCGGCAAAGTCTAAGCAAACGTTATATAACTTATGGCTGATACCTTAACAAGAGCGAAAAGCGTTTTTTTTTTTTTTTTTGTTGCTGTCAAAAGTTCACATGACTATACATTTTGTACAAAGCATAGAGAAATAACGCTACAGCAACGCTTTAAAATAAGTAAATCCGATTTTGACAAGTCGCTTAAAAAAACAATAAATAAAAAGAAAGAAAAATTAAAATATTTATATTTTTTTATAAAATTTATTTTATTTTTTATATAAAATAAACAGCAGAATTGTTATTCTTGTTAAAAGTATTGCAAAAAAATCTTGTTTGCGGACGCAGTTCAACAACAAAAAAGTTGTGCCGGGATATAGAACGCAATTTTAGGTAAAAAATTTTAAGTCAACATTTTTGGATTGACTTTTAGTTTCGCAGTTACGTACCTCCAAAATTTGTCTGTATAAAATGGCATATATCGAATATTTTATGGCGAAATGAGACAATATAAGAGTCATTGAAATGGTATTTTTGCTTAGAATTGAATTTAACACTTCTCAAACTTTTTTCGTTTTTGATTTACGTCCGTATTTTTTAATAACCGTTTTTTATCATTTAGACGTAGCGTCAGTTCTTTTGTTTAGGCATGGAATTTTAGCGTAAAAACTATAAAATAAAAAAACGTTCCGCTTTCCACTTTTATTTAGATATAACTGTTTAGAAAAAATTTCCGTCAGTGATTTTACGATAAAGATGTTTAAAAATCAAATTTAAAGAAAATGGCAGTTTTCTAATATGACACATGTAGCAGATTGTAACTTAATAGATTGGCTTTTACAGTTTTTATAGTTTATATGTTGCCCAGTAGTTTGTTAGTACGTAATTATGCTTTTTTACTTGTGGCAGTTTATGTATAAAAGTTTGTTGGCCACGTTTAAATATGCCTTTTGACATGTAGCTGGATGTATTATAGTTAGCAAATATCAAACCACGCTAAATTTGTAAAAAAAAAACATGCAATTGTTTATACGCAAACCCAGTGAAGTTTTTTGCCGAATTGAATAGAAGTGGTTGTAACAGTCTTAAAAGCAATTGTGAGTTCTAGTAGAATACGGAACACAAAAGCTGATTATCCGTCATTTAGTTCTGTAATAAATACGTTTAATGAAGTGTCAAAATCCAAGGGCTTGTGTTGGCAACTGGCTGCATTAGAAACTTAGGAATGGAAGGGGTAAGAATTGCATGACTGGCGAATTTTACATTTTTTTAAAGTAATTGGGATAACGGTATCGAAATTATCAATGCATTGTAAACTCTTGAAGTAGATTTTTTCACCTAATTAATACTTACTGTATGTCCTAAAATCTCTATTTGTTAAAAAAAAGTGTAAATAAAATATGTGCGTTCATTAGTTATGCAGTCCCCGAGTAACCCTCTTATAAATTGGTTTTTAATTAGGAGTCTACTGGAAAACATTATCTCTACTTTCTCGATAGAGCAATGTCCAGGTAATAGCCCTTATGGTTGCTATTGTCGATAGTGGGATAATTTAATAAAAATCAACAATTTAGTTAATTTACTTTATTCGTGCTTGATTCCTTCAAATATAAATATTTCATGATATTCTCATGAAATATTTATTATTTTAAACTAAACTACAAAATGAAATGTATTACTGCGGGGAAAGCATATCCATATGGCCATTTCACTACTGCTCAAATAGCTCATCAGTGGATTTTACCCAAATTTTGTATAGAAAAACAGAAAGTCTTATATCAAAAGCTAAATTGATTAAATGAGAACTCCATTGAATCAATAAGACAGAAGACAATAACAACTCAAAAATGTTCTACACAAAAACACAGCAAACATTTATTAACTATTTTTATTTTTTCTTTCATTTTCATTTTGTAGTTTAGTTTAAAATAATAAATATTTCATGAGAATATCATGAAATATTTATATTTGAAGGAATCAAGCACGAATAAAGTAAATTAATTAAATTTTAAAAGATTCCAAACAATAAATTTTTCATTTTGCTCAACAATTTAGAAAATTCCCATATTTTAATTCAACATACGATATTAAGGAAAATTATTCTTTGTTTACGTGCATACACATTAGTCATTGTTATAATTATATTTTATAGTTGTTTTTATTTGTACTGCACTAGTATTACAATGTAACTTTTTAAAGTTTAAAGTTCTTCACGATCCCAAACACCACTGCTTTCTATGCTTGTAATTTTTTCAAAACAATAGGAGGTCGTTGGCATTTATTCAGTTGTGTGAGTTTGCATAAAAAAGTACACAGCACGAGAGATTAGAATTATTAGTGCATGTATACCATAATTGTTAGTTTTACCAGAACTTTTGCGATGCGCATAACAGCAATACGAATAACGTTTTGTATACTATCATCTATTAAAGTTAATACTAATGCTGAGAAATGAATCGTTGGTAACAAATTTTAATTTTCATTTTCATTTTCTGACATGCTAGCAAAATCAAATTTTTAAACAACAATTTCTTTTAGCATATATTTTTTTTTTTTGTCCTTAAAATATTTTAAACAAGGCAACTGCCTTTAAATTTATAATTTGCTTAAAATTTTTTATTTGAAACGTATTCGATGTAAACGTTAAAATTGTACTAAGAATATATCGGTATGAATTAATTGGTTAATAAGAACTAATTTTTGACTATACGAGTATTTCCGTTGATAAGGAAATAATTATAATTTAATCAATTTAGTTTGAGGCATAAGAATCTTCAATATTTTATTTATAATTCTTGCACAAACAACCGACTTCAAAACATATTTTGGCTATGCAATGTGGCACCGTTTTGTTGATACCACATGTTAATCAAGCCCAAAGCATGTAGTTGTGGCGTTAAAAAGTTTTCAATCATATCACGATATCGCTCCCAATTCACAGTTACCGTTACGCCGTTTTCATTTTCAAAGATGTAAGGTCCAATGATTCCTCCTAACCTAATTGCACACCCGACGTTATGTACGTTGTAGTCCATACTTGAGCTTATCACCTACAGACCCTCTTTCTTCGAAATCATTCACTACACGATAAATAGTGCATTTTATTGGCACATTGTTTCTCCCAAAAATTTCACTTAACCTTCTCATCGTCACATAATCGATGATTCATTATGATAAAATGTTTTAACAATTAAAACACGTTGGTTTATCGATTATAAAATGTATATCATAAAATGACCAAATTTAATTGAATAAAAATTTTTCACATTGGGTTTTTCTACAAACATATTGTTACGAATAATAAGATATGGCAACCCCTGTTGTTGTTAACAGTATGAGAGTGGTGAATAAAGTTACTTCCATTAATGGTGTGTGTATAGAATAATACCACAATTAGCTAACAGAAGGTTCGCAACCTCGATGGTTTCGTTGGTAGAGATGCTTGCTGTAAAACTGAAGATCGTGAATTCGATCCCGCATTCGGACATGCGTACTAGGGAAAATAAATATTGTTGTAATGCAACTAAAAATCAATAAGCAGCAGTACAAACCTCCCGAGAGGCAAAAAGACAATTATTGTGTGAAGCCATGGCAGATAATTTAGTGGAGACGTCCAATTTAATATAAGTGTAACAGATAATTGTCAAGATGCCCTTTATAATAAAGAAAGTAAGAACGGTAACGGTTAGCGCAGGCAAGTGTAACAGCATAACAAAAGTGTATGGAAGACTTGTGTTGTGGCTATTGGATAAAAGAGATGACTGGCTTAGATAAAAGGAGTATTGAAGATGTCTGTGGATGGTTAAGGTTACTAAACAAGGCATCGAGTAGTTCATGTCTCGCCGGAGTAACACAGTAGTCTAGCGTTGATGGCTGCGTTTGTAATAATAACGCATGTTTAGTAAATACGAGAGCATGGGATTCACAAGACCGGTAGGATCAAGAAGTATAGCCAGATAAAGCCACAAAGTAAGAATACGGAATTTATAATGAGCCACAGTGGTATTTGCAATCACAAGAATCCGTACATTTCCTTATTTAAGTGAAAGGCTGTTCATTATATTTTCGGGATATTAGTGATAATAAGCAACTTGCGGGCTGCCTTTAATCACGACTGGAGCAGTTAAACTCTGTATCAGACACAACTGCGGTAGAGGAAGTACTGCTATCAGTAGAGTCGTGTAAAGTATCATGTATAAATTGAGAAACCTACAAATCTCTATTTGATAAAATTTTTGTATTTAAAAAAGATAACGTAACGGTTGAAGGACAATTGAAGAATTTATTTGTAGCCGAAGTATACTTTTCTAGTTGAGTGATTATTTCACCCTCAATAATCTAATGGGTGATTTTAATAGTTTGTTCGGGATAATTAGCACAATATTTTTAAAAATTAATTAATTTTTTTTTAAATTCCCGTAATTTAATTTTTATTATTAATTTGCAAGTGCCCGTATATAGAACATAATTAAATTATTTTAGTGTTTTGTGATATTTAATTTGTTGCTTTAGATTTATCCTTCATAAATTTTTAACTGTATAAAAGAACCGAAAAAAAGACAGCCGTATACAGTGGATAAAAGAAAAATAAAATCAGTATTGATTATTGTTGTTTTTGCTTGAACTTTGATTTTTGACTTTATTTTATTGTTTGCACAAAAATCTTTAGTTTATTTTAAATGTTTTTAAGAAATTTCCTGAAATGCTAAGTAAGCGCTAGCGAAACGGCCATCGAGATGTGCTTTCACCCTCGACAATCAAATCGGTGATTTAAATAGCTTGTTCGAGATAATAATAAGATTAAATTAAAAAAACTTTTAATTGAATCAATATATATACTCCCGCTGGTCATAATTAGAAAAAATCACGTAAACTTTCCTTTGATTTTAGAAATATGGATATGCATCTCCCTCATAAAAGTTTTATATTAAAAATATTGTTAATTGGTATACAAACCAACATTATTTTTTTTAATGTGACCTAAAATAAATATGTAATAAATTTTTTAAATTTTTTGTTTTAATTCCATTAAATTTCTGTTGGCGCAAGTACACACATACCCTAACAATAAAACTTATGTTTCATATGTGCAACAAGCATAAAAATTAAATCGATGTTTAGCAATCTCCTTGAAAGTTTAAACATAAATGAAGACTCAACGGTTGCACAGTTAAGGAAGGTTGTGTTTCCTAATTTTCATTTTCCACACGAGAAATAAATGTATTCTTAAGAACATGATTCTCTTGCATTAAAAAACACAAATAAACAGAATTTAATGGTTTTGGAAAAAAAAAACGTAAAGTGTTTTATTTTTGTTTATAAATTGTAATCAGTGATTTTAAGCAAAAATTCATTATTTACTTTTTGTAGTCTTTTTTGCATTTGCAATTACTTAAGATAATCAAGGTCTCGAAGTGTTTGCATTACACACACCACAATGTTTATTTTGGCTTACATTTCTTTTTCCATATTTTCAGGGTCATATTTTTCTGTTTACATAATTTTAAAGAAAGCCAACAATTAAGGCAATATTTATAGATAATTAAGTTAATGGATTTGTTTTTAAACTTTTAATGAAAACAAGCATGTGAATACAGAAATTTGTTTATATTGAAATTGCAATTGCCACAAGCCACCACAGGAAAGCAAATTATAGCACAATTCAATTTTAAACTTTTTTATATCAATTAAACCCCGAAACTGCGGTAGCAGTAGAAGCGTATTCAGAAACTTGTAAAATTTTAAAGTAAATATAAATTTATATTAGTTACGGAGAAAACAGCGAAAAAAATGCTTTAGTTTGTGTGTGGACTTCGTCTAACCAAATTAATATTTATATGAATACCTCTCGTATTCTTATTTACATAAATAGTTGTTTAAATTGGTAATGTTTACAATGTACACAACCTTAGGTAGATATTCGCGAAGAAGGCTGATGAAAGACGTAGCGATCCAGCAAATGCAGCATTACATTCTGTTGATGTCTAATTGTTTCTGTTTTCTTTGGAAAGTTTTTAGACAGAAAAGTTAAAAAACAAATAAACTTATTTCTCTTAGAAATCCTTTTGCCTCAGGTTGGTTACAAGTTAGTTTTTATTGAACAACTGAATTTCATTGAAGTTACACAAGTCATTGTTTGATTGTTTTTTTAAATAAATTATTCTCCAATATTTCGATCAACTTTGTTGGTCATCTTGAGGAAATTTTTAACTAAGACAACAAATTCAAATATAATAAAAACAATTTTTCTAAAACAACAAACAGATTACAATTACTTTATGTAAAATGTATCTATCAGTGTCGTCTGTTTTAATTTAAGTTTTGTCACTGACCTTAAAAAAAGTTTTATCACAGGACCTTCAAAAAGCCGAAGCAGAACTAAAAACAAATATTTTATTAAATTATGTTAAACAACGGGAAAATATTGAAATGAAAATATTTTATTATTTTTTAAGTATTAAAAAATTAAAGCTTTCCCCACTTTAGAATGCAATCAATACCAAAATTTTAGTAATCAAAAAAAATTATATAATAAATGCATGAATACATAATAAAATTATAAAAAAAGTAATCAGAAGGTCTACAAAATCAAAATAACAAACCTTTACTGCAAAAAAGTCTTAACCCAAGATTTTAATTTTCTGAGTAAAGTATACAAAACCATTTGTTAGTGATGACCAACATGTTTATTAAAAGAATTTGATTTTTTCTTTATCTTATTCATATTATAAGTAAAGATGTAGGTCGTGATATCTTTTAAAGAAGCCTTTTTTCCAGATTTGTTTATTTTTTTTTTTTTGCGTTATGATTCCATTGCATTAAACTTGTTGTATCAAGGATTAGAGAAGTCAAAATCCATTCATCTCCTAATAATGCCTTTAAACAGTTTTTGTGGAGTATTTTTTTTTTCTTTCTAATTATGTTAAAAAAAACTAAGAATCGATCACACACCAGGCAGAAGCCTTAATTTTTCTATAATATCTTCCATTATCTCTCTGTTTGTTCATTTTAATTTACACAGAGTTTTTACTACTACTAATTGGTTGAACTAAAACTTTATTGACAAGTTGTTTGAACTTAAATATCTCAATTAGAAATGTTTCATGGTATATAAATGTATTATAACTTTAGATATTAATATAACTCAGTTAAAAACTCATAATAAAAAAATTAATTTAACTTAAGTTGTAATAAAAAATTTTCCGGTGTTACGAATAGTGTTATTTCTGCAGTAAATTATTTATTAAACATTCTGATTAAAAAAGTTTTTTTTTTTAATTTTTAAGATAACAATCAATATGGTACTGAACCAGCATCTATAATGTTGTAAGTAAACAAGTAAGAATGACTAAAAAACAAAATATGTATTTGTGTTCAATCGATGATTGAAACAAAAGCAAAAACAATTGCACTAGACGAAATACAGTGAGAACAGTAAAGAAATACGTTGGTTTGTGTGTAAATTTCGTCTAACCAAATTAATGTTGATATGAATATTCTCGTATTTTTATTTACAAAGTTAGTTGCTTAAATAGATCATGTTTATAAAATACACAACTAAGATAGATAGATGCGAAGAAAACTGATGAAGGGCGTAGCGGTGCAGAAATTGCAACATTAGACTTTCTTGTTTTCTTTGGAAAATGTCCGCATACATTTGTAAAATAAATTTTCTTTCTAAAAAATATTTTTAGAAATTAAAAATAAAATGAACTTAAGCCAAAATAATTTCTATTCATTCATAATATTCACAGTTCAAATAAAAATATAATAAAAATTTAAATAATCAAGTGCTCTACAACCTAGCAATACGAGTAGAAATTATAAAATTTTTAAAAGTATACGTTTAAGTACAAAGTCGCAATCGAAAATAACAATATATAAACAGCTGCAAATTACTGATATACCCTGCTGCACTGTTTTTTATATAACAATGTTTTAATTGAAGGGCTTTGATTGTTATTAGAAAAAGTAACACAATAAATTAACGAATTGATTCTCTTTAGTTAGGTTTCTGGCGTGGCTCATAGAATAAACATTGAAAATTAAATCGGACTCAATAATTTGGTTTAATCCGTAAATTGTATTATGACCCTTTCTTATGTGGTGCATTGCTCTTGAACTTAAGCAAGTAAGAGTGCCATATTCGGCTATGCCGAATCTTATAAACGCTTTACTATCTATAAAAATCTAGTTACATGCAGTTACCCCAATCAAAAAAGCAAATTCGGAGAATTAAAAATAAGAAAAAAACTTTTAAGTTCTATATACAAATAAAATAAAAGTGGCGATAGCCACTTAATGGGTTAAGCATTTTCAAAAAAAAATTTTGTATTTCCTTAAAGATGTCTTCAAAAGCTTTAAAAACGGTATCCATATTGCTACTTTAAAAAATTTTACAAGTTCTGAGACCCATAACTCGAAAAATATGGACGAGCGCCAATTTATTCGCTTGATGATTTTTTTTCTTATCTATTAATTCTCTATTGCGTCATATATTTATTTTTTATTTATTTTTTTTTTTATTGGAGTTTTTTTATTGTTCCAAATGATATGAAAAAATTAAAGGTAGGCGTGGTGTTTTCCCCGCTGACTCAAGGGACATGGACCGATCATGCTGATTTCCAATATCACATTCTTCGACACTATATCTGATCGATTGGTGCATTTATTTTTTCTGTCTGCGTTAGTGTTGACATAGCTCCACGACATCTTCTACCAATGTTAGTTTATTTTATTATGACATTAAGCTTTTATCACAAATTTTTCTGAAATGGCGGCAAAAGTAATTTTCTTACAAATTAAGCAGAACGAATTGCATTTTTTGGATAACTATATTAATTTATTCCTTCTTTATTGGATTTATGGAGTCAGTACAAAGGTTACATTTTTGGGCTTTCGTGTTTTCCTCACAATGTCTGTCTGCCTGTCACAGCCCTCTATCTCTGGAACCGTAATAAGTAGACTCTTAACATTTTCGCTATAACAAAAAATACCAAAAAGGTTAAAATACTGTTTTTTTCAAGCTGTGATAGGTAGTCACGTCTATTTTGCACAGTGTCAGTAAAATTATGTGCGCTAAAGCGCCCTTTAAATTAAAGTGGGACGCACTTTAATTTAAAGGGCGTCCCAATATATCACTACAGTTTTTTAAACGTAGTAGGCAGATATTTAGAGTCCATACAGTTAATATACAAATATTTTCGCTATGTTCATAAATTAAAAACAATAACGTGCAGGATATTTCCCATGGGCTTCATGCTACATCAAAAATGTAATTTTCATAATGTCTATGAACAATATGTCACTTTCTGGTAAGACAAACAAACAAAATTTTTACAAGGTAATTGCAGTAGCTGTTGTTAACATAAGAAATAAATTCTTGTATAATAAGTTAGACATCTGCAGCCTTATTCTGTAATTCTCGTAGCTAAATCTAAATCTCGATCTCGATTTAAGCTGTATCTCTAAATTTGTTTTCTATATATTTAATTGCTTAGCTAAAATTTTATAATTTCGCCGTAGCTAATTTGCTCTTAAAATAAACAATGAAATGCAATTTTTTAAAAGTAATTTTGAACTTAACACTAAAATTTTCTCTTTTTAACCGACTTCAAAAAAGAAAAGCTTACCAATTCGACTGAATGTTCCTTTTTTGTGTTTGTGCTTTTGAACCGACTGAAAATTTTTCTTTATTAGAAAGTTCATAACAGTTCATAATTTTAAAAATTAATGGGTTTATTTATTTTTTCTTAATTATTTATTATTTCACCCTGTTTCAGTTCGTAATCTAATCGTATGTAATTTATTAGTCCGAAATCAATCGGTTTCTTATTTAATAAAATTAAATTAGATTTTTGTAATTTATTAATAAATATTTTTTTCTTTCTTTTTTTCAGGTTTACCCTCTCGTATATTCTTCTGTGCTCGGTTGTTTGGTTCCTTTATTTTCTAGTGGATGGTGGATCTGAAGATTTTTGGCGTCCCATATCAAGTTCCTTTTCTCTACTGTCTCTTATAACAATTGTTGCAATGTGTTTCACTCACTGGGATATGTATAGAGAACATCGGAAAGGCACATCCGCCATAACAGCTGTTGTATTATGTGCCACGTCATTAATATTCCTAACATATACGGGACGAGCCTTTAGTCCTCTAGGACATTTTGCTATTTGTTTGGAAATTGTACTGCTAATATATACGGCTCTACCAATGACACTGTGGTTGAGTGCGGGCATAGCAATAACCTATACGATAATCTTTGAAGTGGTAACACACATGGTAGTGGCTGGTAATGCTGTTCATGGTGCCACAGCAGAATTTAGTTATAAAATATTATTTCTCAGGATACTGTGTCACCTTTGTGTGCATTTGGTTGGTCTGCATGTACTGGTAATGAATTTGGTACGTATGCGTGGAACGTTTATGAAGGTTGGACAAAATTTATTAGTGAGAAGGCAATTAGAAATGGAAAAGCAACTGAAAGAGAAAATGATTCATTCGGTTATGCCGCCAAAAGTAGCTGATATGTTACTAAATGAGGGTGGTATTGATGGTAATAATGATGGTTCGATAATTCCGGAATCCCACTATATGCGACCGCGACCCTCAAATGATGTCAAGTCTTTATTTCGCCCCTTTCACATGCACAGTATGGAAAATGTTAGTATTTTGTTTGCTGACATTGTGGGCTTCACACGCATGTCCTCCACAAAAACTGCCGAACAGTTGGTGGAAATTTTAAATGATCTTTTTGAAAGATTCGACGACTTGTGCACCTTAAATGGTTGCGAGAAAATATCCACACTTGGTGATTGCTATTACTGCGTATCGGGTTGCCCAGAGCCAAGGCCTGATCATGCTATTTGTTGTGTGGAAATGGGTCTAGGTATGATTGATGCTATGCGCTGCTTTGATGCTCAGCGACACGAAGGTGTTAAGATGCGTGTTGGTGTTCATACTGGTACAGTCCTGTGCGGCATAGTGGGAACAAGAAGGGTGAAATTCGACGTTTGGAGTAATGATGTCTCCTTGGCAAACAAGTAAGTGCTTTAAAATACTTTACTGAACAATTGCTAAGAAATTTGTTTCCAATTTAAGAATGGAATCTTCAGGCAAACCTGAACAAGTTCATATATCTGAAGAGACTGCCAATTTTTTAGGCGACGCCTATTACTTAGATGAAGGGGAGGAAATTTTTGGTAAGTTAAATACTAATGGTTAATTTTTGGATTAATTTATCTACTTTTTGCTCAAACAGGTCACCGCACGTATTTTGTTGTAGGCCGTCGGAAAGATATTTCTCGCGCTAACAGTTTGTGTCCCAGTGTACATGGCAATTCGTCAAATAGTCACTTACAGCTACCTGGTATTCCGGGTCAAACAAATTCTTTATCGCAAAGTGCTACAAACATCTCTGTTATACATCCCAATGTTCCGCCCGCTTCACCTGTGGGACAACTATCAACATCTTTAAACCCCTCGCCTGTTCTTTCAATAAGACCAAGACTGACTTCCTTAAGTATGAAATTGCGTAAAAAATCACAATCTCGAGAAATGGATGTAGAACGTGGCATTATACATCCCGCAGCGACCGGTATACCACCGATTATAGTATGCCGTGAGAGACCCAAAATTATAATTACAACGAAAAGTTTGCCAGGTAGTTTGGATTCAGAAAATGAAGCTGAGCAGCTGAATAGCGAAAGCCAAACAGTCAACAAAAATGGCAAATCTTCACATGCAATAACGAATGTTAGACCAAAGATAAGATTAAAAGTGTGGAAAGTTCCCAGATTTCTTAAGAAACTAGAAGACATTGGCAAAACAAATGAGAAATCTACAAACACCGAAGTCAGTATAAGTTTAATGCATCCTGTACCAAAGACACCAACCGGAAACGAAGAGAATTTAGCTTTTATAGAACCGAATGGTTATCAACAATTGCCAGCAATGGTGGTGGAAAATAATAAGCCGAATAATAATATGTTGGAAATACCGCATAAACCCATGCTTCATCACGTGGCTACGTCTACAGGCATTAGCACCAGTGTTAATCGTTCTCCAGATACCAGTTGCTGTTCACCCGGTCAATACTCTATGTTTGATGACATCATCGATATTAGATCCTATATAAGCCAGTCTCGCAGTGATATCTCTCCATTTGGTAGGTCTGGCAGCTATCGCTCGCAGTGTGGTAGAAGTGGACAAACAGAAACATCACCACTACCGCGACCAAGAGCTTCCACATTAACAGCAGCGAAAGCTGAGGTGGTAAATAACAACAACGCTACACAACCACTGATAGTACCTGGTGCAGCTACTGCACATCAACACACTCACTCCCGCAATTCCAGTATATGGCCAGATGGCTTGAGTATATGTCCCTCAGCCACTTCGCGTAAGGACTCGGGAATAAAAAGCAATTCCCGAAGATCTTCAATACAACAGCAAATTTACGCCCTTAATCAAACCGCCATAAGTACTCATCGTGTGTCTGGCTATTTTACTAGTTCAACTTCCAGCATTTCTAACTTAGGAGATGTCCAAAATGTACCTAATGTGCCACTACCAGCAGTAGTTATGCCACCTCCTCCACCACCTCAAGACTTTCCAGCTGGACAAGTAGCAGATCCCTTAGCTGCTTGTTTGCAACAACTGCGCAAGCAATCAGACCTCCAGTTAATACGTTGTGTACGTGACAATGCCAAATCCCAACGGAGCTATCTAGTCAAACCTCCCCTTAGAAAATTCAGTTTATACTTCAAATCCCGCCAAATGGAAAGAGACTTTCGTTCAAAAGCTCACAGATTTGGGAATGAAATTGAAACGGAGGGTCCTCCCACATTAGCCACTCCCAGATACAATACCTACATTGATATTTTTGTTGGATTGGCCGTTTACTTGTGTATATCTGTGTCACTGTTTTTAATGACACCTAATACCGTAACTCCAAGTTTTCGACTTTGGGTATCGCTCTTCACCTTCTTTACCGCTATACAAATCTTTGCTTTGTTTCTGTTTACCCGTCAAATGTGCCGACGCCATTCAACACAATCGAGAACGAAAAGTGCTGACAGCGAATCCTGTGCCGATCGAATATTTGAAGCCATCTCCAGTTGGTATCCTTGGCACATATGTTTGGCAGTATTAATGGCCATGCCGGTCATATTGATTATTGCAAATTTTTTACTACTAGATCTCAATGAATTGGAGGCATTCGAATATCATTACGGTTTTCTGATATTCGTCTGCATTGTTCACTTCTGCAATTTTACTCAATTGAATTGCTGGATGCGAAATATTTTAGCGTTCTTAGCTGCACTTTGTTTTGTGGGCATTG
This sequence comes from Gymnosoma rotundatum, assembly GCA_916610165.2. Taxonomy (NCBI): domain Eukaryota; kingdom Metazoa; phylum Arthropoda; class Insecta; order Diptera; family Tachinidae; genus Gymnosoma; species Gymnosoma rotundatum. The sequence goes on from OU744340.1 coordinate 83,116,096, forward strand.
CCGTTTCGCAGCTATTGGTATACTCAAATCGTGCTGATGCAACCGAATCGTCTTCTATACCCAATGGTACACGCTTGCCTAGTCTCAGCCGTGATGTGACAAAATTTATTATCGAAGAAATAAAATGGTTTCAAGACTATCATGTCGAAATCTATTTGGATTTATTTCTTATTTTAGTTTTAGTTTGGTTTTTAAATCGTGAATTTGAAATTGGCTATAGGCTGACATTTTACGGCAATGCTGTAGCAAATCAAGATAAAATTCGTGTGCAAAATATGAAAAATCAAGCTGACATGTTGTTGCATAACATTATACCCAAACATGTGGCCGAGCATTTGAAAAATACCGCCAAATATTCCGAAAATCATCATAATATAGGCATCATTTTTGCCTCCATTGTTAACTTTAACGAAATGTACGACGAAAGCTATTTAGGGGGCAAAGAATATTTGCGAGTTCTAAATGAGCTAATTGGTGACTTTGATGAACTTTTATCACGACCAGAATTTAAATGTGTGGAGAAAATTAAAACGATCGGATCAACGTTCATGGCAGCAAGTGGTTTAGATCCTAATCATCGCAGCGGGGGAAATGAACACCTTTATGCCCTTATGGAGTTTTCTTTAGCCATGCAGGGTGTAGTGGATGCCTTTAACAAAGACCTGTTAGAATTCAATTTGATTTTGCGCATTGGTTTCAATGTTGGTGATGTAACGGCCGGTGTTATTGGCACCAGTAAGCTGCACTATGATATATGGGGTGATGCTGTTAATGTGGCATCACGTATGGATTCTACAGGTATTTCGAATCGTGTACAAGTTGGCAAAGATTGTCTACCCTTCTTGGAAGCCAAATATGAATTTGAGCCACGCGGTAGTGTTTATGTTAAGGGCAAAGATAATATGGAAGTATTTTTGCTTGTCAAACGTAAACCTGATCTATTGGGTGATGATTGCGATGATGTCGAAGAAGAGAATAACACCTCGCAAGTGGGAAATGGTAAGCACAATGGTAGCGTTAGTTAAATCAATAAGAAATGTGATTTATTTCCACATGAAATGTAAACTAATGTGAAAGCAATGGAAGAAATGCAAAAGAAACAATGACACTGAGATGGAAAACAAAGATACTCTCTCGCCAAATTCCAAAAGGTCAGACTACTGATAGTTTTTAATAAAACTTTTGTAGTATTTTTAAAACTGCAAAACGAAAATAACTTACAGTATGTTTAAGAAAAAATTGTAATTAAAAAATTTATTTAACTCAACTCTTTATTAACCTCTCCAGTGGTCAAAAATTGTATTCCTCGTATTTACTTTTAATACTTTTATACGTAAAAAACTGATTCTTAAACAAAGATTAACAGGAACTTGAATAGTTCATATTTGAAAGGGAATTGTATTTCAATTTAACATCTCCATGTATCTAAACATACATGTATATAAACATGTATACAAAAATCTCAATAACAAACATTTCTGTGGTTACAGAACTTTTGCCTAATCTACATACCCTTGTTTTTTGGATTATCAAATCTTCGTTTTCCTTATGACTGAAAAAATTCGTGCCAGAACAAAACTGTCAATTGCTTCGAGTATAAAATGTATTTTGCAATTAATTTATTTTCGAAATCACAGTGTTTCCGTTAAGCTTTTCGTACAAAATAAATTAAAAATAATGTTGCTGCCGTTGTACTCTGCTTATTCTGTAAAGTCACGACTTGTTGCTGGCTTCATGTTTTATGCGAGCAAAATGTTTCTGGCAATAATTTTTCCCAACTGTTATACAATATGAGAGGCAATTATTTCGTGGGGAAATAAAGCTTAATAAATAATAAAATATTATCTTTCACTTATACGTTTGTACTATGCGAATGCTACTTTGTTGTCGAATAAATTTTACGAATTTGACATTTGTTTTCGCAATTTAGAATACTGACTACTTGCCCTACTTTTCGCATTTGAAATGCGATTAAAAAAGAACTTTGCGAATATCGCAATACAGAATAGCGATTGTTCGCATTTATGTATTTGCATCGTCCTAAACATGATAATTTTTGTTTAAAAGTAAAAGAAGTCCTAATTAAATTAAAAATATATAAACTCGTTCCTGATACCACTGATTGCATTTGATCGTACCTTAAATTGACTTGCCATTCTGCTTTTAATTTTTTTCAATGCCACATCTTGCTTTAACTTGAAATGTATTATAAAACTAAAATACCTAAAAGTAAATTTAGCCAAAAACTTGCCCTTTATATTTCATACAACACGAAAAAGTATTAAGTAGACGCGCAGAAAAGAAATAATGTGTGTAATATATGCAAAAAAAACTATTTACTCTCACTACGAAGGACCAGATATTGCAAATATGTAAACCTCCTTTTTATTAACAAACAACATACAAATTATCCTAAACCTCTGTTAACAACTCACACTCACAAAAGTTTTATAGAATATATTTACATAAATAACTTATTTTACATATAACTTGTTATAAAAGAAAAATTATGTATTTTTTATGTCTTATATTTAAATGTAATAGCGAAATAATAAAAATATCTACAGATATCAATATGTTATAAAGAAAAAATTATTAAAAATATATATAAAAATATTGAAAAATTTTGTATATAAGAGTTATTAAATATTTAGTGTACTAACGAAAACACAAAACATTTGAAAAAAAAGCTGATGGTAACGCTATTCGAACTGTATTAAAATACTCAATAAATAGAGGCATGAACACGTACACTTTTACAATATGAGCTTTTTTTTCAAGGGTCATTTAACGTAAAGCATGATATACTGTTCAGCACATTATTACAAAAAGTTATTTTGTGAAGTCACGCTATCTTTCTACCTTCATGTTTATTGATGGCAAAATGTTTCTGTCAGCAATCTTTAACAACTGCGAAATAATATAAGCTGCACTTATTTTGTGGTGAATTTAAAAAAATAGTAAAAAATGTTGCATATTTACAGGCAACAAAAAAGACAATTTCCTTTTAACTCAGACTTCTCAAAAAAATGAAGCTATTGAACAATTCTCTCAAATTTAGTATTTAGCTTAAGAAAATAAAATCGTTTTTAATTTTAATGCTATTTTCGTAAAGAAACAATCACCCCTTATCATAAATAATAATTCTAGCGAAAAAAAACCCCGATTTCAAAACAGATTTCATCTGCCTGTCTATAACGGCTTAAAAGTATGGCCACATACATCAAATTACATTAACTATTGGGAACCCCTTACATGCCTTCTCCAAACTTTATACTTCTTACAGCAGACTAAGCACTGCACCTCAACAGCAACTGTAGGTTCACCCTTTAATTTCCAAATTCAAATTTTATACTTGCTGATGTAAAAGACTTAGCAATCAGGTTCTTTGCAAGTTTCATTCGTCCGAACTGTTCAACAATATATTCATATGGCTCAAGTTACGTAAACTATAGGAGCACCCTTTAAGTTCCAAATCCAAATTATATACATGTTGTTATAGCGGGCTTAGCAATACAGTTTATTGGTAAATTTTAATCGTCAGTCTATAACGGTTTAACAGGCCATACGCATCAAATTACATCAAATCTTGTAACACCCTTTAATTTATAATTCAAAATATTTATACTTCTTCTTATAGCAAACAAAGTAGTAAATATTCTGTCTGATTTCCAAGTCTTTGTATATAACGGTTCAGTAGATACGGCATTATAGTTCAAATAACATTTATTTTTGGTAACACCCTATAATTTATAAATTATATCATAAAGTTTTTGTTTAAGCGGACTTAGCAATACAGGTCTCTTGTAAGTTTTAGCTGTCTGTCTATAACAACAGTGCAAAATTCTGGCCACATACATCAAATTATATAAACTATGAGGACATCCTTTAATTTCCAAATCCTAATGTTATACTTGCAGTTATAGCGGAGTTAACAATACAGGTTCGTTATACATTTCAGGCGTCTATCTACAACTGTTCAAAAGTATGGCCATATAAATCAAATTAAATAAACTAATGGGGCACCATCACATTTATTATTTTAACTAATAATAGTTGTTACTATAACGGTCATAGCAATCGATATTCTGTCCAATTTGCAAGCTTCTGTCTATAACAGTTCAATAGATAGGCCCATATAGGTCAATTTACATCACCTATGGGGACACAATTTAATTTTTAGATTTATTTTTATAACCCTTTTTGAAATTAGGAGCTATAATGAAGCGCATTTTGACGGTTCATAATACACCTAAAAAACATGGGGCACACCCTTTAATTTTTCATTAAACTGAACTGTTTTTAAAATAGGACCAATCTGTAAGCATCACCTATCAAATAAAAAGGAATTTTTCAAAAGCGTTTTAGAAATGACTGAGTTATGCTGGCACAAATATAAAAAAGCAACATGCAGTCGAATTGATAACCTCCTTCTTTTTTGAAGTATGTTAAAAAGAGAAACTTTTGTTCACCTGTAATTTTTCTTTCCCTTTACATGAAATTTGTATCATGATTTTCCCGGTTAATTCAACAGCTATTCAAAATAAAGTGTGCTATCAATGCATATTGAAGGACAAAAATAAAATAAAATGAGTTTTACATATTCGTGCATGAGCCGGTAAATACCAGAGTTTAAATTGCTTGCTTAAAAATAGCAACAGCACTAAAATCTTTGTTTTGCTTAGATGTTTTTCAGCAAATAAAAAAACTAATTGTCTCAGCATTTACAAAACATTTTATTATAAACAAAGCAACTGCAAAAAGCAAAGCATTTAATTTGAAAACGTATGCTGTTGCTTAAGCAATAAGTTGATGTTTGTTTCTTCTTTTGCTGTTGCTTTTTAAGCAAAAAAAAAATAAATAAATAAACATCATTTAATAGTGTAATAAAAACGTTTTTAAAATTTATTTTCTTACGTATTGTATGTAATAAATACATAAATACGTTTCCAATGTTAAAAGGGATGAAAAGCAGCGAGTTACAGCAAGAAAAAGCAATCGTAGTCAGCCACAACTTCATAGTAAAGAGTTAAGCAATAGCAAAAATAAAAAACAACTGATTGCTTAAGCAACAGCAAACTTTTAAAAGCAATTGCAGAGAGAAACATATAATCAGCTAAAGCAAATGCGTTTCTTTCTTTTTTTTCGTTGCTTTTGCTGTGCATTTTTCCACAGCAACAGTTAAACAACTTCATTTGCATTGAAAATAGTCAAGCATTTATAATCACTGGTAAATACAAAATAAAAAGAATAATAATAAGGGCCATTATAATAAATGGCCGTTAGTTGAAGGCAGGATTTTGTGGGACATATGAGTGGCTTTGCAATATTAAATATTCACTTTAAGAGGAATTTTACAAGAAAAAAGTTTTAATGCGGTTAAAGTTCACTCATATTTAAATTTCAAAAAAATTAAGAGAAAATGGTTATTTACGAATTTTGTGTTTAGTTACAAAACGGGAAAAATTATAAAAAGAATCTTATAATTTAGTTTTTGATAGATTTACCACTTTCCTCCTCCTGCATTTCTCGTGACGAAGTCATTATTTAAAGTGATTATATTAATTGTTGTGAACTTACGCTCTACATTTGACTTCACATGCACATTAATATTATAAAATTACTTTTGCTCCACCCCCTGTTATCTAAACCATAAAAATATCTGATAAATTATAGATTCTGTTGACTTGAAACGATTTTAATGCTGTTGATAATAAACACTTTTTTTCAGTTTTTAAAAAGAAACTCAGTTGTTTTTCATTCTTACACGGCATTTACACTATGCAATTTTTCATGAAACTAGCATGAAATTTTTGTTTGTTTTTGAAGCAGGAGGAGTAAGCAATATGGTATTGCTTGAGTTTTGAGGGGATGTTACTGTTGTTAATGTTTACTTTTAGATAACGCATAGCACTGTTACTTAAACAAAAAATTAAGAAAAAAATGCCTCAAAAAATTGCATAGTGTAAATCTGGACTTACTTAATTTTTTTAAAGGAAGAATTTATTGCATTTTACACAGATAACTATTATTTAATTAATGAAATGTAAATGTTTTAAAAACTTAAAATATATAAAATTGACAAAGAAAAAATAATTTTAAACACATGAAACGAACTCAAGTTAAAAACTTTTAAAAATAAATACACATGCATACACACATACATAAATATATTTAGAATTATCTTCAATAAAAAATCCTTAAAATTAATTTATATTAATAACGAAATTACATATAAACTTTTAAATCAGAAACCAAAACAATTTTGTAAACAGTTTTATTAAAATAAAAGCATTTAATATATTTTTAAAGCCTACAAAAGCCATAATTAAATTTTGATATTCTTTATACTTAAAAAGAAATATAAATAAAATGATGACAGTAACAAATGCAAGCGAACCTGTCATAATTTAAATTTGTAATACAGATATAAATTCTGTAAAATATCTAAATATTTTTATAAATCAAATACTACAAACAGATTTTTGTATTAAAAAAATATTTTTCTTTTCCTTTAGCTTAATTCTTGTGTATATAAATCTTTCTTAAATAAACAACTTTTTAATTAGTCTTAAATGTTATTATTGTATTTAATGAAACTAAAATTGTAAATTATTTTTATTAACTAATTATTTTATAACACGTTAAGTTTTAGTTTTTCTTATTCACTATAAATTTTATTAATAAAATTAATATTTATTTATAACTGTTAGAAATTACCATACAAATATATTTGAAAATAAAATAATTATTTTAAATGAATCTGATAATACATACACACATACATAGACACATCCATATACATATATACCCAGTTACCCAGTTAGCATTTGGAAGATTGTTTTTACAAAAATCACCAAAGTGAGTCTTTTAAGACTACCCAAGATGACTTAAAACTGATTCATCAGTTATGCGTTTAAAAAGAGACTCGAATATAACTCCGACAAACGCATAGAAAGCGACTTTCTAAAAAAACAAAAAGTACAAAAAGCAAATGCTTGAAATTCGACTGTTTTTAGAATTATTTTGGAGACATATTTAACGCAGCCTAACGATGAAAAAATGATTCAAATACATATTTTATTTTTATTTTTTAAAATACATATGTCACTTCGTAAAAAAACAGAAACACAAATGTAAAATAAATTTTTTAAAATTTTTTTAAATTCATGTTTTTAAATTTGAATTTTAAGAAATTAGGAATAACATGCTAACGAATGTAACATTACGCCTTGACGAGCAATTGATTTGTTCGCACATAAACAAAACGTCAGCAGAATAGGTTACAAACATTTGTTCATGTTTGTCTGCGTGGAGAAAACTGCTTCGTTTTCTCGCTGTTTGAAGCCCACATGACATCGACAACGATGGTCAACAATAGCCATTTTAATGTGCGGACATGAAATTGTTTAATGTTTGAACAAATCAATGGCTCGTCAATACGGCGTGTTATAAAAAATAAGCAAACCGTTGTTTGCAATTTTTCATTTTGAGAAAATATATTAGAAATGTTCGTATAATATGGTTCGAAAAAGACTCGCATACGGCTAGTAATATGATTAAAAATTGACTCGAAAAAGTATCGTATTTGATTACAAGTACGATTGAAAATAGTATCGAAAATGAGTCGGAAACGAGAGTCATAAGGGACTCGTTCAGAAGAGTCGCGGCTAGGGTACCATTTTCTACCGACAAAACAATCATTTTCGACTCTAAAACGAGCGCATAATCGATTATTTTAATCGCGTCGAGGAGTCAAAAAAGACTCGAATATGATCAATAATGCTAACTGGGTATTTTAACCTAAATCGAAAATACTGAAATATTTATTTACATGTATGAAAAAATTAGAAAAGAAAACCTACACAAAAACGATGTTATTTAAAACAATTAAAAATAATAAAATCAATCAAATACATTTTGAATGTTTAAAGAAAAGACGCTTAATATATAAAATATTGAAAAAAGTATTTAAACTTGAATAAAAGGTAAGTAAAGTTTTAAAAATTAAAAAGTTCTAAACATGCTTTAAGTGCAGTCACGACTGTATGAGATTTTTATTTTCAAAGCAACGAAAAATCTATTTATGCTTCGTCATATTTTTGTTAGAATTTGACGCACATTTAATTGCAATATATTCTAAGGCGTTTTTGTTTGCAAATTGTGAAGAGCAAAAATTGCCTGCAATAGGTTTTTATTATATCCTTCACTACAAAAAGTGGAAAAGGGTATAACATTGTCATTCATTTTCATTTCAACAATTTGTCATTTCAACAATATCCATTCCCGATCCCATAAAATATATAAGTCGATTGAGCGATGTCCGTCTGTATTAGTACATTGGACGTAATGGACGTACATCTATTTTATACCCTTTAGCACAGGTGGATTATGGCATATCTAAGTTTGTCATTCCGTTTGTAATTTCTACAAAATGCATTTCCGACTCCATAGAGTCTAAATATTCTAAGTTCTTATGCAAGCCAAAGTCGATTGAGCGTCTGTGTTCGGGTTGAAATGAACTTTGTCAAGGCACTAGATTAGCTAAAGAAAAAAACTATTTCTCAATTTTTTTTAAATGACATTCTCATTTAAAAGATATTTTAAGCAATATTGTCACTATTATAAAATTATTTTACTGTAACAATATTCTTTTTGACAGTTGTTTCTACGCGTGCTTTTGAGCCCATATCGCTTATTTATTGCAACCTAACCTTATTGCAACATAGTCATATCTCAAAAAATTAAAAATTTATAGTTACTTAAGCCAAACTGCTCTTTTAGACCTTCTGTACATGTTGAAAAAAAATCAGTTTTATATCCCAAGCTGAACCGAAGTTATACAATTGCAATTGCAGCAATTAGATCATAGGACTTATGTCTCCAAAACTAAGTTTAAGTTTTTTCGAAATGTGACTATGTTGCAGTAAAGGAGCGAAATGTATAAGCATTCTAATAATAGCAACGCCTTTCAAAGGTTAACATTTTTTTGTCACGTTTTCACTATCATTTTAAGGTGCGAAACTAGATCAAATTGGGTGATCTCCGTCTTCTGAAAGGATGATCAATTTGGTACAGAAGTATTCACAATAAAAAAAAATAATTTTGTAATTTTTAAGTTTTTATTTTTTTTTCTAAAATATATTAAATTTTGCTCGCTAACTACAACAAAAAAAATCTACAAAATTGCTGAAATTTGTTGACAATCAGCCCAATTATAAACTAAAATTCCGCTCGAGTTTTTTCTCTTTTCTCCTATTATAATTTTTTTCCCCCTTTTGATTGACTGCGGAAAGTGAAAAAAAATCGGGGGAAAAAGAAAAAAAGAACTCTCTTCAAATTACAATGATGCCACTGCTTTATAATTTTATTCTCACGGAATTCATAATTGGAGGAATCTTGTCTCGAGTAATTTTTTCCGTGGGAAAGAAATTCCGTGAAAATATTCATAATTGGGCTGTATATGTAAATCAACAAAATATTGTAACTCCCTTCAAATTACGATAATGCCACTTTTTAATTATTTTGTTCCTTTAAGCGCCGTATGGGAAGTCGATGGTATTCAACTTTAAAACTTAAGTTCAAATACTGATCTGCTACACTCATGTCATTTTGGTCCAATCGGCCTGGCCATTTACAAATGGCTGAGTTACTTTCAAACTATTTTGATTTTGCCCTACAGTGCACTGTCACACAACAAATGCAATAAAAAGTGCAACTTTAAGAGTCACATTTAACCTCTAAGAGGCAAGCCAATCGCCTTTCATAACTATAGTTAAATAAATATACACGTATGTTTAAAGTAATATTTATTTCGTACCTAATAGTAAAGTATCTTTATTGTTTTTTCTCTACAATATCAAAATGACAACTATTTACAGGGGTAAATATTAAAAATACATATTTACTAATATTAAACGGCAAAAGCAATAACGATACTAAAACCAAAAATTGCATATTTATATAAAAGAAAAAATTAAATAAATATTTTTACAAAACAACAGTTTTTTTAACATAAAATGAATACAGAAAGAAAATATACTAATTAATATTACAATAATCAAGAATCATTTAATATGTCTTTTAAAATAGAACTAGAATTACGCGAGGGAGTAAAATCATCTAACACTGTAGAATTGAGTAGATAAGGTTGAATGGGCACAGGTGAAGGGTAAAAAGATGAACTACCGGCCGGCATCGAGGGATTAACAACATTTGATGAACGTCTGGAGGCAGGAGAGGATGAAGTAGCCGCATTTGTTGTTGTCGTGGGTGTATGAGTTATATTTAATAAATTGGGCATTTGTGATTGTAGGGTTTTTGGTTGAGATTCTTGCTCAAGAAATTGTACAAAAGCTTGAACTAAATTATCTTTCGAATGAGTTCCTATAAAACGAAACAAACAAAATGTATAGAAAAATTTATTTAAATTAAAAATTATGGATTTACCTGGTGGTCCTCCTCCACCACCCAACAAGGCACCCAACCAACCTCCTTGCTGCTTATTTAGACCAACTTTATCTGTTTCCGTTTGATTAAAGTCCAACACAGATGATATCATTCTTAAAATCTGTTGTTTATCATTAGGATGGCCACTAACCACATAACCAATCAGTAAACTCTTAATTAAACTCTTTTCTATTTTATCCGTCTGACTGGATTCAACAGATGCAAGTTTATTATCCAAATCCAATTTATGTTTTTTCAAAGACTCCACTGTATGAAATTAAACAAGAATAACAAATATTTAAATGTAAAATAAGCAACAGAGATAAAGTAATTAAATCACTTAAATAGTTTTAATACGAAAACATTTAAAACACACTTTTCTTTTTCACATTGTTTCTCATTAGCACTGAAGGTTCACTCTCCTAATGACTTGTGGCAGTTTTATTTCGTCCAGTTGTAAGTATGACATAAGTACTGGTTAGTAGTATTTAAGAAATTATGCTTCAACACCAGTACCTAATGTAATACTCTACCAGACAAAATTATTTATTCTCTTTCGTTTCATTTGCATTTTGATTTAATTTAATTGGATTACAAATTTTCTTGTTTTTTTTTTTGTCCCTAACAAAGTTGCTTGAATTTATATAATTATTATGAACAAAGATAAAACTAATAACAAAAGCAAAATCATGCTCAAATTTTTTTAAAAAGAAAAGGACAACACAGTTTGTAGTAAAAAAACAAAATTAATTAAAAAAAAAACATACAAATATTTAAAAAAAAAAATAATGAAGTTTGAGATGCAATGTCAAATAATCTCCACATGCAATGTGATTTCAAATTGTATAAATCATCACATTACATAATGAGATTTATTGAAAATTTGCATAGAGTTTGTTTAGATTGGTTCATTTTTTATTTTTTTTTTTTATTATTAAAAGATAGTGAAACTAAAACTAAAAAATATAAAATTAAACAAACATTTCTAATAATGAATGAGTGAATGAACAATTACAATGAAATAATGAAAAGGTGTAACGAAAATGAACATAATTAAGATTTTATGATGATATGTAAAGTGAAATTTGAGCAGATAGAAATTAGCGCATATTTTGTTACATAAATTATAAAAAATATTAAATAAAATATTTTTAAGCTGTCATGAAAATTGATCTTAAGCTTTTTTAAACTCTGATATACTTCAAAGACCTTTCAAATAAAGTAAATTATTAGCTTTTCTACTAAAGATACATTTTAACTGTTTAATTGACACAAGCATAAGCAAAATGCTATTAAAAACTAAGTTTAATTAGCTGTGATTTTAGGATTAAAAATATGTTGTAAAAGATAATACATTTCAAACAATAAAGATCCCTGAAGAAGTTGGAAAATACCAACGAAACAAAGGATGCAATAAATTAAAAATGAAGTTAATAATCTTTTATTAAATTAATTTTAATGCATATAACCCGATAGGAGCCCGATAGAAAGCACAAATATTTGTAAGATTATAGGGTCGAATAACTATTAAAGTTATAACTAAATTTAGCACAATATTTGTTTATTTCAAAATAATAATAAAATTAACCATATAAACCAGTTTTGGTAAGACTCAAGTTCATGTTTAAATTTTTTCGTAATCTCTACACCCTTCTAAAGTTGTTCTGTATGTGTTGAATTGAGCCTTATTTCAGTAAAAGGCACATAAAAAATTCTCATTACCAACTAGGATTAGTTTTTTACCTAAAGCTTTTCTTTCCGGTTTATCCCTTAGCTATCATCTTACGCTAACTACCGGTTAGAAACGAATGAGAATTTGATAGGGGAAGCAGCTAATTATTCGTTAAGCTTTTCTTGCTTAAGTTTTTTTTAATTATTACACAATTTTTTAAGCATTTCAGATAAAATATTACTAAAGATATTTTTCCTTCGCATCTGTTCCATTGTGACTCCAAAATGTTCACGGTTCCCTCAATAGGTCAATTGTGTCAAATGGTCCCTTAATAGCTCTACTGAGCCGTCCGGGTTCTATGTCAATAAGAATCAAGCGCAACTACAACTCGAACCTAACTTTCTTTGTATGGCTTGAATTTTGAGGAAACGTTTATGCACTTGCTTGAATTATAAATTCCAAAGTCACCATAAATTTCATTGTTAAAGCACAAGATTAACCTCGCAGCAACTTTTAAAAGAGAATTGAAAAAACAGCTTAAAGCTTTCTTAAATCAATTGCTGTGTATGTTGTATAATTGTGTTTCTGTTTTTTTATCGTTACTAAAACACTTATATCATTGAGTTTGTTTTCGATTTTAGGTAGGCGCGACACCGACAGCTATTTGATTTGATGTGCTATTCTTTATCGAAGCTAATTAAAAACGGACTAATAAATTTTTGAACTAAGGCAGATATAGTTTGAAACTATTGTAGTGTAGTGTTGCCTTCATCTGACACGTTATTCCTTTTTTTTAATTTCTAAATTTCTATAATGATGAAAAGTTTTTCCCGTTTGTCGCCTTTTTTTTAAAGAATATTTGAATTAACAATAAGTATACAAGTCTTAAGGCCGTGTATTACAAGTAACAAATTATACGCAAATAAGTCCATTTAGTACAAAAAATTTTTAGACAAAACTCAGTCTAAGATTTGTAAAAAGTTCCTACTGCCTTTTATAAGATCTTTTTAAGTATTGAAAATTCCTAAAATTTTGGATTTTTGTAAAACAACAACTTGCTTGATTTACCTTAAATATTGATGAGTAGCAACAAAATTGCAAAAAATTTACCGAATAATTTTTTGATAGATTTTTTAAAACGTATTTTTATTCAACAGTCTTATAATTTTATTAAGAAAACTAAAAATGATACTATGAAAAGACGTAACTACTAAATTATGGAAAATACATTTTATCCTTTACAAATACTTATAAAGAAATACGTGCCCATAATTATGAAAGTGGCCTAAGTCAAAATTTAAAAAAAAAGTGAATTTACCAGTTATTTTCATACTACATTATTTTAAACTAAATTTGTTTAATGTAATTTTTATGAAATTGTCAAAAATGGTTGTCGCATAATGTAAAAATATTTTTTAATTTATTCAAATGCAATTCATTAAATATCTCGAAACAAGAAATATATGACTTAGACCACTTTCATAATTATGGGCACATATAACATCCTACTCAATATAAAAGGTAAGATATCAAATTTCTTTTATTTTCTTAATGCTAGGTAACAGGAATGATTAAATAAGTATTCGTAAAAATAGTGGTTACGCTTTTTTTTATCAAATGTTTGACTAATCTGACCACACCTTTAAAAATTAATTAATTAAAACCAAAAGGGAGTCTCATTTTATTATTAATAAAGTTTCTTTAAGCCAATTTATAAGATGGCATTAAGTGCCTATACTTATTTTTATAATGACCAAGTAAAACTTTAACTTAAATCTATTAAAAGATTATTGTTATTAGTTGGAAATACCCCTTTAACTTGTATCGTGAATGGTCTGAGCACATATTATTTTTTAACAATAAAACTTTTCAATCAATCAAAATTAAAATCTTTGAGAATTAATTTTGTTTTAAAAATCGTACATTCATACCTGTATTTTATTACCAGTTCAAAAAAGTAAGAGAGCTATATTCGGCTAAGCCAAATCTTATATACCCTTCAACATATATGTGAATCTGGAGCAAATTACGGCCTTCGATATCGATCGAAATTTACATTTAAATTCCTTATGAAATTTCGATTGATATAGAATATCGTAATTTGCCCCCAGGTATAGTGAAGTAACTCTAATCTAAAAACAAATATTGAAATGACGAAGAATTAAGTCTATATATAATATTACATAAAAATGTCATTGGCTCTTAATGGGTTAAGCATATTTAAAATTTTTTAGTATTTCCCTAAAGATCTCTTCAAAAGCTTTTAAATGATACCCATATTGAAATTATAAAAAATTATGATGCACAGTCGTACTTTTCTATAAAAAGTTCAGGGGCCCATAACTCGAAAAATAATGGCGATGTTTTTTCTTATTTTATATTTCTCTATCACCATTTGTATTCGTTTTTTTATTACAGTTATTTCATTTTTCCAAATGATATGGAAATTTTAGAGGCAAGCGTGGTGCTTTTCCCGCTGCCTGGAAGGAAATGAAACGATATTGCTGATTTTCAATAGCAACTCTTTCGAAACTATGTCTGATCGATTGACGTCTTTTAATTTTCTTTAACCGATCTAGTGCCTGGCCAAATTTAATTTTAACACTAACATGGACAAATAGACGGACATCGATAAATCGACTTCGCTATGCATAAGAACTCGGAATGCGTATAATTTATGAAGTCGGAAATTTATATTGTAGAAATTACAAACGGAATGACAAACTTTTTTTCAACTTTTTCAACTAAAATTTTAGTAAATGGTTGCAACTTTAAAGAGATTTATATCTAATTTCGAAATTTAATATTTCTCCCTAAATGATTATTTGAAATATAATTTTAATTTGTTCAATATGAAAGGGTGTCTGTGTATAGTTATTATTGGTCATTAAAGGAACTTTAGCAATTTATATATTTTTCGAAATCTAAAAATTTATGTATAAATGTGATATTTATTATTAAATTGGCAGAAAATTATTTAAACGTTTAGTAAGGAAATATTTATGTTAGTGAAATAATAAAATCGAAAAGTACCATGCACATTAAATAGAAATTAAAATAGAACAAATATGAATAAAGTAAACATATAAAAAAAAACATAACTTAAACAAAAAACAAATTTTAATGCAACTTTTGCCTCAAGTTATTAATTGATATTTGTAATGGAAATATATTTTGGTAACAAGTTTGTGTTTTTTAATCTAAATGGTGTTATAAATTAATTCAAAAAAATTTATACCAACTGAAATTCCGAGGGTAACAAATGAAATAAATCCCAGAATTACCAGCTGATATTTATTTTTAAGAATTACAAATAAGATGATGCTTTTTTTTTTATTTATTTTTACGAGTATGTTTAATATTTAATAATAGGTTTTTTTGTGATACAAGTAATTGGCAATAAATAGTGGGATTTTTGAAAATTCAACTCACATAATATAAAAACAACATTTTTAATGTGTTTATAGGTTTTTTTTTTTTTTTGTTTTTGTAATTAAGCCAGCTCCCTACTAGTAAGTGATATTAAGTTTACTTTGTCACATAAATAAATTTGTTAGTGAACATTATGATTTAATGAAAAATTATTTACATTTGCAATTTTCGTTGATTTCAAGCAAAGCATTTTTAATTTATTTAAGCTTGACTTACCCTCTTCCCTTAATATATTAATGGTTTGTTGACTGGTTTCTAATTGATCGGAGAGTCTTGAGGCGGCATTGAGACCCTGATTGGCATCAGATAGTTGCTGCTGCAATTGTTGAATCTCCAATTGTAATTGTGTTTCCTTATCTAAATGCTGCTGCAGTTCTTTGCGTATTCGCTGAGTGGCCAATTTGATGTCATTTTCTTTATCTACAAAGCACAAATAAATGAAATATATTTTCTTATAATGGATGTTTTTTTAAGCATGATAGAACTTGAAATTATAAAAAATAACACTAAAAATTAAATTTTGATGAAAACTTTTTTCTTATTATTTTCAGTATTTCATTATGAATAGACTCACACTTGACCAACGCTATCAATTCATCCAAGTTTACTTTGAAAATCTATCATCAATTCGAGCAACTTATTGACGACTTCGTAAATTTTATGGTGCATATTATCATCCGTCTGTGCAAGCCATCCGTCGAACTGTGCATAGATTTCCTTTTAAACACTCTCTAGAGGATCCAATAACTCTAACACGTCGAAGGAATGTGTGTACTGAAGAGAATATCACTGCTGTAAGCGAAAATGTGGAAAAAGATCCAAATTTATCTATTCGTCGACGGTCGAAGGAACTAGGGCTCTGTCCGTCCGCTACATGAAAAATTTTGTGCAAATATCTTAGCGTAAACCCGTATAAGATCTAGCTAAGACAGGAATTAAAGCCACGAGACGATTATGCGTCGTTCTTTCGCCGATTGGGCTCTAGAGCAGTAAGTAACTGCACCGTTGTTTTATCGCCAAATTATGTTCAGCGATGAGGCTTATTTTAAACTTAATGGTCTTGTTAATAAGCAAAATTGCCGCATTTGAAGTGATACCAAGCCACAACATACCCTACAGACTCCATTACATCTAGAAAAATGTACCGTTTGGTGTGTTTTACACGCTGGTGGCATCATCGGACCTTATTTCTTAGAAAATGAGGCCGGATCTCACGTTACGGTCAATAAAGATCATTACCGCACCAAGATTAATGTTTTTTTTTAAACATGTATGATCCGGACGAAATGTGGTTTCAACAAGATGGCGCTACGTGCCATACAGCGACCGCAACCATCGAGTTATTGAAAAAAAAATTTGGCGATAAGTTGATTTCGAAAAATGTATCTGTCAATTGGCCTCAAAGGTCGTGCAATTTGACACCTTTTCATTATTTTCTGTGGTGCCACGTGATGTCACTGGTTTATGCTGATAAAGCAGCAACAATTGACGTTTTCGTGACGTGTTCGTGTTATTCGTGACATACGTCCAGCAGTACTTGAAAATATGACCTAAAATTAGACGTCCAGAATGCGCTTCGTCATGAGCAGCCGCGATAGCTATATGCCCGAAATAATTTTTAAATATTAATGCCATGTTCTGATCTTTCGTATACAAAAATGCTTCATTACAATTTAATTTCTTGTATTATTTTTTACAATTTAAAGTTCTATCGGGTTAAAAAAAAACACCCTATAGAAGTAAGGCAATTAAATATCATACCATTTTGAAATTGTTCCAATGCACATTGCAAATTTGTTAAGGCCGCTTGATTTTTCGATTCACGATCTTCGGCCAGTGTTAGTTTGTTAACTAATTCATCGCGTTGCTGTACCACCAGAGAATATTGCGCCTGCAATGTTTCTGCGTGTTGATTGGCTCGTATGCTGTAGACAAATGAAGAAAATTTTAACTTGCTTTTGTTATAATATTTAGCACTTAAATCAAAGTAACGTTTGGTAATAAAAACATATTTTATTTAAAACACCTTCCAAATTGAAATTAGTTCTACAAGTGTAAATTTCTATTATGCGATAAGATTTTATTGTTTTTTATTTTTCTGTTCCCTTTGTGTAAAATAACTCTAAATGCACTAAATGTAGAATTTTATTTTCAATATCTTACAAAAGAAATAGAAATAAATTTGAGCCGCCAATATGGCGTCATTAGTTAAACTAAACAATACTTTATTTTATTTTATAGTCTTTGTGTCACAAGCAGCAACGCTGTTATTTTGCTACTACATACATATTTGCTTAATTTTAAATATTTTTCATAATTAGATGATAATATTTCTACAATTTTTTCTTTCAAATTCATTTTTATTTGTTCGCTCGTTAAATTCATTTTTATTTTGTTCGTAAAATTTGAACAGGTGTTTTGAATTTGTCATTAAAATAATTTTTTATTTATTGCTTTTTTGTCATGGTTAATTAACTTGTCTTACTAAAATATAAAACTTATTAAGAATATTTATTTCTTTTCGACACAAGTCTATAAATCGGTAGCACCTTGTAATCTAATTTAAGAAATGAAATTTTATTGCAAACTGGAGAATAATTTGCTAAAATTCATAATTAAATGTTTCGATTCTAAATTCTAAAGCATTGTTACAAATTTCGTTAGGTTTCGTTTTAATTTCGATAGAATTTAGTTTTAGTGCTTTACATTAGGTTCCTTTTAATGAATTTTGTTACATTGTTTTTATGTTCAAAATGTGGTAACGTAAAGCATAATGTCACATAATTATAGATGTTTCTTATTGTGCCTTTTATATTTAAGATATATATCGAAGTTTCTTATTCCGTTTGTAATTTCTACAATATACATTTCCAAACCCATAAAGTACATATACTCTAAATTCTTATGCCTACCGCAGTCGATTAGCAAAGCAAAATTTAAATACGCCAATCGATCAGACATAATTTCGAAAATATTGCTACAGAAAATCGGCAAAATCTATTCATGTCCTTCGAGGCAGCAGGCAAAACACCACGCCTGCCTCTAATATTTCCATATCTTTTTTCAACTTTCAGGTGGTTGTCTTTACTAAGTACTAAGAATACAAACGAAAGTTGATAAGACAAACCCAGCAAAAAATTTTTGAAAAGGTAATCGAGTGTGGAATTACGTATTTTTGGCGGAAGTACTTCCGAACTAGATTGCCAACCTAATGATTTTAACAAGGCATGAGACTTTTATAATTAGTTATTGAGAATAACTACTTCCTTTTTTGGAATCACAAAAGTAAGTCATTATATGGCAAGTACATTTTAAGGTAATGTCTAATTTTTTGACTAATCTAACCACACCTCGAGACACAAAAACAGGGTTTGAGTTTCATTTCCGTATAAAATAAAAATCTGACACACAGCTTTTTGTTACTTTTTTAGTTAATCTAAGGGTTCTTTTAATTACAAAATAAAAGACGCTTTACGTTATTTACTGAGCTCTTTAAAATTTAGTTAGCACATAATAACAACACATAATTTATTACTATGCAACTTTATTACTCGCAACTTCTCCACTCTACGTTATGTTTATTATTAACATACCGCTCGCTGCTGCCATTTCCATTTATAGGCGAGATAAAATATAAAAAGATCTGGTAGCTTATTCTAGTTGTTTCTTTTATATAGTTTTATTGATGAACATATCTCTCCTTTGTTGCAACATAGTCATACTAAAAAAATTAAAAATTTGTAGTTACTTAAGCAAAACTGCTCTTTTAGACCTTCTGTACATGTTAAAAAAAATCAGTTTTATATCCAAAGCGGAACCGATGTTATAGCAATTGCAATTGCGGCAATTAGATCATAGGACTTATGTATTCAAAACTTAAATAGCATTTTGCCAAGTTCAAGTTTTTTTGAGATATGACTATGTTTCAATAAAGGAGCGATATGGGTATGACATAAATAAAAGAATGCTGCGACAACAAGTAAAAGCAATTTATTAAGTGGCTTGTTATATATGATTTAATGTGTGTGGACAACATGTTCAATTTTAAGTCGTTTTTTTTATGTAAAACGTTGTAAGGCATTATTTGATTCAGTGGTGTAAATATATTAACTCTTCTTAGTAAGAATATAAAAATCATTTCGTTTACCTTAGATTTTTGCAGTTGGTGGAAAAATCTTCTACTTGTATTCACCAAAGGTGAGAAGTGGCAGAAAGGTGAATACTACTAAGCGGAAATTGGCCGAAAAGTTTTTTATTTCAAATTGAAAAAAGAATTTTTGACAGATTGTCCATCGTAATTAAAAGACACAGCTAAAGTTGTAAGCTATCGACTATTAACCATAATAAGTAAGGACCTTGGTTTTTGGTGTCTCTTTGCTTTAGCAAAGAACTTGTTTATAATGAAAACAAAATTATTTGCCAACATTGGATTTTACAATCCGGAGAATTTTAAGTGCTTTTTAAAACCAGACTTGTCTTCTTATTTATTTATTTTCTAATGAACAGGATGATAGTGGATCAAACGAATTAGTACTTTATTAAAAATATATAACTAATCTTATTATTAATTTGGTGAGACAAAGCCCACACACCACTTAAAGCATTTCCTTGTCGTTCTCTTTGTAGCTCGTCCTGTACATTTGTTTTTGCTGTCACTTAACAGCTGTAAGAACAAAGGCTGATAGCACCGAGTTAAACGACGTGGGACATTAAAATAGTTTAAGATATTAGGAATTCTGCCGCAATTTTTAAATTTATTAAGCTGATTCTATTTTTACAATCATTAAGCATAGTTCTGCGGCTTTTTAACGTTGGCAATTTAATTAATTTTAGTCTGCAGCGGTAGGGAAGAAGATGAACTCCAGGCTACTTTAATAACCCCATAAACAGAAAATTAGAAATTATTTTTTAACCGATTAAGCATATTAACTGTGTAAATTATATTCAACCATATTCAAAATTTGGTCTGATGACTGATGTATATAGTTTTTTTGTTATGTAAGGATTAAATGCACTTACATTTCCGTAGGTTTAATTCCAATTAGTTTGTATGGCACCATTTTTTAAAGCTATTCAATTTAGCCTGGAACTGTGATTGTTTCGTTATATAAGTGTAACTAAAGAAAATTTTGACATCATTTGCGTTCAATATTGAAAAATTGTATTACATTTGGGAGATTATTAATAAGAAGTAAATATTATGAAATAAATGGATTTATGTTAACAAACAATAAATGTTCACAAAAGAAAACAAATAGATACTATTTCCACCGTAGTGGAGATTATTCCGATGAAATTTATTTTTAATGCCTTATAACCATAAAAAATGTTTAGCCAGGATTTCTCTCGGTTATAATTTTCTTTCTGGTCAGTTAAGTATGTACTAATCAACATAACATAACATTTTTTTTTTTTTTTTGATTGGAGTTACGAGGGCTGCTATATATATTTCTTGCCTGGCAACACTGAGTGCTGCCAAGTGCAATCTGACATTTCCATTGGAAAGTTTGTCGTTTTTAAGCATAATCGTACTCAAAACGTTTTGTCATACGATCATTATTTGTGTTGTTTACTGTGACTTGAAAAAATTAATATAAAAAAATGGAATTAACTCGTGAACATTTTCGTGCCATCATTTTTCACAACTTTCGACGTGGATTATCACGACAAGAGTGCATTGATGAACTTAAATCTTTGTATGGCGATGAAGCACCATTCTATAGCACTGTGAAAAATTGGTATAATGAATTTTATCGTGGCCGAAGCTCGCTCAAAGACGAATTCCGTGAAGGTCGTCCAAAACGGCTGTTGTGCCAGAGAACATTGATGCCGTGCGTGAACTCATAATACAAGATCGACATGCGACATAACGAGAGATAGAGACATCCTTGGAAATTTCTTCCACCAGCATACATTCGATACTACACGAACACCTGGCCGTAAAAAAGGTTTGTTCTCGTTGGATCCCGCACAATTTGAAAGTCGCTCAAAAAAAGGCTCGTGTCGATTGGTGCAATCAAATGTTGCAAAAATATGATTGCGGTGCTTCAAAAGACGTTTATAAGATCGTCACAGGTGACGAATCATGGATCTATGCGTATGGGACCGAAACGAAACAACAATCGACCGTGTGGGTCTTCAAAGACGAGCAAAATCCAACGAAAGTTGTTCGTGGAATAAGCACTTCGAAGCAAATGGTCGCCTGTTTCTTCGGCAAAACTGGTCATGTGGCGACTGTTCCGCTTGAGCAATGTAGGACGGTCACTTCTGAGTGGTACACTACAATTTGTTTGCCTGAAGTCATCGGAGAAATTCGAAAAACCAACAAGAGAAGAAGAATCATTGTTCACCATGAAAATGCGAGCACTCACACATCGGCTCAAACCAGAGCGTTTTTGACCGGCCAAAACGTCGAATTAATGGGTCATCCGCCGTACAGCCCTGACTTAGCACCTAATGACTTCTTCTTGTTTCCGCACATCAAGAAAAAAATGCGTGGTCAACGATTTTCATCGCCAGAAGAAGCTGTTGAAGTGTTCAAAAACCATGTTTTAGAGGTGTCTCAATCGGAGTGGAAAAAGTGCTTCGACAACTGGTTTGAGCGCATGCAAATGTGTATAAATCATGCTGGAGAATACTTTGAAAAACAATAAAACCATTTTTGATTATAAATATTCGCATTTTCACTATTAGGCCAGAAATATATAGAGCAGCCCTCGTACTTCACTAAACTAAATTTGTTCCAAATGTTATTGAAAAATTAGAGGCAGGCGTAATGTTTTGCCCGCTGCTTTGAAGCATTTTTCAATAACAAAATTTTCAAAACCAAAATTTTCTTTAACTCTTTTAGTGCCTTGGCAAAGTTGATTTCAACCCGAACAACCCGACGGGCATCACTTAATCGACTTCGCTAAGCCTAAAAACTCAGAACATATATACTTTATGAGGTCGGAAATCAATACTACAGAAATTACAAACGGAAAGGCAAACGTAGATACACACTTTTTCCACTTTTTTTTTGTAAAGGGTATAAAAAGAATATGAAAGTAAAAATATTAAAGCTCACCTTGCCGATGTGTAAGCATTACTGGACTTGTTCACCTCATCCTCCAACACTATCATTTTTGCCTTTGTCTCCTGAAATTCTCTTTGTAATTGAATCATTTCTTGGGTATGCATGTCTTCACTTTCTAATAGATGAGCACGCAAACGTTCCAAATCCTTGCGTAACGTAGCATTCTGTTCCATAACATCGGCTTTTTCTTCTTGGATCAGCTTTTGATTTGTTTGTTCCGTTAAGAGATTGGTTGTTAAAATATCCGATTTTTCTTTAAGGAAATTTATTTGATCTTTTAATTTTTCCTGTTCTTTTTGCAGCTCGCCAATGGTCGACTCTAGTAAAGGACATTTATCGCACGATTTGTCAGGTTGCTGCTGCTGTTGCACTAATGGTGTTAATCGTTGAATTTCCATATAGTATTGTGTATTTTCAGCATGTTTTTGCTGCAAAGCTTTAATCATTTCTTGCTTTTCGTATGTTAAAGTCTCAAGAGTTTTTTGTAGATCAGCTGTGGAAAGCAGCTGTGACTCTAGTTCCGCAATGCGAGCTATATGATTAACGTTTTCTTTATTGTTCGTAGCATCAGTTGAAAGGTTTTTAATTTCATTTTCTAAAATTGTTAGTTTTTCCTGTAGCGTAACGTTTTCTATTCTTAATTCCTCTAATTGAGACGGTTCAATTTTCTCCTTCAATAATTTTTCCAAGTCCTGTTGCATGTGTCCTTGAGTTTCTTTGTAGATTTTAATTTCTGATAAAAGCTCTTCAATTTTTTGTTGTTTTTCTGATAATTGTTCTTCCAAAGCTAATTTGCTGTCTACCAAACCTTCAGCCTCTTGTAAGTAAGACTGCAAAGTTTTAATTTCTTGTTTAAGGTTTTCGACTACAATATCCTTGGCTAGAAGCTCTTGTTTGTATTGTTCTACTTGAGTGGTTGCCTGCTTAAAGTCGTCTTTTAGCTCTTCATAAGAAGACTGAATAGTTTGCAAAGATTTGATATTGTCATTTAGTTGTTCTACCAAAAGCTGTTTTTCCCTTAACAGCTTTTCAGCCTCTTCTCTCTGTTGAATAGCCTCCAAAAGTTGTTCCTTTTGTTTTAGCATGGCTGCTACAAGATCAGCATGATCTTTACCTAAAGTGCTCAATTGTTTCTCTAAACTTTCGCATTTCTCCTGGTATATTATTAAGGCCTGAGTGTCTTCCTTGCCTTGTTCACTGTTTGCATCAGCGTTATTCATCTTCAACAGTAAATTACATTTTTCTAATTCTAGAGTTTCCACTTGTAGATTTAAATCTTTTTCTTTTACGTTGAAGGTATCACATAACTGTTGTGATGCTCTTAGTTTCTCATTCAATATTTGATTTTCCTTTTCCAACTCTTCAATTTTTTCATTAAGTTCTACATATTCTTGTTCCAAGGTACGATTCAGATTATTGCACTCTTCCAACTGCGTTTCCAACTGTACGATATTCTCTTCGTTATTTTCGGAAATGGTTTCCAATTTGTTGCGTTTGTAGTTTTCTAATTCGTTCAACAATATTTCATTGTTTTTCATTAGTTCGTCACATTGTAAAATATACTGAGAGATGTCAGCTTCTAAAGTTTTCTTTTCATGATCCCATACTAATTTGCTGTCTTGCAGTTCCATTATTTCGGCTGACACATGAGCCATTTCTCTTTCTGTTGCTTCTAATTTGTTAAGTTTTTCTTTTAGATATTTATATAATTTTTCCACGTCTTCATTATTCATTTCTTTAAGATCTCCTGTCGTTAATTCTTTGACTAAGGACTTAAACTTTTCCAAGGGAAAACCTTCGTCTTCGTCATCATCCAAGTCGGTAATGCGCTGTTTTTCGTCGGCTATGGCGCGAGAAAAGTTGGCGTCTGTTAGCCTTTCTAGTTCAGATTTTAGGTGGTCATTTTCTTCATTCAGAACTTTAAGTTTCTTCTCTAATTCGTTGCTGTTGTTAAGAGTCTCGGTCTCACACTCAGCATTCAGCTGCAATTGCTGATTTTGATAAGTAAGATTTTGTACCTTTTGCTCTAATTCATTTATTCTTAGTCTAGTTGTTGCTTGCGCCTGCAACTCGACTTGCAAAGCTTCTTTTTCCTGTTCTGATATCAGTAATCTTTTTTCCAATTCTAAAGAACTTTTAAGGACTTGCTTCATATCCTCTATGTCTTGTGTTATTTTCGACTTTTCTTCCGTTACAACTTTTAATTGCTCTTGAACTATAATCGCTTCAGCGGCCTTTTCTTTAAGATCATCTATCTTAAACTGTTGATCTTCTAGATCGATAAGAGTCATGCGTAGCTTTTCCGCCAATTCATCATTTTGCGACTGCAATGTTTTAATAGATTCTTTGAGAACATTAATTGAAAGATCTCTTTCCATTTCACGGTCTTGCAATTTTAACAAAAGACTGCCATTTTCTAAAGTCAACTCCGAGACACGATTTTCTAACTGCACAATTTTATCTTTCAGCTCCTCCTTAGTAGGTGGTGTAGCTGGACCGGAAGATGTAGCGTCTTGCTCTCTGACAACAATAAATTCATCCTCACTTTGTTTACTATTAGAGCTGGTCGATGATTCGGAAGTTTTTTTACTCTTCGACACCTTCAATTCCTCTACTTCTTTAGAGAGTAAATCAATTTTTTGTCTAAATTCTAGTTTTTCGTTCTCAGCCTCTATAGTTAGCTCTTTGATTCTTTGTAGAAGTTCTGTATTATCTGAAGATTTCTTTTCTAATAGAGCCTGCAAATCGGCAATTTCTTCAAAAGATCGCTTTAATTCCTGCTCCCCTGCTTCTAACTTTTGCTTTATGTCAACATTCATCTGCTTTATTGATTGATACTGATGTTCCACTTGTTCAGCTTGTTTTTTATATAGTTCAATTTCATGTTCAGAGTCGATTAACTTTTTCTCTTGTGCTTTCTTCAAAGCTTCATTATCCTTAGACACTTTTGCAAGTTTTTCCTGTAGGTCCTTCTTTAGCTCCAACATATCTTGCATTGCCAAATTATGTTGAGTATCTAGTTCTTCTAAGGAACTGTTCAGTTGCTTATTTTCCTCTTCTAACTGTTGTATGCGCTTTTGTAATTCCACATTATGTGCCGAGGATCCACCACCACCCAGACGTTGTATTTTTGCTTTCGTAGTTTTAGCCGGCGCTGGCAAGGGAATTTCCTCCAAGGTGACATTGACAATTTCATTGCCGTTCCCACTCGATGTTTCCGAACTGCGATCATTGTCAGTTTTGTTATTGTCTGGTTCCCAGCACCAACTATCCTCCAAATTCGACGCATTGTTATCGGTGGGCTAAAAGTAGATACAGCAAAAATATAATTGTTAAAAATTACAAAATGTGCTCGGGACATGTTTTCTCATAAATTACAAAAATATATTACGTTTGTCTTTAAAGCTTTTGACTAGCAAAAGTTTCACAAAATACCAAAATAATTTTATTTTTATTGCTGAACGTGCAACAGGCATTAAATTTTTAGAATTAAGATTCAATATCAAATGAATGCAAAGGCAGGCTTTGAAAAGCGTTCTTTTCTGAAAATGTTTATACTATTTAAGTTTTAACTTAAAACACTTTTAAATAATTTTTTATTATTTTTTTGAACACCTTTTAGTTCTTTTTACTTAACAGGCGTGATAAGAATGAAATATTTATGATTGTTAAAAAATTAATTAACTCAGTTCGTTTTAGTTATAAGAACGCAGTAAAAAGTGCAACTTATTCCTTCTCTGCTGAAAAAAAATGTTAAAACGATAACAGCAAACGCTAAAAGATGCGAGAAAAACTCCTCCTCATACCAGTCAACATTTACCTTTAATGCAAGATAACCTTTGTAATTCTTTTTTTGATGAACTTTCCTTGAACTTCGTTCTTCTAATGGACCGAAGCAATAGAACTACACAAAAAAAAATATCGATAGTATAGTTTCGATAGTTTTCTTAAAAACTATAGATACTATCGAATTTTTTAAGTGCTAATTTTGGCAACAATACAGAATTTAACTTGCCAATACTAGCGCTTTTGGAAAAAATATCGATACTTAGTCAAAAATAAAACCATCGATATTATCGATAGTATTATTGATTTTTTTGCAGCTGTACGAGGCGATTTTAAATAGGCAAACTCTAGGGGGCAAGGAAGAGCCCCAAGATAACTTCATTACAGAAATTTCCAAAAGTATGAGGATAAGATATTTTGGGCGAGTTCAATTACGAAATATTAAGAGCCCCGAAATCATCAGTTATCTCAGCTTAGCAAGTGGCGTGTAGGATATTGTCAGACTTAATCTACAATAAAATGCGAGGTATAGTTACTCCGAAAACATCGGCAAAGAGGTTAAAGAGTAGTAGCATTATGTGAACTAAGTACTGAGAATAAACGTCTACAGTTAGTAGACACTTAAGTCGCAATGATGGCAGTTGAATTTCAAGTTATTTTTAAACTCATTTAATGGGGAATAATCCGAAGCAAAAAAATATTCGTGTCAAAAATTACTTTAGATATCCATTTACACTTAACATGAGAAATTTCATATTGAGTTTTAGCACACTTCAAGTGTTAAATCAAAACCAAAACTCATAAAATGTATAATTGAAATGTGTGGTTTCAACGCACTTGTACTGTAAATGCAAAAAAGCAATAAGTCAACAATAATATATCGTTAAATACAAAGTTGTGGTTTTACAAAAACAGCTTTTTTAATTTAATTAAGTCGTTAAAAACGTATTCCTTAATATTTATTAATTTATAATAAATAAAAAAATTTAAATTAAATATTAACTAAATATATTTTTCTTTTCTTTACATTGTATTTTAATGCATTTAATAGTTTGAGAAACGACAAATTAAAAAATATACCGCACACACTCACACATATTAAATTTTAACTATAAAGAAGGTGTTACCATGTAAGTTTGATATTAACCGATTAACATTATTTTATTAGGTAAAAATTATTCGATTATGTTATAAGCACTTTGTACAAATTATGAATAAGAATTTGTCTTATAAATACAATAATTCTTGCGAAAAAAAACCGACTTTAAAACAGATTTCATCTGTCTGTCTATAACAGTTAAAAAGTATGGCCACATACATCAAACTACATTAATTATGAGGGCACGCTTATATTCCATCTCTAAACTTTATAGTTGTTATAATAGACTTCGAACAAAAGCTCCTTGTTAATTTCAACCGTCTGTGTACAACTGTTCAACAGTTTGAATATATACATAAAATTACATCAAGTAGAGGGGCACCATTTAATTTCTAAATCCATATTTTATACTTGTTATAGTGGACGTACCAATACAGGTTCGTTGTAAATTTCAAGCGTCTTTCTACAACTGTTCAAAAGTATAGCCATAGACATCAAACTAAATGCACTATTGTGGCAACGTCTAATTTATAATTTTGAACATTTATACTGGTTACTATAACGGTCATAGCAGTCGACATTCTGTGTAATTTGCTAACGTTTGTCTATAACGGTTCAAAAGATATGCCAAGATAATTTAATTTACGTCACCTTTAGGTACACCCTTTAATATTTAAATTTATTTTTGTATTACTTTGCCATTGAGAGCTATAGTAATAAACAGTGATGACCGTTACGGGTGTAAGGGCACACTTAACTTTTAACTTTTAAGATTATAAACTGTTTTAAAACGGGACCAACCTGTAAGCATCACCTTTCAAATAAAAAATTTCTTTAAATCAATCCAGAAATGACTTAATTATAGAGGCACATATAAAAAAAGAAAAAAGCAACAAAACAAAAAAATCATTCAGTCGAATTGGTAACATGCTTCTTTTTTTTAAGTCGGTTAAAAATAGAGAATTCTTTCCATTTTTATTTGCTGCAGCGTTGTAGCTTAGCGAATTTGAATTTTTCTAAGAGGTAGTTCCCAATAAATGAATTGTATAACACATGCAATAGCAGTTAAAGTTTAATGTACAGTTTCTGCAATTGAGCCAGATCACTGCTTTTAATTTCTTATGCTTCTAGATGAAGTGCCTATAATATTTCGAACAAGAAGATATGATTCTTTTCCATAAACAAATGTATAAGTATATGCTTCTTTACCTAAATACCTTAATTCATCGTTTTTTATAACTTCTCATGTATTAAAAGGGAGATTTTTTAAATACTGTGAAAAAAAAACTTGCAACGCCAGTAGACATGTATTTATACCAGAATATTAAAGCCGCCTGGCAAGATTTTAGATACGTTTGTATGCTGTGCGTAGACATCGTGGTTTAACACTAAGAAAATTTTAGTTAATTTTCGAAATGTATTTTTATACAAATATTGTATCATCAAAATGAAAATTTATTATTCGGATCTTTTAAAATTTAATTAATTTACTTTATTCGTGCTTGATTCCCTCAAATATAAATATTTCATGATATTCTCATGAAATAGTTATTATTTTAAACTAAACTACAAAATGAAATGTATTACTGCGGGGAAAGCATATCCATATGGCCATGTCACTACTGCTCAAATAGCTCGTCAGTGGATTTTACGCAAATTTTGTATAGAAAAACAGAAAGTCTTATATCAAAAGTCAAATTGATTAAATGAGAAATTCATTGAATCAATAAGCCAGAAGACAATGAATGGTTCCCAATGGGATCCCTTATGTAGAAAAATGAAAGAAAAAATAAAAATAGTTACTAAATGTTTGCTGTGTTTTTGTGCAGAACTTTTTTGAGTTGTTATTGTCTTCTGTCTTATTGATTCAATGGAGTTCTCATTTAATCAATTTGACTTTTGATATAAGACTTTCTGATTTTCTACACAAAATTTGGGTAAAATCCACTGATGAGCTATTTGAGCAGTAATGAAATGGCCATATGGATATGCTTTCCCCGCAGTAATACATTTCATTTTGTAGTTTAGTTTAAAATAATAAATATTTCATGAGAATATCATGAAATATTTATATTTGAAGGAATCAAGCACGAATAAAGTAATTTAATTAATATTGTATCATCTTAAACTCGAAATTTTTCCTACTAGCAAATGACTGTCACTGTAAATCGAAACACCGGTCATTGCATATAACAAAGTTTCTATGACATTCTTGGAAGTAAAATTTAAAAAAGGACCGAAACTTGTGTCTACATATAGTTTTTTTAGCCACCGGCATTACTCTTCACTTTTCTTTCCGAAAACTACAAAAATTGCGTAAAACCCGATTGAAACTTAATAACTTGATAATAATTTTAGTGCAAATTTATGTATTTTTTAACAATAACATCTATATTGTGTCATTGTGTTACGATTTCATTAAAATCTTTGAAATATCATAAGCTACCTAAAATGTTCTTCTTTATTTATATATAAATGGCATCTAAGCGGCTTAAGATTGTTTCACGAATTTTTCCATGCTGTTTAAAGATTTAAGAAACGCTAAATCTAATGGCAATTTTCCCTCTTTTTTATTGAGAAACATTAAATTCTATCACCAATCAGTATATTGTAATTTTAGATATGAAAGTCTTTAACTAATATTCTTTTTCAGTTAAAAATTACCCTATTATTCACATACCGGGGAAAATCAGGGTCACTACTACGGCAGTCTTATATGTTCTCGAAACAATAAACAATTCATTTTGAAAATGAAAAAAAAACATATCAATATTTTTAATACAAAATATGTGTTTGAGTCACAAAGAGCGACTTTTTTTGTTGTGTTAAGAGTATTTGTTTTTTGTTGCTTTTCAAAACAAAAAAAAAATTATTTTGAGTTTATAAAAGCATGGCTTCTAATGAATTCCATCTTTTAGCAATTTTGTCTTTTATGATCTTTTTAGCCTATTTTTTAACCAGCTCCTGGCAACACTGATTTTTTATTTACACGTATAAACAAACATTCAATATTTTAATTTGATAAAAGATGTGGTTAGACTTTAAAAACCACTTTTAAAGTTTTTGTATGGACACTAATGGAGTTCATATTTAGGTTATTCATAGTTTTTTTCATTTTGTTTTTATTTGTGTTGTGTACACAAAATACTTACAGTTTTCCCTGTATGACATTATTCTGCACAATGGCCTATGACGAACTAAATTCTCAATGGTCAACCATTAGGTTAGTTAAATTATTAGACGCTTTTCTCATTTTTTTTAATTTATGTTTTGTTCGCATCATTATATCGCATGCCTCAATGGGTTTGTTAAATACACATGGTATACGACTACATTAGTTAAAACCTCAACTGACTGCAGAAATAAACATGATTCCTTCCAAACGTGTATTTAGCGTTAGCAGTTGTGACACAAGTTAAGTGCAAAAAAATATGCTTTAACACGCATGCTGGTCAAGTTGCAGTCGTTTAATTATTATTTCAAAATCATCAACAAATCATTTCAAGTGTTTAAATATTTATGACCAAAAAAAATTTGTAGTTCTCTTTAATTCTTTGAAATTTTTAGTAACTGTTAAAAGAGTTAAGTGCAAAAGTAATGATACACAGAGAAATTTTGGTACAAAGGTTTTCTTCAAAGTCATGAATATTTTTTCTATTCTTGTTAAATGAACCAAAAAAATTTTTTTAAACTCGGAATGCGCAATATAAACTTTAGGAAGTCCGCGTTTACTCTGAAAAAGTATTTTCGCATAATCGACCTTGAGCAAGAAATAAGGAAATTCAATATTATTGTTTATATATCAATAAAAGATTCATTTATGTAGTTACACAATAAATCTTATTTTTTTTTTATAAAATTTAAATATTTTAAATCCATTAGATTTATTTTTCATCAAAACTGTTTCTATGTAATCAACTCTGGAAAAATTCTGTCAAGTATTACAAAATTTAATAACTGTACCTTAAGTAAGAACTTAAAAATAATAATAATAATAATCATACACATTTTCAATGATTTTTTCCACTATGAATATTTATTATTACTTTTTGCCTCTTTGCAAACAATATTCTGATTTGAAAAGAACAAACCTGCCAAGTTAATAACTTTTTTAATTAAATGCAAATAAGAAGAGGCAATGTGCCGATATGTCTATATTATTGCCTTTATTTTTATTTATTAAACTAGTTCTTAAAAACGGATTAAGTCAGGTTTAAATTTTAATACTAGTTTTTCACTTGTTAGAGTAAAATGCTGTAACCCAAACAACTGACTTAACCAACAAAAGCTGCTTATGAAAGATTAAAAGAATTCCCTACGAAATATTTTTAGACAAGTTAAAACCTAGAAAATGATGCAACAAAAAAATGTTCACTTAAAATCCAAATGCATTGAACGTTTGATAGCATTTGATAATAAAATAATAATAAATTAAAAGTTATTATATGCATGCATTTCTTTTGCTCTCTCGACACTCTCTTTAAAGGTTTAAGACCCAACTAAAATGTGTATTAGTTGACGTAAGCTAACGTAGGCACCTGTGCAAATACATGGAAATCATATGTGGCAAAATATAATGTTCTTAACAAAACATTTCGTCAAGTTTCGTCGAATACCATTTGCTCAAGAAAAGTGCTGAACTGATCGCACATTTCGTACATAAAAATAAATATTTTACAATTGGAAAAGGAAGTGGGAGAACTTTTTTATTTTAATAGAAAAATTTAAAAGAAAATGTCCTTGTACTTTAAAAAGTAATTTTAATTTCTTTAAAACTTTCAGTATATTTTTATGCACAATTACACAATGTTGCATTTTTAAGTACTTAATTACGTGAGTTGTACAAGTGGATAAAAGGATTTTTATTTATAGCTTCGAGTATATAAATTATGTTCATGCAATTATATTTTGTGAATAAATATTATTTATTCAGTAATCATAAGAAGAAATAAAATTATTAGAAAAGTACGAGTTTACAAAAATTTTCAAATGTAACTAAATAGTTTGCAAGCTCACGTAAGTACATTGTGGTCACCAAAAAGTTTTTGATATTTGTTTAAACACTCGACTGGCTTTTCGTTCAATTTTGGGTCAAATTTTTTATTCAAGTTTAAAAATTTGCTGAGAATTTGCTTTAAATTTTTCATTCAATTGAGTGTTTCAAATTAAATTCAAGAAAACAACTGATTGAAGTTTTTTCCTTCAAATAAATTTTATTTGTTTTCTTGACGACATTTTGCTTTAAAACGTGCTTTGAAATTGCGTACAGCCTACGTCACAGCTTTAAATTTTTGTTAATTTTGAAAAGTAGTATGTGTAATTTCTTTTGAAAGAGAATTGAACAAAAACTTGATCGTATGACTGCACTGTTAAGCTTGCGTATGCACATTATAGTTGGGCCTTTAAAAAAGATAATCCGAAAACATTAAAGCTGCGGTACGTACGAGATAAATTCGTTAGACCTTTGATACACGATTAAAGCCGAAACAAGGTATGATAGTTTGAAGCAAACGTAATGTAAACGTCAAATAGTACGGCAAGGGGTTTGACATCCTATAATGCAATTTAATTTTTAGACATTTTACATTTTATCAGGGTTGTTTTTTCTACTCATAATTGTTATTTTACTTGAAGTGTGATAATGTAGAAACAAAATGTAGAGTTACACTAAATTTTTTCTCAATCACGACAATTCTCATTTGATTTCTTTCTTACATAATTCAAATCTAGACTTATATTATTATAGTAAAAAACACAATTTTTTTTGTTACAATTATAGATGCCGTTTGACATGATCAAAGCAAAGTGTAGTGTTGTTAGGGTCATGTCCTAAGACTATAGTAAATAATTTTTTGGCAACAGCTGTTACAGATTGAAAATTGGATGACTTTAGAAGAAAATATTCTCAAAGCGGGGGTTGGAAAATAGGTTGAGAATCTAGATTGAGGGAATTTTATTAATTGGCTGGAATCAGTTCAGAACGTTTTGTAACAATTGTTAATGGTAAAATGTTGTTTTTCGTATAAATTGCAACAAAAAGAAAATTTGACAATTTTTTCAACTATATCAACTCATTGTAAGAGTTGCAAGTTATGCAATATTCTGACGAAAGTACTAACCATCAGATAAAGTGTTAAAACAACTTACTTCAGACACGATGTAGTATAAAGCTCACAAAGAAGATTTGAATATGTTAGATCTATTTGGAAATGACTGATTTACAGAGCTGTAAATGAATGCATCATTAATTTTTTATTTTATTTCGTTACGAACTAGCTAAATTTTAAATTAGTTCTTTTTACAACAAAAAATTATTTAATAAAATTTGAATCAATTCAAACGAATTAGACAAAAATGAATTTCAATTCGTTTCGAATTCAAATGAATTTGGTAAAAAATTAATTGCAATTCGTTTCGAATTCAAATAAATTTGTTAAAAAGAATAGCAAGTCATTTCCAACTCGTTTGAATTAAATTGATTTTAATTCATTCGGATGAATTAGAACAAGAGATTGCACTTCAAATGAATGAAATCAGAAATGAGTTGCAATCAATCAAATTCAAAAGTAAAACTACGGGAATTGAAAAATGGAAATTTACCCTAAAACTAGCAAATTATTATTCAAAGAAAACATGGCAATGCTTACTTCATATTTACTCAAAAATCAATACAAATTTTATTTAATTCAATTCAAACGAGTTGGTAATGAATTGGAAATTATTTTTTATTACTCATTTTAATTAATTCAAAATGAATTGAAAATGAATTGCAATTAAGTTTTAAAAATTCATTTGAATTGGAAATGAATTGCAAATAATATTAACCATATAATTTGAAGTGAAAGGGAATTGCAATTCATTTGATAAACTCATTTGCATTGAATCAAATTTCATTCAATTAATTTTTTTGTGAGAGAAGAATTAATTCAAAATTTGCCAATGTAGTGAATGAATAGCGAATTACTGCAAAAATGAATTCATTTACAGCTCTGCTTATTTACTTTCTACTTTTCATGTATGCATATTTATAATGAGGCAATAAATTTTTTGGCACGGTAGAGTTTTTTAAAGGATTTTTTTTTTCGTATTTTTATTATTATTTTTTTTTTCTTTCGGAATTATACCAAATTTTTTAAGTACAATCCAAAACAAAAAATTAGGATAAAAAGATTAATAAATTTTATATTTTATATTATATTAGGATAAAAAGATTAATAAATATTATATTTGTGCGGATTACGTCGACAACTATGAGACGCATTATATTTTTAAAGCTAGTACAGCTATTTCTTTAATTTTTACTTTCCTGACGATATAGTGACGTAAAGTAATATCTGCGAAGGAGAAAGCTTTGATATGTACCCATATGAAGAACCTTTAAATTGATGCAGTTATATTAGTAGTTGAGATAAAAACCTAAGAAACTAAACCAATAACGTGCTAAGTGATAACGTGGTAACAAGCTACAGCACAGTCAACTTAGATCGTACGAAATGCTTGCAACAACGTACAAACTGTACAGCTAAGCAACAAATTTGATACGTGGCATTTTTTTAAATTAATAAATGTTTTTTACGCGTCTTTATGATCTAAAAACCGAAAATTTTTTAACATAAGAGAACATCGAATAGATATTAGGGCACAGTAGTACAGTGTTGCTTTATTTAAAAATATTAATGTCTTGATTTAACTTTGTTAAAAAAAAACAGTTACGACTCATCAAAAAATAAAAAAATTATTTAAGAAAAAAAATTATGAACCAGAAAACATTTCAAAATTTATTTATCAGTAATTTAACTGAGCTTTTATCTTTGGAAACAAATTCTGTTATCTGTTTTTTTTTTGTTTATTTTCTTTTTATGAGAAATTATGACTTTTCCACGTGTTTTTAAAAAAGATATCAAGTGTTTTGGTAATATTCTTGGGTCATATTGTTTCATGTTATCTAATCAAGTTTTTGTTTGTTAATATATGTATATATTTATCATAACATTTTATGAACTGAGGCCCGATGAATTGTCATGGCCATCGCAGTCATTTTTAACATTATCATCGTCATTACTATAATTGTTGGATTTTATATGGTTTTATTTAAAAGTATAACGAAATGTGCTTTAACTACCAATATTATTTTATTAGTTACGAGACTGTTCATATCTTTTACTATTGGTTAGCTTTATAATAACTAATAAAACTAGCGTTATCTAGTATTTGTTGATTAAACAAGTGTTTATTTTGGGAGGGGAATTTTTTTATCAATATCTTTAGAACGCCTGTTTAGCTACAACCCAAATTTTTTGTTAAATATATTTGCTGTATGTATTTAATTCATTACGGAAAAATATTTGTTCTTAACTTAAATAGATTATAATAAAAATATAATGATAAGTTTTAATAATTTGTTTATTTATTTGTAGCAAAGGTAAAGAAATTCTTTCTAATGAAATATAATTTCACCACTCCCGCAGTAAAGTATTTTTGGTTAGAACGTAGTATAAAGGTAAAAGCAGCTAAAACAATTAAAATTATTTTTAGCGTGAAGCACCTTTTAATATTAAGTTTACAAATATGGTTCTCAGTAAACAAAAAATTACTGTTCTGCACCAGCGCAACCTTTTTTTTTAAATATATTATTTTTTCTTTTTTATTGCACTTTTTAATGATAATATGAGCCACTAGTATTTTTATTTAATTTTAACGTTTTACTCTAAAGTGTCAGCTGCTCTTTAAATTCACTTATTTTTGGGTGTTTTGTAATTTAAAATCTGTAGCCGAATTGCCACCATGAATCAAGAAAACAAGATTGCGCATTCAGCCGTTGCGAATCTAAGTCACAATAGAATGAAAATGAGTGTTTGTTGTAAAAAGTGTAGGAGATATTTAGCGCAAAACTGGAAATATTTGCTTAACTTCTAAACGGGTGCATCGTTTGAAAAAAATTTTAAATGGGAAGAAAAAAGATATAGTCGAGTAAAAATTGTACGTTTGGGCTTAAAGCCCGAGAAGAAGAAGAGCTATTTTGGGCCACGAAAATTTTAAATTTTGGCATATATAAAAATTCTTATAAAAAATTATTAATTTCAAAAGTTACGTCATTAGTTATTCTATACGAGGGCTGCTATATATATTTCTGACCTGGCAGCACTCAGTGCAATCAGACATTTCCATTGGAAAGTTTGTCATTTTTAAGCATAATCGTACTCAAAACGTTTTGACGTACGACCATTATTTGTGTTGTTTACTGTGACTTGAAAAAATTAATATAAAAAAATGGAATTAACTCGTGAACATTTTCGTACCATCATTTTTCACAACTTTCGACGTGGATTATCACGACAAGAGTGCATTGATGAACTTAAATCTTTGTATGGCGATGAAGCACCATCCTATAGCACTGTGAAAAATTGGTATAAAGAATTTAATCGTGGCCGAAGCTCGCTCAAAGACGAATTCCGTAAAGGTCGTCCAAAAACGACTATTGTGCCAGAGAACATTGATGCCGTGCGTGAACTCATAATGAAAGATCGACATGCGACGTACCGAGAGATAGAGACATCCTTAGACATTTCTTCCACCAGCATACATTCGATACTGCATGAACAACTGGCCGTAAAAAAGGTTTGTTCTCGTTGGATCCCGCGGAATTTAAAAGTCGCTCAAAAAAAGGCTCGTGTCGATTGGTGCAAAGAAGTGTTGCAAAAATACGATTTCGGTGCTTCAAAAGACGTTTATAAGATCGTCAGAGGTGACGAATCATGGATCTATGCGTATGAGCCCAAAACGAAACAACAATCGACCGTGTGGGTCTTCAAAGACGAGCTAAATCCAACGAAGTTGTTCGTGGAAGAAGCACTTCGAAGCAAATGGTCGCCTGTTTCTTCGGCAAAACTGGTCATGTGGCGACTGTTCCGCTTGATGATTCCGCTTGGTCACTTCTGAGTGGTACACTACAATTTGTTTGCCTGAAGTCATCGGAGAAATTCGAAAACCCA
The DNA here is from genome assembly GCA_916610165.2 of Gymnosoma rotundatum. Taxonomy (NCBI): domain Eukaryota; kingdom Metazoa; phylum Arthropoda; class Insecta; order Diptera; family Tachinidae; genus Gymnosoma; species Gymnosoma rotundatum. Next base: position 83,153,601 of record OU744340.1, read on the forward strand.
CAAGAGAAGACGAATCATTGTTCACCATGAAAATGCGAGCTTTCACACATCGGCTCAAACCAGAGCGTTTTTCACCGGCCAAAACGTCGAATTAATGGGTCATCCGCCGTACAGCCCTGACTTGGCACCTAATGACTTCTTCTTGTTTCCGCACATCAAGAAAAAAATGCGTGGTCAACGATTTTCGTCGCCAGAAGAAGCTGTTGAAGTGTTTAAAAACCATGTTTTAGAGGTGTCTTAATTGGAGTGGAAAAAGTGCTTCGACAACTGGTTTGAGCGCATGCAAAAGTGTATAAATCATGCTGGAGAATACTTTGAAAAACAATAAAACCATTTTTGATTATAAATATTCGCATTTTCACTATTAGGCCAGAAATATATAGAGCAGCCCTCGTATTAATCTTTTTATAAAGGAAATACACATATAACAATCATTAATGAGCTTAATTCCAAACAACTGAAATAATAACCAAAATGTTTAAAATATAAGTTAATTTTCTATTTTATTTAGTTTTCTGTTTTTGGTCATGCTGTAGGCATTAAGTTTTCGTATTTTAAAATACATTTTTGATCTAAAAAATAGCTTTTTTACTTTTTCATTACATTTAATATGATGAGCCTGTTTAGTTCTTTTACAAAATCTTGTTTAATAAGAAATATTTGGTTCAGTTCTTCAATGTAATTCATAGTTTCAGGTGTCGGCTTTATTAGTCCGCCCTTTGATACATGATCAACCCACGAATACGTTGGACCTTTTTCGTTTTGTGCCACTGCAATATTTGGGATAACATTTTAAAGTTTGTGGCAAATATGGCCTGCGAGGTTTTCGAGACCATCATACTCTAATTCGGTTAACTCTTTTTTTATTTATATTTTTACTAAATTTTCACCGTTTTTACTTTAATTCTGTTGCACTTTCCATACACAAATGAAGTTTGCTTACAAAAAATATTCTATGCCTACGTCACACATAAGAGAGAGAACGCTATACAACAAACTTACGGACCTCTGCAATGCGCAATCTTGTTTTCTTGTTTCATGAATTGCCACATTCTTGATCGGATAAAATTTCTCGTAATTTGCATTCTTTATCGAGCAAGATCTGCCGTAATTTGGGAACATAACATACGATAAGCAGTTTCTAATCGTGTACCAGCTGTTTAAATTGGGGTACGAAAAAAAACTTAACGATTACTTTTGTTTCATTCTGTTCTTTAAAGTGTATGCTTAGACCTAGCAAAAAATTTTTGAAAAGGTAATCGAGTAAGGAATTTAGCATTTTTGGCAGAAGTACTTCCTAACTAGATTGCCAACTTAATGATTTAAACAAGGTATGAGACCTTTATAATCAATTACTGAGAATCGATTACATTAATTATTAGTACGGTAGTCTCCTTTAACATAAAGAACTAGTTCCATTACTACTTCCTTTTTTGGAAACTAATGTAATGTGTTTTGTAAGCGAGTAACAAAATATAACAATCACAAAAGTAAGTCATTATATGGCAAGTACTTTTTAAGGTAATGTCTAATTTTTTGCTGGGGAACTGTAGCGCTTAAAAAGAAACACTTATTAAAGCTGTCTTTGCATGAAACGTGTTCAAAACCTTTTGTTTGATTTCAAAAACTATTATTTTTTTGTGTTATGTTGATACACATGTCTGTTATATATGTTGGCAATATCAACCATTTAGGATTGTCAGTTTGTTTTTGACAGATAAAGCGGTTAGTCGAGTTTTGGTGTGCTGTTCGATTTTTTATTAATCAAAAAAATGGATAAAAGAAACTGTATTAGGATTTGTGTAAAAAATTAAATTAAATGCGCAAGGACATTTGAAATGTTGACTGTGGCGTTTGGCGAGCCTACTATGAGCAGAACGCAAATTCAATTGTGGTATTACACGCTAAAGCTGGTCGCCCGAGCACGAATTATTATCAGAGAGGTTGCTGATGATGTTGGCAGATCGTTCGGCTCATACCCAACAATTTTTACGGATGATTTAAATTTATAACTTGTTCTAAAATTGCTAAACTTTGAGCAAAAACAACGTCACATGGACATTGCTCAGGAGCTACTGAACATCGTCAATGGTCATCCAGATTTTTTCAAAAAGGTCGTATCTAGTGACGAATCATTGACATTAAACTAAAGCCCAATCATCTCAATAAAAGCGTCCAGAAGCGCCAAGACCAAAAACAGCAAGTCAAGTTCGGTCAAATGTGAAGGTTTTGCTCACTGTTTTCTTCTACTGCAATGACGTGGTGCATTATGAATTCTAGCCACAGGGTCGTACGGTCAATAAGAAATACTACCTTAAAGTTAAGCGTCGTTTGCGGCATATTAAAGGCATAGAACCTCAATTATGCCTCAGCATCATCGAGAATTTGGAGCATCGGATGAAAGTGTGCCGCAGAACTCGCGGCAGCCATTTATCCGTTATTTTGTTCCATACATAATTGAACTACACCCAAAATAAAAAGAAACGACAATAACTTCCTAAATTATTTAACCACCCTTATACTGTGGTACAATAGTCTTCAGAATAAAAACTACAAACGTAATTTCTTTTATATGATATTTCCGCCTAAGCTAATTTTTTAAAACCTAATTTTATTTCAATGTAAAACAAATCTGGTACATTTTTAAAAAATTCGATACGTTATCTAACCATTCGAATGTGACGAAATTTTACTCGATAACGAATGACGTCATTCCGCTTCTAGCAATTGCCACTTTTAAACTTTGTATTTTTTTACAAAACTTTATACATTTCACCGCAGAGTAGTTAGTTGTTCCGTTTGTAATTTCTAAAATACATATTCATTTCCGACCTCATTAAGTATATAAATTCTGAGTTTTTATGCATAGCGAAGTGGATTGTCCGTCTATCTGTCCGTGTTGGTGTTTAAATCAACTTTGCCAAGACGCTAGATGAGCTAGGGAAAATTTAAATACGCCAATCGATCAGACATAGTTTCGAAAATTTTGATATTGAAAATCAGCAATACCGGGCCATGTCCTTCGAGGCAGCGGGCAAAAAAACACGCCTGTCTCTATTTTTTTTTTTTTTTTGTTTAACTTTCGGTTGTTTTTCTGCAGGTTATTGTTATAATCAAAATTAATATAAAAAAGGTAAGAAAATTTGTTGAGCCTTTCGGGAAAAATACTTTTTTAACTGAAAAACTTTATGGTAGGAAAGAACTTTTGTATGCCGTTACAAACATGATGAAGGGTATATAAGATTCGGCATAGCTGATTATAGCACTCCTACTTGTTATCTCTCCATTTGCAGGGAACCAATTTGCAATTTTTTCGTTTTCGGAGATCACTCAAATGATTCATTCGCTTTCACTCGCAAAATATCTTTTAATTGTTTAACCAAGATTTTAACCTTATCCCCATTAAACACTTAATTTCTTTTCTAATTTCTATACTTTTGTTTAATATTGATACCAATTCCTTTGCCGTTTTACTGTTAGATTTAAATTTTAATCAAAACTATTTTTTTTTTTTTTTTTGGAACTTTTTAAAATGCACAATTAATATGGCAGATTATATTCGGATACTCTTGATGGTTTTTTGGGCATTCAAAAAATTGTGTGGTAAATTTAATATACTTTTCATGAAGCACCTCTCTGGGTAATTAAAATATTTTATACTTTATTATTATCGATAACAATTCAAATACAACAACATTTGTATATAGAAAAACTGTCGACACTTATTTTTGTAATCAAATCGGATAAGATAATTACAAAAAAAAAAACATTCAACTGAAAACATATTTTTTAGTACCAACGAGTCAAGCAATATTATATTTAAGCTTAACATTCTTTTTCAATTTAATATTAATTTTCAATTTATCGTAAAATGAGTCATTTGTTTTTGCAAATAAATAATTATCTGTTAGTTATAAACTTGTACTTATTAGTTTTACGTTATAAAAAACTTATTCATTATTAATTATAAAAACAAATTGCACTTTGGAAACCCCTTTTTGCTTTTTCATATTTTAAACTTTGTTGCTCACTCATAAAAAAAACATATTTTTGTTTTTCTGATATATATGTATTTTTTTTTATCAATATCTTATGCTAGGAACACAACTAGTACGAACGACGAATTTCGTCCAACACGACGATAACGTCGCAAAAAATCGTTATGTAAATTCCTCGTATGAAGCACAATAATGACGAAAAAACACAGCTATTATAATTTTTAAAGTTGTGTACTTTCTGTAAACTGCTAAGGTGATCATAAAAAGTATAATATTTAAAAAGTTAAAAATAAAAAAACACAACTAAAACTATTTTTATATTTGACTTATATTCTGTACACTTATTATAAATGCTGCAAAATAAAAATACATAAAGTTTTTAAATAACTTTATTTACTAAAATACTTCGAATCTAAGGAAAAGCATGATCACATTGTATACATTTGTTCTTCGTTCACCGGCGTAAGAAATAGAAATAATTCTGTTGCAAAGTTTGCCGCGTATGGTGAATTCGTCCGACGTCATGATTGTGTGCATTTTTAACGATGAATATTCGCGACCGAAAATTCGTCGTTCGTCCCACTTTTGTTCCAAGCATTAAAGAAAAATTTCTTTTAGTCCCAGAAAAAAATGTTTACTGTACTAACACGGTATAAAAGTGATTTCTTAACTATTGCTCTTGAACACTTATCAAGAACATCAAATTGTAAAAATGGGCTTCTTAAAAGGAAAACCTAATGACACAAGCGCTATAATATGATTTCTAAAATATGTGGCCTTGCACTGATGAAGCCGCATACAGGCAGTGTTGCACACGATGTTGTCTTTTTATTGGTTTAAAGTTAATGGTTTGCTTCAAATCATCGAAGACTTCAAATAACCCTGAAGAAAATAGTCTGAAAACATTAAATCTAACTAATAATTTCCTCAGTACTTCTCAGATCGGCTGAAATTAGTGCGATCACTAGCACCCATACAGCGCATAGCGACGTACCGAGTAATAGCTTTTAATATTTTTGTTGGCAGAACATTACTCATCCTTCTTGCTAAAAAGCTGGAAACTATCTTTAGTCACACTACACCCATGTCAGCCTCTGTTGCATTACCATTAGCATGTGCGCTTTTTGGGACCAAACCAAATAACTACTACTAAATGAAACAGGGATAAGGCCTCTCTGTGATACCCACTTCCTTGGAGCAAGTAGTAGACGTCCACTGATCAAACCACGAAAGTCCTTTTCTTTCAGTTTTAAGTTCATCCAATGGTATTGATGGTTCTGATGGCAGAGCTTTCACCAGAAAACAGTCAGCCACTCCGACAGTTTTTTTGTATTTGCGCTACAATCCTTTCAAGCAAACTAGTTAGTAGATTATGATCCTATCCAAACAATCGGTGACACCGCTCGCTATTGACGGCATAGGTTTTAACGGCCGTTTGCTTATCAGGCCCAGGAATCGGTATTTTTTGTGGATGTGGAGAAAATCGCATGAACTTCTCTCTTCTACTAATGCGGGACGACTAACTGAGTAAAATTATGCTTTGTCACTGATCTGTTGAATGCAAATAAAGAGCACAATGACTTTCTAGAACTTAAGCATGATAGTCCAAATCTATATATAAAATTGTTTCAAGTATGTTGTGACTTTATAACTCATGAACGGTCAAACCGAATTCAATTTAATTTTTGCACAAATTCGGTCGACGCATTTGTTATGACTAAAACCGGCATTTACGGCTGCACCGGTTTTAATAAGTTAAATCAGAGATAGATATTTATTGAAGTTGCAAAAGAAAAAGCTTATTTAAAAAAAGGAACGCGGAATCGATTTTTGAAAACATAAGGTTCAATAGGCAAAAGGAAATCTGTTATAACTTTCGTATTAATCAATTATCAACTTGCATGGACCTGCGGTTGTGGTACGATTCTCATTGGGGTCGCGAAGCACCATATGATAATTAAATCCCTTAAAAACATCCCTTTTAACTGATCCCAATATAAATTATTTTTCTTATATTTAATATACAATTTTTTACTATTCCATAAGACAGCATCGCCAAAGATTAAGAATTATTTTACCCACACAAAAATTGTAATCAATTTTTGGAATTTAAAAAATAAGAAAATATATTTTTTTGTGTCACATGAGAAAATTATACAAATTGGGAAATATACTTTCTATATACCTGGGAGTTTTTTCATTAACACTCTTGTATATAGATCTTAATTTGAAAATGTTAATACTTTATCATTTTTAAGTGAGAAAATTATAAAAATTTATCTCTAAAATTTAAAGTCACCTTACACACCAGCTAGCAAATGTTATTACCTGCAGAAAAACATAAATATGTTCCCATAGGTTATTTTCCTGAGTAAGTTAAAACCATACATACTGCATTATTTAAATAATGCAGTAAAATTTTGGATTTTATTGTTTACTAAAAAAAATTTTACTGGGAAAAATGAATATTATCACATATGAAATTTGCATACTTTGGCGTAATGCAGCATATTTTTAATGCATTATGTATAGCAGTAACCAGTAAAAGTTTACTATACACAATACATTAAATATTTGCTGCAGTATGCCCAAGTATGCAAATTTCATATGTGTTAATATTCGTTTTTAATTTATTTATTTTTTCAGAAATCAAATGACATTTTCATTTACAAGTAAACTTTTACTGTTTACTGAAAAAAATTACAGTAGCCAGTAAAATTTTACTGGTTACTGCTATACATAATGCATTAAAAATACAGTGAAGTATGCCCAAGTATGGTTAAAACATATATATTTCACCAAATTATTGTAGTCAAAATTCCATTTTAAAATAGTGGTCTACTATTTTTTATGATGTGTATTATGTGTACAAAGACAAGGAACACATTCATTATTGATAATGGTTTTAAAGCATTTAATCATTACCCAATAGTAATGAAAATAAGCATAATGATTAAAAATCATTAGCATTATTTATCATTCAATGCTAGTAAAATCGTCAATTAATTAGCCTATATAATTAATGGTAAAAATTTATAATTTAAGCTATTACTTCCGTAATTTACTTAATTTTAGTCCTCCATATTGTTACTACACAATTTTGCAAATGCTATGATGCAAGACCATTTGAGAAGATTGTGAATTGGGCTAATATGTTATGTTTATTAAGCATTATTGTTTGTTTGTTTGCGTTTTAAGTTACTCCACTAACTGAATTAAGCATTATATTTGTTCACTCAAACAGGGTTTCATTTGGCGACTTTATCATGAAATTTAAAAAATTAAAAATTTCTTAGCAAAATACTTCTGTATATTGCAAGTACCTGAAAGTAATCAAATTTGCCACCACTAATTAATAAGAATAAGATTTTTAAACTGAGAATGATAATGGCATGTTATTTATTTAATTAGCTCGCTACCGGAAAAAAGTAGATTCATTTAAATGACGACTGCATTCATGCATATAATGTGCTAAATTTTTCATTTAGCATATTCTCACTTTGTTTATTTTATTTTATAACTGAATTTGTTTCTAAACTTTAACACTGACCTGAATGATATTTTCCATTAGATAAAAACTTATTTTTTGTTTTTTTTTTCATTATTTTATTGCTTTTGCAACAATTATAATCTGGTAAGTGTGTTTTGTAGTCGTATTTAAAATTTAACAATGGTTAACTGGTGTTTGACTTGGCAACACTACAGCGTTAACTTGTTAAATGCTGCTTGAGGCCGGCTGATTTGAGTTGACTTTAATGCATGTGACCTCTTACGTGTTAAATGTTGTTAAATAATTTAATTTCCTTTTGGTTTGTTATTTACTTTTCAAATTTTAAATCTGTGTGATAACTAATAACTAAGAGATTGTTGATTATTTTGACAATTTAATTGTTTTTGTAAGCGTACAATAAAAATAAAAAATTTGCTTAAATGTAAAAATTTGCTTGAAAGAATAAGTAATTAAATGTTAGTAGAATTTAAAGAGGGTTGATAATTAAATTAACTTATTTAAGAAAAATCCCCATTATCACAATGCATTCATTAAAATAGAAACCAAATATAGGGCCCATATTTAAAACTTGTTTTTTGATTATATTTCTAAAATGGACTTCTGAGTAATTAAATCCAAGATTGCATAAAGAAATTACAATATAACTATTATTTTAAATTATTACTTAGTATTTTAAAACATTCTGTTACCTACAAAACCCTAATCTATATATAAGGGACAAAATTTGTTTGTTTGTTTGATTATCGGAGAGCTTTAGCTGTTTACACCAGTGAACCGTTTTTTTTGGAACTTTCACAGTTTGTTCTCAGATATGTTATTGGAAAAATAAGGTACTTATAGTTTTAATATTTCACGTGGGCGTGGTACTTCCTTTATAAAGTAAATGTTTATTATAGTGCTACTTGTTAATTTAAATTTTTCCCTAAATAATTCTCTTAATAATATGCAAAATGTGGCGAAAGCCTGGCTGGGTTGGAATTATGGTCGTGGTACCTCCCACACAAATTGAAAAATTGTCATTATGTATCTCAAGAACTACAATTATTAATGGTAATTATTAATGCTAATGTGCATAGCTGTCTAAATTAATACAGCATGCGCGGTACCTCCCATACAAAGTAAAAAATTATCATTTTAATTATTATATAACATGTGGAGCCTGCAGTCTTCCCCAAAAGACATGATATCTTAACTATTACAGAAAAGTGCTTAGAATATATTTTCAAAATAGAACACGTGTTATAATAATGTAAGGCAACACAATTTTTAAAAAGCTACAGAAAAGCCACGTCATGCAATTAAATCCTCAAACAAAATATGAAATTAAAAAAAAATATTGCCGTAAATATTCAAGATTATTTTACAAATTTATTTTGGTAATTAAATAATATTATTGAAAAGTATTATACTTATAACCTTTAACCTGCTATCTATACTTAAGGTCGAACAAACCTATTGAGAATTTTAAAAAAAGCTAAAGCATGAAACGTTTGCTTTCATACAGTAAAATAAATCATGGTCGTCCATACAAGTAACAATTTGTTTTTTTTTTTATATTGAAATCATGACAAAGTTATTTAACCAAATATCCTTGAGATTTTGTATTTCTTGTAAAACTTGGAGTTTTTAACCTAAAAAATGCTAGTTAAATAGTGCTCACTGCAGCTTAATATGTATAAAAAAAATAAAGGGAACGACTATTATACCTCCTTTATTAAAGATTTTATTGCCTTTCGAAATTGCATACTAAAATTTTAAGTCCCGTAATTAGCTGATATTTTTTTGTTAATTAATTGATCAAAAACTAAGAACTATCACAAGAAAAGCATGTTTAAAACTTACCTTATTAAAATAGGATTTTAAAAGCAACACATTTCTGAAATATATATTTCTTTATCACAAAGTTCAAAAGTATTTTTTTTTAGAACTAGTAGCACATGTAATTCACCTTATGAAGGGTTTTTTTTTTAAATATTTTTTATATATTTTAATTATATCAATATAAAAAATCTTGTTGTAGTTATTGTTTTTTTTTCTTATTAATTTTAATTTTATATTATAACACTGAGCAACACTTGAATATATAATAAATACAACTTTGTTTGTGTGAAAGAAAACAAAAAAGTTACTTGAACTGAGCCGTTAAATTTTTGTTGAATCAGCTTGTTTTTAATTTTGTTGAGACTAAAGTGCCAAACCATGAAATAAGTAAAACAACAACAACGTCAATTGTGCCAGCACTTTTAGCACGGTGTCAAGTAACCGTAATATAAAGCAAACAAAAAAATGTTTATTTTAAACGGAATATTTGCGTAAAATTGTTTTTTATGTTTTTTTTATTTTCCAGAACAATGTTTTTAAAGCATATTTTTTAAACACAAGCTGAATATGGATGGAAAAAAGCACGACTTTTCAGTTGCAAACACGTTGTTAATGTTGGCTCTTGTGATCGACGAATGACAAAACTAACCTGTAGCTTAACTCTAGCAACCCCGCGACCAAAGTTACTTTACTGTGCCATTACTGTACAATATACAACAACAATGCATATCACAAAGCAATATTCTTCTATTATATCATCAGTAATCTATAGAGAGGCATACGAATACACACACATACACATGCCAGAAATTTACTCACTCTTTCTCACACAGTTGTACGTATGAATATTATTGTTGTTTCTCATATGCAAATAGTTCTAATTGTGTTAGTTAAGTCTGATAATGGTAAAGATGGTAGCTCAAATATGTAAGTATTTGTATGTGCTAACCAGCTAGCACATAACGGGTGAATTATTTGGAGGTAAGGAAAATTTTTAATACATATTTATGTATATTTATTTAATATTTCTATCAATTTGTAATTATAGTTTTCCATTATTTCAGGTAGATAAGATTACATTTTTAAATTAGCACGCACGCAATACTAGTTTATGCTTATTTTAGCTTAGCAATTATAATTGCTCTTTTTAGTCAATAATCGAATTATATATATTTTTATTGAATATATAACAATGTCCGTTTTTTGACAGAGAAAAAATTAATAATTAAATTTACAAAAGAAAAAAAAATGGAAATAATTAATTATAAATTTTTAATCGACTACAAAACAGATGGATGTTATAAATTTGACTGAATGTTGCTTTTTTATGTTTGTGCCTGCAGTCCTTTCTGACCCGATTTAAAATTTTTTTCTTTATTTGAAAAATTATACTTACAGATTGGTCCAATTTCAAAAACAGTTCATAATTATAAAAATTAAAGGGTGTCCACACACAACATGTATTATGAACCGTAAAGGGCACCAATCTAAAATTTATTAAAAGAAACTGAATATCACTATAGCTCCCAATAGCAACAATTAATAGAGAAATAATACAATTACAATTAACAATTAATAGAAGAAGAATAAATAGAAGAATAAATAAATAAACCTAAAATTTAAGGGAAGTCCCCGTAGGAGATTCAAATTGACCTACATGGGCCTTTATTTTGAATCGTTATAGACAAACGCTTGATAATTGGACAAAATGTAGATTACTAAGACCGTTATAATAACAAGTATAAATTTTCAAAATTTAAGGTCAAGCAGCTAAAATTTACAAGGATCCTGCAGTGTTAAGTCCGCTATGAGAACAATTTGAATTTACATATTAAAGGCATATCTCCTGAACTGTTATATACAATTTCTTTAAAATTTGAAAAAATGTCCACTCCCAGCAAAAAGTTTTAGAAATATTTTAAGTTATTCTCTTTTACTTAAAGAACTAGTTCAATTACTACTAGCTTCTTTTGCGAAGTCGTGTAATGTGTTTTGTAAGCGAGTAACAAAAAAAGGTAATTACAAAAGTAAGTCATTATATGGCAAGTACTTCTTAAGGTAATGTCTAATTTTTTGATGGGCTAATTCGTCTGGTATAGTTAGAAGTATAAATATTTAAAATTATAAATTAAAGTGTGTCACATAAGTTGATATAATTTGATGTATGGCCAAGCTGCCGTTATAGACAGACGGCTAAAATCTGTTTTGGAGTCGGTTTTTTTTTTGCAAAAATTATTTTATAGTAATTTATATGGTAATTGACTCTCTTCAAGGGTCTATTGACAGATCCACAAATTTTAAGTAATAATGCAGTAGATTATTCCGATAAAAGGCATAAATCGCACCAAAAAAACACCTTCCATGAGTTCTCCACACATACTAAGTTACTTTAATGAGCATGATTGTTTTATAACATTAAAAACGTACAAATACGAAAAACGAAACGCTGACGGTATCGGATTTTTATGGTTTAATGAAAAACTTTTTAAATTCAATTTTGAAAAACTATGTAATTTAAGAATATTGTAAATATTTTAAATTCAAAGTTTTTAATTTTATTTTTTGTTAAGAATATTAAAATTAATTAAAGCTTAAAATGTTAAACAAGTTACATTTAATATTATTAAAATATTTTAAAAGCTTTTGAAATATTGACGCGAGCACACAACTTGTGATTAAAAAATTACAATGATAAAAAAAAATTTAGAACTGATATAAATTTTCGGTAATATTTCTTTATATTCTACTTTTAATTCTTTTTTATACCCTTCGCAAGAGTTAGAAAAGAGTATATCTAAGTTTATGGTTTTGTTTGCAATTTCTTCAATATCCATTTCCGATCCCATAAAGTTCTTATGCATAACAAAGGTGATTGAGCGATATCCGTCTGTCCGTCTGTGTTCGTGTTGAAGCTTTTCCAGGGCACTACATAAGCCAAAGAAAATTTAAATATACCAACCGATCAAACAGAGTTTTGAAAATTTTGCTACAGAAAATCAACAAGTTCAAGCCATGTTATTCAAAGCAGCGGGCAAAAAACCATGACTGCCTCGAATTTTTCATATTTTTTCTTTAACTTTCGTTTGTATTCCTGCAGGCGGTTGTTGTGATTATAATTAATGAAGAAGGTAAGAAAATTTGGGGCTCTTTTATCTCCTTTTGAACAAAAAACTTAATTGCAGGAAAGAATTTCTAATGCCAATTTTTATTTAAACTATTCAATTAATTTTGTTTTTAACAATCATACAATAAGAGGAGACATAAGTTGGAGGCCATTTGAAATACTTAAGCGTTTTAGTATTAGCTTTGTAACAGTTCATGGCCAAATTTTTATTAAACACTTTTATTACCATGGCATAACGGAACATTCAAGACATTCGGTGGCCTTAATAATTGATTATAATAGAAGTAATAATTTAATTTGTTGGAAGTTTTTTACTAGTAAATGTAGTTTTCAGTTCTATTTGTTCTTAATTTACTTCATTAGCCATAAAGCAAAAACAACAACAATAAAAATAATACTAATAATATGAAAATAATATTAATAATAATACTAATAATATGAAAATAATATTAATAATAATAATAATGTATCATTAACCCATATCGTTAATCGAATTAAAATATTTTCGACTATTTAATATATCGTTTTATTTTTTGAGGATTGCTCAACAATTCAATATTAAGTTTTTTACAAAATTATTTCAAAACAATTATAGAATAGTTTTGGGAGACTTTTTTCATGAAATCTCGAAATTTCAGTCATATCTGTGAAATTTGGTGAGATTATGTTATAAAAAAGAAATTCCGTTTTTTATTTTGATATCTTGATGTTTTGCAGAGATTTTTGTTTTACAATAAATTTTAAATTGCCTGTGAAATATAATTTTTTGTAAAATTTAGATTTCATCGACTCCTTTTTCTAATAGTAAAATGCAAACTTAGTTTTTTAGTTTTTTTTTTTTTATTATTACTTTTTGTTATTGGAAGCTCTAGTAATACGCAGCCATTTTAAATTTTAAAGAAGTGGCCTTTACAATTCATAATACACGTAAAAATTATGTATGTTGTATGGGGACACCCTTTAATTTGTAAGATTATGAACTGTTTTTAAAACGGGACCAATCTCTAAGGATAATCTATCAATTTACAAAAAATTTACAAAATCGGTTCAAAAATGACTGAGTTCTGGAGGCACAAACATATTAAAAAACGCAGCATTCAGGCGAATTGATAAACTCCTTCTTTTTTGAAGTCGATTAAAAAGAAAGTGCAATTTATCAATATGACAATTGAAGCATTCAAATAATATATGGCGAACCAAATCGATGCTTGTTTGTACAATCATCTTAAAGCCTTCTCTAAACTCGGCACAGCATTCAGATTTGAAAATACTACTGCTTCACTTATTATTGTTGAACCCTTTAGACCTGACATTAAACTGCTATGAATTTTTTCATAATTTTTGGATTACATGGTCTCAATATCGTACGAAATATAATTAATCTTTAAGATTTACCATTTATATATATTCTTTAAGGATTTTCAAAACACGCACAATTGTGGCAATGTGGTAAAATTTTTTGTGTAAACGCATTTTATTAAATCAAACGACTTCACCTCACATTAAATTATTATTATTTTTTTTTTAAATTTATTTATTAAATATTTTAAGTTTGCCCACTTCACTATTATTTAACGAATAATGTTTCTTAATTAAAAACAATTTACTTCTGCGGCTCATTTTGACAAAACTGACACAGAATTTTACAATATAATTTAAGTAACGATAAAGCGAAAAGCGAAATAAGGTGAGAAACAAACAGAAAGAGCAATCAGCGCAAACGGTGCATTTCGGTCTGTTTAACATTGGTTTAGTAGAAACGATAACATTTAGATCAAAAATTACCCGCTCAATTAATGCATTACAGTCTGAAAGGGCTTGTCATTGGTGGCATTTTTGAAGCATTAGCATGGAACTGAGCTACAACTGTTTATAGCTTCTTTCTGCCAGAATAAAAACAGTTTAAAGAAGAGCATCTGTTTTTTTTTTTTGTATATTTTTATCTAGATAATTTTATTTAGGACTATTGGACTTTATTACAGTTTCGAATTGTGTTTCTCTTAAACTCATATGTAGAGTCTTATATGTGTTTGTAATGAATATGAATATAACATACACAAACTCTATGTGAGCTTTTTTGTTTTATTTTTTATTTATTTCGAATATAACTGAGTTTGATCGTTTGAAGACCATTGATTATGGTCAGTCTCCAGAGAGTATTGTGTATACTGATATATAAATATTTGCTTTAGTATTTTTTATCAACCTAAAAGGGTTACTATAAACTGAAAATTTATTTGTGCAGAAAACTGAAAAATAACAATTTAAAATTATAACAAAAATTAAACATTTTCAATTGAAAATTCTTAAGCTTTTTTTAAAAAAATCTAGGCAGTTCGACTTGTATACCTTTTAATTAATAAGAAAGCGCTACTTGTTTAATACAATAAATCTTCACATGTTTGCTTTTAGCTTCAGCAGTGTATAATAATTTATTTTCATTGATTTTTCATTGAAATAAACTAGACAATTAAACAAAAAAACACATGATATTACCATTGTTAAAACTTGCTATTGGTAATTTTAATTAAAAAGTATGATATGAAGAAGTTTAATGTTTGTATTGAAACTAACTAACGCATTTGACTAACTAAAAACTTAATATGTCAAACTAGTTGATTATGTAGTCATCAGTATAAGAATTTTATTTTTAGATAAGAATAATTTCTGTTTCATGTTCATACAAATTTACCCAATTTTAAGAAGAATATGTTGGGTGAAAATTAGAGGTTATCAGTAAAAAGTTTCCGTACTTGCTTCAATTTGATATTATTTGTTTAAAATTGATAACTTACTGTCATATAAATAAAAACAGTATTTTAGTAGACGGTACACGATGCCGAAATTAATTATTTTTTTAATATTAACCAAATAAGGATGTCAATTAGAATAAGAAGTGAAAGTGAAATGTATCCATAAATTTTCTTTCCCCTTTAAAGTAAATAGCGCGTTAATTTTTCGATACATTTATCGAACAGCTATTAGTTCATACATCAAACTGATAGTAGCAGAAAAAATTCAAGAAAAGAGCTTAAAATAAAACGGAAAGAGCCAAAATCAAACAACGATTTTCGCAGAGATATTGTTATCATACCATAGTTCCGACAATTGTGCTTGAATATTGAGAGATATTCACCCTTATTCTAGTTGTCGGCGTATTCACATATCAATGTTGATATGTGTCGACGCATTCGATTTGTTATTCTACTTGTCGTTATTACCACTTTTCGATAACTGCTTAAAGATCTTTTGCATGCTATAACAAATGTTACGACGATATTGTATTGACGTGGCTATGTTTTTCGTCGACGTCTTTTTGCACAACGACTGGCAGTGATTTAAACCAAACATAACACTGAAAATGTAAAAAAGTGAAGGTAACAAATGCAAATCAATTTGATAAATTTGTGGAAGAATTGCAGAATAATCCATCTCTTGCACTGGGTTTTCACACAGGCACTGCTCCATACAATTTTAAAGAAAAATGGGAAGAAATTAGAAAAAATCTAAATTCTCTTGGTCCGCCTAGAATATTAGCAGATGAATGGCAAAAACTAATAAAATAAAGAATCGAATAGGGATTTATAAAAAAATTTTAAAAATTACTTTTAAGAAGCTGTGGCAAACCTGCTTAACTTCCAGAAGCATTTGAATCCTAAAGGAGCAGTTCAAGGAGTTCAAATGGTTGACATGGGAAACGATTTAAATGGCATGGAACTTTTGAAGTCGAATTTGTCACTGAAGAACCAGTGGAAGTCAACCAACAGTTAAGGGAAACTCCTTGCACGTCTAATGCTGCTGCTACCAATGATACCAGTTCTGCTCAGCCTGTTCGGTCGAAAGTAGTTAAATATAAAGCAAAAAAAACATGCAATAATCAAACTGATTTACTGCAGAAGCACAGCCAGGAACAGGCAAAACATATCTACATACTTGCGATCCGGCAAATCAAAAATATTGCAATTCTGCTTAAGAAGTTTTTTTTCCAACACAAGCTTTTGTTTTTTCGAATTTTCATCATCAATTAAATAAACATTTTCTTCACCTTTAGAAAACATTTAACCATAAAAGTATAAAACACAAATAAAATTTAACAAAAAAAAACTTAGGGATGTGCATTTTCATTTCATGAAAATCGATAAACATTCGACGTGTTCACACAGGGATATTATGGAATGCAAAATTTTTATGGAATTGACGCCGGCATTGATACCAAGTGATATTGGTACTAAAACGACGATGACGACGCCGACAACTAGAATAAAGGTTATTGAAAACTAAACAAATGAATTAATAAATTATGTTTAAGTTTATTTTTATTTCTAAATTTTTATTAAAAAAGAGAAAATTTATTTAAAAATCATACGTTTTTTAGAAAACAGGATCACATCAGCAGAATTTCTGGATCTGCAGCATTTTCCGGATCGCTACATCTGTCAAGAAGATTTTTTACGTCGGTATGTTCTTAACATTGGTTGTGTGCATTGTTAACATCATCGATTTAACCAATTAATTTTTTAATCCAAATTTAACCCTTTCTAACCATCTCAACGTCATTTTTTTTTTTTTTTTTTTTTTTTTTTTCTGTCCTACACCGAAAAATGTATGCATAATTTTTATTTTAACACACATTTGTTTGAATATTACTTAGAGTTATATTAAGGTTTTAATTTCTTGTAAAAAAAAAACTAAAAATTACTTTTTTCACGAAATTTGTTATGAAACTGGAATGAAAGTTTTGTTTGATGGTGCATCAAGAGAAGCTTGAGTTTAGTTTTGTAATGATGTTACTGTTGCTTAGTTTTGTTTAAAATAACGCATATCGCTGTAACTTAATACGAAAATTTATACAAAATTTCATAAAATATAAATGGCTTTGTGCTAATCTAAACGAAGATATTTATGAATTTTTGTAAATAAATTTTGTGATTGTGTGATATTTTTTTTAGTAAAAAATTATAATTATTTGCGTTTATTAGATTATCAGCCCAATTATAAACAAAAAACCCGTGCGAGTTTTTTCAGTTTTCTCTTTTCTCCCATTATAAAGTTTTTCCCATTTTGATTGACTGCGGAAAATGAAAAAAAAAATTCAGGGGAAAAAAGTAGATATGAATTATAAAAGAAAAATTATACAGCGGTCAAAAAAAGTGTTCGACATCTATATAATATTTTATTTGTGTTTCAATAAAAATAATTAGATTTTGTTTAGTGGTAAAATTCACACAAAATTTTATTAATTAAGGAAAAAAGAATATAATTCT
Organism: Gymnosoma rotundatum; assembly: GCA_916610165.2. Classification (NCBI taxonomy): domain Eukaryota; kingdom Metazoa; phylum Arthropoda; class Insecta; order Diptera; family Tachinidae; genus Gymnosoma; species Gymnosoma rotundatum. Next base: position 83,171,319 of record OU744340.1, read on the forward strand.
GTCAAAAATGAGATCTTTACAACTACTAAAACAAAAACACATAATTTTTACAACTTAAGCTAGAAAACCAGCAACAAAAAAGTATTCGACATATCAAAAACTATTATAAAATTAAACTTTTATTGACATTCTAGTAATGAGTTACTCTTCGTTTGCGCCGTATAACCTCTTTTAAACGCTCGGGCATAGACTTTATTAATGACATTGTATATTCTGGCTCAATTTTATACCATTCGTCTTGCAATATTGCCCTCATTTGGTTTTTATTTGTAAATTGACGAGATCTAATTTTTTTCCCAGATAACCGCAAAGATGTTCAATTGGGTTAACATCTGGAGATTGTGGCGGCGTTTTTATCGCTTGCGAGCAGTTGTACAAAAGCCATAGTCCTGTATTCATTGCGGAAAGTTTTGGATCATTATCTTGATAGAATTTAAATTTGTCTGCAAGTCCTAATTTTTCTGCGCAAGGACGCAAATTTTCCTTCAAAATTTCAAATGATCCATTATTCCATCAATGAATGATAAATTGCCAACTCCTGATGCCGCCATACATCCCCAGACCATAACACCACCTCCACCGTGTTTAACCGTTGGCACCATATTTCTTTCCTCCAACTCTGTATTTGCTTTTCGATAAACTAGAACCTTACCATCACATCCAAAAAGATTATATTTGCTTTCGTCAGTAAAAATTACATTCATCCAGTACTCTTCTGGCTTATTTACATACATTTTAGCAAACTTTAATCGCATAATTCGATTTTTCTTTGAGGTGTGAGGTTTTTTTCTAGCTGATCGTGCATGAAATTGATGCTTTTTTAAAACATTTCTAATTGTGTGGGGAGTAACTTCAGTGCCTACGTATTCCTTGATATTTTTGGCTAATGTTGATGCATTGACTCGGGGATTTTTTTTATCTTCGCGCAGTATTTGTCGCTCATGTACCTCTGTAAGTTTCAGTGGACGACCACACCTGGGTTTATTTTCAACTGTTTTTGCACCTTTGTGTTTTTTATTATATAATGGACAGTAGTTCGTGGCCTTCCAACAATTACTGAAATAGAATTTTCCGATTTTCCTTTTTCAAAATGGTGGATTATTAAATTTCTTATTTCAATAGAGTTTTCTCGTCCTTTGCGCCCCATTTTTGTAACCACGTGAAACTAAATGAAAACAATTAATGAAAAAGCGTCGAACTAAACTCCTAACGTTATTAACAATAACAACAACAAGCATAGTCAACATATTAACGCAAAGGCGACAAAAAATTAGTGATGTCGAATACTTTTTTTGCTTTGCAATTTTAGTATTTTTTATAAAATACGCACAATTATCTCACATTCTCAAATATTATTAATCTTTGTAACTTTTAATAAGAAATTACCTCCACTGTAATAAAAAATTACAGCTAAATGCTTCAAATTCTTGTCCGTATGTAACACAATAAATGATTTGTAATAATAAGATTTCATGTCGAATACTTTTTTTGACCGCTGTATGTAAATAAATAAAAAAATAGCTCCCTTCAAATTACGAAGATGCCACTTTTTTATTATTTTGTTCCCATGGAATTCAGAATTGGGGAAATCTTTTCTCGAGAAAAATTTTTCTGTGGGAAAGAAATTCCCTGAGAATATTCATGATTGAGCTGTATATCATTTTTTTTTTTAATTTAAACAGAGGTTGCATTGACTGCTACAGCAATAAGTGATAAAAAGTTAAACTTTAATTTTAAATATACCCCGTATATGACGTTATAATACATATGGCCTTATCTTTTAAATATTTACACAATTTAATATTTTTCCACTAGATTAGAAAATATTCAATTTGAAATTTAAGGAAATGACTAATTTTTTGGGTAAATGTGCCATCAGTCCTTCTCCCCTTCTTCCGAACATACACATTTTTCCGTTTTTCTGAAAGGCACTTTTATAGAAATTTTTACTGCACTCAACCATTTTGACTCAAACTAGATTCCAAAGCATATGGCAAGTTTTCACTTGTTACTCTAACTGATCAAATAAAAATTCGCTTGATTATTAAAAAATTTTTAGTTCCTTTAAAAATAAAGTACAGATTTTATTCACTTCTTTTTTTGACAAAATTTGTTGGTAAATTCGTTTTCTGCTCCGGTAAGTTCTAGTTACTAAGTGGGCAATAAAAAGTTAAAAAAAAAATATGTCTCATAAAAACCCTCTTTGCTCAGAAATATAACTTAATGTTACAGTTTAGAAAATAAACTTATTAAATTATACAATTGTATTAACTTTTACACTAGCCTTTTATTTGCTTTTGTCGATTTGTTTCTGCTTTGAAGTTAAATACCCCGCAATATGTGCGATAACTTAAAAAAGACAAAAAAAAAACAAACGCAAATAAAAGATAAATATGTATTTTTTATTTTATTTTCTTTTCTTGTTATAACTGCAGGCAGAAGAATGCAAAGAAATTTAATATCTATTAGTCATTTGCTCCATTTGTTCTTCTTCTTTATTAGCTTTTGGCTAAATGTATTAACATTTAAATTCTAAATATTTTTCTTGTTTCCTTGGTTGCATCATTAACGTTTTGACTGTTACCTACCAATCAGTCACTTTTAATATAAAATAAAAAATTTTTAAGTAAACAAACGAAACTGTTATTTCAACAAATTAAATCCAAGATCAAACAGAGCCAAAAAGCGACTGGCTATGTTATACGTGTTAAAGTTTAAGATCTTCTTTTTTTAATAGTAAGAGTATAAATAGTAATATATAATTATAATTATTCTTTAATTAAAAAAGATTTCAAAACATTTTTTGAAAATTTTGAATTTATATCCAATAAACGTATTTACTTATAGAGAACAGACATGAGTTGGATACAATCCCATATTCTTAAAATTTTATATGGGTGTTCAATAGACGTTAAAGTAATGTGTGATGTATGGGAACACTCTGCAAGTTTTAAAATTATGAACTTTTTAAACCAATCTGTAGGCATTATCTTTTATTAAAAAAAAAATCAAAATCGGCTTAGAAACGAAATATGAAAAACGATTGAAGTCGATTAAAAAATATTCAAATTTTTTGCTCTTTTTCTAATTTTACATTTAGATCTTTAGTGTTTCATTATGTCATCGTTTTCGTTCTCTTGAGGCTTAAGGCCCATTCACACTATTATACAAGATTTAAGACTTGCATTAGATTTTATAAAAAAGAGATCTAATGATAATTGTTGTGATTGTCAAAAAACCCGACGTAACATACATTTTATTTCACACTATCACACTTTAAGTAGAAAGAAAATTCCCATCAAGCCATAAGAATCTGAAAGGAAATTTTACTAGTAGCTTTAGCGTTCATAAAGAGTAGAAAAAATAATCATTTTCCATCCGAACACTTGCAGCAATGAAAGTTCGGCTTAATTTGTCACAGCAACGACAATTTCTTACAGCTGTTTTGTCCCTTAAAGAGCTCTTAAATTTATAGCTCTAAATGATACACATATTGGGGTGTTATAAAGAAGTCATGGACTGAGCCATTTTAAGCCATAGCCAAAAAAATCTCCCCAGGTGGGTTCTTCTACACAGTCTTCTTCCGGAGTGCTCATTCAATGGTTGGCTTGGTTATGAGCAGCAAAACAACCCTGATAAAATAAAAGTTCAGAGTGTTTAGAAAAATTTCTAAAAATGAAAAGGGATTATGGGACGTCAAATTCCTTTCCGTGTTATTTGACATACATATACATTATATTTGCTTTCACACTAACAAACTTTTTAATAATACTAAGGTTTTTGGCAAATCTTTCTACTCAGTATTATAGTGTGAAAAGGTCTCTAGCCCTGTTAAAATATTTGTTACTACCACAGTATATAGTCCTGTTTTATCATGTAATAATTTATTATAAGAAAACTAAAGGTACTGCTATTATATCTGAACACTTTACTCGCCTTCCTGCCAAGTTGGTCTTTGAACACCCTTCCAGAATATCTCTACATGTAGAAGGCTCCCTCCGCCGTGAGGCAGTTTACCCACTGTGGGACCTTCGTTCGCATTAATATATTTCCCCACTAATTGATATCGCATCATCGATTGTTTGATGAGCTGTGTAACATGGCACGCCAACATGCTGAAACCAAATATCCAAGTTCATATCTTCCATTTCATGATATAAAAAGTACAGAACCAGAACTCTGTAACTCTTGCCCGTTAAATGAGATCGTATTTTCAGCAACATTGTCGAAAAAATAAAATGTGCCAATAATGTTGTCATGAAGTGCATGATTTTATAAGCAAACATCCTGGGATCTTTATGAAAAATTCGCAGTTTGCTTGTGCATGAAATGCTGAGTTGTTGAGATTGATGGCGAACCATTTCTTGAATTTATCAGACACATTCTCATCGTTTTGCACCGTACGGCGACGAGGGCCATGAGTATTATGTACAAACTTGTGGATGACTAATATTTTCCAAAACTTTTTTTTTATTAACGAACATTTTGGCCAACGTTTCAACGTTGTTCAAGCGTAAAACGAATCATTTTGGCCCATGGGAATATCGATAATCAATATTGCAAACAGAAAAAATCTATTCCAATCAAAAAATCAGTGTCAAAATATACTTCTACTTGGACCACGGCGTCTATATATTTTTGTATAGAATAATATTCGATATATTTCATTGCATTTCATTGCCTACAAAAAAAAACGACACATAGGAATTCAAACTAAACATAGAAGACACGCTTCTATATAATATATTCATTAAACTTTAATAAAAAGGACTATAAGCCAAACTTCAAAACGTATTTAAATGCATTTATCAGTCAAAAAATTAATAATAAAAAAATAAGTAAGTAAACAAAAGCAAAACGAGAACAAACACAAATGGAAAGGCAAGCAAACATACACAATTTTATTCAAACCAACACAAATGCGTTTGCAAAGAAAAAAAAATTAAGAACTGAAATTGAACAAACAAACGAAGAAGGTCTAAATGTATTTGATTAAAGTGAGAGTCATAAAATACAAAAAACAAGACACCGGCTTAAATATTTAGACAACTTTGTAAATAAAAACACATACTAATGTTTAGCCAATGATATGAGTGTCCCGTTGAGTACTCGTGTAAACAAGTACAAATGTTATCGCATATGTATGCCTATGCATTTGTTTGCGCTCTTTATCAAAAGGTAAATTGCGTGTTGTTGTATATGTACGTTAAAGCATTTTAATTTCTTTTTTAACGTTTTCTAACTACAAAGGTGAGATCGCATGTGTTTTATTTGTGAGTGTATGTGCTGTGTATGTGTTGTTTTATTTATTGTATCATTTAAGTTAAACAGAGATAACAATTACTTATAAATAATGTTCACACTCATACACATTTTTATTGTTTGTTTTTTTTTTTTCTTTTTAAAAGAATTTCATATTTATACATTTGAATTATTACTTTTCGGTATTGGAATATGGGTAGCAATAAATAAATGAACAAATATTTGTGAGAAAAAATTAACCAATATTTTTCATAAAGTGTTAATTTTCTTTGCTCGATTTTTTCTCTTTTTCATGTGATTTACGAATCGTTCACTACCAGTCAGAAAAATTAGGAGTTGTATTTGTAATGCGTCTTGAAATCTCATATAAAGTGTTGTGTACATAGGTTACAATCACAAGAAGTAAAACGATTTCAAATTGCAACAGTGTATTTATGTATGTATGAATGCAAGTACATATGCATTTGGCTTAAATCTAGTTTCAAATATTTAAATAAATTTCGAACAAATATAACAAAAATATGTTTTTTTTAAAACAAATGTTTTTCGAAACATTATAATTAATATTATTACATAAATCGATACTTAAATAAGTAAGTGTGTAAGTCAGTTATATGGGAGTAATTCATTAGTTAGAGTTAATAGTTATTTAATTAAAAATAACATTGATGTTTTTAATTAAAAGGTTTCATTAACAATTATTTAAAAACAAAGTCATTATCATTACCTAATGCTTAAGTGGTTTCAAGGCATTACCACCAATAAACGTCACTCCTTGTATCATTTGTACACTAAATAAACACCCTAAAGTATAGCAAATCATAATTGTAGCATGGCATTTTTATCACAAAAATTTGGTAAAATATCTATACTTATTTATATTAACATATTTAGAAAAAATAAGGTACATAGAAACATGTTTTAGTTTTAGTGTAAGTAATAATAAATGCTAAATGGGGTGTTAGATGACATGACTTCAGATCTCATAAATCAAGTTTTAGACCTTTCTCACCTAAAATTGATAAATTATTTACAGAAGGGTGAAGGTTAATTTGCTTTATCCATAGTTCTTTTTTAAGGTTCTGCTATTATAAAAATATTTTTCATGATATCAACTATTTTTTCCAATTATTACGAGTATTAGTAAGTAATAACAGTTATAATTTAAATACAATCATTAGTATTAAATGCTAGTCAAATTTTTATCATTGTCATTTTTTCAAACAATGGCAATAAAATTCTAATGGTAATGAAAAAATCCCACCTATGAAAATATACTTAAAAATAGTTTTGATTTGATTTTTTTTATTTGCAAAATCATTTTTCCTTTTGTCGCTTCCATACTCAAAAGATCACTCTTTAATTAAAAAATATTCCCGTATCTTTAATTTAATAATTTGCAAAGTTCCTGTGCATAGAAATAAATAATCGTAGTGTTTTTTATATTAATTGATTTTCATCCTCCTTCCTGTATAAAAGAGCTGAAATAAAGTCAGCCGTATACAGTGGAGAAAGAAAAATAGAATTACTGTTGGTTATTGTTGATTTTGCTTTAACTTTGATTTTTGTCTTTGCTTTATTGCTTGGACAAAAATTTTTAGTTTATTTAAAATATTTGTCAGAAGTTTACTGAAGAGTTAAGTAAGCGGTAACGAAATGGCCATCAAGACGTGCTTTGACCCTCAATAATCAATATCGGTAATTAATTTAATCGGGATAATTTAAAAAATAGCATAAAGTTTTTTTATGAAAATTAAATATTTCATTTTTGAGAAAAATACAGTTGTTACAATAAACAATTTTTATATTATTCAAATCTGTTGCATAAATCAATTATTTTTTATTCGTAGGTAATTTCATGTCAAATCAACACGGCATTTATAAATATTTTTCTTACAGTTTTTTAGCTAAAAGCTTATAAAAATGGGCAAAATATCGCTTTTTCCATATGCGATCGAGGATTTTTATTTGATTTGATTTCAATTTTTTTAGGTTTTATTAAAATTTTTGAGATACGCGGTTTAATTCTCTGTCACTCCAATATTTGTTTTTTTGATTGGAGTTACTTCAACAAACTAGATTTACTTTATGGTGAAGGGTATACAAAATTCGGCATAGCCATAGCCATAGCACATAGTTTTTGATGCATAAATGCCTTAGCCTTAGTAATTTTATTTATTGTATTCAAACTTTTTAATTACATGTCTACTTTACTACTTACTAGCGTCGTATACCAGCTATTTGTTGTAGTTGAGAGAACTCACCTAAAAATAGAGGAAATTTTTATTGATCAGTAAAAAAATAAAAATACTATAATAATTAACAAATAAAAGTTCATGAGAAAAAATTACAAAGTAACTTAACACACCTTGCCATATTATTACACCTTAGGAAAATAATTGGATTTCTGAGTTATTATTGGAGAAAGGGTAATAAAATATTTTGCTTAGATTAATAATTATCTACATCAATATTACAGGTTAAAAAAGTAAAAATGATTTATGGGAAAAAGTTTGTATTTCCTAAAAATTAAATTTTTTACGTTGACAACAGAACCAGAAAAACGTGCCTGACTGCATTTTCACTACTGTTTTCGCAGAAAATAGAACTCGCCAAGAACAATTTCAAAAATTCCTGAAAACTAAGTTAATAACAAATCCTAAAAAATTGGTACTCTGATGATGAAGAACCAATTTGTATCCATGATGAAGGCTCCTTGTTAAGCCTGTTTCACAGTATAATATTGAGTATTACAACTTGTCAAATACCTAAGTTTTATGAAAAAGTGTGATAGTGTTAAAGCACATATAATGTATATGTCAATTAAGGGCGGTTTACATGGTCACAGAAGTCTTACGACATGTCAAATTTTTGTGCAGAAAAGTATCAGTGGGATGGTCTAAACAAAATACGTACTGAATCTGCACAAATTGAGAGCAAATATGGATGAAAATTTTACAGTCGTATGGCTCTCTTTGCTTTTTGGAAATTTTCAAAACACAATTACGAATCATTAGATCAGAGATTAATTTCTCTACAAACCGCTGTTTTGGTGTGTTTTACCCATATTAATTGTGTAAATGCAAAAACAATATGTCGTAAGATTTTTACTCTCAGTTATAAAATACGAATGGAATTTTATATTACTTTCTCTTGGATTTTACGTACGTAAAATCGTACCGTCTAAGCCCCACTTTAATACGGATAGATAAATGACATCGCATAATACAAAAATCATTTTTAGAAATTTTACTACGCACTTTGATTTTTTATTTCATGAGGGTTGTTTTGCTGTTCATAACCCAGCCAATCATTTAATGAGCACACCGAAAAAAAACTCTTAGAAGAACCATGCATTAAAATGGCTCACTCTATATCTTTAGAGCTATAAAATTAGGAGCTCTTTAAGAGGCAAAAAGTCGTTTCTGAAATAAATTAACCTAAACCATTTTAGTAGAAAAAATTCCTCATGTCTGCAAGTTTTCAAATGTCAAATGATTATTTTTTGTACTCTTTATGAACTCAAAAGCTAAGACTTTTAAATTCAACTTTTAAAGTTACTATTTTCAATTTTAGGGCTGCTGTAGTCAAGGTGGTAAGCATGTTGACTACAACTCTAGTTGGCCAGGGTTCAACCCCAGCGACATTGAAAAAATAAAAATTTTTTTTTATGGTATAAATACATATTCAGAATTCACATTACAAAATGCAGCCTCCTTTGTTGGTACTTCTTCATAGCATATTCGCCGGCGAAGTAAAATAACTAATAAAATGGATACATCTTTCTCCTTTCACCTCCTGTCCTTTCACCTCCATCTCTTTCCTAAAGAATGTACCCAAAAGCTACAAGAATAAGTTAGTTAAGTTTTCTTTCGGATTCTCATGGATTACTGGGAATTTTCATTCTACATGAAGTGTGATAGTGTAGAAACAAAATGAATATTACCTTGGATTTATTGACAGTCAGAACAATTCTCATTAGATTTCAAATGTTGAGCAACCTCAATGACTGCATTAGTAGAGGAAGAAGATCATTTGTTCGAGCCCACCTTTGGATATGTGTAGAAAAGAAAATAATAATTGTTATAATGCAATTAAAAATTTAGAAGAAACCTCCCGGAAAGGCAATGATAATAATTGTGTGAAGCTATGGCAGTAACAGCTTAACAATAGTGTACGGCAATGTGTGTGTGGGATGACTAGCTCGGATGTAAAACAAAGTGGAGTTGTCTGTGGATGGTTAAGGTTAATAATCAAGGCATCGAGTAAGTTCATATCTCGCCTGAGTAACACAGTAGTGTAGCGTGGATGGCTGCGTTTGTTATAACGCATGTTTAGTAACTACAAGACCGTAGGATTAAAAAGTATAGCCAGATAGAGCCACAGAGTAAAAAATACAGAACCTTTTAGTGTGCCACAGTAGTATTTGCAATCAAAAGAATACGTACGTTTAGATAAAAGGAAAAAACGTAACAATATTTAACTATTTCAACAACCGCATTTCTGATAACAAACTGTGAAACGTGCAAGAAGATCGGTCTACTGGTGAAATAACACGACAAAAACAATATTGTTTTTTCTCTAAATTCTGAAGTCCTTCGCTAACATCGCACATTTTTCTATCAACCGACCAGTTCTTTCTTGAAAAGAATCCACTTCATCATCAACATAAAAGAAGGATTCTGTTGCTACTACTTTTAAATAACGGGTTTTAGAAAATTCAAGTAGCCTTATTTTCTGGGAATTTCCCGACGCTTTTCGGGAATGAACTACCAATTGCTAATTTCAACTTAGATTATTAGTCACACCTACTGGAACTAGGCTTGCACGCAGAGAAAAAGCATGGTTGTGATATGGTCACAATAACCATATTATGTTCTTTGTAACAATGTATGGTTGGGGAGAACCAATTATGATTGTTTTTCTCAACAAAACTTTAGTCACAATAAACATTTTTTGTTAACTTTTAACGATTATATGGTTACTATGTGCAAAAAATGTAACATGGTTGGTTTCAACTTAAAAATAATTTCAACCACAATCAAAGTTTTATAACTAATTAAAATTAATATTAAATATTTAACCATAATATGTTATTATTTATTAAAGTATGGTTACAAGCAAACAGAATAATGTTTGCGTAAAAAAAATTCTAGTTCTTGATAGTTTAAAAATTTTTTGGTAGGTTAAATTTTGTTTTTTATTGTTAGAAAAAGTGAAGAAATAAAAATATATGTACAAAATAGATAATTAAAAATAATATGTAAACAAATAAAAAGGGACCCAAAACATTTTAAAAATAAAAAGGGAATCAAAACATTTAAAAATAGTTGAAATAAATATGTATGTAAGCATATAAATCTTTATTTTTGTATTTGAAGCACTGTATTTTTATATAACAGATTGTTGTAGCCTATAATCTAGGCGTTACTATAAGCAAATAATGGATTTTTAGTGAATTTGTGTTTTTTAATCATTAACATTTCATTTTATATCTGAAAAATTTTGCTCTTCCAATACTATATTATAATTCAATTATATAACATGACATTTTCAGCTATATTATATTTTAATTTAACCATTTAATGTTTATATTTGAACACAATTCTGTTCATGCTTTAACATGTTATTATTTTGCCAGACAACAATATGGTTGCAAATGTAACAATACTATGTTTTGTTGTCAACAATATAATGCAACCATAAAATGTTGCTTTTAGATTATGGTTACCTCAACCATGTTTTTTCTTTGCGTGTGTGGAAACAGTGAATGATTAAATGCTCTTGCTGTTAAGGTCCGTCCAAAAAAAAACATTTCAATTATGGTACCTGTTTCGAGTAGAAGTCATAAGTCGTTTATTACGATCCAAATACCCGATATGATAATAAGAAGGAGAATGAAGAACACTTTCGACTATCTATCTAAATTTTGGTTTACAAATATACTCGTACAAAATAAAAGTTATGGATTTTTCACAAAATAAATGAAAATAATTATAAGTTTAGTTTTACTTTAGCATATTCTATATTGTAAAACATTTTGTGAGAAAATAAAATAACAATCTTGCATGTAAATTCTACAAACATACGCTTGTTAATATTTTTTGTATACGTATGATATAGAAAAAAATTACTGACACTGCAATTTTTTTGTTGTTTTCGAAAAAAAAAAACCATAAAGCAAAGGTAAATATCAACCGCATGCCCAAGTACAACGGTTGACCATTCATTACGTTCGATAAATTGTTTTTTTTTTTATTCAAACATATCTAACAAATTTAAAACCGAGTAATATTAAACCCATTAGTTTCGCATGTTTTATATGATTGGGATTACATTTTAAAGTTTTTAATGACGGCTGCAGCAATAACAGTTGAAGTTAAATGTTGTAAAAATTGAGATAAACAATCAATAATTTGGTCGACCATTCGACCACAAATATACATCCATTGTGTAGCATGAGTGCGAGTAAATTGCTTCCGTTTTATACAAGTAGATACTTGTTTTTTTTTTACATAAATGTTCATTTCAATGTAATTAAAACTACATAGAAGAATAGAGGATTTAATCATTTTACTTTGACATATAAAAGTTTGTTATTGCAAAACTGTGTGTTTAATAATATTTATTTTCAATAAGCAAATTAATTATTTATTATTTAAAGCATTTATTTTATGACAAAAATTGTCATTTACATGGCTGATGAACGCGTATTCATGTCAAGGTCAGCGAAGTAGTAAATATAATAGAAATCTAAAATAATCTGCTGATCATCAATGGAGCCGTCGACATTCCACATTATATTGTATGTGATGAATGGATGTAGTGTTTGAAAAGCCATGTTAGATGCCCATACTGTTCAGCTGAATTTTAAGCATAAAATAGTGCATTCGGAATCGCTTTAGCTAATTTAAAAGGCGTACGTTATACCACCTGATCTTCATTATAATGTTAAGTTTGCAATACGGTGAGGAACACAAAAAGATATATTCACCCCATTTCATTTAGCGTCGTCGTCATCGTTATCAATTAAATATCAACAACAATTTTTATCGACGTCGTTATAAATTCAATACAATACTTTTATTCCATAACAGAAATTAAACGATGTCGATTGTTTTTTGTTTTTTTAAAACACATCTCTAATTATTTAGACAGTTGGTTTATTTAGTTTTCATTTTTTATTATTTTTTCTTTAATAATTTTAAACAGCTAAAATATTTTTGTGTCCCAATTTGTAATTCTGATCCAAATGATAAGGAAAAGAAAAAAATTGGTGTTAGAAAGAAGATTAATAAGGCAGAAATCAAACATATTTCAATTACCTGATGAAAAGTAAGTAATAAATTTAAAAGTTTCTTTCTTTTTGCCAGGAGTTAATTTCTTAATTGTTTCAACGGTTCGAAAGTTTTTTTTTCGCCTAAATAGAGATGCGTTTAAGTATGTGCTGGAGACTATAACACCACATTTAAAAGTGGAAGTCAGATCGACACATTTTTCGAATACCATAAAATTGGCTGCAACGCTATAGTTTTTAGCGCATGGATCCTAACAGCTTAGTGTCGTTGATGATTTTAACTTCGAATTATAGCAGCCAGTAGTGTCTAAAATAATTTTTGAGATTCTGAATGTTATGGAAAGGAAAATTTATCCACAATAGATGAAATTTGTTATGACAGACGAAGAAAAAGCTGATGCAAAACTGCAATTCTTTCAGAAATCTGATTTTCTTGGTGTCGTCACCTGCTCTTTTCGGTGGACCAAGGGCATTTAGTATTATTGAAATTCTTTCCCACTGCTGTTTTAAATCAATAGGAAGACCGTCTTTTTGAAATCCTTTGGCCAGTGAAGGATTTTTTTCCATCTACTCCACTAACTTATTAAATTGGCATGTATTTGTAATTTTTTATTTTCTATCTTCATATTTTTAAATCAAGATTATAAATAAAATACATAATGAAACTGTTTTGACACCAATAAGACCAACCACAAAATCAGAGTCAATTTATATCGATGCCGGCGTTAAAGTTGCATCGACATTTAGCGATAAAACTTGATATTGACAATGGGCATACCGATTTAAAACAATCGACACGAAACGATATCGTTTCGTTTTGATGATGCTAAATGGAATAAGGGTGATTATTAATTTAAAAGTTATAGTAGGTATTACCGCTCATTGTATTTAAAATGAACATGGCAGTTAGCATAGATGGTAACTTGTTAAGAGCAAGTCTACATTTATATAATTGCAAAAATTGCAGGTTCTACTGAAGTCTACCTAAACAAAATATTAGGAACTGTTTTTGCACTGATTCAATTGCGTTGCAGTATGTTTTATATTGTGGATCCCATATAGTCGACCCATATTCCAGAATTGGACGAATTAGTGACGTATATAGATATTTCGTGATGAAACCAAGCTTGCATCTTGCTCTGCTTACAATTAGGGAAATATGTTGAATGAAATTTAGTTTGGGGTCTAGTATAATTCCCAGATCTGTGAAACTGCAAACACTTTCCAGCTCATTGCCGCCGAGAGAGTATCTAACGTTTAAATGGTTTCTTCGAAAGAAACACATATATTTATGTTCTTCATATTATTCAATGCTATGCACCAATTAGAAGGTTGGCTACCGAAACTGATAACCAACATCTTTCAACATCTTTATCTCATTTTGTTCAACTTAAGATCTTTCGATAATTTTAGTGTCATCACTATCAAAGTGATATTAAAATCTTCACGCAAAGGTAATTTTGAATTTCTTTCACTTTGGTTTTTAACAAATAATAATGCTGTGATCTCTAGGCTTGAGTAGCTCAATTGTACTATTTCATTACTTAAACTAAATAAACTAGCACAAATTTGTATGTGTACCTAGTTCAATTTTGAACTACTACATGATAGATTAAATTGCAATTATATTTCGCTGTTCACGGTTCCTGGCACTATTAATCGTACACATTTAAATATAATTTAGGATGATAATTACTTTTTGCCTTTATTCCTGATATAGAGAAAACAATTTAAATGAATATAAATTTTATTAAGCTATCACCAAATCGATGTATTGCTTGCACAATAGATAAAATAGATTTCTCTGACAACAGTTGTTAGTCAAATAGAATGTTACCGGGCTCAGGAGCTGCAATAGTAATTAACTTTTGTTTGGTTTAAACAGAACTGCATAAGCACATTTGAACTAAACGAGCCATGAACTTAAAATAAAACTAGTTTCTTTTTAAACTTTTAACCAAAAGGAGCAATCACTTTAATAAACTAAATTGTACAAGTCTAGTGATTTCAAATAAAATGTACATTTTAGTTTCCTGGCTTTAGTAATAATTTATATTTTAAATATATACGAATGAATTGAAAAACTGTCAAAGTGTTTTTATTTAAAAGATAAATCGTAATAAATTTAAAATAAAAATTGTCTTTCAGTAATTTATTTTGCAATTGCTCTTTTAACATTTTTGTTGGTTCTGAGAAATTCACGGATGTGTTATATTCATTTAGTTGCGGACGGAATTCAGCTGTTGTGGCAATTTAAAAAGTTATATATAATACAACAACTCATGATACTTTTGTTGTTGAATTTAGAGTGGTTACCTAAGCCATTTCTATGCAACGAAAACCTGGCCTTTTAGTGACCGAAAGCGTGACGATTCTAAAGTTATGTATATAAATTTTTTAATAAAATTTATGTAATTTATACAAATATATTTTATATACAAATGTCCAAAGACTTCGGAGATGATTCGCTATATATAGCATATCAATTTCTTCGTCTTCCAGCATAACTTCAGCTAATTCTGCATTATGCAATAATGCATGCAGGCGTGTCAAAAAATAAATGTGTTATTAAAGTTATATAACTAAAAAGCGCTTCTTAATTCGAAGAGAGACTAAAGTTCCACTAAAATTTTATTAGATATATTTTCAGCAGGAATTCTTAGTGTTGGCACGGACCAAATAGCGCTATGACCGACTTAGTTTGTGACTTCTCTCGCTAAAGTATAACTACAAAAAAACTACGTCTATAACAATATAGCTACTTCTAACTTATATATTAAATTATCGGTGCCCACTAAAGTTAACATAGTAATTTTTATTCATGTAAAAAAATGTCCAAGCACTTTTCGCAACCTGACAGAATTGTCTGTCTGTGGGATTGAAATAATAAATTAATTTTTCTGGGTTTCCTTATGGTTACTCAATTAGTGATATATTCGCGCCAGATATTGCAAAATAATATTTAACGAATAACCTGACAGGGTTAGCTTGTGCAATGTCGCCTAAAAATGATGTATCAAGAGGGTGCCTTCATTACGGCGACGTTTTTTACTTATCAATCTAATACAGAGCTCTATCAAAAAATCTAAAATGTTCACAGATGCTATTAGCACTATTTTTCTTAAATTTTTTAAAAATTTTATCTTAACCTTAATTGTGCTTAATATTGTCTATTGGATTATGAGGAAATGCATATTCATGTTGCAGAAAAGAAAAGAGAAAAGAGAAGTAGCACTTCAGGCAATTTAGTTTTTTTTTTTTTTTTTTGTAACCGTGCTACATTCTTTCGTCAACGAATATGCTATGAAGAAGTACCGGCGAAGGAGGCTGAATGTTGTTATGTTAATTCTAAATATGTACTTATACCATTTAACAAAAAAAAATCTTGTTTTATTTTTTAATTGTCGCAGGGGTTGAACCCTGGCCAACCATATTTGTCGTCAACGTGCTTATCACCTTTACTACAACAGCCTCTTTGATACTTTGGTATGTAAAACGTAATTGATTAAATAAGAATTATGTTTATTCAAAAACAAAATTCGCAGTATGCATTGCAAGATTTTACAGAATTATAGACGTAACGTGGAATTAAACAATAATTCCAATTAAAATTTCAAATTTTTTATTACCTTTTTTGATATTTATTTATACGATAGCTACAAACTAAATGTATTTTGATTAAATTAAAACTCGAATATTTAACAACAATACTTTACACTGTAATACACTCTATTTTGAATTATGCCGTTTTTTATATCATGAGAATTAGAGCTAAATATTTAGCTATTAAGTGATTTTTTACTATTTGCTTCTTTTCTATTTGATTTTGTTGGATATTTATGTTTCTTAATCATACTTAACTGAAGTCGGTGTTGAAATATATTTTTAACACCATGGTGCTATATATTTATGGTAAATACTTTTGTATAAATAATAATAAGAAAAAGTCAACAAAAGAAAAAGAAGTCTTTAAAAACCTTTTTTTAAACGTGGATTTCGAATTTGCCTTCCATTCCAACTCTTCGTAATTGTTGTAGTGATGTTTTAAATATGACGTCGTTATATACTCTACTTGCATTTAAAATTATCTTGGGTCGGAGACCCTATCTGCTCTTGTACCTACGGAATGTGTGCAATGAACAAACATAAAAATATTCAACGTGATTCAATTTATGTTGATGTTTGTGTATCGTGTGTCTTCTCTTAGGATTTCTTAAGTTATCCGAAATAATATACATAATATTTATATATGTGTTGAATTTGTTGTTTGTACGTCTGTGTGCGTTTGACAAGCTTTGTGTGTTCCAATACAAATAGGAAGAGCTCAAGTAAAAAGGTTTTTTTTCTATATTTATTTTAATTCTGCACTCATTAGCATCTCTCTTTAGTTTATTGTAAGTGTATGTTAATGTATTTAGGTGATTGTGGATTAGTGTTGCCGTTTTGTTACATTTTTTACGTTTCTTGTAACTTTTAAGGGTTCCATGTAACATGTATAATTCTGTTTTATTTGGCCAAATTTTCGTGACTTTTGGTACAGATATGAAATAAAATAATATTACTGAAAAAGTACTCGTTTCATTATTTGAGATAATAACCTCTCTGACAGCTGTTTCTCTTAACATATCAATTCGATTTAAATGACAAAGGTTACACGATTGCAAGCGTTAGTAAAATCTTACATTAACAAGCAAGAGTGCTATATTCGGCTATGCCGAATCTTAAATACCCTTCACCGTCTATGTAAATCTAGTTTAGTAAAGAAACTCTTAATCAAAAAGGCAAATATTAGGGTGACAGAGAATTAAAAAAGAAAAAAATTGGGACAGCATATACATAATTTCACATAAAAGTGACATCGGCGCTTAATGGGTTAAGCATTTTTTAAAAATTTACTATTTCCTTAAAGATCCCGTCAAAAGCTTTAAAATGATACACATATTAATATTAAAAAAAAAATTTAAATTTCAGAGCGCCGTAACTCGGAAAATATGTGCAAGCGCCAATTTAATTCTCTATCGTTCAACATATTTATTTTTTTGGTTGGAGTTACTTAATTGTTCCAAATGACATAAAAAAAACTAGAGGTAGGCTTGGTGTTTTGCCTGCTGCCTCGAAGGAAATAGGCCGATCATGTTGATTTGCAATAGCACCACTTTCGACACTATATCTAATCGATTAATTTGATTTCAACACTTACACGGACGGATAGACGGGCATCGCTCAATCGACTTCGCTAAGCATTTAAACATTTTTTAAGGAGAAGCATAACTTTTTCTCCTGTCGTTCCTTGGCAACACTGTTGTGTACGCATTTTTTTAGTTTTGGATTCTGTGCTAGTTTTTTATGTTAATAATTTTTTTAAAAGCAACTTATACATTTTGTTTTTTTTTTCAATTATATTTTGTTTTTTTATTCTGTTATTTCAGTTGTTTTGCATGCAATTTGGTTTTCAAATGAAACATGAAATTTTAAGTAATGTTTGTTTGTCTATACTTATGTACATAATTCTTTTGTAACAAAAAAAACACGTATTTTTAAATATGATTGCAATTAAACTAACGTATAACTTTAATTTAAAGTTTTTTTATTTATTTATTTATTGATATTAAGTTAAATATAATAAATCAATCAATTACAATTTTAAAAGTCTTAAAATAGATTCCAAAATTATCTATTTATGTATACAGTTCTTTATGTAATAAGCATTTTTAAATTTTGAAAAAAATATTTCTTTAAATTTTTTTTGAAAAGTGAAATTCTTTGCGTGTTTTTTAAATTAGGTGGAAACTTATTAAATTCTAGGGGACCTATGTGTTCGATTCTCTGTTTTGTGGTTTCTAGTCTGCATCTGGCAAATCGAAGACTTGAGCAGTTTCTAGTATCGAAAATGTTTTGATTCTTTGGAAATTGTATAACATTGCGACCAATATTTTGTAAAGACATGAAAAAAAAAACATTAGAACTTGCATTTTGTAAAGGCCGATAATGGGCAAAATCGTTTTTGCAACATCTTGATATAATGACAGTGTTGAATATATCAACGGCATTTTGTAGATAACTTTTAAAGCTCTATTTTGTACTCTCTGCAAAGTTTTTAGGTCAGAGCTATTTTTACTGCCATATATTATTAACATATAATTTATTTGACTCTGTATCAATGCTTGATAAAGAAGTAATTTCGTTTGCTGATCAAATTTATTCTAAAACTTACATAACAATCCCACAGCTGAAGATATTTTTTATTTTAATTCCTGAATATGTAGATTCCATGATAAATTGCTTTGTAAGTTCATTTCCAAATACTTAACTGACTGACTTTCATATATTTCTTGTCCATTAACAAATATACTAAAGCTCCCAGTGTCATGAGTTGCGCGAGGTTTAAATCTTACAAGTTTGGTCTTATTTTTGTTAGTAACCAATTTATTCCGTCTAGAATATTCAAATATCATAATCTTTCCATATCTTTTCATATAAGGTTTTAAGGCTGCTTCATGTTTATAAGGATAAAAAAGTGAAATGTCATCAGCGTACATATACAGCTTTCCACAAAGTTGAAGATTCCTAATGTCATTGATATATAAAACGAATAAAAGTGGACCCAAAACACTACTTTGAGGCACACCATCTTCTACCACACCAAGAAAACTTTTGCAACCATTTAGCTCTACATATTGTTTCCTGTTGTATAAAAAACTTTTGAAGAGATTTATTGCTTCATCCATTATACCATAGTATTTCAGTTTATAAATTAATATTTAATGATCCACGAGATCAAAAGCTTTCGAAAAGTCATAGAATATGCCCGCTACTCCACTGAATCCTTGATCCAATTATTAATAACATTTACCACAGCATTTTCCGTTCCACTTCCTTTTCTAAATCCGAATTGACAATCATAGAGCATTTTATTGTTTTCCAAATATGTATTAAGTTGCTGATGTATCAGTTTTTCTACTTTAGCATTAATTTCCTTTGGTATTGGTGCAATTTTTGAGATTTTTACAATAGCAGTACTAATTATGTTGTTAAATATACTCAACAAATATGGTAAAATTTTCTGTCTACATTCCTTAAATAATCTTGGATATAGATTATCGTGACCAGAGCTTTTGTTAATCGAGAGTTCAGATATTATCAATAAGATTTCTTCAATTGTTGAGTATTGGAATTGAAAAGTACCATTATGACGTTGGAGAATACGAAGACTATACGAATCTAACGGAGAGCTGCTTATTTGTTGCTTTATAGTTCTGGGTGCTTGAATAAAGTACTGATTAAATAATATATACACGATGGTATCATCCATAATCAAACGTCCATCGGAGTTCATTAAACTCATTTGCTACTTTTTGTTTCGACCCAAACTCTCATTCAGAAACCTCCAGCATTTTTTTGGATCATGTTGAATTTTACTAATATTATCACTATAATAGTTATTCATTGACTCTTGACAAGCTTTTTAATCAACTGCTTAATTTGTTTTGTATTTCCAAATTATTACGATTTTTTCTTCTTTGCTTTAGCAGTTTGTGTTTAAATAATATTAAGCTTTGTAAATTATCATTTACCCATGGTGCAATTTCATTTTTAAATGCCTTCTTTCTCTTAATCTCCATAGTAGAACTGTTACAAGCTGACGAAAGGCATTCAATTAATCTGGTAGCATCAGCTGATAGGTCATCGGTGTTACTGATAGATACATCATTTTGCAGGACTTCTCTAAACTTGACATAATCACAACGCTTCTGAATTATTTCAAAATTTTTAGGGCTATGAACATTACTTCTTATTAAGCATGTTATCATGTTATGATCTGATAAGTCACATTCAGTAAGGGATTTGAGATATTGCTGTAAACATTATGTAGGTCTTGTTATTATTATGGCAGTTCTTAAAATCGTAATTTGAAAGTAAAATGGAAAACTCATCAGATTGTTTTTTATCTAAAAAATCAACATAAAAAAAGTCACCCACTATTATACACGACTCTCTACCATATAAGTTCAGCATATTTTCAACGAGATTATAAAAAGTATTTGTGTCACATTTCTGAGATCTATAGAATGAAATGATCTTTACTGGTTTTCCATTCATTTTGTAGTTTTCTAAACTTACAACAATCATTTCACAAAACATCTTACCCTCGCAAGCATTTACAGTATAATGGAAATTGTCTCGTATATAAACAGAGGTACCTCCATAACTATCTGCTCTGCAGCAATGTATACAATTGTACCCTGGAATACCATAAATTTGTACTAAATCAGAACTAAACCATGTCTCCTGAATCGCGATTACGTTAGGAAGTTGTGGAAAATTATTGATTATTGTTTTCAATTTATTAAATTTATTTATGGAAGAAATGCTTCTAACATTCACAGATAATATATTGAAATAAGAAATTTTAAAACTTTTTATAAAACTTATAAAATCATCAAGTTGAAAAAAAAAAATTTTGATTATCAATCATTAAGAAAAAAAAGTTTATTAAAATATCTATAAAAATCACAATACTTGACTTTTTAAGCAGGAGATAAAAACGCAGCAGCAGCTTGATTCATTGATCTACGTTTGGTTCTTGTCGTTGCAGCACCTGATCTTATTAGCTTCGGTTTTGATATTTTACTCTTTTTCGCATAAACTCTAGAGCCGTTCGTGTAGACAAAAGCGTAACCAATGGTTTTCAAGGTTTTGGCATAGTTGAAAAGACTAAGTGTTTCTCTGCTAAGATAGTCATTTATGTAGATTGTTTTGGTTTTATTATTTTCTTTAAGCTTAGATTTTGACATCATGAGTTTTTCTTTACTGTTTTTATTGCAAAATTTAACCACTATCGTTTGTTTGTCATCTTTCTGCCCCCTCTCCTCTTAAAGAAATATGCATCATCTATATTTTCTTCCTTCAGATTTAACCCTTTCGGGACGGAGTTTTATTTTGCAAACCAAATTATGTATGGTAAAATTTTTTTCATATTCTAAAAGGTATGATAAAAGTATTATGTTCTCCATACTTAAAAATTTTAAATTCGTCCTTTTATCCTGGAACATATAGTCCCAACAAGTACTTTCATGGGGCATAAAATCCCAATCAGTGTTATCGAAGAGCGATTCGAAATTAAAAAGATAACTAAAATATAAATATTATTAGATTTAGATAAAAGCTAACATTTATTTTTAACATTTTAGGAATGCAATTAGGTATTTATTTGTGGAATGGCCCAAAACACTTGTAACATAAGGCGTTGTTACAACCTGAGCATATCATATTTCTTTGCTTTTCTATGCCAAGTGAAGAACAGCGAACACAGCGACAACGCTTCTCTTGCTCTACTGGCAAGTGGTCTCCAATATTGATGCTATCAGTTTTTGGACGTTTGGGAGTTCTACTTCCCTGGCGATTGCGTTGAAAATAAAGAAAAAATACAGTTTGAAAATTGCTGGGACGTATTATCCCAGTAGTCCCGAAAGGGTTAAACCAATTTTTTTAGATATATCCTGAATAGTATCAACAGCTGACAATTCTTTATCAACTTCCACATCTCTTATTATACAATCGTTTTTGCCTCGATGGTCGTTTAAAAACTTCACAGATGTTTTCAAAGTTATTATTTAATTTTTTAAAACACGATTCTCTTTTTGAGCCATTTCTAGCTTTTGTTATTTTCTGCAATATTCTTAAACAAAACATAGAATTGTTTTGACATAAAATCAATTGCATTTGTTATTGTATCAAGCTTTTTGTTTACTTCAGCTTTCATTTCTTTATTTTCATCACTTACTGAACTACTACTTGTATTAACGCTAATAAATAATCATATTGGCGTTTGTCTAGTTTTGTACATAAGGAATGAAATATTTTGGCGCACTTGTCACACTGAATATTTTCTTCATCCTCTTCTTTCACTTCTATTCCACATTAGCCACAAATTATTGCAACTTTAATGCTACGAGGACCTTTTGTAGACATTCTCCGAAATAATCAGATTCTCCACTGTTTATTTTATACAATACTTGTAAATTTGTGTATAAAATAATGCATAAAATGTCATTTTATTAAATATTAAAAAAGTCACTCAGACGTGCTTTGATTTTAGATGTTTTCACAACAAGGGTTGCCAACTATTTTTAAAGTTAGTTTTATTTTCACCCTTAAGCACCTTACGTCGGTCAATGACACATTTGTATCTTACAGAATGCATATATAAAAAAATAGAAGATGTTATAAGAATAGTAAACTACATTGATATTCATTCATTTGTATTTTTAATTTACAAATTAATTTATAAATTTAATTGAGTTTAGAACTAAGGTTAGGTGAGGCTGAGAATTAAAAAAAGTTCTTACCAATAATGAACTCTATTCAAAAACTTGAGATTAAATTAAGATATTTTTGGTATGTGAGTAAACAGAATCTTAGATTTAGTTATTGTCTTTTTTTAGTTTAAAGCTTCTGTCAAACAATCAAAAGCTGCATTCTGTGAGTGTGTTATTATTTTTATAAGAAATAAATTTGAATTGGACTTCAAAGTTTGAAGAATCACAAGACTAAATTTTTCTTTCGATTATTAATGGTACCCCAACAAAAATATATAACTGTTGGAAAAAATGCGTAATTCTTCTTATGAGGCACTTATCAGCAGCAGTGCAATTAAAAACAAAATCGCAGTAGAGACATAACAGGTTGGCTAAACCAGAAGAAAAGTTGATTTCCGGGAAAATTTAATGGTTCAAACGGGCCACCATTGGTGTGTCTGCAAAAAGCAAACAATTTATTGCAAAGAATACTGGAAAAGCCGTCAAAAACTTAATTACGGCGTAGACTACATGGTAGTAGCAAATTGAAAATTTGGTGTTGATTGAGATACGAGGGCTGCTCTATATATTTCAGGCCTAAAACCAAATGGTTTTATTGTTTTTCAAAGTATTCTCTAGCATGATTTACACACTTTTGCATGCGCTCAAACCAGTTGTCGAAGCACTTTTTCCACTCCGATTGAGACACCTCTAAAACATGGTTTTTGAACACTTCAACAGCTTCTTCTGGCGATGAAATTCGTTGACCACGCATTTTTTTCTTGATGTGCGGAAACAAGAAGAAGTCATTAGGTGCCAAGTCAGGGCTGTATGGCGGATGACCCATTAATTCGACGTTTTGGCCGGTCAAAAACGCTCTGGTTTGAGCCGATGTGTGAGAGCTCGCATTCTCATGGTGAACAATGATTCGTCTTCTCTTGTTGGTTTTTCGAATTTCTCCGATGACTTCAGGCAAACAAATTGTAGTGTACCACTCAGAAGTGACCGTCCTACGTTGCTCAAGCGGAGCAGTCGCCACATGACCAGTTTTGCCGAAGAAACAGGCGACCATTTGCTTCGAAGTGCTTCTTCCACGAACAGCTTTCGTTGGGTTTTGCTCGTCTTTGAAGACCCACACGGTTTCGTTTCGGACTCATACGCGTAGATCCATGATCCGTCACCTGTACCGATCTTATAAACCAATCTTTGCATCAATCGACACGAGCTTTTTTTTTGAGCGACTTTCAAATCCAACGAGAACAACCTTTTTTACGGCCAGGTGTTCATGCAGTATCGAATGTATGCTGGTGGAAGAAATGTACAAGGATGTCTCTATCTCTCGGTATGTCGCATGTCGATCTTGCATTATGAGTTCACGCACGGCATCAATGTTCTCTGGCACAACAGCCGTTTTTGGACGACCTTCACGGAATTCGTCTTTGAGCGAGCTTCGGCCACGATTAAATTCATTATACCAATTTTTCACAGTGCTATAGGATAGTGATTCATCGCCATACAAAGATTTAAGTTCATCAATGCACTCTTGTCGTGATAATCCACGTCGAAAGTTGTGAAAAATGATGGCACGAAAATGTTCAAGAGTTAATTCCATTTTTTTCTATATTAATTTTTTCAAGTCACTGTAAACAACACAAATAATGGTCGTACGTCAAAACGTTTTGAGTACGATTATGCTTAAACATGACAAACTTTCCAATGTGAATGTCAGATTGCACTTGGCAGCACTCAGTGTTGCCAGGCCAGAAATATATATTGCAGCCCTCGTATGACTATTCGTTATAATTTGAAATCTAAAACAGAGTGCTGAAAAGATCAAGCACGCTTCTGCTAACGCTGAGAAATTATTCTCCGCTTCTCCGTTTTCAAAGACGCAAATCAATATTTAATTGTCTGAAATTATGTTAATGAATACCACTGTATCTGATGCAAAAATCTAAACATTTTTCAACATCAAAAAAAAAACAGAAACATGAACATTTGTTTCAAAAAAAATAATAATGAAATAATGTGATTTGAATGCATTTGGCAGATATAAAAATAGAATCTAAAAAATTTTTAATTGTCCAATTTAACAGTAATGAATTGACATTAAAATAATATTCATCAAACTTTATTACAGTGTGTTTAATAAAACACACACACAGACATTTCACATAATTAAAATTTACATGTGTTGAAAGTGTGAAACGCGAGAAAAAAAAAACTAACACACTCTCATATGCATTTAAATAAAAGGTCACAATTTTTAGTATAGTTTAACACTTGTTCTACACAAATATAGAAGTTACAGTGAACAAAAGTACAATAGACGGATACACATACCAAAATATGTTACCAAAAAAATTTACTTAAAGAAAAATGTGTTTGAGCTATTAACATTAAGATGATGATAGAAGATATTTTAAAAAATACTAACAACAATAATGATGTTAAGCAAATAAAATTAACTCGTTATATTTGTTATAAAAATTGTTAGGGTTTCCTTCAATAGCATTTTTATTAATTTATGTATGAGAAGGGTTTCTTCATTGGTGCATGCTTCTTAATTGTAGACAGTCTTCAGCGGTCATATTTTTTTTTTTTTCCTTTTTTTACAAAATTGTGTTTGTTCATTATTAAATCAATGCCAACAAGGAAAGCCTTCATATCAAATGCGGCTAAAGTTTTTGAACAAAAACTCTATGAAAATCATGAACTGACGGGTACTTATAACACGAAAGGCACCTTTTTGGGATGCTGGGAGATGAAAGAAAAAAACCAAAAAAAATCAACTGCATGGCCAAAAGCACCTTGACTGGCATTACGGGCACTGGGTATACCAGTCGTCTTCAAGGTTTAATGCCGACAGAATGTAATGTTTAACGCTACCAGACTTTAAAAATGAGAGCATAAAATCAACGCAAAAACAAAGGTCATAAAGCAGGTCATTCTTTAATTGTATTTAAAAATGAATGCCAAAATGTAATGCTTAATTTAATAAATTTAAATTGGCTTAAGTTAAATCATGTCCCTACGGTAAAATATGAAACCCATTTTTATGAATTTTAATTGATATCACTAAACTGAAGTTTTCTGTAATAATGTTATATTTTTCGTTAGTCAATTTATAATTATTTTAGCAATGCAATTTCATCGTTCACTTTTTTATAAACTGTTTTCAATTTGTAAAGAAATTAAAAGCTAATTGTAACAAAAATTTATTTATTACAATACTGATTTAAAAATTTCTTTACTTCAATGCTAAAATGAACTTGGTTTTATTCGAATAGGGTTTAATTTAACACTTTGTAAACACAGTGCTATATGATTTCGCAGAGACAATTGCACTACCTTATCTGTAATTATGGGTGATATAAATATCAAGAAATCAAAAGTCCTCAATATTTTCGGCATGAAAATTAAATGTGATGTTCGAGTGGAACAAGCATATTTTTTTAGGTCGCAAAAGAAGCACTCAAGTGGCTTGATTTTCTGAATCGGTGAGAGAAGTACATCACTCTGTCTGATCTCCTTGCTATGACAGGCCGAATATATAATATAACTCTTATCTATGTGCCAATGGTTCAAAGACTATTTTGGAGTTATTCTACCGCGTACAGAAACGTGAACTGATGAAATCAGGGTTCTTCTTTCTGAAAACAGTAATTTTTTTACGCTCAACACGTTCTTTATCAAGAGCGCATTTGTAATAAAGTATTTTTTAGGTACGACAAAAAATGATGAAAGATATAGATATATTAATTTACAAAAACCTGCATTTTCTAATTGTTCCTTAATTAAATATATTACAAATAATTAATACGCCAATAGCACAGAAAATTGTATTAAAGGCAGCCACAATAAATGTAGCTAGAATTATAGACACGTACTCAATAGGAAATAATTTAATTACATTGCGTTGTCATACATGGGAGTAATTAATTAGATGGGCTAATTATAATTAATTGACGATTTCATTAGCATTGAATACTAAATAATGATAATGATTTTTTAAGTGATTAGTGAAATGATAATGCTTTTTAATGAAAAGATTTCATTGATAATTTGTTAAAAAACAAAATCATTAAATGATTTCAAATCATTATCATTATCTTTGTACACTAAATACACATCTTAAAGTATAGGGCATTATTTTAAAATAGTATTTGGATCACAAAAATTTTGTAAAATATATTTATTTTTTAACTTTCTCAGGAAAACTGATACGCCAGACTTTAGATCTCAGACAATAAATTGTACTCCTATCTCACATAATATTAATAAATTTTAACAATTTTCAAATATAGATCTATATACAAGAGTGTTAAGATTTATTTAATTTATGCATAGTTTTTTTGGGTTTCTGCGGACAAAAATTTGTGTTTTATAAAAATAATTATTTTTATTCAATTGTAATTAGCAATTAAACGATTTTAATAAAATTATATTACCATTAGTAAAAAACACTTATAATTAATTTAAAATCATTATCATTAAATGGTAGTTAAATTTCTTGCATTGTCATTATTTCAAACAATGCCAATATAATTTTAATGGTAGTGTAAAAATCCCAAGTATGGTACTTGTTAAAAAAATATTTATATATATTTTTTGTTGTTTTTTTTTTTTTAATATGGGTACATTCATAGTGTTAAACGTGACAGTCGTGCACGGTAAAATAAAAAAGAGTTGAATAAAATATTTGTAGGTTCCTTTTCATATTTAATTACAGCGCTTATGAAGGTCGAATGTAGCGTTGGTCATGTATAAAAAGGCGAAATTCGGCGAAACCAGAAACAATTTCGTAGTTAAACAAAATTCAGAATTTAAGGTAACAATGATACTTTAAAATGTCTTTTTAAATTTAAAAATCGGTTTATACGTGCCTTTTTTAACGTGATATTTTTTCACATTGACTTAACTGAATCGTGATTCATAACTTTCAAACTAACAGTAGAAAATAAGTATTAGAACATAAACTAAACTGCTGCTTTTATTTGATTACTATCGCAAGAAAATGAGTACACTTTTGGATACCACAAATTGTTGTCACGTCCTGTGATTTATTAAATAAAATAACAGAAAACTCGTCTATTAAACAAACATTAGGCCGTGGATATGCTATAAAACATTTAATTTACACAAATAAGATAGTGCGATTGTGCAACTTATTGAAAGAATTTTTGGTAAATTGATTGAATTAGGAAAAGCTCAATATTTCTTTGTGACAATGGGTCTCATGCATAAAACTTGACTTGAGCTCGGACTCGATTTTTTGAGTAAAAAGTGTTTGTCGTATGCATAATAAAATTTGATGTATTTGCTTTTACTCACTGCTCACGTTTGATATCGTCTTACTCAGTTTAAAATAAGTTAGATGGGCTTGTGCTCATTTTTATATGCATAAAAACTAGCTTTTGCTTTCTTTTGTGAGCTCTTGCTCAAGTTTTGTTGAGAATGCCTTATAGTTGACTCGCGTACACTAAAAAGGAATCATGGCTGAATATTTTGTGCCACAAAGAAATACAAAATGTTATTAACAGCGTAAAATAAATTTAGCAAGTGAGGATAATAAATTATACAGGTTTGTATTCCTAATTATTTTTTTTTTTTGATAATTAATAATAAAATGATAAATACATAGCATCTGCTGGTTGCCTAATTATTTTTTTTTTAAGTCAGAAGAAACACGAGGTGGTGCCCTTAGCAACATTGATAAAATTCTACTGTATTTAAGATTTTGTGCAGATCCTAATTTGCAAAATGGTATAGCCACAGATATTGTAATCCATCAATCAACTGTGTCGCGAACTATTGCGGAAAATGCGAAACTTATATCTGCGAAAGCAAGCGAGTGTATAAAATTCCCGAAAGATGCAAATGAAATAAGAGATTCACAAACAAAATGGCAAGCAAATTATTGCTTTCCAATTCAATTGGTGTGATTGATTGTACTCATTTAAAAATTAAAAGCCTTCAAATCAAAGCGATGAGTATATTTGTAGAAAAGGCTTCCACTCTATAAATGTGCAGGCAACTTGTAATGGAAAAAAACTATTTTACAAGCATTGACATACCCTGGCCTGGTTCATGACTCACGCATCTTACGAAACAACGTGGTATGTAGAACAATGCAAAAATGCAACGAATGATGCATTACTTCTCGGTGATGAGGGCTATGAAATATGGCCATAGGTAATGACACTATTCCGGAACCCAACAACTGACATAGAAAAAACATTCAACAAAGTGTTAACAAGGAAACGTGTCATTATAGAACGGTCTGACTCAACTCCGCGCTTTTACTCGTTTTTATGCATGAGACCCAATGTAGTAAGCTATTCTCATTTTAATAACTTTAAATTTTTTTCACCGTGGACTTTTGGCGGAAATGCATATATGTTACTTTGAACAAAAAAAAAAATAATACATCATTGTTGTAATTTATTCATGTTCTTGTGTTTATTCTATTCCTATTCTTATGTAAGGAACTATCGACAACTAAAATTAAAAATGAGAATTGACAAAAAGAAGCTATATTGAATATTTTATTGAAACATAATTTAAGAATATTAAGATGCAAAGGATTCTATAAAATGATAAATTCATTTTGAAAAAGTGATAAAACAGTGGGAAGCGCTATACCAAAATTAATAATTTAATTCCAAAAGTTCTTTAATGTTCATTTTGGTAAATTAGGCAGACTTCCAAAACGTCAGTTACTTTGTATTCGCACAATGCATTGTGTTTCATAATGCTGTAGTACTAAATGTTTACAACGCATACAATTCCAAAATGCCACAGACAAGTATTAGAAACGTTGCAACTGAGCAACTGGCACATCAGTTTCAAAATTGATGAATTGCTTCGCGACTTTGTATAAGTACAAGATCTAAATCCCACAGCAAAATTGTATACAAACTTTGTATTAATACATTTTAAAAGTCATCTTCAAGATGAAAATAAGGTCCCGCAAAGAACATCAAAGTTTAACTCTGCTGCACCATCGTCAAAAAAAAGGAGAATACCCATAGAAGTACTACCAACTATTTAAAATCTTGCAACTATTTAAAATTTTATAGATAACAGAAGACATCTATCCATTTGTGGCCAAATGTTTTTACAACAAGTTTTTACAAATTAAACAGTTTTACTGAACTCCTCGAAAAGGAAGTTCAAGCTGAGGGTGCGTCAATGTTTAAAGGGCAAAACCAGCTGCAGTGACGACTTTTGACTTTTTCGAAATAAAGATATTTTATACCTTTAAACCCCAAATGTATAACACAAAAAAGCTTGTACAAAAATAAGTCGGTAAGTTATTTACAGGGAAACCCTGTTTTTCTCTAATGGAACTACAAAATATCAAAAAATAATGTTAAACAAATATATAAATAATTATGTATGTATGTACATATGTATTTATTGGTACTGACAAAACTATGATTAAACAAATGGAGAGCAGTAGCAATGATGATCAGTAAAGCATAGAAACTAGAAAATAAAATGAAAGCAAAAACAAAACACACATACAAACCAAATACAAGTGTGTGACAGCTATTGACTTAATGATGAATATATGTATGTACATTATTTGAAAGTTATTAATTTAGGCCAACTTACAAAAACAAATAAATAAAAAGATAAATATTTAAAAAGTAGAATCTTGTATTACAATAATATACAGGTCAATAATGTGTCTATAAAAAAAAACATGGGTTCTTGTTCAATAAATGCAGTACTGAAAAAAGCGTATGTAAAAAATGCGCTTGAACTTTTTAACACATCTATCAGATAATAAAACCGGAAATATGCCATGCTGATTATCTGTTAATAAACATGTGTTTTCTTTTTTTTATTACTAAATTGGTTACTACTCTTTTTTTAACAGAATATTTGTTTAAATTACATGATCGTTAAATAAAGATTTAGAAAAACATGTTTATGATTTTGTAATTATTTGGTATTTAAATACATCAGTAGCTAAACTAAATTAAACTTTTTTTATGTGGATAATTACCAGTGGCATGTCACATGTTGGCAGTGTTAAATACTTGCATAATGAATAGTACTGTGATAGTATAGTATAGTGTAATAGCAAAAAGAAAAGTCAATATAAAAAGCTTAATTTAAATTTAAAAATCAGGTTTTTCAATGCCTGCAAAGGAAATTGACTTATTTATATTTCATGACCCGCAGATGACCGTTTTAACGGCACTGAAACTTGCAAACGTATCTGATACAAAAGCGATTTAAAGGACGAGAGTAAGTTCCCGATATTTCGCCTTGTATTTTCAGCCTCTTCCAACTTAACTAACTAAGCTAACTAACTTCACGCTCAACATTAAAGTTAAAAACTAATTTTTAGGACTTTGTCGTCTCTGTTTGAATTTGAATTTTCAGCTGACCTTGAAAAGACAATTACTCAAGCTTTAATAATTCAAAACATTTTATAAGCGGCTGATTGATTTCGACAATATAAAACAATATTTAACAGTTTAAAGACACTGAACTCTCTTATAGAGGTATGTATGCATTGCTATTTCATGAAACAGGTGGTGGCAATGCCGAATTCATTCATTTTTACCTTCGCTGAAATTTCAAACTCTATTTATATAAAACCTGCCTTACATTTTGTTATATGAAGGTTAACGTTTCCAGCACTACTGCGTTTACCTTGTATACGAGGGCTGCTCTATATATTTCTGGCCTAATAGTGAAAATGCGAATATTTATAATCAAAAATGGTTTTATTATTTTTCAAAGTATTTTCCAGCATGATTTATACACTTTTGCTTGCGCTCAAACCAGTTGTCGAAGCACTTTTTCCACTCCGATTGACACACCTCTAAAACATGGTTTTTGAACACTTCAACAGCTTCTTCTGGCGACGAAAATCGTTGACCACGCATTTTTTTCTTGATGTGCGGAAACAAGAAGAAGTCATTAGGTGCCAAGTCAGGGCTGTACGTCGGATGACCCATTAATTCGACGTTTTGGCCGGTCAAAAACGCTCTGGTTTGAGCCGATGTGTGAGAGCTCGCATTGTCATGGTGAACAATGATTCGTCTTCTCTTGTTGGTTTTTCGAATTTCTCCTATGACTTCAGGCAAACAAATTGTAGTGTACCACTCAGAAGTGACCGTCCTACGTTGCTCAAGCGGAACAGTAGCCACATGACCAGTTTTGCCGAAGAAACAGGCGACCATTTGCTTCGAAGTGCTTCTTTCACGAACAACTTTCGTTGGATTTTGCTCATCTTCGAAGACCCACACGGTCGATTGTTGTTTCGCTCATACGCATAGATCCACGATTCGACGCCTGTGACGATCTTATAAACGTCTTTTGAAGCACCGCAATCGTATTTTTGCAACATTTCTTTGCACCAATCGACACGAGCCTTTTTTTGAGCGACTTTCAAATTGTGCGGGATCCAACGAGAACAAACCTTTTTTACGGCCAGGTGTTCATACAGTATCGAATGTATGCTGGTGGAAGAAATGTCCAAGCATGTCTCTATCTCTAAGTATTCCGCATGTCGATCTTGCAGTATGAATTCACGCACGGCATCAATGTTCTCTGGCACAACAGCCGTTTTTGGACGACCTTCACGGAATTCGTCTTTGATTAAATTCATTATACCAATTTTTCACAGTGCTATAGGATGGTGCTTCATCGCCATACAAAGATTTAAGTTCATCAATGCACTCTTGTCGTGATAATCCACGTCGAAAGTTGTGAAAAATTATGTCACGAAAATGTTCACGAGTTAATTTCATTTTTTTATATTAATTTTTTCAAGTCACAGTAAACAACACAAATAATGGTCGTACGTCAAAACGTTTTGAGTACGATTATGCTTAAAAATGACAAACTTTCCAATGGAAATGTCAGATTGCACTTGGCAGCACTCAGTCTTGCCAGGCCAGAAATATATATAGCAGCCCTCGTGTGATTGTGTTGTCCGGCCAGTAGGCCTTTGCTTGGCAGTTTCTCTAATGCATCTCTCACTCCCAGGGTTCCCAGATTTTTTTCGAGTCGTGTTCCCAATTAGCTACATTTTATCCCCACATTTCCCAAAAAACAATTTCAACTATCCCCAAAAATCCCCACTACAAATAATACTATTTATTATACCCTTCACCACAAAAATTGGAAAAAGAGTATATCTAAGTTGGTCATTTCGTGTGTAATTTCTACAATATCCATTGCCGACTCCTTAAAGTATATGTATTTTGACTTCTTATGCATAGCGAAGTTGATTGAGCGATGTCCGTCTGTCCGTCCGTGTAAGTGTTTGCCGAAGCAAACCTGATTTCACAAAAGAAATAAATATGTCAATCGATCAGGTATAGTGTCGAAATAGGTGATATTGGAAATCAGCATGATCGGTCCATGTCCTTCGAGGCAGCAGGCTAAAAACCACGCCTACCTCTAATTTTTTCATGTCATTTGGAACAATTTAGTAACTCCAATCAAAAAAAAAATAGATATATGGGGCGATAGAGAATTAAAAAAAAGAAAAAACAACAAGTAAAAAAATTAGCGCTCACCCATATTTCCCGAGTTAAGGGCCTCTGAAATTTTCAAATATTTTGAAATATCAATATTGATATCGTTTTAAAGCATTTAAAGAGATCTTTAAGGAAATGCTAAAATTTTTTAAAAATGCTTAACCCGTTAAGAGCCGATGATTTTTTGATTTTTTAATTCTTCGTCACCTTAATATATGCTTTTTTGATTGGAGTTACTTCACTAAACTAGATTTACATAGATGGTGAAGGGTATATACGATTCGGCATAGATAAATATAGCACTGCTACTTAATTCTAAATTCAATTTAAGTATTTTAACAAGCTTTATATATTACATACTAGCAGTGCCCATTACTTCGTTCAGCGTGTCATTTTTTATTTTCTTAAAATTCAAATATACAAAACAATTGTTTTTAAATATTAATTGCAGGGTTCTGTAAACAGATTTAAAAATTTGCCATCTCCAAGAATCCAAATTAATATAGTAAATCAATGCAAGTTCTAAATGTTTTGGGAATTTCTATGTGATATACATGTACATACGTATGTATGCATGTGCATTAATTTTAAATTATCTATAAATACTTTAAAATAAAAGAAAAATAAATAAAATGATTTTTTTAAACATGCTATAATCGAATTATTGTCATTATTACAGCCAACAGAATGTTCAAAGTCAATATTTTGTCAAGCGTAACATTTCTGTAGATCTGTTGTCAGTTTTCAAATACTAAGCACACACACGTTCATACATATGTACAAATGTACATATTCATTGACAGATTTTACAATGAAAAAAGTACATGAAAATATTTATTAATAAAAAAACAATAATAATTACAATTAAATGACAATAAAACAATCTTTCAGCGACAAACTTACAAACATGCACATGCAAAAATATAAAAATATAAAAAAAAGAGTTATAAAATTTTTTTTAATAGAAAAGGTTCACTAAAAGATATTTTTATTAAAAACAACGTACATACTCGTAGAAACTCATGTTTTACATTTTTAACGTTGTAAACTTGGTCAACCTGTAACAATTGAAAACGAAACTGCAGCGGTCACAAATTGCAGCAATTTAGTATTTAATATTGTTAGGGTCTAAATTATTTTGAGAATAGTTAAAAAAAATTTAGTTTTCATAATCATTTTATAATATTTTAATAATGGAAATGTATGTTATGAAGACAACTTAACGTTGAAAAAAATATGTAATTACAAGGTCCATGCATAACATGCTTAAGTACAACATATAAGCATCAATAAAAAAAAACATTTCATTAGTTTATTGACTAACTAGCTGATCTTTGATGTAAAATTATTTTTCAACTCCTTATTATTAATTTTTTAATATTTATAAAACACTAGTCACAATGCTCGTCTCTGCATTACATTATAAATTACATAGGTTTCCTCAAAAATCATAGAAAATTTAGAGGTTTGTCAAAAAATTACAAAGCCACGCCCACCGCCCACAAACCGAAATCTAGTTCCGTCCTGCACCAACAGAACAGTATATGTGCTATTCCATATTTGACCAAAATGGTCATTTATCTTCTCAAGAAATTTCGCTGAAAAAGCATTTTTTTAAACATAATTTTCTCAAATCCCAAAATTGTTTCAGATATTGGACTAATAGTGCCTTATTATGGACCCTTCAGACTACCATGTGTATAGGGTGTAGTATGTGTACTACTCCATATTTGACCAAAATGGTCATTTATCTTCTCAAGAAATTTCGCTGAAAAAGCATTTTTTAAAACTTAATTTTCTCAAATCCCAAAATTATTTCAGATATTGGACTAATAGTTCCTTACTATGGACCCTTCAGACGACCATGTGTATAGGGTGTAGTATATGTGCTATTCCATATTTGACCAAAATGGTCATTTCTTCTTCTCAAGAAATGATGAAAAATGAGTGTTTTATTATAACCCATTTTAATGCTTTCCTAAACATTTTTCTGATCCCAAACTATCATAGTTCCATAATATATCACTTGAAGCAACATTTTCATAAATTATATTTATAAGGACTTGTGTTTTTCTACTTAAATTATTCTTCAGAGGAAAGGAACCCAAAAACAGAACGACTCACAGAGGAGTATTTGACCCAAAAAGCTGGCCAAAATTATTAAGCGTGGTTTTTGTGTTAAAAGTTTAATGTTTTTGATAGTTTTAGCTTTAGTTTGATAAAAAAAAAAGGTAGTGGCAGATTATTATTGGGTAAGTTTTATTTTTGACAACACCCACCCACCAACCAACCACCCAACCCCCATTTAGAACTTTGTTTATTTTTTTTTTCATTTTTAAGAGAATTTATTTTTATATATATGTTGTGTATTTTTAGAAAAATTATTTATTATTATGTATGCCGGTCTCCCCCTCGCATTCCACCAAAATTTCGTTTGCAACTGTACTTTATTCTAAGAGTAAGTCAAATTAAATTTAGATAGTCGAACTATTGTAGTTGTGTAGATACAGGGAAATAAAACATAGCTTTTTATGGATTTTACAATGTCTCCTTTCTCAAAATTATAATTTATCCAATATTAAATTTTAAAAAATTGGTCTCGTAGCTTGGCTTTCTATAAGGAATAAACAACCAAATAAGCAAAAACATGTTACTTCTGATATTTATTTTATATTATTAAATACTCATCACATGAAAGAATTAAACTAATTTAAAAATTCAAAATTTTGATAATGTCATACGTATTTCATCATGGGCATTATCATCTGTATCAGGAAGTAGTAGTTGAATAGTATCTGATAAAAAAGGTATTTTGTGTATTGCAGCTTAAAAAAGGGTCACTGCTCAAAACCTTTTCAAGAAACTGAAGTTCTTCATAATCCAACTGCGGTAATACATCATTAAGGTATGTACATAAGCATGTTGCTGTGTGGTCGAGGAGAGATTGCAGCTTCACTTTAGCAATGAGTAGCATGGATATACATTTTTGTTGGCATTGTGTAATATTCATATTGGTTTTTCGTAAAATCAGCATTTATAAACAATGCTAAAGCACCCTCCGCTGTAAGCTTATTAACTCGGACCTCGGAAGTTGTTAACGATCGCTTGAAAATTTTTGCTTTTCTTGGAGATCGTGTTATATCCATTATTAATTTAGCCGCATCACTACGTCCCGCTGCTCTCTGGCTCATTGATGCAGCAAATTCGATCTTCCCTGTTGTTAATTACTGACGAATTCCTTGCGTTTTTCTTCGTTTTGTTCTTTCACTTGCTTCGTTAAATTCTTTTTTTGGTCGCCCTGAAGATGAACTGCCAAATACTGATATTGTCACAGTTTCTTCCAGCCATTTAGCATACCTGCTTTTTGAAATTTAAAACACACTGCTTTATTGCTTGTATATCCCCATCTCCTTGGCATTCTGAAATCACACACAATTTACTAGCTAAAAACTGCAACTATTCGTCAATGATTCTAGCATTAGATTCCTGTACTATTTGGAATAACTCAAATCTTGTGTAAATTTTTTCCATGTTATCTCTCAAAGTTGCAAAACTCTTATAATAAGAATTTTGCGCAATAAGCCATATATGTATTTTACAAAGTGCATTTTTCTTTTACTTAGTGAATAACCTGATACTTGGATGCATTTTTTATATACATGCACCGTTTTTTAATGTAATTTTGATTTGTTACCCTTTTAAATTAGGTATGTTTATATCTAACTATATTTTCAGATCCTGAAGACGATGAAGTGTTATATAGACCGCATATAAACAAAAACAGTTTAATAGGTGTGTATGCGTGGGTTAACTTACAGTTAGTAAATTTTAATTTATAAAGTAAAAAGTGAATTGAAAGAAATTCCTTTTTTAAGGGCAGGTAATCCATCATGTTGGTAGTTGCTAAAAGTGATTAAATAATATTTTACAGCAATAATTCGAAAAACACAAAAGTTTATGACGACAATAAAGTATAAGAAAAAGTGCCTTATAAGTAAAAATAGAAAAAAGGTAATATTTTCAAAAAATCACCAAAAATATTGGCGCAAACTTGCGCAAACTTTTTTTCTTTTTTCTTAAATTAGAGATTTCATATTTTATTGTGGTATATAACATTATTTGTACAACAGCTACCTTCACTTTCAAAAAGCTTTTCCTTTTTTGTTTTTGGTAAGAATTAATATATTTAAATACATAGTTTTTTTTATAATTAAAATTTTAAAAATAAATATTTAAGATAATTTTTTCTTTTTAAATATTGAAAATAGCTGCTGATGAAATCTTTTAGGCAAAAAAAAAAAAAAACAATTAATACCTCTATTCGTTTAGCCATAAAAAAATATCATATAAATATCTTGAAATCGAAAAAATTTAATAAAAACGCATGCAATTTTCTTCACTTTCCTGACTTTAACAGCGTCCCACAACTACAAATCTTAACTTACACCCTTTAAATTGCACGATATGATGTAAAATTTTGTTCTCTATCGATCTGCGTAATTTTTTCTTAGGATTTCATCAAATTAATTTTTGCCTTTTTGGCCAGCTTTTTGGGTCAAATACTCCTCTGTGCGACTGTCAAGTGGCTAAGAGTACACTGTTAACTGTAAAAACAGCAATGTTAAAAAAATGGTTTTTGTCTCCACTACTTAAATACTTATTTATCTTTACACACATG
Organism: Gymnosoma rotundatum; assembly: GCA_916610165.2. NCBI lineage: Eukaryota > Metazoa > Arthropoda > Insecta > Diptera > Tachinidae > Gymnosoma > Gymnosoma rotundatum. The sequence continues at coordinate 83,209,365 of OU744340.1, forward strand.
CTAATTTAAACAACGCTGAGACTTTGCATATCTACTGCTGTATTCATAGAAAATGAAAATAGATTTGAAATATATTTTAGGACAAATTTGTATGAAAAATTTGTCATAAATCACATTTCAAAGTTATTTTATTTTCTATGAATACGGCAGCTAGTGTCGGTTTGCTTGGCTGGTGAACAATAAATTTACAGGTTACAGGTTTACAAAGCATAGTTCGCAGACTCAAGTATGTAAGTATTTTAGCATAATCACTTCTTATTATAAACGATCTTTCCTAGAGTTGTCAATTATTTGAATATAAAAATATTCGCACAAGGTTTTGAAATACCGGAACAAATATTGATTAGAAACTTAAATCGCGAAACAGAAGATTAATTTTTTTTTTGTTATTTAAACAGTTGTAAAACTGTCGCCATCAGCAATAATTTATTATTTTTATTAGGCAGCAGATATTGGATGGTTTGGTATGTTTGTAGTTAAAAAATGGACAACACAAAGTACAACTTAGTCACATAAATTTACTTAATACATCCTAATTGCTAATCTGTTTATAGTATAATATAATTTAAAAAATTCCGGCATATCATTAAAAAAGGCCCACAACTTTCGAGAAATTGGTGAAAGTTCTAAAAACGAAAAATAGCTTCAAATTGGAATTGTTATATCGAAAATGATCTAAATTGAAATCGATAATTTTTTGTCCTCAGCAAAAAAATTTTGCGTTATTTTTTATTTATGTGTGAGAGCTATATTTCAGAAAAACACTTTTTTTAAAGAAACAATATCTTCTTACTCAGGTAAAAATTTAAATTGATAACATGGTTGTGATATGGTAACAAAGCCCATATTATGTTCCTTGTAACAAATAATGTTTCCTTTTAAAAATATTTTGTTCTAGGACTTGACAGAATGTTTTTCTATCTGTTTATTGATTTGTTTGTTAGCTAAAATTGAAATAGTTATAAAAGTTAGTGAAAGAAAATGAAAAAAAAAATTAATATACAAAATATGTAAATAAACAAACAATTATTTTTTTGTTGTAATTTTCTATTTTAAAATAATTTTTGTAAGCAATCAATTATTAATAAAACAATTAATAAGTCACATGCAAAGATTTTCTGAAATAAATTCAGATGAGACCATATTATGATTAAATTACATAAAATTTTTTGAACATAATAACATTAAATTGAAACATGTTTACATTTTATACGTAATTATGTTTATATTTTACCATGTTGTATTTATGTAAGACAACAAAATGGTTCCAAGACCAACTGTTTGATTATTAAGTATAATAATAATAACGTATAATCATAGTCAAACACTGAAGCCGGTATCTCTTAGAAATAACTGTAATTTTACGAGGGCTGCTATATATATTTCTGGCCTGGCAACACTGAGTGCTGCCAAGTGCAATCTGACATATCCATTGAAAAGTTGGTCATTTTTAAGCATAATCGTACTCAAAACGTTTTGACGTACGTCCATTATTTGTGTTGTTTACAGTGAGTTGAAAAAATTAATATAGAAAAAAATGGAATTAACTCGTGAACATTTTCGTGCCATAATTTTTCACAACTTTCGACGTGGATTATCACGACAAGAGTGCATTGATGAACTTAAATCTTTGTTTGGCGATGAATCACCATCCTATAGCACTGTGAAAAATTGGTATAATGAATTTTATCGTGGCCGAAGCTCGCTCAAAGACGAATTCCGTGAAGGTCGTCCAAAACAGCTGTTGTGCCAGAGAACATTGATGCCGTGCGTGAACTCATAATGCAAGATCGACATGCGACATACCGAGAGATAGAGACATCCTTGAACATTTTTCCACCAGCATACATTTGATACTGCATGAACACCTGGCCGTAAAAAAGGTTCGTTCTCGTTGGATCCCGCACAATTTGAAAGTCGCTCAAAAAAAGGCTCGTGTCGATTGGTGCAAAGAAGTGTTGCAAAAATACGATTGCGGTGCTTCAAAAGACGTTTATAAGATCGTCACAGGTGACGAATCATGGATCTATGCGTATGAACCCGAAACGAAACAACAACCGTGTGGGTCTTCAAAGACGAGCAAAATACAACGAAAGTTGTTCGTGGAAGAAGCACTTCGAAGAAAATGGTCGCCTGTTTCTTCGGCAAAACTGGTCATGTGGCGACTGTTCCGCTTGAGCAACGTAGGACAGTCACTTCTAAGTGGTACCCTACAATTTGTTTGCCTGAAGTCATCGGAGAAATTCGAAAAACCAACAAGAGAAGACGAATCATTGTTCACCATGACAATGCGAGCTCTCACACATCAGCTCAAACCAGAGCGTTTTTGACCGGCCAAAACGTCGAATTAATGGGTCATCCGCCGTACAGCCCTGACTTGGCACCTAATGACTTCTTCTTGTTTCCGCACATCAAGAAAAAAATGCGTGGTCAACGATTTTCGTCGCCAGAAGAAGCTGTTGAAGTGTTCAAAAACCATGTTTTAGAGGTGTCTCAATCGGAGTAGAAAAAGTGCTTCGAAAACTGGTTTGAGCGCATGCAAAAGTGTATAAAACATGCTGGAGAATACTTTGAAAAACAATAAAACCATTTAAGATTATAAATATTCGCATTTTCACTATTAGGCCAGATATATATAGAGCAGCCCTCGTAAAACTTGTTTTTAACTTTTTTAATACTATAGTCAAAAATAAAGTATATTTTATGTTGGGCCGGCTTTAACTGGGTGACATCTTAAGTAAATAAAACTTTTGCACGCAATGTATAACAAAATACAATTAAATAGATTATCCATCTCTGATCAGCTGCTAGATTTTTTGTTGAAAAAAAAAATAAATGTAAAAAGTAAGTTTTTTGATTTAAGAAACTAAACAAAAACTGAAGTTGAACTTAATAACCATATAAGACAACCATAATATGTTGCAAGTACGTAAAAGTTTTGAACTTATAAACCTTTAAAAAGCTTGGGCTTGGTTTTTACAAATCCCGGAATTCAGAGTTTATTAGTGAAGAAAGATCCCGGGAATTTCCGTTTGGCATCCCTAGTTCATGCCGTGGTAAATTATTTCCATTTTCGGCCTTCGGAAAGCATAAATGATACGTTTTTAAATAAATTAACGAGTCGGTCCACTTAAGAAATAAAACACAACAACGACTGAGAATGCAAATTCTTCACTATAGCGACTATAACATATTTTTCTACTACAGATGAAATAAAACAGAATGAATTTTCAGTTTACTTTTAGTTTGAAATTGCTCGTGACGATTTAAAATATTTCATAATAATATTATGAAAAACAAATTTAATAAATATGACAATTTTATGATAAAACCTATATATGTATGTACGATAAGCTTAATGCTCATTTTTTAGTAGTTAAAAGTTTAAAACAAGAAAAAATTATAACAATCAATAAGTTTCTTGGAATAAGTTACTTCTTCTACTAATATACATAACAGTAAATTATAGCGAAAAAAAAAACAGATAACCATTGTGAATTACGTCATCTTTTAAAGATAACTATGTTATCTAAAATTATCTCAAATAAAAAAAATGTAACATCACAAACAAGTTTCTATTTCACAATTTCATATTACTTGAATAATTTGATTTTTTAATTCTCACCTACTTCCGTTCTATTGCCAAAAGAAATTTCGTATATGCTTTTATTATGCAAAATTGTCGTACTGAAACACGATGACATTATTATAAGGCAAATCTCAAATTTACTTTATAAATCATTAGGACTGGTTCACTTAAAATACAAACAGACTAAACTTTTTTGTAAAATTTTATATGAGAAGAAGAATAGCTTTACATGTGTCTACTTTAAGGATCTTTTTAGGCACTCTTTGCCCATCCTGTGACTCCACTCCTAAGACAGCAGAAATAATTTTTAAAGTTGAAGAATTAACTTCGGAGAAAAAACATGATAGATCTCCAAAACAGTGCCGCCTATCTTATTCAATCTGTCAAGTCTGTGACCCATTTTTATATAGACTATTCACGTTAGTATTAATATTTACCAATTTTGAAATGGAGTTCACCAATACTGCAATTAAAAACCCACTTCAACGTTTAAAGCCTTACCTATCGTTCTTCCTTAGAAATTATCATCCCATATTTTTTTAATCGGAACGTGTATATTTATTGCGAGCTTATAAAGACAAAATTTATGGACCGCAGTACTAAATTTTTCGAAATCAATAACAATAGGCTTGTTCGAAAATGCAATACTGCGCAACATCTGATTCGAGGTATGTTTGAAACTGAATCAGTTGGCATCACTGCAAATGTCATGTGTTATAAAATGCATCAGTGAAATACATGATGCGCAAACAAAATGGCTGATGCAATGCGAATTTTTTGCGAGGTGTCACTACCATGCAGTTGTTTTCAATTTTTCTTTCCAAAAGAACCCTCCATGAAACATATAGAATGAAGCCAAATTAGTCCAGCCGTCCTTTAAAAGCTATTTTTATTTTTGCATGAAAAATGTAGCTTTCCCCACCAGTTTCCGAAAACTTCAAAAACTGTACAGCAGAAAAAAATTGTAATGGAATAACTTGAAAAAAAAATATCTTGCATCTTTAGTGTTTTGTTTATATAAATCTGTTATGACATTTCTCGAGATACCATAAAATATGTTATCGTCTCTGTTTTACTAATTGCCAAGCTTTTTAAAAAAATCTGTACATGATAGAAATAAACTAAAACAGATTTGTACTAAGCAAAATACTAGCAAAGCACAACATGAATGAGCCACGAATTTTTCATAGCACTAGAATTCGTTATGAAACAATTGCCGTATTCACAAGCTCTGCTAAGGTGTAGGTAGTATTGCATACTACCTTTTGTTTAGTTCTTTGTGAACAACTATTGTATCAGTGTGCCATTGTACATTGTACTTCATATGTCAAAAAGTAAATAAGAAGTAAAGTGCTATTCATCATTTGTTATTTATAAGCCAAATGGGGGAAAAACAGAAAAAGTAAATTAATAAATTTTTCGTGTGAGGATAAAATTCAAGACATTTTTAGGATGAACCTAATGTACTTGCTCTCCAGTCGCAGAATTATACGTTTAGGGCTAGCAAAATCATCATTATGGCATAATCGGGTTTTAAGATATTTTGATGAAAACAGATTTCTTCATATGATACGACTACGGCCAGAGGAATTTGCCTATATATTCAACCTTATAAAAAATGACGATGTTTTTCACACAATTGGCGAAAGGCTCCAACTACGCATTGACTTGTAGCTTAAAATTGTACTTTACTGCTTGGGATCTTCAGGAAATGGTGCTTGTGTTCGTAAGGTAGCATCTCTTTTCGGTATAGGTGATGGCGGTACCATACAAAATATTAGAGATCGAGTCATTGAAGCAATATTAAATCTTAATTAAAGAACAGTTTTCATATTGGCAACTTTCAACTTTCAACTTCAACTTTCTAATAAATCAGTCAAATCAATAAATTCAATAAATAAAACTAATAAAAATATCTTTTAATTCAATTTAATTTAATATAATTCACACATGAACACAAAAATAATAATTCATTTAAACATAAAACATTTAAACAAATACAACGTTTGAAAAACATATGAAAAAAGTACTAAGTGTTGTATCGCATGTTTGCATGAAAATTACCAACAACACAGCTAGCACCGTTGTATTTTGTTAGCACTTAGCACGTACTAGGGGGCTTGTGCATAGGGCAAATATTTGCGTGAATTCGACGACTAAATCTTAACGTCCCATTGCATGAAAGAAATGTTTCCAAAAAAATTAGGTATTGGCCGTTGATGAAAATCATATGCTATCAAAAGAAAAATATTCTACTGTTGTTCCAAAATTAGAAATACGGTTATAATTTTTTTCCACTTTCATTTTTTTCTAAATGTTAATCTTTAAGTTTTTTTTAGCTCTTAAATTTATTCGTTTAAATTGAATTTTTCTAAAATGGCCCCTGTACTGTATTTCAAACGAAATCAAAAAGTCCGGAAATTTTAAGGAATTGTTTTTTATAAAATTTTTATTTATTAAAACAATACGTTAAAAAATCCAAACGCTATAATTTCCTGTGAAATACAGAACAGCAGCCTTATTCTGTAAGTCGCTAAACTAACACTCCATCGCTAAAAATCTATAAAATCCATTTAGCGATTTTTAGCTGTAAAAGCAATTCTGTAATGTGTATTGCTTAATTTGGCGATGTCTAAAAATCCAATTCGCCGTAATTTTAGCCTTTATTGTCATCGCTAAAATTTTCTAATATTGTATTCTCTATTTGAAATAAGCGATTTTTAATAAAAAATAAATAAAATTTTTAGCAACGAATATTTTTGAGTGCTAAAATTTGGGTAAAACATATACATTTTTTATTTGTGTTTTTTATGTAATTTTTATTAATTTAGCTGAATAAATATACCAGTCACAAATATTTTAAAAAATGATTCTTGGGTGATAATAAAATATTATTGTGAATTAAGCAAAACAAAATAATTTTTTAATATTTACTTTTATTTTAATAATAAATTATAGGAATAAGATTATACATTATAAATTTCATGATTCGAACCATTGAATGCAGTCATGATAGTTCCACATAGTTTCTTCAACTTGCTAACCCATACCGCACGTTTTGCGCTGCGAAATAAATTAAATATTATAAAATTATTTTTATATATAAATGGCTTCCTGAGATAATTTTGAACTTACCATTTACCAATATTGGAGAACTTTTCAACACTTTTAATAAATCTTTTTATTTTTGAACTAAAAATTTTTTGATTTTTGTAATGTATACAAATTTTGTTTATATTGTGTCAAACATTTTTCGATTTCAGAATATACAATCGAGTTTTATGATTCTTACTTCAAAAATTTGATTTTCAGTAGTAATGTACTGAATAAATTTAGTTGCATCTTCCATTTAATAGAATAGATTTTAGTAAAGACACAAATCGGTCATGTTAACTTTTCTAAGAGGTGTTACAACTAACATTTAGAAGCATATATCATTTGTTAGCTTTTAATATAAAAACTAATCAAGACTATAAATTATTAATAATAAAAATCAAATTATTATATTAGTAATTGAATTTTTAACGTATCAAGCCAATCGTTACCAATCTTTTTTCTGTGTGTACATATGTTTTAAGTGTGTATATTTTTTATAAAACTTAAAATAGTTTTTATAAATACATCATATACATATGTATGTATATTGAAAATTTGTTTGTGGCTTAACGCTAATAATTGTAAGGAAAGCGAATTATAAAGTAAGGTAACACTAAGCGAAGCTACCACAACATATTTGTCTCTTTTTACAGCAATTTATCAAAGTAGAGTAAAAGGATAATTATTGCTATTACAGAATGCCAATTTACCAATATAGCTAAAATATTCGTCATAATTTGTTTTTAGTGTTTTAGTGATTGACATTTAGCTTTAGCTACGAGAATTAGAGAATTAGGCTGCAGGTCTAAATATTAAAAATTAAAAAGAAATTTAATTTTTTTATTAAATTATGAGTTATAATATGAATACTATAAATGAATTGAAATTAATTTTTTGGCTATTTCGTGACCAACCGACGGTTAATACAAAGCAAAAACAAATATACAAGGCGAGTTACAGAAAGAGAAGAAATACTTTGGTTTGTGTGTAAATTTCGTCTACCCAAGAGCAACACAGCTGCTGTCAGATGACTTCTGTCTGAATTTTCAAAAGCTGCGTCATCTAGTTTGTATTTGATAGTTATTGACAGCAGACTACCGCAAAGCCCACTGTTTTGACTAGTGTTTGTTCTCAGGTGTGTTTCGTCTAAAGTTACAAATGGCATAGAAAATTGTCTATATTGTCGTTTAAAAACGACAATATCGATTATCGATTGCGATAATGTTTCCATTTTCATCTTGAATGACGCGGAAGTCGGTAGCTTGTTTAAAATTTTACATAAGTTTATTGATAAATACCTTTACCTTATATTTAAATAAAAAACAGGACTTCTTGATCAGCTTTAGTAGTTTATGATGTACAAGCCAATAATATTTATTACAAAATAAAATTAAGCAATTTTTAACTTTAACTCGTATACTATGGACTTTGGTTTAAAAATACACTTGGCTTAAATTTTCAATGAACCGTTTTTAAAATTCAGCATTTGGCTCAAATAAAGCCTTTATTTAATTACCAAATTTACAAAAGTACTAGACAGCGATAACTAAAGAAAATAATTAAAGCAGTTTATTTCTTTTTGTTTGTTTGTGCTTCTAATTTATATTTTTCCCATTCAAAACACAATACATTGCACATTTGTTAATTAATAGTCATTTACGTAAAGTTACTCACATTTAAAGTACTTTGCCAGCACTTTGTCAAATAGGAATATGCAGGTATGCATGCAGTAACTATTTAATGTGTCACAAAATAATTTTGTGAAAAATGTACGTACGTGTAGATTACAATGAAAAAAAATTTTATTTTTAAGATACTTGTGTACATGTGCCTACATTTTGAAGTTAGAAAATGTAGGTTTGTTTTATAATAGGTCTAGCGCATACATACATATGTTTGTTTAATGTGTTAAAAATGAAACCAAAACGTTAAAAGTACACTTGTATTTAATTGTTTAACTAAGAAACTAAACTACAAAGAAAAAAAAACATGATAAGCCATATGGAATTGGAAAAATGTGGGTAAGATGAGCTATTAATAATGCTACGATAGCTTAAACATATAGAATGACTACATGAGTTTGTATCAATGTATGTTTTTTAGAATAAAAAACATATTTTTTATCATAAAAATGCAAGATAAATATGTGTTCATTTTTTCATGGAATTGTCACTTAAACATAAAACTTAGGTGGCTTTTTGATATTCTTAAATTTTAAAAAATATTTTTAAGATCCCGGCTAAAGTGGTTTCTTTTCTACCTCCCTTCAATCGCATTTTTTTTTTCTAATTATTACCGGAGTTATCCGAGAAAACCAAAAATTTTATTTTATAATTTAAATGAAATTAAAGAAATATACAAATATATATTTTAACAATATTATCTTTTGCATACTGGAAAATTTTACCGTAACCTCAAAAAATAAGTTAAAAAGATATTGAGACGAAAAGAAGTCCAATAATCTTGAAAGTGTAAGCAATAACCTATTTGTTTAGAGATGTCTTATGTGGTGCTCAAATCAACAGAACGATATATTATTTATAATTTTTTTTTTTAATTGAATTAAAATAAAGAAATTTCTGTCATTTAAAATCTTACATATATTAATGATGTTTTCATTTAGGACAATGAGTCGTTTTCCCCCTAAGAACTAAAGATCAAATTAAAAGTTAACACTTGTTTGTTTTCCATATGATGTTTTACTATCGTTCTTTTCTTTTATTTGTGAAATCTTTACTACTCGTATCCAACAAGTTGGTTATTTTTTAAAACATCGAAACTATAGTGATCGGCTTGGTTTATAAAGCCATTTGTATCCTTGCGGTTGTATGTTTGAAGGCGATATTTGATACTCTTTATAGAGGTTCAATTTTTTTATTTACCAGGATGCTGTAGTGATTTTTCGCAAAATTTTATTTTGGCATCATAAATTTTTTTCTGAATTTGAAGTAGAGGCAGTGCCCCAATATACAATTTCTATAGCATCATAAAGATTTTATAATCGCCTAATAAATTTGACTTTTGTAGGCGAAGTGTGGAGTTTCTGGCAATAAACCAGAATACATTTGAACTGCTTTTGGTTTAAGCTGCGTCAGATTTCCTTCTATGCAAGCTGTTTAAAACATGCGCCCAAATAACAGTTATTGAGAGATCGGTAAAATTTATTTTAAGAAAATCTAGTAAAGGCTCATCCAATAGAAAGTTTAAAACATTGACAGTTAACAGCGGTCATATTGCTAAAACCACATCTGTCACATTGGCCATTATTTATTCAGTATGTTCATATTTTTAAGAACAACGTTGGCCAAACCATCACGGCAAGTACTATAGGTCTATGAATATCAACGATTTGTGGATACGTACTACACAGCTCATACGACATTGGATATTCTGCACGAGCGATTTGAGGGCCGGGTAATTTTATCTGCAAGTAAAGTGAACTGATTAACGAGATCGTTAGACTTTTCTTGTGGGGTTTTTTAATCCGCAGCTCCACACAAATAATCTACAAAAAACAGTGGCCGACCATTGGCCAAATTCAGCCCAATCTATGCGCCAGAGTCATGGAAAATTAGACTCTTAGTATGGACGAAGACGAATAAACGAATAAAAAATTTAGACGATATCTTAAATTTAAATATAGAAAGCGCTTAATAAAATAACATTTTAATAAAAAAAAATTGTTAAATAAATAATAATCTTATAGTCAAAGAAAAACTGTGTTTTAATAGCAGCTTTCGTGCCTTCAAAGTTAAGAAATTTTATTATATAAGATTTTTAGTAATAACGCATGTCACACATTCCGATCCGCGTTAACCAATCCGATTGATTTTGTTTTACATTCTTTAGATTCTTATCGATTTGTTTATTTCTAAAAATGCTGATTCCAATTTTTTTTTTTAATTTTAATCTAACAATATTGTGCACACGAAAGTGACCAACAAGACCAATCTAAAGAGGGATCCAGAAGAAAAATAAATTTAAATAGCGCCAAAAAACCAAATTTTAAAAAAAAAATAATTTCTAGTTTGCTTGACATGCCTGAATATTTTAAAACGCTCATTAAATAAAATTTACGTAATGTTAAATTTTAAACTACCAACACAGTTGTAGGGTAAACAATGTATATTAAATTTCAAAGTAAAATAATTTTTGCAAGCATTGGCATAATATTTATATTTCTATTTAGTTTCCATTCAAACGTAAATTTCCCTGACTTATAATTATTTAGTTACAAAGAAAATATTCTTTTGAACACAAAGGCAAAATGGCAAAAAAAAAAATAATTTGTTCAAAAACGTGTAAAATAACAACTTTACTTACCTTATGGTTATTTCGTTTTGTATTTGTGATAATGAGTTTTTCTTATCATTATTACAACAAATGTTTACTTCCGCCAACGAAAAGTTTTAAACAAATATTTAAATTTGACTTCAAATAGAGTTGAAAACTATTTTAAAAATACTTGACACGTCTGCACTAATTTAGGTCAACATTAAATATAAAACAACACATACTAATAAAACAAAAAAAACTAACTATTTAAAACATAAATAAGAAATGCAACACCTTTATGCTGGATTCGATATGACAGAATATAAACAAATGAAAAGAATCTATTCAGTGATCCCTCTTATATACCTCCAGCGCTTAAATATTTTAAAGAGAAATTATTTTATATAGTTGTGATACCTTAACCCACCCATTTAAGACCAGGTGATACATTTCGGAGTAACACAATATGGACTTAGAGATAAAAAGTAAAAAAAAAAATGAAAGATAAGATCAATCAATATTCGAATACACTAAAATTGAGGGAGAAAAAAAATCCTGTTGAAAAGGAGGACATGATTTGCATTTCAAACTAATCAAAATGTTACAAGGGCAGCAGCAGAGACAACTACAACAATAACCAAATGTGATAAAAGAATATAAAAGTTAATTAGGGTTGCTTTCAAAGATAATAAAATGTGTTTTTATCAACATAATTTGAGATAAAACAAATAAAACGAAATGGGGGCGCATGTGGCTCAAAATAATAAAAACCAATAAAAAATACGTTTTTTTATAAAACATTTTTTTTTTTTTTAATATGTATAAGAAATTAAAAATTTTCAAAATGTATGTGCAAGGTGGTCTACATAAAAGTATATATTCAAAAACTAAATATTATTACTTATACTTCGTTCCTTCTGTTATATTATGGCTTAATTAAAAATGCAAATATACCCATTAATTATTTATTCGCAACATCTGTCTATTCAATATTAAAAAACTTTGTTGCCGCTTTACGGTTTTATCTCACGAATGATTTGGATGATATTAACCCTAAGAGTGTGGATCGTAAATGGAAAATTCGCGAAGCATCGGTCATAAGCGGCACCTCACAATAAAATGTCCAGAGGGATTACTTTATGAGTTGTATGACATGTTGTGCCATCCTGCTGATACTAGAAATTGTTCAAGGTGATATCTTCCATTTCAGACCAGAAAAGGTCCTTAATTACGGCTCGTCGTTAACTGAACAGTTTCGGGCACAAATGCCTCATTTTCAATGGTAAGCACCGTTCAACGATGGACGCCATGAATGTTGCCCGCTAGCAAACCAATCTCACGGAATTTTTTTACAAACCATTGATGCGGTTTGGTTACATTTTTGTAACTTTTAAGGCTTAAGGTAATATGTATAATTTTGTTAAATTTAAATATGTCGAAAGAGGTGCTATTGAAAATCTGCAAGATCGGTTTATGTCCTCATACCCAGCGGGCAAATCACCACGCCAACCTCTAATTTTTTAATATTATTTGGAACAATAAAGTAACTCCAATCAAAAAAAAAAAAACAAATTTATGGAGCGATATAAAACTAAAAAATGAGAAGGGAAATTGGCGCTCGCTTATATTTTCCAAGTTATGGGCCTCTCAACTTTTCATATAAAAGTACGATTGTGCACCACATTTTTTACGATATCAATATGGGTATCATTTTAAAGCTTTTGAAGAGAATTCCAGAAAATAATAATTTTCGTAATTTATTTTTTTCTTCTTATTTCTTAATGCTCTGTCACCCTAACCCTTTCAGAGCTGAAGCAGTACTACCGGGAATTTTTTTATAATTTTTGGAACATGTGGTCTCTAGAGCGTATGAAAATATGATCAATGATTAGGTTTTATTATTTTTATAACCTTCAAGGATTCGAGTTTCATTATAAAATAACCAAAACTCATTATATGATATAATTTTTTAAACTTTTTTATTTGTCTGTATGATTAAAACTTAAAATTTTTTTAGTTAAAATATGTGCACTTCATTATTTGTAAACGATTAATACTTTTGTAATTAAAGACACAATTTACTTCTACGGCTCATTTTGCTTAAACTGAAATGTGACTTAAGAATTTCGCAATAATTCAGGTAACGGTAAATCAAACACAAGATAAATGTAAGAAGAAAATATAAAAAACAATCAGCACAATCGACGCTTGCCAGTTTATTTCACATTGCCAAACAAAAGTAAAAATATTGAGACCGAAACCACCCGCACAATCGATGCATCACGGTCTGAAAGGGATAATATTTGTCGTTTTGATTGGAGTTACTTCACTAAACTAGATTTACATAGATGGTGAAGGATATATAAGATTCAGCATAGCCGAATATAGCACTCTTACTTGTTTAATTTAGTTTTGTTTTTGTTCAGTAAATCAGTTTATTGCCAAATTTTCCTTGTAATGTGAAAAAAGGCTTTTTACTATATTTTATACCAGCAGTGCCTACGACTTCGTCTGCGTGTTATTTTTAATTTTCATGAAATTCAAATTTAGAAAAAAAAATAAATACAGTAGAATCTTACAAAAGTTAACTCGCGTAAAAGTTAAACACTCGGATAAGTTAACAGTGTTTCAGAATCAACGTGCACCTCAAAAAAGTTAACCTTTCAGTTAACTTTTCAGAGCGTGTAGATTTTCTTTAAATCTACGGCTTTTTCAGTAATAATAGTGGCGATTTGACCAGAATTATGGTATTCTCCGAACTTTCTTTTTTTTGAGCTGCAAAAAAGTTTGACCATCTTCAACAACATTGTGTTAGTCGTTAGTGTTAAGCTTGTGAGTTGTGTAGTGTTTGTTTAAAAAAATCAGAATTTGCAGCAAAGAATAGAGATTTCAAAAAAGCTTGAACAAGGTAATTACGGATAACGATTGGCGTTGAATTATGGTGCATCTAAAGTAGCCATTTCAAAAATAAAGAAAAAACGTAACGTAAATCTAACAAGAAAACACTTCATAAACCGGTATATGCTGAACTTAAGGCAATGGCTTTTAAACCAACGGCAGCGTAACTGTGCAATTACTGCACCAATTTTAAAATCCACCCTGGAACAAATTTGAGGCCAATGATGGATGGCTAGCGAATTTCAAGAGGAGATACGGTATTCCAACAAAACAACAAAAACGATGTTTATTCGTTTATTTACTTCTTTTTTTCAATTTAAAAAACGCTTAGAAAAGTTATAAATTCGAAAAAGTTAATAGCCCTTGGAACATTTTGGTTAACTTTTGTGAGATTCTACTGTATTTATTACAGAGTTCTGTAGACAGAATTTAAATTTTTCCATTTACCAAAATAAAATGTGCGGACAACTGTTTTAGTACCATTATACCGGTAAAATTAAGTGCTTTCACATTTGTATCTCTATTTTCTCTACGAAATGTCTTATTTTTACAAAAAAAAAAAAATAAGTTATATATTGGAATCAAGGTTCTAATCCATCCAGTAGTTTTTACGTAATGCGAACACAGACAGACAGACAGACAACAATTCCAAAAATAGGTATTTTGAATTCCATATCGATTACTATCTACGCCAACATCAAACTTTTCAAAAAACATTTCATGCACAGGAATTAACTCGTTACAGGTTTATTATATATATATAGATTAATTACATTAACTTGCTATTTATTTAGAGAAACTTTTAATACGTAACTTTTAATGAAAAAATACAATTTTTTTGAAGGAAAAGCGTAACTTTTCCTGTCCTATCCTGGTATACTTGCGTGCAGCACTTACGTTGCGTTCTTTTTCCTTTTAAGAAACGCACAGGTTACACGACAAAGCAATTATTTTGAAAATGAAAATTCTTAACGTTGTTCGAGCTTTAAGCGAATCATTTAAGTTCAAGGAGGTAGGATTCTGTAAATATTTCGGACAGGAATAAATCAATCAGTATCAAAATAACCTATGCCGAGACAACTTTGTATTTCGATACATATAAATAAATAAGATTAAAAATAAAAAAATATGATTTAGACCCCCCGGTATATATAGAGATCTATGGGCTTTTGGAAATTATGATTAACATAGACTTCTGCATTAAAGATTGGCATTCATGTAATGAAATATCTCAAGGCAGCTTATATTTTCATATGACCTGAAACCTTGATTACGGCCTACCACAAATAAATCAATATACAGAAATTAACCTCTTACCGGCTTAAGTGAGCAGACCTAAAGAAGTAATAATTGTCTGCACTGAGTGGTTACAAATTCAGTGTTGCCAAAACGGTGGTTTTCCCGCTAGAACTGGTGGTTTTTTGTTATCAAAAGGGGGAAGTTAAAAAAACCCGCTAAGTGATTTTTTCACCTGGGAAAAGTTTAACTTGACGGATTTTTAGCGTTTTTTTAAGCTATAATTAGTTTGGTTTGTTATGCTGGCTACAGACAACGCAATTTGTTTCTGCAACACGTTTCACATTCAGGTTGCATGTTTTGACACAAATAATGAAACCAACAGTGAAACATAAACGCAATCTCAGTTCTGTTATTTTATATCATAACATTAACATCGCGCGGTAAAGAGGATGCAAAAATGAATCCTGTTTTTAACTTTTTCAATGCTTGCGTTTATATCAATATTTTTATATTCAATTACTAATTATTCAAATGTTGCAATACTTTTATTTTTATATTTATCACTTTTCACATCCCATTTTGTTCTTTCTTAATTACTTAGATGTTTACAGCTTGTCAATGTACTAAACACATAAAATAATGAAACAGCGATACAAACAATGCAATCTGTTTCAATGCAACCAGAAAATATCAAAACATTTTGATGTTAATGAAACCTGGATTGCAACCTGAAGTGAAACCTGAAACACGAATTCAGACGACGCAATCTGTAATGTAATGAAACAGATTTCAGAAACACATTGCGTTGTCTGCAATAAGGATTACAAGGTACCGAAAAAAATTGTAAACTTAATTGGAACGTCTAATATTTATTCCAGTTCTCAAAACGAAACTAATATATCGAGATAAGAAAAATCTTAACTAGAGATGGACAATTATTGCCATATTCATAAAATAATATAAGTTTATTTTATGAATACGGTAGTTACTATTAAAAATATATCTAGCTGGCAACAGTGTACAAATTTGTCTTTTTTTATCTACTCAAGCTGTTACAGTTACATTTTCATGTAGCTCTAATATAAGTTTTAAAAATGTCTACCCCTTTATTATTAGTATTATATTAAACAATTCGAAAAGTTAAACTCAGTATAAAGACAATAAAATACAAATCGGTAACATTTTATCTCTATCAGTTTTATTAAACTAATTAAGATTTGATGACTTAAATATTATACTTAATGGTACAGTTGAGGATACAAAAACATTTCGACAAACTTAAATTTAATATAATGTGTTATTCTCTGTGTATTAAATAACGAATATATTGAACGGCAGGTAAACGTTAGTTGTAAAAAAATGATTAAAATATATTACTTTTATCTTCTTCGTCTGTACAATAAAAAATAAATAAAAATAAGAAAGTGAGTCAAAAAGGGTAATGATAATAATGTTATCGTTAAAATTAAAGCGAAAAACAAATAAAACAACGAAAATAATGAAAACAACGAGGAGTTACGAACAGCAAGAGTTATTTGCTTAATCTGAGTAAAACGATTAGGCCAACATTATAAAGCATATTAAGTTAAATAAAATACAAGACGGAAATATTATTTCTTAAATATGAGGGCTGCTATATATATTTCTGGCCTGGCAACACTGAGTGCTGCCAAGTGCAATCTGACATTTCCATTGGAAAGTTTGTCATTTTTAAGCATAATCATACTCAAAACGTTTTGACGTACGACCATTATTTGTGTTGTTTACAGTGACTTGAAAAAATTAATATAGAAAAAAATGGAATTAACTCGTGAACATTTTCGTGCCATCATTTGTCACAACTTTCGACGTGGATTATCATGACAAGAGTGCATTGATGAACTTAAATCTTTGTATGGCGATGAAGCACCAAATTGGTATAATGAATTTAATCGTGGCCGAAGCTCGCTCAAAGACGAATTCCGTGAAGGTCGTCCAAAAACGGCTGTTGTGCCAGAGAACATTGATGCCGTGCGTGAATTCATAATGCAAGATCGACATGGGACATACCGAGAGATAGAGACATCCTTGGGCATTTCTTCCACCAGCATACATTCGATACTGAATGAACACCTGGCCGTAAAAAAGGTTTGTTCTCGTTGGATCCCGCACAATTTGAAAGTCGCTCAAAAAAAGGCTCGTGTCTATTGGTGCAAAGAAATGTTGCAAAAATACGATTGCGGTGCTTCAAAAGACGTTTATAAGATCGTCACAGGTGACGAATCATGGATCTATGCGTATGAACCCGAAACGAAACAACAATCGACCGTGTGGGTCTTCAAAGACGAGCAAAATCCAACGAAAGTTGTTCGTGGAAGAAGCACTTCGAAGCAAATGGTCGCCTGTTTCTCCGGCAAAACTGGTCATGTGGCGACTGTTCCGCTTGAGCAACGTAGGACGGTCACTTCTTCACAATTTGTTTGACTGAAGTCATCGGAGAAATTCGAAAAACCAACAAGAGAAGACGAATCATTGTTCACCATGACAATGCGAGCTCTCACACATCGGCTCAAACCAGAGCGTTTTTGACCGGCCAAAACGTCAAATTAATGGGTCATCCGCCGTACAGCCCTGACTTGGCACCTGATAACTTCTTCTTGTTTCCGCACATCAAGAAAAAAATGCGTGGTCAACGATTTTCGTCGCCAGAAGAAGTTGTTGAAGTGTTCAAAAAGCATGTTTTAGAGGTGTCTTAATTGGAGTGGAAAAAGTGCTTCGACAACTGGTTTGAGCGCATGCAAAAGTGTATAGATCATGCTGGAGAATACTTTGAAAAACAATAAAACCATTTTTGATTATAAATATTCGCATTTTCACTATTGGGCCAGAAATATATAGAGCAGCTCTCGTAATTGCTGGATTTTTTAAGTAGTTTTAGGGTTTAATAAATTTATTATTGAAAATCTGTTTGACTACCTGATTCAATTTAATATAAATCATTCAAGTGAGAGTTGTGCTCACAAACGAAGGGATTAATGCCATGTAGTGGTATGTATAGGCGGGTTTTCCTCTAATTTTTAATTGTTTATTTACTTATATCATTTTTTGTTAAAAGTTTAAGGTTTGTGCCAATTACGGTTTACAGGATTGAATCATTCCATGTAAAATTAGCAAATTATTCAAGCTAACATAATTCAGTTTAATTTTGCAGAAATATTATTTAGGATCGCTAAGGCAAAAATATTCGTTAATGCGAAAATTATAATCTTTATGTTAATGCAAAAAATAATAATTAAAAAGTCATATTTTTAAAGGTTAACTGTTTAAGTACAAAAATGTGTCTTTAAAATAAATCTACTGAATTAAGCTGGATTTTGAAGGGCTAATAATAGTATTCCTGTAGAAAAACTAAAAATTTGACTAACTAACTACAACACTTTTCATTTAAATTGAGAAAATTCCAAATTAAATTTAGAAAATTCCAAACGAAATTGAAGTTGAAAGAATTTTAAATGAAATTGAGAATTTCAATTTTAAATTGAGAAAATTCCAAATGAAATTTTGAATGATTTTTACGACAATTTAATAATAATAACATATAGTTACTGAAATATATTTAAAATACATATTTTAAAATAAATATAATAAATAATAACATTATTTAAATTAATAGCAGTAGGAGTTCGTTCGAAACTGATGGCGCATATGAATGGGTCAAACAGCTTATTGATAGGTGGAAAGCGTTAGGAAATTAATTTTCAAAACGCTCTCTGCCAGTCGGCCGGATCTTAAAAAAATATTATTTAAAATAATTTCAAAGAAATATAATTTAAAGTCATTTTTTAACAAAAACATTACAAAAAGGAAATAAAATTAAAGCTTTTAATCGGAAATACAAAGTTGGGAATAAACATTTTATCGATGCCTACACCATTAGAATTATTTGGTCAAAAATAAAAAGTAAAGTGAAAACAAAGAGGAATGTACCACAAGTAAGCCCCCCTAATGTAGAAGAGCAGAGTCTTAGATATTTAATAATTTAATGCCATTATCACCAGTTCATCGTTTTTCGAGGCTAAATTCTAGTTTTGATTAAATTTCATTTACAGACGATTATTAGCATTTAAAACTATTAAAACTATTAACCATGAAATTATTAAAGTCTATAGTGCGCACTTTCTGTCAGCATTTTAGATGTAAGCGGATACAGAGGCACCAGCTGCTTTCATATAAAACATCAATTACTAATCCCCTTATGGAAACGAAAATTAGCTTCAAATTTGAACTAAACAAATTGGTACTGCACATATATAATTTTACATGAAAACGAAATCGGCTCTTAATATGTTAAGCATTTTTAAAAATTTAGTATTTTCTTAAAGATCTCTTTAAAAGCTTTAAATGATACCTATATTGATTTAAAAAAAAATAGAGGCAGGCGTGGTGTTTTTTTTTTTTTGCTGCCTCGAACGACATGAACCGATCATGCTGACTCCCAATACCACCTCTGTCCGCACTATATCTAATCGATTCATATATATATTTGTTTTTTTTTGTGAAATAAACACTAACACGGACGGACAGACGAACATCGCCGAGGCAAACTTGATTTCACAAAAAATGTGTCAATCTATCAGATATAGTGTCGAAAGAGGTGCTATTGGAAATCAGCACGATCGGTCCATGTCCTTCCAGGCAGCAGGCAAAACACTGAGTTACGGGGCTCTGAAATTTTCAAATTTTTTTAAAATATCAATATGGGAATCATTTTAAAGCTTTTAAAGAGATCTTTAGGGAAAAGTAAAATTTTTTAAAAATGCTTAATGGGTTTTTCAACGGGGACGCTGCAAAAGTAGAGCGACAGGGACAGCAAACGACGCCACATTTCTTGCCGCTCTTTTGACATTTCTCTTCAGTAAGGTTTGCCATTTCATGATGGAAAGATATACGAGTCAACAAGGAGTCGAAATTATTAAAATTTAGTACCGAAATTCGGAGTCACTGGCCTCAACGTTAAGAGCACTCATTTCTGGCTGAATGGCTTCGTCAATAAACAAAATATGCGTTATTGGTACGGCAGCAATTCACACGTATTCTATGAATCATTATTACATTCCGAAAAAAATACGGTTTGGTATGGTTTATGGGCCGGTGCCGTCATTGGGCCGTACTTCTTCCGTGATCAAGACCAGCATGTTACTGTGACTGGGAATCGGTACCGTTCAATGATAACCGAATATTTTTGGGCCCAATTGGATGATATGGACTAGAAGGACATGTGGTTCCAACACGGACGGCGTCACAAGCCACACAGAGAATGTCACAATCAATTTATTGGAAACCAAGTTTGGAGAAAGAAAGCGAAATCGATTGAGCGATGTCCGCCTGTCAATCGATCAGATATAGTGTCGAAAGAGGAGGTATTGGAAAACAGCATGATCGGTCCATGTCCACGCCTGCCTCTAATTTTGTTTGTCATTTGGAACAATAAAGTAAAAAAAAAATAATTACATGGGGAGATAGAGAATTAAAAAATAAGAAAAAAACATCCAGTGAAAAATTGGCGCTCGCACATATTTTCCGAGTTAGGAGGCTCTGAAATTTTCATAATTTTTTTCAAATATCAATATGGGTATCATTTTAAAGCTTTTGAAGAGACCTTTAAGGAAATACTAATTCTCTTTTAAATGCTTAACACATGAAGAGCCGACGTCATTTTTATGTAAAATTATATATATATATATATATATATATATATATATATATATATATATGAATTTTTCATCCGTCTGTCTGCAATTGTTCAACAATTTGGCCATATACATCAAATTACATCAACTTATGTAACATCCTTTAATTTATACTTTTAAATATTTATACTTCTTATTATACTAGACGAGGTAATGAACATTTTTTCTAATTTTCCAGTGTTTGTATATAACGTTTCAAAAGATAGGGCCATATAGGTCAAATTACATCTATTGTGGGAATACCCTTTAATTTCTTAATTCAAAATGTAAACTTGTTGTTATGCCGGACATAGCAATACAGCTTCCTTGATAATTTTAACTGTCTGTCTATAATGGTTCAAAAGTTCTGTCACATACACCAAATTATATCCACTATTGGCACAACCTTTACTTTCAAAATCCAAACTTTATACTTGTTGTTATGGCAGACTTAGCATTACAGGTTCTTTGTAAATTTCAACCGTCTGTCTATAAGTGCTCAAAAGTATGACCATATACATAAAATTAAATGAACTATTGGACACCCTTTAATTTATAATTTTGAAAATTGTACTTGTTATTATAACGGTGATAGTAGTCGGCACGTTGTCCAATTTTCAAGCGTTTGTCTACAACGGTTCAAAAGATAGCCCCATATAGGTTAATTTACGACACCTATGGGGACACCCTGTAATTTTTAGATTTATTTTTCTATTACTTTTTGCTATTGGCAGCCAAAGTGAAACTAAGTTTTTAAATTTTAGACTGGTGCTCTTCACGGTTCATAACACACTTAAAAAGCGTGTATTTTGTATGGGGACACCCTTTAATTTTTAAGACTATGAACTGTTTTTTAAAACGGGACCATTTTTTCCTTTTCGGGACCAAAATTATCAAAATCGGTTTAGTAATGACTGAGCTCTGCAGGCACAAACATTAAAAAAAAACATTTGAACGCAAGCAATTAGTACCGTCCTACAAAACAAACATGCAAACTCTGCCATTTTTATCAAAATAATAATATTTAATTTGTAACAATTTTAAAATAATCAAAAAAACTGATGACGGATACAAAAAAGTTTTATGAAGAATATATTTAATCATCAAGTCACCATACGTGTTCTTTAAACAATAGAAAACTTACCGTTTTTGAAGTACGTCCACTATTGTAGCTTCCACCTGATACATTGCTGCCTCCACCAGTGTCCCTTATTTGATTTTGTAAGGTTTCAATTTGTTTTCGAAGTGCTAGAATCTGCAAAAAAAATGCAAAAATGTGTTAAAATACTCTTCAAACAAGTTTCACAAAGCGATTGACAAATGTTGTCACGATATATTCAAAAAAACATCCATAACATGTAATAAATAAAGAAATAAATTATAAGGCAATGATTTTAGTCAAGTTTTAGAAAATTGTCATATGCTAAGCTACTTTTTCACTTTTTTTAACCTCTCTAATTTCTTACAAGTTTCCAGACTTTTTGCTTTTTTATATTGTGGCCATTTAACATAATTAAAAGTAATGCAAACAAGTAAGAGTGCTATATTCGAATATGCCGAATCTTATATACCCTTGACCATCTATGTAAATCTAGTTAAGTAAAGCAACTCCAATTAAATCAGCATATATTGGGGTGACAGAGATTAAAAAAATTAATTAGAACTGTATATATAAATGGTCCGCCAAATAACTTTTTTTTGATAAAAGGACGGTTAAAAATAGAAAATAATTTCATTTTATTAAACAACGGGAATTTTTTTAATAATATTATTTAATTTTCAAAAAATCTCTTTTTCGTGCTATTTTCCCGATTAATTATTTAAATCACCGATATTGATTATTGAGAGTCAAAGCACGTCTCGATGGCCATTTCGGAAATTAATTTTATTCAAATGGCTGCCGCGGCTGGCCATGCAGTAGCCTACATGATCGGTCCAATTTTTAAGCCCATTATCGACTGTGTGCAACTGCATTTCTCCAATGGCTTCACGAATATTGTCCTTTAAAACGTCAATTGTCTCTAGCTTGTCGGCGTAACACTTATCTCTGACGGCACCCCACAAAAATTAGTGTCAAATCGTTCATTATGGCCCGATAAGGATCGCCATTGACTGTAACGGCCACTTCTTGCTCTTTTTTTTAAGAAAAATGGCGCAATTTTTTTTTTAAGAGAAGTAGCACTTCAGGCATTAATGCCTACTTAGTTTTTTAACCGTGCTGCATTCTTTAGGAAAGGGATAGATGAGAGAGAAGACAGGTGGTGAAAGGAGATAGATATAGCCATTTTATTAATTATTTTACTTCGCCGGCGAATATGCTATGGAGAAGTACCGACGAAGGAGGCTGCATGTTTTTATGTTAATTCTGCTTATGTATTTTTACCATTAAACAGAAAAAAAACATTTTTTATTTTTTGACTGCTGCAAGGGTTGAACCCAGGTCAGCCAGATTTGTAGTCAACGTGCTTACCACCTAGACTACAGCAGCCTCTAGACCGAAATCCGCATCAAACAGTGACTCGTTTTGGCTGCATCGGCTTTTCAATTTATGCGTGTGGGTTTTCTGTGCCCCAAATGCGACAATTTTGCTTTTTTACGTACCTGCCAAGATCAAAGTGAGCTTCATCTGAAAAGATGATTTTTTTTTTTTGGTGCACACATTCTGCAACATTACCATGATTTTGGAAGTAATGTCGCAATATTTCCCAGCGTTGTTTAAGCGTATACATAACCAAATTCGTTCAGCGGAAGGATAAAACTAATTAGCTTTTAAATCAGACATGAGCTAAGTGTTACCATTCACGACATGAGCACTAGCTGAAAAAAAACGTTAGATGGCGAACCCTAAAAGATCTCTTCAAAAGCTTTTAAATGATACCCATATTGGTATTTTAAAAAATGTGAAATGTTTCAGGGGCCCACAATTCAAAAATATAGGCGAGCGTCAATTTTTTCAATTTATGTTTTTTTCTTATTTTTTAATTCTCTATCGCCCCATATATTTATTTTTTCGATAGGAGATACTTAATTGTTCCAAATGACATGAAAACATTAGAGGTAGGCGTGGTGTATTGTCTTCTGCTTCGAAGGACATGGACCGATCATGCTGATTTTCAATAGCACCTCTTTCGACACTACGTCTGATCGATTGGCGTATTTAACCGACAGCTTTTTAATTAATTATTCACCGTAATGAGAATTTCAACACTGCATTGCCTAGTATACTTCTTTAAGAATATGATTTCTCTATTCTATTTAATCTGTTATTATCCAGACTATAAAAACTAATATCTTAGTTACTTGTACAAAATTTCAAGATCCTTCCTGCTGTAGTTCACTAGGTAAACGATAATACTTATTCACTTTGTGGAACTTCGGCCAAGTTACAGGTTTTGGTAGCTTTGCGTTGTTGGGGCAGAAGAGAAGTAAGTATTCGAGCGCATACGTTTTTTCTTACTGTTACAGGACAATGGCTCGTAACTATACATTTTAAAAACCGACCATTTTTTATAACCGATCAAAACACTAAAGTGAAAAGACATACCTAATACCTACGCAATGTCCTCGACTTTAAGTCAGTCCGCAGCCTGAAAGATGAAAAAACGAAGTCGATTCTTCCATAATACACTTCATGGGCCTTTATAAAAAACTTGATTTTAAAATTTTTAAACAATGGCTAAGGGTTTCGTCTAAGTTGGAACACTGTTGAAACATGAGTTTTCAACTCGAACTCAATATAATATTCAATTAGCCCCCACACAACAGAAAAACGATTGACTGTTTCAATAGGAAAAACTGGCAGAGTAATGTAAGTAAATGTATCTAAATATGCATATAAAATTGTATGCACTTGCTTGCATGTTTGCATGGGTACTAAAGGAACTGTTGTTATAAGGATCCTTTTTTCTTTTTTGTCCTGATTAAAAAATTATCACATTGGGCTTAACATATGAAGCACTTAAAACCAGGCATTGAAAACTTTTAAACGGCAATTTTTTTATAATGGTCTGACTATTGTCAGACCGATTGTCGAATGCACAAAATAAACTGTAGATATGTTCACATACACATATAGCATTTATAAACAAATTATTAATTAAAACTAAGGAAAGTTATATATTTACCCATAACTTAATATTAAATCACATTTATGCAAATATAACTTTACACAAAAGTAGTTTAAAATCGAATTTTCTATCTATACTATGTATATGATTTTTAAGCTACACTTTTGTTGCAGCATTTATTACACTACATCACTACTTTACCGCTTACCTCAAAATCTTTTTTGGAACATAATTTATCTAAATCTTCTTTATCTTTTTGCGTATCAACCAAAATATTTACAGCCGTTTTTTTGTCAGCTACCGGAGATGTAATGGCATATTCGGTGTCACCAGGGCCTGCGGTTTCTTCAAGAATCTCTTGAGCCAATGTCGTCAATTGGCCCTTAATAGTATTGAGGCTGTTATTTAACCAAGACATTTTTAAACACAAAATGAATACTTTTCACACATGTAATTGTTTTATTTATTTATTTTAAGTATTTGACGGCATATATAAGATTTCTTTTTTTATTTTTTGGGGATGATGACAACTTGGCAAAAAAAATTTTTGTCTCGTATTTATTATTTTGATTGTGTTGTTGGTTTTGACAAAAAAGATTGTCAATAACAGCTGTGAAGATTTAATGAAAGCGGTTGATTTATCAATATAAAATATCAACCGTATCGTAGTACACTGTTAAAAAAGTTTTATGATTACCACTTCTGTAAAACAAATTTTTGTTAATCATTCTAAGCGGACCAGAAATCGATTATATATATATATTTATATTGTTTTTTTCTTATTTATGATTCGTAATGCGTAAATTACGGCATTCGATAACGATCAAAATTTCAATAGAACATAAATGTAATTTTCGATCGATATCGAATGCCGTAATTCAGAAATTGTGCTCTAGTTTGTGTAGAATACGCAATTAAATTTATGAATTAATGTTTCAGCTCATCTACAAATTGTGAAAGCCCATTACGATAACTGGGGAATTAAAATAAATATATCAAAAAGTAAAGCAATTTGCATTTGTAATGCTTCTGGTAAATGCAAAACTTTCGTCATCCAGGTGAGCAAATTGCTTCGTCTTTAAGTATTAGAAATTCCAATAAGGGATAAAATAAAATATCTTGCCATAAATTTTAGTAATCTTCTGAAATTTAATAAACACGCTCGTATTGCTCTTGGAAAAGCCTGCAAATTAATGGGAATTTTTTTCCAAAATAAAAGTACTCTAATGTATTTGTTTATTCAAAGTCAAAAGTTTTTCCCGTCGGTTTATATGTTTGTGATTTGATAAAACGATTTACGCTTAGGGTAATATACAGCACCCAATCTAGGTTTAATTGGTCTAATGATAATTATTTATCACCTTTAGGTTACATAAATGAGCTTCCTCCATCTTTTAATATAAATGAATCAATTCGATGTGTGTTTTGTAAATTTTTATTAAATTCTTATTTTTTTTAATTTTCGTTTATTTTGTTCTTTGTTCTAATAGTTTTTAAGATTAGTTTTAAGTTATTTTTAGGAATATTTTGAAGTGATTTATAATACTACCTTCGTTTATGAAAGCTTCGGGGGCAAAAGCAAATTAACTTTTCAACACAACTTTTAATTCAATTTTTACTTCAACTACTTTCCGGAAAGCTTGATGCTTTTTCCATTTCTGTTAATTAAGATATTACTTTTTAGTCTTAAGTTTTTCTCCTAATAATGTAAAATTATAGTTTGTACATATAAAGGAATGAAAATGGCTAAATAAATTTAATTTGAATTATAATCTTAAAAACATTGGGAACGATTGTTTTACGAAACGAGGGAGTATTTTTTGTTGAACAACGATAATTGCTGATTCATTAACCTTAATAGTTACAGAAGAATTTATTCGATTCCTTACAAATATAAAATAACTGAAACCGCAAATGATTTAAACCTGAGTGACGTAGGGACAAATAACGGCATTTCGTACTCATAGCGACAGCTATTAGATTGAAATGGAATTAAGACCGATGTCAAATACCCTACTTTGTCATGATTTAAATAAAAATAAGGATAAGATTTAATTGAAATATATACATTTAGATGTAAAGTGAAAACTACCAAAGAAGTAAGCTCTAGGGTGAAATCAATGCTTAAGTTATAAAACACTAATTAAATGAGACCACAAAAATCTTTTTTCATAAAACTAAATATTTTTTAAATACGTCAATGATATTTTTAATTAATAAAGTTTTCTTAAGGGATTCCTGCTGTCTATACGAAAATAAATGACTAATTCTTGTTAAAGCTCCTTTACTTGTGTAATAACCAGACATTGCGTGTGTTAAGCAGCCATTTAATGAATTCAAAAGGTATATACATTTATTTTTTAACAAAATTTATATTATGGTATTAATATATTTTTCTCAATCATTTTTAGTTCAGAGTAACTAGAATGTTCATTACATTTTTAATAAAATGAATTTAAAACACATTAACAAATTTCCAAATCTGCTTGAAAATTCTGAAACTGATTATTTCCGATTGCTTGATTTTGATATTTAATAAGGCCTTGATTGTGAACCAAAACCTAAACCTACGCCTCGCATTGTATGAGTAACCTGACGTGCTACTTCATACTGCTGTTCCATTGTGGAGAACATGGCTTCACGGGACTTGACATCTATATTATTCGGCGGAGTAGTAGATGACGGTGACTTCTTTTCACTTTCATTTGTTGAAATGGAGGGCTCCTTACCAGAGCTAGTTGCAGTTTTAATACCCATTAGACGCATAAATTTAGAGGCCACTTTGCCATCTTGGTCTTGAGAGAATTGGGCATGGCCCCACTTAGAGGCAGTGTCTTCTGATTTCTTAGCCCCCCAAATAAGTTTTCGTTTCTGCATTTGTTCAACATACTTATTGGGATTAATGACATTCGGATTATAATAACTAGGCAGTTGTACAGTAGCAGTTGCAGTATTTGATACAGCTGATGTACTAGTCGCTGGTACTGTAACAACATTAGGATGTTTAGGTGCGTTTTCACTAAGTGGTAAAGTTAAAAGTGCTTCAAAGTTTCGAGCAGTCGGTAAATTTTTCTTTGCAGAAATTTGAGAATCTCCCTCTGGACGTTTGTCTTCTGGAACATGCTCGTCTGGTACCGCTCTATGATGTGAACTATTTATTGATGATAAATTAGGTGAATTGTAAGTATGAGGAGATTGTGAACGCGAACGCGATCTAGATCGTGAATGTCGCTTGCGTTCTCGACGCATATTATTGTCTTCTTTACGTTCAGTACTTTTATTATAGCTTTTGTTATGTGAGGGAAGCGGAGAATCTGATCGTCGAGGGCGGTATGTATTGGATCGATCTTCATTATAGGAACGTTGACTCCTGCGATCGTCATTTCGACGATCAGTTTTCCGTTCATCATCATTATTATAGAAACGTCTATCTCTTCTCCGGTCATCGGTGTAAGATCCACCGCTTCGCCTCTCTTCATTTGTTGCTCTTCTCTCATCATTAAAACGATCATCATATTGTTTTCTATCGTCATAACGCGATTTCGAAGTACTGAAACGATCCTTATTATTTGTGGCATGCGTTGTTTTCCTTTCATCGTGTCGAGTGTATCTTTTATCGTCTCTATAATAATCATTACCATCACGTGCATAGTCTCTTTTCTGTTCTTTATGTCGTTTGTGATCATCGAGCTAAAAAATTATTTGTAAGAAATAGGTAAAATGTCAATTCAACATCAAATAAGAAAAAAGATATAAAATAAACTCAACAGTTTTAAATAAATATTTAATTTTTTTGTAAGATGTTTTTTTTAATTATTACGTAAACTATTTGCTTAACAAAAATGCTCTTAAGTAAAAACAATATGCTTTTATGATAAAATATTCAGGACAAAAACTCACTTTAAAGATTTTAAATCTATACAAAAAGTGCTTGTTTGCCGGAAAACTATAGGTTCTTCGTCCGGGAATTTGTTTGTTATCAGATATGCGGGTGGTAAAAAAAAGAATTTACTTTGATTTTGATGCTTCATGAAGGCTTACAAAGTAAATATTTATCATCGTGTTTCTTGGTAACGGTAGTAGTCAGCATCTTGAAATTTTGTTCAAATAACTCTCTTATTAATATACATAATGTAGCAAAAAATCTATAACATAATAACAGGCTTGGCACCTCCTACACAAAGTGACAAATTAATACCAGAGAACTGCAAGAGTGTCTGTTTTTAATACTCTAAGTATACTCATCTTAAATGCGGTTGCGGTGTGATCGCCACCGCATTTCTTAAGTGCGAGTATTTACTATACCCATTCCATTTGAGTATAAGTGTCTACCATACTCAAGTAAAATGTTTGCGGTGCTGGCTTTACTTTATTCGTACTAATACTCACAACAAACACCAAGAGAGAGATTTTAACGTGTGTAGTGAGAGGAAAACAGAGTTATCAGATCATAATGATTAAATCAAACACAATATCAAAAGTCGTAAATGTCTAAATTAGCTAACATACATACTTCTTTGAAATTATGAAAGTTTATTTGATATATAACAGAAAATAAATTTAATAGAACCCGGAAAATTCGCCATATTTTCATTTATTAAAAACACAACAAAAGTTTACTAATAGCTCAAGAATAGTTCATTGTTTATTATATTGCGTTTTTGTTAGGGTTTTTTTAAGTCACACAGGAGAGAAATTTAAAAATTCTATTCGTTAAGCAAATAGATTTTTAAAATTAATAAATAGGGATAAAAGCAATAATTATATTTAACAAAATAAAATATATAAACTAAAAACTTTATTTTATTTATTATTATTTATGAGGTCTAATGACATTCAGTCAATGCAATATTACATCTGCTTATATACAGTTTTGTTAAAACTAAAAAATTAAGGAATCAACCCAATTAATTTAATTTTCCTTTTATTCACGGATTCATTTTATCATTTTGTTTTCCTAAATACCGTTAGTACGAGTAGCACGTTTATGACAACAAGGCGCATAAACTGAAAATAATTATTCATAAAAAACAGCAACAAAGTAAGAATACCTGCTTTTAACAGTGTACAAAAGCTGTGCCTTTAGGCGGTTTTTATTGCATTTTATTCATTTGTTGTATTTCATACCTATGAAAACGGTTGTTGTCTGTTTTTCTGTTTATAATGTTTAAGCAATAGATTTGATCAAATTTTGTTTTTTTTTATTGTTTATAAATAGATCTGCATACAATGCAGTATTTCACAAAACGGCAGTAAAAAACTTTAATAGGGTAAAAATGTGGCAACGTTGCTTACAAATAAAGAGAATTAAAAAATTCTCGCGAACGAGCATTAAAAATACTTAATATTCCGATTACGATATTTTTGATACTCGTTTTTACAAGAATGGGTAAAATAAACACCGCAACTTTTTATTGCGGTGCTTAAAATACTCGAGTATGAAAAGTATAGAGTAAGTATGCGGTGTACTCATGAGTTGCGGTGTACTCGTGCAGTTCTCTGATTAATACCGTGTAGCTAGACAAATTCAATTGGTAGATTCTTGAAGTTATGCACTAGTAACCCCTATATCGTCTATATATATATATATAAATTTTGCAAGTGTGTCGTGACGTCACGAAGGGTCAAACAGAATTCGATTAAATTTTTTTTGGGTTTGTTCGTATGGTCGTGTAGAGTTTACCTAAAGTTTTCACGAAATCGGTCGACGCGTTCGTGAGTTATGCCTAAAACGGGCATTTACACTGCACCGATTTCAGATAAAAAATAAAAAAAAACAGATTTGATTATAAGTTCCAAGAGGATATGCTTTATTCGGCTATGCCGATACTTATATACCATCCACCATCTATGCAATTCAAGTTTAGTGAAATTGGGTTGACAGAGAATTGAGAAATAAGAAAAAAATTTTGGTACTGCATATATATAATTTTACATAAAAATGCCATCGGCTCTTAATGGGTGTTAAGCATTTTCAAAAAAATTTAGTATTTCCTTAAATATCTCCTCAAAAGCTTTCAAATGATAAGCATATTAATATTTAAAAAAAATTTTAAATTTCAGAGGCCCGTAAATCGGTAAATATGTGCGAGTGCCAATTTTTTCACTTGGTGTTTTTTTCTTATTCTTTAAGTCTCTATTGCTCCATATATTAGTTTTTTGATAGGAGCTACTTCATTGTTCCAAGTGATATGATGCAGGCATGGGGGCAACCTCTGGTTCTAAGGTCAAGGACCGATCATGCTGATTTCCAATAGCAACCTCTTCTCTAGCTGATCTGGTGCCTCGGCAAACTTGATTTCAACACTAACACGGATGGACATCGCTCAATCGACTTCGCTATAAGAAGTCAGAATATATACAGCGATGGACATATAAATGGCACACATTTGAATAAGTTTTTTCTTAGGCTAAAATATCGCGAATACTATTAATCAAAAACAAATTTTTGGATTAATCCAAAGGTTTATTATTTGTATTTAAGAATGATATAAACTTAAGTTGAAATTCATTAATTAACAAAAAATATACATAATTTTTAAAAGGAACACTGAATTGAGCTGGACACACAAATGGCACAAACATAAAAAAGTCATTTTAATACTGCATTTGTTGATTTTTTGGTATGTACAAATGCTCTACCATTAATATTTTGTGCTGTAGCCTTTGTTTTGGATGACAGCTTCGCATCTACGACCCATACTTTCCACAAGTTTTTGGCATTTTGTTTTGGCATACCAAGCTTCCTGAACGGCTGACCATAAATCGTCCATATTTTTATAACTTTTTTTTGCGATTTCAACCTTGACTTCTTTCCAGAGGTTTTCAATAGGATTTAAGTCAGGGCTCTGGGCTGGCCAATCCAAAACCGGAATCTGTTCCGAACGAAACCAATTTTTTACTAGGTTTGACGAGTGTTTGGGGTCATTATCTTGCATGAATTTCCACTTAATTGGCATAGAATCGAAAGCGAATGGTTCCATATGGTTTTTTAGAATATCTAAACATTGAAACTTGTCCATTTTCCCATTGATTTTTACAAGTGAACCTACGCCATGCCAAGAAAATGCACCCCAAACCATAATGCTACCACCGCCGTGTTTTACCGTCTTCTGCGTGAACCGAGGATTATATTCTTGGCATCTGGGACGACGAACAAAAGTTCTGCCATCTGGTCCAATTCTATTAATTTTTGTCTCATCACTCCATAACACGTTTTTCCAAAAATTAATAGGATTGTCCTTATGGGTTCTGGCGAAGGCTAAATGGTTTGAAACATTTCTTTTTGAGAGCAATGGTTTTTTCCTGGAAATGCGCCCAAACAAATTTGCCTCGTTTAATCTTCTTCTGACAAGCCTGCTAGATATTTCCAAGCCAAAAGATTCATTAATATCAGACGCTATCTGCCGTGAAGACTTGAATGGATCAATTTTTGCCATTCTTACCATTGCTGCATCTGTACGAAAGTTTGTTTTTCGAGGTCTTGGCTTCCGACTTTTGCCCTTAATCAATACTTCGGGATTCTCTTCACATGATTTAATAACATTGTAAACTTTTTTTCTTGAAACTTGCAGTTCTTTAGCAATTTCCGAGACTCTTTTCCCATTTTCATTCATTTTCCATATGATCCGCCTCTCCTCGGTTGTTGTATGCTTGCCTGATCCCATTTTGAAAAAATTTTTCTTTATACTTGTTTTTTTGATTTTTTTTAAACTCTTTAACAAAGTATCAAGTGATCTGTATGAAATCTACGCGTGTAATAACTATTTTTAATAAATTGTGCCATTTACATGTCCACGTAAAATCAGCTTTGTTTACGCACAAATAATAACGGTAAATAATAAGCAGAATATAACGGAATATTTGAGTGCTGCTGAAACAAAAATTCTTAAAGCAACAATCTTAAGAGATAATTGTAGCATTTTATAAAATTTCTAGTTGACAAAACATAAGTTGTTTTCTTAATTAAAATGTGTGCCATTTATATGTCCATAGCTGTATACTTTATAGGGTCAAAATCAATATTGTAGAAATTACACACGGAATGACGAGCTTAAATATACCCTTTTCCCACTTTTTGTGGTTTTGTATAAAAGTAAACGAAAGAAGTCAATATTAAACAGCTGATAAAATGTTTGGGTTCTGTTTCGCAATTGTTTTTTGTCCTTTCTTGGCTTATTCCACTAAAAATTAAAAGCATTCAATTTTTTATAACCTCACAACACGATCCAAAACGAATTTATTAATATTTGTATGTATGTATGTATGTTTCTATAATATATGTATAGAATACCTAGTAGTTTATATAAACCCAGACTGGATATGAATGGTAGGGATAGTAACTTCCAAACAAAGTGGAAAATTATCATTGCGTATGTAGAGAATTATTGTCTAGCGAAAAACAGGATGAATTGAGACAATGTCGTTTCGCTTGGGGACTGTAAAGCGAAGGGACCTCAAAATTTGATATTAGTGTGCGTAATCAAATCAAAAACAGGCTGGATTGGAAGAAGTAGTACGATTATTCTCATTAGAGTAGCATAGCGCACCGGGAATAGCTAAATTTTAATAAAGTTGAAAATACATCAAAAAAACTTCGAGTGGAGAAAAACGCATAAAAATCCACAAAAAAACTATAATTCACAAATAAATACATAAGATGAAATAAATTACATTAATATTTAAACTTCAATTTAGATTTTGATAAATTTTCGGAAATTTCGAAATACAAATTTGAGAAATACGAAAATTAAATTAATCCAATTGAATCTACTCATTAGAATTGGAAAATTGTTTACAATTTTTAGAAAGGAAAACTAGCAATAGGAAGGGGAGGACCATAACTGTTTTTAACATATTATTTTCCGTCCTTGGTTTCCTACCACCATAAGCAACTAGATTGTACCCAACAAAAATACATTTAATAAAATAATGCACTCATAATCAAAAATTTTAAATAAAATGAACATTTTTAACAGGTTAAATATATCTTGTATGCATAATTCCAAACTTGGTAATAAATTCTGGACAAGTACAGTGCCCGGGGGTGTCCCACCACTCTCTTATTTACATCTCTTTGCAGTTTTCGTTGCAGAAAAATGTTGAACTTATTCAATACTATGACTACAATGCCATAGATTTAACTCGGTTGCGATGTCCAACAAATTTGCTGACTTTTATGCTACGGTAAATGTTGATGAGCAACTTGAGATCTTCGAAAAAAAGTTTTGGGGCAGTTTTGACAGCAAATTAAATTTTGAGTACCATATATCACATCTTGTATCTGCAGTTAATTTCTGTTTAAGAAGACTATAGTATTACATGTGTTAGTATTACATGTATTTATTTGCCTTTGAAATGGAGAAGTTATTCATAGTTTGGTAACGCCTTTGTTTTTGTATTGTGCAGAAGTGTACACGGGTACTTATGCCTGCAATATTGATCAAGTTTACCTTTTATTTAAAAGGGTTGACGTTATGTGTTTTCTTTGCATATTCGAACACATGTATCTCAATATTAGGGACATATTTTTTCAATTTCATTAAAATACGTTTGTTACTGCATTTTTACTCGGTCGTCCGCAATGGATACCCAACATTTTTGATGAAGTTTTTTACATTTGCTAAGTCTTCTAGGTCTAATCAACTTCAAATGCCCCGTAACTTATCCTGGCTAGAGCGATCATATCAAGTATGAGGTGTACGATCGATTAACTCATTACCATCTACATTAAGACACTTCAATAAAACATATGTTACCCACAAAAGAAGCTTATAGAATTAATAGAATGGGACAGTAGGAAATGTAATTATTTCATATTCTTATATTCTATTTATTGTATCTATTGTGGTTAAATAATATTAAGTTAATTAATGTGTGGAATCCTGCAATTTATTTATTGGCCAATTAGGCTTGCAAATTACATATAAACTAAATAATAAATGAAATGCAAAGTAAATAACCTACCAGAGCTGTAAACGAATCATACATTGGAAACAAATTGCAATTTATTCTGCATAATTAGGTGGAATTGATTTTATTCAATTTTTTTTTTTTTTTTTTTTTTTGTGAAAAGAAGTAATTCAAAATTCAGCTTATTCGTACCGAATTAAAATCAAAAAAGAATAATTCATTTACAACTCTATAACTTACAGTATGAAAGTGATAAATTTACCTTTTTGTAATCATGTTTTGGGTTATAATCATAATCTCCGTCCACATCTTTATTTAATTTTGATTCTTTACCGTCTCTTTTTTCTCTATGATCTCTTGATTTATCTGTTCTTCTATCGATTTTATATTTATCCTGTAAAAGAAATGTTAGTGCAAGAATACTGAAAATGTTAATAACTCTAGCTTTAAAATAAGCAATGTAAAATTGAAGTCTAAACTAAAACTCTCATATGACTTTTTATTGCTTTTTTAGATTCTTAAACTCTATTAATTAAATACTTAAGATTAAATAAAAAACCAAAAAATTTAGTTTTACTCCTTTACCTTTGTTTTGAAAATACTAATCTTATTAAAATTAAATAAATATATTTTTGTTTTATTTTTGATAAAAACAATCCCCTGTAACAGAATTTAAATATATGTTGTTAAGTTTAAAATTAATCATACTCACGTTTAAGCGATGCATTTTCAATTCAAAGACTCTCCTACTAATCATTGTGTATCATTGTATCTTAGCGATTTTAATAGGGACGTAATGGAGTTGTCAGGCAACTTATAGGTATATAAAGCCTGTTTATTACACTGCAGCTACTAATTGATTTTGTGATACTTTTTCAATCATATTCTAACTCTTTCTACATAGAGCTGTGATGTTGTAACAACTTTTTATGGTGATCGGTAGTTTTTTGAAACATTTTAGGTTGTTTTTATGGTTTAAAAACTTTAGGTTTGTATTTTTTGGTTTATACAATATAATAATAACAAAAGTTGATATTTAATTAATAATGTAAAAATGAGTAAAACTAAATAAAACAACAATTAAAATGAATACGTTGTAAATAAATAAACAAGTAAAATACCTATACTATACTAAAGTTGTATTAGTTTTGAACGCTAAAATACAATGAATGTAGACATATAAACATGAAGTAAAGATTATCTCAATAACGATTTAATTTTTAAATGATAGGCATTTTTTTTTATCATTTTGACGTAGTGGAGAAAAACTTGGAGATGTAATAATCATGGTAATATTTAACTAAAAAAGAATAACATCAAAGCGTTGAAGTTATTTAGAATTACTTTTGAAACTCTCACAAATTTACACTTATCATTTGAATAAGGACAATGTATTTTTATCAAAACGTTAAACTTAAAACATTTTAGCAACTCAATAGTCCATGCTATATATGCAATTGGATCTTCGCTCCGGAACGATCCGAGTCTACCAAGCAACAGCTGTACAAAACAGGGAGTTTTTCCTCAGGGAAAAACTCTGAACAGAAGCAGAGCTGCTACAACAACATCAACAATTTTAATAAGCCATATAAAAAATAGTTTGTAAAACTCATTTTTTTATTCTCACAACATTATGCGAAGAACAAGTGGATAATATTAATTTTCTTTGAAAATATGACTGTAATAATAACTACTCTATTAATAAGGCTTTCTAAGTATTTTCTATCGACTTATTCCGCCCAGCAGCTCATTTTTAACGCTATCCAAAACTTAGTACATTTTTCTTCTTTTCTAAAAAGATCGAAAGAGTTGCTTGGCCGTATGAATTGTAATTATAAGAACGATTTATCTCTGTAGAGTAGGGAGAGTTTCGTAGCACTACTTCTTTTGCTTTGATGAAGCTAAAAAGAAGAAAAGAAAATGCTTTTTGCAAATATTGTTTTTCGGCATAGAACATTTTTTATATTCTTTCATAGAGTAGCTACTGCTTTAGAAAATAGTGAAAAGGACTGGTATAAAGTTACTAACGAATACCAAATTTTGCACTTTAACATCAAATTAAAAAGTAGGTATTGTATGCGAAAAGAAACTTAACTCCTTAAATGCATGAAATCTACCCATTAAAAAATATTATGAAAAATAGATATAAGAATTGAAGATCTTATAGTTTTAGGTCCGGTAATAAATTTAATATAAAATAAGGGTTAAAATTAATTTAATTACATTAAAAGTCCGACATACATCTCTCATATAGATGGTTACTAATATATAAAATAATGTTAAGTTTTATCTCTAAAGTATAGTAACTTTAAAATATATATGCAGAAAATTATATCAGTGAAACGCTTAACAAAATTACATTCGCTATATTCAGACCTTTTGCTTGAAAGCGTTAGTCGTGGTTGAGTTCGAGAGAATAATTAGAAGCTAATGACTTTTATTGAAACATTTTTTTTTTTTTTTGTGGTAACAAACCAATAGACCAATATCCACTACTTAGGAGGAATTAATTCCAAATAAGATTATGTGCTATAAAACGTAAATTTAGACACGACATATCTATCCTATAATTTATTGTTAGTTTCTGCTCCACAATAATTTTAAGAGATAAGAGCTCTTGAAAAAAAGATACAACAGAATCAAAGGATTGTATATATTCAACTTCTTAAGAAAAAATTTATATTTAAAAACGCTTTAAAAAATTTTGCTTGTATTATAACTTTATCACGGGAAGCATTATAACAATGTAGGAAAAAATATAATTATAAAATAATATATTACCTCATTGTAATTGGCATTTCCACTCTTAAAACGCTCATACCCGGCATCTCTACCTTTGCGATAAGCTTCCGTTTCGCTACTTCCACTTTTAGGATGTTCAAAAGAGCGTTTTAGGGTTTGACTAGCTTCATTAGCAGTTCGACTGGAGTGTGCGGCACCACCGCTACCACGTTCTCGTACAGCCTAAAGGAATTTGGCAACTATTCAGAAACAGCAAACAAGGTATTATTTGACGTACAAACTAATTTTATAACAAAATTTTAAATCTGTTTTTGGATACATTTGTTTTTTTTTTTAATTTTCCAATATACAAGATTTTCTTTTCTCTACACTAGGGAAAATTTTCTAGTGTCAGCCATCTTTTTTTTTAAATTAAAATTATGTAGCTACCTAATTGTAAACAAGTATATACCAAATTTATATTTACCACTTTAATATAAGGATAATCATCTTGGTCATCCTCACTACTGTAGTTCACAAGACCTTCCATTTATTTTTTTCTTTAAATTTTTCCTCAGTTCCTAATTTTTACGATCTAAAATCGCTTCTTCTTCCCCTTCAATTGATTTTTAATCACTATTGTCATGCTTGGAAATATAGTACTATAAAGTAGGGTTTCCCGATTTCTGATGAGTCGTATCCCCATTTAGATAATTTTTATCCCCAAAATTCTCCGAAAACAGTTTTAACTTACCGCTAAGAACCCCACTACAAATAATACTATTTATTTTTTAATTCATTTGAAGTGTTATTTAAAGCAATATAATTTCGCAATAATTGATATTGTACAATAATATTGCTAATGTGTAAATTATATTTGTAATTTGCACAATATATTAAAAAAAAATTAAAAGTCTTTTGACTTAAATTGCACAAAAAACAATATTTTGTAATGTGTTGACAATATTGTAATTTTTTTATTGTCGTTGCTAGACAAGCTCTTATTCATCACTAATGTCACTAAACATTATTTAAATAATTTAATGCCGAATTGTTTAATATTTTCATTTAAAAATAATTTTATAATTTGAAAAATTATAGCTTTGTGTGAATGGTTTTGTTTACTTTTAACACATGTATGTTTATGAAGAAGCCATAAAAATTGCGCCATT
The DNA here is from genome assembly GCA_916610165.2 of Gymnosoma rotundatum. NCBI lineage: Eukaryota > Metazoa > Arthropoda > Insecta > Diptera > Tachinidae > Gymnosoma > Gymnosoma rotundatum. The sequence goes on from OU744340.1 coordinate 83,248,042, forward strand.
TTTGCTTAAAAATATTGATACACTTATTAAGTAGTGTGGATCAAAACCAAAATAATTACAGCAAGAAAGTACTTAATATCATTGTGTAGTAAATGGGCACCATAAGTATTAACATATATTTTTTCAATATTGCATTTATATATATATATATATATATATAGCCAAACTGATTTAATGAGAACAACATTGAATCAATATGGCAAAAAAAACACATTATGCATTCCCCGCAGTACATTTCATTTTTAGTTTCACTTTTTCTTTAAAATTTTTATAAATTTTTTATGAGAATATCATTTTTTAGTTTAAAAGTTTAAATACCTGTGAAAAACCTCTTTAAAACCCCAAAACTCAAAATTTATCATCAAACTGAAATAGTCATCCCCATTTTAAAAATAGAATCCCTGATTTTGGGATAAATCTCGAATCTGCCAACACTGCTTTGAAAAAAACATTTGCTCCTTCAGTGTTGCCTATATGCATTTACTTAAGACCGATTTTAATTTCATTTAAGGGCGGTTTACATTATACTACAAGTAATACGACATGTCAAATTTTTGTGTAGAAGAGTACATGTAGTATCGTCTAAGCATTATATGTAATGAAACTGTCCGACATTGAGAGAAAATACGGATGGAAATTTGATAGTCGTACGGCTCTCTTTATTTTTTGAAATTTTTCAGAAACTATTCTACTTCTTTAGATCAGGGTTGCATTTTCTTATTAATGTTAAATTTTTAAAGGTAAAACTCGTCAAAATAGCACAAATGATCAGCATCACAAATATTTTTGTAAACAATTATTGTTTTAGCAACAGCTATTTCAATTTTAATTCATTTTATTCAACACCAATGGTGTAAACATAAGAAAAAAATCATACGATTTCTAATATCTAATTTTTCACACGGATAGATTTTCATTTTATTTTCTCTTAGATTTTACGTACGTAAAGTCTTACCGTCTAAACTGGCCTTTAGGTATATACATGGCGAAATAACACCCCGTTGACATTTTATAATGCTGTCATGACAGAAAAATAATACGCATTAGTTGTCAAAAATTCTGACAATTGCTTCTGTAGTGTAGGCGTCCGGACAATAATTATGATAATTCGTTATGAGCAAAAAACCTCAATTTCTCAGAAAATTTCAAATAGCTACCTGCTATTTTTCTATTTCTATTGTCATATGCAAGGAAAATTTTAGTAATTAAAATGGTAATTTAATTTAATTTACATTCAGTGGCTGAATACTTTTTGCTTAATTTTCTTATGTGTATATAAGAAAAAAAAATATGTATATATATATATATATATATATATATATATATATATATATATATATATATATATATATATATATATATATATATATATATATATATATATAAACACTAAACTACAAAAAAAATTTCAGCACGTAAAGGCAAAAATTTACCGCTTACTGACTTGCATATGAACGGTGACCTTTTAAAAACTGGTGTAGATAATGCTAACGCAATTGCTGGTGATCGTACTATAACTATAAATAATCCATAAACTATGGATACTTGCGTTTAAAATGATGTGGAATGTCTTTACAGTGAATTCCTTCTTACTAGTAATAATGTAATATTAACTCATGCCACTTAAGTCATTTGTATATTCATAAAAAAAATAATAAAGTTACAGACTTAGATCAAATGAATGGAATGGTTCTTAAAAAGATGCCTGATTATTTATTTGAAAAATTGGCGAAAATATTTAATATTTGTATAGGTAATGTCTATTATTCTCAAAGTTTGAAAAATGCAAAGATAATTCCAGTCCATATATCCGGAAAAATCATAAAATGGCAAGTGCCAATTAGCTTTATAACCCTATTGGACAAAGTGTTTGAAAATTCGAAATTTCTTTATCGACTGAAGAGGGTAATTAAATTTATTAAAAAAATATAAGTCGACGCAAAAGTACTAAAGTTATCTTCCTAGATGTTAATAAGGGTTTTGAATCTATCTTGCTCGACCTACCAAAAGTTTTTTATTAAAAAACATAAATGAAAACAAAAATTCAAACTTTCAAAAAATTAATAAGCGTTATAAATTAAAAAAAATCATTTAAAAATTTTAAAGTTATATGTGCGTATTTTGTGTGTAATTTGTAATATAAATATAAAATATACATACGTCTATGTATGAAAGCAATATTAGTAAATAAATAAATAAAAAAAAAAATAAATAAAAAAATAGTACGTGTGAGAACTTGTGGTAAAAATATAAAATATTTACGAATAAAAACAAAATATCAATATGAAAATTTATTATTTAGAATCTTTCTGATTTTAATTTACTTTAGCAGTGCTTTATTCCGTCAAATATAAATATTTCATGATATTCTCATGAAATAATTTTTATTTAAAACTAAAAATTGAAATGTATTACTGCGGGAAAGCATATCCATTTCACTACTGTGTCATGTGCACCCTGTATAATTTTTTTGTTGGTAAGGCAGTTCGTCAGCTGTGCGGCGAGAAATAAAACAAGATGGTCATAAACAAAAACAATTGTTTTGTTATTAAAGAACAGATTGCTGAAAGTAACTTAGCGGCTGGGGATTTTTTTTTTTGGTAAATGATTGGTGGCGTGACCGAAGTTTCCTGCGAAGCCAAGGAGAAAATGTCGGCCTCTTTTTCTACTGGAATTTGAAAGGTGATGGTGTGACGGATGCTGGTGCCTGCAGTGAAATATTTAAATAGCAAATTTTTAGGCTAAACCTGTTGCCAAAGTGCTAAATGTTTTAAACAAATAAATAAAAGAAAAAAAAAAAACAAAAAGCAACATATTTTGAAAAAAAAGAAAGAGGAAAAATCAACCTTTGAAAACTTTGAAATTACTACTTTGTAAAATTATTTAAAAAAAAAGCAGCATTTAAAAGTTATAAAAAAAAGCATTTTATTTAAATAAATAAGACTTCACACTAAATTTAAAGTGATTGATTTTAAAACTAAATAAAGACAAAAGCTACTAAAAGTTTTTCCTAAAGCTAAAAAGTAAAATAAAGTGGAAAAATAGTGAACTTAAAAACTAAGCTAATAAAAGAAAAAGTAGTGAAGGTTAAACATAAATTCAAAATTAAAAAGATTAAGAAATAGTAAACTAAACAATTAAGAAATAATAAACTAAACAAGTAAGAAATAATAAACTGAACAATTAAAAGAATTTAAAAACAGGCGTTCTCCACCAGCCATCCATTGACCCAGCAGTCACATCCAGCGTGGGAAGAAGCCGAAAGCAGCACTGTCTAGCCTGACGGTGCCAGGTACCGCTGCCATTTAGACTTGGACATTCAACACGAACGACAAACGGACCTGCAAATAAAATATATATATATTTCTTTTTATTAATCAAGCTTAGGGAAAACACTTTGCTTTTAATTACCTTGTATGGTTATAATCAGTCCCTTTTGTTTTTTTGTTTTTGCCACAAAAGGTGCGCGTCATTAGGGTTGAGCTCAAGCCTAGGTATCGTGAGTGTAGGGTATTTGCCCGTTATAAGTCCTACTGGTGTTTCCCTTAACGAAGAAAAAAAAAAAGAGAAAATTAAAGAAATAATATATGTATGTACAGTCATTGGTACTAGCTGACCCTAAACGTACCCGTACGTTAGACACGTTCACGGACTGACGGCAGTTCGAGAGATCTGTGTTCATCTGTAACCCACAAAGGAAAGAAGCCCTAAGTTAGTTAGGTTATTTCATGGCATAGTAATACAAAAAGCCGCATTTTAATTATATTTTTATTAATTTTTTTTTATATACTTTAAAATATTAGAAAGCTTGAATTAAACATATTACTTTTTGTTAAAGTCAAATAAATTCATTAAATTTAGCTTTTATTTTATAATTTTTTTACAATTATTTAACTTATGTATTTTCTAAATTAAAGCCAATAAAAATTGCTAATTTATAATGTTTGGAATTTAAAAATCTACGGTTTAATATTTTTTTTTTAATGGAGAAATAAGTTCTTAATTCGTCAATAGGAAGGTGATGGAAAGGTGAGTTGGTGCTAGGGATAATTTTATAGATTCCAGGCAAAAATTATCATGGCAAATCCGCTAGGATGTCAAGAGGGTGGGCCGCCAAAGTTAGCATGACATCAGCTAACAATGATTTGTGCTAAAACCAAAACGGAAAGTGCGTGGTGTTAACTTCATGTAATAGTTTGTTTTTTTTGTTTATAAATCACTTTCGGGCTCTAAATTTTTGATATTTCGTTTTGTTCTAAGACTGGCATGATTTTTTTTTGTTGTAGGATTAAAAATAGTGGCAAGTATGTTGGCAAGATCCCCCCCAAAACGGCGAGCTTCAGCCGGAGCGACACGCCAGCATGCCAGCACCGCTAACAATCTGGCCACGCAAATTTTGGGTATGTTAAACACACACCATACTCTTAGTAGAAATAAAAACATAAGAAAACACTACAATAAAAATGGCGCCCAACGTGGGGCCCGAAAGTGAAAAAAATTAGGTTTTGTCTTTTTAATGTTTTTCTTGTGGACGGTTGGCGTAAGTCCCTGTTGAGTAACAAAAGAGTCCTCAACGCGTTGCGACGCCAATAGGTCAACGAAAGAAACACATTAATGCTTTCAATTTCAGCAATCTTAATAAAAAACAAAATTAAATGAAAATAGCTCTTCTTTTCTACTTTCTCTTGCCCCTAACTTTTTCCAACGGTAAGTCCCGGAAATTTACAATTTTAAAGTATGTTTTTTTCGCGTTGCGACGGTAAGAGAGGTTAGAGGTAGGGGGATCAGATAAGAAGAGTATAAGGTTGTTTGATTCTGTACCCAGGCAGAGTCTGGCTTGCAGTTTTTTTTTAGCCTCTAGTCATTGCTTTTGTTTGTGCAGAATCATTGAACCCCATCAAAAACTTTTTATCCCTACAATAGCCCAAATCAGCTTCATAAAAATAAATTAACAATAAACATATACTTACCTACAGTTGTTTTAAGCTGTTGTCCGCAGAATTTTAGGTTGGTCGTCCTGATTCCTCAAAGGTTCTAAACCGGGTACTCAGTTGTGCCATCGAAGAATTCTGTTAGCACTGTAGATGAAGCTGAGCCGTCTCTCAAAAACACCCGTTTATGCACCAAAATCTGGAAAATTAAGAAAATGAACGTGAAAAGTTTTGTTTTAGCACAAATATTTTTTTGTTTATAGATAAATTGTTTTATCTGTACGCACGACTTTGAAACCTTTCTCATCACCTGAAAAACCTATTGATAGTCATATCTATTTGAATTTTTATTCTAATATACTTAAATATATATATTTTTTTTCCATTTGTCTTTATTATTAATATTTTTATTTTATTTTTTTTTGTTATATATTTTTTTTTTCTCTCTTTCTTCTAATCGGAGAAGCAGGAAATTACAATTTCAATTTATCTAATTTTAGGTTGTTTTTTTTCTATTTTATTTTTCTATTTTCTATTTTTTTCGGAAACGGAGGAATTTTTCTATTTACTTTTTCTTTATAAGAAGTTTTGGGTCTAAGGTTCTTTTGCCTTTTGTTTTTATTCTTTTATATATTCTGCTTTTATTTTGGTGAATAGTTATTGCCAGTTAATTGAGGATCTGTTTTTTGATTTGCCCTAGCTTTTAAAACACATTGCGGAAATTTGGGTAAGGGCTGGAAATTTTAATTTAAATTGAAAATATTTGAGCTTTTGAGTAGTCAGTTTCTAATGGTAATAACTCGTTCGGCTAGTAGACAACTGTCATCGGAAATGGAGAATACACTTAGAACAACCGTGTCAACTATAGTTTCAAATACAGCTCCATTGTTGGCGATTCCTACCAGCGCTAATACCGTTACTACCACTGTGGGTACGATAACTCCTGCCGTACAACAGTTTATGTCTATGGCGCAGGACCGAAATGGGTCTTTTCATGAGTCTAATGTCTCTAATAGCACTATACGCTCACCTGAGTATAGTAGTATAACAGCCAGAAGCGTTCAACAGGGGTTCCGTGCGAATATCCCTGTAACACAAGCTCTTCCTACAGTTGGCAGTGTAGGGGTACAAGATTCCATAAGGGCTGAAATTTCTAGGCAAATGCAAGAAATGCAACAAGCCTTACAGCAAGAAATAGCCCGAGCCTTGAGTAGACCAGCAGAAAGGCAACAAATTCAGAATCCCGGTCCTCAGATTTGGGGGCCTCAAACAATTGCTGGGGCTAATGAAGCGCCAAGGACGCACCCGCCTGGTTCAGCTTTTTCTCAGCATCAGCAGCCTGTAATAGAACAAAATTCGTTATCAGATAATTTACAATTGAATAATAACTTACCAGTGCCAAACGTACAGCCGCCTTATATTGCCCAATTCCCAGTCCATTTGAGTGAGGGGGGTCCTCGGCCAGCTGCTGTATCTCAGCAACCACCGAATTTACAGCCTCAAGCGCAGCCAAGGTGGTATTCACCAGTGGCTCAGCCCGACTATGCTCATTCAGGCCACCGCAGCGTGGATTTATCTAAATGGGGTATCAAATTCGATGGTACTGCCAAGTCCATGAGTGCCGAAGATTTTATTTTTAGGGTGGATGTTTTGCGCCAGGACTACAGTTGTTCTTTTAACGATATTCGCCGTAGTTTTCATTTGCTTTTAGAAGGCCAAGCGCTTGACTGGTACTGGAATGTTAGGAAATTAACTCCTATGCAGACCTGGGAGGATTTGGTACGAGTTTTTTTGACTCAGTACCGAAGGTATGAAAATGAGTTTCAGCTGCAGAAGAAAATCATGGACCGCCGTCAGCAGCCTCAGGAATCTTTTGAGGACTTTTATAATGGTGTTATGAGGTTAAGAAATCAGCAGAGGTCACCTTACTCTGAGCTAGACCTTGTTGAAATCATGAAAGCCAATTTGAAACCATCACTGTCGCATCTGCTTTTTTCAGTAAAGATAGATGGGTTAAATGATTTTTGCCAACAGGCAAAGAAAGCTGAAAATTTACTGTCTAGTCAAAGGCAGGTGTATCCTCAGCGCCAATTTGCTGCGCCACGTGTGCATGAAGTTGATTTTGAAAAGGAATGTGAACCAAGTTCTGAGCCGGAAGTGGAGGCTATTTCGTCTAGCAACAGATACACTTGCTGGAATTGCAAGCAGGTAGGACATAGTTTTATGGACTGTCCTTCGCCTTCACGGCGCGTTTTTTGTTTTCGATGTGGCCGAGATAACGTAGTCACTCCGAAATGCCCTAAGTGTCAGGGAAACCTGCTATTGAACAAGTCTCAGACGGGGGAGACTCGTTCAACTCAGACATAAGCCCGGTTTTAAACTCTGATTGTCCACTTAAAGCCGAAAGTTCAGTAAAAATTTTGATAAATCCCATTAGAACAAATACGACAGAAGAAAAACTTAAAATTCGCGAGGTTAAGCCGTTACACCAGAGAATAAGAGAATATAATGCGGCTAGGGAGAGAATTTTCGGAGAAGTCTCAAATCGTATTAGAAGGGCTAGAGAAAGATATAAGAGAAGGAAAAAGCTTAGAAAAGAAATAATGTCTGCTTCGCTCTACGAGGGAGATGATTCCCGTTTTTATGTGAGAATTAATATAAATAGTTTTGTTATTGAAGGTCTGTTAGACAGCGGGGCAACCGTCACTTGTCTTGGAAAAAATTGCCTTGAGTTTATCGAAAAAGCAGGCTTAAAAATTTCGAATTTCTATTCCTTTATTAAAACCGCTGATGGCAGCCCTCATAGAATTGTTGGCCGTGTTAAAGCCGAAATTAAATTTAATCAAATTTCAGACGAAGTCACTTTTTATCTAGTCCCCTCCCTCAGCAGGCCATTGTTTTTAGGCGTAGATTTTATGCGTAAATTTGGTTTGTTTGCAAATATTTGTAGCTTAACTACGAACGACGTAGCATTATGTCCAGAGAGCGAGAGTGCGGAGAAGCAGGTCAAGACTCATGTTTTAACACCTGATCAGCAGGATCTTTTGAATAAGGTAGTGGGGAAGTTTCCTTGCTATACAAGGAAAGGTCTTGGTCGAACCCACCTCGAAGTCCACACAATTGACACCCGCGATGCAACTCCGGTGAAGGATAAACATTATCCAGTCTCACCTGCTGTGCAAAAGTTGATGTACGCAGAGCTTGACAGGATGCTTGATCTTGGGGTCATTGAGCAAAGCGAGAGCCCTTGGAGCCATCCGGTCACTCTCGTCCGTAAGGGCGAGAAAAACAGGTTATGCTTAGACGCTCGTAAGCTGAATGCCCTCACGATCAAAGACGCCTATCCTCTGCCGCACATCGAAGGTTTGCTCAGCCGGTTAGGAGACACATACTTCATCTCGAGTGTCGATTTAAAGGATGCGTTTTGGCAGATACCATTAGATGCACCCAGTAGAGAAAAAACTGCATTTACGGTGCCTGGGAGACCACTTTACCATTTTACGGTTATGCCTTTTGGTTTGTGCAATGCGGCCCAAAGGTTATGCCGTCTAATGGACAAAGTGATCCCTGCGGCGCTTCGTGATAGAGTTTTTGTCTACCTGGATGATCTTTTGGTTGTCTCGCCAGACCTAGAGACTCATCTGGGGTTGCTAGAGCAGGTGTCCGACTGTTTGGAACAGGCGGGATTGACCATAAACGTAGCCAAGTCTAAGTTTTGTTTTAGAGAACTTCGCTACCTAGGTTATATAGTCGGCGGAGGTAAGCTAAGGCCTGACCCAGAAAAAATAGAAGCCATTTTAAAATATACCTACCCGAAATCTGTTAAGCAGGTAAGGAGTTTTATGGGGGCCACCGGCTGGTACAGGCGCTTCATACCCGACTACGCCACGATTTCCGCACCGATTTTCAACACCCTTAAAAAGGGCAAAAATTTTAGCTTTCCGGACGAGGCAAAATGCGCTTTTGACCGGCTCAAAACGGCTCTAACCTCCAGACCAGTACTCACGCACCCGGACTTTTCGAGGCACTTCTATGTGCAGTGCGATGCCTCCGATCTTGGAGTCGGGGCAGTTTTATTTCAAAAAGACGAATCCGATGGGGAACACCCGATTGCGTTTTTTTCACATAAATTAACCTCCGCTCAACGGAACTATTCAGTCACAGAGAGAGAGTGTCTGGCCGTTGTATTAGCCATCAAAAAGTTTAGGCCTTATATCGAGCTAATGCCGTTTTCAGTAATTACTGACCACAGTAGTCTGAAATGGCTAATGTCTCATAAGGACTTAACGGGACGACTTGCTCGCTGGAGCCTGCACTTGCAGTCCTTTTCTTTTTCCATTGAGCATAGGCCGGGGTCTAAAAACATCGTACCAGACACCTTATCACGATATAACATGGAGGAAATTTCTGTAAATGTAGCAAGACTTATTGATCTAGATTCAGAATATTTTAAACGTGGGGATTACTTGGATTTAATAGCCAGAATAACAGAAAACTCGGATCAACTGCCCGATCTCAAGGTGATTGAGGGTTTAGTATACAAGCGTGTACTCCCGTATGATGGCATACAACTTAATGAGGATTTTTCGTGGAAACTATGGGTCCCACCCGAGTTGACGGCCGAAATTATTAAAAAATGCCATGACCCACCTCAATCGTCCCACGGAGGAATAGGGAAGACAATAAGCAGGGTAAAAGAGTATTTTTATTGGCCAAATTTGAACGCTCAAGTACGATCTTTTGTATTAAATTGCCAAGTGTGTAGAGAATCGAAACCTGCTAACGTCACGTTAAGGCCACCTATGGGGGCCGAAACGGAGACTGAACGCCCCTTTCAGCGGATTTTTGTAGACTTTTTGGGTCCTTACCCACGCTCCAAGAATGGAAATTGCTTTATCTTTATAGTTCTTGATCACTTAACAAAGTTTGTTTTGCTAAAGGCTATGGGTAAGGCAAGCACTAAAAATGTCGTGAAATTTTTAATAACAGAAGTTTTTCATAAGTTCGGTACGCCAGAGACTATTGTCTCTGATAACGGCAAGCAGTTTGTCAGTAAGGAGTTTCAGGACCTTGTAAATAACTTTGACATTAAACACACTAAAACCGCAATTTATTCGCCGCAGGCTAACGCTTCAGAGCGTGTAAATCAATCTATTCTAGCCGCTGTACGTTCATACCTGCAAGAAGATCATACTGAGTGGGACAAATATTTGTCTGAAATTGAATTTTCATTACGATCTTCAATACAAACGTCAATAGGTGTTACTCCCTACTTTGCGCTATTTGGGATAAATATGATAGGTCATGGTAGTGTCTATAAGCTTGCGCGAAAGTTGAAAAATCTTGAAGACCCCGAGCTAAATATTATACCAAAATCAGTGAAGTTAGATTTAATCAGACAGAAGATTCGAGAAAACCTGCACAAAGCCTATCTACGCTGCGAAAAATCGTACAACACGCGATGCCGACAAGTTAAGTTTATACCAGGGCAAGAAGTTTATCGCAGAAACTTCCCACAGAGCGAGTTTAAAAACAATTTTAACAGAAAATTCGCCCGGAAGTTTTTGAAATGCAGAATCGTCCGGCCCGTAGGCAATAGCCTATATGAGGTTGAAGACCTTCAGGGCAAAACGTTGGGGGTATTTCACGCCAAAGATTTAAAGCAATAGCCTTAATATCTTTGGTGTACTTAGTCCCATCGTCTCTGCTCTTACACTAATAATAACTCGATTAGACATTTTCGTTATATATATTTTTTTTGTTCTTTTTATGTGGCAGCAGAAAACAAATTTTAGTTTTTTTATATAGGCTCGTAGGCGGAAAATTACATTTGTCGCATTTTAAGAGTACTTTCCTTTTTTTTTTTTTGCACGAATGTCACATAGTTATTTAAAAACATTATTTGCGCAACCATAACGCTTACGTTTCTTAGCTGATTACATGTTGTAATCGTTACCACACTATGGATGCAATTCCGTTAACACCCTGGGGAACTTTGCCATTAAGGGCTGGGAATTGTTAGTCATCTAGTGTGATAACATTTGTCTGAGCCCGTTCTTACAGCAAGTTGGCGCAAAATTTGTTTTTGTTTAATTGCACTTGTAGGAAAGTACAATTTTTTTTTACATTCAGGCTAAAGGAAAGATGTTCTGTAGAATGCGATAGATGTATTTAACGCTAGCAATCGGCCGTAAAAGAAAAAAACTAAACTTTGAAGAAAAAGAAAAAACATAAATGCAAAACCCGATTAAAACTTTTTCAATAAATTTGTGACCGGATAAAATAGCTTAAATGCCGATAAAAAAAAAACATAGTATTCAAGAACATGACCGAAAAATGAATGCGATTTTTTTTTCTTAATGAGAACATTACTTATGTCTACTTAAATAGAATCAAAAATAACATAAAAGTACAAGACTTACCTTAGCTAGGCCAATAGAAGTGGCGTCCTGGCTGCCCACAAATAGTAAAATTGCTGTAAATATGATAGTTACTAAATTAGAAAATAGGTTATTTTAGATATAGATATAATTATATATTACCTTTTTATCTTAAATTGGCGGTTCACTAACCACAGTCTGCATTTCCAGAGCACTAGTGCTTGTTATAACCTGAAAGCGAGTAGAAAATAAGAATTAGATTTTTGCTTTGTAAAATTGTCTAAAAGAATATCTGAACTGTTTAAAATCGATTTAATTTTTTTTCTTTTAGAGAACTTTAAAAAAGCAATATATTTTTTTAATATACTATAATAGAAGAAAATTTTTACAATTAAAAATTTTTCTTACTAGTTTTCACCTACATATTTTTTTTTTTTTATTTTTTTATTTTTAGAGAAATGACAAGGGGTACTTCGTGCCAAAATTCATGGGCATTAGCCTTAGAATTTTTTTTGGTGGGTTTAGTTTTTGTCATTTCTGCCTTTTTATAGGAGCTAATAACCTCCTTTTAGTACAACCACTACTTGAGAGAACTTACCTGTTTTCAATTTTGGAGGCAAACAAATATTAGTTTTCCCGGAACCCTGGAGAAGTCTTGTAAACTGAAAATACAAAAAGAAAGTAATTAGGATAAAGTTTTTCTATAAAAAAAATAGAGAATTAAGAATAAACATATTTTAATTTAGACACTTTGTATTTACTTTAATATGGTAATCGAGTTGTATTTGAGTTTTTTTAATTTCAAATTAGTTTTCTTTTTATATTCGCTGAATGTATTTTCTTTTAACAAAAACTCCCCTTTGAGAATCTTGATTTAGCTTTTTGGGAACGGTAGTACGTTCCTTATTAATACGGGGCTATGTATATAATCACCGCACAATTTTTTTTATTTTTAAAGTTACTACACGTTAAGTTTTTTTCAGAATTTATCAAAATATCACACTCACTTTTCACTGCACAATAGTATTTCATAAAGTCAAATTTTCACTTACCTTTTTTTATCCGGACGCCTCATCCTGGTTACCCGCTAGTCCATAGCGTCGCCAATAGCAGTGCTATAGGAAAAAAAAAATAATATTAATAAAAAGAAACTTTCCTTTTTGCAGTATAACAAAAAGTGCTTCTCACCAGTTAGGAGACGCCATCAAAAGGAAATCGACCTTGATTCCTTTTGGCCATGTGCAGCCGTCGTAGTAGTCTGGGGGGAAAATAAATTTTTATAATAGGTAGAAAGGAAATAGCTAAATTTACTTACCGCTACTTTCGTTCAGAAAAAAAAATGGCGTGATATTTACAAGCGGTCGCTTGTCGCCGTGTCGCCAGTGTCCTGTTTTATGAAATAAATATTAAATTAGCCATCTGTATACGTAATAATTTATTTTCTTTACTTACCCTTTTTTGCAATGTTTACAGCCGCCTGAAATAAAAAGAAATTAATTTGTTGTTAATAGTATTTTATTATTAATAAGCAATCACATTTTAAATAATAATTAATTTATTTTTGTTAAAGTTCATGAATACTTACCATCCCATGTGTTGCCTCTTCTTGTTTTAGTTTCAATATACGCACGCGTAGTATTGTACATTCCTTTTGTTTTCATTCGTTCATTCATGAGTCTTGTTAAAAACTTAACGATAGTGAGCTGCCAGATTAACAAATTTTTTCAGTGGTGATTTTTAAAAGTGCAGTGTTACCGCAACGTTTTTTTTTGTTTGCCGTTTTTTTTGGCGTTTTTATATTCTGTTTCTTTTATATTTATTTGGTGAATTTTTCCCTCCCATCCTGGATCCACTAGTGGATCCAAGGAATGGTTGGGTTTGTCATGTGCACCCTGTATAATTTTTTTGTTGGTAAGGCAGTTCGTCAGCTGTGCGGCGAGAAATAAAACAAGATGGTCATAAACAAAAACAATTGTTTTGTTATTAAAGAACAGATTGCTGAAAGTAACTTAGCGGCTGGGGATTTTTTTTTTTGGTAAATGATTGGTGGCGTGACCGAAGTTTCCTGCGAAGCCAAGGAGAAAATGTCGGCCTCTTTTTCTACTGGAATTTGAAAGGTGATGGTGTGACGGATGCTGGTGCCTGCAGTGAAATATTTAAATAGCAAATTTTTAGGCTAAACCTGTTGCCAAAGTGCTAAATGTTTTAAACAAATAAATAAAAGAAAAAAAAAAAACAAAAAGCAACATATTTTGAAAAAAAAGAAAGAGGAAAAATCAACCTTTGAAAACTTTGAAATTACTACTTTGTAAAATTATTTAAAAAAAAAGCAGCATTTAAAAGTTATAAAAAAAAGCATTTTATTTAAATAAATAAGACTTCACACTAAATTTAAAGTGATTGATTTTAAAACTAAATAAAGACAAAAGCTACTAAAAGTTTTTCCTAAAGCTAAAAAGTAAAATAAAGTGGAAAAATAGTGAACTTAAAAACTAAGCTAATAAAAGAAAAAGTAGTGAAGGTTAAACATAAATTCAAAATTAAAAAGATTAAGAAATAGTAAACTAAACAATTAAGAAATAATAAACTAAACAAGTAAGAAATAATAAACTGAACAATTAAAAGAATTTAAAAACAGGCGTTCTCCACCAGCCATCCATTGACCCAGCAGTCACATCCAGCGTGGGAAGAAGCCGAAAGCAGCACTGTCTAGCCTGACGGTGCCAGGTACCGCTGCCATTTAGACTTGGACATTCAACACGAACGACAAACGGACCTGCAAATAAAATATATATATATTTCTTTTTATTAATCAAGCTTAGGGAAAACACTTTGCTTTTAATTACCTTGTATGGTTATAATCAGTCCCTTTTGTTTTTTTGTTTTTGCCACAAAAGGTGCGCGTCATTAGGGTTGAGCTCAAGCCTAGGTATCGTGAGTGTAGGGTATTTGCCCGTTATAAGTCCTACTGGTGTTTCCCTTAACGAAGAAAAAAAAAAAGAGAAAATTAAAGAAATAATATATGTATGTACAGTCATTGGTACTAGCTGACCCTAAACGTACCCGTACGTTAGACACGTTCACGGACTGACGGCAGTTCGAGAGATCTGTGTTCATCTGTAACCCACAAAGGAAAGAAGCCCTAAGTTAGTTAGGTTATTTCATGGCATAGTAATACAAAAAGCCGCATTTTAATTATATTTTTATTAATTTTTTTTTATATACTTTAAAATATTAGAAAGCTTGAATTAAACATATTACTTTTTGTTAAAGTCAAATAAATTCATTAAATTTAGCTTTTATTTTATAATTTTTTTACAATTATTTAACTTATGTATTTTCTAAATTAAAGCCAATAAAAATTGCTAATTTATAATGTTTGGAATTTAAAAATCTACGGTTTAATATTTTTTTTTTAATGGAGAAATAAGTTCTTAATTCGTCAATAGGAAGGTGATGGAAAGGTGAGTTGGTGCTAGGGATAATTTTATAGATTCCAGGCAAAAATTATCATGGCAAATCCGCTAGGATGTCAAGAGGGTGGGCCGCCAAAGTTAGCATGACATCAGCTAACAATGATTTGTGCTAAAACCAAAACGGAAAGTGCGTGGTGTTAACTTCATGTAATAGTTTGTTTTTTTTGTTTATAAATCACTTTCGGGCTCTAAATTTTTGATATTTCGTTTTGTTCTAAGACTGGCATGATTTTTTTTTGTTGTAGGATTAAAAATAGTGGCAAGTATGTTGGCAAGATCCCCCCCAAAACGGCGAGCTTCAGCCGGAGCGACACGCCAGCATGCCAGCACCGCTAACAATCTGGCCACGCAAATTTTGGGTATGTTAAACACACACCATACTCTTAGTAGAAATAAAAACATAAGAAAACACTACAACTGCTTATATAGCTCATCAGTGGATTTTAAAAACAATATTAATAAATACAGAACTGGACAAAATTATTTACACAGGCCCTAACTTTATTTTTAATCTTCCCTTTTTTAAATTAACAAGGCAAAATTAAACTCTAGTCACTAATTCAAGTGGATAAGACTTTTAACACTTTTCGATATAAAATCATATTTAAAATTGTCTTAACGTGGTCGCAATGGCGAATTCATTAATTTCGCCGTGAATTCTAAATGTCAAACTCCATAAAAAAATGTATAATTTTTATTATGTATAATTAATATGGTGTTTGACATTTAGCGTCTACGGCGAAAATTAATCAATTGCCCATTAAGACCACCTGTATTATTTAGCCATGGTCTATAGAAAAGCAAAGGCGGTTTAATTATTTCGCCATGGCTCTTTGAAAACATAGTATTAGATTTCGCTTTTGTTTAAGACGACGAATGACTAAACAAAAGAGAATTGCAAGTTCCTGAAAAAGCGTTTCCATACGTCTTTTCTCTTCGACCTACACACTCAAAAGTTGCCAAGTGTAGACGGGACTTACTAAACAGGGGATCAAGATTTAACTTAAACTTAAGTCTGGTTTGGTAAAGCTAGTAAAACTTATACAAATAAGCTTCAAATTATCCAGAAAAAGAATTAAAAAACAATACATAATCTTTTCCGTAGACTCAGCACCGACTACATTCATATTTTAAACACAAAATAATAAATTTATTTGTATAGGGTTTGACATTTCCAGCGACAGCGAAAATGAATTAATTTGGCACTGATATGACTTGGTATCTGATTTCGTTATGGTATTAGTCTAAAAGCAGTTCTGTAATCCGCATGGGCAAAAACTTTTACCTATTATCATTTGCAATGGAAATAATCTTTAAAGTTAAATAAAAATATTAATGCTAGCCTACCAGTTTTACACGTCACTACGATTAATTTTCCATGTAAAGTGAAACTTAATTTACAGCCATAACGTAAATACTTGTACAATGGAACACTCAGCGGAAATTTTTTAAATAATGGCAGCCCTCTATTAGCTATGTTTATGAACAGCTGTGCAATGCGCCAAATATTTTGTGGGCTTGTTATTATTATTGTTGACTGTCAGGAAACTTTAAAAATCAGTGATTACCTAAAAAATCAAATACTCCGTAAACTAAACAAATATATAAATTAAAAATACCGCTTAAATTATGTCCCTTAATGATGATTACACGTTTGCTTTAGAAATGCAAAGACGCATAAACGCTGAAGCTGGTGAAGTCGACAGCGATATTGAAGAAATAGATTTTAAGAAGCCTTCCACAGATCTTGTGGTCTCTAAAAAACCTTTACAAATAAAACGCAGCAATCCGCGTTCTAATTTAGATGAAGAATTCCTAAATCGCACTCAAAACTTAGTGCATCCTCAGTGGGAAACTCTTGATCCTACTCCGGATATTTTTGCTCTTTTTGGTCAATTTGATACTAAATTTTTCCAAGGTCGTTTGAAATGTGTAACATTGGAATGGAGTAAGCGTATGTACAGCTGCGCTGGTATTTGTTATTCTCGTCGTAATCGATATGGCATGGATGTGACAATACGTTTAAGTCAGCCCTTGCTTATTTTAAGGCCCAGGAAAGATTTGGTAGAAACAATGCTACATGAAATGATACACGCTTATTGTTTTGTTTTAAACATTCGTGAGGGCAATGGTGGACACGGTCCAAATTTCAAAAAAATCATGAATGCTATTAATAAAGTAGCTGGCACAAATATTACTGTTTATCACACATTCCACGATGAGGTTGAGTTGTATAAGCAGCACTGGTGGCGTTGTAACGGCGTTTGCCAGGATCGCTCACCCTTCTTTGGGTATGTAAAGCGGACATCCAATCGAGCCCCAGGACCAAATGACCAGTGGTGGGCAAGTCATGTTCAAAATTGTGGTGGAACTTTTATGAAAATAAAAGAGCCAGAAAAGCAGAAAAAAAACAAGGTTACTAAAGACAAAGAAAATAAGAATAAAACTTCCGTTCCTGATGTCAATGATCTGCGTAAGTTTTTTACACCAATAAGTAAGAATACCAAAGGTTCAAATGTTAAAAGCTTTAATGATTTTAACAGTGGCTTTAAAGGTTCGTGTTTAACCATTGAAATTTGGAAACTTGTTCTTTCACTCTTACAACACTTTCATATCTGTTTTTTAGGGCCCAGTAAAACAAATGGTGGTGGTACTATAATGCTTAATCCAAAAACAAAAACATCCACCAATACCAGTAACACAACGAAGCCACCTTCTACAATCGCTAAAGAGTTTCCACCGTCCTCATATCCTGGTTTATCGAAAGATCCTTTTAATGTTAGCACCGAACATACGACTCCTGCAAACATTCGTTCTAGTAGTATTGCAGCTGTTCGCAATTCACAAAATGTTGTAGGCTTCAGAGATTTAGAAGGTTTAGGTTCTGGCAATAGTAATGGTAACAGTGGGCGTCCTATATCTAGTACGAGGTTAAAAACACCCAGTCGTGATGATTGGGGTCGTGGTAGCTTATTAATTTCGTCTTTTAGCACGAACAATACGCCTCTATCGCCAGATCATGGAGGTGGTGTTGATCGACAACATTTAAGAGAGGTATGGTCTAAACGCTTCGGTAATACAGGTGACAAATGTGATATAAATAATGGATTTGGAAATAAAAGAAGTGATATTAATGAACCGCGAGGTGAGTGCTGAAACTGATTTTCTAGAACCTTTGCTTTAAAGCCATAGTTAAAATTATTTTTGCAACAAAACATAAAAGTAAAAGACAGAAAATTATTTTCGTTTTAAGTGGTTTATTTTAATTTAGTAGCTATAATATGCTGGTGATCTTAGCTTAAAGTTTTACAGAGGAAGAAACTATTAAACTTTACAAATTGCTTTCTTATTATAATAATAATACGAGGAAACTTTTAATTGACTAAAAATGATTGATGAACTAGTTGCATTGTAAAGGTTTTTCGATCATATTTATTAAAGTTTTAAATGATTCAAGGGTTTATGCGAATTTAATATTCAAAACTTTGAAGTATCTATTTTATTATGCTGCAAAAAAAAAACTTATTTATACTTTTTAGGTGACACCAAACGTAGACGTATATCAACAGAATCGCAAAATTGCTCAGATATTGAATATGTAGCCGACGAAAAGTTTTCGAATAACAAAAAAGACTGGATTGTTGTTGACGATGATATAATGCTTCAAGAACAGACCGATATGGTAATAACGCTTTCATCGGACGAGGACGATGATGGCGCTAGTTCTGATTCGGAGACAATATCAAAGCCAAAAATTAATAGGAATATGACTTTAGATCAACGCCAAACTATGATAAAGAAAGAAATAGTGGATGAGTCTTTAGACTTGTGCGATGATGACATAGAACTAATCGATGATGAATACGATGATAATGAAGGAAGAAATTTAGATCTTACCGTTGCCTCGGAATTGGCCGATACTAGCGTAATCGATGAATTTTTTGGTGAGGATACAATGATGAAAGAATTTAAACAGGAAAACGATTGTTTACCATCTTCATCTCGCTATACATTTGATGAAAGCAATGATATAATAACATGTCCAATATGTCTAGAAAAGATGACTAGGACTGTACTGGCAGACCACTTAAATGGTTGTACTGGTATTGCAATTAAGATTTTACCTCCCAAAAAAACTATGAAAAAGTTATCGACTATGTCCAAAGAGGCAAGGCCGAAAAGACAGACCCGCCCTAGTCGTAAGTCCACTGCAGATATTTTAAGAAATGCTGGCTATTCTGAAGATATTTTAGAACAAATTGCCTCTGCTAGCAGCATGGAGGAAGATGAAGAAGAATTTGAATTTCTACGGAGTGCCGGAATAAAACGTTCGTCTAATTCTAAAAAATCGAACACAACAGCAAGAGTGGATTTAAACTCTTCTTCTGAAGATGAAAATTCTCGACTTTATCGTCAACGTAATATTTACAAAACCACACGACAATGTCCAGTATGTGCGCTCGAAGTGGAAGACACAGAAATTAATGAACATTTGGATGAGTGTTTAAGAAAATAGAAATTTTTAGCATTGATCAGGCTTTTATATAAGTAAATAAATTATTTTTATGTTATTAAAAATTCGTAAACAGTTCTTTTGCTTGAAAAATACGTAAGTTAAAATCACAATCATCGTATATTTACTTTTAATTTACAGTTTACAACCGAGCCTATTAATAGGCCATAAATACAATTGATAATTAGGTATTTATGGTGTATTAGAAATATATGTATATGTATATTTTTGCAGAGTAGGAAAATAAAAAAGAAGAGAAAGGAAGAAGTTAGGATTTGTAGTGTAAGTATCTATTATTGTCAGATTTAAACGGTTATTCATTAGTACTTTCAGTAATATGTGCTATCAGAAGTTTTTTTTTTTTTTAATAATCGAAAATTAAATAAATGGAATAAGTTCACAACATCTGTATTTTATAGAAGTAATACTGACCTCAACACATAAATTTAAGAAAGTCACAACCAAAGAACATATGTCTATAAAAAGTAATGTGATCATAAAAATGTAACTTGTATACATACATATCTTACAATACGGCGGGCTATCTTTCCCAGATTTAAGTGTTCACTCATTGAACAACGCTATAGTATTCATTACGGTTTTAATTTATTCCTGAGCCTTTTAACGATTAAACAATTTTTTATAGTTAAATTTGGTGCAGTAACGTACTTAAAAAATAGAATTGAATTACGAAACGATTAATTTTTATTGTTGTTCAATGTACATATAATAAATGTATAAGAAAGTTGGAAAAAAATTTAAAGGAAAAAATACTAACAAGGCGAAATAATACAAGGTGGTCGTGATGAAAATAATATTTTACCAACCCAACAAATTCGCGTTACAAAAAATAAGAAACCTAGTAAAAACAAACTTAAACATTGGCAAATCCACTGACATGGTATTACTGGACGTCAAATCTGCATTTGATATCGTCTGGCACAACGGTTTAGTATTTTAAAAATTTAATTTTCCTGGCTGACTGCCCTCAAGTATCTTGTCTATCACCGATCCTATACAACATTTATACTGCAGATATTCTTAAGTTCCCGAATTGTATGTTGTCCCGCGCTTATACTCAGCTGATGTAATTTACAAGCTTTAGTCTGCGTCTACGGAGTTAAAATCGTATTTCAACAAATGGAAAATAGCTATAAACCCTGAAAACTCAAGCTATTTATTTTACAAGGAAGCGTAAGGATTGCTTTGTTCCTAAAAATTCAGTACCTTTCATGGACTTTAACATACCTTGGGATATCAAGGTCAAATATCTAGGTGTCATCTTGGACACCAAAATAAATTTCACTTGCCACATCCAGATATCATCAAAATTAACAAATTGATACTCTTATACCCCCTAATAAATAGAAGTAGTTAAGTACTGAGAATAAAAAGCTTATCGTTAAGTCAATTTTCCACCCAGTGCTATTATATGTGCTCCAGTTTCGTTCTCATCTGCCAAGTGTCATCTAAAGAATCTTCAAGTAGCTCAAAATAAACTTCTCAAATTGGTATTGGCATTACCCAACTCGCCGCCTACACGATAATTCGGTCTTCGGACCAGTTCGTATCAACCTGACCAGATTGACTTCAAGTTTCAACGTAAGTTGTCTATCCTCGCTCTACACACATTAATGAACCTTGTTCATCGTAGTATTTTATCCTAATTGCTTTAAAAAGGTTTTTCTGTATATTTGTATATATTGTCCTGTAAAAATTTAATTCTAAGAAAAGGTAGGTAGTACCTAAACTTTTAACCATTCTAGTTAAATGAAAATTGAATTAATATTTTCGATATAAAACAACCATAATACAAAGACAATTATTGTTTTGAGTTTTCTTCTTTAATCAACAAAGTCTGAGCTTCAGAGGTAAGCATTTCAAAAAATTCTGCAGTTGACATCAAAAACAGGTTGTAATCGGCTGCATTACTCAGCATTTCGGGAATTTAAATCATAACCAGACCACAGTCGCTTGTTTGATTTAATATACATATGTATTTATTTATTTTATACATACTTTAAAAATTAAATTCACAATGTATACTGTAAGGGCGCCTGGTAGCTAGACCACATGCAATTTAGACAAAATATAAATGATATATAATTCAATTTATTTATTTTTTAATGTTGTACTTCAGTATTTGTGCTTAAAAATTTAGATTTAGTACGGGTTTTTACTTTCCACGGCAATCCAATTCTGAAATACTTTTAATCGATTCCTCCTGCAATTTACTTCAGTAGAAGGATAATAATTTGTTCATTAAATTACTTACAAGTTTTTGGATCCAAAAAATTTATTAAAGCTATACTAAATTTCATATCAATCATTTGAAATAAATTATGTGTTCGCAGTATTACGAAAATCTTAGGTTCTTTCTCAGAACATACTTTTTTTTAGCAAATAGTAAATTTGCATCATTGTTTTGTACAATATCTACAAAATATTTCCGAAATATTTAATTTTTTTATGACCCAAATATTCAATTTTTGTAAGAGGTTCCCATTGCACAATCATGGCATCTAAATAGGGCAACAATATTCGTCCTGACATTGATATTTCATTAACTCGACAAAAACTCTCTACATAGACAAGCTTAGTTTTAGACCTACGCGCTAGCTTTGATAAAAAGCCTGCTATACAGAAGGGTACACAGGTTCCAGGTCCATTGCATAGTAGTAGACGGGGTTTTTCTTTAAATACCAACCAGAAACTCCATACCAAGGCATAGAGAAATGTAAAAACAGTAGTAAACCAACTTTGACCAACCTCTCGTGCTCTAGGTATGTATATGAAATCCTCCTCGGTAACGTTTTGTTTTAATTCATTCATCGTTAAAAGTATTTTATCCTTTGAAGTTTTGTCTGTGTTTGCAACAAGAAATTTCATTGGTTTGTAGTTGTTAACATCTTTTGTTTTACGCAATAAGCCTTGTAGAATAATACACATTTCAGCTGTATGTCCACCAGATCCAAGAATACACCAAACTGGAGATTCCATGTTTGTAATATATTATTTATTTTCTTATTTTGTTGTGTGGAGAATAAACTATGCCTTTAATTTTTAATGTCTCATACAAGGGTTAAAGTTTATATTGTGTTGTCTTAACAGATGTGTTAAAGTGCTGCCAAGTTAAAATAAATTCATAAGCAACTCCCCTGCCAGAATCCATGGCGAAAATATACCAGGTGGTCGCAATGGCGAATTCATAATTTTCGCCGCAAACGTGAAATGTCAAACTCCATACAATAAACTGTTATACACATTTTTTATATATGGAGTTTGACATTTAGAGTTTACGGCGAAATTAATAAATTCGCCATTGCGGCCACCTGGTATTATTTCGCCATGCCGGAATCTTTCAATAGAAGTATGTCGCAAGGCGAATCAATTATAAGGTTGGTAGCAAGGCGAATCAATTACCAGGTGGCAGCGTAGGCGAATTAATTATTTTTTTATATACAGATTATGACAGTAGTTTTCACGGCGAAAATAATGAATTCGCCTACGCGGCCACCTGGTACTTGATTCGTCTTGGTTGGTAGCGATGGCGAATTCGTTAATTTTCGCCATAAGCCTTTTACAATGTAGAAATTGAAAGGCAGACAGACGAAATTTGATGGCGAGGGGCTTCATAATCAAACAAGAATTTTACGCTAGTTTCATGAAAAATTGCATAGCGTAAATGCCGTATATATCTGTATAATAAATATCTATATGTTGTATAATTGCATGTACTTGATATAAATATACTTTGGAAGTCACTTCTAAGTTACTTCTTTAAATTAAAAACAAAATATTACAAAAACAATATACATTATTTCCGAATTAAGAATTTCTATTGTATTAACCAAAAGTTAATTGGATTAAAAGACTTGTTATATTAATACAGAAACATTTCCTCTAAAATTTGTTATTTTAAGAGTAACTTTTTCTCAACTGCAGACGATAATAAGTTCACATCTTCGACTTTACTATGAGTGAATTAATTAAGGTTTCAGATAAAAAAATAAATGTCTTAAGTCAAATTACAAAAAAGAAATTAAATTTTATTTATTATACAAGCAACTGGTGGTTATATTTCTCAATAATTCGCTACTCCTTTGTGTAGCATCAGGAAAAACAAATATGTAATTTGTAATTTGTAATTAATTTATTGAGCCTTTTTTTTAATACCATAAAAGAACGAACAACAATTTAAAGAAAGAAAACTTTTCATATATTTTTTAAAACAAAGTAAATTGAAAAACATTAAATAAAAGATAAGGAAAAATTGCTTGCAAAATGAATAAAAAGGCAAAATAAAAACTATATTAAAAAAATAATTGATAAAAATAAAACAAATTTGAAGTTAATAAAAAATTCTGCCATTACGGTTAATAGAGGTAATCACGGTTAATCGAAGCAACAATTTGAAAACATTGCAAACAAAAAACAATAGACAGACCCAAGGCAAATTGATAACAGGTATACTCACGGCGAAAATTTTTTTCCTTCTTCGAGTGTCAAAAGTTAAAATCTCCTTTGATTTTGACAGCCGAAAACTATTTGTACAAAAACAAAATGTACATGTTTCTATCGCAGTGTTGTATTTATTTTCGCCGTGAGTATACCTGTTATCAATTTGCCTTGGACAGACCTTTGGACATCACGGTTAATCAGAGTTACCGTTTAAACAAAGTACACATAATCGACATCCGACTGTATGTAATTTGAAGTTGGCAGCTCCTTTGCCGCGTGTGGTTTTTACTATATTTACTAAAATTATACGCCAGGCCAAGGCGAATAAATTGATTCATACATATGTTAAGTTTGAGAAGTGTGAATCAAAATAATAAAATTTTTAACAAATATGAGTAGCATATTTTATAGCGATCCAGAATTAGTTATTGCCCTTTGTAAACGTATAATATTTGTAAATCCAAATGATTTGCAAATATTCAAGGATATTATTTTGCCAGACGATTTATCTGAGTGTGGATTTAAAATAGAGAACGTCAGCGAACAAGATGAAATAAAGCGTCCGCAGAAATTATCAAAAGAGGAACCAACTATTCATCATGTAAGAATGTCACCAAATCATCAATTGTTGGCAGTAACAACAGCTGGACAAAAAGCCTTGTTATTGTACAAGTTAAGACTAGAAAATGCCAAGCTATTATCTATAAGATCACTGGCAAGAACTTCTTCGGCGTTGGCTTTTAGCAGCGATTCAAATCGTTTACTTGTTACCGACAAAACTGGCGATTGTTATGAATATGATTGTGACCAGTATGAAAATGCACCCAAGTTACTGTTTGGTCACCTTAGCATTGTCTACGATATTTTATGGTCAAGTGATGAAAAATATGTTATAACGTGCGACAGGGACGATAAAATAAGAATTACAAATTATCCAGCAACATACGATGTCCATAGCTATTGCTTAGGTCATAAGGAGTTCGTGGCAGGATTAGAACTTTTAAGTGAAGATGTACTGCTCTCGATTTCCGGCGATAAAACGATAAAGGTTTGGGACTTCAAGAAAGGCAAAGAGCTTTCAAGTATACCACTGCCGGCGCCAGGCATCAAATTTGTAGTAAAAAAGTTAGAAGACAAAAAATACGAAATTGCGGTTTTGCTTCATCAGCCAGATGAATGTGTAGCAACTTTTGAGCTGAAACACACCGAAAGTAAACAATGGAGTTTTACTGCTCCTCAATTGTTAAGCTTTAAAAACATAATCTGCTGTAATTTATGTTACGCTCAGGATAGATTATTTGTTACGGGAATAAAAAATGACAATTTTGTAATAAAACTTAGTCCAAAAAGTCCCGACACAGCGTTAAATTGGTTAGAAATGGTAGAGGAACAATTTAAAAATTACTCATGGACACCAGAAGATATATCAGCATGGTTTAAAAAGAAGTACGACAATGTTAGTGAGTACTTAGAGCGTAAAAAACGACGCATAGAAGATAAACCTAAATAAATAATAATTATAAAAAAGATGTATGAACGAAAAATATGAAAGGAAACGTTTATTTGAATAGTTTTATATTTAAAGTATTTTTGTATAATCTTGATGAATTTGATCGTATTAAACGGGTTTATAATCTAATTTACTTTCCAATTTCTTGTTATCGGATACTTTTCGCACAGCCTTCATAAAATCTTCTTGGATAACATATTCACGTTCCGCTCTAAAATAAGAAAAATATATTAAATTAGTATGAATTAAGAGGAAACTAGTATCGCTGACATAAGAATTGTTAGTAAATGCATCACTGCGCTGCATCAGACAACCAAGCGTAACGTTACAAGACCGAGTAATAACCCCGAAGGTGTTTTTTTTATATTAGCAGTGTTTTTTATAATGGGTATTCATTAGATTATCGGTGGTGCTTTTTATATAATTAAATTTTTTGATCCAACGAAGTGTTGAATTTGCGAACTAGGCCATTATTGGCTGTGGGTGGGGTCTTAACAATCTAAAAAAAATCCTTTATTAAATTAAAATAAAAATTATTTTTTTTCAACAATATTTTCTAAATGATCACAAAAAACAAGATGTTTTTCTGACGCCTTCATTAATTATGACAACAAATACTACGCTTAATTTTGTGAGTTGTACTCTGAATTATAAATTTTATAATAGTAAGTTTAGTGGAGTTTGATATTTTTATACCTGAAATCGAATCGGAATTATAGTCTGAAAAATAGAACCTGTAAAGTTCCATCAGTGGATAACTGCGAATTAGTATTAAACCTTTTGTTTTTTTTTCAATACTATTCGTATAGATATTGTACGTAAAACACTAAATTATGGTTTTATTTGTCTCCAGGGTAGAAAACGTGGAAATCGCGTTTTTTTAAAGATTTTTCATTGCAATCTGTTTAATGACATTCTGTTAAGTACTTAAAATCAGGAGGCTTGTTCTGAATTGCTATGCGAAAATACATAAATGCGAACAATTTCTATTCTGTATTGCGAAAGGTGGTAAGTCGGTATTCTAAATTGCTAAAATAAATGTCAAATTCGCTAAATTTATTCGACAACAAAATACCTAGCATTCGCAAGGTACAAACATGTAAGTGAAAGATTATGACCCTTATTGTGTTTGGCGTTTTCGTAGCAAAAACTCGGCGTTCTTTTAAATTTTTGTAATAGATTAAAGATAGCTAGTAACAATTGTCATTAATCTATTACAAATTGTCGTAGTCGAAATACGCCTACGCCAAACACAATAAGGGTGAATGTTTTATTTAATTATTTATCATATCATCATTTAATTTAGAGAAGCAAGCAATAAGACCACCAAACCGCTTCAATTTTGAATAAAGCTAGAATTTATGAATAAGCACAGCCGTTTGGCAAGATACCTTTGAAAACACCAAATGCACGTCAGTTTAAAAATAATTGACTTCAACTTTATTTTAATAGGTTTAGCCCAATTTTAAAGTACACATCAAACAGAAGCTTAGACGAAATAAAACCAATATTGGCGGTGGCCCATCAATATACAATCCACTGTCTCCCTTAACGGTAAGAGTGGTGAAAATGTTAAACTTGACGGATCCGTAGACTACCGGGCCAACTTTCCTTTAGGGATATAGTTTATTGTTTTATGTTTTTGTAAAAGTATTTTAAATACTACTAAAACAAATCTAAGCAATCTTCTCTGTATCCTTTCATTGTCATCGAACCACAGTGACACAGAATCCATTTCTATTATTTTTTCTTACAGAATTTTCTAACTAAATTTTATAAACAATATGAAAATTTATTATTCGGAATCTTTTTGATTTTAGTTTACTTTAATAGTGCTTGATTCCTTCAAATATAAATATTTCACGATATTCACAATTTTCTCAGCCAAACACAAGCTATTTATTTATATTTAATTTGACGGACGCAAGGCAGATTTATTTTACTTTCTTTGTGTTTTTGACGTTTCCAACGCACAAAAAAACAATAAAAAGACATGATGTTTTTGTCAATGTTGTATAGCCGCTACTACCTAGGTAAAATAAATCTGCCTTATACTGACGTTTATTTGAGCAGCGTTGCCACGATTTGAAATAAATTGAGAATGCTATTACTAAAGTCTAACAGAATACCAATTTTCCTTCGCATCGCAATACAGAATAAGCCTCCAGTACACAAGTTTGCTTCCTTTCTCATAACACAGTGCGTGCAAGGTTTATAGAAAGAACACTTTATATTGAAATACATGATTTTTAAATCCTTACCTTATTGCAAAAAGACCAGCTTCTGTACAAACATTACGTAAATCAGCTCCGTTAAAATTATCAGAAAGCTTAACACAAGCTTCGTAGTCGATTTCACCGTGTTTAGCGATTTTCGATGCATGAATTTTTAAAATTTCCATACTTGAAAAGAAAAATAATTTAGATTTATAATACAACTAAAAATGCTTTATATTACCGAGCTTGTTCATTAGGCAGTGGAATTTCAATTTTACGATCAAGGCGTCCTGGACGTAACAGAGCAGGATCCAAAGTATCTGGGCGATTAGTGGCCATGATTATTTTTACTTGACCTAAAGCATCAAAACCATCCATTTGATTTAGCAACTCCATAAGCGTACGCTGAATTTCACGATCCGCTGAAGTGCCCTCAGAAAAACGTCTGCCTCCAATGGCATCAATTTCATCCATAAATATTATACAAGGTTGATGATCACGGGCATAATTAAACATTTCACGAATTAAACGAGCTGATTCGCCAATGTATTTGTCCACGATAGCCGAGGACACAACCTTTAAGAAATTCGCATCCAGTTGTGAGGCCACAGCACGAGCAAGCAATGTTTTACCAGTACCAGGTGGTCCGTAAAGCAAACAGCCTTTTGGAGGTGTTATGCCAACACGTAGAAAAAGTTCCGGGTTTAAAAGAGGTAGTTCAATAACTTCACGTAACTCGCGAATTTGTTCTGATAAACCTCCGATAGCAGAGTACTTAACATCACCAGGATCCTCATGAGACATGTTGTATACTAGGGGATCCACCTCACGAGGTAAGTAACGCATAATTGTAAGAGTTGTCATATCTAAAGCAACACGAGTACCAGATTTCAATTTAGTTTTATCTAGTTGTCGACGACATCCCACAACGTACCGAGGACCATTGGTAGCTTTGACAATAACTAAAAAGAGGAAAAATATTTGCGATAGTTTATTTGATACCTGTCTTTAATTTATTAGTTGATTACAAACATTTGTCTTCTGTTAGTTGTTTTAAAACTTCGCCAACAATCTGACCGACACTCTGCAAAGCCTTTAAGTCATTTTCTGATTTATCATATTGTTTTGTAAGCTCCTTGATTTCTTCTCGCTCTTTAAAAATTGTTTAAACAAAAAATTACTGTAAATTTGAATATACCTATGCACCTTCGATGTACACTTACTTTCCTTAAGTCTTGATTCCACTTCTTTGTGTTCCAACAGCTTCTTACGATAATCAAAAAGCGATTTCTCGCGAACACTATCAGCGGGAGTTGCAACAGTAGTCATTTTCTCTTTACAGTTTTTTATGTTAAAAAATACTTAGATCTTACTTTATGGAACTCCGTGAATTTGCAGAAATTGTATTGTCAAATATGCTTGTTCTTGCGAAATAATAATGCCGCTGTCATTACTTTGGAGGAAGTGTTTGGAATAAAGATTGCCAAGTCATAATTCCAACAGACAAGCCATGGCTAAATAATACAGGTGTTCTCGATAGCGAAATCATTAATTTCGCCGTAAATTCTAAATGTCAATCTCCATATATAAAAAATATGTATAACAGTTATACATATTTTTTATATATGGAGTTTGACATTTAGAGTTTACGGCGAAATTAATGAATTCGCTATCGAGACCACCTGTATTATTTCGCCATGAGACAAGCTATCAAGTCAAATCCAAACAATTATAAGGTGGTGGCGACGGCGAATTTATAAGTTTTCGCCGGTAGTTTAACTGTCAAACTCCATATATAAAAAATCTGTATACCTTTTTTATATGTAGTTTGACATTCCGGCTTACGGCGAAAATGAACGAATTCGCCATCGCTACCACCTTATTTTATTCGCCTAGGTCGAATTTATTATAAGACGACGAAATAATACCATATTTTTTATATATTCGCCATCGAAAACACCTGTATTATTTTACCATGTTATAAGGTGTTCGCCATGGCGAATTCATTGATTTTCGCCAGTGGCCTGTCAAACTCCATAAAACAAAATGTGCATATTTCTACAAAAATAGCCAAGTCGCGAGCTACTTAATTCTTTTAACGACTAACGACCACTAACTACAAAAAATAAACATCTGTTAACCAAAACAAACTTGATTTTTTAAGTGAATTTATGTAAAAAAAAAAAAAATTTAAATGTCTCAAGAAAATTTAATTAACTTTATAAGTACTATTGCTTAAATAGTGGAAACAAAGACTTCAGTGTATGAAGTGTCCACGTCCATATTTGCATGTAAATTGAAGTAAACATTTACATTAAACAATATAATAAATACATATAAACAGTAAAAATGACTATTATATACTTACCAATTTCAATAAAAAACCCAAAAAAAAATATATATAAATGAAACAAATTAGAAATTGATGAAATAAGAACTAAATGGAAAATTTCACAATCAAAAAGGAAATGAAAAATGCGCCAAATAAATAGTAAATGAAAAATTTAAACAAATGAACAGATGATTATTGTTTTTAAATGGAGCCACTATAAAAGTTTTTCGCGTTTTTAATTGCGATATTTAATGTATTGCGTTTTTAAAATCATCATTTCATGCATTTATTGTATTGGCAGCACTAATCTGATTTTGTAGCCAAGAAAAATAGAAATTAGCCTAAGTTGGCTACGGGCTATAAAAGTAGCCGTGTAGCGGCTAAAAGAATTATTCTCATAAGCACGCATTTGACATATTGTAGTCGATGGTCGGTGGACTTGATTGAGTTTATATCATAAGTGTTTAGAGCTTTACGCTCTTATTTAGGTATGTCATTGGAGCGTAAAAGCCCGACGTAAGAAGGCGTTGCGGTTTACGCGCTTATTAAGGGATGACAGTTAATGCATTGCGCAATGGTTCATATATGTATAAAAATTATTATTTTACAATACAGTTTTATTGGCATTCTTCTTATTGGGCTTCCTTTGCATTAATACTTGAATAAATAAATGAATAAATTAGCAGCTGGAGATTTGCTTGCAATTTTAAGAATACCTGCGTTTCTCATGTTATGTTGGCAATACCAGATGATCACGATTTTCGATAGTTGTCAAATTTTTATTTGGGATATCTGCGTCTTGACATTTTAATCCACTTGTAGGCCTTTTGAAACCTTACAAGTAAATTTACGTTGGTGTACTTTGTCTTAGCACTTGTGGAAGAACAAAAAACCATTTTCTAAAACTGTGAAAAATGACTGCATTTTTGAAGGCCTCTAGATTAATGGGTTCTCCTAATCATATCCGTTTCTTCAGCTCAAAAATTAATGAGGTAGTAATATTATCTGCTGTTCGTACTCCAATGGGCAGTTTTCAATCACAATTAGCTCCACTTTCAGCTTCGCAATTAGGAGCTGTGGCTATAGAAGCAGCAGTACAAAGAGCAGGCATAAGCAAAGATGATGTACAAGAAGTTTACATGGGTAATGTAGTGTCGGCCGGTATAGGTCAAGCTCCAGCCAGGCAAGCAGCCATATTTGCAGGCTTGCCCAAAAATGTTTGTTGCACAACCATTAACAAAGTGTGTTCATCAGGCATGAAATCTATCATGATTGCCAGCCAGTCTTTAATGTTAGGGCAGGCTGACGTTGCCGTTGCTGGTGGAATGGAGTCTATGTCTAATGTTCCCTACTACTTGAAACGTGGCCAAACTCCCTATGGCGGCATTAACTTAGTTGATGGTATTGTTTTCGATGGTTTATGGGATGTTTACAATAAATTTCACATGGGTAATTGTGCCGAAAATACTGCCAAAAAAATGGGCATAACTCGAAAGGATCAAGATGATTTTGCTATAAATTCTTATAGGCGTTCCGCCAAGGCTTGGTCTGACAAAGTGTTTGAGACTGAAATTGCTTCAGTACCAATTCAACAGAAGCGAAAGCCCGACGTCATTGTTACCGAAGATGAAGAATACAAACGAGTCAATTTCGATAAATTTGAAAAATTATCAACAGTTTTCCAAAAAGAAAATGGCACAGTAACTGCTGGCAATGCATCAACCCTAAATGATGGTGGTTCTGCCTTGGTTTTGATGACTGCCGATAAGGCTGCACAAATGAAGTTAACTCCTTTGGCACGTGTCGTAGCCTTTCAAGATGCTGAAACTGATCCAATTGATTTCCCAATTGCTCCTGCGTTGGCAGTGCCTAGATTATTGCAGAAAGCTGGCATTAAAAAAGAAGATGTTGCCATGTGGGAAATTAATGAAGCTTTCTCTTTGGTTGTTTTAGCCAACATGCGTAAAATGGACTTAGATCCTAGTAAAGTTAATGTTCATGGTGGTGCTGTTTCGCTTGGCCACCCAATCGGTATGTCCGGCGCTCGCTTAATTACCCATTTGTCTCACGCTCTAAAGAGTGGAGAATATGGTTGTGCTTCCATATGTAATGGTGGAGGTGGCGCCTCGTCAATTTTGGTACAGAAACTGTAAGCTTTAATTTATCATTAACCAAGTGATAATTACTTCAAAGTCCATAGTTACCAGTCTTGCATTTAAATTTTACATATATTTTTATATTAATGTTAAAATTGTGTATTCTTGATAAAAGTTTTAAAAATTAATATATACTTAAGTAAAAAATTTATATAAATGAAAATAAATTTTTTTGGCTTAAGTTCATTTATTTTTAGAAAGAAAATTTATTTTTACAAATGTATGCGGACGTTTTCTAAAGAAAACAAGACAAATTAGACGCTAGCAGAATGAAATGCTGCATTTTCTGGACCGTTACGACCAGCGTTGCCACACAAGAAATTAACTTCCTACCAATAATTTTCAAAAATCCTACCAAAATCGTTCACAGCCTACCAAAAATTTAAAAATGCGTTTCTTGCACATAAACTCTGTTATACTCACTTGGGTTTTTTCCGTAATTGTTGAGGTGGAAATTTATCTTTTGGTGATTTTTAAGATGGATGTTATGATTTAAAATAGTTTTAGAGCATACTATGAGAATGAACACCCATCCCTTTCCTGGAGCCAATCAAATTCGCTCAACCATTCGGTTCTAAATTTTTTTCTTACTGTTTCTTTACATGCAATATTAGTAAATATTTATGTAATTAATAGGTACATATATACAATTAAAAAAGTTTAATTACTTTTCCATTTTGTCTGCTAATTTTTTTAATACAAACACTTGTAAATAAGCCTTAACTCAAAAATATTGTGAACTTCAATTTCATAATATTGTTCGCGTTTCTTAAACCAGAGATGGCTACAGCTTTAATCATCTTTACGCAAAAAAGCAGAGATGTTTTTATTACACCTAAAACAGTTTTTGAAAACAGTGGTAAAACTATTCACAGTTATTGTTTATTTAATTCAAAGTTACATTTTTTTATTTTATGTTCTGAATTTTTAAGGTAAAAAATTTACTATTGCTAAAAAATTGCTACAGAAGGAAAACCTACCAAAAATTTAAAAAAATGCAACAAACCAACCAAACTACCAAACTGTTTTTTAAAAACGAAAAACTACCAAGTTTGGTCCGATTGGACCAAAGCGGCAACGCTGGTTACGACCTTCATCAGCATTCTTCGCATCTATCTACCTTAGCTGTGTATTTTTATAAACATCATCTATTTAACCAACTAACTTTGTAAATAAGAATACGAGAACACTCATATTCATATCAACATTAATTTGGTTAAACGAAATTTACACACAAACCAACGTATTTCTTTACAGTTCTCTCTGTATTTCGTCTTGTACATTTGTTTTTGCTTTGTTTCAATTATCGATTGAACCAAGGCAAATTGATAACAGGTATACTCACGGCGAAAATAAATACAACACTGCGATAGAAACATGTACATTTTGTTTTTGTACAAATAGTTTTCGGCTGTCAAAATCAAACGAGATTTTAACTTTTGACACTCGAAGAAGGAAAAAAATTTTCGCCGTGAGTATACCTGTTATCAATTTGCCTTGGATTGAACACGAATGCAAATTTGTTTTAAGTCATTCTTTCCAAGGCGAATTAAATACAAGGTGATAGCGGTGGCGAATTCAATTCTATTCCCTGGTATTCTGTCAAACTCCATATATAAAAAATCTGTATAACAATTAGATAAATTTTTTATATATGGAGTTTGACAGTTAGAATACATGGGAAAAGAATTGAATTCGCCACCGCTATCACCTTGTATTTAATTCGCCTTGATTCTTTCTTGTTTCTTTTTTCCTTTTAAAATAAATAAAATACTGTTTAGTACCATTATACCCAAGGCGAATTAAGTATAAGGTGATAGCCAAGGCGAATTAAATACAAGGTGATAGCGGTGGCGAATTCAATTCTTTTACCATGTATACTAACTGTCAAACTCCATATATAAAAAATGTATCTAACTGTTATACAGATTTTTTATATATGGAGTTTGACAGTTAGAATACCAGGGAAAATAATTGAATTCGCCACCGCTATCACCTTGTATTTAATTCGCCTTGGTGATAGCGGTGGCGAATTCAATTCTTTTCCCTGGTTTTCTAACTGTCAAACTCCATATATAAAAAATCTGTATAAGAGTTGGAACGATTACTTTGAAAAGTAATGTTCTGTGATATTTGTTTGACTAAAAAATTTTTTTCTGTGATACTATTATAATTTTTGTTGACTAATTTATATAAATGTTTCAATGTGTCGTGCTGTCCATAATTTATTATTATTATGCAAACTAAAACAATTTAATAATAAATAATAAAAATACTCCCCTGAAGAAGTCGGAAAAAAACCGACGAAACGTTGGGAAAAAAATGGAATAAGTTTTTTATTCGCATTGAAAGCAAATCTGACCAAAAATAGCCCGTGATATAGAATTCACAATATATTTTTTTATTTTGTTTGTTTTTTTACAATATTTTTTTGACAACATACATAATTTTGTAACAACAAATTGCCTGTTGTTTTTGGTGTTGTTGGATTGTTGTAGCAGTGCGGTCACCTGTATAATTCGCCTTGCTGTCTACATAATTCTAGAATAACTAGTTAAAAACAAGGCGAATTAAGTATAAGGTGATAGCGGTGGCGAATTCAATTCTTTTTCCCGGTATTTTTACTGTCAAACTCCATATATAAAAATCTGTATAACAGTTAGATAAATTTTTTATATATGGAGTTTGACAGTTAAAATACCGGGGAAAAGAATTGAATTCGCCACCGCTATCACCTTATACTTAATTCGCCATGGTTAAAATTACATTTTTCTAAATTTAAATTTTAAGAAAATTAGAAATGACACGCGCCGTGGGCACTGCTTGTTCATAATAAAAACATATGCAAGGCGAATCAATTACCCAAGGCAAATTGAATACTAGGTAAAACTCAAGGCAAATTGAATACTAGGTAAAACCAAGGCGAATTAAATACAAGGTGATAGCGGTGGCGAATTCAATTCTTTTCCCTGGTATTCTAACTGTCAAACTGCCATCCCTAAATTAGCGCGTAAAGCGCAAGATAACTGTCAAAATTTCTCATGTACATACAAAATGTATGAAGCATCCCTAAATAGCTTGGCGTCAACGCTTAGCAATTGGAAAATCCAATTTTGACAGTGCGTTAGGAAGTGAAGTTTGCTGTTTGGTTTGTTTTGTTTTGTTATGGTTGAAAAGTAGTGACAATTTAGTAATTTTCAAGGCAATCTAGCGGTTTTATCTCTTCTTTATTCTTATACAGCGGGTTTTATGAAATAAAATGAGTTAACATTACTTTTAACGACACGAAGTTAACGCTGTTATTTAGGGATAACATTTCAGCGCAAAAGCTATGAATTACATTGCTTTGCGTCTTACGCGCTAATTTAGGGAAGGCAGAAACTCCATATATAAAAAGTCTGTATAACAGTTAGATACATTTTTTATATATGGAGTTTGACAGTTAGTATACATGGTAAAAGAATTGAATTCGCCACCGCTATCACCTTGTATTTAATTCGCCTTGGGTAAAACTAATAGCGCAGGTGATCGAATTCGCTTTACACATTTTTTCGAACAAACGTCTAAGTTTGTTTACATCAAGGCGAATTAAATACAAGGTGATAGCGGTGGCGAATTCAATTCTTTTACCATGTATTCTAACTGTCAAACTCCATATATAAAAAATTTATCTAACTGTTATACAGATTTTTTATATATGGAGTTAGACAGTTAGAATACCAGGGAAAAGAATTGAATTCGCCACCGCTATCACCTTGTATTTAATTCGCCTTGGTTTACATTTTGTTGACGCGCCATTTTAAAAACTTAAAAAATTTTCAATATCAAAATTGAAAATATATTTTTAAATAATTAATTTGTGTATAAAATAGTGAAAGTGCGAAAGACCCGTTGTCTAAAATGGAAAAAGAATGAGTGCGCCCAAGTAGTGCAGTTAAAATATAAAAGAAAAACACATTTAAAGAAGAAAAAGAGTCTTTAACAAACATTTTTCAAAATGTTTTATTTTTTTATAAAATATATTGTATACATGTGAAGAAATATTAATCCGGTTTGCAAAAAAAAGACTATCGCGGGAGTGAAACTTTGTTTGATATGCTAAAAGACTAAAGGAAAAATTAAATGAAGTAGCATTTGTTTATAAATTTCTTTTTCTTCTCAGTTTTTTTTTATATTATTCGTTACTGCTTTTTGACACATACACTTAAAATTTACACTAACAAAATACACGCGTTTTTTGTTTTTGTCCTCATGCGATTACCTAGTATTCAATTTGCCTTGGGTAAAACTAATAACGCAGGTGATTGAATTCGCTTTACACATTTCTCCGAGCTAATGTCAAAATTTGTTTACATTTTGTTGACGCGCCATTTAAATAAAATAAAAAAAATTTTCAATTTTAAAATCGGAAAATAATTTTGAATACTAAATTTTTTAATAAAACAGTTAATGTGCGAAAAAAACGTTTTGTGAAAAGTAAGAAGAATGTGTGTGCCCAAGAATTGCAGATATATATAAAAGTGAACGCATGGGCGAAAAAGCCCATCAGCTGTATACATTACAGTTGTCAAAAAAATTGTTCAAAAATAAATAATTTGTTAAATTTTTTTTAATTTAATTTTTTTTGATTGCTAATAGAAAAAAAAAACAATTTAAATTCCTAGAGAAAACTACCACAACATGGAACCGTATTTGCAGTTCCTGATGTGTATAATCAAAATATGCGTAAAAAGATACTGAAGTTATTGTTAACACATTTATAATTTCTTGGTTTTTTTTGTGGAAGATTATGTTACTCTTCAAATGGTCAACGTGCAAGAATGGAACGATGCATGTGATTTGGGCAAACTACTGGTACAAAAGAATTTTGGTCACTTTTCCTGTATTTTTATCTTTATGTAACTTAATTTTTATAATTTTCTTATTCTGATAATTACAACCACTTTTTTTCATCAAATATATTTTTTATTTTGTTTGTTTTTTTACAATATTTTTTTGACAACATACATAATTTTGTAGCAACAAATTGCCTGTTGTTTTTGGTGTTGTTGGATTGTTGTAGCCGTGCAGTCACCAGTATAATTCGCCTTGCTGTCTACATAATTCTAGAATAACTAGTTAAAATCAAGGCGAATTAAGTATAAGGTGATAGC
This sequence comes from Gymnosoma rotundatum, assembly GCA_916610165.2. NCBI lineage: Eukaryota > Metazoa > Arthropoda > Insecta > Diptera > Tachinidae > Gymnosoma > Gymnosoma rotundatum. The sequence continues at coordinate 83,285,170 of OU744340.1, forward strand.
CATGGCGAAAATATACCAGGTGGCCGCAATGGCGAATTCATTAATTTCGCCGTAAACTCTAAATGTCAAACTCCATATATAAAAAATATGTAACAGTTTATTGTATGGAGTTTGACATTTCACGTTTGCGGCAAAAATTATGAATTCGCCATTGCGACCACCTGGTATTATTTCGCCATGGTGATAGCGGTGGCGAATTCAATTCTTTTTCCCGGTATTTTTACTGTCAAACTCCATATTTAAAAATCTGTATAACAGTTAGATAAATTTTTTATATATGGAGTTTGACAGTTAAAATACCGGGGAAAGGAATTGAATTCGCCACCGCTATCACCTTATACTTAATTCGCCAGGGTTAAAATTACATTTTTCTAAATTTAAATTTTAAGAAAATTAGAAATGACACGCAGACGAAGCCGTGGGCACTGCTTGTTCATAATAAAAACATATGTAACCAAGGCGAATTAAGTATAAGGTGATAGCGGTGGCGAATTCAATTCTTTTCCCCGGTATTCTAACTGTCAAATTCCATATATAAAAAATTTATCTAACTGTTATACAGATTTTTTATATATGGAGTTTGATAATTAGAATACATGGGAAAAGAATTGAATTCGCCACCGCTATCACCTTGTATTTAATTCGCCTTGTATGTAACCAAATTTTTCAATCGTAACGGCAAAAATCTTTAAATTTTCACAAACTAGATACGCAAAACTATGGACATGCAACTGTTTTTTTTTAATATTTATTATTTTTATTAAAATTACATTTGATTTAATTCTTATTTGAATAATGCATTTAATAACTCTGTTTTTAGATTCGATTTAAAAAAGCTTTTGTAACCATTTAATCCTCTGTGACATCAATTCAAGTACAAATACTAAAATTGATATTAAAAATAAAAATATTATCAAAAATAGAAAACCAACTAATTGACTTAAATTAACCATAAGAGTGTCCTTGTAGGCAATTGGAGGTTCCCTTCCAGAAACTTGAAAATCATAAATAACCCATTCTCTCCACACTTTCAACAGCCCCGCTTGACGTAAATTCAATATATACTGATTGAAGAGATCAGTGTAAAACGAATGTTTTGGTAAGTAGAAACAAATTTGTTGATTCTTTACGTTTATGGGTAAAACTTGCAGGGTATTACCAGCCGATATTTCTTTGCGCTCATACCGTATGGCAAAGTCAATAACGGACATGGCTACTAAACTTTCATTTCTATATAACTCCAGATACTGTAATGGATACATTTCATCTGTGTGATTTATCACTGTCATTGGCAATGTTCTGTCTTCAATTTGTGGTACATAAAGAAGAAATTTTGAAGTCAATTCAGTTGCAACAGCCTTATAACCATCTTCAACAAGACCGCCAAAGGTCAGAGGAGGGGCTAGGTAGAACTTTGTACGAAACATATAAAAAAGCAGTGATTGATAAACAGAACGTAAAATAAATGAGCTAATAATTGTTGTCATAAAATGTATTCTAGTGGATGTCCGTTTGGGCGAAATATGAATTGGTACTCCAATGATGACCTTAAATATTTCGAAAATACCTCCTTTAAATTCCATTTTTTTGAAAGTTTTCAACACACCAATTAAAAAATATACAACACTAATTACAATCCAAGTAGTTGTATCAAATGGAAATGTCCATATACCCATAGAATCATGATGAGCCTCTTTACGTAAGATTATAGCTACCAATGGCATGTAGTATGTGGAAAAAGTAGAGGTGGCAATTTGATCTCTATCAACGGTTCGTCGGAAATATCCCATAGTTAAGTTTGTATCATAATTTTTCAACTGCAATGAGACCAAAAAAAAAAAAAAAACATGTAGAAAACATGAGTTAAATAATTTTTGATTTTAAAATCATCTAATGTTTTAACTGTGTTTATGATCAGGCATGTCACAGAACTCAATTCCGATCGAAAGTAGTTTGAATTCCTCAAAATGGTTCTTTAAAAACCGAAAAAATTTCCTTAAAATGATACCAGTATTAAATTCTCAAGTGGAATTAATTTTTTTTCAAACAAATTTTTTTTTTGGGGTTTTGAAATTCAGTTTTATTTTGTTTCTTATTTAGATTAGCCTATGATGCCTTAATAAAATTAAAGCTTGGAGATCAGCATTTTTGTTATGAACATAAAGATCAATCGAAGTCTGAAGATGGTGAAACAAATTCCATCGTAATTGTTAATACGGAATTAAAACCATTCCGATCGGAATGTGTGATATGCCTAAATGCTAAGTTTTTATTTTCTCATTTTGTGTTTACTATGAATAATCTTTTTTTTACATTAATTTGCCTATTTGTGCATTTAATTAAAATAATTGTATGTTAGGTTCTATTTTAATAAAAAACTAATATTCTATTTCGCTTCGTTAGACGTTTAACCTAAGTTTATAATAATAAATGCCAAGGCGAATCAATTACCAGGTGGCAGCATTGGTAATTGATTCGCCTTGATAAATGCTATAACTTTTAAGGTTTTTTAAAGCGAACGTTTTTAAATCTGTTTCATTTTTTTGTGTCTTGACATCTATTTTATTACTGAAGGATGCAGTGATTCAGTGGTTAATTTTGCATTTTAATAGCACCGAGTATACAGAGGCGACACGAGAATATAGTCATCTCGTTTTTTCTATGCATCTCTTTCTTGACATCCTATCGACTACTACAAAACAAAATGCATAGAAAAAAAGAGATGACTATATTCTCGTGTCGCCTCTGTATGCTTAGTGTTAATAGTATCTGTTTTCATTTTTCCTTAACAAATAATCACATAATATGTACATATAAACTTAGACGAAGTGAGAGTTATTGATGCATTTATTTTATTGATAATGTTTGCCTATCTTGGTGGACTTTCGTTTACAACGTCGCAATTTTTATAACAAAAAAAAAAAAAAAAAAAACAAACATAATACCCTGTTCAGACATACGTTTTAATTTATACAATTAAAATTTTAATTGAGTAATTAATTTTGGTGTTCACACATATCCAATTTAATTTACTTAATTAAAATTTGACAGTAGAATATAGTTCTGTTCAATAACAAGAAGTTGTTACTAATTGTTATTGGAAAGTGTTTACTTCAGTACCTCAAAAGAAGCAGCGAAAGAGTAAAAAAGAGTATAAGATGTGAATGTTAATAAATTTGTTACTACTTTTGTTACTGTCAAGAACAGAACAGCTGATTCTTGTTCTGTTTTACAAAATAAGTTAATGAATATTAAATACTTTGAACTGAAAGTGTTTATTAGCACTCTCCACGAAAATATTTACATCACATCGTTGTGGTTTTTTTGCCATAATTTATATAGGGATTTTAAAACCGAATATCTACGCTGAAATTTTTTACAACCACACAGCAAAAAATATACATAACATTTATAGTTTTCGGTTTTAAATACAAAATATTTGAATTGAAGCTAATGTTTGTATAATAGTTAGAAGAAAGCTAAGGAAACTATGTACAAGTAAACGCCAGGTTAATAAAACAATAAACAAAAGAAATAGAATAAAATAAACTAAAAGTTTTACAAAAAAGACAGAAAATCGATTACAAAGCTCTTGCAAATGCTAACTGTTGCAATACAAAATGATTTAAGCAACGAACACAGCTTTTTTTGCTGTTTTAGATACAATTTTTTTTGTGGTTTTTTGTTATTATGGTAAGTTCGGATTTACTTTGTTATTTTTTTCCAAAAATACGTTTATTCCGTTTTTTTTATTTGGAATAGTAATGTTGTAAATTTTTATTTTACTCTATCGCTGCTATCGTTTCTGCCGGAAAGTTATTGAACAGACCTAATTTTTACATTAGAAATTTGTGTTGGTAAATTTGGAAGAATGAAGAGAAGTTCGGCTTTCAAAGAAAGTTTGCTTGTTTTATATTTGAAATATGGAACTCTTCCAGTTTGTACGATCAAGTTTTGACTGCACGCTAGCTTTGAATTTCCATAAAATTTTCAAAAACTTTTCATTTCATATAATTTGAAAATATTTTATTTTTTATTTTTATGGCATTTACTTTTGTCATTGTATAAAATTTTCTCTAACTGAACACACTTCACAAGGGTTGTTGGAGTAAACCTAATCAATTATCGACTTAATTAAGTGCTAATTGAAAAATTTTTTAATTAATTTCTTATATGGTAAATTCAATTCAATTAGGGACTTAATTGCGTAAATTCCTTTATTGCGCAATTAAAACGTATGTCTGAACAGGGTATAATATATAGTTCAAAGCAAGGCACATTCATTTCACTGTGTAGTAGCGGCTCTACAACAAATACAACATTGAAAAAACAGTATGCCTTTTTATTCTTGTTTTGTGCGTTGCAAACGTCAAAAACACAAAAAGAAATAAAAGATAATTGCTCTCAATACAAATGCTTGCTTTGTTTCGCAAACACTTGTTGTAAGTGTTTTTTTTTAAATTCATAAACAAACAAAGGAAAATACAACCAACGTTTGACATTTCCAACTACAAACCAGCTGGGCGGACGACACTACCTAGTAAAATAAATCTGCCTTGGTTCAAAGTATACGTACCTTTGCCAACGGTCCAGTTTCCAAGACATGATTTTGAGTTTCAATATCAAGCCATTCAACATCCAAAGTGAAATTCATTTTCTTACTAATTGTAATTATTATAAATATTTCAAATCCCCCTATAGATACATTAGGTAATCTTTTATTCATCGCCTTTGTGACAAATGGTGCTGTTTCCCAGGCAGATAATTTTAAAGGGCATCCTCTCAGGTTTTTTAGCTTATCCGGAAACATAATATTATTTTCAAATTTATTTCCAACAAAACGATTTATCAATTCAGGTTGCGTTTTAAAACAGTTGTTTTCTTTAAAAGGAAAATAAGTATAAACTAATACCTCTCCTTTTGAATTTTGTGACATTATATTGCAATGGATCCAATAGTTTTCAAAACAATATCGGGCAATCTTTTCCGTTTCACTTTTAAAAAGTTTGTCTTCTGTTTGCAGAAAAATATAATAATATTCTAAACTATCCAGATTTCGATTGTACTCAGCAATATTAGCCCTTCGCAAACTTTCAAACGAATCAACCATAATCATATTACAATAACGTTTTCCAGGCACATCTACACGATCAGTTTTAGAATCCAAAACTATCAGTTGTACGGCTATTAGGCCCCAGGTAGCAAATAATTTTCTCATTGTATCGTGTAACCAAAATTCAACAGCTCCACCAGATGTTGATATTGTAAAAACAAATGAATTGGTAATGTTAGCAAATACATTTTGTATAACGAATCGCAAGGCATTGGCTACACGCAAATTAATTTCTTCTGACTGTGCAATTGTATTAATTCGACTTAAGTATGCATCTCGAAACGCCGATACGTTCATTTTGGTTGGTCAACACTTTATGAATTTATTTTTTCAACAAAATACTATTTATAGGAAAAACATGTGCAAATAGTTAAAACATAGAACTTGTAATTTAATTAGTTTCTGATTGAAATATTTACTTAGTAGTGCTTTAATTAATATTTACTAGGACTAAGTAAAGTTAAAAAGAATAACCCAAAATGTACACAAGATTCGTACTAAGTAGAAAACAGTCACTTTATTATAATTGCAAGTTTTGAAAAAATACCATTTTCCTGAAAACCTTCGAGACCAAAAAGTCGCTGGAATTTTGCCTTAAAAGTACATATAGTTGGCATATACCTTTTAGCTCAGATAATTCCGTTGAATGAAATATATTGGTGTTAACTAGTTTGGAAGGCTGTACGGCAGTCTTGTTGGAGCCATATGTAAATATCCTTCAATTAAGAGAGAAAAATCTAAATTATCATGTCACAAAATGGAACAATGCTAGACCAGTTTTAATGGTATTAGTATTGTTCAACGATTGTTCCACACCCAAATTCGCATCAAACAGTGATACGATATTGATGCATTATTTTTGGTAATTACTTAAGTGTGGGTTCTCTGAAAAGCAACGCGCCTATAAACAAATCTTTAAGTGGCCACCAAACCTTCTTTAAACGAATGTCGCGTACATTATAGGACACCCTTTGTTCATGGCCTACCATATATTTGCTTTGATTTAACGATTAAATCGTTTAATAGCGTTATTTTTAGTTGTCACTCGTAAACAGTATAAAGACTAGTTATCCTTTAAATCAAAGTAAACAAATTCATTGCTACTAAAGAAGTTGAAAAAAATATGTGCATTCAATCGTGATTTTTTATGGTTTAATTAACATAACTTTATTATTATGGACTATTTATTTAGTGTTAAACAACTTTTGTTTAAACTTTGTCAAACGCACGTGCATATTCAATTAAAGCAAAGAACTAAAATTGGTCCTAGACAGGAAAAATTTACTCTGCAAGGTCTTAGGGTCTTTAGAAGAGGGTGAAAATGTGAATAACGGAGAGAATGTACTCGCAAATTCGTTTTGCTTCGTTATTCATTCAGTGTTGCCAGGAAAAGACAAGAAAAAGTTAAGATTTTCCTGCAAAAATTTACATTTTATAATGTTCCTTAACTAAATAGTAGTTTTGTAGATCGAATAGAAATAGACAATTGATAATTCCTACATTAACTCCCATATTGGAGCGTTCATTCAGCGTGAGAGTGGCACGAGCTTATAATGCTTTACCAATATCTTTGAGGATGTTTGATTGTTCTGCCAATGCTTATAAGATTAAACTATTTCATGAGCTTTCAAGGAATAAATAATTAATTGACTACTTGATACTTGCCGAAGCCGTAGCTGTTACTTTTATTATTTCTGTGGCCTATCTATCTGGTTTCCAATAGCGTAACAATTGTTGTCTAAATTTTTTGTGACAGATTTCTGATATATATATATATATATATATATATATATATATATATATATAAATATATATATATATATTTATTTAAATTAGTGCAAAATAAATTTATACATGTATTTTTTTATTTTTTCTTCTGTTATTACTTTTAGTATTGTTATTAATTTAAATATTTTTCTTTTTTATTAATTTTACATAATAAAATATTGTTATTTATTAATATTACTTAAGCAGAATATTGTAACCGATTATGGCTAAGAGGCTAGGTTATTAAAAAACAAATATATATTTAAATAGATAAAAAAAAATAGTAATTTAATGTAATATTAAATATAGTAAAAAGTTTTTTTTTTTGCATATTTTAGGGAACGAATTCATTTACTGAACAAAAACAAAAGTAATATAAAAACAAGTAAGAGTGCTATATTCGGCTATGATGAATCTTATATACCCTTCACCATCTATGTTAATCTAGTTTAGTAAATTAAAAAAATTTTGGTACTGCATACATATAATTTTATATAAAAATGATATGAACGATTACGCAGAGAATCTTTGGTTTTGGCTGTTGCTTTACTTGTTACTTTATTTATTAATTCATTATTTTTATCACATTTTTATTGCAATGATTTTATATGTATGTACATATACAAAATACTTTACTGTATTATACAAAGAAAAAAAGAAATAAAATAAAATAAAAAAATCCTTCGGCCCTTAACTAGTTAATAGTTTTTAATTAATTGTAGTATTTCTTGAAAAACCTCTCAAAAGCTCTTAAATAATATTCTTATTGACCTGATGTCTTTAAAAATTTAGCGCACAATTGCAGTCTTCTATGAAAAATTCAGAGGCCCATAGTACTTTATATGTATATTTTTTTATTATTTTTAATTCTCTATGGAGTTACTTAACTTAACTAGATCTTTTCCAAATGATATGGAAAACTTAGAGGCAGGAGTGGTGTTTTGCCTGCAGCCTCGAAGGACATGGACCGATCTTGATGATTTCCAAATGTAATATTTTCGAAACTATGTCTGTTCAATTGGCGTATTGAAATTTTCTGTCGTTCATCCAGTGCCTTGCCAATCTTGATTTTAAATAGAACACGGAGGTACAGACGGAAATCGCTCAATCGACTTCGCAATGCATTCGAACTCAAAATTTATATACTTTATAGGGTAGGAAATGGATATTGTAGAAATTACAAACGGAATGACAAACATATATATTCCCTTTTTCACCTGTGGTGAAGTGTATAAAGTAGAAGCGCTTCACTTAATATCAGTCCAACATAAGTTGGAAATAAAATGGAACACAATTGACGATAACGAGCGAGTTATCATTTGCGCCAGTTCGAAAGGAACAAAAAAAAATTGTGCGTTTAATTAATAATAATTGGCTTGATTTAATATTTTTTTAAGAGTACGAAGAAGATACAATATTTATGACTAATAATGTGATGAAAACCCTTGAACTATATTGTATAAAAAACTTGCTCTTTTTTAGTTTATAACTTTATTTGGATTCAATTTTTATGTTTAATTACTGTCAGCAAAAATATAACTAGCATACAGGTAAACTAATTAAAACACAAAGAAATCTGATAAAAAATCGTTAACATAACAATACGTCTATGACTTAATAAATATTCGCTTAACAAATATACAAATTAGTTTAATAAATTTTCGGGTTATGTTACAAAAATGTTACTAAAAAAAGAAATTTACATATCAATGCAAAAATGTATCGCGCACCTGCAGCAGTTTTTTAGTTATTGACAGCAAATTTATCTTATATTAAATGCAGAATACTTTGATTCTAACCATTCTTTTAAAACAAAAAAAAAAAAAAAAAAAAAAAAAAAAATTAAAAAATAAAGTAAAGTAAATAATATCGTAGCCTTATACATGCACTTTATTATGTACAAAAATATAATATTTTACTTAACTGAAAATATCCAAAGGATACTATTATTCTTATATTGTTTTAGTTTTTAATTAGTGTTGTAATTAAATAAGAATTCTATAAATCGTTAAGTGTCTACATACATATGTGATATACATAAAAATGATGTATTTACCTAATAAAAAAAATTTCGAACAACAACTGAAATAAAAGAAAATCAAGAGTCTGAAAAAATAATAGTTTATTTTTATTATACCCTTCATCAAAAAACAAAAAAAAAAAATGGAAAAAGGAAAAAGGATATATCTTAGTTTGTCATTCCGTTTGTTATTTCTGCAATATCCATTCCGACCCCATAAAGTATACATAGTTTGAGTACTTATGCACAGCGAAGTCGATTAAGCGATGTTCATTCGTGTTTGGACATAGTTTCGAAAATTTTGCTACTGAAAACCAGCCTTCGAGGCAGCGGGCAAAACACCACGACTGCCTCTAATTTTTCCATATCATTTGGAAAAAATCTAGTTAAGTGAAGTAACTCCACAGAGAATTAAAATAATAGAAAAAAACATCAAGTTAAAAAATTGGCGCTTGTCCATATTTTCCGAGCTATGGGCCTCTGAAATTTTCATAGAAAAGTACGATTGTGCACCATATTTTTGAAATATCAACATGGGTATCATTTAAAAGGTTTTGAAGAAATCTTTTAGGAAATACTAAAGTTTTTAAAAAATGCTTAACCCATTAAGATCCGATGACATTTTTATTTAATCAATATGAAAAGTTATTATTTGTAATCTTAAGATACTTTAATTGTGCTTGATTTCATGAAATGTTTATTATTACTAAGAAATGAAATTTATTACTGTGAGGAAAGCATATCCAGATGGTCATTTCGCTACTGCTCATATAGCACATCAGTGGATTTTACCCAAATTTTGTATAGAAATTTTAAAACTCTTATATCAAAGGCCAAATTAATTAAATGAGAACTTTATTAAATCAATAAAGCAAAAACTCAAAAATCGTTTGTGAAGCAGGAGATTTTGATTGAGGTTTGAGGGGATATTACTGTTGCTAATGTTTACTTTTATATAACAAATAACGCTGTAACTTAATTAGAAAATTGAGAAAAAAATGCTTCAAAAATAATCAGGACTTTATCTATTTATCCATTTCTGTGACATTTTTTAAAGACAAATGTTAGTTTTGAGTCCATTCATAATAGGAATGTTTTTAATCTTGTATAAACAAATATTTTTTTTACTAGTACTTTTATATTGGAAATGAGTTCCCAACATAAAAAAAAATATTTAAAACTATTAAAGTCAAACAAATTAACTAAAAGTTCTTAAAAAGTTTTTAAGAAAACAATTAATCAAAAAGACTTGAAATAAAAAGGCCAGAAAATGGAAAAGGTTTTTAGAGCTGAAAAGTACTCGCAAGCAAAATGAACATAAGCGCTTTTTATAGCGATTACCGGCATAATACAATCGACAAATATCAAAATTTAAATAATATTTTAGCAGCTGGTCTTCTCTACATTATTGGATATTATTTTTCCAATTGGTCCAGTTACATTGTGATGACCCTCTGTTGTCGTACTAATCAAACTTGTAATTTTTACAATGACTTGCTCGATAAAATGTTTGCCGAATGGAAAGAATGGCCTCTACAAATTATGATAGTAAATAAAAGAGACTATCAAGAAATGAAAGAAGCCCACCAATACAATATAGTTTTTACGGATTCCTATGAGTCATTTTTGTAAGTAGAAAATGTGTGAAAATTATTTAAAATTTATGGAGTGTATTTTTTTAATAAAATTTTATAAATTCACAGGCAAACGGAAATACATAATAATGCTGCTAAATATAACAAAAATGAATATTATTTTATACATTTACATACCCGTGAATATTTGGCTCATAATGAAATGCAAAAAATTTTCCAACATTGTTGGGAAAGTTATTTAATCAATTGTATTGTTCAAATACAAAAAACAAATGGTCAAGTTTTAATTTTTACATATTTTCCATTTACCGAAAAATTTTGTGGTCAAGTTGAGGCTGTTTTAGTGAATGAATTTAATGGTACATCAATGATACATAAAGACATATTTCCCAAAAAGTTAAAAAACTTTTACGGCTGTCCTTTGCGTGCAGCTCTTTACCATGTTCCTCCTTACGTGTATTTATCTAAAGATTCCAAAAATGTCACGTACATAGCTGGTGGATTTGAAGGAAAACTTTTGCTAGAACTTTCGAGAACATTAAATTTTTCGTTAGACATCATCGTGTCAGAAAATGCAACTACACCTGGAGCAGTAACACAAAGTACTTCCATAACCAGAGCTCTCAAAATGGTGAGTAAAATTTAATATAAAGAATTACGAATGATTAGTTAGTTCCTTCTTGTTGATATCCATCCGTCAAGTTTTGCTTGTTCGTATACCACTCAAATATAATATTTTAAGAGGAAAGAAAGCATATCTCTTAAAGGCACATACATGGTGAACAAGCGTTTTATTGCATTACCAGAAAATTTGCAAAAAAGAAAAATAATTAAACTGACATACTCAGCTATACGTGGTGTAAAATGTGCTAAGGCTTTTTTATTACCAATATAAAATTAGAAAAGGTCCATCACGAACAAATTTTGAGTTATACAAAATTCCTATGTAGCTTAAATAATTTTCGAGCTTGAAGGGTCTTTGTTGTAACATATCAAACTCAAAATTTCAAATTTTGGAGTTAAACATAAAAGTTGTTCGCCATTTCATGCTTTATATTGTGTATAAGTTTTATCTTTATATACGAGTATTTTGTTATTTCCACGTTTAAAGAATAAGTCCAGATTTATACTAAAAGTAAACATTAGCAAACAGTAACATCCTCTCAAAACTGAAGCAATACCATAATGCTTACTCCTCCTGCTTCACAAACAAACAAAAATTTTATGCTAGTTTCATGAAAAATTGCATAGTGTAAAAGCCGTTATTTCATTTCATATTTGGAAACTTTGTATGTCAATAAGAACGAGACAATTTGAGTTCTGACGTAAACTTCATAAAGTAAAGATCACTTTCTAAAGCATTGTCACATTTCGTTTTGTGACTGTATATATGAAAATAAGATATTTTTAAAACGTATCGACTATATGCGAATAATGTATTATTTTCAATTACGTCTGTGTTGATGAAAAACATAAGGTAAAACTCCGTTATTCTTTTTTACAGCAATAATGTCATAATTCAAACATCCCACTTAGTTTGTCCAAGAACTCCCCTTTATTATGTAATCGATGAAAATTTTCTTAAATGGTTTTTTAATTATAAACCATTTTACTAGTTGTAGGGGGAACTAAAGCAGCCTGATATTTTTATTGATGGTGAGAAAAAGTCAAAAACTTAAACTGCGATTGTCTCGAAATGATTTTTTTTGAGTTATGACGTTCTTGAAGTAAATGAGCAATATAATTTATTTTTCGATATTTCGATATTCTTCAGGAAATCTTATTTTTTTTATTATATAAAACAAACATACATATTAACAACTGTCTGTATATACAAAAATTACTAATTACAACAACAATGTATAAACTTACAATATGAGTTACAATAAATAAACAAACAATACAAATTAGAGTTTAACTTAACGTCGTTGTTGCACTGATTTGTTTTCTTATTTATTATTTAGTATATGTCTATAGTTTTTCGCGCAATTTTCAATATCTGTTTTATAATTCATTCTCTTGTCCTGTGGTATGTTGATAATATGTAGCATTTCAAAGGTAAAGTTCTTATTATATTTCTCTTCTGTGTCTTCAATCTCTATTTGATCGAAGTTTGGAGTATGTCCTCTCTCAGTGCAGTGAGCTGCGAGTGCTATTTTCCGTGTAAGTATTTTGTGTCTTCGAAAATTATTAAAAACTACATAGGAATTGAAGAAAAAGGTAGATCAAACTTAGTGAATGTTATACAAAATTTTTTATAAAAGTTGTCAAAAAATAACAATATTTTTACAAAATGTTCAAAATTTAACCATAAAATCATTAAATATTTTTTTAAAATTAAACAACGGGAATTTTCTATTAAATTAATTAACTTAAAAAAGCTTTTCGTGCTATTTTCTATTATCCCGATTTAATAATTAAATCACCCATATAGAGGGTGAAAGCACGTCTCGATGGCCATTTCGCTACCGCTTACTTAGCTCTTTAGGAAACTTCTCACAAAGATACGAGGGCTGCTATATATATTTCTGGCCTGGCAACACTGAGTGCTGCCAAGTGCAATCTGACATTTCCATTGGAAAGTTTGTCATTTCTAAGCATAATCGTACTCAAAACGTTTTGACGTACGACCATTATTTGTGTTGTTTACAGTGACTTGAAAAAATTATTATAGAAAAAAATGGAATTAACTCGTGAACATTCGTGCCATCATTTTTCACAACTTTCGACGTGGATTATCACGACAAGAGTGCATTGATGAACTTAAATCTTTGTATGGCGATGAAGCACCATCCTATAGCACTGTGAAAAATTGGTATAATGAATTTCATCGTGGCCAAAGCTCCCTCAAAGACGAATTCCGTGAAGGTCGTCCAAAAACGGCCGTTGCGCCAGAGAACATTGATGCCATGCGTGAACTCATAATGCAAGATCGACATGCGACACACCAAGAGATAGAGACATCCTTGGACATTTCTTCCACCAGCATACATTCGATACTGCATGAACACCTGGTCGTAAAAAAGGTTTGTTCTCGTTGGATCCCGCAAAATTTGAAAGTCGCTCAAAAAAAGGCTCGTGTCGATTGGTGCAAAGAAATGTTGCAAAAATACGATTGCGGTGCTTCAAAAGACGTTTATAAGATCGTCACAGGTGACGAATCATGGATCTATGCGTATGAGCCCGAAACGAAACAAAAATCGACCGTGTGGGTCTTCAAAGACGAGCAAAATCCAACGAAAGTTGTTCGTGGAAGAAGCACTTCGAAGCAAATGGTCGCCTGTTTCTTCGGCAAAACTGTCATGTGGCGACTGTTCCGCTTGAGCAACGTAGGACGGTCACTTCTGAGTGGTACACTACAATTTGTTTGCCTGAAGTCATCGTAGAAATTCGAAAAACCAACAAGAGAAGACCAATCATTGTTCACCATGACAATGCGAGCTCTCACACATCGGCTCAAACCAGAGCGTTTTTGAGCGGCCAAAACGTCGAATTAATGGGTCATCCGCCGTACAGCCCTGACTTGGCACCTAATGACTTCTTCTTGTTTCCGCACATCAAAAAAAAAAATGCGTGGTCAACGCTTTTCGTCGCCAGAAGAAGCTGTTGAAGTGTTTAAAAACCATGTTTTAGAGATGTCTCAATCGGAGTGGAAAAAGTGCTTCGACAACTGGTTTGAGCGCATGTAAAAGTATATAAATCATGCTGGAGAATACTTTGAAAAACAATAAAATCATTTTTGATTATAAATATTCGCATTTTCACTATTAGGCCTGAAATATATAGAGCAGCCCTCGTAAAGATTTTTGTCCAAACAATAAAGTAAACACAAAAATCAAAGAGTAAGCAAAAACAACAGTAACTAACAATGATTCTTTTTTTTCTTTCTCCACTGTATACGGCAGACTTTTTTTGATGAAAATGAAATATGAAAAACACTGCTGTAATTTATTTCTATGCACGGACACTTTGCAAATTATTAATTTGAATGAAACAAGGGAAATTTTCTATTAAATTAACTTAAATTTTGTTTTTTTTAATTTGGAAAGGTAGCGAAATATTCATCGAGTCGAGATTTAACCTTCAAGAATCAATATCGGTGATTTAATTAGGCCCTTTTTTAGATTTATTTTTGTATTACTTTTTTTTTATTGGGAGCTATAGTAATACGCATCATTTTTAAACAAGTCCCCTTTATTGTTCATAATACACGTATAAAATATGGTTGTTGTATGAGGACACCCTTTAATTTTTAAGATTATGAACTATTTTTAAAACGGGACCAAACTGTAAGCACGAATTGATAACTCCCTGCTTTGGTTGAAGTCGGTTAAAAATTATAAACCTCTTTTCGGATACATTTATTAATGCTCTAGTGGTATCATTTTAATACTTTATTAAAAACATTAAAAATTAATATAGTTGAGTAAGTATTATGTAATATCACAAAACTTAACAGAAAAATTTTAAATGCAAAAACTTTTATATTTTATAAATTATTAGTTTGTCCTTTATATACTTTTTATATTAATTGATTAATTAATTAATTAATTTATTTTATTTCATGATATTTTTAAATTAATTCAAATACGAAGTGGTTTCTTATACGCATATAGTAAATATTGATTTAATATATTTTTCGAGGCATTAAAATAATTATATGTATAAAATATCTCTCATTTAAATTTCAGCTGCAAAATCGTCAGGTTGATATAAGTTTGGGAGCAACTCGGCAAACAGAGGAACGTATGGAATACCTATCATCAACTATGCATTATTATCAAACCTTTTGGGGCATAATGATATTAAACAAAGCCTACATTTTGACTTCATTAGAAACCCTGCTATTTCCGTTTAAAAACGACACCTGGTACTTGTTGGCCAGTATATGTATTTTCATTTTCAGTATCGTTGCACTTTTAAAATTTAAATTACCTAAATGTCGTGTTAAACAGCTGGATCACGTTACCTTAGATATTTATTCAATAACATTAGGTATGCCAGCCTTTAATAATGCCGTCTTTAATACAACTAGAATATTGAAGGCAACATGGATAATATTTTCGATGATTTTACGGACATTTTATCAAGCTCTGCTATTCCATTATATACGTACTCATATAATACGTAACACGCCGCAAACTCTAAAGGATCTAGTAAACCAAAACTATTCATTAATTATGGATCAGAATACATTTTATGGCTTAAAGGATATTGATATATTTAAGACAATCAATATCATTGTAAAGAATACTACTAATCGTGAAATGCCCTTAGCGTATTTGGAAAAGTTACCACTTGATCAAGCTAGACATATGGCTGTAGCTCTTCCAATAATACGTTTTCAATATTACATTTTAACAAATCAAAAAACAGAAGTTTTTAGAGTATTACCACAATATATTATTCATGTTAAATTATGTATGTATTTGGCGAAACGTTCATTTCTAGCCGAACAATTTGACGATATATTAACAATGATAAAAGGATTTGGAATTGTACACGCCTGGGTTAATCAAGAGATCGATATGCGTTATATTAAAGAAACAAACCCAGTAGCTAATCAGATTCTAGACATGAAGACATTAAAAGTGGCCTTTTTATTACTTTTAATAGGCCATGTAATAGCATTTGTTGTACTCATAATGGAATTGTTATATCAAAGATTTGAACGGTTTAGAATGTCAAAAATATTAAAAAACGTTAAGAATGTGTGAAATTGTTTGCTGATGTTTTTTTGAATATAAAATAATAATAATATTATTAAGAATTTATTTTAGTATTTAATATTTTGAGTGTTTCACAGTCTTTTGTAAAATAAATTTCGTTGTGCACAAAATCTTTAAAAGAATATTTATATAAAAAAACAAGTAAGATTGCTATATTCGGCTATACCGAATCTTATATACCCTTCACTAAATATGTAAATCTAATTTAGTGAAGTAATTCCAATTATAAAACACAAATATTAGGGTGACAGAAAATTAAAATATAAGCAAAAACACCAAGTGAAAGCATTGGCGCTTACCCATATTTTTCGAGTTATGGGCCTCTTTGCTTTTATCTACAAAAAGGAATTTGCGCTAACTACAAATCATCTAATCCTGCAGCCACACGATCAAGTTATACTTTTAAGTTTAAGCTGTAACGTAGGATAAACGCAGTAAATTTGCTTGTATCCACAAAAAGGGAGTTCCCCTAAATTTGTGATATGAAAAGATGTACATATTACGCAAAAATTTAATTAAGCAATACAAGAATTAGTCCCAAAAATTAAATAAGTACTCCGAAAAAAGACTTGAAAGAATACAGTTTGTTTTCTGAGCATACCTTCAAATTGCTCACGCCATGAGTCCCATACGACACTCGAATATGTGTATGTTAGAAGCAATTTGAAAGACAAAAAGCTATCAATGAGTCTTTTCTGAAATAAATCAAGAGCTCTTTAAGATGAAGTAGTTTAATGGAAAAGGTTTTCGGATGGAGGTTCCGAGAAATTACTAAATAAATTTCTTTTGGGAACCATATGGTTTGCTGGGATATAAGTATATGTATATTTTTACATTATGCTTTCGCAGTGTCATCCGCTTTTTTACATTTCGAGACTGCAAAGCAAAAACAAAACCCATGTTGTTTTTTTGTTGTGTTTGTTGTCGCCTTGCTACCACCCAAGGCAAATTGATAACAGGTATACTCACGGCGAAAATAAATACAACACTGCGATAGAAACATGTACATTTTGTTTTTGTACAAAAAGTTTTCGGCTGTCAAAATCAAAGGAGATTTTAACTTTTGACACTCGAAGAAGGAAAAATCACAATAGTCACCTGGGCTGTTAAGGCCACCTGTTGTTAATTCGCCTTGGCTACCACCTGGTAAATTAATTCGCCTTGTATATATGTATGGTTTTTTTACAAGGTGATTAAAATATAAGGTGATAGCGATAGCGAATTCATTAACTTTCACCGTTAGCATGAATGTGAAAATACATCGCTACCACCTTATATTTTATTCGCCTTGGTTTTTTAAATTTTTCTTCCTAGAGCATTCAACTTTTGAAGGCTCCAAATAACCTGTATAATATTGTTATATTTGGCCAATTTTCGTAACTTTTGGTACAGACACGAAATAAAGTAATATTACTGAAAAAGTACTTGTTTCATTATTTGAGGAAGGAACCATTTTGTAGCTGGTTTTCTTAATATATCAATTCAATTTTAGTAAAAAAAGTTACGCACTTGGAATGCTATCAAAATCGAAATAAGCCAATAATAATAATTGAAACACGAAATGTTTTATTTTCATGTATAGAAACATCATGTTCTGGCAACAACTTTTTCATGTTTCTGACAACAATTTTTTACGGAAAACTAAGTACTCTGATCAAACAAGCGAAAATTGTTAGCAACTTTAGTTATTCCGCTTGAAAAATTTGAAGTACCGTACCAAAACCTCGATTTAGAAGAAAGTTGTCTTTTAATTTCTAAGAAGTGCCGGATTATATACGGAGAAATTGTCAGTAATTTTATGTTGAAGGTAAAATCAAATAAAACTCTATCGAAGCTCGATATTTCAAAGAAAATGGTTGATCTCTTTTCATAAGTTTTTCTATTTTTTATTTATTTTAATTTTGTATTTGTTCAATAAATGAATTTGTTACCTTGTTATTTTAGGCGAATTTTTTGGGATAAAACAAACTAAATTCCCATTAAAGAATTTTAGGTTAGTACAATGCTCTCTTACATGAACTTAACTTGTTATTTGTACTTTTGCCAAAAATAATTACTTTATAAATAAAATTTTAAAACAAAAAGTCATTTAAACAACATATTTTATATATTTAATAACATTTACATACACATTTATATTTGTTGTACATGTTCATAGAAAAATTCACGGTTGGCTATTTGTAGCCAACCATGCTAAAAAGGCAACGGTATACATCACTAAAATCATATACAAATTATAATTTAATTTGAATTCTTTGTTGCAAGTGGACAAGAAAAAAATTTCTTTTTTACATTTTCTTTTAAATTAAAAAGTAAATATTTGACACTGTAGGTCTTTGTTGCAATTTTTCCTTGTGTATGTATAACACAAGGTAAATCAGCTGTTTCCGTACGGAAAGTGAGATCAGTCTCGTACTTTGCTTAAAGAAATTACATTTGACGACAGGCATTGGCCCCAACAACATCATGGGTGTCCCCAAGTAGTTTTCGCGAAAAGATAGTGTGACACATTTTTTTCTTTCGTCCACATTCAGTAAGCAGAGGCAATGGAGTCTATAATTATTATGCACAAATGTAGCAAGATGGTATTTGGATACAAATATGCAGACGATACGTTTCCACCCCGAAAGACTGTTAGCTAGTTGTGTAAAGACTCCTCCATCGTTTGTCTGCATAAACAAAAGAAAATACACAAAGACCAAAGTTTACCACAAACCCACATACTAAGAACATCGTTTCGGCCTTTAACTTATTACATGTAACAGAATACTAATTGTGTTTCATTGTAATTACATTTAAAACCACTTAAATTATTGTAACTCCATTATACTGCAATTAAAATTTTTTATTTATTTCTAGTTAATTTAAACCAAAATACCTCGCATACGAATACTATAAACGCAATTAAATAAAGAATCGAACAAATTTCCATAATACCCAATAATTGATTCAAAGTAAGGGGAGTTTCACTTGTTACCTCTTTGACATTTTCCAAAAACCGATTATCTGTAAACTGGATGGCCCAGTAATCGATTAAGCCAAAACTTCGTAAGTCTTGCAATAAACGATTAAATGTCTTTACTAAATAAGAATGTTTTGTAAAATAAATACACAACTGTTGCGAAAATATTGTTTCCTTTAAAACATGGAATACACCATATTTGTTATGTGTGTTAACATAATGGATAAGAAAATCTTGTGGGGTACCGGTAACATAACATTTATCGGGATTTGCTTCTAACAAAGGAAATCCACCGTCATCGGTAATGTTCATTACAAGAACTTTCAATAAATTATCACGTATAACTTGTATTCCCGAAAAGGTATCGTGAGTGGCCACATTCACAATAAGTTCATATTCCCGTTGTGTTAATTCGGCTACAGTATCGGGAGGTGCTAAATTTTGTTGTGTCTTAAGAAAATCATATAAAGCTCCTTGATATATGGAGCGTAGAATCATGGTTAGTAATATCCACATAAGGAAAATATAACGGGCGAAATTTCGCTGTGGCACGGAAATGGCAGTTTGGTTCAAAGTAATTGCTATTATATTGATATTTATAAAATAAACGGATCTAAAGCCATAAATAAATCGTACAATATTGGGACGATAATACTGTAGGAAAAATGGAAAAGTTAAAAGAAAAAGCACTAAAAACAATAACACAATCCAAATGTGTAGTTGAAAGGGATAAGTAATAATTTCCAAGCTTGTCCATGGTCGTCGTAAAGCTAAAACTGTAAACACTTGCATAGTTTGATAAAAAGTTATCGAGGGACTCAAGGCTGTAGAGCGGCTGAGAGTACAACGAAATGATCCCAAACTTAAATCAGCTGCCCGTTCGTTTAACTGAAAATTAAAAAAAAAAAATTAATAAATAAAATATTTTTTTATTTGGCTATCAGTTGTTTTTAAACACTTTTTGTTTTACCATTTTAATTGCTCCTGTATACGAACCATCAGCTTTCACTAGGCCTCTTTGTTCATTATTGGGCGGTATGATGTAATTTATTTTGAACTGTAAGACGTCACTTAAAACATTTAATAAAAATCCCTCTATACCAGCCATCTTGTTTGAAATACTACCAGGTTCTGGCAATATTAAATATGGTGGTACATTCCATAAAGCTGCCGTTAGATTACAGTTATAAAAATTCTTAAACTTATGAGGAAAAAATTCTGATGATTTTAAATCCAATATTGATTTATTTCGATTGATTATATGAATTTGAACTTTTTGACAGGATTTCGGTGTAAATGGATAATAGGTGTATAAAAGTATTGGATGTTCATCCTGAGTTTTAAGCAAAAGTGCAATATTTACAGTGTAGAACTGCCAACAATAATCAAATATTTTTTGAATTTCCTTCTCCGGATTTTTGTGTAGAGAGTAGTATACTATAACTAAATAGTCACTGTAATCTTCTCTTCTAGCTGTGTATCCATGATTGATTTTTCTGCAATAAAAAAGAATTTAATAAATAATAAATTTAAATTTCTAAATGTTATTTTTTATTTATTAAGTGCATATTCAAATCTAAAGTATAATATGCTACAGTACTAAACAAAGTTAATTTAATCTCTGATTTTCGACTAAGGAAACAATATCTTAACCACGATTGCTTAATCTGTTGTGGGCTAGGGAGTTGGGCTGCATTTCAAGTCTGCTCTTATGCGTTTAAGAATGTTGTACGATGTCGTCTCTAATTAATGACACTGCAGTGACATTCATAGAATTTTATTTTGATGATAGTTTAAGTTTTTCTAAGTTTGCTTCACAACTTTATGGTGATTTTAAAGCATTAAATATTAGAATTTAGTAATATAGTTTAAGTGTAGAGTTTCTACTATTGAGCCAGTTGATTCGGCTTTTAAATTTTTTTAAGACAGTTTCGTATTTTCTACCAGTCAAACGTCTTCTAGATGAAGAGTATTATTCGTTTATTTATTCGGATAACGGGGCATGATGCTCTGCACAGATTAGTTATTTTAATAATATATATATTTTTTTTAATTTTAAGGTAAACCTAGCGTGTGACGTAGAAACAACAGATAAAATTCACATAACGGATTACGTAAACATAACCTAAGTAGCTGTTAACTAAAGATCATATTTAATTTTGGCAGATACTTTCTCTTTTTTTGGCTCACAGTTTTGTACAATAAGTGTAATACTACAACGTTGCCAATTTGTACATTAAATTCCTTTAATTACTTTTCATGGTTTTTAATTATTTGACAGTCTTTATAAACTACCTTCAACAATACAATAATGTACTAAGAAATTCTAATCATATACAAAATTATTCAAATTATGTTTTAGTATTTTTACTTGCGTCCCCGATTTTTTTTACTTTTAAATTTTTTAAATTAAATTTGTAAAATGTTGTTACATAGATATTTCTAAAATATAAATGCAAAGTTTTTAAATAATTATTCTGAAATTTGCATAAAGTTTTCCTTAGCTTATCCCTAAATTGTAAACTATTAACAAATTCACGATATTTTTAACCGACTTCAAAATAAGAATTATGTTATCAATTCATCTGAATGTTGCTTAAAGGGTGTCCCAATATGTGACGTCAATGATGACCTAAATGGGCCTATCTTTTTAACCGTTGTAGACAAACGCTTGAAATTGGACAGAATGTCGATTACTACGAACGTTATAATAACAATTATAAACATTTAAAATTATAAGTTAAGGGGTGTCCTAATAGTTAAAGTGATCTGAAATTAACAAGGAACCTGTACTGATAACTCCGCTATAATAAAAAGAATAAAATTTAAAGTTGAAAACTAAAGGGTGTCCCAATAGTAGATGTATTTCATGTATGTGGCCGAACTTTTTAACCATTATTGACAGAACGCTGAAAATTAAAAGGGACCTGTATGGCTAAGACTGCTATATCAACAAATATAAGTTGAATGGTGTTCCTATAATTGATGTAAATTGACTTGTATGGGCCTATCTTTTGAACCGTTATAGACAAATGCTTGAAAGTTGGGCAGAATACGAACTGCTATGACCGGTATATTAATAATTAATTATATTTAAAATTAAAAAGTAAAGGGTTTCCAAATAGTTCATTTAATTTGGTGTATATAGTCATACTTTTGAACAATTGTAGACAGACACTTGAAATTTACAACGAACCTAATTGCTAAGTCTACTACAAAAGCAAGTATAAAATTTAATTTTAGTAGTTAAAGGGTCTCCCTATAGTTGTCCCAAACTATTAAACAGTTGTAGACAGACGGTCGAATTTAACAAGGAGCTGTAAAAAGTTTGGAGATGGAATATAAGGGTGACCCAATAGTTAATGTAATTTGATGTATGTAGCCATATTTTTAAACCGTTATAGACAGACAGCGCTAAAATTTTTACCATTATGTTCAACGTACATACAACTCATTTACTAATACAAGGTCATAACTAAAAATTTCAAGTTTTGGAGTTTATCATACAGAATTGTTTGCCATTTCATGCTTTATATTGTGTATACGTTTCATTGTTATGTCTTTGTTACGTTCCAAGTTTAAGGAGAATAAGTCGTTATTTTTTCATTTTATGTTTGAAAATTTTGTCAGTAAGAACGACACATTTCATAACGTTAAGATCATATCGCTTCCTAAAACATCCTCACATTTCGTCTTGTGACTGTATATATGAAAAATAGATATTTTTAAAATGTATCGATTGTTTGCATATAATATATTTTTTTTGAGTTATGACTGTGTTGATTTGTATATTATTCTTTTTGTAAATAACGACACGTTTTAGTTTATGAGACAGCATCGAAAAAAATTTTTCACAGCAAGAACGTCATATTTCAAACATCCCCCATAGTTTGTCCAAGACCACCCATTTAATATCTAATCTATGAAAGTTTTCTTTAATTAATCTTATATTTATGAATCATTTTACTTATTGTAATGGGAATTTAAATAGTCCGATAATTTTCTCGATGGTGAGAACAAGTCAACAATTTAAACTTTAATTCTATTACTTACCGAAAACTGTCAAATGAATCGATAAATATGACATTAAAGTAAGCAAAATTTTTTTTATAATTATAATTAACATCTTTCAATTTGATCTTTGTATGATTCGATGTCTTTAAATATTCGCTTAGTAATTCATTTAAATAATATCCAGCTCTCTTTTCACCAACACTTCGAATGACTGATAGCTGATTGGTTTTGTGCAGAAAAAAATTATTATTGAAATGTTGCAAATATGAACTTATCTCTGTGATATTAATAGTGTTAATGTTAAAATTTAAACTTAAACTCTTTCCAAAGGTTAATAAGATTAATATATTTTTAAATAAGTTTTTTCTATAAATTAACATTCTACCGTCGGCAATATTTAGAGAATTTGGTTACTAGATTTGAAAATGACGATAACAAATGTTTTGGTTGACATTTTTATATGAAAAATTTTTTACAGAAAACTTGCGGCGGTCATCTTAAGTCAGAGAATTAAAAGAGTGAATTTAGTATAAATATTTTTTATTCAATTTGACGGATAAGCTTGATAGGATACCTATCTTGGCTGTTTGTTAAATATTTGTAGTCAAAGAATCATTATTATTTAAAGGATAATATAACAATTTTGTTCATAGGTGAAAAAGCTACAACATATTGAAAGAAATTTATATATTTATATCAGCTTTTTGTCCATCGGCTAGCAGGGACAAGGGTATAGTTTGCCGTTTTATGAATTCTTAATTGAGACCACGTGGCAGGGATAAGCAAGGAACTTTTAGAAGAGTTCGAAAGGTAATTCGCAAAAGAGACCAAGGGTTTTAAAGGGCAGTAGAGGAACTTAGATGAGATCGGTAAGAATACTTTGCAGATGTGAATGGGTTAATCTGCAAAGGCACTCGTGAGACAGTAACCCCCCAGAAGGACGTCCAAAAATGTACTTGGATATAAACGAGATACCTTTATCTGGATAACTGCGCTAGTGACAGGCTATTGAAACTTTACGTATAATCTGCCCATGATAAAGAAGACAACACTTGCAGACTGCGTATGGAAGTTGCTAGGACGTTAGCGTACACTTGGCTAGCATTTTGCTAAGGACCATAAGCAGACCTTAGTCTTACACAAATGCTTGTAATTACGAAAGACTATGTGACTTATAAAATTAGGCTAATAGCACAAGTCAATAATAGTAAGGACATCATTAATGATAAGACGGGTAACAGTAAAGATTACATATTAAATGATTTCATGTCATTTTCGTCACTTTTCACTTTTGTTTTTGTTTGTAAAATAAGTGTAGAAGAGCTGAAAACCAAAATATTTAAAATTTTCGAAAATTTGTAATTTTTTTCTTTTTTCGCTGAAAGGTTGTTTCTGATGAGTAGCATTTTGAAGCCTGTCGGCAGCAAATTCGACACTAGAAACGAGCAATACTTCAGTACTGTGATTCCAAAATCATTGGTGATTACAGTAGCTGAGTTTTCTTTCATAAACAACCCTACATTCGAGTTTTGTATAAGTTAAAACCATTCAGTGTTAATAAATTATTTAGAAGGAATCGTGCAAATAAAACACAATTTATTAATTTATTGAATTCATTTTATTTCTTCCATTTGATAATTATTTCATTTAAAGAAGGTTTAGCATTTTGATTATCCTATTTCGGGTATTATCTGCTACTTATTCTTTTTAGTTTTATTAACTTTAATTTGTTAATTATATCAAGCAAACTATTCCCGATGCATTCGCTACCCCAACGAGAATAATTGTACCATGACCGCTCATCCATGCAAGTTTTTTGTTTGATAAGTACGAAGTTATAACAGATTTCCTTCTGACTATTGGACCTGATAAATCAGGACTAATTAACCTTTCGCATATTTTTAAAATGGTTTTTTTTTTGTTAAAATGCCTCCTGTTCCTTATTTTTTAAATAATAAAATAAGTTCATTTTTTAAATCGGTGCAGCTGTAAATGCCCGTTTCAGTTATAACTCATGAACGCGTTAAACGAATCCGTTCAAAAATTATGCCTGTAAAAGTTTTTTGTTATGGCAACAATACTTCCTTATTGTTCATATAACGAATAGTCATGGCGGCTAGTATATCTGAGCGTTATGTGACCGAAAAGCCAACAGCGTTGGTTAACATTTGACGGCATTGGCTACGACCGTAAACTTACTGGTTGCCTTGCAGATCAATTATTATAATACTATAATTTAAAACAAAAGGTATTGAAAATATAATCAAGGATAATTTTACTACAACATAAATTTAAATTTTGTTCCTAATCCGATGAATTTGTTAACGCCTTATTTCATTTTTTTTTGAAGTGTCCGAACTAAAATTCTTTAACTTGAAAAATCTTGTATTATTTATCTTCCTGTTTAGAAAGTTTTATGTGTTATTAAATAATATGATGTCTTCTCAAGGTGAAGTTTTTTGCGGCGTTCCACAAGGTTCTGTGTTGGCTCCTCATCTGTACAATATTTTTATATATGACATACCTCATGAACGAAATAATTCTAAAAGTATTCTTTATGCTGACGACTTGCTGCTATACTTCCATGATGTGTCTCCTATGGTTGCACTCCAAAATGTTTCATCTCATCTTGAATCTGTTAACAAATTTTATTCTCAATGGGGAATAAAAATAAATACTTTAAAAAGTAATGCAATATGTTGACGCAATTCTTCCGGGAAATGTAAATATACTGTTGTGCCAGAAAGTAAGAAGTTAAAATTGACCTTAAATAGAAATGAAATCATATTTAGGGATGACATGAAATATCTTGGAGTAAATTTCAATAAGCTTTTAAAGTGTAATAAACATGTGGATTTTAATTTGGAAAGGGCTAATAAAGTAAAAGGAGTTTTCTCCAGGTTAATCAACAGTAAAGTTTTGCCCGTTAAAACAAAACTACTTTTGTATAAAACAAGCATACGACCAATACTCATGTATGCATTTCCGGTATGGTTTACCATATCAAAAGCAGCTATGAAAAGTATGGAAATTTTTGAACGGCATCTCATTCGAAAGTGCATAGGAAGAAACTTTAAAACTCAAAATAAACGATTTTCAAATGAATTTATATATACTCGTAAAGAGTCTAAAATATGTCCTCTTTCTATTTATGCTCTAAATTTTACGAAACGCTTTGTAGATAGACTATCTTATTTTGAAGGTAGCATAATGCAAGACATTTTAGTAAATGAATTAGAATTTAACTGGTCAAACTCAAATTATCTTCCAACAATTGGAATTTTGCAAGAAGAAATACACAGTAATACTGGTAGAACCTTCTACTCATGTAAAGGGTGTTTTTTATAGACGTATAGAACTTTAAGTTGGCATCACTTTTTTAACTGGCGGCCATTTTGTCAGCTGTCAAGTGATTAATATTTAGTTTGGTTTGCCATTTCATCATGAATAGGTTGACAAAAGAACAACGCTTGCAAATCGTGCAAATTTATTTCGAAAAAAATGGTTCAGTTCGCGAAGTTTACCGCAAGCTCCGTCCATTTTATGGTCGACATAATCGGCCATCAGAGCAATTAATTCGGTTAACCATGGATCGTTTTCGCACTACGTTTACTCTATGTGATAATACGCATCCGCAGAGACGTCGAACAGTGCGCACCGAAGAAACAATTGCCGCTGTAGAGCAAAGTGTTGAAGAGGACCCGAATGAATCGATTCGCCACCGTGCACAGCAATTAGAGCTTTGTCCATCAACTTTATGGAAGATTTTGCGCAAAGATCTTGGCTTGCGACCTTACAAGATCCAGCTTGTGCAAGAATTAAAGCCGCGAGACCATGCAATGCGTCGTGATTTTGGTGTATGGGCCGAAAATGAGATTGATCTCGATGCTGATTTTCATAGCAAAATTTTGTTCAGTGATGAGGCTCATTTTTGGTTGAATGGCTACGTCAACAAGCAAAATTGCCGCATTTGGAGTGAAGGGAATCCACATGAGACCCTTGAAACGCCATTACATGCACAAAAACTGACTGTTTGGTGTGCTCTATGGGCTGGTGGAGTCATTGGGCCATACTTCTTCCGAAATAATGCTGGAGAGTCAGTTACCGTTAATGGAGACCGGTATAGAGCCATGATAACCGACTATTTTGTTCCCCAATTGGATGGCATGAATGTGCATGAGTTGTGGTTCCAACAAGACGGCGCTACATGCCACACAGCGCACGTTACAATCGATTTATTGAAGGAAACATTCGATGAGCGCATAATTTCGCGGAATGGACCTGTCAATTGGCCACCAAGATCGTGCGATTTGACACCATTGGATTATTTTCTTTGGGGATATGTGAAGTCGCTCGTCTACGCCAACAAACCAGAAACGTTAGGGGACTTGGAAGCCAACATTCGTGGCGTTATTGCCAACATACGGCCCCACATGCTCAAAAAAGTGGTTGAAAATTGGACCTGTAGAATTGACTTTATTCGAGCCAGCCGCGGCGGCCACATGCCCGAAATCATATTTAAACATTAATGGCATAAAATTATCCTTCCAATAAAGCCAAATTGATGGACATTAAAACGATTTTCTTGTGTTTTATTTCAATTCGAAGTTCTATACGTCTATAAAAAACACCCTGTATTTTATTTTTTTTTATTTATCTTTTTTATTTATTTTTCTTTGTTTCCTTTTTTGTATTAAGTTGTTAAAAAAAATTTAGTTTTATTTAGTATTAAGTACATATAAAGTAGGTACTACTCTACTGTAACAGTAAATGCCGGGACAAGCAATTTATTTATCCAATTTGTATATTGATAAGCAAGTTGCATACTCAAAATAATTTTATGCTATTAAAATAATACGATATAGTTTTGAGTTTTCCTGTTACACTTAATGTTAGTATTAATAATTTTACAAAAAAAAGTCTCAATAAAATATAATTCAACTCGATTCTCTCCCTGTTTTGGAAATAAAAGAATGAAATTATGCATTTAAATAACTGTTATAGAAGAAATTAATTATTATTTCGTTGCCTGCTTTTGGGAATTTAAGCGGGCGAAATTTGTTAAATGACAGGGTTAAAGATTACTAATGGAAAATTTAAGCAACAATTACTAAGAAACAATTAGAGTCGAACTATTTATAGTAATACACAATAATTTAAGTGTGAAATATTTTACTTTCGTATATGACAATTATACATACTATCCCATCAATTAAGAGTTTGTCTTCCTTTAACAATTTCTGCTACAAAATATTCATTATTTTCATTTTATTTATTTTAATAGTTTTTTAACTTTATTTATTTTATCAAGTTGACTGTTACGAAAAAATGCAATAATTTTTAGTTAAGAATTTAGGCTTAAGTTATGTTGCATTTAAAAAAAAAAGGTTACTCTTAATTTTTTTCTATTGCCAAAGAAGTTTCTTTTGCTTAAGGAATTTTTTATACGCTTAAGTAATATGCTAATAGGAAAAAATTTGTGAAATCTTTGTTTTTGAAGTGTCTTATATATATCCTGGATTGGATGTTGTTTAGTCAAAATTTCTATACGATTCATACAATATGGGCCAGAATCCAAAACTATTTTTCTATTATAAGCGGAGATTAGAACTTTTTTATAACAAATCAATGCCCAAGGCACAAATTAATAAAAATATTTAATACTAAGATAGTTTTTTAAGGAAAATATTTGTTTTATCTATATATTAAACAAACCCGCAACAGGACGGTTTCTGCCTATAATAAGAATATTTTTAACAATTTTGTTTTGTTTGTTTTGTTGTTGGATAGTTATAGATATGGATCGAGTGAGTAGTTGTATCTGCAAGCGTAAAAACAAATAAATTGACAAATAAACCAGCAAGTAAAACGATAGCAGTGTTGATTGTACTCGAAAATTCGTTTAGTCATCTCATTCGTGATTTATGTCTAAAGAAAGATTTCTCTATTGCGTTTTTATACAAATATTTTGCATATTGTATGGCACACTTTTAGGCATATAAAAATACATAGTGTGTTACATAGTCTGTTTTCACAAAAATAATTCTTAACAGCTTGTATTTCATTTGTTATTACACAAAGTTAACAAATTAGTTAATTTTAGTACATAAGTTTCTGTTGTTGTAATTAGTAATTATTTAATGACAGTAAAATTAATTATCCCGCATGTAGTGCGACATGGTCACCTTAGACAAGTTAAGCCTAACCAGTGTCGCAACTACGGTTAATAAATAGAATTGTTGATTATACTAAATTTAAGTACAATACTAATAACGCCTGGCTATAGTGTAAAAGTAATGGATATGAGGAACGTTTAAATGTTTGGGCGGTTAAACTTGTAACACCTTAATGGTCAAACATGACATCTGTATTTATTCACGTGACTAAAATTGTTTGTATGTATGTATATGTGTAAAGGGTTTTGTGACTATTTACTTTAATAATTTGAACATTTACAAAAAGGCTATGTAACAAATTTTACTTTTTGCGCTAAGCATTCAATTTAGGTATGTTGGCTAAAAGTACGGCCAGATTAGTCAAATACGAGGGCTGCTCTATATATTTCTGGCCTAATAGTGAAAATGCGAATATTTATAATCAAAAATGGTTTTATTGTTTTTCAAAGTATTCTCCAGCATGATTTATACACTATTGCATGCGCTCAAACCAGTTGTCGAAGCACTTTTTCTACTCCGATTGAGACATCTCTAAAACATGGTTTTTGAACACTTCAACAGCTTCTTCTGGCGACGAAAATCGTTGACCACGCATTTTTTTTGATGTGCGGAAACAAGAAGAAGTCATTAGGTGCCTAGTCAGGGCTGTACGGCGGATGACCCATTAATTCGACGTTTTGGCCGGTCAAAACGCTCTGGTTTGAGCCGATGTGTGAGAGCTCGCATTGTCATGGTGAACAATGATTGGTCTTCTCTTGTTGGTTTTTCGAATTTCTACGATGACTTCAGGCAAACAAATTGTAGTGTACCACTCAGAAGTGACCGTCCTACGTTGCTCAAGCGGAACAGTCGCCACATGACCAGTTTTGCCGAAGAAACAGGCGACCATTTGCTTCGAAGTGCTTCTTCCACGAACAACTTTCGTTGGATTTTGCTCGTCTTTGAAGACCCACACGGTCGATTTTTGTTTCATTTCGGGCTCATACGCATAGATCCATGATTCGTCACCTGTGACGATCTTATAAACGTCTTTTGAAGCACCGCAATCGTATTTTTGCAACATTTTTTTGCACCAATCGACACGAGCCTTTTTTTGAGCGACTTTCAAATTTTGCGGAATCCAACGAGAACAAACCTTTTTTACGGCCAGGTGCTCATACAGTATCGAATGTATGCTGGTGGAAGAAATGTCCAAGGATGTCTCTATCTCTTGGTGTGTCGCATGTCGATCTTGCATTATGAGTTCACATCAATGTTCTCTGGCGCAACGGCCGTTTTTGGACGACCTTCACGGAATTCGTCTTTGAGCGAGCTTCGGCCACGATTAAATTCTTTATACCAATTTTTCACAGTGCTATAGGATGGTGCTTCATCGCCATACAAAGATTTAAGTTCATCAATGCACTCTTGTCGTGATAATCCACGTCGAAAGTTGTGAAAAATGATGGCACGAATGTTCACGAGTTAATTCCATTTTTTTCTATATTAATTTTTTCAAGTCACTGTAAACAACACAAATAATGGTCGTACGTCAAAACGTTTTGAGTACGATTATGCTTAAAAATGACAAACTTTCCAATGGAAATGTCAAATTGCACTTGGCAGCACTCAGTGTTGCCAGGCCAGAAATATATATAGCAGCCCTCGTATTTGACCAAAAAGACGTAACCACAAAATTATCGACAATTTTTTTTGTTCATCTCAAATACTTATGAGGATAAGATATTACATTTTTTATATTATAAATCTCCATTCGTTATGACACGTGTGAGGAAATAATGCATGAACATTTGTAAAAATAGTGGTTATGCTCTTAAGAAGAATGAAAATTATGACGATTTTAATTAAATAGCTTATAAGAAGGTTCCACAATAGAACTTAGTATAGTTCGATAGATTTTATTTTTCATAGTATTTTCTACCTGTTCTCAAGTTCTTAACAGAGAACTGCACAAGTACACCGCAACCCATGAGTACACCGCATACTTACGCTATACTTACTCTATACTTTTCATACTCAAGTATTTTAAACACCGCAATAAAAAGTTGCGGTGTTTATTTTACCCATTCTTGTAAAAACGAATATCAAAAATATCGCAATCAGAATTTTAAGTATTTTTTATACTCGTACGCGAGAATTTTTTAATTCTCTTTATTTGTAAGCAACGTTGCCACATTTTTACCCTATTAAAGCCACATTTTTACCCGTTTTATTAAATACTGCATTGTATGCAGATCTATTTATAAACAATTAAAAAACAAAATTTGATCAAATCTATTGCTTATACATTATAAACAGACAACAACCGTTTTCAAAGGTATGAAATACAACACATATTTAATGAATAAAATGCAATAAAAACCGCTTAAAGGCACACCTTTTGTACACTATTTAAAGCAGGTATACTTATTTTGTTGCTGTTTTTTATGAACAAATATTTTCAGTTTATGTGCCTTGTTGTCATAAACGTGCTACTAACGGTATTTAGGAAAACAAAATTATAAAATGAATCCGTGAATAAAAGGAAAATTACTTAATTTTTTAAGTTTTAACAAAACTGTATATACGCAGATGCAATATTGCATTGACTGAATGTCATTAGACCTCATAAATAATAAATTGCAATAAAGTTTTTAGTTTACATATTTTATTTTGTTAAATATAATTATTGCTTTTATACCTATTTATTAACTTAAAAAATCTATTTGCTTAAAGAATAGAATTTTTAAATTTCTATCCTGTGTGACTTAAAAAAACCCTAACAAAAACGTAATATAATAAACAATGAACTATTCTTGAGTTATTAGTAAACTTTTCTTGTGTTTTTAATAAATGAAAATATGGCCTTACGACTGCATTAAGAGTTGGCAAATAACCAACCTACCGCAGAAGGGAATGTAAGCAAAAATAAAAACGTGGTTTGTTTGTTGGTAATTTTTGTTAAAGCCTTAACATTTCTGTATTGGCTTCTTAAATAACTCTCATGTTGTTTTTGAAGTTTTTATACTTAAAGGAAATGTTTTTGGTTTTTCTAAAAATTTGGATAAAGGTTTCCTGATGAGCTGGCTTAAGCAACCGGCGAAATACGTATAGATACCTGCTTTTCCAACCAACAAATAAATTGCATTTTTATTTAAAAATGTTATGGGATATTAGCATAATATAATAAATAATATTATAAAAATTCCCAAAATAATTTTTAAAATGAAAATTTATATGCAATTGCTTGTGCAAACTGTTGGCATCACTGTTGTTTTTTTTCTTTCTCTTGAGAAATTAAAAAATAACTGTGTTGTTTTTATTTTTAATACGCCTTACGACTGCATTAAGAGTTGGCAAATAACCAACCTACCGCAGAAGGGAATGTAAGCAAAAATAAAAACGTGGTTTGTTTGTTGGTAATTTTTGTTAAAGCCTTAACATTTCTGTATTGGCTTCTTAAATAACTCTCATGTTGTTTTTGAAGTTTTTATACTTAAAGGAAATGTTTTTGGTTTTTCTAAAAATTTGGATAAAGGTTTCCTGATGAGCTGGCTTAAGCAACCGGCGAAATACGTATAGATACCTGCTTTTCCAACCAACAAATAAATTGCATTTTTATTTAAAAATGTTATGGGATATTAGCATAATATAATAAATAATATTATAAAAATTCCCAAAATAATTTTTAAAATGAAAATTTATATGCAATTGCTTGTGCAAACTGTTGGCATCACTGTTGTTTTTTTTCTTTCTCTTGAGAAATTAAAAAATAACTGTGTTGTTTTTATTTTTAATACGCCTTACGACTGCATTAAGAGTTGGCAAATAACCAACCTACCGCAGAAGGGAATGTAAGCAAAAATAAAAACGTGGTTTGTTTGTTGGTAATTTTTGTTAAAGCCTTAACATTTCTGTATTGGCTTCTTAAATAACTCTCATGTTGTTTTTGAAGTTTTTATACTTAAAGGAAATGTTTTTGGTTTTTCTAAAAATTTGGATAAAGGTTTCCTGATGAGCTGGCTTAAGCAACCGGCGAAATACGTATAGATACCTGCTTTTCCAACCAACAAATAAATTGCATTTTTATTTAAAAATGTTATGGGATATTAGCATAATATAATAAATAATATTATAAAAATTCCCAAAATAATTTTTAAAATGAAAATTTATATGCAATTGCTTGTGCAA
Organism: Gymnosoma rotundatum; assembly: GCA_916610165.2. Taxonomy (NCBI): domain Eukaryota; kingdom Metazoa; phylum Arthropoda; class Insecta; order Diptera; family Tachinidae; genus Gymnosoma; species Gymnosoma rotundatum. The sequence goes on from OU744340.1 coordinate 83,318,716, forward strand.
ACTGTTGGCATCACTGTTGTTTTTTTTTCTTTCTCTTGAGAAATTAAAAAATAACTGTGTTGTTTTTATTTTTAATACGCCTTACGACTGCATTAAGAGTTGGCAAATAACCAACCTACCGCAGAAGGGAATGTAAGCAAAAATAAAAACGTGGTTTGTTTGTTGGTAATTTTTGTTAAAGCCTTAACATTTCTGTATTGGCTTCTTAAATAACTCTCATGTTGTTTTTGAAGTTTTTATACTTAAAGGAAATGTTTTTGGTTTTTCTAAAAATTTGGATAAAGGTTTCCTGATGAGCTGGCTTAAGCAACCGGCGAAATACGTATAGATACCTGCTTTTCCAACCAACAAATAAATTGCATTTTTATTTAAAAATGTTATGGGATATTAGCATAATATAATAAATAATATTATAAAAATTCCCAAAATAATTTTTAAAATGAAAATTTATATGCAATTGCTTGTGCAAACTGTTGGCATCACTGTTGTTTTTTTTCTTTCTCTTGAGAAATTAAAAAATAACTGTGTTGTTTTTATTTTTAATACGCCTTACGACTGCATTAAGAGTTGGCAAATAACCAACCTACCGCAGAAGGGAATGTAAGCAAAAATAAAAACGTGGTTTGTTTGTTGGTAATTTTTGTTAAAGCCTTAACATTTCTGTATTGGCTTCTTAAATAACTCTCATGTTGTTTTTGAAGTTTTTATACTTAAAGGAAATGTTTTTGGTTTTTCTAAAAATTTGGATAAAGGTTTCCTGATGAGCTGGCTTAAGCAACCGGGGAAATACGTATAGATACCTGCTTTTCCAACCAACAAATAAATTGCATTTTTATTTAAAAATGTTATGGGATATTAGCATAATATAATAAATAATATTATAAAAATTCCCAAAATAATTTTTAAAATGAAAATTTATATGCAATTGCTTGTGCAAACTGTTGTCATCACTGTTGTTTTTTTTCTTTCTCTTGAGAAATTAAAAAATAACTGTGTTGTTTTTATTTTTAATACGCCTTACGACTGCATTAAGAGTTGGCAAATAACCAACCTACCGCAGAAGGGAATGTAAGCAAAAATAAAAACGTGGTTTGTTTGTTGGTAATTTTTGTTAAAGCCTTAACATTTCTGTATTGGCTTCTTAAATAACTCTCATGTTGTTTTTGAAGTTTTTATACTTAAAGGAAATGTTTTTGGTTTTTCTAAAAATTTGGATAAAGGTTTCCTGATGAGCTGGCTTAAGCAACCGGCGAAATACGTATAGATACCTGCTTTTCCAACCAACAAATAAATTGCATTTTTATTTAAAAATGTTATGGGATATTAGCATAATATAATAAATAATATTATAAAAATTCCCAAAATAATTTTTAAAATGAAAATTTATATGCAATTGCTTGTGCAAACTGTTGGCATCACTGTTGTTTTTTTTCTTTCTCTTGAGAAATTAAAAAATAACTGTGTTGTTTTTATTTTTATTACGCCTTACGACTGCATTAAGAGTTGGCAAATAACCAACCTACCGCAGAAGGGAATGTAAGCAAAAATAAAAACGTGGTTTGTTTGTTGGTAATTTTTGTTAAAGCCTTAACATTTCTGTATTGGCTTCTTAAATAACTCTCATGTTGTTTTTGAAGTTTTTATACTTAAAGGAAATGTTTTTGGTTTTTCTAAAAATTTGGATAAAGGTTTCCTGATGAGCTGGCTTAAGCAACCGGCGAAATACGTATAGATACCTGCTTTTCCAACCAACAAATAAATTGCATTTTTATTTAAAAATGTTATGGGATATTAGCATAATATAATAAATAATATTATAAAAATTCCCAAAATAATTTTTAAAATGAAAATTTATATGCAATTGCTTGTGCAAACTGTTGGCATCACTGTTGTTTTTTTTCTTTCTCTTGAGAAATTAAAAAATAACTGTGTTGTTTTTATTTTTAATACGCCTTACGACTGCATTAAGAGTTGGCAAATAACCAACCTACCGCAGAAGGGAATGTAAGCAAAAATAAAAACGTGGTTTGTTTGTTGGTAATTTTTGTTAAAGCCTTAACATTTCTGTATTGGCTTCTTAAATAACTCTCATGTTGTTTTTGAAGTTTTTATACTTAAAGGAAATGTTTTTGGTTTTTCTAAAAATTTGGATAAAGGTTTCCTGATGAGCTGGCTTAAGCAACCGGCGAAATACGTATAGATACCTGCTTTTCCAACCAACAAATAAATTGCATTTTTATTTAAAAATGTTATGGGATATTAGCATCATATAATAAATAATATTATAAAAATTCCCAAAATAATTTTTAAAATGAAAATTTATATGCAATTGCTTGTGCAAACTGTTGGCATCACTGTTGTTTTTTTTCTTTCTCTTGAGAAATTAAAAAATAACTGTGTTGTTTTTATTTTTAATACGCCTTACGACTGCATTAAGAGTTGGCAAATAACCAACCTACCGCAGAAGGGAATGTAAGCAAAAATAAAAACGTGGTTTGTTTGTTGGTAATTTTTGTTAAAGCCTTAACATTTCTGTATTGGCTTCTTAAATAACTCTCATGTTGTTTTTGAAGTTTTTATACTTAAAGGAAATGTTTTTGGTTTTTCTAAAAATTTGGATAAAGGTTTCCTGATGAGCTGGCTTAAGCAACCGGCGAAATACGTATAGATACCTGCTTTTCCAACCAACAAATAAATTGCATTTTTATTTAAAAATGTTATGGGATATTAGCATAATATAATAAATAATATTATAAAAATTCCCAAAATAATTTTTTAAAATGAAAATTTATATGCAATTGCTTGTGCAAACTGTTGGCATCACTGTTGTTTTTTTTCTTTCTCTTGAGAAATTAAAAAATAACTGTGTTGTTTTTATTTTTAATACGCCTTACGACTGCATTAAGAGTTGGCAAATAACCAACCTACCGCAGAAGGGAATGTAAGCAAAAATAAAAACGTGGTTTGTTTGTTGGTAATTTTTGTTAAAGCCTTAACATTTCTGTATTGGCTTCTTAAATAACTCTCATGTTGTTTTTGAAGTTTTTATACTTAAAGGAAATGTTTTTGGTTTTTCTAAAAATTTGGATAAAGGTTTCCTGATGAGCTGGCTTAAGCAACCGGCGAAATACGTATAGATACCTGCTTTTCCAACCAACAAATAAATTGCATTTTTATTTAAAAATGTTATGGGATATTAGCATAATATAATAAATAATATTATAAAAATTCCCAAAATAATTTTTAAAATGAAAATTTATATGCAATTGCTTGTGCAAACTGTTGGCATCACTGTTGTTTTTTTTCTTTCTCTTGAGAAATTAAAAAATAACTGTGTTGTTTTTATTTTTAATACGCCTTACGACTGCATTAAGAGTTGGCAAATAACCAACCTACCGCAGAAGGGAATGTAAGCAAAAATAAAAACGTGGTTTGTTTGTTGGTAATTTTTGTTAAAGCCTTAACATTTCTGTATTGGCTTCTTAAATAACTCTCATGTTGTTTTTGAAGTTTTTATACTTAAAGGAAATGTTTTTGGTTTTTCTAAAAATTTGGATAAAGGTTTCCTGATGAGCTGGCTTAAGCAACCGGCGAAATACGTATAGATACCTGCTTTTCCAACCAACAAATAAATTGCATTTTTATTTAAAAATGTTATGGGATATTAGCATAATATAATAAATAATATTATAAAAATTCCCAAAATAATTTTTAAAATGAAAATTTATATGCAATTGCTTGTGCAAACTGTTGGCATCACTGTTGTTTTTTTTCTTTCTCTTGAGAAATTAAAAAATAACTGTGTTGTTTTTATTTTTAATACGCCTTACGACTGCATTAAGAGTTGGCAAATAACCAACCTACCGCAGAAGGGAATGTAAGCAAAAATAAAAACGTGGTTTGTTTGTTGGTAATTTTTGTTAAAGCCTTAACATTTCTGTATTGGCTTCTTAAATAACTCTCATGTTGTTTTTGAAGTTTTTATACTTAAAGGAAATGTTTTTGGTTTTTCTAAAAATTTGGATAAAGGTTTCCTGATGAGCTGGCTTAAGCAACCGGCGAAATACGTATAGATACCTGCTTTTCCAACCAACAAATAAATTGCATTTTTATTTAAAAATGTTATGGGATATTAGCATAATATAATAAATAATATTATAAAAATTCCCAAAATAATTTTTTAAAATGAAAATTTATATGCAATTGCTTGTGCAAACTGTTGGCATCACTGTTGTTTTTTTTCTTTCTCTTGAGAAATTAAAAAATAACTGTGTTGTTTTTATTTTTAATACGCCTTACGACTGCATTAAGAGTTGGCAAATAACCAACCTACCGCAGAAGGGAATGTAAGCAAAAATAAAAACGTGGTTTGTTTGTTGGTAATTTTTGTTAAAGCCTTAACATTTCTGTAATGGCTTCTTAAATAACTCTCATGTTGTTTTTGAAGTTTTTATACTTAAAGGAAATGTTTTTGGTTTTTCTAAAAATTTGGATAAAGGTTTCCTGATGAGCTGGCTTAAGCAACCGGCGAAATACGTATAGATACCTGCTTTTCCAACCAACAAATAAATTGCATTTTTATTTAAAAATGTTATGGGATATTAGCATAATATAATAAATAATATTATAAAAATTCCCAAAATAATTTTTAAAATGAAAATTTATATGCAATTGCTTGTGCAAACTGTTGGCATCACTGTTGTTTTTTTTTCTTTCTCTTGAGAAATTAAAAAATAACTGTGTTGTTTTTATTTTTAATTCGCCTTACGACTGCATTAAGAGTTGGCAAATAACCAACCTACCGCAGAAGGGAATGTAAGCAAAAATAAAAACGTGGTTTGTTTGTTGGTAATTTTTGTTAAAGCCTTAACATTTCTGTATTGGCTTCTTAAATAACTCTCATGTTGTTTTTGAAGTTTTTATACTTAAAGGAAATGTTTTTGGTTTTTCTAAAAATTTGGATAAAGGTTTCCTGATGAGCTGGCTTAAGCAACCGGCGAAATACGTATAGATACCTGCTTTTCCAACCAACAAATAAATTGCATTTTTATTTAAAAATGTTATGGGATATTAGCATAATATAATAAATAATATTATAAAAATTCCCAAAATAATTTTTAAAATGAAAATTTATATGCAATTGCTTGTGCAAACTGTTGGCATCACTGTTGTTTTTTTTCTTTCTCTTGAGAAATTAAAAAATAACTGTGTTGTTTTTATTTTTAATACGCCTTACGACTGCATTAAGAGTTGGCAAATAACCAACCTACCGCAGAAGGGAATGTAAGCAAAAATAAAAACGTGGTTTGTTTGTTGGTAATTTTTGTTAAAGCCTTAACATTTCTGTATTGGCTTCTTAAATAACTCTCATGTTGTTTTTGAAGTTTTTATACTTAAAGGAAATGTTTTTGGTTTTTCTAAAAATTTGGATAAAGGTTTCCTGATGAGCTGGCTTAAGCAACCGGCGAAATACGTATAGATACCTGCTTTTCCAACCAACAAATAAATTGCATTTTTATTTAAAAATGTTATGGGATATTAGCATAATATAATAAATAATATTATAAAAATTCCCAAAATAATTTTTTAAAATGAAAATTTATATGCAATTGCTTGTGCAAACTGTTGGCATCACTGTTGTTTTTTTTCTTTCTCTTGAGAAATTAAAAAATAACTGTGTTGTTTTTATTTTTAATACGCCTTACGACTGCATTAAGAGTTGGCAAATAACCAACCTACCGCAGAAGGGAATGTAAGCAAAAATAAAAACGTGGTTTGTTTGTTGGTAATTTTTGTTAAAGCCTTAACATTTCTGTATTGGCTTCTTAAATAACTCTCATGTTGTTTTTGAAGTTTTTATACTTAAAGGAAATGTTTTTGGTTTTTCTAAAAATTTGGATAAAGGTTTCCTGATGAGCTGGCTTAAGCAACCGGCGAAATACGTATAGATACCTGCTTTTCCAACCAACAAATAAATTGCATTTTTATTTAAAAATGTTATGGGATATTAGCATAATATAATAAATAATATTATAAAAATTCCCAAAATAATTTTTAAAATGAAAATTTATATGCAATTGCTTGTGCAAACTGTTGGCATCACTGTTGTTTTTTTTTCTTTCTCTTGAGAAATTAAAAAATAACTGTGTTGTTTTTATTTTTAATACGCCTTACGACTGCATTAAGAGTTGGCAAATAACCAACCTACCGCAGAAGGGAATGTAAGCAAAAATAAAAACGTGGTTTGTTTGTTGGTAATTTTTGTTAAAGCCTTAACATTTCTGTATTGGCTTCTTAAATAACTCTCATGTTGTTTTTGAAGTTTTTATACTTAAAGGAAATGTTTTTGGTTTTTCTAAAAATTTGGATAAAGGTTTCCTGATGAGCTGGCTTAAGCAACCGGCGAAATACGTATAGATACCTGCTTTTCCAACCAACAAATAAATTGCATTTTTATTTAAAAATGTTATGGGATATTAGCATAATATAATAAATAATATTATAAAAATTCCCAAAATAATTTTTAAAATGAAAATTTATATGCAATTGCTTGTGCAAACTGTTGGCATCACTGTTGTTTTTTTTCTTTCTCTTGAGAAATTAAAAAATAACTGTGTTGTTTTTATTTTTAATACGCCTTACGACTGCATTAAGAGTTGGCAAATAACCAACCTACCGCAGAAGGGAATGTAAGCAAAAATAAAAACGTGGTTTGTTTGTTGGTAATTTTTGTTAAAGCCTTAACATTTCTGTATTGGCTTCTTAAATAACTCTCATGTTGTTTTTGAAGTTTTTATACTTAAAGGAAATGTTTTTGGTTTTTCTAAAAATTTGGATAAAGGTTTCCTGATGAGCTGGCTTAAGCAACCGGCGAAATACGTATAGATACCTGCTTTTCCAACCAACAAATAAATTGCATTTTTATTTTAAAATGTTATGGGATATTAGCATAATATAATAAATAATATTATAAAAATTCCCAAAATAATTTTTTAAAATGAAAATTTATATGCAATTGCTTGTGCAAACTGTTGGCATCACTGTTGTTTTTTTTCTTTCTCTTGAGAAATTAAAAAATAACTGTGTTGTTTTTATTTTTAATACGCCTTACGACTGCATTAAGAGTTGGCAAATAACCAACCTACCGCAGAAGGGAATGTAAGCAAAAATAAAAACGTGGTTTGTTTGTTGGTAATTTTTGTTAAAGCCTTAACATTTCTGTAATGGCTTCTTAAATAACTCTCATGTTGTTTTTGAAGTTTTTATACTTAAAGGAAATGTTTTTGGTTTTTCTAAAAATTTGGATAAAGGTTTCCTGATGAGCTGGCTTAAGCAACCGGCGAAATACGTATAGATACCTGCTTTTCCAACCAACAAATAAATTGCATTTTTATTTAAAAATGTTATGGGATATTAGCATAATATAATAAATAATATTATAAAAATTCCCAAAATAATTTTTAAAATGAAAATTTATATGCAATTGCTTGTGCAAACTGTTGGCATCACTGTTGTTTTTTTTTCTTTCTCTTGAGAAATTAAAAAATAACTGTGTTGTTTTTATTTTTAATTCGCCTTACGACTGCATTAAGAGTTGGCAAATAACCAACCTACCGCAGAAGGGAATGTAAGCAAAAATAAAAACGTGGTTTGTTTGTTGGTAATTTTTGTTAAAGCCTTAACATTTCTGTATTGGCTTCTTAAATAACTCTCATGTTGTTTTTGAAGTTTTTATACTTAAAGGAAATGTTTTTGGTTTTTCTAAAAATTTGGATAAAGGTTTCCTGATGAGCTGGCTTAAGCAACCGGCGAAATACGTATAGATACCTGCTTTTCCAACCAACAAATAAATTGCATTTTTATTTAAAAATGTTATGGGATATTAGCATAATATAATAAATAATATTATAAAAATTCCCAAAATAATTTTTAAAATGAAAATTTATATGCAATTGCTTGTGCAAACTGTTGGCATCACTGTTGTTTTTTTTCTTTCTCTTGAGAAATTAAAAAATAACTGTGTTGTTTTTATTTTTAATACGCCTTACGACTGCATTAAGAGTTGGCAAATAACCAACCTACCGCAGAAGGGAATGTAAGCAAAAATAAAAACGTGGTTTGTTTGTTGGTAATTTTTGTTAAAGCCTTAACATTTCTGTATTGGCTTCTTAAATAACTCTCATGTTGTTTTTGAAGTTTTTATACTTAAAGGAAATGTTTTTGGTTTTTCTAAAAATTTGGATAAAGGTTTCCTGATGAGCTGGCTTAAGCAACCGGCGAAATACGTATAGATACCTGCTTTTCCAACCAACAAATAAATTGCATTTTTATTTAAAAATGTTATGGGATATTAGCATAATATAATAAATAATATTATAAAAATTCCCAAAATAATTTTTTAAAATGAAAATTTATATGCAATTGCTTGTGCAAACTGTTGGCATCACTGTTGTTTTTTTTCTTTCTCTTGAGAAATTAAAAAATAACTGTGTTGTTTTTATTTTTAATACGCCTTACGACTGCATTAAGAGTTGGCAAATAACCAACCTACCGCAGAAGGGAATGTAAGCAAAAATAAAAACGTGGTTTGTTTGTTGGTAATTTTTGTTAAAGCCTTAACATTTCTGTATTGGCTTCTTAAATAACTCTCATGTTGTTTTTGAAGTTTTTATACTTAAAGGAAATGTTTTTGGTTTTTCTAAAAATTTGGATAAAGGTTTCCTGATGAGCTGGCTTAAGCAACCGGCGAAATACGTATAGATACCTGCTTTTCCAACCAACAAATAAATTGCATTTTTATTTAAAAATGTTATGGGATATTAGCATAATATAATAAATAATATTATAAAAATTCCCAAAATAATTTTTAAAATGAAAATTTATATGCAATTGCTTGTGCAAACTGTTGGCATCACTGTTGTTTTTTTTTCTTTCTCTTGAGAAATTAAAAAATAACTGTGTTGTTTTTATTTTTAATACGCCTTACGACTGCATTAAGAGTTGGCAAATAACCAACCTACCGCAGAAGGGAATGTAAGCAAAAATAAAAACGTGGTTTGTTTGTTGGTAATTTTTGTTAAAGCCTTAACATTTCTGTATTGGCTTCTTAAATAACTCTCATGTTGTTTTTGAAGTTTTTATACTTAAAGGAAATGTTTTTGGTTTTTCTAAAAATTTGGATAAAGGTTTCCTGATGAGCTGGCTTAAGCAACCGGCGAAATACGTATAGATACCTGCTTTTCCAACCAACAAATAAATTGCATTTTTATTTAAAAATGTTATGGGATATTAGCATAATATAATAAATAATATTATAAAAATTCCCAAAATAATTTTTAAAATGAAAATTTATATGCAATTGCTTGTGCAAACTGTTGGCATCACTGTTGTTTTTTTTCTTTCTCTTGAGAAATTAAAAAATAACTGTGTTGTTTTTATTTTTAATACGCTTTACGACTGCATTAAGAGTTGGCAAATAACCAACCTACCGCAGAAGGGAATGTAAGCAAAAATAAAAACGTGGTTTGTTTGTTGGTAATTTTTGTTAAAGCCTTAACATTTCTGTATTGGCTTCTTAAATAACTCTCATGTTGTTTTTGAAGTTTTTATACTTAAAGGAAATGTTTTTGGTTTTTCTAAAAATTTGGATAAAGGTTTCCTGATGAGCTGGCTTAAGCAACCGGCGAAATACGTATAGATACCTGCTTTTCCAACCAACAAATAAATTGCATTTTTATTTAAAAATGTTATGGGATATTAGCATAATATAATAAATAATGAAAATATGGCAAATTTTACGGGTTCTATTTAATTTATTTTCTGTTATATATCAAATAAACTTTCATATTTTCAAAAACGTATGTATGTTAGCTAATTTAGACATTGGCGACTTTTGATATTGTGTTTGATTTAATAATTCTGATCTGATAACTCTGTTTTCCTCTCACTACACACGTTAAAATCTCTCTCTTGGTGTTTGATGTGAGTATGAGTACGAATAAAGTAAAGCCAGCATCGCAAACATTTTACTTGAGTATGATAGACACACAAATGGAATGGGTATAGAAAATACTCGCACAAAAGAAATGCGGTGACGATCACACCGCAACCGCATTTAAGATGAGTATACTTCGAGTATTAAAAACAGACACTCTTGCAGTTCTCTGATTCTTAGACATTATTCTTTTTTAAAAATGATTTTTAATTTTTAGTCAGACTAAAGTTAATTATTAATTATGATTAATTATAAACATTTTTTCTTAATTGGATAACAACGTAATGTTTTTTGCAGCTACTTTACATTGCTCTCATTTCGTGGCTAATTTTGAGACGCGCGCTTTAATGAAAACAATCGCTCTTAAACAAAATCCAGGATCTGTCGGAAACAATATGTGTGTTTGTACGTTACAAACACACAAATTGAATAATCCAAATTTAAATCTCATGTTGTTGCAATAGGTCTGTCTGGGTACTTTTCCAGTAGCTAATACTCAGTAAATTTTTTTGAGAGAGTAAGACCAATTTTACTCTGTCGGCTGAAAATATATCAAAAAGTACGCAGACACCATCCAGTAAAATCTTGCAAGAAAACAGCTGATCGGTGTGTAAACAATTAAAATAACAAAGCAAAAGATTTACGCAAAATTAAATTGAAAACCGATCGCATAGGATTTTAAACAGTAACCTCGATATCCGGAAATGTCTTCGAAATTCCTCTTTGCAGTAATTGGGCACTATTTCTTCCACATACAGCTTTACACAACTTCTTTCTTTTGGCTTCATAAGAAAAGGCTTTAGCCTGGAAAATATATCATTGCCTATGCATCTATTTAGTAGTATACTTAAAATTGTTTTGTTTATTATAATTTATTATAAACATTAAAAATCAACACAATTCTAACTACTTATTATGCCATTGTTAAATTTCAATTTTTATTTTTTTCACAAAAATTGTTTCGTTCAAAAAGAAAATAAAAACAGCTGTTCAAACTAGTTGCAAAATCTTGCAAGAAGAAATTTCTCCAGTAACATTTTGCAAGTTCTCTAACTGCCAACTGTCAAAAAATTCTCTTTTTGGCTCTCTCGCTGAAACAAATTTGGAGTACGCAGACAACATTTTGCAAGATTTTGCAACATTTTGCAAGATTTTGCAACATTTTGCAGAAAATTATGCAAAATATGTGTACGCAGACAGACCTAATGTGTGCCATAATGAAAATTTTAAACATAACCTGCTGTTGTTTCCTAAATCGGTTACATGTATATAATTGTTATTAATAATATAGGATCGTTAAATTGCTAAACTTTCACACAAAGTTTATTTCCGTCTACATAAGTGTTATTTATTACACCTAGCTCCCAACAGCACAACTTAATAAAAAAAAAAATAAGTCTAAAAATTAAAGGTTGTCCCCATAGGTAACGTAAATTGACTTATACGGGCCTTTAAATTTATCAGTAATTTGTGGATTTTTTGTCAAAAAAATTTTTTTTTTTGATTTTTTTAAAAAATTACATTTTTTTAATTTATTTCTTTGCACAGGCACTTTGCAAATTATTAAATTAAAGACACGGGAGTATTTTTAAAATTATTTAATTTTGGCCCTCAATAATCGTTATCGGTAATTAATTTAATCGGGATAATTCAAAAAATAGCACAAAGTTTTTTATGAAAGTTATATATTTCGTTTATAGAAAGTATATAATTTTTTATAAGAGTTTTCATATAAGCTAAAATTTAAAAATGTGGTGGCCCAAAATAGATCTTCTTTAGATAGCTCAAACTTGACTTCATTTCTTTTCTTCCCATTTAAAATTTTGTGCAAATCGATCCACCCGTTTAGAAGTCATGTGGTTATTCCCAATTTTGCGCCAAATTTTTATTCTACGATGACGTAGATGCGCAATAGAAAATTTTTTTGTACGGCTGAGTCTGCCATATTAATAAAATATTAAAATAGGTTTGAAATGTATTTTAGGACAAATTTGCTGAATTTTTTTTTTGTTAGGAATATTGCAGATTAAAACTAATTCAAATTATAGTTAAGTTATTATTATCATTTGGGGGATACGAAAAAACCTAACATTTTATTAGCATCTGATTTATAGCAGTTTACATGTAATAATGAATTGAAAATAATTACGATTGCAATATATTTTAGAAAACAATTTGTCTTAAATTATACACAATTAAATAACAATATAGTTAATAAACTAAATAAAGTTTTCAATTAAAGTTATTTGCCACACAGTCAAAAGTACATAGCCGTCCACACAAACACGAACTGTGCAAACCGATTTTATGAACGCCTAGTGTCATGCTATGCTTTTAGTTCAGTATCACCCGCTTAAGAGTTAAGATGTGTTCAATTGGCCAGAATGCTTTATTATTTAAGACAATTTTACTGCTTTTGGCGAAAAATTTAAGTTTTTGTTATGAAAGGCAACAAAATTTTGAAATAACACGAAATCTGTCGGAAGCTCTAGTGGAAATTGTTAGCAACGTGTTCGTAGAAAAATTTCATCGCAATGTATTCAATTTTCAAGTAAAAGTGGAAACTAAACATGAAGAATATTTGCCTGAATATCAAAAAATTATAGATGAAACTATGTTATTGTTAAATGATACTATAACGATTCAATTAAGAAATAATATTCCCATTGCACCCGACAACGAAAGACACTTTTGTGTGCTGTTAGTAGATTCTTCGGAATCATTGGAGTGAGTATTTTGTACAGTTGTATAGGAATATTATTTAACATTTGCCTATCTTTGTTTTAGATTCCTATATAAAGATCTCAATAAGTTTCATCTTTTTGTAGAAGGTTCGTTTTATATTGTTCTGCAAACATTTTCCAAGGTGCATCATTATTATGACGAACTTTTTAAAATTTTCCATTTGAATTGGTTAATGGGTATCACGCATGCCGATGTTCTTATACATGCGGTTAACAATGTCATTTTGCTATTTCAATTTAAACCTTTTACGCCATTTCATTGCAAAGCTGTTGCACCCATCATACATAATAAATTTATTAATGGCGGTTGGTTGCATAACAATTTTGTAGTGCCAAAAGCTATAAACTTGCATGGTTGTCCTTTAGTTTGTGCTACTTGGGAAGATATGCCATATTTTAAAATTGATCCTAATCATTCTAAGGGTAAAAGTAAATACATGGGTCTGGAGGGAAAATTATTAGAATATTTGGCAGAAAATATGAATTTTACGGTTACAATGCGTTGGTTAAACGATGAGGAAATTAATGAGACCGTTTATGACGAACAGGGAGTATTTAGTAAGGTGAATTTAAAAAATTTAAACATACATATCGCTCATTTACTAATACAACGTCAAAACTCTAAATTTTAAATTTTGGAGTTAATATCATTTCATGCTTTATATTGTGTATACGTTTCATCTTTATGTCTTTTGGACTTTCCACGTTTTAAGAGAATAAATCCAAGGCGAATCAATTACTAGGTGACAGCGTAGGCGAACGCATTATTTTTTGCTGGTAGTCATTACTGCCAAACTCTGTATACATTTTTATGTATAGAGCATGGCAAAATCAGCGTCAAATTTTTTATATAAAGTTTGGCATTTCCTGCAATGACGAAAATTTATATATTCGCCACTGTCACCATCTGGTATATGATTTCGCCATGGTATGGAGTTTGACCATGGCAAAATAATACAGGTGGTATCGATGGCGAAATCGTTATTTTAGCCATAAACGCTAACTGTCAAACTCCATACAATAAACTGTTATACATATTTTTTAGATATGGAGTTTGACATTTAGAGTTTACGGTGAAATCAATGAATTCGCCATCGCGACCACCTTGTATTATTTCGCCATGAGTTTGATAATAACCATTTCGCTGAAAATGAATGTACTCGTCTACGCTGCCATCTGGTTATTGATTCGCCTTGCATAAAACGTTACTTTATTTCATGTTTGGAAACTTTGTTTGTATTGTGGAGTAAACTTCATAATGTAAAGATCATATCGCTTTTCAAAATATTGTTTCAATTTGTTGTGTAACTGTATATATGAAAAATTGATCTTTTTAAAATAAGTCGACTTTTTGCATATTTTTTTGAGTTATGGCTGTGTTGATGAAAATCTTATTAAGTAAAACTTCTTTCATCTTTTTATAAATAACGACAAATTTTAGTTTATGATACAGTAGCGGAGTTACATCACAGCAATAACGTTATAATTAAAGCACCTCAAGACTTTCCCTTTAATAAATATTTGATGAAAGTTTTCTTAAAAAAAATTTTTATTTATGAATCATTTTACTAATTGTGAAGTGAATTTTTTTGAGTTATGACGTACTATTAGTAAATAAGTATTACATACACATATATTAATATTCATTAAAATTTTGTGCAGCTTTTCAGAGCAAATACGGATTTCGTAATTGGTGCTTTTCACTACAAACCTACATCGCTAGAGGATCCATATGCACCAACAACGGCCTATTACATGAGCAACTATCATTTTATAGTTTCATCAAAAACTGATCCATACGATGCGTTTACAACACTTTTGTTTCCCTTTGCAAAGGAAATTTGGATTATATTAATTTGTATTTTTGTATTCGTTAACGTATTTCTTTTTACGCTTGTAAATCGAAAATTGAAATGGTTAATTGTGGGCAATAGCAATAAAACATATGCCTACAATATGGTTGTCTTAAGTTTGGGTGGTGCTGTGACTAAAGATCCAAAAGTACCATTTTCACGATTTCTTTTAATGTTGTGGCTATTGGCTACTTTTATTTTGCGTACCGTTTACCAGGGAATTATGTTTCATTTTATAAAATCCGATCTGCAGAAACCACCACCAAAATCAATAACCGACTTAATGTACAACGAATATCGCATTTTAATGAGTGATGTGGTTTACGCTTCTATTACCGATTTGCCACAGCTCTTGGCAAAAGCAGAAGTTTTTAATACAAGTGAAATAGAATCTTTTGAAATGTTAAAGTATCCAAAGGATTACGAGTTTAAATTGGCGGTTTTATCGGCTCTCGAATATTATGGTTATTACAAATTTACAACCCCCATTAACGATGACTTTTATGTGGTGCCTGAAAAACTATTCACCCAGCAGTTGAGCATTTATATGAAGAAGAACTCAGCCTATTTAAAACGTTTCAATAAGTATATTAAAAACTATGTTAGCGAAGGTTTAATGAATCGCTGGGAACGTTTGATCGTCTATGGTGGTGATAATCGTGGTCTGAAAGACGATAGCCCAAGAGCAATGGAAATTTCCCATTTATCGCCTGCTTTTCGTTTATTGTTTATTGGTTTGTTTGCCAGTTTGTTGGCATTTTTTGGAGAAATTTTTTTAAATTTCTTTTGGAAAATCAGATGTTTCAGAAAGAAAAATTCAAAAAGAAGGAAAAAATAAATCTAAAAATTCATAATTTTAATAAGAATAATGCATAAAATTCATTGTGAAACTAAAAGCTAATTGCAATCTTTTTTTTAAATTATATTCTATCACAAGCACTTCATTTATATAAATTTGTAAAGAAATAAATACACTTAAAATATGACAATAAAAACTATAAACATACCTCTGAATAAAGAAATCAATGTATTATCGTCAACGTGGTTAAATATATTGTTTGTAGTCCGTTTATTATTACAATAAACGGTAAGTACTTTCTGTACCCGAAGGGTAAGTCACCTCCGACTTGCCGTTTTGGAATAGGTGTATTCCTATAGCCGCTATAACAAAAAATAATAAAAATTAAAGAGTGTTTCAAAATTAACGTGATATTTTTAAAAAGTGTTGTTATTTTCTGAGCTGTGATCAAATTTGCGTAGAGTATTTAAAACTATGTCCGATAAAGCAACAAGTAGAAAACTATGAACTTTAAAATAAAAGGTGTCCCAATAGTGTCGTAATTTATATACACGGGACCTTGTGTGTATGTATGTTTTCATTTTTTATTTTACGAGATGAAATCATCGAAAGAGCCCGCCACCCACATTGTACGGGACTTCAACCACGCTCAAACACCTCAATACACTACCCTAATAGTCCCTACGGAACTACCATAAAGCTATACATCGTAGGGCGGGAAAGGTATTATACCTACTCTACACTATATTGATTCTTCTTCGAATCTCCTGTAATCTACGAAGTTCAGCAAGAACCAACCTTATAAAGTTACATACATGCGTCCAGTTATACAAAGAGCCGAGAATGGTCGGAAAATACGTTGTCCGGTTTATGTCTGTCTGTCTGTATGTATGTATTGGTGTATGTATGTATGTATGTATGTATGTATGTATGTATGTATGTATGTATGTATGTATTTATGCATGTATGTATGTATGTATGTATGTATGTATGTATGTATGTATGTATGTATGTATGTGTGTATGTATGTATGTATGTATGCATGTATGTATTTATGTATGTATGTGTGCAATCACGGATAATAGAGCTAATCACGGTTAATCAAAGCAAACAATTTGAAAATATTGCAAACAAAAGACAATAGACTGATCTTTGGCCATCACAGTTAATCGGGGTTACCGGTTTACCGAATCTTGGATAATAATCGAGGCCCAACTGTAATATAAATTTTAAAAACTTGAAAATAAAATTTATAAATTTGCTGCATAACTTTAAAGATTTTTTTTAAGAATTAATAAGTCCTATTAATTGTTATCTTTATAGTTTTATGAAAGCTTCCATAGAAAACACTAATATTAAATTTTTCGTGTTTATTAAACGAATAAATAAAAAATTCGCTTATCAAACTAATTCGTTTATCAAGGTAATTGCGTGTAGAAATTATTTTCGAAAAACAAATTAAAAAATTTGTTTTAAATTTAAGTATTTGTTTTCGTGCTATCAGATCTAAATCTAAATCAAAGGTTATACAATAGTCACCTATTGTAGAAGAGGTAGGCAGAGTGTAAAATACCCTTTACTAAGTTATAAGAGCAAACACAATAATGTAAAGTTAATGATTTCAATAGTAGATGTTTTATAGACAACAATAAATAGAGGCCTATTAAACCTTGCAATTCATTTATTTTAACATGATTGCCGTATTCACAATCTCTGCTAAGGTGTAGGTAGTATTGCATACTACCTTTTGTTTACTTCTTTGTGAACAACCATTGTATCAGTGTGCCATTGTACATTGTACGTCATACGTCAAAAAGTAAATAATAAGAAGAAAAGTGCTATTCATCCTTTGTTATTTATAAGCCAAATGGGGGAAAAAACAGAAAAAGTAAATTAATAAATTTTTAGTGTGAGGATAAAATTCAAGACATTTTTAGGATGAACCTAATGTACTTGCTCTCCAGTCGCAGAATTATACATTTAGGGCTACCAAAATCATCATTATGGCATAATCGGGTTTTAAGATATTTTGATGAAAAAAGATTTCTTCATATGATACGACTACGGCCAGAGGAATTTGCCTATATATTCAACCTTATAAACAATGACGATGTTTTTCACACAATTGGTGAAAGGCTCCAACTACGCATTGACTTGCAGCTTAAAATTGTACTTTACTGCTTGGGATCATCAGGAAATGGTGCTTGTGTTCGTAAGGTAGCATCTCTTTTTGGTATAGGTGATGGCGGTACCTTACAAAATATTAGAAATCGAGTCATTAAAGCCATATTAAATCTTAAAGAACAGTTTTCATACTGGCAACTTTCAACTTTCAACTTCAACTTTCTAATAAATCAGTCAAATCAATAAATTAAATAAATAAAACTAATAAAAATATCTTTTAATTCAATTTAATTTAATATAATTCACACATAAACATAAAAATAATAATTCATTTAAACATAAAACATTTAAACAAATACAACGTTTGAAAAACATATGAAAAAAAGTACTAATTGTGGTATCGCATGTTTGCATGAAAATTACCAACAACACCGCTAGCACCGTTGTATTTTGTTAGCACTTAGCACGTACTATGGGGCTTGTGAATTATATTTTATAGCATGCGATACATGTAATAATTCTATACTCCCTTTTTGCATTACAAAACGTAATTACGTGGCAAGATTTTTGCACTTAATGTGTTTAGAACCTGTGCAATTATAGTGTGTTAGCTAATGCAAATATAACAATTACAAATTGTATTTAAAACCGAACAGGTCAACTGTTTAAGCGGGTAGTAGTTTCACATTTTTTTGTCAATACAAAAAAAATTTTTACAAATAAAAATACAAAATACTTGTAAAAAAATATTATGACGGCATTAACGGAAATATTATTGGAATCTTCAGAGCAATCCTTTAATGTATCTTTAATATTGGCCACACTATGGATCATTAATAATGATTTTGCCAAATACACAACATCAGCATTGACCATTGGGCAATATGCTATCAATCAAAGGAATCGCATGTATCATAATGATTTAATTAATGAAATAATTAAACGGGCCATGATAACACCGAATATTAAAATCTTCACAGAAGGTGAAGTGGAAGAAAACGAATTGCAAAAGGATGAAATTGAGAGTGACCTGCAGGGGGAGAAAGATGAGTTCGTTGGAAAAAATTTAAATCGTGAAAAGTGTATTTGGTTTCTGGACACGATTACATCCTACAAGTAAGTTGCAAAAAACAAATGATAATTACATTGTTCTTTATTGTAAATAATTATGAATGGTTTTATTTTGCTAGAAACTTTGAACGCGATTTAAAAAATCCCCAACGCAATTATCATCGTAATGGTGTTTTTCTTTTAATTTACACAGGCACTGAGCAAGAACGCTTAAGTAATGTCAAGGAAATATTTCGACGTCTCTTTAGCTTGTATTGCACTAATGTCAACGTTTTGCTGGTGGTTGGCACTTCTCCTTATCTTTATACATATTTTCCGTTTGCAGAAAAGAAATGCCAATCTTCAATGCCTGAGTTTTATATATCATTTCGTGATATAAAAAGAAATTTCTCAGCTTTCGAAGTGAAGAAGCCAATTTTTCCCAGTAAGGTTAAAAATATGCATGGCTGTGAATTGGCGGTGGCCACATGGCAATATCCTCCTTATATTATGATTAACTATGATCCAAAAAGTAGTAAGTTGAAACATTTACATGGCGTAGAAGGTTTGCTTCTTAGCTTATTGGGCAAAATGATGAATTTTAAAATACGCATAACAACTCCAGTGCCGCCTGTTAGAGGAGATATTTATCCCAATGGTACGGCAACAGGAGCCACCAAAATGGTAAGTATCTTCTAAAGTCCAAATTAACTTACAAAAGTCAAATTGAATTTACTTTTTGGTTTAAAGATTTATCACAATATAGATTTAATTTTTGCTGATGGTAATAAAAGATATTTTTTTAAGCCCGATAGAACTTTATATTGTAAAAAATAATCAAATATTAAATTGTAATGAAAATTTTTTTTACATATACGAAAGATCAAAACATGACATTTCGTGCATATGGCTACCGCGGCTACTTATTTCGAAGCGCATTTCGGACGTCCAATTTTAGGTCACTTTTTCAAGTAGTGCTGATCGTATATCACGAATAACACCAAAGCGTCAATTGTTGCTAATTTATCATCATAAACCAGTAACTTCACGAGAGGTGTTAAATCGCACTACCTTGGAGGCCAATTGACAGGTCCATTTATCGAAATCAACTTATCGCCAAAATTTTAATTTTTGTCCGGATCAATGTCAAAAAATTTCAAACAAAAAATCATTAACCATTTAATGTAAAATGAGATCCAGCCTCATTTTTTAAGAAATAAGGTCTGATGATGCCACCATCGTGTAAACCACACCAAATGGCGCATTTTTCTTGATGCAGTGAAGTCTGTAGGGTAAGTTGTGGATTGGTATAACTCCATATGCTGCAATTTTGCTTATTAAGACAAAAACGAGCTTCGTCGCTGAACACAACGGGTCAGTATCTAACTGCTCTAGAGTCTGATTTTCAAAGTTAACTGGGATGATTTGATAGCGTTGTTCAAGCGTGTTTACTGAAAATAATAACAACAAAGTTTATTTTTTAGTGTTATTTTTTTTCATATAATTAAGAGTTCTATCGGGCTTAAAAAACAAGAAATCTATTGCTATTATATTTTGTAATTATTTTTGTACAAATTTCGGAGTTAAACATTTTTTAATGCCTAACCCAAATTAAGCTATCTCTGATAAAAAAGTAAGAGGTCTTTATAACCAAATTATTGGATATAAAAAAACCTAAAAGAGAATTGAATTGTTTTGTTTTTGCATTGTACCAACTCATAACAATCAATAAATACTGAAACAGCATTTATAATGTTGTGAGGAAACAAGTATGAATGATTAAAATAAAAAATTCGTTACGTGGCCATACCGAAGGTTGGTTCAAGGCAAAAATAAATGTACAAGACAAGTTACAGAGAGATTGTGTGTGATGTTCGTCTAACCAAA
Organism: Gymnosoma rotundatum; assembly: GCA_916610165.2. NCBI lineage: Eukaryota > Metazoa > Arthropoda > Insecta > Diptera > Tachinidae > Gymnosoma > Gymnosoma rotundatum. Next base: position 83,339,167 of record OU744340.1, read on the forward strand.
CTAATATTGATTAAATTAGTGGGTTAAATAGAGGATGTTTACAATGTACACAACCTAAGGTAGGTAGATGCGAAGAAGGCTGATAAAGAATGTAGCGATCCAGAAAATGTAGCATTATATTATGCTGGTGTCTTATTTTTCTTGGTTTCTTTGGAAAACGTGTGCATACATTTGTAAATAATTTTTCATTCTAAATATTTTTAGAAATTACAATTAATAATGGATTTAAGCCAAGACTTTTAGGTTTTCTATACAAAATTTGATAGAATTTACTGATGAGCTATATGAGCAGTAGTGAAATGGACATATGGATATGCTTTCCCCGTAGTAATACATTTCATTTCATATGAGAATATTATGAAATATTTATATTTTTTAAGAAATCAAGCACGATTAAAGTAAAGTATAATATTTAACGGTATTTATATTGGCATTCAAAAACAATTCTCATTTTGTCAACGAAGATTCTTACTGATTTTCTTCTCTACTTGTTTTGAGTCTGGAGAAAGAGACAAGATCTGTTGCATCCTTTAAGTAAATATCTATCTGTGTTTCGGATTTCATTAAAATTAGTACAACTGCGTAAAATGGATAAATTATATTGTGCCTTCTTTGTTTAAAATTTTTTTAAATCGTTAGAGCAGTATGAAAATGGTCCTTTACTTTTATCTGGATTTGAGTTTTGAAAAAAGGTAGCGATCTTTCTACATTTAAAATTTCATTAAGGTGAATTGAGATGTACAAAATAGCTCGTTTTTTTCTTAAAAAGACCGAAGCAAGGAATAGACATAAAATTAGCGCTATTTTTCCCTTATAGCCCCACTGTATCTGCGTAAATCTGCTTGTGTAAATATATTTGAGGAAATGATAGAATAATCTTTTTTCAAAAATAAATAATTAATCTTTTTTTTTCATTTTAGATAATTAATGCTGAAGCAAATATAACAATAATTGCTTATATGTACAATGAGATACGGGCGGAGACGATGCAAGCCAGTTTCAGTTACTTGTACATACCCTACGTTTTGGCAATTCCTCAGGGACGAAAAATGTCATCATTTGAACGTTTAATGAAACCATTTCGATACATAATATGGTCATGCTTTAGTTCTAGTCTAATTGTTGGAATAATTTTCATTTACTATGTACGATTTTTGGGCAAATCAAAACTAATGGATTTTATCTATGGCAAAGGAAATCGTATACCATTTACAAACTTGATTGCCGTTTTATTTGGAGTTACAGTACATGGCAATTTTCCATTTAGAAATTTTGCACGTTACATATTATTGATATTTTTATTTTATACATTTATACTTAGATCGGCGTATTCGGGAGCTTTGTATATTCTTTTGCAAGATGGCCGATCTCGAAATACATTCAAAAGTATAAATGAAATAGTAGAGCAAAACTATTCTATTTATGCTTATCCAGCAATAGTAAATGTTTTAAAGTTGGCAATGCCCAAGGCAAATATAAAATATCTCGATGTAAAAAATCCCGCAAACACCTTGTTGCAACGCATTTCTTCTTCGAGTAACGAGAAAATAGCCATATGTTTGCTGGAATTTACAATAAGATCTTATAATCAAAGGAATCCAAATCGTCGTGTGGAAGTTTTAGATCAGCCACTGCTGACAGCACCAATAGTTTTTTATATGCCTCGTCACACCTACATTAGACACCGTGCAGATGAATTAATTTTACGCATATTAGGAGCAGGCCTTATAAAACGCTATGAGTCCTATTATTTGTATTCGTCCCAACAATCTAAATCTACACAAAAAGAACCTGTTAAATTATCTTTTCATTTATTGTTCGCCTTATTTTGTATGTATGCAGTGTTATTGTTATTTGCATTTGGAATATTTCTCTTGGAATTAGCCAGCAAGAAATCCGCTTGGTGTAGAGTTATCATTGATTTTTTAAATATTTAAGAACTTTTTTGTTTTAAATCAATTAATCTTAAATTAATTTAAAATGAATAAAAAGAATATTAAACAATTAAGTTTTATATCTTTAACTTTCTTTAAGTTGCTTCAATTTCCTTTTTTTCCAGGCCTTCTTTTATAATCTTCTTTCAGTGAGAGTTCTATATTCTGTGTGTTGAATCTTATATAGTTAGCATCATACTAATTTATAAAAAATTCTGATCGAAAGTGATTTCAATTAAGCAAATTGGTTCTTTAGAAAACAAAAAAAGAAAATTTTCTTCAAAGTGGAATTGAATTTCTTTCAAATTTTATATTTTGCGGTTTTTACATTTACTTGTATTTCGTGTCCTTATTTATGTAGATTAGCGTGTTGGTAAAATGGTGTGACCAATGTTGCCATATAAAAATTAAAAAGTGGAGATTCAGCATTTTTTATTAATATACAAAATCGATCGGAATCTGCAGAAGTTAAAACAAATTCAATCGAAATTTTTAATACGGAATTAAAACCATTTTGATCGGAATGTGTGACATGCTTGTCTGTTTGTTTTTCAATTAAATTTACATACATGTAATGTAAAATATGACTTTATAAAAATTAACATTATTATTATTATTGTTATAGAAAAATCAGATTGCGTTTTAGTTTTATAGCGAATATTTGTTTATATAGGGTTTGTTATATATTATTGTTTTCTTTTTACTGTATTTCTTATTTTAAATATTATTTTTCTGATTCAATTTATGCAATCTGTCTTGAATAAAAATTAGTTAAAAGTTGAATCACGCAAATGCTGAAAATTCGCCGGTAATGCTTATTGCACGTCTCGATGCTCATTTTGTTACCGCCCTCCAAACTGTATAAATTAAAATAATAAAGTCCAGAAGTAAAAACAAAAATCAAAGTTTAAGAACAATAATCAACGCAAGATTTTATTTATTATTCAATCGATCAGAGATAAATTCGCTATTGAAAATGAGAGAGATCGGTCAATGCCTATTTAGTGAAGTGCGATAGATAATTAAAAAAAGCAAAAAAAAAAAAACATCAAGTGAAAAAATTGGCGCTCGCCCATATTCCGAGTTATGGGCCTCTGAAATTTTCATAGAAAAGTACGATTGTGCACCATATTTTTTAAGATATCAATAAGGGTGTCATTTCAAAGTTTTTGAAGAGATCTTTTAGGAGATACTAAAATTACTAATAGATACTAACTTAATATTTCTCTTATTTTTTATTCTCTTCCAATAATTTTTTTTTTCACTAAACTAGATTTACATATATGGTGAAGGGTATATAAGATCCGGCATATCACAATACAGCACTGTAAGTTGTTTTATTCACGATTTATAGTGCAAAATGCATACTAGTTTTAATTTTTTTTTTAGAAAATTTTGTTGGAAAAAAGAGTTTTTGTTTGTAAATAATTTTGAAATAAAATTTTATACTTTATTAACATAGGGAGTATTTGAGATTGGCTTTGAGTTTGATCTTTCAGAGCTTTCAGATGTGGCACAAAACGGTCCTAAAAAACCACCTCAGGTTTTTAGATATAGAGTCCATCATAAGGCTTTAAAAATTTTTCTAATTAACAAGTTAACTGTATATAAAAATTGACAATTCTGATTAACAAGACTCTAGTATTTTTTTAATATTGGTTACTATTTTTAGCAATTCTTAGTAGGCTTCTGAGTGAAATTATAAAACCATCCAAAATATGTTTTCACGCAAAAAATTTTATTTTTAATACACAAAGACCAGGCGTAGATTTATGATCCGATTTCTACTCAGTAATCTATTATTAATATATTTCATGGTACTCGCTTAAAGTTCTATTCCTCCATAGCAGAGTTCAAAATTTTTCATTTATAAGCATTTCAATATAAACATTTATGATATTTTTCATAGCCGAGATTTCTACGATTTTTTTTATTTTTCATGTTCATAACGACAATAAAAAAATATTCTCACTATCACACATGAATGAGTGCGTCTCTTTCGTTTTCAAGCGTTCATATATGATAAAGGATAAATAACATCATTCTAATTAATGTTGCTTTTCATAAACGAATGCGAAGAATTTTTTTAGCGTTGAAAACTTTTCATTTATGAGAATTTAAAAGTGAGATTAATGAAGTTTCTCATAAATGAGAAACATTTTTTTTCTTTTTTACGGTCATCAACGAACAACAAAAAAATTGTCTGCCTGCGATTCCACATGCATGTATGTATATATTAAGTAAGAGTGAAAATAAAGAAAATGCGTGTTATAAAAGACAATATTATAATTGGACTATGTTAAATTTCTAAGAAATTAACAAAAAAGCATACAAATTTTAGCAATTTATTTTTTATGATAATTTGCTTAAAGCATATGAAATTTTAAACAAGTTGAAAAATAATTTAATTTATTCACATTTATAAGGCTGCTATTCCTAATACGAAATACTGACTTCACGGAATACATTAGAAAAAAATAAGCTTAAGCAATTATACAAAATGTGTATTTGGTTTTAAAATAACTAGTAGAGTAATTTTTTAAAGGTCACTGAAGAACGTAGTAAGCTATAATAGCTCAAACGAACAAATTTTACATCTGCATATACTCCAAAAAAAAAAAAAAAAAAAAATTATGATAAATAAAAAAATTTGTAACATACATATACTCATATACGCGGCAGTATAATATAAAAAGTATGCGTATATACACTTACGCAAACTGTTAATGAAAACACTAGAATGTCTCACTGCGAATTTGTTCAGCTAAATTTAAAGCTATAATGGGACTAAAACTCTCTCTCACTCTCTCTCTCGTTTGTAAAATTTTTTCTGAATTTTCAGTTTTTCTGCATTTTTCGGTGATTTTTTGGTAAAAATTTCAATAGTTTAATGAAATTCTCATTTCTTAGTGATTGAAGGGTTTTGCCTGTAATTTCATTGTTCAATAGAATAAGAGAGAAAATTGCGTTACTAGTTCAATAACAATACAAAAAATAAATTGTACAAAAGTGACCAACAGCTTATTTTAAAATATTTGTGTTAATAAACAATAAATAACTGCGAGCACAAATATACCATGCAATTTTTTCATGCATTTTTTTCAATTCTCTTTTTAAGTTGAAGCGATATGTGTAATTTTAAACAAAACAACATCCCCTTCAAATTCTAGGTTCACCACCAAGCAAAAATTTCCTGATAGTTTTATAAAAAATTTCATAGTATAAATTCGGTGTAAGAATGAAATAAAAAATGTAATCAATTAAAAAAATTAAACCCATATTTTCCCAGAACTGAAAACGGGACCAAAAATATCTATGTCCAAGCGTCCTTAATTTTAGTTTCAAGGTGGTCTTAAAGGCCACCGAATTAGTGCAGTAGAGAACGTCTAAGCTAGTAGGTAAGTAAATTCTTTAGGATTATGTTGTAACGTGTAAGTGTTGCCTTGAGTTGAACCTTAGGATGACTCATCGATAATTTCTCAGTTAGGGCAGAGGCCAATCTATGGATTAGTCCAGTACGGATCTTAGAAAGACGAAGGAAAGAGAAAAACTGTGGAGCACACTATTGCCGAAGATTAAAATGCTAGGGATTTCAATATGAATTGAGTGACATCTCAAGCGGCACACCATGTAAAAAAATTTTTTCGGGGATATAAAAATGGAACTTTTGTAGACTTTCGTTTTTAACTTAACCTTAAATACTAATTGTAACTTAATTCGAGTTAGTTGTTTAGTAAAAATATAAAAGAACTAAAGCGTTTAATATTTTAAATTTGATAGACGGCGTAGTTGTTGTTAGCGGAATTACTTTCTCCAATATCCACATTGTTGGAAGTGAAAATTTAATTCCAAATACAGGAAGACCCATAGCAAAAATTTTTAATAATTTTTTTTGTAATCTTTAATTCTTTACGCCTTAAACAATCGCAGAGAAAACATATTTAATTACTTAAAAGAGGACTATGAATAAAGTTTCTCATCAATTTATCTGTGTGAAGTTCATTATCACAATAAATAATTATATTTTCAATCTTTTTTACCTGAAATATAAATAAATGGTGTACTATTCATGCGAAATTTTCATTCATGTCATTATGTTCTTATTTTTAAAACCAACGCCGTTATTATTTCATTTTGTATTCATCCGGTATTAATAAGATTTTTATTTCCTCTTATTCAAATAAACATATGTATGCGGCTTTGGATGTGTCTTGGTTGGAAATTTCTTTTCGCCTTTTTTTAATTTTTATTGTGTGTTTTTCTGCGACAAAGTTTATCTCTCGCTGTGGCAATATAAAGTGAATTAAAAGAAAAATATAAAAATAATAAACAAAATTAAAAGGAAGCAAATTTATCATATACATTTATTTAAAAATGTTCGCATTGTCAACGCTTAATTAGTATTTATTATTAATCTTTTGTTGGATATGCTGTATAAAAGCTCATAAAGAATATGAGCAACAAACAAACACACGCACACACACACACACAAACACATAAAATTGTTAACAAGATTTACCCCAGTTAGCATTATTCATCATATTCGAGTCTTTTTTGACTCCTCGACACGATTAAAATAATCGATTATGCGCTCGTTTTAGAGTCGAAAATGATTGTTTTGTCGGTAGAAAATGGTACCCTAGCCGCGACTCTTTTGAACGAGTCCCTTATGACTCGCATTTTCGATTCATTTTCGATACTATTTTCAATCGTACTTGTAATCAAATACGATACTTTTTCGAGTCAACTTTTAATCATATTACTAGCCGTATGCGGGTCTTTTTCGATCCATATTATACGAACATTTCTAATATATTTTCTCAAAATGAAAAATTGCAAACAACGGTTTGCTTATTTTTTATAACACGCCGTATTGACGAGCCATTGATTTGTTCAAACATTAAACAATTTCATGTCCGCACATTAAAATGGCTATTGTAGACCATCGTTGTCGATGTCATGTCGACTTCAAACAGCGAGAAAAAAAGCAGTTTTCTCCACGCAGACAAACATGAACAAATGTTTGTAATCTATTCTGCTGACGTTTTGTTCATGTGCGAACAAATCAATTGCTCGTCAAGGCGTAGTGTTACATTCGTTAGCATGTAATTCCTAATTTTCTTAAAATTCAAATTTAAAAAAATGAATTTAAAAAAATTTGGAAAAATTTTTTTTACATTTTGTCTCTATTTTTTTACGAAGTGACATATGTATGTATGTATTTTTACGAAAATTAAAAAATAAAAATAAAATATGTATTTGAGTCATTTTTTCATCGTTAGGCTGCGTTTTATATGTCTCTAAAAAATTCTAAAAACAGTCGAATTTCAAGCATTTGCTTTTTGTACTTTTTGTTTTTAAACAAGTCGCTTTCTTTGCGTTTGTCGGAATGATATTCGAGTCTCTTTTTAAACGCATAACTGATGAATCAGTTTTAAGTCATCTTGGGTAGTCTTAAAAGACTCACTTTGGTGATTTTTGTAAAAACAATCTTCCAAATGCTAACTGGGACGTTAAAAATATTTTTCTTTCATCAGTATGAAACTGCCGTCGAAAGGATGTAACCACTAGCAATATTATTTTTAATACAGGGACACTGAATGGATGTATGAATGTGTGTACATGTTGATCGTATACCCTTAAAAATTTAGCAATAAGTAGCTCAACTTCCGACACCATGCTGTCATGTTTATTATGATGATTGTCAACTTGATTGTTATTAAGATGGTTTCATTGTCGCATCCGTTTTTGTGACACGCGAACATATTTTTTAAAATGATTGTATGTGTATTGTTCAATTCACTCCCGCATTCACAAACAATACACACATACCCAAGCAGATATTATATTGTTTAAACATCTACATATACAGATGTTTGTGTGCACGATGTGACCTCCTGTAAACAGCATTCAACTTGGTCGGTTTTTAAATTTGTAACCAGAAGTAAACCACACACACTCACAAATACACATACATATACTGGTACATACATCCATCCATGCATCCAACTTTCAGTCATTCATTTCATTTCCTTTACATTTATCTTTTACTAACACCAACACATTCATTGTTTTGTGTATTTATTCGTACACCAGCGAGCTTGTCTTCTCATCAATGTGTATTGTTTCACAATTGTCATTCACAGCCAGATATCACTCTTGGAGTCAGCATGGATTTTTAGTTTCTTTTGCGTTTTTTTTATATTTTATTTAAATATGATGCCTTTGTTGGGTTTGTTTAAATATGTAAATTATTTTTTGTGATTAAATGACAGTATTATTTCTGTGTAATACTTTCTTCTACACAACGAGTGTCAATTGTGGTATTTTATTGTTAATCATATTTAAGTCCATTTGATAAGCTTTTCAATTTTATGGTTATTGTTGTGATTAGGGTTAGAATTAATCTAGCAATTATCCCAAGTTTCTTGTGGTCATATTTCATGTTGGATATTCACTATAGAAAGCAAATAAATTTAATACTTTGTATAAGGTGTAGGTAAAAGATTTTTGAAATATCTGATAAGGAAGGATAAGGAACGGCTATACTTTTGCTTATACCTCTGACCTAAAACTGCGCTTGCTATTAAATTCAACATCGATCACAGTGCTTCCTAAGCGCTATAATTTAAGGTTAAAATATTTCTTGGTTTAACTTTTTTTATATTCACTGCGGATGACAGTCATGTTTGACACTAAGGAAGCACCTAAATGCGGTTGTCGCACAATTGATTTTTTAAAAATATTAAATACTAGCAATTGTACCCGACGTTGCCTGGGTCGAATTATAGAGCACTGTAAAGTATATATATAGCTTTGTTTACTATATTTTGTAATCAAAAGAGTAATTTCGAAGATAAGATATTATAAATCTCAGAAGAGGAGTCACCTATTACATACAAGCTATCAACTCTGTGAGAAAAGTGCCTGCCGTAGTCAAGGTGGTAAGCACGTTGACTACAAATCTGGTTGCCCTGGGTTCAACCTTTGCGGCAGTATAAAAATAAAAAATTTTTTTTCTGTTTAATAGTTTAAATACATATCCAGCGTATATTTATTAGGAAATAATTAGGAAATTATCTGACGTACACACAAAAAAATGATTTGTAAATATTCGGTTGATATATTCGAAATTTAACTAGTACTATCACAATTTATTTCTTGTTATTAACAAAATATATTAATGACATACTTTTTATATTAAAAACTAAAAAATAATATTTATTACTGAAGGTTTGCTGCTACAACTGTTTAGAAAGTTCACCTTACTGATTTATGGCTTTACTCAAATTAATTCTATTAATTGAGAGAGGCAACCAAACTAATTCAGCACATTACTACTGAAAACAGAATTTTGGTAGTCAGAATTATATAAATCGTTTGCTTTACTTCTTCAAAAAAGTTTTTGACATAACTAAAAAAAATAATTATAATAAAAAATATAATAAAAATGTATTTAGGTTTACAAAATATAAAGATTTAAAGAAAATAGTGCAAAGTTCCGCAAGATCCTTCAAAGGTAAGTTTTAAATTATCTCAAAAAGACATATGCAAACAAAAATAAAATGTTTTATTTACTTCGTACAGACAAGAATTTCGGTATGTGCAAATACAGTGTAAAATTAAAGAAAGTAGGTGGAAAGAAAGAAATCGGGAGAACATAGAGCGGCGTTGTTGATTGGTATGGTTCGAATCATGAAATTTTACGTTATATTATTGTTGTAACTTATTTTTTTAAATAAAAGTACATATGAAAGTTGTTAAAGTTGTTTTATTCACCACACAATAATATTTAATATCGACTGTCGAATGAATTTTTGAAAAAGTTGTGAGTACCATATTTATTCACCCATCATAACCGAATTCCAAATAATACTCACAACCGCCCAAATTCGATTGGAAACAAATTCGGTTGTCGTAACGAATCTCTTTTCTCTGTGTAGTTGATGGTGGCGGATAAGGTAAAACTGTATATATGTAGATAGGGTGATTTGTGATGATTGATGTGGGTTGAAGAGAGTTTAGAGACCAGTTAAGCATGTGCAGACCAATTATAAATTTTAATATTTCTCAGAAATTGAGAGATTTTAAATAAAGATTTGTTTGGCAATAATTGGAAAATTAAATAAAAACTAAAGTTAAACTTCAGTTTCTAAATTCTTACGCTTTTATTAGGAAGCAGAAGATGCTTACCTTTTGGAAGTTCAATGCAGAGTGAAAAAGTTAAGATTTAGTAGCTGCTATACAAGTTTGAAGAAAAATATAAAAATGGCCACCAATGGCGATAAAAAAACTGACAATTCTTAATGTTAATCTTATCCATATTTTAACATAATCTTACCGGCTCTCTCGTAAGATACTTTTTATAATTCAATAGTTATACAAAGATTTTTAAACTGTAAAATTACTAACGTTAAAAAAAAGACGATACAATATAAATTTCAAACTTTAAATATTAATCCGTTAGAACTTTATGCTTATTAAAACATCCAGAATTAACATTAAAACATGCAGCCTCCTTCGTCGGTACTTCTTCTTCTAGCATATTCGCCGGCGAAGTAAAATACTTAATTAAAATGGTTATATCTATCTCCTTTCACCACCTGTCTATCTCTTATCTATCCCTTTCCTAAAGAATGTAGTATGGTTACTTGTAACTAAATAGGTTAGGCCTGAAGTGAAATTCGATTCGACGATATTTTAAAACCCTTACCCTTACAGTTCCCTAGGGAAACGACAAAAACTTTTCGCTTCGTATACGAGGTACCACCTTTACTCTTGCAATCGATGAAGTATATCTCTAAGTCCGAGTTTAGACGGACGAACATTTGGAAGAAAAACATTTTGAATTCTCTTTTGTTTTTTCATTCGCGTTCATACAGACGAACATATTGTCGGCAACATTTCATTAGTATTATTGTTCGCTTTAAAATGTATGCAAAGAAAATATTAACAAAGCGTATCGCCTAGTACCGAACACAAAAACGATTCTCTCTTCTTCACCCGTAATTTGCTATCAAACTGTGTTTCCCTTCTAAATGTTCGCTCGTCTAAACGGGGACTCACGAACGCGTCAACCGGTTTTTATAAAGTTACAACACACTTGCAAAAATTTTTTATATATGTAAGCTAGCTATTTCGAGGGCGCTTAGCTACTCCAATGCGAATGACTAATCGTACCACGACCACTCTTTCAAGCAAGTTATTTTTTTTTATTTAATAAATATGCAAGTTGTAACAGATTTTCTTCTACCTTTTGGACTTTATGAATCAGGACTTATTTATTTTTAAGATATTCTTAAGATTACTTTTACTTCGTCGGCGAAAAATGGATTCCGCTCGTTTTTCCTCTCCCACATTTACGCCTCCTATTCATCATTTTTTAAATAAACATGTTTTCTCTATAAAAATCTATCTTTGTTTAAATTTTTATTAAAATCGGTGCTTAAGTCATAACTCATGACCGATTTCGATAGATATTTTTAAGAGATTATTTTTTTTATTATTTTATTTTTATCGCAAAATTTATAAAAATCTTTATTTTAACCATTTTATATAAAAATATACAATATATTTTTTTTAACATGCATTTAAAACATAACATAAGAAAACTATTTGTAAAATATTTTCAAACTTAACCAAATTAAATAAATAATTAGAATAAAAAAAATCACAGTTTTTACCAATTGTACATATAAATAAAAATATTTAGACTCTATATTTTTTTTGCTTAAAGCGATCTTAATGCATTTAGCAACGCTAGAAAAATACCAAAAATAAAATTGAAAGTGACACACTTTCTGGAAGCGCTATTTTGGTCTTCTTCCAAAGTAGGCGATGTAGAATTATTATTAATAATTTCTTCACCGCTGTCATATGTATCATTATCGTCAGGTATATAGTCATGGCATGTGGGGAAATTTTTTGGAACCGCTACCATTTCGTCATTGTCGCCCACTTTGAGAACTAAAGCCATGCCAATTTCAGCATGAAATTCTATATGGCAATGGAATAACCAAAAGCCAGGATTATAAGCTTCAAATCTTATAATTGTATAGCCACCATCTGGTATGGTGACGGTGTCCTTTACTGGAGGTCTGACTAGATTACGTTTGAGAAGATTAAAGCGATCAAGTTGTTTAACCTGAAAAACAGACATAAATATTAGAACATTGTTTTACATGATAAAAAAAAAACAATTTTCATTTACCATTTCCACTGTAACATTGGCACCTAATCTTTCTATTCCTACCACACGAAAAGCATTACCATGCAAATGGAATGGATGGTTAGCATCATAGGTAAAGCCTTCATCGACTATAATAAATTCCACTATCGAGTTAAGTGGTACTTGTAGCACATGATGACATTTACAGAACTCTTTGCGGCAATCAATACCCTGTTGCTCTAAACTACTTTCATTGCAAAACTTAGAATCGTCAATTTGATCGCGTGCGGACAATAGCGACACAGAAGGGAATTTCAAAGAAATATGATTGACTTGGGGTGTAAATACTCTATTGGAATCGGAGATATTGGCATCCATGCCATAATATTGACTAGGATGAAATTCCGGGTGATCTTTACGATAGAAGTCGTAGTAAACAAAAAATTTGTAATCAGCCACTGGTTTTAAAGCATCTCGATCAATGCCCGGTATTTTATCATAGTAGGGTAAAGCATTTATTTCAGCTATTGTAAGAGAGTCAAAATGACCGGGACCTTGATTCATGGCATTTAATTCAATGCCTTTGGGTTCATGGTGATAACCTAAACTTTCCGCTGGTTCTGCATTTGGTGCTCCATCGTAATGCAATATGGCAACTTGAAAGGCAGAGGTAAATCTTTCATCACAATCCATTAGACCTTTTAATCTTATCCAATAGTTTCCCACAGGCTGATCAGCATTTAATACAAAGTCAAAACGTTCTCCGGCATAGGTTACAATGGAGCCTACGTCTACAGCCTCAAAATCAAAACCATCCGAATTGAAAGCAGTTAAGGTATGATTGTCGATCGAAAGCTTAATGGGACAATTGAGAAACTCTGCATTTATTATGCGAAAACGGTAGCGGAAACCCCGTTTTACGTTATATGTTTGCAGTGGTATAAAGTGTAATGGAACATCTGTATCCAGAGACCGTTTAGTTCTTTTAGCATTAACGTCTATAAAGTCTGTTTGCATTTCATCGGGAATGGAATAGTTGCCTGCTCTCTTTATTTGGTTAGTTGATGTTGTTGTATTTTTTGGGTCCAACTGAGCTAGTCGCGCTGATCGGGAAATCTCATTTTGTTGTATGCGCATTTTATTAAGATTAGTGTCATCCAAAGGATGTAGTAATATCACATCATCTTGATACAATGTCGAAGCAGGTGTAGCCTTGTTGATGTGCTTGTAAGGAGTTGAAGGTTTTGCATTGTAATTTAATACTTTATAAGGAGTAGTACTTGTGGTGGTAGATGTTATATTCGATCTGATTTGAGGCTTTTCCTCTTTTTTAATATTTTCCCAAATTGATTTGTAGTAGCGTCCTTTACCATTAATTAGTAAATTTAAGGGTTTGTTATCGCCATTCGAATGATGATGTGAAGCAAACATACTTATGCCAGGAACATGAACCCAATCTTGTACTATCATTTTATGTTCTGTTAAGTCAAAGTCATACAAATTTCCGTGAGGCTCTTCGGCTTTAGGTCTCTTGACGATAAGAGCCCCAAATACACCATCTCCTCGTTGCATACCTGTGTGAGAATGCCAGAAGTGAGTTCCGGAATTTTCAGCCTTAAATGTGTAACGAAAAGTGGAGTGAGGAGAAATGGGACATTGGGTTATATGGGGCACTCCATCCATATATGGATTTTCCTTCATATGCATGCCATGCCAATGTATTGTAGTACTTTCTCCCAATAAATGATTCTTTACATCGACTACTATCACATCGTTTTGACAAACTTCAATAGTGGGACCGGGCATCATACGATTTACAACTGTTATCGAGCGTGCAATGCCATCTCCGGTAATGCAATGAGGTTTTTCGCAATCCGTTAAATTATTAGGGCATTCGTAGCAAGCTTTAGAAAGTGTCTCATACCATTCTACTACAAATGTATAGAAACAACGTTTTGGCACTTCATTTACTTGACAATCTCTGTTGCAGGGATGTTTGGTATAAAATTCTTCTGTCCAAATATCTTCTGTTTCAGTAATAATATCATCACTGCGATATAAACTTCTTGCATCATTGTAGAACTTACAATATTGACAACATTTATCCTTATAAATAAATTCACTTGGACAATTTTTTGGCAAAGGAGGGCAGGATTTTTTATACGTATTTATAATAGGCAAACCATTCGGCAGCAATTGACATTCATTAAGGGTACAGTCCTCCTCATTATGCCAAGTCTGATTAACATTGTAAACTTGCTCTTTAAAACGACATTTCGTGCGAATACATTCGCCACAACAGGAACCCTCTTTGGGACGAACTTCAGAGTCCTTAAAAAAATAAAAATTTGTTGAAAAACTTATATTAGATTTTATTTTGAAATAAAAATACTTACTATATCACAATAAAAATCCCCACAATTATCTTTTCTTACAACTTCATATGGTTCTCCTCGACTATTTAATTCACAAAAGTGTAAGAAACAGGCATCTTGAGGTGAAATCCACACTGAGCCTATCTCTTTTGCTACTTTAACATTTTCTATTTCAACTACACAGTGGTCTGTTGAATTTTTTACTGAAAATATAAAAATTATATAAAATATTAGTTTAAGGCGTCTATAGGCTTTGCAAGCTGTAAATTTAATCTATTTGAACAACAAATTCAACAACAAATAGCAAAGAGAATTTTTCATATATATTAGTCATACATTAAAGCTTTTGAAACAGCAATAAACGAAACAAAGAAATGTTAAACAAACTGAGTATTCCAGAACACCCTAAAGATGCTGCTTCTTAAATCGACCTGAAAGAAAAGTACAATTAAGAATTTGTGAATCTTTGGTACAGATTGGGTAAACCTACTTTAGCTTTAGTGATCTATAAAGTGAGGTTTTTTTTTACTGGTTTTGACAATTATCCTGTAAATCAATTCTTTCAATTTGGACGCTATGGCAAGTCCATAGCAAAAATTAATTACTCTTGAACTACAACTTGCAAAAACAAGGAAAATAATTAGAGTTTTTTGTAAATGGGAATCTGTGCACAAATTCAATTTAAGAATAAAATAGACAAAGTAGTCCAAATGATTAAGATACTATTTAAAAGTATGACACCTCCAAAGAATAAATAAACATTAAAAATGCTGGATTATCTTTTACTTTAATTGTACTTGTTGTATTCAAATACTGTATATCTATCCCATAAAATCTTACTTTTTACCTTTAATAGAATTTCTGTAAAAGAGACTGTTAAAGTGAGGCCTATCTATCAGTCCGTCCGTGTTGAAATTAAGTTTGTCAAGGCACTAGATCAGCTATTGAATATCAGCAAGGTCGATCTATTTTTCCTTCGAGGTAGTAAGCAAAACACTACGCCTCCAATTTTTCCATAACATTTGAAGTAACTCCAATAAAAAAACCAATATATGGGAATTAAAAAATAAGAAAAAACATCAAGTGAAAAAATTGTCGCTCGCCCATATTTTCCACCTTACAGGCCTTTGAAATTTTCAAATTTTTCAAAATATCAATATGGGTATCATTAAAAAACTTTTAAAGAGATCTTTAAGAAATTCTAACATTTTTGTAAAATGGCACAGTGGTTCAAGTTTCTAAGGAAGGCGGTCATACGTAGTTTACTCAACTATACTCATCAAAATTAATATGAATATTTATGTTTCCGGTATTTGTGGGCCAATTAGGGTAAAAAAAGATAAAAAAAAGTCAAAAATATTTTTTTCTTTAAAAAACATGCACTAGATTTTATTAGATTTTATTAGAACTGCTGAAAAAGATAAGGAAAGTTGTTTTGATTTGCTCACTTCCGATGCACAAAAGTTAATGTAAAAAACAACTGATTGCAAATATTTTTGCATGTTTTAGTAGTACCACTAATAGTGAGTATCAGAGCTAACTAACGGTGAAAAAATCGAAAATCGTCATTTATCCACTATGTCCTACTACTGAACCACTCTGCATTGAGAGCCAATAACATTTTTATGTAAAATTATATATATGTATGTACTACTTAATTATTTTTTTCTTATTTTTTAATTCTTTGTCACCCCAGTATTTCCTTTTTTGATTAGAGTTACTTCACTAAACTAGATTTACATATATAGCGAAGGGTAAATAAGACTTAGCATAGCCGAATGTAGAACTATTATTTGTTAAAAGTTAAAATTAATAAATTTAAAATAATGGCATGGCTTCAATTTTGAGAGGATTTTACAAATGCTTATGCATGTACATACACATATGCATTACATATTTTTGTTGTTTTTTGTATAACTTTTATAATTGTAAAAAAGAAATAGTTTTCGGTGCTAAATCACGAATACAATCTAAGTTAAGGCATACCCTCTGTGAAAGGTGTCCACTATTTATTTGTAATACACACAACAAACTACTACAATAACAAATATTAAATTTACAATTATGCAGTAATTGCACGCTACCTTTTGTTTACTTTAATTCTTTCTTCTTACATGAACCTAGAAAAAGCTGTGTAAAGACAGGAGTATGCGAAAATAATATATCATTTTAATTTAATGGAAGGAAAAAAATAGCCCGCAGTTTTCAACTGCTTTTCTTCCTTTAGATTAAGTGAAAAATAAGTGTTTAAGTAAAAAGATACTTTGAATAATAGATTGAAAGAACTTAATTTTTTAACCGACTTTAAGAAAAGAAGGAGGTTATATAATTCGGCTGAATGTTGCTTTTTTTATATTTGTGCCTCCAGAAATCAGTCATTTCTGATCCGATTTTTGGTAATATGATTGATAATGCTCTCAGATTGGTCCCGTTTTAAAAACAGTTCATAATCTTAAAAGTTACAGGGTGTCCCAATACAACATACATATATTTTACGTGTATTATGAATTGTAAAGGGCAATTTAAAATTTAAAATGACTGCGTCTTACTATAGCCCCCCAAAAACAAAAAATTATACAAAAATAAATCTAAAAATTAAAGGGTGCTCCCATAATTGATGTAAATTTACTTATATGGGCCTATCTTTTAAGCCGTTATAGAAAAACGCTTGCAAATTGGACAGAATGTCGATTGCTATGGCCGTTATGGTAACAAGTATTAAATTAAAGGGTGCACCAATAGTTTATTAAATTTGATGTATATGGACGTATTTTTTGAATCGTTGTATACAGACACCTTAATTTTAGACAGAATGTCAACTACTTTATTTGGTATAATAAGAAGTATAAAAATGTTTATTATAAATTTGATAGATGATATAATCTGATGTATATAGGCAAACTGTTGAACCATTACAGTCAGACGGTTGAAATTTACACAGAACCTGATTGCTAAATCTACTACAACAGCAACTAAAGAGTGACCCCATAGTTGCTGAAATTTGATGTATATTGCCAAACTAATGAACAGATGAAATCTGTTTTGAAATCGGTTTTTTTTCGCAAGAATTATTATTTTTAAAAATCTAAAAAAAGATTATCTCAATATAAGATAAATCTAAATTACATATGGTAACAATGTTTTATACAAAGACCTCTAACATTAAAAAAAGGAACTTTTCTATTTCCAAAAATTTTCTCGTAGCTTTCGTATGATGATTGTGTGCGAATGTGTGCGCCATCAGTTGCTCCAAAATTTCTCGCACTATTTGCTGTGTGTTTTATGTGCCTTTTGACATAACAGACAAAGTCTATGATGATTTCTAAACTAAGAGGCTTGGACAGCTAAGAAGCTGTCGATTGCAAAAACAAAAAAAAAGAAGAAAAAATCTGATCGCTATAAAGAACTTTTACGTAGGAGAAACAGAATAATTTATTTATTCAATCAATTATTTTATTTATTTATTTTAATCACATGGCATGTGTTTGTTGACAATCGGCATATGCGCACAAATTAATTTTTATTTGGTTATGAAGCTTTTAAGCCGCTTTATTTAGAACTTACAATATTTGAAAAATATCCTCTAGTTTGTTAACAAAAATTTGTCGCGACCTAATTTCTTGATTACTTAGATTTTCTTTCTATATAACAGAAAAAGATATGGTACCTCCAAAGAAATAAGCCACTGTTTAAATCATATTTCTACTCATTCGTAGGTAATGAATGCGGCTCTATGGAAGAAAGCCTTTTTTCAATTTAATAAAAGGGAAAAAAAGTAATAAATTTATAATAAATTTTTTTTAGCTGGCATATTATAGTATCCAAGGACATAATGTCCATGGAATTTATGTCGCACTTAAAAGTGACATATGTGTCATTTTTAGTATTGACATAGTGTCACTTATGAAAGTGTCATAAAGTGCGCACTTAAGAAAACATCGTCGAACTCAAAAGTGACATGTGTTTTTTTTAGTATTGACACAGTGTCACTTATGAAAGTGTCATAATGTCCGCAATTAAAACAACAACGGCTTTGCTTACCAAAGATTTTCTGCATAGCAGGCCTTCGGCCGGGCGCATAGATTTTCTCCTACATATTTGAAATAACTAAGAACACCTTCTTTATCAAAGATTTTCTGCATGACAGTTTATAAAAACGGTGACATTATGACTTTGCTTTAATGTACATTATTCCATTTTCTGGTGCAACATAATGTCCATGGAAATTTAAAATACAAAAATTTTATTTTAAAATCTTGATTAAGAAGATCGTCGTATTAGAACAAGCCGCAAAATTTTACTCTGAAACATGTGTAAATTAAAAATCAAACAGGAAAAAATATTTAAGTTTGTTTAAAAATCTGCTAATAGTCGGTTCAAAATGTTAGATGTTTTTATTATTAAACAACTCTTCTTAATAAATAATTTATTATTTTTTAGTTACAACTAAAATTTAGTTACAAAAGCCAAAGTAAAGGGAATTTCATGCCAACAGCGTTTTTACAAAAATTTATCATTTTTTGACAGTTCTTCGAAAATTTACTAAATGATTAATAAAATTTATAATATTAAGCATATTATTCTTAAAATAAAAAATGTTATTAAAATAAAAATAAGAATTTGAAAAAATTCCCATTTACCTCCAATAATTACTTATCACTTCAAATCCGTTTAACAATTGATGTCATAAAAAATACTTGAAATTAAAACGTTCGAAACTCTGTATTCCAGTATGTATAACAAATGTAATAAATATACGGGTTATCTTAAAGCAAAATCCAAACAAATTGGTATTCCCTCAATTACTACGTAGGTTTTGATTACCATTTAAAATCCCCTTTACGTTAAAACACTTGGTTTTCACTTGCAAATGATTCATTAACATGATGGATTTTTTAAAATTGTCAATTAAATTATAAATAAACTGCTACTCTGTTTAAATTCGCCTAAATGTTGTACTAGATATATAAGTTCCGTGTTTATAAATAAAACAATTATTACATTAAAAGAAATATATTCACTCATTTTTACTCTTTAACGTTAAACGTGAAATCAATGCATTGTATTCAATTTATATTGAAGTCAAACAGCTTTAGTTGATTATCCGGTCAGTTATGTAAACTCATACAATGATACAGTTTTTAAAGGGTCATGCACACCTTTTGAATGTAATAAATTTAAAAACAAAGATACATTCACTTTTAAAGCAAATAAATTATTAATTATGTAAATATGTACGATAAATTTTTTAAAAATCGACAAACGGATGAAAAATTCTCGTGCTTAATATGACATTAAATCAAGTCTGCTCTTGACTTGTAATTATTAATATTATTCATTATAATGTTTTCAGTCATTATTGCCATTATTAATTATCACTTAAATATGCAACACAGAAGTTTGAAGAATTATCTTCAATATAAAATAAATTAACACTTATTTTGTAATGTTTTTTCTCTGCAGTTAATGGTTTTTGTTATTCAAAAGCGATTTTAACATGTTGAATGTTGTGAATTATGTGAAGAATGCATTTAAAATGAGTAATTTTTTTATATGTACATACATATCGCTCATTTAGTAATAGAAAGTCATAACTGAAAAAAAATAATTTCGAGATAGTCGCAGTTGAAGTTTTCGAATGGTTCGCACCATCTAGATAAATATCAGACTGCTTAAGTTTCCACTAAAATTAGTAATATAATAAATAAAAAATCAATTTAAGAAAATATTTAACAATTAAATCAATTAAAGAGGAGGTCTCGCACAAACTATGTGGGATTTTTGATGTTATGTCTGTAAAAATATATCCACTACTGTATCATAAACTAAAATGTATCGTTATTTATGTATGTAAAAAAGATCGAAGTTTTACTTAATAAAATTTTTTATCAACACACAGCTCTAACTCAAAAGAATACATTGTCGATACATTTTAAAAAGATCACTTTGTCATATATACAGTCATAAAATGAAATGTGACTATGTTTTAGAAAACGATATGAAACGATATGATGTTATGAAGTTTACTCCACATGGAATGAAATAACGACTTGTTCTCTTAAAACGTAGAAAGTACAAAGGACATAAAGAAACGTTACACAATATAAAGTATTAAATGTCAAAATATTCTATATGATTAACATCAATATTTAAAATTTTGGGTTATGACTAGTGTCGTCAGCTGTGGCGATTTCTCACCAAACGTGGCGATAAAAAGTCCTTTTTGTCAATAAAAATTTTACAATGGCGAGATACGTGGCGATATTTTTGGCTATTTTCTATGATTTTCTTTTTTACTTTTTTCTTTTTTACTTTTTTCACTTTTTTATCTGCAATAGTTACAGTGGTTGGAGTTAAAGTACCATTTTTCTTTTATATCAAAGGCTGAAAACGATAAACCAGATAAAGATATTTACAAGGAATTTTGTGATGAAAAATATAAATGTCATAAATAAAATTATAAGTGAAAAAAGAGTATGGATTGCCAATCTGATTATATGTATGCAGGATTTGCATAAAAACCTTAAACTAAATTTTTAAGCCCAAAATTCTTTTTAATGCAGAAAACAGCGGCGAATTAATAAAAAATGCATTTATAAAATTCGATTTTTAATATGGCTAACATTGATTTTGTCACGAATTTAAAACTGAATTGAACAAAACTGTTATAAATGTAACTGCTACTTTGATTTAACAAATGCTTTTTTTACATATGACATAATTTTTTTATTGGCGATATTTGGCGATATGCGACAAGCCATTTGACGAGAAAACTCGAAGAAAAACTGGCAGCACTGGTTACGACGTTGTATTAGTAAATGAGCGATATGTTCAACATAACAAATTACCCTGGAGTTAATGTCGACGTCGTTGACGGCGTTTGAACGCCGAAAAAGTTGAAACAGATTGAACTTTTACGGCGTTGCAACGCGTTGAGATTAACTGCTCTCATACAATTTCATACGATTCAACTTTTTTTTTGACATTTGACGCCGTCAACGACGTCGACATTAACTCCAGGGTTAGAAGTAATTTGATCGATATTTAAAAAACACTATTTAAAAAAATATATACATTACATTATTCAAGGCAATAAAAACAATTTTAATATGACTGGTGAATATGTATGAATACCAAGATTTTCAAAAGCAGTTATCATGATATCGGTGTATATTATCGGATTCTTGTTATTTTGAAATTTTTTTTATTATAAACCGTATAACACTGCACAACAATATGGCAACTTTCGCCTGATGATTGACTTTTATGACATTATTTTACTAATTTGACGTTGCTGATTTCCAATAATCCCCTTAGTTTAGTTAGTTTACGAGAAAAGCTTTGTAAAAAAATCGCTGTTTTAGTCGGTTAATTTACTTTTAATTAAAAAAATATTAAGTTTTGTTAATAAAATTTAACACGACGTCATCAAGAAGAGTTTGTGTCAATGATCCGAATCATTTTTGTTTCATTTGCGGAGAATATATATTCAAAGAATACGGTTTGAATGTGACAGAGTTTGTTATTGAGGCTTACAAAAATTACTTTGGTCATGCACTAGAAATGAAGGACAAGCCTTGGATTCCACAAAAGGTATGTAAAATATGCGTTGAGTTTCTACGTTTGTGGATAAATGAAAAAAGAATGATCTAGATTGAACCCTTGAACCACCACGACGACTGTTATTTTTGTTTAGTGAATATAACTGGCATTAACCGAAACAATCGAGCCAAATGGGAATATCCTTCCATACGGTCGGCACATAGACGTGTTTCTATTCCTAAAATATCGTTTGGATCTGAAGCTGATGCCTCACTGGATGAGCCTATGCACCTTGAGCCGAAATCTGAGAGTACTGATAGCGATTTTGAATGTGACCTGAAAGCGCCAAAACTATTCAACCAAAATTGTTTAAACGATCTTGTCAGAGATTTGGGACTGTCAAAGACTGCCTCAGAAATTTTGGCGTCTAGGCTAAAAGAAAAAAATTTAGTAACAAGAGAAACCAAAGTTTATTACCGAACAAGAGAACAAAACCTCATTAAATATTTTGTTGAAGAAAACTATTCCGTATTTTGTAAAGAAGTATCTGGTTTAATGTTTGCAATGGGACTTCTAAATTACGTCCCCAGTAAGTTGCATCTCAAATTTTATACTCCTCAAAACGGAGTCTAAAACGTGTTCTCTTACACAATGGGAATAAATTAGTCTCGTTGCCTATTGCACATTCCACAAAATTTAAGGAAGAATATACAACTATTGCTCTAATTCTAAGCAAAATAAAATATGTGGAAAATGGTTAACTTTCTTTTAGGCCAACAAGGTGGTTACACAAAATACCCCTGTTTTATTTGCCTGTGGGATAGTAGAGCTAAATGCCAACATTGGATTAAAAAAGATTTGCCTCCTCGGAAAGCGCTAGTTGTAGGACAAGAGAACGTTTTACATCCAACTTTAGTACCAAGGGACCGTATCGTTTTGCCTCCTTTGCACATAAAACTAGGACTTATAAAACAATTTGTAAAATTTTCTCTAAAAATAAAAAGTGTGTCCTTTTCCTATCAAAGAAGTTTCCAAAACTGAGTGCAGAAAAGATAAGACGGGCCACAAATAAGATCATTAATAAAAACACAAACTTTACTGACACTATGACAGAGATTGAGAAAGCGGCATGGAATGAATTTGTTTGGCTTGTTGAAAATTTTGTAAGAAATAAGAAAATTATGAACTTCCCCAACACGTTGAACAACTGATGAGTCACTTTCAAAAGCTCGGATGTAACATGAGTAACCAGTTGCACTTTCTTCACAACCACCTGGATCACTTTCTCGCAAATCTTAGTTAAGAAATTGACGAGCTATTTATATAGACCTTTTTTATTAGCTAATAGGTCCACTGGAACGCGCAAATGATGACAGATTATTTATGGAACATACAGAGAGGCTCTCTGCATTCTCGTTATATACGAAGGTCTTTAAAAAACAATAATTTATCTTAAGAGCTTAATTAACTAATATTTACAACAAAAAATATGGTGTTTTTGTGTAAAACAGCTTATGTGCCATATTTTTTGAACCAGAGCTGAAAGGAAAATTCTGACTACAGATTTATAATCCTCATTAGATTAGAATCATGTATTTTACTCCAGTCATCAGAACTGCTGTTGAGCAATCTAATTGGAATATTTTTTGTTGTTGCTGCAATATCCCATAAAATTCGTATACATATGAGTAGTTATGTTTTAAAGATAAAATTGTAAAACAATTTGTCTTATGGAAAGACTACATTTTAAATTCCAATTAAATTACTAAACTGCGTGTGAGTTACACAGAATTGCTAAAGCAAAAATGTTGAAAAGTACCAAATTTAAAAAGGTATGTTACTACTGTCTTAAGTTCAGTTAACGTTCCCAAACAGATTTAAGAAGAAAAACCTTGGATTTTAAATTTATTTATAACGAACGATCAATGGCTGCTGTAGAAGTATATGAATTTGCGTTTTATTGCATAAAAAATTAACTTTTGTATATTCTAGTTATAGCCTGTTCAAAAAACTTGCTTCTTTTGTGGCAGTAATTAAATATATGTTTGAATCAAGAGTAAAAAAGCTGTTTAGGATATTTTAGTTTATTGGGTATAAATTTTGCTCAGAGTTTACTTGTAATACCTTTATTAAAAAAATATTTAGAAGAGTTATGCAACAGCTCTTAATTGTATGATTTTTAGTTTCACAATGCAACAGATAAAATGTAATTCGACAATTGCTATCCAAAAACAATATTACTCTATTCAGACATATGCTTTAGTTGAGCAATTAAGGAAATTACGTAATTAAGGCCTTAATTGAGCTCAATTTACCATATAAGAAGTAAATTAATAAACTGAGAAATTAGTATTTAATTGCATCACTAATTGCATAGGATGTGAAATGCAACCCTTGCCAACAAGTATGTTTACTGAAAGCTGTTCAGTGAGAAGAAAAAAATTCATAAAATTGTTAAGCCACAAGTAAAAATATGAACGAACAAATAAAAATAAAACGGCGGATCAAACGAAAATGGCTTTTGAGACTTCCAACTTCAAAGCAACAACAAAAAGCCGTGTTATTTTTGTAATAAAAAGAGAAATCAGCTGGCGCACAACACTACCTATTTTATTTTTTTTAAGAAAAATAAAAATAGTTACTGAATGTTACTGAATGTTTTTCATTTTTTAGTTTGAAGGAATCAAGCACGAATAAAGTACACGCAAAGAAAAAATATGGTTGAGGTAACCAAATATAAGAGCAACATACTATGGTTGCATTATATGGTTGCTAACAAAACATAGTATTGTTACATTTGCAACCATATTGTTGTCCAAAGTATAAACATTAATTGTGTTCAAATATAAACATTAAATGCTGTAAGCATACATACATACATGCATATTTATTTCAACTCTTTTTAAATGTTTTGGTTCCCTTTTTATTTTTGTTTTCATATTTTACATATTATTTTTGATTATTTATTTTGTACATAAATTTTTATTTTTTCACTTTCTTTAACAATAAAAAACAATTTCAAATTTTAGCTATCAGAAAAATTACTAAACTGTGAAGTACTAGAGCAAAATATTTTTTAGCGCAAACATTATTCTGTTGCTTTTAACCATACTTTGATTAATGATAATATATTATGGTTAAATATTTTATATTATTTTTAATAAGTTATAAAACTTTGTTTGTGGTTGAAATTTTTTTAAGATAAAACCAACCATGTTTAATTTTTGGTGCACAGTAACCATATAATCATTAAAAGTTAACAAAAAATGTTTATCGTGAGTAAAGTTTTGGTGAAAACAACTATAATTGGTTCTCCGCAACCATACATTGTTATAAAGAACATAATATGGTTATTGTGACCATATCACAACCATGTTTTTTTCTGCGTGTAACTTAAATTAAAGAAAAATTTTTATTTAAAGAATTTATGAGTATTATGGACTAAAACTATCAAAAAATCGTTTTGGCGATTTTGGTGAATTTCTTCGAAAAGAATCTGACAACCCTGGTTTGTAACTGTCATCCCTAAATTAGCGCGTAAAGCGAAAGATATCTGTCAAAATTGCTGTGTGAGTCATATGTAATTCTGCATGTGTGTCAAAATTGGTATTTTATGGCAGACTTTTAATATTTGGTCACAAACGTACATGTATAATTACGTTTGACATAATTATTATTTGCTTCAACATCCGATAAATTCGCTTTTCTCACTGTACAGATGTCCAAGCCGTCCGGTTTCATAATGGCTTGTAGTCGCTAGTTATATCATTT
Organism: Gymnosoma rotundatum; assembly: GCA_916610165.2. Taxonomy (NCBI): domain Eukaryota; kingdom Metazoa; phylum Arthropoda; class Insecta; order Diptera; family Tachinidae; genus Gymnosoma; species Gymnosoma rotundatum. The sequence continues at coordinate 83,364,957 of OU744340.1, forward strand.
TTACCCTAAGTATGAACAAGATCAGTTTGCCTTGAATAACGATACAGAATTTATATAGTTGTTATCAAATAGTTAAAAGCCATTTCAGATTTTGCTCACATAAAATATTACAATTGGCCGGCTAATGCTACAGCCAACGGTCAACCACCGTTGATTGTTTTCATACGGCATAGGTTTTAGGAAATACTTTTTAGAATTTAAAAACAGCTGATGTCAGATGGTTTGTCAGATCAAAATAGAACACGTTCTAAGCGAAATTTTGTCAAATGACTTTTCACATGTATTTTACAGAAGCAATGTTTCAACAGCCCTAATCGACATGTATATGTTTAAGAGTGGGAAATTTGACATGCCAAATGTAAAAGACATGGCGTGTATGGGCGGGCTTAGCAATTGGAAAATCCAATTTTGACAGTGCGTTAAGAAGTGAAGTTGGCTGCTTGTTCGTTTGTTATGGTTGAAAAGTAATGACAATTTAGTTATTTTTAAAGCAATCTAGAGGTTTTATCTCTTCTTTATTCTTAAACAGCGGGTTTTATAACATTGAATGAGTTAAAATTACTGTTAAAAACATAAAGTTGACGCTCTTATTTGAGGATGACATTCCTATGTCATTGTTTTGCGTCTTACGCGCTGATTTAGGTTTGACTGTAAACCAAAACTGCATTCTGTAGCTTTTTAGCTTTCAACTGAGTGGGATTATGTCGGATATTTTCAGGGTTTAAGGCTTTTAGAGAGAGCTGCTTTTTGTGCCTCTCTTTGTGAAGACCACTACTGTAGAGTATTGTTTTCGAAATACGCACAAACAAGTAGTGTTTTACCTGTACTTTGGCGAATTATCATTATAAAATATACTTAACTCAGTTATTTTTTTATTGGCTGTATGATTATTGGCAAGCAACTACTGTTATGCGGCCATTGTCATCGAAAAAGTTGACATGTCATTTTTTTGTTTATTAAAAACATTTTCAATTACCAAAATACTTAAATTTTATCTTTCACCTTTCATACATATTTAAATGGAATTTGTGATGTTGTCATATTTCTTATTTGTTATAGCAAAATAATTAATGACATTCTGCTTAAAGCTCGCTAAATAAGCCATCATTATATTTTTATATCCATTGGGAACCAGTGAAACAACTTCATCATCTTATCACATGGTAAAACTATACTTTATTGCACTTTTATTACGAAAATAATTTATTTTAAATCTACTTAAAAAGGACACTACATCATGCATGATTGGGCATTAAAAAGTCAATGATTGCGAGATAAATAAAATAAGAATTGAGAATAACAAAAGCCATTATTTTTTAAAAATCTCAAAAAATTAAGTCTAATAAATAGGAATTTTATTCAAAACAAAAATCACGCAAAGCGGATAAATAATAAGAAAAAAATAATTGACTTAAAGAAGAAACAAATTTAAATTTTATAAAATCGGAAAAATAAACACATTTAAAAAAAAGTTAAGTATCATCATCATCATTCACCACAAAATTACTATTTCACTTTTAAATTAAATTTACTATTAAATTAAATCACCAAAAAATCGACATTTATCGAAAAAATAAAAAATTAACTAAATCTCAAAATAAAACTATATTTAGTAAAATGTCGAAATTTTAATATAAATAATAAAAAAAAAAAAATGCAATTCTTATTATACCACAAATAAATTTTTCAGTCCGTTTTTAATGGCTACAATATCCATTTTCAACCCCATAAATTATATATATTCTGAGTTCTTATGCACATCAAAGTCGATTAAGCGCTGTCCGTCTGTGTTATTGTTAAAATCCAGTGTGCCACTAAATCAGCTCAAGAAAATTTTAAAATGCCAATAGATCAGTGTCAAAGGAGGTGCTATTACAAATCAGCAAGATCGATACATGTTCTTCGAGCCAGCGGTCAAAACACCATTCCTGCCTCTAAATTTTCCATATCATTTGGATCAATAAAGTAAAACCCATAAACCCATAAAAAACAAATATATGGGGCGATAGAGAATTAAAAAATAAAAAAAACATCAAGTGAAAAAATTGGCTCTCGCACATATTTTCCGAGTTACGGGCCTCTGAACATATCAATTTTTTTTTTAAATATCAATATAGGTCTTATTTAAAAGCTTTTGAAGAGATCTTTTAGGAGATACTAATTTTTTTTTTAATGTTTAACACACTCTCTGTCACCCCAATATCTGCTTTCGTGATTGGAGTTACTTCACTAAACTACATTTACATAATTGGTGAAGGGTATATAAGATTCGTCATAGCGGAATAAAGTTGTCTTTCTTGTTTTTATATTGCAACTCTTAAAAGATGTAGCACTTCAGGCATTAATACTTACTTAGTTTTTAACCAGGTGGTGAAAGGAGATATATATATATATATATAACCATTTCTATTAATTATTTTACTTCACCGGCGAATATGCTATGAGGAAGTAGCGACGAAGGGGGCTGAATGTTTTAATGTTAATTCTGATTATGTATTTATACCATTAAAGAGAAAAAAAAAAAAACAAAAAACTAAAAAATATGCAGTCAATGAAAAAATCTTTTTTGATAATAAAAAATTCAGTCTATTGTTATTCAAAGCTACAACATACATAAATATAGATTTCAAAAACTTACATAACATAATTAATTGAAACAAATAAAAAGGTAAAAAAAGGTAAACAAATAAATACTTTTTTTTATTATCAAAAATAAAACTTTGTCTATTCAGACGTAAAAAAATTTGTACATAGAAAATAACCTCTCAACATCAGCCGAAGTTATAGGAGCATACTTGAAGGAAGCCAATTCGTTTGGAGAATATTCACTTTCTAATTCAGATCCCACATATGACTTCAGATCAAAAATATTTGAAATTTGTTTAATTTTTTTAAATCCTTTATTTTTTTTGCAGAACGCTTTAGATTTTTGTTTTAATTTGTCGGGCTGATCTTCCTTTCACATTGTTAATTTTACTTTCTGCATTATCAATTAATTTGACTTGAGTATTAAGTGAACTAAATCCCTCCAATTTAGTTATTGTCTCACCAATATATCCGTAGTTGGATGATACAAATGCTAATTGACTTTTAAAGTTACTTAAATTTAATATTTCGTTTACTTTTATAATTGCATACGAATCAGTATCAGCAAGCTAATAGTATTCTATAGCATGTAGCCAGGTTCCCAATCTTGTTAATACTGGCTGCGTTGGAAGGGGAACCAAGGGATACATTTATTTAAAAATTGCAACTCGTGAAGGAGCCTTAAAAATATTTTTTTCCCTTATGACACCAATAAATCAATATTATCCAATTTGCTTCTAATAACCTCTGCAAAACGGTGTAACCCATGTGCCAAGCAGGTAACATATAACAGTTTTGAGTAAAATATTTTAAGGCTATTGGCAGCCTTAGGGCCAGTTTTTGACTTCGTATTTAAATGTCATTTAAATTTAAGTTCTATTTAAGTACAAAATTCAGTTTTTCAATGCACACTTAAATGAAAATTAAATGACCAATCTTGCGCATTTAAAGTCCATTTAAATAATACAGTTTTACCATATGGTTATGGCATTTTTTGTTGTTGTTTCGCAAAACTAAACAAAAGTTAACAAACAATTTAGCCATTGATAGAACAATATTTTATGTTTTGCATACATTTCTTAATGAAAATATTAATTAAAAAGTTAAATCAATAAATAAAATAAGTTTACGTGGTGAATACATGAGTATCGCTGACATTTTTTAATATATTTAAAATATTTTTCACAAAATTTGCAATTCATCGTGTTTGTTAGCAGCTGTTTTTCTTAAACAATGGAGATTTATTTTGATATTTCGTAATGCTACCATATTTTTGTGATATTTAAACGAGAACTTAATTAAGAACTGAAAAAATGAAACTGTATTTAAATACAACTTAAATTTAAATGAAAATTAACTAAATGCGTATTTAAATACGAACTCAAAAATTGGCCCTTAACCATGTAAGGTATCGCATCAGTTAAAAACAGAAGGATCTGCTTTTTGTCAAAATCTTGACCCAATAAGTTTATTGAGTCATGGAAAGCTCGAGCTATCGTAGCCTGGTTGGCGTTTTCCAATTCCTCAACGTTAAGCAAGAATTTATTTTTGGAAACTTCTTTATCTTATCCAAAACTCCGACAACAAAATTTGCAACGTAACGCTCTTCTATATCAGTTGTTTCGTCCATCGACACCCATAAATATTTGCTTTTCAAGAACGAACAGATAATTTTTTCTAAGAGTAGACTGACAAGGGATACTCTCATTTACTTATATATGTTTTAAAGAAATTTCTTAAATTTTCGTTATTTAATTTGTTCAAGGGTATGTCAGCGGAAATAAATGCTTAACATAAGTCCATACAAAACTTATTTGTTGTCTCTGTATATTTAAGCAGCGATTGGGAAGAATTTTCTTTAACACGCTCGAGCAGCTCCTTGAGTTTTTGACTTTATAAGTGTTGGTTAAGCAAAAACTTTCTTTCGTGACTCACGGTTTCATCGCAAACTTTGCAATAACGTATTCGACCATCAGATTTAAAGACATTGTTAAATTCGTTAACTGTAAAATATACTCACAATTAAATATCTAATGAACAAATTTCATTCAAACTATTGTTTTCAATGTTAAAATTGTATTACTTCACGTTAAAATTAAGAAGAATCTAGTTTTTCTCAAAAATACGTTGCAAAAAAAAGGGAATAATTACATACATATGTATTTGTGTTTGAAAATTATGTAGTATATTCGTCTTTTTCTAATGTATTATAAGCAGAGCACCAAAAAATTTATTGATTTTTTTGTTTATTTGTACATTTTTTCGAAAAATCACTTAAAAATTTCAAAATATGCAAAAATATGTCAAAAATATATGCATTTTCACGAATTTATGCAAAAATATGCAAAAACAAATCGATGCCATTTTAACGACAATTTATTGATTCGGAAAGATAATTAGTCGATATCGTTCATACACTATCGACAAAAAACATGCATTTGCATGAAAATCGCAGCCCTAATTATCATATTAAGACAACAATACTTTATGACACCTTGTGAATTGTCCAAATATTAAAGTGAATATTATTTAACTGCGATTGAAGAATTAAGAATAAATGATAATGTTTTTTTATAATTTGATAGATTAAATAAGACAAGTCTGTGATAATTCTATAAACTTTAGAATTAGTAAAAAATTAAATTGGTCTTAATTTTACTTCGGAAAAAAATTAAATTTACTCAAGCTTTTTAAATAAATTCTATGTAGGGCAATTAAAATGTTTCTATATGCCAACTGTATGTTTAAATAGTTCTTTCAGCTGTTTGGAATCGCAAAGTTTGATTCAAGTGACAGCGACATGTTTAAATACATACATGTGATTGATGAACAAACAGACACACAGGCTGACAGATGTCATTGTCTTATTCAATACAATCATTATGCATGGATAAACAATAATTATTTATTGTTATTTTTTCCACAATTTTTTTTCTCCCAGTATTTTTATACACAATATAATTTATTAACTAAATAAAATAAATGTGTGCAAAGAACATAAATGTGCAAATTAAGTTCAAAGAAAAATTAAGTAAAAATATAAGTGAATAAATACAAAATCGTAAAGTTGATAATTGCACATTTTTAAAAATTAATTTACTAAAAAAAACTACAATTATTAACAATTTAATTTTTTAACTTTAATAACTTTATAAATTTTTAGCATTTATGCATGTAGAGTATTAGTATTGAATAAAATTGAATTTTATTTCTTTCTTATGTTTTATAAATGTATCAAATTGATTTCTGAATTTTATGGCTGTTGCTTGCTTCTGTTGCGGTTTGTTGTCAAGCACGTGTTTTCATCATAATCTAACACCTGTTGTTCACTGCATTCATTTACCGCTGAGAGTTTCAAATTAATTGTTCAATTTCACAATAGAGATTATTATTTTTTTTTTATAATTAAACTGTACTTGTCGTCGAACAATAATAAAGCAAATTCACATAAGTGTGGGAATTCAAATATTGTTAATTGTTGGTGTGTTACTGTGCACAAATTTTCATTCAAACAAGTAATTTTTTATAATCTGGTAAGTCTTTGCAATTAAAGTATGTAATTACATTTTTTATGTTAAGGCCAGTTCGATTAAAGCGGTCAAGAATTCTTTAACATCAAACAAAGGTTAATTCAAATATATACAGGGTGTCATCCGGGAAGGTATACTACTTTAGTTTGCCGCCATTTTAGTAAACATTGGTCTTGACAGTTCGTATTTGGCAGTCGTGAAGTAGACTCGTGGAAAATTTATTGTGGAAAAATATTCGACAAACCAACGTGTTTTAATCGTTAAAACATTTTACCAAAATCAATCATCGATTATAGTGACGATGAAAAAGTTAAGTGAAATTGCTTGGACAAAACAACGTGCCAACAAAACGCACTATTAATCGTGTAATGCGTGATTTCGAAGAAAGAGGGTCTGTAGGTGATAGGCCCAAGCATGGACCACAACGTACTGCAAGATCGGCTGAAAACATTGCTGTTGCTTAAGAAAGTGTTTTAAACAATCCATCAACCTCAATTCGTGCCGTATTCAGGAGCTTGGTCTTCATAGAACAACTCTGACCAAGGGAACCCTAAAAGCTGTAGAAACATTTTAGGTTAAAATTAGTTTTCATTGCTTTGACCTTTTAATTTTCAGGAGACATTATTTGCGCTATGATCTTTAAAGAGCTTTAGGACTAATTCACTAGCCGAATACCACTCTACTTGTTTTGTTTACTTTTTTGTAAAAAGGACACCGCTCAATTGCCTTCGCTATGCATAATAACTCAGAATATACATACTTTATTGGGTCGGAAATTAATATTGCATAAATTATAAACGGAATGACAAACTTATATATACCCTGTTTACTTTTTGTGGTAAAGGGTATAAAAATATATATTTTTTTAATTTCAAGGTAATTAAAAAAAAAATTTAAGCAAAAAATCAATATAAGTAGCTATAAATATAGCCCTTTATAGAATACTTAACTTCCCTGATTTTCACAGTGACCTAAAACGACAAATGTAGAGCAGAATTTTGCTTGCTTTCAAGCCACATACTTAAATTTTTACAAATTTTTATAATATTTTTTTGGTCTAATGCTTGGCGAGATTGGCAAATACTTCACTGTGCGGCATTGCCATTGTCAAATTTTTGGTACTAAACTGGAAAGAAAATATTATTAAATTAAATTTTTAAGCTGCAAAATTGTAAATGCAGGTTATAAAATGCAATGCAATTAAATGTGTTCTCGGCTAAATTTATAACAAAAAATTTTGTAAAAGATTTATTGCTTTTAATAAATTTTGGTAGTTTTTTTTTTAAGTCAGTGCCGAATATGTTGTCCACAGACATCACGTGTACTCAATTTGATTTTTATTTTACCAAATGAAGTAAGAAAGTCCAGATTTACACTATGCAATTTTTGATGCATTTTTTTCTGAATTTTCTGTTTAAGTTACAGCGTTATGCGGTATATAAAAGTGAACATTAGCAACAGTAATATCCTCTCAAATTGCTCCTGTTTCACAAACACACAAAACTTTAATGCTAGTTTTATGAAAAATTGCATAGTGTAAATGCCATAAAATTAATTTTTTTTAAATAATATCAATTTAAGAGGCAACGCACTTTCGTTGTTTAATATTAGAAAAATCAGCAAAGTCGTCTTTAGCATTTAATGAATTTAAAGAAAATTTTTTTAAATTGATTTGAATGTGATGTTATGTCTAAAATAAACATCTGCAGTTATGTTTTTTACACTACCGAATTTTTAAAGATCAAGGCATGTTACTTCGGTCCATTGTGCAGTAGTTAGCAACTAATTTACTTAATCATTTTATAATTAATTATCAAAACGCACATACAAATTATACAAAAATGCATGGTTATTTATTTTCAGATTCTTGTAAATACGTACATACATAAGACAAACATTTATGATTTCCATACACCCATAAAACTTTTTGTTAACATTTTTTTTAAACCATCAAATTGATAATTAAAGATGCAGACGAAAAAAACAAATAATTAAAAAGTAATATAATAAAAAATAATAATAATTATTATTCGTTTATAATAGACTTTTAATGCCATTAATACCATTTAAATATCTCACCTGTCTGATTAAGTAACGATAAAATGTTTGACGTTGTGCTTTGACCATCAGCATGATGAGGTCGGTGAGCTAACAATAGTCCCAACAACAAAAGAGTATTTAATAAACCAGTTATCCGACAATAACAGCTAATATTCAGGTACTTTAGAATTGTTGGCTCAAACATGAGATTGAAGGTAAATGGTGAAATATGTTGATTGTTTTTATTCCCTCTTAACCGAAACATACTGACATAATTTTTTAAACACCAGTTTACAATCGAATGGCTCCCAAATTGTTTTTAAGATTTGTCGAACTAAAAAAAACAACACAATAAAAAAACCATAAATTAATTAATTGATATTTATTTTAATATAATATTTTTAAAAATTTCCGGGCTTCCAAAAAAAAAAAAACTACAGGTATAATTTTAAATTTAATTACATCAAAACTAATTATTTAAAAAATTAACAAGGTTAAGTTTAAGATGTATAAACAAATAAATTCATCGTTCGTCTTTAGGCCTAATTATTTTTTAAGACTCTTAGTAAAGCAACTAAAGTAAACTAAAGTTTTTACAATATTTTTATTATTACAAAAACTAATTTTTAATTAAATTAATACTGGCTGATCCAATAGGAGTCGCGACATTCTGTCAAAACAAGACTCATCTTTGGATGTCTCGAACATCATCAGAAATAGTCATCAAAAGTGATAAGTTTATTATTAAAATTAAATCACAGGAATAATAAATTAAATTAATTAACCTTTAAAAATAGCATGCTACTATTATTTGTTAATAATCAATTAATAGTTTGTTCTGGATAATTAGGGTGATAAGTTTATTATTCTGTGCAGAACGGCGATAAAAGTATTGTTCAATGATTACTTAATTTAGTGAGTTTAATGGAATTGCCCTGATAAGCACTACATCCTTTTAATTAATTATCTACTTTCAATGTCACGATCATAAATAACAAGTTAAAAAAATCTATAGCCCAATTCACAATTGTGTAGCATATTTTTCTCATTACTATACGTTTTGTTGGTATAGACTACAAATATGCTACATAATTTTGCAAATGCTATGATGCAAGACCATTTGCACAAGATTGTGAATTGCCTTATAGTAATGAGTAAAATATGCTACACAATTTTGCAAATGCACAAGAATGTGAATTGGGCTTATTTTTTCTGTTTCAAACACTGCTGTCTTTAGTAATATTGTGGTAAAACGTATTTATTAAAATAAACTATTTCATAATGGTTTATGATGCACGATATTTTCTGTTTGACAACATTGAGCGTTCATATAAAATAGATTTAGTTTTTCAACACGGAAGCAGGCAGCATACAATTGGACGTGAAAATTGGAGTTTTAAGATTGATCCCACAAACACTGAAATTATTTATTATGGTCATGGTCGTGTAGATTCAAATGGTTCCAACTATTCAGACAATTTACCAGCAATGCATATACAATTTTTTTTAAATATTTCTACAGTTTTTAAGCCATTGCTATGCTATGGTTTTCAAAAACAAGTAGAAAATTGAGGAAAATTTCCTCGAAATTGGCATAGTGTAAATCTGGATTTATTTGAAAATTAAGCTTTTCAAGTCTTTTAAACGTATATGTAAATTATTTCTGACATTACCTATTAAGTAAATCGTTGTTTTTTTATGTTATTTTAATGCGTGTTTTTTTCAGAAGCAATTTGAATATTAAACTAGTTTTTTACTTCTTTTATATTTAATTATTTTTACACATATTTTTTTGCTTGTTGACCATGCTGCAGTTGATGCTACCAAAGATGACAGCTTTGTTCTGTTTTCATTCATTTTAATCTTTTCTTCATTTGTTGGTGATTTAATAACGCTAAAAGTGAAGAAAGAATAAGTTGCTTTATCATATAAAAATGAAACACGCTCTAAATGGAAATTTGTCACACACGCAAAGAAATAATAATATACAAAAATAATAAAATGTTAAGTAGAACCTTTTTAAACAGTTGAAATTAACATAATTCTTTATATGTATTTGTGTTTTAGGCACAATTGTGAAACCGTTCACATATTTTTAATTAAAGCTGTAGTAAATAAATCAACAATAATTGCTAAAGTATATCTTCGCATATGCCAGATAAACGTGTTAGAAGTTGTGCATGGATGTGGAGCCAGTATGATATCTTCAATACGAGAATATAACGTTTACATCATAAATAGATGTTTACATAAGAATGTATGAAGATAAGATGCCATTATTTGGGCTTATAAAGTACATTTCTTGTATAAATGATTCTTGTAGTCTATGCGTCAAAGCCTTAAAAAACTGTTCACATATAACAAACAAATTATTAATAAATAATAAGTCTATTATATCAGGAAATTATTGCCTTCAATTCTATAGCATGACATTTTGAACTATATTATAATATTTTAATTTAAGCATTTAATGTTCACAACTATATAATACAACCATAGGATGTTACTCTTAGATAATGGTCAATTCTCAATGTTATGTTTTTTCTTTGCGTGTATGACTTAGCATATGCATTAAACTAAGATATGTTTTAAGCCGTTTACATGATACATACAAATAATGTATTTTGCAATGCGAAAGTCATATGTAAAATGCACATCTTATAAAGGAACCTTAAGGATGTCTTAAAGACTAGACTAACTCCTTAAAACTTCTTAAAAACACACACAACAAAATATGACATTCATATTTATTAAAACTAAATATAATTATGGAGCGCAGAAATTTGCATATGCTAAAAATAAAAACCAACGGTAAAATATAAAAACAAAGCACCTTTAAATAAGTGACTTAAATTTCTTGAACTCTTTACGCTTTTGCTAAATTGTTTTTTCCATAATTCACCTAATTCAAAGCAGAAACAAAAAGATGTTGCTTTATTAATTGTTTTGATCATTTCTTTGCCAAATTCAACTGTACAAGCACATATATTTGTTATGTTTGCTTTTTAAACTTGAAAATAAAATAAGTAAATAAAAAAAAACCCATTGGGGTGACAGAGAATTAAAAAATAAGATAAAAATTAAATTAAGTTTATATTAAATTGTTATCGGATCTGAATGGGTTAAGCATTAAGAAAAATTGTAGTATTTGCTGAAAGATCTCTTCAAAAGCTTTAAATATGATACCCATATTGATATCTTAAAAATATGGTGCACAATAGTCCCTGCACAGAGTCCCTTTACTCGGTAAATATGGGCAAGCGCTATTTTTTTCACTTGATATTTTTTCTTATTTTTAAGTCTCTATCGCCCTATATAATTGTTTTTTTAATATGAGTTATTTTAAAATGATATAAATAATTCTTGCGAAAAAAAAACGACTTCAAAACAGATATCATCTGTCTGCCTATAACAGCTCAAGTGTATGGCCACATAAATTAGGTTACATTAACTATTGGGACACACTTATATCTCAAAACATTATAATTTTTCAACTGTTCAATAGTTTGGCAATAAACATCAAATTGCGGCAACTATAGGGTCACTCTTTAATTTTCAAATTCAAATTATATACTTGCTATTGTAGAAGATTTAGCAATCAGGTTCTGTGTAAATTTCAACCGTCTGTCTATAACGGTTCAGCAGCTTGCCCATATACATCAGATTATATCAACTATTTAATTTATAATATAACATTTTTATACTTCTTATTATACCAAATAAAGTAGTGGATATTCTGTTATAGTGGATTTAGCAAAACATGTCCCTTGCAAATTTCAGCTGTCTATCTATAGCGGTTCAAAAGTACGGCCACATACACCATATTATAACAATTATTGGGACAGCCGTTTATTTCCAAATCCAAATTTTATACTTGTTGTTTTAGAGAGTTAGTAATACAGGCTCTTTTTATATTTTAATCGTCTGTCTACAAATTTTTAAAAGTTGAATGAACTACTGGTGTACCCTTTATATTATAAATTTTAAATATTATCAGCTGTTACTATATCGGCCATAGCAGTCAACATTGCGTCAAATTTAAAGCGTTTGTCTATAACGGTTCAAAAGATAGGCTTATATAAGTAAATCTACAGTAATTATGGGACACCCTTTAAATTCCAAATTAAAATTATAAACTCGTTGATATAACGGACTTAGAAATACAGGTCCCTTTTAAGTTTAAGCGTTCTGTCTATAACGATTCTAAAGTATGGCCACGCACTTGGAATTACATCAACTTTTGAAACACCCTTAACCTTCCAAATCCATATTTTATACTTGTTGTTATAGTGGAGTTACCAATACAGGTTCGTTGTAAATATCAAGCGCCTGTCTACAACTGTTCAAAAGTATGACATCAAAATTTAATGAACTATTGGCGCACCCTTTAATTTATAATTTTTAAAATTATTGCCATAGCAATCGACATTGCGTCAAATTTACAAGCGTTTGTCTATAACGGTTCAAAAGATAGGCCCATATAAGTAAATTTTCATCAGTTATTGGGGCACCCTTTAATTTTTAAATTTATTTTTGTATAACTTTTTATTATTGGGGGTTATAGTAAGACGCAGTTATTTGAAATTTTACAGAATCGCCCTTTAGAGTTCATAATACGCGTAAAAAATATGTATATTGTGTGGGGACACCATTTAATTTTTAAGATTATGAGCTGTTTTTTTTAAAACGGGACCAATCTGTAAGCATAATCTATCATATTACCAAAAATTTATAAAATCGGAGCAGAAATGCCTGACTTCTGGAGGCACAAATATAAAAAAGCAACATTCAGCCGAATTGTATAACCTCCTTCTCTTTTTTAAGTCGGTTGAAAATTAGAGGTCGGCGGTGTTTTGTCGGCTGGCTCAAAGGACGTGAAGCAATCTTGCTGATTTTGAATAGAAATTTTTTAAAACTATGTATGATCGATTAGCGTACTTAAATTTTCTCTAGCTCATCTAGTGCCTTGGCAAAGTTGATTTAAACCCAAATACGGACAAAAAGACGGACATCGCTCCCTCAACTTCGCTATGAACTCAGAATATATATGGGACTGGAAATCGATATTGTAGAAACAACACATGGAATTTTTTTTTCTCGGACCAACACTCAAGAGATGACCTCTACTCAATCAATGTTTTGTGCCAAAACTAGAAAATTAAGTTATGAGAAGAAGAATGGAGGGAGTAGTGTTTGTGGACATTCGATTTGAACTTTCCAACATTGAAAGTGGCAGGAAAGACCTCTGCAGGAAGATGATTCCACATACGAACTATTCGGCTAAAAACGAATTCTCTCTATACTGCATAGTGCGGTTCGCTGTCCAATCGACCACAAATGGATGAGCTCTTAGTGAAAAGCATGTTGTACGCAAACACGTGAGGATATCAGGAACGAGTTCCGTAATCTCATTAGAACACATGCCATTATAGTATCGATAAAACATTGAAACACAATCCTCATTGCCTCGATGTTCAAGAGAGTCAGTAGAGTTGGATAACCTACTGTCACCTATGAGCCTCTTTGCAATCTCCTGTATGTGGTCGAGAAGCACCGGCCCATACATGAGAGTTGTACTCGTACTTCATTCTTGGCCAGATGTAGGTGGTATAAATAATAAGGAGATCAGATGGAGTGAAATATATTTTACACCGCCTCAAAAATCCGAGTCACTTCAAAGATTCTTTTGAGACTTGAAAAACATGTTTAGTCCTTTGAACATCATACTGAATTTTCATGCTAAGAACATCAAGAGCTTCTGATTCCTTTATACTTATACCACACAGACTTACAGATGAAGCACCACTTTCGATCGAATGTCTGTGCCTAAGCATACAAAAATGAGTCTTACGAGCATTAAAATCGACTCGATTTCCATGGCCTCAATCAGATATTGCCATGAGATCCAGATTGATCGTATCATTCATATTTATTCGCCTGACCCCAACCTCTAAAAGGCTTGGCCGTTTGCCGAATGAATATAAATGGCAAATGCTGCTGTCATCTGCAAAAGCGTTAAAAGGGTTTAAGGTTTAACAAAGAAGGTGTAAGAGAAAAAACAGAGCGTTTTTGTACCCCAGAATTTATCTTAAACTCGTTTGATCAGATCCCATCTATAACAACTCGCTTAGCGCGATCTCTGAGGAATCTCGATATAAATGGAGAAAAGCTATCATTAGATTTTGACAGAAACGCATCATGCCACACTTACTTTCGCCGAAATGGTGTATGAAGTCTCCTGTAGAGCGCCCCCTACGGAAATCATATTGGCGGTCGCTTAGTAAACTGTTGGACTCCAGATACCTCACAAGATAAAAATACATCATACTCTCCATCACTTTAGATAGTGTAGAGCAAATTGCAATTTAGGCGGTAATTTTCTCGGTTGTTAGCGTCTCCCTTTTTGGGTATTGGCGTTACGTTAGCTACCATTCAGCATATTTGAAATTCACCAGCATGATACCAAGTGCTGAAAAGAGTAGCTAGAAGAGCACTGCTTCAAAACTACTGCTGGAATGCCAACTGGCCCAGAAGACTTGTTAATATTAAAATCTTCTAAGACCTTTTTAACTGCAGTGAAGGACAAACTTTTTTTTACCTGTGGTGAAGGGTATAAATAATCCATTTAGGTATGTTTTCATACGTATTAGTAGCAATTTTAAGGCTTATAGCTCCCAATTTACTTAACCGACTCAAACAAAATTCAGGTTGTGTTTATCTAAAAATAAAAACCCCTAAGGCATTATTTTTTTTGTAAAAATTTGACGTATAATGTGAACTTACAACGGATAACAAAGATGTTTGTTGCATATGAATTATTTATGGGTTTTGTATTTTCTCTTTGTTTATTAGCGTCAAAATGATGATTTAAATTAATATTTTTAGACGTTATTAATGACACGCGGGTTGTGCTAGGTATGACTTAAAAAATTTCCAGAGCTTGAAAGCAAGCTTGAGTAATGTGTAATGAAATTTATTTATGTTTTGTATTTATTTCTTTAATAGGTATTTGTAATTAAATTTCTGTTTAATTAATTATCTATACGACTTTTTTGGTTAGGTTTCTTAATAGATGGTTCAAAAATTAAACAGCTGCTTATATTTTATGACACTTTATTAGTTAATTTCAAGCAACAAAAGAAAAATATTATATATGTGTATAATTAATTTTATGGTAATAAATTATATACTTTTATTTCATTTTAATTATTTTTTTTTTGTTTATTTATATTTTTTGTAATGTAAATGATTGCACATGAATTGCAAATATTTGTTTTTGCCTCTTGTGAAATCTACCAGGAACTTGTCATTAAGAGTTCAAATTAATTGAATAAATTATGAGTGTGTATGTATAAAAGAGTTTTAATTTGACAATAATAACGTTATAATTTATTCAATTTAATTAATGTATTATTTTAAAATTTTATCATTTTATATTTCACTAAACCTTAATGGTAGCATTTTAATTACAATATTTAGCAGTCTTCTGTGTCATTCTCAAAGCCATAATATATGGGAAAGTAGAAATAATTTAGAATTTTTTTTGCTAATGGTGTAATCAGCTAATTAACAATTTTAGCCTAAAAATAATAAATAAAAATTTTTAAGAATAAAATTCTTTAAGGTTTGTATTGTTTAATAAAAATGCTAATAATAAAGAAAAAACATCAACCACAGTTTTTATATTTTTCGGTGGGACTTCATCAGTAATTCGCTTCGAAATGCTAATCGTCAAAACTCCCTTGGATCCTTTACTACTACGAATTTGTCTGCCTTTTAGATAAAAGTACTAATTGAAAAAGCTGCAATCATAGGTAACTATATGTCTGATAAGCTACAAAGAGACTACGAGATTCCAATTCTCTTCAGTGGTTCTGGTAATATCAAACAGCTAGAAATCTCCCACACTTTATAGAGCACAACCGAAAACAAGAAAGACATAGCAGTTTTTCATTATTTTTCTTCTTGAAAGAAACTCTATCATAGTAGTAAAAATTTTGTTATTTATTTATTCTGGGTAAGAAGATCGGGCAACATTAACTACTTTCTTAATACTAGAAATATGATTCATTCCTGATTCCATACCAGTCCAGAAACTTTTCTACTTTAAGCTTTTCGCTTCTCTTTCACCTTTATACTTTGATTAAGATACTTAGTTTTATCATGACCGATTTTTTCAATTGAAATGAAGAAACCCAGCAAAAAATTAGACATTACCTTAAAAAGTACTTGCCATATAATGACTTACTTTTTTGATTGCCATATTTTGTTGCTCGCTTACAAAACACATTACATTAGTTTCCAAAAAAGGAAGTAGTAATAGAACTAGTTCTTTATGTTAAAAGAGACTATTGTACTAATGGTACTCATTGATTCTTACAATAATTAATGTAATCGATTCTCAGTAATTGATTATTAAAGTCTCATGCCTTGTTAAAATCATTAAGTTGGCAATCTAGTTGGGAAGTACTTCTGCCAAAAATGCTTAATTCCACACTCGATTACCTTTTCAAAAATTTTTTGCTGGGAATGAATGTGTGTAAAATAATTTTACTTCGTTCATTCTATTTTTTTTAAATCAGCGGTCTTCACAAAGAGAAGCACAAAAAGCAGCAACAAAAATCTTAGCTCTCTATAATCCCAAAAAACCTAAAAACATTTGACACATTCCCACTCTATTGAAAGTTAAAAAGCTACTGAATAAAATTTTAATTCACAGCCCAAATTTTCAAAGCTTTTGGTACAGACACGAAATAAAATAATATCCCTAAAAAAGGACTTGTTTCATTATTTGAGGTAGGAACCTCTCTTGACAAATCAATTCGATTTTTGATAACAACGGTTACTTGCAAAAACTTTTAAAATTCTATATTATTTGAAATAAAAAAGTTAATTTACTTTAATTGTGCTTGATTTCTTCAAACATAAATATTCTCATGAAATATATATTATTTTAAACTAAAATTATAAATGTATTACTGCGGGGAAAGCATATCCATACGGCTATTACGCTACTGCTCATATATAGCTCATCAGTGGAGGAAATTTTTTATTATATTAATTAATTTTCATCCTTTTTCAACTGTATAAAAGAGCCGAAAAAAAGTCAGCCGTATACAGTGAGGAAAGAAAAATAGAATTACTGTTGGTTATTGTTGTTTTTGCTTAAACTTTGATTTTTATCTTTGCTTTATTGTTAGGACAAAAATTTTTAGTTTATTTAAGAGTTAAGTTAAGAAGAGTTAAGTAAGCGGGAACGAAATGGCAATTAAGACGTGCTTTGGCCTCAATATTCTATATCGGTACGAAAAAAAGGTTTAATTTTGAAAATTAAATAAACGTTCTTGTTAAAAAATAACGTTGCTGCAGTTTAACTCTGTTCTATGAGTGAGAAATCACGAAATGTTGCCTTCTTTATGCTTAGAAACAGCAAAATGTTTGTGTCAAACTTTTTCCCAACTTACGGAAAACTTGTGAACATTATGAGCAATTTTTGTTATTCCACTTGCTAGTGGTGTCGTACAAATAGATCAGTTAAGTCTTTTAATTTCCTTGAAGGAGTGTCATTATATAAAGAAAAAATTGTTATTAATTTAATGCTGAAGTTTTAAGCAAATAAAACTAAACTCTGTTTTTAGTAATAGTATTTTTAAAATAATTAAAATAGTAAATTCTATCGAAGTTCAACCTCTTAAAGAAAAATGTCAAACGAATAACTTAAAAAAACCCTACTTTAACTATATTGATAACTTGATGAGAGCATGCACTTTTCAATCTTGGAATATTCGTATTGAGTCCTGCTTTAAATACTCATGTGACTATTATAGTGCTGATTTTTTCACAGGTTTTTCTATTTTTATACCCTTCACCACAAAAAGTGGAAAAAGCGTATAACTAAGTTTGTCATTCCGTGTGTAATTTCTACAATATCCATTTCCGACCGCATTAAGTATATACATTCTGACTCCTTATGCATAGCAAAGTCGATTGAGCTATGTCCGTCTGTCCGTCCGTCTTAGTGTTGAAGTCAAGTTTGCCTCAGCAATATGTCAATCGAACAAATATTATGTCGAAAGAGGTGCTATTGGAAATCAGCATGATCGGACCATTTCCTTCGAGGCAGCAGGCAAAACACCACGCCTACTTCTAATTTTTTCATGTCATTTGAAACAATAAAGTAACTCCAATCGAAAAAATAAATATATGAGGCGATAGAGAATTAAAAAATAACAAAAAAACATCAAGTGAAAAAATTGATGCTCGCCCATGTTTTCCGAGTTACGGGTGTCTGAAATTTATAAGTTTTTTTAAATATCAATATGGGTGTCAATTTAAAGCTTTTAAAGATATCTTTAAAGATTAAACTAAAATTTTTTAAAAATGCTTAACCCATTAAAAGCCGATGGCAGTACCAAACTTTTTTTATTTTTTAATTCTCTGTCACCCCAATATTTGATTTTTTGATTGGAGTTACTTCACTACACTAGATTTACATAGGTGGTGAAGGGTATATAAGATTCAGCATAGCCGAATATAGTACTCTTACTTGTTTATTTTCGTTGTTTTTTGTTCAGTAAGCGAATTTGTTCCTTTTTTATTTACCCTGAAATAAAACTTTTTACTATATTTTATTACAATAAATTTCTATTTATTTAAGGAAAATTTCAAAATCTAAATTTAAATAAAAGAATATAACTTTTTTTTAGGGAAAAGCGTAACTTTTGCTTGTCGTTCCCTGACAACACTGGCTCACAGGTATGTTTGTCGTTGTAACTTTGACTGCTATTGGCACGATCACATTTAAGCGTATGCATTTCTTTAAGGATAATTTTATATAGTGTTTTTATTTTGAAATAATTTTTTATGTTTTTAATAGAAAAATAAAAGAAAAATAGCTTTTCAGGAATAACAGAAGCAATATCTGTAAATATTTAAATTGAAATTCTTGTGGGCAGTCCTAGTGTTTATAATCACGAAGAGAATAAATAAATAGTCCAAGAGAATAAATAAACAATCTTAGTTGGGTATTATAAATAAAGACCGCTGTTTTAAATGCATTTAAGGTTCTGTGTAAATGTAACAGGTATGAAACAATGTGCGGAAATACGATGAAAGCCTCGTGGCAACTCTATTATTCCATGTTTCAATTTGCAGTTGAGGTTTATTTAAGCCAATTTAAAATTCACTTATCCTGCTGACATTTGTTCACAACATATTTATTTTATTTTAAAATCTTTCGCAAGAAAACTATAAAAATGCATACTGAAATTTACTTTTGCCTTTAACTTTATTATGGCAATTTATATTTGATTCAAATGAAAATGATTATTATTACTCGTATATTGCCATTATTATGTAGCAATTTACGATCAAGCCCTATTATATAATACGTAAATCGTAAAATGCAACTAATGAATTTTTAATTGCTTTATTTTTATTTGTTAACACAGATTGTTGTGTTTTTAAGACAGCTTAAACCATACACAATTTTTTCTTGTTTTCTTTAAAATATTTTATAACTTTAAACTTTAAAAATATTTTATTTGTGCATTAACAATAGATAAATTTAAGTCGGTGCCTTTATATTTAATGAATGTATTCAATTTATTGGTATCATTTGCTTTTAATTGTTGATACATTTTATTGTTATTTCTTTAAAAACAGTAATAAACTTAAGCAAATATTAGTTATAAACTTTCAACAATGTCGTTTAAACCAATTCATTGTGGTAATTTTAATACATCTTTAACGATATGCAGTGTTATTATTTCTTTTACTCGTATGTTTTCAATTCAAGCTAAAAATTTAATCTTTAGCTGCAATCTCTTCAATTGTATTAAGGAAAGACAAATCAGTATGATTGCAACATCTCGCTGCATTATTAAGCACGATGTATAAATTAGCGTTTTTAATGAGTCATTCATTAATAAAAAAAATTTCTGGTTTTAAAACATATTTTTAATTCCCAAGCAAGTCTTGTTTCTACCTACCAGAACAGTGTCAGACATATGACCGTCTCACAGAGTGGTATTTTGCCAATCTAGCCAAACATAAGGAAAAAAATTATTTTTGAGGAATAATCAAATTTAAGTACGCATCGTATAGTGAATTTTCAGGGCTTTTGCTTGTGATTTGTCGTTTTAAGATACTGTTAAAATCAGGAAAGTTAATTAAATTACATACTTTTCTATTGATATTCACCGATTTTGAGAGGTTTGCAATATATTTTTAAGGTTAAATTAGCAGCTACATATGATAATTTTTAGAAAAATTTTGTTTTAAATTTTCATGGCAGAATTTTGCTAGAAAGGGTTCAGTGTAACATATGTATGTAGATATTATTAATAGGGTTCTGATCCACGAAATAAGCAATTTCTTCCCTGCTTCCACCTGTACATAACACTGAAGAGGATTCACGTTCAGAAGAGTTCTTTGAAGAATAATTATAATTTTAAATAAAATTTAGCGTTATTATATTATTACTATGAATAAATTAATTATTTTCAGATAGATAAAATATTAAAGAGTAACAAATCACAAGAATATATTTTTAATAATATTCTTGGGACGCTTAAAACTGAATATTTTTATTAGGTTGACAAAAAATAAAAAAATAAATAAAAAACTTTTTTTCACAGGGACACTTTGAGGGAGGGATTGGACCATAACAGAATTTTTTTTTTTTAGCAAGTTTCATTAATCTAGCTGCACTCAGTAAATTTTTAGTGCCAATACAAGGTAAAAAAAATTAATGTTAATACCCCTAGAGCGTATATAGCAAACAGCATTGCCACTGACTGAAAAACAAGCAAAATTCCTTTAATTCCATTAATTGTTTACAAAAAAAAAAATTAATACAAATTTCTACTGATATTGGTTACAGATTTAAGATAAACACAAGTTAAAAATTAGGTTTAATATACTAAAAAATTTACTTCCACTTTAGTGCTGCAAACTACAACGGCAACACTGTTTAGTATGAAATTGTTGTAAATTTGTTAGTGAAAACTGATAAATGTATTAGTTTCAACCATGTATTTCTTTCTAGGATATGGCTGAATGTCTGCATTTTAATTCCCGTTCTGGTCTTCCTTGAAGGGAAGATTTTCAGATTTTCTTCAAATAATTTTTTAATAACTTATAGAAATATTTTATTTTTTTATTTATCATAAATAAAAAATATTAATAGTGTACACAATAAGACAATATTAATTTTTTATTTAATTTAATTTCTAAGATAATAATTGCTCTGCAAAATATTGTTTTTTTTTGCATTTGGTTATCGCAATAAATTATATTTTCTTTTTTTTTATTAAAGAATGATTCAACTATTATGCAAGGTATTAATTCTGAGTCACAATTTACAAATTTACAATTTTTTGCCTAACTTAATTTGACATTTATTCTTTCAGTATTTGACAAATGCAACAATAAAGAGGTACTCAATTTAACACCGCTTTAAGATTATTGAAGCATTTTAAAAAAACAAGCATTTCATGAACTTCGTTTCTTGTCGTTTAGCATAATCGAACAAATATGTCCATAATCGGGAGAATTGTGCACAAATTTCAGCAAACCGTGAAATACCTGTGTAGGTTCGCTCACTTCGTCCTCTGGAAAATATTGCAGTTGTTCGCAATATTGCGGCGGAAGTGCTCGGCTCGTCATCGTGCCCAATAATTGCACATCTCACGAACATCATTGATACGAATTTTGAATAAAGTTTTGAATTTACACGCTTACAAGATTCAATTGATTTAAGAATTAAAGCCTATTAACCATTTCAAACGTCGTCAACATGCCATCACAAAGAAAATGAGGCACACTTTCACCTCAGTGGGTTCGTTAACAAGCAGAATTGCTGTATTTGTGCAAATGAGAATCTACGAAGGATAGTTGAAATGCCGATGCTTGCACAAAGAGTTACTGTTTTGTGCCTTTTATACGCTGGCGATTTAAGTAAGCCGTACTTTTTTAAAAATTATTTCCGCAATGCAGTTACTGTACATGGCGTTCGCTATCCCGAATTGATAACGAATTTTTGTGACCAGAAATTGGGTATATGCACTGCACGATATGCGAACAGAATGCTGCAACTTGCCACACAGCCAACGAATTAATGGCCCTTTTAAGTGAAAAATTTAGTGGGCAGATAACATGCAATGGCGACGTTAATTGGTCGCCTCTATCATGTGATTTAACACTGTTGGACTTCTTTGTGGATGTTGTTAAGAAAAAGCGTACGTCAATAAGTCAAGGGCAATTAACGACGTTGGAGCTCTATTATGCCTTTAAGGCATAGATAATATGAACCATCGGATATAGGTATGCGAAGCCATGTCGAGCATTTGGCCGATATTTTGTTTCACATATAAATGTCAATCATAATAATAAATATTATTATGTTGTGAAAACTTTTTCTTTTATTTATAATTTGCATCGTCTGTTTTGGCAGTCTTACCCTTCAACTTTCCCAATTTAACAGTAAAATTTTGTTTGCTACTGATTTGAACTATAAAATGAAGTCAGTTAATTCGCGCTGGAATTGAAATTGAAGTGTAAGAACAGAATAATCCAAAAAGAAGAGTATTTGGTTTATTGTTGTGTTGTTCTAAAAAAATTATTTATTTATTTATGAATAACTTAGAAATAATAAATTATTACAAGTTACTAAAGAACTACGAGCACTAGCCATAGGGCCATCAGCTCATCTAAAAAATTTATTTTTTAAAATTGTAATAGAAGTTTATTTCTAAGATTTTACTATAAATTTCTTATTTTAAAATGTGAAATATGAAAAGCATGATATTGCACAATACTATTGTAAGTACCAACATAATCTAATAAACAATCTATGTTACCTTAATCAAGTTCATTTTAACCATTTATTAGAATAGTTTTTTTTTTATTTAAAAAGAATGGCTTAACTATTTGAGATTCAGGTCTTTTATTAAACTTTATTTAATATTTTGTTACTTCTTTAGTTACGTAACAAAAACGACCTTAAGTTCAGGCAATTAAATATTAATTAATTAAAAAACTGTTGTATTAGTTTTTGTTAATTTATCTGTAGACTTCTACCTATCTTAAGGCAATTTTATTCTTTTTTTCTTAAATTTATTTAAATAATACACTAATTAAAGTTGACCTTGAAGTTATTGTTAATAAATGTATGTTTTCTAAACTCAAGGAGCAGTTTGGGCTTCAGTATATTATGAGCTAGAGTTTGGACGGATTAGCAAACTCCGGCTTCATGTCCTTGGTTTCGTTTGAAATAATCTTGGCTTCGGTTTCTTAATCATTTACTGTTGTCAATTATTAAAATCCATTCATTTCTTTGATATCAGAAAGAATGAAAACTGCATAATTTTTTTTCAGATTTCTCTACTAAATAATTAATAATAACAGAAATTGAAAGTTTAACTAAAAATTAACAGTCCACATTCTGAAATGTTCTTCAAAGTTTTGACGCATAAAAAATTATGATTTTATCACTAACATGGTCAACTGAAAAACAATAAAAAAAAAACTTTTAACTTAATTTACTTAATATGAGAGAACAAGCCTCAATATATTCTTGTAACACTTAACATATTTCACAATAATAATAATGCAAGGGCACACAATATATCACACTAATCTCCATTATGCTTTCAATCGTTCTTCTTAACAAGATGTTCGATCAAGTTCAAATTCTACTAAAAATGTAGAGAAAGAAAAATATAATTACAATTGGTTATTGTTGTTTTTGCTTAAACTTTGATTTTTGTCTTTGCTTTATTGTTTGGACAAAAATCTTTAGTTTATTTAAAATATTTGTCAGAAGTCTCCTGAAGAGTTAAGTAAGCGATAACGAAATGGCCATCGAGACGTGCTTTGACCCTCAATAATCAATATCGGTGATTTAAATAATAAAAAAAAGAGTTTTTTAAAATTTAAAAATGTAGAAAAAACTTTTCATGAATACCATCCTTCGTTTGCAAGGTCTTATAGAATTATTAAAAATGGATTTAAAAAAATGGCAATGGAAACGGTGTTTAAAATTAAACCTGGATCAAAAAGTAAAACTGAAGGTTGGGTTAAAACGTCACACATCAAAAACAAGTAGACATTACCCCACTTGTATCAATAAGTATTCCAAGCGCGCAAACAATTATTGGTGCCATTAGCTTTAATTGATAAGCTATAAATTTGTATGTTTAATAAATAAAAATAATGCAAAAAATGAATAACCAAAATATAGATTATAAAAGAAACAACCAAAAACACTGAAAAAAACCATGTCAGTAGAATTATGCAATTATGATAATTAAATTCAAATCACAAAAATTTTTATATTTGATAATTTTATTTAATTTTATGTAAATATTACCGTCCTATTAAAGAGTCAGTGAATGTGTTTACTTAAGGGTGTAATGAGCATTTTAATTTCACGTTCAAATACATTTTTGTATAATGAAAATGTTTAGTCGATTGAATAAAAAACATTTGATTTTATAAACACCAACAGAATGAAATGATTCGTTACAGTCTTCATCACTTAGTTGTCGTCTCGATTCTGTAATTTATAAATTAAAATCCTTTTTAGAGCCTTTACTCGTAATATGATAATGATAAAATCAATGAATATATTGATTAGACAGACATAAATTATCTCCGGATGAACCATGGAAAAAATAGGAAAAATTCTTGCTTTTCATTTCACTTAATTTGTTGCTTAATAGATATAAAGAATGCTGCGAAAAAATGTAGCATTGCCCAATATATATATCAACCTGCTAATGTCTCAGTTAAAAATTCCTGTTCTTCTTCCTCCTCACCGGGCTGACCTGTGGAAATAGACATCTGCAGTTTGACTCACATTAAACAAAACGATAATCGTTATATTTGTCAACATTTTCTGTTGTTTGCAGTAATAATTAAGTGATTCACTAACTTCAGCTTAACGTTAATAGACATATTTATTCTTTAATTACACAAATTGAAATTAAGTGGCATCTCCATCAGCAAATAAACGAAAAACAGTAAAGAGAAGAGTAAAAACATTAGAATTCAAGTGAGGCAAATACATGTGTTTATTTCTTAGATAGCAATTTGAAAACATTGATACATATTTTCGCTACAAGAACAGTGACCTTCACTTGATCCATCAAATGATAATGACTGATGATGGAAGTGTCCACCATTCGTCTATTACAATCTTAACGGAAAAATTATAAAATTATGTAAACATTTGTATGCGTGTAATGTCTGTCGCAAATAGCGTTGCCAGTAAAGTTTTAACCCAAAATTTATAATGCAAATTTTACTGATCTTTGGAACAGATTTTATTACAAAGCTTTTCTTAAGCTTTATTTTGCATCAAGGATACATAAACACAAGCTAAAACCCAAATTTAAATAACGAAATAAAAAAATTAATTTAAACTTATTATAATAAGCAGTACAGCGGCAGCGCCTTATCAGTATAAAATTACTGCAAACGTGTTAGTAGAAAATTGCGTATGTATAAGTTTTTCTCATTCATTTCTTGCTGTGTTCTAATATGCATGCATGCAGTACGACATTAAGAAAAGCATAATAATTGTTTTGGCTCATATATTTCAAAAATAACTTATAATAATAACTGGTTTTAAGCAACAGCGAATATCGTTACTGAATAGCAAAATCGACAATCTTTTTTTAAGTAAATTTAACAAGCCGATCATCGTTAGAAAAGAAGTGAATTGCACTACAGCTATTACACTCTCCCAGAGGAAATGCATCTTGCATTGTTTGATTTCCATACATTTGATTACATGCGGGTACATTCGAATGGCCTTTAAGAAGATCTTGGACGGGAAGTCGAATACTGTTCAGACAGTTAAAGTACCCCAAACTAAACAACAACTTTGTCGGCAGTATATTTTAGATCTTACTTTGTAAAAATATGGTGAAGTTTATGTTTGTAGGCTGTGGCTTGAAGGTTCCTGTGCGAATGTTAGGCATGTCTAGCATAAAAAAAATATTACGAACATTAGCATCAGTTTCTTTTGTATGCCGTGAGGTACCTTAGTATTAAGCAAATACTTTACTAGTATTTGTAAAGAAAAGAGCAGTTACCAGTCAACGAACGGAAACCACGTGGGACTGGCTGTTTTCTTCGCTCATCCCTGCAGAAGGAAGGGGTGTTGAAAGTTGGTATACTTCAGTATCCCTATATCTCTTCATATCTAAGACAAAATTTGGAAAATTGAAAAAACAACTGAAGTAAAAAAAAAAATCATTAAAAAATATAGTGTCACAGTAAAGAAATTTAAAGCCACCTTAAAATCCAAAATTATAGAAAAAATGACTTATAAGAGACTTGCGTTAATCAATATAAATTTTCGAAAGTGGTAAAGTGAAGACTGCGACAGACCCTTAGTTTATGCTAGGTAAATATAAAAGTATCTCCATATATTTTATTTTTTATTTTATATTTGTTTTCGAATGCTTTTACTATTATGCTAGAATAGAATAATCGTAAGACGACCACCCGTCAAACCCAGCCAGTTTTTTATTTGATTATGCATCCTGAAATGGAAGTTACTTGTACAAAATTTTAAGATCCTTCCTCTTACAGTTTTCCATATAAAAGATAAGAACATTTCATCTTTTTATGTTAACCTTTAGACATTTTTGTCTTCAGCTATGCGTGTTTACAGCAGGGTTACATTTGCATAATTTTAAGACTCTATTGCAGTTCTCTGCAGTACAGTAATAGTTTTTCACTGTGCATGGGAGGTGCCACGCCTATAATTTCTATCCAATCAGTTTTTGCTACATACTACATGTAATTAGGAGAGTTATTTGAATAATTATAGTTATCAGGTAACATGATGATAATCAAGTACTTTGTATCGGAAGTGCCATAATTACGTTATTATTCTAACTGCATATCTCATAACGAACTGAGAAAATTCAAGGAAGATAGTTAGGTAGCTTCAGCTTTCCTACAAACATACACATTTTGTGCTTAACTTTATATACAGGTTGTCCGCCGGGAAGGTATACTAGTTTGTTTTGCCGCCTTTTTGATAAACATTAGTCTTGGCAGTTTATATTTTGCAGTCGTAATGTAAAAACGTGGCAAATTTATTATCAAAAAATATCAGATAATCAACTTTTAGTCAAAATTAATCATCGATTACTGTGACGCTAAGAAAGTTACGTAAAATTTTATGTGTCAAGAAGAAAGAGGGTCTGTAGGTGATAGACGCAAGCATAGACCACAATGTACTGCAAGATCGGACGAAAACATAACTGCTGCTCAAGAAAGTGTTCAAAACAATCCATTAACCTCAATTTGAGGCCGTGCCGTAAATATGCCATTAGGATGCTATAGATCGCCAATGACAACCCCGATTTTCATGAAAAAATCATGAGTGACGAGGTACATTTTCATTTGGATGGATGTTAGAATTAACAGAATAGTCGGTTCTGGACAATGAAAACCCTCAAATTATACATCAGTCACCTGGTGTGCAATTTGGTCAGGAGGAATCATTGGACCTTATTTCTTTGAAAATAAAAACGGCGTAACGGCAACTGTAAAAGGAAGCGAAATCATGATATTTTTTAACGCCACAACTGCATGCTTTGGGCTTGATTAACATGTGATATCAACAAGACGGTGCCACATCGCCTATAGCTGCGAGTAGTATACCTACCTGGCGGACACCTTGTATAAATAGACATGTAGATAATTTCATGTGTTGTGTTATTTGTTTTTATTATTTTTAAATTTAAGCTTCACAATATGATGTATATTTTTTATTTCATAATAAAAATCTCATTTGCGCAAAATAAATTTTTATCATTTTTAGTATCACAAAACTGCTTGATATTTATTTCCAAAAAGAACTTTAGCATGAAGATAATTCAATTTTATATTTTCTTAGTTTTTTGTTTTTATAACGCTTGCGTCTAGAATTTTATCAGTTAATGTTCGTCTTTTGCTTTTAATACATAATAATAAAGTTATTAAGACAAACGAGAGTTAATTACGGGTGTAATAAATTTGTTAGGTTCGTTAGCAACTGGGCTGTAATTTAAGGCAGCTGATTTTAAGAAAATCAAAAAGCAGTTCCAAACAACTAACTTGAACCTTTTATTTATAAAAATTACAAAAGAGTGATTTTAGAACCTGTTTTGTAAGTCACGCATTGTTTCATACATATAAATATAATAAAAAAATTTTAATTTGAAAATGTAATAAAAAATAAGAATTAAACGTATAAAAATAACATTAATAAAATAATTATGTATATAAATCTATTAATCGAATATTCGAATACACTTTCTTCAAAAAAAAAAAAAATGTATATATATTAAAGCTGTTCAAATATTAAATTAAGTTTATTAAAATGAAATTTTTAAGAACGCTGTGGATAATATGTAACGTTATATTTTGTCTCGCGTAGATTTATCATTAAGACTTTAAAACCACCTTGTTATAAAATGCAAATCAATTGAAAACATTTTAAAGTAATTAACGCCAATGAATTATGTATAAATTTCTAATAATTTTTATAAATGAAAGCTTTAACACAAAATAACAAAAAGCTAAGAAATTGTTTAAGGCGTCATAAATTATTGATAGTTTCGCGAACATATATTTTTGTATGTAAACTATTTGACCGATATGTAGATAGCAGAGTACTCGCTCTTATATATTTACAAAAAATTAAATAAACAAATAAAAAATGAAGACCATCATGTTATGGAAAACCCGCAAAAATACACATGAAATTACATATTAAATACACCTCAAATCTAAATCATAAATGAAAGTAAGTCATTGTGTAATTAAAAGATATATTCATTTATATTGTTCATATCATTTTGTACTTTTTGGTATTTAAAGTATAAACTAAAATTTGTTGTTTTGATACACTTCACCACAAAAATTGGGAAAAGGGTATATATCAGTTTGTCATTCCGTGCTTAATTTCTACAAAATCCATCCATTCGGGCTTCATAAAGTATATATATTTTGATCAGGTATAGTGTCGAAAGAGTCAGCATGATCGGTCTATGTCGAGGTAGCGGGCAAGACATTTGGAACAATAAAGTAACTCCAATCAAAAAATAAATATATGGAGCAATACAGAATTGGCGCTCGCCCATATTTTCCGAATTACGGAGATCGGAAATATTAAAATTTTTTTGAAATGGATACCATTTTAAAGTTATGGATAATGGATATCATTTTAAAACTTTTGAAGAGATCTTTAAGGAGATACTAAAATTTTCTGAAAATATTTAACCCATTTTGACATTTTTATTTAATATAATATATCGCACATATAGTTCAAAAGTGACTGAACTCAAAAGTTTTTGTTTTTAACCATTTTTATATAATACGAAGTTTTTGTGAAAATTAAATTTAAAAAAAAAATATACCTGTTTCTTTAATTAAATAATTTGCAAAGTGCCTGCGCATATCAACAAATTATCGTAGTGTTTTTGATATTTTATTTTTCATCCTCTTTCAACTGTATAAGAGAGCCGAAAAAAAGTCGACCGTATACAGTAGAGAAAGAAAAATAGAATTACTGTTGGTTATTGTTGTTTTTGCTTAATTGTTTGAACAAAAATCTTTAGTTTATTTAAAATATTTGTCATAAGTTTACTGAAGAGTTATGTAAGCGGTAAAGAAATGGCCATCGAGACGTGCTTTGACCCTCAGTCATCCATATCGGTAATTAATTTAATCGGGATAGTTAAATAAAAAATAGCACGAAGTTTTTGTGAAGATTAAATTTAAAAAAAATATTCCCGTGCATTTTATAATTAATAACTTGTACAGTTCAAAATTGGCAACAATATGCTTGTCGACCTCAAAATTCAGATTTTTTCCTAGAGCTGAATGATCTAATACAATATTTAAAGGTATTCCACCAGTAAATCAATCAAATAGTTTAGATGGTACTTCATTAATAATTCGACATAAATGTGAAAGCTTATGGCGCATGCCAAGATTTTTTTTTAACAAAATTGTGACAAAGAATGGATAGTATATCATAAAACTATGACTTGAACTATTAAGTTTTATCAAAATATGATTTTTTTTATTCAATTACATTAAAATGTCTTTTCTATGAACTTATATTATTCCTAAGTTTAAAGTATTTATAAAAAAGCATGAGTATACAATAATTATGTTCATAAATTTTGTTTTACTCTTCTTTTTTTAATCTTAAAAGATTGTATAAGGTGCTATAAACTTTTAATCAAGATAAAAATGCAAAGGGTGAAGACATTTTACCTGTTTACTTAGCAAATTATATTGTTATTGAATGTGAAAAGGGGGAAATATTTTTGGCCATTAAAAAAACGAATATTTAAACATTTTTTATTTTATTCTAAAATTTTGTAAACTAAAGCAGTCATTAGCCATGTCTCTAATTTATTTAAATTAAGATTATGATAATTTAATTACAATGTTTTTAGAATATTTTGTTTATATTTTTTTATTATTTTCCCATGACAATTTTTTCGTTTAATTTAAATAAAAGCATTAAAATTCAAAATTAATATTCTCATTTTATTAACTTCATTGTTAATATTATTTTACCATTAGAATTAATTTTGTTTTTGTTTTGGTTGAAAAATAATAACGAACTTTAATGTTCAGCTACTGCAACATGCATCTAAACATTAATGTGTTGCCAGTCAAAAGCTAAAGTTCTTGCTTTGTATTGTTTACATTTTTGTTTTCTGGTTGACTATTATTAAAGAAACAAACATTTACAACCAAGTTACATTTTTTTTGATTAAACCAGATTTATACAAGGACGTTGGTTGACCAAAATTATAAAAGAATGTTGTCTATAAACATACCTGTTATCCAAGAATTCAATTGCCGATAAAATCGATTATTTTGTTTATATGAATGTGCATATGTATTACAGTTGTCTGTTGCAAGAAAGATTTAATTAAATTGTATCCTTTTTTGACTGTTAATTTTTTATAAACTTAAAATGTTTTTTACTTCTTTTTGCTACAGGATTCTTAGATTTGATTTATAGTCTGGCACGTTTTGAAGTTTGAACCCGTTATGTGAGAAAAATTATAAAATATCTTATCTTGATTGATAATATCACAGGATTATAACTGAAGTAATTTTTTTAAGAAATAATACAATTCATTTACGTTTTCATTAAATTAAATATGATTTACACAATTATTTTTTTTTTAATTATATACTTGTTTAAATTTTAACTGATTTTTTTTTTTTGTATATATTCATTTACTTGAAAAAAATCCTTAAAATTTTTTTAGTTTAAAAAATTATTCCCAAAATTTATCTTCGTTTTAGTTCTTTACTGATTAACGCTTAAAAGGCGACTAACTGCTTCACAACTTGGTCAAACTGTTTATGAATCGACAAGCAATGATTAGTTTTTGTTTTCCGTTTTTGTTTACTTGTAGTAGCCCAGTTAAAAAGTAACAAGAAAAACAAATGATCGTGTTAACCAAATAGCAAAAATACAAATTAAAATCTACGCTAAACAAAATTTAAGCAGTCTTTGTGCTGGAAGCAACAGCAACACATTATCAATCGTTCAGATACACAAAGGTAGTAACAACATCAGCAGCAATCGTTACTCACTTAATTTGTGCTCTCAGTATAACTCAAATTATTCAAGCGAATAATTAACCCTTTAAGTAAGGTGACACAGAAATTGGAATAAAAGGTTTCTTATTTTTAAAGAATGTTTTATTCGTTAAAAAAATATAATAAAGAAAAAAGTAAGTAAAAATAAAAATAAAATTGCCGTCGTGTTAAGCCGGTTAGCAGAAAGCAATTACAAATATTCGTAACAGTTGATAAAGAGGAAAATGAAGAAATGCGTTGGATTGTGGCTGGACTTCGTCTTACTAAATTAATATCGATTGATTATGAATATTCGTTGTATTCCTATTTATCAAATTAGTGGGTTAAATAGATGATGTTTACAAAGTATTTATCCTAACAAAAAAAAAAAAAAAAAAAATACAAAGAATGCTGACGACGCACAGAGGGGTATTTTGCCAATCTAGCCGGACATTATTTTTTTTAGCTTGTATTGGCTTCAAAAAGTTAGTGAGTGCACCTAGATAATGAAACTTGGCAGCAAAATCTGTCATGATCGTAGGATGTTAAAGCTCTTAAATAACGAAAATCAAACCAAGGAGAAAAAAGTTTCCCTTAAAAGAACTAATCCTACCTCTGAAAAATTCATGTTTTTTTTATTTTCAAGTCATTTTGTTTAGCAATTACAACTTTTAATTTCAACGAATATTTAAAAACTTAAAGTTGGACTCAAAAGATTCTAAAATGTCATTTTTCCCCGCCCCTTTTTGTGGGCGGTGAAATAAAATATTATTTGAAAAAACAAATGTAATTATTAAATGAAATGGATTACACACGCCTCAAAACCATAGAAATTAATTTATATGGGTAGAGGAAGGTGGTCCTCCAATCCCAGACCCAAAAACGTCCCTGTAAAAATTTTTGGAATTTTTTTGCCTAAGAAGGAAAAGGTAACAACTATATTCTAGTAAATAGTGGGTTAGGCGCAAAAACGCGCAACGTTTTATTCTACAGTATAAAAGTAGAGATGGTAACTTTTATATT
Organism: Gymnosoma rotundatum; assembly: GCA_916610165.2. Lineage (NCBI taxonomy): Eukaryota > Metazoa > Arthropoda > Insecta > Diptera > Tachinidae > Gymnosoma > Gymnosoma rotundatum. The sequence continues at coordinate 83,397,758 of OU744340.1, forward strand.
GATATCTAACATTTTTACGACAGCGATGGAGATCACTCTCAAAAACCTTTTCACTTTCTTTTTTACAAAAAATTTAACAAATAAAATCCTTTTTTTAACGTCGAAGGAAATTTTTTATCATAAAAATTTAAAACAAAATTTTTAATTAAAAATTCTGCTAGGATAAAAGTTTTCCTGTTTTCTTTAAAACTTAACACAGGATTTTGTAAATATTTTCTTTTTTTAATAAATCTGTTGGTAATGAAAATATACGTGAACTTCAGACAAATTAAAAATTATTCATTTGTTTTAAATTTAAGCAATTACAATTGCAAACACTTCTGACTTAACAAACCTTCTAGCAGAAAGCAATTTTTTTAAATACATAGATGACCAATGTGCTAGTCTTAATGTAAATAGTTAATAGCTGGATGGAAAGTGAAATAATGAAGAAAGTAAAGAGAATGAGCTATCTTTCCAATAGGTCAAAGTTGACCATCTTTCGCTGCGTCTGCCACTGATACCAATTAATTAAACATGTCTAGGTTTTAAATTAAATTTACTTAAATACTATTATGTTTATTTTTTAAATATCAATAATTATTTTATGATTTTTTTATTATTATCAAGCTTTAATTAATTATTAAGGCCAGGGCACAGAGAATACGTCATACGTTGCAACTGAAAACAAAGTAACGACGGATGAGGGTGACGCAATAAGTATTTTGTTGACGTCAAAAAAAAAAAAAAAAAAATAAATACATTTAAACCACAGCAAAAGCGAAAACAAGACAAGAAATGATAGTTGTCAAAGTATTCAACGTACGTCAAAAGTTAAAAGTTGCGCAACTTTCGTACTTTACGTTGAAGGAGACGTACTGAATTTAAAAACACTAATAACATAGAGTCTATAACTGCGAATAACTCTGATATAAGATGAAAGAAAACATCTGCAGAGCATTTTTCTATCTTAACAAGTATTTTCTTGAATATTTAAAAATATTAAAAAATCGGCCATACCTATGCGTCTTCAATCCACAATATATCATACTATTTTAACACACGAGCAATTTTTTTTACAGATTTTACGATTAAATGTGGTGGTAAATAACGGTCTTTAAAATTATTAACAAAAAACTGTATAAAAATAATATTTTGTTAATTGTCATATATTGAGTAACAAACGTTTTTTGTTGATTAATAAAAACACGTTTGATGCAATAATTAAAATAAAATCATGTTTTTTAACTAGATGTGAATCGATGAAAATGCTACTTACTACTTCTACAACTGACTACTTCCTTGACTTAAATTTATATTACATATTTTCACGTTTATCGTAATGTACATTTTATTGTAAATAAAATATTATATTACTTGCACGAGTGATAAATAAAAAGCAAACAATTTACAAACTATAAAAATTCTCAAATGATCGTATATCTTAATGTGTTTCTTTGCTTAAAGGGTTAATAAAATTGAATCGAGAGATAAGAGAAACATGGTTGCTTTACTAGCCGGAAAATTAACATCAATAGAGAAAAAATATCTGCATGCTTCCTTCTATATCAAACGACATGGTGTTATAATTATTTCTTTTTTTTTAATTAAAGGTTGATGTTTGAAACTGTTAACGAAGAAGACAAGCTGTTGATAAAAAATGCATAAGTAAATAAACAACATCAAATAATATTACAAAAATGTAAGATATTATAAAAAATTCCAATTATTATCAATGCTCATTAATTATATTAATCATAAACGTAAACAAATAATAAATTTATATAATTATACAGAAAAAAAGATCGTAAAAATATTCAAAGTTAGTAAATCGCTTACCAATAAAAAAAAGAAAAAAAAAAATACATTTTAGTTAACTAAAGGTAAAATACTTTTTTTTTGATTAATCATTGTTAAAGATTTTTTAGTCGATTAAGAATGTTTAAAAATTTTAGTTAGAGATAAGATATTGAGATCTCCTAAAAGGAAAATAAATTAAATTATTTTCAAAAAATTTAATTGTCTATTTGAAATCTGCAATACGTGAAATTGGCTATAGTTTACCTAGCACTTTAATTTTTTATGGTAACTCGACAATGTCCTTCTAGTAATGACGAGGGCGTGACACTTCCCATATTAGGTAAATATTTATCATCGTTTTACTTGATAACTGTGATATATAGCACTTCTTATTAATATGCATAATGTAGTGAAAAGTTAAGTGGATTGGAAGAGTGGGCGTGGTGCCTCCCATACAAAGTAAAAAGTTATTATCATATACCTACAGAACTATATAGATTATGGTGAATAATCAATTAAAAAGGTGGCTGGATTGGAAGAGTGTAAGAGAATAACACATATGTATACGTATGTATCAGTGTTGGCGTTTGGTTTCAGTTTTAGATAATTTTTTAAAATTTAATGGCATCACGTAACGTGTATAATTTTATATATTTGGTCGAATTTTCATAACTTCTGGTACAGACAAGAAATAAAGTAATATTACTGAAAAATTACTTGCTTCATAAGATAAGAACTTTTCTCACAGCTGTTTCTCTCAACATATCAATTCGATTTTATTAACAAAGGTTACACTATGCTATCAAAATCCCAAATAAAAAATTAGTTCAATTAGTGAGAAATCACGAATTATTTTTTGTTTCATGTTTAGAAAAAGCAAAATGTTAAAAAAAAAACTGTGAAAAATTTGAGCTGCACTTATTTCGTATAAAAACTAAGTACTCTGTTCAAACTTGCGAAAATTGTTAGCAACTTTGGTTATTCTTCTTGAAAAATTTGACAAATGTTGTCTATTAAATGCCTTTAGCAGTGCCGGATTATATTGTGTCAAATTTTTTAATGGTGTTTTTTAAATAATTTAAATAGTAAATTCTATCAAAGCTCAATTTTTCAAAAAAACAAAAGTTTAATTAATTTTATTTAATGAGCATACACTTTTCTATCAGGGAATATAAGTATTGAGTCTTGACTTTAATACTCATAAGAATAATCGGGCTAATATATTTTTATACGTTTTTTTTCTTTTACTTCAGTTTTGCTTTGTTTATGAATTTGTTTGTTTTTTAATAAATTTAATTAAATTACTAGTTTTTTAAGGAAAACTTAAAAATATAACAACTAATGGACGAATGTAACTTTTTCAGGTAAAGCGTAACTTTGTCCTGTCTTTTCCTGGCAACCCTGCATGCATATCAGGTTCAGATTCTTTTTACTCTTTAAATATATTTCTGTTTATATTAGTTTTTATGTTTTATTAATAATATTATTTTTATAGAAGCCTTAAATCAAATGTTTATCGATCGCACTGGCTTCTCTAAAGAGTCTACTTAAAACTTTTCAATTTTCACTTTTAGTAAGAAATTAATGCACAAAGGTCATATCTGCCCACTGTAAAATTCGTACATCATTTTCTATAATCTTTCGATAAAAAAAAATACAGATGTAGCCCTCTTCTAAAAGTAAATCTACTATTTTTACTTTTACCTTCTCCAGAGTTATTTAAAACGGGTTGTTGTTTTCTGACAAAATTACAAAAACAACTACTGTTGTATACTTCCTGCTTGTATTTATTTACAACGTTTAATTGTTTTAAGCTTTCATTGTAAAAAATTAAAAAACAAAAAAAAAAAAAAACAGGTAAGAGTGGTATATTTGGCTATGCCGAATCTTATATACCCTTCACCATATATGTATAACCACATGTACCATACTGCAGATTTCCCATTCCATAGTTTTTATAAAAATCGGCATAAGAAAATCTTTCCTAAACTAAAGTTTTTCCGTTCCAAAAAATATTTTTCTGAAAATTGAAAGCTTTGCTCAAGGCTGTTGATCCAAATTAGAAAATAAACAAGGTTATTGTATTAAATCTTATTATAATTCAGTGTTGAATAAGTAGTAAGTAATAAAAGCTCTCCAAATTTTCTTACTTTTTTCATTAATTTTTTTATCATAAACACATCTACCTGTACAAATACAAACGAACGTTAAACAGGTAAGAATGCTATATACGGCTATACCGAAACTTATATACCCTTCACCATATATGTAAGTCTACTTTAGTGAAGTTATTCCAATAAAAAAATATTGCGGTGATAGAGAATTCAAAAATAAGAAAAAGAAATTAAGAACTATATACATGTACATAATTCTAATGTGTTAGTCATTTTGAAAAAATTTTAAGTATTTCCTGAAATATCTCTTCAAAAACTTAAAAATGATACCCATATTGATATCTTTAACAAATATGGTGCACAATATAACTCTAAAAACATGAGCATGCGCCAATTTTTTCACTTGATGTTTTTTCTTATTTATAAATTTTTTATGTTTTTTTGATGCGAGTTATTGCATTAAACTAGATTTGTTCCTAATAATACGGAAAAATTAGGTTTTGACTCCTGCCTCGACGGCCATGTACCGATCACACTGGTTTTCAATAGCAAAGTTTTTGAAACTTTGTCTGCTCGATTGGCGTATTTCAATTTTTTTTTTCGTTCTTGGCAAAGTTGATTTCAACTCGCTACGTAAAAGAACTCAGAATGTATATACTTTATCGCGTCAGAACTGGGTATTGTAGAAATTACACAGGTAATGACAAACTTATATACACCTTTTTTTGCTGTGGTGAAAAGTATAAAAACCGTAGAGGAACTACTAAAAATTTTTTAATTTTGAGTTGACTCTCTTTAGAGAAAGCAGTGCGATATTATAGTTATTATTTAATTGTTTTATTTTATGTTAAAGTTTTGTGATGAATAAAATATATTATAACTAAATGTTGAGTGGTTGTCATTTCTCATTAGATATATATTTCTTCAAATTATCAAAAAGCCTTAATTAATAAAATTTTTAATCTCAAAGTCGAGTAATTGTTTGATCAAATAAAGCCAACCTCCGTTTAAATGGTTACTTTAGTTAAAAATTTTCTTATACTACTGCAAAATTTCTTTATTAGATTTAAGTTTTATGCACGTGTTATTAAAAATCGATAAAGGTAATACCACCAAAATTAAAATTTTCGTTTTTTGTTTCCTTATCAAAAAGTAATTGGTTGTAATTACTTCATTATCAAACGATTGTTTTCAAATTAAAAAGATAAGGGCGGAATTTTCGGGTCATGTATACAAACTCCAACATGAGCGTTATCAGTTATACAGTTACTCACAGCTTATTTCTTGCAGTTTTTTAATCGCGTAGCAAAAACATACGCGAAATATACTAGAGATGGTAGAACTAAAGCTGAGAGAACATTATGTAGCGTTTTTGGATTTAGCAAGATGTATAGTCAGAAAGCGAAAGTAGTTTTTCTTTCTACTTTTGTATCCATTCTGAGTGGTATGCAAAACATTAAATTTATCCAATAAATTCTTTTATTTAGACGATATATTATTATTCAAATCATTCTTATGTTCTAATCGCCTCGAAAACTGTAGAAGGTTATCAATTCGTCTGTATATATTTTTTAATTTTTAATTAAAAGGTTAGTTTAATCCCGTTCAAAAAAAAAAAAAAAAAAATAAATAAATAAATAAAAATTATAATCACAATTTAAACAATATATGTAAATATATGTTACGTGTGTAAATCTAGTTACGTGAGGTTACCCTAATAAAAAAAATAAATATTGGGATGATAGAGAATCGAAAAATAAGAAAAAAAATTGAGTACTACATATACAGTGCCGGTCAATTTAATAGCACCAGTTACTATATTCTGATTCGAAATATGTATAAATTTCACTTATATATTATATTATTTTTTTGATTGTGAAAAAGAGTTTCATTTTTTATGCCATCAGTTTAAAAAGATCTTTTGTCAGCACTTATCATTTCGTGCAGTTATTAAAATAGTAGCACTAGTCTTTTTTAAATTCGTTTTGCAAAATTTTGTAAAAAAATGAGTGAAAACGGAAGGTAATACATTTTTTTTAATATACTTTCTATAAAATTGCGTAATAATTTTACAAAAAATTTCTAGTGATAGGTCGCAAAAACAATGTTCGCCAGAAAAATCTGAACTAATAGAAAAACTTGCGCCCGTGGGTGAATTGTATTCCTAAATAAGGGAATCGCTGGGCTGTTTCAATAAAATGATAGTAAATGCCCCAAGATATGAGCGCTAGGAAGCGAGTTTTATCACCCTTAATTATAAAATGGTTAGTACGGACGTCTAAAGCGGAGCTGCCGGCAAGCCTGGAAACTATTCGCCTCAGACTTTAAGACAACAGCCTCAATGCCTATGGTCCTCGAAAAGTGCGTTTCCTTTTCTCTAAGCATGTGGCTAACTGGATATTTTTTGTACAAAAGCACATCTAAACTGGCCACAGCAAAAATGGAGAAATGTGCTATTGACTGACGAATCCAAAATTTGTCTTTTTGGTGAAAAGGGTTCCTGATTTTTTGTCCGTAGGCCACCTGACAGCGAATACATGCCACAATTTACGTTAAAAACTACCCAGCATGAAGGTCATAGCATTATAGTATGGGATTGCTTCTCGGATCAAGGTGTGGGTCCTATACATTGGATTAATACCGTTTTGGATTCATCCGTTTATGCAAAAATACTTAATGAAATTATGCTGCCGTATGCTTTCTACGAACTGTTGCTAACGTGAGTCTTTTAGCAAGACAATGACCCCAAACACACTAGAAAAATAACAAAAAAAGATTCAACGATAATTCTATAAATGTAATGGGGTGGCCTGCACAATCCCCAGATTTAAAACCTATCGAAAATCTGTGGACGGACATAAAGAAGATGTATCTAAAATAAAGGCTCTGGAAGGCTGTGCAGAAAATTTGGAGTTCCATTAAAGTTGAAAGATGTCAGCATTTAGTGGATTCCATGAGAAGGATAAAAGATATCTAAGTGAAATTTTTTATTTATTTTTAGAAAGACCACTAATTTTTGTTAAAAATATACTGAAGTGCTATTGTTTTGACTGTGAAGTTTTTAAGTTTTTTGTTTATATTAATTCCTGTATTATAAACTTTTGAAAAAAAAACAAATAATTTTTTATGATAATAAGTTATAAACATCAAAGAATTTATTTTTGTTTTGAGTTAAATTCTTCCAACAGTTAAACAGAGGTAAACGGAGTCATTATAAATTTGGTCGTGGTGCTATTATATTGACCGCAGCTGTATATAGTTTTACATAAAAATGTTATCGGGTTAAGCGGTTAATGGGTTAAGCATTTTTAAAAATTTTAGTATTTCCTCAAAGATCTCTTCAAAAGCTATAAAATGAAACCCATATTGCTATTTTTAAAAATTTTGGTGCACAATCGTACTTTTCAGAGGCCCATAACTCGGAAAATATGTGCGAGTGCCAATTTCTACACTTTTTGTTTTTTTTTAATTCTCTGTCACCCCATGTATTTGTTTTTTTGATTGGACTTACTTTATTGTTCCAAACGATATGGAAAAATTAGAGGCAGGCGTGGTGTTTTGCCTGTTGCCTCGAAGGACTTGGACCGCTCTTGCTATTTTTCAATAGCACCTTTTTCGTCATTTTGTCTGATCGATTGGCGTATTTAAATTTTCTCTAACTGATCTAGTGCCTTGCCAACTTGATTTTAACATTAACACTGATGGACAGACGGATAGACGGACATCATTTAATTGAGTTCGCTATGCATAAGAACTCAGGATATATATACTTTAAGGGATTGGAAATAGATATTTTAGAAATTACAAACGGAATGACAAACTTAGTTATAACCTTTTTCCACTTTTTGTGGTAAAGGGTATACAAATTAGAAGAAGTTCCAATACAACAAACATCATCTTAATGTTTCTATTAAACCGTAATGGACACGTAGATCAAATTTTAATGCCCTTTTATTTTTTTCTTTGAATCCACATTAATAAAATGCGCGTTTTGAAATCAAAATACATTTTAATTCACAGGACTTTGTAAATAACTTAAACTTTAAAAATAACGTACAGTTTTTTGCAAATTATCTTTTAAAAAAGTATTTTTATTAAAGGTTGATCACGATAGCACTTATTAGTATAAGCGTTAAAAAAAATAATTTTCGGTATTAAACTTTAAAGGTGGAAAAATTGCAGTTTTTTGGTTTTTGTTATATGAAGTTCAGGTTTTCTCTAAATTTTATAAATTCTAACTCAACTTTTAATAATTTATAAATTTTTTTTGTGAATTTCGTATTTTTTGTAGTTTTTTTTTTTTAAGTATTTGTCTTAAAATATAAAATTTATTTCATAAAACGCTTCATAAATTTATGTAAAAATCTAAAATCTAAAAAAAACTATAAATACCATAGATATTTAGCATTATATAATTTTTTTCTGCACGTTTTGACTGCTAAAGATCCAATTTGACTAAAATTATCAATATAATAAATATAACCAATACTGATAACCACAAAGCCACCACTAAAAATATCATTATTATCGTCCAATATTATATAAGAATAAATGTTGTGCGATATAAAAAAAACTTTTTCTTTAATAAAATGAATAGATTATTTTTAAGTAAAAAAAATGTTTTAAGTTTCTTTATGTTTCATTTTTATCTTTTTAAACATAAACTGTTAAACAAATATCGTTTGAAATCATGCACGCACAATTTCTTGGTGTCTAGCTTTTGCACTAAAGTGCTGCTTGCTGCCTGCTTCTTCAGTCGCAGTTTAGCTTATCGCATCGCCCATTACATGCTTAACTGTAATGATACTAATAAAAGACAAAATATAGCCAAAAATGAAAAAAAAAGTTTAAGGAAATCTCTACAAAATATAATAAAGAAGAAATAAGTTAGCTGAAGTTAAAAACTTAAATAGCGACAAGGAAATGTATTGAACAGTTATTATTTTCTTTTTTTTCTACATTTCCTAAAAAAAAGATAAAAATATACAACAATATACAACAATTTAATATTTTGAATGAAAAATTTTGTTTAAAAATTGCCAGCGTGATTTGATTATAATGCTTTAAATGGTGGGGAAAACTTTGCAAGTTTAAAAACTTGTTAACGCTTCATGAAAAATATGTAAAGTTTAAATTATTTGCATTTTTTGTTAATAATATTTATAGTAAATTTTATCAAGATATCAATCACTTTAACACACATTTGCTTGAACGTTCATTAAAATCTTATATGTGAGTGTATGAAAATGGTTTAAAACAAAATTCAACTTTTGTTTGAATGTCATAAACACAGTAGTAGCGTGAATAAAAAGGCAGTTTATACTTCATAGTACCTAGTACTAGCACTAGCTTAAACTTTTCAGTACTAGCAAGACTAAAAACTATAAACTTCGAAAAGTGTGAATGAATCCTTGCTACTACTAGGTAGCTAGTACTGAAAAGTGATAGCTTGTACTAGAATATTAAAACATATGCAGCTGATAAAAACCATTTGCGAGTTGCCTCTCTTAAAAAAAAAAAAACATTTTTTCTTATAAATTCTAAGCAAAACATGTAATACAAATTTTGGTAACACTATTGTTTTGTTTGTTTTGATTGTTTATTATTTCGTTGGGTGACAAATTTGATATGAATATATCTCGTAGTCTTATTTACAAAGTCAGTTTAACCAACCAAAAGATGATGTCTATAAATTACACAATAAAGGTATATAGGTGCAAAGAATGCTGATGAAGTTCAGCATTTCATTCTGCTAGCGTCTTATTTTTCTTGTTTTCTTTGGAAAAACGTCCACATACATTTGTAAAATAAATTTTCTTTCTACAAAAGATTTTTAGAAATTAAAAAAAAAAATGAACTTTAGCCAAAATAATTTCAATTCAATTATGTATATAATATTCATTCACAGTTCAAATATTAATTAAAAAAATTAAATTATAAATTATTTAATTTTTAAGCAATAGGTCTTTTTTATTTTTTGTATATATTTTCGATATTTCGCTACTCCGTTGTGTAGCATCATCAGAAAAACAAATATTTATTTAACTAACATAAAACAACAACAAAAATGTAATAAACATTTTTTAATTTACATATTTAAAACAACAAAAAACTATTTTGTTTTTTTTTTTTAACAAATACAAAGTACAATATTATTTCTTATTTACTAACAGTCTTATTCACAAAAATTTTAAACTGCTTAATAAGAGGTTAATAAGAAAAAATCGCTAAAGTAGTATTCACAAACGCTTAATACCACTATCACGCTGTTATTAATCATAAATAAATTTCAAATATTTAATGTAGCAGTTACTCTTCTTTAAACCTGTAATAAGTTTTGAAAAGCATTTTTTCCATAAAATTTTTTACTGTAAAAGTGTGAAAACCCAGTTAGCATTTTTTTGAATTATTGATCATATTCGAGTCTTTTTTGACTCTTCTACACGATTAAAATAATCGTTTATGCGCTCGTTTTAGAGTCGAAAATGATTGTTTTGTCGGTAGAAAATGGTACCCTAGCCGCGACTCTTCTGAACGAGTCTCTTATGACTCGCGTTTTCGACTCATTTTCGATACTTTTTTCAATCGTACTTATAATCAAATACGATACTTTTTTGAGTCATTTTTTGATCACGTTATTAGCCGTATGCGAGTCTTCTTCGAACCCTATTGTACCAACATTTCTAATTATATTTTCTCAAAATGAAACATTGCAAACAACGTTTTGCTTATTTTTTATTACACGCCGTCTTGATGAGCCATTGATTTGTTCAAACATTGAACAATTTTATGTGCGCACATTAAAATGGCTAGTGTAGACCATCGTTGCCGATGTCATGTCGGCTCCACGCAGACATACATGAACAAATGTTTGTAACCTATTCTGCTGACGTTTTGTTCATGTGCGAACCAATCAATTGCTCGTCAAGACGTACTGTTACATTCGTTAGCATGTTATTCCTAATTTTCTTAAAATTCAAATTTAAAAAAATGAATTTTAAAAAATTTGAAAAATTCATTTTATATATGTGTCTCTATTTTTTACGAAGTGACATACATATGTATTTTTACGAAAATTAAAAATTAAAAATAAAATATGTATTTGAATCATTTTTTCATCGTTAGGCTGCGTTTAATATGTCTCTAAAAAATTCTAAAAACAGTCGAATTTCAAGCATTTGCTTTTTGTACTTTTTGTTATTTAAACAAGTCGTTTTCTTTGCGTTTGTCGGAGTTATATTCGAGTCTCTTTTTAAACGCACAACTGATGAATCAGTTTTAAGTCATCTTGGGTAGTCTTAAAAGACTCACTTTGGTGATTTTTGTAAAAACAATCTTCCAAATGCTAACTGGGAAACTATTAAAAAATATAACGAATACAATAAATTTAATTTCTACAATAGGTAAGTGTTTAAAACATACTTAAATATAAATTACAACTATATGTATTTATTAACACCATTTAAGACCACAAAATGCAAATGATATCAAATACAATAACTCCCAAATTATTTTGGGGTTTGAAGCAGCGTTTTCGTAGTTTATTAGATGGACTTACAATTGGTTTTTCAAATGCAAAAAATTTAGTTATCACTTCATCTGTTCTGCAATTAAAGAAAACGATACGTTTCCAGGTAATAAATACCAAATTAACTATTAATATTTGTGGAAAATGTGTTTAGAATAGAGAAAATGTCATAATTTAATTAATTGTTCTTTCATAACTAAAGCATTGTATTTTATTGATTTGAAAATAAAAATAATAAATAAAAATTCACAAATTTGTATCATAAATAAACAAAATAATATAGTGATGTACAAACAGTAATGCCAAGCTCGGTATTTGGATACTTTTTTGTACTCGTTCAGTGAATCATTTTATAAAAAAAGGTTAAACACCATTTTTTTATTACTTTAAAATTTTTCTGATATAAAACAATAAATAATAATAAAACAATGAGAATTTAAGCTATGACAAATAATATTATTGCTGATTTCATTCAAAGTATATCTATACTAAGTACATGCAGGAGTTCAGGTGATAGTTTTATTGGTGTGCGTGTTTATCATGTATTGTGTCAAAATTTGTTTACATTTATTTCAATTTTTATTTTGCTCTTGTTTTTTACGTGTTTCTTTTCATTTTTATTATGTTCTATCAGGGATGGTAAACGAAATATTCAAATTACACTTTTCGAACTCAAGTTGCATTGAACATTCTTTTATTGAATTTTTGTTTAAATTTACATTGATATAGTCATTTAGAGGTCATTCTCTTACTTTTTTTTATAATAATTAAGAAAACTTCATATTAATTTTTTAGTTAGAAAAATGATAAAATGTTAGCCACTTTACCGTCTCTGAACTGTTTTTTGACATAATACATGATTTTACACAAACAAAATGCCTGTTGTTGTTCTAATGTTGTATTTTTTGTAGACTTGCAACTACTTAATATAGATATACTTTGATTTCATTATTCTTTTTTAATTATAAAAACATTATTCAGGTATTTGGTTCATTGTTGTATGCATCACTAAACGTAAATTTACATATAATATGACATGATGTTGCCAACATAAAACTACAATACTATAAAAACCGTCTAATAGTTAATTTTGCGTTATTAAAAGTTTGTGAATAAAAATTGTTATTAATGGTTAATAAAACAAAAAGTGTTTAATAACTAAAGTATACATTAAGCTTACAATAAGAAATTTTTGTGAATAAGACTGTAAATGTCTATAATTCTGAGCTACATTATCTTAAAATTAATTATCTGTGCTGTTGGTGTATTAATAATTTGTAACATCTCTTATATATAAATTATAATTAATTAAAGAGGTAACTAGAACTATATTTTTATTCACACCGCCCATTCAGTACTTATTTATTTATTAGGAAAATTAAAATGGTTTTAACTAATGTCAGGATATTTGTAGAATTATACACTTCAAGGTGTTTTGTTTTCTTCGTGCATGCTTATGTATTTTTATATGTGCGTGTATGTAAAATTATTAATGCAAAACAAAATTACAACTAAATTAACTCATCGAGAACAACGTAAACCTTATACGCGTTCTTTTTGTCTTACATGCATTCAATCTATGAGGTTCTTAATAAGAAAGGAAATAAATCAACTTAAGCCTGACCGAATGTTGCTGTCTTGGTTATGAAAAAATTTAAAATTATTGGTCCCTTTCGATAATCTAAAATCGTGATGACGAATCTGATTCACTTATGTCACAATTCACTGGTTAAATGCTTTAGACCTTTAATTTCATAGTTCAGCAACACGACTGGGCAACTGGGTCGAAATTTCCAATAATAGCTCTTAATTGGAAATTGAAAATTTATATTTTTAAAAAGTAATCTATTTTAGGTTATAGTAAACAAAATTGTGCATCAATCATTATCTTTTTCATTGTTCTTTGGTATCTACTTTTCGAATTGTCCGTTGTCAAAATTTAAGTTTTTTTAAGTTTTTGAAAACAGTGGTAAAAACTAAAAATAAATCTTTGTTTAAATAAATTTTTATATCTTCCTAGTATAAAAGTAATATTTTTTATATACAATCTTCAATTTCAGGTAATTGGAAACTTAAATGTGTATCTCAGTTAAAAATTTTTGTTGTAGAAATATTTTCAATATTTTTTGGAAAATTGGTGTAAAAAACAATAATTTTTCACTTTCAAGTAGAAATTCAAATCCGGTTTGGGCAAGCTTGGGTACAAATTTATTTTTGGAATTTTCTATGATATGTCTAATTACAAATCATGTAAAAACATTTTGCGGGTTATTTGCGATAAGAAGGAAAAAATTGTTTTCTATTTCAACATTAAAGAAAAATTCGTGTTAGCTTAGCAATGCACTCACTGCATTAATCTTGGATGTATGTAAGTGTGTACATATACATGTGGTTTTGTTATTGTGAAGTAGTGAATAAAACTAGATCAAAAATACAGATGGAGCTCAGACAAAAAACCGGACTAGTTGACCAACCAGAAGCAGGATTTGGAAACTCAAATAACGGGAATACAGCCAGACGTTTCTTTCAAAATTCCAAAGTTTCTGCGGAAACAACAAAAATCGACGTTGAAGTAATCAAAAAGTTACTTACTATTTAAGTTGCTGTATCGTGCGGTCATCAGATTAAAATTTACTTTATCGACTGTAAAATACCCATGGTATAACATGTCTCCCACTTTACATAAATTTTTTGATACATGGATGCAGATTGTTACTCATGCACTGTTACCTATTGGCCTGTTATCGAAGGAAGCACAGGAAGCTGGTAATAAAGATTTTAAACCACACAGAGAACATTTTCCACAGAAATGCAGTCGTAAAAAGTCCAATGAAGAATAGATTTTTAATAAGCTCTGATCCTATTATTATAAATATGAGCAAACATTACAAAAAGAAAATTAGCGTGTTACCGCAGCATTTATTGGAGCTTCAATTATTACCTGAAATTTCCAGAAAAAAAACTGATATTTATTTTAGTGACAGCGAATATGAAGTCTAATAGTATTAAACATTAATAAAAACTTTCTAATACATAAAGATTAGTATGGCCTATTTCCGGGAAAATTTTGTATGGAGACCATACGAAATCATTTACCAATTTTGATGAATTTCTGTATTTAAAATAGAAAAAAAAAATCAAATTGTCCAAATTTCATTCATTAATCTTTAAAAATGGACCCTGCAGGAGGATAAGCGTTAATTGTCTTTAAACTACTGGTACCATCACTAGTACGGCAAGCACTAGTTCAAAAGGTGATAGAATATATATAGAAAAATACTAGTACTTCAAGTAGTTCATTTGTAGATTGATTTGACTTGCAGAATTTCATATTAATTTTTGATGATGTTTTAACGCGAATTGCTAATTCGCATTTCCATTTACTTTATTTTTAGTTGTTATAACAAATTTAAAACAATTATATAAGTAAAGCTCGATTTTCTTGTGTGTAAAAAGTGAAATTTAAAAAAAAATAATTTAAATTAAAAAATAATTTTAAAATTTTTTGAACATGTTTTTTGTTTAAGATTGATGTTCGAATGTAAAACTAGCGATCTTTTTTTAAAGTACTAAAGGAATTTTACGACGTTGAGTGAAGAAACACAATCTTTAATACCTGCATGTAGTTGAAATTATGGAAATCAATAATATTGTGGAATTTTCTTCTTAAAATTGAGAAAGTTAATTGTTTAGTTTATGGTAAAGTATCAAATAATACAGTTTTCTTAAATAAAAGGATTTTGGTATATGGTGGAGTAACAAACGTAACTCAAGTTGTACAAAATTGCTAGTGGAATGAGTGTGCCCTGAACAACATGTTGAAAATCCCGAAAATTGCTTCAAGAGCCATAAATTAGTGAGCTTAAAAGAAATAATAATGTTAAAATGTGTAACACAAATCGTTATTTTGAAAACAAATTAAAAAAATAAATTTCTGTGTAAAAAATAGAGTACTGTGCAATGAGAATCCTCGAAAAAATTAAATTTGTGAATAAATTGTAAATCGACTTGAACTATAGTTTAAAGAAAAAATAAGTGATAAAATTAACCTACCGACAAAAGATTACGAATTATTAAATCAGTCTTTGAAAAAAGTTAAAGAAATTGCTTATACAGAACAAACCTACAATAAGATGTGTTAAAATTTTTTGTCAATTTTGCCTGAGCAAGGCTTGGTTTTTTTGCTATCTCTAAAAGGTCTGCTTGGAAAAACGAACAAAATTGAAATCCGAAGTGTTTCATCAGGCAGTTTTTACTATTTAGGAGTAGAGAATCAGCTTAAAAAGTTAAAAAAAATAATTTAGGAAAACCAAATTGTATAGAAAATTATTTGCTATAAACCAGTTCCTAATGCAG
Source organism: Gymnosoma rotundatum (assembly GCA_916610165.2). NCBI lineage: Eukaryota > Metazoa > Arthropoda > Insecta > Diptera > Tachinidae > Gymnosoma > Gymnosoma rotundatum. Next base: position 83,413,535 of record OU744340.1, read on the forward strand.
AACTAATTGTATCCGACTAGAAGAAATGGCACTGACATCCACCTTGAATCTATTGTACTAGTTCTTATTTAAAACCAATAATACTAGTTTTTCATGAAGAACTAATTGTACTAGTATCTACCAATTGTACTAGTACTCATCTAGTACTAATAGTACTAGTATCCGCCTAGTATCTATCTAGTACCAATGGTACTAGTAATTTTCCTAACACACTCAATTTTAATTTGAGCATTAAGATGGTATAGGAAAGTTTACAGTTGGGGACTAGTACTGGTGATTTTTGTATCTCCTGCTGGGGAGCTTCAAAAGCATTTTAAATATTCATACGAGCTGACAAACGAACATCCCTGGCGTTAAAATTTTTTTTTTTTCAAAAATCATTTTTAAGTAGTAATGACCCACTTAATGCTACGAAACGAAAAAATGGCTAGAATTCATTTCAACAAAATTATGAATTCTTCAAGTTGGGACGTAAATAGAAAAAAGATCTCTCAAAAATAAATCTTAAAATTAAAATGGGTCTCCATTGGTGGCGTAAATTCACCTATATAGGCCTATCTTTTAAACCGTTATATACAAATACTTGAAACAGGATGTTTTTAACTTTATCTGGTATAAAAAGAAGTGTAAAACCATACCTTAACGGGTGTTACAATAGTTGATGTAATTTGATAGCTTTGGGACAAGTGCAATAGATAAAAGTCAAAACAGAAGTGATAAATGCTGTTTTAAGCGTCAATTTATGAATTATTAACTCTATGCATAACAAGGTGGAGCTCATAAGTCGAGTGAGTTGTTGTTTAAAAATTTTCACCAATCTCAGTGATGAGTTTAAGTACTTAGAAGTCTTAAAGTGTTTGGGACGTACAGAAGAATCGATCGATTTTCATTAGTTACTTTGTGCCTACTACAATGTCACTTAACGTTTGATTGCCAACAAAATTTGCACAACTATATAATCTACGACAACTTAGCACACATACAATGGATTAGGAATTGTACAACTAAATTTCACCTGATATCAAATTAAGTTTGCCATAACAACTTAATTTACTTTCTTGGTTCTGTTGGTTATGCAAATTGAATTTCTCTATCAACGAAATTTTACACAGTTAATGGTGAATTTCAACTCCATATTACTGTTGCATCTGCAGCAGTATTGGTTTGGCAAAATTACAAATAATTTGCAAATAAATGAAAAGGAAATCAACAATTCGAGACAAAAAGTTTTGTGCTTTAGTTCGATGTTAATCAGTAAACCTAACGGAAGTCATTTCGACTATGCGAATTTTGAACGTCCGCCATCGTTACAAAGCGTTCTTTCAACGTTATCAACCATCGTATTGAATGTGTTGGTCGTGTGAACAACAACAGCAATCGTAGGAGGAACAACTCAAAAATCATAATTTATCAATGATGATAAATGCTATTAACTCGGATATAATTATCATTATCTTTTTCAAATTCTTTTGCTGCTTGAATAAGTACTGTACGTGAATACGTTGTGCTAAATACAAATAGTTTTATGCCCAGCACAAATATACGGAAGTTGTATATACGTCATATGAAAGATTATTAATTTGTTATCAACACTAGAAGTTGAAATTGAGAGCAACAGTTTAAAAGTATGTGGTCGTTGTTTGAAACGTGAATAAAATCTTTTTTTACTGGACCAGCACAGAGTTATTAGAGTAAATCCATTATAATTAACAAAAATAAATATGTTGCTTTTTCTATGCAGACAATTAGATCCAACCAACTTCGCTGGTATATATGACATACAAGAATATCACTTGGTGTATGAAATGCACATTTCTAGATGTGAAGATATATTGTTTGTAACTAATGAAGTGTTTTCATATTTTTAACCGACTCCAAAAAAAAGAAGGAGGTTATACAATTCGGCTGAATGTTGCTTTTTTATATTTGTGCCTACAGAACTCAGTGATTTCTGATCCGATTTCCAAAAGTTTTGGTAATATGATAGATTATGCTTACAGATTGGTGCCGCTTTAAAAACAGTTCATAATCTTAAAAATTAAAGGGTGTCCCCATACAACATAAATATTTGTTACGTGCATTCTGAATTTTAAAGGGCACTTCTGTAAAATTTAAAATGACTGCGTATTGCTATAGCTACCAATAACAATTAGTTATACAAAAATAAATCTAAAAATTAAAGGTTGCCCCCATAATTGATGTAAATTTACTTATATGGGCCTATTTTTTGAACCGTTATAGACAAACGCTCGTAAAATTATTGAAACGTCGATTGCTATGGCCGTTATAGTAACAAGTATTAATAATAATAATTATAAAGTCCGTATAACAAAAAGTATAAAATATGGATGTGAAAGTTAAAGGGTGTTCCAATAGTTGATGTAATTTCAAGCGTGTGGCCGTACTTTTGAACCGTTATAGGCAGAACGCTGAAACTTGAAAGGGACCTGTATTTCTAAGTCCGCTATATCAACGAGTTTATAATTTGAATATAAAAAATAAAGGGTGTCCCATAATTACTGTAGATTTACTTATATAGGCCTATCTTTTGAACCGCTCTAGACAAACGCTTGTAAATTTGACGCAATGTCGAATGCTATATCCGTTATAGTAATGGCTAATAATTTTTAAAATTTTAAATTAAAGGGTGCACCAATAGTTCATTTAATTTGGTATAAGGCCATACTTTTAAACAGTTGTAGACAGACGATTGAAATTTACAAAGAACCTGTATTACTAACTCTCTATAACAACAAATGGATATAGAAATAAACAGGTGTCCCAATAGTTGATATAATATGGTGTATGTGGCCGGACTTTTGAACCGTTATAGACAGACAGCTGAAATTTACAAGGGACATGTTTTGCTAAGTCCGCTATAAGAAGAAGTGTATAATTTGAATTTAGAAATTAAAGGGTGTTTCCAAAATTAATGTAGTTTGTTCTATACGGCCGTATATTTTGAACCGTTGTATACAAAAACCTTAATTTTAGACAGAATGCCCACTACTTTATTTGGTATAATAAAAAGTATAAAAATGTTATAATATAAATTAAATAGTTGATATAATCTGATGTATATGGACAAACTGTTGAACCGTTATAGACACAAAACCTGATTGCAAAATCTGCTACAACAGCAAGTATATAATTTGAATTTGGAAATTAAAGGGTGACCCTATAGTTGCTGTAATTTAATGTATATTGCCAAACTATTGAACAGTTAAACTAGTGTAAAGTTTGGAGTTATAAAGGTGTCCCAATAGTTAATGTAATCTAATTTATGTGCCCATACACTTGAACTATTATAGGCAGACAGATGAAATCTGTTTTGAAGTCGATTTGTTTTCGCAAGAATTATTGACATAATAGCCTGATCAATATATTGCTATTGAAATTGAACAAAACCTTGATTGTATACAACTTCTATAGAGAATCATATATATTATCTCTTGTATAATTCTTTAAAGTTTAAAACCATTGGCTTGAATACATTTTCAGAATTACAAAGAAAGAAGTAAGAGTGCTTTATTCGGCTATGCCATTTATGTAAATCTAGTTAAGTGAAGTAATTCCAACTACAAAAAGGAACAAATATGGGGTGACAAAGAATTAAAAAAAAGAAAAAAAAATTTAATATAATTTTACATAAAAATGTCATCGGCTCTTAGTGGGTTAAGCACTTTTTTTAATTTTAGTATTTTATTAAAGATCTCTTCGAAAGCCTTTAAATGATACCCATATTGATATTTTATAAAATTTAAAATTTTACGGCACCGTAATTCTGAAAATATGGGCGAGCGTGAATTTTTACAGTTCTTATTTTTCATTCTCTATCGCCCCATATAATTATTTTTTTGATTGAAGTTACTTTATTGTTCCAAATGATATGAAAATATTAGAGGTTCGCATGGTGTTTTGCCCGCTGCCTCGAAGGAAATGGACCGATCATGCTAATTTCCAATTGCACTTTTTTCGACACTATGATCGATTGGCGTCTTAAATTTTTCTCTAGTTGATCTAGTGCCTAAGCAAACTTTATTTCAACACTAACACGGATGGCAAGACGGACATCGCTCAATCGACTTCGCTTTGCATAAGTAGTTAGAATATACATACTCTATGGCGTCGGAAATGGATATTGTAGAAATAAGAAACGCAACGGTAAACTTAGTTATACAGTTTTTCCACTTTTTGTGGTAAAGTGTCTGTATCTTATGCAAGAATTTTACGTAGTTAATTACTTTAAAACTGACTTATGAAATTGCTCTGGTGATGAAAATATATTTGGCCTTAAGCTTACTGGAGCTACCAATCAAACAATAAACAATGTGGAAAAAGTTTTCCAAATGATATTTTAACATTGAAATTGAATTATTAAATTAAACCACGGGAATATTTACTTAAATTAATTAATTAAAAAAAATATATCGTGCTATTTTTAAACCCGTTTAAATTATCAAATCATCGTCTCGATGGCCATTTTGCTACCGCTCACTTAGCTCTTCAGGAAACTTTTTACACACATTTTTAAATAAACTAAAGATTTTTGTAAAGACAAAAATCCACGTTTAAACAAAAAAAAAATAATAATCAAAAATTATTTTATTTCTCTTTATTCACTGCAGTACGGCGGACTTTTTTCTTTTTTTAATTTTCATCGTCTTTTAACGGTATAAAACAGCCAAAATTGAGCTGTGGAACAAGCATATTTTTCAAGTCGTAAAAAAAACATTCAAGTGCCTAGATTCGCTATCTCTGTCACCTTTATCAGACCGAAAATGGAATACGCTCTCTCATAAGTCTAAGATGAAGAATGATTCGTCTTCTCCGAAGATCTTTAGCAAACAAATCTTAATGTACCACTCAGAATTGACAGCTCTACGTTGCCATTCTATTTGCTTAGCTGTGCTTCTTCTACGAACAATTTTTGCCAGATTTAGTTCGTTTTGGTGTTTTGTCTCCGGCTTATAATCATATATCCATGACTCATCATCTGTCACGATTCTATACACGTTTTTTGAAGCATCACGTTTGAACATCGTTATCACTTCTTTACACAAGGTGACGCTAGCCTTTTTTTGAGTGATTAATAAATTATGGAGTATGCAATGAGAACAAATTTGTTTTTACAACTAAGTGTTCATGCAGAATCGAATGTATTGAAGTAGAACTAATGTGCAAGGATGCCACCATCTCACAATATGTCACATGACGATCTTACATTATCAGTTTACGCAATGCATCGATGAACTCACTTTACCAACGATATACTGTACTGTAGGTTTGATGGTACTTTATCCGAATACAAAGAACTTGGTTAATCCATACATAAATGTTGAGATTATCCACTTTGAAAATTGTGATAAATAATCCAAAGAAGACCTTGTCTTGAAATTTCCATTTTTTGTCAATCTGATTTTCTGACCTCGCTGTATGCAAAACAAATAGAACTTGTACATCAAAACGTTGTGAGTATGTTTATGCTTAAAAATATCAAACTTTGCAATAGTGTTGCTAGATTCTAGATATTTACATTTGTGTTGCCAGTTTCCGAAATTTAAGTAGTAGCCCTCGTAATAAGCATCAAAAAGAAATCGTTGCTGCAAGAGATTAATTACTTTGTTAAAAAATCTCTTTGCAACTGTTTTCGGCCCTTAATATTAGATTAATCTAATTTTAGATTATCGATTTCTGGCGAAATGGCAAGCGATATAATTTAGCTAGGATTCATCAAAATCTATCAAATAAGAATTTAATTCTTCATGGCACTTAATATTAATTTTTGTTTTGGAAAAACAAGTTCTAATAGAGTTGCAGCGGTCTTAGTGTCATGATTTATGTGATTCATGTGTTGTAACGCTTTTTTATATTATTATAATATTTTCTTCTAGACATCAATCGTTTATCTTTTTACATAATGATCTAAATAACATGCTGATAAAATCTGGTTAAATAATTAATGTCCTTAAGCAATTCTCCCAATGTATTTTAAATATAACTACAAATTTAATTTTGTCTTTAACTAAAGAGCTTTTAAAATGATTAAACTTTCAGGTGGTTATCAAATATAAATAAATCATTAAGCAAAATAATACTTTTCTTATAATTTAATATTTTACTAACGAATCAGGTTGTCTCTTAAGGATATGACTCAATTAATAAATGTTTTAATAATAATATGTACGTATCAAAATTTAGTTGTTAGTTTAATTGAAGTAATTAATATTGTATTTTTTTCAAAAAAGTACTAAGAACAACATTTTTAAATAAAAGGAAATTTGCTTAACAAATGTGTTCTTAGTCTGCCGTTTATTATTTAACTAAAAACATGCAATATAAAAATCGTAACATCATTTTGGTTTTTAGTTTATTAATATTAAAAATCAATATACATTTGAATTTGGCAAATGAAAATAAAAATGAAACTTTATGCGAAGCATTAAGTGCAGTTGTACAACAAACATTAAAAGTAAAATCGCGGCAATTGTTGGTTTTTGCAAACTTCAATAATAATTTAAAGGAGCATTTTTATGGTACAAATGACTTAATCGATGGAATGTTAAATGGCATCTCTAATACCACATATAAAGTGCTTTATCACAAACAAAAACTTTTTCTTAATTCAAAGCACAATGATGTAGTTCTGCTCGATAGCGTTAAAACATTTCGGTAAGTGTAAAATGTTTTCAACAAGAAAATATTAAATATATAAATACTTCCATTTAATTCTATTTTAAGATATTTCTATGGCAAATTAAAAGATTATGGTAATATGGACTTATCACGCACTTTATTGTACATTTCCTCCCTGACAACACTGGATTTTAAGATAATATATCAATTATTTAAAGACTTGTATTACATGGAAATCATAAGAGTGGCATTGGTCATACGTCTGGCTAAAAATGACATTGTGCTCTTAACTTACAATCCATTTACACCAACATCTTGTCGGGATTTTAAACCGATCATTATAAATCGGTATTTAGCCGATCAACACCGTTGGGCTCATAATAAATTTTTTCCTAATAAATTGCTTAATTTTTACGGTTGTCCTGTATATTGCTGCACTTGGGAAGATATGCCATATTTTAGTGTCAAACGAGATCATATGAATAACAGCGTGATTGATTATATGGGCCTAGAAGGAGAGCTACTAGAATATGTAGCTTCAACATTAAATTTTTCAATTCAAGTTTACTGGATTGATCCAATAACTAAGGAAGTTGGTAATAACGATCAGTATTTCGCCAATGTAAATGTCCATCCAGTGATTGTTTTGTGTAAAAGTAATTTCGTTACAAAAAGTGTTGAAATTTAAATAATTTATTCAGTAAATTCCTAACTACTTCTATCGCATTTCGTTAAATTGAAAAAATATAGTTTAAAAGAGATAGTTAAATGTATGGCGAAACAATACAAGGTGGCCGCCTTTCGCTAAACGCTTTCGCCATAAACGCTAAATTCATGCACCATATAAAACAATTTATATATTTTTTATATGTATATGAAGTTTGACATTTAGTGTTTACGGCGAAAATTAATGAATTCGCCATCGTGACCACCTGGTATTGTTTTGCCATGGTTAAAAGAATAACAAGTATTATTTAAATTTTTAAGTCTGCTACAAAGTAACTTATGACGAATTCACTTAATTATACGCTTCACCACAGGTGTAATTTCTTCAAAATTCATTCATTTTCGCCTACACAAAGTATATTTATTCTTGATCCTTATACACAGGGAGGTTGATTTAGCGATGTCCGTCCGTAAATTGATGTATTCGTAATCTAATTGCAATAAGTTGCAGCTACAGAAAAATTATTTTTAAAAAAGGCGAGCTCCGCTGTTTTCCTAACGTTTTTCATATAATTGTAGCACTTCACGTAATATAATTATTTAATTATTTTTACTATTTAATTATTTTTGTAAACGAGCTACATTCTTTAGGAAAGGGATAGATTAGATAGATATTCTACTTCGTCGGCGAATATTCTATGGATAAGTACTAACGAAAGGGGCTGCATGGTGTAATGTTAATTCTGAATATGTATTTATACCATTAAACAAAAATAATGTTTTTATTTTTTGATTGCCGCAGGGGTTGAACTTTGTTCAAACAAATTTGTACTCAACGTGCTTGAATGACTACAGCAGCCTTCAGCTTGGATATAATACAAATGGTTAAAAAGAAAACTATAAATTACCAGGTAATCTAAATTACACTAAAATAATATATTTTCACTAACAGTTCTCCAAAATTATAAAATTTTGCTTGTTGTTTGCTAGTTTTACCAAAAGCTTAACCTTCTTAATTGGCCTTCAATTGCGACAGTTTGACAGTTATTTTACGAAGAAAAAGTAATGAAATCGCCTACGCTACCACCTCATAGTTGACACGCCTTGATTAGTATTTTTAATAGAACGATGCAATATTTGAATACAATGTGTTGAGAAAATATTATTTTTTTTTAATTTGTATGGATAATATCATTCTGAATTAACCCATAAATATAATTTGCATCATATAAATTTTTCGCTTGACAGACATATCAAATTCTCCAGTAAATAAAAAAAATTTTCTTTGTCTTAAAAAAAAATTACCCTAAACTGACAACACTGCAGTTGATAGAATGGCAAATTATTTCTTTTCGACAATTCACGAAAGACAAACTTCATAATAAATAAATTTGACAAATAAACTTTTTATATGGAGCAAGTGATATTTAATAAGGTGGATACAGAACGAATTGATTATTGCCTGTTGGATTTTCCTGTGAACTGATTAGTTTTTCTTTGCAAGCTCGATTTAATGTGCTGAATTAATTTCAAGCAAAGACGCGTATTTACGACATCAGCAGACGCACATATCCGACATTAAATAAAAAATTAACTTTTGAAATTGACGCATATATACGACATAATCAGTTAACAGGTTAAGTATGTTAAAAAAGCAGAGAAAAATACTCAGAAAAAAATTCAATTTTGACGTTTTTAAACAAAAAAAAAAAAAAAAAACTTGTCATTGGTCATTACAAGCGTTATAATTTTGCCATGAATTAAGGAATTTAACCCTTTCATGCCCATTGTTGCCTATACAACAAAACAAGTCTTTTGTAATATCAACGGATTAGTTACCTTTAAAACAGTTTTGTTTAGTTCAGTTCGAAATTTTGTGCCAAAATCAATGCTGTCCGTATTCAAAAACGAATTTTGTAAAATGTATTTTTCTCTTTAATTTTTTACTAATTCATTGCTATTTTCTAATTATTGCATTCATTTTTAATTATTTCATTAATTTTTAACATTTTTTATTTTTTTTACCTCACTGCTTTTTTCTTTATGCGCCTTTGACATTTGACATTTAATGAAAAAATTAATTTATATTTGTATATACACGGCAGATAAAAATGTACATACATACATAAAAATGTACATACCCAGTAAAAAATATGTGGATTAATCCATAATCGAGCAATAAAGGAGTAATGACTTGTTCATCCATTTGGAGTAATAAGCGAGCTATCGAAACTATTTTTTGTTTTTTTTGTTTATGCCTCGCTTAATACTCCAAATGGATCAATGGGGGATGTATCAGTTCGTTTTTGTTTGTGACATAACTTTTTATTGTTGATGTTTTCGTTTTGTTTTTATATTTAGTCAGTTTAGTTTTAAAAAGTGAAAGACGTGTTTTTTAAAAAAGCGAAAAGGTTCGGGTATAGTAACAAATTTGTAAAAAATGTTTGAAAATTTAGTTTCTAAGCGTCATTTAAGACGACTAGTTAAAAAAGAAATTGAAAAATTCTCAAATGAAGATAGCCAAACGGAAGACTTTGATGTTCATTATGATATCAGTGAAAATTTTAAAAGAAACTCGCTTCTTGGGTAATTGAAAATCGTGTTTCGAACGAATGCTATAATATACTACTCTACATTTTAAAAAGTGAAGGTATGGACGTTCTACTATGCAGAGAAACATTGTTAAAAGCAGTGCATGCAGAAAACGCGCGCTGCTTCACAGTGAACCCAGAAGTAATAGATATGGCACATTGCGGTTTATTAAAAGCACTGACGATGTACGGCCAATACATATCACCTATTGCAAACGCCGAACTACTGATCGATATATTTAGGGTAGAATGCCGCTATATAAAAGCTCATCAAAGTCATTGTAGAAGAACACATTAAATTAAATTCGGCAGAACAGCTGATTAAAACAGAGCCTGATTCAGAAACGGTAAGACTGAGTTTGTTTTTAGTGCAATCAGTTAAACAAGTATTCGAAATTCTTTGTTTTTTATTTTAATTTATTTCAGATTTCGTATATTAAACTGCGGTTTGACAAAATCAAAATTGAATAAGCAATACGCAAAATGATCGGCGAAATATGCTGGTCAAACTAAATTGGGATGGATCAAAACAAACAAATACAAATTGTTTAACTTTTTTATTTCGGTAATAGCTGAATTTTTAATATCATATCTTAAATAATATATTACGTGTTATTTTTTCTTCAATTTTCTTGCAGAAGCACTTAAAGACACGTATCCAACATACCCGGAATATGAAAAATCTTTCAAGGTGGCATTTCGTAAATGTAAAGCAACTGCTCATTAAGAGACCTACTTGACAAAAACTACGACCTCGTCGAATGCAAAAAATAGCAACATTCAAAAAATTTAAATAAATGAATATTTCCTTGTTTTTGTAAAAAATAAAAAAATTTGTATTTTTTATATGGATGTTTACTCCGTTTATGTTCTATTAGGAGACAAAAACGATTACTCCCTCTGTCGTCATTTTCAAGATCAAAGAGAGTACTCCATAAGGAGCTTAAAAAGAGTACTCGTGTCTGCGGACATGCTATGTAAAAAATCCAATGAATTTTGGAGTTTTATGGAGTAATCCATTACTCGCAAAGGTGCGCTCCATGATTACTCCTTGGATGATCCTATTTTTTACTGGGTACATATATATATATATATATATATATATATATACATAGGTGTCAAAGCAAATTAGGTTAATTCGCCAATATATAAGCTGCCTGTTTTTTTTATTTTTTTGAAAGTATTTTAAATACCGCCTGTATCTCGCCTCTCGCCATTTAAAAATTTTTCATCACTGGCAACACTGGTTGCAACAGGATTTTTTTTCGTATACTTTGCACAAGTGCTTGCATATTGAGTTGGTAATCCTCAGTCAGTTGAAATTATTATCATAAAGTTTTTTTTCTCACAGGTTTGTTGTTGCTTATTTGATTTTGATAAATTTTTTTTGACCTGAAAACTTTTCAGTTTCCTTAACTTTTCTGCTAATTGTTCTAATGTAATTGATTTGAAATAGAGAATATATAATATACTTGTTTGTTGCCAAAAAAAAAAAAAATAACTTGTACCAATATAAACTTTTTTTAAGTAACGAAATTACTTTTCCCCTTAACAAACATTATTGTAATTTTTATATTACCTATAAATATTTCTTAATTTACAATGACTTTCACTTTATTTCTCATATTTTAGCTATTATCGAAACATTGTGACTTTTCGTTGGGTGCCTACGCTTACAGAAATGATTTAGATCACACATCGGCATTTTCACAAACTAATTTTTATGTGTTTAGTCACATCTACATTGTTACCAACGTCATCAAATTCTATACAACATATGAAAAACTTGCATTTCCATTTCATTATACGGTATGGTATGCTCTTGGTTTAACTTTTGCTTTAAGTTCTTTACTCATCTGTACATGTGAACGACAACGACAATGGTCGGTTTATAGAAATTTTTTAATTAGTTCCGCTAATAGGACACCCCACTTTCATTTATATGCACTAGCGGTAGGCGCTAGTATGACAACGAACCACATGCCCAAGCGTAATTTTGCACGTTTCCTACTTACCTGCTGGTTATTGTTGACATTAATACTACGCACTGCCTATCAATCGGGAATGTATCAAATGTTGCGTGCCAATAAGCAATGGAATCCACCGAAAACTATTCATGATGTGTATGAGCAAAATTATTTGATTAGTACGACACTGGAAAATTCTAAATATTTAGCGATTTTGCCACAAACTCAACGAGTGCAAATTTTTAATACAACAGTATTGGAAGCATTTGAAAAACTGTTGATTGCCAAAGAACCGATAGCCTTTATAGTACCTTTCGAGTATTTTGGCTATTTTGGCAAAGTGAATATTACTCAGTGGAGAAAATTGCATATCGTACAAGAACGCGTGTTAACTCAACAGCTACCGATTTACGTACGCCACAATTCGTATTTTGTACATATATTGAATGAAAAATTATCTTATGCTCATTATTACGGTTTTATGGCAACGTGGAAACGTAAAAATGTTTTGTCACAAGCATCTGTATTCAAACACAAATCAGTGGCACAATCCAAAAGTCATAAACATGTGAAGAAAACTCTTTTGTCAATAAATGAATTAGGTGCAATTTTCATGATTTTAGTCTGGTTGCATCTTTTCGCATTTGCTGTTTTTTTAATCGAATTAATCTGGCATCGCTATAAAAATATGTGAAAAAATTTCTAGAAATAAAAAAGTTGAAACTGTAACATATTTACAAGAAAGCTAAATTCAAAACACAGTTACCACTTTAATAATTACGATCTTAGAACTAACTACAAATAGCAACTAAATTGTAATTCGGATATCACCAAAATAATAAAAATATAAAATAAAAAATGTATGTGTGAATAAAAGGATTAATTCCACAGATTATTCTAGATGACATAACTAATAATTGCAGAATTAAGAGCAAAAGGAAAATTTCAAACACCTTAGATTTCGAAAATCCACAAAAAAAAACTGAATTGCTCAAAAAAATCGCTTTGTTATCAAAATATTCACCCATATTCTGTTTGGCGACGTCAACACAAAACGACGTCATTTTTCTTCGTTTGTTGTAAATCGGCATTCCCGCCGTCAATATTGTCATTAATCGATGACTGTCGCCATATGTTTGGTATTTTCTAAGAACGATTGATGTTGATGTTGAAGTTTAGTTTGTCGTCGCCATTTTTGATGTTGTGTTGTGTGCAAAGGAAAATTTTAAAAACACAAAAAAGTATACAGCAATTTTTAAAATAACAAAAAAGAAATGGAAAAAAACTAAAATTAACAACTTCTGTCAATTTGAAAAATTAGTGGAAGAGTTAGAAGAAATCCATCCCAATGAAAAAAAGGCAGTTAGTAAAGGCAGGATATTGTCGGACCGATAAATGGATTTGCGTTATAAAAACTTCACTTATTATTATTTTTTATCCATTTAATAAGGCATGTCACAGAACTCAATTCCGATCGAAAGTGGTTTCAATTCCGCAAATTGGTTCTACAGAAAACGAAAAATGAAAAATTTTTTTGGAATGAAACCCCTTTTGAATTTCAAAGTGGAATTTAGCTTCTATGATATTTTGTTAGTTGCAGTTTTTAAATTTAATTTTATTATGTGTCCTTATTTAGATTAGCCTTGTTATTTATTTTTTGAGCAAAATTTTGCCAAATTAAATTAAAAAGGTGAAGATTTAGCATTTTTTTGAAATAAGTAAAATCGATCGGAATCTGACGAAGGTAAAACAAAATCGATCGGAATTGTTAATACGGAATTCAAACCATTCCGATCGGAATTTGTGACATGCCTGAATATTATTATTATTAATAAAAATAGCAATAAAAATGGGAAGTTTTAATAATACAAACGCCAAACAGAATAAGGGTAATTATCAAACAATAATTTAACTAAACCGACAAAAGTTTTGCTAAAAATAAAAATTCAAATAGTTTTGGCAATGAAAAACCGACTTCAAAACTGATTTCATCTTTCTGTCTATAGCGGCTTAAAAGTATGCCCACATACATCAAATAACTATTGGGACACCCTTTTATTTCATCTCTAAACTTTATACTTGCTATAGCAGACTTAGCACTACAGCTACATTTTAATTTCAACCGTCTGTCTACAAATGTTCAACAAATTGGCAATATACATAAACTATTGGGACACGCTTTTATTTCCAAATCCAAATTTTATGCTTCTTGTTATAGCAGAATTTGCAATACAAATTCGTGGTAAACTTCAAGCGTTTATCTACAACTGTTCAAAAGTATGGCCAAATACATCAAATTAAGTAAACTATTGGGGCAGCCTTTAACTTATAATTTTGATTTTTAATACTTGTTACTATAACGGCCATATCAATTTAATTTGTCTAATTTGCAAGTATTTGTCTAAAACAGCTCAAAAGTAAATTCATGCCACCTATGGAGACACCCTCTATTTTTTAAAAATAATGCATGTTGTATGGGGACACTCTTTAATTTTTATGATTATAAACTGTTTTTAAAACGGAACTAATTTGTAAGCAGAAATTATTAAAAAAATCAAAATTAAGTCTAATTGATAACCTCCTTTTTTTGAAGTCGGTTATAAAGGAAAAAAAAGGAACTAAAAATTCTTCAAAACACACAAACGAAAAATAAGAATTTTTTAAGCTTATGAACTTTGAATATGTACGTATGCAAATGTAATCGATATATTTGCATCGATATATTTGCGTCACATGCTAGATGATTTATTATATATTTTTACCAATGTTTCATTAGAAGCAGAAAATTTCGTAAAAGAACAAAATCTTAAAAAAATCGAAAATGTGAAAAGAGAAGAAGTATTTAACGGCCTATTTTACGCTTATTATCGAATCACTTTTAAACATAAAATCTCTGGCAATAATCGAACTATCTCTTTAATCATGTAAAATATTTAAAATTTGGTGGGTTGGAAAGGTTTTGATTAAAAAATAACTGAAACTAAAACATTTCTAATGGTTAAAGTTTATGTTCAAAAAGTTATTGATATACTGCAGAGGACTCTATATTCCATGATCTGAGATAATTTTTTTATTTCGATCGTTTTTTTTTGAAAGCGAAGTGTGACCATTTTACTTGATTTAATTGTCTAAAAAAAAAACAAAAAAATTAATAAAAAAATTATATATTAAAAAATACGTTGTCAAAGTTTTCCGATTCAATTCAAAAATTCAGGCAGGTTGTTGATATTAAATAGAAAACGATTGCTATGTATTGTGTTTGAAGGCATATACAGAGCTGTGCAGTGCAAATCGACAAATCTAAGATTGTATTTATTTTTAACCGACTTCGAAAAGGAAGGTGGTTTTTTATGATCTTAGAACTTAAGCATATCTGAACCGAATTTGAATTTCTTTATTTAAAGGTTTTGCTTACAGATTGTTCCCGTTTTAAAAACAGTCCATACTCTATGAACCGTAATTTAAAATTAAAAAAAACTGCATACCTTATAGCTCCCAATAGCAAAACGTAATAAAAAAATAAATCTTAAAATTAAAGGGTGCTTTCATAATTGGGATATTTTGACCTAAATTTCTCTATCTGTTAAACCGTTATGTACAAAGCTTTGAAAATTGGACAGAATGTCCACTACTTTTTCTGGTATAATAAGAAGTATAAATATGTAAAATTATAAACTAAAGGGTGTTACAATAGTTGATGTATATGGTCAAATTATTTAACCCTTATAGACAAATGGTTGAAATTCATAAAGAAACTGTACTAAATTGGCTGTAAGAAAAACTATACAATTTGAATTTGAAAGTTAACGGGTGTCCCTAGAGTTAATACAATTTAATATATATGGTTAAACTTTTGGAACGTTATAGCCTGATAGTTGAAATTTTAAAAGAATCTTTATTGCTGAGTTTGCAATTACAAGTAGCAAATTTGAAATCAACTGATGTATCCATAACTGATGTATTTTGGATATAAAAAATCCTGCCGCAATATTTATGGAATGTAATATAAAATAATCAATATATAAATTGCATCTTAAAGAAACATGATTTTAAGTTTGTTTGTTTTGAAGTCATTTTTTTTTTGCAAGAGTTATTCAAAAACTATTTATTTTGGTATTAATACTATTATTTATTTATTTTTAAAATAGTATGTTTTCATAGGTATAATTTTGTTTTATATATGTATTTATCTTTTTAATGAAGTGAAAAAAGTGTTTTTTAGTTGTTTTTAATCTTAGCTTATTGTAAGCCCTAAAACAAAAATTATACAAATGCCACGAGAACAACTCCTGTTTTAAATAAAAATAAGTATATAAAACGTTGTCTAAAATCGTATACAGTAACAAAATATTTTTTCAGCACATTACTATTGTTTTAGTTATTGCACTATTTATTATCAAATATTCTACTGAATAATCATTTTTTCTACATATTTTGTTTTAAAAATCGTCAAATTGGGAAAATATCGTCAAAATCTGCAAGTTAATAAAAAATCATAAAAATAAATTCGCCTTTTTATAGAAGAAACCAGAGTGCCAAAATGCTCTCTTACTTCTTACACATGAGGGAGCAGTAAGGCATTTCAGTTTTTGTTGCTTCTTTTCATAAATGTGTGAGAAGCTAGAAAATATTTCGGTTTTTTAATTTATGATTGTGATCAGCGTTGCCGCTTTGGTCCAATCGGACCAAACTTGGTAGTTTTTCGTTTTTAAAAAACAGTTTGGTAGATTGGTTGGTTTGTTGTATTTTTTTTAAATTTTTGGTAGGTTATCCTCCTGTAGCAAATTTTTAGCAATAGTAAATTTTTTACCTTAAAATTCAGAACATAAAATAAAAAAATGTAACTTTGAATTAAATAAACAATAACCGTGAATAGTTTTACCACTGTTTTCAAAAACTGTTTTAGGTGTAATAAAAAACATCTCTGCTTTTTTGCATTAAGATGATTAGCTATAACCATCTCTGGTTTAAGAAACGCGAACAATATTATGAAATTGAAATTACCAATATTTTTGAGTGAAGTCTTATTTACAAGTGTTTGTATTAAAAAAATTAACAGACAAAATGGCTGTGAACGATTTTGGTAGGATTATTGAAAATAATTGGTAGGAAGTCAATTTCTTAGGTGGCAACGCTGATTGGGATGACTAAATTTTTTTTCTTTCTATTCAAAAGTGAAAAAATGAGAAAATATATTTTTTTCAAGCATGAGAATTTACAATGTGAATAGTTTATCATAAGTGAAAAGATCGTAAAATAATTTTTACTTTTGAGCTATCATGGCTTACTATCAGTGTGCTGTTTGGTTAAATTTTTTTAATTTTTTTGTAACTTTTAAACGCTCCAGGTAACATGTATAAATTTGTTAATTTTGGCCAAATTTTCGTAACTTTGTGTACAGACACGAAACAAAGTATTATTACTGAAAAATTACTTTTTTCTTTATTTGAAATAAGATCTCAGTTCGAAATTAACAAAAATAAAACGTTGCTGAAGTAGTACTTTGTTCAGTTAGTGAGCAATTTCGAAATGTTTCTTGCTTCATGTTCAAAAACGGTAAAATGTTTCAGTCATCAATTTTTCCCAGTTGTGAAATAATCTGAGCGGCTTTTATTTTGTGCGGGAAAGCTAAGTACTCTTTTCTAACTTGAGAAATCTGTTAGCAAATTCAGTTACTCCGCCTGAAAAAATTTTCAAGTGCCTAGTGGTAGATGTCTTTTACTGCCTTAAAAAAATGCCGGATTATATTACAAAAAAATGTCAGAAATTTTATGTTGAAGTTTTGTATTCTTATTTAAATGAATTTGTTTCCATTATTTTCCCTGAATAAAACTGTCTATTATATTATTATAAATTACATTAAATTACTAGTTATTTAAAAAAAATTTCAAAAGGTAATTTTTAATGAAAAAATGTAACTTTTATGAAGGAAAAGGGTAACTTTTTTCTGCCTTTCGCTGGCAACACTGCTTACTATATTCTTCAGTGACCTTCTTAACAATAACTCTACTAGTTATTTTAAGTCCAAAACCAACACCAACAAACAAACTGGTAGGTTTTATTTTCAAGAAGTTAATTTTTTTTAATGGTTTAATGATAGAAATCATGTTATAATACACATAAAACTCTGTATAAAATAAACATCAATTTACTTTTTCCCCTGAGTTAAAATCTTGTTCCTTAGAATGGAATATAAAAGTAAAAATTACAAATAATCGTCAGTGTATGAAGGAAACTAAACATAAAATCGTCAATTTCATATAAGCAAATTTGCACAAAAAAATCGTCAAATTGACGTAAAATAGTCACAAACCGGCAATCCTATTTAATAATAGTTTGGTTCGTGTCTAAGATATAAACATTACTGTGGCGCCATCTTGTGCAATTTAAAATAAAATGGCACAACTATGTGAAGCAAATAATGTTTTAAATGCAGATTGGACAACAATTTCAGCGCAAATAAGGACCAACGTGTTATTTCGGTGTTGCCTATTTTTGTGTAATTTCTACTTGCATGCGTCTATGTGTAATAGGTTTTAAGTGTAATACCCTGTTCAGACATGTTTTCTTACTTGAGATAATTTAGTTTTAATTGCTTGGTGTTTACACATGCTCCATTAAGCTTATTCAATTAGCACAAGGCGTATTTATTTTGCAGTGTCGTCCGCCCAGCTGATATCTCTTTTTATTACAAAAACACCATTGCTTTTTGTTGTTGCTTTGAAGTTGGAAGTGTCAAAAGCCATTTTCGCATGACCCGCCATTTTTATTTATTTATATTTTTACTTGAAGCTTGTCAATTTTATGAATTTTTCTTCTCACTGAACATGCAATTAATTACTAATTTCTCAATTTATTAATTGACTTCTTATATGGTAAATTGAGCTCCATCAAAGCCTTAATTGCGTAATTTCCTTAATTGCGCAATTAAAGCGTTTGTCTGAACAGGGTATAAGCTGTGTTTTTAATTTCTTCATATAATTGTGTCAGATAATATTTTTTTTCGAACCATGACGAAATCATATACAAAATGATAGAAGTAGGGTATTTATTCATTTTTGCCGTTGCTCGAAATGTCTACCTCTATATATAAAAAGTCTGTGAACATTTTTTTATATGAAGTTTGACATTTCGAGCAACTGCAAAGTTAAAGAATTCGCCACTGCTTTCACCAGGTGCATGATTTTTCCACGTTTCGAACCCTGATGTTTTGTCGTTTATTTCTGCTTCCAGCATAGTCAACATTTTTTTTCTTAAAATAATTGTTTTTGTGTAGCAGATGTAGACATGTGGCTTAATAGGCAAATAATAGAAAATTAGACCCCAATTATTATGTAGTGTCAGACGTAAATATTAGAAAAACAACTTAGAAGGTTAAGGCTCGTGCTTTTAAAAACAATTTTTCTGAAAGCGATAGTTTATTAGAACATCAGATGTGATGGTTAAGGCACCTCTGTAAATAATGTGGTGTAAAACTTAAGGCAGAATTTGTTAGTAACTGAATGTAGTTTTCACTACAATAGCGTTGGCAGTAGCCGCAGGTGTGTTTTATAGGACCTAGATGGTAATGTTAACTTTTGGGACTCACGTATTGTGGTCTGGACGGCGCACACCTGCTAAAACAGACGTTAACTAGTTTAACCTATTAAAGCACAATTTAAGAGCAAGAAATCTAGAAAAAAGAATAACAACTTTTGACAAAGCAAAAAGCGTAATCATACTAAATAAATCTACAAATGTTTTGTTTGAACTTATAAACATATTTAGATATTAAAAAATCCTTACTTGTGGACAGATGTAAAACATTAATTTCAGCGCTCAATGTTCTAAGAACATTTAATTTGTAAAAGGTCGCTAAAAAACTGAAAGACTATATAGTTTTGGGCACCTTGAGCACATAGTATAGAAAATAACATAGACTACCATTTACAGCAACAAAAAAAAAAAAAATAGTTCTAGCATACTTTTGGGAGACAGATATAAAATTTAAAAATGTTGACAAGGTTTGGAGCTTTTTTAAAGTTAGATAATCTAACTGTAACGTTCCATTTACCATATAATATCCAAAGCACAAAAAGTCGTGGGTAAAGCTAGTATTTAAATAAATTTCTTGTGCAGATTTTTTTTAAACTAAAATAATTTTAGATATAAAAAAATGAATAAAAAAACGGATTTATTTTTATGTTACTTTTGTTTTTTTGCTCTTTACTGTATGCTAGTATATAAATAAATGTGTAGTTGTTTATGTGCTTTTTATAAAAAAAATAGAATTTGCACGTTTTGTTCACATCACCCTCAAACTGAGAACTGTTGATTAAACAATCGTTAAAGTTTCTCTTTTTTTGTATCTTTTTTGATTATTGTTGTTGCTGTTGGTGAGTGGTGGTGTAAATTTTGTTATTCCTGTACCATTTAAAATGTTGTTAACGCAATTTTCTATTTCGATTTCCGTTGTTATTTCCGCATTTTTTTTTTCGTTGCAGCCTACACACATGTACTTATAGACATATAAATGCAAATACTTTAAAAATACAGATTTGTAGCATCAAATAGACATTTGTACATCACCATTATCTGAATGCATTTGAAAATCATCACATATACATTTACACCGCTTGTAATTGTGTAGGAATTGTAAAATTTGGTTAGTCGACTGAATTTAAATTGTATTTTTCCTCTGTAAATTTACGTGTCGCCTACAGATTGGTTAAATTTTTTCTTTTCGTTTTAGAGTATTTTATTGTTGCCGTTGTTGGTTTCATGTATTTTCGTTGTTGTTGCCTAATCCTTACAGCTATGAATGTCATGCAATCATATTAATCCAACTAACAGCTTCAGGGGAAGCAGAGTAATCGAATTGATGGTTCTCGTGTCACAGAGTAAGAATGTGTTTTTGTTTTGATTGCGTTGGTGTGTACATATAAATGTAATTTTTAAATATTTAAAATTGAAACAAGAAAAAGTAGTATTCAATTCGATGTTGATAATTTTTTGTTTTCGTTACCTACTAACAACTTCATTTAATTTAGTTATTCAAGGCTTAGATAAATTGCATTTAGTAGCGTGATAACTTAATCAGAATATATTATTCTTATATAAGATATTATAATTAAAGTTTACTAGCACAACAAATATTCTTGATTCCTCTAAATAATCAAGTTCAGTCAACTTTTGCGAAACATGCGCAACACATAAAGAAGCGTTACAGTGATCACGTCCGAAGACCTCGCTAAATAATTAATTCGGTAGTATCGACGGGCGGTGTGCACAAAGGGCAGGAACTTAATCAATGCGAGTTAATGACTCGCATTTACTAGGAACTTCAGTTCACAGTCCCACATATATCAACTAATGGGACACCCTTTAACTTCCAAATCAATATTTTGTACTTGTTGTAATTGCGGACTTACCAATTCAGGTTCGTTGCGAATTCCAAAATCTTCTGTCTGTAACTGTTTAAAAGTATGGCAATATACATCTAATTAAATGAAGTATTGGCGCACTCTTTAATTTATAATTCTTAATATTAATACTTGTTACTATAACGGCCACAGCAATCGACATTCTGTCCAATTCATAATACACGTAAAATATATGTTTGTTGTATGGCGACACCCTTTAATTTTTAAGATTATGAATTGTTTTTAAAACGGGACCAATCTGTAAATATAATCTATCATATTACCAAAAATTTTCAAAATCGGATCAAAAATTACTGAGTTCTGGAGGCACAAATATAAAAAAGCAACATTCAGCCGAATTGTATAACCCCCTTCTTTTTTTAAAGTCGGTTAAAAATAAAGCATATTAAACATATTCATTTTTTCATGCATTTTATTTTCATGAAGAATTTGTCCACTGAACGCTTTAAGAATTATTTGTGCGACATTTTCCTCAATTACATGTTTAGTGGTAAAGTCACTTAATAATGATCGGACGTGGAATTTTATCTTAGAAAAAGCTTTCTCTATCGGGTTCAGCTTAGGAGAATAAGGTGGTAAAAATTTAAGTGTACAGTCACTATTATCCACAATATTTCGAATTTCTTGGGTTTTATGGATTCTGGCATTATCCGTAATTAAAAATGAATTTTGTAATTTTGGGCTGCATTCAATTTTATCCAGCAGCTGCCTAAGAATATTTTGAAATGGGCTGAATTTACAGTGCAAAGGGAAAAAACTTTATGGTAAACAACACTAGAATTATTTATAGCAGCAATTAAAGTAACGTTCCTTCTCCTTTCAATTTGCACAACAACTTGAGATCTTTCACCTACGTTAGCACGTGCTTGTGAACGCCGCACGGTGGTTCAGAATTAATTTTCATTGGCCAAAACCTATATTTTTTGTTGACACAGATTCTTAAAATTTAAATGTCACCAGAAAGAAAACAGATCAAAACTAAGGTAGCCGAAAAACTGGGTCAAAATATTCTCAGTAGTGGGCGTGGCATGCTGCTAAAGGCAAACAATTTATGTTAATTTAAAAATAAAATAAAAATTGTAATATTTGATCTCTTATTAATTGCGATTTCTTAAAAACTGTTATCGATATTGAGCTGCGGTTTTTTTTGTTATGTTGGGTGAACTGTTGTTTTTAAGAAATGGTATATGCGCACCCTGTATAATTTGTAAATAGGGTGTTATGTTTAAAATTGGAAACCTCCATATATTCGCAAAGTTTGAAGTTTAGTAGTATATAACTTCTAAAGGACAAAAAAGGACAAAAAACCAAAACCATCCAAAGAAAGGCAAAAGTGTTCTCTTTAAGCCTATATATACTTTTGCACCCGCCCGGATCCGCCCGTAGAACACTTTTTCTATTTTAATGAAAATACTCAGCATTTTTACAAACAAATTTCTATCAAAACTGCTAGTAAATTTACTTTAGAAGTCATTCACTGCCAAAAGTACAAATTGCAGATAGAAAAACGTAAGGGGAAAGAAAGGAATCTAACTAAAAAGTTAATTTTATTCGAAAATTGACAGTTTTAGTACACAAAACAATTTTTGGTAAAATTTCCTTACAATCCAGTATAAGTTGTATATGACAAATTTTCCCATAGAAAACTTGTATAAACCGAATCAACTTAGGTAGTTAAACTCAGTTTTTTGTGTTTAGTTAATCTACTTTAGGGTTAACACTTTTATTTGTAGTATAAATCACAATAATTTGGAAATAAATTTTATTTCGGTACAAGTATTCGATTTAAAAAGGCAAATTTATTGTACGTTTTCCAAATCAGCTTAGGTAGTTGAACTTGGTTTTTGTCTTAAAAAATTCCATACAAAAGAAAAATACCTGAGCTAGCCTAGGTAATAATAGCTCTAATATTTTTTTGTGTTTACGTAATCTACTTTAAGTTTGACATTTCTTTATTGAGTATATAAGGACAAAAATTTGGAAATAAATTTTACTGTCAGACAAGAATTCGATTTGAAAAGGTTGATAAATTTTTGGAAGTTATTTTTATAGAACTTCAACAAATACATTATTTTCAGCTTAACTAAAATATGGAAACTTTCAGCTATAATGAATTGACCGAAGAATATTTTAAAAACAAAAACAAAGAAGATGTTCTAAACCTTATTGAAAGAAAATTGAACATAAATGCTATCAGCAGTGAAACGCAATTGGAAATAAAAAACAAAGTATCTGATTTCGTAAAAATATTGCAAAAACGCTACAAGGAAGTTCACTATAGTAAAAGTAAATTTTACAAGCGCTTTGAAAATTGGTTACAAGGTGAACTTAGTATCCAGGTGATTTCAGAAACCACAAATAAGAAGAGTGGTGGAAGACCAGAAAAATCGCTAGATAACTGTAGCCATAGATCTAAGAGACGAAAACTTAAGAATATAAATGAAGAAATCGGATGTGAAAACATTAAAGATAGTTTTCTTTACAAGCAAGGTGTTGATATAGATGTTATTTCAAGATTTAAAACAATTACTGAAGTACTTGCGTGCAATGAACTAATTAATGCTAAAAAATTTGGTGATTACGCCAAGGAAACCGCTGCTATATATACATCCAAATACAAATCATGGAGAAGAGGTCATTAAGCACCATTTATTACCAATTGGAGATTTGTCACAGGAAGCCCAGGAAAAAAGAAACAAGGATTACAGGTTTTACAGAGAACATAATACCAGAAAAATATCACGAATTTCTACAAATGAAGATTTATTTCATATATTATTGGCAACTTCAGATCCCTTCATCTCTAGCATTCGAAGTCAATGGAAATTGAATCATTCGGAACTAAATGCCGAAGCTAAGGCACTGCTACAGGACACAGGTAATACAGAGCAGAATATAGAATATTTACAGGAAATATTCCAGCCAAATGAATAATAATTATAATTTGAATTTAGTATTTGAATAAAATAAAGTATACAGACATTAATATTAAATGTTATTTTATTTACCTAGAATCTATTTATAACTATAAATAAATATGTATATAATTAAAGAAAAATTAAATTACACTGTTTTGTTTTAAAATTGACCAAAAACTAGGAAATATGTAAGTATTGTTAGGCATAAAGTTGAAATTTGGACAATCCTAATGAAAATACGGAAAATACCTCAGTGAAAATAGGGGCCACCCTAAGGATAGCAAAATATTGTATTGTCATATAAGATTGACCCGTGGACTAAATTTGAGCCACATTGTTTAAGGAAAAGTGGGTCAAAAATGAGTTGGCACATTTGAAACGGAATTTCAAACAAGAATTAGGAAAAGCAAATCGAAAGTTCAACTTTAGGCTTGAATTTCTCAGCAACCGCTGAACCGATTTTGATAAGGCCCAAACTCGGTAAAAGCTTAAGATGTTGTCTAAAAAAAGAACTACTAAAAAATCTTTATTAGTTAAAAAGTTACAGAGTTTTGGCCAATGAAAAACGTTTCTGAACCACTGTGCGCCGTAAGTGTAAGTTAAACCCACACTCATTTATAAAAATCATCTTTTCTTTTTGTTGAGGAGACAAAATTGCAAATTCTGAGGCATATTGTCGACGGTTTTCAATAGTCCATTTCCATGGAAGTTATTTTCAGCGTTATTTTGAGTTCTTTTAAGCCGTTGAAAATTTTAGACAATACAAGCGTTACATTAAATTGTTCAAATAAGTTTTTGGGAATATTTTTCAAAGTTATTCCCGGACCAATCTCCACAATTGTCTCGATTTTTTCCAGGATTTCGGGACTTGATTCTTTTTTTTTCTATTTTTTCTACGAGGTCCACTAGTTCACAGTCAGTGTTTTTATATTTACTGACGTTATACGAGATACTTCCGTGATGGTATTCCCCTCCTCATACAATTTTATAATCATTAGTTTCACATTTTTGAAATATTGGCATATTTTCCCATAATTTTTATTGTTCCACTATCTTCTGTTCCTTCTAAATCACCCGTTTTCAACTTTTGACTTTAAATGTGCAATTAATACTACTTTTATATTCGATTGCATTTACTCCTATCAAGTAACGAAATTTATCCAACCGTTATCAGACACCAACAACAATAGGTCATTTACTGTAATCGGTAAAAAAAATATACTACAAAATATGATAAACCTACAAATTTTAAAACTGGTTTAATTTAATTTGAAAAATGTTTAATTGAATTTGCATAAAGTTTAATTTATTCTGAATAGATTTTCATTTGTTTTGAAAAAGGTTTGGTGTATTTTGAAAAATTTTTTGTTTATTTTTCGAAAGGTTTAATTTAAACTGAAAATGCTATATATGATGTAGTAGTCTTTGGCATATTAAAGGTTATTGACACAACAAATATTCTTGATTCCTCTAAATAAACAAGTTCAGTCAACATTTGCGAAACATGCGTAACACGCAAAGAGGCATTACAGTGATCACGTCCGAAGACCTCACAAATAATTAATTCGGTAGTATCGACGGGCGGTGTGCACAAAGGGCAGGGACTCGCACTTATTAGGAATTCCAGTTCACAATCCCTTTGAGCTCAAAACTAATCCACTAACATTAGTATGTATCTACTGTAAAAATTTTACGCATTGCGATAACTTTTTCATCCCTAAATCAACATTTGAGGTATTATTTGGTTTTTTTATACATACAATTTGCATTCAAAGATAATACAACAACTATTTTTCTAAACTATGCATTTTTATATAAAGTCTTTAAAATTTTAAATGATTTAGCCTGTTAACATACTATATATTCTCAATATATATATAAAAGCATTTCGTACAACTTGAACTAATTTAAACTTTAATTAGAAACTTTTCCCACGGGTATATTTTGCACTTGTTTCTCTAATACAATACAAAATCACTTATTTAAGTTTTTAGCTCAATGTTTCCACGAGTATTAAATTTATTTTAACAATAAAAATTTGCATGCACTAAAATATTTTAATACAATAATAAACTAAAATTTTTATACATTCACATACACATACAATGTGAATGCACAATCACAATAAACTTTTTTTAAAATAAATTTATTTTTACTGACTCAATATGAACAGCTTGTCATCAATCTTTGTGCATTAACAACCATTTTTTGGCATCAGTTGTTGCATTGCCATATGTGCGACCAAATGAAAATATTTCACCGGGTACATGTCCAGCATACGATGGTATCATACCAATTGTTCGATGATAGACTACAAATTGCTCTTCTCCCATCTTAGGACCAGAAGATGCGACACCGGTCATCTCTATAGGACACCACTCTTCACTCTTTCGATGATGATAATTATTGGTAAATTCAGTCAGCGCACTGTTTGTCAGCTGTTTACTGCTTTGACCAAATCGTGTCATTGCCATTGGTATATGACCGTCGTAACCTTAATCGCAAGTTGAGGATAAAGATAAATTAGAATTTAAAACAAAAAAACAAAAAAAAAATAATTTTGAAGTTAAGGAAATTTTAAAAACAAATTTATATAAAAATAGTGCTTCAAAATCAAATGAACTAATAAAAATTTTACTTTGTTTAAAAAGAAAACTTGATATATATTTTTTTAATAAGTAGCAAGGCAGATTTATTTTACTAGGTAATAGCGGCTCTACAACAAATACAACATTGACAAAAACAACATGCCTTTTTATTGTTGTTTTGTGGGTTGGAAACGTCAAAAACACAAAGAAAAATAAAAGAAAATTGCTCTTAATACACATGCTTGCTTTGTCTCGCAAACGCTTGTTGTTAGTGTTTTTTTGAAATTCGTAAACAAACAAAGGAAAATACAAAAACTTTTGACATTTCCAACTGCAAACCAGCTGGGCGGACGACACTACCTAGTAAAATAAATCTGCCTTGATAAGTAGCTTTAAGGCAGATTTATTTTACTAGGTAGTGTCGTCCGCCCAGCTGGCTTGTAGTTGGAAAAGTCAAAAGTTGTTTGTATTTTCCTTTATTTGTTTACGAATTTTAAAAAACACTAACAACAAGCGTGTGCGTAACAAAGCAAGCATTTGTATTGAAAGCAATTATCTTTTATTTCTCTTTGTGTTTTTGACGTTTCCAACGCAAAAAACAACAATAAAAAGACATGTTGGTTTTGTCAATTTTGTATTTGTTGTAGAGCCGCTATTACCTAGTAAAATAAATCTGCCTTTAAGCTTAATATATCCGACTCTACTTGAAAAACCTTTTCTTTGTAGGCTCTGTGGTTATACTCTAAACAGAGCAGAAAAAAGTTTAAAATCGTAGAATCTTGAACTTACAGATTTTAGAAACAGCGCCGCATAACGATTCCAATTTATAAAATCTGCGTTTTTATTTATAGGCGAATTAAAATACATATCTAGATTATTTTATAATGAAAAGATTTGAACTGTTAAATTTGTGTCTTTTATTCTTGTATTTTTGTATGTTTGGGTATAAGCCAATAACCAGCTCAGAGAAATAGTTTCTTTGCTTGTTTAATATCTTAATGTGTGTGCAAAGGATAGAGAAAATAAAAGATTTAAAAGTAACAGTATAAGTCAACAAAAAAATTACTGTGTTCTCTAATTTTAAAAAGATGCAAAATTACAATTAAAACAGCACAATTTTTTTGCTCAAAGCCTTTTCAATATCCACACACTCGCGGTTATTTTCTTTTAGTGTAGGAACACAACACACAACGGTAAAGATATTTTCATACAAATTTGACATAAGTTATCGTTCAACGACAGTGGCGCTAAGATAAAATTTACTGCCAATTTTACGATGTCGCAATCGTTCTATCGTTTGCACATTTACATTCAAAACAAAAACAAAAAATTTTTTGAATTTGTTTTTGTGTTAACATCGTGGGATTGGCAGTTATTTTACTTTCTTGTCGGTTTTCATTTTTCTCTCACATTATGTATCTCACTCTCCTAACAATATTGCCACATATTTCCAAATATATCTGTGTTTTATAAGCATTTGAATTCACAATACAAACAATGCAATAGCAAAGGCTCGTTATTTAAATAAAAATAGAACAATATTTTAGGAATAAAGTTGAAAAGGTAAAAAATATGAAAATAAAATTAATTGAAAAAATAACTGAAAAGATGAAAAATATCAGCACTTGTATCATCTTAAATCAGTCATCATTTATTCTTCGTCCCTCTCTTCAATCTGTACGACGATTTAGAAAAGACCCATTGTATCCCTTAAAAGATTAACCAGTCCAATAGACTCTAATGCCATGTACATGTTAAATGTAAAATATTCTTTACATTTCATTGATTTTTGCAACAGAATTCATCTGGTTCATTTAAATTAATAAAATATTTAAACAAATTATTTAAAAAAAAACACACGAAAGTTAAATGACAATATACACTATTAATGCCGGCAGAGAATCATTGTTATTTTGTTCACTAACTCTGAGTAACGTTCCGTTACCATCGTCTGTTGTGTTCCTAACTTAGTTGTTGCTGTAGAAATATTTTGATTGGCTCATACCCAAACGTACATAAATACAAGTATTAGAAAAAACAAATTAAAACAACCAGTCTAATCTTTTCATAAAGGAAGAATATACACGTGTTAACTCGCCTATTAATAAAAATCCCATATTTGAGCAGTATGAAAGTTTTAAGTAAAACTTGTCGCCAAAAGTTTACAGTTAAAAAAATAAAAAAGTTAAGAATAATGTGACATCAAAGTAAATAGCTCATAACGTGTTTTATTTATAGCGGATTGTAACTTACAAATCATGTAGCGCCTAAAGACTGAAATCGCGCTTCACACTATAATACTGAGTATAAAGATTTGTCAAATAATGTATATGTCAAGTAATAGGGAAATGAATTTAACTAATCCCATAATCCCTATTCATTTTTAAAATTTTTCTAAACACTCATTTTTCATTTTATCAGGGTTGTTTTGCTGCTCATAACCCAGCCAACCATTAAATGAAAACCCCGAAATAAGACTCTTAGAAGAACCCACTTAGGAAGTTATTTCTGAACATGCCTTAAAATTGTTTACGCCATGACTCCTACATTATACTCAAATATGTTTATATTCGGAGCTATAAATTTAAGAGTTCTTTTAGAGACGAGAAAGCTAACAGAAAGAGTCTTAACTGAAATAAATTAAATTGAACCAGTTTAGTAAAAAGAAATCCCTAATTTTAAAGGTTTTCGGATAAATAATTATTTTTGCACTCCTTATGAGCATAAAAGCTCCGAAAAATACGATAGGAAAGAGTTTTTTTTTCGATTCATATGGTTTGCTGGAAATTTTCGGTCCAAATGTACCAAATATAATTTTACGTTGGTTTTTTGACAATCACAACAATTCTCATTAGATTTCTTTCTTACAAAATCTAATGCAAATCTTAAAACTTGTACAGTGGTGTGAATGGGCCTTCAGTAACAGTTATCAACTTAGCTTGATGCAAGCTAAGGAAAACAAAACATTTGCGAACCTTTCAAAATTTGGCTTAGACTTAGATATGTATGTATAATTTTAAATAATGCTTACCATTTACAATATATTTCTCAGGGTCGTCATTCTCCATAAAATGAGGCACTGTGAATTTGGAATATGGTTCCTTCTTGTCTTTTTCGCAATGTTTGTTCAATTGTAAGGCCTGAGCTCTTGTTTTAATTGGAATTAATGGCGATCGATAGGTGGTGCTTGGTATCTGAAATAAAATTATACTATAAATGTAAATCTTAAATAAAAACATGATTTGTGATCCTACCATCCTCTCTTTTAGTTTAGCATCAAATCTTCCATTACCACTTTCTAATAAATCATGGTGTTCCAGTAAGCGCCTCTCACATCTTAGCCATTCAATTAAAGCTTCATTTTCTGCTATACCAGCCGTTGCCGCAGCCAAAAATCGTTTTCCTATTTTACTTGTCATATTTGGTACGAAGCCATCATAACCAGGTATAACGGGATGCTTGTACACTGGGTCAATAAAATATAGACGTTCTTTTAATCTATTTACTTCTTTTTCAGTGGGATAATCGGAAAGAGATGTTTGGTTGGGTGGCGTTACAATCAGTTCTGGAGAATGTTTGGTACATGGATCGATAAACAGTTTATGTGATAGCTTGCCATACGTTTTGCCTTGACGAAAGCGAAACTGTGGACAGTGTCCAGTGTATCTGGGATGATATTGTGTTGAAAAAAATAATAGAAACGTATTTTTTTAAGTTGAATATATATATTATTACCCTGGTATCAAATGAGGCTGAGGAGTAACGACAAGATCCATATTAAGCTTAAGTATTGAACTCACAATAAATTTTGGTTTTAGCAATATAATTTTTTTTCCTTTTTATTAGTTTTTATTTTAAAACTATAATTAAATTACAAAAAATTTACTTATTAAATGACATAACAAAAAATAAATGGGTGCATTAAAAAAAATATTTATAAAAATATGTTAATAAAAAAAACTCGAGTCACCTTGTATCATGGCGAAATGATTCCTCTGTTTTCTTTAAGAAATGATTCGTACTCCTTTACTCCAAAAGCTCTAAAGAAAATAAATGTGTTGCATGGATTTTATCACAAATCTGATAAAGAAGACAACAAAAAGGAACTTGATCTCATTCTGCCCAATACCGTTAAAAAATTTTAAAATTTCAAACAAAATGCTTTAGGAAAATGGATATTAAGATAGGACTATTTTAAGCTACCTTGCTCTTAAAGAAAAATGGAAATGAATTAATATATATAAGGTATTTACTAAATCAATATGCTTTATACGAATCTCCCAAGGCAAACTCTAAAGAAGTTCAATGTTGGCGTTGCCAACAGTTTGCGTTAAATGTTCTGAGAAACAAGGTCTAGGTGAGTGTAAGCTGATATTTAATGAAAGCTCAAAACCATTTTGCATTAACTGCAAGCAATTGGGACATCCACCTAATTGGCATGGATGGCCCTACTTTTTACAATATTCAAATGGTAGAAAGGAATTAGTTAATGTTGCCATAGAAAAATTAACTTAAATAAAACTTTGAGAAATAAGAAGATTGATGTTGCAGGAAACACGGCTTGATTCAACAAGTAATATTTTTTGGAAAAGTACACGTTCTTAAAAAACGAAAGCTCAATTGGCGTTGCAATTGTTTTAAAAGAAATTTATTTCTATTGACGTATAACGATAGATGGTGAAATAAATTTATTGCTTAACCTAAAAAGTTTCTTCTTGGTTCTTTACACCAAGTGATTTAAAATGCTTGACTATTTTTAATGCATATGTAGTTGTTTAACTGTTGCTGTGGAAAAATGTGCAGCAAAAGCAAATACAAAAAAAACAAAAAAAAAAAAAAAAAAAGAAAGAAACGCATTTGCTTCTGCAGCAAAGCAATCAGCAAAGCAATTAATTAGAAAACGTTTGCTGTTGCTTGAGCAATCTTTGCTTTTGTTTAACTCTTTACTTTGAAGTTGTAGCTAACTACAATTGCTGTTTCTTGCTGTTACTCACTGCTTTTCATCCCTTTTAATATTGGAAACGTATTTATGTATTTATTACTTAAAATACGCAAAAAAAAACACAATTTAAAAACGTTGTTTTCATAACACCATAAATGGTGTTTTTTTTTCTTAAAAAGCAACACCAAAAGAAGAAAAAACATGAATTTATTACTTAAGCAACAGCAAACGTTTACAGAATAAATGCTTTGCTGGTTGCTTTGCTACAAAAAAAAACACATAGAGCCAGTTTCACGATGTTGCAATCGTTCGTTCGTTCGCTCAATTACATTCAAAACCACAAACAAATTCTAACAATTTGTGAACAGACGAACGATTGCGACATCGTAAAACTGGCCCATAGACAGCTGT
Source organism: Gymnosoma rotundatum (assembly GCA_916610165.2). Taxonomy (NCBI): domain Eukaryota; kingdom Metazoa; phylum Arthropoda; class Insecta; order Diptera; family Tachinidae; genus Gymnosoma; species Gymnosoma rotundatum. Next base: position 83,445,676 of record OU744340.1, read on the forward strand.
AGCAAATGCGTTTCTTTCCACTTTTTTGCATTTGCTTTTTGCTGTTACTTCGTTTATAATGAAATGTTTTGTAAATGCTGAGAAATTTAATTTTTTATTTGCTAAAACCATGAAAGCAAAGCAAAAGATTTTAGTGCTGTTGCTATTTTTATGCAAGCAATTTAAACACTATTTACAACGGATTACCTTCCATAAAAAACTTTTCCCAGAACTATGATAGTGTTATTCTTGGCGGTGAAACATATTTTATGGGATAACACTCCTCACAGCTCCAATGGAATTACACTTTTTGATTGACCAACAAATTAGTTCGAATTTTTGAGATTTTCTGACTCGGTTTCATCTTTTCCTAATGGAAATTCTTTTTGGGATCATTTTCTTATTAGTTCAAATTTAATTATTAGTTTGAGTCCAAATTTTACTATTAAGTCTCTAGCATCTTGTTCGGATCATTTTCCTATACAATTTCAGTTGGAATTTCAAAATTTTGAAGTCTTTTTTTCAGTGTCAAAACACTCTCCCTTCAATAATAAATTTATCAAATTATGATTTTGAAAAAACAGAGTTTAAAAATAAACGTATTTTCATTTCGCATAATATGGTGTTCTTACATGCGTTTTTAACTAAAACAATATTCAGTTAATTGTTGCTGAGACAATTAGCACTTGACAACTGAAAAAAAATTTTTACATTTTGTTAAAAAAAGCCTTTCTTTTATAAAATAGAAAGATAGAACTTTTTCGAACAGTGCGTTCCAGTTTTAATTCCAAATTATATTTGTTTATTTTTATTGACGTTTGTTAATCAAATTTCAATAAAGTGTGTTCAATATATACTGTTGTTGTAAAGGCATGTTCAATTAGTATTATTCTCTTTACTAAACACACTTCTGACGGTGTTGCATTTTTAATTTTACTCATTATTAAAACAATTATCTCTTAATTGGCAATAAGTAAATTGTAATTTTTGTATGGAAATTTAGTCTCAATAATGGACTTAATAATTAACAATTTGAATTGCTGCATGGATGAACACCATATAAGACAAAAAATTGTATATAATTAAGTTTTCTTCGCAAAATGATTTACGTCTTGTTTATGTGTTTATTGGCCAATATAGTATTGATTGTATTAATGTTTTTTATAAACTAATCTTTTCCGCAAAACTTTACACAGAAGAAATGCGGATTGTAATGCAAATACAATTGCTTAAAACTATTATAAAAAAGCAGCTTCAGATTGAAAAAGCTGAAATTTTTGGTACTCGTCTTTCGAACATCAAGCCTGGTCCTAGTGCATATAAGGAGATTTACACTCAGTTTAGTAAGATGGAGCCGAATGTTGAAATTCTTACTTCCTACTTTACTTCTAAATACATATTTATTTAAAAAAGATGCTGACGTTTAATAAATATAATCAAATAACTCGAAATTTAAGGCTTAGTAGCTTAGCGATTTTTAGTCATTTTTTAATCTTAATCTAGAAATTTCATACCCTGCAAAGTTGGCAACCTTGGCAATGGCAAATTCAATGATTTTCGCCGGTAGCCTAATTGTCAAACTCCATAGATAAAAAATCTGTATACTTTTTTTATTTAATTTTTAATTTCTAAAAAATTTTTAGAAAGAAAAATTACTTTACAAATGTATGCGGACATTTTCCAAAGAAAACAAGAAAAAGTAGACACCAGCAAAATGTAATGCTGCATTTTCTGGATCGCTACATCTTTCGTCAGTATTCTTCGCATTTACTTACAGTAGGCTGTATACATTGTAAGCATCATCTATTTAACTACCTATGAGGAGTATTTAATATTAATTTGGTTAGACGAATTCCACGCACAAACTAAAGCATTTCTTCTCGGTTCTTCGTATTTCTTCTGTTCGTACATTACTTACAGTCTAAAATTTAAAATGGCTGTAAATTGAATAAATTTAATTTTATTTTCTCTTAAATATTTTCTCTCAGATTTAATTTTTTTTCACCAGTTGGTATTTTTTATTTAAATTTGAAATTAATAAAAATGTAAATAAAACAGCACGTATGATTAATGCTTGACAATTCTGCCACTAATATTTATTATACGTACAAGTACTTAACTTGCCCTTTTCAAACATGCTGTGTGCATCTTTACACATCCTTTTGCAAATTTTTTTTATTTTTTTGTTGTTTTTTGCATGACAGAATATATTGTCTTACAATATGCAGCAGTATTACTTTACCTTTTAGCTAAAATATGCATAACTCGTATATTGCTCACTTGTATATATGTTTATTAAGTAAACACTTGTATGTGTGTGTGCACTTTATAAAGTTTAAGCGACAGCATATCAGTAATAATTAAATTTCATGTCGTGAACATAAATCGTATGTACAAGACTTAACATAATTAGTTTAAAGAACTACTTGTAAAATAGAAGCAAGTATTTTATTTCTGTTTTTTAAAGAAGTAACAAAAAGGGAACATAAAGTCAGATCGGCAAAATTTTTATAATAAACATTTTGATTTATTATGCTCAGCGAAAAGAAATATAGTTTACGTTTTTTAAGGTAGTTTAAGTTTTTTTTCCATTGCAGTTAGTGTTGCCATATCGTAAGATTTATGTTTTATTAATAACAGTTTTCGATTAAAATTTTATGTACGTTGGTATTCGTTTAGTAAATTTGTATGCAACAATAGCGATGTTTAATGTTTCATTCGTTTAAAGTCGCAACTGTTGCAATTGCAATGGTTTTGTAATTAATTGTGTGCTTCTTTTAGTATATACTTTGCTTGTTCTTTCTACTCAGATCAAATTTCACCCTAAATTTTTCATCGGTGAAGAAAACAGAATAAAAAAACAAAGATTCTTATACTCATTTGCTTAAAATTGTAACGAAAATATTTATTGTTGATGGAATGCCGAAATTCATTTTCAAACATCCCTCGATTCGGGTTTAATAAAAACGATTTAGAATTTCTGAAAATGTTCGTAGTACCGAAATGTAGAAAACTGGAAAATAACTGCAGTCAACAATACTTACCATGCGTGAAAGTTACTTCTATTGGTTTTTTATTTTTTATTTTTCATTTTGCCAATTTGAGCAAGTCCTTACAGGCTGGCAAAATATCAGTATAACAAAATTTGTAATAATATCTTATACTCTAATTATCCTTAAATAGAGAAAAATCTAGTTCAAAACTATTTGGTTCAATTCGTTTTCCTGCTACCATATGATTGCCAAAAAACAAGGATGTAAAGAATGGTATTATGATAGTGAAAAAATTGCTCAATAAATGTTTTAAAAATAATCAGCTTTTTATACCCTTCACCATAGGTGGAAAGGGTGTATCTAAGTTTGTCGCTTGAATTTTTTACAATATACGTTTCCATAGCCATAAAGTATATATGTTCTGAGTTCTTATACAAAGCTAAGTCGATTGAACGATGTCCGTCTGCCCGTTCGCGCTTGTATTGAAAACAACTTTGCCAAGGCTCTAGATATGGTTGAGAAAATTTAAATACGCTAATCAGCCAAAGTTTTGAAAATTTTGCTATTGAAAATCAGCGAACTAAGCCTGCCGCTAATTTTTTAGATTTTTTTTTCAACCATCACTTGTATTCGTGCAGTGGGTTGTGTTTATGATAAAAATTATAAGAAAAAGGTAAGAAAAATTGGTGAGCTTCCAAAGGGCAAAAAAAGTTTTAGAGTTACAGCTGATAGGGTATTAAAAATGTATGAATGAAAGGAAGACGAAGTAGGAAAAAATGGGACTAATGTATGTAATTCAATTTTTGAAAAGGTTATGGCAAATGGAGGCATGAGACATGTTTGCCTCCCAACAAGGTTTCTTGTTAAGAAGAAAACATGTTTTCTCCTCTTTCTTTTGGGATCTTGCGGCTAGATGCTGTAACTGAGGTTTGGTATACTAAAAAAAGGACTTTGTGCTAATAAAAAAAAAAAAAAAAAATACACATCTTTTTGGTATTTTTTTTATTAAAACTTTCAAAAAAAGAAAAAAGAAACAAACAGAAATTTTAAATAAAAGAAAAACAAAGTATATAAAAAGCAAACAATTAAATCAAACTTAAAAAAAAAACAATAAGTAAACATTTTTTATACAAAAACTGATTCGGCAAAAACCTTCATCACCAGTCACAGCCACCGTTAGACAAAGCCAGCATTTTCTTCAGGCACCACCCGTTCTAGGTGGTTCAGGTAAAGCTAGACATCCATAGCACTATACAGACGACAGTTTAGGGAAAATAATTTACCCATCGTGAAAGATAAGCCATTCCTCTTGGGGATTAGTATCCGGAGTGTGCGTGTGGTAGGGCTGAGCTCAGGCCTACTAGATATCAATCCATCGCGTCAGGTGTTTCTTGCCCATCATTTTAAGAATTGGTTTTTTCTTAAAAAAATTACATATAACAAAGTGAAATATATGTATTTAGAGAGAAAATTTTTGTATTTACCGTGAACAGTTGAACCCGTACAAGACAATTGGTCGGATGGACAGGCGATCCTGTAGCCACCAGGAAGCAGGTGTTTTGCGTCGAAAGAAAATACCTATAAATAGAAGAAAATATTTAAAATAGAGGAAAATTTCTAAAGAGAAAAACCTAAAAAGAAAGCTGCAGATAGAAAAAAATCAATATTAATTAAATGTTCTTTATATGATTAGTAAAATCCTAAAAAAAGTTATATTCAAATTTTGCTGGAAATAATTTTTTTTGTTTTCAAACTTTTACAGCAGATTTTGTATAAATATTGTTTTTAATTTCGATTACTTTTTTTTTACTGGCCAATTTCTCTAAACTTTAATGTTAAATTAAATTTTATAATAAAATCAGAATGTTCGTCCACCTTTATTTTTAAATGAAAACTTTAAAGTTTCACATTTTTAAAATGGTAGTTTAGGTGAAATAAGACGCGGTAAGTAGTGGAGAGTAAAGGTGGCAAGTGTAATTTTGGGGCATCTAAAGACATATTTTATGATGCCATGGTGAGATTTTCTATAAGTTCTAGCAGAACATCGGCCAGCGCGGCCAACCATCTGGTAACCCATATTTGTAAATTTTTTTTGCGACAGCTGCTAATACAAGCCTTTAACCACTTACTACTGATTTACCACTGAACCTTTTTATTAACTACGCTGGGAGACCATAACTATAAGTAAAACTTACAATTTTGGAAGCTTTTTTTGAACAGAACAACTTTATGGTAAGAAAGCATTTCTTACAACAATTTGTAGTTACATTTGGTAAAATATGTATGGGGATGGGTATATAAGAAAATTTAAGCGCCTCAAGACTTCCAAAAATTAAAAATAACTTTAGTATTCAATAGAAATATTAATTATATTGCATCAAATTTTCAACAGAAAAATTTTGGACATTTTATGGTTTAATGCTATATTTAAAGGAACTACTTCTTCAAATAAACAACAATAGCTTGTTATTGTTGTATTAACAAATGTTATAAAAGTATTAATAAAAACAAGTAAAAGTGCTATCTACATTCGGCTATGCCAAATCTTACGTACCTCCAATCTAAAAAACAAATATTGGGGTGACTGAAAAGTAAAATATAAGAAAAAGAAAAATTCATTGCTATATACATATAATTTTGCATAAAAATGTCATCGGTTCTTAATGGGTAATGGTATTTTTAAACAGTTTTAGTATTTCCTCAAATATCTCTTTAAAAGATTTAAATGATACCCATATTGATATCTTAAAAAATATGGGGCACTATCGCCTTTTTCTATGAAAAGTTCAGAGGCCCATAACTCAAAAAATATTGGCGAGCGCCAATTTTTTTCCTTGTGGTTTTCTTAAATTTTTAATTATCTATCGCCCCATACATTTGTGTTTTTTTTTTTGATTGGAGTTACTTCATTGTTCCGAATGGTATGGAAAAATTAAAAGCAGGCGTGTTGTTTTGCCCCCTGTCTCGAAGAAAATGGATCGATCTTGCTGATTTCCAATAGCACCTCTTTCGACACTATGTCTGATCGTTTGGGGTATTCAAAATTTTCTCTAGCACATCCAGTGCCTTGGCAAAATTGATTTCAACACGAACATGGCCGGACAGACATACCTCGCTTAATCAACTTCGCTAGGCATAAGAACTCAGAATATATATGAGGTCTAATCAAAAAATAACTGTTATATTAAAATTTCGTGAGTTACGTATGTTCGATTTTCGCGTTTTTTCTGTTATGTTGATACACATGTCTTTTATAAATTTTGGCAATATCAGCCATTTGGGATTGTCAGTTTGTTTTTGACAGATAAAAAGCTTAGTCATGTTTTGGTGTGCTCTTCGATTTTTTACTATTCGAAAAAATGGATCTAAGATGAGATGATTGGGCTTTGGTTTCAATGTCATAGCAATACGCCCATGATTCGTCACCAGTTTTGACATTTTTGAGAAAATTTTGATCATCGTTGACGATGTTCAACAGCTTCTGAGCGATATCCGATGTGAATTTAGCAATTTTGGAACAAACTTCGCTGCTGCGTTTTTCATGCCTAAACCATCCGTAAAAATTGCTTGGTATGAGCCGAACGATATGCCAACATCATTAAAAACCTCTCTGATAGTGATTCGACTATTATTCAAAATCATTTCTTATCATTGCTTCAATGTTTTCATCGGTTGTTGACGTGCTGGGGCGACTACGACAGGCATCGTCATTGACATCTTCTCAGCCTTCCTTAAACCGGTTATATCACAATTGAGATTGTGTTCTGCTCATAGTAGACCCGCAGTCAACATTTCAAATGTCCTCGTACGTAACTCACGAAATTTGAAAATAACGACAACTTTTTGATCAGGCCTCGTATATGTACTTTATGCTGTTGGAAAAGGATATGGTAGAAATTACATACAAAATGGCAAAGTTAGACATACCCTTTTCCACCTGTGGTGAAGCGTATAAAAATAATTAATTTGAATATTACCGCCCTCACAGTTTTTCGCGTTGGGCATCCATAGTCATGTTGGACCAAATGTATAAAACATAATCTTTTCTCATAAATGCATTAATAATAAACCCGCTTAAAATGTACTTCCCTAATAAGGGGAGTCACAAAATGCATGTGAGATTTTAATTTGACTCCATTTTGATGGGTAGACAATAGTAAAGGAACCAAATCAGAAAGCATACGGGCACGGACTTGTAACAATTGTCCATGGATCAAGTAGGTTATCAAATCCTCATTACCTCTACCGAATTTCAGCAAGCAGACAGCAAATCTAAAGGTAAATCACCTCAGGCAATAAAGTGCATTTTTTGCAAAATTTTTTTAATTTTTTTTAAGTATGAAAATCACTTAATTAATGTTCGTGGTTGCCAATAAGCAAATGTATCTTAGATGTGCCACTATTTAATGTATATTTTAGAATTAAGACATTATTAAGCCATGATTTGAAATGAGATCACTGAATAATTAGTGACTGCCGTTGATGTTGAAAATTGCATCATAGAAAATACCATGTCAAAAATATTATTGGTTTTATATTTGTAAAAAACAACGCTTAAATTAAATAAATTACATTTATGAGCAGTAGAGAAATGGCCATATGGATATGCTTTTCCCGCAGTAATACATTTCATTTTTTAGTTTAGTTTAAAATAATAAATATTTCGTGAGAATATCATGAAATATTTATATTTGAAGGAATCAAGAACAATTAAAGTAAATTAAATAATTTTTATTTTACTTTATTTAGAAAATTTTTATACTCTATTAATAATTATGCAATGCTGTATTGGGAATTCTTGACATTTAAATGTCTTAAGGATTAATAAAGCTTTCAATAAATTCCTTGCTTAAAATAACAACAATATTACGGAATTTTATTCCTGCCTTTGAAAACTATTTTGAACAACTGAAGTTTCACTTCCTTTTTTAATTCAAACACACAAGTAGACAAAAATGTTTTCAGTGGCGTCTCCTTTAGATTTACAACAAGTTTACGAGAATTGTAAAGAATTTAGATTTAAATTTTAATAAAAATAAACAAAAAAATTATTTATATACTAAATTTTAGTCCTGGAGAAAATGAACATTCAAAATGCATATTCCAGTTAAAACTTTGATTTAGAAATGCCCAGCCCTGACATTTCAGCAACATGACATGACAGCGACAACACAATTTTTTGGATTTACTGAAATTTAATTTTTTTAAATATTCAAATTTCATTGATTCTCTTTCAAAATCATCTCGTTTGTTTTTAAAAGCCTTGTGTCTGTAGAAATCTGCTGTTGGCAAAAAAATCAAATGCTTATTTTTGAGAATTGTGTTATTCTAGAGCATGTTTTTTTTTATCCTCCAATCAAAGCATGTAATTGTATGCAAAAAATATCGTTAGAAAATTAAACCTTGTAAATTGAAAACTTTTTTTATATTCAAGCTAAGGTTTTCTAAATCATGTAAAATTAATTAGCAATTAATTTTTTTTTTTTTAATAAACGCTTCTAAGATATTTTTTAAAGGGGAGCATTAGATTTGACATATAACTTTTTCTGCTTTTTGATGATAAATCTCCCCAAAATATTAATGATGTTTTCTTTGACTTTCTGTTCATTTTTAATAAAAGTTTTTACTATTCTTCTTCTTCTAATTATCAGACGCCACCACGGTAAAATAGTACAGGTGGTCTCGATTGCAAATTCATTAATTTCGCCTTAAATGCTAAATGTCAAACACCATATAAAAAAAATATACATCTTTTTTATATACGAAGTTTGACATTTAGACTTTACGACGTAATTAATAAATTCGCCATCGAAACCACCTGTATTATTTCGCCAATGACGCCACTATGAAAATAAAAATTCTGGATCTCGCATCTAGATCTATCGTCATAAACATTTTTCAACAAAATCTGTTACATCTCCGAAATAGATCCCATGAATTTAATTACAAAATCCAAAAATATTTTCTTTTTAAGATTTCGTTGATATCATGGCGAAATCAAGTACCAGGTGGTGGCAGTGGCGAATCCATTAATTTTCGATTCATTTTCGCCGTTGCAGAAAATGTCAAACATCATTAAAAAATTTTGACGCTGACGGCAATAAAAATATATCGCCACTGCCATGATTTCGCCATGGTTGATATAAATAATGAAATGAAAATAAATTTCACATAAAATAAATATATAATTTATGCTGACTAAAAACTTCATTACCTGTATTTTATTCAAACTTATGTGTTTATTATAAAAGTAAATTTTAATTTAAAAGATTTGTAATTCACCAGAAAAGTATCTCGCGATGCATTTTCAATTTCAAAAACATTGCTCCCTCTCTCTCTCTCACTCTCACTGTATGCCGTGTTCCCAGATTTTTTCAAGTCGCATCCCCAATAAGACAAATCTTATCCCCACAATTCTCTAAAAACAATTTCAACTATCCCTTAAAATCCCCACTACAAGTTATACTATTTATTATTATTATGATTATGCAGTGACTACCTTCATATCAACAAAGGTATTATTTTGAGTTAATCCAAAACTTGAAATAGGAATGCATCGTATATTTTCATAAAAATGAAAATTTAATCAATAACATTATTTTGAAATGAAGAATTTTAAATAATCCCAAAAACACATCTTTAAATCCCCAAAACGCAAGAAATATCCTCAAAGGATTCCTCAATCCCCAAAACTCATATGAGGATAAATCCCCTAATATGACAACACTGTCTGTATGCGAAAGATCGCTTTGTCAGATATATCCGTGGTTTGTATAGAAACAAATTAAAATTTTTAAAACAGGAAATTTTTTTAAATTCATCTCTAAATAAAAAGTGCTATTGCTAAAAATTATAAAAGGACCAAAAATAGTAATAATATTGATAAAAAAGAACTAAATATTTTGAGTAGAATCGAGCTCGTGGAAAATATTGATTTTCTATACTTAAAATATATTAAAAACAAACACTATTAGCGTTTTCTGCTAATTAGATAGTATCAGACGTCTTCCTTTTAACCATCAAAAATTAATGAAACGGGAAATTCTTCTATATTTTTTTCTAAAGAGTTTGACTCATTAAAACCAAAACTCTGCTAAAACAGAATATTAAATATTTCTATGGTAAAGCAAAAAAAAACAGAGTGTAAATTGTTATTTTATAATTTTAAAAAAATTAACAATCTCAAGTCACGCTCATGTATCCAGTTATTTACTCAAATATAATGTGTAGAAAACATACACGTGCACATGCATATTTAAATTTAGATATTTAAAGCATGCATTTGTTTGCATTTCCTTTATGAATTAGTTAATCATAATTTATTGAGTTTATTAAAATGTAATTTGTAAGGAGTTTATATTCGAAACTTCCATCAGCAGACATATTTGTTGTAATTTTGCAGTTATTTGTTTTTTGGCATGTACAGATGCTGAGCTTAAATGCCTAAGCATAAATATTTGTATTTGCATGTGGGAGGGTGAGTGTTTGAAATCACAAATGTTTGAATAAGACAACATGTCAAGCTCCTCTGTTAAAATTATGTAGACAAGTGTGATTTTAATAGTCTTGTGAAATTAAGATAATTTTAATGATACTTAATGTTTATTAGCTTTACAGACAGCTGCATTGGACAATGATAATTTGTCAAATTAAGTTGTTTCTTTGTCGGGTGACATTGTGTAAAAATTATAAAAAAAAAACTGAAATTTATACAAATTGTCTTTTAAGGTAATTCCATTAAATTTTATTTCGTTACCCAATAAAAGGGAAACGAAAACATCATGACTTGCTGTATATTGTAGTTAAAATGGTTTTAAGTAAAATAATAAATCCGACAGGAAAAGTTCCGAAAATCGAAATTGCTGATTTCTAAAGTCATCAATAATGATAATAATCAGATGATCGTATTTTATTCTAATTCCTCGAAGCGATTTTTTTAGGAATGCATCCCTATCAATTATTATTATTATTATTATTATATCTAATGAGTTTTTTATTTGGTACCTCTATACAGATATTTCATAATATTTCTAAAACTGTTCTTTTAAAGAGAAATTCTTTTTAAACGACAAAAATATTCGGTTTCTGTTAATTTACAGATAATTGTATCTAGGTTTTTTAATTAAATTATCGAGTTTTTTAAAGAACATTTTTAAGAGGAAAGTTAAACGCAAAAAATATATTATTTAATTCGATAATACTTTGCTCTTAACACAAAATTAGTAAGTGCAACATAAACATATTTTATTTAATCTCTCTCCCTCTCATTAAAGTGGAATAAGACCGTTTTTTCAATAAATTCAATCAAAACTTATCAATAAGTAAATCTTATAATAAATTTTTTATTTAAATTTTGTTGTAAATATCCGAACGGATTTTGTATATAGGAAAGGTAAGTTTATCTCTAAACTCTATTGGAAATATTTAATTTTTAAGGTGCTTGTTAAGCTGAAAAATTCACTACATTTTTTGTTGAAATTTAAAAATTTCAAATGAAATTGGGAAATTTCCAAATAAAAATGAGCATTTTTCATTTGAAATTCAGAAAATTCCACATGAAAAGGCAAATTTCCATTTGAAATTAAAAAAACACCAAATGAAATTGCGTGTTATATTAAATTAAGGAAATGTTTAATTAAGTTATTCAATTTTTAAACTTGGTTAAACAATCGGGATAATCGAAATTGCGGGTTTTTCAATTTAAAATGAGAAAAATTCAAATGGATAGCTTTATAATTTCGTTCGAGCCTGATGGAGTAAATGAATGTTTTAACCCGGGAAGAGTTAGGAAATAAATTATTAGAACGCTCCCTGTCAGTAGTCTGGAACCTATTTTTGGAAACTCTCCAATGCTTAACCCTAATAAAATTATTTGGTCAAAAATAAAAAGTAAAGTTAAGCAAAGATGAATGAACCACACAAAGCAGCTGCATGTTCGTTTGAAGAGGTAATGAACCTTCTAAAAACATGTAAAATTACCAAACATTGCAATAGAGCTATACAAAATACTATAACGTGTTTCCAATTTGCTCTAGATTTCGAAGATATGTTCGTTGTTCAATAATTTTACAAAGATTCGTATTTATTTTTTATTGACTGCCGTGTGTGAAGTTCAACAAGAGACCAACCATGTTTCCGGCTCTGACATAATCATTAATTTTTCGCACATATACTGCACGTCTTTCTTTATTTCGTTGAGTGTTCATTGATACGGGTTGGACATGAACAGCTTTTATAGAATAAATTTTTCCCTAAAGTGTGAGTGAAACTTGTTTATTAAATTTAAAATTAAATTTTCTTCCATCCAATCGAGAATATTTTTCACTTTTACATCATTTAAAGAGCAGAGATTTTTACCACCTCTTCGCAATGTCATTAAATTTGATTGGGTTACCCACCGTTCTTTAAAGACAAAGCTAAATCTACCTAGTCTATTCCTTTGTTACCTGCATTAATAATACGTTGACAACCCGGATCGGAGTTTTATATTTTGTTCTTAAGACGTGCTCCGACTCTAAGAAGATAAATGTATAGAAATTATTCGCTTTATGTTTACGTACATCTTTATTGTCACATATTATACTTACCTTCTACTACACTTCTGCATATAGGACAATTCGATTCAAGTTATAGATTTTCCGTGTAATAAGTGACGACACGGAATAAGTCGTTTTACTTCACCACGCTTCATGCTAATTAAACAAATTACACAATTACCTATAGACTTCATATGGTTCGCTCAAACGAAACGTTAACCTTAAATATCTTTTTGCTTTTTTTACATATGTGTGTCATTTTAAGGGACTACCTGTCCTAAGCTTATTCACATGTTTATGCACTTATACGGCATTTACACTATGCAATTTTTCATGAAACTCGCATGAAATTTTTGTTTGTTTGTGATGGGGATGGTACTGTTTCTAATGTTTAATTTTAGATAACGCATAACGCTGTAACTTAAATAGAAAATTGAGAAAAAAAAATTTCTCACAAATTGCATAGTGTAAATCTGGACTTATATGAAATAAATGTATAAATTTATATATTTTATATTAATTTTCAGTAAATACTTCTTAATTTTATAAAACTTTCTAAAATTCATTTTAAATTTTCTCAATTGCAAATTGAAATTCTCATTTTCATTTGGAATTTTCTTAATTTCAATGAAAAATGGAGTAGTTAGTAATAATTATAAATAAATGATTTCTTCATCATAATTTCATTACTATTAGTAAAATCAATTACAATTCGAAAAAATTATTTACATGAAATGATAGATAGTTAAATTTAAGTTAAATTTACCTAAATTTTTTCCATTACAATTAATTTAAATAATGCCAATAAAATTTAAATAGTTATTAAAAAAATCCTGAGTATTGTTTATCAGATAAATAACGATATAATGAACTTATTTTATATTTAATTTAAATTAAATTAAAAAAAGTAAAAAAACAGTCTAATAAAAATTACCTACGACATTCAGTAACCATATGAAAAAATTGTATTAGTATTGTAACGAATGTTTACACAAAAATTACCAAGAACATTTACAAATTTATTAAAAAATCCGACGACTTAACACACTATTAGCAGGTTGTGTATTGAACAAATTTTTTTTGTATTTTCTTAATATTTCTTCCCAATATATCTTTCATGCAAAATGTGCATCATTTTTTTTTTAATTTTTTACTTTTTGCTTTTTGTTTTATATTTTTCTTGTTTTTCCTCGTTGTAATTGTTCACCGACAAAAACAGCGATAATCAGCAGCAAATTAATGATCCTGGTTAAGTGTCTGATACATCGATTATGCTTGTTTAAATCAGTGTGCATTAAACTTAAGCACTGTCTCTTAAGCAAGAAATCCTTCTGTTCCCCTTTGACACTGTTAGTACAAGTACATATATCTATTTTAAACAGTTTGTATGCATCTGTAAGCAGTAAGTACATTTTATTAAGTGCAGTGTAAATAAATTTAGCTTTTCCGCTTAAAGTGTAAAAAATGAAAAAAAGGCAATGGCGGATTTTGCGAGGGAAAAAGTACAAGAACGTTGACATTTATTATCATGCTAATATTATAAGAATTGTGTAAGCAAAAGAAAATTTTGTATAACAACATACTTTTATCGATTAAAGTCCTCTTGTATTTTATAGAAAAGGAAAAACAATAATTAATTAATAAAAAAAATTGAAAATAATTGTTTCTAAAGCTTTTGCAGATGCGAAGAATGAACTGATTTTTTTTTTGAAAATTTAAATGGTAGGCATAATGTATACAAGCAGCTTTTTAAAGTAAGTACTATTTCAGAGTAAGTGGAATATGCATATATTCAGAAAAACAGAATTCCATACATTTGGTGGATCATCCTTCCGCAAAAGTAGGTGACATAGGGAAAAGGAAAGCGGTGTTGTAGACTCTGGTATCCTTAACACAATAACTGTTCACTCTATGGATATATAAATTACGAATATTCCATGGAGCGTCGATTTCTAAGTGTTGCACATGTTGTTGATATTGTAATAAAATTAATACGAGGGCTGCTATATATATTTCTGGCCTGGCAACACTGAGTGCCGCCAAGTGCAATCTGACATTTCCATTGGAAAGTTTGTGATTTTTAAGCATAATCGTACTCAAAACGTTTTGACGTACGACCATTATTTGTGTTGTTTACAGTGACTTGAAAAAATTAATATAGAAAAAAATGGAATTAACTCGTGAACATTTTCGTGCCATCATTTTTCACAACTTTCGACGTGGATTATCACGACAAGAGTGCATTGATGAACTTAAATCTTTGTATGGCGATGAAGAACCATCCTATAGCACTGTGAAAAATTGGTATAATGAATTTAATCGTGGCCGAAGCTCGCTCAAAGACGAATTCCGTGAAGGTCGTCCAAAAACGGCTGTTGTGCCAGAGAACATTGATGCCGTGCGTGAACTCATAATGCAAGATCGACATGCGACATACCGAGAGATAGAGACATCCTTGGACATTTCTTCCACCAGCAAACATTCGATACTGCATGAACACCTGGCCGTAAAAAAGGTATGTTCTCGTTGGATCCCGCACAATTTGAAAGTCGCTCAAAAAAAGGCTCGTGTCGACTGATGCAAAGAAATGTTGCAAAAATACGATTGCGGTGCTTCAAAAGACGTTTATAAGATCGTCATCGGAGAAATTCGAAAAACCAACAAGAGAAGACGAATCATTGTTCACCATGACAATGCGAGCTCTCACACATCGGCTCAAACCAGAGCGTTTTTGACCGGCCAAAACGTCGAATTAATGGGTCATCCGCCGTACAGCCCTGACTTGGCACCTAATGACTTCTTCTTGTTTCTGCACATCAAGAAAAACAATGCGTGGTCAACGATTTTCGTCGCCAGAAGAAGCTGTTGAAGTGTTCAAAAACCATGTTTTAAAGGTGTCTCAATCGGAGTGGAAAAAGTGCTTCGACAACTGGTTTGAGCGCATGTAAAAGTGTATAAATCATGCTGGAGAATACTTTGAAAAACAATAAAACCTTTTTTGATTATAAATATTCGCATTTTCACTATAAGGCCAGAAATATATAGAGCAGCCCTCGTAATAGAAAGTTTTATGCTACAAACGAAAAGTGAAGTTAAGCTGCTCTGAAATCCATAGCCACTTTATTTACAGTAATTTTTTTTAAGAGAAGTAAACCTCAGGCAATAATGCCTATTTTTTAACTGCGTCGCTTTTTTAAAATATATAGATTTGAGAATAGTGGTGGTGATAGAGTTATAGACAAAAATCTTCATTTTTTAAAACACTGTAATTATGCAATTTCTTGTGTAAAGGCAAAAATAGTCTTTACTTTCAATTCATGATGACTCAGCTGATCAATTTCTGTTAAGTGGAAAATATGTATTTGTGGTTTGTTATAACTTTGACGTTCTGTTGTGTTCTGTTTCGTTTGAATCAGTAGAAAATTGAATTCAACACTAAGTTATTTGAAACCTGTTTGGTATTGTGAGTACAAAAACTTATGTTCGATATTGTATTTTTTTCGTTGTGTTGTGTACTGTATTTTCTCTGTTTATTATAAACAGCTAATATATTGATAATGAAAAACTATTCACAATAATTAAAAAAGCAACATTCAGTCGAATTGTGTAACCTCCTTCTTTTTTTGAACTCGGTTAAAAAGCGGAACGACACGGAACAGAACAACAACAGAAAATAGAGACTATGAGGCCTTTAGTCGGCGCATTTATGTTCTTTGAAGCTGGTACAGCCTTTTTATTTATTTCTTACGGCTATTTAATGTTGTAGAGTACTATCGGATAAGAAAGCGAGTTTGTAAAACATACAAAAGAGAATTTTAAAGATACATATGTACATATATTAATTTTTGAAACAAAATATCACAAAAAAGCAAAACAAAATGTCGTCATATAAGTAAGACATTTTAGCTGCTTTAAGTAATGGCAATTTCTTAGTTTAAAAGATACATACAAATACAAAAAAGCCAATTTATATAATTATCTTGTTAAAGCTCAGCGTGAAAAATTATTTATTACGAAAAAAGCAAACAAAAACACACAATTCTCTTCATTGATTTAAATTTTTATATGTGCATGTACATATCGCTCATTTACTACTACAACGTCATAACAAAAAATTCTGAGTTTTAGAGTTCATCAAACAGAATTGTTCGCCATTTCAAGCTTTATATTGTTGTATACGTTTCATCTTTATGTCTTTTGTACTTTCCACGTTTTAAGAGAATAAGACGTTATTTCATTTCACTTTTAAAAACTTTATTTGTCAATATGAACGACATATTTGAGTTGTGCAATAAACTTCATAACGTATAGATCAAACCGATTTCTAAAACTTCTGATCTTTTTTGAATGTACGACTTTATGCACATAATGTATTTTATTGAGTTGTGGCTGGGTTGGTGAAAAATTTTATTACGTAAATATTCGTTTTTATTTTCATAAATATTTTTTACAGCATTAACGTCTTAATTCAAACATTCCACATTGCTTGTCTTAGACATCCCGCTTAATATATAATTGATAAAAGTCTTCTTAAATGAATTTTTTATTTATGATTCATTTTGCTAATTGTAGTGGAAACTGATATTTTTCTAGATGGTAAGAATGGGTCAAAAATTTTAACTGCCATTATCTCGAAATTATTTTTTTGTTTATAACCTTCTATAAGTAGATGAGCGATATGTTAATAAATTTCATTTCGAAAGGAAAAAAAATTAAGAAATTACTTAGCAGTTTCCTTGTTCTTTAAATAGAAAAATAAAAAAAATATAATGCAGGAGTTGAGAGCCAGATCACAATAGACAAAACACCAAGCAGTTAATTCTCTTTTCTATTTAAAAGGGGCCCGAAGTGCTAATGCAGTACATATGGGTGGAATTGATGTGGCGAATTAACCGAGATATCTTAAAACTGTCTTAGGATTCTTTCAAATTTTTCTTGTTGACGCTTGTGTAATTGTTTAAAAATATGTCTCAAACTTTATACTTGAAGATGATGAGAGAGTTTTAATATCAAAATATTTTGACACAAATTATACCCTACTACGCGATTAAAATGGCATGTCATCAAGTTGTTCTCATCCAGCAAAAAATTAGACATTTCCTTAAAAGTACTTGTCATATAATGACTTACTTTTGTGAATGCCATATTTTGTTAATCGCTTCCAAAACACTTTACAATAGTTGGCAAAAAAGGAAGTGTGAATTGAACTAGTTCTTTAAGTTAAAAGAAAATACCTTTAAATACGTACTAATGACCATCATTATTTCGTGCAAAAATCAATGTAATCGATTCTCAGTAATTGATTATAAAAGCCTCATGCCTTGTTAAAATCATTGGGTTGGTATTTTAGCTGGGAAGTCCATCCGCCAAAAATGCTTTATTTCGCACTCGACTACCTTTTCTAAATTTTTTGCTGTGCACATGCCGAGTTTGACCGTGTAATAGTCGCTTTAAAAGAGCGTTAAATAAGTTTTAAAATTTCGACAAAGAATGCTATTTAATTATTTAACATTAAAAAACACAGTTTATACAAAATAAATTGAAATTCAATTGATTATTTTAAGTGAAATAAATCGTTCTAATAGTTTTTAGATCACACAAACGTTAACAAGAAAAATGTAGTAGAATAATAGTCATTATTTCTTATACAAACATGGTTAAATCGCATACTTTTTCAATGTGGAATTATAGAATACAGTTTTATACATTTTGTTTACTGTGCGCTGATGCTTACAGATTACAGTAATTATATTGTTTTTCAATTAAAAATAAACAAATTGCTACATAATTTCTGAGATAATTCTGTTTTTGTATTTGCATAAAAATAGTTTATCTTGCTTTATTGAGAGAATTGTACAAAATAATTTATTTTATTTTTTAAACTAAGAAATTTGATTTAATTTTATCAACCGAAAAAAACATACATCCATACATACGTACAGACATACATAAATGAAGACTATGACTGCCAGCATAAAGACTTGAGTAGAGAGTCATTATTCTCTTTCATGCCATTAGTTTTCAATGGCTTTTCAATTGAATGCGTTATCAAAAGTATAATCGCACACACACACACATACACCCACTTTCTTCTAACAGATTATATTGCTGAAGACGCAAATAGAGACGAGAAAAATTGTTCAGTTTGTGCATTTATTACTTGTAGTTGTGTTGTTAGTAGAAAGAAAAGAAATTGTCATTATTTAAGTTGTGTTTGCTGGATTTTTTGCCCCTTTTTCATTGTTTTTAACCTCCTACGACTTTCGTTAGTATTGTCACTTATATTTCGCATGAACCCACTAACCATTTCATTCCAAATTCATGCAAAATCCATATCCGTTTGCATTTAGAAAAAATATCTTAAATTATATGAAAGGTTGACAAAAAAGCGTAACGTAATTTCCGATGTACCATTTCTGAAGAAAATTCTAGGAAAATCCTGAAGGATTCTCGACGCCTCTGAGCAGGTCTGGGAAAATGGCAGATATTTCTTAGTTCCTGATATATTTCCTGATATATTTTTAGTGCAAAAAAAAAAAAAAAAAAAAAAAAAAAATAAATAAAAAAGAATAATGGCTTGTCAGAAATGACTCTTATGTAAAATGTAGACCGACAATATATAAAGCTATATCTGGTAATTAATATTCCGACTTCGAATGTTCGCTGGGAATATACATACTTTTGTTTGTGTGCTTATCTTTGGTATGTGTTAGTGTTATAAAATGTTAACTTTATATTACAAAATCCAAATGTTTGCTTTATATATTTTCCACTTCAAGGAACTATTTCCTTTTTGCGGCAGCTGGATAAGGGGGTGTGAGAATGAATTTTTGTCTGTACATTTCTTTGATTTTTGCAATGATCATCAGTTTAACAACAAACACACAACACTCATTAATAATAAAAAAAGTTGGAAAAAGAGCTTCACTATCTCTTGATGCAACTTATTTAGGAACAACAGGATTGTCGCAGGATCGATTTTTTTTACTTGGAGATTTTTCTAAATAATAAAAGTGCAAATATAATTTTTGCGTATAACTTAATAATGAAATGTTCAAATAAAGTAAAAAATGCGAAATAAACTTCCCACACAAATTATACAGGTTTTTAATACAATTTCCATGGTAACCCTCGTAAGTCAATGTATGCCTGCATGTGTAAGCGTTTTCTGTTCAATGAGTACTTAACTCTCCTCCATGTCACAGAAGTGCTCATTATTCATAATCCTTTGTACAAAAAAGGGAACATCTATGACTGTTATTCGATTTTGTTCAAGGAGGATTCATTTTAAACAAGAGTTATCGTCTGGATTTTTGCTTGTTTTTGGTAGTTTTATTATGTGTTTGTTCTTCAGAAATCTTACTAACAAGTGCAATTGAAGTGCAAAATATTTCATGTAACTTTGCATTAATATTTTTAATATGCGAATGCCTTTTATACTGCCGAAATGTATAGAAAGAAAAGAAATTTTATGGAACCGATGAAGTGCCTCAAATAGTTTTTTATTTTCTAAGCTGAAATATTATCACAAATTTGCAAAAGCTTGGGGAAGCTGGGGAAGTTCTAAATTTGAACAGGAACATTTAATTAGAATTAATATTTTTGGGCGAGTATTGCTGGCAATCAAATAAATATTAATCGACTAATGAATCATATGATAAATTGAAACGGAAAATAATTAACTGCAAATAATTAAATAATTAATCGATTATGAAGAAGTTACATACAGCCTCGATCAGCTGATTAGAAATATTTTAATTTCTGTTTTTATTGGTCATGCCTTTTTAATTATTGCAGCGTTTTTTCCTTTTGGCAAACGTGCGGATTCATTTTGAATATACCACTGTGGAACGTTATATTTTCTACATATGTAATTCCTCTGTGGCTTTGGCCATACTTGATCCCAATGGCCTATTGGTTACTAAACATGTGCTATTCTAGACGCAGCTCTCCACGCTATACTACACTGTTACTTTGGCGAGACATGACCTACTCGATTCCTTGTTTTGTAAACTTCACCCAAACCCGGGAGGTTTCTATTGCTGTTTCTTTTTTTTAATTGCCTTATAGTACAACAATTTTTATTTCTCATTTGCAGGCGTGTCCGACGGTGGCCTCGAACACATGACTTTGGTAATCTTCCGTTTTACAGCAGGCCATTTAGATTGCTCAATTTGTGTTAGCCTATGGTCCTATTATTTTATACCCATGCCACTAGTGGTAGTATTTTATTCCCCTCTGCTTTTTTTTTACCAGATATTATTTTCGTAACAATACATTCACATATTGCCTTGAATTTCCTAACCAAGGCAAAACATATATATTTCACCAAATTTTTGTGACAAAAATGCCATTTCAAAACAATTATCTACTACGAGTATACTTTAGGATGAGTACTTTACAAAGTCAAGAAATTTTAATGCTTTGAAACCATTTCATCAATAGTCAATTGTAATGATTTTTAAATAATTATCAGGCAGTTTATAAGAATATATTTTATTGTTCAGAGAAAAAAATAATCTCACTTTTGCATCTCTGTTTCTTTGAAAGTTATAAAACAATAGAAGAAAGCAAAAATTCTAATTATATTATTGCTCAAGATGTTAACTTTTGTGTGTTGTTAGAAATTTAAATCTTGTGGGCTCAAGCATATGAGCAACTTTTGACACTGTCGTATTTACTACTCAAACACATTTGCCTATGAATGAAATTGGAAAAGAAAATTAAATATGGGTTTTTTTAAGGGGGCGTTATAGTCAATAACATAAGCAATGACACTTGCATAGACTTTAGTACAGCAAGACGTGCGGTATAGGATGGAAATTTAAAGAAACTATGTGGAAAAGAAGATTCATGATGTAAAGGGGGCAGTAGGCTGAAATCGACGGCTCGAGACATGAAATGTAATGTGTAATCTTATTCTTATAATTTACTTTTAAAATAAAAATAAATATTAAAATATTTTATTGTTTTATTTAATTCACAATAATACTTTATAGAATAATTTTTTTAATAGTTGTGTGTGCTATATTCATTCAGTTATTACAACCGAATTCAATATAATACATACAACCGACAAAATTCGATTGGCAACAAATTCGGTTCTCATAACGAATTTCTTTTCTATGTGTATGAAAGGCGTATAATTTAAAATGAAGTTGAATGAAAATGAGATTGTTTTTTGCAGAATCAGCAAATTTCATAGTTAACTCACGTCCTTATAATATGTTTTTGTGTTGCATATATTAACATCTGCCTTAAAATCAATAACTAATATCTGCATTAAATCAATCGGTTAAGTGTCGGTCATTACTAAAATGAAGAAATAAAAACGAATTGTGAATCTGCGAATTTTGGTATGTGCGAAGTTATAAATTTGTAAAAAAAAAACTTTTGGCTTGCTTGACATCACCGCTTAATGGACCTATGATTGATAAATTGTTCGCCACGTCTAGCATTTCTAATATGAAAAAATTCAAAAGTCTTAAAAACTTTTGTTATTAAACTTGAATAGATATGATAAGAGAAACAGCTGTCAGAGAGGTTCTTACTTCAACAAGTCCTTTTTCAGTTATATTACTTTATTTCTTGTCTTTACCAAAAGTGACGAAAATTTGGCCAAAATTATACATGGTAACATGGTAACGCCTTTAAAAGTTACAAAAAATGTAACCAAACGGTAACACTGATTGAAAGGTGAAAAAAGTTTTTAAAGAAAATAAACAAGCGAAAGCCAATCGAGAGAAGCTTAGATAAGAAGGTAAAAATAAAGAAGCTGTTCTTTCTCCTTCATTTCCACATTCTTAAAAAAAAAATCGTAAATTTTAAAGAATTATTAATATTTCAGTAATCAAATAAAAATCTTTAAAGAGTCCGTTTCTCGCTGATATTCGCTTATATCTTTTTACTCTATTGTTGATTTTACCTACTATTTTTTTCTTAATAAAAATAGTACTGTTTCTTGTTCACATCATTGAATATAACTTAGACTTTTCCTTTTTTTTCTTGTTTTTGGTTCAACTAAAAGCGTACGAATGTTGCGCCCATCAACCAGAAATTGCCCACATACAAAAAATAACACCTTTTAAGTTTTTAAACCATGAACTGTTTTTAAAACGCAACCAGTCTGCTAGAATAACCTTTCAAATGAAGAAAAAAATTTAAAAATTGGTTCTAAAATGGCCAAGTTCTGCGAGCACAAACATAAAAAAGCAACATTCAGAGGAATTGATAACCTCCTTCCTTTTTTGAAGTGGGTTGAAAAATGTCGTGAACGAAATGTGAAATTTTTGTTCCCATGAAATTTTTATTCCCCATGAAGGGAAAATTGCTATCGTGAATTTCGTGGGAACGTTTGTTCCCGCTATCAATTCGTACTGAATACAAGTTAGAAAGAAGAAAATATAAATAGGGAAAAATATATTCCAAATTTTTTAAAGTTATAAAAAATTTAGAAATTTTAATGATTGGTGCTATTGTGCTGTTGCCAAAGGAGTATATACTACAACAGAGAACAATTTTATTTCAAGAACGTGACATGCAAGACGCTTAAAACCCCTTGAAGTTACCCTAGGGCCAATTAATGGAGCCAAGTGGGCTGTGGCAACACGGCTGCCTGCTTAACCTATCCTAGACATTGCTACTGACCCATTTCAATAAAATAAATTTTTATATCTGATTTTTTCTATCTCCATTTTTTTTTTTTCATTTAAAAATATTTTTAATAAAAAATCTTCATAGATTTATAACCAATAGATCTGTTTGTTTTGCATCTTGAAGAGTATAATGTCAGTCTGCACTGCAGTAGCTGTTATCGAATTAAAAAAATGTGTTATTGATGTAAATATTCTAATGAAAACATATTAAAACTGGCATAATGTAAGCAGTTCCCCGGCAAAATTTAAGTGAACAAATCTAAGGGAAAAGTGAACAAATTTAGAGGGAAAAAATCAATTACGATTAGGGGAGTTTTTGTTTACGTGAAAAATTTTTCACGTGAATTATTTCACGCAATTTAGGGAAAAGGGAAAAAATTTTGAGTGAAAATATATTCATGGTAGGGGTGAATATTTTTACATTAACTAATTAATTTTCTATACTGATAGGTCTAAAATATTCTCTATATTGATAGATCTATCATTGCATTTTACTACGTAATCCGTAAATTAGTAAAATTTTAAATTATCCTTTTTGACATATTCTGAGCCAAAGCAAAAATTCTATATAATTTTACATGTCCTTCTAAATTTGTGAACATGTGTTATTTAAAGAGAGAATTTAAAATCTTGCTCCCTTGTATAATATGGACAACGTCTTTTGGATAAAAATTACCATAACTATAGAAATAATTTACAATTGTTATAATAAAAAGTCATATGCGCTCATACGCACCCACATATATGTATGTATACAGTCCAAAGTATTAAAAAGAATAAATGGAACTAATTTGAAAAGTTTTTCAGATTGCTTACATTTACATATATTTCCTTGAAAGTAAGTACAAATTAAAACACATGTAGAAATATAATGGCCAAAGTTTTACATTTATATTAGAAATTTCCATCTAAGCATTTGCATGGCTATAGAGTGAA
The DNA here is from genome assembly GCA_916610165.2 of Gymnosoma rotundatum. Classification (NCBI taxonomy): domain Eukaryota; kingdom Metazoa; phylum Arthropoda; class Insecta; order Diptera; family Tachinidae; genus Gymnosoma; species Gymnosoma rotundatum. The sequence continues at coordinate 83,469,775 of OU744340.1, forward strand.
ATAGTAGACCCTTCTGGATGTTTGTGTACAGAAAATATACAGTTTAAGCTATCGCGTAATTTTGCCTTAATCGTCACATTTCGGTTCATATATGGACTGGGTGTCCCACTGTTCATATGAAAAAATAGGATGGATTTTCGAAAAAGCTTTCCCTTTTTATAAGAGGAAATTTCATTGTGGTAAGGATAAAACAGGGGATTAACTGCCAAATTGCATAGACGATTTGCTTTGACGTTCTGTGTACACTTTTCAGTTGCACGAAAATAGAACTTGCAGCACTGGTCTGCACAGTCTGATATAGATTATACAACAGTAAGGACATCGGGTTGCAATAAAAAATTTAAAAATCGAAAAAATTGTTAATAGTACCGAACATCACACCTGATTTTTATTCCAAAACTTTAGGAGCTTAGTTTTGAATGAATTAATTAATTCGGCTAAGGTTCTTTTTTATTTTAATTTCTAAAATTGTTTTTTACTAAGAAAGAAAAATTATTTACAAATGTTTGCCGACATTTTCCAAGGAAAATTAAAAAAATTGAACAACAGCAGAAACTAATGCAGCATTTTCAGGGTCGCTAAATCATCGTCATTCTTTGCAGCTTAGTTTCCCTAATAACTATATTTTGAATAATTAAAAATAAAGCGTGTGTGTGCAAAGGCGGACAACACTGTACCGTAACATCATTCAAATCTAATCTTATCTAATTTTTCACGAACCTAGTCATATGACCTCATACTCCAGCAGATCTCCCTATCGCCAAAAAATTTTAATGGCCAATGAGTTTATTATTTGCGTGAAAATTTACAAATTATACAGGGAAAACCATTTACAAAGGCAAAATTAATAGGCAGCAGTCTGAAATGTTTTGAAAATTAAAGTAAAAAGAGACTAAATTATTACAATTGACTCAATTAAGTGCAAAAGTATTTACGAACCTAGTGTATAAATGCCCTGTTAAGCGGCTATTAGACGGTCTTACTTTGCCTGTGAGCACGGCCTGATGGGAGAGAGAGAGAGAGAGAGTATTTTGCAATAAGTTTATTTTATTTTACAACTTTTTTCAGCAAAAATTTAGACATCACCTTAAAAAGTACTTGCTATATAATGACTTACTTTTGTGATTGCCATATTTTGTTACTCGCTTACAAAACACATTACATTAGTTTCCAAAAAAGGAAGTAGTAATGGAACTAGTTCTTTACCGTATTAATGATACTCATTAGTTTTTACAATAATTAGTGTAATCGATTCTCAGTAATTGATTACAAAAGTCTCATGCCTTGTTAAAATTATTAAGTTGGCAATCTAGTTGGGAAGTATTTCTGCTAAAAATGCTTAATTCCACACTCGATTACCTTTTCAAAAATTTTTTGCTGGGTAATTGTTGCGTTTGGTTTTACTTTTTTCACTTTTTATAAAAGCTTTTTTTAAGACTTTTGTTTTAAATTTCTATTATTATTAACATCATTTTTTATTTTCCATAAGTCCGGCAAACTTTCATATACTTTAATAATTTTTTTTAAACGCGAATTAAATAACGTTATTCAGTTATTTCAAAAATAAAGCAAGTTTTAAATTGTCATTTTAACCTAGCAATTAATAAGAATTTCAATGTAATATTATTTACCTATTACTTCTACTAATTTTTCAATACATATTATCTTTATTCGCTTAATATATAACTCGTGCGCTCTAGCCATGCCATACTCACCGTTCGCTTGCAAATACACAAACAAATTTTACACTGTGTTTGACAAACATGATATTAAACGAGTATGATGGAAAAAAAATGAAAAATTTTTGATCTTCATCCAGCACCACTGACAAACACGAAATTTACTCTATTACATGAGTTTAATGGCTTGTCATCAGGCCGTGCTCACAGGCGACGTTTGATCGTCTAATAGTCGCTTTAGGTATTAAGCCTGGTGCTCTGTTCGATTTTGTGAAAATTGTTGAGCAACATTGATTATTTCATGTTGAAAAGTTGAAGTTTGAAGTATGGTGTCTATCTAGCGATTTAGAAGGATTAAACGTTTTATTGTTTTCACGTGTCCTACATTGTTTAAAAAATGTAAGCAAAATACATATGATCAGCTGTTGTTTGCTTGTAATAATGCCTACTTGCTTTATTTTACAGCTTTAATAAAATGTTGACAGAAACATTTCATATGTTTTCCCACATTAAAAACAGAGTACTACTCCTGCAACATGTTTTCGTAATATTTTCATAAAAATTTTTTATGCATGTATTTTGACAGCATTCCGCATGAAAAACTGAACAGAGTACCAGGCTTTAGATAGAATAATTTCAAAATTTTTATCAGGTCAATTGAGGTGCGAAAAAAAATTTTTAGATATTAGAGAATTAGTAAAATGTAAAAAATAAAAAACATATAAGAGTGCTATATTCGGCTATGCTGTTCTAGTTTAGTAAAATAATTCCAATAAAAAAAAACATTGGGGTGAAAAAGAAAAGAAGTAAGTACCATATATTAGGCAGGCGTGGTGTATGGCTCGCTGCCTCCATCGCAGTATTTAAATTATTTGTAGCTCATCTAGTACGTTGGCAAAGTTGATTTTAATACGAACACGGATGGACAGACGGTCAACGCTCAGTAGACTTCGTTATGCATAAGAACTCAGAGTCGGATATTGATACTTTAAAAATTACAAGCGGAATGACAACTTCAATATACCTTTTTTCTATTAGGCTACAAAAGAAGAATTAAAAAAAAAAATTAAATAAATTTTACTGAAAACTTTGAGCGACGGAAGTTAATTTTACTTAAATAGAAAATGCTTGCTGTGTCATTTGACACATACTAATATACACTTCAGCAAGCATTTAAAAATAATTGTTTTGTAATTTGCTTGGGAGTTCTTGTGTAGGAAGTACGTATGTATTTGCATAGTGCATATGTAGTCCATATAGTCACTATGCAATCTGCAGTTTGTATTTGCAATATTGTTTTGTGGTCTTGGATTTTAACATAACTCAGCTTAAATCAATTAAATTTAAACAAAATTTTTTGAAATCATTTTAATTAATTTTTTTATGCCTCAAGTGTGTGTGTGGGATATTTCAGTGAGCATAATATTATCCTTTTTTATCAGCAATTTTTGTTGTAAATCTTTAAAATTGAAACAGTTCTTTTTGTTGTTGTTTTTTTCTTAAATGTTAATAAAAAGTTTTTCTATATAGCAAGAGTTTTTGTAGTATTATTTCTTGGAGATCGAATAAGCATATGGTTTGCTTGTTAGATATCAAAATCTAAGTTGCTGACGAAAATTCTTATGTTGCATGTCTTAAAGTTTTTATAAATAATACTTTTTTATAATGAAAGTGCTTAATTTTCAGAAGCTTTCAGCTTTGATTTAATTGTTTTATAATCTTAAATTTTTTTAATGACTTTAACATCGTGATTAAAATCAACCCTTAATCTCTAGTCTGCTGCCCAAATCAAATTAAAATTAATTTCACTAATAATTTTAATTCACAATGAATTTTAATTCAAAAAGATGCCTCTTGCATGATGTGACAAAAATTCTTTTGTTCGCCCAATTACATTTAAAGGGTGATTTACATGGTCACAGAAGTCTTAGGACATGTCAAATTTTTGTGCGGAATAGTACCAGTGGGATCGTCTGAACAAAATACGTAATGAATCTGCACAAATTGAGAGCAAATGCGGATGAAAATTTGACAGTCATATGGCTCTCTTTGTTTTTTGGATATTTTCAAAAGACAATTACGAATCAGTAGATCAGGGATGCATTTTTCTGCAAACCGCTATCTTAGTTTTGGTGTGTTTACCCATACCAATTGTGTAAACGCAAAAACTAATCTGTCGTAAGATTTTACTCTCAGTTTAAAAATATGGATGTAATTTTATATTATTTTCTCTTGGATTTTACGTACGTAAAGTCGTACCATCTTCTAAAAATCAGTTTAGTCTTAAGCATAATTGTGCGAATGAACCAATTTCTGTGATATTGTTGGACAGGCAGCAACTAAAGAGAGAAGATTTGTATACGATGCTGCTACCAAATCTAAATCAGGTACGTATGCAAAGTTGCGAATCAAATCATCAACTATAAAACTGACGCTCTGATGGCTTTTTTTATTGCGTGTTGAAATGGTGTACATTGTCAATTATTGTACTGCGGCAGTACTAAACACGATTGACGTTTTGAAAGTCAACCAATTATATGATACTTTTCTCGACTTTTCTAAGCAAAGAACTGAAAAGATAATAAGATACCAGTAACCTACCAGAAGTATTAGTGTGAGTCATCTGGTCATCAAAAGTATTGAGGCAGCCTAAAAAAATGTCCTTCATAATCCTAAGGAAACAGACATTTTGTAGCATTTTACTTGCGGGATTATTTTGTTATTAAAATAACCCAGCAAGAATGTAACAGCCATTTAATGATTAATAATGCTACACCTCCTGCCACTGCAGTTTTGATTTATAGGCGAGTTAACATGTCTAGACAGTTCTACTATGAAAAAATCTGGCAACATATTCTTGTACTTGCATTTAAATGCTTGTGTATATGAGCCAACCAGCTGCAACAACATTTTACTGTTTTCAAGTTTATGGATGTCTTTGAGTCTTTAAGCAGAGTTTGTTCATGTTAAAGCCAAAAAAAAATAATTTTTTATGTACTCAATTGCGTTAAAGTATTAAATCTACTTTCGTAAATGCAAAGTAAAATATGTTTTTGTCTTGATTAGGTTAACAATGTATAAGGATTTGTTTGCGGTAGACACAAAATATTATGGAAATGGCAGTAAAGAGAAAATGAATTTAAGAATATTAGATATCTTATTGCTGAAGTCATATAAGGTTATTAAATCAATGTAAAATATACAAAATATTATTTTTAATCTTTTGATTAAAAAATTAACTCAATGTTTTAATTTTTAGCAGTTGTGTTTGATCAATCGAAAAATATGTACGTATATGTGTAATAATGAACATGTATTCTACAAATAAAATACGTTCGTTTTGGCCATAACAATGATATTTACATACTTGCCTACTTTATATTTTTTAAATATTTTAGTTCAAATTTCATATTGTAGGATAGAAAAAAATTGTTTTGGAAAAAAACTATAAACTTAAAAAAACTCTGTAAAATTTGAATGTAATGATTTTCAATTTGGAAATGTGTGGTTGAAGTTTATAGTAGTAAGTTCTAAGAAAAAATTTTTAGTTTTGGTGCTTCTTTAAGAATTTAAAACAAATACAAAAATTTTAAACTAGAAATACTTTATATGTCGAAGAATATTTTTTAATTTTTTGATTGATCATTTTATAATTAAAAGCTCGTTCAGAAAACATTTGCCGGACCAATTTTAAATTTAATTTCACAAAACATTTGCTCTGTTGCCATTTTGAAAATGTCAATTAAATATCAATAATTTTAAAACTAAATAAATTTTTGTGCGTAATTTTAAAATTTGTAATCCCAGTAAATACAAAGCCAAATGATTAAAATAACTTGGTTCAGTATTTGGCATTAAGTACAATTTCTGAAGCAAGACAGAAACAAAGTGCTGAGCTTGTTATATGTAATTAGGTTTTACATAATTTGCTAACAAGTTTCGCTTTTTAGTTATTTTTACATAAAACTCTTGTTTGGATTATTTGATAATAAACTTCTTTATAAAAATTTTGTAACTAAATTATTATTAATTTATGATTTTGGATTGACCAAACTTTTCTAGAATTGAGAAAAAACAGAAAACATTCTGAGTAAAAAATTATATATGTATGTATATATGTTCATATGTACATACATGAAAACAAATAAAAATAAACAAATTTTAAAAAGTCAACTTTCTGTATTTTTGGCGAAAGGTGCTTTTAGTCTTATGCAAAAGTTACAACCAAATAAAACAAAGCATGGCGAAATAATACAGGTGGATCGATGGCGAATTTATCATTTTTGCCTTAAACGCCAATGTCAAACTCCATACATAAAAAAATGTGTATATATAGTTTTTTTATATGGTGTTTGACATTTCACGTTTGCGGCGAAAATTATGAATTCGCCATTGCGACCACCTAGTATATTTTCGCTATGAAACAAAGTGTTTATTTAGGCTGACTTACAAAACGTTAAATACTTTCCTTTTGAGCAAAGCGTCGCGTTTTATAACGTCGCATTGAAAACACTGACAGTGTAAAGCATTTCAAGATGCCATCGACAAATATTAGCAATGCCATAAAAAAGCAATCAGGGCTTTAGACATAGTACTCTGTTCATCGCTTCGAAATAAATAAGAATAAATGTTGCTCTGTTAATTAATTAATGTAGTACTTAAATGTAGTATTCTGTTTCAAGTTTATGGATGTCTTTGAGTCTTTAAGCAGAGTTTGTTCATGTTAAAGCCAAAAAAAAATAATTTTTTATGTACTCAATTGCGTTAAAGTATTAGATCTACTTTCGTAAATGCAAAGTAAAATATGTTTTTGTCTTGATTAGGTTAACAATGTATAAGGATTTGTTTGCGGTAGACACAAAATATTATGGAAATGGCAGTAAAGAGAAAATGAATTTAAGAATATTAGATATCTTATTGCTGAAGTCATATAAGGTTATTAAATCAATGTAAAATATACAAAATATTATTTTTAATCTTTTGATTAAAAAATTAACTCAATGTTTTAATTTTTAGCAGTTGTGTTTGATCAATCGAAAAATATGTACGTATATGTGTAATAATGAACATGTATTCTACAAATAAAATACGTTCGTTTTGGCCATAACAATGATATTTACATACTTGCCTACTTTATATTTTTTAAATATTTTAGTTCAAATTTCATATTGTAGGATAGAAAAAAATTGTTTTGGAAAAAAACTATAAACTTAAAAAAACTCTGTAAAATTTGAATGTAATGATTTTCAATTTGGAAATGTGTGGTTGAAGTTTATAGTAGTAAGTTCTAAGAAAAAATTTTTAGTTTTGGTGCTTCTTTAAGAATTTAAAACAAATACAAAAATTTTAAACTAGAAATACTTTATATGTCGAAGAATATTTTTTAATTGATCATTTTATAATTAAAAGCTCGTTCAGAAAACATTTGCCGGACCAATTTTAAATTTAATTTCACAAAACATTTGCTCTGTTGCCATTTTGAAAATGTCAATTAAATATCAATAATTTTAAAACTAAATAAATTTTTGTGCGTAATTTTAAAATTTGTAATCCCAGTAAATACAAAGCCAAATGATTAAAATAACTTGGTTCAGTATTTGGCATTAAGTACAATTTCTGAAGCAAGACAGAAACAAAGTGCTGAGCTTGTTATATGTAATTAGGTTTTACATAATTTGCTAACAAGTTTCGCTTTTTAGTTATTTTTACATAAAACTCTTGTTTGGATTATTTGATAATAAACTTCTTTATAAAAATTTTGTAACTAAATTATTATTAATTTATGATTTTGGATTGACCAAACTTTTCTAGAATTGAGAAAAAACAGAAAACATTCTGAGTAAAAAATTATATATGTATGTATATATGTTCATATGTACATACATGAAAACAAATAAAAATAAACAAATTTTAAAAAGTCAACTTTCTGTATTTTTGGCGAAGGTGCTTTTAGTCTTATGCAAAAGTTACAACCAAATAAAACAAAGCATGGCGAAATAATACAGGTGGATCGATGGCGAATTTATCATTTTTGCCTTAAACGCCAATGTCAAACTCCATACATAAAAAAATGTGTATATATAGTTTTTTTATATGGTGTTTGACATTTCACGTTTGCGGCGAAAATTATGAATTCGCCATTGCGACCACCTAGTATATTTTCGCTATGAAACAAAGTGTTTATTTAGGCTGACTTACAAAACGTTAAATACTTTCCTTTTGAGCAAAGCGTCGCGTTTTATAACGTCGCATTGAAAACACTGACAGTGTAAAGCATTTCAAGATGCCATCGACAAATATTAGCAATGCCATAAAAAAGCAATCAGGGCTTTAGACATAGTACTCTGTTCATCGCTTCGAAATAAATAAGAATAAATGTTGCTCTGTTAATTAATTAATGTAGTACTTAAATGTAGTATTCTGTTTATTTGTGAAAAAGTCGCGAAATGTTTCTTGCATCATGTTTATCTATTTACAAAGTGTTATTGGCAACATTTTTTTCAACTACGAAATAACATAAGCCTATTACTCTGCTCGATTTTGCGTAAAATGTTGAGCTACACGCATTATTTCGCTTGAAAAATTTGACAATTAGCTACTAGTGCCAATACAGTGTTTTAGAAAATAAAATAAATATAAATAATATCGTTTTTATCGGCTTTAAGAATAACACATTGTAAAAAGATTCAAAATTTACTGAAGCCGAAAAGAAATACTCATTTAAATCTTTTGGGATTTATACTATATATATTTTTTTAATTGCAGTAATGAGCAAACGCTTTTCTGAGTCATTAAATTATTTTTTGCCTTTTTCTCTTTTCAAATGTACACTTTTGTCATTACTTTTTTGAATTTTTTTAACACAAAAAAATTAAATCAAAATAAATGGTCTGAAAAAATTGTTTTCAAAAATTCTGTACGAAAAAAATGTTGAAGAGTACTACTTCAACATTATTTAGTATTTATTTCGCTGTAATTTTTTATATGGACTTTTGACAACGTTTCGCACGTAATGATAAACAGAGTATTAAGGCCTCGTTATGCGAACGTTGATGTAAGAAAAACTTAACGTATTTTAACGTACGGTCGTTTATGTACTTATAGACATTTTACAAATGTGACGAATGTCAATAAAATAAACAAAAACAAAACATTGTGCAGCACAATGTGTTTGTAATATTAATATCAAAAGCCCGAAAAGAATTTAAAAATGGATATTTTGGATTAATTTACTGATGTCCATGAAATAAGTACAATTGTTTTGCAAAAAAAAAAAACTATAAAGCCAAAATATTAAATTACAAAACCTAACACAATTTTCAATTTGCTGCAGCTGTTCAGAACAGTGTTGAGATTTGTGGCATAGTTACGGGCACTGTTCCGTACATGTAAATTTAGAAAAAGTACTAATTTCGCTTCGAAAAATATTTTACATTGCAATATGTGCAATGTATTGACAAATTTAATTATCTGTTTTAAAAAATATTATTATGTATTTAATGTAACTATTTATTTATTATACTTTTATTAAGCAAAATAATAAAAACTGATGAATGATACAATTATTATCAATACTTAAAAAGTGCCTAAAAAGGGAAAATGTGCCGCAATGGTACTTATCACATATAATTCCAGCACTATCTTACGAATGTCACGTAACAATGCCGTCAAAACCTATTTTATACAGGTTGAAGCGTTCCGGAAACGTGACAGTTAATTTCGGTAAGCGTTTGCATTGTTTTAGTATATTTAAAAACAAACGGCCGTTAGGTTAGCTTACGTGGACGTTCGCATAATTGTACCTTTATGCTATATGCTGGTAGCTAACTGTCAAACTCTATATATGAAAAATCTGTATAACAGTTACATAAATTTTCATAAATTTCGCCGCAAACATGAAATGTCAAACACCATATAAAAAAGTATATAATACATATATTTTTTATGTATGAAGTTTGACATTTAGCGTTTACGGCAAAAGTGATAAATTTGCCATCGCGACCACCTGTGTTATTTCGCCATGGCTATCACCTTATAATTAATTGGCCTTGACTTTTTCCATTCGGAATTTGTGACAACCATTTTTTTAAACCATTTGTTTTGATTTAATTTTGCTGTGTTCAAAAAATAAAAAATGGAAGAAACTGTAAAATTAAACAGAGAAAAAATCAAAGAAACAATTAATATGGAAAGAAGCGTTAGCTCATTTCAGCAATTAAAAAACTAAAAGATATAAGGAATAAATCCAATTGACGCCAAAAATAAACGACAAATATTTTCTATTACGCTGCATTTTCACCACTAGCGAATTTTAAATATTTCAAGCGAAATACTGCATGTTGTTCAACATTTTTCGCAAAATCGAACAGACTACTATGCAAGGCATGGCCTTGCAGACTTATCTGTCTGCGACGTTGCTAGGATAAACTTGTTTATCCGGTCGTCGGGGTGGTTTGGATTGGGATCTTTGACGGTGCCGTAATGGCCTGAATCTGATCCCCTGCAAATCCTGTTTCCAGGCAACACAACGGGAGCTTTGGGACCCAAGTGGGTCGGTCTTAGGCCGACGGCCTGTGCAACCTAACCTAACCTAACTAGGCAAGGCAAGGTCCGAACCGATCTAAAAAAGATGAGTGATTTCAAGCTCCGCAGGTAGAAGAAGTCAAGTATTGTGTAATTTACACAGTTTAACATCGAGTGCAGCATTTTTAGTCATAGATAGGTCCTCCAGTTGCTGAGATGTTTGATTTTACTCTTTCGATATTCAAAGTTGTTTTAGTCAGTTTTAGACAGGCAGGAAGATTAGGGAGTGCCATAAAGACTGTAAATTTATGGCCTGTATCCAAGATATATTAAGCAAGTATGAAATGAAAAACTAAATTGTTGATAAATTTGAATTTTTTGAGTTTATTTTTATTTACAAAATACAAATTTGTTTTGATTGTAAGCTACTTTCAATTTGCGTTTAAACTTGCATGTTTGTTGGGACAAAATTAAAATAAGAGAAAAATAAACAATTATTTGTTTCAAACAGTTTATTGCTTGAACATGAAATTCCAATTAATCTCTGCGACCAATTTTATTCGGTTTTATGGTATTTACAAAGTGGCTTTAAATATGCAAACTTTAGGAATAACAACAGTTAAGACAACACAATTTTTAAAACATTAAAAGGTTTCCTTGTACTTAAGAAAAAACTATTTAATTGATTGATGAACATTTTTATATTAAGTTTTCATGTTTATGTTCTTATTTATGAAATCTAACGGGAGATTCACTTCAAATCAAACAGGGTGTTTAAAAATAAAGTGAAATCTAAGCAAAGAGTAGAAATATTTTTATAAAATACATACTGCCGTATTCATAGAAAATTAAAATAGATTTGAAATATATTTTATGACAAATTTATATGAAAATTTTGTCATAAAACATATTTCAAAGTAATTTTATTTTCTATGAATACGGCAGATAATGTTTAACTGTTTTTTAATTTTACATTAGATAAATTGGTTCATAATTTTTCAATCGAAATTTTATTTACTGCTTTGATTGCAGTAAAGTATTATTCCTCGGATTTTTGTTGGTAATTTTATTGTCCAAAACTTAACTGAAATGTTCCTTTTTAAGGGAAATACATATATTTATCAGCGCTTTTATTTAGTTTCTTCAAGAACTTGAAAAATAGTTCTAAAAACCTGTCCGATTAAAATACGCGCTTAAATTAAAAAAGGGATTTATTAATTTAATATAAGAAATAAAATAGCATTTTTAAGATATAAATTTCAATTATAGTTACTGCGGTAGGTGAGTAAAAAGTACTGCACATGAGTACAAGCTCCAAACATAAATGCTTATAATTTTCAAATGAGAAATCTATCAATTCGTTTGATTTTTTTTATATTTCTGTCCGTAGAACTCACTTATTTCAGAACCGATTTTGAAGATTTTTTTGGGTGAAAGGTGGTGCTTACAGATGGGTCACATTTTAAAAAACTTCCAATTTTTTAAAACTAGAGTGTTCTCTTGCACAACAGAAATAATTTCTATATGTCTATTGAATGGACACTAGAGATGAGCTCAAAACATCTTGTTTGCTTCTATTGATACTGTTTACTATTGAATTGTACTCTTCGTTTATTGCTTTTGAAATATGAGTACACTGATATAACTGTACTCATTCAACAAAAGCATTCGACACCATTTATTCATTTGTCGAGGAAAGCAAATGTTTATTGTTATGTCGATGCAAATTTCACTAGTTAAAACAATTAATTCTGTTGTACATTATTGTCATAGCATGACAACATTGCAGAATTTATGTTTAAATTTACCCTCATTTTCTCATTCTCAAAGGTATGACACATGTTTTTTTTTTTGGTTTATTTACCTTTGTTGCTAAATAAAATAAATGAAAATAAAATTGCGTTTTAAAAAATCAAAGTTTCTTCTCTTAATAAATGCCAACGCAATTGACAAGTGTAACACTGAGTATTGTACAACATTTTCGCCGTACTCGTAAGACTGTTGTCTTTTCAACTTTTGCACAACAAACTTGGACTTTATTCACACATGCAAATTTTACTTTGTTTGGTGTTCAGACACAAAAAGTTTCTTTTACAAATTTTTGTTTTCTTATCTTTGATCATTCCTTATTTTTGCACGTTTTGTATGTGGTGCTTATATGAATATGTACATAGCAACTTTGCAAGTACATCAAAGTCTGTACTGTCCATCATTCTTTCTCCCTCTCTCTCACATAAAATCAAAACTTTGCAAAGTAAAATTTGCCTGTGTGAATGGGGTGTTGTGTGTGCTTGTTTATTTTTCCTCTATGTTAACTATGCACTGAATTTAGCTTACAGCTACAGTCAATATTCGATTTTGAAAAAAAGACAATATTGTACACTTTTAAATGGCTAACGCTCATCTCTAATGGACACTCATTTCAGATTTTAACAAAGGTGGCATCATTTTAGCTCCCAATTACAGAAATTAATAATCAATTAAACTTACAGCCAGTTTACAGAACACAATTTTCCGTTTAGACGCACAAAAACGTTACCGTTTCCCACGTTTGGATTTTTAAAACGCAAATGTCATTTTGTTTTTGTAAAAAACGTAAAAAATGGCCATTGTTTCTAGTTTATGTAACGCGCATTGTAGTGTCAGACACGTCGGAAATGAGCGAAGAAAAAAACGATTCGTCAGAAGTTAATATTCACCTTCACTTATAATAACATTTAACATTATACATACATTTAAAAATTATTGTTTATTTTTATAACTATTGTTTAAACTTTTTCATTTTCACAAATTTTTGTTTTGCAGATACAAATTTGTACTTCATTGTTTGATAATTTTGTTTTGTTTATTTAACTCAGCAGTTTCTTTTTAAGCGCCGAAGCAGGGTTACCATCATTTAAAGCAAAAACAAAAAATGTATATGAAAAAAAAAAGTAAATAAAAAATATTTATTAATACATTGGCAATACTTCTAATTGGCGCAACATTTATTTATACGCAACACAACGTAAGTTAAGCGAAAAAACCGGAACGTGTTACACGGACGCTAATTATTACGTATTCGTCCATATGCCATCCGGTTTCGTTTCGCTCTTGACGTGTTCTATAAACAGGTTGTTAAACAGCTATAGACACACACTTTAAAATATCATAGTGTGTATATTTCTACGGCACACCCTTTAATTTTTTTGTACTTGTTGTTATAGCGGCTATAGTAAAACACCTTTTGTAAAACGAGCATAACTATTACTGTTGCAGAGATAGTGGGCTTTGGTTAGGGTTGCCAGATGGCCTGTATTTTTCAGTTCTATTTCTATTTACTAGTTACCAATTAGAATATAATTTGTTTAATTAATATAGAATGTCTTTATTTGTGAAAAATAATTTTTTTTGTTAATTATAAATTTTAATTATTTTCTACGAAAAAGATTTATATTAAATAGAAAGAAAACAAAGTGTGTTGTTTATTTACAACAATATCCATTTCCGACCCCATAAATTATATTTATTCTGAGTTCTAATGCATAGCGAAGTCGATTGGGTCAGTGTTAGTGCTGATATCAAGTTTGCCAAGGCACTAGATCAGCTAGAGAAAACTTAAATACACCAATCGATCAAACGTAGCGTCACAAGAAGTGCTATGGGAAATCAGTAAGATCGGTTCATGCTCTTAGAAGCAGCCTACCTCTAATTTTTCCATATCATTTAGAACAGTGAAGTTACTCCAATAAAAATAACACAAATATATTGGGCTATAGAGAATTAAAAATAAGAAAAAACATCAAGCGAAATAAGCTTTCGTCCATATTTTGTGTGTTAATGGCCTGTGAAATTTTGAAATATTTTAAAATATCAATATGGGTATCATTTAAGAGCTTTTGAAGAGATCTTTAAGTAAATACTAAAATTTTTTACAATTATATTTGTTTTATTGATTGGAGTTACTTTACTAAACTAGATTTACATATATGGTGAAGGGTAGGCATAGCCGAAAGTAGGACTCATACTTTTATTTCGGTTTTGTTACGAAAAATTTGCAATATATTATGTTTTTTAACTATAAGCAAATTTCTAAATCATCAAGTTGTTTTTTCAAAATGCAGGTGATTTGTTTCCATTGTCCAGTTATTTGACTTTTAGTATCTGGCAAGCCTAGCTGTCACTCACGGACAGTGATTGAAGGGAAACAGTATGCTTACGTTTTTATCTTTATACATTATAAATAAATTTTTATTAGAAAATCGTTCCCGTTATATTCTTCCTTGTAATACCTGTTGAAAACTTAAGGACTTTAAGGTATCGTATACATTTATTTTGACAATATGATTTTTATAGTATTTAAATAACATTTTTAAAACACATACACTTAAATATTTTAGTTTGCATATGAGTATGAATAACGTGTTACGAAAACACGTACTCAATCTATATTCACATAATTTGAAAATAATAACTTCTATATGAACATTCATATTCACAACCAAAACCGCACACGAAACATTTGAATTAATTTGCATACACACATCATATTTAGACTTATCTATGACTTAGTTTTAGTCTAGTGATCATCGGGATAAGAAATCTCAAAAAAAAAAAAAAAAAAAATTATCTATTCATTGTATCCCACCGAAACATTTGTATGCTTACGTGCACAAGTATTTGTGTAGACATGTACTCATGAAGAAAGTATCCTTAAATTTGATTTCAATTTAGTAGGAATGTTCTTTTGACTTCTTTTTTTCGATTAGATTTTCTTCTCAATGTCAATATTGATGTGGTAGTGAATTGAACGTTTTCCTTTTTTTATTATGGAAATTCAAAGAACCGCATTCATCAATAATTCCAAGACATGATTCCGTATAACAGTGCATACACACACGCACATATATGTACAATCCACATAACTTATAATGCAAAGAATATTCATTCGAGTAGAGAAGACCGACGTGTGTTGCTGAAGGAAAAAAAAGCTAATGACGATGATAAAAAATTTAAAGAAAAAAGCAACAGCTCGTTTCAATTTTATATTAAAAAACATATTTGATACAACTAATACCAGTGTGAGGAAATCGATGGAAAACTGAAAAGTTCTTATAAAATCCTCGGCCTTTTTTATGTCTTTTAAATAATGTTTACATCTCTAAAGTTGACTTTTAATTTCAGATACCCTATTGCTAAAGGCAAATTTTAGGTAAAGTATTTTAATTGATTGTAAAATTGAATTTACAACTAATCGAATTGCTCTCGTTTATTTACATTTTCTCACGTGTATCTGACTGAATGAGCTTCTCAAAAACGTGAGTAAATCTGGAATAACAATTGTAATTTCTTTTATTATATTCTGCCTTCATGCTGTTAGTTTCTAAGAAAAAATTTAGGATTGTATGCAACGATAAACATTAATACAGGTAAAATTCAAAAGTATATGTGATTGCATGTTTCATACTTAAAAACCCACACATATATTTCACAGTTTCACATGGTTATCCAATGCAAAGGATAGTATTTACACAGGCTTCTTATTATTAGGAATATATTTACGTTTTCTGATTCACATATTTAATTTGCAATGATTTATTATGGAAAATAATATACAAAATAAAATTGCATCTCGCATGTTGGCTGGTTTCAATTATTAAATACGTGTGTTAGAAAGAATTTAAAGAAAAAAGTGCATTTTACTTTTGCACAAGAGTAATAAGAAAATAATATTCAAAATACATTAAAACTGATAACAGTGATGCCAATGCTGGCTAATAATGTACAGGATGTCAGCCGGAAAGGTGTATTATTTTGTTTGTTTAGTTTGATTAGTTTTAGTCTCTTGTATCGATAAATTTTTAACCTAATGTCGGCAATTATGTATGGAATACAATAGCAGTTAAATGTTCGTCTCTGTTAGTCTCACAAATGCGAGCACTTTTCATTAATTTTTCATTACCTCATCACACATTTCACTAATTTCATGACGAATATTTTGTTAGAGTTGCTCAAGCTATTCTAGTTTGTTTGCATAAACCTTGCTATTTAGATATCTCCACAAATAGAAGTCCGTAGAAATCAAATCAGGCGACCAAATCAGGCCAATACACTTATCTTGAAATAACTTGTTGTGAAAAGAGGTCTTGCAGCAATTCCATTGTAATCCTGGCTGTATGTATGTGGCACCGTCCTGTTGATACCACATGTTAATCAAGCCTAAATCATGCAGTTTGGGCGTGAAAAACTTAATCATATAACTTTATCACTCCTCATTCACAGTTACCTTCACGATGTTTTCATTTACAAAGAACTAAGATTCAATAATTCCTCCTGACCAAATTAAATACCAGACTGTCACTTTTAATGCATAAAAAGTTGACTGATGAATAAATTGAGGGTTTTCCATTGCTCAGTACCGACTTATCTACTCATTGTGATTTTTTCATGAAAATTGTGGTTGTCATGGGCGACATCCTATTTGCATATATACGGTGGCGTAAATGGCAATTTTCGAAGAAGCTCCTTTTCAACTGAATCTTAAATGAAAACAAATGCAAATACTTGTGCAAATTTGCGGCCAAAGTTGTTCTTTGAAGACCAAGCTCCTGAGCACGGCGTCGTATTGAGGTTGATGTACTATGTCGAACACGTTCTTGAGCAGCAGTAATGTTTGCAGTGGTCCTACACCTACAAACCCTCTTTCTTCAAAATTATTCACTACACGATAAAAAAATTTACACATAGCTTTCTCATCTTCACAGTAATCGATGACTGGTTTTGATAAAATGTTTTAACGATTAAAACACTGGTCTCTCGAATATTTTCTACAACAAATTTGCCACGTGACTACTTCACGACTGTCAAATATGAACTATCAAGAGTAATGTTTACCAAAATGTTTACGAAACAAAGTAGTATACCTTCCCGGCGGACACCCTGTATATTAAGTACTAGCTATTCCCTAGTAGAGAAGTTACTTGAACGAAATTTTAACATTCCTGCTCTTGCAGTTCAACAGGTAAACGGCTACAACTTTTTACTCTATATCCCAATTTTTCCAGTATTACGCTACACTAGATATTAAAAAGAAAGTTTCTACTACAAATATTCGGGACTCTACGTATTTTAGCTCTCTAATACACGATGATAATTACTAATTTTGTATGGAGGATATTACGCCTACTCTCCCAAGTAAGACATTTTTGTCTCCAGCTATGCACATTAACACTAAAGTTACTCGTGCTCAATTTCAAGACTGTACCTATTGTAGTTATTTAGCTATATGGTAATTTTTTTCTTCACTTTGTATGAAAGGTGTCCCGCCTACTAATCCAATCCACCGAATTTTTCGTTACATTATGGATACTAATGAGAGAGTTATTTGAACAAAATTTCAAGGTGCTGCCTATTGCAATTATCAGGTATAAGGATTAATATTAAGTTTATATGACAGGTGCCACGCCCCAAGTTAAAAATTATAAAATAAGTACCCTACCGCATATCTGATAATAAACTGTATAAATTTCAGGTCGATCGGTCCACTTGTGTAGGTAGCTATATAGTACTCAAATAAACAAAACGACACTCGAAGGGAGCAGAGATATTGACTGTTTAATAAAGAAGTTGAGATAGAGGAGACGTCAGTGTTATCACATATTCAGCGCTGATAGGGGATAAGAAATACAACTTATTCTAAACTGAAGAAAAAATTTATCTCTTGAGAATTTTATTACCAGAGGATAAACACGAAATCATACAGTGTCCGTCTGTCATAGCTCTCTATCTCTGAAACCGTAATAGGCAGGCCCTTAAAACTGTCAGAGAAAGTGTTGACTAAAGCTGCTATAAAAACAAAAAATTGTCATAATATTTACAAAAATGTGTTTATTTTTCTAACTGTAATAGGCAGACAGGTTAAATTAGTTCATTGTATGAAAAATATGTCCGCTTAAGCAACAGGTTCAAAAAAAATTTAATTAAGGAGTATCGCAATAGAGACGTGGTTTTCGCGTATGTGGGCAGCTTTATTTTTGAGACGCAATAGACAGACACTTTAAGATTAACTATTTTCATGTTTTTGTAAGAAAAAGTATAAAAAATTACTAATAAAACTAACATATAAAGGGTATTCTTACAGTAAAATCAATTTAATGATAATGAATTTTAACATTAATAACTTCCAAATTATGTCATCAACTAATGTCACACCCTTTAATTTATTATTTTAAATATTTATATTTCATATTATACAAGGCAAAGTAGTGGAGGATTTTTTCAATTTTTAAGTAATTGTATACACGGTTCAGAAGATAGGCCCATGTAGGTCAAATTACATTAACTATGGGTTCACCCTTTAATTTACAAATCCAAACTTTATACTTATTTTTATAGCGAACTTGGCAATATAGGTTCTTTGTAAATTTCAGCCGTCTGCCTACAACTTCAAAAGTATGACCACATACATTAAATTAAATAAACTGTTGGAGCACCCTTTAATGTATAATTTTGAAAATTTATAATGGCAGTCAGCACTTTGTCCAATTTTCAAGTATTTCTCTGTAACGGTTCAAGAGATAGGACTATATAGCTCAATTTGCGTTACCTATTGTGACACCCTTTAATTTTTAGATATATTTTTCTATTACTTTTTGCTATTGCGAGCTATAGTAATATTTAGTTTTTTAAAATTTAAGTGTGGTGCCATTTACGTTTCATAATACACTTAAAAATGTGTATGTTGTTTGGAGACACCCTGTAATTTTTAAAATTATGCACGGTATTTAAAAATTTTTGCAGTGTAATGTATTTTTTGAACTGTTTGAGTAGAAAATTTAACTTTATTACTATTTTATTTATTTATTTTAAATAAAATGTAAGCTCATATTTGATGAGGAACTTTTCGTGTTTAGTTCGCGATTGACGGTTTTTTTTTAATTCCTTTCTTTACAAACGACTAACTAATGAATATCCCAGCAAAAAATTAGACATTACCTTAAAAAGTACTTGCCATATAATGACTTACTTTTGTGGTTGCCATATTTTGTTACTCGCTTACAAAACACATTACATTAGTTTCCAAAAAAGGAAATATTAATGCAACTAGTTCTTTATGTTAAAAGAGACTACCATACAAATGGTACTAATTATTTCCTGCAATAATTAATGTAATCGATTCTCAGTAATTGATTATTAAAGTCTCATGCCTTGTTAAAATCATTAAGTTGGCAATCTA
This sequence comes from Gymnosoma rotundatum, assembly GCA_916610165.2. Taxonomy (NCBI): domain Eukaryota; kingdom Metazoa; phylum Arthropoda; class Insecta; order Diptera; family Tachinidae; genus Gymnosoma; species Gymnosoma rotundatum. Next base: position 83,489,191 of record OU744340.1, read on the forward strand.
GTTGCGAAGTATTTCTGTCAAAAATTCGACACTCGATTACCTTTTCAAAATTTTTTGCTGGGATTAACTCCTTTGTAGACAATTGTTAGTATAAAAGATGATATAAAAATACACACCTTTTTATTTAAATATAATGTGTACTATATATGCGTAAAATACATAAGCTTTTAAAAGAACTCCTTATATAGCTAAACATATTTTAGTTGATTTTTCTCAATCAACCGAATACTAATATTAAATGTAAACTACTAAATCATTTATCTAATTTGTAACTATTTTGTACCTTTCAAATTTTCATATATTATAAAACCGCAAAAAATGAAACCAAAAGTAATTATCCAAGCCAACCTATCGAAATCATATTAAAAATTTACCCCAATAACCATTTGAAAATAAATTTTAATAAATTAAATTTTTCGATCAAAAAGTTATATGACGCGTGTAAAAAAGTATTAAAAAAAATCATAGAAAAAATATCAATAAAGGTAAAAATGTATTTTGTATGTGGTTCTGTGTATATACACAATTACACACACACATATTCATACGTACACGCATACTTATAAGCGCAAAATGCAATGATGTGCAAGTGCGTATTCAGTACGGCCTGGTCATATCCTATAAACCACAGACAACTGTTACTACTTATAACAAGCAAACGGAAAATATTAAAATACACATACTATATTTGCATAATTGCTTGGTATGTTAAACTCATATTAAATGCAAAACTAATTAAAATGTTTTTCAAAAAAGGTGTTAATCATTGTAATATAATATAAAAATATACACAGGCTTTTAGGCAGAAGCTTTTGTTTTTATTTTGTTTGTTATTAAATATGTTAATTTTTTTAAATATTTAATTGTTTGAATACAAAAGAAGGTCAGTGTACTTCAATGATTTAATATACAATTTTTATTTAACAAACATTTACATGTTAAAAGTTTTTCACCAACAAGTTTTCGTAATCCTTCTGAGCGCATTTAACATAAAACGGTTGTCAGTCATTTTGTTACTCATTACAAGAATACTTTCTTAAAAATGACTAAAAAATGTTAAATTTTATCTAAGTTTCTTAGTTTTTTTAAGAAACAAATTAGAAAAAAAATTGTATTTATTATTAGTGTTAGTCATGCCTATGTCCTTAGAAAAGCATATCTATGTGATCATTTTACTATTGGCTACAACACTATTTAAAGTATCTTCAGTTTTTAAAAAATTTTTATTAAAAATCGCTACAGTAAAGAATCGTTACAGAATTTGAAATTGTGCCGTTTATTTTTTGACAACATTTTCAATGATTTAAGCTCGATTAACAATAATAATGTTAATGTTCTAAATAAGTTTTCAGCCAATTAATTAGATTTTTAATTTTAGTAATATTTAATGAGAATAAAGTTATAACTGCGATTAACACTTTATTCTCTATCTCTCGGTATGTCGCATGTCGATCTTGCATTATAAGTTCACGCACGGCATCAATGTTCTCTGGCACAACAGCCGTTTTTGGACGACCTTCACTGCATTCGTCTTTGAGCGAGCTTCAAAAATTCATTATACCAATTTTTCACAGTGCTATAGGATGGTGCTTTATCGCCATACAAAGATTTAAGTTCATCAATGCACTCTTGTCGTGATAATCCACGTCGAAAGTTGTGAAAAATGATGGCACGAAAATGTTCACGAGTTAATTCCATTTTTTTCTATATTAATTTTTTCAAGTCACTGTAAACAACACAAATAATGGTCGTATGACAAAACGTTTTGAGTACGATTATGCTTAAAAATGACAAACTTTCCAATGGAAATGTCAGATTGCACTTGGCAGCACTCAGTGTTGCCAGGCCAGAAATATATATATAGCAGTCCTCGTATTCGGTCAAATACATAATACATCAAAATACAGGAATAAGTGCAAATTTAGTGCAAGTTTCTTATAAGTAGCAATAATATTTATCTTCTATCTTAACAAAAACTGCCCCATATATTTTTTGTACTATATTTTTAATTATTGTCTTAACGCCCTGAAAATATATATTGCTGTTTTTTTTTACATTTTCATGTTTATATCAATGACCTCTTTGTTACTTATTTTCTTCTCTAGCATTTGTAGAAGCCATTATTTACGAAATGTAAAGTTGCATGAAACTTTTTTTTATATCTTTTCCTTTTATTAAGCTTCTTTTTTGTAAAGTAAATTGTACTTGTAATGACTTTATTTAAATTACGTGACCGAAAAAACAACTTGACTTTTGCTAGAAGATCGCCAAAGTAAAACTAAAATATTTTGTGACTGCAAGTAAAATTACGAAACCAAAATGTACTAAAAATATTTTTTAGGCTTCATTAAGCAACAGACACGTTTTAAGGATGTCTGTGAATGAATGCAAGTACTACATTTTAAATTCGGTATAAGTTATAAATATTATTACACTTTCTTTAAAATTTTCTATTTCCAATTTTAAAACACAGTTTAAGAAGTCGCAGTGCAATGTTTGTGTGAACTTCTAAAAAGTCTTAAAATGTATAAGAATCTGGTCCATAAAATATTGCTGGAAAAATCTCTCTCAGTGTCATATGATTTTTTGCATTGAGGTCACCAACACTAGAAGTTTTGAACCTCTAAAGCCGTAAAAATAATTGGTTGACATTGTGTTTTTATTTATTTTTCCATTACTTGTGACCATTGCTGTTTTTTATGGCCTTTAGCACAAAAAGTGGAAAAGGAATATAACTAAATTTGTCAATCCGCTTGTAATTTCTACAAAATCCATTTTCTACCACGAAAATAATGGTGTGTGTATAGAATAATACCACAGTTAGCCAACAAAAGCTGCGTTGATAAAGGTGCTTGCTGTAAAACAGATCGTTACTTTGAGCCCACCTTCGGATATGCGTACATAGGAAAGTAACAATTATTATAATGCAATTAAAAATTATAAATCAGCAGTACAACCTCTCGAGAAGCAAAAGACAATTGTTGTGTAAAGCCATGGCAGATAATTTAGAGAAGTCGTCTAATTTAACATTAGAGTAACAGATAATTTTCGAGACGATCTTTATAATGAAAACTAAGAACGGTAGCGGTTAGCGCAGGGAAGTGTGAGAGCGTGGTAGTAGTGTATGGCAGACGTGTGTTGTGACTATTGGATTAAAGGGATTGGATAAAAGAAGTAGTGGTTAAGGTTACTAAACAAGGCATCGAGTAGTTCATTTCTCGCCGGAGTAACACAATAGTATACCGTGGATGGCTGAGTATGTAAGTATAAAGCATGTTTAGTAAATACGAGACCATGGGATTCACAAGACCGGTAGGATCAAGAAGTATAGCCTGAGAAAACCATAAAGTAAGAATACAGAATTTCTAATGAGCCTCAGTGGTATTTGCAATCAAAAAGAATCCGTACGTTTGTCTAAAAAGGGAAAAACGTAGCAATATTAGGAGTTCTTATGCATAGCGAAGTCGATTGAGCAATGACCGTCTATCCGTCCGTGTCCGGGTTGAAATTAACTTTGCCAAGGCACTAGATAAGCTAAAGAAAATTAAAATATGCCAATCGATCAGACATAGCTTCGAAACGTCCTTCGAGGCAGTAGGCAAAACACCACGTCTGCCTCTAATTTTTCCATATCATTTGGAACAAATCTTGTTCGGCTATAGCGGATCTATGCCGGATCTATGCTATATTCGGCTATGCCGATCCTATATACGCTTCTCGATTCATGTAAATCTAGTTTATTGAGGTACATCCAATCAAAAAGCAAATATTGGGGTGACAGAGACTTAAAAAATGAGAAAAAAGTTAAGTACTACGTCAATATAATTTTACATCAAAATGTTATCGGCTCTTAGTGGGTTAAGAATTTTTTTTTTTAAATTTTAGTATTTCCTTAAAGATCTAGTCAAAAGCTTTAAAATGATACCCACATTGATATTTTTAAGAAACTTCATAATTGCAGGGGCCCGTAACTTGGAAAATATGGGCGAGTGCTAATTTTTTTACTTGATGTTTTTTTTCATATTTTTTAACTCTCTATCGCCCCATGTACATTTTGTTTTTTTTTTTGTTTGGAGTTACTTTATTGTTCCAAATGATATGAACAAATTAGAGGAAGGCGTGGTGTTTTACCCGCTGCTTCGAAGGGCATGGACTGATCATGTTGATTTCCAACAGTTACGTTTATGACACTATGTCTGATCGATCGGTGTATTTAAATTTTCTAGCTAATATAATGCCTCAGCAAGCTTGATTTCAACACTAATATGGACGGGCAGACGAACATTTCTCAATCCACTTTGCTATGCATAAGAAGTCAGAATATATATATACTTTATAGAGTCGGAAATAGATATTGTTGAAAAAACTTAGTTATATCCGTTTTCTATTTTTTGTGGTGAAGGGTATAATAGGTAATAAAAGCATACAGACAAAAAATTTGCACTCGCCCATATTTTTCCAGTTATGGGGCTCCGAAATTTTCATAGATAAGTAAGATTGTGTACCATATTTTTAAAATATCAATAAAGGTATCGTTTAAAATCTTTTGAAAAGATCTTTAAGGAAATACAAATGCTTTACCCATTAAGAGCCGATGACATTTTTATGTAAAATTATATAAATTTCTGATTTTTTTTATTTCTTAATTCTCTGTCACCCCAATATGGATTTACATATATAGTGAAGGGTATATTGGATTCGGCATATCCGAATAAAGCATTCTTCCTTGTTTTAATTTTAGTTTTTTTTTTGTTAAATTAAATGCTGATGCCCTTTTAAATGTATATTTTATTTATGCCTTCTTCCTTTAACACATATTTTTATTTGAATTTTGGTTTTTTTCTTTCTTTTGGGGTAAAATGTGGTTAAACTGTTGCCAAATTGTACAAAAACAAGCACAAATTTAACATTTAATAAAATACAAATAAACTATGGAGAAAATAAAAAATATATGTATGTATTTCTGTAGTTATTGCATATAAAACAATAACAGCAATAAATGTATTTATAACAAGACTAACGTTTTTGTGTCCAATATATTTTTGCTACAGCATAGACAAAAACTGTGTTTTTTCACATTTTGATTTAACTTTTTTTCGTAGAGAGTTTACAACAAATTTTAAGGCGTTTACAACATGAAAAGAGGATTTTCTGTATATTGGTCTGATTTAAATATTTCCTTTTTTACATTTTTTCGTTTCCTTTTTTGTTGCTCTGTAGAGGTCAGAAAGTAATAAACCAAAAACTAAACTTTATATAAGTCACTGTTGCTACGGATTCTACGGTAGGTGTTAGCTGTTAAATATAAATGTTTTTCAACAAGTTTTTCTTTTTAATTTTTTTTTAACATTTTATAGGTTAACAAGTCATTGAATTTCTGGGCAAGAAGCATTATAGTAAAATTAGGTAAATATGACTTTTACTCAAGTTTGTATTTTGTTCGTTTAAAATATTAATTTATGTGTCAAAACAGTATCAAATATTTCTCCTCAACATTGTTTTTTATTATTCTTAGCAAAAAATTTTAGAAAAAGTAATGAAGTGTGGAATTGAGCATTTTTGTCGAAAGTATTTCGAAACTAAATTACCAACCTAATAATTCTTAAGAAGGCATGAGAATCGATTACATTGATTATTGCTGAAAATTATGACGATCGTTAGTACATATTTTAAGGTTTTCTTTTTTAACTTAAAGAACTAGTTCAATTATTACTTCCTTCTTTTTGAACTAATGTAATGTGTTTTTGTGATGTAATGTGTTTCTGATATATTTTTGGAAAATTTTGTTGATGGTCGATTACTAGATGTGGAGTATCAAATACCTTTTATTTAATTTTCATCTGCTTGTCTGTCAGTGTTCACATCACGTAAAAACTGCTGCATGGATTTGAATAATATTGTGTGAGGAAGTCCCTTAGAACCTTAGTTTACATATAAAATAGTTTTTTTTGGCGTAAAAATAAGTTGTTTCTCAGATAAAATAGAGATAAAAATATAAATGGTTTAATGGTTCTAAAGCAGCACATTTTTCTAAATTTGAATTTTAAGAAAATTAGAAATGACACGCAGACGAAGTCGTTGGCACTGCTAGTAATATTAATTGAATTGATGGTAAAACACCAAATTATTGGTACTAATAACAAAACTATAGAATTCGTGGTATTGTGGGAAGAATTACATTTTTTTGTTAACGTTAATGCAAAAAAAAAAAAAAAAAAAAACTCGATCGTTTCTACATTTTCCTCATACATACGTATGAATGCAAATGTTTAATATACCTGAACCGCAATATAAAATAAATAAATAATTGTACGAGTAGGTATAAAAATAAATGAATTTTTTAAACTAAATAAAACAATTGTTTTCATTTGCATTTAATAAGTAATGAAAATTTGCTTTATTTATTAATAATAATTTCGTGCTTTACCATCAATTAAGAAGTAAGAAAATAATAATAACAAATGCACCAGTAAACATCCCCTACCTTAAACATAAGCAAAACAAATTTACCGTTTAACAAGTAAAAATAAGTCATGCTATAATGAAGATAGTAATAAAACAATAACAAATGCACTACTAAATATCAGATACATCAATTGTTTTGAAAAAACACAACAAATAACAGATTCCATTTCAAGCAGGAAAACAATAGGACAATCAAAAAACCCAAACGAAAATAATTATTTTGTGATACCGGTAAACATCAAAAATTCCTTCCTTAAGTATAATTGCAATAATGTTAAAGATAAGCAAATTATTACCCTTAATCCTTACTTTTTATAACACAAATTATTGCACATTTTTTTAATAAGCCATTCATATGACCCTCGCTTGAATTTACAAGGAACTCCACTACTTACCAATAATTAAAAACAAACTGCAATTGTAGACTTAAATTTTAACTAAAAAAACCAATAATAAATACAATAAAAAATGATATTATATTTGGTCTATCGTAACATGTGCTATTTTGCCGTCCGTACACGCAACTATTTTCATTTTTCCATGTACTTTTTTCCAAATACGAAGTTATTTCAATTGTTCAAACGACTCACTGTTACTATCAAAAGAAGCACGAGCATAGAGCTGCTCTTTTTTTCTCAATGCGCAGAGCAAAAGAGCCAAAAATAAAATTTAATGCCCATGGCTCAAAGAGCAGTGTGTGAAAAGAAGGAGCAAGCGCAATGCGCATAAACGATTGGCTCTTTTTTTCAGCTCTGCTCTTTTGCGCATACCTTAAAAAGATGAGCATAAAAAGAGAGCAAAAGAGCGAGCCAATGTGAACCCTGTTTTATATATACTACTATTATAGTATATTTATAACACATTTTTCTTCAAATTTGAATTTTAAGAAAATTAGAGATGTCACACTGATAAAGTCGTGGGCACTACTGTTGTTCTATATGTAATTTTTTTTTTTTGAATTAAAAATACTACAATTGTCATGGCGAAAGTATACAAAAAATAATAATACATATTTTAAAGGAATGTTATAAGATGTATATGAAACTACAATTCCTTTTTCTGTCGACAATATTTAGTTAAAAATTTACTTCTGTTCCTAGTACTTGCTGTTTGAAGTATTAATACAGCTTGACCCCTATAATAATTTCAATTGTCGTTTATAAGTTAACAGTTTCTTTTATTGGTTTTAATAGATATCATAGAAAGCTATTAATATTTTGTTGTTGTTAGTATCTTTTATTTTAGTGCGCAAGCAACTACGTATTATTTACACTTCAATATATTGTTAATTTTAATCGCTAATCCAAACGAAAAATCGACGTGAACTTTAAAAGTAATATTTTACTCTTCTAATAGCCTCTTAAATAAAAGTTAAAATATTTTATAGTTATAAATCAGAGCTGCTTATTTAAACATCGCTATAGTAACATCTCACAAATACAATAAAATCATATTTTTATTATGTAGCTGCGTACAAGGCAACAAATGTTGCTAGCGACCAGCGTTGCCGCTTTGGTCCAATCGGACCAAACTTGGTAGTTTTTCGTTTTTAAAAAACAGTTTGGTAGTTTGGTTGGTTTGTTGAATTTTTTTAAATTTTTGGTAGGTTTTCCACCTGTAGCAATTTTTAGCATAGTAAATTTTTCATCTTAAAAATTCAGAACATAAAATAAAAAAAATGTAACTTTTAATAAAATAAACAATAACTTTGATAGTGTTACCACTATTTTCAAAAACTGTTTTGGGTGTACTAAAAAACATCTCTGCTTTTTTGCATAGAGATGATTAAAGCTATAACCATCTCTGGTTTAAGAAACGCGAACTATTTTATGAAATTGAAATTTAGAATATTTTTAAGTGAAGGTTTATTTTCAAGTGTATGTATTAAAAAATTAATAGACGAAATGGAAAAGTAATTAAACTTTATTAATTCTAACTATGTATCTATTAATTACATAAATATTTACTAATATTGCATGTATTTTTTTCAGATTTTTATCAAAAGCTCCAAAATTAAATAAAAATAATATAATCATATAATTTCAGAAACGACATTCCATCTACGAGGTAGAACCACTCTTAAAATTTTTGTTTTAAAACATTTTTAAATAATATAATACTTTTAGTGAACATTGTAAAGAAACAGTCAAAAGAAAAATTAGAACCGAATGGTTGAGCGAATTTGATTGGCTCCAGGAAAGGGATGGGTGTTAATTCTGCATTGTATGCTCTAAAACTATTTTGAAACCAATGAATTATATGTGATATTTTTTGTATTTTAAATTCCTTTTGTTTTTTTATCTGTATACATTTTGTATACACATACATACATCCGTTATTTTAAATGAAATATTGCTTTTATGTTGTTATTTTATGTATATTTTTATGTTTTTTATAAAAACTGGAATTTTTTATTATATTACTATATAAGCCAAAATAAAAATTTTGATTTTATTGAAGAATTCTATTTTAAAATTTTTGGTAGGCTGTTAACGATTTTGGTAGGATTTTTGAAAATTATTGGTAGGAAGTAAATTTCTTGTGTGGCAACGCTGCTAGCGACATTTGCTGTCGTGTGTTCGTGTATCCTACTACGGCGAATGTGTTTAGTTGACATAGTACTTCACACTCTGTAAAGTGTCTGCATTAAACGATTTAGCAGAAAAAGCAGAAAATCACAACTCTAGGAGATACCTTTAAATTCTTTAGTTTGTTTTTTTTGCGCTACACGGTAAAAAGTTTTTCAACAGATTAATTTTCAGATTAAAACTGTATTAAATTTTAAACTGATTTACTAGAAAATTAAAATTTATGATTTATGATTTAATTAGAAAATTATATTTTTTCTTTTTTAACTAAATATATAACTGATTTAATTAATTATTTAATTGAAAAATATTTTGTACTTCTTTTTCAGTTAATTATATAATTAAGGCTATTAAACAATTATATAAATTATAAATTTAAATCTGGGTCCAAATTACGGCAATCGATATCAATCGAAGTTTCCATTTAAATACTTTTAAAATTTCTAAATGTGTCGAATGCCATAATTTTGCTCCTGAAAACCAATTAAACGATTAAAGGGTGCAAAAACTTTTTTCTTCATATTAACGATAAACAGTTACCGATTTCAATCTGTGCGTAAACAAATTTTATATAATTTCTCTAGCATTTACAATAGAAATTTATTTAATGGGAAAATTGATTGGATAACTAAAATTTTAAAGCTGCGGTGGAATGTAGAGATACTGGTGTACTTTGCATAGTTAACTCTTCCTAAGCACATAAACACACACACACACACACTTTTACAAACAACATTTGCACCACTACAACTGTTTTACATTCATGAGGAATTTGATAAATATTGTCTGATGTGGTTTGGAAACGTTTAGTAGTAATTAGTTATTTTAGCCACATTGCGTTTAAAATTTAATTACTGTTCATTTCAGGTTTAAATAAAAGTCATTAACAAAAGATTATTTCTAATAAAAAGTGAGGAAAAGAGGTGCAACAATTGTAGCTGCATGGAGAATAACATTAAAACTGATAACAATTAACAAAAATAAACTTAAAAACTTTTAATTGAAAAAAGCTGTACGTACCATAGATCCTAGCATGTATGTAAGTGTGTGCTTAGAATTATTTTTGTGCTTTATTTATTTTCAAATACTATCAACAAGTAATTCTGTTGTTGTGTGTTAAAGGCTTAATTAAATTCTAATTGCTTTTACAATAAAAATTTAAAATATTATCATAAATAAATTTCCTTTTCATGTGTTGGAGGGTATTAAAAGCATTTATGTGTTAAAATTTATTTAGTTTAACTAAAAAAAATTAAAATTGCATTTTAAAATATTTGTACAAATTTATAATCCTTTTGTTTGTTTGTTTGTTTTAGTGTTTTGAGCTGATATAAAAATAATTAGTATTTGGTTATTTTCAACATAAATACAATATAAAAATTAAATTTCTAATAGAAAAATATTATAATAATAAAATCTTATAAAAATATTATATACAAATATTATACAATAATATAATAATATTATTATTTTTCTAGTATTGTTATGTAAGTTAATTAAACTTACTTGTAATGAATTTAGTAACTTTTATCTGCTCGAAGTTGGTTTAACAATATTTTGTTTTAAAATATTGAAATTTTTAAAGTAATTGATTAAATCCAATATCTAATATATATATAAAATTGTTGCAAGTGTTGTGACTTTATAACTCACGAACGGTCAAGCTGAATTCGATTAAAATTTTAGGGTTTGTTCGCAAGGTCGTGCAGATGGTTTATCTAAAATTTGCATGAAATTTTTTAATTTTAGGAATATTTAAGAATATTTGAAAGATAAATAAGTCTTTATTTATAAGGTACAATAGGCAGAAGGAAATCTATTATAACTTCGATGTTAATTAAATATAAAAGTTGCTTGAAAGAGTGGTTGTAGTACGATTATTCTCTTTAGGTAAGCGAAGCGCCCCAGGAATAGCTAGTTAGAAATAAAAAACAATGATATTAAAGATCATTTCCGCTTGTAATGAGGGTAAGTAATTAATAAGTGTATTCACAATCGATATTTATTAAAAATATTGCACAGTAAACACTTCAATGAAACCACTTCAAATAATTCTTCCAAATATCGGCACCATTTATATATTTTTAGCATTTCTTGTAAAAAGATAAAAAACAAATTTAAAGGTGAGATAATAAAGTATGTTTTTAATGAAACCTATACATTTACCCTGACCGCTGTCAAGAGTGAGAAAGCAGTGCAAAACCTTTAGACTGGGATCAGCTACATTAGCTCTAGTATTGCTGTCGACTTGCATCACGTTTTTAAATTTTACATGTGCTGCTAACTTTGCATCTTCTGTTTAGAGCCAACAAAATATCAATTTTCTAAATTTTCCTCTGATTAAATTATATTTAATGTAAAGAACCCTACAGATAGCGAAAAATCGTGGTTTGATATGGTTAGAAGAACCATACAATTTTGTCTGTGAAAATATATGATTGCGGTAAAAAATATAGTTGCTTTAAATACTTTAGTCGCGATAAACAAGTGTTTTTTAAACATTTGAACGTTAAATAGATATTAAGAGCATATTATTTAAACTAAACAATTAATGCAGAAATTTTCATCGGAATCAAATTTTTCAAACTATCCTTAAATAATAAAATGAAAATAACCATAATATTGTTACGAAAATAAAATCTGGCAAATGTTTAATATCTAAATAAAATGCCGTTGATGTTATTGTACGTGTGTGCGTGGTGAAAAACAGAGGTGAAAATGATTCCTTCCTCTAGTGCACATTGGGGCAGAATCAAGATATAAGAAATAAATCAATAAATTTAAAGGCTAGGCCGATTAATTTAAAATTTCACACGATAATTTAAGCATTTGGACTTAAGTTTTAAAGCACTTTTCAGGGGTAGTGCTATGTGGTTTTAAATTAAAAGTACCTCGTATCTGCAAGTTTTTTAATGCTTGGCATTTCTTCTTATCCATTTTTGTGTGATTTCAATCTGCAAATTATATTTTAAAATGATCAAATTATAAGCATTTTATAATTACAAGTTCTCATTTTTTGATACCCTGATCCAGTTTTTGAAATTTACAATTTTCAGCAACAATTTTTGAATTTTTTGTCGTATTAAGAAAACATATTGTGTAAGTTCGAAGACTATTTATTCCTTACAAAAAAAGCAGACGATTTTTTTTTTACAGAAATCGGCCCAGCCGTTATCATTTTATGATTTACTATACATTTTTTACACCATTTTTATATATAGATTTTTGTAGAAGTAACTATATGTACACTCAAAATATTATGTAGGTAAATTTAAATGAAAAAACACTTTAAACAACTACTTTTTCATTTAAAAAACGGTCCACTTACATTTCATTTAAATTAAATGTAATTTACAATTGTTTTTGAATGTTGATTTTATAACTAACAAAATATGTAAAAACAAGTAATTTTTCTTTTATTCCAACGCACGAAAAAACAACCTACCAGAAAAGTAAAAACCACTGTTTTTTCATTTATTTCAACTAACAAAATGTAACGTACCAAAACATTAATAATAACTGTTTCTGTATTTATTTTAATTTATAAAATTTAACCTACTAAAACAGTAAAATTAACTGCTTTTTTCTTTTATTCCAACTCTCTAAAAGTAACCTACCAAAACAATAAAAACTACAGCTTTCTTATTTATTTTGAAAATCAAAATATTTAATTTATTTATTGATTATTTATTCTACATATTTTTACACAAAAATGCTATTTTTTCTTCTTATTTTCGTTCCCTCTTGAAAATCAAAGGATTTCAGGATTATTCCATGCTGAAAATGTACTTTTAAAATATTGTTTATAGTTGTGCAACCAATACTTAAAATACATATCGCTCATTTACTACTAAAACGTCTTAACTCAAAAAAATCATTGCGAGATAATCGCAGTTGAAGTTTTTGACTTGTAAAATGATTCAGAAATAAAAAGTAAATTTAAGAAAACTTGCATCAAATTTGTATTAAAGAGGATGTTTTGGACAAACAAAGTGGAATCTTTTAATTATGACTTTATTGCTATAAAAATACATCCACTACCGTGTCATAAACTAAAATGTGTCGTCATTTATGAAAAGAAAAACCGAGCTTTGTTCGTAAAAAGCCGATACAAGATCACAAAACGAAATGTGACGATGTTTTAGAAAGCGATGAGATCTTCACGTTATAAAGTTTACTCCACAACTGAAATGTGATAAACAAAGTTTCTAAACTTGAAATGAAATAAGGGCCCATTCTATTCAAAAGTGAAAAGTATAAAAGGCATAAATAAAATGGCAAAAAAATCTGCATGATTAACACCAAAATTTTAAATTTCCACTTATGACGTTATATTACTAAATGAGCGATATATTTGCAATTAAAAATTTAAATAACTGACCTTAAATTGGGGCCAATAATGGACCCAAGTAGGCTGTGGCACCACGGCTACCTGCCTAAAAAGTCCAGAATTTATTTTCTTTATTCTCTACCTGCAAAAAGGGGACATATTTTTTTTAAACATAATGCAAATTTTAAATACTATGTAAAATACTTACCAATATTTTTTTTATATTTTTCTTAGATAAATTATTTTGTTCTAAATTTTTTTTGTAACTGACATATTTTCCAACAGTTTATATTTTTTTATTTTATATTTTAAAGCTATTGTAGAAGAGTGCTTTTCTACTGAAAAACTTTTTTTTTAATTAGGTATTTCATTTTTACTAAAACAAGGTAAAAATTAATTGATAATTTTGACTGCACCGAAAATCAGTATTTTTTTGTCGTTTGTTTTTCTAACAAGAGTTAAAAATAGTTAAATAAATAGTTTCTTCCTAAAGCAACCATATTTTCATTTATTTTTAACTTTACTGAAAACTTCCTAAATAAATTGCAAACAGTTAATGTTAAAATTTTTTGAGTGTAATAATTGTGGCTGAAAGTATTTTATGAGCCCTGGTACATATAAGGACTTTATGAGGAAAAGTATAAAAATATACAAGTTTTGGGATATTTGGTCTTTATTTTGGAAATTCTGGAATTCTGGCCTTTGTCTTTATATTAATGTTGTATATTTGATTCTGCTTTGACTTAAGTAATTACACATATACAGAAAATTTTTTTGATTTGCTTAATTTGTAAATTATTGTAAATTTATTTATTAATTATATATTTTATTTACGTAATTTGATATTTTTACATTCCTCAAGTTGAAATTTTCAGAAACAAAAATTAAGAATTTTTTCAATATTTTAAACACAAAAGATTCACCAAAATATGACTGTTCCAATATGTATCTCACTTTAATAAATTTATTTTACGGAAGATAAAAATTCGCATGCGAGTAAAAAAACTACATAAAATCAAACAAATATACCTACGAAATGGTGTTTATATTCATATTTGTAAAATTATGATTTAAAGAAATGGCTTCCGTGGTCTTAAAAATTTAATCCTGAAGCGTTTACGAACTTACTTTGTTAAGCTCGTAAAATGAGGTAATTTAACGTAACCTTGCATGAATAAAAAGTAATTATTGTAAAAAAATCGACTTCAATATATATTTCATCTGTCTGTCTGTTTGTCTACAAGGGTTCAAAAGTATGGCCACATCTATCAAATTTCCATTAACTAGTGGGAAACCCTTATATTCCACCTCCAAACTATATATTTGGTATAGTAGAATTAGTACTAATTTCAACCGTCTGTCTAAAACTGTTCAACAGTTTGGCAATATACATCAAAATAAATCAACTATTGGGATACCCTTAAATTTTTAAACTGAAACTTTATACTGTCTGTCTGCAATTTTGAAGCGTTTGTCTTTAAAGGTTCAAGAGAAAGGTAGGTCCATTTACGTCACCTTTTGGAAAGTGGCGTTCTTTATGGTTTATATCTTTTACTTGCGGCTAATCAATTTTATAAATTTTTTTCTCAGTGAAAAAAGTTCCTAGTTGGCAAGGATTGCATTTCGCATCTTATTCAATTAGTGATGCAATTAAGTACTAATTGCTCAATTTATTAATTGACTTCTTATGTGGTAAATTGAGCTCAATTAGGGCGTTAATTGCGTCAATTCTTTAATTGCGCAATTAAAGCGTACGTCAGAACAGGGTATAACAATAATCGTTTCTTTGATAAAGTGTCACCTTCTTTACAGACTTGTACCAGCAAGAATTTGTTTGAACATAAAGTTTTTATCAACAGTTACCTAAACAAAATTAATTGTAGTTCTGCACATATAGGAAAACTAAAAACTACTTTGTATGGGGAGTATGTGTCTCTTTATCATATATTACCACGATTTTGTGAGATTAAACACTTTCTTCTAAGAGCTATCCAAACAAAATAGGAAATGCGTTACTATTCTAGTTGTGGAGATATGAATTGATTTTGGTCCCACTATGCACGATTCGTAATTTTTTTTAATTTTGTTATGATAAAACTTTGTTTGATAAAACTTTAAGATTAGGTGGATGCCTGTGTCCTTCAGTGAAATTAATTTTTTTCTTTCAAATACTTACCTTAAGAAGTTTCAAAGAATTAGGCACACGTTGTTTGTTTAACCAGGCTATTAATTTGATGCAGTATTTAAACACATGAAAATAGGAAAAATATAAGTAAAAGTTTTAAATAAAACAAAAAAATTTATTTAATTTTTTGGTTTTTGTTTATTTTTAGCATCTTTCTTCATATTTAATTTATAATGTTGTTATTTAACATTTTTAGTGTCTCATATATAACATACGATTTGATTTCTTTTTAATTGTTTATATTTAATACTTCTAGTTATCAATTATTTAATATAAGTTTATTTGTTATTTAGTTTTTTTTTCATTAACTTAGAACTTAATACAATAACGTTAACTGCTAATAAATTGCGTTTATATACAATTGTCAACACTTTGTTTTATCTCATTTTCAAGCCATTTAAAATTCATTCTAAATATTTCATTGTTTCTAGTATTTGATATTATTTTATATAAAATAATAATTGCACAATTAACTAGTTTCACTAACAGTTTTTATTTTATTTTAATTTGTTTTAATTTATTTTATTGTATTTTACTTTATTAAATTTTTTTCTTCTAAATTTAGTGTGGCGTTCATTTCTTATACTACAGAGTACTTATGATTAATATATTTGATAACTTAGTCATTAATGTGATTAGTTTTCCAGTATGTGGGTTGTTAAGTATGTTTTCTTTTTCTTTATTATTGTTTCTTATTATTTCTTATAACTATGAATATGGGGAAGTAATTTGTTTATTACAATAGTTAATTAATTGTTATGAAGGGAAGTGTTTTGTATAAAGTTGATGTGGAAATATGTTATAATTTATAATTTTTGTCTTTATTCTTGTCAACGAATAGTAATTTACAATAGTTGAACACGACTTCATCATGTCAAATAATTATAATGTAAGTATGTTAGTGAGTCTATATAATTAAATGCAAATAGACAATTTTTATTTTATATTTACACTGAAAGAATATTTATTATTTGGTATAAAAAGAGTCATATTTTTGAAATGTTTTAGAAAGCGTTTAAATTCACAGTAAAATAATTTAAAAAAAAAAAATAAAATTTTTAAGAGTGAAATTTTTTTAAAATTTTTACTTTGTTTTAAGATTGTCCAGTAATTTAATGCCATTTATTGAGTGGATTAGACTTAGTTTTATTGCTCACATTTAAGGAAATTCACCATAACTGCAATTGAATTTTGAATTTGGTTTGATAAAACATGACTAACTACAACAATAGTGACGAATTAGAAAGTTTTTTATATTGTTGTGTTTCTTTTATCATGCTTTGTACACCTCCATTAGGTAACGCAAGTTACAAGTTCTGTATAAATCAAAGTGTACACACAGCAAACAATAATTTATTTTGTATTCTTAATTAACTGATATTTCCCTTGGGGATCTATAATGTATTTAAATAGCTTAAATTTATGTTAAAAAACTAACGAAAAGCCTTCAAATATGTGTACTTACTAACAAATTTCTTGCGCTAGTTTTATTGAGTACTTTTGCGAAAAAATGCAAAAAAAAATGTTCTTTATGAATTAAAAAAATTTGGAAACCACGAGTAAGAGTACTTTATTTCACTGTGTCGAATCTCTTCACCGAAATAATTGTGTAACCACTGTGGTCCACTTCATTGTGGACCTCTTTTATACAATTCTGAGTAAAAGAAACGATGGGCCTCAATCGTCTACTGGGAGTCCATCTAGGTGGACTGTTCTATTGGGGCTCATCTTCTAATGGCTCTGTTCTTCATTGTCGCTGCCTTGTATAATGTTATTATAAAAAATGATGCAGTGCAAGTGTGTTATTTTTATAAAACTTTTAAATTTGGAAAACGTAAGGACAATAGAGGTACTCGCTTTTTTTTAACACATCTCTACCATTTATGGACCGATATTGCTAAATTACAATTGCACCTCTTTTGAAACAATATATTTGGGAATGGTAGTCATAAATTTTCTGTAGCACGATTACAGACCGACGGACATCACATGTATAAAAATCAAGAGTATTATGCATTAAACACATTCGAGACCGCAGCTACCGATTGCAAAATGTCAAGAATAGAATACATGTGTTTATATGAGAATGATTATTTTGACGACAGGAAGGCAACAAGACGGCAGGTTGTTGTAAACGCTGAATTTGACGCTGCAGTGGAATTAACCTAATTTCTATTTTTGTTGGCGGTTTGACAATAAACAGTTAAGTGATGTCAGTACTATAAGACATGTAAAATAATAAGTGCTTAAATCTCTTGTTATGAAAAAAACAACAATAAAAATTATTTATTAAAAGATTTAAGTGTACATCTATAATAAAGCTGTAACAGGATCACTTCTGTACATGAAATATTTTAACACTTTTTACATACTGTCCAATAAACATTTAAAATAGATTTTTATGCAACATTCAGAACAACTATACATCAAAAAACTGATGGAAAGACATAAAATAACCCATTACTATAGATACGTAGACGACATAATATGCATCCTAGAAAGAGACAACGCCGAACAAATTCTTATAGACTTAAACACAATACACAACAAAATCACTACACAATGGAAAAGAGCAAAACAGAACTTTACATTATCTTAACATATCAATAACACGAGGAATTGATACCTTGAACTTTGACATTTATAGAAAACCAACCATGACAGACACAACTATCCACAGCTCCTCAAACCATCCTACTCAACATAAACTCGCAGCATTTAGACATATGATTCACAGACTTAAAATAGTCCCACTCGCTCCAGATAAATACAACAAAGAACTCGATACATATTACACTATAGCTAAAAATAATGGTTACAACCACACAACCATCGACAAACTACTCAGACAATGCAACAACAAAAACAAAAAGAAAGAAGACAAGGAAACAATCGATACAAGACGACGACACATCTTTACTTACACGAGACCAGAAATATATAGATTAACTAACCTTTTCCGAAAAGAAGGTTTACACACAACACTAAAAACGAGCAACACTCTATGCAACAATCTCAAGACATTAACAGAAATAACCGATAAATTTAGCACCAATGGAGTATGCAGACTTACTTGCACCTGCAACCATACATACATCAGACAAACTGGACGAACATTAAAAACAAGGTTTACAGAACACATACGATCATACAAAAGGAAAAGGGAAGACTCCAGTTTCGCAATACACCTTAACACACATGGACACGAACCAAGCGAAATAGATGAATGTAAGACAGTATTACACCCAAGTAAAAAAGGACGAAGACTAGACATTCTTGAAAACATGGAAAATTGCAAAACAGGAACGTTTAACAGATATATTATTAACGAACAGGTAAACACAACCTCTGACACGATTTTTACACCACTAAAATAACTAAAACACTCTTACAAACGAAAAACACCCACAGGCGGCCACACTTACCTATCCAATAATAAAATACCCAAATATTAAACTATTTACCCCAATAAACATGACAGTATATGGGAATCTACCTGCATAATACCATTTACACGGACAAAATTACCTAAACCCACCATCTTTTATTCTTAACACTTTCTATTTTTAACACCATCTCTTCAGTATTAACAAACACTTGGCTTGAAAATGATGTTATCACATCGAAAGCGCTCGCCAAACGTACGAAGTACACAGCCAAAGACGACGGTTTTTACCGAAAATTACAACAATTAATATATACTGGCGGAATTAATTTAATACCAAACATTTAAAACTTATTTTTCCAAATTAGATTTAAAAAAAATTAGAATATCACACTGACGAAGTCGTGGGCGCTGCTAGTATTTTATATGTCATCTTGTCGAATTAAAAATTCTTCAATTGTCATGGAGAAAGTATTCGAAGAATAATTGTAAAAAATTCAAAGGAATGTTATATAATGTATATAAGACTACAATTTCTGTTTGTATTGACAATATTTAGTTAAAAATTTACTTCTGTTCTAAGAACTTGCTGGTTGAAGTACTTTTAGAGCTTCACGCCTACGATCATTTTAATTGTCGTTTATAGATGTCACAGAATCATAGAACTGTAAGCTTTCAATATTTCATTTTTTATTTAAGTGGACAAGCAACTACGTGTTATTTATACTGACACATATTACTGTACTTGTTGTTGCTTCTGAGAAATACTTCAATATATTTTCAATTTTTAAGACAATCCAAACAAAAAGTCGACGTAACCTTTAAAAGTATTATTTCAATCTTCTAAAAGTCTCCTACATAATAGTTAAAATAATTTTTAATTGTAAATCAGAGTGGCTTCATTAAAAATCGCTAAAGCGACATCACTGAAATACAATAAAATCAAATTTTTATTATGTAGCTGCTTCCTTCAAAATAATTATGTAGCTGCGTACAAGGCGACAAATGTTGCTAGCGTCATTTGCTGTAGTGTGTTTGTGTATCTGGCTGCGCCGAATGTGTTTACAGCATTACATGTATTTACTTGGTCGGAAGTTATTGTGGACAAACTTATATATGCCCGTTCCACTCTTGGTGAAGGGTTAAACAAAAGAATAAAAAGGCGTACAGTAAAAAATTAGACGTTTTATTTTATATTTTTGGCCAGCAATACTTAAAAATAGAAAGGTATACATCACTCGGTTCGTTAATAATTATAAATTAAATAGATCGCGAATTTTTTTCGTGAAAAAAAAACAAATAATTACAGAATTTTTTTCCTTTTTACAAAAAGTTATCACTGTCGGTCTTCATCGCAATTTTTCTTTGTGAATGTATAAATGTATAACACAAAGCACAATCTGTTGCTTTCGCACGAAATGTACGATTAGATTCGTACTGTGCTTAAGCAATTGACAAAACTTTACGAACATTTTTCTTAAGTACATTACAATTTACCACACATGATTTATATGTGTTTGCACAGTTGTTTAAGCTTGCTTAAGCTGCTTATGTAATGTTCATAGTTTTTGAAGATGGCATAATATAAAGGCAGATCTCTGTTAATTTTCAACATAGTGGACCCACGCAGATTTTACTCTGCACTAAAATAAGTGAGTAAATGTACTAAAATCTGTGATACAAAATTGTTTACAAAAGCCATGAATCGTATAAGATCAGCAGATAATTGTCAAAACGCCCATCGTACGGGTAATAAGATAATAAGGAGCTCTTGCTGTTGGCACTATGAATTACAGCATTGGCTTATATAGGACGACTGGATTGGATGTAAGGCGTAGTGAAGTGGTTTGTAGAGGGTTTGCGTTACTAAACAAGGCATCGAGTAGTTTTCATGTCTCGCCGGGTAACACAGTAGTGTAGCATGGATGCCGTGGAGTAAATACGAGAACGTAGGATCAAGAAGTATAGCCAGATAGAGCCACAGAGTACGAATACAAAACTTATAATTTGCCACAGTGGTATCCATAATCAAGAGAATCCAATCAGTACGTTTTTTATTTCCTAAAGAATCTTTGTAACAGCTTCCATAAAATATTCATTATTTAGTAATAGGGTTTTTCGACTACTTTGTTTAAAAAAGCTATTTTAACTACCTTTCACCAATTTTGATTTAAAAGCGTTCGATAGCTGAAAACAGCAGTAAAAATAGTAATGAATTTTAGGGACATGAATTTCTAAATTTGATCAATGTACATGACTCATACGCCATGCGGATTTAAAGAACGAGTTGAGAAAATTGATCGTATTCGAAAAGTTTTCAAATTATTAAGCACAAACTCATTGTTATAAACTTATGTTTATCATAGAAATTTGATAAAAATGAAATTAAATTTTTTATATCATTATTATTATTTTTTTAACTGTCTATTTGCCTATAAGTAAAACATTTAATAATTGTTTTTAAAGCTAAAAACCGCTATAAGGATTTAACCGTTCAATATTAAATAAATCGACAATTATTCCTGTATTCACATAAAATAAATAAAATTTTTTTAAAAGTATAGTCATATAAACATTTAAATATTTATAAAAAAATTAAATTTAATTTTAACATATATTGATATATAAAATATAAAAACCAAATTTTATATGAATTTGGCTTATAAAATAAGAAATCAATTTAAAAATGGAAAACAAATCTATTTGCTTCATAAAAATACTTTTTAATCTTTTGATTAAATATATATGTATGTATGTATATATATTTTTTATTAAATAATTACCTTAATGTAAAATGAATTTACACATACTGTTATGTTAATATTGTGTATGCGTGTTTGTTGTACGTTAATATTTTTATTTATTTTTATTAATATACATTTATATTTTATCACTACATTTAATTTTTGTTTCATTAATTTATTTAAAGCAATTTTTTTAAATTTTCTTCTTCTTGTTTTTTTTTTTTAAATATTTGTATAAATCATGTGTATGCGTATTTTTAAATAGTTTTTTTTTAAAGTTATTGTCCACCCATCCAGTTTATGTTGTTCTTTGTATGTTTTTATTTTATTAATTATAATTTATTGTTCTTAACAAAACAAATTTTAATCAATAAATTTTAATTAATTTTTTAAGTTATTGAAATTGTAAAGAAAATTTTGAGAGATTTTTTTATGAAGGAAAAAAATATATTACTTTCAAATGAACTTATTGTTAATGCCACAAAAATTTATAACTCTGTGAATATTTTAAGACAAATTTTAATGAGAGTAAAAAGAAATGTTATGTTGAAATTAGTACTACAAAATAATCAAAAAGTAATACATAGAATATTAATATTATTATTAATAGCGAAACAGAGTTTAAAATCAAACAACGAAAGAAATATTTGTTGAATTACTTGTGCGTCAGACGATCAAGTTTCCATTCAAGTTCTATAATTTCTCTCATTGTTTTTACCAATACACTCACACTTTTAAACTTTGCTGAGAATTTGCTTTCAAGTTTTCGTTCAATTGAGTGTTTCAAGTTACATTTAACAGCTAATTTAAGTTTTTCCCACTAAATAAATTTCATTTGTTTTTTTGAAGACATCTTGCTGAAAAACTTGACTTGAAATTGCGTGCAGCCTACGTTACAGCTTTAAATTTTTGTGAATTTCGACAAGCAGTATGCTTAAATTTATTGAAAGAGAATCGAACAAAACCTTGAACGTGTGACTGCACTGTTATTTTTAAGCAATTCAAGGATATCTATGTTTAAAAAGTGAACTGCCCAGTTATGACATTTGCAGCAGTGTTTTTTGTTTAAATGGGCCGTAAATAAATTGATTATATTTGAATCACGTGTAAATTTAGAAAGAAATTTTTTTATGATAATTATATGCTGTAAAAATTCCGAAAAGTCTTCTTTTGCTGTGAAAAATTTCTCCCATAAAAGTTGTCAAGCTCAGACTTTTGCTTATTGAAATTTAACAAGCATTCTGAAAAAATTATGATAAAAACCTTTGAAAACAATGAAAGCCAATACCTTATTCCTCAACAATTACCAGATTATCGTGATGGATCTAGATGATTAAAAATTAACTAACAAATTGTAAGGTAATCGTTATTCATACAAAATATAAGTCGTTAGAAAATAAACAGCACAATGCGTTGCTGTATGTATGTATGTATGTATGTATGTATGTATGTATGTATGTATGTATGTATGTATGTATGTATGTATGTATGTATGTATGGATGCATATGAATATTTCATTGGTACCGCTTAAATAGCTTCTCAGCCTTTTTACTAAAATTTTGTTTATAAAACTGTAGACATTTTAGTCTAAAAAAGGCAGAAAAGCAAAATAATCAAAATTTGAGCTGGTAAAGTCGTTGGTCCTTAATATTGACATTAACGCGTGACTTTTTTTTAGAAATTTATCAAAGGCGTCAGTACATCACATATAGCATCTGTGAATCTTGTTCACCATACAATTAATCTCTAGTACTGCTCGGGTGATTTATTCGCCTTGGCTATTTAATATATATTTTTTTTTTGAATTGAGAAGACATCCGATAAGATTAAAACATATTGTTTTTTTTTCTAGAAATGAGGAAACCCCGGTTAGGAACAACTCACTATTGACAGCAATATTTAATTTTAATGTATTTTGCTAAAGATTTTATTTAAATTGATCTACATTTTTAATACATAAAAATATAAAGTTTTTTAGTTTTATAAAAAATAATTTTTTTTATTATTTCTGAAGAAAAAATCCTTTTTTCTATACAGAATGAAAGTGTTGTAAGTGGTCTATTTAATTCGTTAAGAATAATATTCAAAATTAAAACAGCTTAATATTTTTAAACCTTCATAACAGAAGTCTCTTTTACCAAAAAAAAAAAAAAAAAAAAAAAAAAAAAATATAAACTTATGCAAATTTGTTCAATATTTAAATAAAAGACCTGAGTCTATGGTAGTATAATAATTATAATTGTTGTTAAATTTAATGTCGTTATCAGTATCCTGATCGAACTTTTTATATTTACGGCCATCAGCACCACGAACATGCAACACCTCATTAATATTCCTAATAATGACATCGTTAGCATCAACATCATCAATCTCACTATCTTCGTCATCATTTTCATTATACTCGTTAACATAATTGTTTTTGTTGTTTTTTAACAAAAAATAATTTGGTAAATTAAATTTCAATTTAATATTCGCTGCTGTTGTTGTTGCTATTGCTTTTGTAGTCAATGCTGCAAGTGGTGCAGCAAATATTATAAGACTACCGTTTCCCGAACCAAAATCTTCATTATCATCATATTGTTGAACGTTTGTTGCCAGCTTTAATTTTATATTTTTAATATTATTTTTTCTTTTTGTAGCTGTTGTTGCTGTTGCTGTTGTTGTTGGCATCATCTTCCCATCATAATGGTCATTTATATGCCATTTTTTATCCATTATAGGTCAACGAATCAATAATCCTGTATCAGGTGACCAACGATTCGCTCTGTAGTACATGTCCTTGTACATAGAAGGACAAGCATTTTGATTCTGGATTGAATTAAAAATTAAACATTAAAACAAGAGCTTTTGATAAAAGAAAAAAAGCAAAAATTGATTATAATAATTGAAAAATTATTTAACACATGAGTCAAGTCATTTATAAAGGTAAAAGTTTCCAAGAGGATTAGTTATTTTTTCACCCTTCACCACATGTGGAAAAAGCTCTTATCTAAGTTTATTATTCCGTAGGTAATTTCTACACTATCCATTTCCGACCCCATAAAGTATATACATTCTGATTTCTTATGCATAGTGAAGTCGATTGAGCGATTTCCGTTTGTCCGTCTGTCTGTCTGTGCGTCTGTAAAAAAAATATATATAAAAATATATATATATATATATAGAGTCGAAAGAGGTGCTATTGGAAATCAGCATAATCGGCCCATGTGTATCGAGGCAGCAGGCAAAACACCACGCCTGACTTTTTATGCACAGCGAAGTCAATTGAGTGATGTCAGTTTGTTCGTCTGTCTGTCCGTGTTAGTGCTGAAATCAAGTTTGCCGAGGCAAATCAAGTTTTGCCAATCGATCAGATATAGTGTCGAAAGAAGCCCTATTGGAAACAAGCATTATCGGTCCATGTTCTTGGAGCCAGCAGGCAAAACACCACGACTACCTCTAACTTTTTCATGTCATTTGGAACAGTAAAGTAACTTCAATTAAAAAAATAAATATATGGGGCGTTAGAGAATTAGAAAAAAACATTAAGTGAAAATAATGGCGCTCGTCTATATTTCCCGAGTAACGGGGCTCTGAAATTTTCAAATTTTTAAAACATCAATATGGCGTTTTTATGTAAAATTATATACATATATGTAGTACTTAATTTTTTTCTAATAACTATTTTAATTCTCTGTCACCCCAATATTTTATTTCTTGATTGAAGTTACTTCACTAAATTAGATTTGTTCAAAATGATAAGGAAAAATTTGAGCTGGCGTGGTGTTTTGTCCGTTGCTTCGAAGGAATTGGAGCGATCTTGCTGATTTTCAGTAGCAAAACTTATAACATCAGATCGATTGGCGTATTAAAATTTTCTGTAGCTCATCTAGTGTCTTGGCAATGTTAATTTCAACCCTAACACGGATGGACGGATGGACGGACATCGCTTAATCGACTTCGCTATGCAAAAGAACCTCGAATATATATACTTTATAGGATCGAAAGTAGATATTGTAGAATTTACAAACGGAATAACAAACTTAGATATACCACAGGAAGTGGAAAAGGGTATAAAAAACAAAATATGAATTACCGTTACCTATTGTATTGAGAAGATCAATTAAGAAGGAATGTTGCCAGACATTAAATTTATTATAGCGAGATTTTTAATTTACCACAGTGCGAAGCGTAGCGAAAATATAATAAGCGTGAAGGACTTTTGATATCCTATAGTCTAGGATAAAACTTATATCTTAATAAGTTTATGGACAACCATTTTGAACAACTATTGTATGATTGTCACTAATAAACATAAATTCCGTAATATGGTGTTAAGTGATCATATTATTGCTGAACTTACCTTATTTTTCTTAAAATCTATATTAGTTCTAACAGTTCTATGATGTAGATTTTGCACCGGTCGTGCATTATTGCCTAAAGGAGCTTTTGGAGTATTTTCTGAGCCCTGCATCAGCCGCCTCAGTTGATACAGCTACAAATAAATTTAAAAATATATTATTTTAAATTATAGTTTTTTTATTTAGTTAAACAATTAAATTTGTTTGTAAATAGATATTTATTTAATTTAATATATAGTTTAAAGCGATCATAAATAATTGTAGATGTTGGGTTCTCAAAGATTCACACAAGATTATTTGGTTATGCAGTGAAATATTGACCGTTTAGAATAAAACAGATGGAATATAAAAAGGAACAACTACACACTTGAAGTGAGGACAGCAGCTCATAAGAAATAAAGTTTATTTGATGGAATTTATTGCAAAAGTAGTAATAAAAAAATTTCTTTGTTGCGGAATCAACATTTTCACATAACATATGCGTTAAAAACTTGTGTTTGGTAAGAATTTTATGCAGCATGCATTATTGAACCAAATTTCTTTTAAAATGAGGATGGCCATGCCATGACCGTTACTATTGTTCCATATCGCAATACGGTATTATAGTTTTTTCTGCCTTCTTTAAAATATAGTGACGTCGAATTGATGAGGATTCATAATTAAAAGTTTTTTCATCTTTTTCGAGTCTTTAATCTACATTCAATCCATGATTGCTTAATTTTTACGTTATTAGATTTATTTTCATTGGGTTATAGACGTCAAAGGTCTATGACAACAACCCATTAAAGGAAAAAGTACAATTATCAATTAAGGAAAATCACAAAAAGTTTTGCAAAAGGTTCGTAGAAATTTTCCGTGTTGTGAGAGTGTGTACGTATCAGAGAAGTCTACTGCACTTAGGGATTTTTTAATAAATAAGGCTAATATGCTAAGTTTCCTACAATAAAGAATTATAATCGCAATATAAAAATTTCAAGCTTTTATTTAAATAAAATTTTGCATGAATTTTAGGAAACACTCTGCTACAATTAAAATGTACAAATTATCCATATTTAACATGTAATCATGTTTAAGTACATATAAATTTATTTTACTATTAAATAAAAATTATACCAAATGTTAAAAAAAAACATCAACATTAAAAAAGAATTTCAACAAAAAATTCAATATATTTTTAATACACGGAAAAGCGTGTAAATTTTTACAAACACTTTGGTTTACAAGGCTTTTATTTTAATTTTAACCACATTTTTATGCAGTTCTAAACATTCAGATTGTTTTTTTTTTAATTTAAAACCAAAATTAAATTATTTTAATTTAAAAGGTCTAAAAAGTTTTATACACAAGTTTTTTTGTTATAAAAACAAAAGCAAAAATTATTACATTTTATTATTAAATTAAAAGTCTACAACAAAAATTAAAAAAAAATTAACCAAAAAGTCTAAAATAAGTCAATTTTCATTCACTTATATGATCGATGGGTCAAATCCTGTTTGGGGAAAAAATTAAAAATCAAAACAAGCGCCATGCACCGCGTATTAACATTTCATACTTAACTCAAAACAGTCAATACGATACTGAACAGCATCTATAATGCTGTGAGCAAACAAGTATGAATAATTAAAAAGAGCAACAACAAATGGACAAAACGAGTTACAAAGAGAACGACAAAGAAATGCTTTAAGTTGTGAGTGGACTTCGTCTCACCAAATTAACATTAAGATTAGTTGGTTAAATAGATGATGTTTACGACGTACATAGCATAAGGTAGATAGATGTGAAGAATGCTGATGAAGGATGTGGCGGTCTAGAAAATGCTGTATTTCATTCTGCTAGCGTCTAATTTTTCTTGTTTTCTTTGGAAAACGTCCACATACATTTGTAAATAGTTTTTCTTTATAAAAATGTTAAGGAATTAAATTAAAAATGAACCAAAAAGCCGAAAATAAGTCAATTTTCATTCATTTATAAGATCGATGGTTCAAATCCTGATTAGAAAAAACTTAAAAATCCCGAAAAACGTCGAATTTATTTTTATAAAACCCAGGATTAGCAGTTTGCCAAGTGAAATAAATTTCGTGATTCTGATATTCAAAATTTCGCAGTTAGCATTCCTGCTAGTGCGGTTATAGAAATATATTTTCTAAATTGATTCGTTTTGAAAAGTATGTAATTTTATAAAGGATTTCAAAATTATCGTCTTATGCCATGACAAAACTCTGAACAACTTGTCATCTTTAAATTGAGGACACGATAAAATGTTTTAAAGCGGATATAAACAGGTATTCTCCATGATGTATGTATGTTTTCAGAATATCATTATAGGGTGGTATATTATTATGATTTAAACTGGTACCATTTGAATTAAAGCAATACATATTTAGTCTTTAAAAATTCATTGTGGAGTCAAAATAAATTAAACGCATAGATATTCTCTAATGAAATGTTTGATGTAAGTTTCGTTAAATTGATAATTTCTAGAACCACTTTTAAAGGACATATTTTAAAGGTTTTAACATTGAGCAAATATACTGTTTTGCATTATCAATTAGTGCTTGCATTGCTGAGGAATTTAAATTACTCAAATTTATAGTTGTATAATTTTTGCTTAATATTATTTATTAAAATAATTAAAAGTATTAAATTGAATAAATATTTTTTGTTATATATTTTCATATTGTTATTTATTCTATTATGGTATTTATGTAGTATGTGATATAAAACTATTAAAAATATGAACACAATATTTTTAAACAATAACAGTAGAATTAAGCTGTAGTCAACCCAGTTCTAAATGAGTTTGTACTTTATTTCAATGAAAATATTGACAGTATAAAAAAACTTGTATGCTGTTATAAACGAAGTAACAAAAATTAAGAAGTTGAATTTAAATAAAAATTTTAAGCAACAGTTAAAAATTTATTAATTTCAATTATTTAATTTTAAATTTATTAATTTATTATTAATAACAGCCTGTTTATAGAACACGACAAGAGAGAAACGAAACCGGATGGCATATGGACGAATACGTAGTAATTAGCACCCGTGTAATACGTTCCGGTTTTTTAATTTAACTACCGTTGTGTTTCGCGTAAATAAATGTTGTGTCAAATCGTAGTATTGCCAATGTATTAATAAATATTTTTATTTACGTTTTTTCATATACATTTTTGGTTTTTGCCTTAAATGATGGTAACCCTGCTTCGGCGCTTAGGCTGAGTTTAATAAACAAAACAAAATTATCAAATAAGCAATCGGTAAAACAAAAATTTGTGCAAATAAAAAAGTTTACACAATAAATGAATAAAAAAGTTTAATAAAAGTTTTATGGTGCACAACAATATTAACTCCTTAAAACTTCCTGAAAACTCCATATTTTTTATTTTATTTAATAATTTTAAACTACTTTTGGGAACACAACTAAACATGTACGATATGTAAAATTTTTAAAATGAATGGTTTTTTTCTTCGCTCATTTTTGACGTTTCTGACGCTACAATGCGCGATACATTAACCAGAAACAATTGTCATTTGTTACGTTTTCTAAAAAAAAAAAAACATAAAAAATGACATTCGCATTTTCAAAATCCAAAGAAGGAAAATGGTAACGTTTTTGTGCGTCTAAACAGCACATTGAGTTCTGTAAACTGTGTTTATTTCAGTTATGTTAGGTATATATATGTAAATATAAGAATGCAAATAACTTCGTCTTTAAATAAGAAAAATATATTTTATACTTAATTTTCTTTAACATTAGCATATTGAAGTATTTTTAAGGCGGTTTAAGGTAATAAACTTATATCGTCAAGTTTCTCTCTTGTAATGTGAAGTGGTAACATATTAAATTTTCTGAGGGTTTTTGTGGCAATGCTCATATTTTCATACACAGTTTTGCTACAAATTTGTTAAAATTATTTAAATTTTAATAAAAGACCCTGGCCCAAATTC
Organism: Gymnosoma rotundatum; assembly: GCA_916610165.2. NCBI lineage: Eukaryota > Metazoa > Arthropoda > Insecta > Diptera > Tachinidae > Gymnosoma > Gymnosoma rotundatum. Next base: position 83,519,177 of record OU744340.1, read on the forward strand.
ATAGTTATAGAAAAAAGCCGACTCTTGCTAAAGTATACTCTAAAATAAAAAGCTCTTATTATCTTTTTTGCTTTCATAGTCAAGAATAAAGTATACTTTAAGTTTAGACGCCTTCCACTGGGTGCCAACTGAAATTTGATAAATGTTTTCATACAATTTCTACACAAACATTTGAAAAAAGTAACCTTGTGTTTATTTTGTTCACTTTGGTATAAAAATCAGATAAAGAGTATTGTCTTCTTAAACCAAATAAAATAATTTTGTAAAAATGAGTTAAAAACAGCTTTGGGTAGTTTTAAATTTAGAGTTGACTTTCTTGCCAAAAGTATATTTTAAATTATCTATGAATGAGTTAGAGTCGATTCTAAAGTAAAACCGACTTTAGTTCCCTTAAAGTATACTTTATTTTAGCTATGAATATGGGCCCCTATCTTTGTGTAGATGAAATTAAAAAAGTTCAACAAGAAGGTATAGAGCAAGGCAGATTTATTTTACTAGGTAGTGTCGTCCGCCCAGCTGGTTTGCAGTTGAAAATGTCAAAAGTTTTTGTATTTTCATTTGTTTGCTTACGAATTTCAAAAAACACTAACAACAACCGTTTGCGGGACAAAGCAAGCATGTGTATTGAGAGCAATTATCTTTTATTTCTCTTTGTGTTTTTGACGTTTCCAACGCACAAAACAACAATAAAATGGTATGTTGTTTTTGTCAATATTGTATTTGTTTTTGTACCGTTACTACCTAATAAAAAGAATATGCCTTGGTATAGAGCTTCTTGTTGAGTAAAAATATGTCAGTACACATGAATGGCTTCACGAAATCGATATGGCACGTAGATCCGACCAGACTTATGTTATGTATGCCCCGATTTATGTTGATGTTAAATACATTGATTGATTGTAGTGTTCCTAGCCTTTTCCTCCGGTTATAGAAAAGGCATAAAACAAAAATTTTTTTTCAGATTCAAATCGTTGAATCCTCAACTCTTATACCCTCCTCTTTACTCTTATACCCGTGATGTAATACATTCATGTCGGCATTCTATGTGTATCATGTAGCATCGTGCAGCTTGAATCACATGTTTTGCACATCAAGTTGCAAAATTTGTATTCATGATGGCTATTGGTTTCAATACAGACTACAGAGATGCTGCCTACTTTTTGGAATATATTTTCACCAGCCCGAAGTCGTACAGATGTTTTCCCTTTAATTAAGATTATTTTAATAGTTGATCAGAATAAAGTCGACCAGAGGTAAATACTTTTAACATTTTATCCATAAATTTTTCTCTAAAGTTTGTTACCTAGCTGAACAATGTTTTTTAATAACAAAAAAATTTTCTAAATTTAATAATAATTTTAGAAAAATATATTCGTAGTTTTTAATATACTTCACTAACAAATACATTTACTAATTAGTTTTACCCATTTTAGGTTTTATTACATATTTTAAAACTTCCCGTACATTTCTTTTATTTATGAGAATCAACAGAATTATATTTATCACGAATTCGGTTTTGGATTCGTTATAGCAATGTGCTACTGTTGATAAAGTAAAATATTTAATAACATTTTAATAAATTATTTGTCATTAAACCATAAATACCACATTTATGTATTTGCATTCAAATGTAGTTGCAAAAACTGCATGAGTATGTGTATGTGTAAAAATGAACACAAGCATTTGAAATAATATTCGCAGTTAAATTGAATAATTTAATTATATTCACTAATTGTTTCTTTGTTACAATTTAATTAATTGGCCATCAATTATTTTTTATTTGTTTCTTTGTATATAATTTTTTTTCGCATCAGTTTGTATGAGTTTTGTTATTTAAAAAAATAAAGAGAAAAATTTAAAAATATTTGCACAATTTTTGTGGTATTTTTAAAATCTTGTTTAGTTTTCGCTTACCTCTTGTTTTGTTATATAAATTGGCTTATTAACAATAATCCATACAGTGCTTTCCCAACAGCCTGGATGTGTGGTGGATCCTTCGTAAGTAATATAATGATCTGTATTTGGCAGCAGAGCACGTACAGACAAATGTCTGATGGGGGTTGAAAAGCCTGAAATTTGAAAAGCAAATAAATAGTTTTGAAAGATTGGAACAGTGTGGCCAGCGAAAGAAAGGAAAAAGTTACGCTTTTCCTTAAAAAAGGTCACAATTTTTCATTAAGATTTACATTTTTAATATTTCCTAAAATAAATAGTAATTTAAATTAATTAATAAAAACTAATGTAAAAAGTTTTATTCCATATTTCAGCGGAAACAACAAGGCTAAAAATTTATTTATTCAACGAATAAACAAAATAAATAGAAAAAGGAATGAAAAAAGAACTTCGGCCTGATGATTCTCATAAGTGTTTTTTTTTTAATCAGGATTTAATACTGATATTCCGTGATTAAAAAGTGCATGCTATCGCCAATCAATAAAATTTATTATAAAAGGATTTTTTAACTTAATCCGTCTAACCTTTTTACGATTAAGACTCAATAGAATTAACTATTTTAATAATTTATAAACCCCGTTATGAAAGACAAATTTGAGTGCAGCTTTTATAATCTTATGCACTGAACATATTCAAGCCAGCTACAGTAGCTCAAAATGAAACTGGGACATCTATTGACACTTTTGTTTCTTTCATAAAAAACTTAAAAAGAACTATGCAATTTTTTTAACTAAAATGAATTATCTTAGTTATTTTGTGCTTCATCAAAACCGCTAACAAGCAACACCAAAATTCCGTTACTTTTTTTGAAAAAGCAACAACAACAAAAAATTACTAAATTCAATGTCAAAATGAAAGTGGGACAAACATTAAATTTGTTTAAGATTTAAGAGAGATTGGTGTTTTTTGCCAAAAAAAAATTGCAAAAAATAAGTTTTACAGTCTTTAATTAATAATTCAACATAATTTAATTAATAAATAGTAAAAAAATTAAACAATGGGCAGACAGCGTGGTCAAACTTCAGTAGACATAAGAAGATTAGTGATAAAGCATTTCCAAGATGGAAAAACAATAAGAGTCATTGGTGAACTAGTAAATAGAAGTCACTCCACGGTCCACAATATTATTAAACGGTTCAAATTAACAAAATCTGTCGAAAACAAGACAAAATTAGGAAAACAAAGGATATTTTCCGACTCAGATGAGCGGTGGATTGTTCAACATATTAAGAAAGACCCACGAATAAGTGCACCAAAGTTGGCATCGCTACACCTAAAAAAAGACGCTAACCCGGAAACTATAAGAAATATTCTTAGAAAGGACAATTTTCATGGTAGAGTGCCTCGTAGAAAGCCACTGATCAGCAAGCAAAACAAATTAAAAAGAGTTAAGTTCGCTAATGAGTTCAAAGATAAGGATTTTTCTTTCTGGAAAACGGTTTTGTTTGCTGATGAGTCGAAACTTAATCGCTTTCGATCTGACGGCCCTTCATACGTGTGGAGAAAACCAAATCAAGAACTTCTACAACGTAATCTCCGGCCTACTGTGAAACATGGAGGTGGTTCAATAATGGTATGGGGTTGCATGTCGGCTGCTGGGACGGAAAATTTGTGTATTATTAACGGAAATATGAACCAGATGATGTATTTAGAAATTCTCAAAAACTATTTAAAAGAATCTGCAGAAAAATTAGGAATCGCGAACAATTTTTATTATTATCAAGATAACGATCCTAAATACAAAGCTCATAACGTGCGAATGTGGCTTTTATACAACTGCCCCCACGTGTTAGAAACACCAGCCCAGTCGCCCGATTTAAACCCCATAGAACATTTATGGGCTCACCTTGAAGAAAAATTAAAAGCGTACAGTTATTCGAACAGAAGTCAGTTGGAAGCGGCTATAAAACAAGAATGGTCAAAAATTGACCCACGGGTTTGCCGTAAATTAGTGGAATCTATGCCGCGTCGACTTTTAGCAGTTAAATCCAGTAAAGGATTACCTACAAAGTACTAAAATTAAAAAAACCAATCCAAAAATACAACGTTTCTGCTACAAAACACCGTTAAGTTTGAAATGTCCCACTTTCATTTTGGCATTGAAATATATCTATTGTATTGTTTTTGTTATTTTAAAATAAATATTAATGAATTAAAAAATTTTTTTTTATGTTTTAAAATCCTTATAAATAAAGCTTTAAAACAAATTTATTAAAAAAAAATTATTTTATTTTCTGTTAGCTTTTTCTTAATGCTAATAAAATATTAATGTTTGTCCCAGTTTCATTTTGAGCAACTGTAGCTGCTGGCTCGACTGCAAAATGTCAGAATTAGAATGCATGTGTTTATATGAGAATGATTAATTTATTGACAGCAAGGCAACAAGGCGGCAGGTTGTTGTCTGGGCTGAATTCGCCGCTGCAGTCAAATTAAACTAATTTCTTTTTTTTATCGGCGACAATAAACAGCTTCAGTACTATAAGACATGTAAAATAATAAGTGCTTAAAATCTCTTATTATGAAAAACGAAAAGAACAATAAAAATATAAAATAAAAATTATTTATTTTAAGATTTAAGTGTAAATCTATAATTAAACTGTAACAGGATAATTTTAGTACAAGACAATAATTGATTTGGAATACAAAATACCTATTTATTGAATTTTTATCTGTCTCACGTAAGTGCTGCTGGATAGATTTAAGTAAAATTTTGACAGGAGATCCTTTAGAACCTTGGTTCAAACATGGATTTTTTTTTTCGTAAAAAAATAGAGATACCAATGTAAAATCACCCAATTTTACCAGTATAATTGTACTTAAACAGTTGTTAGCACATTTTAGTTTTTATATAGAAAAATTTTAACACTTTTTACCTACATACTTTTCAATAATTGTTTAAAACATATTTTTCGAAATTTGAATTAAAAAAAAAAATAGAAATGCCACACCGACGAATTGAAAATACTACAATTGTCATGGCGAAAGTGTACGAAGAATAATTATAAAAATTTTATAAGAATGTATTAAGATGAACATAAAACTAAAATTCCTTTTTTGTGTGGACAACATTTAGTTAAAAATTTACTTCTGTTCTTAGTACTTGCTGGTTGAAGTACTTATATTAATTTCAATTGTCGTATGGGATATCTGTAAATACATAACACGATTGGTTTTAATAGATATCAAAAACTGTTGTTTTTAGTATTTATTATTTTAGTGGACAAGAAACTACGTGACACACACTACTGTCCTTATATTTGATTCTGAGAAATACTTCTATATATTTTCAATCTTAAAGACAATCCAAACGAATTATTCTACTCTTTAAATAGCCTCTTACAAAATAGTTAAAACATGTTTTAATTATAAATCGGAGCTGCTTCTTTAAAAATCGCTTAAATAACATCACTGAAATACAGTTAATTCGTATTTTTATTATGTAGCTGCTGCCTTCAAAATAATTATGTAACTGCGTACAAGGCGACAAATGTTGCTAGCGTCATTTGCGGTCGTGTGTTCGTGTATCTTGCTGTGGCGAATGTGTTTAGTGCATTACTGTTGGTTTAACTTGTTGCAAGAAACATTTTGATGTTTCTCAACATAAAGCCAAAAACATTTAGTGATTTCTAAATAACTAAACATAGTACAACTTCAGCACCGTTATTTTTCAATTATTTTGAACTATTTTTTATGTGGGATTTTGATAGCATGTGGGGTTTTGAAACCTTTGTTATTAAACTCGAATTGATATATAAAGAAAAACAACTGTCAGAGAGGTTCATATGTCAAATAATGAAACAAGTACTTTTTTGGCAATATTACTTTATTTACTGTCTGTACCAAAAGTTACTAATATTTGGCCAAATATACCAAAATTATACATCTCATATGGAGTCTTCAGAAGTTACAAAACATCTAAATGGATTGCATTTACTAGGGACACGATACAGAGGCATTTGTCATATAAATTATGATTATTTCGAAATTTCTTCATATTAAATTGATATGAAAATTTTCTTTTCGTTGCTTATTTATCTATTCAATACAAATTGTGCCATAAATCATAAATAACTAAGTTTAAAATGGATACAGCTTAGAACTCAACAACAGTGCCAAGTGCATTTCAGAATTCCGCACATAGAAAACAAAGGAAAAGAAACGATTATTTGCAATTAAATGTTCTCAATCGTATATAATGTTTCTTGTAGAGAACAATAAGTAAAATGACTTAAGTCTTAAACTTTCCAATTTTTAAATTTTCATATATGACACTAATCATAGAATTCACTGGAAAGATTAACATGAACGTGGGCAAAATTGCCACTACAGTTTTTCTTAAGTAAATGGGGATTTATACGTCCGTTACCAAAGACCTTTGACATCAAATTGAATTGTTTTACTGGTTCCTTGAAATTTTGCAATCATTCGGTTTCAATAATCGGCTAAGACGAACAAGACGTTCGATCGTAACAGCCACTATTGGAGTAACTTCCAGTGGTGCTTTAATATCGGAATGCACTCATTAATATGTTTTAGAATGTAATGCAGCAACAAATCTCAAAAGCGTCGGGTTTCTTATTATTCAAAAAATTATTAGCCAAACTTTAATTATTTTATTATTAAACAGACTAGTCTCGTTTTAAAGTTGCTTACATTTTTCTACACTCATAATCAGAATAATAAAATTTACTTTTATAAATGAAAAAATCGTTATCCTGCTGAAATACTTGCTTAATTGACCAATTATATTTTACTTAGATCAAAGAATCATTGTCAATTAAAATGTACTTGCGTTATTTATACATTTTATTTGAAAGTCAGGCATTTTGTTTGCTGTAAAATACTCAAAAGGTCCTATACTTATAGCTAGTCAAGCTTCTGGAGATTTGGAAAAAATGGGTATTTTTTCATGAACAAAGACTTAAAATAATAACAAAAGAAATTGTGTTCAAGTTGTCTTACTTCGTAAGATACAATAAAAATACTTTTACAATCGCGAAATATTAATAAATAAATTTATTAATTGGCATTAATTAAACACAAAATGTCAATGAAAATACCAGGGCGAATCACTTACCAGGTTGTAGCGTTCTCAAATTCATTGGTTTTCACTGGGAGCGTAACTGTCAAACTTATATATCAAAAACCATGGAGAAATACAACACGAATTCATAACAGGTATACTCACGGCGAACACAAATACAACACTGCGATAGAAACATGTAAATTTTGTTTTTGTACAAATAGTTTTCGGCTGTCAAAAGCAAAGGAGCTTATAACTTTTGACACTCGAAGAAGGAAAAATCACAATAGTCACCTGGGCTGTTAATGCCACCTGTTGGTCATTCGCCTTGGGAGAAATAATACTACGTGGTCGCGATGGCGAATTCATTAATTTTATCCCTAAACGCTTAATGTCAAGCACTGTATAAAACAATAATATATACTACATTTATATGGAGTTTGACATATAGCATTTACGGTAAAAAATGCCATCTAGTATTATTTCGCCATATTAAAAACAGCTTTTTATATGGAGTTTGACAGTTAGGCTACTGGCGAAAATGAATGAATTCTTCGTCGCTACCACCTTATAATTAATTCGCTTTGGAAAACTCTAGTAGTATTATTGACATTAATGTATTCATCTCTTATACGTTATCCATGATTAGAATTATTTAAGTTTTTGTCTTTAGTATATCTTAAGATTACAGAAATAGCAACAACAACAAAAATTTTACCAGTATTTAAAATAAGGAAATTTTTATTTAATTTTTTAATTTTTATTGGGAAAAATAAAAAAAATAATAATTTTTTTTTATACACATGAGTTGAATTATTTAACTTAATTACAAACTTAACTAGAAATTCATTATTGTAATAATGATATTTAAGATAATTTTCATATATGTTTCTTTTTGTTGAGTCACTTCACATAAACTAAAGAAATCTCTTGGCAGGGATCCTCAGAGGCTTCAATAAGTGGTTATAGTCGATTGTCTTCTTCTTCTTCTTGATTGAAAAAATTACAAGCCTGACTTAATGTTTGAGGAGCATTATCTTGTTGGAATTTGTCCAAAAATATCTTTTGCTTAAAAGATATAATTTCTGTAGTTTAAGAAATTGCAATTCGGTATATGTACATGTGTTCGCAGAGAATAGCAGCTTAAGTCAAGTTAGGACAAAGTTCAGTTGTATTCATAACATTAAAATTTGTAGTGTGCACTTAAAATTTCATTTCATTGTAGGTTAGAAGTTGGGTATTTTTTAATTAAAACCTTAACTTCTAAAGTCGATATTTTGTAATATCGCGAATTATTAATGCACTCACTGAATTGGTAAAATTTTGAATTAATTCTTTTCGCAAAAAAATGAATTGAATGAATTTAGTAAACATGAATTGCAATTCACTTGCAATTCAAATCAATTGGGCAAAATGAATTGCAATTCATTTGAAATGAATTGACTTTAAATTAATTAAAATGAGTTAGAAAAAATGAATTGCAATTTCATAAATTATTAATACATTTTAAATTTTTAATGTCTTGTTAATTAGCGTATGTCAAAATCGAAATAAGTATAATAAGCATATCGTTTTTGATTTGATAAATATGAATTACAAGTTACTTTTGTAATCAATTTGAATTAATTTTTACAACTTTTTACATTTACTTACAGTAGTTTTTTTTCAAAATCAATTCAATTCAAATTAATTGAAAATGAATAACAAATTAATTTTTCGAGTTCATTTGAATTAATTCAAATGAATTGGAAATGAATTGTAGTTCATTTTTCTAACTCATTTAAGTTTATTCAAAGTCAATTCAATTCAAATGAATTGGAATTGAATTACAATTAATTTTTTAAAATTAATTTGAATTGATTCAAATTCCACTCAATCTTTTTTTTTTTGGTGAAAAGAATTCATTTAAAATTTAGCTAATTCGTAATGAATTGAAATCAAAAAAGAATGATTCATTTACAACTCTGCAGTAGATAAGTTTGAATAGAATCAGCCTTCTATATTAGTCTTCTGCGATAAGCCTGTGACTTTCATAAATTATAACGTAAGTCGTTTTTTGACGATTCTAAATACTGATGAACAGAGACATACATTATTATTTTCGAACTATTTGTGTGGTGGCAGTGATATCAATGATATAAGTTGTTTTATCTGAACACTCTTTCAATGACTTTAGCTCTTTGTTTTTCCCTATTTTTAATAGAGCTGAAGGAAACTTTCCCTTTTTTGATCAAAAGTAAAAAAAAATTGCAACTTTGACATAACTTTTTTATACCCTTCACCACAAAAAGTGGAAAAAGGGTGCAACCGAGTTTGTCATTCCGTTGTGTAATTTCTACAATATCCATTTTCGATCCCATAAAGCATATATATTCTGAGTTCTTATGCATAGCGAAGTTCATTGAGCGATGTCCCGCTTGCAGTCCGTATTAGTGTTGCCGAGGCAAACTCAATTTCACAAAAAAAAAAAAAAATGTCAATCGATCAGATATAATGTCGAAAGAAGTGCTATAGGAAATCAGCATGATCGGTCCATGTCCTTCCATACAGTAGGCAAAACACCACGCCTATCCCTAATTTTTTCAAGACATTTGGAACAGTAAAGTAGCTCCAATTAAAAAATTAAAAATTTGTGGCGATAGAGAACTAAAAAAGGGGAAAAAAACCTCGAGGGCTCTGAAATTTTAAATTTTTTTTAAATATAAATATGGGTATCATTTAAAAGCTATTGAATAGATATTTAAGGAAATGCTAAATTTAAAAAAAATGCTTAACCCATTAAGAGCCGATGACATTTTTTCTAAGAGCGCAAAATTATGCCTCAAATTGCTATTTTATAGATTTAGAAATGCTTAGCGACTAATTATTCGTTTTAGCGCAGTTTCATCATAAACTGAACTCACTACAAACCGATTTAAATAATTTAATTCTATTAACTATTTAGAAAAAAACCCTCTATTTATACATAAATGCTATTTAAATTCATTGCATCCTATTTAAACTAAAGTCGAAAGCATTTCTTTTTGATTATAAATTTTCTAAAATACTAACTAAAAATATAATACAAATTTTATGCACATTTACAAAACTAATGTTCCACTAAATATGCCATCCTGTTGCAAGTGAAAGTATAGACGAGGCAAGACTAGAAAATAAAGTAAAAAATAAACTTGTATTAATAATAAAATAGGGGAAATATGACATTACGTGTTAGTTAGGCTGCATATTATAAAATATTTTTATTGGCTTTAATGGGTGGAAAACAGAAAAAGAAGTTATGCATAATTTTATGCCATTTACAAGGTTCAGTTCATTCTTTTTATTTTTTTTTCGTTTCACTAATATTTTCAGTTTGTGGATTTAATAGTTGGGTACGTTTTGTTAAATGTAGTAAATGTGCATGAGTGCATGTTGCTATTGTTGTTGTAGTTGTACAACGGTATGAAAGGAAAAGGAAATTCACATAACTGTAACTGTTTTGTAGGCAAAGACGTCAACAACAGAAGCATTTTTATGATTGTAATGATGATGATGATGACGTTGACGTTGGAGTTTTCGTTGTTGCTGTTTTTCGTTGTGTAAAATAAAAAAAAGAATTTGTAGCATAATAAACCTTACCTAATTTACAGGGAAAAAATGAATTCAAAATGTTTTTATTTTTTATTTTGTTTAGTGGCCTAAAAAAAAAGTTTGTGTTATTTAGAATACATAAATGCAGTGTTCTGCATTTATGTACGCCTGTTAGAAGGGTATGTTTAATTTTAAATGAACGGAAATATAAAGACTTGTTAATGTCACAATATTTGACACCTGGTTATAAATGTCACTCATCCATATGCTTTTGTATTCACTTTTTTACCTCAATTTTTACTTTAAGTGTTGACTTCACTTCACATGATGACCTAAATAATCAATATTTTGATTGCACTCACCTCTAAAGAGCACCTTATTAAATGTGCTTGTAATGATACGCAATTCAGGATTTGGTGTCTCACCAATTTGTACCATTAGCGAAAGGCCAACAATGCCCTGGGATTTATGCTGGGCCTCGGACATATTGTGATACAGTTCTTTATTGAAGCCATAAATTTGTATCTAAAAATATCAATTAATGTAACAAAATGAACAAAGAGTTACACATTTAAATTTATTGTCAACTTACCTCTCCCGGAAAACTATATCCCTGTATAAAATGTTCTGATCCTCGAGTATTTTCTGTGCCATAGTGTATATATATTTCCTCAAATTGATATTTGTAGGCCAAAGGACCACCAGATATGTTAACATGTTGCTTTGTATCTTTATCAACACGAAAAACAAGTGATTGACCTGTATTGTGTAGGGTACCGGAAACCTAACGATTATACAACACCGTCACATTGGCAAACGATACACAGATTGCGGTTGCAGGATTGAAAAAAAAAGAATTAAACAGTAAATACGATTTGAATACTTTCTATTACTTGTTAATTCGTTTAGTAGTTTTTTCTCTTTTATTTGTCAACTTTGTGTGCAAAGTTTTGGTTTACGTTTTTTATGCGCTTACCTTGTGTTTATCTATGTGCAGTGGCCGTAAAAAAGGATCAAACAATAATTTATCTGGCACTACATCGATGGGTGACTGTCGTCTTCCTTTATTGCACATATTCCATTGTGGATTTATAAGGCCCCAAAAACTTGGTCCTAAAAAAGAATTAAACAAAAATATAATAATATTTCAAAATATTTATTCAAGCAAGTTGTAATTGAAATTTATATTTTTATTAATTTATAATAAAGTTTTATTTGACCTTTTTAATAGTTAATATATTTATTTAATTTTTAAGCAATAGGTCTTTTTTATTTTTATATATATTCTCGATATTTCGCTACTCCATTATGTAGCATCATCAGGAAAACAATTATTTATTGAATCAACAAAAAACAACAACAAAATGTAATAAAAATTTTTCAAACTAACATACTTTAACAAACAAAAAATTATTTTGTCAAATAAAAATTTTTTTATAACAAATACAAAGTACAAAATTATTTCTTATTTACTAAATGTCTATAAATCTGAGCTACATTATCTGTCTATTTAAATTGAATAAGGAAAGTTGAAGGCATCCATAATATTTTCATAAATTCATAAATATTTTAAAGTTATCAATGAATACATCAACATTAAACAAAAATTTCACCCACATAAATTTTTTCTTCAAACCTTTGCACTTCCGATTTAAGAGTGCAAAACTGGCTCAATACTCCTCTATTCAAATTAAATTTATTGCTTTTTAATTGATGTTGTATAAAAAATTCATTTTTTTTTTTTATTTAAAAAAAAATATTCAGGAAATTAATTTTTACCTTTTTATACAAATTTTTAAAGGCAAAATAAAAAAAACAATCGTTGGTAACTGAATGTTTGTTATATGAGCAGACTTCTATGTGTTTCTGTGTACATTTATACCCAAAGGATATTAATACATGTTACCAATTTACAATGTGGTTTTTATGTTTTCAATGCATTTTTTTCTTGTGTTATTTTTTCAATGTTATTGTTACTTTTCCATTTATTCATTTCCATTTTATTTTTATTTTTATTTAAAAATTTTATGTATTCATAACAGCATTGCTGATTTTTTTTTGATGTGATGCAGCGATAATTTTCTCCAGTGATACGAAATAAAGTGAATTTTACTGCTAAATAAACTTTAAAAATTTAATATTGTGGAAAAATTTAATGTTCTGAAATTATGAAATTATTAGTTGAAATATATATTTTATTATTATAACTGAATAAATAATATTTAACTCGGCTTAAGTTTATGAATATTGTAATGTCTAAAATAAATAGATGCGAATAAAACTATACATGAATGATACATTATAATTTGCTTGTGTTTAGTTTTGCTGTTTTTTTATTTAAGACTCGAACTGGTAAATAATTTATATTTTTTATAAAACTAGAAATTAAAGTTTAATTGTATTTTATCTGAATTAGAATTAATTAATTTAATTTTATTTATTTTACACATAAAAGTGTTTGTTGTTTTTTGTATTAATGCCAACAGAGGTAAAGTCAAGTTAAAATTTTGGATTTGGAGTGTTCATGATTCTCAGAAGAGCGGAAAACACTACTTTGAAGAATTTAAATAAAAGAGAATTTTAACAAGTAGTAAGTGCTACCAAGTTTTCTTACTTTTTATTAAAAAAATTACCTCTTGCAAGTATACAAACGAAAGTTCAACGGGATAGGAAAAATGAGATGCAGGCGTCTTGTGTTTCGCCCGCTGCCTGGAAGGGAATGGACCGATCTTGCTGATTTTTAATTGCAAAATTTCCAATATTATGTCTAATCGACTGCCGTATATACATTTTTATAAACGGAAGGAAAAATTCAGATATTCGTTTTCCGCATGTGGTGAAGGGTATAACAACCTGAATGATGCTTTTTTATGTTTGTGCCTGCAGCACTTAGTCATTTCTGAACAGAGCTAGATTTTTTTTATTTAAAAGTTTACACTTGCAGATTGGTCCCGTTTATAATTTTAAAAACTAAAGGGTGTCCCCATAAAACATAAGTGTATTACGAACTGTAAAGGGCGACACTTTAAAGTTTTAAAAAAACTGCGTATCACCTTGGCTCCTATTAACACACAAGGTAATACAAAAATAAATCTAAAAATTAAGGGGTGTTCCCATAGGTGACGTTAGTTAACCTATATGGGCATATTTTTTCAACTGTTGTAGGCAAGCGCTTGAAAATTGCACAGAATGTCAAATGATATAAATTTTATAATAATAAGTATAAATATTCAAAATTATAAATTAAAGGGAAACTTGCCAAGGCACTAGATAAGCTAGAAAAAATTTTAATATGTTAAGCGAAAAGACATAGTATCGAAAATTTTGCTATTTAAAACAGTAAGATCGGTCCATTTCTTTCGAGGCAGGGGGCAAAACACCATGCCTGCCTCTAATTTTTCCGTATCATTTGGAACAAACTAGTTTAGTGAAGTAGATCACACAAAAAAAGAAAAAACAAATAAATGGCACAATAGAGAATTAAAAAATAAGAAAATAACTTAAAGTAATAAAATTGCCACTCGCCCATATTTTTCGTGTTATGGGCCTCTGAACTTTTTATAGAAAAGTACGTTTGCGCATCATATTTTTTAAGATATTAATATGAAATCATATTTCTAAAGAGATCTTCAATGAAATACTACAATTTAAAAAAATAACAAAAAATCTTAACCCATTAAGAGCCGATGACATTTTTATGTAACATTATATATAGCAATGATTTTTTTTTAATTTAATAATGTCACCCCAATACTTGTTTTTTTAATTGGAGTAACTTCACTAAACTAGATTTACATACTTTTGGAGAAGAGTGTGTAAGATTCGGCATATCCAAATATGGGACTCTTACTGGTTTTGAAGTCGTTTAAAAAACGAACTTTTCTAATGAAAACAAATACACTTTCCATAACTGGCATATATTTAACAGAGGAAAATAAAAAATGATTAACTGCGCCGTGCTGCCACCTAGTCAAATTAATATCCTATTCAGAAGTGTTTTTGTAATTGAGTTAATTTAATTTTAATTTGGTTTATACACATGCTCAATTAAGCTTATGCAATGAGCACAAGGCATATTTATTTTACTAGGTATTGTCGTCAGCCCAGCTGATTTCTCTTTTTATTACTAAAGCAACATGGCTTTTTGTTGTTGCTTTGAAGTTGGAAGTGGCAAAAGCCATTTTAATATGACCCGCCATTTTCTATTTTTTTGTTTGTTTATAATTTTTACTTGCAGCTTGTCAATTTAATGATTTTTTTCTTTTCACTGAACATAGTTGCCAGAGTCAACATACTTGTTGGCAAGGATTGCATCTTATTCAAGTAGTGATGCAATTAGGTACTAATTGCTCAATTTAATAATTGACTTCTTGTATAGTAAATTCAGCTCAACTAAGGCCTTAATTGCATAAATTCCTTACTTGCGCAATTAAAGCGTATGTCTGAACAGGGTATAAAAATCGCCTCGGCATTGCAACATTTAAAATTTAACATGAATAGTGCAATCTTCTATTTGTTCTGGAATAGCTAACTCTTATTTATTTTTAATTGAAGATATTTTGCTATATGTTTAGTAGTGTTATGAAATTTTTAAATAAAACTTAACTAATGCCTAATACAACCTATAAAGTATTCTTAAGTAAAAACTATTTTAAAGTAAAAACCTTACCAATCACCATAAAAATGATAAGAGCATTATTATAAAATAAAATTATTAATAATGACAGTTCTTTTATAAATTCAGAGCAGTATTCTTTTTTTGTTTTTTTTTGTGTCATCTTCTACAACGATTTCATCTTGTGAGTTATTAATAACGTCTACATTAAATTTAAAGTTTTTTTTACAGATCTTCAAGAGAAGCGAATTTTCAACAACCCTGACCACTACTTATTTGCTTGTTTAGAAAGTTTCATGTCGAATATTTTTTATTTTTCGCAATAATAAAGTGAAGTTTATTTTCAAAACGCAGTCAATATATACATTTCTTTGAAAATCACGGATAAAGTTGTCCATGTAATTTTCTTACAATAAAGAAATCCTTAGAGATTTCATATACCAAAAACTTACTGACTTACAGTTGGGATAATGCTTCTTGTGTTTTTCTGGTTTAACACAAATAATATTCGAAATGGTTATCCAAACATCTTTTTAATATTTTATCAGTTAAGTCAAGAATTGTTTAATAGTTTTCAAATTTTTATAGCCACTTATCAAATTAATGCATCTTTGTTGTACTTTTCAGCTGTCAATGAAATGGTCCAACTTAATGGTACAATATTGTGGATGAATTTTTTATCTTAATATCTCTATCCAGTCAGGTTGTCAATGTTATTGCAGTCTTGTTGATCTCTCGCTCTTTGATTATTATTTCATTAAGTATTTAAAATTTTTGTTGTTAAATTACCGTAAATTAACACTTTTCAATTTAATATTTTATATGCATAGAAAATGTTGAATATTATTTAAGTTGCATTTTAGTAAATACACTACACGTCGATTATATAGGGAATTAATTTTTTTATTTACAATAATTTAACTAATAAAATCAGAAATCTTAGTTTAAATAAAAACAGAAGTAAGTACGAAGTAGTGAATTTGTTTTTTAAATAATGTGGTAGATCACAACTAATGGCGTTTTCTTTTCTGAAAATAAATGTTACCCAACAATCACATAAAATGTTTTGAATGTTGCCTTAACCCCGAAAATTTGCTACACATTTTATAGCACAATAGAACAAAAACTGTTATTGAATTTTTCTAACTTCCTTTACATGTCAGTAATGTTTAATTAACTTTTCAAACATAAAGTAATATAACACTGGGTTTAGCAACAAAAGCAAACATCACTTATCAAGAGTAAAAACTACTAAAAAAAAGTGTAGCATACTACCCTTACATAAAATTGAGGGTAAAATATGTAACATATCTTACACTTTTTCGTGCAACATATTTTCAAAAGAACATACTTTTAATTTACCCTATCGAACATTTTTTAGAAAAGAACACAAAGGTGTAAAAAGTGTTAAACATATGCAACATTTTTGTCAGAAAAGAAAACGCCATAAGTAAAATTGAGGTCTAAGAACGGAAATTAGATATCATTAATTATTAAAATAATTTAGGACCATTTTTGCATCTCTAAAGTTTCGCACCTTGTTCACGAAGCTACCATTTACGAACTGTGGCAATAAAACAAAGTTATGAATGTTAAAATGAGTCTACTTTGCTTAAATACTTTATTATTATACCCTTCAACACAGGCGGTAATTTATACAATATCGATTTGCGACCGCATAAGGTATATATTCCGAGTTCTTCTGAAAAGGAAATTAGATTGAGCGATGTCCGTCTGTCGATTTTCCCTCTGTCCATCCATGTTCGGGTTGAAATTAACCCTGCCAGAGCACTAGAGAAAATTAAAATACGCCAATCAATCAGACATAGCTTTGTAAATTTTTCTATTGAAAATCAGCAAGATCGGTCCATGTCCTTCAAGGCAGCGGACACAACACCACGCCTGCCTCTAATTTTTCCATGTGGTTTGGTTAGGTGAAGTAACTCCAATAAAAACAAGAAAAAAAAAAATGAATGGAGCGATAGAGAATTAAATAATAAGAAACATCAACTGGAAAAACTGGCGCTCGCCCATATTTTCCGAGTTATGGGTCTCTGAACTTTTTACAGAAATGTGCGAATGTGCACCATATATTTTAAGATGTCAATATGGGTATTATTTAAAAGCTTTTGAAGAGATCTTTAAGGAAATACTAATTTTCTTTTAAATTCTTAACTCACTTAGTAGTGAATTATTTTTTCTTATTTTTTAGTTCTCTGTTAACCCAAAAAAAATTTTTTTTAATGGAGTTGCTTCACTAAAATAGATTTATATATATGGTGAAGGGTATAGAAGATTCATTATAGCCGAAGATAGCACTCTTTCTTGTTATACCCTTTAGCACGAAAAGTGGAAAAAGAGTATAACTAAGTTTATCATTCCGTTGTTTGAAGAAATGTTTAAGGAAATTTCAAAAATACTTATCGTATTACCTAGCAAAAAATTTTTGAAAAGATAATCGAGTGTGAAATTTAGCATTTTAGGTGCACCTACTTCCCAACTAGATTGCCAACATATTGATTTAAACAAGGCATGAGACTTTTATAATCAATTACTAAGAATCGATTAAATTAATTACTGTAGGAAATAATAATGATCATTAGTACGTACTTTAAGGTATTCTCTTTTAACATAAAGAACTAGTTCCATTACTACTTCCTTTTTTGGGAACTAATGTAATGTATTTTAGAAGCAAGTAACAAAATACGGCAATCACAAAAGTAAGCCATTATATGGCAAGTACTTTTTAAGGTAATGTCTAATTTTTTGCTGAGTAATAACAGACATTTTTATGTAAAATTAAATATGTGTAGTTCTAAATTTTTTTGCTTTTTTTTTAATTCTCTATCACCCTGTAATTTGCCTTTTTGATTGGAGTTACTTCACTAAGGATATATAAGATAAGGCATAGCCCAGGTTAGCACTCTTTCTTGCTTTTAATTATTATTTATCCTCTGATTTGTCTTTTCTTATTATTATTTTTTAATTTGCTTTTCTATTTCTTAAAAAAAAAACAAAAAAAATAAAATAAAATTTTAATCCATATTTTTGACTGCCTCCATATGTATAATAATGACTTTTCAATGTAAAAACTTTTAGTTCTTCGATTAACGACATAAAATATTAATTTTCATAGTTGGATAAATTCGATCCGCTTAACAACAATATGCCTCATGAGAACTATCTTTAATTTTTGTTCTTTTTTGCATACATTTATATCTGTTAAGTTGTAAAGTTCGTGTCAAATAAAATGATGGGTCAGCTCTATAGTGAATGTCAGTGTTCGTATTTTAATTTTTATTATTTATACATTTTTGTTTTATGTCATCACGACTTTATTGCATTTTTGTATAACAACAGTAATTGTTTTTTGTTAATAAAACCATTACGGTTTTTTATTGTCAGTATATTTATTTCTTCCAATTATTTTGCTTTCGATGACCCTTTTAAAATGAAAATAAAAATGATATTATTCGTTGTGATTTTTTTTAACATTATGTTTAAATTCAATCATTTGTCTGCACACTTTAACACCGTTTCCCTAGACACTAAAAACAGCATTTGTATATAATTGAAAATTATTGGTTTTTTAAATAAATAAGAAAATATATGTGAAATTGGGGTTTATTTTACACTGTATAAAAGTTGAGAAACATATTAATGTTCAATAATTTTGGCAATTATATTATCCACTGGAAACATTTGTTGTACACAGAATTTTAAGTCGAATAAACTTGTGTTTACGACGCAGAAGTCCTCATTTGAAAATTCTTTGTTGTAGGCCCATCAAGCTCTATTCTGAAAGTTATTTCTTGCTCTACTTTTCTTTAATATCTTATACAGCGGTAAATATCTCGAAATATTGGTTTCATTTATCGAGAAAAAAATTTCAATTTACACATTTAGATCAATTTCTGAGCAAACTTTTATTATATTTACATTCTCAGCTATTTGTGATAACTGGGTCGAATTTTAATGCCTTTGTAGGCACTGTAAAATATAATATAGCATTGTTTATTATATTTTGTAATCGAAAGAGTAACTTGAGATAACATATAAAAAATTTTAGAAGAGGCTTCACCTATCAGATCCAATCTATCAGTTTTGTGACCAAAGGTACGCAGATACAGAATTTGATGGAATTTACGCATTCAAATATAGTATCAAGTTTGTTTTTAAGTTGTTTTAAGGAAATTACTAGTTGATTTTTTATTTATATATTTGTCTTTTCATTAAATCTGTTTCTTTCTTCATCAAAAGTTTTTCAACTTTTAATAGTTCACACAATTTACCGTCAGCCACTTAAATATTATTATTTTGAGAAAGCATTGTACTACTGCAGGGAGCAGGTGTTAAGTAAACGCAGATCATAATGTTTACTAGCATTACGAATAACCGTTGTATATGTTGACCGCAGATAATAAAGTTTTCGATTACAAAGAACTGAATGGATTATTATCTGAAACAATAATGGCGTATTTTAATTTATGTCTTTATGAATTTGATTTTTTTTTCCTTCTAAGAGTGTCACAGTTACTTTTCCTCTGAAAATATCGAATGAGCAGATCTTAAAATATAGCTTTGAAGCACATAATCTATTCATATGTAGATGTTTTGATATTTTATTAAGAAATAGCTCTTGATTTAGATACAAAACCACAGCTTTGATTGTTACACTGCAAAATTTTATGACAAATATAGACTTTAATAGCTTTATGCCAGTATACTAGTTCAGCATTTTTTACAAATGATGCTTAATATTTAAGACGATTCAAATGATTAACCATGAAATTATTAAAGTCTACGGTACGAACTTTACTTTCATGGTTTAGCCGTAAATAAAGACTTTGTGTCCCAATTAAAAGTTTGACTGTCACATTCATAATGCTGGGAATACAATTGGGACGAACGACTAATTTCGTCTGGCACGACGAATTCATCTGTAAAAGTTCGCTGCGTAAATTCGCAGTCTGGCGCACAATTAGAACGAACAAGTTACAGCTGTTATGATAAACAAAATTGTTTGCTGCCTATGACAAAAAAAGTAAACATTAAAAAAAAAAAAAAGCGGCAAAAAATTTTGAGTTTTGTGAAAATAATTAAAATAAACATCGTGTTTACGTTTGTCCATATTTAAATTTATTTTGTTTTGCATATTACAGTTGTTAGTCTTACCATAGAATAAAATAAAAAATAAAACATTAAAAAATTAACTATTAAAAAAAAAGCCAGTAGAAGGCCAGTCGTTCGCCGGGGTAAGAAATAGAAATAAATCTATCGGAGAGTTCGTTACGCACGACGAATTTCGTCGATGGCGGTGTTGTGTTGATTTTCATATGCAGCAATGTGTTTTATTTTTGAAGGCGAATATTCGCAACGAAAAATTCGTCGTTCGTCCCAAGAAATTAAACATTTTTAAAATGAGTATTATGACAAATATTCTATACAAATTTTTCCTTAAATATAGTTGTTTCAAATCTATTTTAATATTTTTTTTTTAATTTAAATTTCCCATGGTTTAATTTTATTTTACAATTTGAAACGTGGCCGTGCATAATAAGTTATCGCAGTGTTTTGTGATATTTTAATTTTCAACACCTTTTAACTGTAAAAAGAGCCGTAATATGTCAGCCGTATACAGTAAAGACAAGAAAATAAAATCGTTGTTAGTTGTTGATGTTTTTGCTTAAAATTTGTTTTATTGCCTTTACTTTATTGTTTGGGCAAAAGTCTTTAGTTTATTTAAAATATTTGTGAGAAGTTTCCTAAAGACCTTAGTATACGGTAGCGAAATAGCCATCGAGAGGTGCTTTCACACTCAATAATCAATAGTTAATATTCAATTATCAAATTTTAAATTAAGCGGGATAAAATATATTTTTAAAAAATTTAAAAATTATTTAATTTAGTTTTCCCGTGGTATAATTAATTGATTAAGCTTTTTTATTTCTTTGCTTGTGTCAATTAAACACCCGATGTCAGAATTTTTTTATATTTATTTAAAATTAATTTTAAATATTTGTTTTTAATAAATAATATACAACCATTTAATGTTTAACCAACTTACCGGATATACCGTCATATGTCCACCATTCTTCCCAACTGGCTTTTATGCCTGCAAATAAGGAATTAAAAAAAAAATTAAAAAATTATGAATATGAATTATTGCTATTAATTATTGCATATATTTTTTTTGGAAAGCAGTTTATACGTTTAAACATTTACACATAGATTTGATTAAACAAGTGTTATCATCAGATCCTTTGTATGTATTTGCTTTTGTTATAAAATCAATAATATGGCACCATATAGTCTGTTTAATTTTAGTAAATAACGTCTGCCTTCATGACGCCAAAGAGAACTAGAACGATTTTTTTTTTTACTTAGCAAACAGATTTTATGGGATAAAATAATAGCAATACAAATAAAAAGTAAAACCATTTTTTTAAAAACTTTACAGATTCCTTATTATATTGTGATGCCATTGGTTCTTTCGTGGAGTCAGTGAATTCTAATAAAGATATAAACAGAAACATTAATAATCATTTACAAGTTTACGAAAAATTTAGTACATTCCTTGAAAGAAAAAAACGTTTTCGACAAAAACCAAACAACTATAACACATTTTGGTACAGAAAAAATGTCAAATAACTTAAGTGAGTTTCAAGGTGAAAACTATTTTATAACAATAGACAAATTAGGTTATATCTTGTCTAAATTGAGAGGCAAGTTATCTACGGGTACCGATGTAATTCTAAATAAAGTGTTTAAAAACATACCTAATATATTGATTTCTGAATATTGTTGTCTTTTCAATAATATGCTTAATTGTGCATACTATTCCAACAAATGGAAAAATGCAAAAGTTGTGCTTTTACCAAAAAAGATAAAGACGTTAGTGATCCAAGAAAACTACGTGCTATAAGCTTATTACCTAACATTAGTAAAACATTCCAAATTTGTATTAACAATAACATAATCAAGTTTTGTAACGAGAAAGGACACATTAATGAAAAACAATTTGGGTTTAAATATAAACACTCGACAATTAACGCAATACATTGTCTTACTACTAATATTAATTGGAATTATAACAAAAAACTAGGTACAGGAGCTTGTTTAGTAGACATGGAAAAAGCCCTTGATAGCATATTGATCCCGGGATTAATATATAAATTAATAGACCTTGAGTTTCCTCCTAGTTTGTTAGTACTTATATATTATATGGTAAGTAATAAATCCTTTAGGATATTTTGCCAAAATTACAAAAGCAGTAAAACGTTTAAAATTAATAGCGGCTTGCAACAAGGCACTGTTAACTCCCCAACTTTATTTAACATATTTATTTTGGATTTGCTGAGCAAAATAGAAAATATAATTGCATTTGCAGTCATAAATCATGCAGACAATACATTTGAAAAAATAAACTGTAAGCTACAGGAATCTTTCAATATTGTAGAACAATATTCTTTAGATTGGTTTATGAAGTTAAACATACAAAAATGTGAAACAATTTTATTTAGACCCCCTGTCGATAAATGCAATAATAATATAAAAAAATGGAAATCATTTGGATTTATATCAAATTTACATAATGTCTGTATATCCAACAAAAAACTTGTCAGATATTTAAGAGTTTATTCTTATACTATACTATAATAACCATGTTAATGAGATAATCAAAAAAGTACGGAAATCATTTTTTGCATATAAATCATTATTTTACTCAAAATACGTAAAGCCTAGAATAAAAGTAATTATGTACCAATCTCTTATTTGTCCGGAAGCCCGATTTGGTTTAATATCGCACCATCTTGCATGGAAAAAATTTGGATATTTGAAAGGTAATGCTTGAGGTCTTGTACATCGTTATTTAGATCATCACACAGCAACTATGTATTTAAAACATGTATCAAAACAAAAAACAATACATCAAATATTATAAGAATAGACAATTTTATTATAAGAATAGACAATTTTATTATTAATAAGAAATTATATTTTGAGATGTACACCCTGTTAAGAAAACAATTTAACAATGACACCGTATTATACAAACCTAAGTTATATGGCAAATGCTCTACAAAATGGCTTTGGACCACCTGATTCATTTTTATATTTAGATAAATTGTATCTTATTCAATTTGAAAATGATTTATTAGTATTTTATCATAGTTATAGATGAGCTAATGTTAAAGCAGTTAACTGCAATATGTAAAATATTTTTAATTAGACATGACAAAAGTATGTCAGATAAAGAACTTCGTTGAATGCGAAACAAAAAAACTAAAAAATTTTGGTGGTTACAAGAATAGGCAACTATAAAATTCTTCCTTTTGCTTTAATTTTAGACTTATGATTTTTATCCTTGTCTCATACAAGTAAAAATTTTCATTACATTAAATATATATTATTTTTTTATTTACTAGTAATAAATATATAGATTTAGAATTAAAAATGTGTTATACTATATTAAATGGGACTTTGTATATACATGTATATATTATTGAATACTAGTGTTTATTATATTAGAAGAAGTTTAAAAGATGTAAATTAATAAACAAAAGAAAAATATTTTTTTAGGAGGTCTAACATCTTAGTAGAACTGTAAGTAGTTGTAAAAATCTGAAAATATGATAAGATCAATGCGAAGTCAGAGGCATGACTGCGTGTCATTTTAGCAAAAAAAAAAAAAAAAAATAAAGTTATTTCATTTGTAAGCAAATACACGAAAAATGTTTATAAGGTTTGATTGTTTATTTTTAAGAATAGTGATAATGAATTTTGAAACTTTTGCAAAATTTTCTTTACATCGGAGTCCCAGAAGCTTCGAAAATCTAGCTTTTCTGATTTTCTTACAAACTTGTGTAGTGGAGATCTGTGTAATGCCTACGGCTCAAATCTATAGATCTTTTCTGTATGTATTTGTTAATTTTTACTACATCAAGCGGACATAAATTGTTGGAAGAACTTAAAAATTTAAGTATTTTCTGGCAAATTTTCGTGAAGAGATTCCAGAGTGTACGGCCTAAGCAGTTGCGTTTTATTCTTTTCATTTGTTTAATTGGTCAGCGATTTGTAGAAGCTGCAAATTTGTCGAGTTCTTATTTACTTCACTACATTCGGTGGAATGGTTTAATCGTCGACCGAAAAGTTAAGTATATACGTATTAAAAAAAAAATTCTCTAATGAAATTTAATAATTGTTAGTCCCGTGCAACCGGTATTATAAGGAATATTAAGTGTTTAGGTTGAAGTGTTCGGTTTTTCAATTAATCATAAATTTTATAAAATTTTTCATTTGTCACTCTGGTGACTTTGTTAGAATCTAAATTCTACTCCTTTAGTAAACCGTGTATTTTTTGGGAGTAATTACTTTTAATTGCATTGCTTAAAACCGTTAACGGTTCAACTAACCTTTGTTTTCGCCATCTTCTTTTTTGCCTTTGTAAGTAACCTTCTTGTTTTTTATATACTTAAAGAGAACACACTTCGTATTTTAAGGTAAAATATTTACTAATAAAAATTTATTTACAAAATAATAACAATTGTATTTTTTCTTTTTCTGCCTGACACACCCCAACATTTTGGTCCATTCGAGCCGGATCCTGAGAATTTATTTAAAGGATATTAATATTCTTTTTTTCTTCAAAGGATCACCTTTATTCACCACTTCAACACTCATTTTCTACGCCTTTTTAGAAAATTTCAATTTGATTAAAGGTGCGTAATTGTTTCATTTTAAAATATTTTTTAAAAAGTGAATAAAAGAAAAAGTGTAAATAAAGGTAGAAAAAGTGCATGTACATATGTACATATTTACTAAATACATACATTGACGATTGTTGTTTGTGAATATATTTTACCTATTGTGATTGATCGTGTAGCAACCCTTGTGTTTTGTAGAGAATAAATCAACCGCAGACAATAAAAAATATAATAAAATATTTTCGCAATTTTTATATTAAAATAGAATATTTTAGTGCGTGATAAATTGAATTAATTAAATAAATAAATAATAAGTTGATTAAATAATTACTAAGTGTAATAAAGTGCATATATACATAAATACGTATATATTTGTTCTACACTTATAATCAACTAGTTTTTTCTTTAATTATATTTGTTGTTGTCGTAAAACCGACTGTAACCCAACAGACAATTTGACTAGGGTTAGTCGACAAAAGTTTTGGTGATATTTTGCGGTAAAAAGTTTTAATTTTTCTTGGACTATTTGTGAGTAGTTTTTTGTAATTCGGTTTGTTGGTACATTTAATTAATTTTTATTGAAAAATTTTCTATTTTCAAACAAATCGTAATTAATTAAAATTATTATATTTAGGTGAAAAATTAAAATATTTTTGCTTGGGATAACAACAAGAATTTTCACGTGGATTAATTATTAAAGAAAGAAAAATGTCAAAATCACCACTAAATAAATTTATAAGAGCATCGGATGCGCTTATTAAATTTGAATCAAATTTTTGCGAGTTTCGTGACGAAATGCATACCATTTACACACTGGAGATTCAGGGTGTCGAATTAAAGAGTTTATGGGAAAAAGTTAAGTCTTCGTATGAGGCTTGTTTGGACTTTTTTGAGGACAGTGCTAAGGTGGAGCCTACTGATGTAGAGGTAGCTTCGTCTAAGTATCAGTCCACATATGTAGCGTATTTGAAATGTTCGGCTGCTATAAATGAAAAAGTTCATAATTTCCAAGCGGCGCCAAAGGCGGGTTGTTCTACTGCGATGAATTCCAATACGGGTAGTTTTGACCATAATTTGTCCTTGCCTCCTTGCGATGTGAAAACATTTGAAGGTGATTATATTGCTTGGCCCGCATTTAGGGATTTATTTATGGCAATATATATTAATAGTTCGCGCCTTAGTAATGTTGAACGGCTTTGTCATTTGATACGTAAGACCGCCGGTGAAGCGAATGAGATAGTGTCGAAGTGTCCGTTGAGTAATGAAGGGTTTGACGTGGCGTGGCAAAGTTTGAAAGAGGCATATGAGAACCCTCGTATGTTGGTTAATAACCAATTAAAATTGTTATTTAACCTTCCTTCGGTAGATAAGGAATCTAGTGCCGGGCTTAAAACTCTTCAACGTGGAATTAATAATTGTCTCACTTCGCTTTCTATATATCAGGTGGCAACGGATAACTGGGATCCAATTTTGATTTTTATGTGCATTCAGCGTCTGCCTACGTCTACTGTTAGTCTCTGGGAACAAGGTGTTCGTAATAAATCGGTCTTGTCTACTTGGAAAGAGTTTGATGCTTTTCTGACGGAAAGAATTCAGACTCTAGAGTGTGTTCGTGATCTTAAGGATTCACAGCCATCTGTAAAATCTTCTGGACAGAAGGTCAGGGCTCATGTTGTGAATTCAGCCTCATCATCCTGCGTTTTATGTCGGTCTTCAGGTCATTTTTTGAGGACTTGTAAACGTTTTAAAAATCTTTCGATTTCGGAAAGATTTTCAACTGTGAAGAAATTTCACTGTTGTGTGAATTGCTTGTCGCGGGAACACGAGGTGAAAAATTGTAAAAGTGGCGCATATCATGATGGCAACTCTAATCGACAGGTTTTTCATGTCTCTCAGAATAGAAATGTGCTTCTGGGAACGGCTATGGTGAATATTATTCATCAGGGTATGACATACCCCGCTCGCGCTCTTATTGACCCTGCTTCAGAATCTTCTTTTATCTCTGAGCATTTACGGAATCGGTTGAAACTATCGGCACATTCGACGAATGTCAAAGTTTCTGGTATTAACCAAACGATTTCTGCTGCAAGAAAGGTTTGCGCTTTAAAAATTGGTTCTCCTTTAGATAAATCTATTCTATTGGAAACCATGGCCCTGATATTACCCAATATATCAGGCAATTTGCCCTCTTTCATATTGGGATCGAGTCTTCGGGACAATTTTTCGGATCTACAACTAGCTGACCCCCGGTTTTATCAATCCAGACCGGTTGAATTACTTCTTGGGGCGGATTTATATCCTCAGCTAATTTTGGGCGGAATTCGTCGTGATGTTTTAGGGATATTGCTGGCTCAGAATACCGTATTTGGATGGATCGTTACGGGATCTATTCGAGAATCACGCGTGCAAGTGTATGCGACTACTGTAGGGATTTCTGCAGGGGACGATTTGAATAAAAATCTGCTTCGCTTTTGGGAACTTGAAGAAATCCCTAAAACGAAAATATTATCACCAGCTGATGAATTTTGCGAGGACAATTTTAGGAGAACTACGCGACGCGACTCCGATGGCAGATATGTAGTGACGCTACCCTTTAGGCCAGAATTTCCTCATTCTATTAATTTAGGTTTTTCAAGACAGAATGTTATGGCACAATTCTTGAGAAATGAGTCCTCACTTTTGCGGAAGCCCAATGTTAAGTCATTATATGATAGTGTTGTTAACGAGTATTTGAGTTTGGGTCATATGAAGCCTGTAGTACGTACTTTTACTGGTCCTTCATTCTCCCCAGGCAAGTTCAAGGAAAGAGCACAAAGAAAGGAAAGAAATCCGGAAAACAAAATTTAAGAACTAGTGTGCCTTCACCCATGGCCAGTGTAGCTACTTTGTCACTGCGCCATGTCGTGAACTTTTCGCCAACTTTGCAGGGGAAGCTTATTCTTGGGGATCGTCAAGTACAGGTGCGTGCGGTAATAGATCTGTGCTGTAACGGAAGTTATATAAGCGAACAGCTAGTAAGATCATTAAAGATTTCCGTTACTAGCTCCTATTGCCGCATAACCCTCAGATCTTTGTATGATCCGTTAAAAAGAATTTCCTTGACAGCGAAGGTTACTAAAATGCAGGGTATAAAAACGCCAAAAGAAAACGTTGCGGAGGTTGTTCGGGAACAATTTCCTGGTTTGCAGTTGGCGGATCCAACTTTTTATCATTCTGGTCAGGTTGCGCTTGTTCTTGGTCCAGAGCTAAGTTCCCAAATCATTACGGGAAAAATTTATTTTTGTCCGGGCTGTCCACTAGCTCAATACACAATCTTTGGGTGGGTTATATCTGGCCAATCGCCTATATAATTCAGTCCTAATTGTGCTACGATAATCAGTTCATGGGTCTGTACAAAACCATCCCTTATTTGGGTTCAGTTTATGGATCTGTTGTAAAAACCATATTTTATTGAACTTGGAAAAAATAATACAATAAAAAAAAACCTTCATTGATTAAATTATTTCTTATGTTTATTGCATCTAACTTTGTTATTGCAAGGCGGCCGGCAATGTTTAGGTTGAACTGTTCGGTTTTTCAATTAATCATAAATTTTATAAAATTTTTCATTTGTCACTCTGGTGACTTTGTTAAAATCTAAATTCTACTCCTTTAGTAAACCGTGTATTTTTTGGGAGTAATTACTTTTAATTGCATTGCTTAAAACCGTTAACGGTTCAACTAACCTTTGTTTTCGCCATCTTCTTTTTTGCCTTTGTAAGTAACCTTCTTGTTTTTTATATACTTAAAGAGAACACACTTCGTATTTTAAGGTAAAATATTTACTAATAAAAATTTATTTACAAAATAATAACAATTGTATTTTTTCTTTTTCTGCCTGACACACCCCAACATTAAGTCTTTATCGAATTTACACTAATCATTTAAACAATCATTTAATTGTGGAAATAAATTAGGCGATGGAATGCTGATGATTTTTTGGCAACTTCTTTATCAATTTCCTAAGTAATTTTCCAAATGTATCTATTTAAAAAATTTTTAACTTGCTTAGTAGAAATAAATTTTTTATTAAATAAAATAATAACAAATAATCGTTACTTAGAATTTCATAAATTATTCTGCAAATCACGGCCCACAATTTGAAAGAAAAAGCTTTAAAATACAAAATGGATATAATCAAGAACTAAATTTTTTAAAGCATAGAAAAAACTAATTCTAAAAGCTGACACTCTCTAAATATTATTGATATGCTCTTAAGCCCAATTTAATTATATATTTGCCAAACAATTTCAAAAGTGTTGTTCAACCTCTATGATTTATTTTTTGCTATTTCAATTTTTTTGACATATTCATTCATATAGTACGTACATATACATTTACGTTTGCAAATGCATGTGTGTATATAGAATGATTTGCAGCACATTATATTATTTATAATGATTCATTTCTCTCGTATATCAAAATTAAATTAAATTTATTTTAAAATTTAAATTAACAGGTGTCATAGAGATTATAATATATTTATTTAGAATATAAAAACAGTTATATGAAAACAGATATAAGTGAGTGTGTTTTCTTTTTTTTGTTTATTTTAAAAATTGTACGAGTAAAACATATGAGGTATTAGGTAAAGAGGTAAATATCAGTTAAAATTTAATTTTTATTAAATTATTAGTTAAAATGTTATGATATTATAAGAAATGAATTTAATTAATTTTGGCTTATATTTAATTTAATTTTACTTTCTAAAAAAATTTTAGGAAAGAAAAGAAAACAGAAAATATTAGACACCAACAGAACTTAATGCTGCATTTTCTGTTTACATTGTAAACATCATTTTTTTCTATCAACCTAATTTATAAATAAGAATACGAGGAGTATCCATAATCAATCAATATTAATTTCGTAAGACGAAGTTTGCATATAACCTAATGCTTTTCTTTGATTTTCCCTCTGCAAATCATTACGTACGCGAATGCCACGAATTCTTTCATACTGTTTTTATCACAACATTGCATGCACTGTTCCAGTATCGAACTGATTGTTATGACGTAAACATGAATGCGCCCTATTCCTATACGCGAATGCCATGAATAACTCGAATGCACTATTTATTCTTTCATACTAGAAAATGTTGATAAGATTTTATTAATAAACAATTTTTCAAATCAAAAATTTTATTGTTAGACTTACTCTTCTTTAAACCAAAAACAAAATATATTTTAATTAAAGACACGGAATATTTTTTTAAATAATTCAAAAATAGCACGAAGTTTTTTATAAAAATTAAATAATTAAAAAAATATTTCCGTGTCTTCACTTAAATAACTTGCAAAGCGCCTGTGCATAGAAATAAATTATCGTAGTGTGTTTTGAAATTTTATTAAAGGGCCGAAAAAAAGTCAGCCGTATACAGTGGAGAAAGAAAAATAGAATTACTGTTGGTTATTGTTGTTTTTGCTTAAACTTTGATTTTTGTCTTTGCTTTATTGTTTGATCAAAAATCTATGGCCGCTACAATATCTATTTCCGACCCCACAAAGTATGTATACTCTGAGATCTTATGCATAGCGAAGTCGATTGAGAGATGTCCGTCCATCCATCTTTTCATTTTTCTATCTTTCCAGCTGTCCGTCAGTCCGTCCGGGGCAAACTTGATTTCACAAAAAAAAAAAAGAAAGAGGTGCTATTAGAAATCAGCATGATCGGCCCATGTCCTTCGAAGCAGCTTATGAAACACCACGCCTACCTCTTATTTTTTCATGTCATTTAGAACAATAAAGTAACTCCAACAAAAAAAAATATATACTTATATATAGGGCGATAGAGAATTACAAAATAAGAAAAAAAACATCAAGTGAAAAAATTGGCACTCGTCCGTCCACATTTTCCGTGTTACGGGGCTCTAAAATTTTCAAATTTTTTAAAATATCAATATGGGTATCATTTAAAAGCTTTTGAAGAGATCTTTAAGGAAGTACTAAAATTAAAAAAAAAATGCTTAACCCAATAAGAGTCGATGTCACCCCAATTTTTGCTTTTTTTATTGGAGTTACTTTACTAAACTAGATTTACATGGATGGTGAAGGGTATGTAAGATTCGTTATTTTTTTTATAGTTGTTGTTATTGTTATTATTATTATTGTTATTATTATTAATATTATTATTATTACTATTATTATTATTATTATTTTTTTTATTATTATTATTATTTTGTATGTTAGAAAATGCAATAGGAAAAGTTTTTTAAACTAATTTAATTGATCTCATACAAAACAAATTATATAAAAAAATTTGATGAAAGAAAAAAATTAATCACAAATTATTTATGAAATCATAAACAGAAACAGGAGTAAGAAGATTGATATCATCATATAAAACAAACACATAAACAACAAAATTCACACCTAAAATAAGCACCACAGCTGTGACGACGCATACTGACGCCCAAAACTTAAGCATGTGGAAAAAGCATCAACACACCTTACATCAACTAATAATCATCCAAAACTAATTTAGGAGTATTTTATTTATTTAAATATATTCCTTGGAATGGCTGTTTATTCATTGCTGAACAAATAAACACGCACACAAGTAAATTTGTTTTTCTTCAAAAGTTAAGAAATTGTTGACTTTACCTGTCTGTCAATATGTATTGCGGATACATAAATGTATTCATTTCGTCAATAATCTTAATATACAAAAATTTATTATTACTCAAGTATTCTATTCACACTTGTATATTATGTGTATGCATATGTGTTCAATTGCCATTATTTTACATTCAATCGTCTAAAACCCTATACGTTCACATATTTGTGATGTTTTTAAAGGCCTAAAACAAGTTTATTGTCATTCTTAGTATTGTGTCATCGATTTTAATTAAAAATCTATGTTAGTTTGATATGTATATGTACATATATTGTATGTAGTTATTATCACAAATACTATCACAAATTACTACTTTTGTATGACATGTAACCGTTAGGCTTGTTTTAATGATTTTTTTTGCTATTAAATACTGAGATATGTCGATGTCTATATAAGTAGTTGCAAATGTTTACTGTCAATAAATAAATAACCAAAACTATTTAATTTCTTTTTGCTTTTTCATCTTCAATCGCTGATAATCATTTTACGAGCCAGGACAAGTCTCTCAATTGAAGACATATTTACTTGTTTCTTTTAAGCAATATAAGAGAAATGTGATATTATATCAAAAATGAGGTCATTCGTCATTTAGATAAACAAAAAAAAAAAAAAAAAAGATGGCTGAAAAGGCAGACAATTAAGTGATTTTAGTATTTTAGCATTGAAAGGTGGCTTTTCATAACGTCCAACGACATAATGTCCATCAAAGTAGAGTCATAACGTCGATGAACATTATAGGTATATTATATGATATTCTTTCTGAGATAGATGCAACTTTTCTATAAACTGGCTTGCAGAAAATCCTTGGTAAGCGAAGGCGGTCTTGGTTACACTATAAAGGAGTCAACCTTTGAGCCCGGGCAAAGGCCGACTATACAGAAATCTTTAGTAAGAGAAGCCGGTTATTTCGACACTTTCATAGGTGAAAATATGTCCATGCTGCAAACGACACAATTTCTATGAACAATACAACGTTTTTCACTTGTGAAAGCGACATAAAGCCCATGGACATTACTTCCTTTGACACTATGACGTGGAACCGCATTGAAAGTGATACAGTTATAAGGGAATTCTGCAATATTTACAGCAGATCAAATGATCTGTCCATAATCTACCATCGTTTTTTTATTGAATTGGCGGGACATTGTTTGCAAATAAACTAATTTGTTGAATTTTTTAAAATCATTTTCAAAAATCTGGTGTAATTTCATTTATAAAAATGCTTTTAATTTTCATTCGGCCCTTTACGACTTTAATTTTGTTTAGTTAGAAATATATGAATTTAACGGGTAGTCCAACCAACAAGGACAATATAAAATAAAAAGTTTTAAAAGAAATATCTTAATATTTTTAGTATGATAAAAGGATCCATGACAATTATGTGTGAAAAAAATATTTATCAAGTGCTCGCCCTTGTACTCGGTGGCATACTTCTATTCAAAGACTCTGAGACATAGTTATGATGTAATCTCGCTAATGTGCCAAATTATCTCATCCTTTAGGTCTTGAATTGTTCTTGGCTTCTTGGTGCACACTTTTTCTTTTTAATATCCGCAAAAAAAAGATCGTTGCGGCCAATTAATATCGCCATGACGTGAAATAAAACCACTATTCAATTTTTCGTGGAAATGGGTCATTGTTTCATTAGCTGTGTAACAAGTAGCACCTTCCTGTTGGAACCACATATAGTCCAGCTGCATATTTTCAATTTCTGGCCAAAAGAAATCCGTTGTTATCTCGCGATAGCGAACATAATTGCATACCTGACCTTATTTTCAAAGGGTGCCGATAAACCGCAGCAAAAAGTTACTCTTTATGGATGTTACGGCTTTTCAAACATCTCTGGTGGCTTGTTGTTCGCCTAAATATGGCAATTCTTCTTGTTAACGAATCCACTCAGGTGAAAGTGTGCCTAGTCACTTAAGATGATTTTCTTTGTAAAGTCACCATTCAAATCTGTCGGTTCAAACAACCATTCTGTTTGTTGACGACATTCGAAATGTTCTGTAAGCGTGTAAATTCAAATCTTTATTCAAAAATCGCATCAGTGATGTTCGTAAAACGTTCAATTGTTGGGAACGACCACGAGACGTGTTTGACGGCTCTTCTGGCAGGCAACTGCAATGTTTTCTCTAGAACGAGCTAGGTGAGCATGCACCAGTGTTTTTACATTCCCAAAAATAAAATCACGATGTGAATAAAATGCATTTTCATTTGAGCGACCATGTCCATTAGAGACTTTAACAATCTTAATGCGCAGCTCATTTAAATTTCTCAAACACTGAAACAAAAAAATACAAATTTAGTTAGACGTTAAGGTGTGACTACCTGGTAGCCTACATATTATTATTTTTTCTCTTTTTACGCGTTATTTTGCCTGCAAATACGTGTGTTTGATTATTTGGGTCAATATTTCATTAAAATTTTTTCTTAAATTTTTATCTTGTTTTCGTTAGATTTCATAAGTTGTAAGAAGTGTCTAAAGGATCGAGGTATATTTAATTTTAGAAAAATATATTTTCTTCCTTTGATCTATTTTAATTTTTTTAATACAAATTACGGTCGCTCAATTTAGTAACCGCATAGTCTCCCTTTTTTAACTATACTCTTTTTTGTTGAAACAGAAAAATGTACTTAGTTTTCCAATAAATCTGTCATAATCATTTGACTTGCATCTGCATCACAATATAAATAAAAAATTTTATACACAACAAATGGATCTGGCAAAATAAAGTCTCTTATTAATAAGTCCCACTTAATAAGGACTCTTCCGTTTAACTTAGTTGTCTATTACAATACAAGGAGATTTCTGAAAAACTTTAATCGGGCGCCAGTTTTGTGGAAAAAAAGCGATGTGATTAACTTTGTGTCAGAAAGCTTAAAATATGTATTAACGTAAATTTGTATTTTATTTTTCTGTGGCAATATTTTTATTTTTACTTTTCTAGCTCTAAATATTTTGTTTAGTAAACATGCGGCTTTAGCCCGTGCAGCCATCCAGACAACAATATGCTGTAGCTTCGGCGAAGTTAACACTTAGTTGTCCCATTTTGCAAACCAGACTCTTTTTTAACCTCTCAATCACGACCGCTACTTCTTGTTTGACTACACAGACGCCTTTCTTAATTCATCTACCAAAGTTTTACCACAATTGTTTTCCTTTGTACAACATAAGAGTTTATTAAAAGATTGAACTTTTTTTAGCACCGCACAGAGGGGTATTTTTTAATCTAACAGGACGTTAGGTCAAAAACTTTTTTTTTGAGAAATTTATAAACTTAAGTACTCAGCTGGATAAATAACAAAATTCTGCATCGTATAGTGAATTGTCAAGACTTTTGTTTGGGATTTGTCGTTTTAGGACACTGTTAAAATCAGGAAAGTTTGAGAAGTCGCATACGTTTTTATTGACTTTATACGATTTTGAGAGGTTTGCAATATATTTTATTGTGGCTAAACGAATAAAGATATTTATTATTTTTTTTTTGGGTGAAAGGCTATATTAGCAGCGATTTGCGTTTTTTTTTAATTTTACCTTTTTCTGGTATTTTCCGATTTCGCAAAAGTACATACGAGTAAGAAACCTTTTTACATTCATAAAATTTCTTGGATTTTTTATAATTAAAGGTTGATATTTTAATTTAAATTAATTAATATAACCCTGTTATTACCTGTACAAAAAAACCTCTACAATTGTTGCCTATTAGGCTGTTATCACACAGAGAAAAGAAATTCCTTATGAGAACCGAATTTGTTGCCAATCGAATTTTGTCGGCTGTGTGTATTACTTTAATTCGGTTGTAAAAACCGAACGAATATGGCACTCACAACTGTTTAAAAATATGATTCTAATATGATTCTTTATTTAAAAACTAAATTATAGATATAAGGTTATACTTCATTAATTTTATAATTCGAATCATTGAATTTAGTCCTTCCTTTACATCATGATTACCCTTTTGCCTGATTTTGCTTTTCCTCCTTTTCTTCAACTTGTCATCCCATACCGTACGTTTTGCCGCTGCAAAGTGTATAAAACATTTTAAAATTATATATATTTATAAGAGCCATTGTGAGATAATTTTGAACTTACCATTCAACAATATTGGAGAACTTTTTACCACTTTTCATCTTTGTAATTTTAAACTAAAATATTGTTGATTTTTTGTTTAATATATACCAATTTTATATTTATTATGACAAAAATTTTTCCATTTTAGAAGACATAATCGATTTTTATGATTCTAACTAACACAATTTGGTTTTAAGTATTAATGTGCTGAAAAAGTTTGATTGCACTATCCATTTAACAGACTAGATTTTAGTAAAGACACAAATTGGTCTGGATTACTTTTTTTAAGAGGCGTTACAACCAATATTTAATGGAAAATAGCATTTGTTAGCTTTTAATATAAAAAATAAATCAATATTATAATTTATTAATAATAAAAACCAATTATTATACTTGTAATTAAACTTTCAACATATCAATCGAATTTTTACCAATCTTTTTTCTGTGTACAGAAGAAGCGGCTGAGGCACTACGCAAATATTTCGGGCTTTACAGGCGAAATTTTGCTAGTTTTAAAAGGTTCAGTGTAACATATGTAGATATTATTAATAGGCTTTTGCTAAGTTCTAACCCACTAACTACTGGTATAAGGCCACCTTAAAAAAAGTGGATTAATTAATTATTTTCAGATAAATAAAATACTATTAATTAAGAAATTATAAAAATATCTTTTTAATAATATTCTTAGGAGGCGGGGATTGGTTCGGCATCGGAAAGCTTAATGATTAAAAAAAAAAAAAATAAAATTCTCAGGGACGTTTTAAATCGTAAGTTATCCATTTTATTAAATAATTACATTATTTTTTCACATAATAATTTTTTACACTGCCCACAAAAGAGGGCATTAAGTTTTTGAATATTATTTGACCTTAAAGTTTGTAACTGTTGAACAAAATAACAGAAAAGAAAACCTTGAATTTTTCAGCGGTAGGATTAGTTCTTCTGAATGAAACTTTTTTCTCCTTGGTCCGGTTTTTCTTATCTTATAGCTTTAACAGCTTACGAAATAACATATTTTTAAACAAAGTTGCTTTAATCTGGGGTACTCAGTAAATTTTTTGAGCCAATATAAATTAAAAAGAAAACTAATGTCCGGTTGATTGGCCTATGTGCACCGTTCAAAGTAAATAGCAGTGACTGCTCTAATTTCCTTTGTCTCCAACTTATATTATATATATTTGTAAATTTTTATCTTTAAAATTTCTTAATTTTTGATTTATACTCCTGATTCCTACATAATTTTCTGGCATATCAAACTACAATCTTAACTTAGAGTAAAGTGTGAAATGTCTTTTCCCTTAAAACTTAAGGCAATTCGCCTGGAATTAAAATATGTATATACATCTAGCATTGTTAGTTATACAAATTGACATAGACAAACATGTCTGGTGAGTGCTAAGCCACCCCATAAAAATATACCCCCAAG
Organism: Gymnosoma rotundatum; assembly: GCA_916610165.2. NCBI lineage: Eukaryota > Metazoa > Arthropoda > Insecta > Diptera > Tachinidae > Gymnosoma > Gymnosoma rotundatum. The sequence continues at coordinate 83,556,194 of OU744340.1, forward strand.
TATTTCTTTCTTCCTTATGGAATTATACTTCTTTAAAGAGCTGTAGTTGTACTTATGGTTGTTCATTAGATGTTTTCTACATTGAAAAAATAAATGATTTATTAGTTTTTTGCATCATAATCATCTTTCTTCTGGTACTCTACACATAACTCCAACGCCTCTTTTTGGTTATGTCAAGTGGTGTGCGCTTCAGCTACCACATATTATTAACAAGAAGATACAACAAAAGGCAACCTTTAAGCATAATTATTTAAAGTAGAAAATAGAAAAATTTAAAAATTGTAACTTTAACGGGGAAAACATGCAACTGTCTAGAGGATGTTAGCGCCAGTTTGTCTGGCGCCATTATAAAACTTTATAATCTATTAAAAAAACCGTGTCAACAAAAAGGAAGATGAAATAATAAATTTCGTTCCCTTGTAAAAAAAACAAACAAATTTTAAGGAAACCCAGAACTAATGCATTATAAAACCAACAAACGAGAGAGAGAAAGCAAATTGTTAAAAAAAAGCGGAAGTTGAAAAACCAGAAACAATGTTGATGGCAACATTTCAAAAGAATATGAGTTCAATTCATATAAACATTTATTATTGGCAATAAAGGATAAACTGTATTCTTGGCCTTTATTTCATTTCCTTACACAAGTTAGTTTTTTTTCTTTCTTTTTGTCTACTTAAAGTCATTACAATCACTATTTCAGAAACTTTACTACAAGCATTAACTTGGCGACTAACTGACTGTTAAGACAAAAACACAATCAAACGGACATACTACAAACATACAGATTATCTTTAAGTATGTATATAATATCATAAAACTTTATTCAAACTGATTGTTTTTGTTTTTTTCTTTCTTTATTTTATGGGGGTGTGGCGATTGGAAAGATGAAGTTTTGTGCGTAAAAGCTGCAGTCAAAATAAAATAAAAAATACTGAAGAACAAAGAAAGTTATTGTAGCAGTAAAACATCATCTTCAAAGCTGATTTTATTTTGAATTTTTTTCCATTACGATTTCTTAAGTGCATTTATAATGTCAAGTATATACAGTATTTTATTGTTGATGGCTAAAATTTTTTATCTATATTTTGGCAACAAGAAGGGTGAATATTTCTTGTTCCTCTTTATCTGTTTATTCCTTCATGCTGTGAATGTCAACAGATAAAATGACAGAGAAAATATTGTATTTGTTGCTATAATATTATTATTATCATTTTTATACTTTTTTAAGTCAAATAAAAATACTACGAAATGTGGTTAAACTATTTATGTTAAATTTAAAAACTATATTTAACATTTTTAAGAAAGTTAGAAAAGTAATCAAAAATGTTTTAAATTAAAAACTTATTAATTCAGTGGTTTATTTGAAGGTTTTTTTAAGTCTGATAAAACTTTAAATTATAAAATATAACACTAAAAATTAAACTACTCTTTCAAATCATCCAAGTTTACTTTCAAAATCAGTCATCAATTCAAGCAGCTTATAAACGACTTCGTGATTTTTATGGTGCAAAATAATCGTCCGTCTCAGCAAGCCATCCACCGAACTGTGGATAGATTTCGTACCACATGCTCTCTAGAGGATGCAATAACACCAACACGTTAAAAAAAAATGTGAGTACTAAGGATAATATCGCTGCTGTAAACGAAAGTGTGGAAGAAGGTCCAAATTTATCGATTCGTCGTCGGTCGCAGGAATTGGGGGTATGTCTGTCCACTACGTGGTAAATTTTGCGCAAATATCTTGGCCTACACCCATATAGGATCCAGCTAGTGCAGGAATTAAAGCCACGAGACCATTATTTGCATCCTTCTTTCGCCAATTGCGCTCTAGAGCAGTTAGTAATTAACCCGTTGTTTTATCACCAAATTGAGTTCAGAGATGAGGAGATTGCAGCATGTGGAGTGAGACCAATCCACAACATGCCCTACAGATTGCATTGCATCAAGAAAAATGGTGTGGTTTACACGCAGGTGGCATCATCGGTTCTTATTTCTTCAAAAATGAGACCGGATCTCACGTTACGGTCAATAATGATCGTTACCGCACCATGATTAATAATTTTTTGTTTAAAAATATGGATGAAATTTATCCAGACGACAACAAGATGGTGCTACGTGCTATACAGCGACCGCAACCATCGAGCTATTGAAATCAAAATTTGACATGATTTCGAGAAATGGACGTGTTAATTGACTTTCAAGGTCGTGCGATTAGACAACACTCGATTATTTCCTGTTGGGCCACGTGAATTCTCTAGTTTATGTTAATAAACCTGCAACAATTGACGCTTTGGTGACCCACATTATTTGTATTACTCGTAACATGCGGCCAGCATTACTTAAAAAATGTGTCAAAATCGGAAGTCTAGAATGCGCTTCGTCATGAGAATGCGCTTCGTCGTTTGTATAAACAAAAATATTTTCCAAGTCATTAAATTAAAGTTTATTAACGCAAGGGACATTGAAAGGTAATTATATAAATTTTGTTACTTTTTATTTCTGAAGTTTTTAATCTCTAAAACATTGTATGTTTCATTTAAAAATGTAAGATAATATGTTAGAAAGAAACTTCATAACATAAGTAGCTAATTTAGTGTCTTATTTTCAAAATTTGAATTAAATTTTTTTAGTATTTACAGATTATTTGGTAACGAAGTGAGATTAGTCATACTGAATTAACTTAAGAGGCAACCTCCACGCTCCACGCAATTTCCTAGTTCGCCCACAGTGCATCTCATAAACAGCATGCTAGGATAAAAAAATGCATTTCTCACTTCAGCAGTCAAATAGTTTCAGTTTTTATTTTTAAAAATGAAAAAAGTATCTGTCTCTATTTTCGTATTTTGTGGTCAATATTTTGCACACGAAATTTTAAAAGTAAAAAAGTGAATAAAAACTAAAACAAAACTAAAAAACTATTAAATCAATATATTTGTTTTTCATTATAAATTGTGGCAGAAAAAAACCAAAAGCAGGATAAAAACTTTAATCTGCTTACTTTAGTTTAAATGAACATTAAAATAAAAAGTGAAAAATTCTGCAGTATCTAAACTTTTAAATCAAATATGATTTATCTCCAAAATACCCTGCAGTTCTGAAGAATTTGTTCTTACTTAATGAGCATAATTATATTTGCATAAAATAAAAAAAAATGCGAACAAAAATTTAATCTCAAATGATACAGGAGTAAAATATTATTGCCATTCAAAAATAAATAAAAAACTCGTATTAAATTAAGGGTGGTATCTTAAATATATATATAGAGATCCTCTTTAAATTACTGGGAAAATAAACAAAAACTCTATAACATTGATTATGGTTTTGACATATATTTTGTTTGTTTTTCAATCGATTTGAAAGCTTAACATTTTTCAATTGCTTTTATATATATGTACATACATAAGTACATCCATAAAAGTAAACAAATCTAATTCAGAGAACTAAAATAATAAATAAACAAATAAATGAATAAACTTTATTTTTAATCCATAAATTTTTAAATTTGCCAATGTATGAAAAATTAAGCCGTAAGTAAATATAATCTTGATGTTTAAATTTACCTGAAAAAATAATAACTGTTGAAATTATTAAAAATCTTCAAAAATAATATAAATGTAAAACTTACATTTGAAAATTGATTTGTTTGTTATCTGAGGAGACCAGTGTTTTATTTTTATACACAAATTTTGAATTTAATGCTAAAACTCAAGTGAAAGAAAATACATGTGTAAAGATTGCTACACAACCTTTTATTCAATTCAATGTAGAAGTCCACAGAAAATGTTCTAAATAATTTTAATTTTTACAAACATTTTGCTTGAAGTTGTCTATAAAATTTATTGCTTTTAAAAATTGAATTGATATAATTTTGAATACTGTTTTATATTTTCTATAAAATGATTTTTGTCAATTTAAATATATATATGCATTTCCTAACGCATATATATATATATATATATATATATATATATATATATATATATATATATATATATGATATATATATATATATATATAATAATTTGTTTATTTAATTTTACTGATTCTATAATGGTTTCTGCTTTAGAAACTTTAATAGAGACTAAGACACATGCCCGATAATTGCGGTTAAGCCTGATGAGTAGAAGGCTATTTACAAGTTTTTTACATTTAACATTTGTATAAATTTTGCTATCTTTTTTAACCCTTAATACAAAAAAAAAATGTCGTAAGGTAAAATTGAGAAACTAAACTAAGGAAGAGGGAAATTGCAAAAGATTAAAATTTTTTTCTGAAGGCGATACACTTTGTCACGAGGAAGGCCAAAATGTATTAAAGTCAATGTTACAATTTGATATTTTAAATATTTTCTTCTAGTTATAAATACAACGCTCTTTTTGTTCACAAATATTAATCATATGGCAGACACCGTTAGAAAAAGTAGTAGTGAGGCATTGTCAAGATTTTTCAGCAACCGTGAAATTTCATAGAGAATTTAAAAGTATTTGAATTTTGTATTATTTTAATAAATATAAAACTCAGCTGACCGATTTGCTTTTGTGATTGTTTTTTAGTGTCAACCTCGTTGCGGATTCGTACTATTTTTTTAGTTGTGACAAGAGAAGAAGCAAAACAGATCCTGCGATGTTATGCTTTTTGTTAAAGATTTTCTAAAAAATCATTTTAGACGAGTAATATTAGAAAGGTAACAACAGAAAATATTACTTACACTTTTAAAAATTTCTAACAATTGGTCTACATATCATCACATGAGTAATAGATTTGAATCTGAGTTGAGCGAATTGTAATAGAATAGCGAATTATTTGGTAAAATCATTTGTAATGTAAGTTTTCGTATAAAGCTTTGGTTTTGCAATAAAACTATATTGTGTTATACTATATTAAGAAGCAAAATTTTTTTTTGGAAAATTGTAAATATGTTACAATATTTTCATGCAAAATGACGCTCTTATCTGATTACTAATTTCAAAGTTATTACAATTTTTAAATTTAGTTGCATTGGAGGTGGGGTGTCATTTGATATATTTTTTTGAAAATTAGCAATAACTTACAATATTTCAAAATATATTTACATGCATAATTCCAATATTATCGAAGCTCAAATTTCTTTGTTATTACAATTTTTAAATTTAGGTTGTATGCGAACTGGGCATGATAGTTGTAAGATTTTCCCGAAATTTCGCATAAATACTTCTTTTCCCAAGAAAAACATTCGCGACGAATTTCACCTCCTCACTTTTTATATATGTATTTCTTACAAATATGACTTCGGGAAAAAGCATTTATTTGTTAAAATCTTAAATTTTTTTGTTACACTAAATCCTTATTGAATAAACGTAATGATGAAGCAGTACTGGCTCTTGACAAACTGTGTTACATACAATTTGAAGTAGAAAGTATAAAATTTTTTTTTGTGTAAAATTTCATACTATTTTAGACACAACCGTATAAATTTCAATCTTTAGGCACAATGAAGAATAAGAAAAAAAGAAAATTAAGAGAACAATTAAAAAATATATTTTGTTTTATTAAAAATACATTAATAATTGCGATAATGGTGAAAATTTCATTGACACATCATAAAATAATGTGTTTTCTTTCTTGGTAAAAGTAAAAGTAAAAGGAAAATGATCAAAAATTATTAAATTTTTATAAAAAATTTGACTGTCTGTTGCCAGCTAAAATTCCAAAAAAAAAAGAAAAAAATTTAAATAAAATTAAATGTCTACTAAATATATGTGAATACGGCAGTAAATATGTTACCAAAAAATTTATAATTCAATAAAAAAATGTGAATTATAGAAATAAAAAATATTAGCAAACAGTTTCATCAGCATTCTTAGCACCTTTCTAACTTAGTTTGCATACATTGTAAACATCATCTATTTAACCAACTAACTTTATAAAAAAATACGAGAAATTTTCATATCAATGCTCATTTAGTTAGACGACGAAATCCACCCAAAAACCAAAGTATTTTTTCGCTGTTCTCTCTGTCGTCTCGTGTACCAACCGACGGGTTGGTTACAATAATATAGATCCTTTTTGTATATCATATTGATTGTTATGAGGTGAGTATCAATGCTTATGAGCTGTACCTTTTGTTTTTTCAATTTAATTTTTATTAAAAATTAAATACATAAATGAAAATGAAATTGAACTTAAACTACAATTAATTAATTTCATTTGTTAAAATAAAGTATTAATAATAATTTAATAATAATAATAAAGTTCAAAAAATAATTTAATAAAAATAAGATATTAAAAAAAAATTAATAAAAAAATCTTAACAATAAAATATAAAGGCTTCAGGGAGCTCAAAAAACGTATATTTACTAAAAAAAATAAAATCTGCATTTTGTCACGAAATCTATATTTTACCAAGAAAACAGAATAAACTTAAGTTTTTACCATAACGGATTGCACAGTTTGCTATTGTACACCTTTTACATCTTATAGCTTTGGTAAATTTTAATAGATTTAAGACACAAAAACAGCAAATTGCATGCTTTTTTAATTTACTATGTTTTCGCCATCTACAATAAAAGCTGTAGTATATATTGTAAATAAATTAATTTAAAAATGTAAAACAGCGCTGAAATGACATACCTAAGTAAGAACGACAACATTGCGTCTTGAACACTAATGTTGACATTGTTTTATTTTATAAAACCAACTGTATAGAAATAAAAAAGGGATAAAACCGCTAGATTGTCCTGAAAGTAAATAATTGTCAATCAACTATAAAAAAACAAACCAATCAAAAAAGCAGCCAACTTCATTTCCTAACGCACTTTTGAAATCTGATTTTTCATTTACTTTCATTTTGCTGAAGTAAACCATACTTTGGGTAAATTTAAAATAAGACTCTGTGAAAATGATGTTACTATTAGGACACCTTTTAATTTTTACTTTTTACACTTGTCTCTATAGCAACACAAGCCCTGCGTAAATTTAAAGTCTCAGTTTATTACGTTTCAAAAAATAATCAGCCCAATTATAAACAAAAATTCCGTGCGAGTTTTTTAACTTTTCCCTTTTCTCCAATTATAAATTTTGATTGACTGCGGAAGTGAAAAAAATCCGGTGGAAAAAAGTAGGTATTCTAAATTACAAAATAAAAATTATGTGAAAATTAACAAAACAAACTCCCTTCAAATTACTGTGATGCCACTTTTTCACTATTTTTCCCCACGGAATTCATAATTGGAGGAATCTTTTCTCGAGAAAATTTTTTTCCGTGGGAAAGAAATTCCGTGAGAATATTCATAATTGGGCTGAATATGAAAATCACATTGTTGTCGGGTTACTCTTACTTTCATGTTTTGTATTTATTCTTTTAGCAGGCATAGCAATAAATTTGCTGTGTCCTCTGTCTCTGTCTATAACGGCTTAAAAGACGAGGTCATATTTATCAATATTACGTGCTTTTGGAAACATCCTTTAATTTTTAAATTATCGTATCATAGTTTAAAATAATGTATACTTTAAGGGAACTAAGGTCGGTTCTACTTTAGTGTCGACTCTAACTAATTTATACGCAATTTAAAATATATTTTTGGCGTTGACTGTAAATTAAAATCTAGCTGAAGCTGTGTTTAGCTCATTTAACAAAACCTTTTGTTTTTTGTCAAATTAAAAAGGTTGTGAAAGTATTTAATTTTAAGAGCAGGGGAAATATTTTTCAGTTTGCTAACATTTTCAACTCTTTAAAATGTGATCTGAATTTGTAGAATTTGTATCGCAATTGCTGATGTTTAAAATTTCACCATCCTGTAACTTGTGAACAATCACAGCGCCAACAATACTGTCTTCTGCGTTCAGTTTAGAAATAGCAATTGCGTTTTGATAGCTTTTCTGGCATTAACGTTTATATGCACTTATTGCGTGCAAACCTTCCTGTATATTCTTTCCATGACTTTTTCTTTTTATTTATCGTTGACACGTCATTATCTCTGTTTTCCACCGTATTCAAATGCAGGCTTATCCATTCACGAAGGTATTACTTTTCAGCGGCACTTCACTTGTCTTTTCTTTCTCTTACTTTCTTCAGAGTCTGTAAACAAATCTGTAATTAATTACCAGCAACATATGTGAACAAACCTTTTCAAATTTTTTCATAATTTATTTTATTTACTTTCAGAAAACAATACTCTATATTTGTTTTTTTTACAAAAGTAAACAAAATAAAAACAAGGTTATCTTTTTATGTTCTTTTTAGAAATTGTACGTAAACATTTATTAAATTACAGTTGACCCCCACAGTTTAAGTCAGTTCAATTTAAGTTTACTTTATTTTTGACTTTGAAAGCTAAACAGACAATAAGAGCTTTTAAGTTGACAGTATATTTTAGCAATAGTTGATTTAAGTCCCTTACTATGAATGGGCCATTGTTTATAATTTATTTTTAATAGCAGACATATTTCTATATACTTGTGTCAGTGAAATGAAAATCATATCAATATTGGAACCCTCTTTAAGTTAAAGCTTTATTATTTCTTACTTGTTGCTTAAGCGCACATAATTTTACTAACACTAGGCAAATGTGACATTAGCGTTGCCAAAAGAAGAAGAGAAGAAAATCGTCACATGCATAAAAAAAATCATATTTAATGGAAAAAAATCATCACTTTTTTAATGCAAAATTTTATTTAAAAATTACAATTAAAATACATATATTAACATACATTGTGTATATTTAAATTAATATTGTTAAGAGTGTACAAAGTTTTACGAAGAACTTTTTATTTAAATTATAACAGGTTAATTTTTAAATTATAACAGGAACAGTTTCTTCTTGCTAAGTAGTCTTTTGCTTATAAGATACCTTCTATAATGCTGTTGTCTAATCTATTTCTATATTTAGTTTTGTTTAAATTGACTGTTGAGAATATTCGTTCGACATTTGCTGAAGAAATGGGAAGACTTATTAAGTTTTGAACAAATTTTGAACAACACTTTTGACCAAAACTTTTGACCAAAACTCCTCACAGCTAAGGTTACCTAGAGTTGTAAAATGAAATTTTGAATATCCTTTTCACTAATTAAATTTGGAAAATTTGTATTAAAATTATGTTGTCAAAGAATTAAGACTTCTTCCTTGTGTAGAAATAGACTTTTGCTTTCAAAGTCAAGGTCGTTATTAAGACTCATGTTCACATATTCTGTTTTTATAAAATTGTCTAAAATTTCCATTTCCATAGAATGCTATGTATTTGACAGGATGAGCTTTGGAAAAATTTGTTTTGTTTATTACAAGCTGATACAAAACAACTTCACTATGCAGTACAATGAATGTACTACACACTTGGAATACAAAAATCAAAGTTTTTATAAATTAGAAATTATAATTAAAAGAAAAATAAACATTTAATTATATTTTGGTTCAAAAATATGATAAAAGCATCATAGTGGCAACGCTGTGTGACATAATTCCCTGCCTATCACGATTAAAAAAATAAAGTTTTAATGAATGTCCCACAACTTTCGGGGCACTCTTGAAGTTAAAGTATTTTATATTATAGCAGAGATAGTAATACGTCTTTTGTGAACATGTCAAGAGTCTACCAAATCCAGTTCCATAGATAGAGAGCTATGACAGATGACCAGACATTTTGAGGAACAATAGGGCAACGTTTTTTTTACTCTTAAAAATTATGTAGTATGATTTATGGCCCTGTTTAAATTGTGATAAGGTTTCAAGACGACAGGATAAAATTATCTACGAGGGCTGCTCTATATATTTCTGGCCTAATAGTGAAAATGCGAATATTTATAATCAAAAATGGTTTTATTGTTTTTCAAAGTATTCTCCAGCATGATTTATACACTTTTGCATGCGCTCAAACCAGTTGTCGAAGCACTTTTTCCACTCCGATTGAGACACCTCTAAAACATGGTTTTTGAACACTTCAACAGCTTCTTCGACGAAAATCGTTGACCACGCATTTTTTTCTTGATGTGCGGAAACAAGAAGAAGTCATTAGGTGCCAAGTCAGGCCTGTACGGCGGATGACCCATTAATTCGGCTTTTTGGCCGGTCAAAAACGCTCTGGTTTGAGCCGATGTGTGAGAGCTCGCATTGTCATGGTGAACAATGATTCGTCTTCTCTTGTTGTTTTTTCGAATTTCTCCGATGACTTCAGGCAAAAAAATTGTAGTGTACCACTCAGAAGTGACCGTCCTACGTTGATCAAGCCGAACAGTCGCCACATGACCAGTTTTGCCGAAGAAACAGGCGACCATTTGCTTCGAAGTGCTTCTTCCACGAACAACTTTCGTTGGATTTTGCTCGTCTTTGAAGATCTACACGGTCGATTGTTGTTTCGTTTCGGGCTCATACGCATAGATCCATGATTCGTCACCTGTGACGATCTTATAAACGTCTTTTGAAGCACCGCAATCGTATTTTTGCAACATTTCTTTGCACCAATCGACACGAGCCTTTTTTTGAGCGACTTTCAAATTGTGCGGAATCCAACGAGAACAAACCTTTTTTACGGCCAGGTGTTCATGCAGTATCGAATGTTCGCTGATGGAAGAAATGTCCAAGGATGTCTCTATCTCTCGGTATGTCACATGTCGACCTTGCATTGTGAGTTCACGCACGGCATCAATGTTCTCTGGCACAACAGCCGTTTTTGGACGACCTTCACGGAATTTGTCTTTGAGCGAGCTTCGGCCACGATTAAATTCATTATACCAATTTTTCACAGTGCTATAGGATGGTGCTTCATCGCCATACAAAGATTTAAGTTCATCAATGCACTCTTGTCGTGATAATCTACGTCGAAAGTTGTGAAAAATGATGGCACGAAAAGGTTCACGAGTTAATTCCATTTTTTTCTATATTAATTTTTTCAAGTCACTGTTAACAACACAAATAATGGTCGTACGTCAAAACGTTTTGAGTACGATTATGCTTAAAAATGACAAACTTTCCAATGGAAATGTCAGATTGCACTTGGCAGCACTCAGTGTTGCCAGGCCAGAAATATATATAGCAGCCCTCGTAAGAAGACTAAATATTGTTATTGCTGTACTCATCCAGATAATCGATGATTCAGAGATACTTTACCTCACTAATTTAGTGAAGTTCTAAATACAACAACAACAATGTTAAAGGGTTAAATAACGCATTAAAACGTTTTATATTAATTTAGCTATTAGATAGAAGAAAAATACATACATATTATTTTTATTACTTTTTTGTTCTTAATGTTTTATAATTTCATTGCTGTTTTTGTCTACTTTTAGAATGTGTTCTAAGGAAACACAAAAAACAGCGCTTCTAAAAAAAATACATACATTCGAACACTTCCATATGAGAGTAGAAAAAGGTTTATAAATTTAATATTTTTTGTGTAAATAAACTTTATCTTTTACTGTGTTCTGCTTTTATCCTCAATTCATTTAATTTTTGTGTTTTTTTGGAAAAATGTTTTTCAACACTACGACTGCAACTGCTAGTAAGTGAATATTTGTACTTCATTTTTATCTTTTATGTGAAGTGGTTAGTTTTTTATTCGCTTTTAGTCAAATAGTTCCTGCTGCTGGCTGATTTGTATGAACGTTTTAATGTCTGCTTGTGTATGAAATATGTAATAAAAATGTTTTGGTAAAAAAATTCTATAGCTTCGCCAGTGGTTGTGTGGCTTGTATCTACATATCTTGTCTGCATTTAAGCAATGGTCACTTAGTGGTGATTGGTTTTTGCTACACAAGTTACTTTTTCATTCTCAAGTGTGTTGTAGCATAAAATAAAAAAAAAAAAAAATAAAATTTAGCATGTTTTTTGGCTTTTAATAACTTAAACAATGAGTTTCCTTTTATTCAGTTCTCTGTAGAGCTTTTAACAAAAATAATTATATGTGAATATTATATTCTTAAAATCAACATTCATTAGTTGGTTTTGTTGAACAAACGAAAAGTTTTAGCTTGAATTTTATTACTCCTTTTTTAATGTTTGTCTATTGCTGTTCAAATTTATTTAAATATTTGATATGTTTTGGAAAACATCGTTTACAAATATTTTTCTATTTTAGACCATTTTATCTCATGTGAACAATATTAAACCGATTCAGGTTTTTATTTTAAACCACTGTATTATAGTGTAGGCTATAAGAAACATACTGTTCGAGTAATTGTGTTGACATAATCGTGTACATCATCTCGTGGTTTAGACACTGAGCTAACGACCTTGATCTAAAAAAACCAATTTGGTATTGACTTTTGGTAGTTCTAAAAGTGCCGGTTGACTGCGATTTAAAAAAAAAAAAATGATAAACATTTTTTTTGTGTTTTATGTTATAAGTTGATAAATTGAGAGGTAAGTGTTCAACCTTTATTGTTAACCCTTACTCTTTTACACTTTTTACCATTGGATGTATTTTATTTGCTAAATAAAGTATATTGCAGTAGGCTGCATCAGATTTAAAGGGTAAAATATTGAAATTAAGTCAATTATCTTTGCTTTCCAATAATTGATCTACTGTCGACATATCTGTTGACAAGCTATGTTTTAGAGCTAGTATTAGGTTTTTAAACAAAAAAGTAGTGATTCCAGCATTACCTTCGTATTCGTAAACTATTGCCTAAAAGCCAAAAATGTCTTTGGGCATGGAACTTTTTTTCTTAATGCAACTATAGAGTCCATGGATATTTTAATAATTTTATACACTGAATCAAATTTATTTCTGTTTTTAATATTCTTAAGCTTTAAATTTTTGAAGAGTTCGTATTTTTTCATATTTTCGGGGAATCTTTTAAGCATTTCTTTTGCTAGTACAGTTAAGTATTGTAATTGTTCCGAAAGTGGTAACAAGTGCAATTCCTCAGAACAGAATATGCCGATGATATCCAAATGAATCTTGTATATGACTTATTAAAATGTTTGTTTTATTAATATCGAATTAAATATATTGTGGCTTTAAAAATTTTGAACAAATTGACATAAAAAGTAGCATTAAGTGCTTATATCCAGAATATATGTCGATCAATATTATTGCCTTGAAATGATAAGTTGACCGCATTTACTTTATTTAAAATTGAACTTAAAAAATTAGATACAACTTATTAGAATTAATATTAAGCTCATCTGACAAAAGTTGTATCATTTTATCATTGGTAGTTGTAGCTATTATTTGAAAATGAAGTTGAACCTCAATCTATTGCTCCCAGACTCTTTTCACAGCAATCTGGTATCTGATATTTGCACAAGTTAAAAAATTTATTTTAATCTACACCCAAATTTATTAAATTTAATACTTGTTTATACTTTATTGTTCGAAATAGAGAGTGCGAAAAGTTCCGTCACAAGAAACTCGACAGAGTTCGGGTTGATTTTGTTTCTTCCGAACTGCATAGTGAATGACAAATGCATTTTTAAGCAAAACATATTATGTTTAACATAAAGAGACTTTTACAATGATAGTTAATTTATTATGACTTAAACATGTACAACGTACGAAAATATTTAAACCACTATCTGGTGTCTACACATACAAATTTCTATCATGCTTTTAATATGTTAATTCCACTAGACAGTAGTCAAGGTAGAAGAAACAATCAAAATATAAAATTCAAAGCTAATGAATGCAAAAAAGCTAAAAATGAAAAGTCCCAAAATCCCTCCCCACAAATTTCTGTCACCAAACTTATGTTGAAATACCCAATTTGGCCAAAAAACAACGCTTACCTGGCTGCACTGCTCACACTCAAATATATTTATCGTCGGAACTATAAATTGAGAGACAAAAACGCTTTCAAAATAGAGTCTTTTCTGAAATAAATTAAGAGCTGTTTAAGTCCTTGTACTCATTATGAGTGTAAAAGTTCCGAGAAAAAAGTAACTAAAGTTGTCTGGCTGTCTAATTCATGTGATTTGTTGGAAATTCATGAGATTTCTTTGTTACAAAATCTAATGCAAATCTTAAGACTTGTATAATTGTGTAAATGGGCCTTTAAAAGTTGCTTTCAATTCTTAATTTTATGTGTAAATAAATATTTATTTTATTTCAGGACATCGTTGGCAATATTTTGAGTGAAATTTGTTATAGCGATTTTTATTTTTTATATGGTGCTCAAATTGTTGCCTTTTTTAAAGATTACATTTGTATTGTAACGATATTAACGTTAATCATAAAAACTGGCATTTTTTATTTATAACAAGAAAAATCATTTACAGTTTACTTGCCTTCGATTTAAAGGAGCAGCGTATTGAAATAATAAAGAAAACAATCACAAATCTCAGGCAGCTACTTTTTGCCTTTTTTAATAAAAAATGAAAATATTTAGTTAACAAAATAATATTTTTTTTCAATTTTAACAAATAATTTGTATATTCAAACTTTTTTATGTTATTCTACTTTAGTTGTGCTTGATTCATTCACATGTAAATATTTCATGTTCTCATGAAATTTTTTTTATACCAAACTACAATATGAAATGTAATACCGCCGGGAAAGCATATCCATGTGGCCATGAAAAACTTAACTTTCCGTTGCCACTAAAAAAAAAACAAATAATATTACATAAGATAAAAAAAGAAATAATACGAAAGTATTTTTCAAATCGATTGTAATTTTTAAAACAAGATTACTCAAATACGCAGAAATAAATTAAATTCGTATTTGACCACAAAAAATGCAAATTATAAATTTTTAGCCTACAAAAACTTGTCATACTAAATGAAAAATTTGTGTGTTGTTGTTGCTTTTTTCACTAATTAAAATTAAAAATTTTATTTAAACATTTTATTAAACCATAATTTATTTACTTTTACAATTCAATCGTACATATGTTGAAAAGAAATCATATTTTCTGTGTGTTAAGAGTCATAATCTATATCTTTCTTATGTGCGCAATTAGTTAAAACATAAATTTTCAACGTTTACAATTTACTAATTTGAATGCAATGAACAGAACGGTTTGTGCCTTTTAAATATTTCGCACCGTTAGTTGCCATTTTTGTAAGATAAAATGAAAATAATTAAGAGAAATTTTAGTAACTTCAATACATTTTATTAAAAGTATAAAAATATTAAAAATCCTAATATATCATACATATTTACATAAATACATATGTCTAAATGCTTTTATAATACTTCTTAATACAAACAAAAATATCTTTTAATAAACGGCATTAAAGTAAATAGCGGTATTGCCAGAATGTATTTTAATACATACTGTATTATGTAGAACTGCATTACCATTAAGCGACCCTGTATTACCACACTTGAACAAAAACATATAAGCACTGTATTATCATGCAGTTCAATATAAAATATAATTTTTAATGAAAATATTAATTTTTCAATTTCTTATTATTTTTCGTCATTAGTGTTAGAAATAAGTTTTAAAATGAGATATCATTCATTAAATTTGATGCGGTGGTATAGGAGATATTTGCAACCGACAAAAAAAGAGCTTTAGAAATAATATATATAATGTTAAATAAAAATATAATTTCTTTGTAAGGGCAAAGAGACATATTCAAAATTTCAAAACGATCAATCTCGTTTATACAAGTCTTACATGGGAGATTAACTACAATGACTTATTAAGTCGAATTTCATAAGTATTAAATGATTAGCAATGTTAATTGTTTTCATTAATGTTAATGTTTTTTTTTTTTATAAAAAGGTTTAATTAATAATAAGTTAAAAAACAAACGCATTATCATTGACTAATGATTAAATGGTTTTACATCATTATCATTATCAAACGTCAGTCCCTGTGTTTGTTCACTAAATAAACACCTTAAAGTAGAGTGTAATTTTAAAATAGTGTTTTTATTACAAACGCTTGGCTAAACGTGTAAGTTTAAATATTTTCAAGAAAAATGAGACAGTAAAGGAAAAAATTTCTTCTTGTTGTGCAAATAATTAGATCTACTATCTCAGGAATTAGGCAACTAAAGATATCAGACATCAAGTTTAATATCTTATATCTTATCTTTTATTTGATGATTGATAAAAATTAATGAAATTAAGTCAAAACTTCAATTTCAAAATAAAAGCTTTTTTGAGCAAAAAACTTAATGATAGGAAAGAATTTTTTCAAACTGGGTAAATCCGCATTATGGTACATGTGGTTATATATGTATGGTAAAGGGTTTATAAGATTATTATAATTAGTAATTAAACGATTTCCGTGAAATTTCATTACAATTAGTTAAAAAAAAATAATTATTTAAATAAAAACATTAGCATTAAATGGTACTTAAGCATTTATCATTATCAATAATTCAAATAATGCCGACGAAATTTTAATGATAATAAAAAAACCCAAGTATAGCACAAACAATAATTTCAAAAAGTAAAAAAAAGACGAAGAAATGAATGATACTAAAATTCACATATTAAGTTTAGATATACATTATGCAATTTTTTGAGGCATTTGTTTCTCAATTTTCTATTTAAGTTACAGCGTTATGCGTTATCTTAAAGTAAAAATTAGCTACAGTAACATCGCCTCAAAACTCAAGCCATACAATATTGCTTACTCCTCCTGCTTCACAAACAAACAAAAATTTCATGCTAGTTTCATAAAAATTGCATAGTGTAAATGTCGTATAACTGTATTATGAATCTTTATAATAAGTGTTTTCACGATGGGTAGTGCAAACTGTGCAAACGGTGCAAATTGGAGCAAATATGCATCGTTTTTATCAGTAGAACAATAAAATATACGTATTTGAAGTTTACTTAATTTTACTTCGTTTGCACTAAAAAAACCTTGAACATATTTGCTCACTTTCGAAATAAAGTAAATAAAATTTTTTAACATATTTTTTTTAAAGAAAAAAATTGTTTGTGAGCACAATTAAGAGTAGAAATACAACCTCACGGTTGCGGCGACGGATTCCGCATGTCAGAGAAAAAACAAATAAAATGAGTTGCGGCGACGGATGCGGTTTTTATTGTCATTTTTATTATTTGTTTACTAATTTTTTTATTCTTTTTTATTGAAATATATTTAAAAAAATTTTTTTTAATGTAAATAAGCAATATTTTGAAAAATTTCAAAATTATTGTTGATTTTCAATGACTTTTTTACATTTTCTTTCTCTTCTTTTTTCGTAGTCATTCACAAAAAATATTAACAAATAGAATTTTTTGGTATAAAAACAATTAAACTGTGGCAACATGCTGAAAGAGAAAAAATTCCAAATTGAGAGCTTGAGAGAAAACGCACTCAAATTAAAATAGATTCTAATTTCATGCGGATTCGTTGAACGTTTTTTATTGTCAAAACTACATATAAAAAAAACAACCGCATCCGCAACCGTGAGGTTGTATTTCTACTCTAAGAGTAGAAATACAAGCTTACGGTTGCGGCGACGGATTCCGCATGACCGAGAAAAAACAAATAAAATTAGTTGCGGCGACGGGTGCGGATTTTATTGTCATTTTTATTATTTGTTTACTGATTTTTTTATTCTTTTTTTGATGTAAATAAGCAATAAACTGAAAAATTATTTTTGATTTTCAATGACTTTTTACATTTTCTTTCTCTTCTTTTTTCGTAGTCATTCACAAAAAATATTAACAAATAGTATTTTTTGTTAGAAAAACAATAAAACTATGGCAACATGCTGAGAGAGAATAAATTTAAAATTGAGAGCTTGAAAGAAAACGCACTCAAATTAAAATACTTTCTAATTTCATGCGGATTTGTTGAACGTTTTTTCTTGTCAAAACTTCATATAAAAAAACAACCGAATCCACAGCCGTGAGGTTGTATTTCTACTCTAAACTGATAAAAATGAGACCCCAATCTATAAAGGACTATAGCCAATTGATAAGAAACTGGAAACAGTTTTGGTGAATACAAGTTGTTAAAAACGGGATCATGAGAAACAAGTGAAAGAAGCTTATCAAATTCTGTCCGGTTAACAGGATAGGAACATATTCCAGTACGGTTAGAATATTTTGGGACCACTGATAAGACAAAATTTAAAACTCCACGACGACATAACAAAGCTAGTAGAATCGTTTCTATTTCTTCGTCCCAGAATTTGGCAATAGACTCTCCTCCAAATCTTAAAAATCATAACATTATGTTATTTCGATATATATTTTTTTTACTTAGGTACCTTCATAATCTGCAAATTCAAGAGAACTCAGCGCATTGTTTATTAAAAAATTTAAAATTGTTTCTTTTTCGCTGCAGCTAGGCATTGTTAAATAGCAAATAAAAATTTATGTTTTGAATTCTTTTGTATATTTATTTTTGCTTTTTGATTAGTTGTCAGATTTTTTAAACAAATAAAATGTTTTTTTACAAAAATGTACGCTCACGAACCACTTTCTATGCACAGCAATTTTACAATATGCAAATTTGCACAATAACCGTAGTGAATACCCTTAATAAAAATTTAATTTTTATATTCCACAAATTTTTTTATTTTAAAGTTTCTCTGAATGGTAATAAATTTCTTTTTAAGCTCCACTTTGACAATAAAAAATTTTTTTGTAAGAAATTTATTAAAAAAAAAAATATTACAAAACAAAAATTTTTTTACAAAACAAATACTTGTTTACTTACACATACATATTCTTTCAAAATTTCTTAATACATACTTCAATTGCTTTATTGAGTTTCCTTTTTTCCAAAGGTATTAAAAATTCAAGATAAACATGTGGAAAACTAAAGAAAACTGTTTCAATATGTATTGAAATTGAGAAGCATTTTCTTAAATTTTATTTTGCATTAAATTGACTCAAATATCTATTATACTTCTGTTCATTACATACTTTTCGGATCTATGGCCAAGTTAAAATATATACACGCAAATATAAATACGTTCCCATACAAAAGCAAAACTACCTGCAATGAATTTTATTTTTAGAAGCAAAGTAAAGTAAAATTGATTTCAGCCTGTAGTTCATTTCATTCAAACAATAATAACAATAACATTTCCTTTTTCCAGTTGCCTATTTCAATTTTAAATAAATTATAATTCTTGTTGAAATTCTTCTGTTTACTTATAATTTTACTTTTTTGCTATTGAAATTTTATATTTCATTTGGGTTCGCTTCCATATTTCATTTCGATCAAGTAATTTGATAATTTCTGTAATACTATAAGAGATAGTGAATGATATCTTATTAGAAAATCTAACATCAGATGCATTTAAGATCGAAAAAACCGAAAAAGTCTATCTTTGTTCTCTGTATAAGTGAAATTAGGAAGATAGAAATTAAAGGCAGGACAAGAACATCTAATATACGTAATACCAGATTTTAACTTCACCTACAAATATCAGCAAAACAAACCTATAGCCATCTAACATTTTTTTCAACTTGTGCTTATTTCGTAACACTTAGCTCATGTCTGATTTGACAGATAACTAATTTTATCCTTCCGCTAAACGAATATGGTTGTGTATGCGATTGAACAACGCTGGGAAATATTGCGACATTAAGATGCCGAATTTGCCAAAAAAAATCATCTTTTCAAATGAAGCCCATTTTGATCTTGGCGGGTATGTAAACAAGCAAAATTGTCGCATTTAGTACACAGAAAACCCGCACGCATACACTAAAAAGCCGGTGCACCCAAAACGAGTCACTGTATGGTGCAGATTTTGGTCTAGATGCATTGGGCCATTTTTCTTCGAAAATGCCACACAGCCGAAGCTACACTGGTTTTTAGTAGCATTTTCAAAAAACCAAAAAAAAAAAATTAATTGCACTTTAATTTGAAAATGTTATAGAATATTAATTAGCATTGTATATAGTAAAATATTTAAAATTAATTTATTTTTTATTTTTTTTAAATATCATGCTACTTTTATTCCGATTTAATTTTTTAAATCACCGCATCGCTACCGCTTGCTTAGCTCTTCTCAAAAATATTTAAAATTAGCAAAAGATTTCTTTCCAAACAATAAAACAAAGACAAAAATCAAAGTTTAAGCAAAAACAACAGTAATCAACTATGATTTTATTTTCCTTTATCCACTGTATTTGACTGACTTTTTTTTGGCTCTTTTATACCGTTCAAAGATGATGAAAAATAAAATTTAAAAATTGCACTACGATAATTTATATTTCTTCTATGCAGGGGAACTTTGTAAATTATTAAATTAAACCACGGGAATATTTATTTCAATTTATATATTTTTAATCATCTTTTAACTGTATAAAAAAAGCCGAAAAAAGTTAGCCTTTTACAGTGGATCGTAGTGATCGTAATTGTCGTACTTTCCTCTTTGTAAAACAATAAAAATTCATATTAATTTTTTGTTTTATTTCGTTTTAGAAAACAAGTTCTTGAGGAAAAACCCGATATACAAATTCTTATAAAATTTTGAAAACTTTCTCGATTTTGTGTAAAAACATTTTTGAACCCAACGCACATTAGGTTGAAATGGCTAAAAACGCCAATGGTGTTCGTTTATCAGCTCGTATGAATATTTAAATCGCTTTGGAAGCTCCATTTTAAAAGATAAATGAAAGAAATTTAGGCAATTTTTACGAGCTTCCTGTGCTACCGCCGATAACTGGCCAATAGGTAGTAGTGCATGAGTAATAGTCTGCGGACCCTGTTTTAAAAATTTATGTAAAGTGGGAGACATGTTAATTTTCTAAATTTTTTAAAATTAATATAATGACCGCACGATGCAGCAAGTAACATAGTATGTAACTTTTTGATTTTTTCAACGTCGATTTTTGTAATTTCCGCAGAGACTTCGGAATTTTGAAAAAACATCTGGCTGTATTCCCGTCATTTGAGTTTCCAAATCCTGGTTTTGGTTGGTCAACTATAAGTCCGGTTTTTTTTTGCTTAAACTCGATCTGTGTTATTGATCCGGTCTTATTCACAACTTTTTTTCTGTTTTGGTATTTGCTTGCCCTTTTTCGATTGGAATTTTATATTAAAAGGAAAAAAGGCGCTCAAAAAGTCTTATCCAACCATGCAGAATGGATATCAATTGAATTGAACTTTTCACTCGTGGCACCACTAATATAACATTTTTGAGTTGACTATGTTTCTGTTATATAATTAAATACCTTTCCATCGATCATTACAAACATCAGCTCATGTTTTACTTGAATGTTCCTCTCTTCTATAAAAACTCATTCTTTTTTAAGTTTCGCAACGTTCGCTGTGTCTTTCTTAAATTCTATTTTTAGCGGCCTGCAAAATCTTGTTGAAGGTAGGCGTTCCTAAGCATATACGGATTTTTCTTTGATGTTTAAATAGAAAACAATTTTTTCCTTCTTATCGTAAAAACCCGCAAAATGTTTTTATATGATTTGTAAGTACCCAAGCTTGCCCAAACCGGATTTGAATTTCTACTTGAAAGTGAAAAATGATTGTTTTTTTACACCAATTTTTCCAAAAAAAAATATTTCTACAACAAAAATATTTAACTGAGATACACATTTGAGTTTCCAAATTCCTGAAGTTGGAGGTTCCATTGAAAAAATATTACTTTTATGAAAAAGGAAAATACAAAAATTTAATAAAAAATTTATTTTCCAGTTTTTACGACTGTTTTCAAAAACCTTAAAAAACTTTAACTTTGACAACGCACAACTCGAAAAGTAGATAACACAGAAACATGAAAAAGATAATTAGTGATGCACAATTTTGTTTACTATAACCTGAAATAGATTACTTTTTAAAAATATAAATTTTCGATTAAGAGCCTTATATTGGGAATTTCAACCCAACGTGCAACGAAGGTTTTGCAAAAATTAGAAAATCGGATAAGAACTAAATTGAGCAAGAGGTTTAAATTTTCGGTATTTTTATCGATATTGTTTATTAAAATTATTTTTCGTGTATTGTAAAAACTGTACTTATATTTAAGATTTATCTGATTTCATTTTGTTACATTATTTTAAGATCTTTATTTCCTTCGAACAACTTTTTAACGCTTAAAGTATAATTTTATTCTTATCAATCTCCTATATTTTTTTTTTTAATTCTTGTGAATTAATTAATTCATTTGTTCTTTGTTTCTATAGTTCAGATCCTAAAATAATGCATATATCTTGTAAAAATAAAACTGTATCGTGGCATTAACACAGCAATCATTTCAAGTTTTTTGAATAGCATTGAAATGCAATTCAAAGTCAAAAAATAAATTCACCCACAGTGAAACATACAAGGAATTGAAATAACCATATTAAGGCATACAAATACAAAGTACGTAATCCAAATTTACAAAAGGAACGTTTTCACTTACCGGAAACACAAAGTAAAATAATTGCTGAATAAGCGATTAATCCTGAAGGACACGATGACATTGTGATGGGCTTCCCGTAAATTCAGTCGCTGCAAACGTTTTATTGTTCTACTTCGAGACAGCGATGTTGGTGATGATGGTTAAATTTTGTTCTGTTGTTTTAAAAATACACATACACATACGCACAATTTTTGTAGGATGGCACGTAAAAAAAATTAAAGCTACAACTTTTTTATTATAAAATAAAAAAAGTCAACTAAAATGGAATTGAAAATATGCAACACAACTCACAGAAGACAGATAGTTGTGTGCCTGTTGCAACAGCTTGGTTTGTTGTCAATGAAGTTGGAAAAGTATTCACGTCATACTCAATAAGAAAACTTTAATTTTTTTGTGTTTTTGTTTTTACTTTTATTGCACTTATATAGACATTATAGTCTGCGATGTATTTTGTTTTGTCTTGTTTTGTTGAATTTTTCTTTCATACAACGGTTTCTTCTTCTGTATGCCGTCGTAATGTTGTTGGGTGGGTTCAGTTGCGTTTTGTAAAGTTTTTAAACTAAACGTTGGCTTCATTACATTTCGTTTGTTTTTATTTTATTTTATTTTTTTGTTTTTTTTATTTGGTTTTAAGTAGCAGCAGCCTTAAGGCTTTCTAAGGCATCAAAACTTGATTGTATGTACAGTATACTATTCTCATTTAAACATTGTGACATTAGTGGTCTATGGGAAGTGACAAATGAAGGAAATATAATCACCAGCACTATTACGTATTGTTAAACTATTGTTACTTATATTCTTTGCTGATTTCAATGCGTACACACATTACAGTGAAATTTTTAATGAAGCAGTTATTGTTCGAAATAAATTACAACAAATTTTTTACTTTTAAAATTAAGCAAATATTCCAAGAAGGAAATATAACTAAGCAAACGTATTCTTTTTTATTTGATTTCTTATTGTTGCGGTATAATGCCTTACTATAAAATAAAACTATTAACTTATAATAGTTTTATTTTATAGTAAGGCAGCATCAATCAGAAGAGAAATCTACTGCATCACTGCAAATTATCACGTGTTTCCAATTCATCTGAACATGTTTTTATAATATTTCTTTTACTAACATTAGCATAAATGAACTCAAACCCATTTTTCGCTTTTTTCGCGAAAAACGGCGATTGTTTTTAGGAAACCTCAAAAAAAAATCATACTTGGAATTTTTTCTTTGCCATTGAAATTTCTATGGCATTGTTTGAAATAATGACATACATACATAAAAATACTTGTTTTGCAAAATTTTTCTGATATAAGTTCAATTTTATTGATATACTCTACTACACTTAACGGTGTTTATTTAGTATACTTTATTAATGGTAATGCTTTAAAATCAATTAATCATTAGTCAATCAAACTGACAAATTTTTTTGCAATAAGAAGCATTACCATTAATGAATATAATGATAATGCTAAAAAAACTTTAGCATTATTTATCATTCAATGCTAAAGAAATTGCCAATTAATTACACCATCTAATTAAATATTCCGTTGAATGAATTAAATAAAACTATTACTGTGGCATATGGAAACTTGGTACAAAACCATCAATATTAAAATCGATTTATATTTATAAAACTAAAGCAGAGGAGTACTTGGTACAAAAAAAAATATTATTATTCTTCATTTCTTCTTACTATTGTAAATAATTCAAATTTTAAAAGTTATGAATTAGTTTTATTTTTAAAAATCTGAGTTTCATTATCGCTTTTCTTGATTGTATAATTTTTTTTTAGTTTTCTTTCTCTTATATTAATTTAACTTGTTAAGTGTTCTCTAATAGGTCTAAAATCATTAATAAATAAAATAGTAAATATAATAATTAAGAATTTTGTGGCTGGATATAAACTTAAGTTTCCTTCGTTTACCTATATACAAGATATACCGAAGTACTAAATATTTAGTCTAAATGATAAAAACTATCTATGAAATAACAAGTTTAAGGGTTTGTTATTGTCCATGGACATTATGTGCTTGGACGTTGTGATATGAAAAGTATAAAACAATTTCAGATTTTTTAGAATAGAGAAGAAGGCATAACTAAAAAAAGAAATAAAGAGACATTCGGTTTGAGAAAAATAAAGGACTTAAATATTTTTATACCGCGCATAGTGATATGAAAACGATTTATTAAATAAAATTTCGCAATTTCACGTTTTTTTTTTACAAAAATGGCTTTCCTGGCTTAATGGCCTTAAATTCATTTTTAAGTATGAAGCCAACAATTAAAGACTTACAAATCTGTTTACGTTTTTTTAGTGAAATACCATCTGTGAAAATGCCAAGAGTCTACTTATTATGATTATAGAGATAGAAGACTGTAACATACGGTTAGACGAAAAGATATTGTAGAAAAACAATAGGATTTTTATAATTAATCTTACTCTTTGGATACAGAACCCTAAGAAGTATAAACATGCCACTTTACATCACTTTATGATTTGCTAATTTTCTAATTAAAAAAAATATTTTTAGTCCTTTAATTAATTTAATATTTAAAAGTTCAGCTAAAAAGTCCTATTCACACTAATCTAATGAGATTTTTTTGTGTTTGTTAAAACTAACACAACATTTTGTTTCTCTGTATTACACTTCAAGTAGAATGAAAATTCCCAGCAAACCATGTAAATCGGAAAGGAAACTTTATTATATTTTTTCACGAAGCTTTTGTTTTTATAAAGAGCACAAAAAATAGTCACTTGTCATCCGAAAACCTTTAGAAATGAGACATTTTTTCTACTAAACTGTTTCAGCTTAAAGAGTTCTTAATTTGTTTTAGCAAATACTCTTCTTTAATTATTTTTTTAACCGACTTCAGTAAAAAAGGAGGTTATCAATTCGACTAAACTTTGCTTTTTTATGTTTGTGCCTGCAGAACTCAATTATTTTTGAACCGATTTTGAAAATGTTTATTAATAAGATAGATTATGCTTACAGATTGGTCCCGTTTTAAAAATAGCTCATAATCTTAAAGATTAAAAGGTGTCCCCATACAACATACATATTTTAAAGTGTATTATGAAGCGTAAAGGGCGATTCTGTAAAATTTAAAATGACTTCGTATTACTATAGCTCGCAGACACAAAAAGTTATACAAAAATAAATCTTAAAATTAAAGGGTGCCCCCATAATTGATGAAAATTTACTTATATAGGCCTATCTTTTGAACCGTTATAGATCAACGCTTGCAAATTAGACAGAATGTCAAATGCTATGGCCGTTATAGTAACAAGTATTAATATTAAGAATTATAAACTAAAAGGTGCGCCAATAGTTCATTTAATTTTATGTATATTGCCACACTTTTTAACAGTTATAGACAGACGATTGAAATTTAAAAAGAACCTGTATTGCTAACTCCGCTATAACAACAAGTATAAAATTGGATTTAGAAATAAGCGGGCGTCCCAATACTTGATGTAATTTGGTGTATGTGGCCGAACTTTTGAACCGTTATAGAAAGAACGCTGAAACTTAAAAGAGACCTGTATTGTTAAGTCTGCTATAACAAGAAGCTTATAATTTGAATTTAGAAATTAAAGGGTGCTCCGGTAATTAATGTAATTTGTTTTATATTGCCGTATTTTTTGAACCGTTATATACAAACACCTGAATTCTAGACAGAATGTCCTCTGCTTTGTTTGGTATAATGAGAAGTTTAAAAATTTAAAATTATAAATTAAAGGGTTTTACAATAGTTGATATAATCTAATGTATATGGGCTAACTGTTCCACCGTAATAGACAACAGCAAGTGTATAATTTGGATTCGAAATTAAAGGGTGACCCTTAAGCTGCTGTAATTTGATGTATACTATTATTATTATAAAATTGAACGGTTGAACAAGTATATAGCTTGCAGATATAAGGATGTCACAATAGTTAATCTATTCTAATTTATGTAGCCATATTCTTGAACCGTTATAGGCAGACATATGAAATCGGTTTTTATTTGCAAGAACTATTTTTGGTCATGGCGGCAGCTATTTTAAAGCATGGCAAAAGCTTCCTGGGTGGGTTCTTTTAAGAAAATTTTTACGAAGTGCTCATTAATTTGTTGGCTGGGTAATGAGCAGCGCAACAACCCTGATTAAATTCATCATTAAATTCATCATCATCATGAATCATAGTTTACAAAATTTTCTTAAAATAGATTTTTATTATGAGATATCAAATTCCTTTCCGCATTAGTTGACATAAACATAACATTTGCTTCCATACTCTCTACCTTTTTTTTATAATATTTAGGTATTTGACAAGTGTTAAAACTCAGTATTATAGCTTAAAACGGGCTTAGCTGATATGAAATATTATTGAGTTTTATCTCTTCTTTTTTTTTTTTTTTTTTTGTTCTTTCTATGTATAATTTTCAATAGTTTATGATTTATAAAATTAAAAAATTTTTGTTGCGAATTATTTTTTATAAAACATCTTTTCAAAAAAGCGCGCAAAGGACATAAATATGTATAGAATATTTAACAAGACAACTTTATTTCAAATATTCCCAAAAGCAATAATATTTCTGATTTTAGAAAACCCTATTATTAACAAGATAAAATATATAAATGCCCAAGCTTACGTATTCAGAAGGATAATAAAAACTGACAATGCGAACACATGCCGAATTACGAAATTGAAATTTAAAAAGACAAACTTTAACACACGTCGAACGAACAGCATGTAAAGTTTAACAGAAATTGACACAAAGTGCATTAGAATTGGTTTCGTATGCAATAGAAAAAGTGGAAGTCATTCGATAGTAGCGGTATGTTTGTTGGTGTTCTATATATTTTATGTAGCAGTAGTAGTAAGTAGTAGCAATGTTAAAGGCATCATAAGGATCACTGCTTCTAAACAATTCTTTTAGTAATTAAAAAAAATTATCAAATGCCGACATAGTTAATTTTGTTTAAGTCAACACTTTTTTGAAGAAACAAAAATATAAAATTTTATTTATTTATTGAACACATATGTGTATGCTCCTGCCTGATTTTTAAAAAATATATATTTTTATGCACATTCAGAAGGAATCTGAAAAACATTTTGTAAACTTTTTATTTTTAGCACCTCTTGATTTATAAAAACAATTTCATACAAAAAAAATTTTAAACACTCCTTTATATTTTCTTATAAATTATATAAATTTAAATAAATTTTTAACACTCGCGCTTAAGGATTGCGTTTGTTTTGTATACAATTTCCGTTTCGTCCGTTTATTTGTAAATCCAACGTTTAACTGAATTGTCATTGCCTTCGTTGCTTAAGGATACGTAGCTTCGGCATATTAACATGCCTCAATTCCTTTTTTATTCTATTCTTATTTGTCTTCCTTTGTTAAATTATTGTTCGTGTGCGGTTTCGTTTGTTACATCGTTTTTATTTTACCAACCGTATAATTGTTAGAAAAGAGCATTAAGGACATCAAAAACCACAAAAACAGACGAGAGAGAGAGAGAGAAAAAGTAATGTTTTAATAAAATTCTCTTGGTCCTCTGTTAAACGCTCTTTATAAACCGGATATAAATACTCTTCATAAAAAGGATATTTTTACAAAAGCATGTTAATGCGAATGAAGTAATGACTTGATTTAATATATAGTTTTTATTTTTTACATTAATACGAGTAGTTGAAATATTTTAGTATTATAATCCAATAATATTTTTCAATTCGTTTTCAGTTCGCTTATATTTTAATTTATAAATTTATTAGGAAGCAAAAACTAGTTTTAAAGTTCAGCGTTAGTTTTTAGATAAAACTGACAAAATTAAATTTCTTCATTAAAAATTAGACACTGGCTAAAAGTAATGTGTTTTCTGGAGTTTCACAACTTTTAAAAACGGGGTTTAATACTTATTTGTAGAAATTTATTTAAGTGTGTAAATATATTATGAAACAAACTTATTTGCATATTCTTATGTTAAGTTTTAAGGAAAACAGGAAAAATTTGACACTAACAGAATGTAAGCAGCCTTTTCTAAATCGATAGATTCCTCATGAGCATTCTTTGCTTCTATGTAGCTCAAGTTATTTATGTTGGAATTTATTTGTTTTTTTTTATTGCAGTTACTTTACTTAACTAGATTTGTTCCAAATGAGGCAGGCGTGGTGTTTTGCCTGCTATCTCGAAGTACATGCACCGATCTTGCTGATTTTCAATAGCAAAATTTTCGAAACTTCGTCTGGTCGATTGACGTATTAAGATTTTCGCTAGGTCATCTAGTGCTTTGGTAACGTTGACTTCAACCCAAACACGGACAGACAAACGGCCAAACGGACATCGCTGAACCGACTTCGCTGTGCATAAGAACTCAGGATATGGGATCGGAAATGGATATTGTAAAAATTACAAACGGAATGAAAAATTCGGGGTGAAGGGTTCAAAAAGGGAGTGAATGTAAATTTGATATTTTGTTCGTTTTTTTGTTGTGCTTTTACGTCGAAAAACTTAACTGATTATAATTGTATTTTTCACCAACTTTTTCAGCATTATAGAAAATAGCAAAAAATATAAAGGTTTTTTATGTCAACTATAACTGCAATTAAACATACGAATCAGGGTGGTAGCAGAAATTTCGTAGACTAAACAATCGGTTTTATTACTTCAAGAAAGAGGATATAATGTAGCTTTTAGAATCCCCATAAAACAAAAAATTGTTAATAATTGAAGGATTGCCGCGAATAACGTTGCAAATGACAAAATAATAATTTTTAAGGAGAGCAAAAAAACGTATTTAAATGGTTTGATTATCTCCACTGACTGACTCATTGTAATTGCGTTTTGACGGTGATAAAATGCATAATTTTAATGTTTTCTTGTTGGAACAAATGTAAGAGAGTAAAATTAACGGTAATCTGCAAAAAAACAGGTTTTGCAAAATTTGTCTTTTACAACGTTATTCGCGGCTTTGCTTCAATTATTAACAAAGTTTAAATTTTAATAAAAGAAATTTAATTCGAAATGTCAATTAACGTATAAACCATGTAAAATAATTTCGAACATATTGCCACGGCATTTCTTTGGAGCCCAGTTGCCAAATACATTAACAATTTTGATTTTAAAAAGTAAATGATTGTGGTCGACGTATGACACGTAGAGCCATCCTATCGCAAAAACATCTCGCCCTTTTTAGCGCCATCCATATTTTCAAACAAGAAATTATTGACCATGAGGCTGTAATAATCGCTGTCGATCGCAACGCAAGCTCTGCACCATAAATTTTTTGGTATGCAGTGGATTCTATAGGGTCTGTTGTGAATTGAATCCACTCAATTTCACAACAATTGTGTTTATTAACAAATCCATTATGCAAATAAATCTTGCAAAAGAAACCCGATTTCAAAACAGATTTAAGCATATAACAGTTCAAAAGTTTTGCCTCCCTTTAATTTTAAAATTTTAAATATTTATACTTCTTATTATACTAAGCAAATTATTGGACATTCTGTCTAACTTTAAGATGTTTCTATATAACGGTTCAAAAGATAGGCCCGTTTAGGTCAAACTACATTAATTATGGAAACACCTTTTATACCATGATTTAAATTGTTTACTTGTTCTTATAGCAGCTTTAGCAATATAAGTTTTTTGCGCATTTCAGCAGTCTATCTATAACGGTTCAAAAGTTTGGTGACATATACTAAATAACATCAACTGTTGGGACACCCTTTAATATTTATACATGTTGATACAGCGGACTTTGAAATACAGGTTCTTAGTTAATTTCAAGCGGCTGTCAACAACTATTTAAAAATATGGCCATATACAATAAATTAAATAAACTATTGGAACACCCTTTAATTTATAATTTTGAATTTTTATACTTGTTTTTTAACGCTAATAGTAATCGTCATTTTGCCCCATGTTCAAGCTTTTTTCTATAACAGTTCAAGAGATAGACCCATATAGGTCAATTTACGTCCATTTTGGAGAGATACTCCTTAATTTTTAGATTTATTTTTGTATTATTTTTTGCTATTGGGAGCTATAGTAATATGCACTTTATTTCTTTTAAGATTTTAAATCGGTGCCCTTAAAACATACATATATGTCGTATGGAAAACCCTTTGATTTTTTAAAATATGAACTCATTTTAAAAATGGACCAGTTTGCAATCAATACTTTTCAAATAAAGAAAAAGCGGTATAGAAATAACTGAGTTCTGTTGGCACAAACATAAAAAACAACATTCTTTATTATAATCCATGTTTGATATTTTAAAAGAATTCAAAAAAAAAAAAATGTGTGAAGGTAATAGGTTTCAAGGGCTTTCATATAATGAGAATCATATTGACGTTCGTTAATCACTCAGTAATTTTGTGCATGGCGTCTGTTAAAATGCGGATAATACACGTTTTAATAATTAGAGACTTATAAGTCACTAGTTGTATCGTGCTCTCGCCATGAGCAAAAAACAATAATAAATTATTAATTTAAATTTCATTTAGTTTAGTTTTTCAAACATTTTTATTATTATAAGTGCAAAATTGAAAAAAAAATTCACCACAGCTTTGAAAAACCCCAACATATTTTTCCCAAATATAACTTATATTTCCCTATATTTTTCTACTTTATAAAATGCTATTTGATATGTTCTTCTTCTCTTTTTCTTCTTCTTCTGTGTTTCTCTTCGAATTAACTGGAACATGCGCCGTAAGTTGTTAAATTATTAACGAATAATATTTCTTGTTTTACACGTGCTTTTTGTTTTGAACAAATGAGGGCCGTCCTGTTTGTTTCATTGTCAATAATGTTGTTTTTGCCATCCTTATAATTGATTTGTAGGGACTTTTGTTGTTGTTAATACAGCTTTTGTTGTTATCAGTCACCTTATATTAAGATGTGATGAATATTTTCTTTTAAACCAGACAGTGATTTTCCATTAAACAATAAATAAGTAATTGATTACAATTTAAACAATAAATCATAATAATTTTATCAACTTATAAAACTACAAAATAAATGGTGTGTGAAAATTAATATCTTTTTAAAGCTACTTACATATTTATGTTTTGGAGTGCTTTTTTCACTTTAAAATCCATTTTAAAACTTGTTTTCTTATTAGCAAATTATGAAATAACACCATAATTATGTTTTTCAATATT
Organism: Gymnosoma rotundatum; assembly: GCA_916610165.2. Classification (NCBI taxonomy): domain Eukaryota; kingdom Metazoa; phylum Arthropoda; class Insecta; order Diptera; family Tachinidae; genus Gymnosoma; species Gymnosoma rotundatum. The sequence goes on from OU744340.1 coordinate 83,587,554, forward strand.
CTACAAGTTTATAAGATGTTTGAAGATTTGTAGTATAATATTTGATATTTTGTTTACTGTGTTGAAATTTGCTTTTTATCTAAAAAATGCAGGTGGCCAACATTTTTCCATACTATTTGGATGCTCCTAAAAATTATTTAAATTAACAACAATGATAAATCAACTGCGCTTTTATACATATATTGCTAAGAAATGAATAGAAACAGTAGAATACTCTGATTGAACAAGTTGCAATGGCCTTAACAGACCCTCATCATCACACTTTCCAAAAGTAAGAAAAGTAAACATCCTATCGTACCAGTACTATAATTATGATTCTTATTCTTATCGCATACTAAGAATAACACATGCAATACTTTTTTACTATTTGTTATACTAAATTTATTGCTGCAATATAAAATCTATAAGGCAAATAATTTCCAATAAGTGCAAAAATCACCATCTTTAAAAAAATCGAAAGGTTTTGGCAAAATACGTGAAATTCTGTAGAGATTAGAAGTACGGTAACAAAGTTAAAAATTAATCTCGTTAACTAGATCATGAAACTTGTATTGAGTTGATTAATCCAACATAAAACGAAATTTTTCGGTACATTGACAAAAGCTTAAAGAGAATAAGAAACACTGCACAGTAGGGCAGAATCAAAATATTTTAGAAATAACTCAGCAATTTGTAAAGGGTTAGGCCGATTATTCCAAATTGAAGAGTGTTAAGCGATAGAATAATTTTCAAAAAAAACACCAAGTAGTGCCATCTCTGGAATGTGGATGGTACCCACCTTTAAAACGTAAGCTCAAATAATGCCAAATTTTGGATCAATCGGTCTAGCCCTTTACAAATTTCTGAGTTATTTTCAAAATATTTTGAATCTGCCCCACTGAGCAGTGTTTCTAATTATGTTTAAGCTACTGCTAATGTACCGATAAATTTCGTTTTATGATGGATTAGCCAATTCAATACAAATTGCATGATGGGGCTGAACACTGTGGGCAAGGAAAATGTGTCAAAAATTATCGTATTACAGATTGTCAAAGCTAGTATTTTTTATGAGACATACATATGTAATTGTGATTGTTGGATGAAAATATCACGAATATGTATATCCTTCACCACAAAAAGTGGAAAAAGGGTATAATTAATTTGTTATTCCGTTTGTACCTTTTACAATATCCATTTCCGGCCCCATAAAGTGTATATATTCTGTGTACTTATACATAGCGAAGTCGATGGAGCGATGTCCGTCTGTCCGAATATCGGAATATCCATTTGCCCGCCCATGTTCATGTAGAAATCAACTTTGCTAAGGCTAGAGAAAAATTAAATATGGCAATCGATCACACATAGTCTCGAAAAAGTTGCTATAAAACCAGCAATTCGGTCCATGTTCTTCGAGGCAACGGGCAAAATACCACGCATGCCTAGAATTTTTCCATATCTTCTTTTAAATTTTGTTTGTATTCCTGCAGGTGTAACGTAATATAATGCAAGAAAACTTGATAGCACTTAATAAGCTGGTTGTTGTTTATGAAATTAATGAAATTAAGTTGGGACAACAACCCTAAGCAAAACTTACAGTTTTTGAAAAAAGAAAGCTTTTTTGAACCAAAAAACTTAATGCTAGGAAAGAAATTCTTTAGCACTTTTTTATTTAAACTATTTTTTTATTGAAACTATTTCAGAAAAAAACATTGGTTCAAGAAAGAACAAACAAAAGAATTACTATCCTGCGTTGACAGTGTTACAATTTTACTACAATAATCATTTTCGTTCTTTTATGTTTCTTAAGTATTATAAAGGAACTTTTACTGGAACATGAGGGTACAAATAGAAGCTTTCTTTCACCATTTTGACTGTTTCTTCAACAAGCGTGTTTAGAATTATTATCGAAGTATAATAAAATTGGCAGTAGCATAAAATTTTTAAATTAAAAAAAAAAAAACAAATAAAAAAAAAATAAAAATAATAAAGATTTGTTTCTTAGTATTGAAAACATTACGTTTCTTTAACTAATATTCTAAAAGTAAAAGTAATTAAAACAAAAGCTTATGCTCACGAAAGGAAAATTAATTAAATAATAATATAAATCAAATTTAAACTAAATTATTTCCGTATTTTTTTGTATAAAAAAGATTGGAGACTTTGATGCCAAAAAAAACTTAATATTCAGTCAGGAACCTGCAACATCATTTATGTGTTCCTAATTGTCCACCCATTTTAGCGCGGTCAGGATTAAATAAAGGTAGGGCTGAAGAAAGAAGCAATCTGGAAGATTATACGACTAAAACCCAAGAATCTGCCAAGAAAAAATTTCACCTTTTAATAAGGCAAAAACCTCGGCATAATATTAGAAGATAAAATAAAAAAATTTCAACCAGAAAAATCAATAAAACAACAGAAAATAGTTTAGTTAGTGGATTGTTGATACAAAAATATTTAATAGTTTAGATAAAGTAAACAAATAAACTTGTGTTTTGTTTTTGTGTTGTTCAAATATATTACAAAACAACAACAATAAAATAAGACAGATAAAAATGCTAAATGCGAAATATTGAACAAAACATTTAGAACTGTTTCCAAAAGCCACAAGATTTCCTTGTCTCTAACTCAGCTAGTGGTGGTTTTTTGTAACAGGTAGTTATTGTAGCTTGGATTAAGACAGCTCTTTTAAGCGGATATTTAGAATCAGCAAGAAAAAAATTAACCAGAAGTGAAATAAATGAATTAAAATTGAATTATTTTCGGCTTTCGTTCATTTTTTAATTTAATTTCTAAACATTTTTTTAAGAAAGAATAATTAGTTACAAATCTATCTAGACGTTTTCCAAAGAAAACTAGAAAAATTAGACGCTAGCACAATATACATTTTTAAATATAGGAAAAGTGCGAGATATAAATGTGTAGATAGGAGCCCCTCATTCTCATGAGAAGGGCTTCGTGAGGAGTAGTTAGCGTGTAAAAATTTTTCCTTAATGCTGATAAAGTATCATAACAATTGTAGGTTTATTTGTATAAAGTAACATAAATTCAATTTTCTATCTCTATATTTTAGGCTTTTGAAAAATAGCCACGTTGCTCCACAAAATGATAAACAAGAAATTTTGTTAATAACAGTCGCAGAAATAAATTCAAATTTCGGATTTATTTGTCATATTTTAACACTGCAATACAATTTTTTTCTGAGGTAACGCAATTTGAAATCTACAATTAATTTTTTTTTTAATATTAAAATAATACCTTTTTCAGTTTTTTTCAAGAATAATACTAAAACAATTTCTTTGATAAACACCAACTTGAAATTATGAATAACTTTTATTGTTGGAATTATTTAATATCGTTTTAAGAAATATTTCTTCTACATCAATAACCAAATAACAAATGAAATAAATAACAATAAAGTGTAGTGTAGTACAAAAAATAAATAACACCTTGTACATATTTTATATTATTATCTTTAAATGTCATAATGTCAACATTCATGTCGCTTTGTTAAAATTTCTCCATAAATCATAAGAAATTTTTATCACATTTGTCGTTAATAGCTGAACGATATTTTCTGTTATATTGCACAGTGGAGTAAAAAAAATTTATTTTAAAAATAAATCAGCAATTTTTTAACGGCTCAACTGTTTAAAGAAAATTTTATGCAATAAATAGTGAGAAGACAAAACGAATCCCGAAATTCCCAAATCATGTTTCAGAAATCCCTTAGTTGGAATTTAAAAGACTTTTGCCGATGAAGTTTACATTTGGCTCAATATCCTTTAGATGATTACTAAAAGCATTTTAAGATTTGTAAAAGTTATTGCAATTTTTATAATCTGGCTTGTAGACAAAATGGTCTAAATTCTGTATGGTGGCACTTTTTAAAAAAGTAAGAAAGTTTAAGGTTTGCTTTTATGAAAACTTTTTTCTAGGGCTTCAAACTGTAAATAATTTTTTTTTATGTTGCCTTCTTCCAACAGTAGAGTTTGCTTTTAATTGATTACGCTTCTTTTTTGTTTTTTTTTTTTATTAATTACTCAGTTTCAAAATGTTTCGTTTCTGCACCACTGTATATTGTAATTTATCAAATCATTTTATTTTGTAATGCATTGTTATTAAAAGTGTGCTACAAGTTGTGGGTGAATAAGTAAGAATTTTTATAAATTAGGGTCTCCAATAAAAGTATATTTGATTGGTCATAAAAGAATGGAAATTTTTAACATTATGAAAGTGGAAGTTTAGTGATTAAGCTAAGAAAACTAAAACAAAATGGAAAGGAATATTGTGGAATAGATAGAAAATTAGCCAAAAGGCGATTATTAAAAACAATAGTAACGCTTAATACAGGAATTCTAATTATCCAGTTCTGCCCCCAATACTCTTAGAGGGATGACGAAGGAGTGAGCCCACCGTTAGGCCCCTTGCCACACTTAAGCTTTCTCTCTGTCAGCATCTAAGATATCTTCTGATAATAATTGATAATCTTAAATATAGAAGATCTTAAGTTCTGCATGTACGCACATTCCGTACAGAGAGTAAAATATTATACAGATTATCTTCGTTAGGGCCCAGTAATAAATAGTTTTGCTCACCAGATCATCAGTTACCTCTGTAAGTTTTGAAGCAGTGCACCAACATGTTTAACTTAGAAATTTAAATTTTTAAATACGTTAAGTAAAAACTTTGTTTTGAGAGCTTTTGAGCTGCAAAAGACTTTCCATAGCGTCTTATAATAATGTAGTTTTCCTTCAGTAGTTGTAGCTATCTAATATAAAATAATAATAATAAGTCTTCACAAAATGGCAAGTGAAACTACGCATTTTTTCCAAACCTACTTTATTTTAATTCATTTATAATTTCAATACATTGAAAAATAATTTTTTATAATTTTCCAATTTTTATTTGTGTTTTAAGGGAAATCCTTTAACCACATTTACTTATTGAGCATTTTAAAAGCCTTAATAACGTTTCCATTTGTTGAGAATGTGTGAACGAATATGACACATGAACATTTTACACATGAAAATAAAACAGTAAATATTTCCTTCAGTTTATAAATGTCACTTAATGTGACAAATGTATTATTTCTCAACTCATACGTATTGCACTGCAACTTATTTTATTTTTATGGAAAAAATATATAAAAGTAAATATGAAGTCATGCAGAATTAATTTAAATTGTATTGAAATTAAATAGATTGACTTTACACATTTTTTTTTAATGAATTTAATGAATTTGCATCAATCAGTTTCAACTTTGACTTTACTTAATCTTAATGTAATAATAATAAATAATGGCCTTTAAGGCCGAGACACATAGAATAAGTCATATGTTCTTCTTTGTCTTTTGCAACTGACAAGTAATTTATAAAAAAATGTTTTCTAATGAGTGTTATCCCAACCAGTACGTCTCCGTCAACGTAAAGTTGGACAAATTAAACTTTTGACGTACTTTAAATACTTTGAGAGCTTCACTTGTTACTTCTTCTTGTTTTTGTTCGTTCTTGTAGTGTTTTAATGATTTTTTTTTTCGTCAAAAAAGTACTTATTGTGTCAACCTCTTTCGTCTTTACTTTGTTTAGAATTGAATACGCTAAAGTATAACGTATGAAGGATTTTTTATGTCCCTGCCTTAAGTCGTATTAAAAAAATTCAAGGCTGAGAGATCACAGCTTGACTCTCACAGAATTTTTAAATTTTTCACAAAAACAACTTTTACTGGAATGCTTTCTATTGCATATGTATGCTATTAGTTTCAATTGGACAATTTAGTGAAATAATATTGTTACGTTAATAGAGTTTAAAATATTTAATTTAATACTTATATTTTCTACCCTTTACAAATTTCGATTATTTAATCAACAGTCTTTAAAGAAAAACAAACAAAATTATTTTTTCATCAAAATATTATCTTATTACAGTATACAAAATTGCATAGATGTGCATGCACAAAAATAAGTCAGGGTGAATTGATAAATGTGTCTGAAATAACAAATAACATTGTAATAGTCTGACCTTTGAAGTGAAATGCACTTAAATTGTAAGTATCCCATTTGATTTTGCATTTTTATCGTATAATACATGTATTTTGATTCAAACTTGTACTCAATATGATGTCAGTAAAATTATTTCAATATTTCTTTTAAGTAATTTGAATTTTATCTGAAGCTTTTGCTGCAATAAAAGTTTTTAACATATTTATAGTTAAAAATAAAAATAAAGTATTTATGGAACTAAAGTTGGTTTTACTTTTGAGTCGACTCTTACTCATTCATAGACAATTTAAAATGTAATTTAAGAATTAAAGTCGACTCTTAGTTTAAAACTAGCTAAATCTGTTTTTAACTCATTTAACAATACCTTTTGTTTTTTGTCAAATTGAAGTATATTTTATTTTGCTTACAACGTCAACTGCATATTTCGGAGAATTTTTTAAAATTTGATAAGAATTTAAAGCAATTTTATCACAAAAAATTTTAATGCAGGCAATTTCTATTACGCAGTTGCTTTCGATTAAAATTTCGCCATACTCTTATAGCATGTTTACACGGCAGAATGAAGCACTTGCTTCGCTCTCTGAAGCATGATTGCGAAGCATACCGTTTCCACGACACATACTACATGCTTCGCTTTGACTTCTGTTATAAAATATTATTTTTTATTTTAATTTTTGTGTTTGTAATTTATAATATTTTAAGTTATGATTAAATTACTTATTTTTATGTTAACACAAATTCACACACCAATATTTTAACATTGTTTTACTTTTTTGTTTACATTTATATACAGCTAGTATAGATAAACTAGCGATAAAAATTAGAGAAGACAGAAATTTTTCATGCTTCGTAAGTAGATTCAACCTGAATCGTCTCAAAATAACGTGCTTCGCTCTCAAGATTTTATATGGCGAGGCACGTTGATTCGCTCATGATTGCGCTGTGAATCATGAATGAGAGAGCGAAGCAAGAATAATGGGCTCCGTGGAAACATAGTATAACTCGTCAACAATTATAGCGTCAACAAGACTGTCTTCAAAAGTTTTAATAATCAAAATAAAGTGATCTTTAACAAAAACATACATGGAAATAATTAATTAAATATGCTAATTGAATATGAAGGGCATTAAGTGATAAGTTAGATTCTTAGGTATTGTAATCATTAGATGTAACTACAAGGAAATTCCTCACAAATTTTAAGCATAATTTTCACAAATTAGGCTTATGATGTTAAGTTTATCGATGTTAACTGAAATTACGAAATTTCTGCGAAGAAAGTTAACTAAAGGTATTTATTCATACTAAAGATATAAATCACGACCCCAAAATTATTAAGAAATATATTTGAAAGTTGGTAGAGTAGAATATGATCAAAGTGGATTTAGAAATGATTATATTATTAAAAATAGTATATTTTATATGTGTGTGCTATAAATATAATTTTTGCAAAAAAACCGACATCAAAACACATTTCATCTGTCCGTCTATAACAGTTCAAGAGTATTGCCACATACGGAAAATTACATTAACTGTTGCGTCAATTTGCACGCATTTGTCTATAACGTTTCAACTGTAACTGATGTAAATCAATTTATATAAGTTATGGCAGAATCCCTTTAATTTCTAAATACAAATGAAAAAATTGTTGATATAGTGGGCTTAGTAATACAGGTCCATTTTAAATTTAGCATTCTGTCCATAATGGTTTAACAGATCGGCCTCATTCATCAAATTACATTAACTATTAGCACACCCTTTAATTTTCAAATCCAAATTTTATACTCGTTATTTTAGCAGTGTTATTAATACAGGTTCCTTGCAAATTTCAGCTGTCTGTCTATAACGGTTCAAAAGTTACCAATTACAAACTATTAGAACACCCTTTAAATTAAAATTTTAAATGATTATACTCGTTATTAAAACGTTCATAGTAATCGACATTCTATCTAATTTGCAAGCGTTTTTCTATAACGGTTCAAAAGATAGGCCCGTGTAGGTCAATTTACGACACCTGTGGGGACACCTTTTTATTTTTAGAATTATGTTTGTATTAATTTTTGTTACAGTTCATAATACACGTAAAAATAAGTATGTTGTATGGAGACATCCTTTAATTTTTGAGATTATGAACTCTTTTTAAACGGGTCCGGGGCCATGTAAGCATCGGGTCAGAAATGACTGATTTCTGCAGGCACAAATATAACCTGTTTTCTTTTTGAAGTCGGTTAAAAAAATCAAGATTATTTATTTATTTAAAATAAAAATAAAATATTCTTAAAACATTACGATCTTTGTAATTGTGATTTTATATGAAAAATTGGAAATGATTGCGATGATTATGATACAATTCATTTTATTTGTGTATTTTTAAGGTAATTATAAGAGTTGAGAAAAAATAAATTTTAAAAATGTCTGAAAAAAATTAAACAATCCGTTTATAGAACACTTAAAAGCGAAACTAAACCGAATGGCGTATGAGTGAATAAGTAGCGTGTAGCGTCTGTGTAACAAGTTCAAATTTTTCGTTTGACTTACGTTGTGTGTCGTACAATTTTACGTCGGGTCAAATCACAACACTGCCAACATTTTAATTAATATTTTTTCGTTAATATAATTATTTTTGAAAGAAATTTGACTTATTTTCAGCTTTTTGGTTCTTTTTAATTTTATTTCTAAATATTTTTAGAAAGAAAAATTATTTACAAATGCATGCGGACGTTTTCAAAAGAAAACAAACAAAAATTAGACGCGGGCAGAATGAAATGCAGCATTTTCTAGACCGCCACATCCTTTATCAGCATTCTTCGGATCTATCTACCTTATGTTATGTACGTCGTAAACATCATCATTAATCAACTAATCTTAATGTTAATTTGGTGAGACGAAATTCACACACAACTTAAAGCATTTCTTTGTCATTCTCTTTGTAACTCGTCTTGTTCATTTGTTGTTGCTTTTGTGCTAGCCTTTGGATTGCCACGAAATGCAACTTTTTTATTTTTTAATTATTCATACTTATTTGCTCACAACATTATAGATGCTGTTTCAGTATCGTATTGACTGTTATGAGTTAAGTATGAATGTAAATACGCGGTGCATATCATTTGTGTAAATTTTTAATTTTTATCCCAACCAGGATTTGAACCATCGATCTTATAATTTAAATTCCTTTTTTTGTAGTTTCATTTTGATAATTGTATTTTTTAAATTATCTTATTATTTTATTTATTTTATTCATTTTAAATTAATAAATTCGATACATCAACGATATTTGATTCTCGCTTTTTTAAAGCGCAAAAATGTATAACGCTAACGTTTTGTGTGGTTTACCGGTAAATTATGTTTTATGAACAGACTGTAAAACTATTCAAACAACTGATACATAAGCGTTGTATTTTCGTATTATATTTACTTACGTTTTTTATGTAATTTAAATAAAAATATAAAATATTTATGTTATATTTAAGTTAAAAATTTGTTGAAATGCAATTTACATAACAATTTTAATAATATCTTTTTTCTCTTATTTTTTAGGATATGAAAAATGTCACGTGTCAAAATAACAATTTACCATCAGGATCTCTGTTAAAAAAAAGACAAGTACGAACAGGTGCAAATATTTAACAGCCTAAAAAGTTTTAGCACAAATTTGATATGAAGCCATTAAAAAACTTGGATGAATAAGACCAACTTATTTTAACGTCACAAAATTTCCCAGACGGCACACTGAGAAACATCATCGTCATTAACAAACAAGGAAAAAAGTTGAAAAATCACAAATGTGTCTGTTGGAAAAATAAAGGAAAACGTTGGCTTAAAGAGCTAAAAAAGCCTTCAGGAAATCATTAAATTTAGTTGGTTTAAGGATTGAGGGAAATTCTCACAAACACATCATTCTCAGTAAACACATTCCATACTAATAGAAAATAATCGAATGTAAGGCGATAGAGAATTAAAAAATACGAAAAAAACATCAAGGGATAAAACTAGCGCTAGCTCATATTTTCCTAGTTAGAGGCCTCTGAAATTTAAAAATTTTTTTAAAATATCTTTGTAATTCATCTTGAACATTTGTTATTGCTTTTGTACTAACCTTCATATAGCTACGAAATGCAACTTTTTATTTTTAAAGCAACAACAAATGTTCAAGACGAACTACAAAGAGAACGACAAAGAAATGCTTTCAGTTGTGTGTGGACTTCGTCTCACTAAATTAAAATTAAGATTAGTTGGATAAATAGATGATGTTTACGATGTACATAACGCAATAGATGCGAAGAATGCTGATGAAGGATGTGCCGGTCCAAAAAATGCTGCATTTCATTCTGCTGGCGTCTAATTATTTTTGTTTTCTTTGAAAAACGTCCGCATACATTTGTAAATAATTTTTCCTTCTAAAAATGTTTACAAATTAAATTAAAAATGAACCAAAAGCCGAAAGAAAGTAAATTTTCAAAATTAAATATTTAAAAAAATATTCCCGTGTCTTTAATTTAAAACAATATTTTAATTTTCAACCTCGTATGTTATTGGAAATTATTATCTTAAAGTTAAATATACCGGCATGTTCCAAACAACAAAATTTAGAATGAAAGTTGAAAAGTAAAGTTTTTAATTTTGTTGTCCAAATTACAAAATTAGTAATTTTTTGTTTCTATTTTAACTTAAAGCGAAAATAAATGATTAAAAGTAGAATGCAGAACACCAATTAGCCTGAAGTTTTAAACACAATTAAATTAAATCTTATTAGCTGCAATAATTTATAGTTTAACGTTTAATATGATACAATCAATCTTATTATTTAAAAGTTCATTTCACGTAATGTTTTTATTGTTGTTTGTTGGACTTGAAAGGGCTTCAATAATAAAGTGGTAGATATTTTCAACATAAAATATTCCTATTTCCTTTTTACTGCTGATGTTCTTCTTAAGTTTATTGTATTTTAGTTTTTATTTTTGCTTTTAATAAGACAATATTGTCTTAAGCCACCAATAAACGATTTCATTATTGAACAGCAATGTTAGAAGGAACAACGTGTGTGAAATGTTTGCCAGAATGTGCAAAATTTAAGAAAAACCCTTTTTATCTTTTTTATTTTCTTTTCTTGGTTACAAGATAAATAAGAAAAAGTGGTAGTAAAGAATAAAGTTTAATATTTTAGGATACACCGAAATATGGGAGTCATTATTCGAGAAACTAATTTTTGAGAAATAAAAAGTCAATGGAACATTGTCTACATCTTTTATTTCATGTTGTTAGCTTTAAAACGCTAAAATGTAAACTTGTTTTTGTTATTTAGTATCAGCTTAGGCTCGTCAGAAAATATTTTAATATTCAAATGCGGATCCATATGAACAGAACATGCACGCAATTCCTTTTTGACATTTTGCTTAACACTGACATACTGTTTGTACTAGCGGGATATATTTGCAGGCGAGTTAAAACGTCTAATTTTTTCTAATATGGAAAGATCTGGCAGCTGGTTTTAATTATTTATTTTCTACTGAAATTTATGCACGTGCAGTAGTGAGTCAAGTAAAAGAATTCCATATGCTTAAATGTGTGTGAATCGGATAAAGACTTGAACTATAATTTTTGCCTTTGTTGTTAAACTTTCTAGAGAGGATTTTTTTCAGATGTGAAACAATATTTAGGCAACTGCATATGCTCCTTCTACTTAAAGCAGAACTTTGCTGCAGGGAACTTAGAGTTTTTTATTACAACAAGAAGCGCTAGTTTATTTTTGAAGCAAAAAAAAAAAAATGAAGTTAAAGTTGTGATCGTAATTAAATATTGCATGATCTTGCATGATAAAAAAAGCCGTATAAAATTTTTTCTACTTTAAATGTTTCGTTAGCAAAATGTCATAAAGATATTAAAAGCACAATTAAAAAAAAAATTCTAAATGCCACCGAATTTCCAAAAGTTTTTTCTGGATTCCCTCAGCAATTTTTTAAATAAACTTAGAATTTTAATTCATGAATTTTTCGCTCTAGAGTAGAAATCTATTACATTCGACTTTGGTTATATTGTATTTTGCAATAAATTCAAAGTGGTGAAAAAACAAAACAAGAAAAAATGCAATAAAAACAAAAGGATATGATTCGTATCAAAAAGTCTTAAAATTAAGTAAGATAATAAGAGAAAGGCAATTGTGATAATCAATTTCTCGTCCTTTTAAATAACCTTTTGCATCGTTCCTTAGAGTCACTACTTAAAAGTTTAATTGAAACGTTCGGCAAAAACGTCCTCAAAATTAAATAATATTTGATTAAATTCTAGCTTAAACATAGCGTTGTGTGTGTTTAATTTTATAGCCTTTCCAGTCACTGTTTTAGATATGGGTCTCCTGTATTTGCTTACATTAGAAATGCTAGCAGAAAGTTCGCAATATAGGTTTTGATAATTTTATGGTTCAGCGTACTTAAGGCTAAATTCTTATTTACGATATAGTATTTTTACAAATTAATAATAGGCAAAAGTTGGTTACACATTTTTCCCAAACCATTATTAGTATTTTAAACTAATAAAGCAATTAACTATAAAATTATTAAAGTCTATAGTTCGAACTTTCCGTTAGCTTTTTTAAATGTAAGCGAATACAGAAATGCCATGTGGTGGTACATAGAAAAATAATTATCAATCTCTTCATAGAAATTAAAAGCAGCTACAAATTTAAATCCAATACCATGAGGACAATATCTACCCGTGTTTTAAATTTCATTAAAATCAGTTCAGTCGTTTAGCCGGGATTGACAATCAAACAAACAAACAAACAAAGAAGCAAACAATAAAGAAATTTATATTATATATTAGATATAAGATAACTGAAGAGGGTATTAAAAATTAAATAAAATCAATACTATTTTCCTATTACAGAAATATTTTACAAAGAATTCTTAAATTGTTTGTGAAAAACTGCACTCTTTTACTCCTCTTCAAATAAATAAGTAAAAGCTGTTTAAACTAATTTGTTTTATTATAGTTACTGGAGATGTCTAAACCTTACACCGTATAAAATAAATAAATATTGTTTTGTAAAAACTTTTATAAAATGCTTAAGGTTTCTAAAAAACTCTTATTCAGTTTGAACAATGTACGAGGGCTGCTCTATATATCTGGCCTAATAGTGAAAATGCGAATATTTATAATCAAAAATGGTTTTATTGTTTTTCAAAGTATTAATACGCTTTTGCATGCGCTCAAACCAGTTGTCGAAGCCCTTTTTTCACTCCGATTGAGACACCTCTAAAACATGGTTTTTGAACACTTCAACAGCTTCTTCTGGTGACGAAAATCGTTGACCACGCATTTTTTTCTTGATGTGCGGAAACAAGAAGAAGTCATTAGGTGCCAAGTCAGGGCTATACGGCGGATGACCCATTAATTCGACGTTTTGGCCGCTCAAAAACGCTCTGGTTTGAGCCGATGTGTGAGAGCTCGCATTGTCATGGTGAACAATGATTCGTCTTCTCTTGTTGGTTTTTCGAATTTTTCCGATGACTTCAGGCAAACAAATTGTAGTGTACCACTCAGAAGTGACCGCCCTACGTTGCTCAAGCGGAACATTCGCCACATGACCAGGTTAGCCGAAGAAACAGGCGACCATTTGCTTCGAAGTGCTTCTTCCACGAACAACTTTCGTTGGATTTTGCTCGTCTTTGAAGACCCACACGATTTGTTGTTTCGTTTCGGGCTCATACGCATAGATCCATGATTCGTCACCTGTGACGATCTTATAAACGTCTTTTGAAGCACCGCAATCGTATTTTTGCAACATTACTTTGCACCAATCGACACGAGCCTTTTTTGGGCGACTTTCAAATTGTGCGGGATCCAACGAGAACAAACCTTTTTTACGGCGAGGTGTTCATGCAGTATCAAATGTATGCTGGTGGAAGAAATGTCCAAGGATGTCTCTATCTCTCAGTATGTCGCATGTCGATCTTGCATAATGAGTTCACGCACGGCATGAATGTTCTCTGGCACAACAGCCGTTTTTGGACGACCTTCACGGAATTCGTCTTTGAGCGAGCTTCGGCTACGATTAAATTCATTATACCAATTTTTCACAGTGCTATAGGATGGTGCTTCATCGCCATACAAAGATTTATGTTCATCAATGCACTCTTGTCGTGATAATCCACGTCGAAAGTTGTGAAAAATGATGGAACGAAAATGTTCACGAGTTAATTCCATTTTTTTCTATATTAATTTTTTCAAGTCACTGTAAACAACACAAATAATGGTCGTAGGTCAAAACGTTTTGAGTACGATTATGCTTAAAAATGACAAACTTTCCAATGGAAATGTGAGATTGCACTTGGCAGCACTCAGTGTTGCCAGGCCTGAAATATATATAGCAGCCCTCGTATAATGCTTTCAATATATTTACGACTTCTAAAATTATTGGCATATATTAGATTACAAGCTGGTATTAGGACTCACTACCTTATATTATCTATGACTGTGACTTTATAACTCACGAACGGTCAAACCGAATTCGATTAAATTGTTGGGTTTGTTCGTATAGTCGTGTAAAATGGTTTATCTAAAACTTGCACGAAATCGGTCGACGTATTAGTAAGTTATGACTTTTCATGACAACATATGATTTTGTTCTTACAAAAGAAAAAAAAAAAACAACAAATACGAAGGCACCTGTTAGCTAACTGTGTGCTGACTTTATACACACGCTAATCAATGTTAATATTCATATGTAGCGAAGCACGCCGGGATCCGCTAGTCTAATATATTTTATAAATCTTTCTATAAGATTTTAAACATAGTTAGATATTCATGTAAAGAGTGAAATGTTTATATTTATTTTTGAAGATGCGCGATTTTATGAATCTTAACCGATCTTAATAAATTCATTTTCTAATGATATTTGAAATATAGCTATGGACTGATCTACAAAATCCAAATTTATTTCTCACATGTTCGGAGTAGAGCCTTATAGCAAACCAGGCTTTAATATAATATACAGTAACTTGAAAGGCTCTAAAATTAGACCTAGACCACGCCGGGTACAGTATCCTTTTAATTAAAAGTATATTAATGACGTTTACAGCTGACGCGGTCGAAACAATGTGGCATTGACTATTAATTATTTATTTATCTATCTTTAAAATACTTCAATAAAAGTTATAGTATACAAGGTCTTTGATAATGTGCATAACTACTACACTGACAATATAGAGTGCTGCTATAAAAATAAGCAGCAGTCAAGTAAGTAATAAGATGATATCCATCCGGTCTCAAAAACAAAAGAAAACAAAATATCGATTTATTTATTTAAGGCTTGATAGATATTTGAAAATTGCTAGTTTTTTTCTTTTTCGATACAAATCAAAGTTTGTGTGAATAACAAAATGATGTGAAGAGAAAGAAAAAAATGCAGGATAAAGAACAAACCTAAAGAAAACAATGATTGCGGTTTAATGAAAGGATTATCTTAATGTGCAAACGTGTGCAATAATAAAATAAAGAATCTTTTTAGTTAAAACTTTTTTTGTATCTTAATCTTAAAGTAATGGAAAATTTAATATTAAGTAAAATATTAAAGATTTAAGCTAAAATTATTGTATTTAAATGGAAGTGAAAGTATTTTACACTTAAATATAAAATGGTGACAATGGCTGCACAGATAATGAATGCACTTTATTTTATTATTGCCTTATTGACAATTTTCATTTTAATGCTTGTGGCAATAAGCATCGTAGTTTGTGCAAGTAACTGAGACCATCAGCTCCGCTCAGTTGATGGCTGCATGCAAATGTTTAAACTTTTGATTATTATGATGGCGCTGCTAAAGAAGTTGCAGTTTAGTGTGATGACTTTAGAATTTTTAAATTTCTTTTTTGCTTAAGAGTAGTTTTTGTTGTTGTTGACTGTTTTTATATTGTTGTTATCTGTTTGTTGTTATTCGGTACATTGTGTATTTTTATGTTGTTTATTTTTTGTTAACCATTTCTCGAAACTTGTTAACTTGTTTTTGTATTCGTTTACTTAAGTTACCAATTGTACATTTAATAATATTTTGAAATTTATAAGTCAGCAAAACGCAGTAAAAAGTAATAATAAATAGAGGAGAAGTACATGTGAAGCGGAAGTTTTATAACATTGTAAGGGATCCGCTATGACTTTGTAGCCTTAGGGCGGAAACAAAAGAAATTTTCAACTACAATATTTTTTCTTGAGTTTTTTTGGAAAAAAGAATATAACAAGCAAAAAGTAATCAAAAACTTAATATTTAAAGAAAGTATACGTAATGCACTTTGAAATCAAAACTTTATATCAATAATGTACAAATTGAAAGACTTAAATAAAGTAGATTTCAATATAAATATGCTTTAACTTTGAAATTTTTTAAGCGCAATGACAAAATGTAAATTAAATATATTTTTTAAATGACATATCAATATGAAGATTTATTATTTGGAATCTTTTTATGTTTATTTACATTAATTGGCTTGATTCTTAATAAATAAATATTTCATAATACTTTTATGAACTATTTATTACTTAAAAATAAAATATGAAATGTATTACCTCGGGAAAAGCATATCCATATGGACATTTCGCTACTGCTCGTATAGTTCATCAAGGGATTCTACCCAAATTTTGTATTGAAAACCTAAGAGTCTTGTATCAAAAGCAAAATTAAAATTAAATAAGAAATTTATTAAATCAATAAAGCAAAAAGACAATAAAAAATACATTTACTATTTCTTTTGGAAACCATTCATTTGTATTGGCTTTCCCCGCTCATTTATCGTATACTACACATTATAACCAAATAGTTAATTAGGAATCTAGTTTAAGTTGACGTGCTTTTTAAGGTGGCATGTCATAACGTCCAAGGACATATTGTCTATCAACGCAGAGTCATAACGTCCATGGATATTATGGGTATATTTTATGGTACTTGTGTAAGAAAAATGCCGAAGGCCGGCTATGCAGGAAATCTTTGGTAAGCAAAGCCGTTGTTGTTTTATGTGCGAACATTATGAAACTGTCATAAATGACACCATGTCCATACTAAAAATGACATAATGTTCATGGGCATTATACGTCATAAAGGTCATTATGTTCTTGGAAACTATGACATGCCACAGTTTTTTATATAATTTCAAACTAGGCATGGGCAGAAAATATCGATATATCGAAATATCGGTATATATTTTTTTAATTTTCGGTATATATCGCTGATATTTTAAATTTTTATGTATCGATACCTCCGATATTTATTTACGAATACCAATTTAGATATTTTTTACAATAATAATAATTTTTACAGCAGCGGAAAATTCACTTTTGGTTATGTATATTAATCACATTGGCAGCCTGACTTGTTCTGTCGGAAATAAGCACAAAAAAGGAATTTATTTTTTTACTGGTTCCCGAATACTGTTTGTATGTTTTGCAGAAGGAGAAATTTGTAGTGCAATTTAGGCTTCAAACGTAAGGTGTGACTTATGTTCGTTAATACAAATAAAAACCTAATAAAAACTTATAAAAACTTTCAGTAAAACTGAAAGCAATTGGTATTAACATTATTTTTTGGATAAATACTTTCCATTTCGATTAATCGATGTATCAATATTTTTGGGTCGATATATTTCGATACTATTAAAATGTATCGATACAATATATATCGATATATTTTTCTCATTTACCCATCTCTATTTCAAACTTATTAAGAAGAACAAATTATTTAAGAAATTTTTAACGATTTTAAAGAAACCAAGACTCTAGCAGAATATAATGCAATATGTTTGGACCGCCATATTGGTAGAACTCTGACGACGAATATTTTAAAATAGAAAATTTGAGTTTGAACTAAATAAATAAATAACTTAAGATATTTGTATATAAGTTATTTCAGTCTTATCAGTAATGAGACCCATAATACTGCAAACGTTTGTATTCAGTTTTAATGCTGAATGGTCAAATCGGGTAATAAGAGGACCGATGTTTCTACATAGTTGCCTAATTATTCAGATATTTTATTCGTTAATTCATTTGATTTAAAACTTTAGATTTAAATAAATTTATATTTAATTTTTTTTTAAATTTAAATCAACCTTATCAAATCAAAAATGTTTGACGAATTTTTAAGCACTTGTGTTTATTTATTTTATAAACATTTAAAGCAATAATTTCAAGAACTTAATCTCTTGATTTTATTGTTTACAAACAAAAAAAAAAAAAAAAAAAAAAAAAAAAAATAAGAATAATGAATTTTCTCTATGATATCCTGCACAAAATGCACATAAAATATCAACATAAATAACAAAGATTCTAAAATACATATAAACATTCATATGACATTGACTTGTTTATATGAATGTGTTTATAAACGAATATAATAAATTTTTCCAAGTTTTTTCTTTTTCTGGCATTATTTGTTTATTTTTTTTTTTCTAGAGATGGACTATTTTTTATTTTTATTTGTCATATTGATGTTCAAATTGAATACCTCCATCAATTGCATGTGGCGTCATTGATTTCCGTTTTTGGTTTTAAATGAAGTTAGTGTTTGTATGCTTGCCAAAGGATAAACTTGTGTGTGCGTACTCTCTTATTTAATTTTTATTTATTTATTTTTTATTATTATTTTTTTGACATTTTAATCTTTATATTTGCACTAAAATGTTTAAATAACTTTATTTAAATGAAATAAATATATTAAAGAGGAAGAGGAGCAAAGAAAAACTTAAATTGTGTTGCCGGGATGTTGTGTCAATGCAATAATGCACTTTTATTTTTCTGTACCAGAGAATGTGTGCTTTAGTAAGGACAAATTAAAATTTTTGTTTTTTGTTTACTTTTGTTGCTCATTTAACTTTGACGACCCAATATGTAGCGGGTTTCAAAGCTTAAATAATATTCTCTTAAGACTATTTTAATGATTTCATTTATACTCACTGACCTTTTGTTATTAAATACACAATTATTATCATTAATTGTACACTTAAATAAACCTCACTGAAGGGAATTTATTATTAAACTTGCATCTATTCTTTTGGTGGATCTTTTAAATCAAAAAATGTAATGAGTTTGATTTCTTTTCTTTGTTTTTTTCACAAGAAGATAACTAAAAGAAGGTTAAATAAAAATTTTTCAAAATAAATTAAACTTTAATAAAACTTAAACGAAACCATTTACAAGTACAGTGATACGTTTTTCAAATTGTATTAAATAAAAAAAAACAGAATTCGTTTTTTCTATAGCTGGTCAAAAATCAAAAGCAGCCCAGAGTTACAAAATTCATTTTTTACATGCGACATGTGGTCGATAATAGTGGATGTATATTGAAATTTTTACAAGATTACGCTGAACCCGACTTTCTGTATATTTTTATTACGATTTCATTTTTGAGTTTAATTGGAAAAATGGTTTGCTGTAATTGTAATAAAATCCTACATTTAATTTTAATGTATATACGTTTATTTTTAAGAAAGTTTCTTTTAATTTTAAAAAATATATGTGAAGAAAAATGAAAAGTCTCGTTTAGGTGTGAAAAATTAAAAGCGGCTTAGCTAGGTTTACTTTGATTAAAATTTACTTATTATCTTGTCAATTGCTAATTAATTAATATGATATCTTACGTAAGCTTCTTTGACCCAGCTGTAAGGCGAAATTCTAATATTTTGTATTAATTTTGGCAATTCTTTTTTCAACACCACCGAATCTATTGAAAAAATTGTTGATTTGTGAAATTTAAATCACTTTTTAGAGATTTTCTAGATAATAAAGAGAGATATAACGAAGGCTTTCTAGCGATAGATTATCGTTACGAAGATTTATAGGACTCTAATATTTTATTATATGTACTTTTTTTTAATTTATCTATGTATCTCACACTTATAATATGTGTTTATAATATGTTTAAACGAGATGTTTAATAAACTAAACACAAGCGTTCAGACTGTAATTTTAGTCTTTTAGTTTGACAATTTTTCAGCTGTTTATGCAGATGGTACGTATTAAAATAAAGCAACTTATTTCCAGAAAAGTGATAAAAGCCTTAAATTGGAGATTATATAAATAATGCTGTGATAAATATTAAAGAGCTATTTAAGTAAGAAAAAAATATCTATAATTGTAAAGGTTGTGCAATATTTTCCGAAAGCGTGGAGATCAGTTCTAGTGGTTTCTATACTGACACCCAGATCGGATCCCGGTGTATGTGGATGCTATAGACCCATTTCCCTGCTGTCTGCCTTTGTGTATATAGTGGACAATTTCTTAAGGGACCGATCTTTTAGGGAACGTATGGGTAAGGTCTGGCGAGGGCTTAATTTTTGCTGGAGTGCCTTTTTTCCGACATACCACAATCGACGCGGAAGAATCTTTTACTTATGTATGCCAATGATATCCTGTTTGCCTCATCAGGTGATAAAGCAAGTAATATTAATGAACGACTGAACCGATACTTGACGGTACTGGCAGACTATTTTACAAAATGGGGTCTTACCTTGAACATTTCGAAGACCGTCGCTGTAATGTTCAAGAGTAGGCGCAGGTACATTTACCCAATTTGTAGACAATACATACCATGCTTGACAGTCGGACAAGAACTGATTGGGATTTCGGACAGGCTTAAGTAACTGGGTTTGGCCTTCCATGAGAACTTTGAGAGCTATCGGCATATCAACGACATTCTTAAGAGAAGCAAGAGAATTTACTCTGCATATCCGGGAGCTCTCAAACGTAAGGGGGGTCTTAATAGAAAAGTGCGTCTATTAGTATACCGCCAAATTATCTGTCCTGTCATCTCTTGTGCCTTTCCGGCATGGTTCGGTATTTTATCGCACCGGAAGGAAAGGCTACGGAGATCTGAGAGATTAGTTTCGGTTGCTTGTCTTGGGCTTAGGCCTTATGTATTACCAAACGGCAAGATTCGCAGGCCATCATGTACACCAATCTACAGAGCAGTTGATTTTGGGCGGGTGGATGTCTACATGGTTGAAATGGCTGTGAAATTTTTGGATGTTGCACGATTCTTAGAAAACTCCTTGGTGAGAGAACACTTCTCTGCGTCGAGAAATCTGGAGGCTGTTCTAATGTCAAGGTATTTGTCTCCGGTAGATTTGTTGACCATCAAGGGTACTGGGATTCTTTACGAGGCTGAATACCTCTTATTTTCTCAGTATTCAGAGCACTGTTTACAACAAACCAATAATTTTATTTTATTCTCAATTCATGGTTGTTTATTTTTTTAATATCCATTTCTTGTTTTTTATAATTTCTTTGTTTTTGTTCTTTTTTGTTATTAAAGTTTTAAGTTTTTAGTTTGTAAGCTACTTTAAGTGTTTTATTTTTTTAGTAAATTTTGAGAGCTTCCCTTTTTTATCCCTTTTTTTGGGAATTATTTGTTAAATGTTTTAAATGTTATAAAAGAGTTAATTAGTACCAATGTATAATTTTATGTTGTTTAGTTTGAAAGTCTTTGAAATTTACTAACGGATGCAAAGAATATTTTTTTACAATGTTGTATTAGTTTTTAAGACTTCACTGGTTCTTTTAAAAATTTGTTGGGAAAATAAATATAAATATGAATCTGTATAAATATGAATCTGAGAATAGAGCAACAGCAAATTTTATTCATGTTGGCGTAGCATTCTTATTGTGGAAATTAAAAATATACATATAAGATATTAACTTTTATCAGAAAATTTAATTTTATTGTTCTTACGTCCGCACAAACTCATGTTGTAAATTTAATTCCCAAATGCTAAGTGATAAAGGAATAAAAAACTTTTTTGGGTAAATCGCCAAGCATTTCACGTACTTTACAACAAATTGAGATGTTTGCAAAAATAATAAACGCAATTCCAGACGACAATATTACTGGAAGAAAGAGTTGGCATCAGCATCCGTAAAAGATCCTAAAGAATTGTTGCCAGAATTTTGCAAAACAGCTTGGACGTTATTAGACCCACAATACGTTATCATTTTCCATTAAGCAAAATTAAAATATATTAATTAAATTAATTTTTTAATTGCAAATTAATGAATTAATTGCAAATTAAGAATATTGAAGATATTCCAGCATCACTTCACACTATTCAACATAATATTCCAAAAAACAAGGTTTGTAGCAAAAATATGAAATGCTCATTATCTCGAAAACCAGAACCAATAAAAAAACGAAATGCAGATTCGGATTCAGCGTTCAAAATAACTTTAGAAACAGCTTTCGTTTGCCTAGATCCAAAACCATGTATACTTGTGTAATAATTATAGTAACAAGGCGGATAGCGAAAAGAGTACAAAATCCACGGCATAAAATTTATGAGTTTTGTTTTAATTTCATTTTGCGAAATTTTAAATTTTAATAACAAAAAAAAAAATTGGTCTATTTGTAATCCTGGTATGGATGCAGAATAAATAAAATATCTTTGAAAGTTTTTTAACTTTAATAAGAGACGTAGAATCTTTTCTAAAACGGACCTATTTTGAACAACGATGAATGCAGGTCTTTAGTTGTTGTAATGTTTAATGAATTATTTAAATATACATTCATACATACGTACATACATATATAAAATTACAAATTAGAATTTCGTTTAATCGGTAGTAATCAGCAGATTAAATGGTTACTGCAATATAGTTAATTTTAACAATTATTATTTGGTTTTCCGATTTAATGTTAATCGAATAAAATACTCTGAAGTTAGCTTTCCATTTCCATCATTAAACGTACAATGATACAAGCACATAATTGAGATTTCTGTGTGACACCAAAATTGAATTTAAATTTTGTCGACAACAAACAAGTATTCGTCCCTGTACATACTCGACTGCAATGCATGCATGTTTATGAGAAGGCATCTGCATATATAAATGAAAGTGTCATGTACGTGTAAAAAAATTTTAGAGGGGCCAATACAAAGCTCTTCACAATTTCCCACAAATAAGAATTTTTAATAAAAATAATCAAAATTTTTAACTGCCACAAACAGGTTTGTTTTCAGAGCTGTTAAGTGTTGTGGAATTCATTAAATAAGGGAATTTGCCAATCACTAACAATAATAATTAAGTCAATTACTTGTTCAAAGTTTATTAAAAAAGTTTATTATTAAGTGTGTGTGTGTCACATATGATTATCTGTCAGAATGGAAAAGTTTTTATTGATTTTTATTTTGACAGCGATAAATAACTTTATTATCAGTAGTTTTTAAGTTTTTTTTTTACTGCGTAAATAAATTAACGGTCACTTATTTTTGATGACTAAACATTAGAAACTTTGTGTCATTTACTTTGTCTATATTTTTCTTTACTTTTATCTAAAAAAAAAAAAAAAAAAATTAAGGAAAAATAGAAACTGTCAGTATATGATGTTATAAAGTAGTATTATGAGTGACGTTTTGTTAAATAACATATTGTTGTTGTTCAATTTACGTATTTATTGTTTCTTAAAAATGTTGTTCATTTTTTACGTAAAATATCGTTTTCTTGGTTTAAACTTAAGTCCATTATTGTTACATTCGTGTTTTTACTATTTTAATAAAAAGAATTCAACTTTTCTAATTAAGATAGTTGTTGATATGTTAGCAAATTTTACAAGTTTTTTAGCCGACTTAAAAAAAAAAGAGGGTTATCAATTCGACTGACTGTTGCCTTTTTTATGTTTGTGCCCGCACAACACACTCATTTCTGAACCGATTAAAAAAAATTTTTTTCTTTATTTGGAAGTTGACCGTTACAGTTCATACTTAAAAAATCAAAGGCTGTCCCCATAAAACGTACAATATTTTTTGGTGTATTATGAATGATCTGAAACTTACAAGAGACTTGTAATGCTAAGTCCGCTACACAGAGAAAAGAAATTCGTTATAAGAACCGAATTTGTTGCCAATCCAATTTTGTCGGTTGGGTGTATTATCTTGAATTTGGTTGTAGTAACTGAAAAAATATAGCAGTCACAACTATTTTAAAAAATGATTCTTGGGTGATTATAAAATATTGTTGTGAATTAAACAAAACAAAATAATTTTTTAATATTTACTTTTATTTTAATAATCAATTATAGAAATAAGATTATAAATTTCATGATTCGAACTATTGAATGCAGCTTTCTTCTTCGTTTACAACATGATTTCTTTTTTTCCACATACTCGTAGTTTCTTCAACTTGCTATCCCATACCGTACGTTTTGCGCTGCGAAATAAATTAAATATTATAAAATTATTTTTATATATAAATGTCTTTCTGAGATAATTTTGAAGTTACCATTTACCAATATTGAAGAACTTTTCACCACTTTAAATAAATCTTTTTATTTTTGAACTAAAATATTTTTGATTTTTGTAATGTGTTCAAATTTTATTTATTTTTGTCAAACATTTTTCGATTTCAGAATATCCAATCGAGTTTTATGATTCTTACTTCCAAAATTTGGTTTTTAGTGGTGATGTACTAAATAAGTTTAGTTGTATCTTCCATTTAATAGAATAGATTTTAGTAGAGACAAAAATCAGTCAAGTTAACTTTTCTATGAGGTGTTACAATTAACATTTAGAAGCAAATATCATTTGTTAGCTTTTAATTTTAATTTAATTTTAATTTTTAACGTATCAAGCGAATTGTTACCAATCTTTTTTCTGTGTGTATAACAACCATTTTAAAAAAATTTTTATTGATTTTAGAAATTAAAGAGCGTTTCCAAAAGTAATGCAGTTTAAGTTATATACGCGTATCTTTTGAACCGTTATTTACACACACTTGAAAATTAGACAAAATGTCCACTACTTTGTGTGCTATAATCAAAAGTTTAAATATTTGAAGCTATCAATTAAAGGGTATGACAATACTTGATGTTATTTGCTGTACTTGGTCAAACTGCTGAACCATTATAGACAGACGGTTGAAATCTAGAAATAATCTGATTGCTATAAAACAAATATGCCTGCATTTATTTAATTCGTTTTCCTGTGTTAAATGAGAGACTGAGATCTTCTCCGTTTACTATTAAAAAATGAACCAAAGCCGAAAACAAATCAATTTTAATTTATTTATAAGATCCGCGGTTCAAATCCTGATTGGAAAAAGTTAAAACAAACGCAAGGCACAGCGTACTTACATTCACAATAAATCATAACAGTAAATATGAAACTGGAACAGCATCTATAATGTTGTAATCAAAGAAGTTTGAATGATTAAAAAAAAATTACATTTCGTGTCTACCCCAAAAGTTATTCGAAACTTTCAATTTGTTTAAATACCAAGACTATACAACGGCAGGTTATCTATCAGGTCTTATTTTGCGATATTTCACAGCTTAAAAAAATGTTGCCTGAAACATTTCATACTAATGCAACATGTGTTCGTGAGTTTTCTTGTTTAACAATCAAAAATCAACAATATTCTATTTAAAACATACTTTTATTTTTCTTCATAAAAATAATTTCTTTTAAACTGTCTTTAAACCAAATTTATTTTTAATTATAAAAAAAAAAACTCCTGGCAACAAGTTTAAATATACAGACTCCAGAGTTCATTTTAGCTTTTTCGTTAGCACGAATAATAGTTTTTCCTGTTCTATGCGTTCACAATATCTTGTTTTACAAGAGTAAAGAAAGAAAAGCGTTTATAAGGATTTCTGCATCGTTGATTCTTGCCGCACCATTCAATTGTCTGCAAGTGCAACAAGCAAAAAAACAATGAAGCTCGTTTCAAAACTTTATTTTATTATTTCTTAAAATTACTAAAGCAAATATTTAAGTTTGAGTGTGATTTTAAAGAAAAAAAAAAAAACTTTGAAAATCCTGCCACTTGGTATTTGTTTTCTTATTTTCATAGTTTACTTCACATAAAGTTTTAAGAATTTGACTAAAGGGTGTAAGCCGTTTTTTCTTTAAGTATGATTGTATTATTTTAATTTTTTAACATCGTTTCGGCTCAAGATGTTTTTTTACTTTTTTTTTTGCCAAACTGTTGCTTAATAGAAGGAAAATTTTTAATAATACCGGGAATTACGTATAATATTAAAAAAAATAAAAAGTAAATTTAGAGAGTTTCATACATTGGCAGTTTTCATTTAATAAAATCAATATAAAATCTCATTTTGTTTTTAAAACAATAGTGAATGCAGATTCGGGCTTTGCTACTGATTTAAATGTTTGAATTATGCCCATTTTTATTTATTTCCGTTCTTATCAATACAACAAAAAGTATTTTGGTTTTATCAGTGTATTTGTTAAAATGATTTACGTGCCTTGTATACTGACACAATTAAAATGTGGAATTAATTCTCCTTTAAGTAACTAAATTTTTAAGTCGACAAATATTAACGAAATACCCAGAAAAAGCCTTTGGTTAAGTGTAGCACGATAAATATTGCAAGTGCTGATTTCGCAACTTTTTTTCCAGCTTAAATTATATTTCCACCAAAACCGCTTGTACGCCAGAGTCAAAAGTGAATATTCTAATTTTGATACAATCGAAATTTGCACTCTTCAGTGCGCCAGTTCTTTTCGAATATATGCCTTACATTGCTGGTCATTGTCACATACAACTCTCGTATGAACAGTAAAAGCTTCTAGAATAGTATAAGATAAATTGAATCTAACACAATATCAGTTATATAGGTGGAATATGAAAAAGAATGCTTAAAAGATGCCGAATCTTATATGTGTAAATCTACTATAGTGAAGTAACTCCAATAAAAAAAACAAATATTGGTGTAATAGAAAGTTAAAAAATAAGAAAAAAACTAAGTACTAAAGTTTAGTATTTTGTAAAAAATTTGAGCAATAATCGAAAGATTGAAATCGTACTTTTCTATGAAACGTTCAGGTACATATGGGCAAGCGTAAATTTTTTCACTTGCTGCTTTACTTCTTATTTTTTAATTATATTTCGCCTTATATATTTGTCTTTTTGATTGGAAGTACTTCTTTTTTTCAAATGATATTCCATATTTATAGATTTTTAGTAGTAAATTTTTCGAAACTGTGGCTGATTGATTAGCGTATATAAATTTTCTCTAGCTCATCTGGTGCCTTATCCCTTGATCGGCGATAAAAAAGAACACAGAATATATACACTTTATGTGGTCGGAAATGAATATTGTAGAAATTACAAACGGAATTACAAACAAAGATTTACCCATTTTTTTAACTGAGATTAAAGATATAAAATTTAGTGACCCCAAATTGAGGTAATATTAAATACAAGGGACTTCTCTTGACAAAAAATTTATAAATTTCAAATAAATGTGAACCGCAAGAAATTACATATATTAAAATAAGGAAAAGTTTTTATTTATTAGAAACCTTATCTGAATTAACGAGAACACAATAGCAAAATGTCATTCAAATATCAAAATCCTTTAATGCAATGCTAAAAAATTAAAATAATCGCAGCAGTGATGGTACACTTTTTCTTACTTTAATATGGCAGCTTCGTGTCTTTTCAACAATAGCACCAAATTAAATTTTGTAAAATAACTAAAAAACAAGTAAGAGTGTTATATTTTATGCCGAATAATTTATCCTTCACCATCAATGCAAATCTATATTAGTGAATCAAAGAAACAAATATTATTAAGCAAAAGTTTTGGTACTGCAGGTATATAATTTGAATAAAAATTACTCGACTCTTTATGGGCTAAGCATTTTTAAAAAATTTTAGTATTTCCTTAAATCTCTTCAAAACCTTAAAAATGATATCCATATTGGTATTTTAAAAAATTTTAAAATTTCAGAGTCTCGTTACTCGGAAAATATGTGCGAGGGCCAAAGTTTTTACTTGATGTTTTTTTTTTGTATTTATTAATTCTCTATCGTCCCATATATTTGTTTTTTTTTTTTGGTTGGAGTTACTTTATTGTCACAAATGACATGAACAAATTATAGGGAGGCGTAATGTTTTGGTTGCTGCCTCGAAGGACATGGACCGATCATGCTGATTTCCAATAGCACCTCTTTCGACACTATATCTGATCGATTGAGATACAGACAGATATCGGTCACCACTTTTGTGGTGAAGGGTGTAAAAGATATCAAAAAGTTAATTTCATTTAAGTTAACAGTGTTTGATTCCTTTTAAGTAAATCATATCTATATTGCCTTTTATTCTAAAATTCTCTGGTTCTCTCATATGTCAAGTAATACGAAAAGGAATATAACATGCCATAATACAAATTCATTTTTAGTAATTTTTTACTATGACTTTTTACTTTACCAGGGTTGTTTTGCTACTCATAACCCAGCCAACCATTGAATGAGCCCTCCAAAAAAAGACTTTTAGCAGAACCCACCTGGGAAGATATTTCTGAGAATGTCTTAAAATGGCTTACTCCATGACTACTATATGACACCCAAATATGTATATCTTTAGAGCCATAAATTTAAGATCTCTTTAAGAGAGATAAACTATAAAAATTGTCATTTCTAAAATAAATGAAGCTGAACCAATTTAGTAAAAAAAAAAAATCCTTCATGTCTGCAATTTTTTGGGTGGCAGATGATAATTTTTTGTACTCTTTATCAACGCAAAAGCAAGGATTCTTATGGTTTGCTAAGAATTTTCATTCTACTCAAAGTGTGATACTCGTAGTGTAGAAACAAAATGTATTTTATTTCACAACAATTCTCATTAGATTTCTTTCCTACAATATCCAATAGAAATCTTAAGACTTGCGTTATAGTGTGTATCTGTCTGAAGCAATATTTGTGTATGATTCTTACTGTTCGTGTACCTAGTGAAAATTTATTAAGTACTTTAATCTCAATATTTGTAATGTAACATTGCACATATATAGAATTATTTTGTTTTTTATTTTGTAAGCTTTCGGTAGCTGTAACAGTTTAATGAAAAATAATTATACGTATTGGTCAAGAAGAAAGGAGTCCACCAAAAATTTTTGTTATCTTATTTTACACCAAATATAAAAAAGATTTAATATTATAGGATATAGCTCAGAAAAAAAATCCATACAGACAGATGGTGTAAGTGATGATTTCGTTATCATATGTTAAAAGGACAAATCTATCAAAACATCTACTTTTTCAGTAAAACTCGACAAACTATAGGTTTCTTTATATGTAAAGAAATTTAAGGATATCAGGAATGCAACCAATTTTGCTCAAACGACACAATGTATTTTTGCTGATTATTTTTTTTTTGGCAGTGACTATTTATTATACTACATAAACTAAATAACAATAAATAACCAAGGAAAGATAAAATGTACTCGTATGATCATAAAAAAATGCAATCCTATTTTTATTAAATAAAACTTGGCGTTTGAATTTCTCTTAAATTCATTTTAAATTTCTTAATTTCTTTCGTTTTAGATATTTAGTGTTGCTGAAATAATTCATTGTTGTATCAGAGCAGATGTGTGAAAATGCAAACGGCTTCATGCCAATTTTGCTTTTTTGTATCCATTAAACAAAAAAAACCTATTTTATTTCTGCAGAAATAAATCACTTCGTACCCATATGCAGCTTCTCGACACAGGTTGTTATTGTGTAAAATAACTACATATTTGGGAAGCCAAAACGAAGGAAAAAATTGAAAAGTATGGTACCAGTATTACTTGCTACATGTTGTACGTACTCGTATCGTAAGTTTTTCGAAATATAAAATCCTTATTTTGTAGATAAATGTGATTTTCGGCTGCTTTGGGAGATGACGTGCTTAAATAATGGGCCTTAAAAGTAGAATGATTTAATGTTAATTTCCAATGATACCATATTTTCTATTAATTAACAATTTAATTTTTTTGTTAAGATTTAAATAGAAATATATTTACTTTAAAACATTAAACATAGTCTAACGCTCTTACCACTTATGTATTGTATAATGGTCAAGATGAAAATATTACAAAATCTGTGCATGTTTCCAGTTTGTTGCATATTACTTAAGTCATTTTAAAATAAACTATTTGTAGCATGATAAATAAACACAACGAAAGAGAAAAAATAATAAATTTAAAATAACAAAAAACCAAAAATATTTACGCGTATTTTTACATATTAAATATTTTAAAATAAATTACGATTTAAATGGTTAAAAAAAAACATAAAAAACTTCATATAACTTAATAAAACACACGCACGGTTTACAGTAGAATCATGGTTTCAAACTACAATTAAAAAGTTTTGCAGTCTTTCGTTGAAAATTTTGGGTTATATGTTATCTCGAGTGACTTTTAATGCGCTTTACAAACTTGCGTTAAGTCACGTTTTGCTTGTTAAACTTAAATAACCAACATGTGTTATATAAAATACAACTCATACTTGGCTCTTGTACTGGATTTGCTAGAGTCAATATTTAAACTGCTGCTGCATTTGTATTTTGAGGACAAAATAATCACCATTTTTGAAGCAATAAAAACATCTTAGAAAAAGTTGTAACTTCTCAAACATTAAAGTTTTACATAATTGCTTGTTGCACTTTACTGTTGATTATAAACTAAGTAGCTTAATCAACATAAATATTTTGCGTCTAATCGCTTTTCTTTTTCTACATTATTATTTTTCTTATTTAAATTTATATATTATCATTTTTCTTTTCTGTTTGTCAACCGATTTCGTTTATTCTTTTACATATTTCCTAGTATTGTCTAGCTTTGATTCACCGTATTTATCTCATTTAAATCCGTTTCGTATTTAAAAAATAAATGACCCCTTAAGTTTCTACCACTATACATGCAAAAAATACACATATATTCAAAACATGAGTATTTACATAGAATAAAAGAGAAAAAATTATTGAAAGTCTTGTGACAGATCGAAAGTTTAAAGATTTGAAAACGGTTCATTTTGAAATATTTTTTAAATAATAATAAAGAAGTTACCCCAAAGTAATTTGGAAACTGAAAACTATATTGAAGGCATTTAAAAAACCAAAATAGTAAGCATAGCGCAACCATTTTCGGTTTTAAATCGTTTCGATTTCCAAATCGATTTCCATCACATACCACATATCACATATCTTCAATACAAAGAGTAATTCTATCAGGAGTTCCGCAAGTCTTAGTTTTATCTTCTTTATTATATTCAATATATAGAGTAGATTTTAGAGCTCAAAGAAACGAATGTACAGCCTTTTACGGAGATGACACTGCAATAATCACCTTTGAAAAAGTATCAATTTCGATTGCTAAAAATATCAGGAAAAGACTCGTTCATGCTGATAAATAAATAAAAATGAAAAATAAAAATTAACGAAAAAAGAATACAAGCACTTATTTTCCTATTTAATAGATCTTCAAAGTGAATACCTCAAACTACATAACAATTTCACTCTCAGATATCGTAAAATATATTGGTGTTGTTTTTCAGAAACTTTCAAACAGCATATTTTTCAATTTTATGATTAAACACTTCAAAATAAGAAGCCCAAATTATGAAAAAAAAAACAAATTTATAATATAAAAAACGTGTATTCGACCGCTAGTGATAGATAGCTGCCAGATATGGTCCACCATATGCACAAAAAGTTATTAAAAAACTACAAATAATACAAACTACAAATCTTGAAGTCATTTTGAATCTACCTAGAAGATATCCCACTGTTCTAATTTAAGTATTCTAACCAAAAAATATTTAAATCGGTTATTGATAAATTAACAATAAGATTTGAAGTCAGAACTTGGTCTTCTAATATTGAAACATTAAAGAATTTGTAAATATATATTTTAAAATATTTTATGTGCAATAAGGATAGAAGGTATAAATAACTTAACAAAAAAATAGCAACTGAATTTTAAATCAAATCTCCTAAGAATATATCACATGTTTATTTGTTTTTTTTTTTACAAAATTCTACATAAAATTCTTAAAAAGCAATTTTGATCCACCATTACAATTAAAGGGTTCAATTTGCATTGTTATACATTGTTCATCCTTGTAAATGGAAACAGTGTCTTTGATTTCTTACTCGAACACACCAGGCGTATGTGAGATCTTTAATGGTTCATTAAAGAAATATTGCTCATACTCGTGTTTAAACACAAATTGTTTCTTTTACTTCTTGCTGTCGTCTGTTTTGGCTGCAGCATTTTATTTACTTTCTTCTGTTGTAGCAAATAGTGGAGTCAAGCATAGAATTGCAATTTTTATATTTCTTAAACACTTTTTTGCCACTAACTATTCTAAAACGAAAAATATAAAATAATCTGTTCCATTTTTATATTTTAACTGTGTAATTTAATGGAAAAATCAACACTTGTAATTTTTCTTATCGTTACAGTTTTGTGTTATTTCATAAGCAGAAAAATACATTTTAAATTAATGGCAGATGCATTATAAAGCAACTACTAGGGAGAATACAGAAAAAATACTAAACCAAAGCGAATACTAGCGATAATTAATTATTTTATGAAAACGGTTGATTATAAAAATTTTAAATTCTTAAAAAATTGCAAAATAAAATAAGAAAGTTGGGATATATAACTGAAAATATGGTTTTGGAGCTGCAGTTATTACTGGAAGGTATTTCTTTTTAAAACGTCGACGCTAATATGTAACCGCCAATAGAGGCACAACATGTATTAAAGTTGACTTTTTTATTTCAATACTTCTAAATAGGAATTTTTAAACTTCTAAGGCTACAGGCCTTTGAAAATAAATAGCTTGTTAAGCACTCTCTCAAAGTCCATTAAACCGACATCTGCCGATTATCGGAAATTAAGTATCCCGTATCGCGTATCGGTGACAGACGATATCATATTGTTACGAAAATAAAATCTGGCAACTCCTGTTGTTATTTCCGTATGAGCGTGGAAAATAGTAAATTCAACTAATGGTGTGTGTATAGAATAATACCACAATTAGCTAACGAAAGTTGAGCAACCTCGATGGTTGCGTTGGTAGAGGTGCATGCTGTAAAACAGGAGATCATGAGTTCGATCCCGCCTTCGGACATGCGAACAAGAAAATAAAAATTGTTATAATGCAATCTTTAAAATTAATAAACAGCAGTATAAATCTCCCGAGAGGCAAAAGGCAATTATTGTGTGAAGCCATGGCAGATAATTTAGTGGAGACGTCCAATTTAATATAAAAGTAACAGATTATTGTCAAGAAGCCCTTTATAATAAAAAGTAAGAACGGTAGCGGTTAGCGCAGGGAAGTGTAACAGCATAATAACAAGTGTATGGCAGAAGTGTATTGTGGCTATTGGATGTAAAAAGGATGACTAGCTTGGATAAAAGGGTAGTGGAGGTGTCTGTGGATGGTTAAGTTTACTAAACAAGGCATCGAGTAGTTCATGTCTCGCCGGAGAGACACAGTAGTGTAGGGTGGATAGCTGCGTTTGTAATAATAACGCATGTTTAGTAAATACGAGACTATAAGATTCACAAGACTGGTAGAATCAAGAAGCATAGCCAGAAAAAGTTTGAATACAGAATTAACAATGAGCCACAGTGGTATTTGCAATTAAAAGAATTCGTATGTTTCTATTCTAAGGGGAAAAACGTAACAATATAATAAAGAATGTGGTATAAATAGGCCCATGATTACTGTGTTTTTCTACAAAAGATTTTGGATTTTTTATTGGTTTTTTGCTTTGTTGATTCAATGTAGTTCTTGTTTAATCAATTTGAGTTTTGATATATGTAAGTCTCTTGAGCTTTTTGTATAAGCTTTATAAGCAGTAGTGAAAGTGCCATAAATATGTGCTTTCCCTACAGTAATACATTTAATTTTTTAGTTTTAAATTATAAATATTCTATGAGAATATCATGAAATATGTCATATTGGGTTGGGTGTCATTTTTAAGGAGCCCACTTTGCCAGCACTAATGAATTCAATTGGAAAAAAGTTTTATAAACACATTTTTTTTTACCTTTTAGTTGATTGTTGACCTTGTAAGTAAGAAACCAGCTATTTTAAACAGTTTTTCATATTTTAGATTAAAAAGAACAAGATTGCACATTTTAATACAACTTTATTTAGCTCCTTATAAAATGGGCATGTAAATACGCTCTTAGCTGATAGTTATTTTTATATACAACTCAGTGACAAGTTTTGTTATAAGGTTAAGCTTTATTTAGTTATTTAATTGCAATAAGGTGTTTTGGTTTTCGCGTTTATTTTACTTTCCAAATACGTTAACCAAAATTTTTTTTAATATATTTTTGCAACATTTACTAGTGCGATTTTATGTGTGGTTATTGCTTATAATAAAATTAGGTCTGCAGTTAATTTTTATTTGAATTAATAAGCAATAAGTAATAAAATTAACAATCACGTCACATACGTAATACCAACAATATTTATTACTGTTGTAAGACTATTAAATCTAGGTCAGCCAAACCTTATTGTCCTTATAAAAAGAGCACTTTACATATATTAGAAGTTGTATTTTCAATCTTAGAATTAAATTTTGTTCATATTATTACACGGTAGCATGTCAAAGTGTCTACGGACATATGGACTCCATGTCGCACTCAAAAGAGACATAATGTCCCTACTTAAAACAATAACAGCTTATCTGAACAAAGATTTTTTGCATAGCATAGTATCCGTGGACATAAGGTTGCTTTAAAAAATGTCATAATGTCCATGGACATAGTGTAGTCTTAATTTGGATATAGTGTCACTTATGAAAGTGATATAATGTCCGCATTGAAAAAAAGGGGTTCGCTTACCAAAAATTACTTACATAGCTGGCCTTCTGTCGGGAGCAAGGCTTTTTCCTCTAAGGTATAACTAATATGCCTCTAATGTCAAAAGCCATTATGTCCTTGAATGCCTGCTTAAAAAAAACCTGGTGTGTTTTCGAAATCAAAATGTGGGGATCAATGAAGTTTTTAATGCTTACAAAAAGTAAACCTATTGATGCATCTATTTGCCTTGCATGTCGTATTTTTTTTTCTTTCAAAATTTTGATTTTTATTGAACATACTCAGGCTATTTAAGCCCGATTGATTATTAATGTAAAAGGACGAAATATTTCCAAAAATCTATTTGTGAATTGTTAATCCCAGCTGCAGAGTATTCGAAAACATTTTAATAATGATTACAGAATTGTAGGCTGAAGTAATAATAATACTTTAACCCCTTCAAAAACCATAGTTAACACATCATAAAAATTCTGTGCCTTAAAAATAAAACAGAAAACTAAACTTTTTATTTGTATAGAAACATCTGAAACATTAATTTTCTAAACAATGCCAACTACTTTTAATATTCTTTCGCCTTCAGATCAAAACACACAAAAAGAAAACAAGAGCAACAACTTATTTTGTACTTGTTGTACAGCAATAATAATATCTCATAGAATTCCAAGTTTGTACTTATGTAAAAAAGGAAACTTTGTAGAGCTAAGAAGCATGAAAATAAATGAAGAAACTTAAAAAGGGTTGGCTGTCAAAAAGTTTGTCACATAATTACAACTCATTAACAACACTAAATAAATTGTTATTGCTTGTGTTGGTTAAATAATTTATTAAGTGTAAACTTACCCCCCCACATTCTCACACTTAACGCACATTCCTTACCAACAATTGCCAGAAAAGTCAACCCAGAACGATACAGTTTTTGCTTACGTATTTCATTCATTTATTTTCAAAGCAATAATTTTAAAAACAAAACATTCAACACAATGGAACCAACCACAACCAATATTGCATTTAAGGTCGGTCACCAACGTTGGAAAATTGAAGTGCTTAAATGACACTGTGCACCATCCAGTAAAGGCATTATTGATGTAAAAGTGTTATTAAGTAAAAAACAATGATTTTCAATGGCGAATATGTAGTTGAAGATGTGAATTCTAGCTCTTACTTAAAAGGGAATTTAAAGTCAAATGTGTTCTACAAAGTTAAAAAACTTTATTTTATGATTTATTTGTAAATTTAGTATTTTGTATTGCACTTCCGAAAAGTTGTTTTATCCAGGAAGAATTTTTCATAGTTTTGAAAATTACATTCGATGTTGAGTGCACTAAAGACCTTAACCTTCTTTGAGGTAATGTCTGGAGTAGCTATGGAGGGTTCGGCATCTCGAAGCCCGCCTAGACAAAAATCTATCTTCGACATATCTACTGGCTATGCCAAGAAGAAAACCATGTCTACAGAGAGCTCAGACTAGCAAAGAAATTTATTGAAATAGCTCTGAGGACATCGCATTGGTTACTATCAGTCAATAAGAATGACGTAAAACTACTAACGGCATGATTTGTATGATATTGTAGTTTTAGATATTATCAGTACACATTAGCAAGTCCACGCAGAGAAAAAACGTGGTAGTGATATGGTCGCAATAAGCATATTGTGCTTTCTGTAATAATATATAGTTGCGGTAGAAAAATTGTCATTATTTTTAACAATACTTCAGTTACAATAAATATTTTTGTTAACTTTTAGTCATAATATGGTTACTATGCACAAAATATGCAACATGGTGTCATATACACCTGAACATGTTAAAAAGAGTTGCAATCAAAGGTAGAGGAAACGTGCGGGAACACGGTGCACTCGAGTGCAACCTTGGAAACAGCTAATCTGGTGGTATGGTTATAGTTTTTGATAAAAAAAGATGGCAGATCTCAGAAAAATGGTGGGAAGAAAAAGCGAACAAGAGGAGAAAAAAAGGAGAAAAAAACTGAAGTCTGATGGTGCTGCGGTTAGATTCTTTTTGAGATGGTTGAAATAAAAAGAAGAACAAATTCGTGAGAAAAATAAAAAAAAAACAAAGGAATTAAGGAAAGTTGAAAAATAAAAGTATAAAATAAAAGAAAAGAAAAGGAATTAACGGGTTGAGTCGAAAAAGAGCAAAAATTAAGTAAAAGTGCAAGTGCTCTTCCTTAAGGAATTGTTGTTGTGAAGGGCGGCTAAGCCGCGAATGTGCTTGATAAACTACACCTGGGAGGAGGTTAGCAGTAGCCTACCGAGCGGACCGTGAAAGTCACGGAAGGGACCCTACAAAAATAAAAAATTTTATGTTCGGGAGAGTTTATTGCGTTTAGAATCGGAATTTTTACTCACCACATGCAGGATTTGGGTTGAGCTCAGGCTGGGGTCTGTTCTTGCGAGATTCATAATTTATTTGGTTTGCTTACTGTTATAAGATTAAAAATTTTCTTGCGGACGATTTAAGCGACCACTGCACCAGACGACCGACCTTCCCCCTCGTCGATGATGGTGTGTAAATTTAGCACGTTAATGCAATAAGGAAAATGCACTAATAACAAAAAAAAAGGTAAGTGAGTTAAAGTTTAAAACCCTGTAGGAATAAGTCCCGTGCAAACTCTGATATTTAGGCCATGAATTTGCCATGGAAGAGGGTGGGCTGGCCAAGCAGCAGAACATCCGCTGCAGACCGAATAAGTGAGCGGCGGCGATGACGGGGAGGCTTGCAGGAAAGATAGGTTCTGGCGCCGGGACTTTTCTTTTGATGAGTGTTGTTTTCTTTTAGTTTTATCCCAGTTCTATTTTTTTTTGTGCAGCAGCTCGTGGATAGGGTGATGGTGAACTTCACGCCTTCTATTGTTTGTTAGGTATCGGTTCAAGTGAAAATGCTCATAATTGAATAAGTTATTTATTGTTGGAAAAAATAGAAAAAAGTTAATATACAAAATAAATAAATAAAAATAGTATAATAAACAAATAATATTTTTTTATGATTCGATTTCTTTTCAAGGCATTTTCAACCATATTAAGATATTTTAATTGAACCATTTATTGCTTATAGTTGAATATTATATTATTACATTTAATTATAATATATATACAAGTAGCGTAAGGATCTTATTCCCATAACACTGTGTTAACAATAAATTGGTTAATTAAAATAACACTTAAAATACCAGAAAAATATATTTTTCTTTAATTGAAAAAGGGAAGCTATTAAATTAATTGATGCGAAATTGCTGATCATGTAAAATGTTTTTATGATATTTTTATTCATATGAAAAAATATTCTTTTGTTTCCCAGATGTAATAAGATACCTTAGTGCTGTTGCAGCATGATGCATTTTGCAATGTGTACTTTGAAAGTTCTTGATTGTACTTAATTTAAGATTTTTAAAAATAAATAAATTAAGAGTTAAACAGACATCAAAGAAACCAAGTCGCTTCTCTCCTCTAAACCATAGAGCTTTAAACGTAACTTGCATTTAAAACATTATTGTGTTTATACTTTAACATGTTATTGTTATGCTGGATAACAATATCTTTCAAAGACGAAAAATATTATTATAAAATGTTATAATTTGCTTACAAGCATATAATACAACCATAAAATGTTGGTTATTTTTTATGGTTACCGCAACCATGATTATTTATTTTCGCGGTCTTAAATCAAAATTCCTTTATTTTCAGAGGATAAAAAAGATATCTTAGTTAATAGGATTATTGACATTATTTCTATTGAAATATTATATTATATAAAGATTCCTGATGATCTGGCTTTAAGTTCCACTTTAATATGAGAAAATACCAGTTTGTCGTCCAGCAAATAAATTTTATTTTTATTATTATGTTTAGATTAATTTTTAAAAAAATTCTGCCTTTAAGGTGACTTGTCATTTACCAGTTTAAAGCAAAAGAGACCGCTGTCAACTTACTTCTAGTAAGTCCTTCAGAATAAGAGTATTCTTTTTTACAAAAATTCAGCGACGTATTAATAAGAATTACTGAGATTAGATTTAAAACTTCCTTCCCTGGTCTTTTGTATAAAATAAACATACTCCATTATTGGCTTTTTTGTATGCAATAAAATAAGTAGCACGTTTTTCTCATCATGACTTTAAATACAAATAAACACACAATACAAATATCTAAGTACAGTAGAGCAAAATCGAAAATTTGTGACGATATGATTAAAAACCTTAACATGACCTGCATTAAAGAAATATATAAATTTTATTAGTAAATTTCAGACAAATATAAATCAAAACAATAATAAATTGTTTCACCATTTCTGTGTTGTATACTTAGGGTGAAAATAAAAAATTATTAAAATTTAAAAGATAAAATATTGTTACGTTTTTCCCTTTTTAGAACAACACGTACGAGTTCTTTTGTTTGTACTGCTGCTTCTTAATTTTTTAATTGCATGATAACAATTATTATTTTCCGTTGTACGCATGTTTGAAGGCTCGATCGAATTTACGATCTTCTGTTTTACAGCACGCACCTCTACCAACGCAATGATCGAGGCTGCTTAGCTTTTGTTGGCTAATTGTGGTATTATTCTATACACACACCATTAGTTGAATTAACTTATTCACCACGCTCATACGGAAACAACAACAGGGGTTGCCAGATTTTACGAATAGTAACAATATGGTGGAATTTTTAGCTCGGCTTAATATTAACACGACAGTAAAAATAATTAAAAACGTACTGAGAACTTTTACGATATTAATAATAAACACACTTTAGAGCGCAGACAATCCGAGGAATTTATATAATTATTTAATGTTTTAATAAAACAATGTTATTTTTGCTGTCACTTTTTTATCTAGGTTTTTAATAATTAAGTTTTGTTTTAGCATGAAGTGGACACTACAAATAATAAGTAGCATTTTGAAGAAGCTTGTGGAATCGAAACTTTTTTAGTATTTCTTAATGGCAAGTAATCGTGAAACAAAATATAACATTTTTATAAATTATAAAACATGACCCACTGTTCATAGTACTTTTTCTAAGCAAAGAGATATATTTGCAAGTTAAACATAAAACAATGAACGTGCCTCTAAGAGAAACTTAAATACTTAACAGTTTGACTTGATTATAATGTCACAAGAAATTTTCAAAACATATTTTTCATGTTCTCCCTTTCACAGCTTTTCCCTTCAGGGTTTTTTCCCATTTTACTTTTAAATTAAATTGGTGTGTGTGTGTGCGTGTTTGTTTTTGTAACAAAAAAAAAAGTAAATTTGTATAACTTTCAAGCATAACATTTTCTTTTGTTTCAGTGGTAACTGAGTGTTAGAAATTCACAAAAAATAGCAACAAGTCTTATTGCACGCTACAAAAAAGATTTGACGTTGTTATTCCAAAATATCACATAAAACATTATTATATAAAAAACATTTGGAGCATTTAAAAAATTGTCAGCACTTCAAACTGCATCGAATATTTGTTTTTCGTTACGTGCCTAGCAAAAAATTAGACAAAAGCGTAAACAGAACTTGCCATATAATGACTTACTTTTGTGAAGTAGGAAGTAGTTATTAAAATAGTTCTTTCAGTTAAAAGAAAATACTTTTAAATACGTGCTAATGATCATCACTATTTCTTACAATAATCGATGTAATCAATTTTTAGTAATTGAAATTTTAATGTTAAAATCATTAGACTGATAATCTAGTTAGGAAGTCCTTCCGCCAAAAATGCTTAATTCCACACTCGATTAATTTTTCTAATTTTTTTTTGTTGCTGGGTGATTTCACTGCTTTCAAAAGTGGACAAACGTACGGATTCTTTTGATTGCAAGTACCACTGTGGCTCATTATAAATTCTGCATTCTTACTTTATGGCTTTCTCCGGCTATATTTCTTTATCCTACAGGTCTTGTGAACCCCATGGTCTCGTATTTACTAAACATGCGTTATTATTACAAGCGTAGCCATCCACGCTACACTACTGTGTAACTCTGGCGAGACAGGAACTACTCGATGCCCTGTTTAGTAACCTTATCCTTCCACAGACATCTCCACTACCCCTTTTAACCCTTTCGGGACTACTGGGATAATACGTCCCAGCAATTTTCAAACTGTATTTTTTCTTTATTTTCAACGCAATCGCCAGGGAAGTAGAACTCCCAAACGTCCAAAAACTGATAGCATCAATATTGGAGACCACTTGCCAGTAGAGCAAGAGAAGCGTTGTCGCTGTGTTCGCTCTTCTTCACTTGGCATAGAAAAGCGAAGAAAGATGATATGCTCAGGTTGTAACAACGCCTTATGTTACAAGTGTTTTGGGCCATTCCACAAATAAATACCTAATTGCATTCCTAAAATGTTAAAAATAAATGTTAGCTTTTATCTAAATCTAATAATATATATATTTTAGTTGTCTTTTTAATTTCGAATCGCTCTTCGATAACACTGATTGGGATTTTATGCCCCATGAATATACTTGTTGGGATTATATGTTCCAGGATAAAAGGAAGAATTTAAAATTTTTAAGTATGGAGAACATAATACTTTTATCATACCTTTTAGAATATGAAAAAAATTTTACCATACATAATTTGGTTTGCAAAATAAAACTCCGTCCCGAAAGGGTTAATCCAAGCCAGTCATCCGTTTTTATCCAATAGACACAACTTACATCTGCCATACACTGTTGTTATGCTGTTACACTTCCCTGCGCTAACCGCTACCGTTCTTACTTTTTATTCTAAAGGGCTTCTACACAATTATTTGTTTACTCTTATGTTAAATTGGACGTCTCCACTAAATTATCTGCTATGGCTTTTACACAATAATTGTCTTTTGCCTTTCGGGAGGTTTGTACGGCTGCTTCTTAATTTTTTAATTGCAATATAACAATTATTATTTTCCATTGTACGCAAGTCCGAAGACGGGATTGAACTCACGATCTTTTGTTTTTCAGCAAGTACCTCTACCAACGGAGCCATTTAGTTCGCTCAGCTTTTGTTAGCTAATTGTGGTATTATTCTATACACACACCATTAGTGGAAGTAACTTTTATTCACCACTCTCGTACTGTTAACAACAGCAATTCAGTAAAAGAAGTGGATTATAACTTCGCATAACCTTAAAGAATATACACTTTGCTCTTTTAAACAGTGCAAAATTTCTAATTAAAATTACAGAGGCATGAGTTGGGACAGTCGTTTAGAACTTTTTTCATTAAAATATTTTAATTTCTTAGCATTGTGTTGAATTACGAACTTAAAACTGATGAGAAGGAAGATGATGAATATTTCTGAATCTTTTAACGCCTGCAAATATCTTACAATCACTACGTTACTCAAGATGGTGATTAGGATGTTGAAAAACATGAAGACAAACACTATAGCAATATTTACGATGATGATAATGACTGTAATTGTGACAGCATGACGACGACGGCGTATTTTTTATGTTCATCCTGTGAATAAAAACACAAGGAATTTTCTTTTTGTTTTAGGGCAAATCCTTGTCAAATGATAAATGTAACTTTAAATTGTTTTTAGGTTAACGTCGTCATTTAACACTTCATTTACAATCGCGATTTTAAATGGTTTTAATTCATAAAAGTATTATTTGGAAAATTATTTTGTCGGTCTGTCCCCTCTGTTCATCTTTTAATTTTGGTTTCTTGTGTTTGGATGGCAGACTTTTTAATTAAATTTTATATAGGAATATTATCAGCAACCACAATGAGATTTGTTAATTATTTCAAAACTGGAATAAGAAACAAAATTATTTTAAGGAAGTTTTGGTTAAAGCGTATTTTAATTATAATTAAAGCGTGTTTTTATTTCTTTAGATTGGTGGCGTTTAATTCTTAAAATAGTTAATGACAAAAGACTACTACTCTCTAGTCAGGAATAAAGATTAAAAAAAATTAAAAGTAGATGATAGTTTCCATTAAAAGTTCAAAACAAAGCGTATAATCTTTATACAATCACCACAAAATATTATTCAAATTTTAAGCCATAAAACCATGATCAAATTTAAATTATTTTATGTTAATTTTTTAAAAACGAAATATCAAATTAAACTTATTTTTATTCTCTAAACAATTTTCAGTACACAGAAACCCAACAAGAAATTTTTGAAAAGGCATTCGAGTGTGGCATTAAGTATTTTTTCCCAACTGGATTGCCAACTTAATGATTTTAACAAGGCATGAGACTTTTATAATCAATTGCTGAGAATCGATTACATTCATTATTGTAGGAAATAAAGAGTACCATTAGTACGGTAGTCTCTTTTAACATAAAGAACTAGTTCCATTACTACTTCTTTTTTTGGAAACTAATGTAATGTGTTTTGTAAGCGAGTAACAAAATATGACAAAAGTAAGTTATTATATAGCAAGTACTTTTTAAGGTAATGTCTAATTTTTTGCTGGGAAGTAGCCAACATAATTTTTTTGGTTTATTTGATTTATCTTGTCTCTTTAGTTCTATATTATTTTAAGAAATGTTAATGCAAATGTTAATTGAAATGCAATGTTAGTGTTCTTTATCAAGAGTGTACGTTCACATTAATTTCTTATCAATAATATTTTCATTGTCTTTATCAAATCTTCACAAAAATTTGTTGAAAACATATTAAAAATAGATCTTCATTGCTTTTATTACACTTTAATATATTTCATAAGAAATAAAAACATTTTAATTCTAAACAAGATTTTAATAAAAATATATTTATTTAAATCCTTTAAGCAATTTCAACATAAAAGTCAATTTAGAAATGAAAATTGTTATAAGTTTTGTTAAATTTTGCCAGAAAAATTTTTATTTAAATTTAAATTCAATAACAAAAACACTTTTGTATAAGAGAATGTTAGTTTTACCGGAAAATTGAAATAAAATTTATGTATCTCGGAATA
Organism: Gymnosoma rotundatum; assembly: GCA_916610165.2. NCBI lineage: Eukaryota > Metazoa > Arthropoda > Insecta > Diptera > Tachinidae > Gymnosoma > Gymnosoma rotundatum. Next base: position 83,631,030 of record OU744340.1, read on the forward strand.
AAATTCCGTTTTGTGTGCAGATAAAAGAATATGGAAAAAGAAAATGCAATCAAAAACTAAATTATTTATTTCTTTAATGCAATAATAAAATATTTAAACAAAGAAAAACGAATTCCTTGTTAGATTAAAAGAAAATAATAAATTCAAAAAAGGGCTAAAAAATAAAAATACTAATATGAAAGTGTGGACAAGAAGGCTTAAGAGCACTACAAAAAATAAATCATTTTAAAAACAATAAAATATAAATTTAAATTATTTGCAAAATTATTCATACACAGATATAAAAATATAAATCTTACTTCGAATATGATATCATTTGTATTAAATTAAACTTGCTCAGGTCAGCATAAAATATGACTTCCCTAAGTATTTTCATTGTTTTCTTTTTCTTCTATTCGCTTACTTTCCGTATTTGTGAACAACAAATGTTTAGGTGTTTGACCAAATAAAATACATATGTGTACGATTACTTGTGCATATTATTAGTTTAAACTTTAAAGGAAACAAGTAAAATATTAATTTGATTTTGTGTCTGAATGATGTTTTATATATCATCGTATTGTTATTACTTATGCAAATTTTGAAAATTTCAGGTTTAAAAAAATTAAATTTATGCTTTTAAGGAATTTTGGGGGTCTTGCGAGCAAACAATTTTATAGAAACTGCAATGGTTATGAACAATTTTAAGACAAAATAAAAATTTTTCTACAAAATGTTGTATTACTTTCTGCTATTGTCCAATTTTTCCTGTATGCTTTAGAACTGAACACAAAAATTTAAAGCAAATCAATACTTGACAGTACTGACGGACTATTTCAATAGGTGGGGCCTCAACTTGAACATTCATAAGACTGACGCTATCATGTTCAAAGGAAGCCGAAAATACATATACCCGAATTGCCGATCCTTCAGACCGTGTTTGAGAATTGGAAGTAAGAAGATCAGGACTTCGGATAGGCTAAGTACTTTGGTATCACCTTCCATGAAAACTTTAAGTTTTATCGGCATATCAACAATGTGCTTGCTGCGCATATCAGGGCGTGCTAAAGTGCAGAGATGGACTCGATACAAAAGTACGCTTTTCGGTGTACCGCCAGATTATACGTCCTCTCATCTCCTTTGCTTTTCCAGCTTGGTTTAAAATTTCCTTTACCCAGATGGAGAGGCTTAGGAGATGGGAGAGGCGGATCTTAGTTGCGTGCCTTGGTTTTAGACCGTATAAAGGGTGTAACGGAGAGTTCCATAGGCAATCTTGTAGCTTTTTATACAGTGCAGTAGATTTTAGTCAAATAGACTCGTTTATGGTCGGGAAAGCTTTGAAGTTCATGGAAGGTGCTCGTTCCATAGAAAACAGTTTGGTGAGGGAATGTTTTTCTCGAGCCTCGAGTCTGAAGACCGTTCAGTCATTAAAGTATCTTTCTACTGTGGAATTGCTGACCCTTGGAGGAGCTGGTCTTCTTCGAGGGTGCAGGCCTTCTATGTTATCATAGAACACTAAATACACAGAATATTGTTAACAGGGTGTATAACACTGCACAGTAACCTTATATTTTATTTATTTGTTTTTTGGTTTATTGTTTTTTGACTCTGTTTTCTATTTCGCGTAAGAAGTACAGGAATATTCTACAGAAGCTAGGAAAGCTTACAATTCAAAGTTGTATTCTGGTAACTGGACTTCTTCTAAGCTTTCATAAGGTAAAATTTCTTCTCCACTTTTTTCTTCTTCCAACTCTTGCAACCTTTATTGAAGATATTCTTGTTGCCTCTCAAAATTAAGGGCGTTAAATTGTATAGGAGTCAGCCATTCACTATCTGCCATTTCTATACACTGTACTAGACAGAAATAAGTTTAGCAACAAAAGAAATTCCATATAAAATCTATGAACATACCCGGGTATGTATTTGTTGACGTATGTCTAATATTTTATCTATATACATAAAGGTTAAATAGAAATAATAAATAAATTTGCTATAATACAAAATAACTCGAATTATAATTTCAAAGATTAAAACTGAAATTTTCAAAACATAAGATTTTGCTTTACAATTTATGCAAAATATAAGAAAGTTATGTACTTCACAGTCAGCAGAAATTAATAGCATGTATATATAAAAATTTTAAAAGATTTGGAACATAAATCTAAAATGATTAGCTAATGCTACCAATTAACATTTCGAAAATTTCTTAATTTTTTTTAGCGACTTGTCCACAAAATATTTAATTGTAAATATATTAATGTAGTATTTACTTTTATATACTAAATAAACTGAACCTACACAGACAGGGAACTGCAAGTAGTACAATATTGTCCTGTTTGTAAAACTTGACTTTCCATAGGTCAATTGATTCATGCGTACTACGTTGGAGTTATATCAGCGTAACCTGTAAATTTACTTACAAATTACTTTTCCCTCGCTATGTTTATCTAGCAAATATAACTAGACCAGACCCCTTTGTTTATAACGGTTCGGATTCGCTGTTGAAAGAGTGTTAAACATAAGGGTCTACTCCACATATAGACCAAAGATGGAGCAAGTTATTTCCTAAGTTAAGGAGTGAGTAGAAAGATTTAATAGTTTTTTTACATTGAAATGTGTGGCACATTATTCAACATTATCTTAAGACTATCTGCAGGATTTTACTTTTCGTTTATTTATATTAAATATTATATTTATAGTTTCCTACTGATATCTTATTTTAAGTCTTATTGTAAACTATGTGTTCTTTTGTTTCAAATTTTTATCGATTTAAAATATACTTTTGAGTTTCTTTTCAAACTTTTTTTATCATTTAATTGAGAGTGCGATATTTGTGGTCATTGTTTGTAAGAGCTAGAAATTGAGTTATTGAGTTTTACTTATCTTTACTTTATTATAGCTTCAGAAAGTGTAAAAATATTCTGTTTTATTATTTTTCATGCTTCAATTATGTAGAGCTTCTTTGTTTTCTTATCATTACAGATATTAGTGGATGTGTTTACCTTTGTTCCCATCATTCTTTGCTAACAAAACATACCATTTGATTAACTTTTGCAGTTATCCATACCAAACTGTTCTAAGAACTGTTTCTCACTTACTTAGCAAATGAATGCTCTTAACAAAATATATAAGCATTTTAAATATGTTATTTTCTCTTCTATGTAGACAAAAACGCTGCTACAAAATATTTTTCTCCCTTGCTTTTCGAGGTCGTTTTATTTACCCCTATTCTGCGCTTCGATTCGAGTCGAAATTTTCTCTGTCTTGCAACTTTGGTATTCTGTGTTTCGATTGCACTAAGTTTTTTTCGATTGTATGTATTCTGTATTACGATCGGAGCTCCGTTTTTCTCAGTTGTTTTTTTTGTCAACGGAGAGGTTGCTTGATTTGTGTTTTTTTAAATAAAAATTTAAAAAACGTAAGTAGAAAGTGAGATAAAATGTTCAGCAACGATTTAAAAAAATAATTAAAATTATTTTTAATTAATTAATTAAATTAAATTATTTTTTGTTTGTTTTAAATTGTAAAGTTTTGTACCCGAATCTAATGTGTTTTTTTCTGTATTACAGGTTTAAAACCACAACACCAGAGCAATATGAAAAACTGGCAAATTTAATGGAATCTAAGGCAGACATCGCATGTGGATGCCACCAGCAACCATAGGAAGAAGTAGCTGCATCTCATGAGCAAAAATGTCTAAAACATATTTGAACGCGTCCTTGTTTAAATGAAAGTTCTTTTTAAATCTGCAAAAGTAAATTATTTTTCAATATTTTATTATTTTACTTTTACAATAAAAATTGAAATTGACAAACTTACAATTGATCGCTCATTTCAAATGGATTACACCTGTGTCTAATTCTGAACTTTTCAAACCTTGCAGCTGCTATAGACTCCATTTCTCCATTAAATTAAAAAAAAATAATTTTAGACACACTGAATTAATCCTCTAGAAACAATTTTTTATTAAAGTCTTGTTTTTGTCTTGTCATATTTAATCACAACACTATTAATTTTTTTTATTTATGTACCTTTATCTTCAAAAAATTTTTTGCACTGAAATATATTAATGAACTTTTAATTTTTATTTTGTTTTTATATATTATTTAACATTTTTTTTATTAAACTTTATCAATAATTTTTTATTATTTATGTACTCGTATACTACAATTTTTTGTATTAAACTTGACATTTGTTTATGAAAATGATAACAAACTTCCTTATTTTGCTCTTTCATTTCGACATTCCACAGTTATGCTATTAATTTTGTAAACATTGTTGTCTTCTTCGTTTTCTTTCGATTCCGGAGACTTAATCGAAACGTAGAATACGGGTTGTTAGTGGTTTAAATATTAGTACACAATAATACACAACAACAATTTCAATGTATACAATAACCACATTAGCTATGTTGTCACAGTTATGTAAAAGGTTTCAAATTCTTTCACTTTGAATACACCAATAAATTATAATTTTGCTGTAAGCCACATTTATCTAGATCTATGTCCAAATTATCTACTTTTTTGCAGATTTTTTGTTGTCAGTTAAGTAAAAGTATCTAATGACAATATGAAATTCATTAATGTTAAAAGTTCTTTCTACTAAGCGATTGCTATTGTAAAATTTGCACTACTCCTGTTACATGAAAAAACAGCGGTCCCTAAAACACTCTAAAAAATTATTTTAATTGTTACATTCAATACAAACTTAAATTTACAAAAAAGGAACCCCCTTCTAAATGGCATAAATATAAAAAAATAAAACTTACTTTTTCCATAACATTACAGATATTATGTTATCTTAACTACTTTTGCCACATTTATACTTTTCCAAATTAATTTTCCCTCAACTGCATTCAAACTCACACAAAAACTTAAACGAAGAAAATTGTCAAAGCAATTTTTATAACATTTCAGTATTTATCAGATTATATATGCGCACATTTAAGTGTCAATGTATTGGGGTAAATATTTTGAAATAATGTACAATGTAATCTGTTGGAAAACTATTTTAAACCACACTCAACAAACCAATCCGACAAAACCAACAGAGACAGCATCAACGAACTAAATGGTTTAATGTTAAAATGCATAAAAAGGGAAAGAGCTAAATGAGGAAGGGTTCTGCATGAATGAAAGTGTCAATGTTTAAACAGTGTCTTTTAGTTTGTTAAGACAACAAAATTATGCTAGTTTACAATAGAGACGAACATCATTATCACATCGTCAATAACGTAAATACTAACACAGTAATTGTTAGTATAAACAGTGACACATTTTTTTTGTGACTATTTTTCATTATACTATTGTTGGTCAATCAGCTTCTGTTCGTATATAATCAAAATCACAAATATGAAATTTAATTTGAATTCAGAATTCCCCGAAGGATGCAAGTTTATTTTCGAATTGGCAATGATTTAAATTTAAATAATAATCATAATGGGAATAATAAAAATAATAATAATAAAAATAATAATAATAGTAATAATAATGATTGAATTTAGTGTAATTGCTACAAGTTTTTTTTAGTAATGTTATTGTTTTTTAATAAAAATTTGGATAAATGTTTCTTGAGCTACCGGCGAAATACTTTTCCAACCAACGAATGAATTCCATTTTTATTTAAAGTGTTATGGAATATTAACATAATGTAACAAATAATATTATAAAAATTCCCAAAATAATTTTTTTTAAAAAAGTTAAAATTTTTATTTTCAATTTATGCTATAAACAGATTTATTACAAACATTCAGGCATGCCACAGAACTTCATTCCGATCGAAAGTGGTTTCAGTTCTGCAAATTGGTTCTTCAAAAAAAGAAAAACGAAAACTTTCTTCGGAATGAAACCACTTTTTAATTTCAAAATGGAATTTAGTTGCTTTGAAATTTTGTTATTTGCGGTTTTTGCGATTGTTATTACAAATACAGAATTAACTCCATTCTTATCAGATAGTGTGACATACATGAATATACTTAAGTTAATTGTCAATTGATTTTCAATAGTGGGTTGCAAGTAAATTTGTAGCAGATTAAAATATGCTTATGTTTGTAAGTTTTAGATTTTCTTCTAAAATTTCTAAAATAAAACTTTATTTTAAGTCTTTGCTAATTCGTTAGCTTGTGTATACAAAAATACAAAAATAACATTATAAATTATACCAAAACCAGAAATTTTTTTTAGTAAAATTTTTAGGTAATTTTTTCTTCACTTCCTACTTATGACAAATTTTAGCATAACTGAATAGAAATGTTGTGTTTCTAAATTATTTTATTTGCTACTTTGGGTCACTAATTATGTTTTAGTAGGTTCTTTTCTTATCTTTGCTTCAAAACCTTTTTAGAACATTCTGAATTTTACAAGCTAAATCTTTTTATTTCCTAAAATACTACGGAGTTACTTATTGTATGTCAGTTATCATTTTTTAATATAGTTTTTAGTTATTTTTTTAAAAACTATTTTACCAAACGTTTTTAAAGAATGTTTTTTTCATTTCAATGAAAAAAAATCTATTAAATTTTTATAAAATTATTATTTAAACTGTGAATAATTTAAATGAATAGAAATTATTCTGGCTTAAGTTCATTTATTTTTAATTTCTAAAAATCTTTTTTAGATAGAAAATTTATTTTTACAAATGTATGCGGACGTTTTCCAAAGAAAACAAGAAAAATTAGACGCTAGCAGAAAATAATTTCCATTCACTTATAATATTCACAGTTCAAATAATAATTTAATAAAAATTAAATTATAAGCACGCAAGGCACAGCGAGCATTCATGCTTACTTCATAACAAACAAAATGATACTGGAACAGCATCTATAATGTTGTGAGAAAACAAGTAAGAATGACTAAAACAAATTTGCATTCGTATGCAATCGATGATTGCAACAAAGCAAAAACAAATGTACAAGACGAATTACAGAAAGAACAGTAAAGAAATACGTTGGTTTGTGTATAAATTTCGTCTAACCAAATTAATGTTGATATGAGTTATGAGTATTCTCGTATTCTTATTTACAAAGATAGTTTGTTAAATAGCTGATGTTTATAAAATACACAACTAAAGTAGAAAGATGTCAAGAGTGCTGATGAAGGTCGTAGCGGTCCAGAAAGCGAAGCATTACATTCTGCTAGCGTCTAATTTTTCTTGTTTTCTTCGGAAAACGTCCGCATACATTTGTAAAAATAAATTTTCTATCTAATAAATGAACTTAAGCCAAAATAATTTCTATTCATTTCAGATTAACTTCGACTTGAGTTTTCAAATTGAAAGTTATAACCGTCCCCGGATAAAAATTTTTTTAATGCAAATGTGTGATAACTATAAATTAAGGTTTTTTTTAAAAAATGAAAACACTTAATAGAAAGTAGTTAAAAGTGTAAGGGTTAAACCCCAATGACATATATTCTTTGAAATCAAGCGAATTTTTTATTAAATATTAAGTAAGAATCAACAATATTTTGGTTTTGTATTTATTTGCGCAATACACTTTACTTTCTGATTTATTTAGCAGAATTATGCTAGAATTTATGTCTATATACATAAGTATTAATTGTGGTTTAAAAATGAACTTTTGCAATTCAACTCAATATTCATTCTATCACAAGTTACTAAAATAGCTTAATATTAACTTATTATGTTACCCCGAATGTATTCTACTTGCAAAAAATTTTTTTATATTTAAAAAAAAAATAATAATAAAAAAAATCTCTACTTCCTGTTGCATTAAATTTAATATATCAATAAGATTCTTTAAATAACTAAAACTTAAACAAAAATCTTCTTAACAAACAAGATAAAAACTTAGAACAAAAACAGAAAATATAGTGGCAACAACAACAAAAGTGAAGCCAATTATTTTGTTGGTAAGCCGCAATGCAATATGTTGCCAGAAAAGTTTTATAACGCGTTTTTAAAATAAGAAAAGATGCAAAATACTTTCATAATGTACAATTTTTAGAGTAATTATAATATTACAGCAAATGTTTAAAGACTTTCATACTTAACACATAACACAGTAACACCATAAAAAATATTAAGGAAAATTTTAAAGGATAAAGTTTCAAAACTGTAGACTTAAGTTTGTAACACTGAAATCAAAGAAAATGTTTAAATTGTAAAGAACACATTTAAAAGTAATGGAAACTTTCGAAAAAATGATATTATTCAAGTAGAAGAAAATAAAAAAAGAAAAAGATATAATAATTACTTGTCTTTTAAGTGTAAAGGAAATATATTGAGATATTTAGTTACGTGCTGCTGTATAACAAAAAATTGAAAATTTCAAATATCTTTAATTTTTTTTGTGCGCAGAAACCAGAAAAACAATTAAATTGAACTTTATTCCATAAGACAACAAATAATATAAAAGCAATTATTTATCACCTGGTTTCAACTTTTTAAGGGGAAAACATATTGAAGATGACACTGTGGTCGCAAATACATTATAGAAAAAAACAGTTACACGGATACAATGCCATGAAACAATGATTTGTGTTCTGATTTAATATTTGCAATGTTAAATACTTGTTTTGAAATTTGATAAACTAACTTGATAGACTTTTTGAAAGAGTCATAGAAAAATTATCTGTCAGTTATTTTTCTGTTACTACACGGAACACATGTGTGGTCAGTTGTAAACTCATCCTTATAAAATGCCCTACTGAAATTGCGTCGTTATTAAATAAAATTATATATATTTTTTTGAATTGGAACAAACCTTTCACTTTCGGATTGAAAATGATCGGAAGTGTTTGCAAAATTTTTTTTTACAAACACCCTTCAGATGAAAGAGGATTTTTCTGCATAATACGTTGTGCGATATACGGATTGTAGGTAAAAAAATACAGGTCTGGTTACGAGTTCAGTAACTTAAAAAAAAGCAAATTTTTTTCATATGGCATTAAAAGAGCAAAACATACATCTCTTGACGTAGATGCTTCAGAGAGGCAAGAGTGTCCTTTCTTTTCGTGTATTTACTCAGGTAGCTCCGCTATAGGCTTTAAAACATCGGCCGTATTGGGGTAATCAAATAAGTTAAAAACATCATAACTTCCGTTGAGGCTTGAAAAATGTGTTTGTATTTTGTACGTTCTTACGCCTGCGCCATTTGAACATGAAAGTCCATCTTGTACACACAATCTGTTTGCAGATGGCTGTAAAACAAAGGATATACAATTCCATTTTTGCCGCATGTGCCATTCTTAATTATTTGTCACATTTTAAAATATTGGTCACAAATATTGGTCATTTTACAAGGTCTGCCTCTTATGTTTAGTTTTCAAAACAAAAAAAAGTACTCGTATAGGCTTGTAATAAAAGCGATTGTCCAATTTGAAATCGTAAACATTATTTTTCCTTCTGCCTTAAGTACCTTCGACGAGTAGAGCTTGCGTTGGGATATATTTTGCCCTAATATTCCCTTATGTATAAAATTCTGATATAACTACAGTGTGTCCGCCATTTGTCGCCATTTTGGCGGTTCTGAAGTAGGCAAGTAGCAAATTTAGTATAAAAAAATATTTCATAAGCCAACGTGTTTTTATCGTTAAAACATTTTATTAAAATCAGTCATCGATTACTGAGACGATGAGAAAATTACGGAAAATTTTTGGAAGAAACAACGTGCCAACAAAACGCACTATTTTTTGTGTAGTGAATGACTTAATGAAAAAGGGTCTGAAAGTGATAGCCCCAAGTATAGACCACAACGTACTGTAATATTGGCTGAAACCATTACTGCTGCTCCAGAAAGTGTTCAAAATAATCCACCAACCTTAATTCGACGCTATGTTCAGGAGCTTGGTCTTCAAGGAACAACTTTGGCCACAGTTTAGCACAAGGACTTGCATTTATTTCAATTTAAGATTCAAATAACACAATATCTTCATCCACAAGACCATTAGAGCCGCCGTACATATGGCAATAGTATGTTCGTCGCTCATGACAACCCCAATTTTCATGAAAAAAAATCATGATGAGTGAAAAGGCACATTTTCAATTGGTTGGATATGAGAATTAAACAATAGTCAGTTTTGGATAAAGGAAAACCCTCAAAGTATCCATCAGACACCTTTTCATCAATTAAAAGTGGCAGTCTGGTGTGAGATTTGGATAGGAGGAATCATATCACTTTACTTCCTTAAAATAAAACGGCGTAACGGTAACTGTGAATGGAAGCAATATAGTGATATGATTGACAACTTTTTAACGCCACGACTGCATGGTTGATTAATATGTATCAACAAGACAAGACAGTGCCACATCGCATTCAGCCAGGACTAAAATGGAATTGCTGCGAGACCTATTTTCAAAACAAGTTATTTCAGGAAATAGTGATGACCTGAATTGACTGCTCCGTACTTCTTTTTGTAAATTTATGCAAAAAACTAGAAAGGCTGGAGCAAGTCAAACAAAACTTTCGTCATGAAATAAATAAAATACCTTGTGAAATGTATGGGAATGTAATGAAAAATACAAACATATATACATCCATAATTGCCGACATTAAATAAAATATTTACCAATATAAGATCCGTTCTCTTTCATTTAATCAAACATTTTAAACAAGAAAGAATTATATCTTTCTGGCGGACAGCTTTGGTCCCGTTTTAAAAACAGTTCATAATCTTAAAAAATAAAGGGTGTCCCCATACAAAATACATATTTTTTACGTGTATTATGAAATGTAAAGGGCAATTCTGTAAAATTTAAAATGACTAAAAATTAAAGGGTGCCCCCATAATTGATGTAAATTTACTTATATAATATTAATACTTAACAAGTATTAATATTACAAATTATAAATTAAAGGGTGCGCCAATAGTTCATTAAATTTGATGTATATGGCCATACTTTTAAACATTTGTAGACAGAGGCTTGAAATTTACAACGAACCTGTACTGCTAAGTCCGCTAAAACAACAAGTAGAAAATTTGGATCTGGAAGTTACAGGGTGTTCCAATAGTTAATGTAATTTTGTGTATGTGACCAAACTTTTGAACCGTTATAAACAGAACGCTGAAACTTAAAAGGGACATGTTTTGCTTAGTCCGCTATAACAAGAACCTTATAATTTGAATTTAGAAATTAAAGGGGGCTCCCGAAATTAATGTAATTTGTTCTATATGGCCGTAGGAGTATAAAAATGTTATATTATAAATTAAATAGTTGATATAATCTGATTGATATATGCAAACTGTTGAGCCGTTAAGGACAGACGATTGAAATTTACACCCAACCTGATTGCTAAATCTACTACAACAGCAAGTATATAATATGAATTTGGAAGTAAAAGGGTGACCCTATAGTTGCTGTAATTTGATATATATTGCCAAACTATTAAACACTTGAACTAGTATAAAATTTTAAGATATAAGGGTATCCTAATAGTTAATGTAATCTAATTTATGTAGCCATACTGTTGAACTGTTATAGGCAGACAGATGAAATCTGTTTTGAAGTTGGTTTTTTTCGCAAGAATTTTTCTAGTTTTCTTTGGAAAACGTCCGCATACATATGTAAAATAAATTTTCTTTCTAAAAAAGATTTTTAGAAAGTAAAACTAAAATGAACTTACGCCAAAATAATTTTAATTCATTTATTAAATTTAAATTAAATTATGAAAATAAGTGCTAATACAATACCAAATAAATAAATACAATTTAAGTCGGATTGTATAGCTTAACGATAACATTTATAAACCGGCTTAAACCACAGTGCACTCAAAGTTTTCAACAATTATTAAAGACAGTTCTTATAAATTATTGTTGGTGTTGCTGTTAGTAATAGATTTCAAGTGTTGTACAAAATGCTTAATGCTTGCTATCAATATTTGTAGAACGTCTTTATAGAAGATAATCGATAATATGTGAACATGAATGTGTTTATTGTAGTATTGTGCATGTAAGTGTCTAATAAATAATTGCACAGAAAATGACTTTTAAGTTATTTATGATTATAATTTCTTGGAAAATTTTATAGAAATATTTTTTGTAGTGTTGTTGTTGTTTTTGCTGGTTATTCAAAAGAATGTTAATGTAATATGAAATTATTTGCAGAAGCCCATAAGCACATGCATATAAAATTCTTTAACTAGTAATCAATTTGATTTATTTCCTCACAGCAAGAACTGTGAACAAATACATCTGTATTAAATGATAATAACTAAAAAGATAATGATGATGTTTATGATGATACTGATAATAATAATTATGGCCACAATACCCCAGTTATTTACTAATTTAAGCATTATCCTATTCAATTGTTCATTGAAGTATTAAATCATTTACACACGTAACATTAATTTACCCATTGGAAGTGTAAATATTTATTGTGTGTCCCGAAGAGCATGTCGGAATTTTGCATTTGTGCAGTTAATGATACTTAATTAATTATTAATTGATTTATATATTTGCATAATACGGACTTTGAATAAGAAAATTATGTTTAACGTCTGATAACTCGATTATTATCAAAATTTAATCTTTCAAATATTTTTAATATTTGTGTACAGATAATAGAATTATTAATGGAATTGCTCATCAATAATGCCTTGTGGAATATTTGATAGTTTATTTATTTATAATTGGTATGCTTATCATGAACAGCCGAATCATCTTAGTTACTATTTTTTTTATCGAAATAATGTCTGCTTGTATTACAGCAGATATATGTATATTTAAAATAAAAACAGGTAGGATTTCCTTGAATAATTAAAGAGATTTCAAAGTGCCAGCCAGCCAATTATAGAATGCCAACTATTGTTAATGACTTCGCTGTATAAAGATGAAATTGCGTTCTTAAATCATAAGATATTTTAAAAGCGCTTGCATCAGGGAAAGACAGAGAAAAGTTATGCTTTTTCTTCAAAAAATTTTCAGTTTTCGTTAAAAATTATATGCTGAAATTTTCTCTATATAGAAATAAGTTAATGTAATTAATTTCAAATATAGTAAAAAGCATTTTTTAATATTTCAGGGAAAATCGCTGAACTGATTTACTGAACAAACACAAAACTAAAATATAAAAAAATTAAAAAATAAAAAAAATAAAAAAAAATAGAAAAACGTTTGATAAACGTTTGAAAAAATTCAGCCCAGTGATTCTCATGAGTATTCAAATCAGGATTCAATACTAATATTCCGTAATTAAGAAGTGCATGTCTTGTCATTTAATAAAATAAGTTTAAGTAGGATTTTTTTTTTTAAATAAATCCATTCAAACTTTTTCTTTGAATGTAATTGAGCTGCAATAGAATTTACTATTTTAATAATTTTTAAAATGCATTTATTAAACACATAATTTGAGTCTTCATTGCATAAAAATTTTATATAAAATTACTGATAACTTTTCCGTAATATAATCCGGTACTGCTTGAGGGCAAATAAAAAACCTTGTTAAATTTTGCAGGCAAAATAACTAAAGGTTTTAAGCACGAAATAAATGCAGCTCATATTATTTCCCAGTTATAAAATTTTGTTTTTTAAAATGAAACAAGAAAAAGTTAGTGATTTCTCACTATTTGAATAGAGTATACTTTAGCAAAGTTGTTTTTTGTTTATTTCGAACTTGTTTTTTATGAGGGATTTTGATAACATTTGCAAGTTAAAATTGAATTGATATATTAAGAGAAACAGCGGTCAGAAAGGTTCTGATCTCAAATTATGAAACACGTATTTTCTCAGTAACATTACTTTATTTCGTGTCTGTACCATAAGTTACGAAAATGTAGCCCAATATAATAAAATTATATATGTTACCTGGAGCCTTTAATAGAAACAAAAATTTAACCAAACAACACTTTGTTTTGAAATCTAAAATAAATAATGTCAAGGATACATAACTACAGCGCCAGAGTATCCCAGAAGTTTCCAAATATTTTTAAAGCCTCTCCAGGAATTGCACATGGACCGATACCTCCGTTTAGGAAGTGAAAATCCTGAGCGGAATTATTTAATGTATGTATGTTTTTGTTTTTCTTAAAAACAGTAAAAAAAGTTTAAAAACTATGTTGACATAGATGGTTCAATGACAATTCGTAGTGCTGTGCGCAATTCGTCGTTAGTCCCAGTTGTGTTTATACCATTGGTTGTAAAAACCCCAATCTCATGCAAATTAAATTTCTCAACTAAACATACATATGTATATTTTCTTTCTATTTTATTAATAAATAGTTAAACTGAATTGGGGTAATTTAATAGTTTTTTAAATGAGTGATGTTCAGAAATTTAATTTTAGATAATTTTCTATTAAATTTAAAATACTTTTATTTCATTTTTAATATAATTTTTAATATTTTATCTTATTTGCAATATATTACTATTGATCTTTTTCTACTGTCTGAAATAGTTTGCTAACCACATGACTTCCAAATTATTAAAATTATTTGTTAGAACAGTAAAAGGCAAAAAATTAAAGCAATTATAAATTAAATATAAAAATAAATTGAAAGTAGAAATAATGCCAAAACCTTTATTTTATGGCAGTTGTTGATGGCATATTAATGGCGGCACCGCATAAAATTGATATTAAATAATTGGAAATAATTTTTGTGGTTTTGTTAAATAACTACCCACCACATAAATCCTTAAAACAACAATTAAAACTATATTTAAGTTGCTAGAAAGAATAAATGCAAATATAACTCAAAATAAAACAAATATAAGGAAGAGCGCTGTATTTGGCTATGCTGAATCTTTATATCCTTTGCCATCTTTGTAAATCTATTTTAGTGAAGTAACTCCAATAAAAGAGCAAATATTGGGGTGACAGATGTAATTTTACATAAAAATGGCATCGGCTCTTATTGGGTGAAGCATTTTTAAAAATGTTAGTATTTTCCTAAAATGATACCGATATATTGATATTAAAAAAAATTTGAAAATTTCAGAGCCATGTAACTCGGAAAATATGGGCGAGCGACAGTTTTTTTCACTTAATGTTTTTTTTCTTATTTTTTAATTCTGTATTGCCTCATATACTTATTTTTTTGATTAGAGTTTCTTTGTTGTTCCAAATGATATGAAAACTTTAGAGGTAGGCGTTGTGTTTTGCCTGCTGCCTCGAAAGACATGGACCGATCATGCTGATTTCCAATAGCACCTCTTTCGACACTATATCTGATTGATTGGCATATTTATTTTTTTTTGTGAAAACAAGTTTGCCGGACATCGCTCAATCGAAATCGCTTTACATAAGAAGTCAGAATGGATATTGTTGAAATTACACACGGACTGACAAACTTATACTTATACATACTTTTTCTACCTTTTGTACTGAAGGGTATAATAAAAAAAAATTAGAACAAATATATAAAAATGTGTAAATAATAAGATTCCCAAAAGAATTAAAAATATTCTTATAATCTATAAAAAAAAAAAAAAAAATTCAATTGATTTTTTCCAGCCCTGGGTTAAGCCTAAATAGAAATAATAAAATAAAAGTACAAAATCAAACAAAATGTATTATTTGAATTCTTTATATTGCGATAATTATATTTATCGTGATTGATAAAAAAAATCAACAGCAACAAAGATTTCTATTACTTTATTGCTTAAACACGACTACCTTGTTTTAATTGAGTCAACTGAATTAATATCAGACTTTGCGCTGGTAGCCGTCAACGTTGTTTATCGTTACAGGGTCTTTAGTAATTGCCAACATTTTTTCCAGGCTTTGGTCTCTCCAATTGGATCCATTTATAATATAATATCAGCCAGTGCTGCATATGCAGTGTATGCTGCCATCTCAGCTACCTCTACTGTCTGTATTTATTGTCTTATATGATTTCCATGTTGTCTAGATAAAGCATCCATGAACTCTCACTAGCACAGCTATAGAAGAATATCTATTTATATCCAAGAACCTCTCTGGCTTTCTTGCCAAGGTTCGCTGTGAGCATCATTTGAGCCTATAGACATTTGATAACACATCTGCACCCTTTTAGGTTAAAAATAATTACAAAAACTTTTGGATTTAATGAAATCCTTAATCGATATTAACAAAATAAGATTCTAAAAATATTTGAAAAAAATTTTTGAAAAGGTAATCGAGTGTGGAACTAAGCATTTTTGGTGGAAATACTTCCCAACTAGATTGCCAACCTAATGATTTCAACAAGGCATGAGACTTTTATAATTAAGTACTGAGAATTGATTACATTGAATATTGCTGGAAAAATGACGATCATTAGTACATATCTAAAGGTATTCTCTTTTAACATAAAGAAGTAGTTCCATTATTTCTTCTTTTTTGGAAACTAATGTAATGTGTTTTGTAAACGAGTAAAAAAATATGGTAATCACAAAAGTAAGACATTATATGGGAAGTAATTTTTAAGGTAATGTCTAAGTTTTTGGTTGGTATATCCTGGTCCATGAGATCCAAAAGAAATTTATCGATTTCTCACGTGTTCCGAGTGGCTAAAAAGGCTTAAAAATTATAACCAGGTAACGCTGAGTACAATAAGCTGGTACCGTATAAAAGTATTTTCTATAGCTCTGGATTTGTAGTTTAGGAAGTTTGAGAAAAAAATCGATTTATAAAGCAGTGTTTTTATTTTGAGGGTTAGTAGAAGCTCAAGTTTTAATCAATAATTTGTTTTTTTTTCTATTTCTTATTTAAAATATTAGCCGTTTTACAACTAAATACTAAAATTAATTTTATTAAAAATTATAAATTATTTAAATAAAATTAACCGATGAATTTTGTATAAATAAAATTCAAATAAAGAAAAATTTTGTAATCAGTAGATGTATTTTTTTTTCTTATGAATCAAGAGTTGAACTCTGACTATCAAAAATGAATTAAACTTTATTTTTCGACTTAAGTTAATATTTACTTTAATTTCTTAAAATTAATAGACGGAAAATTATTTATAAATGTATGAGTACGTTTTCCAAGAAAAAAGAAATTTTAGACACCAGCAAAATGTAATGCTGCATTTTCTGTATCGCTTTATCCTTCATCAGGAATCTTCGGAAATATCTACCTAAGGTTAAGTTTACTATAAACATCATCCATTTAACCAGATTTAATTAATATTAACCCAAAGCATTTCATCGTTGTTCTTTCTGTAATTCGTCTTTTTTTAAATTAAAAATGAAGTTAAGCTGAAAAGTCAATCATTGCTAATCAATTTTCTCTAGTCAAGACGAAAACTTTAAAGCATTTTATTTATATAAAGTTCATAAATTTTAATATTTTTGCACCTTTAATAATTACTCTTACGGTTTCATAAAATACTCAGTTATCCATTTCTTTTTAGTTCACTTGTATTTTTTAACTAGTTTAACAATTTATAGGGTTTTATAATATTTAAAATTTTGTTTTCTTAAATTACAAATCACTGCACAAAAGACCTGACCCTGTCCAGATTGTAACCTGTCTATTAACGATTTTCATTAAACAAAACGCAAACTACAAATTCAAATAAACTCTCATTTAAATACTACAACTTTTAAGGAAAACAAATAAAATACCAAACAAGACGATCATCTGTAAGAACTTTTCTAATTATCCAAACAGACATGCTTTTTACTTTCATGTTCTACAATTGTCATTTGGTACAATATTTGTAAAACTTTAGTTTTTTGTGCAAAATTTTATATTCCCAGTGATTTTTTGTTTTATATTCTTTATTTTATTATTTGTATTACAAGTTGTTCTGTTGATTTGCTGGTATTGTTGATCTGTGCCTCAGTTTTCAAACAAGAATAAAACTAATTTTAAAATAAATAACTAAAGTTTTGTGTTTATTTATTAACGCTACAACAAGTCAACAAATTGTAATTCTACGTTAAAATAAAAAATAATTGTTCAGTTTTGTTAAAAAAAAAAAATTGTTTTTACTTCATAACCAAACTTTGCCATTTAAAAATAGTTTAGAGAACAATTTCCTTTTACGTTCATACAAATTTGCAATATCATTATCACCCAAGGTTTAATAATAGTAATGCTTGCACAGTTATTCTGCTATCTTATGAGTGAAAAGTAAGTTGGCAACATTTCTAGAAAAAACAGATTGATTGGTGTGCTTAATGGGCTGATGGAGTCATTGGTCCGTACTTTTATAAATACAATGCTGGTCAAAACATTACATTCAATAGTGGCTGCTATAGAGCCATGATTACTGACTTTTTCATTTATCAATTGAAGAGCCATGATGTGCAGAAGCTGTGGTTTTAAGTAAACACCGCAACATATCAAACAACTGTTGCCTTAATTGACTTCTTAAAGAAAAAAGTTTCACTTTTCGCACCCGTGAATTGGCCTCCAAAATCGTGTGATTTAACGTCGCTAGACTATTTTCTGTGGCGTTATGTAAAGTCGCTAGTCGACGACCATAAAGCCGAAACAAAAGATCACTTGGAGGATAACATTCGCCGCGTTATTGCAGTTATACGTAAGCAGATGTTAAAAAAAGTCATTGAAAATTAGATCACCAGATTAGAATATGTCCATATATTTTATGTCCACATATTTTAGTTATAATGCCAGAAGACTATTTTTCGAAATAAGTTAATTTTATAAATTCTTCTTTTTATTTCATTTTAAAGTTCTATATATCTTTAAATTAAAACCCTTCAAATATCCTGATGCTATACTTTCACTGTACCTTTTTACATTTCTGTATTGCTTTAGTTGACTTTAATGTAAATTAGATAAGCGAAGCATTTCCAGTTGTCGTTATTAATTTGTTGGCATTGTTGGCAATTCATACTGTTAAACAGAAACGAACAAAAGTTTTTTTGCATGTAGCGGAACAGATTTAATGCTTTTACAAGGACTTTACTGAAATTCTAATAAGACATTTGTAACTTAGACCTGAAAATCATTATTTTACGGCCCCTAATTAGTTCGGTAAATATGTGAGTTCAGAAAAATACACAACATGTATGCAAAACTCGCACGTAAATGTAAACAAGCGCAGCTCAAGCAAACATACACATATTTTTCTGCTTCTAAATATTTTACACATATTTTTTTACAAATTAATTTAATGTGTTTCCTAATTTTGCTTTTTCCATTTTGGCGACTTTTCGTTTAGCATTTTGTATTTTTAAGAAAATTTCCAGAGATTACTGTTTACTTCCAAATTGTTGTACATAAACTGTTTGGATGCCACTTAAATTCTTATTGTTGTAGTCTGTATAATAATAAAATAACTTTTAATATTTTACGTAAGATATAGTATAGTCATGGTCGCAAGCGCGTTGGCTACATTTCTGGTTGGATTGGATTCAACCCCTGCGAGAATCAAAAATAAAAATGATTTTTTTTTTGATAAGTGGTATAAATACATATTCAGAATTAACAGTAAATGGCTACATCTTTCTCCTTTCACCACCTGTCTTATCTCTCGTCAATCCATCTCCTAAAGAATGTAGCACGGTTACAAAAATAACTTAATAGGGTATGATTGATTGTATAAAGTGCTACTTCTCTTTAATAAAGAAATTGTTTGGAAAAGATAGCAAAATTTCAAATGAACATAACCTGATAGAATACTATTTAATTTTGTTATAGTTTTTTCAAGATTTTTATTTTTATTGAATTTAGGAGTTGAACTGTGAATATTACAAATGAATTGATAATGATTTTGGCTTAAGCTAATTTTTTAGTTTCTAAAAACTTTTTTTTAGAAAGAATGTATGCGGACGTTTTTTATAGACAATAAGAAAATTTAGGCACCAGCAGAATGTAATGATGCATTCTCTGGATCGTTACATCCTTCATAAAAATTCTCTGCATCTATCTACCTTTAGATGTGTACATTGTAAACATCATCTATTTATTCAACTAACTTTATCTAACAGATTAAGAAAATCCACTATAAATTCAAATAATAATTTAATAAAAATTATAATATTAAAGTTATTTAGAAATAAATTAATGTTTAATCTGATACACGTGTCTGAAAAAAGTAAACAAACGGAGATACACTTTATAACTTATTATTTTTGTATATTTCTCTATTTGTGTTAATTAAGTATTAATAAAAATTCAAATTTCTTAATTTAATTTGAAAAAATATATATATCCAAGTAAGGTTTTAGTGGTTTATCGATAACAGCTAACATTATATCGCACGTCATATGAAAAGTATATAAATATTTACGATAGTTTATTACTTGGATATATATATTTTTTCAAATTAAATTTTCAACGAATGAATATTATTACCACAAAGTGTTCATTTAAAAAAGAGTAATTCTTGAACACTCGTATATAAAATTATAAAAGAATGTTAAAGAAATGTTAATGTAAATAAATAAATAAATAAACTTAAAATATCAAAAGTTTTAAATCTTATTTGCCTTTTTATAAATCAAATTATGTATTACGAACTTTAGAATATTTCATATTGCCGCTTCATTCATTGTTGAATAAATAATAAACCAAACAATGAAGTGATACATTACAATAGAAAATATATCGTGCCTTAACCGCTAAAAGAACATAGCCAAAATATTATTCAAAACTGAGTTTTTGATGCACTGTTGTTCTGTAAGTAACAACACGTTGCCCTGTGAAATATAGTATCGATATTCTAAATATTGAGAGAAATACGAGCCCTTCAAATTTAACCTAACACATATGTGCCTAAATTCGTGACCGCAAAATAACGTAAGAGACATAAACACAACGAGAAAGCTGCAATATAATTAAAAAATGTAAATATTAAAATAAAAATTAAAAAAATACCAATAACGATCCCAGTAAAGGAGAAAAAAATGCTTTTACCAAACGTTGTTGTTTTTTTTTTATAAAATGTGTATTCACTCGAGGTTCGATTATTGGTTTGAAGCACGTTGAAAACAAAAAATGTAGATATTTATTACCTGAGTATATTATGATTCCAGTAGATTCCGTTCACAGTGTTATAGAATTATTCCTTCGTAATCGAACAGTATGGGCTAGTGAGTCGCCAACAGTTTTTCGCAGTGTAAGAGCAAAGCCTTGTGGATACGAATGTATTTCATTGCAATATTTAGATTTTGCGCAATATATTTTTTCAAGAAATTAAAACTAAAATTTGTTTCCCTGCGCTCTGTTTTTTTTTAATTTAATTTCTTTTGCATATTCTGAGGAATTAAAAGTTTCGTTGCTTAAATTTAAAGATATAAAAGCTTTGTATGAAAAAAACGGTATTCCACCAAATTTTCATGAAGATTACCTTTGGCTCAATCACTCCAATTCGATAAAAGATGTTCTGAATGTAATTAATTAGGATGGTTAATAATGCATGATTTATTTATTTAAATCTATAACTATTTACCAAGCAATTACAAGTAATTTAAAATCTTAATTTTGATTGAATGAGTTGATATTATTAAAAATGTAACTTTAAAAAAATTAACTGATTTTAAATTTTTGGCCAGTTACGGCCTTTTGGATTTTAGGTGACGATATCTGTATGTAAATATAATACTTTAATATACATACAGGTATGTATTACAAAAAATCAAGAAAGTTAATTTAAAACAAAAATTAAAATTAAATTTTAAGTTGAGAATAATAAATCGTAAATAGCACATTTAATTATTAGCTGGTTACAATAACGACCGCAGAACTAACTTAAGTGACATAAAATTTTTGTAGATGATAAAAACACTTTTGTAAATGAAAAATTAACGCCATACAAATCTAAAAGAACTATATCAATATATAAGGCTGTTATAACAGTTTCATCAAACAAAATACAAGTATTTCGGAGGTCGGAAAAAAAGCCTTCTGCTATAAAATTTGTTTTTTGTTGGTCACGTTATTTTTTGCGGTTATGGCACGATATGTTAAAAAATAAACAATTATATTTATTGTATAAAACAATTAACCTAATGGAATTTAACAACAATTATTTTAAACCTAATCCCCTTTTTCCTTAATTTAATTGCATTCAGCAAAACAAATAAAGAAAATTCCCTCTGATTCACTTTAAATACGAGTACACTAAAATTTCATAGATATATATTGGAATAAATAAGCAGCTGTGCACACACAAATGCATAAGTAAACAAAAAGGCGAAGAAACAATAAGACTTTGTTGTTGCTTAAGTATTTTGTGGATTTGGTTGGCTTAAACAGCCCCCAGTATTTATTTGAAATTTAAGGAAATTGAAAATCTCTTTTCGCAATCACTTTATTATACGTGTTTACTGATCGAATTGAATTATACAGCTTAACTATGGTAAAGTGTGGCTGCAGGGACATACATCACACTTAATAAATGACTGCGTATAAATATGAATTTGTCAGTATAGATCTTAGTGTGAGTGATACACATTGCGGTGTTTATAGTCGTTGTTTTTATAAGAGACCTTAAGCTCAGATTGTTTGTGATAACAAATCAGCTCTGTGCAAATAACAGTAACTCAGCTTATCTTGACTTGTAGCTGTTTTTTTGGACACAATTAATTTGAGTTAATATTTGGTAAAGTATAAATTTTATTTTATCGTTAAATTTATGCTTGAACTTGTACAACATTCCAATTACTGGACATATTTCCAGTATAAATTATTCTACAGACAAACACCCAAATAATTTATTGACTGGAGTTCAAAAATTCTCAGAATCATCTCATAATTTGGGTTTCTGTCGGATTTAGAACCAATTTATTTAAATGCATGTATTCAAATATTAAGGCTGCATATCTCTTCATATACGCCTTTACCGCTGTAAGAATATCATCGGCATTCATGAATATTTTGATTATATTATAAATAAAAGAGACCCTGTGCGCCGCCCTATGGAACACCATACTCTATTGCCCAACTCTATTATTTCCTATTTTCTAAACTACTTCTAAAGATACGCAATTCTCTATCCAATATTTCATAACACTGTAGTTTCTCCATTATATACATAGTCAAGAGATTCTAAATTTTAATAAATTATCACTTATGTTTTAAAACTACAGTGCTTGTCAGAAAGAGCCAATTCTTAAATTAGGCAAACGTCTAGAGAAAAAACATAATAAATAAAGCACAAGGAACGGTCAAATTAGTCAAACATTTGACCAAAAATGCGTACCACAAAATTATGGAAAAAAATCTTTGTCAATATAAAAGGTAAGAGATCACATTTTTTATGTTATAAATCGTCATTCTTAATCACACGGGTCAGAAAAGATCGAATAAACATTCGCAAAAATAGAGGTTACTCTTTTTTGGTCAAATATTTTAATAATCTAACCGCACATTCAGTCTATAAATATTGTAATAAGAACAAGGCACTGCGCATCGCCATCTCTTCATGTTGAAGAATGACAACATAATCGAAAAATTTGTTATTTAAATCTGCACTCGAAGTGTGTAAAATCTGCATTTACTTCTCTGCAAAAATTATTTACTTCAACTTTAATGTAAAATATAAAAGGAAAAAAGAAACAATAGGAAAAAGCAAGGATTTGGTAGAAAAAAATTTTAAGCAGTCGGAAATGACACTGTAGAACATCTTACTTGAAAGCTGTTGGTTTGTCTATGGTTTTTTACAATTATTATCGTTAAATATATATCTTATACAGTTTGTATACTTTTTTAATAAAACATATATTTGACTGATTAGTACCACTGTAGAGCGCTGTTTTATAATTCAAGTATTGTTGATTGCGTTGTTTAATACTATTTCGTTTCCTTTTTCTCTTTAATTTATTCGAAGTGTTAAAATACCACTTAGTAAATTAAATTTTAAATATCATGATAATATAATATATACAGATACGAAACTAAATATAAACATTCAAACACAAAATAGAAAATATATTTGTATTTATTAGAAAAATATATGATGTGATGACATGCAAATTAAATTTTATCTCTAAGCGATTGTGATATCTATTATCTGAAAAAATATTTAAATTAATCTTAATTAACTAATATAGAGCAGAATGAGATACTTGAAACACCATCAACAACTTAAATGGGGTAATAAACTTTGAAAAGGTAAAGCATTTAATTATAAGTAGGTGTTAATAATGCTATTAACATACATTTTGCCTAGCCTTATTATGAATATAATTAAGATAATTATACGTATTTAAGCAAATCTACACAACATCTAAATAAGATAGCTTTAAGCTAATAGAAAGCGATTTATTCGTATGTAATATATGCAGTAGGGCTTTTGTTGAATGCAAAGACTTTTATTTGTAAAAACAAATGTTGTTATATTACACAGAGAATTTGTCGCCAATCGAATTTTGTCTGTTGTATGTATTATTTGGGATTCGGTTGAAATGACTGAATGAATATGACTCACAACTTTTTCAAAAAGAATTCGAAAGTCGATATTAAGTATTATTGTGTGGTGAATAAAATAACTTCACCTACTGTCATATGTATTTTAATTTAAAAAATAAGTTACAGAAATAAGATAAGGTATACATTTTATAATTGGAACTCCCCCAATCTATGTTCTCTCAATTTCTTTCTCTCGACTTATTTTCTTTCATCATACATTCCATTTGCAAATACTGAATATATTTTCATTGCCAAGTAAATATTAGTGATATTTAGATGTTTTCAATAAATCTTTATATTTTTGTAACAAAATATTAAATACTTTATGTATTATATATTTTTTATTTTTTTTATTATAACAAAAACTTTTTGGAAGAAGTAACAGAAATGATTTACTACCAAAATAGCGCTTTCAAGATCAACCCATTATTTACAAATCTTTTTTCTTTGTGTAATTTTACTAAAAATTAAGGACCTGGCTTATGTTCGAAGTGAAGATAAAAATTTTTCCGAACTCAGTCTTTAAAGACCGTTAGCCTGCATCTAATTGTCAATATAAAAATACTGCAAGGAACTAATTGCGTCGAAATTTTTCTTTACAACAATTTCTTCACACCAATAAAAGTTACTAACAACATAAAGAAGTTACATAACTTTAAAAGTTGTTGACCGTGACAAGAAATTCCATAATTTGGAGTGGGTTGGAAAATATTTGAAGCTATTTTCGAACTGCTTGTTTTGATAAAATACATCAGTAGCGATTTTTTTAATTTGTG
This sequence comes from Gymnosoma rotundatum, assembly GCA_916610165.2. NCBI lineage: Eukaryota > Metazoa > Arthropoda > Insecta > Diptera > Tachinidae > Gymnosoma > Gymnosoma rotundatum. The sequence continues at coordinate 83,656,028 of OU744340.1, forward strand.
TATTTTTATCCTTTACATGCAAAAACAAAACATGGTTGTGATATGGTCACAATAAACATAATTGCCGTATTCACAAGCTCTGCTAAGGTGTAGGTAGTATTGCATACTACCTTTTGTTTACTTCTTTGTGAACAGCCATTGTATCAGTGTGCCATTGTACATTGTACTTCATACGTCAAAAAGTAAATAAGAAGAAGAAAAGTGCTATTCATCATTTGTTATTTATAAGCCAAATGGGGGAGAAAACAGAAAAAAGTAAATTAATAAATTTTTTGTGTGAGGATGAAATTCAAGGCATTTTTAGGATGAACCTAATGTACTTGCTCTTCAGTCGCAGAATTATATATTTAGGGCTACCAAAATCATCATTATGGCATAATCGGGTTTGAAGATATTTTGATGAAAACAGATTTCTTTATATGATACGACTACGGCCAGAGGAATTTGCCTATATATTCAACCTTATAAAAAATGACGATGTTTTTCACACAATTGGCGAAAGGCTCCAACTACGCATTGACTTGCAGCTTAAAATTGTACTTTACTGCTTGGGATCTTCAGGAAATAGTGCTTGTGTTCGTAAGGTAGCATCTCTTTTTGGTATAGGTGATGGCGGTTCCATACAAAATATTAGAAATCGAGTCATTAAAGCAATATTAAATCTTAAAGAACAGTTTTTACATTGGCAACTTTCGACTTCAACTTTCCAATAAATCAGTCAAATCAATAAATTAAATAAATAAAACTAATAAAAATATCTTTTAATTCAATTTAATTTAATATAATTCACACAAGAACACAAAAATAATAATTCATTTAAACATAAAACATTTAAACAAATGCAACGTTTGAAAAACATATGAAAAAAAGTACTTAGTGTTGTATCGCATGTTTGCATAAAAATTACCAACAACACAGCTAGCACCGTTGTATTTTGTTAGCACTTAGCACGTACTAGGGGGCTTGTGAATAGGGCAAATATATTCTTCGTAACATTGTAAACTTGCAGTAAACAAATTATAGTTGTTTCCAATAATACTTCAGTAACGATTAACAAATTTTTGTTGGTATTTAACCATTATATGAGTAATGTGCACAAAAAACAACATGGTTGATTTAACGTAAAAAAAATTAAACCACAACCAAAGATTTTGAACTTATTTAAAATAATATGATATATTTAACCATAATATAGTTTTATTCATCAGAGTATGATTAAAAGCAAACAAAATAAATATTGATACTCACAAGACTATATTATTATTCAATTATACATCACGAGATATTAAACGATATAATGATGTTTTAATTTAACCTTTTAATGTTTTTATTTAAACATAATTATTTTTAGATTTTACCATGGTTCTTGTTATGCTAGAAAACAATATGGTTACGTGACCATCTTTATTATTATTAAATGTAACAATACTATGACTTGTTAACAACCATATAATGCAACCATAATATGTTCCTCTTAGATTATGGTTACCTCAACCATGTTTTTTCTTTATGTGTACCCATTGCAATAATATGCCAATAAAAAATTCATTATATTTTATGTCTGTGCTGTGTTTTTTTTTTGCACATTTTCTCCGTTTTTTTTTTTTTTTTTAATAAGGAGAAAGCAGTAAGGGTTTGATAGCTTGCTTTTGTTATTGATATTCTTCACTTAGCACCTTTTTCTTTAATTGTTTTTTCTTAGAATTTTCCACACAATTTTTTACGTTTATTGCACGAAAAATCAATAAACAAAAATCACAGCAAAAGACATACTATACCTTCATGTTTTATGAAAAATTAAATTTTTTTCTTTGCTTTACGCAGCGTCTGTTCTTCCCTGTTATAACTTTTTTTGTTGATTCTTGTTTTGTTTCATTTTATTATTAAGGGGAGTGTGATTGGTATCCTAGTTGCATATTTCTGTAGAGTTTTTTGTTTCCTTAAAAACATAAATCATTTTTATTTGCCAAAACTTTGGCACGTTGCTTTCCTTTCTTGCTTTCTGCTTATAACTTTTCATGTATGCACGCTCAAGTTGTTATTGTTTTTTTTTTTTTATAAAAAACTAATATTTTATAAGAATGTGTAAATATTTTTTCATTAGATGTAAATATTAATACTTTATATGTGTCTAATCTTTAAGCAATAAAATCAGCAATGAAAAACGCTTATATCGTCAGCCAAAACAGTAATGAAAATTTAAGTAGAATTCATACAAAATTATGCAAATAAAAATAGGTAACATATATATTTAATAAAAATATAAGACTCTTTAATTAGGTATAAAGATAGGATTTAAGGTAAAAGTTTGCAAATTTAGGCTGTAGTTTTACGAAACGCTAAAAAATATCCTCGTTTTTTTATGCCAACTAAATAATTAAATTACCGATATTGATTATTGTGATTAAAAGAACACCTCCAAGCTCTCTACTGCTTTCATAGTTCTTCAGAAAACTTTCCTAAACAATAAAGTAAATACAAAAATCAAGGTTTAAGCAAAAAACATTAATAATTAACAATGATTTTATTTTTCTTTATCCTCTGTACGCAGCTGCCTTTTTTTATACAGTTAAACGATGATAAAAAATAACATATCACTAAAACTATATGAAATAAAAAATAGCATGATATTTTTTTTTAAATTAATTAATATAAAATTAAAAAATTTTGAGAAATAAATTTTTGTTTTTTATTAGTTTCAAAACACATTAACACTATTAAATTTGTGAAGTTTGCGTTCGTTTGAAAACTTTGACAATTTGTATAAAAAGCAATATCAAATTTTTAAAATATTTTGCTATTTATTTTTTCACTTCATATTATTTTAGCGTTGCGTTAAGTTTTGAAGAATTATAACCTTGAAAACATACAAGTTTCTTGGAACTAAAATTAAATCTTAATTGACACAAATGACAAAACTTAAATTGTATCTTTTTGTCTATCTCTATATATATATAAATGTGGATATTAGTGATCGATAAACTTAAAAACTACTGGACTTATTTTGCCAAATTTAAATGCACGCTGAATGGACCGTGAGGAGTGTGTCTGTGTAGTTTAAAGTTCGTCGAACAGATGGCATAATATTTAGTTTTTCTCTGAGTTTTTGCATCGCAACTAAAGAAATACTGCAACGATTATGACCAAAATTTATATTTATAGTCTAAGGGTCGCCAGCTGTGCTTTTATGGAGTTTAGTGTTCGTCCAACAGATAGCGCCTAAATAACTAAGAACACTGATCTTCTTTGACAAACAAAAACAATAACATTTTAAAGTATAAACATAATTATGTTCAAATATAAACATTAAATGGTTAAATTAAAATATAATAATATGGCTAAAAAAGTCATGTAATTGAATTATAATTATGCAAAATTTTCCTGATATGAAAGACTTATTATTGTTTATTTATTACCAGAAAAATTACTAAACAGTTAAGAACTAGAACAAAATATCCTTTAGCGCAAACATTATTTTGTTGCTTTTAACCATAATTTGATTAATAATAATATATTATGGTTAATTATATAATGTTATTTTCAATAAGTTACAAAACATTGGTTGTGGTTAAGTTAAAACCAACCATGTTGCATTTTTTGTGCGCAGTAACCATATAATCGTTAAAAGTTAACAAAAAGTTTTTGTCGTAACTAAAGTTTTGGTGAAAACAACTATAATTGATTCTCCGCAACTGTACATTGTTAAAAAAGAACATAATATGATTATTGTGACCATATCACAATCATGTCTTTTTTCTGCGTGTAATCTAGAAATATATGTCTTGCGAATTAAAGTTTGAAAGAAAACCAGTTCCAAGTTCTAGCTAAAGAGAAAACATATTGGTGCAGAAAAATCCGTTGCAGCCTCGTGACAGCTTTGCTTTAAACCAAATTCTCGACGTTAGTACGTTGCATATCCGATATACTTTCGTAAATCATTAACCAATAAGATTACATACCATTTGGAACACTAAAGTAAATCCAATAAAAAAAAAATAAATGGATGGGGCCATAGAGAATTAAAAAGTTAAAAAAAACATTAAGTGAAAAAATATTTGCGTTTTTGATTGGAGTTACTTCACTAAACCCTATTTACATAGATGTTTAAGGGTATTTAAGATTCGGCATAGCCGAATATAGCACTTTTACTAGTTTTTTCTAGCTTTTCCAAAAAATTGTATTTTTGTGGCTTTATTCGGTTTAACCTTAATATAAAAAAAATTATTTTATTGTAATAACAACAAAATCCGTTATAAGAAGTATCGTTATAGTCACAGTAGTATAAGTGCAAGTACAAGTTATTATATAGTCTTGAGGGAGTTTTTATAGTATAACTGACTTTGAAGAGGAAAAGTGTCATATTTTATGCAGAAGATAAGAGGTTTTTTGTTACTAGCTGAAATAAAATTATAGTAATAAAAACAAAGATGATATATTAAGTTTACATCTTTTGTTAACATGTACGTTTTCTTAATAAATATAGAGCGATAGAGAGAGTAAGATATAAAAAATATAAATGTTGCTTAAAGGATATCTTATCAACACTACATGACTTTTATTGGTAACACGAACGAATTATGGTATTAAAGTATTGGATGTACTTGCTTTTGTATGCTTTTATGTATGTTGTTGCTGTTGTTTATAATTTTAACACTAATAATTTATTTCAATATTGTTTTCTTTCCGGATTCTCGTTGTTTGCTGAAGATATCTGTTTTCTATAGTAATCGTCTGGTTTAAGTGTTTTAATGATTTACTTAAAGGTAATAAATTTAGGCTTTCTTCGTTTATATTTTAATTACTAATAATTCAAATTTATTTTGTTGTAATATTTTCTTCAAATATTTGTATGGAATGTGTATATAGGTAAAGCATATACCATAAATATTACTTTCAATATTAATAATAGACGACAAAAAATTTTTTTACGCACTTTGTGTACTGTTGATTTAGGTCAAACAAATATATATATATGTCTGCGAAAATTTTCCTTAGAATACATAAAATAATGTGTTCAGCTGGCTTTAGAAATAATTTTTTGCAAAGGATGAAGAAGTTGAAATAACTCTGTTTAGATTTTATAATTATCTGCAGAAACTTGTATTACATTAAGTAAGAATATAAACATTAAACATTTGTAAATTTTCGATTGAACCAATTTACACAGCTTGACTTAAGGTCATCGTGACATTTTAGGAAATAAGTCTCGTAGTTATGCAATTACATTTTGTTGAGAAAAAGTTACAAAATCGTTAAAAATATTCCCGTGTCTTTAATCAAATAATTTGCAAAGTGCTTGTGCATATAAATAAATTATCGTAGTGTTTTTGAAATTTTATTTTTCATCCTCTTTCAAGTGTATAAAAGAGCCGAAAAAAAGTCGACCGTATACTGTAGAGAAAGAAAAGTAGAAATACTGTTATTTTTTTGTTGTTTTTGCTTAAACTTTGATTTTTGTCTTTGCTTTATTGCTTAGACAAAAATCTTTAGTTTATTTAAAATGTTTGTCAGAAGTTTCCTGAAGAGTTAAGTAAGCGATAACGAAATGGCCATCGAGACGTGCTTTGACCCTCAATAATCAATATCGGTAATTAATTTAATCGGGATAATTAAATAAAAAATTGCACGAAGTTTTTGTGAAAATTAAATTTTAAAAAAATATTCCCGTGTCTTTAATTAAATTCGTTAAAAGTAATTGGATCAAACTTTGCTGCAATTCTATCTGCTTTAAAACGGCGACAAAAATTGTTCAATAAAAATTAAAGATTTTGTTACAGCTTAAAAGCATTTAAGCTTCATTTATACAATTATTTAAATTTTTTGTGTATAAAGATCTTTCTTGGCCTTTGTTGGTTAATTTGGTTGTTGACTATTGAGATCTTGGATAATAATCCGCAATAAGCACAAAGCTAACCTTAATATATATTTTTACTTAGTATTACCTTCTGAAAATTAAAATATGCGTTTCTTCACTTAAAACAAGTGTTCTAGAAAAGTCCCTCTTAATTCCAAAGCACATTTGCGTGGAAAGGAAGAAGATAACAATTTTGACATAACCAAATTATAACTTAAATAACAACATAATGAACTTAGAAAATTAATTATAACACTATAGCGACATTTAAAGTTATTTTAGTGGTCATTGTGTTTAGTAGTTGGAATTTGCCAACTTCAAGTTTTCTTCCCAAATATTTACAAATAAAATTTTTAACAATTAAATTAAAAATAAACAATCAAAAACAAAATTTTTTACATACTAAGGTATTTTTCAAGAACTTCCTTCTTTTAAACTAAAGGTGCGCATTCTCTTGCACATCTCTAAAAAATTTAAAAAACAATAAAAAAGATTCCAAAAAAGGGGCTAAAAAGGGGGCGCTTAAAATATGTACTTAAAAATAAAAATGATTACAAGCTAAAACTTAAAAAACTAAACAGCAATAATGAAAAACAACAACAAAATAATAACAAGAATAAAAAAGTAAACAAAATGAATTCATATTAAACAAAATGCACGAATTAAAAATCAATATAAAAATTATTTAAAAAGAATAAAAAAACAAATTCATATTAACTAAAAAAAATATATGAGTCAACGATTATATAATAAAAATAAATAAATACAAAATAATTTCTTGAGAAGTGTTGTATACAGTGCTCCCTACATCAAAAGAGCGCAGCCTCCTATGATAGAACATGAGGTAGCATCCTTGTAGAGAAGGCCAGTTCCCCTAAGAGTCAATAGGTCCAGAGGAGAAAAGTACCTTGACATTTGAACGGTCTCCAAACCACCAACTCTGGAGAAGCACTCCCTTACAAGGGAGTTCTCTAAGGTTCGCGCCCCTTCTTGAAAATTCACAGCCATTTTCACCATGAAGTCATCTATGTGTTCAAAATAAATCGCGCTGTAAATTGACCTACATGATGGCCTGCGAAATTCGCCATTCGGTCATAAATATGGCCTCAAGCCGAGACAAGCAACCAAAACCCTCCTCTCTCTCATCTGCTTAGCTTCTCCATCTGGTGAGAAGAAATCCCAAACCAAGCTGGAGAGGCGTAGGATATGACAGGGCGAATGACTTGGCGATATACTAAAAGACGCACTCTCCTGTCAAGACCACATACACGCTTTAATACGCCCTAGTAAGAAGATTATAACTTAATACTTATACTTTGATGCATATGTGCTTATGAAAAATAGTATATGTATTAGTTTCAGAGCCGATTCGCCTACAACTACAGTTGTAGTTTTTTACTTATCTTCCTTGAATACGAAAAACAGGCTGGGTCTTTGTTGTGTGAATATGGCGGTTTACAAGAATAATCAAAAGTTTATATTTAAACTGTTGATTTGCAGGAATAAATGCTTTTTTTAATTAAAGTAAGTTTTCAACAAATAGATCTGATATCTACACGATAATATAAATATTTCCTTGAAAAATTCATTAAAATATAAATATATTTATATTTCACAATTTATTTGTTATTTGTTATATTTCCTCATAATCTTTATCGCCAAGGAGTGATTAATATTTTATTAATGTCTTTTATCTAACGACTATTCTGTAAAGGCCATAACCAAAAACAATAACGAATATATTAATAAAGCACAGGACGATAATCTAAATAAAATCACACCACAACTTAATGGTTTTAATACAAGTATGTTTTTCTCATTAAATTTATGTTTGTTTAATAGACCATAAAATTTTATGATAAGATGTTAGATTTAAACCAAAGCCCAAAAAAATTTTAGTTTCCAGATAGTTTATACTTTGTATTTATTTTTGAACTAGTATGTGAAGCGTTCGTTTTTATTACTTTTAATACCCTTCACCACAGGTGGATAATTGTATATCTAAGTTGGTCACTCTATTTGTAATTTATACTATATCCATTTCCGAGCCCATAATATATATATTTATTGTGATTAGCTAGGTCGACTAAGCGATGTACGCCTATCCGTCTGTCCGTCCATGTTTCGTGCTGATATCACCTTTGCCTGTGCACTAGAAGAACTAGAGAAAATTTAAATGCGCCAACCGATCAGGCATTGTTACGAAAATTTTGTTATTAAATATCAGCAAGATTAGTCAATGTGGTTTGAGGGAGAGGGCATAACACCACGGCTGCCTCAAATTTTTCCATATTTTTTTTGTAAACTTGCGTTTTTATTCCTGCAGGGGTTGTGTTTATGATAAAAATATAATATAACCAGTTTCTTTTTCCGATTTAAATTTAAACTATTCAATGGGAAATCTTCCGTATGGTAAATGTTGTTATACATATATGGTTAAGAGCATATAAGATTATGTATATAAGATTGAAATTTTATATCGAGCAATAATTATAATCTTCCTTTTTGTCTTTTCTGTATCATAACTTTAAATTGTTATTTTAAACGAAACCTTAAATAATATTCAACCATGAAAGATAAAAAATATATAAAAAAAAATATTTATTTTAATGTGTTCGCTGTCATGGTTCTTTGGAAAGTATGATGAAATAGTGATTACCATATTAAAATTTTTACCTCTATTTTTAAATCTTTAGCATTTAGTTTTGATTAACAATATACTGTTTAAAATCAGTTTCAGAAAATTAATTGTTTAGAATTGAGTTGACTATTACAATTTTGTGTGCAATTTAGAAACGGTTAAAAATAAGAATATCATTCTGATAACAATTAAATTGAACAAATAAAAATTCTTTCTAGAGTTGGGTTTATCAGCTATTTAAAGTGAGCTCAGCTAGTTAGAACAAGCTAGTTCGTTCATTTTGTTCAAAGCTCACTTAGTGAGTTAAAACAAATGATCAAATTCAGTTGACATATTTAGCTCAATTGTTTTTTGTTCAATTGCTTAATCAGTGAGCAGAAAACAATTGAGCGAACCCAGTTAATTTGTTTAGCTCACAAATTTTTTAGTGTCCTGGGGCCCATTTCACTAATCTACAATTCTACAAGTTTACAAGTTACAATTACAATTCTCATTCTTACAAGTGCTGAAGAATTGTGTTTCATCAAAATTTTCGCAACACTTGTAGTTTTTTGGACTTGTAAACTACAATTCTTACAATTACAAGACTTTGTGTATATTGTGATATTGACTTTACAATTCTTATTTGTTATTACTCAAAATGCTAAAATATCGTTATTTTAAATACTTTCGCAATTATGGGTACTCTAATGAACTGTAACGGTATATCGATAATTTGTTTTGATTGTTAGCACACCACTAATCAATCAAAACATATAGTTTGTTTTTAATTTACTTTTTGTTTTGCAATGGCGAATCAGCAAAATAAAATTTGTGTGGTGTGTGAAATTTTAGCTGCCAAAGACGTTCTTTTTGGTAAGTTTAGCGATAAACTTACTAAATGGAAAAAATGCAAGAGTGGGAGAACGTGCGCATGAGGTGTCTTGCACTTGGACTGATGCCAAGTGCAAAAGACGCCAAATACGTGCGCGATGTTTTTTTTGGCAAACATCAAAAGGGCGACACTGGTAAGCTAGTTTTATTTAGTGTTAATATTATATTATATATTTTTTTTTAATTAAGGCTAAGAGAGACAACTCCAGAAAAACGGGGGCTGCTGGCGGAAGTGTCGCAAAGCTCACGGAGTTGGACACCCTGGTCCTGGAAGTTGTTGGAAAGGAGTCACCAACATGTGATGGCATCCGACTAGAGGAGCCCAAAGGTGAGCAGGTGTTATTGCAGGATTTAGTGAATAACACTTTAGAGGCCTGCAATGACACTGTCTCGTTGCTGCCAGACATAGAAGTGACTCCTACAAAGAACGAGGAGGAGCCAGTGTTGATGCCTGAGTTCTCCCGAAAAAGAAGTGAGCACCATCAAATAATATTTAAAATTTTTTCTATTATTTTTTTTATTTTGAACGATGTATAGAAAATCGATCTAACGCCCACAAAGAAGTCCTAAATAAAAAAATAAAAACGAAGAAAAGATAGATTTACAAATTGAAAACTTGAAGCTGCAGAATGAAAATTTTCTCTTGAAAAACAGTATCGCTTTCATCACTAGAAGCGTATAAAAGATTCATTTTGCACTAAAAAACTAAGAACAATTTTATATATTATATGTTGCACTTGCACGTGTGTTTATTTCTTTATAACATATGATCAGTGGTGTTGCCACTTATCCATAATTTCTATTTCTATTAATAATTAAAAATAAGCAAACTAATAAATTAATGTTAATTTCTTTAAAATTGTTTGATTTTGTGTTTAGATAACCTATTTTTTAATAAAAAAAAATAGTTAAAAATCAAATTAAATCACTGACTTGTAACTTGTAAAATTTTTTCTGAGGGTCTTCGTCGACTCTTACCTTTTTTTCTTCAATTTTACAATTTTACAATTACAAATTTAGTTTAGTGAAACAAAACCACTTGTAGAAGTATGACTTGTAGACTTGTAACTTGTACAATTCACTTGTAGCTACAAACTTGTAATTGTATTTTAATGAAACACAATTATTCAGAAGTTTACAATTCTACAGGCAAAAACACTTGTAATTGTGAAATTGTAGCTTGATGAAATAGGCCCCTGTTATAAATTTATCAGAAATTAAAAACATATTCACACATACTAATGAAAAATTGTGAAACTGAAAAGCAATTTAAAGATAAACTATATGTAAGTGTGCACTTTTATCAGACTTTATTTTTGTAATCCTTTAAAACTAAAAAGAATATTGATATATAATAATATATTTTCTGATTACAAAAGGATGTTTTTCCTTAATTTGTACCAAAATAAGTTTTAAGCTTTCGCTCAAGTTGTAATTTTATATTTGTTTTCATACAAATAATGATGAACTATAAAAGAGCTCAGCAAAACGAGTGCTCCATATAGTTCAATTGAACTAGGTCGTTAACGAACTACACAACTCTAATTGTTTCCATTTAAATACCTTTGAATGGCATACAAGATGCACACAAATAAATTATATATTTGTATTAACAAATTATTTTGTACTTAAATATATTTCCCCTTCAGCATTGTTTTTTTATATGTAAATATGACTGTTTGCAAAGGAATTGTAGGTAATTTGATGATAAAATTAAACATCATGCACAAATAATGGTGATGCCGATAAAAAGTGTCATTTTTAATAGCATATTTCCCGTACTATTAGTTTGCATATTTTCCAAAAAACAAACCAAATTGTCTGCATTATTTGAGAGATGTCCGATCTCCTTTTAGACGGAATTAAAATTTAAATCAAGAACAAACAAAATAAATTTGCTAAGCTATTTTAAGAAAAAAGACTAGATAACTAAAAATTAAGTTTTAATTTATTTTACTCACCAAGGGTCCTTTTAATAGAGTATCACCTTAAGTTAATAAGTAGTTCAAACACAGTTGCTTGTTTGTCGGAAAGCTATAGCTGCCTACACCAGTATACCTTCTTTATCCTCCTATCTTTCTACAAAGCTTGCAGTTTGTAATCGGATATGCGGTTGGCAAAACAGGGAACTGAGGTTGGCAGATTAAGGAGTTTGCACAATACGAATTTACTACATTTTGTGTTTTGTAAAAATGTAAAGTTTTCAAGTTAGTTAAAAAAACACCTTTCTCTTGAAATTCCTTTAAGATAAATTGAAATAAACAATGCAGAATATAAAAAACGAAAATTAAAAAATCTACATATTAACAAAATGTTTACTAATGATATGTCATGTCAAATGTATAAAAATAAAATGAACACATGCCCATGGATACATTTCAATTATTTTAAGTAAATGTTTATTTTTATAACATAAATTACTTTTGTAAACCTTAAAACACATAATATATGAGGATTATAATGTACAAAAAAATGAAGAAAAACCAAAATAATAAAAATCAAAATTATGATAGAAAAATACCTGAACAATGTCATTAGCAGTTACAAACGATTACGCCAGTAAAATAATTTCATATACAGCCAGGAGTATGGCGTAATTTCCTTTGTGATAGTATAGAACCGACAACTTAAAGCTTAAATATTCCGCATCATGTTTTTTAAATGTGTTAATTACAGTTTGATAACATAAGTACATAATATTAAGAGTTTTAAAATATTAAAACATTCTAATTTTTTAGCTTTTTATCTTTTCTTTTGTCCTTTTTTTAACTGTTAAAATATTTATTAATCTTTGATATTTCTTCCTTAAAACTAAATAATCTCATCAATTTTGTTTTTTACACTTGTTAATGAAATATTGTTAAGAAGTTAATGTCTCTGTTAAATCACTTAATCAATAATGCATCATTATTTAAAAGATATTGACTGTCATAAAAGCACAAAAAAAATATTTTTATAAAAGATTTACATCATTTATTATGTGGTTTGACACTAATGATGATTTGATTTTCAAAGTTAAATTTAAGAGACAATATAAAAGTTGTTGCATTAGATGGATATTGCTGTGTTAATATAAGTGAATCTTCTAACACAGATGTAATATTACCTCCCCATTTTTTGTAATTTAAGCAGCTCCTCTATTTTGCAATTAAACTAAAGTTCATTGTCTCGTATTTGCTCCAATATAATAATAATACTCAACTAACATGATTAAAAAATTGAGATCTGTGTTTTAAATAGTTCTAATACAGGTCGCTAGAGTCATTAATATTAATCCGAATGTAATATCAGCCCGCAAAATATTGAAGGTATCCTATATTTTCATTGGATGATTTTTAGATTATTTGTTATTAAAGTTTAAATTGTATTAAATATGACGTTTTTGTATATTATCCAAGCTTAAATATATGTCAACCATTTTACCACAAAAAGTGGGAAAAGGGTATTACTAAGTTTGTCATTCCGTGTGCAATTTCAATAAATCAGATATGGTGTCAGAAGAGGTGCTGTTGGAAATCAGCATTATCGGTCTATGTCCTTCGAGGCAGCAGGCAAAACGTCTCCCTCTAAATTTTTCATGTCGTTTGGAAATGTAAATCTAGTTTAGTGAAGTAACTCCTATCAAAAAAAAAAAAAAAAATAAGTATATGCGGCGACAGAGAATTAAAAAATAAGAAATAAACATCAAGCGAAAAAATTGGCGCTCGCCAATATTTTCCGAGTTACAGGGCTTTGAAATTTTCAAATTTTTTAAATCACCAATACCTGCATCATTTTATAGCTTTAGAAGAGATTTTTAAGTAAATACTAAGTTTTTATTTAAAAACGCATGACTCATTATAAGCCGAAGAGCCAAATTTTTTTTTTTAATTCTCTGTCACCCCAATATTTGCTTTTTTGATCGTAGTTACTTCACTAAACTAGATTTACATAGATGGTGAAGGGTATATAAGATTCGGCATAGCCAAATATAGCACTCTTACTTGTTCTTTTTTTTATTGAAGTAAACCCCAGCTAGTGTGCTCATATTTATATACATCCAAGACACAATTAAAGGGAAAGATTATCATGCTAGACAATTTGCTTTAAGCTCTGGCAAAATGTCAAATATACCTGTAAACGAGTTTTTTTTTAAGCGAAATATCCAACGAGAACAAACCTTTTTTACGGCCAGGTGTTCATGCAGTATCGAATGTATGCTGGTGGAAGAAATGTCCAAGGATGTCTCTATCTCTCGGTATGTCGCATGTCGATCTTGCATTATGAGTTCACGCACGGCATCAATGTTCTCTGGCACAACAGCCGTTTTTGGACGACCTTCACGGAATTCGTCTTTGAGCGAGCTTCGGCCACGATTAAAGTCATTATACCAATTTTTCAGTGCTATAGGATGGTGCTTCATCGCCATACAAAGATTTAAGTTCATCAATGCACTCTTGTCGTGATAATCCACGTCGAAAGTTGTGAAAAATGATAGCACGAAAATGTTCACGAGTTAATTCAATTTTTTTCTATATTAATTTTTTCAAGTCACTGTTAATAACACAAATAATGGTCGTACGTCGAAACGTTTTTAGTACGATTATGCTTAAAAATGACAAACTTTCCAATGGAAATGTCGGATTGCACTTGACAGCACTCAGGGTTGCCAGGCCAGAAATATATAGAGCAGCCTTCGTACGTAATTAAAAATTTAAGATCTGTGTTTTAAATAGTTCTAAGGTCGGTCGCTAGAGCCATTATTATTTATCCGAATGGAATATCAGCCCGCAAAATATTGAAGGTATCCTCTATTTTTAATTGGATGATTTTTAGATTATTTGTTATTAAGGTTTAAATTGTATTAAATATGATGCTTTTGTATATTTTTTAGCTTAAATATTTCAACCATTTGGGTTTTTTTTATACCCTTCACCACAAAAAGTGGGAACAGGGTATATATAAGTTTGTCATTCCGTGTGTAGTTTCTACTATTTCCATTTCCGACCCCATAAAGTATTCTGACTTCTTATGGATAGCGAATTCGATTGAGTGATATACGTCTATCAGTCCGTGTTAAAATCAATACGTTAATCAATCAGATATAGTGTTAGAAGAGGTGCTATTGGAAATCAACATTATCGGTCCATGTCCTTCGAGGCAGCAGGCAAAACGTCTACCTCCTATTTATTTTTTTAATATCGTTTGGAACAATAAAGTAACTCCAACCAAAAAAAAAAAAAAATAATTAAAAATAAGAAATAAACATCAAGTGAAAAAATTGGCGCTTGCCATTTTTTCCGAGTTACAGGGCTCTGAAATTTTCAAATTTTTTAAAATACCAATATCGGTATCATTTTAAAGCTTAAGAAGAGATCTTTAAGGAAATACTATTTTTTTGCTTAAAAATGATTAACCCATTAAGAGCCGAAGATCCAAATTTTATTTTTATTTTGTAATTCTCTGTCACCCCAATATTTGCTTTTTTTATTAGAGTTGGTGAAGGGTATATAAGATTCGGCATAGCCAAATAGAGCACTCTTACTTGTTTTTTTTTTTTTTTATTAAAGTAATCCCCAGCTGTAGAATGTTTGTTGTTGTCAGAGAACTAACATCTCATTTAACATATAGAGGTTCACAGATTATTTTCATGATGGCAATACTACTGGTAATGATGCCAGACTCTCCTAATTCGTCAGTTTTTTATTAAAATTGTTTTTCACTTAGATACTATTGAGTCTTACAACTTTTAACAAAATCTCAAAATATATAGCATGTACAATAGGTTGTGACCCTAAACAATCGAAGCAAAGGTGAAATACAGCGGCTTCCCCATTTCGTAATAAATTGATTAATCAATTTACAACCGGACCGAAATGTTACTTGCGTGTGTTTCAAAATTTAACTAAATTTATAAATATTTTTACTTCACATAATAAAATTATAATTTCGTAAATAAAATTATGTTTTAAAACTTTAAATTCAAATTTATATTTTTGTATTGTTATTATTTTGTTTCTTATTTTTTGCTGATAATTTTGAATGCCAAAAACAACAGTAGTTTTTAAGGTGCATGAGAAATTAAAATAAAAAAAATAGAATTATTGTTGGCAAGAAATTTTTTTATTATAATCTGCTTAATAATTTCATAGCATTTGTTTTTTTTAATATGATTTCCGACATATATCCGCTACGGCTATCTACGAATTACATAGTCCAATGGATCGGTCCAATTTTTGACTACTTTTTTCAATGAATCTTGCCGTATGGTATGGCTTTAATATTGGCTTCCAATTCTTCAAGAATTGCTGGGTTTTCACCACGAACCAATGACTTAACATAGTCTAATGCAAAATAATCCAGTCAAAAGAAAAATTTCTGAAAATTAATTTGTCTTCAAATTGATTATGAAAAAATTTCAATAGTTAAGCGCGCTGTAGCAAATTACTCCGTTTTGTTGGAACCCAATTTCGTTGAGATTTAGCTGATTAATTAATGAAAACAAAAAACAGTAAGAGTGGCTCGAAAGCACTTGCCATTCACTGCAATGAAATTTTCACGTCTTTTTCAATACTTCGCATTATTGCAAAATTATTCTCTTCAGTTTCTTTGTCTCGTTGATAATTTTCAATTAGGATTAGTAAAATTAGTGTGAAAATGTTCAACAAATGCATGAATTCCTTGATCAACAGGTCAATCATGTTGATTCTAAGATACCCCAAGTACCCTTTGAACCCGCGAACAAATTTAGTTGTTTTTTTTTTAATATATTTTCACAATGTGGAGGCGTTGTACTCTCGCTAAGCAATCCATATTCTGTATCCATATTCTAAACCTTAAATCAAAGTTTCAACACCTTCTCAGCGTTTAGACCATAGTTAAAGTTAAAACCTATTATGAATAGATAGCAGCTGATAAATAAGTTGATTTAACAATTTTAATTGTTGTCAAAACTTAAGGCCATTTTGCAAGTAAGTGTATATGTATGTACACATATCCACATGTGGTTTTTGAAAAAAAATTTTTAAATTGTCATTGTGGCTAAAAGTTAACCATAGATTGTGGTTAAAATGGCAACAAAATTTTTAAAATTATAAATAAATTAAAGAAAAATAAAATTACTTTATAACAATACATAGAGCAACAGAAAAGTAAAGAAGAGATTTTTTAAGGCATAAGAAAAAATAGCATTATGTTGAATAGTTAAGCTGCCATAATTTTTCTCTAGCAAACCATTATTGGTTACAGGGAAATTCTTTGACAATCAATGAGCCTTGAATACCTCTTTTTTTAATACAGATAAAACCGACAAACCTTAATATGTAACCACTTGATGACCTTAAAAAATTATTGATGAATCATCAAGTCTACATGCAAAGTAGCATTTACACTTGCATGTAGAAGAGAGAAGTTTTTTCCAGGATATAGAACGAAGTCACACATGTTATCATACATTTATGTGGTTATATTTTAGAGAAAAGAAGCAATGAAGCAATAATAAGTGGTTGTGGTTAAAGCTTTAAGGCAAATTTCTTAAATATTATCAAGGCCTTGCTGATGCTGATGCTAATGAGTAAGAGCTTTTCAGGGATGAATGTAAATTTTTTCATAAAAATAGCAACAAGAAGACTGTAAAAAGTATTGGTTTTTATAAAGCACAAAAAAAGAACATAAGAAATATGCTTGTCTGTTATAACATCAAGTCTGTTTATAACATGAATTTTTAATACAAATTTAAGGTGTTATATTTCCGTTTTTAAATAATAATCAATTGTATTTTCAATTTCATGTTACGTGATTGACGGTTGAACACTGAGGCTTTAAAAAAGTTATACAGATTATATATAAAAAAAGTAAATTAAAAATTGTTAGGTAAGCGAAAAATTATTTTCATTACTTTGTAATCGTTCTGTAAAAAATAATTTCACCAAAAAATCAGCAAGAATATTTTGGATATTTTTTGAGAATATTGCTTTCAATAATTATATGTGTTGTCTAACAATAGAATTAAAAAATGACTAAATTCTTTGTGATGAGATATATTCCCTAGATAACTTACGAAATCAGTTTGCAAATTGAAAAGAAATTAAATTATTTTTTGTTATTAAATTGAATACTTTCAATTTTGAACATGACTTTATAAATTTAAACAGCCTTTTTAAAAAGTACTTTCTCTTCTAACTAATATTTTTTTTAATGGTTCGTGGCATTTAACCAACTTTATGTGTTGTTTTCAATTCCTTTTTGAACTTCACAAATTTATTGTGAAATTTTTTTGTAACCAGACTTTTGATATTAATTTAATTTCATCTGAACATGTTTAAATCGATATTGAACAAATACAATTGAAAATTTTGTTTGAATTTTTTTATTTATTTTTTTTTATTTAATCGTTTTGTAACTTGTAAATTGTGATATGATACATAAAAATTTTGATATTTTATTTAAGGTGGTGTTTATTATTTATTTCACAATATTTTTTTTTGTAGACAAAAGTGGCAAATTATAATTTTAAATTTAAATTAAATGTTATATAAATTATTCAACAAATAGAGACGATATAAGTGAAATTGTTTTTAGATGCATAAAATAAGTTAACAGAAGAAGAGGATTAAAAAAAAATAGATCGTTTATCGTTGGTCAATTTGGCTCTTTTTAAAATCTTACAATTTCTTACAAGAAGTGCTCATGAAATGCTGCGATGATATTCTTTCAGCTTCCTATTTTAACCAGAGAATGTTGTTGAAATCCCAGGCGATATTTGGGGACTAATGAAATCATTTATCGGCCGATACTGATATTAAGTAAGAATTTATATTTTATGAACAAGTAAAAATTAAAACAGACTGTCGGCTGTATTAATTTTTACTATATATATTTGGCATTAATTAATTAACTTTAGGCTTTTTGAAATAAAATGTTACCTTATTTAAAGCTCCCCCAGGCATTTTATATTTTTATTTCTAAATATATTTCTAGTTAAATTGAAATTTTCTATTTTACTCGTAAATTTTTTCATATTTAAGGGTTTGCATTTGAATCAATTTAAAAATATTGGCCAAGTTTAATGAGTTCAAGTGATGTTTTTATGCTACACATCTTTAAAACTTTATTATGAAATAATAATTATTTAAAAAAAATACCCAATTTTATTTGGCTCCACATGGACCACTTTCCACTTTCAAAAATTTCTATTTTACTCGTAAATTTTTTCATGTGTTGAGATATTTAAGGGTTTGCATTTGAATCAATTTAAAAATATTGGCCAAGTTTAATGAGTTCAAGTGATGTTTTTATGCTACACATCTTTAAAACTTTATTATGAAATAATAATTATTTAAAAAAAATACCCAATTTTATTTGGCTCCACATGGACCACTTTCCACTTTCAAAAATAACATTTTAGAAGAAATAAAAAAAGAGCAAATTTAAGTCCATATTTTTATAGACATAAGCTTTACTAAAATATTTGTTATATTAAAAGTAAAAGTTAAAATAAAGACATTTATATACACGTAAAACCAAATTTATTAAAAGTTTATTTAAATACAAATATAAAAATGCAAATTATTATGCCTTTAAATATATTTCATTATACTTCTCTTTTGTTGTGCTCCATGAAGTTATATAAAGTGGTATCATTAAATGTTTTGCAGAGGTTTTTTGATCTTATCTTATTTTTGTTTGGAGCATTTTCTTTCAAACTAATTTTATAAAAATTTTTAAGACATTTTACAGTTTCTCTTTCCGTATTTTCTTCTGATAAATTTTGCATCTTCTATAGATTTAGTTGCGACAAAGTCTTTTCTTTTCATTTTCTACAAAATGAAAACCTAATCTGTTTGTGTTTTCAGGAAGACTTTATTGCGTTATAAAAGGCTTTTCTTAAATTCTGAAACTTGTTTTGATTAAACTTATTAGGAATGGACTTATTCCATTTTCAAAAAATATCTGTGCGATGGAATTGCACAACAAAACTGTGTTTGCTTATTTTATGTCACGATACAACTCTATTGAAGTTGTGATTGTAACTATGCACTATGGGAAATTTTACTCCTTTTTTGCCCAAAATTAATTACAGCCAAACTGCAGGACCAATTTGAATGATTTCTTTTTACATGACTTTTGGAAGACTATTCAGAGGGAGGTATGGATGCTCAAAGTTTTGCATACACTCAAAAAACAAAAACGATAGTAAAGTTAACTAAGAATTAGTTAAAAAGGGGTTTCCAGGGTTATAGGTTTTCTTATCCATGATTTTTTAGATCTCTGATAGACTCTCTGGTGTTCTAAATTTTTTTTTTTAAATTTTGTTTTTCAAGTGTATTCTAACTTTTAAAGATAGCAGTAGAAATTTAGCTTACCAGCCGTTCAGTCTTTGATTTAGTAAAGGCAGACTACGTTTCATGTTTTCGTATCGAAGTATTAGCTTTAAACCAAACAGCATGCTATTTTAAAAAACTTTGAAACTCCTACAACTTTTACGCCATTTCATATTTATATTTGAACAAAATTTTGTTGACCGCTCCTTTATATATTGTTTAAAGTTTTCGGAACTATCACTGTCACTAAAATATGAAAAGACATGGGCAGATATAGCGCTCTTTTGCCATATTCGTTGTGTTGCTCTAGCCATGAACTGCATAACTCTGAATTTGACACGCAGTAGTCACCTGGAAAAATGCGTTTAAATTTATTAAATCAGGAAATTGAAATTTATTAAATCAGGAAGGAAATTAAATGTCCTAGAGATATATTATAGTTTTATGGCTAGTATGTCCCAGTTTTTTTTTTTTGAAGTCTTAATAAAATTCCAATTCATAATTCCATAAGCTTATCTCTAGGTCACTTCAACTTTTCCAATAGAATCGATCTAATAGATCAGTTTACCTACATTTCACTGTATACCATTAAAGTACTCACCTTCAACATTTCATGGAAACATGAATTAGTTTTTGCAAATTATAAATTATTATTATGAAATTTGTTATAACAAACTATCACAAAAATCAAAGCATCTTTTTTTGACAACTACTTCACAAATCGCAAGCAAAAAATATGATAAAGTAACAGTCAATTCTTTCGAAAAATTTAAACAGAAATGTTTACTTTGTTATTGTTTCTTTATATTAAAGCAAAACAGTTACACTTATTAAAAAAATTTTGATTTTAATTTTGGACACAAAAAAATGGTAAAATTTCCTATAGTGCTATGGAGAGAAGGAGTCTATAGCTTATTAAATTACCATTAATATAGTTTTTAAAAATAGTGGAAATAACCCACTTAAAAAAAACACCTCATATGGAGTTGTATGTTTTCATTTAAAAATACAATATTAATGTAGAAATGTTCCCATAATAACGATTTTTATTTCTGCTGATGGAGGAACATCGTTCGGCAGAAACCCTTTTATATATTTTTCCATATTTGGCTGCATTACACACATTTTTCATAATTTAGAACAGTTCAAACGTTTAAAGAAAAACTCTGTAAAATGTATTCAATTTGTTCGCTTTTAAAGATCATTGGGATTGGTTGCTGTAAAAACTGTCATCAAATAGTTCTTTGCTTAATTTGTAAAATGGTTAGTTTTTATTTTATTAAACAATTTGTAACCAAACTTCTTTATTGATATGTATTTTTGGACAAAGTCTAGTCTATTAATGATGGTCATATTAATTTAAGATTTCAAATTTTATAACTGATTTAAGTGATTTGGCTTCAACTAATAATTTTAAACAATTTTTTTTTATTAAATTTGATACAATTTTTGCAGTTCAGCTTGTGATACATATTAACGTATACGTACTGAACCAAATGTGTAAAATATGACCAACATGTAAATGAGATAAATCCTTAAGGCAATTTGCACAATTTGCTTAACTCGTCTTACTTACAAATTTATTTAATGATGGTTTAGGTCTACATTATTAAAATTGTACCTATTTATTCATATCTTTGCTCCCACACTTTAGTCACAGATATACAGAGGCAACCATGTATATAGAATAGTCAAATATTTGACAAAAAAAAAAAACGGAATCACTAAATAATGGAAGCAAATTTTTTGTTCTTGGCAAATGCATATTAATAAATAAAATATTTTATTCAATATAATATGTAAGATATGACATTTATTATATTAAAAATAGCCATTCGTAATGATACGAGTTAGAAAAAATTTAGTAGAAATTTTGTAAAAATAGGGGTCACGCTTTTTGGCAAAACATTTGACCAATCTGACCGCACCTTTCGTGTCGTTTATAAAGAAAAGCTTTATGGTAGAAGTTCGTATGACACTATTAAATTAATTTTGCGAGAAGTACCAAACATAAATAATTTAATAACCTAAAACTCTTATCTCTTTCTTTTACAACAATTTTGAATTTACATAAATCCTGTTCATAACTTTTTTGCTACGTTCATAACCGCTTCTTATGTATAGAGGTCTTGGGTGATATTGTAAATATCTCTTATATTTCTAGTTATGTTACAAACTTAGAACTAATTTTAAGCTCGAAACAAAAATTCATAAATTATTACTTCTGCCAAAATAATAAATGTTCCGATGTATGTTTTTTTAGTATACAAGCAGAAGTGTCTGTGGGCTTACAGTTCTAAAATATGGTTCTCATTTTTCTTTTGGTTGATTTAGATTTTTTTTGGCAGTTAATCTTAATGGGTGAGGGTGTGTGAACAAAACATTCTTTAATTTTTACAACATGACCGCAAAAATTTAGTAGTTAATTATGCAAAATTAATTGTTACTATATGCGTGTTAACTGGTATTTTGTTTCATGTTTTTCATGTTCATACGTAATGCAGTTTTATATACCACATACATTTCCGTCATATAAACTTACATGTACATAAATTGTATGTGTGCATGTATGATAATTTGCACACATTTTGGTTATAAACCTCATTTAAAAATTTTTGTTTTATTAATTGCTCATATTTGTACTAT
This sequence comes from Gymnosoma rotundatum, assembly GCA_916610165.2. NCBI lineage: Eukaryota > Metazoa > Arthropoda > Insecta > Diptera > Tachinidae > Gymnosoma > Gymnosoma rotundatum. The sequence continues at coordinate 83,678,343 of OU744340.1, forward strand.
CATGACGATTTAAAATTCAAAGCAGTTATAAAAAGTTTATTAGGCGCTGAACATCAAACATTTTGTATAAATTCAATAATTTTAACGAATGGATTGTACCTTATTTATTCAATTATTTTAATAATATTATTAACATTATATATAATAATTATTCAATTTTATTATATATTTTAAAAAATGGTGTTATTGCCATATTTAGAACTAAATAATTTATTTAACAGATTTTTTAAATTAGTAATATTGAAAAGAATTTTATTTAAAATACATGAATAAAGTTTTTATGTCGTGCAATTCTTTTATGCACCGTTAGATATTAGTTGGAAGTTTTAATAAATAATGAAAATGTATGAAACTGCCATCCCTAAATTAGCGCGTAAAACGCAAAGCAATAAATTTCATAGCTGTTGCACTAAGAGCGTCAACTTTGTGTCTTTAACAGTAATAGTAACTCATTTTATTTTATAAAACCCGCTGTATGAGAATAAAGAAGAGATGAAACCGCTAGATTGAATTGAAAATAACTAAATTGTCAATACTTTTCAACCATAACAAAACAAAACAAACCAACAAGCAGCCAACTTCACTTCCTAACGCACTGTCAAAATTGGATTTTCCGATTGCTAAGCGTTGACGCCGAGCTATTATTGATGCTTCATACATTTTGTATGTACATGAGAAATTTTGACAAATATCTTGCGCTTTACGCGCTAATTTAGGGATGGCAGTAATATTCTTTATTAAACGTAGCAAAAATATCCTTTAGGGGCCAAAAGGCGAAAACCTGCGGCAGTCCTTCAAATGGACTACAAAAAAAAAAAAAAACATACAGCAACCTGAAGCATAAATTTGGGTAAATATAAAGAATTAATTTAATTCTATGTGGTTTTAAATTTACAATACAAAGAAAAAATTATTTAAACCCTTATTTATTAACTCTAGTGACAAACTAACAATTTGTTTAATTAAAAAAAAATTTTAAATTAATAATTTAAAGCAATATTATTAGAAAACTTTTACTTAGACAGCTACGCATAAAGTTGTGATTTATTTATGCTGTTTTTGTTACTATTAAATGAAAAAAACTTTATCTGTGTTGTTCGAACTTTTTTTAATTTAATTTGTATTTTTTATGGTAGTAAACAAACTTAGATATAAATTTATTAATATATAATATATTATTATTTTATACTGAACTTTTTTTAAAAAAACGTTAAAAATTATAAAAAGAACTTTTAAAAAATTTTACCTTCTTTTTTCAACTCTTGAGTTTTTAGTTTATCCACTTATTTCAATAGATTTTTTTTGTGTAAATTTTTATTTCAATTTATAGTGTTTTTCTACCCTTTTTCTGCTTTCTATAGATTCTTCGAGTTTTACATTAACACTACTTTTAAATTTATTTGCTTTTATAACATAAAAAATTTTATATTCAGGTTTTTCCTTCCATTATCCTGCACTCTGTTCTTCCGACATACCTGTTGAACATTCTTGCTTATTTGTAGTGGTCTCTATGCGATTGTACAATTTTACCTACAATTTGTTTAACTTGTTCAAATGGTTTATTTATTTATTTCTGTTTACCATTCATTTAACATTTGACACTTTAATCAGGCATAAAATTAATTCGAATACTTTACACACAAATAATTACATTAATATTATTAATTACTTAGCACGTACACCAGCAAACATATTTATTTATAGACTTTTAATACTAAACGAAATAAGGGATTCTGTTTGTTTTTGACTTTAATTGCTAATAATATTTTGAAAAGTAAAATGTGGCTGTAAATGATATTACGTTGATTACACTCGAAGATTTCTAAACAACTCTTTAAAAGCATTCACCAGTTTTTGATTGCCATTTAATACTTTTTCTTGCCAATTTTGACCCTAAAATTTTGCTTCCTTTCTCTTAAAATCACGACGCTCAAAATACGAATTTGTATATATATAGTTGTATATAATACAAATCTGCACTAAGTTGATTTTGCAAATTATATATACAAATTTTTAAATAGCAAACAAAAACAAAAAAATACATCCATGAGTGTTTTTCAAGAGTTTAGGATTTTCCACCATTTAGTGGTTTTAAGGAAAAATTTTAAGGAAAAATTTTTTCGAGGTAAAAAGAAAAATAAACTATAAAAAAATGGAAAGTAAATTAAATTATGGATGATTTTTAAATCTTGGGTTTACATATTTTCTGCGCTAGCAATCCTCACTTTCTCATGCTCAGACAAATTATAAAAAATAGGTATCATAAAAACAATTCCTGGTTATTTTTGCTAATTGAGCGTTGAACATATTTAATGTAAGAAATACATCCATATATTTCACAGCAAAGCACAGGAGTACAATATTTATTTTTGAGCTCGTGATATATCTAAATGCAAAGTGCGTATAAAAGCAAATATAATTTTGAGCTCGATACTTGTAGCACCTTAAAATAGAAAAATATATAATTAAAAACAGAAAAAAGTCGATAATCAACAAGTCGTTATTCGAGGCTGTTGTATTCATACTTTGTCAGTACACATTTACTTCACGTCAGTACACATTTACATACTAAGATCTCTATTATATACTGACACATGGAACACATCTACAGAATTTAAGTTAGATAATACTAAAAATATTGACAAACTTAGGACCAGTGATCTATAAAAAGATGTCTTTCGTACTAAGTGTAGTTTATTAACGACACATTCGGTGGAAATATTTATTTAGAAATATTGTTAAATTTAAAAAAAAGATATCTTCGAATAAGCAGTAAAAAAGTTCATATTTTGTTATAGTTCTACTATTTTGTTCAGAGGTGCTTGGGTTACACAAAAACAAAAAAAAAAACTAAAACTCAAACGAAAAAAAAAACAAGTACGAGTGCTTTATTAGGCTATACCAAATCTTATTTAACCTTCACCACCTATGTAAATATAGTTGAGTGAAGTAACTCCAATCAAAAAAGCAAATATTGGGGTAACAGAGAATTAAAAAGTAAAAAAAAAACTATTGGTACTGCATATAGAATTTTACATAAATATGATAGCGGCTCTTAATGGGTTAAGAATTTTTTCAAAATTTTAGTATTTTCTTCAAGATCACTTCAAAAGCTTTGAAATGATATCCGTATTCATATTTAAAAAAAAATTGAAAATTTCAGAGCCATGTAACTCGAAAAATAATGGCAAGCCTAAATTTTTTCACTTGATATTTTCACTTTTTATTTTTTTGATGAAGTTACGTTATTGTTCCAAATTACATGTAAAAAAATAGAGGTAGATGTGGTGTTTTGCCTACTGTCCTGAAGGACATGGACCGGTAATGCTGATTTCCAAAGGCACCTTTTTCGACACTATATCTAATCGATTGACATATTTATTTTTGTAGACGCAAACTTGATTTCAACAGTAACACGGGCGAATAGACGAACATCGTTCAAACGACTTCGCTACGCATAAGAACTCAAAGTATATATAGTTTACGGGGTCGGAAATGAATATTTGTAGAAATTACACACGGAATGACAAACTTAGATACATACACCCTTTTCCACCCGGAGTAAAGGCTTTAAAAACTTAATACCATTCTCGCATAAGAATTTCATAAATAAAAACAAATTAATTTAATCAAATTAAAAGCTCTGGAAATAATTATGTTAAATTAGTTTTTGCTACTAAAGGCTAATTTTAACCGTTTTTATGTAATGCTTCCTCTTGTTCAAAATATATTAATTTGACTTGACTTTTGGTTCGTTGGCAGACTGAATGTTATATAAAAGCAAAGAACTTGAAAATGTAGAAGTATGTGTTTCATTGTGTGGTTATGGTTTTGTGGCTTAACTTACACACAAACACTAACAAATTATTGTTATTATTTAATACTCATAATTAGATTTGTAATATATTGCGTGTAAAATTTCCACATTCTGTCAGAACAAATATATATATATTGTTTCCAAATTGTTCGTTTCTATTTCCTATATTTCTATAAACAAAAACATAAAAGAGTAAGATTACAAAGGAATAATAAATATTCCAACTGCTTTTTGTTGTTTGGTTAATTTAATTGTTTATAAGATTTCACGTTTTTTCTGAAACTAGTTTTTGTTTCTGAAAACAAGCAATTTTTAAAATAAATGTATATTCATTAATTAGAAACTGAATCTATCTGTCTATCGGATTTTAAACAAGAGTGCGTTTGTTATGCACTTTTTATTGCTCAATTAATATTTTTATTGTACACTGCGTTGCATTTACATCAATTCGCTTCAAATTCGCTTCGTTTCTTACGCTGTCAAATGAAAATATCATAAGGACTATTATTTTTGTATACCCTTTAAAACAGCTGGAACTTGTGTAAATGAGCTTGTTATTCATTTCCGACCATATAAAAATATATTCTTGATCTTTTAAATAGGGAAGTAGACTTAGCGATGTCCCTCTCTGTCTTGAAGCGGATTGAAATCCATTTTGCCAACTCCTTAGATAAGCTACAGAAAATTTCTAACTTCTATGTTTGTGAGAAACATCGTGCCAACAAAACGCGCTATTTATCGTGTAGTGAATGATTTCAAAGAAAGGCCCTCCTTCTAGATAATAGGCGCGAGCATGGACTACAACGTACTGCAAGATGAGCTGAAACCAGTACTGCTGCTCAAGAGGCGTTTAAAAAAAAAATTATTCAAGTCGACGCCGTGCTCAAGAGCTTGGTCTAAAAGTAACAACTTTGGCCACAATTTTGCACACGGATGTGCAGTTGCTTCCAATTAAGATTAAGTTGACACAATAGCTTTCTCTACAATACTATTTAAGGCGTCATATAAATGCCAAAAGGATATTACAGCTCGCCTAAGATAGCCTCGATTTTCATAAAAGATATTATAGTAAGTGACGAGAAACATTTTCATTTGAATGGATATGTGAATAAACAGAATAGTTAGTTTTGGGTAATAGAAAACTCTTAAATTATTCATGAGTCACCTTTGCATCCATTAAATAAGACTGTCCGAAAAATATAAACCCATAAGCAATTTAAAAGTTAGTATATAGGAGGTGGGAATACTGCAACACATGTTGAGAAGCCATTAAAAAGCCATTAAAAAGCAAAGGTCAAGAATGGGGGTCATTAAAGTAATAAACAAGTGTGAGTGTAATAAAAGTCAAAGATAATGATCATTAAAACGTCATAAAAAAAAAGGGATTGACAAGTTGAGTAAGAATTTATGAGTGTAATGATCTTATGTGTGTGTGGAAAGAAATGTAGGTCAGCATTTCTAATAATGCACTGTGTAGATAGAGACTAAGAAGTGGACGAATATATGTGTGTGAGATGAAATTTTTTAAGGGTAATAAATTCTTGAAGTGTGAAGATCGGTTGTGTTTTTATGCATGTGGTAATGTTCTTAATTATTAAAATGAAAATGTGAAGTGTTAGTTGATATGGGTTAACATATTGATGAGCGTGATATTCAGATTAAGGTTTAGTGTAATGTACAAGCTCATGTACATATATGAACACAGCAGACACACATATTGATAAGTGTTAAAACATGCTAACAAGTGGAGTTACAGATAGAAATATAAATATTTTACACATTAGGAAAAAAAAATAAACAATCTAGGAGAAGATCATTGAATTTAGATTTTTGGTTTTTGTTAAACAAAAGCGATATGTGATAAGAATGCTAAAGAAGAATTTTGTTTTTTTTTATTTTTATTTAATACTTTTGTATATTTATTTATATTTATATAAATGTTTTACATTAGAGTGGTTCTGATGCTATAAATACTTTATTGGTATTTTTATTCATTATAATTATTCAATAATTTATATTTGTAAAATTTTTTTAAGATTTTTAAGAAGAATAAAGTACAGTTGCAGTCAAATACTTGAATTGTGTAATAATTGTATGAGTATAGAAAGAATATAGGTCAAGGGATTTTTTTTTCAAAGAGTAGGTAATGATTTGTGTGTGTGTGTGTGTGTGTGTTTGGTAAATATACGTTTTAGGTTTGTTCACATTAGAAAAAATGAGCAATCTATGTAAAGGTCATTGACCTTTGATTTTTTTTTGTTTTCAAGAATAAGAAAATACAAGTATTTTACACATTAGCCAATATAAGCAATCTAGATAAAGGTCATTGAACTTTGATTTTTTGAAGCAGAAGTAAGAATTTGGCTGTACTCCATTTTCTAATGAAACTGCAGAGATAGATACTGAGTAAAGGTAATGATCTTGTGTGTGCGTACGTGTATGTGTTTGTATGTGTGTGTGTGTATGTGTGTGTGAATGTGTGTGTGTGTGTGTGTGTGTGTGTGAGTGTGTTTATGGTCAATTTAAGATTGATTGAAATGATCGTGATTAAAATATTTAAGAAAGGGTTAATAGTAATATTAGGGAATAGAAAATCGTTGTTGAATAATTAATAATTAAAGGTGTTCTTTTTAAATATATTTTTAGTTTTTGTTCTATACTCTTTATTTAAATTATTGTTTGTTATCACCCATGTTTAGTTTAATATTCATTATCATTTACGTATATGAAAAGAATTAAACGGATAGTTGTATAGAGACAGACAGATAAATTTATAATATATTCTAGTTGTGCTTCAATATTAACAAGCCTATTTTTATCCTCTTCACTCATGATATTACTGAATGGTTTTAAAAATTTATAGATTTCTTTGATCATTTTACAAGGATTACTATATACTCATGTGAAGTTTTTGTGATTAGTCTTTAATATTGTTAATATTAATTTCTTTTTTGGAAATACTTCAATGAAATCATCTATAGTAAAATGTTGTTGATCATCGTTGAATTTCGGTTTAGCGAGGGGAGAGGTTGTTGTTGTTGTTGGTCTATCGTTTTCTGATAGATTAACTGTATTCCTCCCACAGTCAGAGTTTGGTTTGGAAGTTTATATATAAAATTAATATATTTGTTTGTTTTACCATCTAATAAAATGATTTCGTTTTAAATTTCTCCTTGATATTGTTGTTCTTGTTGATATGTTGAACCATAATAGGCTTGAATACTACTTCTTTCAATATTAAACATCAGGGCAAACAACAACTATGAAAATATAATAAAAGATTTAAACATTCTTAACACAAAATTATATACTGCGCAAGTATTCCTATTGAGTTTTACAACGATACACGATTTTTGAAAGAAATTAACCACCAATACAACACAAGAAGACAGATAGAAGGCTGTTTTAAAGTCGGAAGCCTTAAAAATAAATACGGAACACCCTAGAAGTATCTTTACCTACAATTTTTAACATGTTGCCAAAAAATATGCTATATATTTCAAAGAAAAACACGAGGAAAAAATTAATCAAGCGATATTTTATAAGTTCTTAATGAAATCTCTTATTTTTTTAATGTATTTTATTTATTAAGATACGAGCGAATTTTTACTAATAATATGAAACTGTACATGTATTAAGTATATTTTTCTGCAGGCAAACAATTCAGCTTCGCGGAATTAATAATATATATTTTTAAATTTTTCTGTTAGATTAATTAAAATAAAGTAAGATAATAATATCGTGTAATTTAAGGTATAAGTCTGGTAAAAGAATTTTCTCAATTTAACCATTATTATGAATTCTTTCTGTTCAATTTCATGATATTCAAAACAATTTATTTTCAAGTATTGTATTTTTTTTTTATCTACTTTCATTTTTATAATTAAATATTTGTGGTTTTTATTATTTGGTTAGAATTTACAGCTGAAGCAAATGTTGGCGTTTACCTTAAAAACGAAATAAAAACAACAGTGTGGCATTACCGTTGTCGTTATCGAGATCAGTCATAAATATAACGGTATTCACCATTTTGAAATGAAGATAGTAACAACAATACAACATTATTTCTCTGTCGACATCATTACCCAGCAAAAAATTAGAAATTACCTTAAAAGGTACTTACCATATTGACTTACTTACAAAAGACATCACATTAGTTCGCAAAAAGGAAGTTGTTATTGAACTAGTTATTTAAATACAAGCTAAGCTTATGATCATCATTATTTCCTACAATAATTAATGTAATCAATTCTCAGTAATTGATTATAAAGTCTCATGCCTTGTTTAAATCATTAGGTTGGTAGTCTAGTTGAAAAGTCCTTCCGCCAAAAATGCTTAATTCTACACTTGATTACCTTTTCTAAAATTGTTTGCTGGGTATTAGCTACGAAGACCAAACGAACACAATAAATAAATTCAAAATAAAAAACAAGCTTATCACGGCAGTACGAAAATTTAGTTTCTGAAATGTAACAAAAAATCCCACTTACACTAAGCGTATTAATATCATTACCAACGCTTAGTTGTAGTATACTTGTGCAAAAAATCGCAAAATACTTGCTAGTTTACTGTTAGCGTAACTGCAGACTTTCGCATGTTACATTTCAGTTAAGGAGTAATATTCCAACACGTATTGGAAGGTAGTTTTATTAAGTCTGAATATTCTTACAAATATTAAGAAATAAAAATGTTGATGTATACGAGCACATACATTTTAAAATTGTTTTGTAAATAAACCGTTTCTAACAAAAAATAAGGTATTGCAAAATATACATCTTCACTTGAACTTGAAGAACAACCATTAAATGGAATCTTTATTCATATTTATAAAAACTTCTACCTGATGAAGATCGTGTAGCTGATCATTGTCATTTAACGGGTGAATGTAGCGAGCCCGCGCATAACATACTTATGTAATTTAGAGTATCAAACTGCAAACTTCATTCCTATATTTTTTCATAACTTTTCGGCATATTATTGTCATTTCTTAATTAGAGAACTTTTATCTATTGAAGGTGATATAAATATAATTACTTCAACTGAAGAATTATATATATTTACATATATAAAAAAAATTTAGTTAATGATAATGGTGATGAAAATCAAAGTTAATAGAACTACCACGAATACTACTACTACTAAAAAATCGTAAAAAATTCAGTTAATTGAAGCGTAATTGTGTCTTTCCATATGACTAACTAGATTCAGTAAATTGTCTCGAGGAAACACAGCTACCACCTCATTCATATATCTTCAATAGCATTACTAATGAGTAGTGCAGTGAAGATGATTATGAACACGCTTAAAAACATTGGCAAACATTCAAAAGTAACACACTTTTTGGGCTATCTTTTATTATATTTAAAAGTAGATATTTTATTGCTTTTTCATGTATTTTAAAGTTTTCGTAAGGTTTGTAAAGACATTTACAATTTAGATCCATATCAATATTATTATAATATTCCGAGGCTATCTTGGGATGCAATGTTAAAACCAACTGAAATAGAGTTGCAATTATTGACTGATATTGACATACACAGTTTTACTGTGCGGGGGGGATACGGGGAGGTGTTTTACAATGTTAGAGATTATGATTTTACGAAAGATTCAAATTATCTAATGTATTTTGATGTAAATAATTTTTATGGATATGCATTTTCGCAATACCTACCCTATAGAAATTTTAAGCGGCTTGAAAACTTTAAGGACTTTAATATGGATAAATATAGATGAAGATTCTGAAATTGGATATATACTTATATATTAGAGGTTGATTTAGAATATCCAATCGCACAGCACGATTATCAGAAGAACTTGTTATTTTGTGCACAAAATAAGACAAAGAAATAAATGTAGAGCATGAAACAGCGAAAGTTAATTTCAAATTTAAATAATAAAACCAATTATTTAATACATTATAGCAACCTTCTACAATGTCTTAAACACGGATTGATTTTGAAGAAAATTCATAAAAAAAATTTTATTTTATTTTAATCTATACATATAATAAAATAGTAACGAGGTCATTTCTGTACATAATATATATTTTTTGAAAATTATGTAGTTGGTAATCGATACAGAATGCAAAACACCTACTCTTTGAATTTTTATCTGTCTGTCTGTCTGTGTGTCTGTCTGTCTGTCTATATGTCTGTCTTTCTGTCTGTCTGTCTATCTGTCTGTCTGTCTGTCTGTCTATCTGTCTATCTATCCGTTTCCCTGTCTGCTGTATTCGCATCGTGTAAAAACCATTGAATGGATTTGAAAAAAAAAATTTTGTAAGGAGGCTCTTAGAACCTTGGTTTCAATATAGAATACTTTTTCTTCGCAATATTATGTCATTTCATAGACAAAATAGAGAAACAAATGTGAAAGCATCCAATTTTACGGGTATAATGATACTAACACAGTTGTCACCACTTTTTATTGTTGTAAATGGAAAACTTATAACACTATATATATATAGAAGTCTGGAATGTACGTATAGTTAAATTTTAATTTTTAATAAAATTAAAAATTACACGCAGACGATGTGAGCATTGCTAGTAATCATAATAAAAAATTGGCTAAAAATTCATTTGAACAAAAATGTCTTTAAATTATTGAACAACCCTGTGTATGGTAAGATTATGGAAAATTTTAATAAAAGAAAGGATATTAAAATAGTATGTGAGTGGGAGAGTAAAAGTAAGCGATTAGAAGCTAGAACTCTTGTTGCAAGACCTAACTTTCATAGTTGTGTCAAAATTCAAAACGAAATGATAGTCGTTGAAATGAGTAAAGTGTGGACTGAATATAATACAGCCATTTATATTTGGTTTTCTGTTTTAGAGCTATCGAAATGGAAAATGTATAATTTTTATTACGATTACGTGTAACCTAAATACAAAGAAAATATTTACTCAATTATATGGGTACTGATTCCTTCATATATGATATAAGAACAAATGATTTATATATTGAAATTCGTTATGATATTATACATCATTTTGACACATCCACATATCAGAAAGAAATCCCTTATAATTTCCTACTCATGAATAAAAAAAGTTTTTGGAGTGATGAAAGATGAGTGTAATGGTCGAATTACTAAGGAATTTATTGGTTTACGATCTTAAATGTATTCTGTTAAAATAGACAAAGTTGATAAGCAAATGAAGAAAATAAAAGGAGTAAAACAACGTATAACCAACGAACTAGCAATAATAAATAATTTTAGGAAATGTTTGTTGAATAAAAAAAAAAGCTTTACTCTAATGCAATGTATATATAGATCTAAGGTACATCAAATCTATACACAATATACAAAAAAGCTATCATTAAGTTGTTTATATGATAAGAAATTTATCAAAGAAAATAAATTATAATTAAAACTTGCAATAAGATTAAAAAACTTGTTTTTTTTTTATTTCAAATTATATTTATTGTATAGAAATTGTAAGCACAAGTGACCGCATTTAAATGTATTGAATTTTTGTTTTCGCTAATAATTATACTTTATAGGCGATTTGAAATAGTTGGTGACTTCCAATGGTGGTTGTTAATCTCCAAATCTGTTAAACTATTCCTTATAGTTATAGTGCTTATAATGTGATACCTAATGTGTTGCAAGACCATTTGAATTATTAAAATGAACAATATTACATTCTTGTGCTAGAGTTTCTTAGTTAAATTGCTCCGCATTAAAGCACCTCTAAAATGTTCAAGTTCCAGGTCTTATACCCGACGATTAGGTAAATTTAAAAAGAATTGTTTGGAGGTGTTCTATAAAAGAGGCCATATGCAGTTTTATATGGTGTAACATATAGTCACTTTTAATATCATTGATTGCCATAACAATGGCAGATCCACGGTTGCTAAGCCTTCAAGTTCTGATAATACTGTAAGAATAGAAACAAGTGGAAGAAATCCGCCTGCTATTTGTTTAACACAAATTAAGGGTTATTTTACTGTTAATATAATCTGTTAACTGTTTAAAGAAGCAGTTTAGCTGTTCAAAGAAGCTGTTTAGCTGTTTTTAGATGCTGTTTATAGATCTCATACATTTTTTTTTAATAATTAATAGTCTTATACACAAACATATCTTAAAAAATATGGTACACAACATATTTTTCTATATGTAATTCAATTTTAAGATATGGCAACACCCTACCATCGGTCATGGTCGCATAATATAATATATAACACGTTTCATTCTGCATCAAACAAACCAATTAACCAATAAAATAAACTGACCGACTGTAGCGTAGGCATGAACAGCTTTTTGTATGGAAATGGCTGATACAGAAACCAATATACTATTATGTATATAATAGTATATTTGTGGGGTTTCTGTATCAGCCATTTCCATACAAAAAGTTTTTGAATGGAAACGTCTATATCAGACATTTCCATACAAAAAAGCTGTTCATGCCTACGCTACAGTCGGTCAGTTTATTTTATTGGTTAATTGGTTTGTTTGATGCAGAATGAAACGTGTTATATATTATATTATGCGACCATGACCGATGGTAGGGTGTTGCCATATCTTAAAATTGAATTACATATAGAAAAATATGTTGTGTACCATATTTTTTAAGATATGTTTGTGTATAAGACTATTAATTATTAAAAAAAAATGTATGAGATCTATAAACAGCATCTAAAAACAGCTAAACAGCTTCTTTGAACAGCTAAACTGCTTCTTTAAACAGTTAACAGATTATATTAACAGTAAAATAACCCTTAATTTGTGTTAAACAAATAGCAGGCGGATTTCTTCCACTTGTTTCTATTCTTACAGTATTATCAGAACTTGAAGGCTTAGCAACCGTGGATCTGCCATTGTTATGGCAATCAATGATATTAAAAGTGACTATATGTTACACCATATAAAACTGCATATGGCCTCTTTTATAGAACACCTCCAAACAATTCTTTTTAAATTTACCTAATCGTCGGGTATAAGACCTGGAACTTGAACATTTTAGAGGTGCTTTAATGCGGAGCAATTTAACTAAGAAACTCTAGCACAAGAATGTAATATTGTTCATTTTAATAATTCAAATGGTCTTGCAACACATTAGGTATCACATTATAAGCACTATAACTATAAGGAATAGTTTAACAGATTTGGAGATTAACAACCACCATTGGAAGTCACCAACTATTTCAAATCGCCTATAAAGTATAATTATTAGCGAAAACAAAAATTCAATACATTTAAATGCGGTCACTTGTGCTTACAATTTCTATACAATAAATATAATTTGAAATAAAAAAAAAACAAGTTTTTTAATCTTATTGCAAGTTTTAATTATAATTTATTTTCTTTGATAAATTTCTTATCATATAAACAACTTAATGATAGCTTTTTTGTATATTGTGTATAGATTTGATGTACCTTAGATCTATATATACATTGCATTAGAGTAAAGCTTTTTTTTTATTCAACAAACATTTCCTAAAATTATTTATTATTGCTAGTTCGTTGGTTATACGTTGTTTTACTCCTTTTATTTTCTTCATTTGCTTATCAACTTTGTCTATTTTAACAGAATACATTTAAGATCGTAAACCAATAAATTCCTTAGTAATTCGACCATTACACTCATCTTTCATCACTCCAAAAACTTTTTTTATTCATGAGTAGGAAATTATAAGGGATTTCTTTCTGATATGTGGATGTGTCAAAATGATGTATAATATCATAACGAATTTCAATATATAAATCATTTGTTCTTATATCATATATGAAGGAATCAGTACCCATATAATTGAGTAAATATTTTCTTTGTATTTAGGTTACACGTAATCGTAATAAAAATTATACATTTTCCATTTCGATAGCTCTAAAACAGAAAACCAAATATAAATGGCTGTATTATATTCAGTCCACACTTTACTCATTTCAACGACTATCATTTCGTTTTGAATTTTGACACAACTATGAAAGTTAGGTCTTGCAACAAGAGTTCTAGCTTCTAATCGCTTACTTTTACTCTCCCACTCACATACTATTTTAATATCCTTTCTTTTATTAAAATTTTCCATAATCTTACCATACACAGGGTTGTTCAATAATTTAAAGACATTTTTGTTCAAATGAATTTTTAGCCAATTTTTTATTATGATTACTAGCAATGCTCACATCGTCTGCGTGTAATTTTTAATTTTATTAAAAATTAAAATTTAACTATACGTACATTCCAGACTTCTATATATATATAGTGTTATAAGTTTTCCATTTACAACAATAAAAAGTGGTGACAACTGTGTTAGTATCATTATACCCGTAAAATTGGATGCTTTCACATTTGTTTCTCTATTTTGTCTATGAAATGACATAATATTGCGAAGAAAAAGTATTCTATATTGAAACCAAGGTTCTAAGAGCCTCCTTACAAAATTTTTTTTTTCAAATCCATTCAATGGTTTTTACACGATGCGAATACAGCAGACAGGGAAACGGATAGATAGACAGATAGACAGACAGACAGACAGACAGACAGATAGACAGACAGACAGAAAGACAGACATATAGACAGACAGACAGACACACAGACAGACAGACAGATAAAAATTCAAAGAGTAGGTGTTTTGCATTCTGTATCGATTACCAACTACATAATTTTCAAAAAATATATATTATGTACAGAAATGACCTCGTTACTATTTTATTATATGTATAGATTAAAATAAAATAAAATTTTTTTTATGAATTTTCTTCAAAATCAATCCGTGTTTAAGACATTGTAGAAGGTTGCTATAATGTATTAAATAATTGGTTTTATTATTTAAATTTGAAATTAACTTTCGCTGTTTCATGCTCTACATTTATTTCTTTGTCTTATTTTGTGCACAAAATAACAAGTTCTTCTGATAATCGTGCTGTGCGATTGGATATTCTAAATCAACCTCTAATATATAAGTATATATCCAATTTCAGAATCTTCATCTATATTTATCCATATTAAAGTCCTTAAAGTTTTCAAGCCGCTTAAAATTTCTATAGGGTAGGTATTGCGAAAATGCATATCCATAAAAATTATTTACATCAAAATACATTAGATAATTTGAATCTTTCGTAAAATCATAATCTCTAACATTGTAAAACACCTCCCCGTATCCCCCCCGCACAGTAAAACTGTGTATGTCAATATCAGTCAATAATTGCAACTCTATTTCAGTTGGTTTTAACATTGCATCCCAAGATAGCCTCGGAATATTATAATAATATTGATATGGATCTAAATTGTAAATGTCTTTACAAACCTTACGAAAACTTTAAAATACATGAAAAAGCAATAAAATATCTACTTTTAAATATAATAAAAGATAGCCCAAAAAGTGTGTTACTTTTGAATGTTTGCCAATGTTTTTAAGCGTGTTCATAATCATCTTCACTGCACTACTCATTAGTAATGCTATTGAAGATATATGAATGAGGTGGTAGCTGTGTTTCCTCGAGACAATTTACTGAATCTAGTTAGTCATATGGAAAGACACAATTACGCTTCAATTAACTGAATTTTTTACGATTCTTTAGTAGTAGTAGTATTCGTGGTAGTTCTATTAACTTTGATTTTCATCACCATTATCATTAACTAAATTTTTTTTATATATGTAAATATATATAATTCTTCAGTTGAAGTAATTATATTTATATCACCTTCAATAGATAAAAGTTCTCTAATTAAGAAATGACAATAATATGCCGAAAAGTTATGAAAAAATATAGGAATGAAGTTTGCAGTTTGATACTCTAAATTACATAAGTATGTTATGCGCGGGCTCGCTACATTCACCCGTTAAATGACAATGATCAGCTACACGATCTTCATCAGGTAGAAGTTTTTATAAATATGAATAATGATTCCATTTAATGGTTGTTCTTCAAGTTCAAGTGAAGATGTATATTTTGCAATACCTTATTCTTTGTTAGAAACGGTTTATTTACAAAACAATTTTAAAATGTATGTGCTCGTATACATCAACATTTTTATTTCTTAATATTTGTAAGAATATTCAGACTTAATAAAACTACCTTCCAATACGTGTTGGAATATTACTCCTTAACTGAAATGTAACATGCGAAAGTCTGCAGTTACGCTAACAGTAAACTAGCAAGTATTTTGCGATTTTTTGCACAAGTATACTACAACTAAGCGTTGGTAATGATATTAATACGCTTAGTGTAAGTGGGATTTTTTGTTACATTTCAGAAACTAAATTTTCGTACTGCCGTGATAAGCTTGTTTTTTATTTTGAATTTATTTATTGTGTTCGTTTGGTCTTCGTAGCTAATACCCAGCAAACAATTTTAGAAAAGGTAATCAAGTGTAGAATTAAGCATTTTTGGCGGAAGGACTTTTCAACTAGACTACCAACCTAATGATTTAAACAAGGCATGAGACTTTATAATCAATTACTGAGAATTGATTACATTAATTATTGTAGGAAATAATGATGATCATAAGCTTAGCTTGTATTTAAATAACTAGTTCAATAACAACTTCCTTTTTGCGAACTAATGTGATGTCTTTTGTAAGTAAGTCAATATGGTAAGTACCTTTTAAGGTAATTTCTAATTTTTTGCTGGGTAATGATGTCGACAGAGAAATAATGTTGTATTGTTGTTACTATCTTCATTTCAAAATGGTGAATACCGTTATATTTATGACTGATCTCGATAACGACAACGGTAATGCCACACTGTTGTTTTTATTTCGTTTTTAAGGTAAACGCCAACATTTGCTTCAGCTGTAAATTCTAACCAAATAATAAAAACCACAAATATTTAATTATAAAAATGAAAGTAGATAAAAAAAAAATACAATACTTGAAAATAAATTGTTTTGAATATCATGAAATTGAACAGAAAGAATTCATAATAATGGTTAAATTGAGAAAATTCTTTTACCAGACTTATACCTTAAATTACACGATATTATTATCTTACTTTATTTTAATTAATCTAACAGAAAAATTTAAAAATATATATTATTAATTCCGCGAAGCTGAATTGTTTGCCTGCAGAAAAATATACTTAATACATGTACAGTTTCATATTATTAGTAAAAATTCGCTCGTATCTTAATAAATAAAATACATTAAAAAAATAAGAGATTTCATTAAGAACTTATAAAATATCGCTTGATTAATTTTTTCCTCGTGTTTTTCTTTGAAATATATAGCATATTTTTTGGCAACATGTTAAAAATTGTAGGTAAAGATACTTCTAGGGTGTTCCGTATTTATTTTTAAGGCTTCCGACTTTAAAACAGCCTTCTATCTGTCTTCTTGTGTTGTATTGGTGGTTAATTTCTTTCAAAAATCGTGTATCGTTGTAAAACTCAATAGGAATACTTGCGCAGTATATAATTTTGTGTTAAGAATGTTTAAATCTTTTATTATATTTTCATAGTTGTTGTTTGCCCTGATGTTTAATATTGAAAGAAGTAGTATTCAAGCCTATTATGGTTCAACATATCAACAAGAACAACAATATCAAGGAGAAATTTAAAACGAAATCATTTTATTAGATGGTAAAACAAACAAATATATTAATTTTATATATAAACTTCCAAACCAAACTCTGACTGTGGGAGGAATACAGTTAATCTATCAGAAAACGATAGACCAACAACAACAACAACCTCTCCCCTCGCTAAACCGAAATTCAACGATGATCAACAACATTTTACTATAGATGATTTCATTGAAGTATTTCCAAAAAAGAAATTAATATTAACAATATTAAAGACTAATCACAAAAACTTCACATGAGTATATAGTAATCCTTGTAAAATGATCAAAGAAATCTATAAATTTTTAAAACCATTCAGTAATATCATGAGTGAAGAGGATAAAAATAGGCTTGTTAATATTGAAGCACAACTAGAATATATTATAAATTTATCTGTCTGTCTCTATACAACTATCCGTTTAATTCTTTTCATATACGTAAATGATAATGAATATTAAACTAAACATGGGTGATAACAAACAATAATTTAAATAAAGAGTATAGAACAAAAACTAAAAATATATTTAAAAAGAACACCTTTAATTATTAATTATTCAACAACGATTTTCTATTCCCTAATATTACTATTAACCCTTTCTTAAATATTTTAATCACCATCATTTCAATCAATCTTAAATTGACCATAAACACACACACACACACACACACACACACACACACACATTCACACACACATACACACACACACATACAAACACATACACGTACGCACACACAAGATCATTACCTTTACTCAGTATCTATCTCTGCAGTTTCATTAGAAAATGGAGTACAGCCAAATTCTTACTTCTGCTTCAAAAAATCAAAGTTCAATGACCTTTATCTAGATTGCTTATATTGGCTAATGTGTAAAATACTTGTATTTTCTTATTCTTGAAAACAAAAAAAAATCAAAGGTCAATGACCTTTACATAGATTGCTCATTTTTTCTAATGTGAACAAACCTAAAACGTATATTTACCAAACACACACACACACACACACACAAATCATTACCTACTCTTTGAAAAAAAAATCCCTTGACCTATATTCTTTCTATACTCATACAATTATTACACAATTCAAGTATTTGACTGCAACTGTACTTTATTCTTCTTAAAAATCTTAAAAAAATTTTACAAATATAAATTATTGAATAATTATAATGAATAAAAATACCAATAAAGTATTTATAGCATCAGAACCACTCTAATGTAAAACATTTATATAAATATAAATAAATATACAAAAGTATTAAATAAAAATAAAAAAAAACAAAATTCTTCTTTAGCATTCTTATCACATATCGCTTTTGTTTAACAAAAACCAAAAATCTAAATTCAATGATCTTCTCCTAGATTGTTTATTTTTTTTTCCTAATGTGTAAAATATTTATATTTCTATCTGTAACTCCACTTGTTAGCATGTTTTAACACTTATCAATATGTGTGTCTGCTGTGTTCATATATGTACATGAGCTTGTACATTACACTAAACCTTAATCTGAATATCACGCTCATCAATATGTTAACCCATATCAACTAACACTTCACATTTTCATTTTAATAATTAAGAACATTACCACATGCATAAAAACACAACCGATCTTCACACTTCAAGAATTTATTACCCTTAAAAAATTTCATCTCACACACATATATTCGTCCACTTCTTAGTCTCTATCTACACAGTGCATTATTAGAAATGCTGACCTACATTTCTTTCCACACACACATAAGATCATTACACTCATAAATTCTTACTCAATATGTCAACCCATATCAACTAACACTTCACATTTTCATTTTAATAATTAAGAACATTACCACATGCATAAAAACACAACCGATCTTCACACTTCAAGAATTTATTACCCTTAATCTTAGTCTCTATCTACACAGTGCATTATTAGAAATGCTGACCTACATTTCTTTCCACACACACATAAGATCATTACACTCATAAATTCTTACTCAACTTGTCAATCCCTTTTTTTTTTTATGACGTTTTAATGATCATTATCTTTGACTTTTATTACACTCACACTTGTTTATTACTTTAATGACCCCCATTCTTGACCTTTGCTTTTTAATGGCTTTTTAATGGCTTTTTAATGGCTTCTCAACATGTGTTGCAGTATTCCCACCTCCTATATACTAAAGTTTTTTCATAAACCCCACTTTCGCAAAAAACAAACATTTTCACCATTGAATAAATTTTTACATTATAATTGTATAAATGATCCTGAAAGCCAAATATTTGACATTTTCAATACATTGCTTATAGCGAAAGTTCGGCTCGCAAAGACCCTTTTTTTCTTCAAGTTCAATTAAATCCTAAAAATGAGTTTTTATGTTTTATTTATAATTTATTTGGCACTTGTCATTTAATCCTTCAGAAGTTTCGTTTCACCTTTCGTTTCATTCGATGGTTGTATGTAACACGAACTTGAATCAAAGCTGTTGTTGATGACAACAGCACCATCAACTAAAAGGTCAATAATGATCTACACTGCCATAATTAGAAAAACTATGATACTAACGATTAAGGAAGGATGAAAACGGAAGGGTATATATATATATATATCTTCATTTACTAATTTTATACATTAATTTGTGCTTATTTTAAAGTGTTCGGATTTTATGATGACACTGTGGTATAAATGCACTACTTTTTTATATTTTTTTCTGATTTTAATTTTTTATTGATAAACTTTTATTGACAAAACTTAAATGCTGAGATTAAGTTTAAATTGAAATTATTAACTAACTTATTGAATTGAAATATTAAATACTTAAAATAAGTTTTTTTCGCTTCTTTCGTTATTTTATTTCGCTTTCTCTTAATACGAAGAAACGGATAGCTTAAGATATTTTCGTTTGCGCGTTTTTATGACTCTCCTTTAACTGGGTTAAAAAAATAAGAAGACAACACTAAGTAAACGAAAGCTTTTAGTTAAATTAAAACTATAAAAATAGTTATTAAACTTTACAAACAAACCTGGCAATCGTCAAAGCATTGATGTTGAATAAAAATATGAAATAAATAAAAAACAAATATCAAAACGAATTTGATGCACAATTTTTATTAATTTTATTTTAGTTTGGGGAAAAGGCAAAGTGTTTGTTTAATGTAAATAATTTATACAGAAAAATGTTTTTGTACCTGTCACAGGCTTTACTTGTTTTCACAATAAAATTTAACTAAATTTTTAATTATTTTATTTAATTAAAATATAAAGGCAAAACATACTAATTAAATTGTTTATTGATTAGTTATTTATTACTTTTCATTGAAATAAATAATTGAATCGTTAAAAATTTAAATAACTTGTTATCTAAAATACGAGTTTAGACGGACGCACATTTGGAAGAAAAAGATTTCAAATTCTCTTGTTTTTTCATTCGCTTTCACACAGCCGAACATTTTGTCGGCAACATTTCATTAGTATTGTTCTTTTTCGCTTTTAAATATATGCAAAGAAAATGTCAACAAAGCGTATCGTCGAGTACCGATCACAAAAACGATTCTCTCTTCCCCATCCGTAATTTGCTATCAAACTAAATGTTTCCCTTCAAAAATGTAGGCTAGTCTAAACGTGGACAAATTAACCTCAAAAAAAATCATAGTTAAAAGACTTCAAAGTATTTATGATATTGTAACTGTCTGTTGCTAAAACACTTATTAGTGAAAACTTTATATGGATGGTGTGAAATACATCTTCTGTTAACGTAAACTTTTTCAAATGGCTCAAAGGATACTATCTAAATTAGCATATACATTTTTCTTATTCTCGACACATAACATTAGGTTTTGTTTTTAGTGGACAGGTAATCGTTGGCAGTTCGTCTGTTACAGTGAATTATATAAGCTTTCGAAACATTTTACTTACTTACACCCCAGCTTATATTTTATTTTTTGTGTAGGAATAAATTATTCTCTGTTCTTTAAAAATCTTATTTGAAATACTTGTACTTTAAATTTAAGAACTTTAAATTTAAGAAATTTTATAAAAATAACAGGAGGAATTCTTACAGAATACTACTGCCTGGAAGTCAGTTGGTATTGAATGATTAATTGTTTATTAAAATCCTTAAAACTTGGATTTTTAGTAAAACCATTACGAAAATAACATTACCTTTCAGTATTTTGTGATATATAAATAAAAAAAGAAAATATTCGAATACAATAAATAAATTAAACAAAAGTGTTTTTATTTTTTAAATAGAATAGAGAGAACTGACGAAATAACGAAAGGCACTTTATTTTTTTTAGTGAAAATTCACTAACGGAAAAAAATATATGAAATTTATTTCGAGTGGGGAATTGTTTTAAAGTAGTGCCATTCCTGAAGCAGAGATTCGAATATATAAACTGACAAGAAGAAATGAAATATTTTATTAAATTTGTCAAATTTATAATTTTAAATATAGTCAGCTGTTAATATAACGGCCGCAGCAATAGCGTCAAATTTACAAGCGCTTGTCTATAACAATTTAAAAGATAGCCTCATATAAGTAAATCCTCATAAATTATTGGACACACTTTAATTTCTAAATTCAAATTATAAACTCGTTGATATAGCAAATTTAGCAATACAGGTCCCTTTTAAGTTTAAGCGTTCTGTCTATAACGGTTCAAAATTTTGGTCACATACTCAAAATTACATTAACTATTGGAACACCCTTTAACTTTCAAATCCAAATTTTATACTTTTTTATAGCAGACTTATCAATACAGGTTCGTTGAAAATTTCAAGCGTCTGTCTATAACTGTTCAAAAGTATGGCCACATACATCAAATTTCATGCACTATTGGCACACCCTTTAATTTATAATTTGTAATATTTATACTTGTTACTATTACGCCCATAGCATTTGACATTCTGTCCAATTTGCAAGCGTTTGTCTATAAAGGTTCAAAAGATAGACCCATATAAGTAAATTTACATCAATTATGGGGGTACCCTTTAATTTATAGATTTATTTTTGTATAAATTTTTGTAATTGGGCGCTATACTAATACGCAGTTATTTTAAATTTTACATAAGCGCCCTTTACAGTTCATAATACACGTAAGAAATATGAATGTTGTATGGGGACACCCTTTAATTTTTAAGATTATAAACTTTTTTTAAAACGGGACCAATCTGTAAGCATAAGCTATCTTATTACAAAAAATTTTCAAAATCGGATCAGAAATGACTGAGTTCTTGGGACACAAATATAAAAACAAGCAACATTCAGCCGAATTGTATAACCTCCTTCTTTTTTTGAAGTCGGTTAAAAAAGGTTTGTAATAAAGTCTGTTCCAAAAATGAGCTAAAATTAGCTTTACATTTTTTGTTAAAATAGTCACCAACAACGCTGTTTGCGACAGACATAACTCTTATACGAATGTTTACATAATTTTTTTTTCATTTTTCCATTAGGAATGTAATAGAAACTTTGTTTAACGCAATATTGGATATTTCCATCATCAGTGATTGTCATTTGATGGTTCAAATGACGGTCAGTGTTGTAGGATAGTTATATAAGTTACTTAGTATATTTTCAGTAAAAGCCCGATTCACATAGCTCAAATGATTTAAAGACTGTAAGCGAAGAAACTTTTATGAGAGCATAGATAAAAAAAAAAAAAACAAGAATAACTTCAAGTCTCGTTGGACTTTGGAAGTTTATATGGTAACCGAAAGTTAAACGAAGTAAACACAAGGACAAAAGGAACAAAAGAAAAAGCATAGACCAACTAGAACACTTACTTACACAAGAGCGAAAACAACACAAAACCATTGATATTATAAATATATGGAATGAAGGTTAGCACTGGCTGCCAAGGCCATCGGCTGAATTTTTTCTTAAAAAAAACATATAAGGAAACGTATAATTCAGTCTTACGTCATATTACACATATACATTTATATAACAATGGAAAAACACAAACATTTCGTAATTCTTTTTTTGTTTTTCTTTTTGTTTATGTTAACCATCCTACTTAGCATAAACTCGTAGCGTTTAGACACATGATTCACAGACTTAAAATTGTTCCACTCGCTCCAGATAAATACAATAACGAACTCGATACAATTTACACTATAGCTAAAAATAACGGTTACAACCATACAACCATCGACAAACTACTCAGAGAACAACAAAAACAAGATAAAAGAAGACAAGGAAACAATCGACACAACACGACGACACATCTTTACTTACACAGGACCAGAAATATATAGATTAACTAACCTTTTCCGGAAAGAAAGTTTGCACACAACACTAAAAACGACCAACACTCTACGCAACAATCTCTAGACATCAACAGAAACAACCGATAAATTTAGCACCAGCGGAGTATACAGACTTACTTGCACTTGCAACCATACATACATTGGACAAACTAGACGAACATTAAAAACAAGGTTTACAGAACACATACGATCATACAAAAGGAAAAGAGAAGACTCTAATTTCGCAATACACCTTAACCCACATGGACACGAACCAAGGGAAATAGATGAATGTATGACAGTATTACACCCAAGTAAAAAAGGACGAAGACTAGACATTCTTGAAAACATAGAAATTTACAAAACACGAACGTTTAACAGAGACATTATTAACGAACAGGTAATCACAACCTCTGACACGATTTTTACAGCACTAAAATTACTAAAACACTCGTACAAACGAAAAACACCCATATACGGTCACACTTACCTATCTAACAATAAAAGACCAAAATAGTAAACTATTTACCCCAATAAGCAGGACAGATATCAGGAAATCTACCTGCATAATACTATTTAAACGGACAAAAATTACCTAAACCCACCACCTTTTATTCTTAACACTTTCTATTTTTAACACCATCTCTTCAGTTTTAATAAACAAGTGGTTTGAAAATGATGTCATCACATCGAAAGCGCTCGCCAAACGTTCGAAATACACAGCCAGAGACGACGGTTATTACCCAAAATGGAAACAATCTTTTTACTTGTTTGACTCTAGAACTACAGAAATCTTAAAGCAAACAGGAACGATGTAGTTTTAAAAAATCTATCAAAAGTAGAGTAATATTCTTAAATTCGGAAACGTCTGAATTACAGCTTAAATCAAAATGCAGGATTTAATGGGTTCTTACTTGAAGACAGAGTTATGCAAATGATTAAAAAATCCGCACTTACCGTGCTTTTGACACTACCGTGGCTTAATTTCAACTCTAACTTGTTTGCTTTAAAGAATTTTTATTTTGTATGTTTTTTTATATTGGTCACTGTAGAGCGATTTACACATGAAATTAATCTGTATTCAATAATATAATACTATTCGACTAATTGGGAATTTCAAAATTACTATCTCACAGTAGGCGGTCTGCTTTAACATTTTTTGTATCTTTAAAAAATTTAAAAAATATTAAAGTAATATTTCCCTCCTTAATTTAAAAGCCGTTTGTTATTCGTGCTCTTTTATAATACTGTGAATGTAGAATATTGCAAAAATGTCAATGCATTAAAAAATTATCAAAGTCTCTAAGTACTAACAAGGTTTATTATTATAAAAATTAAGAACCAAAATCTTTAACATGACAATCATGCACATTTAAATACAGCATTAAAAGTGTTTTTATTGTCGGCGGTTGTACCCTACATCATGTCAGGTAAGAGTCGTAATAACGCTAGGAAAACTAAAAATGTTTTTTTGTGTGTGTGTGTTTTTTTTTTTGTTCTTGCAAAGTGCCTGTGCATAGAACATAAATAATATATCGTAGTACCACTAAGCGAATGCAAAGATTTTGTAAAAATATCTGCAATTTGGTTTTTCGGTGGTATGTATTCGATCTTAAGCTTTCCTTTTTTATATGGTCCTTGATTAAGTGATATTTTATATCCATGTGTTTCCATAGATTACTTTCCAAGTTCTTAGCCATAGCAGTGAATACTGCATTATCTTCATATAATGTAAAAGGATAATTTTCTGAAGCAATCTTTACATCTTTTAGAATCTTTATCCAAATACCTTCAGAAACGTCCTGACTTTGAGCGACATAAGCTGACTCGATAGATGATGTTGCTACTATTGTCTGTTTTTTACTTGACCACGATTTTGGACATCCATATACGTAGTATATATATCCTGTTGTAGACTTGCGATCCTCAGTGATAGCTGCCCAGTCAGCGTAGTATTAAAAAAAATAAATTAAAAAAAATTATTAAGTACTACATCTTCTAATTTCCTTCCGAACTCAGGCTTTCTTCTTGTTCCTTTTGCTTTCTTATCTTTTTGGAAATATCACTTATTATGCCAATGGGCAATGAAAAACAAAAAATTATTTTCAACTTTCAACAATATTTTGTAGTTTATTCAACTTTTACTTCTCTGTGTGACCGGGAGATAGAGCCACTGTAGTGTTTTATTTTAGCGGGAATGCTTTGCGGCCGCGCAGACCAGATGGACTGACGATTTCACCTGCACGATTTCGAGGACATTATGGCCTTAGTATGATAGTGGGAGATTTGCAAATCTGCTGAGGTTTCTCGAAGACAGCTCGGCATATTGATGGCTGTGCTGACAGGGCACTGTGTTGTTGATACCCAAGCTAAGAGACTAAATCTTCCACACCATGACTACTGTGGGCATTGTTAGGATAAGGAAGAAACGGTGGATCTTTCTAGGAACAGAGAGGCACTTTTCGGCAGTCCGAGACTGTATAATTTTGCAGACCTATCGGTCTATAATGTTGTTAGGATAAACTCGTTTATCCGGTTTTCGGTATGGGTTGGGGATGCATCTATGATGGTAACATAGGAACCTGAACTGCGCCTTGCGCATCCCTTTCAGGCAATACAACGGGACCATTTAGGGCCCAAGTGAGTCGGTCTTCTCAAGCCGGCAGAGCGGTCCTTTTCGGCAGTCCGAGACTGTATAGTGTTGCAGACCTATCGGTCTATGATGTTGTTGGTTGGGTTGGGGATGAATCTTTGAAAGTAACATAGAGACCTGAACTGATCCTTGCACAAGCCTCAAGCCGGCAGCCTATGCAACCTAACCTGACCTACTTCTCTGTAATTTGTTTAAGCTAGAACATTATTTAAATATTCTTATCATCTGTAAATAATTTTTTTTTTCAATATAAGAATCGAAGTTATAATACTAACTGTTTAGGTTTCATTACTAATTTCAACCGTTTTCAGGCATTCATTGCCTGACTCTTTCTTCCTTTTAAAAAGAGGTCCAGTGAAATCAAATAAATAAATAATTTATTTGAAACTTTTATCGATCTTATTACATTTCTTACTTTGGTTTGCTTAAAAAAGTGTATCTATACTTCGTTTAATTCTTTCTTAAATTCCTCTTAATGTTATTTGAATGTTAAGCTTAATATATGAACATGTTTTTATATAAACATAAAAATCACTTTTACAGACATTCTATGCGAAATGTCACTTAACAAGGATTTATTCATGTACACACATTAATGTCAGCTAACGCATGACTAAATGTGTGAGTGGTTATAGTTAACAACTCCTTATGTTTGCGATAAGGAAGTGCGAAAAAAAACATATGCAAAAATGAATTGAAAGCACAAGCTGTAGAAAAATATTTAAATTTGTACATAAAAACTAGAGAATGAGATGTAGATGAGAGTAAAACAATAGCAGAAAAAATAATCAGGTATGTGATGGAAATCGATCGATTTGAAAACTATTCGTTTTGAGATATATTTTAAACAATAATAAAGAAGTTGCCCTAAAGTAATTGTAGAAATTGAGTGGTAAGTTATTAAAAACTATATTGAAGGTATTTAACAAACGAAAATATCACAACCATGTTCGGTTTTAAATCGTTTAGATTTCGAAATCGATTTCCATCACATACCTGACACTTAATCGAAAGCAAAAAGTATTGAAGATCTTTTATATAAAGGCCTTTCTTTTGAACTTTAGTTAAGGGTTGGGAAGGAAATAATACTAAAAAAGGCTACTTATCTGCTGAACAACTAAAAGTATTTTTAATCACGTTTATATCGACCGATTATGCTGAGTTGCCACTTTGAGTCGCTGACTTGGCAAATCAGTTTTTCGTTGCTGCGATTCATTTCTCTTTTTAACGACTATCGGTTTGTGAAATTGTCTTAATAAAAAAATTTTTAATTCTGTTATTCAGTAATACTTTTAACGATATTCGCCATTGCTTAATACAAGCTGATATCGTTAGCAAGTTGCTCGTCGTTAAGAAAACATCTATACTTTTTGTGTTGTTAAGTCTGTCGATAAAACAAACGACGTACAACTAATGTTTATGAACATACATATAAGCAAAAACACAAAACATATACATATATTTGAACATAAAATAAAAACACAGTTTATTTTCATTTTAATTAAACTAAACATAATTGTTTAACTTAGTAGATCTGCGCACATTTAAAATTGCTTTCAAAAATAAACTTGTTGTTAAAAGAATTGATCGCAACTCTACAACCAAAAGTATTATTATGCTTTTCTTATTGTCATACTCTATACGCGCATATTGAAAACCACGTATTCATGTGTGTAAATTGACATCTAACAAATAAACACATGAGTGTGACTCGCTTGAATTCATATGTTTTTACTCTTCTCTTTTGTGTTTTTCGTTTAATTGTTGACGGAGATGCCACTCAATTTTAACTTGTGTTTATTGTCGTTAAGCTGAAGTTAGTTAATCACTTAATCCTTACTGCAAACAAGAGAAAATGTCGACAAATATAAAGTTAGTGAATTGCACTAATGGTATTATATGTAACACAAAAAAAATGTTCATCGAGCGGACCCAGTTAAAACCATTCCAGTATTAGTTTCATGCATCTATAATTTACTAACGACTCCGTTTTGCATATATTCATGGAAGCTCTATGTGACTTTCTAATATTTACAGTACCGCATATATAACTTTGCAAATTAAGTTAAGTGATGAAGAACAAATATTACGAACAAACATGTATGTTAATCTCATTTACTATGCGCAAAACAAATCTGCCCATGTATTCGACCTCTTACCTTGAATAAGCCATATTGACGCAAGTTTGACATGTTTAAAAAATATAGACAATTCAGTCAATTCAAAGTCTTGCAAAAAAAAAAAAAGAATTATACAGCAGCAGAATGTAATGCTGCATTTTCTGGATCGCTACATGCTTCATCAGCATTAATCGCATCTATTTACCTTAGGTTGCGTAGACTGTAAACGTCATTTATTTACCCAACTAACTTTGTAAATAAGAATACCAGGAATATTTATATCAATATTCAATATTTGACGAAGTCTACACACAAACCAATGTATTTCTTCACTGTTCTCTCTGTAACACCATATAAATCAAATTGCATCACCTGTAGGGTAACCCTTTAATTACTTCTTTTAAATGTTTATAACTTTTGGTATAGTGGACACGTTCTGGGTTAATTTTTATAACTGTTTAAAAGATAAGACGATATAAGTACTTTAGTTGGAAACCGTTACTTTTTTATATTTGGATTTAGGGATATAGAAAAACACACCCTTCAATTATCAGTATAAAGCTGTTAAAAAGACAAGTCAATATAAATTGTTGCTATAGCGAACTTAACAAAAAATTTATGTGTAATTTCAAATCGTTTAAATAATTACGCCATATTGTCAAATTTCGCAATTTATGGGGTCAGTTTTAAATACTTTAACCTGAGCTTTACTAAGTGAAACTGTATAAAGGAGTATAAAAAAGTCAGCTGTTTACAGTGGAGAAAGAAAAATAGAATTATTGTTTCGTTATTGTTGTTATTGCTTAAACTTTGATTTTTGTCTTTACTTTACTGCTGGGACAAAAATTTTTAGTTTATTAAAAATGCTTGTCAGAAATTTCCTGAACTGCTAAGTAAGCGGTAGCGAAATGGCCGTCGAGACGTGCTTTGACCATCAATAATCAATATCGGCAATTAATTTAATCGGGATATATGGATATATATATATATATATATATATATATATATATATATATATATATATATATATATATATACAGTGAAAGATCCCGTGGGCGGACACCGACCGTCAGAGCAGATTTGTCCGTTGTGGAGAGGTGTCCGTCTACGGGAGAGTTGATTAGAAATGGTGGGCATTCACTGCTATTAAATATTCTATTATTTATTGATATATAAATGAAACAAATTTGAATGCATACTCGGACATCGAAGGGACTGAAGAAATTGCCCGCACAGTAGAGGTGTCCGCAACCCCGGTAAAGAAAAAATACCATGAACATTATTATTTTATTATTACTCGTTTAAAAATTAAACGAAAAGTAAAATTATTTTATTGAGAAGTGCTAGACGGAAGCAATTACTACAAAGCGATTTTTTTTTACCTAACTCTGTTTTTGAGGTACTTTGGCACAAGTGTACTAGTTGGCATTTAGTTCGTTCACGTAAATTTTTTGCCAGAATTTTTGAGTAAAATAGTTGGGGTATGTCAATAAATTTACACTGCTGCATATTTTTATACTAAAGAATTGTTTTAAATTGGTATAAAAATAACTAAATAACACGGTAATCAATGTACACAAAAATTAATGAAACATGAGTCTATTTCTGTTCTTATTTAAATTAAAATTAATAAAGTTTTAAAAGTGTTTTATTATCTTTATTTCATTGTAACACTTTAATGAATAAATTCTGATCAACACAAATAAACTAGACGACATTGAGCTATTTAAGAAATTTTCTTCTCTATCGTATTTAGCATTACTAATATTTGATTTACAGCATCCTTGAAAATATCTTAAAGCCAACATTTTTACTATGCACCCTCTTTGTTCAATATGAAAAATAAAAATTGCATAAATACATATATTTATTATTCATAAGCCATTATTTATTTATTGAAGTATTAAATGTAAATGCAAACGAAAACTGAACATTATATATTCATATTTATTGACATTTACTTAAACTTAAACAATCTTAAAACACATGTATAAGTACGTACATATTTTTTATAGTGAGATAAAGCCGCATATAAACCAGAAAACTTTAACGTTTCATCATTTCTTTTCACGTGAGCTATACATATACATAAATTGAATATTAACAAACATTACAATATTAAATATTTCCTTTATTATAATTGAAATCGGAATAAATGTATTTTAAATAATTTACTTCATTTCGAGAAATATACATACAATTTAAAATTTGAAGAGCAAATAAGGGCTACTTCAAGCAAATTTATACATTGTAACGAATTGTCCTTTAGAACGTTGCTAAGCCGAAAAATATAAATAATTTACAAGAATAAGCCTTTTTATACACCATAAAAGTGGAGAAAGGGTAAATCTAAGTTTTTGTAATTACATTTGTAATATATATATTCTGACTTCTTATGCATAGCGAAATCGATTGAGCGATGTCTGTCCGTATTAGTGTTGCAACCAAGATCAGCTAGAGAAAATTTAAATACGCCAATCGATCAGACATAGTGTCAAAAGAACTATTGCTGGAAATCAGCAAGATCGGTCAATATCTTTCAAGACAGCGGACAAAACACCACGCGTACCTCTAATTTTTCCATATAATTTGGAAGAATGAAGTAACTCCAATTAAAAAACAGATATACGCGGCGATAGAGAATTAAAAAATAAGAAAAAAACATCAAGTTGAAAAACTGGCGCTCGCCTATATTTGGCGAGTTATGCTCCTCTGAACTTTTCATTTTTTTTAAATATCGATATGAGTATCATTAAAAGCTTTTAAAGAGATCTTGTAGGAAATACTAAAATTAAAATAAAAAGCTTTACCCATTAAGAGCCAATGGCAATTTTACGAAAAATTAGATATATATGTAGCACTTAATTTTAAATTCTCTTTCACCACAATATTTGCTTTTTTAATTGGAGCTATTTAATTTCATCGGCATAGCCGATTATAGCACTCTTACTTGTTTATATTATTAATAATAAACAGTTTTTAGACCGGAATGTAATTTAAATTAAAATTTATTTTTGTTAAAGAAGAAAATGTTTTTTTTAAATTTATCTAAAATTTATTTAATACTGATCACTGTCATGTGAGAATATTTGAAAGTAACAACTGATGTCTTTATCTTAAAATTCGGATTACAATACTTAAAATGTTGTTGCAGCAATTATTGAAACGCTCATTTTGTTGGTTTATTTAATAGAAAATAATAAATTAATATTTTAATTCATTCCAAATCAAATAAACAAATTTGTTGCGAGCGGCATATATTATTCGCAGATGACGGAAAAGCACAACAATTTTATACAAGCACAAAACTATGCTACATGCTACATTACTATTGTGTCAATTTTGAGTACGACATAAAGTCCATGGACATTATGGCCTTGGACACTAGAATATGCCACGTATATTGAAATCTATACATGCAGTTTACACTTAGGATAAGGTCCAAAATTTATCTGTGCAAACGTAAAGGTGAATGTCATAGATAATTTTGTGACATGCAGTGCTATAAAATTTAGATCATGAGAGATCTGATCAATACAATTTAAAAAAATTAACTATCAAATCAACATATACTTTTTTTTTAAGATACAATACATGAATTATTTGTTTTGTTTATTTTTTAATTATTAAAATAAAATACTTTTATAAAAAAAAATTAAAATTGACTTATCTTCGGATGTATTTTAGTTTTTTTTAACAAAAATCTAAACATTTTAGAAAAAAAAAATTATTTTCAAAAGTGTGCGGACGTTTTCCAAAGAAAATAAAAAAATTTCTTTTCTTTGTCAGTCTCTCTGTAACTCGTGTTGTATATTTGTTTTTACTTAGTAGTAACCGGTATAGCCACGAAATGCATTTGTGTTTTGAATCATTATACTTGTTTGCTCACAACCAAGGCGAATCAATTACCAGGTATATAAAAATATATTTTGTATATTTTTTATATTGAAATTTGCCGGTAACTTTTACCAGCAAAAAGTAATGAATTCACCTACGCTGCCTCCTAGCAATTGATTCGCCTTGCTCACAACATTATAGATGTTGTTTCAGTATCATATTGACTGTTATGAATTAAGTATGAATGTAATGAATGCGCTTGTTTAAATTTTTAATTTTTTTCCAAATCAGGATTTGTAAATAACTTTTTTTTTCCAAAAAATGTAGAAATTAAATTAAAAAAATGAGCTATAGCCGAAAATAAGTCAATTTTAATTTATTTATAATATCACGGTTCAAATCCTGATTGGGAAAAAATTTTTAATTTAAAATATTTTTGCAAATTCACTGCCACAGAAACAGAAAGATATTAGACCGATAGAAACGTGTTGTCATGGTTTATGATTAAAATTTATTCCAACAAATAAATTCCCTCACATACTTTCACAATTTTCAAATGAGAAATTATTGTAGCTCGAGGTCAATGAGTTCTCATTTAGATAACTACAAACAGGTGGAATAAATAAAATTAATAAATACTTTCACAATGTCATTCCAAGTTGTAAACACTATATTAAGAAATTTTGTATTTTTTTCCAACGAAGAGTAACTTTACATACAACGCAACATAAATTTTTACATAAGTTTTTTTTCGAAATATAGAAATCTTTAAAATATATTACACTTTGTTATTTCTTTAAAAATTACATGTATAAATACATAAAATATATTATTGGCAAAATTGAATTACGTTCTACGTTTGTAGATGGCTTTATGGTTATTAAAAAAAAATTTCATATTACTTCTACGTGCTTCTCCAGGGATTTTACTGTCAATTAAGCCTTGTGGAAAAAAAATTATGTGTTATAATTGGTATTTAAACATAAATGATGATCAGGTCTATTAAAATACTTGTATTATTTAAACACAGAACAAAAATTCACAAATAAAAATGGAAAAATTTTCTTCAAATTTTTTTTCCAATATTTCCTATAGGAATTCCAAAAAATTAAGGACACAAAACTTGTAATCTCTTATAGAAATATATATATATGTTTTTTTTTCAATGCAAATGTAAATTAAGTCTTAAAACATGTCATTTGTCAAGACAAAAAAAATAATAATAATAGTAAAACTATGTATTTTTCAAATTTTATAGAAAAAAATTTAATGTATAAAATTTAAAACAATCTCCGGTTTGCTAAAGTTTGTAATTAAAGTTTCTTAAGAAATTTTGATATTAAAATACACCTGAGCTTTAGCCGAATTAAACTTATTTATTTAGCTATTATATTAAAAATAGTTCGACTTACAATTTAAAAAAATTAACAAGAAACTTGCAAAAACTTTTTTAAAAATACACTAATAATAACACTTTCAACATCTACGTAATTTATTACTCTTTAGCTTTATAATTTTTTTATATATTAAGAAAGAAATTAAAAGCGTCAGACGTTGTTGATATAAAATACATAAAGTAATAATAAATTTATTATTTCATGTTTTAATATTTTTGACATTTTTTCCTGTTTTTGAAGAAAACGTTTATCTGCCTGACTCACTTGTCACATAATGATTGAAATTATGCCTCAAGAAATATACAGAAGTATTAATGTATTTCGAGAATTGCATTTAAAAAAACTCCTTAACGTATCTCGTAAGCCGAAGATGAAAAGCTGACAATGTGAAACAGAGTCTCAGAATTAGACCACAATATATAATTTTATCAATAATTCTACTATTTTATTTCACTTTTTACAGTAAAACCGAGAATAAAAGCAAAAATAGGGTTCCCATTATATTCTTACCTTGGCCTGTTAAGTTTATATTATGTGAGTTTGGGCATTTCTACATGAGATCAGTGGTATATAGTATGTGGAACAACTGGAGCCAAACGTTAAAAGTGTTTGCAAACGATATTGCCAAGTGCGAGTGCATTTTCTAGACCAATAGTCCCGCACTTTTTGCTGTTATTTAATTAGAACATGTCACTTCTTGTGCTTAAGTTAATATCGTCAAAAAGTTTTCGAAACGACTTTTCGTTAAATATGGTTTCTCTTATGCTGTTTTCCTTTTTATACTTCAAAACTTTCATACCAAAATAATGTATAACCCATTTATGTACAAAACATTGTTTAACTGAGTGCTGCCATTTTAACCAATATATATGTAATTTTTTTATATCTTCAACCTCCATTCCGTATTCATACATGAACAATGTGTATATGTCTATGTCTCAGCAAGTATTTATTGTGGTGGATTTTATCATTCTATAGCTTTTTGCTTTCGGAGATTTTCTTGTTTGTGTGCAAACAAATACAAAAACGAATCTGATATAAAAACTTTTGATTTTTTTTTTAAATTCTTTTATTAACTTTTTTTGTTGCCGAGTGTAAAGTGCCCAAGATAAATGTCACTTAAATTAATAGCCATAATAAAATGTCTATGACAGGCAGCAGTTCATAAAGTCTCTGTAAATTGTTTATAAATGTTGGTAAAGAAACAATGCTGTCACAAATTTGTACACTGGCTTATATCGCAGTGGAAATTGGTTTTAATGTCTGTGAATAAAAATAGAGAATGTTTTAAAGGCAACATATTTTTGCAGCAATTGAAAAGCATTATCATAAAACATAAACATCATTTAAAATAGAATTAATAGATTTGAAAGCAAATAGTAATTTGTTTGAGCCAATTTATCAAGCAATAATGTAATGCAGCATTGTCTTCAAGAATATCTAAAGAGGTTGTTAAGCACAAATAATGAAGCACTTTTTAATACAATTTGAAGAAACTGCCAATTTATCTGCAATCAAATATTATTAAGACAGTGAACACTGTAAATAGAATTAGTCAGGCATGTCACAGAACTCAATTCCGATCGAAATTTTGTTCAATTCCGCAAATGTGTTCTGCGGAAAACCGAACACTGAAAAATTTTCTTCTAAATGAAAGCACTTTTAAATTTTAGAGTGGAATTAAGTTCCTTTCAAATTTTGTCACTTGCGGTTTTTAATTTAAATTTTTATGTTTTATTATGTGCCCTTATAGTGCGTTTATATATGCACTTTTTTGAGTCAATATTATGTTTATTGAGAAAATGTGTGTGTTTATACATGAACTTTAATTGAGTCTGTATTCTGTGTATTAATAAAATTAGTTTGGTTTTGACGCATTTGGTTTGTGTCTGTGGACTAATTTAAAAATTTAACGTTGTTTAGATGCAATAGGTTTGTGCCTGAGGTGTAAATTTCGAAATTTTGAGATATTTTTGGACTGAAAGTTGGAATCTTTTAGTACTCATAGTCATTTGTACTCATAATGATGTTATTTTAATTATAATTGTTTTTACTAATCGTAATGATATGTTACTAAAATCATTTAATTACTAATTACAATTAGAGAAAAATAATTGTTTTTATGAAACACAAATTTTTGGTTGCAGATATTCGAAAACACTTTGCATAAAATTTTAATAATATATCATTTTTAAGTTAGATAGGTATAAAGTTTTATGTCTAGATCTAAGGTCACATAACAATCCAGAAGGCAGATTTTAAAACTGACACGAAAACAAAAATATGTTCCCATAGTGTCTCATATCTCCGGAGAAAGATAAAACGCATCTATTTGACTAAATGGCATGTTAATGCCATTATAAAATAATGCTTTACAATACTTTAAAATATGTATCTAGTGTGCAAGGAATACATTCATTAGTCAATGGTAATGATTTTTTTTTTTCACTAACTATCAATGGAAATTTTTTATTAAAAAGCATTAAAATTATTAAAAATAATGATAATGCTAAAATATCATTAGCATTATTTATCATTCAATGCTAATGATATCGTCAATTAAACAGTTCATCTAATTAATTTGGTAATGAATAAAATAAGAAACTCAAAAATATACTTAATTATCGACGAACTAACGTTTAGCGATTAAGTGCTTTGACAAAATTTCCACAACTTTTGTAAAAACCAGTAGTGCATACATTTTTTAAAAAACCCACACTTTGCTTCTTTAATCACCACTGTTTTTTCAGATGTAAATAAAAGCAGAAAGTTTGTTTTGCAAAAACGATTAAATGTGTTTAGATTTAATATGCAATCTGGTTTTCGTATCAAACAAAGGTACAATATTGCCCTTCGCTGACTTACCCGAAGATCGTATGCATTTTTTTTTGAGATTTTGGTCTTTTGGTATATATGCTCATATTATCTTTAGGCAAATAATATAGTTAAGACCAGTTAGTAGATTCATGTCGTTGGTCTCATGTAGAAATGTCCTCGCTCGAATTTTTACAAAGTATTATTTTTCCATGATTCCAATACAGTTCATTCAAATAAACTTCGTTACGAAATTTATATATCGTTGGTATCAGAGTTAATGGTTTTCAGTTTAAATATTACAATTTGATAATTAAAGTTTCTATAATAATTTTACTCTCTTCTGAAAAGCTACAATAATGTGACTTAGGGCGAACGATATACTAATTTATTCTTATTTTATTTTTATTTTTTTGTGACAAAAACGCTATATTTTATTTATTTTATTTCCATTATCCAACAACAAAACTTAGAAAATCCAAAATAAAACTACTTTATTTTAGCCGCATCAGCGCATCATGTTATTTTCTATTTTCCCGCAAGATAAAATCTTTCCAAAAATAAAAAATTATATGTAGAAACGATTTAGAATAAAACTAATACCATTAGCAAACATTATTTCATCAAATCAAAATAAAAATATTTTTCTTTATTTTTATTAGTGTTTTTCTTTTTGTATTTTTAAGCTTAGCAATCACTAGCAACAAAAGCAAAAAAAAAAAAACAACAAATATAACACTTAAACTTATCAGCTTAAGTACTCCCTTCTTTCGTTGTTCTTGTGGAATTGAATTAATAGCTTAAGATGACAAAGTGATTGCCACAAGGGTAATACACTTAAGTATTAAAGTTCTGTGTGAGTATTGTACAAGTATATGCAGCGTTGCCAAAATGATGATTTTATCATATTTTTGATGATTTTTGAACCAAAATATGATTTGATGATTTTTTTTCTTATATTATGATTTCTAATTTATAAAAACTATGATTTTTGTATTTCAAGTGTGTAGTACTTTCATCGTAATTGTACTACATTGTGAAGTTAAGTTTTGTATCAGCTTGTTGTAAACAAAACAAAATTTTTCAAAGCTCAAATCGTCCTGTCAAATATATAGAATGTATGCGGAAATTTTAGACTGTTTTATACAAACAGAATATTTTGGGAATTTTTATAATATTATTTATTATATTATACTAATATCCCATAACATTTTTAAATAAAAATGCAATTAATTTGTTGGTTGGAAAATCAGGTATCTATACGTATATATGTCGAACGAATATTCTCAACAGTTAGTTTAAACAAAACTAAATAAAGAAATAAATTAGATAACAGCACTCACGAAGGTATCTTATACGCAAAATATTACTTAGGAATAAGAAACTGTTCCTGCTTTTATTTAAAAATTAACCAAGATATAATTAAAAATATTAAACCCTGTATATATTATAGTAAAAGTTCTTCGTAAAACTTCGTACACTCTCACAATGTATGTTAATATATGTATTTTATTGATAATTTTTAAATAAAATTTTGTATTGAAAAAATGATGATTTTTTTCCATAAAATATGATTTTTTTCTGCCTATAATGATGATTTTCTTCTCAAATCTTCTGGCAACGCTGAGTATATGATCTTATGTATGTATGCATGTTTAAATGTGTCAGTATTTAGTGGTGGAATAATGTTGTCGTTAAGGGTATGAGTCTTTTTGTGGTTATTTGCTTATTTCCAGCTTTTCTGAATCAGATAAAATTAAAACAATAGATTTCTTCAAATTGCTTAAATAAAATAAATGATGATTTCTTTAAATAGCTTTGATGCTTTTCAGTTTTAAAAATGGAAAACTTTACTCCCATTTACAAGTTAATTTTAATGTTCTTAATCTCAATTTATTCATTGCTACCAAATATGTCCCTGTTAGATCATTTGCCTCAAATATCCTATCCATTTCCCAGTTAAAATTCACTTAAGAAATTATACATGTGAGTGAGATCATATAATTTTGTATTTCGCGGAAGGTACGACAAAAAATGATGTGCTGTGTTTTTATTTTCAGGTGGAAAGGCTATTCTTTAAGGATTATTTAAGCCTCGTCAACAAAATAAAATAGGCTATGCCCATGTAGCACATTTTTTTTTAATAAAAAAGCTGCAATTCAGTGTTGCCAGGATAATACAGAAAAAGATTAGTTTTTAAGAACAAGTTAAAATTTTTCAATAAAACTTACATTTTGAAATAAACCTAAAATAAAAAATAATTTAATGTAATTTATATTAAATATAGTAAAAAATTTTATTCCATATTTAAGCGAATATAACAAGACAACAAATTCATTTACGGAACAAAAACAAAACGAAAATAAAAAAGAAAAACGTAAAAAAAATTTTCATAACGATGGTACTCATGAGGATATAAATCAGGATTCAACATTATTATTACGATTTGAAAAAGGGCATAAGCTTCGATAGAATTTACTATACTAATTATTTTAAAAATACCGTTATTAAAGACAAATTTAAGCCTTATTCGCTTAAAACTTCAACATAAAATTACTGACTATTTTTCTCTAATATAATCCGGCAATTCCTGAAGGAAATTAAAAGACAACTATTTTCTAAATCGTGGTATTGGTACGGTTGTCTAATTTTTAAAGCGGAATAATTGAAGTTGCTAAACCTTTTTAACCATTCTATGATATGCTAAGAGAGATTCTTACCTCAAAAAATGAGGCAAGTAATTTTTAGCAACATTATTCTATTTCTTAGCTGTAGCAAAAGTTACGAAAATTAAATATAACAAAACTACACATGTTATGTGGATCTTTCAAAAGTTACAAATAATTGCCCTATTCACAAGCCCAATAGTACGTGCTAAGTGCTAACAAAATATAACGGTGCTGGCTGTGTTGTTGGTAATTTTCATGCAAACATGCGATACAACACTTAGTACTTTTTTCATATGTTTTTCAAACGTTGTATTTGTTTAAATGTTTTATGTTTAAATGAATTATTATTTTTGTGTTCATGTGTGAATTATATTAAATTAAATTGAATTAAAAGATATTTTTATTAGTTTTATTTATTTAATTTATTGATTTGACTGATTTATTAGAAAGTTGAAGTTGAAAGTTGCCAATATAAAAACTGTTCTTTAAAATTTAATATTGCTTTAATGACTCGATTTCTAATACCTATACCAAAAAGAGATGCTACCTTACGAACACAAGCACTATTTCCTGAAGATCCCAAGCAGTAAAGTACAATTTTAAGCTGCAAGTCAATGCGTAGTTGGAGCCTTTCGCCAATTGCGTGAAAAACATCGTCATTTTTTATAAGGTTGAATATATAGGCAAATTCCTCTGGCCGTAGTCGTATCATATGAAGAAATCTTTTTTCATCAAAATATCTTAAAACCCGATTATGCCATAATGATGATTTTGGTAGCCCTAAATGTATAATTCTGCGACTGGAGAGCATGTACGTTAGGTTCATCCTAAAAATGTCTTGAATTTCATCCTCACACAAAAAATTTATTAATTTACTTTTTTCTGTTTTCTCCCCCATTTGGCTTATAAATAACAAATGATGAATAGCACTTTTCTTCTTATTATTTACTTTTTGACGTATGACGTACAATGTACAATGGCACACTGATACAATAGTTGTTCACAAAGAAGTAAACAAAAGGTAGTATGCAATACTACCTACACCTTAGCAGAGCTTGTGAATACGGCAAATGTAACCAAATGATAACACTGCTGCAGTTAATATCTTTTTATTTAATATTCGACCAAAAGCCCTAATTAGTCACTTAATGAACTCGAACTCAAAATTTTTAGGTTTTCGATAATTCAAAAGCTCAAAATAACAATAACTTTGAACATAAGAAAAAAAAAACTTTTTTAAAGATTTATGTCCAAAATTAAGACTACAAGTTTCCTGAAGCCAACAATAACAACACTTCTATATACAATCAATTCAAATATATTAATAATGATATGACCAACGAGACATAATTTTTCTTCCTGAGGTAAAGGGAATAAAAACGAAGTTATCCCTAAAACAATAAATCTTTGTCATTAAATATAAATAAAATTGTTCATTCATGTTTGACTTAAAAAATAATTACTGAAATTGAACGTATTAAAAAAATGATTAATCGCTGCCAAGTAGTTAAATTAAAATTAGTTATTACTTACCCCACAAGTGTTCTTCGTGGTGTTCGCTTTAAAGTTACAGCACCACAAATTTTAATTATGCTGTCCTAAGCTAAAGCAAAAAAAAAAAAAAAAAAACGGACAAAGTTGTTGCATCAAAAGCCACACTTATTTTCTTTTTCTAAATAAACTCTTACCAACACTGTAACGAAACTCAGTGCTTTAACAATCACAGGTAAGAAATTTTTGCTGATATACGTGAATGAAGTAAAAAGTACAAAAGAGTAAGGACAAAATAAAACGCTAGAGTTTTATGATTTTTTTTTTGTTTCTACTTTTTCAATTAGTTTCATCAGTTCAATGATGTAACAGCAGCAAAAATAAAAATACTTATATAAATGAGTTGTAACGAAAAAGATTAAATGGAGCTATGTTGCATTTTAAAGTTGTTTAATGGTTCACTTAATTTACAAACAAAATGGACTAGCTTTACTAATAGAATTTTAATCTGCAAAATTAACAAACAAATTATCTTTTGTTATTAACAATATTAGTGTTGGAATGCACGTGATT
Source organism: Gymnosoma rotundatum (assembly GCA_916610165.2). Lineage (NCBI taxonomy): Eukaryota > Metazoa > Arthropoda > Insecta > Diptera > Tachinidae > Gymnosoma > Gymnosoma rotundatum. The sequence goes on from OU744340.1 coordinate 83,719,447, forward strand.
GGTCCTTCATCATCAACTTGTATAAATGAAATTCTTTAACTAATTTTTTTACAAGAAGAAAATGTAAAAGTACTTTAAAAATATTCCTTTTAAAATGCTCATCCAATAAGTACTATTTTAAATTTAAACCACAATCTTCTTAAACAAAATATTCTAAAACAGTTTTGATTTAGAAAAAGCTCCTCTTACTTCACCTGAACTTGATGTTAAACACTTGTATAAAATATATTTTCTAAAAACTTTTACTAATACAAATCTACTTTAAAATATTCTGGTCAAACACTTTCATAAGAAACCTCATCGTTTTTGTTTTTTTAAACAAAAATGTTTTTACTACAAACCAGAACAAGGAAAAGTGTTTTATACTTTTTATCTATGGATATTGTGGATATTGAAAGGAGAAGAAACTTTTATTTCTTCTATTTGAAATGTTTTTTGTCATTAGTGTTCAAAAATATGTATTCATACCAAACAAATATTATAGTTAAACAAATTCACTGAAATGGAAACTCCTTACAAAAAATCCATGTTTTTTTTTTTTAATTTTAAAGTGCAAAAAAGTTTCCAAACTTTCGACTTTTTATGGCTAAAATGTGGTGATCGGTACATACATACATGTATAAAATAGTATATGGACTTTAAATGTAAAAAAGCGCAAGAGTTCAATTAGATATTTAAATTTCATTTGTTAATGAAATTATGCATTAAGTCTATAGAGTTTTTAGTACCTTAAAAGAAAGAACTTAATAAATAACTTTTTCAGTAATAGCGACAGATTTTGTTTCAGCATGTCGACCAGGTTGAGACATTTTAAACTTTATACAGATTTTTATATTACACTGCTGATTTTCAGACGTTAAGCGCACCTTCTAAATCTGATATTCTAATATAAATCTCCCTGCAGGTTTATTTTTGTGTTTGTTTGTTTATGCGTGCGTTGGACTAAACGACTGACCCGATTTTAATGAAATTTATATTTTTAAATAGAGAGAAAATTGGAGAAGACAGAGAAACGGGCATTTTTATGAATCTAAATCAAGTTTAGCATAGTCTCTGCTGATCGAGTTTAATGAAATTCGATATACAGATTGGTCCTCATTTATATATGTTTTAAAATCTAGGACCTAAATTAGAGAAAAAGGGGAAAAATCGGCATGTGCATCCGTAGAAATAAAATTTCAAACGTAGTAAGATATTTATGTATGTAAATGATAGAATATTCTAAGTTTATTTTGAAGAAAAGAATTAGTACAGGGAACTAGGGGAGAGGACAAACGCACAATTTCAGGAAAGAAAAAGCTCTTCAAAGGAGCTCATCTAATGTTTAAAAATTTTTATACATTTTCTCTTTTTTTTTGGGTTCTGACTGTTTTGCTGCAAAGACTCGATGTTTTCATTAAACTTTGAACAAAAACAAATAAGAGTGCTATATTCGACTATGCCGAATCTTCTATACCCTTCACCGTATATATATGAATCTAGTTAAGTGAAGTAACTCCAATTAAAAGAACAAGTATTAGGGTAAAAGAGAATTAAAAAATAAGAAAAAAAATTGAGTACCTTAAAAAATTTAACATAAAAGTAACAACGGCTTTAAATGGGTTAAGCATTTTTTAAAAAATTAGTATTTCCTCAAATATATTTTCAAAAGCTTTTAAACGATATTCATATTGATATTTTTTGAAAAATTTGAAAAGTTCAGGGACGAGAGCAAATTTTTTTACTTGACGTTTTTTTATACCCTTCACCACAAAAAGTTAAAAAAGGCTATATCTAAATTTTTCGTTCCGTGTGTAACTTCTACAATATCGATTTCCGATCCAATAAAGTATATTTATTTTGACTTCTTATGCATAGCGAAGTCGATTAAGCGATGTCTGTCGGGCCGTCAGTATTAGTGTTGAAATTGGCAAACTTGATTCCGCAAAGAAAATAAATATGTCAAATGGTCTAGATATATTGTCAAAAGAGGCTCTTTTGGAAATCAGCATGATCGGTCCATGTCCTACCAGGAAGCATTTTTTCATTTCATTTGGAACAATAAAGTAACTCAAATCAAAGAAATATATATGTGAGACGATAAAGAATTAAAAAATGAGATATAAACATCAAGTGAAAAAATTGGCACTCTGAGTTACGGGACTCTGAAATCTTAAAATTGTTTTTAAGTATCGCTACGGGTATTATTTTATAACTTTTGAGTAGATCTTTAAGAAAATTCTTATTATGTTATGCTAATTGTTATTTTTATGTAAAATTATATATTGCAGTGCCTTAATATTTTTTTTAATTCTCTGTCATCCCAAAATTAGAGGTAGGCGTGGTGGACCAATCTTGCTGATTTCCAATGGCAGCTTTTTCGAAACTACGTCTAATCGATTGGCTTATTTAAATTTTCTCTAGCTGATCTAGTTCCTTTTTCAAACTTGCTTTCAACACCAACACGGACGTAGGGACGGGCATCCTTCAAACGACTTTGCTATGCATAAGAACTCAGTATATACGATATACTTTATGGGGTCGGATTGTAGGAATTACAAGCCATACTGCAAACTTACTAATACCCTTTTTACACTTTTTTAAGGTTACGAGTACTGAAAAACGTTAACTGCTACGTAGCCTGTTTGATAGCTGCAGGAATGTAGCGTAGCACATCTCTTTTGCAAAGATTTAGGGCCAGTTTTTGACTTCGTATTTAAATGTCATTTAAATTTAAGTTCTATTTAAGTACAAAATTCAGTTTTTCAATGCACACTTAAATGAAACTTAAATGACCAATCTTGCGCATTTAAAGTCCATTTAAATAATACAGTTTTTCCATATGGTTATGGCATTTTTTGTTGTTGTTTCGCAAAACTAAACAAAAGTAAACAAAGATTTTAGCCATTGATAGAACAATATTTTATGTTTTGCATACATTTTTTAATGAAAATATTAATTAAAAAGTTAAATCAATAAATAAAATAAGTTTAGGTGGTGAATATATGAGTATCGCTGACATTTTTTAATATATTTAAAATATTTTTCACAAAATTTGCAATTCATTGTGTTTGTTAGCAGCAGTTTTTCATAAACAATGGAGATTTATTTTGATATTTCGTAATGCTACCATATTTTTGTGATATTTAAATGAGAACTTAAATACGAACTGAAAAAATGAAACTGCACTTAAATACAACTTAAATTTAAATGAAAATTAACTAAATGCGTATTTAAATACGAACTCAAAAATTGGCCCTTAAACATAATGATAACGATTCATTGCATTGGCTTTCTTTCCTTCTTAATAATATAATTCTTCTTTAAAAAACATATTTAATTTTTATTTAAGACGAATTTCTCCATATTTTGTCTACCGTTAACAGCCTGTTTATAGAACACGTCAAGAGCGAAACGAAACGAATACGTAATAATCAGCGTCCGTGTAACACATTCCGGTTTTTTCGTTTAACTTATGTTGTGTTTCGTATAAATAAATGTTTTGTCAAATCGTAGTATTGCCAATGCATTAACTAATGTTTTTTGCTTTGGCGCTTATAAAAAAAAAAACAGCTAAGTTAAATGAAATAAAATTATCAAACGATGAAGTAAAAATTTTTATCTGCAAAGCAAAACTTTGTTAAAATAAAAAAGTTTAAACAACAGTTGTAAAAATAAACAATAATTTAAATGTATGTATAATACTAATAAAACTTTTATAAGTGAAAGTGTTATGATGGGCAGTTGCCCAACAATATTAACTCCTGACGAATGGTTTTTTTTTTCTTCGCTCAGTTTTGACATTCGCAAACATGGGATAACGTAACGTTTTTGTGCGTCTTTACGGCAAATTGTGTTCTGTAAACTGGCTATAAGGCCCAAAACTAGCAAATGTAATCTTTCACCATAAAAAATCTCTGGTTCTTCAAAATATCATAAAAAACATAAAAAGTTAAAAAATTATTAACTAGTAAATTATATTTTGGTTAAACTTTACAAATTAAATTTCAACATAAAAATTACATTAAAATTTTCAAAACTAAACAAAATAGCCAAAACGGGTATTTCAATTTTGTGTGAACATAATGTGTTATGAGGCGAAGTAAAAAAATAGCATAGGACAACTCGTATAGAATCTAACCTTTTTTGAATAAAGTGTTTCTATGTTGCTTTATTCAGCTTAGTTTCTACTTTTTTGTGTTTGTAACTTTTTTCCCATAAAATTAAATTGTATGTTAGGTGACCTTATAACCACACAAATTGCTGCTTTAAATTGTTGTTCTGGAGGTTTTAGTTTATAAAATTACTATCCAACAACAAGAAGCAGTGCAGTAATAATTAAAATATATATGTAAAACCGTAATAAAATTTTGTTCAAAGTTTTCAATTTATTCATTTGTTCGTATTCGCAATTGTTTGTGGGTGTTTCATTTAATAAAAAAATTTCATAAATAATTTAAATTAATAAGTGTTTTCTATCAGAATTTTACTATTTAAAATTAAAAAATAAAAAAAATATAAAATTTAATATTCTGAGAAATATTAAGCAATTTAAAGTCTATTTTGTGGGGAAATCCGTAGATATAATAAATTTGTAACAGAATCATTTTTGTACATTAAATATTTTTAGAAAATTTTTTTAAAAAAATAAAAACATATTAGGTACTATATAAAACTTTATATAAAAATGTCATTAGCTCTTTATGGGTTAAGCATTTTTAAAAATTTTAGTATTTCTTTAAAGGCCTCTTCAAAAGCTTTTAAATGATATCCATATTGATATCTTAAAAAAATTATGGTGCGCAATCGTACTTTTTAGTGAAAATGCAGAGACCCATAATTCGAAAAACATGGACGAGCGCTAATTTTTTCACATTATATTTTCTCTTATTTTTTAATTCTTTATCGCCCCACACGTTTGTTTTTTTGATAAAAGTTACTTTACCAAACTTGATTTGTTTTAAATTATATGGAAAAATTAGAGGCAGGCATGGTGCGTCACCCGCTGCCTCGAAAGACATAGACTGATCTAGCTGATTTTCAACAGAAAAACTTTTGAAACTATGAGGATCGATTAACGTACACTGAGGGAAACTTCACGTTGCAAAATCAACAACGAATGTGATCATTTTGAGACCACTGCGTTGACGCTTTTATTGACAGATTTTGTTTACAATTTAAAAATGAACGTGGTTGAATTAACAACGCTAGGTTGTCAAATTAAACAAAGATGACGAAATTTAAAAATGTTGACACCGCAAGTATACAAATTATAAACGAACGTGCTCAAATGTATAACGCCTGTTTATCGAATTATACGAACACACCGAAATCTAAAAATTTCGACAACGCGTGTTTGCAACTTGTTAACAAAAGTGGTTGAAATGACAACAGCAGGTTGTCAGATTACATAAAAACCGAAATTATTGTCTCAGCTTGTTTTTTTTTCTTTAAAAATTTGGAAGAATATGACGACAAGAAGCTGAAGAAATTCTTAAAAGTCATAAATATGGAATCGATTTATGATCACTTAAAATGTAAGTTCAGTGCTTAAAGCAGAAACTTTGTACATTTATTTTTAATTTAGCGACGCAATTAATATTTAGAAGCTTGCCTTATTTAAACAAGGAAGACTTAAAGGAAGCTAAGGCACCACGAGGATTGCGTGTAGAGTTTCGGGAAAAGAAAAATCAGAGGTAATAAATTGTGCATGTATGATTTCTATATTTTTTTATGTTTTATTAAATTTTGGAGCTCGGAGTCGATTATGAAACGATATCAGTGCCATCCAAAGTCGAAGAGTGGTGGAGGCGCAATGAAAGTCTTACAAGCATGCTGGTGAAAATTGGTGTAAAATAGGAGGTGTTTTATCCAAAGTAAGATTTAAAAAAATGGGTTCCATAAATACATACAATATTGCATACTTTAACTATATACCTACTTAGAATTTAAGGTCATTATTGAGCGAGGCGTTACAAGGAAATTTAATACTTGAATGTGCTGATCAAAATATTAAACTAACGAGTAAGCATAGATCCTTTAAAGTGAGTGAGATGGTTCCTTAAAACCAAAACACAATTTTCTTGTCAATTACCCAACTGCCATTAGACAATGTATCCCCTTAAGGTATTTTTGGTGTATGCGGTTTGAAGCCAACCAAAAAAGTCGAACATGCACTTTGCCAATACCACATCAACCATAAACCATGCCATTCTATATCCATAAAAGCCGGACTAACATTTTCGAATTTTTTGTTAAATCACAAAGATAATTAAGAACCTACCTTCAAGTTACTCTTGCCAAAAGCAAATTTACAGAATTTATTAGAAGATGATTATCATTTTAAATTAAACAAACCTATTCTAAATTTTAAAAATTGTAACGTTGTTGACGAAATAGTGTTTGGGGAACTCGGTACAAAAAAAAAATATTATCTATGTGCGAACATGACTTTTATTGAACTTTTTAAAAATAAAAAATTTAATATTGAAAACGAAAATATTTATGTTTTGTGTAATGAAGTTAAAATTAAAAATTTTCATCCACATATACAATCTTATAAAACTGGTTCACTAGACATAAATACGACTTATATAATACCAATTCTTAATTTTGTAACAGTTACATTTTTGTATACCGCATAAATGATGCGAAAATTTAATTTGATTTAAGTATATTTAACTTGATTAATATTTTGAACTGTCTTATTTGTTAAAAAAAAAATTTTTTTTTTTTAATAAAAAACGTTTAAAAGCGAACAACTTATTGTATTAGTTTCTATTATTGTGGTCAATTGGGAAAGGGGCTAGTAACGAGTAGTGTATAATAGACATCTGCAATGAATGTCTTGAATGGCATTACCAAGACATTCAGTTTAATAGTGAATGCGTAAAGTATTACATTCACTACCAATAAAACAAACTAGTACTTCTACGATCATTCATTTCCAAACAAAACATCAAGACATCAAAACATTTTATAAGCAAAACAAAAGTACTACCTTTCAGAGTATACTGAAATGAGTACTCATTGCTGTTTCAAATGAAAAAAACTGTTTGGTTATGTTTGTGTGTGAATAGGCTAGTTGCGTACATACATAAGGGCGCCTCACACAAATTGAAAGTGCTTAGGTCTACATGGATCTGCAGCACAAATTTTAGAAAACCTTTCAATTTTTTTTTATATGAAATATATTAACTGGCCAGAAGCAAAAGAAATTAATTAAACTTTTTGCAACAAAAAAATATTTATTTTTCAATACATCATCTATATAAACGTAAAATATATCCATGAAGAAAAACAGAATTAAATACGATCTATATAAATTAACTCCTAATTAGTTTTCAATTTTCCCAAAAATGTTTCACACATTGCTCCTCCCTCTTTTGTTATTAAATTTACTCTCCCCAGTCAAAAGCCTAGATTTAATAGTAGAATTACTAAACAAGCATACATTTGATTCATCCGTGTCAGTAGAACCGTTTATTGATACCTGTTCAAATAAATACATATTATACATGTGCAAGGTAACGCAATTTTTGTGCACTGCCCTAATAAAAGTTTTTTTTTATCTCAAAAGAAAAAAAGTTACGATGTATTATGGTTGCCGTTTGAACGATGACTATGCAGTGACGACGCAATGAAATAAAAAAAAAATATTTGGCTTGGTGTACTTGGTGTACTTCAAAACATTTTCAGAAAGCAAACAGTGTTTATAATTCATTGCGAAATAGCAGGTAGAGTATTGTGTTGGTTTGCTACATATCAAGTGGAGTATTGTGGTTGGTTTTCTTGTTAGAATACTCATTCTCTTATTAGTCATTGCAAAAAGTACTACGTAATATAGTGCAATGAAATAAAACAAATGCGGAGATGCATAAATGAATGTCTTGATGCAGCCCTTTGGTGTATAATTGACACCGGTCTGTTGTCAGTTCGACACCGATGCGTTGCCAATTTAACACCGATATGTTATCAGTTCGACACCGTTACGGTGTCAGTTTAACACCGGTACGGTGTCAGTTCGACACCTCTAGGGGCCTTTTTTTGAGACCGATACGGTGTCACATTGTACACATATCTTTTCAATTCAGCAACGCTATCGCTGTCGCCGCTTTGACACCATCCGTGTACAAATTGATTACAAACGTGGTTAATATACTTTTGACACAGTTTGTGGTTACTTTTTACACCTATGGTATCATTTCTTCTCTGGCTGTATGTATTTACATTTTCTGTAGCTCATCTAGAGACTTTGCAAACTTTATTTCAACTCGAACATGGACGGACAGACGGAAATCAATCAATCGACTTTGAATGACAAACTAAGGTGTACTCTTTTTCCACTTTTTGTGGTGAAGAGTATAAAAATGATATTTTTACTACCTCTTGTGTAATAATCAACAACCCAAAATAAAAGAGGTGGTTCTATAGTGACCGACCAAGACATAACCCCACACAAAACATTCTATTGTAGATATCACTTATAACAAAGAAGGAATAATGCGACATGTACTTGCTTTTTATCTATTAGACTTTAATCAGATGAATGAAGCTAAGTTTAATCCAAAACTAATCATTATCAACTTCTTATCATCATTTTCTTTATAGTAATTGCTAGAAATTTCAAAGTGTCGTTATAGTTCGATTATGTACTCAAGAGAACTCAGTGATAAAAACCTACAAAAAAACCTTTCAAGCATTTGTTTGTAACTTAATAAATTTTATAATAGAAAAACAAAATTGTGACTCATAACACCTTTACTTTTATTTAAAAATTAAATCTAAAAAGTGCTTAAATATAATCAACGATAATGTACATAGAAACAAGCCTAATGTCTTTCACTTTTATTTACCAGCTTATACAATTACTTCTTGCAAACATTAAATATCCTTAATGTTATTGTAAGAACAAACGTTAACAAATCAAACCAGCTGTCACATTAACTCAGTCACTCACTCAAACACTTACTTTTCTTAAACTCAAGCTCATACTCGCTCATCATTTTTGCCAACAAAAACAGAAAAGACGTTGCTTGCACTTGTTATATGAATCACTTTCATGTCTCCAACCTACACTTAACAGCTTTTAACGTTTTATGTGCGAACAATAATCTTTGTCAAGAGACGGAAAACAACATCAGGCACAGGGCTTAAGAAACATATAAACAAAACTATAATAGAAAGAAAAACAAAACTGTCAAATCATAAACACTTGCACACATTCTGCAGGGAGAAGCAAGAAACATGAATATTTCCTTATGACTACTTTTCTGACTTTCCTTCCTCTTTATACGGCAAATAGATGAGGTAGTTTATAAAGGCTGGTTGAGTTGAAAACATTCATTCTTTTCTACAGGGTGTTCGCGGGAAAGGTATAATACTTTGTTTGTTTCCATTGTAATCCTGGCTGTATACAATGTGGCAATCTCAAATCATGCAGGTGTATAATTACAGTTTCACAGTTACCGTTACGCCGTTTTAATTTTCAAAGAAGTGAAGTGCAATGATTCCTCCTGACCAAATTGCACACCAGACTGTTACTTTTGATGAATGCATAAGGGTCTGATGAATAACTTGAAGGTTTTCCATTGCCCAGAACAGACTATTGTGTTTATTCACATGTCTATCCAAATAAAAATGTGCCTCGTCATTCATTATAATTTTTACATGAAAATCGGGGTTCATGAATGTCGGGATTGTTGTCCATGCTTAGGCCAATCACGAGCCTCTTTTTTCGAAATCATTCACTACACAATAAATAGTGCGTTTTGTTGCAAGGTTGTTTTTTTTTTCAAAAACTTTACGTTACTTTGTCATCGTCACAGTAGTCGTAGATTGATTTTAGTAAAATATTTTAACGATTAAAACACGTTGGTTTATCGAATAATTTTCGATTATAAATTTGCCACGAGTCTACCTTACGACAGCCACATATAAACTGTCAAGACTAATGTTTACAAAAATGATGGCAAAACAAAATAGTATATCTTACTGGCGGCCACCCTGTAGTTTACTTATTCTTTTAGTTTTATTTGTGTCTTTAGTAAACAACTGTATCAAATTCAACACCTGAAAATGACGTTAATAACGTAAAATTAATGTAGTTTGAGGATTTTGTTTGTTAAACAATAATGTACGTAGGTTTATTTCTTAAAAGAGTCTTTATTAAAGATGTGTTAACTTATGTGTTTTTGTACTCAAACAAGGACTATAATATGTATCTTAATTCTCTAAGACAGAATATTCTTTTTTGCGGCAAACGTCATTTGAATAATTTTAATATTGTCATTTACGTGCAGTGTAGAATGACGATAAAATTTTTGACTGTCTGTCTTTTTATAAAGATATAATTTATGTTTGATTTATATTTACTTATGAAGAGCACTTGTAAAAATTTGTGTATACAATATTCTTCTGTTTATCTCAAGGTTGTTAGGTGTGGTACCAGTTAAAGTTTCCTTTCCTAAAAAATTTATTAATTTGATTTGAATTCTCAAATAGTTTGACTAATAACACTGTTCTGCAAAAAAAAACTTTTCTCCCCTCCCTTGAACAATTTTGCCTGTTTCTCATGTTTGCAGATGTGCTGAGTTCGAATCTGAACTCAGAAAAATTCTATCACCCTCTGATTTTGAGAGAAAGGAGGAGAAACTCGGACCGAAAGCCACGAGAGTACTGATCAAATCCTAGAAGAAAATAGTGACTAGAGAGCGGCTGAGTGGGAGGGGGGAGTTGGGTTATTGAGGATGAAAGGGGGACTGGTAGGGATTGGAATGAAAAGGATAAAACCATAAAACAAATATAAAAAAATTGTAAGATTATACACACAGGAAAAAAACTTTTAGCCGTATTTCTTCAACCACTTGTAATATTCCCATAAAATTTAGTTATGTTCAAATATACTTTATTGCGCTCAAAACTGTCGGGCTTTTGAATTTTTTCACTATGTTTTGATGACAAAAAAAATTTCGTCAAATCTACAAAAGACTCACATTTATTTTTAGATAAAAAACTAGAATTTCTTAAGAAACGATGCGTGATAGACAGAATCTGACTTCAAATTCGTGTTCAGCACATTTGAAAACAGTAAGAAAGCATATTTTGGTTTAAGGGAGGATTTTCGTGCAGAACAGTGTAATTGAATTCCGAACTGACAGTCAAAAAATTATTATCGTAATATTTAGCATAAACCATAAGCATTATATTACTTAAAAAGCTCATATTGTTTCTCTTTTAAAAGGATATTTTAATATTTTTTATATAATTATAAAACTTACCACGGTATGATCCAAAAGTATCCATTAATATAAATATTTATTTGTGGTCATATTTGAAAAAATATTTATTTATAAGAAGTAACAGACTATATAGCCATACCCTGTTCACATGTTGATAATGTGTGTTATGAGTATAAAAATACATATTTAATAAACTTGCTTCTTGACTAAGAAGTATATTAAAAATGGCTTAAGTTGCTTTTAACTTTCCTTTTTTTCAACGTTCTTATGAAGTCGTAATAAAGGAGCGAAAAAAAGGTTGCGAAATAATAAAAATATTTTTATTAACTACTAAGTGCTTGTTTATTTTAAATCTTTTGTATTACAAAAAACAAATACCACAATTGGTAACATTGCTACTTTTACATAATTTATTTAACAATTATTTAAGGGGCTTTTAAGTTTTTATTATTTTATAAAAAGAATTGTTTTGTGAATAAATATTTTAAGTTGAAAAAGTATAAAACATGTTAATACTAAGTAACTGTTATTTTTACCTAAGTACGTAACAAATGCTCAAAACTGAATCAAATGCCTTGAGTGTGTGGGTATTCTTATATAAAAACAGTCATAAGCATTTTTAAAATATAAATGCATTACAACAGGACTGTTTTTCTGTATCAATTATAGTTTGTTACTTGTATACTAAGAGCGTTTTCGTGAAGGATCACATCAGATAATCTCAAAATTAAAAATAAAATATCACACGTAATCGAAAAAAAATTAGAGTTGTTGATATTTCTTTCTTCATATTTCCGAATACAAAGATAACTTAAGTAATAAATAGACTGAAACAATTGCCGCATTCGAAATTACTTAACTTTTTAATGAAATTTAGCGAAAGTTTTGATCGAAATTTAATGCCTTCTTAAACAAGGCCTTTTTAGAAGAAGAATTTTGATTATATACAAAAAACACGCTTATCCTAAATATTCTGACATATCTAAATTTTATTATCTATGTTGTTCTTTTGGAAAAAAAATTTTTGCCTTTTCAAAATAATGCAGTCAGTGACCATACATGTACATATGTACTATAGATAAAATACTATAATCGCTTTCATAGAAATAAGGAAATAATCAAAGAAATTAAAATAAACAGAATTATAAATGTAGACGGACTTAGCCATACAGGTAGTAAACGTTAATCCTCACGGAATTTTCCCCTTTTAAAATTTTTTGCTCCCTAGGAAAAATCCTTCTATTCTATAAACTTGAGGATTTGGTAAATAAGAGGAAGAGAATTTCATAAACAGTTTATTTGTGTTTGACATATTATTTTGTAATTGTAATTTGATTTGCAATTGTGAATTAATTTACGGATGTAATTTTAATAAATTCCTAAATTTGTTTTGCTAAAATCGTATTTATTTTTAATTAAAAATGAAAAGTATAGCTTTGCAATTGCCAGCGGATTAAATTTATTAAGAAAATTATGAAAACACATCCAAAGATTTTTAGACGGAAGATGCGCGATCCATCAAATCTGTATCTCGTTTCTGTATTTCTCGCATCGTAAAAGTTTTCACATCAAGTGTGAAACAAAAAATTTCATCGTTTCTCGATTTGCGAGTAAAAAGTGTTTCTGGTTCTTAATGCGAAAACAGACAACATTGATTCTGTTTTTACTGGAATAATTCCAGTACTAGTGTCAAATAAAAACAAAACGTCAAAACAAAGAAATAAATTATCAAACAATATAAAAGTTAATAAATAAAATAAGTTTTAAATAATATAGCGAAAAAAATGTATAGTGCGGCCTTAATAACAGCTGAACAGAATGATCGGCGAAATATTATTAAATTTTCTATTTTGTAAACAAAAAGATATAAAACATAAATAAATGCATAAATACTTATTGATAATACATTTTTATTATTAAGTTAAATTGCTTTTTACCTTTTCGTCTGAATTAGACTCCATGTTTACACAAATTTAAGAATATATTTTTAATCTTACTTGTTTTCGCACTGTTTTTAAATGTGAGTTGATTTGACAGTTCTTGCGTAAAACTTTTCACAAAATATTAGTACAGAAACACTTTTTCTCGCATACTTCCAATAACTGTTGGAAAAAGTTAAATGACATATAGTTCTCGCATTTTAAAGATACAGAAATACTTGTGTGAGAAAACCAATTTTTTGTTTTAATTTACATCGTTTTTCTAAAAATTCACTTGTTTCATGCGTAAACTTTTACGATGCGAGAAATACAGAAACGAGGTACTGCTTAAGTTGGAGCCATCATTGTAAGTAAAAAAAATAAAATGAGATTTGATTGAAAGTAACTTATTTATTATAATAGGTTTCAAAAATGCTACAGAGTAAACAAAAGTACCTTTACTTATTTATTATATCACATCAGCCTTACAAGAGACAATCTGTGAAACTGAGTGGTTGTTTACGTTTTTGCCGAAGGCGGATACCAGACTGGGGTTGGAATTATTTTGAAGTGTCGTTAGCTCAGCCAACTTTTAGCAAAGTTTTAAATTTGCTTATTTAAGCTTTTTGACCTGAAAATGTGTTATAACATTATTTTGTACAACATAAATTTTTTTGTTAATACAATTTAATTTATTTTTAGTAAAATACTTACATTTTTACTGTATCTCCTTTTAAAATTGTTTGGGAAAAAATACTAGCAAAATAAGAGCGGATTTCCCTGTTTTTAAAATTAAAGAAATATCTACTTTTTTCCCTGCACAAAAAATGGAAAAATCCTCAAGTTATTTTATTACATAATAGGAGGAATGCGGAAAAGGGAAAATTCCCTACGGAATTTTTTTCATATTTGGGCTGCATATACATCTAATTAACACCCTTTAATTTATTATATCAAACATTTATATTTCTTATTATACCACACAAAGTAGTGGACATTCTGTCTAATTCGAAAGTGTTTGTATATAACGACTGAAAAGATACGGCCATACTGGTCAAACTACACCAAATATGGGAACACCCTTTGATTTTTAAACTCAAATTATTCTTAAAGCGGACTTAGCAATACAAAAGTATGGCCACAAACATAAAAATAAATGAATAATTGGGCCACCCTTTTATAATAAATTTGCCATTGAACAGTCTAAATTCAATATTATTGATTATAAATGAAAATTATCTAGGAAATAAATAGAGATCAAAAAAGTTATTCCTACCTAAGAATCTGACACCTTAGTTTCACCTGTAATTATTGAAGGAATTACTAACTTTTTTTATCTTAAATATATACCCGCCGTAACAAATGCAGACATTGTTTCGATATATAAGCATACCAGTTATAATTAAATAATATTTCTAATATTCCACAAGGCATTATTGATGAACAATTCCATTAATAATTTTATTTTCTGTACTCAAATTTTAAAAACATTTCAAAGATTAATTTTGGTAATAATCGAGTTATAAGACATAAAACAAAAGATCATTATTCAAAGGGCCGTGTGATGCAAATATATAAATCAATTAATAATTACTTAACCCTGTAACCATAACCTTCGTCGAATCGACGAACACAAAGTAAAAAAAAAAGCTGTCTCTTTTCTGCAGGTGCTGTGATCACCGTAATATTGCTTGCCAACTCAGTATTCAATAAGCTCTCTTGAGTGGTGAACTTGTTTTCTGTGTGCGTGTTTTGCGAGTGCGTAGTTTTTCGAAAGTTTCAATCATTGTACGTCGATTCGACGAATGGTTAGTATTTGTGTTAGTATTTTACGCTTGTGTGGGTTATTTTTGTTTATTTTGGTGTTTATTATTTTATAAAGTTTTTCAATGACTACAAAACGATTATTATCTGAAGATATCATTCTTCGTTACTTATTGGAAGAGGATGAAATTAGTGCGCAAGAGGACTCATCTGACATCGAAGAGGAAGATATAGTGGAGTGTGATAATGTCGAGAGCGACACAGTAGATGAACCCTCTGATGAAGAACATAACTCTTTAGATACTCAGGAGTGCTCTCATGGTGTTCTCCAGGATGATGCACTAGAGTCACAGCCTTTTTCAGCTCAATCTCTAGACAGCTCCAGCTCAAGTAGTCCATATATTTTGAAATTTTCTAGAAGCAATATTCGTAGTCGTTCACGGCATGTTTGGGCCACAAACAAGGGGAGTACTTCAAATAGGACAGCTGCAATTAACATCGTACATGTTGCAAGGGGTCCAGGACGTTCGGTCAAACATATTACTGATCCTTTGGAGTTATTTGAGAATTTCATAACTGATGAAATCTTCGAAGAGATTGTTAAGTGGACAAATGCAGAAATTACTATAAAAAAACAAAATTATGAATAGAATAAATATACACAGAGTGAAACCAACAAAGCTGAAATTAGAGCTCTAATTGGTATTTTGGTCTTATCAGCTGCTTTAAAGGATAACCACTTAACACTCGAAGAGTTATTTAACGTAGAGTATTCAGGAATCAGATATGCATCATGCATGAGTAAAGAACGGTGCGAATTCCTCCTACGCTGTTTACGTTTTGACGATAAAATTTTACGTTTGCAAAAGCTGAAAGATGATCCGTTTACTCCTATTAGATATATTTGGGAATTACTCATAGCCCAGTGCCGTCAAAACTATACTCCTGGAACCAATGTCACTATTGACGAACAATTATTGGCATTTCGAGGCAGGTGTAAATTTCGCATGTACATTCCAAATAAGCCAGCCAAATACGGCATTAAACTGGTAATGATGTGTGACAGCGGTACCAGATATATGATTGATTGTATGCCATATTTGGGAAAAGGAACAGATACAGGTGGTCTGCCTTTAGGAGAGTATTTTGTAAAGAATCTCTCTCGTAGCATACATGGAACAAATAGGAACGTGACAACTGATAATTGGTTTACTTCAGTTCCATTAGCGAAGCAGTTACTTCAACAACCATATAAATTAACGATTGTAGGAACATTGCGCGCAAATAAAAAGGAAATTCCAGAAGAAGTTAAGAACAATAGAAAAAGAAACGTAAATACTTCGATGTTTTGCTACGATGGCCCCCTTACGCTTCTGTCGTACAAACCAAAACCCTCAAAAATGGTCTATCTATTATCATCCTGTGATGAGGAAGGATCAGTCAATTCTGAAACGAAAAAACCATCTATGATCGAGTTTTACAACAGTACGAAAGGAGGTGTAGACACATTTGATCAGATGTGTTCAGTAATGTCATGCAACAGAAAAACCAATCGCTGGCCAATGTGTGTCTTCTATGGCATGATAAATATAGCATGTATCAACAGCTACATATTGTATTGTCATAATGCTTCTGTACTAGGACAATCAGTAATTAATCGTCGAGAGTTTATGAAGCGGCTGCATTCAAAGCTTGTCGAACCCTGGCTCAAAACTCGATATGAGATTACCACAATGCCGAGACATGTGAAAGCCAACCTCTCATATATATTACAAAAAAGTAAGCCTAACGAATCTAATCGAAGTCAGCCATCATCCAGCGATAGTGTTCAACAACTTGACGTACAAAATATGAACAAAAGAAGAATATGCAATATCTGTCCATATAAAAAAAGACGTATGACAAAGTCTTCATGCTCGAAATGCAAGATAGCAATTTGTGGTGAACATAAAGTTGATTTCTGCACATATTGCGCCTCAGAAAATGAATAATTGTTTTTTTTTTTTGTTTAGATCATAGTATATAGTTAATAATTGCCAAAGAAGAAAAGGCTGTTTTTGTTTTGTTTATTTTTTTTTTTCTAGTTTTATAAATATGTGATCTCACAGTAATCTCGAAGAGTACTGTTTTTTGTTTAACTTAATTATAAAAAATATATATGTCAAAAACTTATATGTATTGTTCGTTTCATTTAGGAAATATCTGTTAAATGTGAGTATGTATTAAAAATTTTAAAAATATATGTTATCGGCCGATATTATATATCCCAAATAATTGCTCGTCGTATCGACGAATGGTTATGCTTTAAGGGGTATGGAAGAAGGTTAGTAAATTAGGGTTAAATGTCATTAGCAGCATAAATGAAAAATTCAAAATTCAGGTATTCGAGACACACAATAAATGTTTACACTTCCAATGTTTAAATTAATGTTACGTGTGTAAATGAATTCAATACTTCAAATGAAAATTGAATAGAATAATACTTAAATTAGTAAACGATAATATTAGTATC
The DNA here is from genome assembly GCA_916610165.2 of Gymnosoma rotundatum. NCBI lineage: Eukaryota > Metazoa > Arthropoda > Insecta > Diptera > Tachinidae > Gymnosoma > Gymnosoma rotundatum. The sequence goes on from OU744340.1 coordinate 83,736,861, forward strand.
AGTATCATCATAAACATCATCATGTTCTTAGTCATTAACATTTAAAACAAATGCTTTAGAAAACAGTTCTTGCTGTGCGGAAATGAATTAAATTGATTACTAGTTAAGTCCTTCTGTATATAATTAAAATATTTGAATAATTATTTATGCTTGTTTTTATAACTGTCATAGTAATCGATATTCTGTCCAATGTTCTAGGGCTTACCTAACACGGCTGAAATGATAGGCCCATATAGATCAATTTATGCCATCTATGGGGATACCTTTTAATTTTTAGATTTATTTTTGTATTTATTTTTTACTATTGGGAGCTATAGTGATACGCATTTTGTTTAATTTTAAAGTAGTGCCCTTTACCGTTTATAGTTCGCTTTAATTTAAAAAAAAAATTATCTGTTTTTAAGACGAGACCAATCTGTAGGCATAATCGTTTTAATACAGAACAAATTTTTAAAATCGGTTCAGAATTTACTGAGATCTGCGGGCACAAACATGAAAAGTAATTTTAATATATCAAACTTGTTTCTTAAAATTTAACAAAAATACATATTTCATTCCTTGTAGTAAAATGTTATCGAAAACATTAAAAAAATCCCTTTATGTTCAAGACTAGCAGTGGCCACGACTTCGTCTGCGTGTCCTTTCCAAATTTTTTAAAATTAAGATTTAGAAAAATGGGTTTTTTAATATTTGTTCTAAAATTCTGTAGACAGTGTTAAAAATAGTTCATCTACAATAAGTGCCGCAACTGCTTTAGTACCATTATACCTGTAAAATAAGGTGCTTTCACATATGTATCTCTGTTTTTGCAACGAAATGAACTATTATTATAAAAAAAAATATTGTACATTATAACTAAGGTTCTAAGGAACCTTTCCTGCGAACACAGAAAGACAAACAAAAATTCTAAAAGTAGCTGTTTTGTATTCCATATCGATTACTGTCTACATCTACATCAAAATTCTGAAAAAAATATATTCACGTACAAAAATTACACCGTTACAGTTTTATGTGCAGGAAATCCTTTTAGGTTAAGAACTTTAATTTAGCTATTAATCTGACCAAACGTAATTTACTACTAAATTCAGAACTGATATTTATTTTTAGACATATGCACATACATACATACGCATATAAATATGAGTATCAGTATTTGTGTATCTACCCAAAATTTTTTCCTATTTCACTCTTAAAAATTTATTTCTGTGTACAGCATGAGTATTGATTTCTGCCGAAATATAGGACAAATCGTAAATTATGTCACTGCAATGAAATATAAATATTTTTACCATTGGCATTATGTGAATATATCCTGCAGCCAAAATATCCTAAAAACCAACATAAAGGCATTTAAAGTCTATTGCAATTGTGGAGCCGAAAAGGCTGAAATGTATTTAGTAGTTTTTGTATTTTATTTCTCTCTTTTCTATTTCTGCTATTAAATTTTGTTTATTGATGTTGTTGTCAGATTAGGGGATTTATACTAAAAACGCGAATTTTGATTGACAAAATGTTGAAAATAAGGAATGTGGAATTTTTGATTACGGTTATCAACATAACTTTTAAGTCCGTAAAAATATATTTTTCAAAATAATATTATTAGCAGCACAAGTAAAAAATACTTGTGTTAGTGGTTGGGGAATTTGTGGGAAATAAACAAACTGGCTTCTTGAGTGCAATCTGAGAACCCAGTCGATACATTTTTTTGCAGTTTTAAAATGTAGATGTTACATTTATTTCATGATACTTTAAATGTTACGACTTTGTCATGTGGTTTTTTGTTACAGTCATTACAATATAATTATTATTATAATCGCAAAACAATAATTTTTATTTATATTACAATTTGAAGCTTTAATGAAATTGCCAAATGCATTAGTTGCATTTCTGTTGAGTTTCAATATGTTTGAATAGGACGATAAAATAATTGTGCAATAATTGAAATTATTAAATTGTTTACAAAATTAAACAGTTGTGTATATTAAAGTGTTATTAGAATGAAAATCAAATGAAAAACTTTGTAATGTTATTCGATTCAAAACAATGAACAAACTTATAAAACTTAAATATATCTTTTATAAAAAAAAAAAACAGTTTTTAGCTAAATTCCACAAATGTGTAAGGGACAAATTTTGTTTTATATTTTTTATTTCTAATTCAGAATAAAACATAACAATTTGCTTTTTGCCAAAAAAAAAAAAAAAAAAAAAAAATAATAATAATATACAAGGATTTTGCTATTTTATTCGATCCAATAATTTAAGTATCAAGTGATTTAATAATTTAATTGGGATGAAAAATAGCACAATATTTTTTATAAATTTATTTAAATAATGCAGTGGATGAAGAAAACTAATCGATTATTGATTATTGTGTTTTTTTTTTTGGTTAAACTTCGATTTTTGTCTTTACTTAATTTATTTTAAATATTTAGTTTGAGGGATATAACGCATGCCTTCCTTTGAAAACAAAATGTCGTTGAAATCCATATCCTGCATTTTGGGCTCCAAATATCGTAGACAAAATAAATCGTAAAATTTTCATTTTAATTTTTCTTTTTCTTTTTGGCAATTCAATCACATTATTAACTGTCTGCCAGCAAAACGACACATCAATAAATAAACTCTCAAGCCCTTATTTATAAGTACCACAAAACTAAGAAAAAAGAGAAGAAATAACTACTTTTATCGTTCTTTAAAATTGATAATAAACTAAAAAAGAAAGAGAATATTGATAAACATAAAATTTCAATTAAGCAAAGAACACATTAATTGGTTTTTATGTCGCCATTAATGGTTTAATTTTAAGAAGCAGGAAAAAACAATTTTAGCAAAAAAATGGAAAGAGAAACGAAGACAAGATAACATTTAGTTCACAAAGCAATGGAAAATGGCAATATGTCGTACAGGGTGTCCTCCAGGAAGGTATACTACTCTGTTTGATTATAATTTTTGATTAAATGAAAGTCAGTGGATTTATATTGATAAATGTTTTATTTAATGTCGGAAATCACGTATGAAATAAAATATCAAATAAATGTCGGTTTAAGTTGCTCAAGTGTTTCTGGTTTTTTGCACAAATCTTGCTTTTCAGATATCGCCACAAAAAGAAGTGCGGAGCAGTCAAATCATTCAATCGTGGAGGCCAATCAACACCACCATTTCTTGAAGTAAGTTGTTGTGGAAAGAGGTCACACAGCAAATTGTGATACTATATATTAATCTAGCCCAAAGCACGCAGTTGTAGCGTTAAAAAGTTTTCAATCATAACACGAAATCGCTTCCCGTTCACAAGTAAGTAAGGTCATATGATTCCTTCTGACCAAATTGCACACCAGACTGTCTCTGTTAATAGATGCAAAGGTGACTGATAAAAAATCTGAGGGTTTTCTATTGCCCAAAACTTCTGTTTATTCACATATCTATCCAAATGAAAATGTCACTCATTATGATATTTTTCATGGGGCGAGCTGTAATATCCTATCGGCATTTGTACGACGTCTTAAATATTCTTGTGAAAGAAGCTGTTGTCTCAACTGAGTCTTAAATTGAAACAAATAAAAATCCTTGTCCAAATTGTGGCCAAAGTTGTTCTTTGAAAATCAAGCTCCTAAGCATTGCGTCGTATTCAGGTAGATGGATTGTTTTGAACACTTTCCTGAACAGCGGTAATGTTTTTAGCCGATGTTACAGTACGTTGTAGTCAATGCGTGGTCCTATCACCTACAGATCCTCTTTCTTCGAAATCATTCACTACACGATAAATAGTGCATTTTATTGATTTTGCTAAAATAATTTAACGATTAAAACACGTTGGCTTATCAAATATTTTTTCATAATAAATTTGCCAAGCGTCTACTTCACGACTGTCAAATGTGAACTGTCAAGACTAGTGTCTACGAAACAAAGTAGTATAGCTTCCCGGCGGACACCCTGTACATATTCTCTGCAATGAAACATTTAATCATACTTTTATTTCTATTTACAACGATAATAAACAATGGCGCGTCAATAACAGATAAACACGCGAAACAAAAAATATATTAAAAAAATAAAGATTAACAGAAAAGAACTTATACTTTTCTTGTATCAGGGATGCACAAAAGAAGCATTCAATAAGAACAAAATAGAGGCGTTGTCGACATTTGTCTTTTGTGTAACATTATATTTCACCAAGCAAACTTACTGTTTTACTAAACAAGAAAATAAAATCGTACAAAAATGAAAAACACATTTATTTAACCGAAACAAAACAGTAGCGATATGAAAGAGTAAGTTATGGTTTAAATACGAATTATTGTAATTTACTGAATTTGTCTTAAGTTCATGTATTTTTAATTTCTAAAAATCTTTTTAGAAAGAAAATTTAATTTACAAATGTATGCGGACGCTCTCCAAAGAAAACAAGAAAAATTAGATGCTATCAAAATGAAATGCTGCACTTTCTGGACCGTTACGTCCTTCATCAGCATTCTTCGCATCTATCTACCTTAGTTGTGTAATTATAAATATCATCTATTTAACCAACTAACTTTGTAAATAAGAATACGAGATATATTCATATCAATTTTAATTTGGTCAGACGAAATTTACACACAAACGGACGTATTTCTTCACTGTTCTCTCTGTATTTCATCTTGGACATTTGTTTTTGCTTTTGTTCCAATCATCGATTGAACACGAATGCAAATTTTGTTTTTAGTAAAAAAAATCTAATTTACTTAAATCGTGTTTTTTTCCTTGAAATATAAATATTTTCATATTTGTATATGAAGTTCTCATTTAATCAATTTGACTTTTGATATAAGACTTTCAAGTTTTCTATACAAAATTTGAGTAAAATCCACTGATGGGATATATGAGCAATTGTGAAATGGCCATATAGATATGCTTTTCCCGCAGTAATACATTTCGATTCGTAGTTTTAACTAAAAATTATTTCATAAAAATATCTTAAGTAAATTAATCTCAAAAAAATTCCGAATAATAAATTTTCATAATAAGAATTATTTTATTAGAATTATAAATTTCAAGATCTTTTCTGGGGAACAGCGTTGAGTTACATAGGTTAATTACAAAAACCTGTCGAAAATTCTTTACACAAAAAAAAAAAAAAGAACTGTAAAAAATCAATTTAAAAGCTTTGAGACTCCTAAAACCAATTATTGCACTTAGAATAATTTGCATTAGCAAATACAAAAGTTAGACCTTTTTTAAATATTAACTTAATTTTTGCACTACTTTTATATAACTTCTCTTCTAATTTGAAGAAAACAAAATATTAAAACAAAATCTTTATTTTTTATACCAATCACCATAAAAAGTGGAAAATTTTGTCATTCCGTGTGTAATTTCTACAATATCTATTGCTGACCCCATAAAATCATAAAATGTACGCCTACCTCTATTTTTTTATGTCATTTGAAACAATAAGATAACTCCAATCAAAAAAATAAATATATGGGGCGATAGAGAATTAAAAATAAGAAAAAATTATCAGTTAAAAAATTGGCGCTCGCCCATATTTTCCAAGTTACGGTGTTTAGAAATTTTAAATTTTTTTAAAATATCAGCATGGATATTATTTTAAAGCTTTTGAAGAGATCTTTAAGGAAATACTAAAATTTTTCTAACTTAAATATATGCCGTACCATTTTTTTTTATTATTTAATTTTCTGCCACCCCAATATTTGTTTTTTCGATTGGAGTTACTTCACTAAACTAGATTTACATAAATGGTGAAGGATATATAAGATTAGGCATAGCCGAATATAGCACTGTTACTTTTTTTTTGCTCGGTTGTAAAATAACCAATATTAATTACTTTGAAAACTATTACTATTCTAATTAATAACGATTTATTATGTTTGGTAGGCAATAAAATAAAATTGTTTAAAAAAATTATTTTTTAAGAATTACGAAATATTGTTTTCTAATTTTTTAAGCACTAGGTCAGTTTATAAATTATAAAAACTTTTATTTATATTTTCAATATTTCGCCACACCGTTGGGTGGCATCATCAGGAAACAGGAAACAAAAAATATTAATTTGTTATTCAAAAACAGAAAATCTAATTATTAATATTTTTTGTTTCCTGTTTCCTGATGATGCCACGCAACGGTGTGGCGAAATATCGAAAATATAAATAAAAGTTTTTATAATTTATAAACTGACCTAGTGCTTAAAAAATTAGAAAACAATAATTATCTAAAAAGGTCCAAAAAACATTTATATATGAATTACGAAATAAAAATAATTAATGCCATTAGATTGTACGAGTATTTTTGCCACTAAAATGGTGCGACTTTTCTTTTATTAATTATTTTAATATATTTTACATAATTTTTCTATAAGATTAAAAACCCCAGGCGTTGATCAATAAATTTAAAATAAAAATTTTTTTCTCTCTCTAAACTTTTACTTGTAATTTATTTTCATTCGATTTGAAACGCAAGCAAAAATTGTAATAAAAACTAAAGAAAATGTTAAGAAATATTGTACTCAAAATTCTTTACAAAAACACTCTCCAGTGCTCTGCATTTTTAAAATTTTTTATAAATTTTCGATGGAAAAACTTAAAATACTATGGCATACTTGAAATAGTTTTCCAATATGTAGTTTTGCTGTTCGGCATAGTATTCTGATGGGAAGAAAAAATAAAACTACTTGCACACAAATGTTTGTTGTTGCATATATTAATACATTTCTTGTTACAAACAAAAAAAAGTCTAGTGTGGCAAGGAACACATTTTTGAACTTTGCAAAATAGAAACACACTTAAAGTTGGTTATTAGGATGGTCAAGGAATAATAGATTTTAGCTTTAGAAAATTTAGAATCGTCCGAAACATTTTCTTTTATAAAAGGTTTTTAAAAAAGTATTATAATAAACAATATTGAGAAAAGGAAGAAGTGCAAAAAATTAAGGTTTAATGAATTTATTTAATTTACTTAGTCTCCCTGAAATAAATATATAAAGTTCTATTTTAAGAAGCTAACCTGATTCGAGTACTATCACTTTGTGGCGGAATATAACTACGACCGATTTTTGAGCAACGGGGTTCCTCAGTACAATAGATTATCCGTTAGCTTTGCCGTCTGTATAAGACGAGTCATTTTAGAAAGCTTACTAATCATAATCAGCGCTGTCATAGGGCCTTTAGGGAGTGAATTGCGGACTTTGATAATCCTTGATGTACAAACCTCCCAAGAACTTTTGCATCTCCCCTTCATCAGCAACATCAGCAAAGACAATATTTAACAAATCGCTGTGATATATTTGCAAGTGTGAGTCCATTTACAAGCACATTTTTTTTTTTTTTTTTTTTGTAAATAAAAACTCTTCACTGTTGAGATAAGTAAAATAGCAAAAGAAGAATAAGTGTTACAAAGGATGATCTTAAACGAAAACACATGGATTTTTCAAGCGGCTGAGCAAATAATTAGCAACACTTCTCTTAAGTATCTCAAACATACGGTATCACTAAGTGAAGGCTTTAGAAAAATCTTTTTTTGTATTCCAAATCTTATGATTACGGAAGGAAGTTTAAGAACTTATTTCGTGCAAAACGCTAACCCATACCCATCTTTATTTTTATTCTTTTTTTAATTTCACTCAATTTTGATTAGATTTTATTAAAAGAATTTGTTTAATATGTTTTTTGACTTACAAGTAAGCTCATCCTCACCTTTTGCAAAACGGTCACTAAGAAAAGACATGCCAGAACAGTTTTGAAACTCTATCTGACACTAAATTCTATATATATACATATATAAAAAAACCCTCTAAATCTTCCTAATCCCTCTAATCCTCTAAAACATTTTTAAACTACGAGCAATTTTGAAAAAACTTTACATTTCACAATAGAACTTTGGGATTTACTCAACTTAAATAAACTGGCACGAATATAAGATTTGGATACCTTTAACATGTCTTCAATATAATTCTTGCGGAAAAAACCGACTTCAATACAAATTTCATCTGTCTGCCTATAACAGCTCAAGTGTATGGCCACATAAATTAGGTTGCATTAATTATTGGGACACACTTATATCTCCAAACTTTATATTTTTTCAACTGTTCAATAGTTCGGCATTATACATCAAATTATATACTTGCTGTTGTAGTAGATTTAGCAATCAGGTTTAACAGTTTTCCCATATACATCAGATTATATCAACTATTTAATTTATAATATAACATTTTTATACTTCTTACTATAGCAAATAAAGTAGTGGACATTCTGTCTACAATTAAAGGTGTTTGTATACAACGGTTCCAAAAATACGGCCATATAGAACAAATATTTTAATTTTGGGAACACCCCTTACTTTGTAAATTCAAATTATAAGCTTCTTGTTATAGCGGACTTGGCGAAACATGTCCCTTGTAAATTTCAGCTGTCTGTCTATAACGGTTCAAAAGTCCGGCCACATACACCATATTCAACTATTGGGATACACCATATTCACTATTGGGCCACTCGTTTATTTCCACATCCAAATTTTATACTTGTTGTTATAGAGGTGTTAGTAATACAGGTCCTTTGTAAATTTCAATCGTCTGTCTACAAATGTTTAAAAGTATGCCCATATACCAAATTAAATGAACTATTGGTGTACCCTTTAATTTATAATTTTAAATATTATCAGCTGTTACTATAACGGCCGTAGCAATCGACATTGCGTCAAATTTACAAGCGTTTGTCTGTAACTGTTCAAAAGATAGGCCTACATTACTAAATCTACAGTAGTTATGGGACACCCTGTAATTTCTAAATTCAAATTATAAACTTGAAATACATGTCTTTTTTAAGTTTCAGCGTACTGTCTATAACGGTTCAAAAGTACGGCCACACACGTGAAATTACATCAACTATTGGAACACCCTTTAATTTCCAAATTCATATTTTATACTTGTTGTTATAGCGGACTTACCAATAAAGTTTCGTTGGAAATTCCGAGCGTCTGTCTATAACTATTAAAAAGTATGGCAATATACATCAAACTAAATGAACTATTGGGGCACCCTTTAATTTACAATTGTTAATATTAATACTTGTTACTATAACGGCCATAGCAATCGTCATTCTGTCTGATTTGCAAGCGCTTGTCTATAACGGTTCAAAAGATAGGCCCATATAAGTAAATTTAATTTTTTGTTTTTGGGAGCCATAGTAATACGCAGTCATTTTAAATTTTACAGAATCGCCCTTTACAGTTCATAATACACGTAAAAAATATGTATGTTGTATGGGGACACCCTTTAATTTTTAAGATTATGAACTGTTTTAAATCGGGACCAATCTGTAAGCATAATCTATAATATTACTAAAAATTTTCAAAATCGGATCAGAAATGGCTGAGTTCTGGAGGCACAAATATAAAAAAAGTAACGATCAGCCGAATTGTATAACCTCCTTCTTTTTTTGAAGTCGGTTAAAAAAGAGCAATGTTATTGTCGTCCATGAATGTGTGGAAAACGAAGCTAAATAATTTAAGAAAAGCATTTCTGATAAAGAGAAAATAAGAGTTCAACAAATGAAAAATTGTTGTTGATTTGCCGCGGTTTGTCAGTTATTTGAAGACGAGATGTTGGAAAACGGTAGTTAAAATCTCAACTGAAGTAGTTTGGTTAGTGCAGACCTATGAATACTACAAAAGCAACTGAGAAAGCTGTGGCGTATGTATAGTAAAACCTAGAAAAATTTGGTTGAATGGCCTTTGTCAGGGAAACTTGAGTTAAGATTTTGCTAAAGGCACGGAGTATTGTTGTTGGTTTGCAAAAAACAAACCGATTTCAAAACTGATTTCAGCCATTTTCTATAACGGTTAAAAGATCGACCACTTTCATCAAGTTACATTTACTTTTGAGATACCCTTTAATTTCTAAATTTATTTTAAAACTTGTTATTATAGCGAACTAAGCATTACAGGTTCTTTGTAAACTTCAACCGTCTGTCTAAAACTGTTCAATGGTAAGGCTTATACATTAAATTAAATAAACTATTGGCGCACCCTTTAATTTATAATATTAAATGTTCATACTTGTTATTATCACGATCATAGTAATCGATATCCTCACCAATTTTTAAGCGTTTGTCTATAAAGGTTCAAAAGACGTCCATATAAGTTAATTTGCCTCACCTAAAGGGACATCCGTTTTAAGATTTATTTGTGCATTACTATGTGCTATTGGGAGCTATAATAATACGCAGTTTTTTTTTAATTTTGAAGTGATGCTCTTTACGGTTCATAATACACATAAAAAACATGCATGTTGTATAGGGACACCCTTTAATTGTTTTTAATGTTTAAGCATAACTTTTCTAATAAAGAAATAAATTTAAAAATCGGTTCAGAAATGACTAAGTTCTGCAGGTACAATCATTAACAAAAAGCAACATTCAGACAAACTGACAACCTCCTCTTTTTTTCTAAATCGGTTAAAAAATTTATACATATAATAAAAATGTAACGGTATCATTTTAGTACATTAAATATTTTTTGAAAATTTTGATGTTAGAGTAGATATTTACGATATGAAATACAAAACACTTATTTTTGGAATTTTTGTCTGTAGGTGCATGTCTGTACCTGTTCGCATCACGTAAAAACTACTGGATGGATTTGAGAAAATTTAGTGAGGAGGTCCCGTAGACCCATTATTCTAATATTCAGTACTTTATTGTTTTTTTTTTTTTTGCAAAAATAAGCCATTTCGTAGAGAAAATAGAGATACAAGTGTGAAAGCACCCAATTTTACCGTTATAATGGTACTTAAATAGTTGTCTGCACATTTTATTTTTGTAAATGGAAAATTTTCAACACTGTCTACAGAACTCTGGAATAAATATTTAAACACATTTTTTTAAATTTGAATTTTAAGAAAATACGAAATGACACGCAGACGAAGTCGTGGGCACTGCTAGTAAATAATGAAGTGCTGCTTAACTAAAAAAACCGAAAAGAATAATTTTTTAATCAAAAGACCACATGCATTTAAAAAGAGAAAACATAACAAGTTATTTATTGTATTTGTTTTATTTCAATAGTGAATTTAGTCTTTAAATCACTGACTAACAACTACATAATAATAGCAATTTTCATTTAATGCATTTTTTACTAAATAAAACAAATATAAAGAAATGAACGACAATCATAGTTATTTACCAAAGAAATATATAAACATATATTCGTGCAATTTTTGTGTATATCTTAATATAAAAAGAACAATAACACAAATGTTCAAAATGCAAAATACAAAATTGTCTAAATTTTTAAGTTGGCTTAAGGCCTGTTCAAAAATTTCAAATATTCATATTGTGGTGTGTTTTCGAAAGTATATACACTTTTACAAACACATGAAAATAAAGCAATATGCATTTACTCGTACATACATTGGGCATATTTACTTAAAATTTAAAATAATGAACATTTTGCTTAACATTCTTGACTGAAGATGGGCATGCAATATGAAAAATTTTCACATAAAGCTAAAGATTTTGTACATAAATAATGAAATATCTAAATTAATATTTAATTAACAACTCAAAATAATTTACATGCATTCCTATTAAATGTGTTGCGTCGTGTAGATGGTTTATCTAAAGTTTGCATGAATTCGGTCGGCACGTTGGTGAGTTATGACTAAAATAGGCATTAAAGGTTGCACCGACTTAAAAAAATTAAAACAGACATTAATATTTATTAAGAAGTTTCAAGAGGGTATGCTTATTTTTTTTAAAGGACAGGAAGGGTAAGTGGGGGAGGGGAAAAAAGACCGGAATCGATTTTAACAAAAACAATTTTAAGAATATATGAAAGACAAATAAGTCCTGATTCCTAAGGTCCAATAGGCAGAAGGAAATCTTCTATAACTTCCATATTAATCAAATAAAAAACTTGCTTGGAACAGTGTTACGATTATTCTCATCGGGGTATCGAAGCGCCCTGGGAACACTTAGTTTGATATATGCTATAAATTTACCTCATTACCATAGCATTTTTAAATTTATCTTTAGTTTTTAATGGTGCTCATTCAAAATATTCGAGCTAATTAATTTTTTTTTAAATTCACATGTTTCCAAACCGTCAATTAAGAAAGTAAAAAAAATTATTATATATATGTTTGCAAAGCTTTTTCAAGTTACTTGCAAATTAAAAAGTAATAACGAATAAAATAAAAAAAAAAAATTCGCAATACAGTCATTAATTGAATTTAATTAAAATGCAGCTTATTTTGTACATTTTTCGTCTACTGTAGATATTGCTGCTGCAACTTATTTTAGCATAAATTTATTGCATAAATTATTATTTTTTTCTCTAAATATGAGAATGTGTAGATATGTGTGCTTACTTGTATCTGTTATGAGCAGATGAAAGATTATCAAATTTATTCTTTTGTTGTACACAACAAATAAATGTGTTGGATTGCAAATTAACAAGGTTGTTACTAAGAAAAATATGGAACAAATAACAAAAAAACATTTTAGGAAATAAAAATTTTGAGCACAATTTATATTCATATGCTTAAAGAAATAAATTAATTTACTTAAAAGAAAACAATCATTACACTGCTTTAGAGCCAAAAAATACCAAGAACACCACATGGCTAGATAAGTTAATTGGGACCTTCTGAACATGAAAAACGCTGCAATTATTTTTTTCTAAGTACCGTTTTTTAGATAACGGAACTTTTATGTTTTTTGGTGCATGGTCTCACTCAAACTCTTGTGGGGCAGTAATGTATCGATCTTCTCAGCGTAATCAGGATTTTTGTAGTTTCCCAAAAAGTTGTAAACGATATCCTGGAATGCTTCCGATGCCTCCGAATGAGCTGGACATAAATACTCATTAATTGCTTGCTCAGCGTACAGGGCCCAAATTTGAGGTCCATCAAATATACCAGCTTCAATTTTGCTTGCAGTGGCATTCGGAAATTTTTGTTTAAGGTAGTTCATGGCAAGACGGTCTTTCGGCAACGTCTTGACAATATTTGTAAATAAGCAAAGCTTAATATGTAATGGAGAAAGTATTATTTTCTCCTGAGGAATGAGTTGGTCATTTTTGATATTGTTCTCTCCGTGCGTATATACAATAATGAAAGGGACAAATATACTCATAGAGGATAGTCTAAAAGCAATATAAAAACTGAAAACAGTAATCCTACCTACTAAAACAACCCCGAATATAGTGTGTGACCAATGAAAATAAAAATATTGTTGTTCCACAAAGTCTTTAACTTTAACTTTATTTTTCATCCGTTTTTTTTTTCAAATTACGCTTAAAATATTGGTACTAAAATAAAATATTTGGTAAAAGAATAAAACATTCTAGATCTTACTATAACATAGAAAAAAAGCCTAAAAAACGGTACTTCTAAGAAAATAATTACAGCGTTTTTCGTGTTCAGAAGGTCCCGATTAACTTATCTAGCCATGTGGTGTTCTTGGGATTTTTCCAAATTAAAAATTTGTAAAGCTGTGTTATTGAAATTAATTTTAAAAAAAATATTTGAATTTAAATTTAAAACATTTTTGTGACACATATGCGCCTTTGAATATAGTTTTTCAATATATTTTGAGGATGTGTTAAGAATTTATAATTCATCCGTATTTTGTTCTCTTACTCTCGTCGCTTAAATTATTGGAAGTCAAGAATCAAACTTATCTGTATTTAACAAAACTTCAACCAATTCATTCGTTTTATATTTGATTGGTCTCGTCTGGCAAAATGCGATGTAGGTGAATTGGAAGCTGTTGTAGATATTAGTATCAAATTGAAAGAATATTTGCAATCACGTATTTCCAAAACTGCACGCTAAAATGGTAAATTTGTGTTAAAATTTCTTTGAAAAAAAAAAATCTTGAAAACTATAAAATTAAAAAAAAAACAAGAAAAAAATGTTTATCCAATAAATATTAGATTATATAGAATAATAACGACATACAGATCGCACAAATGCACGACATATATGCACCTCAATGAGATTTTTTCTAAAAGGTATTATTTTAAAATAACTATATAGTCTATGGGTAGAATATCAAGGCATAAAATGAAAATGTTATTGTTTTAAAATTTTACAATTAAATGGTTGTAATCAAAATATTTGCATCTCTCTTTAATGGATGATAAAACTCCTTCAAGGCATTTTGACAAAGAAGAAAATTTGTTATGTCGATATGTGACAACCGACGTCAGTTTCATCCAATATTATATGTTTGCGTTGTAAAATCATCACTACCTGGTGAAATCTGTTGAAATAAATCAGAAGTTACATCCTTAGTTGGAATAGCTTGTGCATCGGTTTTTGTTCGTCGAATAACTTGAACGGGGATAACTTACGAGTAAAAATTTAATGTGGCGTTTTGAATAAATTTAAATAAAATTTAAATAAAAGTAAAGAAAAACATGCTCCAACGTAAATGAAAAAAACAAAACAGTTTTTTACCAAAATAATTATAGGTGCAAGTAACTAAAAATTATGGTAAAACATCCATAAACTACGCTTGGTATTTCTTTAATACTCCCCGCTTTTCTTAGATGTGGCTCTAGTGAATAATTACACCCTGTTAATATGCCTAAAAAACAAGATAAGCTTCAGTGGATATTTAATAGCTAAAATTTATGCCTATTTTAAAAGCGAGATTTGATAGTTCTAAACAAAAAACTGGAATACCTGGAATTTTCCAAAAAAATTATTGTTCTATAAATAACACGTTGAACTTATTTATTTACGTCTTAGGCATGAGGGCTTAGATCGCAAGAAGTAAAGTTGCACCCTGCTAAGTTTGTTGGCTTCTTGATGCGTGCATCAATCTTGGCTAAACAACTGAACTGATTTTAATGAAATTTAAAACACAGGTAGATATGTACTTCTCCTCACGATTGAATAGGGTGTTTATAATATCAAACAGCGGATCGGAATCATTTACAGTAACTATTTTATTTTGTTTGAATTCAATTTTTTAAATTTAATTAATAATTGTTTTTCTGTATGCAAAAATGCTAACAGAAAAATTGTTGAGAACAGATGTATTCGCTTTTATTAAAACTTTTAAAAATACTATGCCGTAATATTATAAAAATTATTATAAAAACGCTTAAATGGTAATACTGACATTAAACTAATAAAATCGTTAGTGAAAACTAAATCATAATTTATTGCAAAATTTTCTATACTGGAAATCAAAACTATGATTTGGCATCTAAATAAAGAGCTATTTGTTAATTAAACACATATATGAATAGAATATCTATATACCTATATACACGACATTTTGTGAATTATTTGGAAGCTATAATTTAAAATCTCTTTTTCAGAAGGAAAAAAGTCACATTTACATTACTGTTTCACATAATAAAACATTCAGCACATAGTAACCTAAGCTTTATCTAACGTATTCATATGCGTTTATACAACAACACCCGCTATTTTAATTAAATTATAACTCGAAATGGGCGACAGTAAGTTGTGTTAATTACTGAAAAGTTTATAATAAGGTCACTTGGTAGGCGGAGTTGCAGATTAAAATTCCTTTAAAAATGAGTTAAAATAAAAGAAATAGCAAGGTGAAAAATTTATGATAAAGAAAACATAGACTTAATGACGGAACAAAAAAAAAAAATTTTAAATTCCACCTATAAATTCATGAAAAAAAAATTAAAAAAATTCTGATACTATTTTTAAACCTGAAAATGCAATCAAATTCTGTATTTGCATACCTTTAACTATAGAATTGATAGATTGGATCTGCAATTATAATATGTTATCTCCGAAAATAATTTTTCCATTACAATATATGATAAAAAATGTTGTAATATATTTGACAGTGACTAGAGAGTTCCTAAAACTCGTCCCAGGCAATGCCGGATACAATGAGCTAATCCTCATATAAAATTAAGTATGTAGTTAGTTGTTGCTTTCTCAAAAAGCCGTAGGTAAAGTAACTTTTCAGAAAACGCATCCAGAGTATTAATTGTACCGGATTTAACAGAAGGCTCCGCAAAACAAAGCATTGAAATAAAAAAATATCTTCTTTTCAATGAATCTATTACCCAGTTATTTATCTCTAATGATTTTTTACATGTTATGAATCAGTTGTAAAATTTATCCTTCCGCAAACCATATCACACATTACAATATCTTCTATGTGAACAATTATTGTGAATGTACGGTTAAAAGTCTATGAAATATATATTAATTAAAAACATCTTTTGTAAGCTTAACATTTGTATGTACATAAATATTTCTATACCTTTAAGCAACTTTTTAACATGCATTAGAATAAAATAATGTAGGGTTGTTTTGCTTAAATTTTTTATTTTTGAATACAATTTTTAAAATCATAAATTTAATTCTTTATATAAAAACGAATTCTGCTAACAATAGCATTTTTTAAAATCACTTAAAATCCACAAAAACATATATAATGACAATCAAACAGCCTTTTCCTCTATTCTACGTTAATGTAACTGGTCTAGTTCTACTTGTTAAATAATAAATGTAAAGAAAATTTAATGTATTGTTGTACGTTCATTTTCATTTTCTTCCTGCGTTTTAAGCAACATTAATTACCCCCGACCTACTCCACTCTTAATGACTCTTTGTCTCTTCTCTTTATTTCCGCAATTATGTGGCGTTCACTATCTTTTTTTATTGCTATTTTTCTGCTTTGGCTTATTAAGCTTTTTATTTTAATGTTTCATTTATGCCATTTTAAGCATGACCTTCAACTAAATGCATGAATCGTCTGCAGAGTCCTTTAAAGGATGACTATTTTTTTGTCTTTATCTCACGCATTAAAAATGTATAAATGTAGAAATTATTTCAATTATCTTTTAGTTTTTCGTTCCTTTTTTCTGTCTCAAAAAATTAACACAAAATGAACAAATGTAGTTTTCTTTTTTATGTTTTGTACTCGTTTTCCACCGTTTTGTAACTGCTGTCATTTTAACTTCCTTGATGTGTTTTGATTTATGATTTCAAGTCACAGTGATAAACGCTCCTTTTGCTTTTCTTCGTTATTTGAGTTCTAATATTTATTTAAATTTCTTTCTGTTGAGTGTTTACAAATACATATGTATGTTATTTAACTTATGTGGGCGTACAATGACTGAATAGGTAAGTGACATAAAATACGACACAGAAAACTTTATGCAGCAGAGATGGACATTTTAATTTAAAAAGTGTAGAAAATAATGGAATAATTTATTGGGTGAGTGCAGTTCAACAATCCATTATTTTTTTATAAGACAACTTTTTTGAGCTACATATAAAAAAATCGTGGTTTATATATTAAAAACAGCTACGGACTGTAGTAATCAGATAAGTTATTGTGCTGGGTCAATTAAAAAAATAATTACGTATAAGAACACAATATTGGATTACACTTTGCTTTTGGGGGTTCTAACTTATTTTCGTACTAATAGAAATTGCTTGGAATAAAAATACTCGTGTTAAATTATAAAGACTTATTTTTTTTATTAACAGATTCACAAAGATCTCATAGAGAAAATTGTTAAATCGGAAATGGCAAAATATCCGATGTCATATTTGATGAAACCTTTAAGCCTAGTGTCGATTTTAAACTGCTAAATTGGGAGTCAGAACAAGTGCTTCAAGAAACTTGACATCAAGTTAAATCGCTGGACATCATTCATTCAAGGAATTCGTATATGTTAGCATGTTTCAGTGGCGTGTGTATATGTCCTTTACACACAAACATACACACTAATTAAGACTACATACTTTTCATCATGTCATACTTGTGAATACGTATAATTAAACATAAAGGATATAAACTTATGCATAACAAACAATAGACAAATTCTTTTATTACATAAACAACAAAAGTAACAAAAGCCACAACAACGGTAGTTGTTATAAAAAACATTACTTATGTAAATATTTGCAATTATATGTGAATAAATTTTTATACTTGAACAATTTGATACACATCTCGAAGAAAGAGTAAAGATATGAATACAAATCCCTACAAAACAGAAAATAAAAAACTGTGTACAGGATGTGTAACAGTTTAATTGAAAAAAATTTTTAAGGTTATTTAAAAACTATCTAACACTTCTTCTAAAGATATTCCAAAGCTTTTGTTCATAATCAAAAACTAATTTTAAATGAAAAAATTTATAAACTTATTTTCACAAAAAGAAGAAAAATTCTATTATATTACATACAATAGAAAATCATTTGTTAAAGAAACTACATATATTTATGTCAAATAGAAAATATTCTGTAAGTCTTTAATAAAATAATTCATTATCTTATCGATTTTCTTATATAGAAACCAGAAAAAAACTTTACTTATTATTTGGTAAAAGCTATAAATAAAAAAATAGCACACATTTTCCTAAATTACTATTTTATATCCTCATTTAGGTTGTATTGTCTTGTTGGCCTTTTATTCCTATTTCTTCTTGTAATATTAAAATATGAAAAACCATCTCCATTTATACATACATATATCTACTCGGTAAACATTTTCAGCTTAAGGGCAATCGAATAATAAATAAATAACTACATTCCTTTTATATTACACAACATTTGTTGCCATCAACTTGCAGTAACCCTTGTGCTTATAGGCATTTATTCCCATTTTGTTTAGACCAAAAGTAAACTAAAGACAAAAAATTGTAACGCCAATAATAAGAGATCCGCTTAAAGTTTAAGATAGTTAAAAAAAAAATACAAATGAATTTGTAGATTTTCAGCTTTTGGTTTAAAGAAGGAATAAAACGGAATCTAGAAGTTGTCTAATTTTTAAAAATGCATTGGATACATTAAATAAATTTAAACAAAATTTAATAACAACTTTTTAAAATTTATTTGAATATCACATTTTAAAATGATATAGGTTATGTGGTACATTCCCTCTTTAAGAGAACTCGACGGAATAGCTATAATTTTTGAACTATTTGGTAATGTTTTAATGTTTCTTTGGATTTAGTGCCTTTGTATAATGAATGAAGGACTATTCTTAAACACTGCGCATAATTTTCCTTGTGCTTTGCAGAAGTTCGTATTTCGTCTCTAATACTCGTTTGGCGTAAATAAAAATATAATTGAAGTTAAAGATAAAGTTGACATGCACGCTATAACAAATTGGTTAATCACACCTTAGAAGAGGCGGAAAGATTCGTGGTAGCACCCGCCAATATTGGTGTGGGAGAAATGGGGCAATCTGACTAATTTGAGATTGACGTCTGTTTTAGTAGCAGGAACGTGGGTTGATACGCAAACTTAATTTCGATGTTGAGCGCGAGAAGCAAATAAGCGAGCACACCAGCGAATAAGTTCAAAACATCCAAAACTGTGATTTCGCGCTCGGGGCTATTAGGAAAGGGATACGAATAACCAGAAACTAAACCTATGCATGGAAAAGAAACCTTTAGGACTTTAGGAGGTGCTATCGCAAGCCATACGGGAATGTTATAAGGGAACTTTCTTAAAAGCAAATTAAGGTATTTCTTTTTCTGTGCAAAAAAATTACTGCTGACAAACCTAATGCTCTTAAATTCTAATCACTTACCTCTATTTGGAATAATGACGATAATCTCAACATAAGTTTCACGAACAAAAATGCAAAAAAACAAAATCTCTAGACTGAATTATTCATAATAAATTTCTTAAAAGAATAATAATTTATTTTGAAGATGAAATTGATTTTAAAAACCTTAAATCTTAACTTTAAGTAATAAAAATTTGAAAGCCATATAAATAACTAACATTTAGCATAACTAAAAGGAAATAATTATTTCTTTTTAAAAGTGTCACAATAGTAATAAACCTTTGACCAACTAAACAAAAGGCTGTTGTTGAACTACGTGTTTCTTCTTTGTTTTTAATTAAGTTTAATAAAAATATAGTTAATTATTGTTGTGGAATTGCTAAGTATACGCAACGCAGACATCGTTTATCATTTGGACAAAAGGACAATAGAACAAAACAATAACAACATTTATTTAAGTGTAAGAAAATGAACGGCAAAATTAAAGAAGAACGGCATTTACAAAAACTTGCACAAGGAAACTAAATATATAATAAAAGGGAAAGTATATTTCGCGTAATATTAAGGACCGTGAAAGAGAATCAACAAAAAGAAATGAGAAAAATCTTCAAAAAGAAGATATATCATAGCGTACCAAGGGTGCCAGATGATTTTTATAAAAAATGGGGCTATTTTATAAAAATAAAAAGGCTTTATCGGCAATTTGAATTAAAAAAATCGGCAAATTAAATATGCCCATCTTCACTACAATAAGTTATAAATAAATAAATAAATTGCTTTCATTATTTCTAATTATTTTGCTTATTGTAATTATTTAAAGCAGTTTAATAAAACATCTGATAACGTTCATTTTTCTAGAGCATTTCCGTTGTATTTAAAGACTAATTTACGAGCGGTATGTTTCACTTTTCTTGTTATTTAATCCTTTGTGGAAAGAAAACTCTTCTGCGACATTCGTTGTATGAAAAAATAGTTCTTTTGCTGCACTTTTCAATCAATTAATAATAATGGTGATGATTACAAATTATTTGTAATGTTTTTGGCAAAAAAAAAAAAGTTTATATATCCAAATAACTCTTGGAAGTTATCGATAAATAAAGGCAAATATCTTTTTTAAAGTTTTCTAGACCTCTTTTTATAACTAAAATTTAGAAACGAAATTTTGATGCACATCATAATTTTAATCCCCTAAATGACAAAAAGTTAGCGGGGAGCAGAAAAAAACACTTTTGCAAATACCACATATTTCATGTATGTACATGCATAATTGATTGCGCTAAAAACCGAAGCAAGTGACGTACGGTCAGGCCATTGGGAATCGTTAAATGTGTATTTATATATTTCGATTTTTCAACTAGTAATACATCGATATAGAAATTAGACGATATGATACTGATACTCAACTAAAATATCGGCAATACCAAAACCGATATGAATTGTAATATAAATCAGAGATCAAAAAAAAAAAAAAATTTTTATTTAAATTAAAAATTCAGTAAAAACGTTATGAAAAATATTACGTTATTAAAAAACACTAACAAAATTCTTATAAAGGGTCCGCCATCTAACGTTTTTTTTTTCGCTTAGTGCTTATTTCGTGTATGGTAACACTTAGCTCATGTCTGATTTGACAGATAATTAGTTTTATCCTTCCGCTGAACGAGTATGGTTGTGTATACGCTTAAACAACGCTGGGAAACATTGCGACATTAAGATGCCGATTTTGCAAAAAAAAAAAAAAAAATCATCTTTTCAAATCAAAGCTCATTTCGATCGTGACGGGTTTGTAAACAAGCAAAATTGTCAGATTTGGGACACAGAAAATCCGCACGCATACACTTAAAAGCCGGTGCACCCAAAACGAAACACTGTTTGATGCGGATTTGGGTCCAGAGGAATCTTTGAGCCATTTTTTTCGAAAATGAGAAGTGGCCGTTACAGTCAATGGCGATCGTTTTCGGGCCATGTTGAACGAATTTTTGTTCATAAAAATTGAAGAGGATATTGGCAACATTTAGTTTCAATAGGACGGTGCTACGTGCCACACAGCCGAAGCTACACTGTTTTCTTTTTTTTATAGCATTTTCAAAAAAAAAAGTTATTTGGCGGTCTGTGAGGACTTTTTAATTTTCTTGTCTTTTAATACAATATAATTTTTTAAACAACGTATGATTAAATTGTCTATGAAAAAACATATATAGACATTTCTAATATCAATCACAAATACTACCTCTGTATGTAGGTAGGTAGTTTGCTTAGAATTTGAGATATAAAATCTGATGATATTTCATACAAATAATCCAAAAAATTCAATTGTTCTATAAATTTTTATAAAATTTCTTGTAGAGGACTAAAAGTAAATTTAAAATTTGAATATTTCAAAAACATCACACACAAACACAAAAACACACAAACTCACTTGTATGTAAAGAAGGCCAAATACATGCGAACAAAAAATGTACTAAACTCAAAACAATAAGAATGTTCTGAAGCTTTTAGGTCTATACACATATCCTCTATGCAGCATATGTGTGTTCTATAAGTTTGTGTGGGTTAAAATAAAACAGAAACCAAGAATATTTGGGAAAAAATGTTATCTTAAATTTATGTTTAAATTTTCTTGAACAATTTAATATATTTTACATTGTTTTGATTGTAGTTGCTTTTGTTCTTGCTGACTTGAAAATTTGTTAAATTATGTGTTCAAATATTTAACATTGTTTTATTATTTTCTTTTTATTTTTTTACATTACTTGTTTTCTTGCTGCTTTTGTTTGAGTGTGAAATTTAATATAAAAAATAAAATAAAATGAAAAATACAGCATTAGAAGCAGCAGCAGTAGACCAAATATATTTATGACTTTAGGCCAACAAAGGGCAGTCGGTACAAAAGCTTTACATTCAAAGGACAACACAAATGATATTTGAGTTATGAATTCTTTACTTTTTTTCTTTTATTTGGATTTAGGTAAATAATGCTAAGATGAACAGTTATATCTACTACAGCAATATTTTTACTTAAATATTCTTTTAAAATTTATGAAAATATTTTTAAGCAAATTTCCTCAAAGTCAAAACAAAGATATTGAATAAAATTCGTTTTATTTTAAAAACTAAATTAATGTTGCTGGTCGTTCTTTATAATTATTATTATTATTACTAATGCTTTCAAAAGCTTTAGTAATAGAATGTAAATTTAATTTTTTCCCATTCAGGAGTTGAACCATCGATTGTAAATTTATTCGATTTCTGATTGTGATTTTGAAAGTCATAGAAAATAAATTGTTAATAGAGGTTAAACTCACTTCGAAACGAAAATACCATAGAATTCTTTAAAAACCAATTTGTGCAGTTAATTAATAAACACAGGAATTTAATTTGAACAATTATTCTCGTTGATTTATAAATTTAATTGGGATAGTTAAAAAAAAATAAAACAATTATTTTTTTTAAATTAATTAGTTTAAGAAGTTTGTCCCGTGTTTTTAATTTAATTTAATAATTTGCAAAGAGCCCGTACATAGAAATAAATTATCATAGTGTTTAGTGATATTTTATTTTTCATTATCTTTTAACTGTATGAGAAGTTTCCTAAAGAGTTAAGAAAGCGGTAGCGAAGTGGCCATCGAGACGAGCTTTCATCCGCAATAATAAATATCGGTGATTAATAATTTTAATCGGGATAATATAAAAAAAACAGCACAATCATTTTTTTATAAGGAATTGTATCAATAGACTAGAAGAACTGATCTAAAGAGACTCGGAACACTAAAATTATCAAAGGAATATAAAAATCATGAATTTAATAGAAAGATTATTATCAACATCAAATATGTTATCTTTTACTTTATTTTAAAGACATCGCCGACTTAGTTACCTATTCCATCAATGGTATTTCTTTGTCGTCTTGTATGGTTATAACTTTTTGTATGGTTATAACTTTCACGGCTAAACCATTCATATGACATCTCGTGTTTATTAA
This sequence comes from Gymnosoma rotundatum, assembly GCA_916610165.2. Classification (NCBI taxonomy): domain Eukaryota; kingdom Metazoa; phylum Arthropoda; class Insecta; order Diptera; family Tachinidae; genus Gymnosoma; species Gymnosoma rotundatum. Next base: position 83,760,371 of record OU744340.1, read on the forward strand.
AGCGCTCATTTTTATTCGCAGTAACTTACATCAAATGATTAGTTGTTGTACCCGGTGTTGCCTAGGCCTTTCTAGGCACCTGTTTGCTATGGAAATCTACTCTGAACTCATGCGAAAACCATCAAATCGGTTTGGATTTTATAGATCAGGAGATATTTATATTTTAGATACCTTTAGAATCTGTGCGTTTGTCCTCTTCACGACTCCCCACTTACCCTTTTATATCCTATATTCTACCATTTACATAAATATCTAACTATGTCTATAATTTTGTTGTAATTGGTACGTGTGTAAAAAGCCCGTTTTTTATCTTTGTTTCTCATCCAGTTCCTAGCTCTGAAAACAAATGGACACAGATAAGGATCTATCAATATTTCGAATTTCATAAAAACCATAAGCTAGACTTTATTATAATTGATTCAACTGCATAAAAATGCCCGCTTCCCCTTTTCTTCCTTCCTAGTCCACTATTTGAAAATATAAATATTCTATCTTACAAATATCTACCCGCGTTTTAAATTTCATTAAAATTGGTTCAGTAGTTTAGTTGTGATGGAGCACGTACAAACAAACAAATAAACAAATTTACAAAGAGATTTATAACATACATTTAATTGTAATAATCTAGTATAATTGAATAAAAAACAAAGAAATTTTAAAAATATTCTGCATTGAACGAAAATACTTAAAAAATTACTGTGGTCGTACAATTTTGCCAAATAAAGGAGTGGAACTGGATAATTATAAGACCTTTGTTAGAATGTGGCACGTCTTACTTATTCCAAAGCCATATACTTTTAGCCACTTCTTCGTTTTCTCTTTCTTGTTGCTTTATTAACAATTCCTAGTCGGAATCCCACCTAAATCTATTGTTTGTCAAACAAATCATCCTTTACTAAGCGAAAAAATATGACAAGGTTGTAATAATCTTTAAATAGCAATGTGCCAAAGTAACTAAATAGGTTGTATCTCTCATGTGACCCTAATTCTAAAAAGGTGGATGATATAAAATTATGTATGCTAATGCTAATACTCTTAATGTTCTTGTCACGAAATTACAAAGCGAAGAACATCGATAGATTTTGTTAACTTTTTAAGCGTATCTTTTCTTAAATTCAAAAAGTTAGATGTTTCCTATGTGACATTTTTACTATTTATAGCACTCACATCTACTCAAAAATGGAATATAAAGCTAGTTTGTGGGTCATATCTTTGAAGTGAATTTTGAACTTTTTAATCATCCAATACATGCTTTGTACCTGACAATTTTTATTACGGTCTAAACTATTAATATATGTAAAAAGCGTAGAATATTTTATTCATTTATTTTTCAAAGACTTTTTATTTTAACAGAAAAAAACGATTTCTAAATATATAGCAGTTAAAAAAAGGATAAATAGGTAAGAGTCCTATATTCGGCTATGCCCAATCTTGTATACCTTTCACCATTAATATACATAAATATAGTTTAGTAAAGAAATTCCAATTAAAAACACAAATACTGAAGTGGCAAAGAATTAAAAAAAAGAAAAAAATTTAGTACAATATATCTAAATATAATTTAACATGGGCGAGCGTAATTTTACAAATAACAAATATTGGTGTTTTTTATAGGAGTTACTTCATTGTTTCAAACGAAATGGAACATTTGGAGGCAGGCGTAGTGGTTTACCCGCTGACTCGAATGAAATGGACCGATATTGCTGGTTTTCAATAGCATCATTTTAGAAACGATATCTGATCTATTGGTGTATATAAATTTTCTCTAGCTTAACTAGTGCCTTGGCAAAGTAGATTTTAACACTAACGCAGCCGACGTCGCTAAATTGACTTCGCTATGCATAAGAAATAAGATATTGTAGAAATTACAAATGGAAAGACAAACTTAGATACACATTTTTTCCAATTTTTCTGTAAAAAGGTATAAGAAATCTGTACATATGTACCAATCAACTTCATGCATAAAATTTAAAAAAAAAAATTACCGGTTAGTTCCAAGCAACTAACAATCTGCAAATTTAGAACTATAATAAAAAAAGAACACAAACAAAGAAACAATGAAGAACAACAAATTCATATTACACAATATAAACAAACATGAATATTAAAAAATTGTAGCCTTCTATGATAAAATAAGAGTTTTCAATCGTCGTAGAGAATGCCAGCTTCCCTTAAAGTCAGTAAGTCCACAGGAGAAAAGATATCTTCACATCCAAACAGACACCTGATTTCTCAGCGCAGAGCAGCATTCCCTCACCAAGGTGTTCTCTAAAGATTGTGCGCTCTCCAAAAAATTCACAGCCATTTCTACCTGGGAGATATCCACCAGCGCAAAATCAATTGCGTTCTATGTTGATCTACATAATGACCAGCGAATCTCATCATTTGGTCCTATATAAGGCATAAGCCCAAGACAAGCAACCAAAACTAGTCCTATCTCCGTAGCCTTCCCATCTGGTACGTTAAAATCCTGAACACAGCCGAAAAAGCGTAGTCGATGATAGGACGGATAATTTGGTGGTATTTTACAGCAATTTTTCATACTTAACTTTTCCTAAAATAAATTTAAATCAAATTTTTTTATTCATAAATAGAATAGACTATTTATATGAAACAGCCCAGCAAAAAACTTGACATTATCTTCAAAAGTACTTGCCATATAATGACTTACTTTTTTGATTACCATTTTTTGTTACTCGCTTAGAAACACATTACATTAGTTTCCAAAAAAGGAAGTAGTAATAGAACTAGTTCTTTATGTTAAAAGGGACTACCGCAGTAATGGAACTTATTATTTCCTACAATAATTAATGTAATCGATTTTCAGTAATTGATTATAAAATTCTCATCCCTTGTTAAAATCATTCAGTTGGCAATATAGTTGGGAAGTACTTCTGCCAAAAATGCTTAATTAATGCTGGGAGGTGACTGTATTTTCAGTTTCTATTTATTTGCTCTCGTTGGACAAAAATCTTACCACGATTCTCTTTAAAGAAAAATTAATGGAATTCTTTTTTTCTATTTATAAGAGACATTTTCTTTTTGCTTAATTCTTAGTTTAAAAAGAAAAAATTATTTACACTGTAAAACAACTTTATTAATTTATTTTTTTGTCTAAAAAAAATTGTTTAGTCCTATTTCGATCAGATAACTAAGTTTATTTTTGTTAAAATGTAATCCTTATATAAAATAATTTTAAATATGCTTTGCTTAGTTCTTCAACTATGACCTCGACTTTTTGTACAATAAAATACTGGTGTCTAACCAAACAAAAACCCATCTAATAATTTACCTTTACAAATATTTAATTAAAAACTAATGTGCAAGTATACAATTCATAAAAAGCTTGACACTTAATTAACACTCTCATGGTGTACTAGAGGAACAAAGCCATACTCTATACATACATAGAGTATAATAGAATATGTCTACCATACATTTCTATTTTTAATTACATCAGTACAATAGTAAAGTGTGCTTTGTAGTACATCCTCATAAATATAGAAATTCATTGCCACTAAGTCCTGATTTACACGTGCCAATATTTCTAGCATCTTTTTTTTCAATTCTGGTAAAAAAGTATCAGCGAGTTTCATCGAGCCGCTATATCATGAAATACTTTTTTCCATTAGAAATTGGCACATTTTTCTTTAAATAATGATATTCGTTACTGTAAATTTTTGGATTATTTCGTATAACACACAAACAACAAACCATATGCAGCGAACGTACACAAAGCATAAAAAAATCATCTCAAAATTCAAGCCATGCCATTCTTTCTGCACCGCTTTAGTCTCTACACCTCTTGCCAACATATAAAAATTTCATGAAACTAGTCTCATGTAAAATGCCATCGTGTAAAATGGCTCTACTATCCACCAAAGTGATGGTACTGCTTACTTGTGAGTTTTTTGTTTTTGTTTTTGTTTTTCATATTATTACAATTGTTGTTTTTCTGATTTACAACGGTACTAGCACTTAATTCAAAATGGTGTAAAGTGTCATGTAAACCGCAGTTATCACATCCGCTTAGAAATGTACACGCACACAAACATGAAAAAACTTGGCAATTGGTTGGTAACCTTGTCTTTTTATTTAATTTACACCACTTAACAATTTTACATGACCTTTACGTAATAAAGTAAAAGTAGTTTATGAGTTTTGTAGAATTGCATGTCTTTACATTTCAGGTATTTTATAAGAGACAACAAAAAAGTAATTTAAAAAAGAAACTAAAGTAACAACTGAATATTTTTTTTTGTTTTTAGAATATAAATGATGGCGCAAAAATAATTGACTAGCTTTATTATACCCTTCACCAAAAAAGTGGTATACCCAAGTTTGTCATTTCGATTGTAATTTCTACAATATTAATTTTCTTACGCGTAAAATGCATATATATTGAGTTATTATGTATAGCGAAGTCGATTAAGCGATGTCCGTCTGTCCGTCCGCGTTAGTGTTACAATCAAATTTAGAAAAATTGGCTCTAGCCCATATTTTCCGATTGTGCATCATATTTGTTAAGATATAAATTTGTTTATCATGTAAAAGCTATTAACGAGATCTTCGGAAATACTAAAATTTAAAAAATGTGCTTAACCCATTAAGAATCGATGACATTTTTATGTAAAATTATATGTAGCTTTTTTTTATTGGAGTTACTTTACTAAACTAAATTTACATTAATGGTGAAGGGTATAAAAGGCATAGCCGATAGACTTGTGTAGTTCGTGAACGACCTAGTTCAATTGAACTACTCACTCAATTAAACTATATGGAGCGCTTTTTTTACTGAGCTCTTTTGCTCAGTTACTGAGCCCCTTTTATAGCCCATTATTATTTATTTGAAAACAAATATACAGGCATGTTCTGAAAATCACTTTTTGTGAAAGTGATTTAAAATCACAAGAAAGCTGTTCTGCATACAAAACTTTTAAAATTTTTGTGATTTTAAACCAGTCAGCTAAATGTCTGCCGATTTAATATCACTTGGTTATTTTTTCAACCACTTTATTTTGAACTTCGCAGTAAATTAATAATATGAATACCTTAAAATGTTTTTTATTGATTTTTATAGCAAAATTAGCAATTGGCACCAAAGAATTTATAAAATTATGAAAAAATTAAAGACACTTTCTATTGCAAGAAATATTGTTATTTGCTTTGTGATTTTGCATTTACTTTTTTGTTATCAGTTTTTTTAGTTTTTTATAAAAACAATACTTTTAACTTATTTTTACTTTATATTTTAAGAAAAACACTAATAATTTTCAATACATAAAAAATTTGTCAAACTAAAACAAAATACCAGCTGTTTTCTTGTGGTTTCGAAGAGGTGAAATCACAACGAAAAGTTAAAACTTTTGTGGTTTTCAGAACACCATCAAACCACAATTGTGATTTTAAAATCACATGTGATTTGAAATCTTGTGATTTTCAGAACATGCCTGATAAAATTAAAACTTAAGTGAAACGTTAAAACGTATTAAATTAAGAAAAAACATCCTTTTGTAATCAGAAAATATATTATTATGAACCAATATTCTTTTTAGTTTTAAGGGCTTATAAAAATAAAGTCAGGTAAAAGTGCATACTTACATATAGTTAATCTTTAAATTGTTTTTTAGTTGCACAATTTTTCATCAGTATGTGTATTTTTATTTGTGTGAGCTAAACAAATCAACTTGAATCGCTCAATTGCTTTGTGCTCACTGAAGTAAAACAATTAAGCTAAACATGTCAACTGAAATCACTCATTTGATACTTAATAAACGAACTATTTCGTTCTAATGAGCTGAGCTAAAGTGAGCTCTCACTTTAAGGAGCTGATATAGAGCACTCTTATTTTTTTTTTATTTTTAACTCTTATCAAATAGCACTAGGCATCTAAAACTGAAATTATGAAACCTTAAAAAAAATAAAAAGCAAAGCCAAGCAAGTAAGGAAAGTTTACGTTGTAATCCGATTGTATTGAAATTTTACACGAGTATAGTGAAAGTGTTGACGAATTTAATAATTATTTTGGATATAATAATGTTTAAAAGACGGGCGCCACGATTCTTTAAAATAGCACAGGTCGAGTGTATGTAAAATTTAAAACGTTGCCAAATCAATGTTAATTTTTTGACCTTTAACTTCCTTTTCTACTTTATCAAATACAAGGTCAGTTTTATAAAATAAAAACATTGTTCTCATTTTTATTTTTTTCAATATTTAGCCACAAATTCACTTTGTGCTGCCAGCTTAGAAAACCTACTCACTTAGGTCATAAGGAATGTGCAAAGGAACCATTTAGATATCTATATTACTATCAGATCCATCCCCAAGCCACTCCGAAGACCGGATAAACAAGTAGATCTTAGCAACATCACAGACTTTTTTCTAGCTTTTTTTTTATCACAAAAAGTAATATAAGTTATGTAAGAAAAAATAAATTCAGAATTTTTATTAATTTTCGACCCATTGTTTTCGAAATAGACCAGCCCAAATTTTTTTAAATGTATGTAACAGCTAAACGCTAAAACTCTGTTTAAATACTCCAATATGTACTTACTTGCGCTGCAATTGGAATTTCTCCCCTAGCAAATACAGCAAAAAAATTATAATAAAACTGCACAATTTCATTACATAAATAAAATAAAATAATTCCCCAAAAACAGAATTAAAAAAAATTCTTCACTTTTTTACCAAAAAAACTGATTAACTTTAAAATTCGTCAAAATTGAGTATGACATTCAACAGACTTTCTAAACTGATATTTATCGTATGTCTATTTTAAATAGTCAAATTAATGTAAAAAATATAACATCTACCAAAATTATGTTAGATTGTAGTTAATGGAAACGAGGTAAATATCTACAAAATTACAAAGACTTTAGAAAAGTAATAAAAATAATGAAATAATAAATATATCTATTATAGCTTCATTTGCGTGTTAACAGTTATGTAAAAAATTTCTTACAGTAGTGATAGTCAATAATTTCTTCACCCAAGGAATCTAACAGACTGAAGTTTACTTGCTAAATAGTAATTGAATTTCCTTCGTAAGGCTATCAATTCGTTTTTGTAGTGCGTTGGTTGTTGATACGGCATTACCTCCCAAGATTCTGATGTGTCAGCAATTTTGTCTGCCATAAGTGCCAGCTTGTTTATTGATTCACTACTTACTGATAATATAGCTATCATTTGCTTTGGTAGACGTTGCATCCACAAATGCTTTAGTGCTGAGGGTTTCTTGTCTGCCAACTAAATATCGCGCAACAGTTTCTTCATTTGCTTTTCTTGCGAATCAGTAAAAAAATAAAGGTTACTACCAATTCAAAAATTTTTAAACGAATGAATAAATACTTATAAGCTAAAGAAAAAATCAAGCTAAAATTTCAAAGCTGTTTTGATTAAAAATATTTTTTTAACAAAGTAGTTTTACAGCAAAGTATTACAAATTTACTTGCTAAAATAACATAAGACAACAAAATATAACTTAGTATTTTTAATTTCAAATATTCATGTCTTAATTTATTATGTGCATTTGATTGTTAAAAAAAATAAATTTATTTTTATATGCACTCTATTATTTTGTATTTAACTTTAATAGTTTTCGGTTTATTTTTTATTTAAGTAAACACATCTTAAAAATAACACATTTAAAAATCCATTGTTTTAGTTAAATGACCTACAGGGTTTTTATAATAATGCTTAGTTAAGATTCCTTTAATAATTTAAGTTAATTTAAGATTTATGCCTAATATCTATAAAAAATCAACAGAACTTAAGACAATATTTATCAATCAACGTTTAATTAAAAATACGAAGGTGTGTAATTGACTATTGTTCTTCGGTCGGTTATTAATCATTTTAAGTAGAGAGATACAACTTTTAAGGAGATTGAATATATACAAGAGAGATGTAGCGATAGATGAAAACCCACGTTCGGGCGTTATATTTTGAATAAAAAAGTGGGCTAGATAAAAAACCAACATTTAGAAAAAAAGGCGAGAGTAATGGCGATTTCTTTTTAACACTTTGTACATCTTAGTGCTCTTTTCTAAAAACAGTTCGAGAGTGTAAATCAAAAGAATGTTCTTTTGACAATATGTTTCACGAAAAACTATAAAATATGTTAGATATTGTATCTTCAGTTTTATGTTAGAGTGTGTTGCTACACTTTTTTTTTCTAAATTCTTACTGTACATAAATGAGGTTTGAAACTCTAAATAAGCATTACTGAAAGATGTAGGTTAAATAAAAGTTTTTGTTCTATTGTGGTTATAATATGTGTAGCAATTTTTCAGGGTTTAGACAATGTGCAAAATACGTTTAGTAACATTTATGTTCAGAAAACAAAACGGACAGAACTTTTTTTGCATTAACACGACCTACGATGATATTGGAATTCGTGTTTTTAAAATTCATGCGTCACGTTAGGATTTGTTTTAATTATTTATATTATTAAACTATTTACATTAACAGCTTATTTATTCAACCTCTTTCTACTAACGCTTGTTCGTACTTTTATTGATCTCAAGCATTTTTTTCAAACATAAATTATTTTAATTTTTAATTTTTTCCTGACCAGGATTCGAACCATCGATTTTGTAAATTAATGAAATTTTACTTTATTTTTGGCTTTTGGTACTTTTTTTAATAAATTTTTAAATATTTTTAGAAAGAAAAATTATTTACAAATGTATGCGGACGTTTCCAAAAGAAAACAAGAAAAATTAGACGCTAGCAGAATGAAATGCAGCATTTTCTGGACCGCCACATCCTTCATCAGCATTCTTTGCATCTATCTACCTTATGCTATGTACGTTGTAAAAATCATCTATTTAAAATTTTTAAGTGAAAATAAAAAGCTGTTTTCACTTTTATGAATTTTTTTTTACTATAAATAGCTATGATATATGTTAAGGCTTTATACCAAACTTAGTTGTAAATGACGCTACATTCTGTAGGCTTGGGCTCTGCGATTTATTCTAAATAAATCGCTTTATACTTAAATATGTAGTTCCTTTCATAAAAAGCAAACTTATTCAACTTACAATAAATCCTTACATACCCGGTTTTTGTACGGCAATTTGGCGGTGCTTATTTATTTTAGGTTGTAACTAAAGTATTCTTATTTCGTTTTTAATCAAGTATCGATTGGTTCTAAGTTTGATCTTCAAAATTTTGGGGTTTTTCTTCTGCCTATTTAATACCATCCGCATATTTTGCTATAAGCTCAAAAGGCATGCAAAAAGCAAGAAAAATTTTCATATTTATATTTAGAGTAAGATTGTTTTAAAAAACCTAAGTTTTTAACGCATCTGAGACTCTTTTGCTTAAGAGATTGAAATGTCTAATCAATAAAGTCAATTGGTTGCTGGAGCAATTTTCTCTCTGCTATTTGTCAAGCGGTCTAACCTAAGCTTTCATTAATTCCTTTATTTGAATGTTATATTTTTTATCTTCTGTACTAGCGTCACAGTCCCGGTAACATAGATTTATTTAGGTTTTTCAAAATTACAGTTTTCCTTAAAAATAATTAAATCTCGTAAAATATTTTGAACTTACAAGTTGTAAAATGATCCAAATTAGACTTAACAATTATTTTCTTTTAATTTTCAGGAACAACATACCGCTAATTAGATTTGCCTTATACAGTATTTAAGTTTGACTGTTAGAGTTTAACGATTCACAAATACTTATTAAAACTCGTTTTGAGATGCTCTATAGAATTTTTATACTACAATTTGTGTAAATCTTTAATACAAATAAACCACCAAGCACCATGGTGAAAACGTGGCTTGTATGCTACTAAAATGAGAAAAATTATATAATTTTTGCAAAAAAATTACTTCAAAACAGATTTGACATGTCTGTCTATAACGATTCAAAAGTATGTAACTTTATACTTGTTATAGCAGACTTGTCCAGTTCAACCGCATGTCCACAACTATGCAACAGTTCAGCAATATACATCAAATTACAGCAACTATAAGGGCACCCTTTAATTTCCAGATTCAACTTAATACTTGCTGTTGTAGCAGACTTAGTAATCAGGTCCTTTGTAAATTTTAACCGTCTGTCTACAACTGTTCAGCAGTTTGGCAATATATATAAAATAAAATCACCCTTTAATTTAAAATTTAAATTATTTCAACTAATTATTAGGCCAAGCAAAGTATTAAATATTTTGTCTAATTTTCAAATGTTGTACATAGCGTTTCAAAAAGTACGGCCACGTAGGTCAAATCATATTAATTTTGTTGCTTTCGCGGACTTAGCAATACAGGTCCCTTGTAAGTTTCAGCTGTCTGTCTATATCGGTGCAAAAATCGAACTGCATACATCAAATTAATCAACAATTGGGACACACTTTGATTTCCAAATCCAAATTTTATACTTGCTGCCTTAGCGGAGCTAGCAATATAGGATGTTTGTAAATTTCAAGCGTCTGTTTAAAAGTATGAAAATATACATAAAATTAAAAGAACTATTGTGGCACCCATTAATTTATGATATTGAATACTTGTTACTTTAACGGTTATAGCAATCGACATTCTCTCTAATTTTCATGCGCTTGTCTATTACGGTTCATAAGATTGGCTCATATAGGTGAACTTACGTCACCAATGGGGACACCCTTTAATTTTTAAATATACTTTTGTATTACTTTTTGCCATCGGGAGCTATAGTGATATGTAGTTTTTTAATTTCAAAGTGGTGCCCTTTGCGGTATGGTGTATGGGGACACCCTTTAATATTTAATATTTTGAACTGTTTTTAACACGGGACCAATCTCTAAGCATCACCTTTCAAATAAAAAGCAAATCGAAAGCACTCCAGAAGTGAAATATGCAGGCGCAAATATAAAAAAGGAACATTCAGTCGAATTGGTAACCTCTTTTTTTTTTGAAGTAGTATTTCATTAAACGCATATGTTGGTGGTTACAAATTCTTAAATGACTGTAGCGGCTATTCATTGTGCACTAAAGAATTCGCTTTATTAAAAGCATAGAAAGCCAACAACATGTCTACCAAATACAAATTTTATTGGTGTATAAATCCTGCATCTGACGTCAAAACGTTTGAAAAAGTTATGAATTAAACTTCGGAAATGTTCAAAAGATTACGTGTAATTGGGTTATATTTTTTTCAACTTCTTCTTAATTCCTCTCACTGATGTGAGAGGCAATTCATACTTCGGATAGTCTGTTTATATAACGTGTTTAACAAAATAATTGCTTTGTTTAACTTTCCATAACTTTTCCATTTAATCTAAAACAAATTTACATTTTAATTGAAAAGGAGTAACCATTAAGTCTATTTGAAAATCAAGTCTGCGTTATCAAAAATTTCTTGTAAACTACTTTTTTCCATTAACAAAGTTAAAATACTTTCTTTGTTTTAAGTTTGTTATGTGTTTGTTTTATTTGGAATAATCTTTTTCTATTTTTTATGTGATTTAACTTTGTGTCCGCACTGATGTGTTGGTAAATAGTTGTACCACTGACAGAAGTTGATTTCAACGATGCATTGCTAATTGACAACTAACAAACTTTGTCAACAAATCACATTCATTTCTAAATTTTGATAACCAACAGACGACTAAAAATGAAGAAAGAATGTTAAACGCAAAGAACACAGAATTGAAACCGCAAACAGACAACAGAGCTTTGGAAATAAACTTTTGTTTTTAAAGAACAGAAAACAACGAAAATAAAAATAGTAGATGACAAAAAAAAATTTATTAAAATATAAAAAAATAAAATTTAATTTAAAATAAGCGTTTCTACTTAATACAAGATATTGTGAAATTATTTATATTTTTAAAAAGATATAAAAATATAAGATAAAAATTTTTATTATGTTTGATCTTATGAATAATGAAAATTGTTTTCGAATGTTGCGTAAACTTAAAAAGTAGTTCGAAAAAAAATTTGTTTTCAGGAATATGTGAAGCATTTTATAAATTGCTAAATTCACCAAATAAAAAAGTATTATAGCAAACCACACTGAAATAGACTTACTTTATTATAATTTTTTTTTTCTTTTTTATGGTGCACCGGTATTTAAGAGAAAGATAGAGGAAGAAAAGAACTTGTGTATTTATTGATTTTCGATCTCTTGTTTGTGTTACATTTCCTACTGAAAATTTATGATTTTTAAGGATTCTTGGGTTGTTCTTCGTTCTTTTTACAAGGAATCATTTTTTGATTTATTTTTAACGTTTTCCAGCACAATGGAATCTTGATTTCAAAACAAAATAAACCTGAAAATTTATTATCATCACACAGACCAATAAGTTTACTTTCAATATGTTCTAAATTATTTGAAAAAATTTTTAAGAAGATTGTTGCCAGTGTTTGAGTATGAAAACATAATTCCTGATCATCAGTTTGGCTTTCGGTATAAGCATGGAACTCTAGCAGAATGTCACAGAATCATAAATATGGTAATGGATACTCTGGAGAATAAATGTCGTTGTTCTGCCATTTTTCTTGATACTCAACAAGCATTCGTCAGAGTATGCCACCAAAACTCCTGTTATAAAATACATATATTATTAAATTTGTTTTTTGTCTTTGGATAGATTGCAAATAAAGAATGAAATCTATAAAAAAAATTTAACGTTGTATTATTCAAAATTGTAACGTTTTCAAAGCAAAGAGTTAAAATTTTGAATTCAGAATAAATGTTTTTTTGGGTAAATACTTACCCCTCAACTTACCCTTGGGAAATGTTTTAGATAAAAAAATTAATAAAATTAAAATTAAATGGTCCTACATTCAATTAATTAAAATAAAAAAAACAAAATTTTCTCTTTTCTTTTTCTTCCTCTTTTTCCACAAAACTATTGAAATATTTAAGCATAGAAAAACTTTCTTTCTGCCTGACTACTTTTGCCCAAAAGGCCACGTTTAAGTTGTTAGCAAAACTTTTATGTACTTCCTAGCCAAAAAAGCAGCAAACAAGCCACAACAATTTTCTGTTTAAAAATACCTGAAAAAAAAAATTAAGAAAGTTTTATCAACATTCTTAAGTTAAGAAAGTCTTCTTTTGAGTTCGTTATCTTTGTGTTTAGAACTACAGAAACTTTAAACGTACCTTATGTTCCACTTAAGAATATACTAATTTACACACATATTCTCACATATTAAATAAAAACCGTTTACTGTTTGTGATTCATAACGTATAAGTTATGTATATGTGTTTATAAATACTTCGACTCTAAAGCTACTTTCAGACGAAGTGTTGACACATGACTTTGCAAATTTCACACATACATGCAGGGTGAATAAATTTAAACATTGCTTGTGTAAAAGTCAGATGACTTTGTCTTCTTTTATTTTGATCTGATATCAGCTGTTTTTATCACAATCAAGCTTATGTCAGGTGTAATTATACATTTACGTTAAAACACAATAATTGTTAGGCATATGTATAAAACATGTCTTCTGATAGCAGCAATTGATTAAAATCTTTTTATGTAGGTTATGTGTCTTTCGTTATCTCCTTAAACATTGCTGTGTTATAATTGCTATAACTATTGGTTTTGAAAATGTTTTTTGTAAATTTAATTTACATGAACATTTATGCAATTTTAAATGGCCATTTTTTATTAACTTAAGTCTTCAGCAAGTTATAATTGTATAAAGAATTGAGTTGAATTAGCAATTAATTTTAATTTAGAAACTTTTTCTTTTCAAGGACCTTTTTTAAGGTGAAGATTTTTAAATTAGCAAATTTCTTCGTTTCAATTAAACTGGATTTTTGTGCCGTTAAAATTTGAATATGATTTTCGCTGGACGTCTAATTCTTATGAAATTTTATCAACAATTTTAGCGATATTTTGCCAATAACATACCGAACGTGATATATTTCAAATAGTTTTATATGTATATGACCTGTCCCTTAAGAAAATAGTTAAATCGGTTTAGGTGGTAAAGACTTGGCATCTAAGCAACAGTTAAAGTATTTCTTTAAAATATTTGTGACTCCGACTTCCTTGTACTATATCTCACCAAGTTTCATGTCAGATTAAATCAGCACGAAAAAATAGTAATCATGTCTTTCTACGTCGACTGTTAACTGTAATAGCTCTTCATCGTTTTAAGGATATATGAAGCATTGATCAAGCATTAACAGTGATTTTTTTCATAACACTTCATAAATACCAAAGCAATTAAAGGCAAAATTCATCGCTGAACAGATTTTTAGCAATTTTCAAGCTTTTATCTGGCGAGAGTTTCTTCTTCCCAAAATGTCAATTTAAACACTGTAGCCAACTGAAAAAAGAGGCATCTAAGAGAAGCCTTAACAAAAAGGTGTTGCAAAAGTATAAAGTACATTTTATCTAATAGGTGTTTTTATACAATGGATTATGATACGTAATTTTCTGTTGCGTTTTTAATGGGTTAAAAAGCAAATATTTTTAATTGCTTTAATCTGTACTGTATTACCTTGTTATTGGAGTTTTCGCCCTTATCCCTTGTAATATGAACTGGTAAGCTGTAAATAAATTATTTAATTAAAAAATAATATAAACTTACCATTAAATGTTTGTCATCTTAATGTTTAAGATGATTTTCGCAGCCTATAAAATGCAAGATGTGGTTAAGTGACAAAACAGCGGTCACCGTAATGTTCAAGGGTAGACGCAAATATATTTACCCAAATTGTAGACAATTCATACCATGGTTGACTATTGGATGAGAACGGATTGGGACTTTAGACAGACACTTTAATATTATTCTCGAAAGAGCTTAAAGTATATACTCTTCTTAGCAGGGCGTATTGAAGCGTGTAGGAGGTCTTGATAGGAGAGTGCGTCTTTTGGTATATCGCCAGTTCATTCACCCTCTCATCTCCTACGCATTTCCAGCTTAGTTTTGGATTTCTCCTCACCTGATCGAGAGGCCTAGGAGATGAGAGAGAAGGTTTTGCTTGCCTCGGTTTGGCGCCATATTAAAGACCGAATAGCGAATTTCACAGCCCATAATGTACCTCACTCTACAGCGCGATTGATTTTGAACTCATAAATGACTTCATGGTGAAAATGGCTCTAAAATTTCTAGAAGGCGCGCGAACCTCAGAGAACTCCCTGTTAAGGGAATGCTTCTGAAGAGTTTACCGTTCAATTGTCAAGGTATCATTCTTCTGTGGACCTATTGACTCTTAGGGGAGCTGGCCTTCTCTACGAGAATGCAGACCTCATGTTCTTCTATAGAAGGCTGAGCTATTAATTTGTTTTTTTTTAATCTTTTTAAATAATTTGTATATTGATTGTTAATTAATGTTTTTTGTTTAATATGAATTTGTTTTGCTTACTTTTTTATTCTTCTTATTATTTTGTTGTTGTTCTTTGTTATTGTTGTTTAATTTTTTAAGTTCTAGTTTGTAAGCATTTTTATTTTTAAATACATCTCCTTTTTTAATCACTTTTTTTTGGAAATTTTGTAAATTGTTTTTTAATTTTTTGAGAGATGTGAAATAGAATACACACCTTTAGTTTAGAAGTAGGAAGTTCTTTAAAAATACCTTAGTATGTAAGAAATCATGTTTTTGATTGTTTATTTTTAATTTAATTGTTAAAATTTTATTGACAAAAAAGCAGAACGAAATACTCAATAAAATGTCATTTTATCTTATTGCGACAAAAAAAAAAACTACTTTAAAATATTAAGAAATAATACCTCTCATAATTATCTTGTTTTCTGAGAGGGGAATAAGGAGTAAATTTAACGCCACGGCATATCATTGCCAGGTGGTCGCGATGGCGAATTCATTAGTTTTCGCCGTAAACGCTGAATGTCAAACAACATATAAAAGAAATTATTCAATTTTTTTATATAATAGAATATAATTTAATATAATATAATATAATATAATATAATATAATATAATATAATATAATATAATATAATAACATCAATATTAATATATGTAGACTAATAACCACAACAAAGTTAAGCAAATTATAACGTCTTTAGACTTGACATGCTGTTGCAAACACATACATCCCTTCACATTTTTTTTAAATTATTTGTTGTTATGGTACAAATGTTTAACTTAAAAGAAAATATAAAATTTATGGATTCTGTTCTTGTCGTTTTTTAACATAATCAAGATTTTCCAAAGCTACAAGATGTAAAAGGTTTACAATAGCAAACCATTTATTGCGCTCATATTATAAATTTTTCAAATATTTTATTTAAGTATTACCTGAATACTATTACTATTCTTTTTTACAAAAGATTTTCTGCTTAATCACTTATTTAATTAAACAAGATTAACTCCACCACACCATTATCTGAATTAATTGTGCCATTAAAATAGAAAATAACAAAATTTTTATAGCATCATCAACAGGATTTATGTATATACTATACAGACAGCAACAAAGATACAGCTTTCTATAAAAATGTGAGTATAACTTGGGTCTTAAAATAAAGCCAATCATATGTAAGTATACCATGTTGTAGCATTAATATTATCCACAGTATTATATGATTATACAACATTAAAACATTCAATGGCCTTTAAGACTTGGCTTAGTAATTTTAGATATTTTGTAGTAATGTACTCAATTGTATTAGCCTCTACAATATGAGTGAGAGAAGAAAATATGTGTTTTTATAAATATTTTCCCAGTCAACGATTAAAATAAAACATTAGTATGTTTGTTTATTTATTTATTTTATTTTTTTGTTTCTTTACTAATTGCAAAGTCAAACAAAGTCTTGTATCTGTGATAGTTAAAATTAATAGTTTGGATAATCAAATTAATATATTGTTCTGTTATACAGTATGAAATTGCGCAAAATATTAAATCATATTGGGTTTATATAAAAAAAATCAAGTTTTGGTAACCTAGAAATGAATGAAACAGTGAATTTATCAATAAAAAGTAATTACTATTTTAGGTTTTAAGGTCAAAAAATCATTTTTAGTTGGAATGTATTGAAACTGTTACAAAAAATGAAAAATATAATTTTAAATGTTATGAAATCTGGAATAAATATACAAAATTTAATTAAAATTGCAAGAGATCAAGAAAACTGTAATATGAGCAAAAAAATTAATTAAAAAAAATTAAAATTATTTAAACTAAAGATTCGAAAATAAATAATTCGAAAATTTAACAAAACAAAAACAGAGTTTCAGTTAAATCTGTATAAGGCAGAGAAAGAAAAATAGAATTACATTTGGTTATTGTTGTTTTTGCTTAAACTTTGATTTTTGTCTTTGCTTTATTGTTTTGACAAAAATCTTTAGTTTATTTAAAATATTTGTCAGAAGTCTCCTGACGAGTTAAGTAAGAGATAACGAAATGGCCATCGAGACGTGCTTTGACCTTCAATAATCAATATCGGTGATTTAAATAATAAATCGGGAGAATAGCATGAAAAAAAGAATTTTTTTTGGAAATTTGAGAATTAATTAAATATATTTAATTTTACACAAAAATGACAGAGGCTATTAATGGGTTAAGCGTTTTTAAAAATATTAGTATTTCCTTAAAGATCTCTTCAAAATCTGAAATAATACCCATATTGGTAATTTTAAAAATTTTAAAATTCAGAGCTTCGCGACCCGGAAGAAATTCTCTATCGCCACATATATTTATTTTTTTGATTGGTGTTACATTATTGTTCCAAATGACATGTTCGACATCGGATCGACTGACATGTTTTTTATGAATTTTTAAAACTAAGATGGACGGACAGACGGACATTGCTCAATCGACTTCGCTATGCATAAGAAGTCAAAATATATATACTTTATGGGGACGAAAATGGATATTTTAGAAATTATACACGGAATGACAAACTTAGATATACTCTTTTTTCACTTTTTGTGGTAAAGGGTATTACAACATTATAATTTCCAAATAAAAAAATGATCAATAAAACTTAGATTAAAACAGCTAAGAGAGCTATATTCGACTACGCCGAATCTTATATGCCCTTCACTATATATTTAAATCTTGTGAAGTAAATAAATATAAATATATGGCGATAAGAAATTAAAAAATAAGAACACAAATAAGTAAAAATGTCATCGGCTCTAAATGGGTTAAGCACTAAAAATTTTTTTTTTTGATATTTTAAAAAATATGGTGCACAATCGTACTTTTCTATGAAGAGTTCAGATGATCTTTTTTTCGTATTTTCTCTAGTTTTTTATTGTTTTTTGAGTTATTGATTCAATGGAGGTCTCATTTAATCAATTTGGCTTTTGATGAAAGACTCTTAGAATTTTTTCACGAAATTTAGGTAGAATTCACTGATGAGCAGTAGTGAAATGGCCATATGGATATGCCTTCCTCGCAGTAATACATTTAATATTGTATTTTTTTTTTAATAATAAATATTTCATGAGATTATAATGAAATATTTATATTTGAGGCCATTAAGCACATTTAAAGTAAATTAAGATAAGAAAATTTTTTCTCCGCAGTAATACATTTCATATTTTAGTTAAGTTTAAAATAATAAATATTTCATGAGAATATTATGTAATATTTATATTCGAAGAAATCAAGAACAATTAAAGTAAATTAATATAAATTAAGTTAAATAAATGTTTTCCTATTGCACTGCTGCACTAAGTTAGCACACAAATAACGCTCTACAAAATTTATAAGAAATTCAAAAAAAGTTTAATCAAACTTTGTGCAAGAACATGATGTAAAAACAATGAATTATTTTAACCCACCTCTGAAACTTTGTGAAAAGTTTCAAAACAATTCAATGATTTAACTAATAAAATGTGACAACTTTAGAAGTTTTTATTGTAAAATCACAATTTTTGGAGATTTCGAAATTTAATCAAAAGAAATAAATCTCGCTTTCTCAAAACTGCATTTTAAAAGTCCCTAGTTGGTTCTTTTACTCAACTTTAGTACACTAAACACTACTATTACTTAGTTTAAATACTTGATTTATATTATGCATGTAAAAGGACGGTTGTAATAATAATGTGTTTCCTTAAGTCATTTGACATGTTAATCTGACATCAAATTAATTTGTGCCACATGACCATATTAAACATTAATTATATGCTCTTTTATTATTTAAGTACACGCACACAGCCTGACATAAGATACACGTACTAGCAAAAACATATGAGAGCACATACATATGTGTTTGCCGTTGTATGGATTACTATTATACTCGTAGAAATTTTATGTTTTTTTCTGTTAGCATTAAACAATCGGTTGACTCAACTCAATTTGTATGTATGCGAACTCTATGGACCTTAAGTGTTCATTCATTATTTACCCTTTAATGAAAGCTATTTAATTTAGAATGAAATCCTCGTTATTTCTTCACGGTTCTCTCTGTAACTCGTGTTGTACATTTACATTTATATTATTAATAAAATTAAAACCCTTTGGTAAATTAAACATTTTTACCAAATTTTAAAGAAATGTTCTTTCACTTTCTTTGTTCGTTTACAGGTATTAAATAAAATTAGATATTACGAGTATGAAAATTTATTATTCGGAATATTTCTTATGTTAATTTACTTTAATCGTGCTTGATTCCTTCAAATATAAATATTTTATAATATTCTCATGAAATAATTATTATTAAAAAATACAGAACGAAATGTATTACTGTGGAGAAAGCATATACATATGGCCATTTCTCTACTGCTTATATAGCTCGTCAGTGGATTTTATCCAAATCAAGCACGATTGAAATAAATTAAAATTAGATATTTTCATAAGCTTTTTATTTATTGCAGAAATCGATAGATATCAACCATAATGACTTAACTTTAGGTTCAAAAAAATATAATTTCTCGCAATTTGCTGAGAGGATTTTAAGCTATCAATAGACAGTAAAGCCAAGCCACCATAGCACGTGATATGGTCTACGGATAATTTCAAAAGTTAAAGCTTTATTATCAGTATGAGCACGTTCTTTTGGAAATTGAGCTTAAAAATTTCTTACATACATATGTCATATACAAATATTAGCCTTAGTATTAGATATGTGAAAATAGTTTTGTGTTGTTTTTTTTTCTTCTTTGTTTCATTTAAGCACTAAGGTGATAAGGCAATTTTTTTTGTTGTCGTTGCTGTTTGTTTCTACGAGTACATGCCAGTAAGTGTAGATAACCTTAGATGCTTCTAAACATTTTTAAGTACAATTTCATAGTACCAAATACTGAACAGTTGTTTTTCGTGAAATATGAAAAAATTGATTCCTGTCTGTTTTTTTTTCTTATAATCTCAAGAACTTCTGATTGAATTCTTTTTTGAAAATAGTAAATCAATTAAATGTGGCATACAAAAAAATGATCAACTAGCAAATTCGCAAGGCGTGTAAGCGTCATATAATACAAAAATTTATAGAAAGTTTAAACATATTGTTGTTGTTTTTCAAACAAAAATGTCCTAAGGTTATATAACTTATTATTTATATGTTTATTAATTTGTCATTTACAAATAGAAAAATCTTGTGTCAAATGGTTGAATCGTCTTAATTTTAATTTAATATATTTTTATTTTATTGTTGATTACTGTAATATTTTTCTTGTTATCATACCAAGATAATTTTTATTTCATATTTTTTGGCAAGAATACTTCCTAGGCAACAGATGATGTGGTACACAAAAGTACGTGTTCTACAAACCTTAAATTATTAACATAAATTTAAAACATATTAAAATGAAATATACTTCTTCATATTTAAAATGCATGTTACATAAAATGAACATGTTGATGAATTTATGTCTTAAACAATGAAAAATATTTGAAATCTACCAAGCAAAAAAAAAAAAATTAAGTTGTTTAAAAATCATGGATATTTTCAATTTATCTAATTTTGAAAAAAAATATTATGCTATTCTCTTTATAAATTATCCAGATTAAATTAATAAATTAACGATATTTGATGATTGAGGGTGAAAGCATGTCACGATGGCCATTTCGCTATCGCTTACTTAGCTCTTCAGAAAACTACTTACAATCATCTTAAATAAATTAAAGATTTCTGTGCATACAATAAAACTATTTAAGTTTATAATGTTTACGAAATTATTTTAATATATTATATAAAAAATATGAAAGAAAAAATATTTCCTAATCATTGAGTTTTACCTGGTTTTAATCTTTTATTTAAAAGCCAATAATAAAAGCAAAATATTATTTAAAGTAAGTAAAAATTGTAAACACTTTGATAATCTGTTATATTCATGCCATTCCCTGATTTTCACGGAATTATACCGAACAATCGAGATGTGGTTTAAAGTTTTACTGCCGAACTCCCCTGAGATTTAAAAAGCGTCATCGTTTTTTCTAAGTTAATTTAAATAATATGAAAATACATTCTTTTGTGAGCTACAGATCTGAGAGATTGGCCGAATTAATAATACCTTTGTAAGGTGTTTTTTCTTTGTATTTTTTAATTTATTTTGTTATTTAAACAGCAAAATTTTCCGTGAATAATGACATCACAATAAAAATTGCGGATGATTTTTTTACGCTGAAATTGTAGTGGTTAAATAAACTGATATGAAACTGCTATTAGTTACTTTACTACTATAATGTATATTTGTTTTGCTATCAGCTTACATTTGGTTCGCAATTACAAAAACTGTGGTGAATGATTTTAAATTGAAACACTAAAAAATCTTGAACTCTTTGCTTATGTATTAAAAGCAATAAAAGAAACATTTCAGATCTATACATGAGCCGTATCCTAAGTGTAATAAACTTCTTACTAATTTGTTTAAAACTCTGTTTGAATGTATGTCAACAGAAATCGTAAATTGCGATTTTTTTAAGACGTTGACGTAAAAGCTCTCAATTTTTATATTATAATAAATAAATTCTCGGCAAAAAAATTTTAAAATAACATCGGCTTTAAGCATGCTGACGTTGAAGCCTTTAAGGAAATGCACAAATTAAAATTCTAATTTGCCAGCTAATTGCTAAAAATTTTATATTTAAAATCCCATATAAAGCATAAAGGAAAAACACAACGAACAAAATAAGTCATCAACAGCAATTACAGCACGTTTATTTTTGAAATTATTAAAAAACAAGATATAAAATCGAAAACTAACAAAATTTCTAATAAAAAGTTTAGCAACTCTTAAAACCAACAACAACAAAATGCCATTTTCAATGAAAATGGCCGAAAAAATTAAAACTAACAAGTAAGAGTGTCATCGGCTCTTAATGGTTAAGCATTTCCAAAAAATGTTAGTATTTCCTTAAAGATATCGTCAAAAGCATTTAAATAATATCCATATTAATACTTTAAAAAAATTTAAAACTGCAGAGCCCGTTACTCGGAAAATATGAGCGAGCACCAATCTTTTCACTTCATATTTTTTTCCTGTTTTTCCTGTTTTTTAATTCTCTATTGACCCATATATTTGTTTGTTTGATTGGATTTACTTTACTGTTCCAAATGATATGAAAAACTAGAGGAATATTGCCTGCTGCCACGAGGGACATGGAACGATCATTCTGATTTCCAATACCACCTCTTTCGACATTATGTCTGACCAATTGGCGTATCTAAATTTTCTCTAGCTGATCTAGTACCTTGGAAATTTTGATTTCAACACTAACACGCACGGACAAACCGACATCGCTCAATCGACTTCGCTATGCATATATCAATATGAAAATTTATTGTTCGAAATCTTTTTTATGTTAATTTACTTTATTCGTGCTTAATTCCTTTAAATATAAATATTTCAAGATATTCCCATAAAATATTCATTATTTAAAACTACAAAGTGAAATGTATTACTGCGGAGAAAGCACATCCATATGGTCATTTCGCTACTGTTTATAAAGTTCATCAGTGGATTCTATTCAAATTTTGTAAAATTAGACACTAGCAAAGGAAAAAAAACTATTAATTCATGCATTAAAATACTTCGAATAGAGTACTATTAAAGTATTTTGTAAAATCGAATACCACACATCGAATATTGTTTGGAATTTATTTAAATAAAATAAAATAAAAAAAATAAGACAAACATACGTTGCCATAACTGCTAACTCAATGTTAGCGCACTTAACTAATAGCAAGACGACGTCAAATATACTTATTGTAATAATAAAATAGAAAATTAATGTTTGCTTACTCATTTGCTTGGAGATTCTCATTCCAAGTAAATAAATTATAAAAATCGAAAATTATTTTGTTATATGCCACATTTTCATATTGTTTTCGTAAAAGTCTAAAGGTTAAAGGTTATATGCTCGAAAATGTATTTTCATTGCTTACAAACACCTTTCACACCAAATACATGACCATTGCCAGAAATAAACCGTTATTTCGAACTTTAATCAAGTAATGGTTACTTAAATAAATAAATTCAAATTACAATACTATTTCATATAGTTGTAGTTTAGTACATATAAGTTAAACTAAAACAAATTGAACAAAAATAAGTTTTATATAAAATTCTCTTATAATTGCTACTGCCTTCAATTTACACTTCTACCTCTTCCACAAGTTGTTAACTTTTGAATTGATAAAATAAAAAATATAAAAACAAAAATTTTATAGAAGAGAGGGAAATAGTTTTAATTAGTATGTGTGACTTTTAACATTTTAACAACAATTACCAAAGTTTTTACGTACTTTCTCTTAACAAAAGGAAAATTATCTTCTTAAAAGTAAAAATAAAATCTAAATTTGAATACCTAAAGGAATCAGTTTATTCAGCGTTAAAGTTAAAATGTTAAATATTTAAACGATAAGAATAGCGTTTGTATTATTTGACGATTATTATTATGTAAGCTTGATTACTTATTCTTATTTCTTATTAAAAAAAAGCTTTTAATTTTTTGTTCAATTTAGAAAGCAAT
Source organism: Gymnosoma rotundatum (assembly GCA_916610165.2). Taxonomy (NCBI): domain Eukaryota; kingdom Metazoa; phylum Arthropoda; class Insecta; order Diptera; family Tachinidae; genus Gymnosoma; species Gymnosoma rotundatum. The sequence continues at coordinate 83,784,210 of OU744340.1, forward strand.
AAAAAAGTAAGAAATTTTCTAAATCGCTCGAGGTAATGAATGCTGTTAACATGATGCAATTTTAAGTGAGATATATATGCGAAGATTTTAAATGTTAATCACGATTAGTGGAACGATACGGAGTTCACACAATACCTAATTTTTATGCCCTGCCCGAAAAAAAGTGGAAAGGGTATATATAAGTTTGTCATTCCATGTATAATTTCTACATTATCAATTTCCGACTCCATAAGGTATAAATATTCTGACTTCTTATGCGTAGCGAAGTCGATTGAGCGATGTCCGTCGGTTCGTTCCTGCTAGTGTTTATTTCCCAAAAAAAAAAAAAAAAACATGTCCATTGATCAGATATAGTGTCAAAAGAGGAAATCAGCATGATCGAACCATGTCCTTGAAGGCAGCAGGCAAAACACCACGCCTAACTCTAATTTTTTTCATGTCATTTGAAACAATAAAGTAACTTCAATCAAAAATTAAAAATCAAGTGAAAAACTTGGCGCTCGCCCATATTTTCCGAGTTAAGGGACTCTGAAATTTTCAATATACTTTTAATATTAATATGGTTATCACTTAAAGCTTTTAAAGAGATCTCTAAGGAAATACTAATATTCAAAAAATGCTTAACCCATTAAGAGTCGGTGTCATTTTTATGTAAAATTATATATGCAGTAACAATTTTTTTATATTTTTTTTTTGACCCCGTCACCCCAATACTTGCTTTGTTGATTGGAGTTACTTCACTAAACTATATTTACATAGCTGGTGAAGGGTATATTAGATTCGGCATAGCTGAATATAGCTCGCTCACTTGTTTTTTGATTTCTTTATCCTTCTTAAGTAAAATTCCTTAGTTGTGCTTCGTGCTACTAAGATTAATATATAATTGGGCTTTAGCGTATAAAATAGCCCAACGACTGACAAATTTTAAGGCTGTAAGAAGAATATGATTTTTGTAATTTCAAGCATGCCTCTAAATTGACTTGTATAGCTGTCCCACTCAGTTGATTTCAACATTTACCTTTCCCAATTTTAAAACTTTTCAACTTTATCCAATATAAACACATTATTTTATCCAATTGTATTTTTATAGAATGAGTAATGCATTTATAGTTCAGTTCTGTCTGTTTACTTTAACACTTGTTCCCATTAAGGATTTGAGTCTTTCTATATTTGGAGCAATAGTTTTAATTATCAAAACGAAATATTAAACTGAGTCAAAACTGTATAGTAAACACACTCAATATCATTATCATTTAATATCAAGATCTTAACTAAAAATCATGAAATCCTAATACAAGCGTAAAGAGACATATGTAAATTTTTGGCGTAAATATTTATTTTTAAGCTAGAATTCAAGATATGGAGAGGGCTTAAAAACTCAATCCAAAGAAAGTTAAGATTTTTTCCTTAATAAATATAATCTTTTTCCAAAATTCGAAACGTTTGTGTATTCTTTCTAAATACATCACAAAACTTATTTCTTATGATTATCCATTGATAAAACAATAAAATAAATATACGAGCATAAAAAAGCTATTATCAGTGTTGATAGGGAAAGACTAGAAAAAGTTAGGCTTTTCCTTCAAAATAGTTACATTTTTTTATTAAAAGTTACATATTTAAATATTCTTAAAATATATAGTAATTTAACGTTATTTATATAATATAGAGTAAATAGTTGTATTCCATACATTAGGAAAAATAACAAGGCAACAAATTCATTTACTGAAGAAAAACAAAACTAAAAATATTAAAAGTATAAAAACAAAAATTCAAAAATTATAAACTTCCGCTAGATAATTCTTTCACTTAAAACATTAACATAAAATTACTGACAACTTTCTTATAAATCGAGGTATTAGTACAGTAACACCTCGCGAAATAAATGCAACTCATCTTATTTCCCACTTGGAGAAAATTGTTGCAAGGAACAATTTGCTGTTTCTAAACATCAACAAAGAAACGTTTCATATTTTTCCACTAATTGAACAGAACACAACTTCGGAAACATTATTTTTGGTTTATTTCGAACAAATTTTATATTATAATTATTTATATGTAAAGTTAAAAAAACGGCTTTTGAAGAGATTTTTGCCTCAAAAAATGAAACAAGTACTTTAACAGTAAGAATACTTAATTTCATATCTGTACCAAAAGTTGCGAAAATTTAGCCAATTGTAACAAAATTATGCAAACTTTAAAAGTTACAAAAAAATAACCCAAACGGCATCACTAGCCATTACCTCATGTACCAACCTTTTCAGATTTAATTTCTACTTTGTAGCGTAATGTAAAGTTATCATTATTTTTAAAAGTTTTCAAAATAATGTGACATTTTATTAAATAAATTGTAAAATTACTTTGGTTAGCTTAAATTTTGGTCACATTTGTTTCATTATATTATACAAATAGGAGACAGTTAAAGAAATATATAATTTTCTTAGTCTTTAAACGAAGTTTTCTGTGCATTATTTTCTTTTAGGAGTACTAAAGAATACTGTAACAGAACTTAAATAAAACAGGCTAGATCTTATTTATTTCAACCAAAAAAAAAAAAAAAAAAAGATTCAGTAAACTCTAAAATATTATTGCGCACTGAGTTAAATCTTGCGCCCTTTAAAGCTCAAGATGTTTTAAAAAATAATCAGATTTATTAAAGTTTGTATTATTAAATATTAGAATTATTAAGAAGATGAGTATAACTTGGGCTGAGTCAGCGGTAGACTTTAATGGTGCTGAAACCATTGTTAAAGCATAAACTCAAAACCTACTATAATTGTATTTAGCAACCACTTTATAAGTCATGTAACTAACATGCAATTTCCTTCCATTTTATTTATTGCTGACAAAGCAACGAACAAAAAAAGATAATAATGACTTTAAAATAACAAATACGTGAGTCAATAGCAAGCTAAAATATTTTTTTTATTCCTACTTATTACGACAAGGAAGTAAACAAGTAAAAATAATGTGAAACCTACTTTAATAAGAATATGAGAAAAACAAAAAATTCTATGCACAAACATGCATGTGCTTGAAAAATAAAATTCAGAAAAACAAAAAGCAAACAAATATAAAGGAAACAGACTCTCACGACAACAGATATTTCTAAAATGCATTTAATGTTGGCACAAAATATGAAATTACTTAGAAACACACTTACAACGGTAAATTAATATTTTATAAGTACTTACATGTACCCAGTTAGCATATTTTTGAATTATGGATGATATTTGAGTCTTTTTTGACTCTACTACACAGTTATAACAATCGTTTATGCGCTAGTTTTAGAGTCAAAAATAATTGTTCTGTCGGAAGAAAATGGCACCCGAGCCGCGACTCTCTTGAACGAGACCCTTTTGACCTCTTTTTTTGACTCATTTTCGATACGGTTTTCAATTGTGCTTAAAATCATATAAACAATATTTCGAGTTATTTTTTGAACATATTACTAGCCGTATGAGAGTCTTTTTCGAATCTTATTATACGCAAAATCAAACATGGCAAATAACATATTGCTTATCTTTTATTACCTTTGTCATCGTGTTATTTTTCATTTTCTTAAATTTAAATTTGGAAAATTTAATTTTAAAAATTTTAAAAAAAATTTATTTTATCCATTTTTCAAATAGAGATTCTTTACGAAAAATAAAAAAATCTTTGAATCATTTTTTTACCGCTAGGCTGCGCTTAAAAAAATTGCTTTCTGTTGCTTCTGCGTTTGGCGGCATTACACTCGAGTCTGTTTTTAAACACACAACTAATAAATCAGTTTTGAGTTATCTTGGGAAGTCTTAAAGGATTTTTGTAAAAGCAATCTTGCAAATGCTAACTGGGTATATGTCCATTAAAAAGTAAAGATTTTTAGTATTAAGATGACTTGAAAAGCCGTAAGTCAAAAGCTGTATTAAATGAACTTCATTAAGTTGAAGATACTAGACAGTTTATTATTTCATACTTTAAACGAAAGAGAGAGAGAGGAATTCAAGCATAACAAAATATAATTTTACAAATGTTAGAAATCACTTTTCGATGCCTTTCGCTTCAGTGGGATATTACTTTTGCATTAAATAAATTTTGGTCTGTAGTCTCAGTATTCATGGATGTTTTTCCTTAAAGATAGTTTTTTTATTTCTCTCAAAATTATTTTTTATAAATTTAGTTTTTTACATTTTATTATATGAACAATTTTTTTACTCTATATTTTTAATCTGTGTCTATACCCGGTTCTAACTGACAGGTTGGTTGTTTATTAAGTATGTTTGGGTTTTTAGGAAATCTTTAAAGCTACCTCCTACAATTTTCTTTAGAGAGTACATGCCTTTGAAAGAAGAATTAGATAAAGCACAAAAAGCTTTATATGTTAGTGAAACAATAAACCTATATTCAAAAATCTTAACAAGTTTACTTGGTGTCATTTATTAGTGTTTTAGTTTTTTTCTAATTTGAACCGGCTACCTTTTAATGTACGAAAAGTAGGGGCAACCATAGACGAGCTAAGGTTATATTGATTATAAAATTGTTAGCATTTAAAACTAATTAATTACCATTCTAAAGACAGTAAACGAATTATAATAAATGCAGTTGAAAATTTGACAGGAAGGATACTTACGACAAGTGACAAGTGAGTTCTGTAAAACGAATAAGGAGAATATTAGAAATGTACTGACACAATATATAAATAAGAATGGCATACAAAACACACTTTACATTAAAAAAATTATTTAGTAAAACTAAAGATAAAAAACCAAATCGAGAATTATTAAATTTTGTCTATAAAATTCTTTGTAGCAGAAACGATAACGAGATTTGTAATAAAGTATATATAGGAACAACGAAAAAGAAACTAAAAACTGATCAAAGGTATAAAATTATTAATTAATTCACCTCATTCTCAGATTAAATGACTATACCGATTTTGAAAATGTTTTAGTAATAAACATAGAAAACAATAATAAACGATGTTAGAAATGTTACAAAAAATGAATACACCAATCGTACAGGGAATTAATATTAATAAAGACACAGATAATGTAGATCAAATTTATAGATATTTGGTAAATAAGAAATAATTTTATACTTTGTATTTATTTTAAAATTTTTGTGACAAAATAATGTTTTGTTTTTGTATAAAATTTTTATTACTTTTTGTTGTTGTTTTATTTTATGTTTTCCTGATGATGTTACTCAAAGCAAAGATAAAACGAATGCGATAATTTAATACAATCGATAACAATTGCATACCTTTAAGTCTCTGATAAAAATATAAAAGAATTCTTAAATTCATATTCCCGTTCATATTCATACAAAATAAGTAAAAAGACAAGCCTGTCTTGTTTCAAAATAAATGTGAAAAGGAAAATGAAAACTTCCGCGTTTGAACTTATTTTCTCGGTTGCCGCTTCTAGGATTTTATCTATATTGCAAATGAAATGAATGATGGTGTTTTTAATATTTGAATGTTTGCCGTTGCTGATCCTGCTGCTCATTGTAAGAAATTTTTAAACACAGTCGTAATCCCGTAGGTATGTCATCACAATCCTACGTGCCTGTACCATGTGTGCTGTACTTGTCCGTCCTATCATGCCATCTTTATCACAGTTGTTCCATGTCTTCTTAGATTTGCAAGTATTTTTTTTTGCTTTTATTTTTTAATTTTCAAGAATTTGCTGCCAGGTGTATGTTGAGCTCTTGTTTAACGGAAGGATGTTGAGATATCAGCACCAGCAATATACAAAAAATATTAAGAAAACGCAAGGTGGAAAACAGCATCATTATTATCATTTTCGTAACGACATTATTAGGCAGCACATTAGTTATTTGCAAAAAATATTTGCAAATAAAGTGAGAGAATAACATGAATTATGCTGCTAGAGATGCTTAAAGTCACGCAGAATAGATATTAGTAAGCAACTCAGACTTCAATGTAAGGACAAATAGCAAAATGCAGGCAAATAAACAAATAAAAATTTTTAAAAAGAAATTAAAAAAAATTCAAATATTGATATTAAAGTTCATCACGCAGAACTGAAACAGAATGTAACTTTTTTATATGTAGATATCTTGAAAGTATATTACGATTGCTTTTCAACAAGGGGCGAAAGAATTGCATCGAAAACTTTATTAACAATTAAACTAGTATTCTAAAGTTAGTATTACTACCCAACATGTAACCACCACTAAGTTCATGAAATACGGGTTTTTATTTGTTTATTATTAAAAATCCATCATTTAGATCTTTTATAAAAACTCAAAATCTTTTATAATTACAGCAGTTGGATAAAATCTTTCATTTAAAATTAAATACACTTTAACTGTCATATCTTATCTTGATGAGGTTAAAAAATTTAAATCGACTAAAATACGATAAGGGTTTCACTGCAGCTAGAGGATTTTAGAAAAACAACTCACTAATTTGTTTTAAGACTACTTTTTAACACAAAATACGTTAACAATAAATTAAAAATTTTAGTTTTTTAACTGAAGAAACTAAAGTTAATAAATAAATTAAAAAAAAAAAATATTTTTATTATACATATTACTGTATGTTTCCCAGCTATAAGGCAAGTATAATAAGGTATTCCTCAAAATGATTTTTTAATTACGTACACATGGTTTGTTTCATAAACCTGAAAAAATAACTTAAATTAATTTAATACATTAAAATAAAAACGATGAAGTAATTCCAATGAAAAATCAAATATTGGGGTGACAGAGAATTAAAAAAATAAAAATTAAGCACTATATATATTTTCACATAAAAATGTGGTTTTATGGCTTAAGCATTTAAAAAAAATTTTGTATTTCTTAAAAGATCTCTTCAAAAGACTTTAAGTGATGTCTTAAAAAATATGGTGCATAGCTCCATAGCTCGAAAAATGTGGTCGAGAAAATTTTTTCACTTGATGTTTTTTCTTATTTTTCATTTCTCGATCGCTCTAAATATTTTTTTTTTGTTTGATTAGATTTACTTTATTCTTTCAAATGATGTAGTAAATTAAGAGGCGGGCTAGTTGTTTTGCCAGCAGCCTCAAACTACATGGACCTATATTACTGATTTTCAATACCAAAATTTTCGTACTATGTCTGATCGATTGACGTATTAAGTTTTTTCTAGCTAATCTAGTGCCTTGACAAAGTTGATTTCAACACTAACACGGGTGGACAAAGAAACAGACGGACATCGCTCAATCGACTACGCTATGCATAAGAAATAAGTATAGACATGCTTTATGGGGTCGGAAATCAATATCGTAGGAATTACAAACGGAATGATAAAAAAAAAATACATTATTTTTTACTTTTTCTGATGAAGGGTATGAAAGTGCGCTTAGTATCTACAAAATATTCCCCCATCTATTTTCTTAGTATCTGCTTACTCAGAAATATTTAAACCAGTTTACAAGGTTGTCTAGAAATTATAAAATTTTTGGAAAGGAACTTTGACTTGTCATTTTAATTATGTTTTTGTGCAAATTTAAGTTACATAAACAAAAATATAAAAAAAAAATTCAGTTTCTATAAAAAAGTAAGATACATAAAATAATAACACATGTCATTACATATCACAAATCTTTCATGTAACAATAACACACCAACGGTAAGAAGAAGTAACAAAGAAAAAAACCGTGAAAGTTGCCTATACTTGAGGTTAGTGCACTGATGGTTTTAAGCATAAAGCTTAGGGGATTCTTCCACTTCTACCTTGCAGTTTGATATTAAGATTATTTTGTTTTACCATAGCTAAATTGTGTCTCTGTAAAGAAATTTGCACTTACAGTAGCTCCAAGCGAAACTCGTACACTTTAGACTAATTTTTTAACTATCTTATAACATTAAGTAAGAAGCTCTTGACAAATAAAACTGTATTTATTTTATTAGTTCATTTTATAACAAATTTAACAAAACATAAAAACTTAAAATTATTATTCAATAAAAATTGTTTTTTAATAAAAACATAAAATAATAGTTATTTCTGTAACAAAGCCAAACTCGTACACCACACTTCAATCAAATATTATTTTGTTGGTTATAAATATTAATATTTGGTGTGCATGCCTTTATTTTTTATTACCATTTTTAATCTATTTGGCATACTGCGAACAAGGTTTTCGCAAAAACTTGGTTCAATTTTGCCCCATTCGTCCTGAAGAGATCTTTTCAAGTCATCCTTAGAACTTATTGTATGACTACGAATTTTACGATCGAGATAGCTCCACAAATTTATGATTGGGTTTATGTCTGGACTCTGGGCTGGTGTATTCATAACATGTGGACAAATATAAAGTAGCCATGATCGCACATTATAAGCCTTATGCTTATAAAGTTTTTACCAAGACAAATTTTCTGCTTAAAAACTGGCAAACTTTCTTTTAAAATGTTCAGATACATATGCTGATCCGTGGTACCATCGATAAAGTGTAAAACACCGGGCCCAGATGCAGAAAATTATCCCCAAACCATTACTGACCCACCACCGTGCTTAACTGTTGGTTTCATGCTTTAGGCAAGCAACTCCTCATTGGATTTTCTCCATACATAAGGTCTTCCATCTGAACCAAACAAGTTGAATTTGCTTTCATCTGTGAATAATATCTGCTTCCAAAATGAAAAATCATTTGTTTCATGTTCCTTGGCGAATCGTAACCTTACCTTTTGATTTCTCTTATTAATCACAGGTTTAACTGTTTTCCTTCTACCATTGAAATTAGCCCTTTTTAGTATGTTTTTTATGGTCTGCGGGCAACATTTTTTTCCTTACTCTTTTTCAACAATTTCTACGAGTTTCGGAGCACTTAAAAACGGGTTCTTTCTTATTTGACGTAAAATTAATTGCTCGTTTCCAGCAGAGAAAATTTTGTTATTTTCACTTTTCTCCTTGTTCGCAATCCTCTCTTCCATTTTATACCTTTTTTATAATATATTGCACTGTTGATCGGCTTCTATCAACTATCTCAGATATTTCTCGAAGCGATTTATTATTATTATGATGTTGAATTATACATTTTCTTACTTCAACAGAAGTTTGTCCTCTCTGTCCACCCATTTTGTTCTCTTTTGTAAATCTTTCAAACAAAAACTCAAATAAATGCCAATAAAAAAGGTGATAGTGGGGAAAGTCCCTATTTTATAATTATTTTTACGCAATATCCCGAAGTTAGATGCAAATTGAAAATGTTGCCAAATTAAATAAGACTGTACGAGTTTGGCTTTGGCGTCGAAAGTTGCCACTTTTAAAATATTTATCTGTATTTTAATAAATAAAGATCTATTCAAAATTTCGTTTCTGATATTTAATTAAGTACTTAGTTTTGTACTAAAATTAAGTAAATTAATTTTATTAGCCTAATTAGTTTTAGACATATAACATAACGAAATTTGTTTTCATAGGTGTACGAGTTTCGCTTGGAGCTACTGTAACTAAAAAAGCGCTTCATCTTCTTCAATTCCTGAGATCAAGATTGGGGATGTCTTCCTTCAAAAGATCTCTCCAACGTAGTGTTGGTCTTCTCCTTCGTCATCAGGGTCGTATTGAAATGCCTCTTTTGCTGGAGCAATTCATCCATTCGCACAACATGACCCAGCCAATATAATCCTGATAGCTCATGCCGCTCATGGTTTATACGACACCGATATTCTCCCTCAACGTAAATTGGTCCATAGATTTTGGGAGAACTGGCTTAAGAGATGTTGGGTACGAAGTAACGGCTCTAATTGTCTTTCAAATGGCAAGACCAAATCCAATCTTGATAGTTTTTATTTTTTTTTCAAATATTCAAAAATTTTTTAAATTGTTATATATGTATGTTGTTTGAAGAAAATATTTATGATAACAAATTCAAATTCTAAAATTATAAATTATCAAAAGTAACAAAAAATTCAAACAATTCCAAAATAAAACATTTTCCATATTTTATACAATTAAAGAGTAATATAAAAGAAAGTACGATAATTATAAGATGCTAAAACTATATACATACATATAACTACCTTCATCTCAGTTGTAGATTGTGAGCACGCGGTGTTGCCAACTGGAGTAAATACCTCTAACATACGTTAAAGATAGTGAGCTAACATTTCGTTCACTCATAAGAACAATATAAATGTACACTAAGAGAAAAACTGCGGGATAAAATCAAGCTGTGTCGGGCTTGTTTTTAGAAATCTGAAATTTTAAACAAATCAAGCCTGCAAAACACTAAAATGAAGATAAAATTAAGAATTACGGTCTTAAAAAAAGATTGAAATCTTAAAATAAGAATAAAAATCCTAGTTTAAGAATAAAATTCTTGATTTAAGATTACAGTAAGAAAAAAAATTTTTTTTTAAGTCTAAAAATACTTAAAACAAGCATAAAATTCTTAATTTAAGCCGAAAGGATTTTAAAATAAAAAAAAACACTTTTGTATGCGTTGATTTCTTTAGTTGAGCATTTCTTTAAGCGTGTAAAGGTGAAAAGTGATAAAAGTAAAAAAAACAATCTGTTAAAATGGAAAATACTCAAATTTTAAACATTGATGAAAGCTCCGCAAATAATTGGATGACTGTAGCTATTGAAGCAGTTATTCCGGCGGAAGAAAACAGTTTAAATACTCCTGGAGAAGAAACCATTGAAATTGAATCGCAGTACGATCTTCAAACAATTCGAAAGGAAATCTGTGGATTCCCATCAAATAATTCTAATGAGCTTGTGCTTTTAAATGTTGAAAAAGAACAATTTCAGCATTCTGCAAGAAACCAAGACGAGGAAAATTTGAGAAAACTTTTAAAAGAGTTTGACTTGGAACCTGTCTTTGAATATTTAAAGGGTAAGTTTTAGTGCTTTATTTATGCTTTACACATCTTTCGTTATTGTGATATTATTTAGCTGTTCAAGTAACCTATAGGAGCTTAAAGTATATGCGAAAAGAGGACTTGAAGGAAGCTATTCCTCCGTTAGGGCTACGCATGGAATTTCGTGAAAAGTTATTTGTTTGGAAGAAGGAACAGGTAGAAATGTTTTAAGAAAAACTCTTCATTATAAAATATTTATAAACATATACATGTTTTTTAGTTTGGAATAGACGATAGTACCATGTCAATGCCATCGAAAGTGGAAGACTGGCTGGAAACTGTGAAAACTCCAAAAAACACTTCCTTAAACTCTTCATCTGTAAATCTGTCAGTCTGTGGAAAATTATTAAATAAAGATTTGAGTGTTATTTTAAATGAAACATCAAAAGGAAAAATTATTCTTGAATTTTACAATCAAAACCAAAAGTTAACACACGACCACAGAAATGAATTGATAAACATCATAGTAGAAGAAGTAATCAGCAACAATATTACGCTCCATGCAAAAGACTTTTTGGTGTTAATAAATGAAATTGTGGGTATTTTCCCTAACGAAAAAGATGTAGAGGTAGGCCGTATACTATTTCACTGTAGTAAGTATATTAACAAATATTCCTTTTTTTAAGAATTACTACTTTATACCAAGACAAGGGCGCAAAAATCCAAGCGGTAAACTGTACGCTAAATACAAAAATAGAAGATCAAAAAAACGAAAAATTATTGATGAATTTGAAAAAAATTACTCTGATAAAGATTCTTCAATTGAAACCTTAACTGAGACCAACAAATCAACACTTATAGCATATAAAACGATCTTAAGCAGGGATAGTTCTGACTGGAATGATGTCTGCGAAAAATGGAAATTAACTTTTAAGTTGCGTCAACAGGATTTAAACGAGATGGAAACCACTGAGTTTTTTTATTCTTGGCCTAAAATATCTGATTCAAGAGCACCCAGATTGGTAAATATTTGAGTAGCAGTTTCTTTTTATAATTTTCTTATATTAAAAACAATTTTAGATCAAAATTGATTTTGATTTATTGTATCCATCTAAATCACAGTTACTATACTCAAAATGGGAGGATTTTAAAGTAAAAATAATTCAGTATTATGAAAACCATATTCGTAATGATTTTTGTAGGCAACAACTTAATAACGCAAAGTTAACTGAAAACAAAGGTAAGACCCAATATATATGAAGTAAGATTAAGTATCAAAGTTTTCATTTTTCTTTTTTCAGATGCTCAGGACTATATATTGACCATATTACTTAACGCTGTAATGCCTTCCCCGACTCGATTTCGAAATTCTTCAGGGAAACTAAATAAAAAGGCAACCATTGTCGATGCAGAGGAAAGTTTTGCACTAAGGTTGACGTCAATTAATAATTACCAGCAGCAAATTGATGAAATACATACCAAATACTACTCAGCTAAATTGACTGTACAACCTTTTCTTTTGGTAGAAGGATTATCAGATGTGGATATAAAAGGTTTTTATGTTTATTTTGATAAGACTTTATACAAATTTGATTCTTATGTAGAAAGCTTAGACGTGTGCTTTAAAATTTTTCAAGTATTTAATTTAAAGTATCCTGATGTTTGTCAATTACCATGGCTTTTCATACAAAAATTTTTTTTCGAAATTGATACTTCCTTTGATATTAAATCTGCAAATATTACTTCTCTTTTAAATTTTCTCACGTCACCTAATTCAGCATTTTAAAGATGATCACTTTAAATCCACAAAGCTTTTAAAACTCAAATGTGTACAAAATCAATGTAACCAGACTTTTTCTAATTTTACGTACTTTCGCATACATTTAGAGAAGCAACATCCAATTAAAGATACTGTTAAGACTTATAAAACACTCAATGCGCCATTAATTAAAATATCCCCTACTTCTTACAATAATTCTAATTCAGTTTCTAATGACCACAAAACAACTTTGCAAACCATAAATGTTTTAAAAAAGCAAGCATTACAATTGTCCTTAAGTTTACACCATCAAAACTATATTCCAAGAAAACAGGTATTAGAAATTCAAGGCATGATTTCATCTTTATTGTCATCCACATCCTTGGCCATAGAAACTGTTCTAAAAAACAATAAAGTCGAAAAAGATCAAATGCAAGATTTATCATTTTTATTAGATTTTTGTAAAGACCCTTTCCAAGAAATTAAATCAGAATATCGTTTACTTAAAGTTTTGTCCGATTTAAAATTATATCAACATCCAAAGTCTTTTACTATAAGTATTACAATTTCTGAAATTATTTCAAACGGCAATCCCACCTTAGGTCCGAAGTTGTCAGATATTCATATAATGCCTTTAAAGTTTATGATAAAATCAATTTTTGAAGTACCGAAACTTTTACATCTTACATTAGAAAACACAAATAGAAGTTTGGAAACCAACTCTCTATGCAATTTTGCTAGTGGAGAGATTTTTAAACTAAAAAAACAAAAGATGCAGTCTTGTTTAGTTATTCCATATATTCTATACTGCGATGATTTCCAAATAAATAATCCCCTTGGTAGTCACACGTATTCTATTTGTGGGTGTTATATAAGTTTTCCCACCATGCCTCAGCACTTGCTTTCTAAACTAGAATATATATTTCATGCAGCTTTCATATCGTCGGAAAATTTAAAAAAGTGCGGAAATACAAATAGTTTGATTGAGGCGAAACATAAGGAATCGAAAATGTATTTAAATAACATTACATCTAGAGTAAATCCTTCTCACTCATTAGCAATTAAATGTGCTATTAAATTTTCAAGTTTTTTGTTAGATCATGAGAACTCATTTGAACCTGTTTTTAGTTATAAATCTTCAAAAACTGTTGACTTACGACAATGTAATTTTTTTTCAAAAATAATTTCAGTACCAGATATAAATTTTGCTACTGTAGACATGATAGACGAAATAATTTATAAGAGTACACTTTATAAACCTAATTATTTCCTAGCAATTAAGAACATCACACTTGATCTCTTTCAAATAAAAACTTTTTTATATCAAAATGAAAATATTTATGTTGTGTGTTATAGAATTAAGGTAAAAGGCTTTAATAATCATTTTCAGTTTTATGAAATTGAACCAAGAAAAGATTCAAAAACAGACAATGTAAATATTATAAATATATGTAACTTTACTAGCCCTCCTTTACATGTATATTTTATAAATAGTGGTAAAGCATTTATTAGACTTAAGTTTATATAAATAGAATTATAAGCACAAAAGTATATAGATTTTCTATTATTCATTTATATATTTGAATAAAATTACAACAATATAAAAATACAATTAAAAATCTTTTGTTTTGTTTGCTGGGTTTATGGGATTAAATACATTCGAATTTCGAATTTCGAAAAGCATGAAATTAAGAGGGAACGTTCTTAAAATAAGAATAAACATTCTTAAACTAAGCTTGAGTCAGACTTAAAATAAGCCCACATTAATCTTACTTTAAGAATGCATAATTCTTGAAACAAGATATTTATTCTTAAATTAAGAACATACCGGCTTAAAAACCAACCTAAGAATTATCGTTCTAAAAATAAGATTTTCGGCTTGATTTTAGAATTTTCAAGCTTAACAGACTTTTATGACGTTTCCGACTTGATTTAAGTCCGATTAGATTTTTCCCTCAGTGTATAAGAATATTAGTTGGAAGCTTTTCAACGCTACAATTACTTTTGTTGAGTAAGGCATTCATTTCCTAAATCTTAATTTATTGCCCTATCACATGCTGTAAGTAAGATATGTAAGTTTCGTGCACTAGAAAAAATTAGAAAAAAAGGAAAAATAATTAAGTATTAGCTAATATGATGAAAATAATTGAATTTAATAGTTTATAATTGAATTTATTTATTTACTGGTAACTTCGTAAAACCGAATGAGAATTCTGTCTTAATAAACGTTGCAGGAAATCTTATTTTAACGATAAAATTTTTCTCGCTTAATTATAAGTCTATTATAATTTTTATGTTTTAATTTTTAAAACGACAAAATTAAAAATCAAAAGCTTTTTTATCATATCAGGCCCAAGCAGCCTTTCTTACTCTCATACTCATAGACTTTTACTTTTGTGTAAGCGTTACTCACTACAAGAAATATATGTATATATTTTTTAATATCTATAACCACAGATGTTAAGTACCTTAGGATAAATCTAACTAAATATTTTAATAAAATTGCCATTTAACATCTGTTGTCAGGAAATAAAATAGGAAATTTACATAAACTTAGTAAGAAACTCAGCCAAAGCAAAAAAAAAAAAAAAATATTTCTCACACAATAATCTACCTGAAGGCATAAACCTTCCACTTCAAAAGGCAAAGAAAAATTGAAAAGGAAAAACATTATGCTGACTATTGACAAACAAAACACCTTCTTTAACTTATTTACCTTGTTTTTATATTAAATTTCATAATATTTATTTAAAAAGTTTTTTGGAAGCCCAATGATTGAGAAAAGCAAAAACGTTAGCAAAAACCATGTTTGTGGTTTCCCTTTTGTTAATTTTTGAAGAAGTTTTTTTGAATCCATAAATACTTGTGTGGGATTGATATAATTTATAGATATAAAAATAAATGCAAATTGTTATTTTCATGAATAACTTCTCATTTTATTTAAAAAAAGAAAAAAAGCGAAAAGTTGATTTATACAAAAACAAGTTTTGAATTTTTAAAAGCTTAAATTTTTGTAAAAATATTCATATGCCATCAAAAAGGCCTTAAATAAATGGGGATATTTAAAATTACAAAATTAAATAACTTTAAATTTTAAATCTACGTATAATGGTCACGTCGCCAAGAGTATTTATTTAATGTATTTTATAAATATTCTTGTATATTTTACTGCCTATAAAACAAAAAAAAAATAAAACCATTTTGTAAAATATTTTTGCTACAAAATAGTGTTAAAAAGTGTTTTTCACTCTCTTCATTGTTATTAATAATAAATGAACGGTATTACATTGAAATAATTTGGGTAGATGAACTATTTTATCTTATTGCTATTATTTGTATGTTCTACTTATGTATATTCATAATATATTTTAAAAACATGTTTTGTAATTATTAATATTTTTGGTTGTTAACGTAAAATTTTCATAACATTTTTTGTAATTTTCCTAGCAAATTACACAAAATTGTTAACTATTAGTGCAATATTTTTAGCTTGAGTTAATCTTAAAAACCTATAAATTACCAAATGAATATAATTAATTTTTAAAGAATACCGTGCTATTTTTGTATGTTTGTACTTTTTTTTATCCCGATAAAATTATTAAATCACCGATATTGATTATTGAGGGTGAAAGCACGTCTCGCTGGCCATTTCTCTACAGCTTACTTAGCTCTTCAGAAAACTTCTCATAAGCATTTTAAATAAACTAAAGATTTTTGTCTACAAATAAAGTTAAGACACAAATCAAAGTTTAAGTAAAAAACAAAAATAATCAACAATTATTTTATTTTTCTTTATCCAATTTGCAAATGAGACTTTTATTTTCTCCCCCGAATATTTTTATATTGTTTATATATAACTGGGTGTGTTAACCAAAAATACATTTTCAATATTTTCCTAGCACGTAGAGTTTTTTTTTTTTAATTCATGATCAAAATTTTGATCGATAATATAAATTTTTGTCCCATTGTTGAAATTCAAATCGATGCTACAGCTAAATTAAGATAGATAACGACAAATTTTTTTAGTTCTTTGTCCTCATATCCTGATAGTTTAACGTGTAAAAGAAACTGAACACTTAGATTTAGATCGCCATTTTAAAAGCTACTAACATTTTTTTTTTCAAATAAATTAATATTTTGTCCCTTCTGAACCTTTTGCAACCATCAAAATAAAAAACGTTTATATTTTTTCTCATATCTTAAAAAGGGAAAAGAGAATGTCTTGTTTTAAGTTATCTCTTTCTTTCATTTAATTAATGGGTAGTATATCTTAGACAATCACTAGAAATCTAAAAAAAAAAAATAAAACCTTAAAAACAAGCAAACAGAAGCAAGAAATCAAACATATCACCACAATTGAAAGTATCAACATTTCATCAGTAGCTGCTTGATGTTCTAATAGTTGTAACAAGCTTAAAACAAATCATATAAAAAGAAAATTGCCTTGTCCGCAAAATATAATTGAAAAAACCCCTTGTAATCCGCTGTATGTTTAAAACTATGTTTCAGTTTTTTTTTTGTTTCTTTTATAAAATACAAACATATTATTTTGGGTTTTTGTTTTTCTAACATACACGCTGAACATTGTATTCATACAAGTAAAACATTAATAGATAACATGAGTTGAGGACTTATGTTATTTTTATATTTTTTGGCCATGATTTCCATTCAAACAAAAAAATGGTAAATACGAATAAACGAGTGAATATATATGAAATTAAGAATAAACCTAATCGTAAATAGAAGAAGATTATATTAAACCCCTTTTATGTCCTAAGCATTTCTCTCTATAATTTTTCTTGGGAAAAATTTTTCTTTTTTTTTTTATTTTTAAAAAAAAACTATTAAAATAATAAATAAAAAAATTATAATAAAACGCGATAAATGAGTATAAATAGAAAAAACTAAAAAAGAATTGTTTAAATTTAGTTTTAAATAAATCGAAACACATGCAGTTGTGTTTTCTAAAGTGATAAATAAAACTTTTGACATTGTCATGTAAATAAAAGGATCATTTGCAAAGTTTTCACTTACCCATGCAGTGCAGCCTTTGAACGTCGAGGAAACTTTAGAAGAAATAACTTTTGTTTGTTAGCTGTCTGTCTCAAACGGTTAAAAGGTGTGATCATGTACTGATTACATCAGCTATTGTAACAGCCTTTAATTTTGTAGTTTTAAATATTTTTACCTCTCACCATAGCGGACAAAGTAGTGGAAATGCTGTCTATTTCAAGTGTTTTTATAAAATGGTTCAAAAGAAAGGGCCATAAGGTCAAATTACATCAATTATGTAAACGCCTTTTAATGTTCTTATAGCAGACTTAAAAATACAGGTTCTTTGCATCAACTATTGGGACACCATTTAATTTCCAATTTTAAATTTTATACTTGCTGTTATAGCGGACTAAGAACAGGACAGGTGCTTTGTAAATTTTAACCAACTGCCTCCAACTGCTTGAATGTATTGCCATATACATCATATCAAAAAAATTTGGACGATAAAAAATTCTGGAGGGTATAATTAAACTTCACAAATCCCTTCTATAGATATGTTACCAGTTAAATATAAAAGTAATATAATTTACAACTAAATATCGAAAATATTCTTGTTTGCAGCTTGCCTTGAATTAATTATAAATAATTTTTATTTGCATATATCGTGCACATAAACATAGTATTATATATGATATTTTTTTTATATATTATTTATATTTTTTTTTTGCCTGATTCATCTATCCTTTTAATAAAGCTTATAACTTATTTGCCCTAACTACTCAAAAGAAATTGTTTACTTTCGTAAAACTTCTCTGTTTGGTTTTAAACAGTGTTTAAATTGCTTGATTAAAAATAGCAACAGCACTAAAATCTTTGCTTTGCTTATGTTTTTCAGCAAATAAAAAAAACTGAATGTTTCAGCATTTATAAAACATTTTATTAGAAACGAATCAATAGCAAAAAGCAAAATCAAAAAAAGAGAAAGAAAAGCATTTTCTTAAGCTGGCTATGTGTTTCTTTCTGCAGCAAAGCAATTAGCAAAGCATTTATTTCGAAAACGTTTGCTGGTGCTTAAGCAATAAGTTGATGTTTTTTTTTCTTGTTTTGCTGGTGCTTAAAAAAAAAACAATTTAATGATGTAATAAAAGCAACGTTTTTAAAATTTATTTTTATATGTATTTATTGTAAGTAAAAATATATAAATACGTTTCCACTGTTAAAAGGGATGAAAAGCAGTGAACTACAGCAAGAAACAGCAATAGTAGTTAGCCACAATATAAGATTGAACTAATTTTGCTTAAAATATGAAATAAAATCCTTGCGAATATTATGGGGCACCCCCTAGAACTTACAGAATTTAAAAGTAAATTTTTACTACTATAATGTTTGAAATAAATAAAGCACTCTAAAAAACACGTTTATTTATTTGTTTTAGGAAAATAAATAAAAAAATTTTGTGTAAATTATGGGTTTGAAATATGTTTTACTAAAAATTATTTCTATTTCCATTAATGGCAAAAACATTAATAATAATTTTTATTTATGTTAGTAAACCACTCTTCCAAATTAATATTTCCTTTGTAGTTATGAAATTAATTCAATTATTTAAAGTGTGTTCATAAGAAAATTATTTTTTGTATCTGTTAGTGACAAAGAGACCACTAAAGCAACAAAATGTACAATTGTGGTTGCTAAGTACTTAAAATAATGTTACTAGTGGCAATACGATAAAGTAATTTGTGGAAAGCAGATAAAGTAAAAAATGAGTTTTTATTGCAATGCAGCGAGTAAATAAAAACTATTTTTTTTCAAGCGTAGTTAGGGCGTTATCCTTTACATTAGCAGAAAGAATGCTAGAAATAAAAAGAATCTAATATACATAATTACATATGAATACTATATGTCGTACTTAATTTAAACGTATTTCAAAAAATTTCAACAAAACACAAAAATAAAACAATTTCTTATGCAAGGGAAAAGAAAAATAAATATTTTTGTAACATTGCAAATGTCAACAACATTCTTATGTGGTTCAAAAAAAAAAAACTCACTTAAATAAATGTAACACGAAGAAAGTATATTTGCGTTTTTACAGGGTGTCTTGCCGCCATTTTGGTAAACATTAGTAATATTTGGCAGTCGCAAAGTCGACAAGCGTTGTTTTTTTTTTACTTCGGTGAAACCTTTAAATTGATGGGAATTGTTAATACTGAATTGAAGCCATTTCGATCGAAATGTGTGACTTGACTGATAGTTTTGAAGGTGGTACAATTAAAATGAAATAACGTAGGTCTTTAAATTCCACCAATACATATATAAAATATTTTATTTTTACCAAAATTTTAAGAAAAATATTAGGCTTTATTAAACTATATTTTTGCAATTAAAATTGGAAATTATAACCCAAAACTCCAGCGAAAAAACTAGATTTGCCAAAAAATAATTAGAATTCCACTAAACGATAAAAATTTCTATAAAATATTTATTTTCACAAAAATCTCTTGAAAAATGATTACTTTTCAAAGAAAATATTTAATTTAAATTGTATTTAAAAGCGAAAGTGCTCTTAAAGTTATTTTTAAGTGACTTTACTAAAGCAATTAAAGTCATTTAATAGTTATAGCTTTAGCCAATTTTTGGATACTCTTCACCTGTGAATGAATCAGCAATTTATGAATGGATGATTCAACTCTCGAAGAACTAGTAGTCTTGAAGCAGAGGAACAAATGGTTTAAAATCTTTGAGAAGCGGAGCAATAGTGTGCCCAGATAGAACACTTAAGACAAGAAAAAGTAAAGACCGGCCAGATAAATGAAACAAATTAAAAGGAAAACTAGTGAAAATTTAGAAGAAACATTTTTCAAGTTAATATACGATATAGTACCAATTTGGGTTTTGGAAATATATACGAATACAAAAATTTTTATTTTTTCACATTATACGATATGATGCACTACGATGACAAAGAAAATTATAGTAATGAACTAAATTGGGAATGAAACTTTTTTGGATCTTGAAGAAGATACAGTTGAGGCACTCGGACGGTTCTTAGTGGGATTTCGATACGAAAATCTTCAAGGCGTATTGCTAATAGGAATATTACTCAGGCAAACCTAGAAAAAATAGAGGATGTGTTCCGTCATCATTTTTTAAAGTGGACTTTGGTATTGTACAACAAAGAGCCCGATGCTTATTGTGTACAAGAAAACGTTTTTACTTTGTAATTTTGCATTTGGTATTTTTTCAAATACATAAATAATGTCTGTAATGAACATGTTATTAAATCTATAATTTTTGAAAAATCTATAAAATATTTAATAAAATTAACTTGTTTAAAATTTTTATATGCCGTTTCTTTTTGATTTTTGTGTAAGTTCCTAAGTGACACGTTGGTAAGATTTGTTACATTAGATGTCAGAATGCGAAATCTTAAAATTAAAATTCGTTCAAACTTAAAATATGCACGTTTTTACCCATTCAAATGTTTTATCGATTTATGATAAAAACTATAAAACTTTAGTGCTCAATTCGAGTTGTAAAGCTGTTATTTTACTAACATTATGAGTTTAACAGAACTAAAACTAACAATATCAATGCGATTAATAGCAAAGCAACAAAAAAAAATAATATTATTATCAAGCAATTTTACTTTCGCGAAAATCTTGTCTTATAACAGAAAACTTTTTCCTTTAGTAAAATGAAAAGATTATTTCTAAGTATAGAAAATGTCTTAGAGTTTCTTTATGGTTATGTTTTATTTTTATCTTCTTCAACATAAACTCTTAAACAAATATCGTTTGACATTATGCACAATTTCGCGTAAGTGCTGTCTACTTACTGTGGGTACCATTATTCGACGCAGTTTGGCTTATCGCAACGCCCATTACATGCTTAACTATGATGATAATAATAAAAGACAAAATATAGCCAAAGCTGAATAGGAGAAAGTTCAAAGAAATTTTACAAAAATATACATAAACAAGAAATAAGTTAGTTGGAAAAAAACTTAAAGAGTGACAAGGAAATGTATGGAACGATTAATTTTATATTTTTCTACAATTCGTAAAAAAGAAGAGAAGCTGTATTAGGATAGACAACAATTTAAAGTTTTAAATAAGTAATCTGGTTTAATGCCTTAAAAGGAGGTTGGCAAAATGAAAACGAATAAAAAGGTAAGCAAAACATTTTAAAAATAGTGAAAACATATGTAAGTATATGAATGTATGTAAGCAAATTACATCTATAACAAGTACATTCAGGAGTTCAGCTGATAGCCTTGTTTGTGTGTGTGTTTATCCGTTTTTTGTGTCAAAATTTGTTTAATTTTTTTAGTTTTTATTTTGCTCACGTTTCGTTCACGTTCACGTTTTTCTTTTAATTATTATTGTTTTGTCAGGGATGGTAAACGAAATCTACAAATACACTTTTTCAGTTCAAGTTGCATTAAACATCCTTTTGTTGAATTCTGGTTTAAATATACATTGATATAGTCGTTAAAAGGTGATTCTCTTACTCTTTTTTATTAATAATTAAGTAAAATTCATATTAATTTTTTAGTTAGAAAAATGATAAAATGTTACCCACTTTGCCATCTCTGAACTGTTTTTTGACATAATACATGACTTTACACAAACATAATTCCTGTTGTTGTTCTAATGTTGTATTTGTTGTAGACTGGCATGTACTTGATATAGATATACCCTGTATGTACCATTTCAATAAGCAAATAATTTTCCGTTTTGTGAATTTATGTTTTTCAATTACTTTAGTGACAAATCAATAATAAATTAAACAATGAATAACTAAGTCTTTTATATTAGGAAATATTTGCACTTACGAGACTATATTATAGTTCAATTATATATTATGACATTTTTAATCATATTATGATGTTTTAATTTAACCTTTTTAATGGTAATATTTTTATATAATTATTTTTAGATTTTACCATGTTATTGTTATGCTTGATAACAATATGATTGCAAGACCAGCTTTATTATTATTAAATGAAACAATACTATGATTTGTTAACAACCATATAATTAATACAACCATAGTATGTTGCTCTTAGAATATGGTTACCTCAACCATGGTTTTTCTTTGCGTGAGCTGAGCGTCGTATCCAGAGAAATGCGCATTGGGAAAAAGCTAAGCGAAGCCCTTGAATAAGAATCTAGGTCGATAATAGTGTTGTAACTATATTTTTCAATTAAAATTCTGAAACTCTCAAGCAGCATTTCTCGAGGCATAAGTTGTTATCTTTAATGTTATGTACTTGGAATACAATTTTCTACTTTAACAAGTTCTTATAAAACAGGTTTAACAGTGTCCTTAGTTAAAATATCCTTATTTTAATGCAATAGTGCTCTTTGTTCGTGATTTAAAAACATCTTTGGGCATCCTGTTGAAAAAGAGGAAAAAATTATACAGCTTTATTTGCAGCCACCAAAAAATAATTTGAAGAAAAAATATCACTTTATTTTATTAGGAAGATTTATTGAAATTAAATAAAAAGAGTGAATACACATTTAAATTTATCATTTAGTCACTCAGTTAGATTTTACTGTTAATGCAAATTAAATTTCATGTTCGATAATAATTTAATTTTTACTGTGGGCTGAGATTTATAGTCTTTATGAACACAGGTTAATAAATAAATCAACAGATTTAATTGAAATTTTGACTTCCTATTGTCTCTGCATCCACATCACTGGTTTTTGGCAAAATTGCAAGCAACTTTCACATGAACGAAAAGGAACTGAGCAAAACGAGACAGAAAATTTTGTATTTTACTTCGAGGTTAAACAACAAACTTAACGGAAATTGTTAAGACTCGTTACAGTGCGTTTAATGCTTTTCAACGTCATACTAAGTATGTTTGGGGCATGGCCTTCAAAAAAAAGCAGCAACGGGAAACAACTAAAATATCAATTATACTAAATGCCATTGACTGTAAATAGACACAGAATATGCACAGGTTTATAGAATGTTTTTGTACCAAACACAAACGTAGTTTATGAAAGATTTCCTGAATAATTTGTTGCCTAATTTATAAACGACAAATGTTAAAATTGAGAGCGCGAATTGAAAAGAATGTGGTCACATTGAGAATTTTTTATGTTTTAATATCTTCATTATAAGTAAACCTTTAAACAAATGTTTTGTTAAAATAACAAATATAATCGTGAATTATTATTGTTGTTATTTTTGGCCACCAAATTTCTATTTATGTATAATCTTATATTTTAAGCTAATCAGGCCTGAATTAATCCATGTAAATAAAAAACAATTTTTATTACATTTTTCCCCAACGTTTCGTGAATTTTTTGTTCACTTTCTCAAGGGGTCGTACTATGACAGTAGAGTTTACATTAATAAATTAAGGAATTTTGTTAAAATTAACAATAAAAAAACAATATTAAACATGAATTAACAAACACAAAATTTAATTAAAACTGTTCCTTAAACTAATGCGAATTATTCTCTTGGTTTAAAAACTATTTTAAAGAAATTAAGTTCAATTTGGTTTAGACTATTGTTCTCTAGTTTGCGTTCTATAATTAAAAAAATCATATAAGCCAAAAAAAAATATTTCCAGCAGCGTCCTTTCTAGGGAGCGCAATATACATACAAGAATGAAATAATGATTAAAATAAATTTTCAAGCATGAAAAAGCGAAGATTTCGTTTCAATTTGTTACGTCTTAGAGTCGGTACTTTGTTTTTCTAAGCAAAGTGTATTTGTAATACATTTACATAAAAATCAATAAGTTTGTAATTGGGCATCTCTATCATAAAGCTAAAGAGAACAGGTAGGGATATTATCTGAAAGTTTTACAGAAATTAAGAACCCTAGGTTACGCCCCTGAATATTTGATGATGGATAAGGACATTTATTAAAATATAATTGTGTATAAAAATGTACTTACATATTTTTATTTTTATTTGGATATTTAACACTAGGTTTACGAGACGCGTCATTTTGACGCATTTCAAATTTTGTAAGGAAAAGTACAAACACCGTTTGCATTTTTATCTTATCTCTTGTATTGACTTTTATTCAATGGTCGAGATAAATATATATTGAGGTCTACTTTTTGCAAAAGTGTTGAAATATTGAAATTCTTTATGTGGTATACCTATCTCTACGGATATGCGTCAATTTGACGTGATCGTAATTTATACAAAGACAAAGCGATAAGCAACTTTTGCGCAATAAGAGAAAGAAGGGAACGCAGAATGTCAGTTGATGTTAGAGTGCGAAGAAATTTAGAAGGTTTCAGTTGCTTAGTTCGAGTATTGAAAAATAAAGTACTAGAATATTTTTTGAATTAGTAATATTATTGTGAAAATTTTATACTATTTTGATAAAAAGCCCTTCTGTACCATCTAAATATGTCTAGAAGAGGAAATAAAATTTTACAAAACATAGTTAGTATTTGTGAAGAGTGTTCTGGCTCTGAAGAGGATGAAAATGAAGTGATTCAAGACGAGGATGAAATCGAGATTTTGGAATCTGATGAAAGTATGCAAGCAGGGGACTCATCAGACATTGAAAAAGAAAATCATCAGAAATTTGGTCTTCGCAGAAAAAGGATGCGTATCCTATCCTCCGATTCTGAATCCGAGAATGAGACAAGTATTAGGAGATCGTCCCAAAATTCGGAGGCAGTCTGTGATACAGAAATAGCGGTCGATGGAACAACTTGGACGAAATTGAAAGTGGGCGGATCTAGTGGCCGCTATCCTTTCCACACAATCTTCAAAGACATCGCTGGGCCTACTGGCTACGCAAAACGGAATGTGATGGAAGGTAACGTAAGCAGTGCTTTTCATTTGATTATAACCAAAAAGATGATAGAACATATAAAAAGTTGTACTGAAGAAGAAGCAGGTCGTGTTTTGAAAGGAGATTGGAAGATTTCAACCACAAAGTTGCTTGCTTTTATTGGGATTTTGTACGCTAGGGGAGCGTATGAAGCAAATTCGCTGAATGCTTTTTATTTGTGGTCCAAAAAATGGGGACCTGCTTTTTTTTCTAATACAATGTCCAGAGATGATTTCATGCAAATTCTTCGATTTGTCCGATTTGATAAAAAAACGGAACGATCTAGACGTTTACGCACCGACAAATTTGCAATGATATCGGAAATATGGAATCAATTTATATACAATAGCCAATGCTGTTATAAACCTCATGAAAATATTTCAATAGACGAGCAACTGTTCCCTACAAAAGCCCGCTGCAAATTCACTCAATACATGCCAAATAAGCCTCACAAATTTGGGATAAAATTTTGGTTGGCAGTAGATGTGCAATCTAAATACGTTATAAATGGGATTCCTTACCTAGGGAAGGATGAAACGCGAAATTCAACACCGTTGGGCGGATTTGTAGTTATGAAAAATTAGTTGCAAAAGGAACCAGTTTAGTTGGAACTATTCGAGCCAATAAGAGAGAACTTCCAAAGCCAGCAAAAATCAAGAAAGATAAAATGAAGTTGTATTCTTCAGAACATTATAAATCAGGAAACTGCATACTTACTAAATATAAAAGTAAGCCAAATCTAAAGGTGCTGTTACTAAGTACTAAGCACACTTTTATAAAAATAAAAGACAATAAAAAACAAACACCGGAAACAATAGCTTATTACAATAAGACAAAGTTCGGAGTCGACGTAGTGGATCAAATGGCTCGCAAATATACCAGCAAATCAGCATCTTTTCGATGGCCTCTCCAGGTCTTTTTTAACATCTTAGATTTAGCGGCAATTAACGCATGGATATTATACACAGAGTGTACAGGGTCAAAACTATCCAGAAAGGAGTTTATATTTCAGTTGGCCAAAGAACTTACAGAAGGAGAAAAGAAAAAATCCAACAACATAGATTATAATCACCCATTACCTAGTACTTCGGGAGAACGTAGGACTTGCCAAATTGGCTTTTGCAAAAGAAACAGAAGCAATAACATCTGTAAAATATGTCAAAAGGTTATTTGCGGAAAATGTACAAACAAAATTGAGTTAAAATGTGCAAAATAAATGTCAAATATTGAAATAATCTGTAATAAAACTATTGAATAATAAAACCTTTCTATAAATATATATCTCACATTTTCATTTGTTTCTTATAGTATATAATTACATTATTTTCTAAGTGTTGGTATATGTATTCGTCTCTGCGTCAAATTGACGCGTGTTCGTAGAGATAGGTATATCAGAAACGTCAGTAAACCTAGTGTTAAAGCATGCGTCCGTCGTCAAATCTTTTATGCATTAGTTAATCATGGAACATTTCCGACACCATAAAGTATAGTATATATTCTGAATTCATATGCATAGCGAAATCGATTGAGCGATGTCCGCCTGTCCATCCATATTAGCGTTGAAATCAATTTTGCAAAAGCAAAGCACTTAAAAAAAATCAAGTTAAAAAATTGGCGCTCGCCCATATTTTGTAAGTTATGGACCTTTGATCTTTTCATAGAATAGTAAGATTGTGCACCATATTTTTTAATATATCAATAGCTATTAAAACCTCTTGAAGAGATCTTTAAGGAAATATAATTTTAAATTTAAATTGAATTTTTTAATTTTTTTAATTTTTGTAGTAATAACAGATTAAAGCCCTTTTGCTCCTAGGACGCTTAGTTACCGAGATAAATGAGTTTAAAGGTTTCTAAGTAAAAAAAAAAATAATTTGAGGGGTCAAAATTTTTTTTTTAATTTTAAATTGAATTTTTTAATTTTTTTAATTTTTGTAGTGATAACAGATTAAAGCCCTTTTGCTCCTAGGACGCTTAGTTACCGAGATAAATGAGTTTAAAGGTTTCTAAGTAAAAAAAATAATTTGAGGGGTCAAAAATTTTTTTTTAATTTTAAATTGAATCTTTTAATTTTTTTAATTTTTGTAGTGATAACAGATTAAAGCCCTTTTGCTCCTAGGGCGCTTAGTTACCGAGATAAATGAGTTTAAAGGTTTCTAAGTAAAAAAAAATATAAATTATAAATGGAAATTATTTTTTTTATTAATTTCGAGATAATCGAGATGTAGTTTTTGACTCGTTCTCACCATCTAGAAAAATATCAGACTGCTTAAGTTCCCACTACTATTAATAAAATGATTCATAAATGAAAAATATATTTAAAAAAACTGTCATCAATTGTACTTTCATATATTAAAGGGGATGTCTTGGAAAAACATTGAGAAATGTTTGAATTGCGACCGTATTGCTCTAGTAATATATCTACTACTGTGTCATAAACTAAAATGTTAAATGTGTTATTTATGAAAAGAAAATTTTTTATTAACACAGCCATAACACAAAATTTAAAAGCGATCACCTTATCATATATACAGTTACAAAAAGAAATATGACGATGTTTAAGAAAGCGATATGATCTTATCGTTGTAAGGTTCACTCCACAACTTAAATCTGTCGTTCTTATTGACAAACAAAGTTTCAAAATATGCAAACAACTATCATATTGCAGAATCCATCTATATGCAGACGACGTCCAACTGACTTTAAGCAGCCCAGTTGAAGATATTTCATCAGGTATAGCTCATCTGAATGATGATTTGAAACCAGTCCACATTTGGGCTTGCGCTAACGGTAAAACAGGTAAATCTAAATGCCTTATAATATGTAAAAAAGATAAGTTTCATCTATTAGCGAGGTCATCTCCTAAATGGAGAAAAAATTGAAGTTGTTTACTCAGCGCAAAACCTTGGTATAATTTTTAATAGCAACCTGACGTGAAAATATCATATTAATTATCTGGTTGGTCAAACTTATGCACAGTTAGGAGCTTTTTGGTCCATTCAGTATTTTACCCCTTTTAGAATACGGTTACTACTTTCCAAGACATATCTGATTGCATCTCTCCTTTATGGATGTGAATTCTTTGGAAACTGCGACATTGTTAGCAAAAGAAGCTAAATGTCTTATATAATAATATAATAAGTTACGTATATAAATTGAAAAGATTTGACCATGTGTTATCTGTTGCTAACAATCTATGGATTTTCTCTTGAAAGCTTGTCAAAAGTTCGTACTCTTATTTTTTACACAAAATTATAAGCGCTCAAACCCCCAAATACATATTTGAGAAAATACGTTTTTTCCAATTATAGTGAAACCGAAACATAGTAATACCTCGACACCAGTGTCTTATTTCTGAATGGCAGTTTTATGTGTTTACCGCTTATTTTTAGAACAATCTTCCATTAAGTCAACAACTTAATAGCGATACTAATAGTTTAAAAAACATTTTTGAACACTCTGCCTAATTTCTGGATTATTATTTTTGTTGTTAAGATTGCTATATTTTATTATTGGTATTTCACTTTTTTTTAATTTTCCTATTTTTTTATGATGTATGTATTATTTCTTAGCAATCAAATTTTTGTAACGCATAACGTTCCTTTACTTTAAATATAAGTCTAAATCTTGTTGTACAGGAAATGAACAAATAAACAAATAAATAAATATATAAATAAAATAAGGAATTACACGGCATGAAACTATCATTAATCTTTTGTTTGAATGTGAAGCACGAGGGGATATTTATGTTGGTTATGTTTTTTTTAAAATAACATTTACGCCATGCAATTTTTCATAATACTAGCTTGAAATTTTTTTGTGAAGCAGAAGGATTAAGCAATATGGTATTGGTTGAGTTTTGAGGGGATGTTACTGTTCCTAATGTCTACTTTTTGATAACGCATAACGCTATAACTTAAATAGAAAATTGAGAAAACAATGCCTCAAAAAATTGCATAGTGTAAATCTGGACTTATAAAAAGAATTGCAAAAAAGTTGCATCAGAAAATAGCATAGTGTAAACGTGGACTTATTCTCTTGATATGTCGAAACTACAAAAGACATTAAGATGAAAAGAATATAAAGCTTGAAATCGCGAACAATTGTGTATGATTAATTCCAAAATTTGAAATTTCGAGTTATGACGTTGTATTAGCAAATGAGAGACATGGTGAAGAGTACATAAGATTCGGCTTAGCAGACTATAGCACTCTTACTTGTTTTACCTTAGTTTATTCATTTAAAGGTATCGTTTGAAATATTTTTTAATATTTTTAGCAACGTATTTTCATAGTACTTATACAACTTTTTCAAAACAAATAGAGATAAACGCGTTAGTTTATTCGTGCAAAAACAAGTACACAATTTTCATTTGCAAATAATAACGTCTATATAAAAAATTATTTAATCTTTTCAAATACAATGGCAATGGTAAAATTCATTTACGTACACACTCACTCACATTAAGACTCATCTACAACCAATTCACAGTCTGTCTGGTGATCATAAGAAACCTCAAGAAATCAGCATGTATTCATTGTATTGCACCAAAATATTCTAATATTTATGTTTCTTATTGTTTGCTACTCGAATTTGTATGAGAATGGTTTTGATTTCAATTTAGTAGAAATGGGTTTTTAATTTTATTTCGATAAGACTTGTTGTCAATGCCAATATTGTTGAATACAACGTTTTTATTTTAATTCAGAGTGGATATTTTAAGAATTGAACTCATCAATAATTCCAAACCATGATTCCATAGAAAAATACAAACACAGCTGTGAAACGTACATACTGTTGTGAAACATACGCACACAAAATCTATGATGCAATGACTATTTATTCAATAGAGGACACCAAGCTGTATTGCTAAAGAAGAAAGATGACGATGAAGAGTTTTAAAGAAAAAGCTTTTCAGTTTAAAATATGGAAATAAAAAATATCGGCCAATACTATAAACAAATCAATGAAGGATTGAAAAGTTCATTCAGTACGTCTCAAAATACATTATTTATAACTTGGTCTTGTCTATGTTTTATAAGATTATACTATTTACATTTTTTAGGTATCTAAGATAATCATTTAGTAAGGCCATGTAATGAAAACTGATTGTAATATAAAATGCAGGACTATTGAGACTGCGGATATTCAACAATTACCACTACAGTTGGATCAGAAACATTTTCTGGGATTGGATCTAACAAAATCTGAAAGGAAATATAGATCAAGGCTAACAACACCAGGAAGTATTTCAGGGCTAACTTCCCTAGATTAAGGTATGTGAAGCTGACAAGCCGGTGAAGATTCTGTGATTATCCTGAGTATATTCTGTGGGAATGCGATGCCTTATTTTACAGCAGATTAACCAGCTGCGAAAAATCCTACCAGAAGTTGAGGATTTTCCAACTTAGGAACCAATCTTAATCCTTGAATTTCTACAAAGAATAAGTCTAGATAACATATTATAATCTGTTCTTTGTCAAAGACTTGCGTATATCCAAAATTAAAGTTTTACCTTTCTTATGTAATATTTTGTTGTATACAACAATATACAGGGTGTCCGGTGGGACGATATACTAATTTGTCTTCCCGCCATTTTGGTAAACATTAGTCATTCCAGTTAATTTTTGGCAGTCGTGAAGTAGACACGTGGCAAATTTATTCTGGAAAAGTATTCAAAAAACCAACGTATTTTAATCGTGAAAACTTTTTATTAAAATCAATTATCGATTATTGTGACGATAAGAAAGTGACATGAAATTTTTGGGAGAAACAATCTGCTAACAAAACGCACTATTTTTCTATAGGTGACAGGCCTAAGCATGGACCACAGCGTACTCAAAGCTCGGCTGAAACCATTGCTGCTGCTCAAGAAAGTATTCAAAACAATCCATCAGTCTCAATTCGATGCCGTGCTCATGAGCTTGGTCTTTAAAGCACAACTTTTGCCACAATTTTGCACAAGAAGTTGAATTTGTTTCTACCTAAGATTCAGTTGAAACAAGAGCTTCTTCATAAGATCATTTACGCCGCCGTACATATGCCATTCGGATGTTATAGCTTGCCCATAACATCCGACATTTTCATTTGGAAGGATATGTGAATAAGCAGAATAGTCGGTTCCGGGTAATAGAAAACCCACAAATAATTGATCAGTCACCTATTAACAGAGACAGTCTGGTGTGCAATTTGATCAGAAGAAATCATTGGGCTATACTTTTCTGAAAATGAAAAAGGCGTAACGGCAACTTTGAATGGGGAGCAATATCGAGACATCATTGAAAACTTCTTAACGTCGAAACTGCTTGATTAACATGTGGTATTAAGAAGACGGTTCTTCATTCCATACAGCCAGGATTCCAATGGAATTGCTGAGAGACCTATTTTTGCAACAAGTTGTTTCCAGAAATGGTGATGCTGATTGGTCTCTACAGACACCAGATTTGACTGCTCCGGACTTCTTTTTTGTGGGGATATCTGAAAAGCAGGGTTTACTCGTATGCAAACAAACCAGAAACACTCGAGCAAACAAAATTTTTATGATAAAATTAATGAAATACTGTGTAAAATGTGTGAGAATCTAATTAAAAATGTGCTCAAGAGGACTCGCATTTGTGAGGCTAACAGAGGCTGACATTTATCTTATATTGTATTAATACAAAACTGACGACATTAAATAAAACATTTATCAATATAAGATCCATTCTCTTTCATTTAATCAAAAATTTTAAACATACACATTAGTATACCTTCTCTGCGGACACCCAGTATATTAATACAGTTACATTCCCTCAATATGTATGACTGCATGTTTCGAACTAAAAAATCCACACATACCTGACGCAGTTATATAACTATCTATCAGTTAGTTATACAATACAAATTTTTTTATTTAAAATATATTCACGTTTTCTTATTTACATTTTTAATTTATAATGTGAAAATACTAAAAAAAAATCATATAAAACATGAAGTTGCATGCCATATGCCGGCTGAGGGAATTGAAATAAAAGTTGGAGTTCATTTATAAAATACGTTTACGAGAAAAAATGTAAAGAAAAAATGCATCTTATGACAGCATTAGTGTGATAAGGAAATTACTTTTCTTTTGTTGTTAGAAATGATAACAAATTAAAAAAAAATTCTAAAAATTTAAGATGTGATAAATGCAAGAACATATGAAGATACCATAGATATTGAACAATTTATAATAATACAGAGATAAAGAGACATAATTTTTATCAGATAATGTTTGCTAGTTAAGACTTAGAATTTCAAGTTATCGCTAAAAGTTTTAATATATAATTTTTTTTAAATGGAAACCTCTTTGTTTCTTCACTATACTCGTATCAGCATACGGAATAGCTATGCATCGTAGTAATATATCTTGAGCAAAATAGCAAAAATGGTTTTAAGGTCCTCTTACGATATTGAAAAGGATATCTTCGCTTTAAATTATAAGGCTGAGAGCATTTTATTTTAAGTAACCTGCGGCAGTATCTCGCTTTACAAAGCACAATAACTACACCGGTCTGGCATGTCCGTTAATTAAATGTCAGAACCTTTTTTGCGGACAGCTGTTATTGAAATTCCTTCTATTCTATTCTTTGTATTAATATTAAACGTAAATTGCTAAATCATTTATTTAATTCTTGACTGCTTTGTACATTAGCTGTTTTATGTTTTAATAAAACCGCACAAATTAAACTAAAGCAATTATCTTTCTTTTCAAGCCTGTGCATAAAAACCATATTTTAAGTTTATTCAATAAAACTTTTAATAAAATACAAGGTTATATGGCGCGTATAAAAAAAAAAAACAAAGAGAATATAAAATCAATGAATATAGAAATGATTGGTTGCAGTTCACATATATATACATACATACATAACAAATGCGTAGTCATAATCATGCACTTTTTCGGTTCTAATTGCAATGATGCGAGAGTGCGTATACAACCTGAGCGTATGCTATAGATTTCATACAACACTTACTGCTCATAAAAACCAGCCAAACAAAAATATTAAAATACACATACATACATGTAAATAATTGCATGATATGTTAATCGCCTATTAAATGTGAAACTAATTAAAATATTTTTTTAAAAGGTGTTAATCATTGTTGTACTTTATAAAAATATCCACACGCATTTATGCAGATTTTGTTTTCCTTTAATAAATATGTTAATTTTTTAAATAATTATTTTATTAAAGAAGAAAAAACATACATGAAAAATATACAATTTTATTTAAAATAACTAAAAAGTTTTTTTCTCAATCCTATTTAGTGAATTAAGTACAAAAAAATCTACACTCTTCAATTGTACAGTTAAGTTTTAAAACGTGTTTAATAATAAAATATTTTAAAATCGAGTTTTTGGTCGATTGATGCTTTATGAAGTTAAATATATAATGTAGTGAAAAAAATTAGACCTAACCTAAAAAAGCTGTTAGAATTAGCTTTACCCGTATGTCGCTTTAATAAACTGGCACAGTACAATCAACTAGAAAATCAATTTTGAATTTTTACTTGTTACGCCCTTTTGCGTTTTTATTGACGACATATCTTTGGCAATATTATCATACTCGTTATAGGTTCACTTTTCATATTACTTCTGAAGTTGGCAATAAACATGAAATGTAATATGGTGATGGTTATTTAGTTTTAAAACATATCAAATGTAAAATTCGTGTTATTTAAGACAAGAGAGTTTTGACATAGAGAGGTATTAAAATTGTTTTATTAGACAATTTGGAGTATTTTTTTTAATAACGCGTGACTAACATTTTTTTTAAACTACAATGAATTTTAAAATTTTGTTTATAAAATTAGCTTTTATGTGGTTTTTACGTATAAAATTATATAAATATATAAAAATATATGTTGTTATCGCAGAGAAAATATTGAATTGATGTGAAGTTTTCGAGGAGTCACTTTCGTTAAAGAAAAATCTATATTTGAAAAGCAGAATTAGCAACATTAACTTTGGTGGATCTTTTAAATTGCTGAACAGTTGACATAAGTTTTGCTTTGTTTTGTAAATTGTTGTTTAGAGAACTATCGTAGTTTTTTTGAATTCTGCATAACCCGCCTCAGCTGATTAAACTGAAAAACAAAACATATAAAAATAATTATACTAACGTGGTATTATATTATTTATACAGTTGTAAAAATAAAATTATAGGCTTAAGAAATATATTTTAAGCAACAGCAAACGTTGTCAAAATAAATGCGTTGCTGCTAGCTTTGCTACAGAAAAAACACTTAGCCAGCTTGAACAAATGCGTTTCTTTCTCTTTTTTTTACACTTGCTATTTGCTGTTGCTTCGTTTATAATTAGTTTTTTTTATTTTCTGAAAAATATGTAAGCAAAGCAAAGATTCTAGTGCAATTGCTATTTTAAAGCAAGCAATATAAGCCCTGATTATAAATAACAAATAATCCACATTTGACATATTATTATGTTAAAGTATGTATTTTAAATCAAATAGTTTTTATACGAAATGTTATGTTATGATTTTTAAACATTTTTATGTTATACAATAAATTTGAATTAAAAAAACAGACTCAAATTTGCTTGTGATTAACAGAAATACTTGTACAACTTTACAAGCACTTTGGCTAACAAGGCTTTTATTTTAAATGTAACCACAGTTTCACGCGGCTATAAACATTTCGTTTTAATTTAAAATCAAATTATGTTATTTCAATTTAAAAGGTGGGATTTTAGTCAAACATTGCAAGAAAAAAAAAATTGAAAATATATCTGTTTTTAACATTGCAGTCAAGCACAATATCGATGGCAATATGGAGTACTCATGGTGCGAATATTTTGCTCTGTAAGACAATATTTTGAACTATAACCTAAAACCGTTTCGTTCGTTATGAAAAAAAAAAAATAAAAAATAACGAAATACAGTTAGGTCTATTTATTTTTATGATAATTCTAGAGCTGATGTTAAAAAAGTTATAAAAATTAGTTGTAAACTATTTAACTAAAATTTCGCTTGTAATTTTTTTTCCAAATGTTTTTCTGCTATTAAGAAATTAAATCTAAGGCCACTGTAAATACTTAATAATTTAAGTATGTTAAGTAAATATACAAAAAACACTTTGATATAAAATAATATTCGCTGTATCGCATTATGTAATTGTATTCACAAATTAATTTTTGCTACAATTTATTTAATTGTCCTAAATATTCTGTTTCTGTGTTTGTAAATTTTTTGCATTAATTTGAATTTGTTATGCCTGAGTTTACTTGTGTAGGCAAAATATTTTTTGTATCTATTTAAATTTTTGTTTACCTCTTGCTTTGTGACGAACTGATTTATAAAATATAGACATATAGTGGAAACTAAGAAGGTGACGTTAGGATCAGTATTTGGCAGCAAAGCACGTACAGACTGGAATTTTGCAAATTAAATAAACAAATGTATTCGGTTTAAAAAGCTCACAATTCAATTTGAAAATTCAACACATCCATCTAATATGAAATAGTATGAGCAACAATAATAATGCATCTACTATCTTATTTGTATAATAATATAATATTTCGTCACGTTTTTAAAGTTTTGTTTTTTCGACTTCAATACAAGTTTTGCAATCAATTAAACAAAAATACCGCGAAAAATACATTGAACAACAGTGCAATGTAAACATCCAAAAATAACAGCAGAAAATCCTAATTAATTTATATTGAAACATTTGGTACTAGTAACTTATGTATATACTCATAGATAATCATAACGAATCTTTTCAAAAAGTAATTTATTTAAGTACTAATCGTTATCACAATTTAACAGCTACGCGTCTACTTACTTTAAGCAAAGAGCTGTTTTCTTCCGATGTTAAATTTTGTAAAAAAAAAAAAATAAAATAAATATTTGGTGCAGTTCTATACAAAATTACAAAAGTCATGTTTCCACTAAAAAGGAGGCAGAAATGGAGAAAGTAAATTGTTTAATAATAAAATTGTGTATTTTTTTTATATATATATATTTTTTTGGCTTTAGTGGGTACATAAGCTTAAGCCATTTCCAAGGTTCTGATCCTGAAACACATAAGTATTTCTATGATTACGATTATCAGCGTTGCCGTTTTGGTTACTTTTCTTACTTGTTGTGTATATGTTTAGTTTTTTGTTTATTTTGTTACTTTAACAACCAAATTATAAATGCATGGGTGTATAGTTTTTCGTTTCATCTTCCAATTTAAGCCTTAATTTATGTATTTGAAGCATTGGAATGTACGAGCTAAACATTACTGTTAAAATTTGAAAAACTAATTCGCCTTAGCCATGGAATACTAAAATATGCATTCCGCCTTTAAATAGTGCCTTTTTACTAACTAAAAACAATTGAATATATTTTAGAAAAGTGGCCTTTTTGCTCATGGTTCCTCTCTCAACACAACAGAGGCAATTTTTGATATCAAAGAACAGTTTCTAAGATATCAGGAAAAGTTCCACTTATCAGGTTCAGTTAAAGAAGTCTGTTTAAAGGTGCACAAAAACAAATTTACACTTAAATCTGTACTAACAAAAACGTGGCTTGAAAATGATGTTCTCACATCGAAAGCGACCGCCAAACGTACCAAGTATACTGCCAGAGACGACGGTGTTTACCGAAAGATATAACACTAATTATCTTTATTAACGTTTTGGTTTCTTAAAATAATAATAAATTTCAGCCCATTAAAAAATGTTTAATGTAAAAATTTTAAATTCTTCAAAATCCAGTTTTAAATATGTATTTTGTTCAAAATTGGATAAACTCGATTTATTAATTACCTGATCGTCAGTACACTATTGCCTGAAAAGTAGATTTAATATTACATTTCTCTTTGTTGTACTTCCTTTCATACATTCATGTCTGTTAACTTGCAATTGAAAGATAAAAAAGCTCAATGCTATAGCGAATGACAGGAGCCGATTTTATTTTTTTCCTTTTATTTTTATTTTTTATTTTATGTCATCACAACTTTATTGCTTTTTCATGTAACGACAGTAAATGTTTTGTTAATAAAACCATTACTGGTTTTTATTGACAGTGTATTTATTTATTCGAATTGTTTTGCTTCCGGTGGCTGCTTTAGATTGAAAATATAAACGAAAGTTGAATGTTTTACGATTTACATTATATTTAAATTAAATCTTTTGTTTATATAGCGGCTGAAAACTGCTTTTATTTAAAATTATTTTAATTACATGTAATAAATTAAAAATATGAAAAGGAAACATATTGTCGGTATTAAAACTAATTAAGATTATTATTATACTATAAGTTTGAAGTTTTCTCTTAGGATTGAAATATTAAACTAGATCAAAACAAGTAGGAGTGCTATATTTGGCTCTGACGAGTCTTATATATTGACCCTTTACCACCTATGTAAACCTAGTTTAGTAAATAAACTCTAATCAAAGTACATAATTTTACATAAAAATGTCATCGGCTCTTAATGGGCTAAGAATTTTTTAAAAACATTAGTGTTTCCTTAAAGATCTCATTAAAGGCTTTTTAATGCTAATCATATTGATATTTAAAAAAAATTAAATAATTTCAAAGACCCGTAACTCGGAATGTATGAGTGAGTGCTAATTTTTTCATTTGATGTTTTTGTTTTCTTATTTTTTAATTCTCTATGGCCCCAAATAAAATGAAAAAATAAGAGGTAGACTTGGTGTTTTGCCCGCTGCATCTGAGGACATGGACCGATCTTGATGGTTTCCAATAGCACCACACTATGACTAATTGATCTGCATACAGACGGACAGATGGGCATGGCTCAATGAATCGATCTTTATGGGGTCGGAAATAGATATTGTCGCAAAATTATTGCAAGACCTTATTTAGGTCAATTGATATTTTTTTTTACAAAATTTGCTTACCATATTTTGCTGGTTTGGAAGGTTTATATTTAGTGTACTTTGTGCGACCTCGATAACCATATAGATGCTCGTCAACAGTTATACATTCATAAGGTCGAAGATAATTTTTCAAATTTGAGTTTATCCTTTCAAATATGTATCTCTTCTTGGAGCTGCTTGAAAGCGATTGAAAGATATTGTCGCACAATAAGGGGGAAAAGCATTTGATTCTAAAACTCACTTAAACTTTCCTTTGATAATTTTTGTGTCCATTACAATCAAAAATCCTAGGAAGGCTGTGAACTCAATATCAGTAATTTTATTCCACGTCAAAGGGTGTTAATCAGGCATTCCATTGACTAAAGAAGTCTTCAGCCACTGGAGATAATTTTTTGTAATTGATGTAAGCCCCATTTCAGATGAGTCATAAATAATATTTGGGCGTATTAATGGATAAAAGTATTAGTGTTTTTATACCATTTGGTTAAATCTTTGCTAGTAAAATAGTTATTATTTCTATTAAAAGCGGCTTCTTCATTATTAGTTTAATCACTAGCGGATTCTATTTCACCATTAAGCTTAATATTATCATTTTCTTCTATACTGTTAGCTTCTGAATCCAAAGTTGCATCAACAGGTAAATATTCTTCATCGATAAGCTCTTCCTCCTGAAAAATTTTTATTCAGATCCACTTTCGCCTTAATTAGATTCAACAGAAAACAGATTTCGAATATATTCTTGCTTTTCTTCATAACTTAAACTACAATTGAATGTATTTAATAAAAAATCCCTATATAAGGTGTTTTTTTTTTCATTTGATCATATATCGAATAAAAGCAAGGATAGTACCAAGGTATATTTAGTTTACTAGATAGTAGCGACTCTAAAACAAAGACAACATTTAAAAACAACATGGCTTTTTATTGTTGCTATGTCCGTTGGAAATGTCAAAAATAGAAAGAGAAATAAAAGATACATAATTGCTCTAAATACAAATGCTTCCTTTGTTTTGCAAATGCTTGTTGTTATTTTTGAAATTCGTAAGCAAACGTAGTTGAGATTTTCAACTACAAACCAGATGGGCGGACGACACTACCTAGTAAAATAAATGTACCTTCGAGAGTACTCACTTCATAAGATTATGAGCGGGAAGTACGTTTTTTGTTTACAACCAAGCTCTTTAGTAATGTGCTTTGTTCGACATTCCGTAGTTTTAAAGCTGCATTAACTATTCTTATGCTCTAAACAGTTGACTTAATATGTCGCCGTGTGGTCAACTACTTAATTTTTATGAAGGTGGCAGTTACATATTTCAATGTTGCCATTTAAACTTTTTTTACCTTAACGCAAAATCACTAATTTAAGAAACTGAAACATAGAAAAAACTGAATATGGTCAAAACGAAAATCAAATAAATAAAAAAAAATTATTTTAACAGGTCTGGCCTAAAAATACTTTTTTCGCACATTCCATATGGTATTTCAGATAATATAACTTGTTTTTAAATGTACATATATAAATATAATTCGTTCCATATATTCAAGCTGATTATTTTGTATGCGTTCTTAGTAAATTGTCAACAATTCATATGTCAATTGACGTAACTAAAAATATAAATTATTTTAAATTGGCCACAGCGACAATTGTAGTCTAGTAATCATGTAGCTGAGATGCCTCCAAAAAAATCACCTTCATATGAACGTGTGTATTTTACTTTTAAAAGAATGTAGTCTATAGCTCGGTGTGGTCGATGTGTTTATATATTTCAATAAAAAAAATGGACATACATAAAAAGCCTTACAAAAGTTGAATGTGAAAGTGCATTGTATACCCTGGTAGATACCATGAGTTCACATACAAAAATATCTACATAAAAGCGAAGGTTAAAATTTTTTAATAATGCAAACAGAGATCAACTGTTAAAGTTGTTATGAAAAATAAATGCTGTTAATTGTTGAAGCACTAAACTACTGTTTAAATGTGTAGTGGAAAGTAGAAATAATATTAGAAACAACTTTTCCTTTTCAAACGTTTATATATTATTAGAAACAACTTTTAATCGTTATATTTTGAAAATACAATTTGATATCTTACGTTTATGTTCTCTAGTTTTTCTCCCTGGAATATTTTTTTTTAAATTTTTTTAATATATATAAATACTCGTACAGTTGTGTATATTTATTGATATTTATTTACGTTGATTTATGTATATTTGACTTGAAGTGACACAATATAAATACCATAAGTAATTAAACATTTTTGATTTATTTGTTTTATTCTAATGTATGTTTATAAATGTATATATATTTGCAGCGCACTAAGTTATTGAAATTATTTAAATGATTTATTCCTTCCGTATATCAAAATATATATTAATTTGTTTTGAATTTTAAATGTCTAGGTGTCACATGGAGATTATTTTCCATTGTATTTATGTACGATACAATAAAGTTGTATGAACAAATATAAATTTATTCACGCTGCCAAAAAAATTGTTACTGCTTATATGGAATTCATTATAGCTGTATTACTTCATCACACCTGCATGTCTAGACGCAACGTGTCCTATTTAAAAACAACACCTCCAGAGCTATACAGTTTTATTTGAAGTACCCAATGCTGAAGTGGTCCAATTCTATTTGTTTATGTCAAGACATAATATGATTGCTTCGTTCCTTGGTAGACGCTGTGTAAGAGTTGTTCAAGTAGTGCCAAGTTGCACATGCGCCGTCTGCACGATTTATGGTGAGGACGGCGGTTGGTTTTTGATCGACGCTGGTTAATGTTCGTGTGGGTTGAAAAAAAAGAACAAAACGTTTTGGCGCAACAGCAATTTTTCTTCCGTACTGGCAAAGTAATAAGCAAGAGACCGTGAAAACAAATACAGCCAGAGCCACAGAGTAAAAAGGAGAATATTTTAAGAATTAATAGAGTGTCAAAGAAACGAAGAGACAAGATTAACGTACTGGCATCTACAATCAAAGGAACTCCTATTTGTCTTCCACAGCCGCTAATACCAAATCGCCGAAAACACACCATCAATGTTAGTAGTGAAAGGGCGAAGTGGTGTCGAAAATTAAATTAATAAAAATAATAAAGCTAATAATAAACCTCCAAGTGTTCTTATTTGCTGGGGAAATCAAGGTGGTGAGAATAAACACTATTTATTATTGTTGATCCCCCAAACGTGATACAATTTTTTGATATTTTAATGTACCCAGATGATGTAAAATTTTCTTAAGTTACTCCGATTTAACAAATCAGTTATTGTTTCAGTCTGACTTGAATAGCTTTCGAAAATGGTGCAATATAAACTCAATGGATTTAAATCTACTAAAATGAAATTGTATTTGTTTCTCAAAAAAAAAAAAAACTGTATGATGCTAACTACTTTTTGGGAAGTCATCAGCTGCAAGTGGTAGATATCTATTTAAATTTGGGAATTCTGATGAACACCATCATATCTCATATTCATATGAATGTGTACTTGCATTCGTTAAAAGGTTTGTTAAAGTATTCACTGATCCGTATATAACAAAAGAGCTGTATACATCACTCGTCAGACCAATTTTAGAATATGGTTCAATAATATGGGAATCTGAATATAGTGCACATAATTGCCACAATCGGTTCAGGAATACTTTCTACTTTTCTGCTTACGTCATGGCATGTCGAGGACATACAAATCAGATGTGCATGAAACGAAATAAAAATTTTACATTTTAAATTGAACTGTAAGATACCGAGTGTTTTGTATATTCGTGTACTTCAGTGACTTACTTAAGTTAAGCATAAAAAGCTATTAGTTTACATGTTTGAAGATGCAAATTAAATTCTTGATCTAATTTTAATGGTCTCACACAAAACAAAATTAATAAAAGAAATTGTTAAAAATAATTACAATAACCATTTTTTTATCGAAGCCTAAATACAAACAACTAAAACAAACACCGAAGCTGAGACGACGTACATATATTGGCGCCCATGAAATTAAGCATGCGGAAAAACAACACACCTTATATCAACTAATAACTATTATCGAAGGCAAAACCATTTCAATATTATATATGTAAGTGTATGTTACATATTTATTTAACTAAATTCATTTGGTTACCTGTATATTAATTTCAGAGTATGAGACACACGTAAATTTTTATTTATACAAAAGTTTAGTAAATATTGTCTTTACCTGTATGTGCAATACATTAGTCTTTTTTGGCGCTTGTCAACATGTGTTATGTAGACATATAATATATTTATTTATGTTGCCTAAATATTTGATAGGTACACACTTACACAACTGGTATGTTTAGTACATTCCTTTGTATTCGTATTTGATTTCTATTATTTTATATTTAGTTATCTTGTCATATACAAACATGCATACATACATATATATACACACATCCATACATACACAAACATACATACATACATACATACACACATTCATTTGCAATATAAACTTCCCATTTTAATTATTTTAATATATTTGCAATAAGAAATACTATCACAAACCATCACTTTTGTGTGGCATCCCAGTTAGCATTTGGAAGATTGTTTTTACAAAAATCACCAAAGTGAGTCTTTTAAGACTACCCAAGATGAATTAAAACTGATTCATCAGTTATGCGTTTAAAAAGAGACTCGAATATAACTCTGACAAACGCATACAAAGCGACTTTCTAAAAAACAAAAAGTACAAAAAGCAAATGCTTGAAATTCGACTGTTTTTAGAATTATTTTGGAGACATATTTAACGCAGCCTAACGATGAAAAAATGATTCAAATACATATTTTATTTTTTTATGTCACTTCGTAAAAAAAATAGAGACACAAATGTAAAACAAATTTTTTCAAATTTTTTTAAATTTATTTTTTTAAATTTGAATTTTAAGAAAATTAGGAATTACATGCTAACGAATGTAACACTACGCCTTGACGAGCAATTGATTTGTTCGCACATGAACAAAACGTCAGCAGAATAGGTTACAAACATTTGTTCATGTTTGTCTGCGTGGAGAAAACTGCTTCGTTTTCTCGCTGTTTGAAGCCGACATGACATCGACAACGATGGTCTACAATAGCCATTTTAATGTGTGGCATGAAATTGTTTAATGTTTGAACAAATCAATGGCTCGTCAATGCGGCGTGTTATAAAAAATAAGCAAACCGTTGTTTGCAATTTTTCATTTTGAGAAAATATATTAGAAATGTTCGTATAAAGCCCTAAACACTTAGACGACAGCAGGCAGCAGACAGCAAACTGTCAAAAATAAAATACATGTGTTTAAATGAAAACGATTATTTTGACGACTTCACAACAGCACGACTACACGACAGCATTTGCTGCTGCTGCCAACTTAGGCTATTTTCTATTTTGACGGGCAGCAATAAACAAATATAATGTTGCCATTATACATATAAATTGGAGAAATAAAAACAAAAACATTGTTTTTAATATTAAACATAAAAGAACATTACAAAAATACAATAAGGAAATAAATTTATGTGTTTTTATAGTTTTTCATGATATTATTACATTTTTTATCAATAACTTTAATTTTATTCATTATAAAATATATGTATGCGGTATCCCTTAAATTTGTATTGCTAAAGTACACAGCTGTTGTTGCTGTCTTCAAAATAATTATGAAGCTGACTTCAGAGCAGCATTTGAAGTTAGCAGCATTTGAAGTCGTGAAGTTGTGAAGTCTGCTGTCGTCTAAGTGTTTAGAGCTTTATATGGTTCGAAAAAGACTCGCATACGGCTAGTAATATGATTAAAAGTTGACTCGAAAAAGTATCGCATTTGATTACAAGTACGATTAAAAATAGTATCGAAAATGAGTCGAAAACGAGAGTCATAAGGGACTCGTTCAGAAGAGTCGCGGCTAGGGTACCATTTTCTACCGACAAAACAATCATTTTCGACTCTAAAACGAGCGCATAATCGATTATTTTAATCGTGTCGAGGAGTCAAAAAAGACTCGAATATGATCAATAATGCTAACTGGGATGTAATCGTTAGGTTTGTTTTGATAAGTTTTTTC
Organism: Gymnosoma rotundatum; assembly: GCA_916610165.2. Lineage (NCBI taxonomy): Eukaryota > Metazoa > Arthropoda > Insecta > Diptera > Tachinidae > Gymnosoma > Gymnosoma rotundatum. The sequence goes on from OU744340.1 coordinate 83,828,489, forward strand.
TCTAATACAATTATATATGTTCATGCGTATATAGATGAGAATGTTAACTATCAATAAATATCCTAAACTATTTAATTTCTGTTTGTTTTTTCATCTTCAATCGCTGATAATCATCCGTCATGCCAAGATAAATCGTTTAATTGAGGGATGGGTATGATTAACGCTTTAATAGAAATTGTTGTACTACTTTTCGAATCATTTTATTCCGTTTAGGAAATATTAAAAAGTAATGAAGTCATTCAGTATTTAGGTAAAAGGGAAAAAATAAGAGGCAGAAAATTTGGTGCTTTTGAAATTAATACTAATATATGGCATTTCTGTAATATTCGTAACACAAGGGAAAGATGAAAATTTATTTAACTCTTGTTAAGTGTAATTTCTTAAGTATACTTAATAACGTTTCTACATTATGAGTACAGAACAAAAAAAAAAAAAAAAAAAAAAAAAAAAAAAACAAAATATATTAAAAATATTCATTATTAACAAATTTAAATGTAATATTATAGTTTTTAGTTATTTTAAGATTAAGAACATTTTTCTAATTTTAGGTTATTGTATGTAAAAATTATGTAACTACAAGTGCTATATTTTTGTTTAGTGCTTCTGATTCACATTTCATTTTGAAAGTTATTAAAGATATTCGTAATTTGGAATTTTAAATTTCAGAATTTAATAAATTTGTGTAAATTTTGTCTCTTTCAATTGTGATAAGTTTCGAACTAAAGCTAAATCGCTGTTAAGTTATGCAAACAGTGTTTATAAACCTAGCTTTACAGCATTTCGAGTTGTACAAAAGAGATGTTACACATTTAAAAAAATATAATTTAGCAATTTATTAGCACACTGAAAAGTAAAATCATTTTAAATAAAAACTGCAATTGCCTGTGCAAAAAAGCTCTGGCAACTCACTATATTTTTGAGTTTATATTAAACACAAATGTATGGTGTTGCCATTTGCCTTTTACTTTGATTACTTCTTACAACTATACGTAGAGTTGTAAAAAACCAACCACGTGTATGTAGAAATCTAAGCAAAAATAAAGTCACTATTGATTATTGGTATTTTGTTTAAGCTTTGATGCTTGTGTTTATTAATATTTTTGTCCACTTCTCAGTTGGTTAAAAAATTTATTAAATTTAATAGGCAGCTTTAGCTTATCTAAAATATGGTATAAGGTTCCCTGATGAGTTGAGTTGAGAAATCAGCGAAATGGCCATAGGAACTAGCTTTATTACTAATAATCAATATTTGATGTTATTTAAAATATTTGGGTTATTAGCACACTGAAAAGTGAACTAATATAAAAGATAATCTAGCAATGCTTTTTTCTTATATTTTACTATTCAATGGGTTGTCGAAATAAGAAACTAGCTTATTATATTTTTATGTTAGTTCGTTTTTTAAAGTATTTTTCCCCAAAGTCAATCCTTTACCATTAACATAATAAATATATGTTTTTGGCAAATCAAGTGGCGTGCTACATCTGCGACGTATTGCTGTAAAAAATAAAAATAAAACTTAATTATTTAAAGTCAAAAATAGACTATAACACAAACAACACACAACTGTCTAGGGCACGTTGAGGCCAGTTTGTCTGGTGCCATTTAAAAACTATACAAGCTTTCAGAAAATCATGTCCACATAGAGTAAAAAAATACACTTCGTTAGCTTGTGCAAAAAAAGAAACAAACAATTATTGAGGAAACTCCAAAACTTAACAACCAACAATGAAAAAAGTGTATTATTAACAAGTAAGAGTGCTATTTTCTTATATACCCTTCACCTACTATTTTTATATAATATTAGTGAAGTAACTCCAATCAAAAAAGCAAATATTAAGGTGACAGAGAATTAAAAATAAGAAAAAAAAATTATGTGCTACATATTTATAGTTTTACAATAAAAATTTCATCGGCTCTTAAGCATTTTTTAAAGAGTTTTATTACCTTAAAGATCACTTCAAATGCTTTTAAATGATACCCTTATTTATATTTTAAAAAATTTTTAAAGTTCCAATATTTTCACTTGATGTTTTTTTTCTTATTTTTTAATTCTCTATCGCCCCATATATTTTTTTGATTGGAGTTACTTTATTATCCCAAATATAATGGAAAAATTGGGTATAGGCGTGGTTTATTGCCCATTGCCTCGATCTTGCAGATTTTAATAGCAAGTCTTCTGACACTATGATCTAGTGCCTTGACAAACTTGATTTCAACACTAACACGGACGGACAGACGGACATCGCTTAATCAACTTCGCTATGCATACGAACTCAGAATATATACACTTTATGGGGTCGGAAATGGATATTGTAGAAATTGAAAACGAAATGACAAGCTTACTTAAAACCTTTATTCACTTTTTGTGGTGAAGGGTATAAAAGTAACAGAAGTTAACAAACCAGAAACAATGTTGATGCCAACATTTCAAAAGAATATGAGTTCAATTCTTATAAACATTTGTTGTCACCAACAGAGGAAGAACTGAATACTTGGATTTTATATCATTTCGATTTACAAACTATCTTTGTGTCTACTTGAAGTCATTATAATAGATCTTAAATAAACTGTACTAAAGCATTAACTTGGCGACTAACTGACTGTTAAGCCAAACAAGAGAAAAGACACACGTATATAGATAAATAGTTTTTATCTGTATATTTTATGGCAGAACTTTATTCAGACTGTTGTTTTTATTTTTGCATTTGTTAGGATGTTATTGAAAATATAGAGCTGAATTTGAACAAACTACAATGAAAGAAAATTTTCTGTGCGTAAAATCTGCAAGAAATATAAAAATAAAATATGAAGGACCAATAAAATTATTGAGAAAGTTATACTTTTTTTGCGTTTACTATTTCTTAGGTGCAATTATAATATAAAGTATATGGAATATTAGGTTTACTGCAATTTTCCTCAACAATTTATTCCTTCTTACTGTGAATGTCAGCGGACGAAGATATAATAAAGAAAATATTGTATTTTCTGCTAGAAAATTTTTATTGTCATGCTTAATGTAAAATAGATAAATATATTAAGATGTGACTTAAAAACTGTTAATATTATTTGAAGATCTATTTTTTAATTTTTAAGAAACTTATTTTTGCTTTAAGAAAGAAAAAACTTCTGTAGCAAGTTCTGTGAATCTTGAATCCTGTCGATCATGACAACTCTTAATCTACTTGATTATTTCCTGAGTTTAGAATCCTACCTCTTATTCATTTACTAATTTTCATTTACTTTTTTAAATAATATCTCGAAACTTCTCATCCGTTTATATAATAGAACTTTACCCAACAATCCTTCCAAATTTCGTTAATTGTTGTAACACCTTTTGGTATAAGTTTTCAAAAATTTCTTGTTTTTGCCTTATTATTTTATAGGACCTTAGTTGGGTTTGTTAAAGAGGCCAACACATTTTTAAAAGACCTTGCGATTTGAATACACGAAATTAAGTCAGCTTTTGCTGTGTTTAAGTAATCAATAACAAAAAAAAATCGATTCTTTTTATTTTGAGCCATACAGTCTCCGTGCCATTTATACGATTATTAGTATTCGCCGGTGCTTCCAAATCTCTTTTAGAGCTACTCAATCGAGTGCAGAAGAGAGAAAGGAAGCTCATTGATGACAGTTTCGTCTTTATTAATGAATCGGCTCAATAAAGGCTATATTTTATTTTTTGCGCTATTAAAAATAAAATCGAGCAACTTCCTACCTCTTTTTACATCCCAGATGCCTTTTGTTTAGAGCGCATAATTTCGTACGATATAACGTGAGAAATCGTACACAAAATTATTTAGTGGTCAGCAAAGCAGTATCTCAATTTTAAATGAAAAAAGGAATTGAAAAATGTCGTGCGGTGTTAAAGGTAAAGTCTATTTACTTATTATGTTAGTTAAGCTAATATTTTATAAGATATTGTGTATACATTACAAAGGAAACTTGGAGCCATGCAAGTAAAAGTTCTTGCTCAAAGAAGAGTTATTTCTAAAAATACTATGAAACTAAACAAAATCGTTAAAGGGAATTTCTTTATTTGCAATTGTTTCTTTAATACCGCTTTTACATAACAAAAGAATAAATAAACTATATTTTTTTACAATATCTACGTTTACACTATGCCATATTTTGATGCAATTCTTCCCAATTTTCTTTATAAATTGCTGCAAAATTCGCTATTTTAAACAAAACATAGCCAACATAAACATCTCCTCAAAACTGAAGCTATGCTATATTGCTCAGCCTTTTTGCTTCACCACCGAACAAAAATTTCTTGCTAGTTTAATGAAAAATTTCATAGTGAAAATGCAGTAAGTGAATGAAACATTTATTCACAAGGAAATTTTATTTTCATATTTGTTTTTGCTAAACATAAAAATAAAAGTTTACATCACAAGAATGATGTTAAGAAATACTTTTTATTATTTTGTTAATAAATACAAATATATATTTTATGAATAAATATAGGTACTAAGGTTATTGACTTTTTACATTTAATATCAAGCAAAAATATGTCGCACCAGTGTACATAATGCGTCTTCATTATTAAGTTGAATATTTTTATGTTTTTACGAAAAGCTTTAACATCGATGTGACCTGTAGCTCATTGCTAAAAGTTAAGTGAAACATTTTTTCACATGAAAGTATTAGTAACTTTATATTACCCTGGGTTAGTTACAGTTAATCATAAACTGTTTTTATTAATTTTAAAGAAAATAATTTTTATAGAACAGGATGACTATGAAATTTTCATGTGATAGGTTTGCACTTACAAAAACGGGGCACTGGAATTTAGTGAATGAACAGTCAATAAAAAGAATACTTAATAAAATAAATTTTGGTAACTAATATCTAGGTTTTTTATATAATACTTTTAATTTTTTTAGTATGTTTTTTCGGTATAAAGGTATTAATTAAAAATTATAAATAATCATAAAGGTTTTTAAGTAGGTATAAAATAGAAAAAATGTGTTAAAGTTTGACGGCGTGTTTAAAATTCCTTTGCATAAATATTCTACACATACTTTTTACTGAATATCAAATGATCTTAAAAATGTATAGGAAAGCAACCAATATTTTATACAGCAGAAATAAGCTTTTTATGTTCACATGGTTTTTAAAGCATAAGTTTCTTAAATATTTTTTCTCGTAACGCGCGGATATACTGGTAGCCCTTTGATACGATCTTATATAAATTCACATCTTTTTACGCTACAAATTTTCTTTTCTTTTAAGGATGGTGAAAATGTTTCAGAACTTGAAAAAGCTGACATTATTGAATTAACCGTATGGCACTTACAGCGTCTATGAGAAAAAAATGCGCTATTTGTATGTCTCAATGCAAATATGATCAGCAAATTAGCGAAGAATTAATACAACATATAAGAAGCTATGTGCCAAATATAAGATCAACGCCAACAACAACAACCTCAGCACCAGTAACTAGTAGATTTCCCAATAGTTTTACTGCTCCTAGAGCAGCCTGTGGCAAGCATGATGCCCATCAACAATACCACTTTGGCCAACAATCATTGCCAAGAAATAAATTAACGAATTTATTATCATGTTGGAAGAGAAATGAAAAAAGAGATTATGGAGAAAGGCAACAATGTTTGGCGTCCATGGTAAAACTTGGTATCTTAGGAATAATATTTTTAAATTTAGTTATAAATCATGCTTAAGACTAAAGCTTTAAGTGTTTTTAATTATTAACTTACTACAAAGTAGTGTTTTTTAAAATTTTTCTCATCTTTCTGTTTTAAAATAATAAATAAATAATAAATATTTCTTTTCATAAATTTTATTTTATTATTTAGTTTAATCAAAAAAAAACTTTTGTAGACTAATAAGTGCCATTAATATGATTTGCATAAATTCAATAATTTTTTTTTTCTGTACTATCTTTTACCGTTTGTGGCGATAGAAAGTATAATACGCAAAATCTAGGGGAGGTAGGTTTAAAGTGTAGTGTTAAAATTTTGCTTAATAATCAATCATTGGGTTTAGACGATTTTTTTAACAAAATTTTTGCAGAAGTTATAAAAAAAATTATTTTATGACTACATTAGAGAATGAGGATTGTATTTTTAATGAAATAAATTTATAAACTAATATACAAATTATAGTTCGTTTCATCATAAAAATTAGTATTTCAATTAAAGTGATATCTCACCAGAAATTCAATGTTTACCTAACACATTAAGACTTTGGCATGACACAATAAAATGCTCTCATAAAAATCTACGTACTCTACCCTGATATAAGTAATGTTGTGTATATGAATATATCCGAAATATCATGTGATTCAAAAATAAAGTATTAAAATAGTCTTATAGTGATTTGGCTATTAGCTGCAAGATAAAAATTTTATTTTAGTTTTGTTGCAACAAATTATTTTTTATGTTATTCTTGTTTGTGTTTTTTTTTCAGTTTGTTTTTCGTTCAACACATAAAATACTTCTTCCATAAAAAACACTTACAGATGAACATTTCCTATGAAAGACTGAGAGACGACTGAAACTGCAAGTATATGAATACTTGTACTTTAACTTTAATGTGAAGTGAAATGCTTTTTTCTGCTTTCATTTTTATGATGTTTTTTTAAGGTTAAATAGTTCCTGCTACTGGCTGAAATGTATGCAAATTTTAATGTTTGGTTGTGTATAAAGAATTTTATAATAATGTGTTGATACATATATTTTCATATCTTGTATACCTTCAATCAAAGGCCACTCACTTAGCGGTCATTGGTTTTTTGATTCTCAAATCTGTTGCAACGTGAAAAATATTTTTGTAGACCTTTCATCTAGGTAATTATTTGTGATAATTATATTGCGATAGTTAATATTCATTTATTGCAATGTTTAAATAAATAAAAGTTATAGTTTAAATTAAAATGTGATAACTGTTTTTTAAATTCATCGTTACTGCCGTATTCAAAGCAAATCAAAGCCTGTTGAAAATAGTTAGTAGATATTTTATCCAGAAGGTTAATTAAAAAAAGTGTTATTACTTTTGTTATTTTTTTTTTCTTATCTTATATTAATAAAAATCGGAATAAGAATTTCATCCCAACCATAAAGGTTTTCTGTTAAAATTTTTTTTTTTTTAAAGTAGTAAATTTTTCTTAGGGTTGTTGTCCCAGCTTAGAAACTGAAAAGGTTACTGTACAAAAACCTAGTAAAATTCAGTGTTGAATAAATAGTAAGTGGTCAAAAGCTCACCAATTTTTTATTATTTTATAAATTTTTTATCTTAAGTACAACCAACTGCAGGAATACAAACGAAACTTTAAAAAAGATTCGAAAAAATATTTATTTTTAATAAGAAAAAATTTGAAGTTAGAATTCTGATCGATTGGTATGTTTAAATTAGAAACAAATATTGTTAAAATTACAGGAATGAAAAACTGTGATACTTTTTTTTTGCTGTGTTAAAGGGCGAAAAAGAGTTTTTGTAAAAAAGCTGAAATTATTTTAAATAAATAATCTATTCTATAATCTTTCATAACATATGCATATGCAACCCAATAATGTTTTTTGAAACAAAATTTAATCGAAAAGAAAAAGTGATTAGAGCTTTATTAAGAAAAGTTAAGAAAATCCAAAAAATAATGCCTGTAAGTCATTGTAATTGTAGATATATACTGCAGTACGAGGGCTGCTCTATATATTTCTGGCCTAATAGTGAAAATGCGAATATTTATAATCAAAAATGGTTTTATTGTTTTTCAGAATATTTTCCAGCATGATTTATACACTTTTGAGCATGTGCTCAAACCAGTTGTCGAAGCACTTTTTCCACTCCGATTGAGACACCTCTAAAACATGGTTTTTGAACACTTCAACAGCTTCTTCTGGCGACGAAAATCGTTGACCACGCATTTTTTTCTTGATGTGCGAAAACAAGAAGAAGTCATTAGGTGCCAAGTCAGGGCTGTACGGCGGATGACCCATTAATTCGACGTTTTGGCCGGTCAAAAACGATCTGGTTTGACCCGATGTGTGAGAGCTCGCATTGTCATGGTGAACAATGATTCGTCTTCTCTTGTTGGTTTTTCGAATTTCTCCGATGACTTCAGGCAAAAAAATTATAGTATACCACTCAGAAGTGACCGTCCTACATTGCTCAAGCGGAACAGTCGCCACATGACCAGTTTTGCCGAAGAAACTGGCGACCATTTGCTTCGAAGTGCTTCTTCCACGAACAACTTTCATTGGATTTTGCTCCTCTTTGAAGACCCACACGGTCGATTGTTGTTTCATTTCGGGCTCACACGCATAGATCCATGATTCGTCATCTGTGACGATCTTATAAACGTCTTTTGAAGCACCGCAATCGTATTTTTGCAACATTTCTTTGCACCAATCGACACGAGCCTTTTTTTGAGCGACTTTCAAATTGTGCGGGATCCAAAGAGAACAAACCTTTTTTACGGCCGCGTGTTCATGCAGTATCCAAGGATGTCTCTATCTCTCGGTATGTCGCATGTCGATCTTGCATTATGAGTTCACGCACGGCATCAATGTTCTCTGGCACAACAGCCGTTTTTGGACGACCTTCACGGAATTCGTTTTTGAGCGAATTTCGACCACTATTAAATTCATTATACCAATTTTTCACAGTGCTATAGGATGGTGCTTCATCGCCACACAAAGATTTAAGTTCATCAATGCACTCTTGTCGTGATAATCAACGTCGAAAGTTGTGTAAAATGATGGCACGAAAATGTTCACGAGTTAATTCCATTTTTTTCTATATTAATTTTTTCAAGTCACTGTAAACAACTCAAATAATGGTCGTACGTCAAAACGTTTTGAGTACGATTATGCTTCAAAATGACAAACTTTCCAATGGAAATGTCAGATTGCACTTGGCAGCACTCAGTGTTGCCAGGCCAGAAATATATATAGTAGCCCTCCTATTAAAGTTTATAACAAAACGAAATAATTTCTAAAATGCCTTTTAATAAAAATAATACTTTACACTTCAGTTTGACAATGAAAATATTTAAGGACTTATTCATAATTAATTTTTAAATTTATTAGAGGTTTATAAAACCAATTTTGTGTCGAAATTGTGTTTTATAAACTTATTATAAAAATAAAAATTGATTATGAATAAGGCCTTTATTATATAAGAAATTTAATTTTTTATAAAACAAATAAATAAATTCGTTTTTATCTTGTTTTATTTAAAACCTTTTTCTAAATGGTTTAAAATTAGAGTGAAATGTACAAACAAAATTGCTTAATTATGTATTGAAATTTTAAAGCACTTTCTCGAATTTGTTATTTTGCATTTAATTCACTCTTTTATTTTACATTTTCAGTATATTTCCTCATGTCATACAATTTTAAAATGTATAGCCAAGTGAATATATGTATGTACATACATATATATAAATATATGTATATACATATATATATACGTAGATAGAAATGTAATAATTTACATATGTATAAAAGTAAAAGTGCCTAAATTAAAATTTATATTTGTTTAATAAAAATAAAACATATTTCAGTTCCATTTTTTTTAATCTTAAATAAATTTAAATTTTAATTCAAATATCATCATTTAATATTACTTTTACTTTTATATTTTAATATTTAATTTGGGTGCATTTTGGTTAAGTTGTGATCCAAACTTTAGGGAACAAAGTAACAATATTACAAGGAAAAATAATTTTTTAGAGATACCTCCTTGGTAGAAAAAAATGTGGTTAATTCAAACCCACCGAATTCACAAAGTGTTCTTAAGTTTCTTAACATGCATGAATGCATATAAATTAAATTTTTGGTTCCTTATAAATTGATCCGAAGAATGTTTAAAACGCTCGAAGCGATTCAGAAAATGAGTTTTGCTATGAAGGATATGGTACTAAGACTTCTCGCTTTTAACATAAAATTTTTTAATGAATTATGTTTTATTTAAATAGTTGCATTTGATTTGCAAAAATAACTTAATGTTCTTAATAATTTATTGATCTTTGGAAATATGCAAATGACATAAGCAATAGTAGTATTGCTAAAACGGAAATATAGGCAGTAACAGTTGAAAAAATTGTATTGGAATGAGATAAAATTCGGATGCATTACTAATACTGCATAAGATTGTTTAATTAAAGCATGAATTTCTACTTAGGCTTTGTTTACATTTTTTAAAATTCATTATTTCTGTACAAAATACATTACATAAAAGTAAGGATAAAAACAAAATTTGAATAAACACAATCAATGTATTTTCTTAATATTTCTAAATAGCATAATTTGGTACTTGTTTTCATAGATTAGCAGCTAAATAAATATATATTTTCAACATGTGGCATTAAAAAAGCAAATATATGAGTTTACTGAATGACTTTGAAATGCAATTGAGTTAAATAAAATGAAGTAAAAATAAATACAAAATTTTAATTTTCAGACTCAAACACATACAGTGTAACCACAACCACATAGAATTAAAATAACCCATATTAGGCAAGGCATACAAATTCAAAATGAATAATTCACATAATATAAATGTACGAAAAGAACGTTTTATATTAATAGAAGTACAAAGTAAAACGAATGAATAATTGATTAAATGGAAGGTACGATGACATTATGCTGCTATTTTTGCTGCTGCAGCCATTGTTTTCTGTATCTTATTACTTTATTTTCAGACAGCAACGACGATAGTAATGGTTAAAATTGTTTTCTGTTATTTTATGAACAAACGTTCACATAATGTTTGTAGGTTGAAAATGAGATATCGCGAGAAACTTGAGTATTATGAAAAAGTATCAAATGAAATGGAATTGAGTGGAAAACACAACTTACAAAATAAAGATAGCAGCGTGCCTATTGCAATAGCTTGGTTTGGTGTGAGTGTAGTTAAATAAAAATTCACGTTGTGCACAGAAAAAATCCAAAAATTTTTTTTTACTCTTATCTTACTTTTATAGAAAATTTTACTGTGATGCTTCTGCTGATTTTTTAAGTTTACCTTCAATTGACTTGGTCTTTTTTTTCTTTTCCTAATGATGTTGGTTGGGGCTCAGTTTATTTATTTATTTTTTTTTTTTTTTAAGAGAAGTAGCACTTCAGGCATTATACCTACTTAGTTTTTTTGTAACAGTGCTACATTCTTTAGGAAAGGGATAGATGAGAGAGAAGACAGGTGGTGAAAAGAGATAGATATAGCCATTTTATTAATTATTTTACTTCGCCGGCGAAAATGCTATGAAGAAGTACCGACGAAGGAGGCTGCATGTTTTTATGTTAATTCTGATTATGTATTTATACCATTAAACAGAAAAAAACATTCTTTTATTTCTTGACTGCCGCAAAGGTTGAACCCAGGGCAGCCAGATTTGTAGTCAACGTGCTTACCACCTAGACTACAGCAGCCTCAGCTTTTACTTTCTGTTTGTTTTGTTTTATCTAGTTTTAAGCAACAGCAGGTTTATGTGACATTAATGTTCTCCACGAACATAATCATCAGCACTATTGACTATTTTTTGTATTATCATACTAAAACTGCTTACAGTCTTTGCCTCAGGTAAACTGGGCAATTGTTTAAGAAAAACTGAATAAGAAAACTGGAATCCATAGGTCTCTCTGGGATGCATTATGCTACTGAAAGTTATGGCAACCCGCCGGGATCCACTAAGGACTCAAAAGTTCCATTCAGCCCTCAAAACGAATATTGAAGGAAAATTGGGATGCATTTGGTACTTAAGAGATTATATGGCCCCTACAGGTCCCATAAGGTTCTCAACAGGACCACGGACTCTCAACAAATTTATTGGAATCTAACCGAGTCCGTTGACAGCTTCGCAGCTTCGCGGTCTTTTATACATATAAATGCAAGACATAACATAAAAACCTAAACCCACAACGCCTTTTTTTAAGCATATTGCTGTTTATATCCATAACTTTAAATTCAATATAATATGCTAAAGTTAAGTCAAACTTAATATTTTGTTTTTGGCGAATATACAGAAGCTTTGCTTTCTTTAAAATAGATGTAATGACTTTGAAAGTTATGCATTCGGAAGTTTAATAATAAACTGCAGTCTTATGAATGCTTGCGATAATATGTTAAAAGGGGAACACTCACATACATGCCGTAGGTTTAACACGAATTGACAAAAAGTGCATTAGGATTGCTTTCGCATGCAACAGCAAAAAAGGAAGTCATACGATAAAAGTATAGAGAGTTGTATTAACAGTGATTGTTGTCATACAAATTTGTTTTAACTTCAATGTTAAAAGCTTAAAGGGATTACTGCTTCTATTTTACTGTTTTCCAGTTATAAAAAAGAAATAATTGTTAGAGTAATTGGTTTGTCTTTAACTTTAAATTTTTTATAAGAATATAAAAATTGCAATTTTAATGCAGTGAACACATAACATGCTATAGCATAACAATTCATTTAAAAAAGCGTTTAATTTATTTGTAAATAATTTATTTTTAGCATCTTATAAACAATTCTTTTTAAAATATCAATAATTTGAAATACGCTTCTAATTAAAAATTTAACTCGTATTGTTTAAAATATTTATGGTTTAAACTTCGCGCTAAACAATTTTATATATTTTATATACAATTTCCATGCGTCCGTTTGTATGTACATCCAACATTTAACTGAAGTCTCATTGCCTTCGTTTTTAAGGAAATTTGGTTTCGGCATACTAACTTGCCTCAATTATATTTTTTTTATTTTTCTATTATTATTTGTTTCCCTGTGTTAAACAGTGGCTCGTGTGAGGTTTCGTTTGTTATATCGGTTTGCTGTATCAACCGTATAATTGTAAGAAAAGAGCATTTAGTGCAGTGATCAGCGTTGCCGCTTTGGTCCAATCGGACCAAACTTGGTAGTTTTTCGACTTTAAAAAACGGTTTGGTAGTTTGGTTGGTTTGTTGCATTTTTTTAAATTTTTGGTAGGATTTTCTCCTGTAGCAATTTTTTAGTAATAGTAAATTTTTCACCTTAAAAATTCAGTACATATAATTAAAAAAAAATGTAACTTTGAATTGAATAAACAATAACTTTGAATAGTGCTACCACTGTTTTCAAAAACTGTCTTAGGTGAAATAAAAAACATCTCTGCTTTTTGCATAGAGATGATTAAAGCTATAACCATGGCTTAAGAAATCCGAACAATATTATGAAATTGAAATTAACAATATTTTTGAGTGAAGGTTTATTTTCAGAAGACGACATACCATCAACCAGGTAAAACCACTCTTAAAATTTTTCTTTTAAAACATTTTTAAATAATATAATACTTTTAGTGATCATTGTAAAGAAACAGACAAAAGAAAATTTAGAACCGAATGGTTGAGCGAATTTGATTGGCTTCAGGAAAGGGATGGGTGTTCATTCTAAAAAGATAAACTTCCATCTCAACAATTACGGAAAAAAACCAAATGAGTATAACAGAGTTTATGTGCAAGAAATGCATTTTTAAATTTTTGGTAGGCTGTGAACGATTTTGGTAGGATTTTTGAAAATTATTGGTAGGAAGTCAATTTCTTGTGTGGCAACTCTGGCAGTGATGCGCAAAATATAAAATGTATTTGTATTGGTGAGAAATATAAAGTTACACTATGAGAAAAGTTGTTTAATAAAAAACGGTGTTAGTTAGTAATATTATAAAATATTGCACATGTAATATAAATTTTAAGTATATTTAAATTTACGTCAAAAAATTTTAGTTTAAACAAAATTTAGCAGAATTATGTTATAAAATAATTTTCATCTCTTAAACGTAAAAAAATTGATTAATGAAAGAATGCTCTTACTTGGTAACATTATAAAATTGTGCACATAAGCAATTAAATTAAAGTTTAATTTAAATGTAAGAAAAGTTACTTAGTGAAAAAAATATGTTACTTGGTAACAGTAAAAAACTAAAGTATTTTAAATACAAGTGAAAATTCTTATTAAAAGAAATTATAATTAAAAAATCTCATAAAAATTATATATGAAATTTTCTATTATCATGTTTTTTTTTAATTTCAAATGAGCATTATATTTTTTAAGTTAACCGAGTTAAGTTTGATCCTTCGTTTCTTTGTACTTTGAAGTTCTAAGTAAAATTGCAAGATCGAAGATAAATTCTTTTTTATTTCTTTAACATTAAATGTATTATAAAAAGTTCCAAAATGCCTTTTTAAAATATCCTTTCTCTTTTTTTTAATGTTTTGTAACATAAAAGGCATTGCATACCGCCAAAAGTATTTTCAATCCTAAAGTATTTTTAAAATGCCATACTTCGCTTTTTTGCTGTAAAAAATTAAAAATTTTTTCTTTCAGTGTGTCAAAAGAAAAAATTCATACATCCGCGCATATGTGCATTCGTCAATGTTAAATCGACGACTAAACAAAAGAGCATAAGAATGTGTGTAAATTATTTTTCCACAATTGTGGTATGGCTTGCGCACAGCGTTGCCACACAAGAAATTGACTTCCTACCAATAATTTTCAAAAATCCTACCAAAATCGTTCACAGCCTACCAAAAATTTAAAAAAGCATTTCTTGCACATAAACTCTGTTATACTCATTTGGTTTTTTTTTCGTAATTGTATTGGAAGTTTGTCTTTTTAGTATGAACACCCATCCCTTTCCTAGAGCCAATCAAATTCGCTCAACCATTCGGTTCTAAATTTTCTATTGACTGTTTCTTTACAGTGTTCACTAAAAGTATTATATTATTTAAAAATGTTTTAAAACAAAAATTTTAAGAGTGTTTAAAATGATTTTTGGGATTTTGGGAATTTTAAGAGCGGTTCTACCTGGTTGATGGAATGTCGTCATTCTAAATTATATTTTCTCAATTAATTTTGGAGTTTTTGATAAGAATCTGAAAAAAATACATGCAATATTAGCAAATATTTATGTATTTAAAAGGAACGTATTTACAATTAAAAAAGTTTACTTACTTTTCCAATTTGTCTTTTAATTTTTTTAATGCATACACTTGAAAATAAACCCTCACTCAAAAATATTGTTAATTTTATAATATTGTTCGGGTTTCTTAAACCAGAGATGGTTATAGCTTTAATCATCTCTATGCAAAAAAGCAGAGATATTTTTTTATTACACCTAAAACAGTTTTTGAAAACAGTGGTAACACTATTCAAAGTTATTGTTTATATAATTCAGTTACATTTTTTTTTAATTTTATGTTCTAAATTTTTAAGGTGAAAAATTTACTATTACTAAAAAATTGCGGCAGGAGGAAATCCTACCAAAAATTAAAAAAAATGCAACAAACCAACCAAACTACCAAACTGTTTTTTAAAAACAAAAAACTACCAAGTTTGGTCCGATTGGACCAAAGCGGCAACGCTGCTTGCGCATCACTGATTTAGTGCATTAAACTACAGAAAAAGAGAGTAATGCTATAAGAAAATTCTCTTTGTTATTTTTTAATACGTACAGGTATAAATGGTCCTTATAAACAGCATGTTTTAAATGCGAATCAAATTATGAAAATAAATATTTTTGTAGTCGTTCTGTTGTCAGCATTAGAAAATTGGACGAATTTTATTTTAAATGCAAGTACCTTCATGTCAATGTTATGGAAACTACTCTCTTGAAATTGCATGAATTTTTAAAAACCCCCGCTGAGGCCTGGGGACGTGTTATACACTGAAAATTTTGAATTGGAAGGTTCGTAGTGGTTATTGCAATTACTGATATTATTAGATTTGACAAAAACGCCTTAAAATGAAATAAATAAGTTATAACTATAAGTTTAAATTGCGAATGTGAGTTCACAAGCCCTTATCCAATTATAGAAAATTTTGCACAACATTTTCAGTGTTAACGGAAAGCACATGTAAAATATTTTATGTAGAAGTGGTAATCATATGGAATACAGAACACCTATTTTTGGAATTTTTATCTGTCTTGCTGTCTGTGTTCGTATCACGTAAAAACTACTGGATGGATTTGAATTTTCTTATGAATCCACCTTATACTTCCCTATATATTTTCGCTTACTAAAATACTCTTATAATACTTTCATATAAACTTTTCTCTTCGAATTAACTAAAACATGCGCCGTAAATTGTTATATTATTAACGAATAATATTTTTTTATTAACACGTGGTTGTTTTATTGTCAATAATATTGTTATTGTTATCATAATTAATGCATTGTAAAAATTTTTGTTCTTGTTATCAAAAACCATACATTAAGAAATAATGGATTTTTTTCTTTTTAACATAATTATTTTCCTTGGATAATATATTATCAATTTATCATATTTATTAAAATAATTTGTTTCAATTTTCTACAAGTTTTTTAAAACGTTAAAATAATGATGTGCAATTATTAATATCAGGTTTTAAGGGCGTAATGAAATTTAATTTTATGTTACAATGTTATTATTATAAAGTGTTCTTTTCTTTTTTAAAATAACCTTTAAAGTAAATCAAGGCAAGAGTAAACTAATTTCTTAACTAAATATTAGCATATGATGAAGTAATACCATAATTCTCCTGAAACACAACATACATGTAAGATTCGTTAAATAAAAGTATAATAAAACAAGTAACATAACAAGTAAATTTAACAAGTAAATTTATATTACCTTCACTATCTATGTAAATCTAGTTTAGTGAAGAAATTGCAATAAAAAAAAAGATATTGGGGTCGCAGAGAATTAAAAAATAAGAGCAAAATACTAAGTACTACACATATATAATTTAATATAAAAATGTCACCGGATCTTAATTGATTAAGTATTTTTAAAAATTGTTAGTAATTCCCTAAAGATCTCTTCAATTGTAATTTTCTATGAAATGTTCAGAGGCCCATATCCTGGAAAATATGGGTAAGCGCTTATTTTATCACTTGATGTTTTTTTCTTTATTCTCTATCGTCTCAAATGGTTTTCTTTTGATTGGAGTTACTTCACTAAACTAGTTGTTTCCAAATGATATGCTATGTTAGAGGCAGGCTTGGTGTTTTGCCCGATGCGGGAACGTAACTTTGTCTGGCGGATTGGCGTAAATTAATTTTCTCTAGCTCATCTAGACGAACAGACCTACAAGGCTCAATCGACTTCGCTATGCATTAGAACTCAGAATATGTATACATTATGGGGTCGGAAATATATTTATTGAAACTACAAACGGAATAAAAAACTTAGATATAACCTTTTTCCACCTGTGGTGAAGGGTATAAATACCACATTACTTTTAAAATTTCCGTAGCAAAGTTGACATAACGACAGATTTTGTTTGAATTTTGTACAAATATTTTGTAGGCTCCCAAAGGTGGCTTAATTTTTGCACCCACAACTTTTAGACTTTCATGCTCCATCGTATTTAAGCAGATAGGTTACGTCAGGCAGGCACTTGTGTTGCCACAACCCACTTGGGTCAATCGATTGGTCCCTTTGTGCTGCTTACTTAGAAAGAAGAATCAAAAATAGAGAGAAAAAAAAGTCAGAACGAAGGAAAAGGGATGAAGATAAGGAGAAGGAAATAAAGTAGAAAAGAATTTTGCGCGTAAAGAACACAGAGAAGACCCCGCCGGATAAGGTCATTTGACCAAAGAATACACTCATTCCATTGACTGGATCACAACGTCCGATTGTGGGCCAGTAAACCACCCACTTCAAAAAAGAACTGATCCTACCTGGTCCCAGCTATGATATACCAGATAGGCTCTCATACTACCGTTGACCAAGGTATCTTATTCTTATGTAACTCAACGCGGGGCGCAGAGAGAATAGGTGTTCCACCGTCCTCGTGCTGACAACTTCTGCAAAAATTATTAAAAGGGAAACCCATTCTTCAGGCATGAGCCCCAAACAGGCAGAACCCAATAACCGCAGCCACCAATTCGAGCAATGGACTCCTCGGTAGTTGTAGTAGTGTAGCCACCCTGGCCCAATCAATAGAGGACCAGCAGGTATCTCTTAAAGAAAACTTTTTACAGCTTACGGAGTTTGTGTGACCAAAAAAATATATCAACAAAGTTTAAGCAAAATCGTAAACTTGACATCAGCAAATTTTATTCCGTTTTTGCTATTTTTATATAGTATAGCTTCTTAGTAAACCATTACCAATTTTCTTTTTCCACCCTTAAGAAATTTAGGCCATTATTGCGGCAGAGGCCTAACGAAAAACAAACAGAAACATTATTTTGTCAGTATGTTAAGCTACAAAAATATTAGGTTTCATAGATGGTCATGTGCAAAAATATATTAAATTGAAAAGATAAAAATGTCTAAAATAACAAATGACAAAGTAATAGCCTGACCTTCAAACTGAAATGCACTCAAAGGTGATATCATATTTCCTTTTTGCTTTTTCGTTTTAAAACACATATAAATTGATTTGAAATTGTATTCAATATGATGTCAGTTAATATATTTCAGTATTTGCTTTAAGAGATTGTAATGTGTTTTTAAAGTAGTTGCTTTAATAGACGAATAGTTTAAAAAGAAATAATATTAAAAATAAAATTTTTTGGAACAAGAATATTACTTCCCCAATTTTCAGCATATTTATTTGCAACAATTTTGGCTTATTCATAAAAAATCTTATTACAGCTTTAAAATCTAAACTCGCAACTACAGAATTTTAGCTAAATAAACTGTTTATGTTTTCAGAACTTTTCCGTTTTTACCATTTATTTATTAGCGTTCTTATAATAAATTTATGTCTATAACATTTAAGTTTGAATTTTTTGTTTTTTGGTTTATTTTGGTCACAGAAAATGTAAAATGTAATCGAGTAGCAACTGAGTTCTAGGAAGAAAAACTAAAACTTGTCTATGGAATTAAGTTCAATATTATTAATTGTTATTAAACGGAAACAATAGCTTGATCTTGATAAGCGTAAAATAATTGCAATATAATAAAACTAAATTTCATATAGAAATTACTTTCTCTGTATATTTATAATACTTTGCATATTGCTTTTTAAGTTATATATTGTAGAAGCAACATTAAAGACATTTTAAACTTCTCAATTAAGGCTTAAACGTAATGAATTTATGCTTGTTAAGAAAGCATAAAAATATATTCTGGTTGTGCAATTATTATCTCAGGTAATTTTGCTAAAATTTTTTTCTTTTAAATAAAAGGATTAAATATGTAAAACAATATAAATCGAATGTCACATAAATTAATATAACTAACAGAGTTGAGAGCAAAAAGAAGTTGTTAAACAAGATTACAGGTAAAAGTTGTATGTATGTTCATATAATGTATAGTTAAAGTTTCTATATTAACATGTTATAAAATAGAAATAAATAAAAAATATTTGTTTCCAAGTATTTTGTATAAAAAAAAAACTTCTATAGTATCGTTCTAACACTTTTTATCACATGAAAAATGCCACCTGTCAAAATAACCATTTACTGTTTTACTTGCTGACAACATTAAGATCTTTGGCAACAGAAATTAATGCGACCAGATGCTAATGTTTAACAGTCTGAAAGATTATAGTATGAACTTGATATCAAACCAGTAAAATAAAAATAAAAGACAAAAAATAGTGGATATCAAAAAATTACAATGTCATTAACGGGCAAAGAAACAAAATCAAAAGTCACAATTTGTCTGTTGTAAAAATAAAACAAAAAGTTAAGGCAAATTCTAAACCAAAGAGTTAAGCTAAAAACTACTAATTTATTTATTAAATTTAATTGCTTTTAAGATAGAAGAGCGTTTGAGAAATGTAATTAGATACCAAGTAAAAAGTTTAAAAAAGAAACGCATTTTAACGTTCACAAAAACAACTAACTTTTAATACGTTTTACCGAACATTTTTCGAAAAACGATTTTTTTTACTCAAAATAAAAAGGAAGTTTCAGATTCAATTCAATAATAAATCAAAATTAGAGTGAAAACGAAATTTCGATAAAAAACCAAATTTGTTTTTGTAAGCTGTTTATTTTCAAATATGTGTGAGATGTCAGTTTTACACACACATTTTGAGAAGCGCCTCCTTCTCTTTTTATGACGCCATTTGTAATATATATAAAACCCTGTATTCACAAAATGGGGATAAAAAAATGTTTTTTTTAACTGAATTGTAAATTTAATACAATTTTAAAATTATTTTATCTAAAAACTTTAAGTATGATGATAAACATATTGCTTAAGACAAATCACGGTATTTTCTTTAAGATTCAATCGATTATTAAGAGGTTCGTTTTTTTTCCTCTCCTGTATTAATTACTCTGTAGCCTTTTCTAAATTTTCTCTCACAGCGATCTTTGTTTTACGAAACTTGCGTAGTTATCCACACCCCAGTGCTGGAGCCTCTTGAGAGTTCGTTTTAGCTTACTTGTGGTTTCCTATAACGGATACGCAACAATTATTTTCTTTCTACTCCAGATGGGTTTTCATTACTGTTGGCGATTTATTTGTCCTTTAAATTATTTATCATCCACGGAAATTCTCTTCTAATTAAGCCTCTGTTTTGGTTCTGATCTTCAAATAAAAAACAAGCAGACGAGTAACAACATACATACACGCATCGTTCTTTTCATCACACACACAATTCAAAATCTTCAATGTACAAACAAATTGGAGGTGTGTAAACATTTTTAAATAAAAAAAATAAATTAAATTACGAGAACATCAAGGCGAATTAATTTTATCAGGTGGCATAATTGCAACATAGTCATATCTCAAAAAATTTAAAATTTGTAGTTACTTAAGCAAAACTGCTCTTTTAGAGCTTCTGTATATGTTGAAAAAAAATCAGTTTTATATCCCAAGCTGAACCGAAGTTATAGCAACTGCAATTGCGGCAATTATATCATAGGACTTGTCTTGAATTTTTAAATCGCATTTTGCCAAGTTTAGGTATTTTTGAGATATGACTATGTTGCAATAAAGGAGCGATGTGTAGAACAGATGTGGAAAGTATATCATTTTATATTACAAAAGTTTTTTTTTTATATTCTTTAAAACAGAATTGTAACAAAAGTTTTAAATAAATTTAAAAAACAAAGCTTATCGGAAATTTAATTAAAAAGGGTAAGGAAAAAGTGAAATAATTTATTATGTTTTGAAGTTTTTCATACTCTACCTGTTTTTTATTGTTGTAGCGGCGCTACCACCTGGTATAAATTCGCCTTGCGAGAACATATAAAATTTTGAATATGTAGAAAATTTGATATTAAAATGGAACCATTTTATTGCATAGAAAACAAAATCGAAAGCACCGAAAAAAATTAAAAAAATATGTATATTGTTATTTATTACATGAGCAAACTATTGAAGTGTTTTATTTTAATTATTCATTGCTTTCCCTTCCTTGCGACTTTTATATCTACACGATGAAATTAATGAACCTTCTCTTAAAACTATTGGCCATCAATTATACTAAAGTTATGAATATTCGGATTTTACAATTACTGAATTTGATCAATATATTCCTGTAAATGAATTATCTAATGATGGATTTCGATTATTAGATGTAGGTAATCGAGTAATTATCCCAATAAATTCACAAACTCGTATTATTGTAACTGCTGGAGGTAAAAGTATCTGTTACACCAGGACGTCATAATCACAATAATATTACAATTAATCGACCTGGATTATTCTATGGTCAATGTTCAGAATCTGTGGAGCAAATCATAGTTTTATACCAATTGTTATTGAAAGAATTCCAGCTAATTATTTTATTAAATAAATTTCTAATAATGTAAGTTCTTCATTGATTTGACTGAAAGCAAGTATTGGTCTCTTAAGCCACTTTATAGTAAATAAGCAATAACTTCTAATGAAAAAATTAGTAAATTATATATAACATTAATTTGTCAATATTTTTTTATTCCTTAAATAGCTCCTATTCGTCATTAAGTTTATTGTTTAAATTTACAATTGCATTTTTAATTTTTAATATAATAAATTATAAAAAATAATACTAATAATTATAACAAATAAATAAATATTTATTAATATGAAAATTTATTATTCGGAATCTTTTTAAAAGAATAAAGCACGAATAAAGTAAATTAAAATTATTATTTATTTCAAAAACTTAATCTTTTAATCTTTTAATATTGGTGTTCCAAAAAACCCTTATTGGAGAAACTAAAATAACTACTGCAAATATAATCAAACATCTGACATTGACTTGTGTATATGAACAAATATGCAACCGATTATTGACCTTCACGAAAAGCCATTATTTTGCTGGTATGTGTTGCATATGCAGACAGACTATAGTGTAATTTTTGTTTGTCGTGTTGAAGTTCAAACTGTATAATTCCATAAATTGCAAATGGCTTCATCGACTTTGTACAAGTTTTCGTACGTTTGTTAAAAAACAAGCTTGCGTGTGTGTGTTTACATTTTATTTTTTATTTTTTTAATTTAAATGTAAATTTCGTGCATCTGTTTGAACAACTGGAGGTTACTAATAGAAGTACACGTGTATTTACTCCTTTAATTGGATAAATCGATTTCATTATTCAAAATATTTTACAAGCACTTTAGTTTAATTAGTGGGTTAAGAGACAATGTAAAAATTAATTAATAATTAATTATTATTATTTATTAATTTTGGTTTTAACATTTATAAAAAGAACAAGCAAAAGCAGGAAAAAATTGAAATTTTGAAACTAATTTAAAAATAAAGAAAATTATATATAATAAAATATGATCGGAATTAGTAATTGAAAATAATTTTTACAAATGAGCAATAAAAATAGATACAGAATTATTGTGTTTTTATATAAAACATTTTTCAGTTTTTGTTATCTTAATCGCTTTGTTGATTCAATGTAGTTCTCATTAAAACAATTTGGCTTTTTTTATAAGACTCTTAGGTTTTCTTTGGGTAGAGTCCACTGATGAGCTATATGAGCAGTAGCGAAATGGCCAAACGAAAATGCTTTTCCCACAGTAATACATTTCATTTTACAGAGAATATCATAAAATATTTATATTTGAAGGAATCAATCAGGATTAAAATAAATTAACATAAAAAAGATTCCGAATAATAAATTTTCATATTGGTATACATTCAGAATATGTTTTACGGTATGGGAGTGTTCTTTTACACATAGTTTTTATATTCTAAAATTAAGGTGACTTAATTTTTAATGCCTGAGAATTTGCAAAAGAAGGTCGCGACTTACTAGGAGCCCATACGGTTCGATGCCAAAGGAATGATTCTATAGCACTCTGAACAGGATCCAGTGGCATCATAATATTCCCAGGTAATAATTAAGTAAGTTTTTTAACGTGCTTTAAACCAATAATCGAAACTACTAGTGAATACACATTTGACAAAAAAAGAAAAGAACCCTTATAGTAGATAAACGTAATTTGTGTTTCTACTTTGATTGCATCGCTATTTTAATTTTATTTTAAACTTTATATTATTCTGATTACGTGGCAGCTGCCTCGTTGTTTTTATGTTACTTACGCTATTTTGCGGTCACTAATTTAGGCGTGAAGGGCTCCTGGTTCTTTCAATAATCCAGATTGACACTATTTTTCAGGGCGAAGAGTTGTTACTCACAGATGAATTGTGTATCAAAAAATCAATAATTTTGCGTTTAAGGTACGATATAATATGCATTTTAAGTGTTAACGATCATTTTTCTCTGAAACCTACAAAACTTAATTTGCGAAAACCCCACACACATTATAGATATTGTAGAAATCGTATTAGTCTTTAATAGAGAATGTACTTTTAACGTAGATGGCAAGCAAGTGGCATAACTTTGATCTGTTTCCTGAGGATATGTAAAGGTGTTAAGTTTTATTTCATAACAATACTGTAATATATTTAAAAGTAAGTTCTTGTTTAATGTTATTGTAATATTACTCTCTTTATTATTATCATCTAAGTATTACTCTCATTATATACTATTATCATTATACTCTAATTATTATTACTTCCTATGTAATATTATCTAAGTAAATAAATCAGTATAAGCCAAGCGTCCAACCCGTCGTGTTATTTATCGCATACATATCAATTGGCGACGAGGAAAATGAAACTTGGTGTATTAAGTATAAAAATATTGTTTTCATTAATAATAAAATTAATAAAAATAAAATATGACTGAAAGAAATGTGTTTGTCGGAAGTATAGAATTCTTCACAATTGGTGAAGATTTTTCTTTATACGTAAGAAGACTTAATCATCTATTGTCATTATATAAGATTACGAACAACACTGCAAAAATATCATTTTTGGTAAGCTTGGGAGGACCGGATCTATTTAAAGTGCTATCATCTTTAATAGCACCCAAGGTGGAAACAGATCCAACAATTATATACGATGAGCTGTTAAAGAATTTAATCAAACATTTTGCTCCTAAGAAAAATGTCATTGTTGAATGTTTCAAATTCTTTAAAAGAATGCAAAAACATGATGAAAATTTACAAGAATATATAATTGAGTTGAAGCAAATGGCACAGCATTGCGAATTTAGAACATTTGCAGATAAGGAATTGCTAATACAATTTATTTGCGGTATAAAATGTACCAAACACAAAATCACATTTTAAATGATGATAAAATACAAACATTTGATAAAGCAACGGAAGTAGCAATGACACTTGAAATTACTAATAACGATATGAATATGTTGAGAAATATTGTGGATTTTAACAGTATTAATGCCGTAACAAGTCACCGACAAAGCACGTGGGGAAGAAGGGAGAATCCTGGAGTGGATGGAAGAAAAGAGCAGAATAGTTGGAAGAATAATAGAGAACGCCGTAACAATCAATCAAATCAATACCAACAAAATACACAACAAAGAGATGTAAGATGTTTTGCATGTGGAGCTTATGGACACATTAAAAGAAATTGCCAAAATCAAAGAAGACAAAATAGAAAAATTAACATGGTAGAAACAAATGAAGAGTTTACGGATAACGAGTATTCGGATAACAATTCACTCCAATGTGGTTATATTAATAATTGTAAAAATCTTAATTATAGTTCACATAAAATTAGCTTACTTATTAATAACAAATTGATTATATTTG
Source organism: Gymnosoma rotundatum (assembly GCA_916610165.2). NCBI lineage: Eukaryota > Metazoa > Arthropoda > Insecta > Diptera > Tachinidae > Gymnosoma > Gymnosoma rotundatum. Next base: position 83,853,480 of record OU744340.1, read on the forward strand.
AAGCGGATACAGGAGCTTGCGAAACGATTATTAATAAGAATCATTACGAGATTTATTTTACAATTATTATGTACAATTATTAAAGATAATAGAAAAATGAAATTGATAACGGGTGATAGCGTAGAAACGTATGGAAAAATAACAGTATCTGTCGTTGTAGATAATGTACATTATAATCTAGACTTAGCAGTTATAGAAACACAGGATAATTTTATTCCCTTACTTGGTCGAAATTAGTTAGACAATATAATACCATCCTGGCGAAAATTTTTTATGTTTAATGTTAGTGAGCCGTCATGTTATAATGTTAATCTTAATAGGTTGATAAAATTTAAAAATAAATATAATGTTGTACTTAAGAAACCCAGTAGTGGTGATGTTATCAAAAATTTTAAGGCAGAAATTGCTCTGAAAGAAGAAGCATATCCAATTTTTTGTAAACCTAACGTTGTTCCATATGGTTTAAGAACAAAAGTCGAAAACGAAATTAAAAGATTATGCACTGAGGGAGTTTTAGTACCCCTTACTCGGAGTAAATGGGCTAGTCCCTTGGTAGTTGTAAATAAACCAAATGGAACGATTAGGTTGTGTGTCAACTGTAAACGAACAATAAACAAATTTGTAGTTAGCGAACACATTCCGATTCCTAGAATGGATGATATTTTTGCCAACATGTCAGGTTGGAAAGTATTTTGTAAAATTGATTTAATGGGTGCATACCTACAGGTAGAGGTTTCAGAAAGATAACGTGAACTATTAACAATAAATACTCAAAGTGGCTTATATCAATATACACGATTAATATTCGGACTCAAAACGGCACCACAGATATTTAATGGAATAATGTGCGAGATCTTGAAAGGTTTGAACAAAGTACATATTTATATTGATGAGTACATATTTATATAGGAGGCGCAGATATGGAGGGATGTGAGCAAAATTTAAGAAGTGTTTTTGATAGATTGAAAGAATATAATGTACGGGTAAATGACGAGAAATGTCTATTTTTTACAGAACAATTGGTTTTTTTAGGATTTAATATCAACAATCAGGGAATTTCGCCGTACAAAGAGAGTATACAGGCAGTTTTGAATGCTCCAGCACCTGAGAACAAAACACAGTTAGCATCATATTTGGGCATGTTAAATTTTTATCATAAGTACATACCGAATTTATCTAGCGAGTTAGCCTCGTTGTATCATCTTAATGAGAAAAATGAGAACTGGGTATGGACAACTCAACATGCTCAAGTATTTGAAAAAAGTAAAAAGTTACTTGTAGACATCAATACACTTGTTCATTATGACCCATTAAAATAGTCATAGCATGTGACGCCAGCCCTTATGGAGTAGGGGCTGTAATGTCGCACATAATTAATGGCGAAGAAAAGCCAGTATTGTTTGTATCTAGTACTCTTTCGGCGGCTGAAAGAAATTACTCCCAGCTTCATAGGGAACCGTTAGCTATAATTTTTGCAGTAAATAAATTCCACAAATATATTTATGGACTTAAGTTCACAATTCAGACTGATCATCAACCCCTACGGGTTATTTTCGGAGATAAAAAAGATGTACCAGCAGTGGCATCAAATCGGTTGCAGCGTTGGGCAATAATTTTATCAATGTATGAGTATACAATATGCTACAGGAAATGTTCAGAAATGAAACACGCGGACGGTTTGTCGAAATTGCCTGTAAATAAACCTACCGAAGTAGAAGAAACGAGTATAAACAACATAACTCCTGATAATTTTCCGCTAAATTTAGATATTGTAAAACTTGAAATGAAAAATGATACGATATTAAATATGGTTTATAAGTACGTTACCCATGGAAAATGGCCTCAACACATTGAGGAGGAGTTAAGACCTTTCTATAACAAATGTATTGCGTTAGGTACTGAAAATGGGTGTCTGTTTTATGCAGAAAGATTAGTGATACCTAGAAGATTGGTACACAGTATATTAGAAATATTACATGAGGGTCACACAGGCATAGTACGAATGAAAAGTATTGCACGTAGTTACGTTTGGTGGTCTGGTATTGACAAGAATATTGAAAATTTTGTCAGTAGTTGCGTTCCATGTCAAAGTGTTCAAAAAGCACCGAAACCTATTTTAACAACATGGAAACAGTCTACATATCCCTTCGAGAGAATCCATGTAGATTTTTGTAAAATTGGAAATATAACAATATTGGTTTTAGTGGACGTATTTTCCAAATGGATTGAGTGTATGAGTTTAAGAAAGACAGATGCTAAAACTGTATCTGAAGAGTTGAGAAAGATATTTGTAACCTTTGGGTTACCTACAACACTTGTTAGTGATAATGCTCCGCCTTTTAGTTCTGATTATTTCATAAAATTTTGTAGAATGAATGGAATTGAGGTGTTAAAATCACCGTCATATCATCCGCAATCTAACGGTAGTGCAGAACGCGCTGTACAAACTGTTAAACAGACACTTAAGAAATTTATGATAGACATTAAAATGAAGGACTTAAGCTGGGATATGAAATTAAATAACTTTTTACAACATTACAGAAATACCCCATCGACAGTAGCCAGTATGACGCCTTCGGAATTACTTTTTACATATAAACCGAGAACACTATTGGACGTTTTAGTTAATAAAAAGGCAGAGAGAATATCAGTATGGTGTTGCGAGGCGCCCTCGTATTTTTAAACTCTAGTTATAAGTTAATCAAAATAATTAATGTGTACTAATGTATTATAAATCTTTTTGGCAGTCAGCACTTTATTTAGTTAAACTTTGTTTATAAGTAAATTTAAAATTAATGTACTATTGAAATATGACTCTTTAGCAAGTCAGCAATTTAATTATTTAAATTATTTATTTTTAAGAAATGCTGTTTCTGTTTAATCAGCACTTTTAGCCTTAAGAATTTAGTATAAATAGTATTGAATAATTATTAAAACAGTGTGTTGTAAACTAGAAGTAAGAAGAAACACTTATAACCTGAAATTCCTACGGGACCCTGCAGGTTATAATTAAATAAAATTAATATACTTAGATAATAGCCTGAAATTCCTACGGGACCCTGCAGGCTATATAAATAAATAAAAATTATAAAATAAATAAATAAAAGTGTTTCCTTGCTTACAAATAACTCCAACATTTTGGCGCAGCCGGTAATAAAAGAATAAATATCCTGCGATTCCTAAGGGACCCTCCAGGAATAAAATTTGGTTATAGAATTTTGATTGATTTTGAATCCTTTCCAAATGTGGCAATAATTTTATAGCAACGAAAATTAGGAAACCAAGTAAACACGGAAGTGAAGCATTAGGGGTCATTAAGCATCTGTATACCAGTACGCCTTTAGTGTCTTCAAAGAAGTGTGAATTGGTGGAATTATTAGTAAACTGCTAATTACTTTGGCCACATTGGGAGAAGTTTTGATTCGATTTGTTTTGCTTGTGAACAAAATCGGTTAAGTCGGTGGCAAAGAAAAATTTAAAGAAACCACTAAGTATAGAGGTGAATTCCTAGGGGTCATTAAGCATCTGTATACCAGTACGCCTTTGGGATCTTTGCCAAAATACAAAGTGGTGGAATTGAAAAGTAATTGCCACAGGCCTAAGCCACCTTAAGCAAGGCAAATTTAAATTTTGTATAGAGTAAACGTCGCGATCAGTACATTTTTTTTTTTACTTTTGAAGACAATAGCGGAAATGTTTTTGGTGCTGGTAAGTATGCCTTTAAAACTTTTAGATTTGTAAATGGACAACCCTAAATCAAGGACGGACGAATTACTATCTAAGATCAATAAGTATAACTATTCGGTTGACAGTCTGCAAGTTCTCGCATGGACAGAATTAAATAGTTTGAAACAAGGAAAAGAATTTACAGAAAGACATAGGGACAATATAAGGCACCAGAAACTAACAAAATTAGAGGAAGTTGGTTATGTGCTACAATTGATAGGAGACCTTAATAAGAACCAGTCGGCAGATTTTTGTAAAAGAATAGAAGAATTGGAGGTCACCAAGGGACTTTTAGAAAAACAGAGCCGCAAATTACGGGAACAGATAAATTATACGGACAGTTTATTAGAGCAGGCAGTAGAAGAAAACGCATCCTTGGTTGAAAAATTGAGACAAAAGGGGTTAAGTGAGAATGAATTTAAAAAACAACTGAAACAACAACAGCAAATAGACGTACAAGACGACACCGTACAAAGATTACAAACAGCCTTAGGAAATGCAAAGCGTGAACTCGACATTATACACAAGACTAGGTCACCCACTCCATCAATAAGGGAAGAATTAACAGAAGAGGATTCCAGAGTTCCTTATATAACAATAGGACACACAGACGGCATTTCTACGGTTACTGACGAGCAGGTAGAGGAGATTAATAATAAGGATACTCGTATAGAGGAGAAAGAAACGGCTCGTGACCTGATATCCAAAACTCGGAGCATCATAATAAATGCAAAAAAGGCAGGGAGCAGAGGCTATACCACAGAGACGACATCTAAAAAATTTAGCGAGCTAGCACAATACAAAGAAACATTCGACGATTTGAAGAGGACAGAAGGGATAGACAACACATTAATTCGAGAATTTGATACATTGGTAGCATCGGCACATGAAATTTTGAAGAGGCGCTCACCATCGCCGAGAGAAATACAAACTACAGACAGAATAAGTGAAGAAATTTCAACCAACAATATGACGTCTTTTACGGAACTTTTGAAAAATGTATCGCACATGGTGCCAATTTTCTACGGTGCAGATGGCCCAGAGCTTACGACAGAATCAAATAAATTCATTGAAGGCTGTATGATTGCGAAAGATAAACTTTTGGAAGCAGGTAGTGTAGTCGACCTGCTAAAATGTATAAAAACAAGACTTTTTGGGAACGCCTACTCATATTTGCACAACAAAGATTTTGGAACAATAGAAGCCCTATGTTTAGAAGTAGCAAAAAAGATGATGTGGGGCAGATCGGTGACAGACACAATTAATAAAAATTTAAGATTTTTTAAAAACGGACAAGAAGTGATTTCACTACCACTTGTCCCAGAAGGAAAATCATCACAAATATACTTAGCTGAACAATTTTCTATCGAAGAGCGTTCACAAACAATTGCATCAGTTATAGTAAACTCCATTAATGGTGACATTGTCATAGACAAGTCAGAAATTTTGCCAGGTGTTTTCGTGGGTGCAACTCTAACAACAGTGAAAGCCGGAGCAGCTCTTGTACCCATTCTGAACACGAATAACACGGCCATAAATATAAGTGAAAAAATAAGCCTGAGCTACGAAAGCTACAGGGACTATAAGATGAAGCCATTAGCAACAATAAATATAATAGATTCTAGAAAAAGATTGAAAAGAGAAAAACTACTTTTGGAAACGGTGAAACTAAGCCATAGTCTTAACCCAGAAGAGAGGTTTTCAATCGAGAATATTTTAAAGACATACGATGATATTTTCCAACTGCCTGGTGACAGTCTTACCTACACTACTGTATTGAAACATGAAATACCCACGGAAGCAAATCAACCCCCAATAAACATTAAACAATACAGACTACCAGAAGTCCACAGAACTGAAATTAACAGACAGGTAGACCAAATGCTAAAGGATAATGTAATAACACCCAGCAATTCTCCATGGAACTCCCCGGTTCTTTTGGTACCCAAAAAAGCAGGACAACACGGCGAAAAAAAGTGGCGATTGGTTGTAGATTTTAGAAAACTGAACGAAGCGACAGTAAAACAGGTTTTCCCAATACCAAGAATCGATGAGATTTTAGACCAATTAGGGTGCAGCAGGTATTTCTCTACTCTCGATTTAGCAAGTGGATACCATCAAGTATTAATGGATCCTAATGACAAGCAAAAAACCGCCTTCAGTACCAACCTAGGGCACTATGAATTTAACCGTATGCCTTTCGGATTGACGGGTGCACCAGCTACTTTTCAAAGAATAATGAATTCAATACTAACCGGGCTACAAGGAATTGACTGTTTCGTTTATTTGGACGATATTGTTATATATGGCAGAAACTTAGTGGACCATAATTCACGTTTAACAAAAGTTTTGGAGGTCTTAAGAAAATACAACCTAAAATTATACCCCGAAAAATGTCATTTCCTGCAGAGAGAAATTATCTATCTTGGCCACCAGTGCCAGGTTCTGCCAGACCCAAATAAGACTAGGGCAGTGAAAGATATACCACCCCCTAAAAATATCAAGGAGCTACAAGCATTTTTGGGGCTGATGAATTACTACAGAAAGTTCATTCCAAACTCGGCACGAATTTCATTACCTCTTAACAAAATGTTGAGAAAGGATACAAAATTAGAGTGGACACAGGAGTGCCAGGAAGCAATGGACAAATTGAAGGACGCTGTGACAAACCCTCCTCTCCTCCAATATCCTGATTTTAGCAAGTCTTTCATTTTGACAACAGACGCCAGTAATGGAGCTCTAGGAGCAATTCTTTCTCAAGGAGAGCCAGGAAGTGACCTACCAATTTATTTCGCTAGCAGAGTATTAAGCGATACAGAAAAACGATACTCCACAATAGAGAGGGAGTTGCTGGCCATTGTATGGGCCACAAAAACGTTTCGACCATATCTGCTCGGCAGATATTTCACGGTATTCACTGACCACAAACCCTTGAAAGGTATAGCTAACCTAAGGGATCAGGAAGGTAGATTGGGTCGTTTAAGACTGAAATTGTTAGAATACGATTTTGAGATTCGCTACAAACCAGGCAAGACGAATCAAAATGCGGACGCTCTCAGCCGCCTTCCAACGGAAGAAGTAAACATAGGTGTAATAACGAGAGCACAATCAAGAGGTGTGGAAACTCCGAATAGGGCAAGTGCAGTGGAGACGAATAAAAATCATGAAGAAGAAGATAATACCACATATTTAACAGATGCAGAAGATATAAAGAAGGTAATTACAACGTTCCATGACACGCCATTAGGAGGCCACCAAGGTGCGCTAAAAACTTATTTCCGTATTAGAGCACAATACAAATGGGCTGGAATGCAAAGTCAAATTAAAAAGTATGTAGCCTCCTGCAAGATTTGCCAGCAAAATAAAAGCTCGAGGATAGACAGGATGCCAATGACCCTGACCACCACTCCCAATATGCCTTTTGAAAGAATTTTCATGGATATTGTTGGGCCCTTACCTGAATCATCAAGTGGCAACAAATATATAGTAACCTTTTTGGACGATTTTTCAAAATACCTAGCTTGCGCAGCTATCCCAGACATGGAAGCGGCAACGGTAGCAAGGCAGTTCTTTCGAGAAATAATTGCCCGATTTTTCATCCCCAAAGTTCTCGTGACAGATAATGGAAGCAACTTCAATTCAAAATTGTTCAAGGAAGTTTGCAAATTGCTTGGAGTAAAAAACATATATACAACTCCGTATCATCCTCAATCCAATGGATCTCTGGAAAGGACCCATAGACCTCTTGCAGAGTATTTAAGAAGTTTTGTGAAACTTGACGGAACTAATTGGGATGATTGGCTGCATCATGCCATGCATGTACACAATAACACAAGACATTCGTCTACTAAGCAAACACCCAACAAGGTACTGTACGGATTCGAATTTGAAATACCTGTCAGGTTAAAAAAGCAGCCAGCACCCCTCTATAACATAGATGACTACAGCAAAATACTTAAATACCAAATTCAACGAAGTTATGAAGTGGTGAGACAGAACCAGGTTAGGGCAAAAGAAAAATCAAAAAAATATTATGACAAGGGCACAAAGACTAGACAGTTTAAGACCGGACAAATGGTGTGGCTAAAAAACCAGGCGCGAAAAAATAAATTTTCACCTATATGGTTGGGTCCCTATGAAGTCACGGGAATACCTACACCTGTCAATGTAAGAATACGACTAAGGAACTCCGACAAGGTTTGTCATAATAATTTGATAAAACCAGTAAAATAAAGAATTTATAAAAGGTGGCAGGGTGCAAAGGGTTAGATTGCGAATAATTAAAAAGGGTAATTTTTTGTAAGGATTTTTTTTTCTTCTGTTGAGTTTAAAGAGTATCAGTTACTCCGTTTATTTTCTGGTTATCTTGGCTCGAAACTAAAGCTACAAAGGATTTAAGCGGAAGTACAAATGAGTTACTCATAAAACACTGATTTAGTTGCTTTACAACACCATCGGTAATTTGCCTGAAACATTGAACTTGGTGCGAAAATTCGATACGATTTCAACTGACGGCAAGTGCCATGGTGTATGCGAAGAAACATTACGAGGTAAAATATGAAAGGGTAGTAACAAATAGGCAAAATTGAACAAAGGTTGATTAGATTAAAGAGAGAAAAAAAGGGTAATATAGTAAAAGAAAATCGTATAATACGCTACAAAGTGTATCAGCCAACCAATTTCTGATCCTAGATACTTTGGCTCGAAACCAAAGCTACGGGACGAAAGTGGAATATGAGGGCGATAAAGGATGCAATATATAAGTAAATAGAAAGAAGGAAAAAGACCAGAGGGTCATATAAGGGAAATAATAGAAGAATATTAACGAACATGAGAAAAAAATGAATAGTATGAAAATATATTGTCAGAAAGGGGGAAAAGCAAGAAATTATAAAAAGAAAAAAAAAATGTGAAGAAACATAAACAAAAATGAGTTAAAATAACGGTAGGAGAATATATGAAAAAAAGGGAAAAACCAGAAGGGTTATGAGTTTAAAGTATAAGAAAACATCAGTAAATAATATTTATATGAACAAAATAAAGAACATAGAGGGTCACAGAAGGAAGGAAAAAATTTTAAATTGAAGTCTAAATACGCACCCTGCACTAAAGTTTTAAAAAAGGAGGAGTTCCTGACTAAGGAAAATTTACATCGAAAAGTTATTTATTAGCACAAAACTGCTACAAATGTCGTAAAAACAGTATTATATAATGGCCTATAATGGATGAAGTTAGTTCTAACATAGATACAATTTCAGCTAAAGGTAAATATTGTGAAAAAACTAAGAAAAAGGCAGTAAAAGATAATAATAACAAACTGAATTAAAATGAAAAAAGGCCACAGAAAGTTTATTTATAAAGGAAAAGTAAAACGCATGACACAAAAAGAAAGAAAATGTGATAAACCTATTTTCGGTTGCTAATTCATTTTATTGAATTGTTAAAAAAAATATTTTGCAACATTTTTATGCACCTGTATTTTCACATTCTTTTTTTTTTTTGCAAATTTTTTGAATTAAATTTGAGAATTCTTGAAAAATACGCCTTTAATTTTTGAAACTAAATGACATTTTTGCAAAATCTCACTTGGAATATTTCAAATAAACAAACAACTTTTAACGTTTAAGCACCACATTTTGTGCTTTACTTTTGATATTTCATAGCAAATGTTTTAAAGTACTCATTTTTTGAAAAAGTATGAAGTTTGTTTAAAAAAAAAATATTCTCTGTTTAACATTTTTAAACACTGATTTATTTTAAAAAGCAAATGTTTTGTTAATTTGAAATTTGAGTAAAAATGTATTTTTTGTTTAAAATTTTTGTGTCTGATTTCTTGTGCATTTTCTTTTATTCTTGCTGTTGTTTTTGTAAATTATTCACTGCATTTTTGCATACGCAACACTCTTTTTTGTGTCACTGGCCTGACGATATTAATTTTACATAATAATTTAAATTCCATAAACAAAAAAAAGATTAATATTTTCAAAAGTGCTACTCTCAGCATTAAACGTAAACATTATAGCATGTATATATATATATATATATATATATATATATGTATATACAATTATTTACATACTTTTGTGTTTGTTTTGGGTTTTATGTGTTTCACCCAACAAACATTAAGTTAAAACTTTCTTAAAATAGATAATATTATAAATAAATATATATAATATATTATAAATATATATATATATGTATACATATATGTATGTGTTATATGTTTATATGTATGCACGTATATTTGTGTTTATATGTATACACATATATAGGTGTATAAAGATATATATTGGAAAACGCCTGATTCAGAGGTTTGGACTATTGTTTTCAAAATCCAATATATATGAACAAGCTCAATAGGCATTAAAATGCTTGCTTGGTACCAAAAAAAAAAAAAAATATATATATATGTATAAAAAAAAAAAAATAAGATTAATAAATACTTACAACAACAACATACAAAATATTTATGAGTTTTTTACGTTGTTTAAAAATAGCAAAAAAGAATTTGTTTTAAGAGAAGCAAACAAAAGAAGAATAATGTTTTTTATGTTTAAATTATAGCATTATAATACCAAAACCCCTATATATAATTGTAAATAATTTAATATCAATATAATTTTTTGTAAACAATTTTAAATTAAGACCTTTCTGTTTTTGTTAACAATTTGAAAAGATGGGTTTTAAGAATTTTAGTATTTTTTAGTTTTAAAATTTTAAAAATAAACTGGTATTACGTGTGGTGTTCTCCAATACAAGAAGCCAAACCTTAAAGTGTCAACTAACATCATGGACTCATCTTGTCCAGCCCCAACGGAGTAGCAACAAAAATGAACAAAAAATACGGAAACATGGCACTAGAGGTGCAAGAAAATAAACAAAAATTTTTTAACTTAGAGGGCTTTATTGTGGATAAAAAACGTTCAAAATCTCAATTATGATTTTCCTCACTATATTTAATTAAATTTATCATTAGCAGATACTGAACCTTATCCGAAGAGCACCTTATGATCTAAAACGAAGTGTTTTTGTTGTGTCACGATCTACGATTTTTTTTCCTGAAGTGTGGTGAAAACAAGTGTGATTAAAGCTTCGTTTAACCACTGCAAAATGTAGTAGAGGCATCACAACCGCCACCTTTATGACAACACCTCCGAATACGCAGATAAAATATGAATATGAAGCAAGCAGCCGGTGGAAAAATTTCGTTTCTATACAATTCCGATATGCATGGTACACATAGTTCTTTGAATGGCATTGACTATAAAAGAAATACTAAAACTTTTTCCGAAGTTGAATTGGTTGGCTATAAAGGATCGACCATAATAAGATGCAGTCTATTTCAGACCAACATTGATTGTCCACATTCGCATGAGTTGGTTGTACGAAAGGATGATCATGATATATGTGATCCAAATAATTTGAAGGTATCACAAGATGTTGGCTATTTTGCAGAATTTAAAAACATGGGTATTACACATACGGCTTAAAAGGAATTATTGAAAAAGAAGCGACAACGTTTAGGACGTGACTTTTTAACAATTAAAGAAGATCAGGAGTTGATAAAACAAACAGAAAAAGAAGCTAAGGAGATAAATTTAATTATGGTAGGGCTATGCTTTGAAGCTTTCCGAGTGGAGAAAAACAAATCATATACAACTATAGCCCCACCAATTTACACAAATCCAGTTAGTTTTCCGGAAAGAAGGTGACATAACACAAAACAACGCACCTAAAATAAGCAGCAAAAGACGCATCCTTCATATACGAACATTAGTTCTCCATTTGCAGCAACAACAACACCACACGCAGAGACGCAGTTTCCGATAAGGGGGGAGGGATGTTGCGAGGCGCCCTCGTATTTTTAAACTCTAGTTATAAGTTAATCAAAATAATAAATGTGTACTAATGTATTATAAATCTTTTTGGCAGTCAGCACTTTATTTAGTTAAACTTTGTTTATAAGTAAATTTAAAATTAATGTACTATTGAAATATGACTCTTTAGCAAGTCAGCAATTTAATTATTTAAATTATTTATTTTTAAGAAATGCTGTTTCTGTTTAATCAGCACTTTTAGCCTTAAGAATTTAGTATAAATAGTATTGAATAATTATTAAAACAGTGAGTTGTAAACTAGAAGTAAGAACAAACACTTATAGCCTGAAATTCCTACGGGACCCTGCAGGCTATATAAATAAATAAAAATTATAAAAATAAATAAATAAAAGTGTTTTCTTGCTTACAAATAACTCCAACAATGGTAAGCCGATGTCAGAATATATCAGAAAATAAGGTTCCAAAGTACAGAATATTTGAGGTCAATGAACAGGTATTGTATAGGAACGTATTTTCAAATTATATTAAATGGATTCCGGGAAGAATTATAAAGAAAATTAGTAACATACATGTAAATCAGTTGAGAATCAGTAAATGAGTAACGCCCATGTAAATCAGTTGAGAAAGGTTAATACGAGATATGTACAATATAGGCCTATAACTTATTGTATGGAAACTAGAAAGAGACTAAGGTCTAACGAGGATTCTAACATAGTGACTAGAAGTAAGGCCAGAAAAATGCGGGAAGGAGATGGTAGCGTTATTAAAGATGAATCAGAAATTATATACACTTAGTAAAATTGCATTTAAAATTTTTACGTAATTAAAAAATATACATATATATATATATATATATATATATATATATATATATATATATATATATATATATATATATATATATATGTATATTTTCGTAATATAGTAATTTTTATTCCTATAAAAGGGTAAGGAATTGTAATATATTTAAAAGTAAGTTCTTGTTTAATGTTATTGTAATATTACTCTCTTTATTATTATCATCTAAGTATTACTCTCATTATAAACTATTATCATTATACTCTAATTATTATTACTTCCTATGTAATATTATCTAAGTAAATAAATCAGTATAAGCCAAGCGTCCAACCCGTCTTGTTATTTATCGCATACATATCAAATACTAAACAATGTTTTCTTCTATTATAACTAAGATTATAAATATATTCGTTTGCAGTTGTATAATAAGTGCGTGCAAAGTTAGAAACTTATTTCCTTTAGATTTCTCAATAGAACCAATTCTAAGTATATTTCAGTCCAATGATACAAGCATATATTTCGAAATTATGTGTGACACCCGAATTGAAATTAAATTTTGCCGGCAACAATCTAGTATTAATTCATATACATACTTGTCTGTAATTTATGTGTATGAGTAGGTATTTGAATTTATAAAAGAAAATGTCACGTACGTTTTTGTCAATGATTTTGATCTTCATAAATGTTTTTTGTAGAATTGTGAGCACTTCACAGTTTCAGGCAAATTTTAACAGAAATAATCAATAATTTTAACAGACATAAAAAGATTTATTGCCAGAGTTATAAATAAAGTGTTGTGAAATTTATTAAAAAAAAAATATGAGTTCTTGTAAGTATGTACGGAGTTGTAAATTTCTCATATAACAATATAAATGTTAAAGTTAAAGTTGATTTTTATTTTGACAAGAATAAATAACTTTTTCATTATGAGCTTTTAGGTTTTTTCTTTCTGGGTAGGTAGATTGTTAGCAAATTATTTTTAATGACTAAATATAATGAACTTTGGTCATTGACTTTATTTGTTTCTTTATTTGTTTTTATCGACAATAAAATTAAAGAAAAAATACGAACTACTAAGTCGCAATTTAATGGAGTAGTCTAAGTAAGGTGTTTCTGAATAGTCAAGAAACAAAAAGAAAAATTTAATAATTTTATTAACTGCATGAACTTATTTTTATGTGTGAGCATTTTAACTTTTTTCTTATATTTCTACCTTTCACCACAAAAAATAGAAAAAGGATATATCTATGTTTGTCATTGCACTTTTAATTTCTGCAGACCCCATAAAATGTATATATTCTTAATTCTTATGCATAGTGAAGTCGATAGAACGATGTCCGTCTGTCCAACCGTCCCTCCGTGTTCGGATTGAAATCAACTTTGCCAATGCATTGAACGAGTTAGAGAAAATTTAAAGACGTCAATCGGTCAAGCATAATTTCGGAAACTTTACTACAGAAAATCAGCCAGATCGGTCTATATCCTTTGACGCAGCGGACAAAATGCAGGTGGTTGTTTTTTATGATAAAATGTAAGAAAAATAAAAACAAAGCTTGTTCCAACTTTTGTTTGTATAGCTGCAGATGGTTGCTATTTGTGATAAAAAATTGATGAAATTTAGTTGGGACAAAACTTGCAGTTTTAGAAAAAAGCTTTTTCGAATATAAAAAGAAAAAATTTTTATGCCGATTTTTACTCAAACTATTCAATGGGAAATAGCAGTGTGGTACATGCGGCTTTACATATATGATGAAGGGTATATAAGTTTCGACATAGTCGAATATAATAGCACTCTTTCTTGTTAGATTTTATTTTAACAATATACGAATACATATAAAAAGCTGTAACGGGGTCATTTCAGTACATGAAATATTTTTTAAAAATTTTGTGTTGGTGTAGATGATAATCAATATGGAATATAAAACATATTATTTTTGAATTTTTGTCTGTCTGTGTCACGTAAAAACTACTGATTGGATTTGAACGAAATTTTGTTAGGAAGTCCCCAAGAACCTTGGTTATAATATAGAATACTTTTTTTTTCGTAAAAGTTGGTAACTTCATAGAAAAAATAGTTATACAAATTTGAAAGCACCTAATTCTACCGGTACAATGGTACTAAAGGGTCCGCCAAACAATTTTTTTTTTTTGAAAATGAAAAAAAAAAAACTACTGAATATTTTCTCAAATTTCTTTTTTTATTTGAAAGCACAATCCTTCCGCTTAATAATGGAAAATAATTTCATTCAAATGGCTGCCTCGGCTGGCCATGTAGTAGCGTACGTAACGTACAGTTCAATTGTACCAATGGCTTTACGAATATTGTCCTTTAAAGAGTCAATTGTCTCTGGTTTGTCGGCGTAATATTTATTTTTGATGGCACCCCACAAATAGTAGTCCAACGTGCTAAATCGTAGCTCCGAGGTGGCCAAACTACATCAGCTCTGCAGCTGATAATGCGATCTTCAAAAACAGGGCGCAAAAAATTCAGTGTAGCTTTTGCTGTGTGGCACGTAGCTTCGTCCTGCTAAAACCAAATGTTGCCAGTATCCTCCTACAAAAATTTGTTTAACATGGCGATCGACATTGACTGTAACGGCCACTCCTTGCTGATTTTCGGAGGAGAATGGCCCAATTGTGTCTCTGGACCATAATCCACACCAAACAGTGACTCGCTATGAGTGCACCGGCTTTTCAATGTATTCTAGTGGGTTTTCTGTGCACCACATGTGACAATTTTGCTTGTTTACATATCCGCCATGATCAAAATGAACTTCATCTGAAAAGATTATTATTTTTTTTTCCAAAATCGGCATCTACTCTAAGTCGATCATAGGCCTACTTAGCGAAGCGAAAACGCATTGGATAGTCAGTTGGCTTCAACTCCTAAACCAATTAGATTTTATATGGCGTCATACCAAGGTCTTTATGCAAAATTCGTCTCAATGATGTCTCCGAAATGTTGAATTGTTAAGAACGACGGTGAATTGATGTTGATGGCGCTTCACGCACACTTTCTTCCACAGCAGCAATATTCTCGGGTGTGCGCACTGTTTTTTCACGCTATGGTTTATCGGTGAGGATGCCAGTTTCGTTTACTTTTTCGCACACATTCTGCAACACTACCATGATTTTCAAAGTAGTGTCAGAATATTTCCCAGCGTTGTTCAAGCGTAAACACAATCATATTCATTCAGCGGAAGGATAAAACTAATTATCTGTCGAGTCAGACATGAGCTAAGTGTTACCATTCACGAAATAAGCACCAGTTGAAAAAAACGTTAGATCGCGGACCGTGTAAAACAGTTGTCAGCATTTTTAATATTTTATATAGAAAATTTTTAGCACTGTCAACAGAACGCTGGAATAAATAGTTAAAAACAAATTTTCTCAACTTTGAAATTACTTGAAATTTCAGATAGACAGAATCGTAGGGACTGCTAGTTTGAACTATTTTTTTTAAAGGATTATCGTGTTCTAGGTTGGCTAAGGTTCATGATTATTTTGATTTTTAATTTTAGATAACAGTACAATTAAAAACACTTTCCGGTAAGCCACAATCTTCGTCAGCATACTTGTAAATAATTTTATAAATAAAAAGTTTCCAATTGATATCTATATATATATATATATATATATATATATAGGGTTCATTCTTACTAAAAGAATGTCATATTTAAGTCAAAATTCTCACATGTGGCTGTCATTGAGATTTCAGTTAAACATCAGACATTCAATTCTCAACGTAAAAGTAGTTCGCTCTTTCTATCATGCAGTTAAACAGGAACACTTTGTTATATATTATGTATAAAATATGTAGGTTTGTTGATGACTTTGTTGAAGTAACAAGCTATAACAATAGATATTCGTGTTGGTATTTTTAAATTCCAAGGTCTATGCCACAGCAAATTGGACGTCTTATATTCGCACGACCTTAACTGCTGCCACCCAAGCAATATCATGTTACTTGTATACCTGACAGTAGAGATAATCATCAAACTTCTCTTATGAGTAACCCTTTATTTACATCATTATATTAAATAATATATTTTTTAAGAATTATACGCAAATTAGTTTTTTATATGTTTGAAATTCTACTACATTCAGAAATTTAATTTGTAAAAATTTCATTAGCTGATCTTAGATTGTATAAATTGCGTATCAAAACTTTGAACCTCTGAATGTAAATTGAAGCCCATAATTCATCGTTACCTTTTTAGAAATTAAATGTACAATAATATAATATTACCTTATTTTTTTAAGTAGTTAAAAGTCAACAAAAAAAAAAGAAAAAATTAATGTCAACAAGTGAAAAAAAACAGGCATGAAAGTTTTTTTCAGTTCTCTTAAATTTCTTTTTTAAACAAATAATCAATTTTTACATTCCAGACATTTATTTTGTTACATAAAATTGTGTAACTGAGAAGCAAATAATATAAAACATTTATTTGGATTTCTGCATCGTAGATTCCTATAGCACCATTCAATTTCCCGACAGCGCAACAAAGCAATGCGACGCACTTCAATTGTTCTTTATTGTGCATCTTGAAAAAAAAGAAAATATTGAAGTGTTTTTTCAAAGAGAAAAAGTAGAAATATAATTTCTTAGAATAACATAAAAAGGAAAGCTTAAGAAATCCTACTTCCTGATATTCCTATTATCCTGTAAAGAAAATTTCGCATAAAGTTGTAAAAATTCAAACACAGCCTTACGCCCGCTCTTTCTTTAAGTACAATTGTATTATTTTCATTTTATTTACATTATTTGACTTTTGATTTTCTTTTCTCTGGTAAGCAGTTGCTTAATATGGAGGAAAGTTTTAATGATACCAGAAGCAATAAGTATAAAAAAATACTTAAAATAAATTACAAGGAACCTGCTTCTTATTTAGGGAATTACAAACAAAAACAGATATAAGTTTTTTTAAGGAAATATGGATATTATCTTGGTTGCTGGTTTTAAGCACTTTTTACTTTTTTGCAATACAACTACAAATATTTAAATGTTTTCTATGTTTTAATTGAAATGACTTAAAAGGCTTTACAAACTGATAGAAAATTTTTGGAAGTGAATTTTTGTTGACATTTTGCACAACGTCTTGTTATGAACATTTTCTGACGCTCAATAAACTCCTTAATATTTGCCGAAAGTTTTGAAAAACATAAAATTTCTCTAAAATGATGGTTCAGTTGATAAAGTGGTTTGTTCAAAATCATAATCGTGAGGCCTATATAACATTTTTCATCATGGACTGAAGTTTCACAACCTTGGAAAAGATTGATTTTGGTGGGCACTTCTTTAAAAAGATGCGACTTATTGCTGTACATGATATTTTTATATTTTCGTTTGTATTTATGATTTGGAGGTTCTGGAATAGAAGGTATGCGATTCACATCCTGCCGGCTTAAACGACTTTTTTTTAATGAACCCGAAAGAATATCTAACAACAGCTCCGTTGTATTCAGCATTAAATGGATTAGCTGAGAAACGAAACAAAATGGAACAAGAGTAAACAAAATAAATAAATAAAAAAAGAACTTGTTGAACAGTGTTATAGACTATATCAACAATTTTTTAATAATAAAATCTTGTATAGTCAATTAGTAGATCTATACCCTCGTGAAGAAGCCCGGTTCCTCCAAGGGTCAACAAAACCAAATGGAGAAAGGTTTTTCGAGGCCCCGGAGAAACACTCGCTAAGCAAGACAGTTTCCACAGATCAGCCACTTTCCAGAAACCTAAAAATCATCTGCACAATATATAGAACTACAAGACGGCCTAGAAAACTCTCCTTTGCGCCCTTTATATGTTCTCCACCCAAGGCCTGCAACTAAGATCCGCCTCACTTATCTTCTAAGCCTCTCCATCTGGGCTGCAGAAATTCTAAGCAAAGCTGGAAAGCTCTTCCTTCCTTGATATGCGTAGTAAGCCCTCTTGGTGCTCTCAAGCACATTATCAATGTGTCGATATCGCTTAAAGTTTTCGTTGAAGATGACGCCAAGATACTTTTTCCTATCCGAAGTCCTGATAGCGTCGCTTCCAAATCTCAAGCATGGTCTGAATAATCTGCGATTCGGGTATATGTATTTACGCCTTCTTTTAAACATCAAAGCGACAGTCATGGATATTTAAGTTAAGGGCCCACATTTTGAAATAAGATTGGAAACAATAGTCAATATTCGATTCAGTTTAATAATATAAAATCTACATATAGAAGCAATCTTTTAATCAATTAGTTTTTTTTAAGAAATTTAAAACAATTAGATTTATTAATTATACATCCTGAAACTTAAAACTAGATTCGCTTTAAAATTGCATTTTAGAAATAGCGAAAAATTTAAAAACCTAATATTAAAATGCTTAAAATCATAGGACGCAAATAAATTTTTTTGATCAAACTATGATGTATTACCGCTTTAAAATATGAAAACAAAACATGATCGAAACAGTCCAATTTTGCAGTAAAGTAGTAAAAAGGCCTGCAATATCTGAAAGAACCCCCAAGAATTCATTTACTTGAAAATATCAAAATATTTTGGACTGTATAAGGTGTCTGTCAGTTTATTGGCTGAGATTTTTTTAACACACAGTAAAATAGTAACAAGATGAAAGTGCATTCATACTTAGAAAAGAAACATAATATCAACTGACAAAAAAAAAATGCAAAATATATTAACAGAATTTGAACCTCTTTTACATTTACTTTAAATTTCTTTAGAAGTGTGTTATTCAAACAATTTAAAAATCACAATATTAATTTGTTTTCATTTCAGCTGCAGATTCTATTTTGTCGCCTAATATTATCACACCATTAGTTTCTACGCGTTTTACATATCGGAAATATCTTAAAATTTTCAATCAGTATTTTATGGATAAAGGCGCTTTATGTTTTAGCAGACGAGGATATACTTTGGCAAAAAGTTTTAAGTTTTTTTTAGATAACGGCGTGCTTATTTAAAGGCCCTTAATGAGCACTGAAAGATATTTTTCAGATTTCTTTTACTAATGGAGTTAAAATGGAGAGTATTAAAACGTACTGCAAATTAACTTTAAAATGACTATTGTCATTTTAGACATCTTAAGAATTTTCTATATATAAAAATTAATAAGAAGATCATTATTCAGGGATCGTACTATACGTGTTGTTATAGATGGGATCTCATCCAACGAGCTCATGATTAATTCAGGGATACCCTAATTCTTACTTTTCTTAACGACTTTTTACTTCAGAATTTTAACCGCATCTATTCTTTCGCAGTGCTTCAAAGACTATTTTAGTCCACGTGCAGGAGAAAGCGAGAAGCTCATCGCTGACACCAGGATATGCAGCTCTATTGATTCACTGGAGCATCGACACAATGTGTGATGTGTTTCATTTTTTTATCGTTTCTTCAATGGAATGTATCATTATAAAATCAGGGAACTTGTTCCTGACAACCGTTATTTCTGCATCATGAGCGCATCCTCTTGCGGTCGATGGGCCAGTAAGTCGCGCTATGTATTACATAGAAAATTCGTTTTTTAGCCGTGGAATAACCTGGAATGACCACAAGCACTACTCCCTCTATCCACTTTCCTTACCTAATTTTTTAGTTCTGGCACAATGCGTTGCATAAGTAGCGGTCATCCACTGAGTGCTGGTCCTACTAAAAATATTTCATTATTTACTTCTAAAGAAGTTTTGGTAAAAGTTAGAAAAAAGATATTTTTTGTATTTCTTTTAGTCCAGATTAAATACCATGTAATTTATAGATGCCATTTTTTCATAAATTTCCTTTTTCATTTGTAGCGATATGTGTTATTGTAAGCAACACATAAGCAAAGATAACATCCTCTTAAAATTCAAGCCATGCCATATTGCTTAACCCTAACTTTTCACCAACAAACAAAAATTTCATGCTAGCTTCATGAAAAATTTTCGTAGTATAAATTAGCTCTAACCTTTCTAACCTTTCTTTTTTTTACAAGTTGGTTAAATAATTTCTATTTAGCATCACAAGAATTTACTCCTGTCATAACAAATAAATTGTTTTCAACTATTTAAAAAAAAAAAAATAAAAAACAAACATATTTAAAGTCACACATACATACGCAATTAAATAAAAATTTATTCACTTTGATGTATTATATATGACTTTGACCACATCTATGCATTATATGATAAACAGAGAGAAAAAATTATTGCTTGTGTATGTTTCCAAATTTTTGTTGCATTTTAAACAGATCAAATTAATGGATTTTCATCTATCAAATATTTAATTAGTTAAAACAAAAACTAGATATTATATCTATAGGCTCACTAACTCGCTACAATACAAGCCTTTAATTTGTATTACCACAATTTTTGGTTATTTCTCATTTCAAGTGATTTTCTTAACGTGGTTGGGAAACTTGCGTTATGTCACGTTTTACTTGTTATACTTAACGAACATTTGCGGTTTGCTACTCAGTATATAAACTTCTGCAAAAATTATATTTTAAAAGCAAAAATCAAGAGTTTGAATATTGAGTTATTCTGATTAAAAATTTCTTAAACAGGAAGACAGACTGGAAAAAGCTTTAAAAATTATAATTCCACAAAATAACTAATCACTTGTTGTGCAGTATAGTAGACTATAAGCCAAGTATTTTAAATTTTTTATTAAATTTAATTTGCTTTTTTTTTACTTAATGGAAAATAAAGAAAATAAAGAAAAAAAATTTATACTAGTTTGATTTATAGAACATTAGCTTATTGTGCCCAGCGTTCTACGAGCCTAATTTTAGGGCCTTCTTTCCTAAGGGACTCTACTCTTCAGAAATTGATTACCGCTCAGCTGTTAATGTGTATGCGTGTATGCACTACAACGTGTACTTACCGTGTATTTGAAGTCAGCACAAAGTATACGCACCGCACACATTCATAGGCACCTATGTACGTATTTTTACATAGACAAAATCAAATGTGGTCATAAAAAATTATAACTCTTGAACGCGTCGACCGATTTTGTGTAAACTTTAGATAAACTATCTACGCGACCAAGCGAACAAACCTTAAATCTGATCGAATTTGGTTTAACAATTCGTGAGTTTTAAAATCACAACACACTTGCAACAATTTTATTTATGTAGATAGCATTAAAATTCAAAAATTTCATACAATATTTGCCAACTGAACTTAATAAAAATTCAATAATTTTTGTAAAGACAGCCAAATAGTAGATAGAGAATTTAGTGCATGACAAAGGTCAATTACACTTTAATGTACAATTTTAAATATTTAAAATATTTTTTAAATTTTATTTTTTTTTTGTTCACATAAATTTTAAGACCTTTTTATTAATATAGATTCCTAATGAACGCCATTGAAAGAACAAGTGTAATATTATTTACATTCTTATTCATTAACATCTTCACACTCGTTAATATAAACCACTATTCTCTATTTCCTTCTCTTACACATGGGGCGTATGTAAAATTTTTAATTGTAGAGAAAAGTAATGTTGCTCATACTCAAATTAAAGAAAAACAATTCCCCTACAGGAAAACAAAATTTGTTTCCTTAACTTATCATAATTAATGTGTTTTTTTTACGTTTTTGTTGTTTTTGTTCATTTCTGTTTTGGCTACATTTTGTTTTCTATTCTTGCATTAAGTATTCAAGTCAACCATAAAATTGCATTTTTCATATTGTTCAAACACAGATTTGCTAGCAACTATCCTAAAACTAAAAATATAAAATAACTCTGTTCCTGTTCTGTGGGTAATTTAATGGGAAAAATCAACACTTGTAATTTTTCTAGTCGTCACTCCCTTGTTGTATGTCATAAACAGCAAACTTTACTTAAAATTAATGGCAAATGCATTGTAAGCAATTTCTTATGGGAATTCAAAAAACCTACTCAACCAAAGCAAATACTAGTGAAAATTAATAATTTCAAGAGATTGCGTTTTTTCAGGTAATCAATATAGTGTAGTGACGAAGATTTTGTTATAAGTACCACTTAGACTTTTTCGGATATTGAAATCCAGATAAAATTCAAACGTAAACATGGTATCTATAGACTTTTGTTAAATATGATTTTCTTATTTATTTTTTGTATATTTTAGGAATTATCAAAGAATCCGATGTAATAGGCAGGCTGTGGACTTATGCTCAATCAAAACAACAACGAACAAGATAACGTCTAACTTAAAAAAAAACTAATATAACAATAAATGTTCGTACTTGTTGGTGTTGCACAATGACACCTAATTCCCGACGCAGGTTTGTTAAGTGGAAGTGTTGACTTAGTGCAGTAATCACACAGTACGCTGTCGGCACAGCCACTAGTGTACCCAACTGTCCACGGGGAACCACAGCTTATTTGCAGATCTCCTAATATAATATCATGAGGCCATAATGTTATCGAAAACGTGCAAGTGGCCTAGTCAGACAATCTGGTCCGCGTGGCCCCAAAAAGTTCCCGCTGAAATAAGGTGTAGCGTAATCGAACAATCACTTTAACCAACAGCATGTAGCAAATATTACCAGCCTTCATTGCCAGTATATTATAAATTCTTTAAACTAAATAATTGTACGAAAAGATTTGTAACATTAATAAACAATGTTCATTTGACACCACCCAGTAAAGACGGCCGGCCGTTGCATAAATCACTAAAAAAAGATACGTGGGTATGACATCGCACTTGGCAAAGGTGTGTGTTTTGATAACAATTAAATGCTCTAGCGTTTATACATATGAGTATTATCTGACAAAGTGTTGAAACGCACGCCTTAATTTTGCCTACGGAAAATAACTGTACACAGACTTAAGAATCAAATAACATTTATTTTCCCATGTCAAATATTTATTGGAGTTAAACATTAAAATTAGGAAACCACTCAATTATGATTTTTGTAAAGCTCCTAAAATTTATGATTGCCTGGTAAAATTTAAATTTATTATTTATAAGATAGAGTTAAAACTTCGAGTAAGATTTTAGAACTCACTCATTTGAGTCGTCTAGAACTTCTCAAAGTTAGTATATAATCTAACAAAAATTATGTTGGATTTTAAGCTGTACTTTGCCTTCCGTCGAGCACTACGATTAGGTCGCTCCTAAAAATAAAACTGCAATTTAAACCAAAAGAAAACTTTGGTCTCTTATTGCTTACAAAAGCCCTATAGAAGTTTGACGGGATTCCTACAAGTGGATCTATCTCTCGAAATTTTAGACGAGTTCCAGATCTAGCAAGTTCAAATATGTTCGTGGGTACCCTCGAGTGTGCCGACACCCAAAATAGTTCCAGGTTGGAATGTCTCGCCATCTCATATAGAGATGTCCAAAATTCACGGACAAATTTTTATGTCATGTAGACACTCTATAAGGAGTTTATCATTGCCTTGCTGTAAGTATAGATCCGAATATCCTCTGCGTATATCCTGTGGTACCTCATCCAGCCAACCGCCTTTCAAATTGCCTGAATCACGCTACATTGGTTCTGTAGCCTAAACTTAATTTTATTTGAAATCTAGGACCCCAGTATCTGATTTTGACCCTTCTATCTACCTATCTATCCATGTGAATCATGTTTGACGTGCTCGACATTGATACTGCGAATCCAATGTCAGACATGTGGATGGGCGAGCAATAATCGTTAATGTCGGAAATAGCCGTGGCGCATGCAAAGATGGTCGCAAGACCATAGTCTCTTGGTCTCCATGCCATAGCGGCATTCAGGCTAACTGCCGAGTTCAGAGCTAGCTGTTTGTTCACGAGATCGGCCGCCAGTGCAGCAAACTAAAGAGAGCCTTCGATGGAGTGGTGCGTATTGCACTGGTGACCATCAAGGCAGGAGTACGCGAAATACTATTCAATATATTGCAGTTTGTCATCCTACCCGTTGAGTTTAATCACCGTGTTAAAATGCCAGTATGCCGTGTCGGGGTTGATACCCCAGTTTTTACATATAGCCACTGAGGCACTGTCCGCACGAAATCGGACATATGGGTTTCATTAGAGATTGGAGTCCAGGATGGTACCTAAATATTTCTCCCTTTCAGATAACCCAAGCTCCACTCCATTACGGAGTGGAAATTGCTTCATAACTTCTTGATTAACAGAGAAAGGAAGTAAAAAAAAATAATATTTTTCCATATTAAAAAAATCTGGTAAGTCCACTTATTGATATGAAGAACCTCCTGGATAATATAGAAAGGCGCTTCTCTGTCCTTCTACAAAAACTTAATTCGACTTAACAACTTTGAACCTTTGATGTTTGAGTTTTGTTCAAATATTTAAGTCTGAAAACCAATTAAATTTTTCCACAATCCTATTTTCGTAACATAAATCCCAGCTTTATTTCGGAGAACATGTTTATACGTTTAAACAACAACCTTTTCAAACACCACAATTAAAACATTATACATTTTTATAAATACTCCAAACTTTCAAATATCTAAATAATGCCAACTACTTTTAATAGTTATTTGTTACTTTTTTTACAGCAATAACAAGTTCTCATAAGATTCCAAGAGTTTACTTATGTAAAAAAGAAAACTTTTTAGAGTTAAAAAGAATTGAAATAAATGAGGAAAATTAAAAACTCTGAGCTGTCAAAAAGTTTGTCACTTAATTACAACTCATTAACAACAACAAATAAGTTGTTATTGCTTGTGTTGGGCAAGTAGTTTACTAGGTGTAAACTTAAACATACTCGCATTTAAAGCACATTCCTTAGTAGCAAGGTGTCAGCGACTAAAGGAGAAATCAACATAAAATATAAACATTTTCTGCTTACGTACTTTCGCAGCAATTATTATTATTACAAAAGACCGTTGACTATAATAGAACCAACTATAACTATTATTGGATTTTGAAGTCGGTCATAACGACAGAAAATAAAAGTTAAAAAATAACAATACTGCTCGCCATATTTAATTAAATAGTGTTAAAAAAGTTCAAAATTGCTGAAAGAATGTGAAGTTTTTTATGGCTGCAATTATGAAAAAAAATATATATTTATTTCCGTTCACAGGATTAAATAAATTTCATTTTATTTATTTGGAATTTTTCAAATGATTTAATATTTTAAATTACACGTACACTTCAAGGAAATTATTTTTACAGGAATTTTAATGGCAATCAGAATTTATGCCACAAAGTTGCAGGCCAAGATAGAATTACTGATTGCTTCTGTGCTAAGAAATTTTTAAGAAAGAAGACAAAGCTGCCCTAAAGGGCTTAACGTCATTTAAGCTAAGGTCAGCGGCAGCCATGCTGCATATCTAAACAAATTCAGTTTTTACAGTGGATTGAAATATTGTGGGGCTTGTGTAGCCTACCTGTGGGACGGATTAAGAGTTGTTTACTGCGCAGAAAACTTGTTCCTCGGCCGAAGCTGAATTATTTCATCATAGGAAAAAAATAGAAAATTGCGTTAATTACTAAACAGACGGATGATGTTAATAACATACGCAACCTAAGGTAAATAAGTGCAATTAATGTTGATGAAGTATATAGTAATTCAGAAAATACCGCAAAATATTCTGCTAGTGTCTATAATTTCCTGTTTTTTTCTTTAAAATTAGCTCACAAATGTTAAATAATTTTTCTTTCTTGAATAATTCAGAAGTTAATATATACGTGAATTTAAGCGGAGTTTAAAGTAATTCATCCGGCTATAATCTTAGAATACTGTAGGGTTCCATTATCGTCACGATAAGACCTTAGAAAACATGCTTTGTGCGGGTCTTTCTTTAAGGTTGGGCCACATAAGATCCGGCATATGTTTTACGTCGCCTTTTTCAACTGATATTGTTTTAAGGACGCCTTAGTCTTTAGCGTGTCGTAGAATGAATTTTACTGTATGTAATTATTTGCTTAATCCTGGAATCTGTACTGCGAAAATAAAGGCTGTAAAAAATATTAAATGCTTCGCGGTAGTTTGGCATAGTAATAATTTTTAAAAACAAAATATTTTTGAAAATATTTGCGACACAAGTTTTCTAATGATGTGGCTTAAACGACCACTTAAATACGTGCAAATAGCAACAGATAAAAGGCATTTTTATTGTAAAAAGATATTTATTCAGATAAATTTCTTTCGTGTTTTCCTCTTTAACAATCCGAGAAATATCTTTACCACTGGTAAAACGCAGAAAAGAGACATGCGTAATCCGTAAAATATTTAAAACTACATAGCTTCTAATGAGACCATGTGTAACAAAAAAAGTACCGAAAATAGATTTAAGGCTTCCATTCCTGATTGTTGTGTACCACAAAATTAGTTAACGTTTTTCTAGTACTGATAGTATATGCAAATAGACTAACACAATAAATATCTACTTATATAAGTAAAGTAGAACAAAACACAAAATTATTGGCTTTATGACTGAAAACTACTTAAGCCTAAATCTAAATTGCTTAAAAGACTTTAACACAAACATAACGAAATCTATTTTTATTATCATTACAACTGTTTTAAGTGCATGCAAAGTAGCATGTAGCTGCAAGCTTTATTTGCTTTGAATTTTTTTCTTGAATTGTTTTTTTATATTTCTCTCATCTGTTAATTTTAATATTCTATTTCAAGCTATAATTCTTGAAAGTTTAAAAAATTCTAAGATTTGTTTCGTTGTTCTAGCAACTTCAAATTCAATGACATTTAACAAAATGTCATTAAAAAAGCGCGTTTGAGAAAGAAGATATTATTAAAACTAATATTTCGTTGGAAATATTTGTAATGTGAAAGAATGTAAACAAATAGAATATAATTAAAATCTAAAACGAGTAGGAAAATATTTTTTGATTAAAAAAAAAATATCTTAGCTCAAAGAATTCTTATCCGGCAAATATAAAATATTCAATTTAAAAACAGGAATAGCAAAATCTTAAAATACACAACAGTGCAAATGTTAAAGAAAATAAAGGCGAGAAATCTTAATCGTAATAAAAATTTTTAAATCCTAAATTAAATTACATATTTCTAAATTGAATATAAAATTATTCAATATAAATTAATTTATACTCTTTGCATTAAACCAACGCAATACATGTTTTCCCTAAATATTTATTAATTTCTTCTACTTTCTATTGGTTGATGTTGATAAAAATATGATTACTTATGCATTTGATTAATTTAAAAGAAAAAAAGTAAAAAGAGTTACTTGATTTTTCCTGCTTTTTTCAGCTCATTTTTATTGTTTCTACGTGCAAAAATAAAATAGTTTGCGTTATTTAGGTTTGAAACAATTTATGCAATGCTTTTATCAATTTTTAGGGTTTGATGTAACAAACAATTTTACTGAAACTGCAATATTTATTAAAAATTAAATTTATTAGAGTATAAAATTTTATGATTTCTTATAAAAAAAAAAACAGAAACTAAAGAGTATCTTTCTCTTCGTAATCGGAATTTAAATAAAAAAGCTTTATAAATTGAAACAAAATTCTTAATATCTATTTACAATTATTATTTAAAATAAGCCATGATGCCAGTAAACTTTTTAAAGATAAGTAAATGTTCTTTGGGAGAAGGTTGCATATAATTAAGATAAAATATCTAAGGTCCAGCGTAACCATGGCAGTGGCTCTTGCTTCATTTACTACCGCCATGATTTGTTTATTAAATACGAGCTTAAACAAATATAAACAGACCCGAAATGTCTGCTGTCTTATTTACCAAATGCGTGCTGTTTTCAGCGACATTTTTGTTTTAGTATTATACAGCCATCTTAAAAATCTTACCTGCTTCCTATATACAGGGTTTTTCAATAAGAGCGTTACAAAAGTTTTGTTTTTAATAAAACAAAAAGAATTTTGGATGGAATTAAATGGTATTCTTTATTCCTGTGAAAGTACGTTCGATGCCATTATGTATGGAACTCGACTTCTTTTGCATGGCCACCACGGGCAAGCTTGAGGACGTTGAACCCAATTTTCGGTGGTTTTCAAGCTGATACTGCTGCAATTTCACGTTCGATATTTGTACGAAATTCATCAATCGCCGCTGGCTTTTTGGCATAGACCATAGACTTGACGTAGCCCAACAAGAAATAGTATAATGGCGTCAAATATCACGACTGAGGCGGCCAAGCGACTAGACCATTTCGTGAGATAACACGTTCTCCAAACTTGGTTTCCAATAAATTTATTGCTACATTCACCGTGTGGCTTGTGGCGTCGTACTGTTGGAACCAAAAGTCCTCCAATTCCATACCATCAAATTGGGGCTAAAAATATTCGGTTAGCATTGAGAGGTAACGATTCCTATTCACAGTAACGTACTGGTCTTGATAATCACGAAAGAGGTACGCCCCAATGACGCCGCCGCACAGTGGTCAATTTCGCGAGATAGCGGTCAAAACTCTATAACTTTTGACCGGATTGGTATTTTTTTACGCAATTTGTTTTGTTCAATAGGAGGGACTTTAAGCTTCAATTTGCGTGTTCAAACGTAAAAATCGACCGATAGGAACGTAAGTAATGTGGAGTTAAAAATGCATTTTAATTTTTTGTTGAGTTTCCATGTAAAAGTTGAATGTTTTTACATTTTAAATAGGTATTTTTTTATAATTTCTTATTTTCCTCAATCGTATTTTACAACCAATACTTATTTGTTATTCCTAAACTTAAGTTTGGTCAGAAAATGCCAACATTTGGCCACTGACATTTATTTAGTCTCAATATTCACAGGGGCCAAAGGTAGGTTTTTTTTTGGAAGAAAGCTAATTCTTGTGAGGATTAAACTGAAAAATAACACTGAAATTCCCAACAATATCAATACCATTTGGATATATTATATACAGAACACAACATCGATAAAATTTTTAGTAAACTTTTACTATTGATTTAAAGTGCACATATATTTTATTTAAATGTATTAATAAAAATTTATACTAAAATTAGAAACAAATTATAATCTTTAAACTAGTATTAATTAAACAATATTAGTAAAAATTTCTTCCAAATAGCTTTGATTTTCATTTTGCAGTAGTTGTTTAGCTTCTTCATCTAACTCTAATGAGGTTGATTTCCATTTTTGTCGAATACTGGACATATACGGGTCTGATATGCACAACAAAATATTAATAAGATCTTCATTAGTACAATATCTGGAAATTTTTCTTGTATTGTGCTCGCGAAAGAATCTGTAGTCTTTGTTCCTTTTTTCTTACGCTTCTTCTGAGAGATCTCCAATTGGAAGCATATTGTGCTGAATTATTTGTTCCCCATGGAACAGAATTTTGTGAACTGTGGTTGGCATATGTCTCCAAGAATATTTTTGGTTATAAAGGGTTGCTGTCTCAATAGCATACTGACCAAATTTTTTTGCATCTATCTTTTTGCTACATGCTATAACTTCTAATATGATTTGGAATCGTTGTATTAAATCATAATCTACTCCAATTATAAAAGCTGCAGTTTCTGGATCGGAAAAAAATCTCCTTGCTGTGTTTCCATCATTACAATTTCCTTCTCCTTGCTTTGGCTGGTCAATTATAAGGCCTATCTCACGGTATTTTTCTTGAATATCTTTTTTTTTGCTTTCTTTTTTGTGTGTTCAAGAAGATCCTGCAATTTTATTTCTGCTGAACTTGAAGTTACACTAATAGCAGTTGGTGAAGGTAAGCAATCTTTTTTGGCAGAAACTATATCTCGATATGATGAAAAAATTCCACAATTTTTTTCATTGGTTCGCTTCCGCAATTCTGTATATTGGTTTTTAGTCATTTTCAAATCCAAAAATAGTGCAAATGCTTCTTCTGGAGTAAATTTATTTTCTTCAGTTGGTGTCGGCATACTTTTTTAAAACCTTTTTGTGCGTCTGGGGCTTGCTTCCACTATTTTTTTAATGATAGCAATTTTACTCTTTTTAGTTTTCGATGGTTGAATTTGATGCAGAAATGAATCCTTTATGATGCTACAAGAAACTTCTTCATTGATATGTTTAAGCTTGCGTCTTCGTGATCTTTCACTACAATTATCAATTGGCTTTGCTGGTCGACCATCTTTTCCAGTTTCCGTGGTAGTTACTGATGGCTTTTTAAAAATAAGTTTATTTCTTAGCCATTCTTGGTTGCGTGAGTAAAACAATTTCTTGTTTCTGGAACATTGATTGTACCGTTTTCTTAAAGTATTTAAAAAGTTTTTTATTTTTAAGTTATGAATTTTAATTTCTTGTTTGTCGCATATTTTGAAGAATGGATTATTCATTATATGTAAAATAATGTCGTTTTCATCTTTCCGTTCAAAATATATATCAGATAGAACACTATAACTGAATTTAGCCATTGTTGAAACAATATTGAAGGAAAAAAAATGAATGCATGGATTAATATTCTATTGCTCGAAGTTTCAACATGATCTTTTTTTCCTCTTTGAAACATAATATAACAGGTACTTGGTTTTACCACTTACTTTCATTGGTTTTAAATTTATTTGCAATTTTCAGGTATTTAAGTTATGTAATATTAGATGGCAATAAAATCATTTTTTACCTTTTCCAAATTAATTGCCAGATACCACATAATTTGGGAGTTCTATTGTCATTTTTGTCAAAATTTTGATACACCCTTCTATGTGGACTAGGTCCAAATATGGGCCAACTTCTCCTAATTTCAACAGAATTATTTTTTGGATCAATAAGAACTCTTGTACAAAATTTCATCAAAATATATGCATAATAGCCACTTTCACATACAAATAACTTCTCAAAAAATATGACGTTCATTTGTACCGAATATCTTACCTTGGGTCAGAAAAATTGCTGTAGCTCAAAAAGTGCAGTCCCGATGCATGGACATGTATATATAGGAATGTAGGGGAGAGTTAGGACTACAAAATAGTAGATTTGTGTTTTGACTCAGCTTGACTCACAGGAGTTGTGCTCTATGAAGTAGGAAATTTCCGAGAAATTTGACCTTTTTAAAAAAAATATTTAAATTGTTCTGAAAACAGTAGCGTTTCAATATTTTTTACCAGTAATAGGAAATAAGTTAAGTTACAATACAAAATTTATTTCGTCCAAAAATCTTGAAAAACAAAAAAGTTATGATCATTTAAACTTTAAAAATTAACTAAAAATATCATAAATTTACTAAATTCTGAAAAAGCCCATTTTGGTCCACCCTGTTCTCAGTGAAATAGTTGAAATATAGTTCTAATTTTTTGGCTCCCGAGGTTTACTACTGTCTACTTTCATATGAGTCTAATAACTTTAAAATCGGAGAACAAAAACCAAAAGTAGTTTTGGCCGCTATCTCAAAATATTGACCACAGTGCGCCGGCCCATAAACTACACCAAACCGTAATTTTTTCGAAATGCAGTGATGACTCATGGAGTACGTGTGGATTGCTGAATAACCAATAACGCATATTTTGTTTATTGACGAAGCCATTTAGCCAAAAATGAGGGTGATGGCACTGACTCCGAATCTCAGTAGTAAATTTTAATAATTTCGACTCGTTGTTTGCTCGTATATCTTTCCATTATGAAATGGCAAACCGTATTGAAGAGAAATGTCAAAAAAGCAGCAAGAAATATGGCGTCGTTTGCTGTCCCTCTCGCTCTACTTTTGTAGCGTCCCTGTTGAAAAATCCAATACGTGCGTCTTTACCATCTAGTCTTCGATGGCTACCCTATATTCCGTTTCCGTTTCTTATTGATATTACTGTAGGTTTGAACTGTAGTTTTCCATTTATTTGCCTTTTAAACAGCTATTCTTTTGTTAGCTGGCATTCCTTTAATGCTGCTTTACCAAAAACACACACCCACCCGCAAACATCACAGTTGTTAGTAGTAATTGTCATCTTATTTAGCTTTTCAAGGGACAATAACAATATTCGGATAGTTATTACACATGTGTAAAGTGTATAAAGTCTTATTTTCGTAACGATGTTCTGAAGAAAAAACATTCTTCAGAAACGAGGAACTGTTTTTCTGTTCGTATTTCTTTAAAAAAATAAAAAAAAATTTCTCTGTTTTCTTTTTGCTGTAAATTTCAATACAAACACAAATTTAATTAATATTTCCATGCAGAAAAAAACTTTAATAAATATAAAAAATATAAAAAAAAAACTAAATAATTTTTCTTAATAGTATAAAACACATGGCGTTATCTTAACTATTTTTTACATTTAAACTTTTTAAACCTATTTCTTCTCAAATGTGTCGATACTCACACATTTATTCTTATACATTTAAAAATTGTCGAAGTAACTTTCATGCGCACATTAAAGTTAACATGTAATAGAGTCAATGTCTTGAAATAATGTGCAGTGCAAACAGTTGGAAAACTATTTCCAACCACACAACCAACTCAACGAACCATTCAGCTTAAACCAACAGTGACAGAATAAACAAACTTTAGTCAAGATTTGTTGAAGAAGCGAACTATTCTCTTACTAAGATGGTCTGAATAAATGGCCAAGTGACTTAATGTTAAAATGCATAAAAAAACACTAAAAGAGTGAAAAAGAGGGTTTTGCTTAAATGCAACTGTCATATTACAATAGTAATTTTAAGCCCATTTAAATACCAAAATAATGTTGGTTTACCATCATGACTATCATCGTCGTTATTAATATTGTAAATTTGGCATTAAAAGAAAACAAAGTCAAAATAAACTAAATTTGGTACTAGAATTGTCTTACTTCCCATAACATATAACCTCTAAAATAAAAATTCTGTTGTCAAAAATAACTTGCTTGTGAAGTAGTTTAAACAATTAAGTTAATTTGATTAAAAAAATCCCTTTATGTTTATTCATGGTAATAGGTTCTAACGCGTCTTTTATTAACATGATATTTACTAAAAATTTTATTCAAAATGCATTCTAAACGAGAATACTTTCTAAAAAAGTTTATAAATTTGAATTTAATATGGTTTTATTTACAATCAACAATAAACAAGTAAAAGTGCTTTACTCGGCTATGCCGAATTGTATATACCCTTCACCATCTATGTAAATCTAGTTTAGTGAAGTTACTCCAATCAAAAGCGAATATTGGGGTGACAGAGAAATACAAAAATAAGAAAATTTGGTAAGGCATATATATTATTTAAAAAAATTGCCATCGGCTCTTAATTGGTTAGGCATTTATAAAAATTTTAGTACTTCCTTGAAGATCTCTTTAAAAGTTTTAAAACGATACTGATATTGTATTAAAAAAACATTAAGTTTAAGAGGCCCGGTACTCGGAATATATGAGCGATAGAGAATTAAAAAATAAGATGGGCTTATTTCTTAATTTTTTATCGCCCCACACAATTGTTTTTTTTTTTTATTGGAGTTACTTTACTGTTCCATATGATATAAAAAATTAGAGGTAGGCGTAGTGTTTTGCCTGCTGCCTTGAAGCAAATGGACCGATCATGCTGATTTCCAATAGCACCTTCTTCGACACTATATCTAATCGATTGAAATATTTATTTTTTTGGGAAATCAAATTTGCCTCGTCTGAATATAGTATATACCTAATGGGGTCGGAAATGGATAATGAAGAAGAGACACACGGAATGACAAACTTACCCTTTTTCCACTTTTTATGGTAAA
This sequence comes from Gymnosoma rotundatum, assembly GCA_916610165.2. Taxonomy (NCBI): domain Eukaryota; kingdom Metazoa; phylum Arthropoda; class Insecta; order Diptera; family Tachinidae; genus Gymnosoma; species Gymnosoma rotundatum. The sequence continues at coordinate 83,887,364 of OU744340.1, forward strand.
GGGTGTAAAAATATTTGCAAAACAATAAAAGAGAAGCCAATTACTTTGGTGGTAAGCCTGAATGCAATTTGTTGCCAGAAAAGTTTTGTAACACCATTTAATAATGAGACGATGATGCAAAATACTTGGAGAAAGAATAATTTTTCGGGAAATTATAACATTACACTTATTACAAAAAGGAAAATATTTTATTTAGCACATAACACACTAACAGCAAAGGAACATTTAGTAAAAACTTAAAGGATAAAGTTTTAAAACTTAAGAGTTTTATACCTAGAAATCCAAGAAAATTGTTAAGAACACATTTTCGAGTGACGTTCATTTACAAATAAAATGTATTAAGCGTTTAAACCCAGCAAAAAATGTTTGAAAAAGTAATCGAGTGTAGAATTAAGCATTTTTGGCAGAAGTATTTCCCAACTACATTGCCAACCTACTGATTTTAATAAGGCATGAGACTTTTATAATCAATTACTGAGAATCGATTACATTAATTACTGTAGGAAATAATGAGTTTGATTAGCACGGTAGTCTCTTTTAACATAAAGAACTAGTTCAGTTACTAGTTCCTTTTTTTGGAAACTAATGTAATGTGTTTTGTAAGCGAGTAACAAAATATGGCAATCACAAAAGTAAGTCATTATATAGCAAGTAATTTTTAAGGTAATTTCTAATTTTTTGCTGGGAAGAAAGAAATTCTTAATAAAAAAATAACTGATATAACAAATGAATTACATAAATTTTGGCTGAAGTTTAATTCTATTATCTTCTTCATTGTTTTTAAGAAAGAAAATTTACTAATGTATGCGGAAGTTTTAAAAAGAAAAAAATAGACACTTACAGAATGAAACGCTGCATTTTTTTGTCTATTTAGCTTAAATTGTGTACATTGTAAACATCATCTATTTAACTAACTAATTTACATTCTGCTGGCGTCTAATTTTTCCTGTTTTCTTTGGAAAACGTCCGCGTACATGCTAATCGTAAACTTTCCTTGTTAAAAGCGTAGTGCAGCTTGCTACTCAATCTTACCCATTTTTACTTTTGCCGCATTATTTAAAAAAATAATATTTTTTGACCATTGGAAGTGACAGGAAAAAACTTAACAGAAAGTTCATTTTACCACAATTTAGTAGGCCCGGTTTCAGCACCGTGTTTCATAATGGCAGTAAAGCAAAGGATGCCCATAGAATCAAGAGCGCCTGATACCCCCTATCAAAGACGAGTTTGTCCGCCTCCTTGCATATGTGGTCGAGTAGCTCCAAAATGACCTTTAAAAACTAGCTCTTACGTGAGAGTGGTTTTCTGTTCCTGTAAATAGTAAAGTACTAACATTTAGTTAAGTAACTCTGAAACCGCTTCAGTCTAGAAAATGTGTACCTTTTCTCGTATTATGTAAAGCTTAAAATGTATTTAGTGCACAAATTTTTTAAAATTGTTGCAAAACCGTGATTAGGTGTATAATTCATATTTTGCCGTATGTCTCAAATATTTGTCTTTTTATTTTATTTTTAACAAATTGTTAACCTTGGTGATGCAAATTATTAATAAAAAATTAGTATGTAGTTTTTAAAACTCTTGCTTCTATTGTTTTAGATGCTAATAATGACAAATTTTGGAATTAAAATAAGCTCGAGAGACCAAGTTGACTGACAAAAGCAGTATGAGTCTCATACTCACAGAAAGCTTTTACCAATGCTTAACCCATTAAGAGCCAATGACATATATTGATTTAAATAATATATAGTGCTTATTTTTCTTTTCTTTTGATTGAAGTTACTTCACTTAACTAGATTTAAGCCTAATGAACAATTTACCTAAACCAGCTAGCATTTATACCAAATTAGTTTAATATAAACTCTCCAGTAATATTTTAAACGATTATGGTAATACGAGTAAAGAAAAAAAACTTTATGAACAGCTAAAAAATTTATGTATATGCAAAACAAGCGTGCAACCGGCAGGTCCGCCTTTAGGAGGTGTAGATTGAGTAATAAAATAGCAAATATAAAAGGGAAACACTTGCCTACACGAAAAAAATTTTATTTCGAATAAAATAATAAACGTATTTATATTTTTCTGATTTCTAACTTTCATTTTCATAATAAATAATTATTTTGCATACTGGTCTAAAAATATGACGATCAATAGTCACAACCAAAATGCAAATCTACGTTTACTTTTATCAGAGTAAGTAAAGTGTGTATATATTTTCACGAATTTACCGTTATAATAGAACTTCCAAAATGAAACGCAGCGTAGCAACAGTTTAAGCATACCCCGCCTGAAGGCAGGTTCACCGGATAGACGGTTAAACTCCTTTATGGGGAATCTTCAGTATGGTTTGTACATAAGGTTATACATATATGTACATATATGGGAGAAGGGTATATAAGGTTCGTCATAGCCGTATATATCACTCCTTAATTTTTCGATATAAAGTTAGTACTGCTTCATCTTATAAATTAAATTAAATAATGCAATGGCATTTAAAATATTCAATAATTAATGAAACCATAATAATGGCACCCATAATGCTCTGTAAAGGAAGTAAAGTGCAGTATTACACATGTAGGTGTCTAATAACCAAATAGAATATGTCTTTTAAGTTATTTATGATTGTAATTTCTATTGAAAATTGTTTTATTGAAATATCTGTTATGTTGTTATTGGTATTTCAAAAGAACAGTTATGTAATATACAAATATTCACAGAAATGCTTACACACATATGTACATATAACATTATTTTAGCAGTAATAAATTTGATTTATTCCTTGACAGCCTGGCATTGTTTTCAAATACACCTGTTTAAACTGATAATGACTATGAAGATGTTAATGTTTATTATGATGTTGATGTTGATAATAATGATAACAATACCCCAGAAATTTATTAATTAACTGTTAATTGAAGTATTGAAGTCATTTACACACGTAATATTAATTTGCATATCGGAAGTGTAAGTATTTATTTTATGCCCCGAAGAGCGTGTCTAAGTTTTCTATTTATGCAGTTGATAATCGTTTATTATTTAAATATTTACCATTTTATATTATATTATATACGTGCATCTTAATGATTCTTGTTTTATGCCTAATAACTCGCCTAAGAGTAAAATTAAATATTTGAAATATTTTTGTTAATTATGTGCAAAAACTGGATTTATTTATTGATGTGTACATCAGTAATGCCTTGTAGAATAATAATTATAATCAGTATCAGTGTAGCATGTGGCGAATCATTCTAAAACAAAGGTCATAAAAATCATGTAAGCAATGTAGAAATAAAACATCTCTCTTTTTTATACTTTTTTTTAAGATAAGAGGAAAATAGATAAGTATTTAACTCTATTTTCCTTATATTTTTCAGATAACTGTAAGCGGTAGCGAAATTACCACTCTAAATAATCAATATCGGTGATTTAAAAAATTTAATAGGGATAAACTTAAATAAAATGACATTTTTTTAATTACAAAATTTGCTTTAAAAAATTTAATTTTTCTCTTGTTTTTACTGCATGTACTGCTATTTTTCTATCTCTATAGTTGGAAAAATGTTTAAGCCATATTTATTTAAAATAATTATTAATGTTTATTTGTTAGATAAATACAATATACAAATATAAATGAATCAAAAAATAGACAATAAATAATTTAGTGCATGTTGAATTGCTATTCGCATACTATAAAACTTTATAAAATAAATATTTTTTAATTGAAAATAATGCATGCATGTTTAAGAACTAATAAAAATTTAAAAAGTATTTACAGTAATTTCATTAAATTAAATACAATATTATTTTTAAATTGGACAAAGAAAATTAAATTGATCATATTTATAATAAAGGAATTAAGTTAATTATTTTAGCAATAACATAAGATAAGATAATAAACACAAAAAATAAAATTTTTGTATTTTTTAAAATTTGCTTTTTAATAAATAGTATATGTTTGTCTAATACTAGATATTCTTACAAAATAAACGCTGCCGCCTGAACCTATTCCAGGCACTGAATATGATTATCGTCTTGCACTGATTTAATCTTGGCCAGATAATTATTGAAGCTTTCATAACCTGCTACTATTATACCAACTATACTAAATACCCATTTCAATAATCTATCGCTCCTCCTTTTCCATATTTACTTTTGTACTTATTAAACAATAGAACATATTTAAGAACTCATTTGGCTTATGCCTTTTATTAGCGACTGGTTGTCGAGTACAATGGGAATCTTTCTTTCCTACGCCAAACCTTAATTTGATTTAACGCATGCAGAAACCTACAGATTTCTGTCTGGTACTTTCCAAGACTCTGGCAAAATTCACCTCTTATGAAAGTCTTTCTCCTCATATTTTGCCGTACGAAATATATAACTGTGTTTTTACATGTTAATCTTTAAAAAACAGTCAGACCATTTTAATTAAATGTCTTTTTCCCTGGAAGCTGATAAATGGCACTGTCACAAATTGATACTTTTGTTTAAAGACTGAATCCGTATAGCAAAAAAAAAAAAGTAGTAGAAAGTTGGAGGTTAATATTGAAACTGCTTATGAATAATGCAAAAATTGTTGTGTTCTAGGCTTGTAGATTTGAACGTTTGTGGTAGTCCAAAGCCTTAAGTTTTTATCTCAGGATTATACAAAATAAAAATATATGTTCCGTGATTTATTTCTCATTTAAAAGAAATTGGCTGTGTAAAAACTGACCACAAAATTTTAAACTTAAAATCGATAGATGGTGTCTAAATGTACATTTCATTGCAGTTCACTTAAACCGCCAAGTTCACTTTGGCATTTATATAGGGAATAATTTTATTAAGCTAGAATTGAATAATTCTGTTAAAGTAAACCTTATTTGTTAAAGATTTTGAACTTAAACTATATAAACAAATATACTGTAAAATAAATTTTGTATAAAAAAATTCAAACCTTTACAAATTTTATCCATTGAGTAAAACTGGGCTGGTTGGCTGCCTTCAACTTTTCCATCTTTATGTTTTTTAAAGAAGTCAGCCTAAGAATTCTTTTTTTATTTAAAACTGGGATCTCTGGAGTATAATGCATGAAAAATGTTATTTGGAAATGAGAAACTAAATTCTCGAAAGAAAATAATTTGTAATCTTTATTAATGCTAATACAGAGATTAATTTTTCCAACCTCTTTACCTGCTTCTCACACAAAAGAAATAATCCTACATAACCACCTTTTAACAAAAAGTTCAACACTTTGTATGCCCTTAATAATATCTAGATATTTTGTTTTCTTAAATTACAAATCACTATATAAAAGACTTGATCCTGTCAGGAGTAGAACTTTTCCTTTAATGACTTTCTTCTTTTAATTAATTAACTTCTATAAAATAAAAAACAAAGTACAAATTGGCAAAAAAAAAGTTCAATTATTACAACCCTTAACGAAAATAAATAAATAAATGAGCAAACTAAACGATTATCTGTACCTACTTTTCTAATTATCCAAACAGGCATGGTTTTTATCTTATTTTTCGATTCACAATGATTTTTCATGTTGTTGTTTTTTTATATCTTCATTGCAATTTTTAGTAGAAGTTGCTGTGTTTATTCGTTGAACTGTGTGGATCAGTCTTTCAAATACCAAAAAGCTAACTTTCAAATATATAACTAAAGTTTTTCTGTTCATTTATTAACACTACAAGAGATCAGAAAATTTTACTTACATAATTAAAAACTATAAACCTTTTTTTTAGAAATGTCTATTCAGTTTTGCTGTTTTTTATACTCACTTTGTAATACATTTCAATTTGTAGTTTTAAATTAAAAAATATTTTATGAGAATATCACTAAATATTTATATTTGAAGGAATCAAACACGATTAAAGTAAATTAAAATCAAAAAGATTCTGAATAATAAATAAAATAATAATAATAAATACGAATAATAAATAAAATAATAAAAATAAAAATTGTCAGCAATTAATACTCCCAAAAATATATTTAAATCAGAATGAAAGTTGTACCCTGGGGTGTTAAACTTTTTCTCTAAAAATCGTCAAAAGTACAATATAAAATCGTTAAAAACGTCATAAGAATTAAAAAAATCGTCATAGATTAAATTCTATAAAGTATGAATGTATTATTTTTTTATAATAGAAGTCTTTAATTATACATAAAATAATTCAACAAATTTTACTAAACAATAAAACGAATAATATACATTAAAAATTCATATAATATACATTAGTAAAAAAAATTTTGTAGATTTTGACAAAAGCTGACGTAAGTAAGTTAAGAGATAAATTTACATTGACAGCAAATTAGAGTAGATGTATGGTCAGATTAGTCAAATGTTTGACTAAAAAAACATAACCACTAAGTTATGGAAAACAATTTTTATCCTTCTTAAATTCTTAATAAGAAATATAAAATCCTAGTCAATAGAAAAGGTAAGATATCACATTTTTTATTTTTTAAATCGTCATTCCAATGATATGTGTCAAGAAAGATTTAATAAACATTTGTAAAAAAAAATTGTCTTTGTTTTTTTCAAATATTTTACTAATCTGACCATATCTTTAATTTATGAAAATGCTATTTCATTTGGTTTTACCTGTATGCATAAATTATTAGCTTGATGTTTTTTTATATAAACTTTTAGTAATATTTACATTAAAACTGAGGAATCATTTTTTACATAGGCCTTAGCAAATAAGGTTACTTGGATTGTTTTGATCTCGAAGAAATTTCGAATTGTCGTCTCAAGTAAAATTTCGTTCTACGTTAGCTGAAAACTTTTGTAAAACCATTATGTCATTAGTCGACAGTCAGTTTTACTTGAGTTTACCTTTTCAAGTTCCAAATCAATTTAATTTTAATTTTGTTCATAAAAGCATGTACAAATATTTTAATATGTATAATTACATATGTGCATAAATAAAGGAAAATGAACATATTTACCAATTAGTTAGCTTGGCGAAGGAAACTTTTATTTATCTCTTATTAAAAAATATTGTACTTTTTGAGTTTTTTGAAATAATTGTAGCTATTTTTTTATTATTGAAGTATGCTAATTTGAGCATGTTCATCGCACTTTGAAGAATCATATCAATAGCAGTAAATTGAACAAAACTTTTCACTCTTGCTTGCGATTTTAAGAATGTTGTTTGTATCTAGTTCCTTCTTTCTTTTTGACTTTACTTTCACTTAAGTTTCGTAATCTATGCCTATATATAGCAAATATGAGTGATGCGAGAAAATCCTCAAGTTGTATGTATTTTAATAATAAAAATCATCAATCTTCAAAGCTAAAAATTTTAAAATGGCGTAAAATCGTCACATCTAACACTCCTACTTTTACAAAGCTATTGATGATTTACAAATGGGCATAAATGGTTTGCATTCTTTTTTTCAGGCATTAATACCTACTTAGTTCGTAACCGTACTACATTCTTTAGGAAAAGGATATATGAGAGAGAAGAAATGTGGTGAAAGGGGATAGATATAGCCATTTTATTAATTATTTTACTTCGTCGGCGAATATGCTATGGAAAATTATTGACGAAGGAGGCTGAATGTTTTCATGTTGTTCTGAATGTGTATTTATACCATTAAACAGAAAAAACATTTTTTTTAACTGCTTACCGCTTAGACTACAGCAGCCTCTTAGGGGAATACGTAATACAGAAAATAATGACACTTTTAAGTTGATAAGAGCAGGTATGAAGCGGGTTAGGTAATGCCTTGTGTATAATTGTAAGAAATTTTTTTAAAACAGCATACTGACGATGTTAACTTAGTTTTTTTTTCCAACCGATATTCTTTTAAAAAACTAAATTAAAAGTTTTTTATGCAAATAAGATAACAAGTAGCGGTGTAAAACTAAAAAATAATTCTTTATGAACTAAAATAATATAAAATATACATATATATCTTCAAAATTGTCTAAAATCTAAATTCTACTTCTACCCTTAAAGCTAATTGAGACATGTCGAAAATTTATCTTATATGTCAATCTTTCATTAGGTAAATTAAATTCTTTTTTAATCTATACCAGCTGGTGGTTTATATCACGGAAAACCAGCAATTTTATTTATAAGAGTCGTAGCCTGTTTGTTGTTTACATATTTTTTCCTAAAATTAAATGAGAAATCGGTTTAATTTTATTAATACTCAATTAGAAGTCTATTTCTTAAACACAAATAGAAAAATATGTATGTACATATGTATATACAAAAAAATATATATCGAATGTAAATTAAATGAATTTGTTTATTTTACTCACATATGATAAGAAGTTAATTATTTTCTAATTGCTTTTAAAAATACTCTACAGGGAAAGGAAAAAACTGAAATATACCACATGTACATATAAGTCCGCATAAGAAATTCTTTCCTACCATAAAGTTTTTCTGTTAAAAAAAAGGTGTTTCTGTTTAAAATTGTAAGTTTTGCTTAGGGTTGTTGGCCCAGCGTAGTAAATGTAAAAGATACTGTCTTAGACTCTAGTTTAATTCAGTGGTGAATAAATAGAGGTAAAAAGGTCACCAATTTTTCTTATTTTTAACCGACTTCAAAACAGAAAGGAGTTTATCAATTAGTCTGAATGTTGCTTTTTAATGTTTGTGCCTCAAATCAAAATGATACTTGAACAGCATCTATAATGTTATGAGTAAACAAGTAAGAATGACTAGAAACAAATTTGCATTCGTGTTCAATCGATGATTGAGACAATGCAAAAACAAATGTACAAGACGAAATACAGAGAGAACAGTAAAGAAATACGTTGATTTGTGTGTAATTTCGTCTAACCAAATTAATGTTGATATGAATTATTCTCGTATTCTTATTTACAAAGTAAGTTGATTAAATAGATGATGTTTATAAAATACACAACTAAGGTAGATAGATGCGAAAAATGCTGATGAAGGTCGTAGCGGTCCAGAAAGTGTAGCATTTCATTCTGCTAGCGTCTAAATTTTCTTGTTTCCTTTCAAAAACGTAAACATACATTTGTAACAATTAATTTTCTTTCTAAAAAGGATTTTTAGAAATTAAAAATAAATGAACTTAAGCCAAAATAATTTCTATTCATTTTTTTGTAATTTAATATATTATGCTTACAGATTGGTCCCGTTTCAATAACAGTTTATAATCTTTAAAATTAAAGGGTGTCCCCATACAAAATACACATATCTTACGTGTATTATGAACTGTAAAGGGTACTTCTTTACAATTTAAAACTGCGTATTCTATATCTCTCAATAACAAAAACAAACGTGATGTAAATAGACCTATATATGTTCATATTTTTTCAACCGTTATAGACAAACGCTAAGACAGAAAATCGATTACTATCAACGTTATAATAACGAGTATAAATGTTTAAAATTATAAGTTAAAGTGTTTCAATAGTTAATGTAATTTGATATATATGGCCAAACTTTTGAACCGTTTAAAACAGACTGCTAAAATTTACAAGGAACCTGTGTCAATAACTTCGCTATAGTAACAAGTATAAAATCTATATTTGGATTAAATTAAAGGATGTCCCAATAGTTAAAGTAATTTGATGTATGTGACCGAAATTTAAAACCATTATGCACAAATGCTTGCAAATTGGACTAAATGTCGATTGCTATTACCGTTATATTAACAAGTATTAATGTTTAAAATTAAAAATTAAAGAGTGGCCCAATAGGTGATTTAACATGATTAGTTGCACTGAATTGATATGTATTGTCAAACTGTTGAACAGTGTAACAAGAATAAAGTTTTGAGATGGAATACTCTTAAACTGTTATAGACAGACAGATGAAATCTGTTTTGAAGTCGGGTTTATTCAAGAATTATTTATATTCATTTTTTATCTTGCACCTGCAGGAACAAAAACAAAAGTTGAAAAAAGATATCGAAAAAATAGAGGCAAGCTTAGTGTTTTGCCCGCTGCCTCGAAGAACATGTACCGATCTTTGTTATTTTCTGTAGTAAAACGGATAGACTGACAGATTTATAGAGAGATATCGCTCAATCGTATTCGTTATATATAAGAACTCAGAATATATATTCTTTTAGGGGGTCGGAAATGAATATTTTAGAAATCACAAACATATTAACAAACTTAAATATATCTTTTTCCATTCGTGGTCTAGGGTTTAAAAATACAACAGATATGTACATTTTTGGTTTTCCATAAAAAGAATAAACGTATTATAATTATTTTCTTAGCTCTAGCGTTATTATATAAAGTTCATGAAGAACTATAATAAGTTAAGCCTTCTGCTATATATAGATCTAGGTTTGCTAATTTTTTTTTTAGGAAATATAACGACAAAATTATTCTAGTTATTTAAAAATTTTGAGGAACATATTAATAGAATTTGATTATAATTAAAATATGTTGATCCTATAACAAGCTTTTGGTAAGACTTTAAACTTGCTTGCCTCACGAAATCCTTTCTATAAATAATGTTAATTTGTGCAAGTAGTCTTAGTGTATTTAAAAATTAGACAAAAAATAATTTTTTCATATGACAATAGATCCAACCTTAAGCAACGCATCAAAATCACACAGAATTAGCTGCTGTGTCTTTACTCAAATAATTATTGTCTACACAACAGATTTAAAAACAAACCAAAGAACTAATATCGAACGTGCCGTATATCTTATACTTTTTATACCAGAAAAGTAGTTGACTTACTTTTATTATTATTATTTTTATTATTATTATTATTCTTAATAAAATAAATCAAGTCCAAAAACTCTTTTATTTAAATTCAAAAGCTCATATAAACGCTATAGAAGACTCTCTTGCAATATTCACAAAATTGTACAATATTTAAATTTTGGTTGATATTTTATATTTAAATTTACTTTCTATTTAAAAAAAAGAATACCACGTTTTTTACCCACATCTATCTAATTTACAGACAGATTTTGCTGCTTTTTTATAATAAGATTTTCATACAGAAATATCTTGAATTTAAAACTTGTTTCAATAATTTTTTATAGTGTATTTTATGTTTAAAATTTTGAGTTCTTTATACTTTGCTTTTCTAAAGTATTTTATTATTAAGATAAGGTTAATTATTGCAAGCATTGCCTCCGCAGTCATCACTCAATGCTTGAAGTCGCAACGTCTTCCAAAACAGTTAGCAAGCATTAATTTTTTTGACACAATCAACTATTTTCGGTGCTGATGGATATTTCAGTACTATTGTAACTTTCCCATTGGAAGCTGTGCAATAGGGTGTAAGCATTCTAAGAATTTTATACCTGCTTTTACCAACTGCTTTTTTGCTACATTACAATGATTTTTCTGATTTCGCGGAAGCAATGGTTCCAGTTATTTTTAGTATTCTCCGTCCTAATTAATAAATTACCTTGCAGCTATTTATCGGTCTCTACCTCCAGATGTATATATCCTAACTGACATTAAACTAATGTATTTTAAAGAAGCCAGCAAAAAATTTTTGAAAAGGTAATCGGGTGTGGAATTATGCTTTTTTGGCCGAAGTACTTCCCAGCTAGATTGCCAACTTAATGATTTTAACAAGGCATGAGACTTTTATAATCAATTACTGAGAATCGATTACATTAATTATTGTAGGAAATAGTGAGTACCATTAGTCCGTAGTATCTTTTAACATAAAGAACTAGTTCCATTAATACTTCCTTTTTTGGAAACTAATGTAATGTGTTTTGTAAGCGAGTACCAAAATATGGTAATCACAAAAGTAAGTCATTTTATGGCCGGTACTTTTTAAGGTAATGTCTAATTTTTTGCTGGGAAATATTAATGTAACAAAGTGGTAACTAAAAATTTAAAAACACCAATAGCTAATGTTTTCTTCAGATAAAACACCATGATTCATTAAACATAACAATGAAGTATGTGCTACCAAATTTAAGAAAATGTGTTAAACACCAAATGTCTACTATATTGTAGGAATTATTAACTTGTTTGTTTATTTTATTTACTCCAAATGCGCTGGGATTTTGTAAAAAAATACTTGAATGCATAAGCAACTAAACACGCTAATGACTGACAAGGTTCGAAGACACCGTCTTTCAAGATGGCTCGGTAGATTTCTATAAGATCCCGTGATATCTATACTTGTAATGTTTAAAATAGGTTTTAGATTATAGATTTTTATATTGAAATATTAATAAAGGATTAAAGGCGGTTACTACGCAGATAACCAACAAGGTCAAAGGGACCTTTTTACAACTTTCGACTTAGCCTTAATTTTCATAGCCAAGGGCTTAGCTTATGTTGTGACTGTTCGTAGTAATAAAGACACCTACCGTATTTTTCAAACATTAGTCACGTGAAGTTTTTACAACTTTATTTGGATTTTATCCAGGAGATGTATCATTATGTTCTTATGTTCCAAAATAGAATAAAGCTGTTTAGTGGTATCAGCTATGCATTACACAAACGGAATAAATTTAAGCAATACCAAAAATAAACCTTTATCTATTCTTGATTATAATTCAAACAAATATAGTGTTGATACTCTAGAAGAAATTTTGGGAGCTTATACCTGAAAACGCGTAACAAAACAATGACCTTTGGCATTGCTCGCTGATATTGCTGCTCTAGCAACATTTGTAATCTACAATTAACTGCATCCTAAACTGTATAAGATAAACGACGTTCATTTAAAAAAATTAAAAAATAGCTAGTAACGTCTAATATACAGCAACGGGCCACTAATATCCGGATTACTTGTCATCCAGAGATACGTATGGCTATTGAGGCATTTGGAGTTGTGGTAATTTTTTATGTCAAAAAATAAATGAGAAAGGCGTAATACGCTTTTTTCTGTTTCTTTGAAGACTAAACAACTAACAAATGAACGTGCCATGCCACGAATAGCACCGCATGGTAGTCGATACTCTTGTGGATGGACCGTGCAGAATCTAGGCTGCAAAGGAAGACTTTAACATTGCACTACCTTAAAGAATTGCAACATTTGTAATACGCCAGTTGAAGCCATAGACTTTTGCAATTTATGCTTTTGCCTTTCAACTATAATTTGCGGATTTTATCAATTTTGTTAAATGAAGTATTGTTTGTGTTCTACTACACATTAGATAAGATATTTCCACGCATTCTTAAATTACCTAAATAAACGTAAAAATAAGAAAAAATCTCAAATTGGCAAAAATAAAACATTGGTTATTGACCGTTGAAAAAATTGCTGGTTATAGGAGGGCTAAAGAGACAAAAAGATTTTAATCTACAACACAGTTTATGTGTAAATGATGTACAGAATAAAGATCAATAGGATCGTTGTGGAGAAAATCATTTTATTAATAAGAAAAATATTAAACAAAGACGTCAATTGAATGAAATCTACAAAGTAGAAGTAAAGCAGTGGGGAACTGCTTTAGAAAATAAGAAAACACAGAAAGCTGAGCCAGTAGGCTCCGGTTGCAAACATGCTGAAGCAGATCAAAGCTACTTTTTTCATATTTTTAACGAAAAATAATATAAATTATAGTTAGTCAGCTTAAAATTAAAAAAAAAATTTCAAATCCCAGTTCACCGCACTGATTTCTAAAGCTTTTTCGTTGTATCAGTAAACACGTAAAAAATATTAAAATAATCAATCAATTCTTTACATTTTTCTGCTATTTCTGGAACAAATTATTCACAATTATAATAATTTTTCATGCAGCAATTTAATGTAGTTTTTTTAGTCTTTGATCTATGATTAACTTACTCCTTACGATCAGCTCTTGAAATTCGTTAAATTTATGCCAAAAGAAAACTTGTGGGAACTTTAATTTATCTTACCATTATGCGCGCTAAAGGTAAACTAGAAAAATTTTCAAAAGAAATTTTATAAGCAAAATGTAGATTTTTATTTTAACAGAAATCTGTTAAGCAAATTGAGTTGCTTAGAAGCGATTTCATCAAAAGAAAAAATAAAATAAACTTTCAATGCCGAAGATGTTGTTGATACCAAAAGAAAATAATAAAATTTTTCTTTGTAGATTACTTACAGTTATAAGTTAGTTTGAACAAATTGAAGCAGGTTTCCAACTTGTTTAAAAAGATACCTCATGCATTTGTCCTTCTTTTAATTTATATTGCTTATGCTCTACCTATCACAATAATATCCTTTTAAAAAATTCATGTCTCTACAGCACATTTTTTTTATTTTTAACAAAAAACGTATTGACCTTGTTAGTTTGCTCTTCTTATTGAAATACTTCACTTAGCGCCTTTTTTATACCATTCACCACAAAAAGTGGAAAAGGGTATAACTAAGGTTGTCATTCCGTGTAATTTCTACAATATCCATTTCCGATCCCATAAAGTATATATATTCTGACATCTTATGCATAGCGAAGTTGATTGAGCGATGTCCGTCTGACCATTTATTCGTGCGTGAAAAATTAAATATATTAATCGATCAGATAAAGTGTCGAAAAAACCACGCCTATCTCTAAATTTGTCATGTCAATGAGAACAATAAACCAGCTACAATCAAAAAAACAACAGATACATGAGGCAATAGTGAAATAAAAAAAAGGAAAAAATATCAAGCGATTGTCCAAATTTTCGAGTTCCGGGGCTCTGAAATTTAAAATTTTTTTAAAAATCAATATGGGCCTCATTTAAAAGCTTTTGAAGAGATCTTTAGGGAGCCGATGCAATTTTTATATAGAATTATACTGTATATGCTGTACCAATTTTTTTTTATTTTTTAATTCTCTGTCACCCCAATATTTGCTTTTTTGATAGGAGTTACTTCAGTAAACTAGATTTTCATAGATGGTGAAAGGTTTATAAGGTTCCACATAACCGAATATAGCACTCTTACTTATTTCATTTTTAATTCCGTTTTTTTTTTCTTTAAAACTTCCACATGGTTTTTCATGTTTAGTGTAAAGAAAGAAAAATAAAAATCACAGTAAAAGAAATATTATACCATCTTGTTTTATGAAAATTTAATTTATTTTCTTTGCTTTATGCAGTGTCGGTCGTTCCTATGTTTTTTTAATATATTATTATTCTCGTTTTTATCGGTTGGCTTCTTAGAAATCTTTTCGCTACTTGTTTTGTTTTATTATATTGTTAAAAGGAGTCGTAGTATCGTAGTTTAATATTTCTGCACATTTTTTGTTTTGCTTCTTTCAAAACATAAATCATTTCTGTTTGCAAAACATTGGCATATATTTTTTTCTTTTTTTGCTTTGAGCTTGATTGTTTTTTAAATAAAGAAGTTGTTGAGAAGGGAACGTAAACTAAGCAACAAACTAAAATTTCATTAGGATCAAATAATATTTTTTAAAGGATGTAAGTTTTGAAAGGAAATATCTCGTTTCTTAAGCTGAAATGTAGGTTGGTGATTTGAATATGTTTCATACGCCGTAATGCACTTCACAGCATTGATTTAAGAAACTAAAAATCGATATAACAATATAAATAGGCTACGTAAAAAATTATGATTACTACAATAGTATTTAGATATTTAAAATTTTTTTATTTGAAAAAAACACCGATCTCAATATTCTGGTATGACTAATCAAATTTATGCCAAATATCATTATATTAATATAACATTTTTCTTCAAATTATCTCTTGTAAATAAAAAAGAAAAGAAGGGCATCTACAAAGATTCCAACTAAACTGAAAAAATGCTAATACTCGTACTACAGAAAGAAATAGTCCAAAAGCCTTTGTTTAAGCATTTTTTAAAAGCAATATGCAAGCACTGCCAAATCCAAATAGTAATAAATATATGATTCATATCGGATGTACTGTTGCACAAAACCATCGAGTGCGGCTTCCAAACTGTGAAGCCTTTTAACTGGATAAGAGTATTCAACTGAAAAAGCGTAAAGAAGTTATCTTTTCGAGCCTGCTTTTTCTGAGTACTGAGTGTACATTTTAATTTCAAACAAACCACTCCCTTTATTTTGTTAACCTTTTTTGTATAAGTACTCTGTGTAGTACAATACTGTCATCAACCAACTCCAATAAAACAGTTCTGAAAGAAAGCGTTTTTGTTTAGTAAACTTTGATCTGATATCTGGCACTTAAGAGACCGCTGTCCACATTTAACTTTTAAATATATTACCTTTCAAAATATTTTGTAAAACTGACGCTAAAAGTGGTATTTAGGGGCCTTATTTAATTTAACCTTGTTATAAAAGACAAGTAAGAGTGATATATTCGGCTATGGCGAATCTTATATAACCTTCACCATTAATGTAAATCTAGTCTAGTTAAGTAACAATAATCAAAAAGAAAAATGTGGGGGTGGCAAAGAATTAAAAAATAAAAAAAAAAAAAATAAAATGAGGAACCATATAAAATTTTACATTAAAATGTCATCATCTCTTAATGGGTTAAGCATTTAAAAAAAAATTTGTATATTCTTTTCAAAAGCTTTTAAATGATACCCATATTGATATTTTAAAAAATAAGGTGCACAATCTTTGGGGAACGCCATTTTTTTCACTTTATGGTTTTTCTTACCTTTTAATTCTCTATCGCCCCATATGTTTTATTCTTCTTTTGATTGGAGTTACTTCAATGTTCAAAATGTCATATAAGAAAAATAAGAGAACAGCGTGGTGCTTTGCCAGCTGCCTCGAAGGACATAGACAGTTCTTGTTGATTTTCAATTGCAAAAATTTCGAAAATATGTCTGATCGATTTTCGTATATAAATATTCCCTAGCCCGTCTACTGCCATGGCAAACTTGATTTCAATACTAACACAGATATAAAGCCGGACACCGCTTAATCGACTTCGCTATGCATATTACCTCTTTCAACTTTTTGTGGTAAAGGGTATAAAAATTTGAATAATTTATTTTAATAACAGCAAAAGCCATTACAATAATTTTTTACAGTTATAGCCTGCGTAAATAGCGCTAAGTACAAGTTATCGTATGCCTTTAGGGAGTTTGCAGTTTCCAGTTTAAGTGAGTGTAAAGATGAAAAGTAGTTACGCGTCATATTTCATGCATTACCTAAAGAATGATTTTTTTTTTCGCTGAACTGAAGTAAAATTGTTGTTAAAAAGAAGCAAAGATTAAATATGTAGTTAAAATTTCTTGTTTTCATATGTATGTTTATTTTTTTAAAGTAAAGCGTTAAAAAGAGAGACAGAGAAGGTAGCAGAACATGTTATTGTTTTCAAGGATACATTATGTCCTCTACAAGTATTATGACGTCAAACTATGTTATGTAAATAGCTTTGCGTGCTAATGCCTGTTGTTGTACATTATTCAAACAATAATATTCCAGTTCTTTCCTTATTCTTGTTATTGGCTGAAAATGTCTGTTTTCTGCAGTAATTGTCTGGTTTCAGTGTTTTAATGGTTTATTAAGATGATGTGCTTTTTCTTTACTTAAATATAATAATTTCTAATAATTTCAATTTATTATGTACTAATATTTTATACTTTATGTTATAGCAATACATTTTCTTTGTAACTTTCAAACGTGTGCTTAGTACCTTTCAACAGTTTGGCCCAATGTGTACTAAATGGGCGGGATAAAAAATAGTACAATATTTTTTAAGTTTATTAATTAAATTTTTAATTTATACCTCTTAGTATACCAAGATGCCTGATTTTCAAGTGTTTGAATGCAACGGTTTAAACGACACCGCCATATAAGTTTAATAAGATCAATTAAGGGCGTACCTTTTGAATTCTAAATTCAAATTGTGTACTTGTTGTTATGGCGGACATAGCAACACAGATTCATTGTAAATTTCACCTATCTGTTTACAACAGATCAAAAGTTTGGTCACACACATCCAATTACATTAACTATTGCAATACAGATTCTTTATAAATTTCAACCGTCTGTCTACAACTGTTTAAAAGTACACCCTTCAAAATGGTACCCTTCAATTCATTCATTCATTGATTCAATCATATTATTTATGTTTTTAGTTGTAATTAAAACCAATAATATATTTCTTAAAATGTGCTGACAGCTGTTTTAGTACCATTATAACGGTAAAATTAAGTGCTTTCATATTTGTATCTCTAGTTTCTCTACGGAATGACATATTTTTATGAAAAAAAAATAGTCTATATTTCAACTAAGGTACATATTTTTACTCAAATCCATCCAATAGTTTTTACGTGATGCGAACACAGACAAACGGATAGACAGACAGACAGACAAAAATTCAAAAACTAGGTGTTTTGTATTCTATATCGATTACTATCTACACCAACATCAAAAAATTCAATAAATATTTTTTTTAATGTACGTATTTATTTATTGTATCTTCTGGATATGAACTAACAATAAATTATCAAATCTTAAATCTAGAAATAATTAATTAGGCCCGACCAATGTTAGACTTAGTAGCAGAAAATTAATGATTCATAGTTTTAACACTAGAGTATTTGGACGCTTCAACTGAATCGTTGACAACTAGTGCCTTAGTATCCCTCTTTTTTATTTATTTATTTTATTTATGCATTTATTCAAAGAATTACAAGCTGCAAGGCCAAATGAATTCAGTATTTTACATGGCAACTACAATTTCAGATTAAAATTTAGGTTTAATGTAAATAATTTTATTAAAAAAAAGTAATAAACTCAAATAAAAGTATCTTCAAATAGTCTGATATAAGTAGTTTTAATTAGTAACGTAACAGCTTGCTTACAAGTATTTTTTTTAACAATATTCATAAATTGACCAACATTTTTATCAAATCCTCGAACTTCATGCGGAAGTATACTATTCCAAATTCTTGCTACTCTTACCAAGAATGATCGGCTCATGTATAAAGTAGAATGAATCGGACATATCAAAATATTGGTTCTAGAAGAGCGACCAAAACTGAATCTCTCAAAAATATAAGATGGTTGACCATTTTTCATTATTTTATAAAAATGAGTAATTATTCGCAAGTCTATAAAAGTTTGAAAGTCTGAACCCAATGTGCGAATTACATAAGCTGAAATGTGATCCCTATAGTTAAGCGGATGTGTCCACTAAAGTTCAATATATTGCGAGCAAGTGGGGTAGGATGGGTTTCGAGTTTTGATAAGTATTTTCCTGCGTCTTTAGCAATTTTAGCAATGACTAGAGGCATGTTTAAGTCACGATGGATATTAGAAATTTTGACATACCATGGAGCTGATGTTATTAAGCGCAAAATTATATTTTGTCTACGTTGGATCTTCTCCACATAAGAAGCTGAAGCTATGGCTTCAAAAGAGACTTTTATAATAAAAGTTTACAATCTAGACTCGGGGTAGAATTTCTATCAATTAGCCAACGAATCTGAGCTAATTTAAGCTTCATCTGAGTTAGCTTTGCATCAATGTGATTCTTCAATGTTAGCCGTCGATCAAGGTGTATATCAATGTATTTCACATGTGAATGTTCCGGAACAATTTGGTTGTTGATTGGAATGGGGAAACAAGTATCCCTTTGCAGGATGACAGTTATATGAACAAACTTTTCTTCTTTCACCTTTATTCTCCATAACTTTGACCATATTTCCAGCTGGGTAATATGCTCTTGAAGATTTTAAGATGCTACGCGGGGATCCCCGTGCACACTAAGATAGGTTGTATCATCGGCAAATGTAGATAGGCATATCACAAGAATAATTTGAAAAATAATACTGGACCAAGTATACTGCGGCGATAGATTCAAGGGGACTCATGTAGTTTCCTTCTGTAACAGTAAACTTCCGTCCAATAATGTAACTTTAGAATATTGACTGGCAGATATGTTTTAAATTTTAAAAAAAGGCTTAATGTCACACTTTGTCAAAATCCTGGGAGACGTCTATAAAAAGAGCAGAACAATACTTTTTTTGTTCAAATGTCCTTCTGATGACTTGAACCAATCTTTGAGTTTGTTTAATGGTGATATGCTGACTTCTGAAACCAAACTGATGGTCCGGAATGCAGCCACTGTTTGTTCGGATAGGCGTTAATTTACTCCTGAAAAGCGTAGACATTGTTGACAATAAACTAATCGGCCTATAAACTTGGCCTTGGTAAGATCTTTTTCTGGCTTCGGAATCATTTTAACTTAGGTAATCTTTCAAGTTTGTGGATAATATTCCAGTCTTAAAATTGAATTGAATATAAATAGCAAGTCTCTAACTGCAATACTTCGTAACTCAATCAGCATTCTGTTACTGATACCATCAACACCCATCAATATATAAATAACGTACAGAAATAATCCCCTTATAGTTTTATTATACGTATAGATTTGCGAATAACAATTTTCCAATTATTGTATTTGGAATTTTAAATTTAACTTTCTTAAATACGAAAGGCGGGCGGTTATCCACTAAGTGTAATGATAATTATTTGCAAAAGCAATAAAAAATAGTCGTTGGTGTTAGAAATATTTTCTTTTTTCAATTTAATTATATTTTCAACAGTAGTAGTAGCCTGTTCAAACATTTCCTTTGAGATACTCAAAAAAAAAATATATATATACAGTAGAAATGTTTATATTTTTCAATCTAGCCAACATTCTTTCATTATATAAGTCTCATAGGAGTGATTAATATTTCTTTTGAGCTCATAATCATAAACAATAACGAAGCCATTAACGAAGATGATAAACTTAATAAATCACACCACTTTAAATTAATGATTTTAATGCTTTTTTTCCTTATAACTTCTGTGATAAAAAAGGAACTAAAGATGAAAAAAAAATTTATATTTGGTTAATACACTCCCCAAAAGTTTACAATTATTAAAGATATAAAATTTAAGATTGAATTAAAAGTAAACAATTTTTTGATGGTATATGTAACCTAGGTTATCAGATTATTATCTTTTGTATAATTTGAAACTTTGCGTTTATCTTAGAATCGAAAATTAAACAATTTCTTTTTAACTTTGATTAGTAAAAACTAAATACCGCGCATTAATTAAAACTTTTGTTATTACTTTTTTATGAAACTTTGATTGTGTTTAAAAAATGGGTTGTCATTATAAAAAAAAATTATTTAAAAATAAATTTTACTTAATATTTAAATATATATGTAAAGAGGAATAATTAAAATAAAAAAAATAGTCTTTAACCTTTATTTTGGACTAATTTATAATTAATCTTTAAAGAGGGTCTGATAATAATTAAAATAGCTCAAGTGAAAGTTCTTAAAGATTTTATTTTTTCTTTGAATTATATACAAATAAAATAAAAAAATAATTTGCTGTGAAAAGAAACTTATGATACCTATTAAGAAAATAGAACAACAGGGGAGAAGCGAGTTAATATATTTTACGTATAAAATTGAAAGAAAAAATATTTATTATTATTTTTTTTTCGAATTGTTAATTGTATTATTTTCGCTAATTTATTTCTTTCAAATTATGTAAAATATAAAAAATACAGAAGGGTATTTCGCTACATTTTAGTAACACTATTGGTACCATGTTGCTAAAATTCTTTAGTGGCTGTTGAAATGTTGCTTCAAGATGACTAAAGTTTTACATTTCATTAGTTGTCGATGGAAGTTTTTTAAGTGTAACATCACAACGAATTTCTAGTTTGTATATGACAGACTTATCAAGATAATCTAAATTGAATTGAAAAATTGTTCACGTTGACATACCTATTAACCGCATACATATTTAACTTGTAAATAAAACAAGAAACAGTGCTATATTCGGCTATGCCGAATCTTATATACCCTTCACTCTTAATGTAAATCTCTTTTAGCGGAGTAACTCCAATCAAAAAAAAAAAAAAACAAATATATGAGGCTATAAAGAATTAAAATATAAGAAGAAGAAAAAATAGAAATTAAGTATTATATAAAATTTTACATAAAAAAAATCATGGGCTTTTATTTGGTTAAGCATTTTCAAAAGATTTTCAATGATACCCATTTTGTTATTTTAAAAAATGTGGCGGACAATCGCATTTTTCCATAAAAAGTTTATACGCCCGTAACTCAGAAAATGTAAGCAAGCGCCAATTTTTTCACTTGATGCTTTTTTACTAATTTTTTAATTCTCTATAGCCCCATATGTAGACGTGGTGTTTTGCCTGCTGCCTCGAAGGACATGGAACGATCATGCTAATTTCCAATATACCCTCTTTCTACTCTATGTCTGATCGATTGGCGCATTTATATTTTCTCTTGCTGATCTTGTGCCTCGGCAAACTTGATTTCAAAACTAACACGGATGGACAGAGTGGCAGACGGACATTGCTTAATCGACTTCGCTACGCATAAGAAGTCAGAATATATACACTTTACGGGGTCGGAAATGGAATTTGTAGAAACGGAATGATAAACCAAGATATACCTTTTTCCACTTTTTGTGGTCACGGGTATAATAAATGTATTTAAAAGAGCTCCAAAAATTCGTCGATATTACTTTGTGCAGAATTTTAGTTGTAATAAAATTTGGCAGCTGGTTTTTCTTTAATTTACATATCTTTTAAAATATAATTATTTGCAGGTGTGTACATTTTTTTATACGATAAATTTCTTGCTAAAAATGTCCTTAAAGTGTATAATTTATTTTAGCTTAAATTAAAATTCATATTTTCTTATCTATTAACTTTTTATGTTTTATAAATATAACAAAATTATAGAAATTTATAAATTAAACATTTTTGGACAGATATATTTATAAAAACACTCCTGCCGAAAAACCTATAGAACACGGCATATGTATGTAAAGAAAATATAATATCAATATGTGTGTGTGTGCATATTAATAAAATGTTTACTAATGATATGTAATGTCAAAAGTATGTAAACAAAATAAACACGTAGACACAGTTTATCAATACTTGTAAGCCAAGATGTACGCAGTGTGTACTACACACATAACGTCACAAAAACGTCAAATAATGTAAAATATGAGGGTTATAATGTTCAATCAAAATAAGGGAAAAATTATAAAAAGCAAATAATAATAATCAAAGTTGTAAAAGAAACATATCTATCACAGCCTAAAAAGTTCTTATAAACTTGTTTGTTGGAATCAATAACATGTATTAAGAGGAATAAAACACTAAAACATTTAAGACAGCAATACCTTTTATACCTTTTTATACTTTGTGTTTCGTTTCTTTCGGTGTTGAAAAGATCATTAATCTTTGATGTTTTTCCTTAAAGTTAAAAGCAACAACTTATTTTTGATAAAAATCGCATCAATTTTATTTTTCAATAAACTGTAAAAATTTAACGTCATTGCATCGAAGACATTGACATACAGACAGACATAAAAGAAGAAAATTTATATTTCAACCAAAAAATTTTGTAATTCATTCGTTTTATAACAATGATGAATTGATTTTCTAAAGAAAAATTGAGCCAATGCACAGTGGTTCAGTAGTAGGACATAGTGGTCAAATGACGTTGTTAGTTATTTCGCTCTAATACTCACTATTAGTGGTACTACTAAAACATGTAAATAGATTTGCAATCAGTTTTTTTATACCCTTCCCCACAATAAGTGGAAAAAGGGTATATCTAAGTTTGTCATTCCGTGTGTAATTTCTACAATATCCATTTCCGACCCCATAAAGTACATATATATATTCTCACTTCTTTTGCATAGCGAAGTCGATTGAGCGATGTCCATCTGTTTGCCTCGGTAAGCTTGATTTCACAAAAAACTAAACATGTCAATCGATCAGACATAGTGTCGGAAGAGATCCTATTAGAAATCAGCATGATCGGTTGACGTTCTTCGAGGCAGCAGGCAAAACACCACACTTATCTCTTATTTTTTTCATGTCATTTGGAACAATAAAGTAACTCCAATCAAAACAATAAACATGTGGGGCGATAGAGAATTAAAAATTAAGAAAAAAAACATCATATAAAATATTGGCGCTCGCCCATATTTTCCGAGTTACGAGGCTCTGAAATTTTCAAATTTTTTAAAATATCACTACGGGTATCATTTTAAAGCTTTTGAAGAGATCTTGAAGGAAATAGTTAATTTTTTTTAAATCCTTAACCTATTAAGAGCCGATGTTATTTTTATATAAAATTATATATATGCAGTAAAAATTTTTGTTCCTAATTCTCTGTCACCCCAATATTTACTTTTTGATTGGAGTTACTTCACTAAGCTAGATTTACATAGATTGTGAAGGGTATATAATTGAATATAGCACTCTTACTTGTTTAGATTTATTTTTGTGCATCGGATGTGAACAAATCAAAACAACTTTCCTTATCTTTCTCAGCAGTACTAATAAAGTTAATTTCTAGTGCTTTTTTATAGGGAAAAATTTTTTTTTATATTGTTTTACAATGGATATTTATGCTAAGGGCGTTTATTATTATGTATTTAATAATTTTTTAAGCAAAACGTACTTTGCGGAAAGCGTTACTAATTTTCCCGTATATATTTTTTGACGTTTTTTTTTTCTTAAGGTATTAACTATGTTGCCGTCTTATGACGCATTCATGTTATATGTCAAAATTGTACTAGCAAATCTTAACTTTGAACAAGTTTTAAGGTGAATAAAATTTTCAGGTAAAGCTAGCTTGCTAGTTTAGGTACTTTTACCAGCGTTTGCCAAAAATATGTGTGAATAAAAACTAGTAGGGTCATAAAATTACTAGTTTTAATAAAGTTTTTATTTTAGGAGTAGTATTCATATTCACAAATGGTAAGTCTCTTAACAGAACTTTTGATTGACATAGATTTCTTAAAAATGATTGTTAAAATCTATCATCAAGATAACTACTTTGCCCTTTCACAAATGAGAATTTTGCAAAAGCGTAAGACGTTCAGTAGCTTATTTATAGATACATCGTCATGGTCCTGAAACAAAAAATTTTTGCCAATATTTAACAATTGATAAAACACTATAATAAAAATTATCCTGAGGCGTAAATCAGCTGAAAAGTTTGTGACAATGGTTTTTCTACGATACGAGTGGAATTACAAAAAGTTTACTACTTGGAAATGTGTAAAAACGACTTATAGACAATTACTATCAATTTTTATTCAATATAAAGAAGAAAGATAAAACCCTCACCTCTCGCTTAAAAAAAGTGATGTTAGTGCTCCGCCGCGCGTAAACTATTTAAATGATTTATTTCTGCCGCTTAATAGATTAAGCGTTTTTAATAAATCAAATTAAAAAAAAAAAATAATAAAATAAAGATAAAAGAAAAGTTTTAGGAATACGAGTATGTAAATAAGGTATCAATATAATATGCACATTGAAAGTTTAACCATAAAAAAAAACACTGCAAAGAAATTCTGGCATTCGATATACGTCCTTTATGGCGTTGATTCTTAAAAATATTTTTAATATTTAATATTTTTTATATTACAGCATAATTCAAGCATTTTAATGATTTTTAAATTACATACTTTAACATAAATTAATTTTGAGATTTCGTTTAGACGTTTATATTTATGTTATGTTTCAATCGCATTATGGCTCCGTCAGTTATTGAACATGACACTGTCGAGTGATATAACCTATGACTATCACCTGATGATGTTTATACCCTTTACTTGGAAAAGGATCTCACGTTCTTTCTTTGCCTATTATTAATCGATCATAAGTGAGAAAAGTGGTCCTAAAGAAATTGCTTTAATATTCTAACTTACTCAATTTATTCTTTTTTGTATAACACGATCATTAATTAAGTGCAGTAAATTCTTTCTAGTATGATATAAAATGGGCCAGAAAAATCCTACTTCCAACCCGCATCAACTAAAGACCATTCCTCCTGGCACATAAAATTTTGATAGATATTCATGCAAAACTTAGCTGAAAAATAATTCAATTCCACACGATCTACAGAAACTATTAAATAAAATGAGTCTGTAGTCGATTTACAAAATAATTAAATACAGGCCCAGTAAATTGTCACAGTCAAGAGACAGGCGTTATTTTATCAAATTTTATAGTCATCCGAAATTCCAGCCTATTAGAATTCCTAAACCGTACATTTTTGTTTGTATGCAACGCAGGGAAAATATCGAAGAGGACCTTTTTTAGAGGACTGGATACCGGCAAGCAGTAGGGGGCTTGGAAAAAAATGTAAATAATTTTGTAATTTCTGAAAACCTGGTGCGATTGTATTGAAAAAAGATTGGTATATTTTTTCACATAGTATTTTGTAAAAAAAAATCTTAAAGGTCTTATTAACATTCTATACTTTTTGTTATAACTTTTTGAATAATAAAAAAAGAAAAGTAAATTTGTTATCAGTTCAAAACATAAACAGAAATAAAAAGCTAAGTGAAGGGAGGACAAAAATAACGTTTTTTAATTTTAAAAGCCAAATCGTGCGTAAACTGTAAAAGATAAAAATGCTTTTAGCGCAAGGAAGGTTTTAGTTTTGCAAGGACTATCGTCAGGGTTTAAATTAAACCGATTTATAAATTACAATAACAGTAGAACAGAAACCTTAAGAGTAGGGATAAAGAATGTAAAGAATACTTAGGATTTTTTGTATATCTGAGTTTTACTAAGGAACAAATTATGAAGTAAAGATTAAATTTTTTTGAAATTGCCAAACCATGTCCTGCTGACATCTAGTCTACTGCAGCATCGATTGTTCTAAAATTTAGTATTTCCTAATAAAAAGATTAATTTGCTAATATTGCATATATATTTTACAGGTTATTAACGACAGAAATTTGTTCTGCCTCATAAACAGAGACACTTATGAATATCCAAATTTATAGAGAGAATTGACAACCAAAAACGAAAAAAGAATGCAGTGAACAAGAACAAGAGTTTTATCAAAATCAATAACAATGAATCTTTACAGTTCAGCTTATGGTACATATTGATGTGTGTTTGTATTTACATACATATGTATTGAACTAACTATTAAGAGCATGTCCAGCATGTAAATGTGATAAATGTTTTAGGCATTTAGACATCTTGCTTAACACGTTGCACTCTCAAATTGATTTAGTGTTATTGGGAGTGTACGAGATAACAGACCATCACCAACATATATATTCTCACATTTTAAAACACAAATTTATATATAGATGCAAGCAATTATGTAGTCCTTTATGAAGAAGAGCTTTATGTAGAAAGTGCGTAAGACACTACAAGTATGTATTGTGTTAAAATTTAATATTATTTGCTTTTAACCTGCAACTATTGTCTCTACATTTTACAACAATTTTCTAAGTTTGCATACTTTGATATACTCACTTTAAGAAATTTTCAAACTTTTTTTAATATTTAAAGATTTTTAAATAAAAAGTATTATTTGCACACAAATATCGTGGTTGTTCGGTCATTTGAAAATTTCATATTTGCTCTGTTCTTTTTTTTAGAGTTGTAGAACACAGAACAAAAAATAGAAATACCAGTACCTCAAACAAAAATTCATATGAATTAAATCGAATTAAGAGTTGAGAAAACAATTATTTATAATTAATTTTCACTACCTTATGCCTCATGTTTTACGTTTTATGTTTATGTTTATGTTTTTTTTTTTTTTTTTGTTTTTTTTTTTTGGGTAAAAATATATAAATTTGACTTGACTCTTGGTTGGTTGGCAGAACTGAATGTTAAACAAAGCCAAGAATTTGAAAATATACGAATATATTTTGCACTGTTATGGATTTGTAGCTTAGCTTTAGCTTACACATACACATATACACGCACACACAAGCCTCTTGTTGTTATTATTAAATTTTCATAATTGGATTTGCAATACTTTGAGAATGCAACAAATGCACGACAGACATATAAAACAACAAAAATTAACCAGTCAATCCGTCAACACAATGACTTAAAGCAAACATCTGCCCTGCGGAAAAGCCCTTCCCCATCAAAATTATTTTATAAACAATATCATAAAGGAATACACCAATTTGAAAATTTATTAATTGGAATTCTTTTTTATTCTTATTTACTTTATTCGTATCATGAAATATTTATATTTGAAGGAATCAAGCACGAATAACGTAAATTAAAATAAAGGAATAAGACTACAAAGGATTTAGAAATGTTCAGAGTAACTATTTCTTGCTATTCAAATTTTATTAGCTCAATTCACAATACTGTGCATATAAGATTGCAAATTTATGTAATGTAAATATTTCCTCTTAAATCTGACCCCTTGGGTTTAGTTTGCTATGCTTCTTGCAACACACTAAATTCACAGCTGATTAATAAATAGAAGAATTCTTTTCCACTGAATTTTCTAAGTAAAAAACCCGGTCTAAGAAAAGCCCTAAATAACAAGTAGTTAATGCTTTGATAGACGAAGCAGCTAAAGAGATTATATCTATGGAAAGTAATAATGAAGCAGTGGAAGCAATTTTAATGAACTGGCAGTTGTGGCTTAGAGCCGTCGAGCGCAGTATCTAAATTAAATATTTGTCGAAGTAATTTTTTGACAGCGATGGACAAGTATAGATTCCGATCGACTTGGTTAACTTACTGTCGTCTGTCAGTTTGCATATTAAAGTTTTGTTATTAACAAAAAAAATTGCATTACTGTATGTTTTGCTGTTAAAATGTAAGATCTTTTTCACAAGATTGTGAATTGGGCTATTGTTTTTTGATTATTTTCATATTTTCTTATAAAATAGCCTTTGTGGTTGAATAAATGAGGCACGAAATAAATCTGTTTGTCTGTCCGTTTTTGTACAAATGTGACTTCGTATTTACATTCAAATTGCAAAATGAATATTTATATTGCATTCTGCGTTGCATTATTATAAATAAAACCTGCCCTGAACATCGAAAATTTCATCAATTTTTCTACTCCATCATTTTGTTTTCCACATTAATTCGATCTTTCATAGAGCGGATAAAGCTTTGTATTCTAAGTTTTCAGCGTAAATTGTACGAGTAATAATTCCCAGAATATCCTTTACGACTACCAACTTAAGCTTTAGAAATAATAAGATGACATTCTATACCAATTTAGCTAAAAATTTCTAACATTTTGGAGGCCCCGGTTATAGCCCCACGGGTTTATTTTTTTAACTATGTATAAACGGTCATACTCTTTGAAATTGTAGCGACTTTAAAAACTTTAAGAAAAAATATTTATAAGTAATCCGCTTTATTCCCTTTGGTGTTGTAGTTTAAAAGCGAAATACAAACGACAATGTGGAATTTTTTAACGTTTGCCTTTATCAACAATAAATTAATAAAAAAAAAGTTAGTTTTTGAATAGTCAGAATTCTCTGTTTAATTCTTTAAAATAATTTTTGTTGTTTTCAACATCATCAGTTTATTAGAGGTCAGCATAAGTAATCTCTGCGTTGTCTATCATATGTCATATGTTGTTCGTAGTTATATTTGATACATACTTCTATTACAGAAGACAACAACGGTTGTGCTGGTGTAACACATCTTCATTCACTCATTGTGTTTTTCTGTACATTCATTCTTCGTTGTTGTAACTGACTGTTATAAAAGTGACATACAGGCTGATGTTTATGTCAAACTGCTCGGTTTTGATGATGACATTAATAGTGATGATGACAGTGATGTTTAAGCGCATTGCTGTTTGTTTGGTTTTTCTGATTGTAATTTAGATAAACTTTTTTTTCACTGTTTAACGGTTTAAAATGCTAAAAAAAATAAATAAAATTAATAAAGTGTTAAGTGATGTGATTAAATTTAAATGGAATTTGTACATTCACCTATTAATTTAAATATTTAAGTATTGGCTAAATTTATATTTATTACATTTTTATTATTTCTATTGCCTTTTAACTTTAATACAAAAAACTCAAAAGTTTTTCGATCCTTTAAAACGAGTTTTTTATGCCTCTCTTTTAAATGGTTTTTAAAAAATACATCAAGTTGGACTGACATATCAACGGTTTGGTACCATGTACTTTTAAGTAATTTTATATTGAGAAACAACAAAGAAAAAAACTCTTACGACAAGGTCATTTGTTAATAATTGGTACCATCATGACTAGTATTGCAAAATTAGAAAAAACAAAAACAAGTAAGAGTGGTATATTCGGCTAAGCCGAATCTTATATACCCTTCAACATTATTGTAAATCTAGTTTAGTGAAGTAACTTCAATCAAAAAGACTAATATTGGAGTGACAGAGAAATAAAAAATAAGTACTTAATATGCATAAATTTACTTAAAACGCTCTCGGCTCTTAATGGGTTAGGCATTTTTAAAAAATTTTAGTATTTCCTGAAAGATCTCCTCATCCTATTAA
Organism: Gymnosoma rotundatum; assembly: GCA_916610165.2. NCBI lineage: Eukaryota > Metazoa > Arthropoda > Insecta > Diptera > Tachinidae > Gymnosoma > Gymnosoma rotundatum. The sequence goes on from OU744340.1 coordinate 83,917,487, forward strand.
ACATAGTGCACAATCGTTCTTTTCTATGAAAATTTCAGAGTCTCATAACTGGGAAAATACGGGCGAGCGCTAATTTTTTCACTTGATTTTTTTCTTATTTTTAATTCTCTATATTTGGTTTTTTGACTGTATTTACTTCATTGTTCCAAATAATATGGAAAAATTAGAGGCAGGAGAGGTGTCTTGTCCGCTGCCTTAACGGTCATAGACCGATCTTTCTGATTTTCTTTAGCAAAGTTTTCAAAACAAAGTCTAAACGATTGGCGCATTAATTAATATTTTCTCTAGCTTACCTAGTGCCTTTTTGTTTGGCAAAGCTAATATGCATAAGAGCTCACAGATTAAATACTTTGTGGGGTCGGAGCAATATATTGTAGAAATTACAAACGGAATGACAAACTAAGATATACCCTTTTTTACACTTTTTGTTGTGAAGGGTATAAAAATAAAAATTAAAAAATGTTTTATTAAATATCCAGAAAAATTATAGTGTACAAATATTTTTCTATATTATTTCATATTTATTAATTGATTTAAAAATGCTACAATTTTTTCTGCTGCTTTCTAATTTTTCTCCTTTTCTTTAAAAATTAACACAATTTTTGCAAATATGTATTTTTTTCTTAATAAGGGTATGTGTGAAACGGTAGCAAAATACCTCGGTTAAATAAATTTTTTATGGGGAGAGAATTTTGTATTACTGCTGTGTGAAATGATATTTTTTTTGGCAATATAAAATTTTCACGTCTCTATAGAAAAAAGGAAATTTTTATATTTTAAAAATGAATTAATTAAAAAATATTTTTTGCTGCTATTTCAATTTGGAATAACATCGTCTCAGTTATTTGATATTTTATTTTTCATACTTATTTATACACATTGTATGTACGTTCATTAATTTTCAAAAGTTACAATTTTATTTTTATTACGTTTTCACAAAAGTATAAAATTTTTTATGTCATAAGTGAAATTTAATTCACCTCAGAAATGTCAATATTTTACTAACAAGAGTACTTTGTTACCGTTTCACATACGTCCTAATAAATATAAATATTCAAAATCAATGATTTAACAATTGTTTAGAATTTGTTACCTTATTAAATAGTTTCAAGCTCCTGTTAATTTTTTGGGCTTTAAGCAAATCTATTAATAATATAAAATATGTTATAAAAAGATATAAAATATGTCGTAATATTATATCATACTTTTTTTTATTAAAAACCTTAAGGTAGATATTTAAATATAACCCTTACAAAAGAAATATTGCGTTACGGAACAGTGTAACATTTTAATTAATTTAAGAATGTTAAGTATACTTTTTTCCGTAATTAATAGACGTAAAAAAATTATGAGTTTGTTTTTTAAAAGCGGGATAGGTTTTTCGTAGTACAATTTTATAGCAAATTTATGTGGAGTTTAATGAAAGTGGAAGTTTAATGAAAGTAAAGCTGACACACAAAGTGGTTTTAATTTCTTAGTTTGAAATTTTTAGTTAACAATAACTTTATTTAGTCTCCACTGAAGGTCCCAGATAGCCGAACGTGCCGCAACGAGCCCTTACCATTCCAGTGAAGACTAACTACCAAATGGTAACAAATTTGTTTCTCCTGTAAGATTTTATATTTTCGGTTTATTTTTTTTTTAAGAATTTAAAACATTCTGCTAATATAATAAAATAAATCATTCGCTCTTTAGATGATTCGCAAACAAATATTTGCAGCAATAAATTGTTTTAACTTTAAAGACAAAAACTGTCATAAATTATGACTTAACACATGAAAACAAAATAAACAAAAAATGTAAACCGCTACCGTCAACTGTATCCAACCATTAAATCACCTTAAAAACATAACTTAATATACGATAGATACTTTAACTTCTAAACACTTTGCAGTTAAAGAACACAATATCCAGCAAAACAGGACAATACCTTATAAAATGCCAGCAGAATGAAAAAAATATATAAAATAAATAAACCTGAAGTAAAACCAAGTCGATTTTGACTAAAAAGGCCAAATAGTAGGAGTATTATTATGTCACTTTAATAATGGAAAAGGCTTGCAGTTTATAAACTTGTGGAAAAAATAAATAAAGCTTTATTATATTTACTTATTTTTTATTGTGAGACATGCAATAGCAACAAATAAGTAACTAAAATGCATAAACATAACACAGGAACAAATTGCTGGACGTTCAGGTTTTCTTTGGTGAGAATTAATTTATTGGTGATTTTTCCCCAAAAGTACTACAACTGATAAAAAAAATACACAAGATTCTCAAATGTTGACTAATTTTGTTTTTATCGAGATGTTTCTGTTTTTCGATATGATTAACGTGTTCGCTAGAAGTATGCTGTAGATGATGTACAAGCATTGATCATGTCGCTAAATTACTTCAAGGCTTAGGACTTATTTGGTCCTACTTTTAGTTTCATGCAAAGTTTTTGATTTGGAATAATTTATTGAAAATATTTTTTTTTAATAATTACTGTTTGAACTTCTATATAAGATAACTTCTTTGTATTTCTTCTTTCGAACTACTCTTTAAACACTTGTAAAGATCATCTTTAATAATCAGCTTTTCAATTTATCAGAAAAACAAATTTAAAATTTACACAAATTCGTGCCTTGTAAGTTGGTTAGGGCGAATTTTTTCTCTATCAAGTAAAATCCGATTTTTTTTATTATTTATCGTTAACTAAATAGAGCCGGTGTTATGTACGTTTAATTGTTTTCAGCACTAGTATTATATAACTAGTGCTGAAAACAATTAAATTCATAAATGAAAAAAAAACGAAAAAGAAATGAAAGCATAAAGTACATATCCCGATTATCCTTCCTTGTACCGATGGAACGAATAGTACTTTAGGCTATTTTATTGTGAATAAGTATTTATAAAAACTAAATCCCTCTTACCCATTTCAAACACTACAAAGAATATAAGCGATGAAAGATTTATGAGACCGTAGATAAAAAACAATAAAAAAAAACACTTCAAGTCTCTGTGGTATGTTATGGCTATCGTTGAACTAGAAAAAGACCTTTTAAATTTATGCGGTAAACGGAAGTTACAAAAAGTAAAAACAAGCACCAGAACACAAAAAAATCTCATAGACTAGAATACTGTTTTACACTAGAATAATACCACCACAAGACCACTGATGCCTTAAATGTATGTAGTGGTAGAAAACAAACATACACACTTACTTGAATATTTGGTAGAGTCATAGCAGAAATCAGGACCAGCAAGAGCTTTATTAGTAGTACACCTCCAACAATTTATTGCTTATTTGTAAATACTTCTCAGTTTTTTTCTCCTCTTTTTTAAGTAAAATATATTAATAAAATAAAAGAGACAGTTTTATAAATCACTTTATAGACGCTGACACAACTATTATAGTTTAAGCGTCTTCATGTATCGTTACTTTTTGTTGCAATACCAAAATATTTTTTTTTAGTGAAAAGGGAATTTTGTTTAATTTTTTTAACACAAATTAGTTTAAAGGACTTTTTAGTTAAGTATTTAATTTTGGGTTTTATAAAGGAAGGTATATTGAATTATAATTTTTTGTCTTAAGCCCACTCATCTTTGATGTAAATTAAAGATCATCGTAAAGTTAGTTTTTAAAATATTTTATAAGTAAAATACAAAAGATTTTAAAGGGAAGCAGTTATTTTTGCAAACAAGTTTATCAGAACAATGAACCATAGCGAAGCCACTGATAAAATAGGCAAACGCAAGCTTTTAGTGGAATAATTTAAATATTTGTTTCTTGTAAAGCTTTTTGATTGTGACAATTTTTAATTTATTGTAAGCTCTTATTGTTTCTTTTTTTTTTTTTTTGTATATAACTATAATTATAATACTATATAACTTAATCAAATACAGGAGATACCCTTAAAAACTGCAACAAAGTATTAATAATACCTAGGGGTAAAAATAAATGTAATAATTATCTTTTTAACATTTATCTACATTAGGCGCAATTTGGGGCTAGAGAGAAGGATTTTAGTATATTTTTCAGAACACGTGTTTTCAACTATTCAAAATATTACTTTTCACTATTTAGAAAATGTTTACCTCTTAATTAGAACCTAAAATTTTGCCATGGGATAAATTTAAAACACAACAACATCTTACTCAAACAGCAAAACTTTCAAAAAATGTAAAATTTCATCATATATTTCTATGATTTTTAAAGCTTATTCCAGAAATTGTTACGAATTCGACTAGACAATATGTGACAAAAATATAATTAAAAGTCATACAAACAACTCTTTTTAATAAGTTGATTCCTTCACAAATATATAGCCGCACAATGTCATCCAAATTTCCATAAGGACCAAGAAATCACTTTTAATTGTATATTTATCAAAATTAAAAATGCTATGCAATAACCATATTATGATATTTGTAATAATGTATAGTTATGAAGAACAAATTATAGTTATTTTCAACAAAATTTCAGTCACGACAAACATTTTTTTGTTAACATTCAACCAATAAGAGGTTACTACGCACAATAATGCAACATGGTTTGTTTTAACTTTAGAAGATTCGAACCACAACCAAAGTTTTTTTACCTACTAAAAATAAGATAATATGTTTAACCATAATATATTATTTTTAATCAACAAATGATTAAGAGCAAACAAAATAATGTTTGCGTTTAAAAATATTTTGTTCTAGGTTATGACAGAATGCTTTTCTATCAGTTTATAAATTTTTTTGTTAGCATAAAGTTATAAATTTATTTATTAATGTTAGTCAATATAAAAAAAAAATTTATATACTAAATATAAACCAAAAAAGAAAATACAAAATATGAAACAAATAAAGGGTAAAAAAACATTTCTTTATATTTGTGTTTAAGACACAATTGCGAAACCATTCCACCGCAGATGCCAGATTAACATATTATAAGTATATAAATGTGGAGTCAGAATAATATCTTCAATATGAGAATATATCGTTTACTCCATAAATGGATATTCACATAAAATTGTGTGGAGATAGGATGCCACTATTTGGGCTTTCAAACAATATTTCTCACTAATAACAAACAAATAAATCTTTTTTTTTAATTTATGTAAATGCTAATAGAACAATAAATCTTAATAAGTCATACAGGACATTTTTAACCATATTATATTTTTATTTAACTATTTAATGTTTATATTGAACCATTAAATGTTTTATTTAAACATAATTATGTTTACACTCTACCATGTTATTGTTAAGCTAGATATGGTTGCAAGATCAGCAATATTATTATTAAATCTAACAATACTATGTTTTGCCAACAACTATACAATACAACCATAGCATATTGCTCTTAGATTATGGTTACCTTTTTTGTGCGTGTAAGTAAAAAAAATTAATAATGGAAATGTTTGGGCCCTTTGAGTTTTTTTAACATGTCGCAGCGACATATGCACCGAGTAAACACTGTCACATGTCGCAGGGAAAGCTAAACCGTTTAAAACAAAGTAGCAGAATGGTTCAAAAGTCAATAAATTTTCATTGTTTTGTTTGGAATTACGAATAAAAAAAATTAGGGAATTAAAATATTAGGACATACATTCAGAAAAAATTGGTATGGAAAAGTGTTGAAAGCTGAACTTGTTTTGCTATGTTTTTGGTATATATATTTATCAGTACATGTTTTTTTTTAAACTGAATAAAGTCCACCCCCAGTCGAAAACTTCAACTATGAATTGAAAAAAACCCTTAGCTGATAATTCAAAACCCAGCTAGGATTGTTCTTCTGCCATCAGAAACCTTCAGATATTGCGGGTCTCAATGTACTGCATTAGGTAATTAAAATTATTACAAATTTTTTGGTAGTGAAGTATATGACTTTTGATTTTCAAGCGGTAGGGCATAATAATTATTTACTAAACATATTAAAATATTCTTAATTTTAAACAAAGAATTTATATACACTGATATGCGGTTATTACTCTTTGTCTTTTTAAATATGACGGAATTTTCATATCCTTTGGATACAGTCAACACTTCCGCTATGGCAATAAGTTATATATTTACCATACATTAAATTTATAATTTAAAGTTGACAAGCAATCTGTACTGTTTTAAAAATAAAAAAATATACAATAAATTTAAATATTTTACATCGTTGTGATAGCCACCATTATCACGTCCCTCGACTATCAATTGCCGTTCACAACTGCAAGTACGAGTTTAGCTGTTGAATTAAGAATGAATAAATAACATGAAAAGGATATTGAATTTATGCTGAATCATTGCTGTTCAAACAGAGCATTAAACTGGGCTACTGTTAGAAAATTGAATTGGAGTTACAGGTGTTGCAGTATATGATGCCAATAATATTATTCAGCTAACTTACCACTTGTTGCACAGCAACTATAACTATCAGTTCCTTTAAATGAAATAGGAATAAGCAAAGCACATACACCAATATACAATTATGTATTGAATTAAAAACGGAAATAAAAAGTATTCATGTTAAGTGTATCACCCAACCGCATAAAACACGGCATATAATGGAATATATTTTTATCTCCTGTCTCTTGGTTATGGCTATTTCGAATAAACAAGTGCAAGGCAATTAAATTTATTTTGCATGGATAACCATAAATAAAATATATTCTATTTAGAAGTTGATTGAATTTGCATCTTAGCTAAATGCAATACGATGATTTTGTTACAGTCAACTACTGCTATTGTTATATAAGTTAAAACAAGTAATATTGCTATATTCGGTTATGTCGAATCTTATAAATTCTTTATTAGGGCTGTTCCAGAAGCAAGAACTTCAGCAATTAATTCAATGATCTATAAAAGCATATTTTATTTTTATTAAAGAAAGTGATAAATACTCACAAATTATTTGAAAAATCTTTCATTTTGCTTTTTAAATAAAAACTTTATGTATTTATTTAAAAATTATTTGATTTTAAAGTAAACAAAAACAGCTGATAATTTAATTGTAGTCCGAACTTATCCAAAGAAAAAGCTCGTACATCTTTTTACCCTCTCATTTTCTCTCAAAATTGTACAAAAATTGTTACCTGGTACGCTTTTGGACAAATTTGTACGCGTTCGGAATGTTTGGTTATGCATTTGGAACACACCTATTATAAATGTAAATCTAGTTAAGTGAAGTAACGCCAAACTAAAATACTAATATTGAGGTGACAGAATTAAAAAAAAAACAAGAAAGAGTGCTATATTTGGCTATGCCGAATCTTATGTACCTTTCATCATATACTGGGGTGGCAGAGAATTAAAAAATATAAAAATTAAGTACTACTTATATACAATTTTACATAAAAATGTATTATTATTTAGTATTAGTATCAGTATTTAGTATTTGTTTAAAGATCTCTTTAAGAGCTTTAAAATGATACCCATATTAATATTTAAAAAAAAAAATTTTAAATTTCAGAGGCCCGTACTCTAAAAATATGAGCGAGCGTCAATTTTTTCACTTGATACTTTTCTCTTAATTTTCATTTCTCTATAGCCCCATATATTTATTTTTTTAATTGGAGTTACATCATTGTTCCAAAAATTAGAGGCAGCCGTTATGTTTTTCCCGCTGCCTCGAAGAACATTGACCGATAATGCTCATTTCAAATAGCACCTTTTTCGATACTACATCTGGTCGATTGGCGTATTTGATTTTCCTCTATCTGATCTAGTGCCTCGCAAACTTGATTTAAACACTAACACGTATGGACAGACTAGCTTCGCTATGCATAAGAAGTCATGGGATATTGTAGAAATTAAAAACGAAATGATAAACTTAGATATGCATTTTTTTTAAATTTTTGTAGTGAAGGGTATAACAATCTGTCTAATGGTTGGAAAGGTAAAATTTTTCAAGTAACTTAAATAAATTTCGTTTTGTCTTGATATTATTTTAGCATACCAGCAGATATATATACTAATTTAAAGCTAGCTAAAACTGTTCTTAACTCATTTAACAACACCTTCCGTTTTTTGTCAAATAAAAAAGTTTGTGAAAGCTTGTCTTTTAAGAGCACATTTCGGAGGACTCTTTAGAATTCAGAATTATAGCAACTTCATCACTAAAACTTTCAGTGCAGTCAATTTTTCTAACGGAGTTGCTGTCGATTAAAATTCGCTATCTTCTAACTCGTAAACAATCATAGCTTCAACAAGACTGTCTTCAACGCTTAGCTCAGGAATAGGAATTACATGTGATAGCTTTTCTGGCGTTGTCTTTTATACGCACCCATTGCGCACATACCTTCCTATAGAGCTTAATATGACTTTTTCTTTTTGCCTATCATTGTAACGGCATTATCTTTGGTTTCCAACCTATCCAAATGCAGACTTATGCATTCCTTTTCAGCAGCACCTCAGTTGACTTCTCTGGCTTTTACATACTTTAGAGTGTGTAAGCAAATCTGTAATAAATTACTTATTTTTATACCACAGTTAACAAAATAAAAACAAGGTTACTTTTTTCTAATGTATGTTTAGAAATTATATGAAAACATTTATTAAATTACAGTTGACACCCAGTTTAAAGTATAAGTTATTTTCAATAATTAAAGCAAAACATATAATACGAGCTCTTTAGTTTATAGCTATGAATATGGATCATATTTTCTAAAAATAAAAATCTGAGTTTATCAAAATGACACAAAAATTCTTGAATTTAGAATCTAGCATAGATTTAAGTTAAAATCGAAATCGTACCTGAATTTGAAATTTTATATATAATTAAATAAGATATGCACTAACCACCCTTAAAGGTGAATTTTTATTTCATCTGATTATCAGTAGAGAATATACCAAAGGGAAATATCGGTTGCTTTTAAATGATTGGAACACAAAAACCTAAGCCGTGGATTTGTTATATTACAAAAAAAAAAATCGACCAATAATTTATTTTAAAGTTAATATTAAATTATTTTTTATGTCAAAAGCTATAGAATAAAGTCGACTCTTGCTAATGTATACACTAAAATAAAAAGCTCTTATTATCTTTTTTGCTTTCACAGTCAAGAATAAAGTATACTTTAAGTTAAGCCGCCTTCCACTGGGTGTCAACTGTAACTTGATAAGTGTTTTCATACAATTTCTAAACAAACATTACAAAAAAGTAACCTTGTTTTAATTTTGTTCACTTTGGTATAAAACTCAGATTAAGAGTATTGCGTTCTTAAACCAAATAAAATAGTTTTGGAAAAATGAGTTAAAAACAGCTTTAGCTACTTTTAAATTAAGAGTTGACTTCAACGCCAAGAATATATTTTTTTTTTAGTTAGAGCCGACTCTAAAGTAAAACCTACTTTAGTTCCCTTAAAGTTTCTTTATTTTACTTATAAATATGGGCCTATAATTTTAATGGTATTTCAAAAATTTCAAATAAAACGCCTTCCTCTTTAATTAAACAATCCATTTTTTGCGTATTTAGTTTTTTAATACTGTGTATGAAAAACACGATGAAAATGTCACGGAACTAAAAATAAAAGCATTAAGTGGTTAAGAGTCATTAAATACTAACAAGGTTTACTATTGTAAATATCAGAAGCTAAAAGACTTAAGCATGACTGTCACGCATATTTTAGCAAAACAGCAAAAGAAATCTTACTGCTTGTCGGTGGTTATACCCTACAAGATGGTGCATTAAACTCGTTAGCAAAATGCACAGAACATTTATTTCTTCTCTCCAAAGCTGTTCTAACTTTTATATTAATGTGTGATTATAATGAAAGGCTTTATTTGTTACAGGTCTCAACTTGTCAATTTCTAAGCAATTAAGCTTTTAATCTGCTGAAATTGATTAATAGCCATATGCAAAAGCAATATTCTTTAAATAATTCACCTAGTTTGTACTTGTTGCTTAAAGGTGAATAATTAACACAATGAGCAATTGCAGTTGGCAAATTATAATTACAGTTCTTATTATGGAATGTTAAAGAAAGGGTATATTATACTTCGAACAACATTTTTTCAAATATGTACTTCTTTATGTTCTTTGCTTTAAATGTTGAGCTTAGTATACATTTGTTTTTTTATTTGAATATACAAATCACTTTAACAGACGTTTTCTGCACAATGTCATTTAACAAGGATTTACTCACGTACAAACATCAACATCAACTAACGCATGACTGAATGTATGTGTGGTTATAGTTAACACCTACTTATGTTCATGATAAAGAAGAAATGCGGAAAAGAAATATGCAAAATATTAAAAACGCAAACTGTAAAAAAATATTTAATTTTGTATTTAAAAACTAGAAAACGACATGCATATGAAATTAAAAAAATAGCACATAAATAAGATAATAACTTGCTCTAATAATTTGCTTTATTTATAATCGAAAATAAATGAAAAAAAAAAAAAAATAAAATATTACAACCTTTCATATGTAGGCTTATCTTGTGAACTTCGAGTAAAGTTTGGGAGAGAAATGATACTGAAAAAGAATATTCGTTGAAAATTTTAACATGGCTGTTAACCCCTGAATATAACGCCATATACCGGTCAGAATAGTTCAAACATTTGAAATTTGCCAGCGACTCAGATTTCCGAAGTATTCATGGAAGCCTATAAATAGCATCCAGACATATATAGCAACACATAATTTTATCTCTTGAAATAAATATTGCAAAATGCTATGGGATTAACCTTCCATGCACAATCCCTGTAAGGCTAAAAATAGACCTTAACGAATAAATAAGGTAGGGCCTCTGATATTTCGCAAAGTCGAATATTCAACACTTTTAAAAATGTCTTTTAACAAATCTAGAGCAGAATTCGTGAATAATGCTTAAACTTGTTTAAAGATTATTAAATCACTTCGCAGTCTACAAAATCCGAAAAATATGAAATTATCGCGGTGACAAATTTAACACTTCGCTCATTAAATAACGCAATGTCATAACTCAAATCTTCAAATTTTTGAGTTCATCATAAAGAATTATTCGGCATTTCAAGCTGTACATTGTGTTTACTTTTCATCTTAACGTCGTTTGTACTTTCCAAGTTTTAAAAGAAGAATTCGTTATTTCATGTTTGAAAACTCTGTTGATGAACAATTTTATTAAACCAAAACTCTATTTATCTTTTCATAAACACTGACTCATTTGAGTTAATGACTCAGTAGCGGATATATTTTTTTACAGCACCAACATAGTCTGTCCAAGATCTCCTCTTTAATATCTAACTGATGAAAGTTTTATATATGTATACGAATCATTTTACAATTTGTACTGAGAACTTAGGCAGTCTGATATTTTTTTCGATAGTGAGATCGAGTTGAAAACTCCAACTGCGACCATCTCGAAATTATTTTTTTTTTTGAGCTACGACGTTCTAGTAGCATTTTGTATTAATTTTTATCTACAAAAGTAAACATAAATAAACTAAGGTATGATATTTTAATTTTTGAATGATTTCCATAAAATTTTTATAAATATATTTTTTAAACGAGTTGCTGCACATGAAATGGCTAATGAGTGAGTAATTAACTTTAATGGTCTGAATTGAGTTCTGATCAGTTATCATACACATAAATCAATTGTTAATTAATATATACATATATACACGGAAAAGTTTTAAATATTTTTTATACTGTTGCTGACTTTTAAAGTCACTAAACAAATAATGCTGATTTATTTTTAACTTCATATTCTTTAATAAAATATCGGATACTGAATGTCGTAATGCATACAAATTACCCAAAGAGCATAGAAAATGTTAAGATTTATTACTTGTTAACCAGCACAATGAAAAAAAATGCCTTCTTAGCACTTATATTAAGGAACAGATACAGACTTTTAGTAAAATTATTAAATTTATTTCTATATTTTTAAATCTTTTCATAATTCAAATTTTTTGGTAGATAAAAATTTCTAGATAAATATTCCAAGTAATTTATTTAGAGTATAAGATTATTTATTTTTTTTTTTTCATTTATTTACCCCACAAACATTTTTTTGGTTTTCTTGTAGTGACGTAAATATTTTTCTACATTTTTGTCAACTATAATCGTGCATATCAATCTCAGACTTTAAATCCTTTTCACTTTCTTTTGTTGACCTGTTCTAATAATGTTACTTTTTTTTAGTATTTGTATTTAAAATTAAATATATTGTGGTGCAGTTGTAAACAAAATTTCAGTGGATTAATAAAAGTAAAAAGTTTAGTAAATATTTATTAAGGAAAGGTTTTTATTAATTAAGTTTTCTTTAATATCGTGCTATTTTCTTAATTCTGATTAAATTTTTAAATCACCAATATTGATTATTGAGGGTGAAAGTACGTTTCGATAGTCATTTCGCTACCGCTTACTTAACTCTTCAGTAAACTTCTCACAAAGATTTTATATAAACTAAAGATTTTTGCCCAAACAATAACGTAAAGACAAAAATTAATGTTTAAGCAAAAACAACAACAATAATTTTATTTTTATTTATTCGCTGTATACGGCTGCTTTTCTTTTAGCTCTTTTATGCAGAAAAAATTTAATGAAAATAAAATATCAAAATGCACTATGAAAATTTATTTTTGTTTAATGCACAGGCACTTTGCAAATTATTAAGTTAAATTTAACTACGGGAATATTCAATTTAATTCATTATTTTTTTTAAATATTGTGCTATTTTGTAATCCCGATTAAGATTTTTATTATTTTGTATTAATTTTTTTTTTTGTTGTGCTTATGAAGTAAAAGATGAGTAATATATTTTTAATCAAATATTTTTTTCTTTTAGTTAGGCTTAAAATAAGTTATAGGAGTTATTTCGAACTTAAAGGCACAAATTATTGTAATGACTCAGTCATTTCTGGGCCGAGTTTCAAAATTCTTCTTTATTTGAAAGGTTATGCTTAGAGTTGGGTCGCGTTTTTAAAGCAGCTTATTATTTTAAAAATTAAAGGGTAAAAAGGGTAAAATCCGTCTTCTTCTTCGCTTAAATTTTTGTATAAAATTGTTTTGTTCACATTTTTGATGTTTAAAAAAGCAGAATCTTCTGGTTCTTTTAATTGAAAAGTTTTTTGTCATTGTTTTGCAGAGAAGATTATATAATAAATCACTATAAATTAGATTAAAATATTTACTGAAATGGAAGCTCTTGAAAAGCAACCCATGTTGCACAACAAGTTAAAAATGAATTTTTAAGTACAAAAAAATAACATCACAGTTAACTTTTTATGGGTGAGAGTAAGGTGCGCTACAACTATACAATATGTGTAAAGCTTTGGTTTTTAAAATTTAAATTGTTTGATAAAACTGCGTATGAAATCCTTGCTATATACAATTTAATTATATGAGCTCTAAATAATTTCTGCCTTTCGATGATCTTAAGTTTTAAACGAATTCAACTGATTTCCCAAAATGAACGCATTAAACAATATTAGAAAGTTATTACAATTCATGGCACCAGATAATCAAATAATTAAGTCAATCCTTCCGTTAAAAATAGTCGTCATTCGTAAGGGGTTTTTTTTTTTAACTGCTATACCGTTTAGAAACTGCTGAATAAGTTTGCAGTAAAGACTCTGCAAATGATTTTCAACTAAATTATTATCTTGCATCTAACCACGTAATAATTATTTTTTTAGCTTTGTTTTTCTTTTTAGGGTTTAATACACAAAATGTAAAAACATAACCATATTGATTTTGTTACAATGTGTGTCAGAGCCCCCCATTTCTGGAACTGTAATAGGTATACTATTGTAATTTTCACGGAGGATGTTGCGGCAGCCCCTATAAAAATACTTAAAAATAAAACAAGTTCCGGAAGTGAAGTAATATTCATTCATTCGTAACTGTGATAGGCAAAGTGTAAATAAAAGTATGTGCGCTTTAGCAAAAAGGTGTCCTAATATTATATGGCTTTAATTTTTTAACCAGATTTTATAATTCACGCAGAATATTTACAGGATAAGTGATAAGATTAATGTCTGCAAGCAATTTTAAGACCATGGCTTGCAGGACCATGAATCTACCCCTTGCTATAAGGTCGGAGCTTATCTTTTAACCTCTCTGTTGAGAGTGTAATAGCACACTTCAGTCTATTCCATGCCAGACCCGCAGAGATAGACAAATTTAACCACAACCACCACGTGTACCCCGATGGGACCTCACCAATAACCGGCTACTGAGATGGGCGGCTCTCTGTATCAGCTACCGGTTCCCATGGTGCCAGTTTATTTAGGCTATGATTAATCATACGTTATTATCATTTGAGGAAACTGGTAAAATCCTTCGAACGTACCCCACTGTCTATCCAGCTTCAGTGCCTGAACACCGGGGGACTGATTCCGCCTATACCACCGAGAGCTCTCATCTGCACCTAGGTGAAGTACTCTTGGTACAAATATATCCACTTTATTTTTTATATAAAAATAAATTTATAAACTAAAGGGTGTTTCCAAAAACGCAATGAATTTTACGATTATGGCCTTTTATTTTAAACCGTTATAAGCAGACGCTTGAAATCTGTACAGAAGATATACTGCTTTAAGAATTAATATAAAAAACATAATGAATGGTATCAATAAAGGCACGTATTAACAATAAAAACTCAAGTGGTGTTGTAACAGGAACTTCATGTTCAATATGGCTTTTTTACTATGTCCACTGTAACATGCTTTAAATTAAAGATTGATACATATATAGTACAGAACTCTTTGTGTTTCAGTTTAACTCGCAATTGAAGCAGTATTTATTTTGATCTAGGACGATGACCCAAACAAATTATATCCTGTATGATGATGCATATATAGAACGCCTTAAAATTGTCATAACATCAACAGTAAAACAAATTACACTAACGTTCTTCTTAATTATGATATTGGATTTTTAGAATAATTATATATTCTCTTAGTCGTACGATTTATGAACTCAAAAGCAATTTATAATAATAAAAATTGTAGCATTTAAAAGTTGCATGCAAATTTATCACAACATAACAATTTTAAATATTTTGGTTTTAAATTTAGTTAAACTTTACAAATTAAATTTCTACATGAACAATTAAAATTTCAACACGTATAAAATAACCACTATTTCTAATTTGAGGTGAAAAATTATGGTATGAGATGAATATTTTAGTCAGTTGAAGCAAACGAAAGCTTGTGCAAACTAGTATCGAATAGACTAAACAGTTTTGCTATGAAGAACTTTTATCAACTTTACTTTTCGCTCATTTTAGTGGTTATTATTGTAATTTTAATAAAGTTTTTCCAATAAAATTAATTGGTATGTTATGCAGCCTTCTAACCGCACAAAATGCTTTGTTTTAAACTGTTGCTCTAGAGGCTTTATTTTAAGAATTAAAGCAAAGAACAAAAAGCAAAGTTTATTAAAAAATTGTTATAAATTGTAACAAAGTTTAAAATTTATGCATTTGTCGGTGTAAAAAAATAACGTTTTACTTTTTTTTTTTAAATAACACACAAATTTTGTACATAGTTTTTTTAATTCTGTTAGGGTGTTTAAAAATTAAAAGATTAAAAAAAAATACTCTACAATTATATTAAATTTTTTAATCAATAATAACCTACCCTATTGTATGAGACAGGTAAGTTTTACCATACTAATGACAATATGTTATTGCGACAGCATTCCTGCGTAGTACGAGAGGAACCGCAGGTACGGACCTATGGCACAATACTTGTTCGAGAGATTGGATTATGCCTGAACGCCTCTAAGGTCGTATCCAAGCTGGACTGCAATGATAAAAATGGGACAATTGCATTGAATGGCCCTTAAACCATTTAAAGTTAATCTTTGATAAACGACAATGGATTTGTGATCCCAATGTTATTTGTAACATAGCAAGTGCAGGAGGCTATTATCACCTGTACGCCGCGCTAGTTACTTATAAAAACATTATTTAATACAATGATAATGCCTAGAATCAATTGTAAAAAAAAAACAATGTGTAATTGTTCGTTTTAAATCTCAAAATAAAACAGTAACTATTTATATTATCGTTAAAATATTTCCTTCTACTTTTTTATGTTTTAAAGTGCCTAACAGCACATCGCACGATGATGAATTTACTTGAAGAGACGCAGCGGTTTTTTCCACAATCCTTTTTTCCTTGTTTCATGAAAAAAGCATTAAATTTGATCGTTTACTGCAGAACTCAAGGAGATGAGGTATCGCAGCGTATATATCATCGGTTGTTGACAGTACTCATACTGAAGAATTAATGATGCGACATTGCCCGGTCGTTCGTTTCAGTGACCGGTCTTTTTCGGTCAATTATCAAAGACTAATTCGTTCGTTCGCAACCGACACAGCCCTAATTTAAACCACATTTAATCGATAGGAAATCATGATGAACTGTTAAGTTTTAATCATAATCGCAATTGAGGATCGCTTAATTAAAAGATTTTATGCTAAATGAACAATCCTTCAATTTTCGTTATATAAAAAATAAATTCAATTATTATTTTCCATACGAACGAAATATCATTAAAGTTTTGTAACGTCAAATAAAGAATATAAATGTGAACGCAAGGCGCATTACTTTACACGTAGTGTTAATAGCCCAGCTGAAAAAGTAAAAAAATTTAAAATTTTATAAAATTAACTTTAAAAAAAGATTAAACATGTGGTATTGCTGCACATGAATGAGAAAGAAACCAACTGTTAAAACTTCATTTAAAGCTTGTTCTTTTTTGGTCAGCTTTTTTTTACATCAACGTGGTGCCCTGCAACAACAAAATGACATTAGATTTTAGTTTTTTTAGCCGTGCGGCCACCTAGTATATAATTCGCCTTGATGTGAACGATAAGTAGGTCTTAAATTTCAAACAAAACATAGATAAAAAATATTTTAAAGCATATACAAAATATGAATTATAACACTGAATCTCAACTAATAATCAAACCTTAAAATATACTTACTTTACTAAATAAGTATGTAATCAATAAAAATATACACAGAACACTTTTTAGTACATTTCACATTTATTTACCATCTTATACAATTACTTCTTGTCAACATTAAATCACAATATAAACAACTACAAGCCTGCTGTAATATAACTCAGTCACTTAACCTAGACACGCACACATACACACATCAATCTCTTATAATTTTTCCAACAAAAAAACAAAACAGACGTTTGTACTTGTTGTATGATTGACTCGAATGTCATAAAAATACACTTGACAGCTTTTAACGTTTTATATGCGAATGATAATCTTTGTCAAGAGACGGAAACAACATCAGAAACAGGGCTTAAAAACATATAAACAAAACTGTAATAGCAAAAAACAAAACAAAACAAAAAAAAAGAAACGACAAATCATAAACACTTGCACAAATTCTACAGAGAAATAAGAAACATGCACATTTCCTTACAACTATGTTCTTGACTTTTCTTCCTCTTTATACGGTTGAGTTGAAGACTGGCAGTCAAATTGACATTTCGTTCCCTTCTACTTTACTCATTCCTTTTTTTTTGTGTCTTAAGTAAACAACTGTGACAATTTCAACACCTGCAAATGACGTTACATAGCATGAGTAAGATTTATGTAGTGTGAGGCTTGTATGTAAGTTTGTGTTGTACGTAGGTTTATTCCCCAGTGTTTTTAAAAGATTCTTTACTAAAGATGTGTTATATGTGTTAGTATTGGTTTTGTATTCATATAACTATAGCAATATAAATGTAAATTTTCGTAGATATGATAATAACCTGTTTTATACAACCCCTATTTAAATTATATTTACATTACGTCAGTTCATATTAATTTCTCGTAAAATAGAATTTACAATTTTTAACGTGACGAAAACTTTTCATGGTGTTATTTTATTATATTAAAAGCAGAAATTAAATATTTCTTCAAATGAACATTCGTCGAACGAACACTTGAGGCAAATAACTATGAAGAGTGCTGAAACCCGGTTGCTTTTTTTAGTGTAGTATGAATGTTTTCATAACTTTTTATAATATAACAGTTCACCCAATAATTTAATAAAAATTAAATTAAAAACTAAACAGCATCTAAAATATTGTGGGGAAACAAGTAAAAATGATTAAAAACAAAAAATGCATTTCGTGGCCATACCGAAGGCTAGTACAAAGCAAAAACAAATGTACAAGACGAAATACCAAATTAATGTTGATATGAATAGATGATGTTTACAATGTACACAAGCTAAGGTAGCTAGACTAGAAGCATGCTGATAAGGGATGTAGCGATCCAGAAAATGCAGCATTACATTTTGCTGGTGGCTAATTTTGCTTGTTTTCTTTGGAAAATGTCCGCATACACTTGTAAAATGAACTAAAGCAAAAAAACAATTTCAATTAATTTATAATATTCACAGTTTTTGCCAATGGCAAATAAAAAATTAAAAAATAAGTTTTTCGTAAAATGTTAATAAAAAATCGATATAAGCAAGATTAAAAAATTATAATAAATATAATATAATAACATTTTTTATTACTCATTTTTTTGGTTTTTTTTTAGTATGAAATTCTGCTGGTTTTAAAAAGAGATTTCATATCAAATAAGAATAAAAACAAACATAAAAAAAAAGAAAAAAGTAAGAAATTAACAGACCTTATAGCAAACCCCAGCACAAATGCTGCTAATGTGTTACAAATATGTATACGTGTATGTGTAACTTGTTTGTTGTTTTAGAAGTACATTAAAAATGGCTTAAGTTACTTTAAGAGTTCCTTTTCTTCCAACGTTTTTATAAAGTCGCGAACAAAAAGGAAGAAAAAGGTTAGGAAATTATTAAAATATGTTTTATTAAGTACTAAGTGCTTGTTTATTTTAAAATTTTGCATTTAGGAAAACAAGCACAACAATGGTTAAATATTGTTATTTATTCATAATTTATATAACAATAACTTCGGTGGCTTTTAAGTTTTTATTGTTTCAAGAGTAGTTCTGGTTTGTAAATAAATATTTAAAATTAAAAAATAAGAGAGCGACAAACAATCAGAAATAAATAAATAAAGGGCAAATCTTGTGAACGATTTTATGATTAAATACGTAAGATTTTTTGGGAATATCCCCACATAAGAAACATAGAATATCTGGATAACATGGCACAACCATCAGAAAATAATGAATCTTTAATACATTAATTTTAAATTGGTTTAAATTTGTGTGTTTCTAACTTCTTAATTTATTTTGAAAAAATATTATTTTAAGACAAGCATGTTCTAGTGATATTAGAAACATTTATAAAATGTCATTTTTTTTATTCTGGGTATCAAAAAGAATTTTTTTCTTTTACTTCAAAATAACAATTGTTGTATTATAGTAACAAACAATAAATAATAACTGTCATGAATTTGAGAATAGCACTGTATAATTATTTGATAAGTTTTAAATAAAATAGAAAAAATTAGGCAATTGCAGAATCTAAAGCATCAGTTTTTGGAACGCAGGAAGCAAAATCAAACAGAAGTTGATAACAGGAGTGATCTTGTTTTTTTTTTTTTTGCTAATTTTAGGATGGTTAAAATAATTAATATCCTATTGAAAAAATGATAGTATTGGATATTGCTAAACTTTTAAGTCACTTAATTTTGGACAAAAACTTAATTTTGAAAAATATTTAATTAATACTTTAAAAATAAAAATTTCTTTTTCGCTATTTTTAAATTTTATGACCTAATTTAATTTTCTTTTCTTACCTCTTTTATAGTCTTGTTTTCTCTTAATAAAAGAACATTCTTTTAAAAGATAATGCATCCATTGACCATATATGCATGTACGTGTATATTATGACCCAAGTGCTACAAATCACTTTGTCATAAATAAAGAAATAATCCAGGAAATTAAAATAAACAAAAGAGTAAATGAAGTCTATTATAAACAGACAAAGCAGAATGAAATAAAACAAGTAATAGTTCTATATTCGGCTATGCCGAATCTAATATACCCTTCACCTTCCACTTAAATCTAGTAAAGTAACATTTATCAAAAAATCATATACTGTGGTGATAGAGAATTTTAAATAAGTAATCCAAAAAAATAAAGTACTATGTATAATTTTACTCAAAAATGTCATCGGCTCTTATAGGGTTAGGCATATTTTTTTTTTTTTTTGTTAATTTTTGTATTTCCTTGAAGATCTCTTCAAAAACTCTTAAATCATACCCAAACTGATATTTTAAACAAATATGGTGCACAATCGTGGTTTTCAATAAGAAGTTTGGAGGCCCATAACTTGTCAAACGACAAGTTTTTCACTTGCTGTTTTTTTTATTTTTTAATTCTGTACCGCCTCATATATATATTTTTTTTATTGGAGTTGCTTTATTGTTCTAAATTATGTGGAAAAATTAGAGGCATGCGTGGTGTTTTGCCCGCTGCGTCGCAGGACATGAACCGATTTTGATGATTTTCAATATCAAATCTTTCGAAACTACACTTGATTGATTGGCGTACTTAGATTTTCTCTTGCTGATCGGGTGCCTTAGCAAACTTGATTTTGACGCTAACACGGATAGATAGACGGACATCGCTCAATCGACTTCGTTATGCATAAGAACTCTGAATATATACTTTATGGGATAAGAAATGGATATTGTAGAAATTACAAACGGAATGACAAACTTATATATACCCTTTTTCCATTTGTTGTGGTGAAGGGTATAATAATATAGTATCGCACTAACAGAATCTGTATTCTTTTAAAAAGAAATTAAATAGAATGATGTTTTTTTAATATCATTAATAGTTTCAAACAATAATTGTTAGAAAAACGTGCAAACGCTTCATTTAGAAAGATCCCTTTCTTTGTTTTGAGGCTTCAATTGTGTATCTAGTCATTATGGCAAGGTAGAAAGTCATGGGACTTTATGATACGTGCTCATAACTTAATGCATCTTAGTTATATTACTCCGTTATTGAGTCAGTTTATTGATGACTGTATATTTTTTATGAATTAATTAGAAATTTAAACTATGAAAAATTCGACCTTTTTTAAAATTTTTGTGAAAGAACTTGTATCAGTATGTACGATTAAGATAGACAAATGTAATTAATTATATTTAACACTATAAAATAAAATATCCCAGCAAAACAAAATGAAGTAGTTCAAAAATCATAGGTATTTCATTGCATCTCTTGCACTAATTTTTTATAATGCATTTTTAATAAGTTCGATTATTCCAGTTAAAATTTTAGTAAGATAAAATAATATGTATTAACCATTTCAATAAAAATGTATAAATTTAGTTCTATTATATTACAACAAATTTTAAGAATTTATACAAAAATTAATGAAAAACGTAACTTAATCATCGAATTTTCACTGGTTTTACACATTCATTTAAATGTCAAGCCACTTTGTTAATGTGCACCCATGATCGCCAATGACTAGCAAATGTTATAATCATGAGTTTTTCCCCTAAATTTAGCCAGTTCATTTTAGGTAGAACCCATGCATTGCCTATGGTACTTCAATTGTGTCTTCTTTTTTTTGCTATTATTTAATTCATTCGTATAAAATGCTATTAAATATATATAAAAAATAGTGATATACAAATAATTCTTTTTATATATCAGAGTTTTTACTTAGATCTTGTTAAACTTTATGCACTAATGTGCACCACATATATATTTTGATGTCAATACTGGCCATTGCCAGTGTGATTTGCTACCTCAATAAAAATAATTGTACCTCGACCTGTCTTTAAAGACAGTGTTTTATTTGATTATGCACAGTAATATTGAAGTTACAACAGCTTTCCTTCTGCTGCTGCACTTTACGGATCAGGACTAATCTATATTTCAAGCACTTTTTGGTAAAGTCGATGCAGCGCTTTTTTTGCTCTCACCGACTTACCCGTCCTGTTCCTTATTTTGTAAATAAGCATACTCTCTTAGAACTTCATAATTAATATTTATCTCTGCTTTAAATTTAAAAAAAAATCGGTGCAGTCGTTAATTCCCCTTTTTTCTCCCTTTCCTCTCATCTTGGTCCTAACTTTGCAAAAAAAAACATTCCGTATTAGATCTTATACTTGATAACTTATCTATATTGCAAATTTCATTAAAATCGATTAATTTTTTTTTATCGGTTTGGATGATTGATAGTTGTGATTGACGCACCAACAAACAAACAAAGGAATAAACAAACAAACTTACAAAGGCATTTCTAAAACATTCGATATACATATGTGTGTATGTTGTCAAGATTTTTTTGTTTTAACTATTACTCCTAACAATTTATTGCTTTTCCGTACTGAGTCAATAGACATTTAAGTTGAAATATAGTACGTGCAAGTCTTTAATGGTGTTATTCCAATGAAATATAAATATAAATATTTCTGTCCTATTGGCATAACATAAATAAATTCAGCAGCCAAAAATTTCTAAAAACCAACATAGAGGCAGACATTTAAAGTATATTGTTAGTTTCTTTCTTTCTCTTCTATCACCAACAGTGTCAGTTGTGGCGATTTCTTGCCAAACGTGGCAGTAGCATACTTTTTGGCGATGCAATTTAAAAATGGCGATTGGCTATGTACCTGTTTTGAACATTCAAGTAAATGAAGAGAGCTAAATGAACAGTTAAAATTTAGATAATTATGTGAATGAGGGTTTTTTATACAGATTATTATGTAACCGTTACGTTAATCATAAAAAAGTGGTTTTCTGTAGTAAAAAAAATGTTATTAAGAGAAATGCCTGCTTGGCTACCAGAAAGCATGTCTATTTTTCATGCTTATTGTTAGTCTTATGGATCTTTGAATAAACTAAAGTAATTCCAATGAAAAAAATAAATATATGGGGTGATAAGAATTAATAAAATAAAATAAAATAAAAATAAGAAAAAATAATTACGTGAAAAAGGTGGCGCTCTCCCATATTTTCCAAATTACGGGGCTCTGAAATTTTCAAAATTTTTTAAAATATCAATATGGGTATAATTTTTAAAAAATGAATAGCCGATGGCACGTTTTTCTAAAGTTATATGTATGCAGTACCAAAATTTTTTTTATTTTTTAATTCTCTGTCATCCCAATATTTGCTTATTTGATTGAAGTTACTTCACTAGAGTAGATTTACATAAATGGTGAAGGATATATAAGATTTGGCGTAGCCGAATATTGCATTGTTACTTGTTTTTCTTTTCACAAATTGCCAATGTGTTGCTCGAGATTGTAGCTTTCTTTGTTAATTTGTGTTTTATTTTATAAGAAAAAATTAAAAAAAATAAAGAAAATTATTGTACATTTTTGTCTAAACTATAAAATCCACAGTTTCCCCCTTTTAAAATCCCATTCTTAAGCTTAAAATTAAGATCTCATTTTGTAAAAATCATTTTCAAACGCTTGGAAATTCATATTAAAAGCAACAATAAAAAAATCGAAATTCATTTTGATTTTTAATATTATTGCTAAAAGTTTAAAAATGATTTTTAGTACAAAGTGTGGGGGTATTAATATAATACGAGAAAGTTGTAAAATGATTTAAATTGATTCATAAATTTAAGAAAATATACACATCCCTAGAACCGTATTTATATTTAAAAATTCAAGTGTTTTCAAAAAATTGGTTGTTTAAATGGGATTTTTTATTCATTCCTTTTTAAATTCTTACTTTCTTTTTTTCATTTAATTCAATGACATTATAAAATGCCTGGCAGCAAATTGGTTCATCAATGAATAAACTCCCAAGCTCTTGTTTATAAATAATGCAAAAGCAAAAACCAACAAAAAAAAACCAAAATGAGCTCCTTTTGTCTTTCTTCAAAATCGTTAATAAATAAAGAAGAAACTATTGAGAAACATAAGATTTCAATTAAGAGAATTAATAGGTTTTGATGTCACTATTAATGGTTTAATTGTAAGGTCGATAGCAATAACTGTAGCAGAAAAATTAATTGGAAGAGGAAGACAGTATAACAATTATTTCCAAAAGCAATGAAAAGTGATAAATTCGTACATACATTCTCTATACTGTTACACATACTCATACTTTTATTGTAACAATAACAATAAATAATGGCTTGAAGATAAGAGACAAACATAATATAAAAAAGTGAAAAGAACGGATTGAATATTTTTTGTATCAGGGATGCAAGAATACAAGACAATAAAAACAAAATGGAAAACTTTTCGATCATTGTTTTTTTTTTTTTTTTGTTGTACCACAAAATATTTCACCAAATACTATTCTTTCTGTTCGTTAAAGCTTTAATTAAAATGCTACTAAAAATATCTGGTTTCGTCAATTACCTTGAAGACATTATTGGGGTTTTCCTGCAGATAAAATGATAAAAGTTTAGCATGATTCCAGGTCATACGACAGAAATGGTTACTCAATATATTTATTAAAGTATTAAGACCTATGATGAGATTTCGCATTTAATATAATTTTCTTTAATTGCCGCTCATAACTTTTTAAATTTAAATATTTAAGAAACCTTACTCAGAAACTTTGGTGCTTTCGGATAAAAGTTTTTAATCGAATACTTCTCTTTGAATGTTCAATGCATATTTCATTAAAATTTTATTACTTTAAAAAAATGTAAAATTAATCAGCAGATACAAATAATTATTTAAGTCTATAGACTTAACGAAACATATTAAAGCAAGTAAGAGTGCTAGTTTCGACTTTGCCGCATCTCATATACCCTGCACCATATCTGAACATTAAATGGGCATAACAAATTTTCTTCCTACCATTAAGTTTTTCTTTTAATTTTTTTATGAAATCAGGATTTGAACTGTGGATATTAGAAATGTACCTAAGGTTGTTTAAATTGTGAAGATTATCTATTTAACCAACTAATTTAGGGTTGTTATCCAATCAACTTTCGCTTGTGTTCTTAGAACTTAAAAAACTTAGTACTTAGGAGATACAATCACTTGCAGGAATACAAGCGAAAGTCTTTACTAAGTACTAAAAGGAAAGCACGAAATTAGAAAAAGGATATGGACAAATTAGTGCTGTGCTGCCCTTTGCCTCGAAATACATATACTGATCCTGGTGATTTTCGAAAACATTTCTGACCGACGGTCAGACAGATATCGCTCAATCGACTTTGCGATGCACAAGAACTCAGAATACTTAATGGGGTCGAAAATGGATATTTTAGAAATTTCAAATGGATTTCCGCGAAGGGGAATAAAAAAGGTCAGAATAATAACGAACAGTTAAAAGTTAAGTTGAAAGTTGTATTAATTGTATATAAAAAATTCTGCAAAGTTCAACAAAGATTTTAATTTTTAACATTTATGTGACCCTTAAGCAATCTGAAGAGAGCAACACATGCACGATCCAAAACCAACAGGAAATAGTGTGTTGATGTTTGTAACATTGTCATTAAGTTAACTTTTTTTTTTGCTTAAACATATCTTAAGATTTTTGAAAAAAAAAAACACCATCAAGTCGTTGGGAGTTTTTATAAAGACTAATAAAAAAAAAAAAATAAATAAAAATATATTTTATAAAATAAAATTAACTCTACTACACTTAATTTAACAACAAATACATGGTTGACTAAAGAGATTACTTTGAAATGCAGGTCCATAGGTTTACTGACCTGTGAGCATTATAAAATATAATAAATGAAAGGTTCTTAGGTTCTTTGAATCAATTGAAAAGATTGTAAAAGTTATTCAACTCACGAAATCAACACAACGGTTGTGGAATTATATACAACTGATTATTCGTTGAGACTTTCAAGAATACAATTAACTTTGAATCTTGTGCAGCTATGAAAATAGCGATAAACAACACAACAATTTTTCGTCCCAAGCTGCAAAATATACAGACAAACATTTGCTGAATTTTAAATCTTAAGTTACTCTAAAGTCAACAAGTTTAGAAATTTGATAACGAACAATTGAGAAGAAGCAAAAAAAGAAAATAATTTGTAATTTCAACCCAAAATTAAAAGAAACTTCAACAACAGTGTAATAATTTTTACATGGCAAAAAACCAAATTATTCCACTAAATGAATCTAGATATTATATATTTATAAAGTATTAAAAAATTAAAACATCAACACCAATACAGTTCTGTGTCCACACATCCATTAGCTGCCTTCTTCTAACTTAATTTAACGTTATTTTTTAATTTAAAGTCTCTTTCCATTTTGTTTTATTTCTTTATCTGTGCATATCTTTATCTGTGCAATAGAAATTCCAAACCGAGAACACAATTCTAAATACAAATGTAAAAAAAGGAAAACAATCGAAATGACCATTAAGTGACCATTACTTAAATGCAAACCCTTTACCCCACTCCAGATACCATTCAACATACAATAAAAAACGCATTAGGAGAAAAACTGGCAAGTTAAGCACGCACACTCAAACCAAGGTCACTTCTATGATGCACCATTACGCGGTTGTCTGAATTAACACAAACAGTGGAGATATTTTTCTTTTAATTTATTGGGAGCTCTTTTTATAATGTAACATAATTTAGTAATAAAATACTTAACGATGTCAAATATACCATAGGGGTGTCAATAGATCAAAATTAGATCAAAGTATATTTTCGGAAGGACCATAATATACCATTCTGTCCCAGAGTAATTTCCCAGGGAATATCAATGACCAAAATTTATTACTTATTTTCCTTTTTTTTCAAGTATTAAGTGTATACTAATTCATCCTTATCAAAATTAATAGAACCAATCGCTGCGAGGTTTTATTAAAATTGTAACCGATTCTCGACTGTAAGCAATAACGGCAATAATTGTGTTGGCTTTGTTTAGTAAACAATTCTATGCAAAACCATATAATGCGTTTTATCCCTTTTTTTAACGAGATTTAATCGTTTGATGTATCTATCATCTTTAATCTAACCCAACTTTAGAAAGTGTTTAACGTAGATGTAGAATGGATTTCATATGAGAAATTAAGTTTTCAAAGTCTTTTTTTTTTGGTGCTCTGCTGTTCCAGAATCCTGAAAGAAAGTAGAACTATTTGGCTAGTCCAAAGCAACAAAACAACGTTAAAAATTATATCTAAGTGAATTCATAGCGCTACTGCAGTATTCTCCAAAAACTTAATGATCTGAATACATTCATATATTTTCGCATTTGTAAATAACTTTAACACTTTTAGACCAAGTGGAACTGTGTAATGTCACAGTAGAATATAATTTCTATAAATTTTTTGAAAGTAGCAAAGAAACAAGTTCTTTTAAAATTAGAAGTAACGTACATACGTATGTACACAAGCGTTTTTTTTTTCGAAAAAATAAATTTTATAGTGAAAGGTCGATGCAAGCAGCATGCGGCTACAGTATTACCTATTTTAAAAAAATTTGTTTGTTAATAAAAATATTCATACAAAAGTTTTAATACGTTAAATTTAATTTAACTTGGCAATCCCGTTAAAAGCAGCCGAGCGGCAATTTTGAATTTAGTTTAACTTCTTCTTTTCATGTTTCTTTTTCTCACTAAATCCCTGTTTATTTTATTTATTTTTTCTTTTGAAACTTTTAGTAATACTTTTTTATTTCTGCGTCAAAAAACTAAAAACTTATATTTCTTACACAAACTTCTACTTTCATAAGCCTCGTTCATTTGCCTATATAAAATAAATTTAAGCAGTAAAATGAACAGCTGATTGCCG
Source organism: Gymnosoma rotundatum (assembly GCA_916610165.2). Classification (NCBI taxonomy): domain Eukaryota; kingdom Metazoa; phylum Arthropoda; class Insecta; order Diptera; family Tachinidae; genus Gymnosoma; species Gymnosoma rotundatum. The sequence goes on from OU744340.1 coordinate 83,945,053, forward strand.
TCCGTGTCCACATGCCGCTTACATTGGCCTTTCACTATTAAGCCTTGGGATTTTACGTCGTTTAAAATCTTGTCAAACCCTATCTTCTTAAATATTTTTGAAAAGCCATATTTAGGTATTTTTAATTATATATTTTATACATTTTTATGATTATTGTCTGGTTAGCAGCTGACTTTAACTTAACATAGAATACTGAGTTACGAGGAGTTCTTCACAACAGTCATATTTGTTCTCACATTAAAACATTTGGCCACTATGATGCATTACCTTTTTATTAAACGATTAAGATAGAAACTCTTTACAACACAGAAGCAACAAGGAGAATTACAAAACTTCATCTTAAAAGTAGTGTTTTTTTATGACAAACACTCTTACTCGTACAATTTTTCGTTCCGAAAATTGATAAATTTGAGTTGGAAAAAAACGAAACAAAACCTACAGCAGCAACAGCTACGACAAACGGCAAAAGAAAGCAACGACAGAAAATCATGTATGTTTGGAATTAAATACAAACAGTTTTCCTATAGCATAAACGAAAAATTAATTTAGATTTGTGTTGGTAAACATAAATGAATTTATGCTGAACAATGTAACAACGAAATAATAAAAAAATCTAGTTTTTTTTTTTTTTTGATATAAGAAGTTTAAATAGAAGTTCAAAACAGTTTATGTATTTTCATTTATTTTTCTTTTCAGGTTCTAACCAATTTATTAGGTTTTATGAACCCTAACGTTCCACAGTGGCGCCATTTGAGTTTTTTCGTTGCAAAAATCATATCTTTTGAACCGAATAAGATAATTAAAAAGTTTAAACAGCATATGATAGATAACTGTTCAGCCTATGAAATGAGCGTTTGGAGAGGGGGCTACGCTTTGTAGGAGCCTACTTATGGGTTATAAAAGTTAAAATTAGTAGAAAAATCAATTTTATGGTAACTAAAAATTTTTTTTTTTACATTTTTAAATAGTTTTTATTTTTTTTCTTTAGGGTTTTATGTTTTAAATTATTACCCAACAAATTAAAAAAAAAATAATTTTTTTAAAATTAATTTTTTCAATTTTCTGTAAAGTATTCATCACAAATCGGAAGAGAACGTATATCTAAAAGACTAAGCATTTCTAAACTATAATTATTTTCTAACTCTATTCGTGACTTCACATGCCGCAGAGAAGAAATAAGTGGATCGGAAGATGCTGCCAACATGTTGAAGAGGTCCTTATTTTGCCTTACCCTTGATGTTTTGAATGTGTTCTGCAATCTATATTTTTTATAAAATTTGTTAAGAGACTCCTGTGCTTCTTCAGAAAGCTCTCCAATTGGCAAAGACTGGAACTCAATTATATCTTTGCCATGCGCCAATATTTTATGGACGGTCGGGGGCAACTTCTTCCGTGGATACATTTCTGCTAAAAGAGATGCAGTTTTCGACGCATATTCTCCATATTTTGTAGAACTGACATTTTCATTGCAGTTTAAAACATCCAAGATCGTTACCAATCTTTTCACGATTTGTTTGTCAATTCCAGTGATTTTAATTACTGCCTCAACATTTCCAAAAAATCTCCTAGAAGTGTTTCCATCGTTTGAGTTACCATATCCGTGCTTGGGACAGTCTACTTTTAGTCCAACTTGTTAAAAAAAAGCATCCTGTATTTTCTTCTTTCTGATCTTTTCCTTATCCTTTATTATTTTCATCGAAGTTTTCCTCCTCTTGTGGTAGGGTATACGCCAGTTTTAGCAAGAAATCCATACACCTAATCCTTGCGTGCAATGGTGACATTCCATATTCGTAATTCTCTTCATTTGTAGAATCGTTTAAATTACCAAAGTTCTTCTGACTCTTTTTGCAAATCGGGCATGACATTGTTGATTTTGTTCCTGTCAGTTCGTTTAAGACTTTTCCGTCAACCATAGTCAGGTGGAACTCGTAATTGAATTCAATATATTTTCCTTCTCCAATTTGCCGCTTTGTAGGATTAATCTTGCTTATTTGTTCTTCAATGTTCTTCACCGAGGTCCTTATGAGTTCTGCCGATTCCCTTGCAAACTAAAACATTATTGGTCGGCAATAATGCACTGATGACGGACGTGGATTTCTCCAGTGTAGGGAAACATCAGATTTTAGCCGCAAAGGAACAACAAATGCCATAAACATATTTCCGTCCGATATTGTAGCGTCATCAGAAGATATCCTTTGCTTATAAACGCTTTGTCCGGATGATCCATCGCAGCCCAATTTGCTGATCAATGTCAACTTCTCAGGAAGAATTTTCACCTCATTTTCAGGAAGACTTCCAACAACCGTTTCACTGTATGGCCCATGCGATCCTGCAGATTGGCTTTCGCAGAGACTTCCAAAACTCCGTATGCAGTGGTCGAGAATTTATTTTGGCTTGCGTAATATGCTTGTATCCAGGTAAAACGTCAGCGCCGTGTCGCGTTAAAGATGCCCGTAGTTTCTCATATTTCTCTTTGGAAACTTCTAAGTCCATAAACAAGGCCAAGGCTTCTTCAGAACCATACTTTTTAATGTGTGCGTTTGTGGGCGTGGGAATGCTTTCCTTAATCCTTTTTAGTCGCAGTGGGCTTGCATCAGCAACAGATTTGGTTATCTAAGACCTAACTCTTTCACTATCCTTTGTATATTTAATAGCTAGCGCGTCCGATAAATGCTTCGTGGTCAAGTCATTGGTGGCATCGGCAATTTTCCTCTTACTTGTGAAAATTGAACACTCCTCAATACTTTTTTTTGGCCTTCCTTTTGCTCCTCTGGTTGATGTGGTGGGTTTATCTACTGCCATTATTGCCTGGATGGTGTCTTCATTAAGCCAGTCCTCGTATTTGGAGTTGAAGTTCTGAATAGTTCGATAAGATTTCACCCATTTTGCCTTAATATTTGCATATATCAGATAAAAATTATTTTTTATAATTTCGCTTCTCTCAATATTTCCGTATAAGCTATCAAGTTCTTCTAAAGCAGCTTCCGTGAAAAACTTTGGTATGGTTGACTTTCTAAACAGTTCAAATAATTTTAAATTGTTCAACGCCATGTTTTCAGTACTTAAATTCTTTAATGGTTTCAGTAATTGTTGCGCCAACTTTGAGTCGTAGACTAATCCAGACATTGTGCTTATTTTGCAATATATAGGCTTATGCTACCATGCCTTAAAATTTACTGCTACAAAAAAAATTTTAAACAAAAATTTACTACTAAAAAAAAAAAACTACTGTCAGTCAGATGGACGCCATACAATTTCTGCAACCATGTCTTTTTAACCTTTTTTACCTCTAGAAGCCAAACAGGCACGTACAAGCAGATAAAACCTTTTGAAATATGTAAAGAACTAATCAAAGAACAGGTTTTGCAAATATGGCAAATATAGAAAAACATAGATTTTTTTTTATTTTCCATCAAAGTTGAAAAATAGTGAAAAAACGTTTAATTTTTAAAAAACGATTTACCAGGAGAAACACAAAGCAAACAGGTAATTTTTTTTATCATTATACTTTTAATAAATACATCAATCAATACAAACAAAAAATATGGCGGTTCGTTACCTATTTTTCGTGATATTATACCTGAAATCGCAACAAATTGACTAAAAATTGTCTGTTTTTTTGAAAAACGAAAGTCGTTCACTTTTGAACGGTTATATCTTCTAAATATATTTGAAATCGTTGAAAAGTTTCCTATAACATGGGTTTATTCAAAACTTCGTGGGCGCTCATAAAAATTTTGGTTTTTGCAACCTCGTTTGCTCTACGGGCGCCACTGTGCGTTCGTAGGAGGTAATAATGAAACGATTTTTTTTTTGATGTACATATGCAAAAGATAAGAAAATTCGGCCCAAATGATACAAAATTTTATCAACATTTTTTTGAATCAAAAAATGCATGATTTGAGTAGAGGACACTTTTGCGTTGAGTTTATGTTAAGTAAACTTTGTACAGTAATATTTAAACCTACTTAGGTTAATTATTATGCAAAAAGCGTAAAAAAATTCAAAAGTACAAGATTCGCGTGCTGTTGGCTTTTAAAATATGATTCCGTGTAAGTAAAAAGTGTCGCAAATGCAAAAACAATTCAGAAAAGAAGTTTTTTATTTTAATGCTTTAGGAGATAATCGTGCCTTTATATTGATTTTTTTAATAACGGAAACAAAATTGTTTTGATTATTTAATTTAATATTTGGATTTTTAGTATTTAAAATAAAAAACTAATTAATAAAAAAAAATCTTTTTTGAGTTAAAATATATAAGAATTTAAATAAACAACCGATTTTTTTTAACTTTTTTTTGGCGAAAAAAGTAAGACTATTAAATATAAAAATAATTTACCGGTAAACTTCTCAAAAACAAAAACTTTTAAATCTTTTTATTTACATACATATATATATATATATATATATATATATATATATATATATATATATATATATATATATATATACTATGGGAATGTTAAAATTTTCTACTTTAAGCCAAATATACCGGTGATTGTTGTCTCATTAACAGAGTTATCACATGCAATCCTTGAACGACTGCGTCTTAATAAATTAATGCTTCGATCAAAAATATTTTATAAGAATACGATTTTCAATCATCTTTCTTGATAAATATTTTTTACACAGCATTTATTATAATTTACATTAAAACAAGATTTTACTTTCAAAGATTTTGCACTTAATACCGATTACTCTTTTGAGAGTTTTTCTCAATGCAGCATCATTAGGTATAAAGATATTAATCTAAAACAATAATTATATGCTTAAAAATTTTTTTGAAATCAATAATATTACTTTGTGTTCGAATACTATAAATTAATATCAAAAGACGAAATTTTTGCACAAAACATAACACTGAAAAATTGAATTTAATAAAATGCATGAACGTTTTTTTTTAACAAAGTTTTAACGTTATTAATTGCTTTAGTACTTTTACATGCACGTTTTACAATATTACATCAATAGAAACTAAACAATAAATTTAAAATAAAAATTACCACAGGAGAAAAGGGTATATCTATGTTTGTCATCCGGTTTGTAATTTCTAGAATATCCATTTCCGGCCCAATAAAGTATATATATTCTGCGTTCTTATCTATATATATAGCAAAATCAGTTGAAATATATCTGTCTGTCCTTCTGTTAACCTGCTCCACTGTGTTCGTGTTTTGAAATCAACCTTGCCAAGGCACTAGATGAGCAGGAGAAAATTTAAACCTATCAGACACAGTTTCGAAAATCAGCAAGATCGGTCCATGTTCTTCGAGGTAGCGGGTTTAATGATAAATTAATGAAAGGAAAGACAAATTGCTTAGCTCACTTCATACAGAAACCTTCTACATTGTGCAAAGAAATCCGTGTTGACTAATTTTTTTTAGTAAAAATAGAATATCAATCAATTTTATTTACATTTAAATATGCAGTTAAAAAAAACAGTTCATAGTAAAATTTACTTTAAATTAATATTTTTACAAAAGAAATGGAAAAGAAATCAAATGCAGGTTTCAAAAATTTCGACACGTAATTTGTTAAATTATTTGCTCTTGAATTTTGTTTGTTTCTTTTTAAAACCTGTAGTGCAATTCTTTAGCTTTAAAAAATACGACATTATTTATATTTGTCGACATATTCTGTTGTTTGCAATAACGATATTTGATTCACTAACTTCAGCTTAACGATATTAGATACAAGTTGAAATTGAGTGGCGTCTCTCTCAACAATTAAACAAAAAAACAAAAAACATGTGTTTTCAAGTGAGGCACATGCATGTGTTTATTTGTTAGAAATCAATTTACACAGATGGATACTTTTTTTCAATATGCATATATGGAGTATGACAATAAGAAAAATATAATAAAAGTTTTTATTGTAGAGTTGCAATAACTTCTTCTTAAATACGCTCATACATATGTTTGTGTGCAATTTTTTGTAACAAGAAATTTGTTTTTAAGATACGTTTTAAATATACTTATACGAGTATATATTAAGTTAAACTAGTGTCTTTAATTTAATGAATATTTAAGAAAACGGTTTTTTATTTTATGTTCAAATATATGAATATGTGTATGTTCGGTGTTTATGCTTATATGTATGTATGTATGTTGTACGTTGTTTGTTTTGTCGACAAATTTAACAACGCGAAAATTATAATCGCTTTCTTAACGATGAGCAACTTGATAATTATATCAGATTCTTTTAAGTGTTACTGAATAGGTAAATCGATAATTTTGTTGTTAAGTCAATTTTACCAACAGATAAACGTTAAAAAAGGGTAGCGAATAGCACTACTGATTTGCTCTATCTACTGAGTAGCTTTTTAACAAATTGTTATAAGTTTATTATTAAATATTTTATAATAAATTCCCTATATGCTGAAAGCAAATTTTTTAAAGCAAATCTAGTACCCATATATTCATGGATAACGTAATTAATATGCTGTTTTCTATAAGATTCTTTAAGATTTTGAATATGATTCTCACCTACTGGCTAGATAACCGTAGCTCCAATATACTATCGCATATTGGAATAATAGTTCTGTTTGTAGTAGTGTCTGTATTATAGATGTGTCCGAATAATCACGTGTCCATTTCATCAGGATACTACTGTATATACATAAGTAACAACAAATGAAAAAGAAACATAGTTACTAACAGAGAGAAGTAAATAATTTTTATAGTAAATTTTATATACAAATGCAGAACAATAGCACTAACGTACATAATGAGAAATATTAAATAGTTTAAATTTATTAAATAGTTTTGTTGGCTTAAGGCTTGTACAAAAATTTCTAATGTTTGTATTGTTGTTTGGAAAAGTATCTACATTTACATATACTGCTAAGCATTCTTGACTGAGCATGGCAAGAATATATTGAAAACTAATAATTGAATTAAGATGTTTAATGAATATTTTCTATGAATGTGAATATTCTTGAATAAAAATATTTAAGTAAAATTAAATTTTTAAATTAAAATATTTCATGCGTTCGTACTAAATATATTTCTTAATATTCGTTCAAAGGTAATTTTATCGCAAATTTACCAAAATCTGAATCTTCCAACTTTCGTATGAAAATAGTTTGCTTAACAATTTGTTTATTATGTACATACACAGATGCAAATAAATTCCGAAACCAACATTCTCCTGACATTCCCAAACTAAATGCTTAAACTAAGTTATTTAAACAAAACAAAAAAAAATACTTAACAATCATTTTCTAGCAATTTTATTTAAATTTTTTGTTTAAATTTAACTAACAATCTTATAAATCTCGTATTCCTTTAAACAAAAAATTTTTATTTTTCAATAAGAAAATTCATTTTTTGGGAAACTCTTTATTACTTTGAGCTATTTTACGCTATGAAATTTTTTACGAGACTTGCATGAAATTTTTGTTTTGTGGTTAAGCAAAAGGAGTTAGCAAAATATAACATGGTTTGAGCAGCATTTGTTCCCACCCGCTACCCTACTCTTAATGCCCTTTCACTCATCTCTTTATTCCCGCAATTATGTTGCATTTACTGCCTTTTTGTGCATATTTTACTACTTTGTTTAGTTAAGCTTTGCTATTTGAATGTTTAATTTCTGCCATTTTAGCATAACCTTCCACTTCAAAAAGGAATCTAATTTTTTTTATTTAGACTCTCATAAAAAATGTAGAAACGAAAATTGTATCAAATGAATTAAAGTAATTCGGCTTAAGTTCAATTCCATTTTACTTTCTAAAATTAAAAAAAGAAAATTATTTACAAATGTACGCGGTCGTTTTGCAAAGAAAACAGGAAAATTAAATGTCAAATGCTGCATTTTCTAGATCGTTACATCTGTCACTAGCATTCTTCGCATCTATCTACCTTAGGTTGTGTACATTGTAAACATCATCTATTTTACCAACTAACGCACTTTGTTACTCGTCTTGTACACCTGTTAAGCCAAAATCAATTTAATTCATTTACAGTTCAACTAATAATTTAATAATAGTTAAATTAAGAAACGTAAATTATTTTAATAAGCTTTTGATTTTCCTCCTTTGTCTCTGTTACGAAAATTAAAACAAAATTAAAAAATTGATAACTATTAACTGACTATTATTTTTAAATTTTTCTATGCCGTTGTTGGGTAGGTTTTGTGTTTTTATTTTTGTTTTTTTTTCTGATGCGCTTATATTTTAATTAAATTAAACATACTTGTTTAACTAAGTAAAAATACGCACATTTTAAATTTATTTCAAAAATAAATTTCTTGTTAAAGAAATGCACATAAATATATGTTTTGAAAATACGTATTCATATGACATCTAAGATATAAACAAATGCTTGTACTTTGCTTGAATTCAAATGCTTTTGCTTTTCTCTTTTGTGTTTTTTGATTAATTGTTGACGGGGATGCCACTCGTTTTTAATTTGTGTCTATTATCGTTACGCTGAAGTTAGTGAATCACTTAATCGTTATTTCAAACAACAGAAAATGTCGACAAATATTACTATTGTCGTATTATTTAAAGTTACTTAATTGCACTACAGGTATTGTAATAATGAGAGAAATGACTTGATAGAAAAATGTTTGAATTGAACAATAATGATCAACTACTGTTGAATTAAGATTTTGAAGATTCCCTAAGATCCCAAAGGGAAATTTGCTAACTCAGTTGTGATTGTATCCTGCTAAAGAGGACGTTTATTAAGTTTTAATTTACAGAACAAGTAACGTAAATATAAAAAACTCAGTCCACAAGATATCAAGATATTATAATATATAAAATACAAAAAATAGATATGGATCAGAAGGACTGTACATGAGTCTAAACAAATCTGACACAATTTGGTATCCTTGCGTTCAATTCATTCAAAATCGAAGAATTTCGTAAACTTATATATGTCTTTTATATACATACACATTCGAAGTTATAAATTAAGAAAATTTACGTTTCTTCACATCATGCTTGCAGCATCATATTTCAAACTAAATACCTAGTTGTTAAATGACCTAACTATGCATAACATAAAATAGACAAATTGTTGTATTACATGAACAACAATAACAAGCAAAGTAACAAAAGCCGCAACAACAGCAATTGTTTTAAAAAATATTATTTATGTAAAAACATGGAAATAGATGTGAATGACTTTTTTTACTTTACATTTTAATAAGCATCTTTGAGGAAGACAAGAAAAATCATAACAATTTCCTACAAAATAAAAACGAGAAGAATAATGTACAGGATGTGTAATAGTATAATAGAACATAAAGTTTCTTCTTCGAAAATTAAAATTATGAAACAAGGAACATATTCATTCATAAATGAAAGAATGAAAAATAATAAATAATTTTATAACAATTTAAAAAGTAAAACAAATATTTTGGGGATATTCTAATATTAATTTTTAAAAGATATTATTACAAAAAAGGTACTTTAAAAGTTTGTTATTTTCTTGGTTAAAAATAATAATGGAAATTTATTCGTATGCGCAAAGAAAAAAGATGGTTGAGGTAACCATAATCTAAGAGCATCACATTATGTTTGCATTATATGGTTGCTAACAAAACATAGTATTGTTACTTTTGCAACCATACTATTGTCTAGCCAAACAATAACATTCTAAAGTATAAACATAAGTATGTTTAAATATAAACAATAAATGGTTAAATTAAAATATTATAATATGACTGAAAATGTCATGTTATAAAGTTGAATTATAATATAGTCCCGCAAGTGCAAAATTTTCCTGATATAAAAGATAAGTAAATAATTTTACAATTGTATTTATAATACATACATATTTATTTTAGAAATGTTTTAGTTCCGTTTTTATTTGTTTTCCTATTTTGCATATTATTTCAAATTATATATTTTGTACATAAATTTTTATTTTTTTCACTCTCAATAAACTGTCAAGAACTATAAAAAAAATTTTTTTTTAGCGCAAACCGTATTCTGTTGATTTTACCCATTCTTTAATTAATAATAATATATTATGGTTAAATATTTTTATTATTTTTAATAAGTTGTAAAACTCTGATTGTGGTTGAAAAATTTTTAAGTTAAAACCAACCATGTTACATTTTTTGAGCACAGTAACCATGTAATCGTTAAAAGTTAAAATACAATGTTTATCGTGACTAAAGTTTTGGTGAAAACAACTATAATTGGTTCTCCGCAACTATACATTGTTACAAAGAACATAATATGGTCATTTTGACCAATCACAACCATGTTTTTTTCTGCGTGTATGTAAAAAGTTTCTTTAGATTAAAAAGGTACATCGAAAATGAAAACAAGAACAAACGTGTCTTCAAAACATAACACAGTTATAAATTCTAGGCATTTCCAGTTTAAATTTAAATTTAATTTTAAATTTAAAATTTATTAAATTCGACCCATATAGTTTTGCTTATCTAACTTATAGTCTTTAATCCAATAATCAGATCCATCTATCTTTACCAACAATTTATACTTTTTTACTATCCTGGCGCGGATAAAAAAACCTTTACTTAGTTTTTTTTCATCTTTATATTGTTTGTTATTTTAAGATTTGTAATTGATTGTTGATCTCCAGCTGCTGCTATCAATAATGAAATGTAGTTTAATTTTCTTCTAAATTTTACTCGATTGTTAAACAAAGTATTTGGGCGTTTGGTATTTAAAAAACATACATATTAAAAAAAGTCATAATTTCCGTTAATATAACTATTTTTTCAACAATTTATATTGTCATACATACGACATCTGACGTTTTTAATATATTAATTTATTTATTCAATTTTTCACAAACAGACTTAATGTCACTATTTTATTAATAAATAATATTCAAAACTTTTATATTAAATATTGCAAAGAGTATTTTTAAATTTTACTTCATCAAAAAATAAAATGCCACCTGCTTCTATTTTTTACACCCTTTACCATAATAATAGAGAAAGGATATATCGCACACCTAGTTCAAAAGTGGCAAAACTCAAAATTTTAACCTTTCAGAAATTGAAAAAAAAAAGGTTTCGACCTGAATAAAAATGGTTAAAAACAAAAACTTTTGGACTTTTTAGAAGAAAACCTATACCGATTATGATATAAAAAGTTCTTTTTATTTGTTAAATATTTATAATGAAATATTGATAATGAACAATTTAATTAAATTTTGAGTTCAGTCACTTTTGAACTATGTGTGCGATGTGTACATTTACGTTTGTTATTTCTACATTGTCCATTTTCGACCCCTTTAAGTGTATATATTCAGACTCCATTTTGTAAAGTAGTCCCTCAGTACCATCAAGTATCAGTTCTAACTTTCGTTAATTTTCCTTGCTCTAGCGCCTGATAATGCAATTAGAAAATCATCGGTTGTGGTATATCGGAAACAAAGATATTGTATGGAACAGGACCCAGTAACGAGCATGGTGGCACTCCAGCAGAAATCAAGCCCTCGTCAGACCTTGCATCACCCACACGCACGGTTAAGGATCGGTCCTTTATAAGTTTTCCACTATACGGCAAAAGCCCACACCAAATCCAATCATTATTTTGAACACAAGGCCATCATGTCAAAAGCCTTTGCAAAGTCTTAACTAACCACTTTCGTAGAAAGCTTTCCAAAGCCTTTTGGAAAATAACTAATATTATAGAAATGGTTGAAAAATATGGCTAGAAATTTCCATGCTGTAACATTGCTTCTAGTCAATACAATATCAGATATCCAGTCAATACCACAGGATTTTTTATTTGTAATAGTCAATAAAACCTAATCTGTCTACGTTCGTGCTTAAGTCAGTCAGTACTCCGTTAGGTGTTAGAGTCCTGCCGAAAATATATGAGGTGTTGTTCTGTCTAAAGACGAAAAAGCCGCCCGCAAATTCACACTGAATTGATGAAGGAGAGTAAAATCTTTTTGCTACATATAGCTTTTATATATATTGTTAACAAACATTTAAATTATGGAACTTTCACTACAGCTGCTTTTATCTTATTTAGTAATATTTTTGTGGCAAAATATAAAAATGCACATATCAGCAAAAAGAGTTTGCATTAGTAAGACAAGGACAACATAATATTCCAGTTTTGAGAAATAGCGAACAGATTCTTTAACCCTTAAGCGAACACCAGTGCCTGGCCAGGCATTTTTGAGATTTTTTTAAATTTTTTACATAGATAGCATAGACGGTTATAGTAAGTGTTTTATGAATTCCTCAACGAAAGTGTTTTTTATAAAAAAATTTTAATAAACTTAAAATTTTTTTTCTATGGGCGTGGTAATTTCTCTAAAAAAATTTTTATTCATGTTTGTACCACCAGGGCCCAGCCAGGCCCTATACTATTTTGTGTAGAATGAAGTAAATTAAACCAAAACAAAAGCATAACAAACACACCTGACAAAAACAAAAAACTTTGCTTGCGCTTATTTGAGCAAGTTGACAACAAAATGTTTCGTCTTTGAGAGATTAAAACAAATTATAACGGTAAATTTTGTGTTTTGTGTAAAAAGGAAAATCAATGTGCTTTTGTGTTTATGAAATTAGTTTTTAGTGTTGTGTTGGCAGTTGACAAATCAGCAGTGTTACAATGAGTACCGAAATAGACAAAATCTTAGAAACAGTTTCAAAATCTGATCCTAGCTATTATGAAAGGTTGGCAGAGGCAATTGCCAATGATATAGAAAACGAAATTCAGAATGAGGTTGATGGAAATGAAGATGACAAAGTAGAAGATGAAGCTTCTGATATTGAAGACGAGTTAGAAATTGATAATGAAATTGAAGATTCATCAGAAAGTGAAGCAGATAATGAGGATGAACTCGAAAATCCCGAAACTACCAACTCAAATTCTTATTTCCAGGGAAAAGATGGGACAAAGTGGTATAAATCGCCACCGGTTTCAAGGAAATTTATGTCTCATAATGTTTTGAAATACATTGGTGGGCCAACGACTATGGTTGTTGTTGAGCTTGAGATATTCAAAAAGTTTTTTACAAATGACATAAAAGAAATTATAGTGTGTGAAACAAATAAACATGCTATAAAAGCTTATGAATTATCAAATAAAAATAATACGGAAAAACAAGTTTGGAATCCAATGACTATGGAAGAATTAGATGGTTTCATAGGAATCTTGATTTGCGGCGGAGCGACCCACAACAATGCACAGGCTATCTCGGAGCTATGGAAAACGACAAACATACCTTTATTTCGCGCAACAATGTCATTGAAGAGGTTTAAAATTTTACTTCGGTTTATACGATTCGATGATAGCCGTACTAGGTCATTCCGAACTCAGTCTGACAAAGCAGCACCTATACGAGATATTTGGAACTTGTTAATGATAAACCTAAAAAATAATTACAAACCGCATGAAAATATTACAGTTGATGAGCAACTGTTTCCGTTCAGAGGGAGAACGAAGTTCACCCAGTATATTCCTTCGAAACCCGCTAAATATGGCATTAAAATATGGTGGGCATGTGACGCAAAAACGCATTTCCCATTAGAGGGTAATATATATACTGGCAAAGAGCAGGGTCAAATTCGTGCAGAAAAACAGGGAGAAAACGAGCTCTTGCGTCTTGCAATGCGGTACAAGGGATCAGGAAGAACAGTCGTTGCTGATAACTTTTTTACGACCCTAGATCTATGTAAGAAACTAATGGCTATTGGTCTTGCTTTTGTTGGTACGCTTAGAAGCAACAAGCGCTGTATTCCACAGGAAATGAAAAAACATCCAAATCGTGAAGTGTTGTCAAGTGAATTTGGATTTCATGAAAATATTGCAATATGCTCTTATGTTCCAAAAAAACACAGGGCCGTTATATTATTATCAACAGTTCATTACGACGCAACTGTTGTTGGCGTTAAGAAAAAACCGGAGGCAATCATGCATTATAACCAAAATAAAACAGGAGTAGATGTTATGGACCAAATGCTTGGAAAATACACAACCAAACGTAGAACAAATCGATGGACCTTGGCACTTTTTTACAACATGATTGATGTAATGGCTTTGGCTTCTTATATAATATATGACGAAAATATGTGTATAAGGAATAAAGAAGGTGCCAGAAGAAAGTTTTTAACACGTCTTGCAGAGCAGCTTGTTTATCCTTGTGTCGAAGAACGTAGCAACAACAAAAAAGTTACAGCAAATTTTGTTAGTAGATCAGGAATAGAAGCTTTTCTAAATAAAACCATTCAGGTAGTGTGAATCAAAATAAATATTTTAGAATATACTTGTATAATAATCTTTCATATATTATAGGGACCAAAAGTCACTTTGAGTCAAGAAAGCGGTCCAGATGTTTTGAAAAATAAATCCAAGTGTACTATTTGTAAGGAAACAGATAATGTAAAGCGCAACACAAGATTTTTCTGCAAATTTTGTAAAAATCCCGTTTGCCTTCAGCATTCTAAATGCGATTATATATGCTTTAAATGCAATCAAGAATGTGTTTGATGTTAAAAGTATGCTCTCTATTTTTAAGATTTTACTGCATTTTTTATTTTTTTTTATCACTTGTTTTGAAAATCATAAAAAATTTTTTGATTGTGAATTAAAACTATGGCTCATTTCAACAACCTACAAGAATATTATATTATATAGTGTGCAGTAGCAATTTAAATCCATACAAAATACAAGAAGTCCCAGCCAGGCCCTGGGGTTCGCTCACGTGAATACATTTTGGTGTTTGGTTAAGGGTTAAAAAAGTTAAATTTTAATAAGAAAATTACAAACTTATTTTCACAAAAAGAAGAAAAATTGCACATCATTACACTTACACATTGAGCCACATTTTTCAGTTGTTGCTGGGAGTATTTTTAATGCCAATATGAAATAGAAAATATTCCGTAAGTGGCTAATAAAGGTATTATTTTCCTGATTACCGTATATTTGCAAGAAAGAAAAAAGTTTACTTCCTTATTTAAAAAAAAAATAAAATAAAAATAGATTAGATTTTCTTAAATTTCAAATTTTTTATACTCATTTAGGTTAGATTAAGGTAAAAAATAGTTTTCCTTTTTTCTTCAACTGCTCGTTTAAACATTTGTTAATCAAACGGTAGTCAAAAATTAATAGTTGTAATAAATAAATACATTTCTTTTTTGTTAAGGAGCATTTGTTGCCATTAACTCACTGCAACCCTTATGGTAATGGGCGTTAATATTCTTTTTTTATACACACAGAAAAAGGATTGGTAAAATTCCATTGATATGTTCAAAATTTAATTACATATATAATTTTTTAATTTTTAACATAAATAAATTATAATTTTGACTAATTTTTAATATTAAAAACTAACAAATAATATTTGCGTCCAAATATCGGTTGTAAAACCTCGTAAAAAAGTTATCCTTACCGATTTGTATCTTTACTAAAATCAATTCTATTAAATGGAAGATGCAACTAAACTTATTCAGCACATTACTACTGAAAACCAAATTTTGGTAGTTAGAATCATAAAAATCGATTGTGTCTTTTTAAATCAAAAAATGTTTGACATAATAAAAATCAATTTGTACACATTACAAAAAAAAAAAATCATAAATACTTGAGTTAGAATATACAAAGATATATTGTTGGTGGTGTAAAGTTCTCCAATATTTTCGAAAGGTAAGTTCAAAATCAATTTGAGAAGACGTTTGTAAAAAAAAAATCTAAGATGTTTAATACACTTTGCAGCAGCAAAACCTGCGGTATAAGATGGAAAGTTGAAGATACTCTATGGAAAAGATGATGTAATGAAAGGAGTAGGCTGAATACGATGGGTAGAACAATAAAATTTATGATGTATAATCTTATTTCTATAAATATTTTTAAAATAAAAGTAAATATTAAAATATTTTACAGTTTTATTTTATTCACAATAATACTTTATAGTCACCCAAGAATTATTTTTTTTAATTGTTGTGAGTGCTATATTCATTCAGTTATTACAACCGAATTCAAGATAATACACACAACCGACAAAATTCGATTGGCAACAAATTCGGTTCTTATAACGAATTTCTTTTCTCTGTGTACATTTTTTTGCTTTATATAAATTAAAAATTTGTTTACAGCTAAAGGAGTAAAAAAAATAATATAATAAATATGTTACAAAATTTATAGTGATTTTCAGCTTTGTGACTACACAAGGAAAAGTCGAAATGTGATTAAATCGCTGCTAATATTGTGCACCCAACAAAATGCACACAGAAAAAATATTTGTAAAAATCCGATTGATATGTTCAAAATTTTATTACTAATATATTTATTTGATTTTTAATATGAATAAATTATAATTTTAACTTATTTTTAATATTAAAAGCTAACAAATAATATTTGCATCCAAATGTTGATTGTAACACCTCTTAAAAAAGTTATCCTGACCGATTTGTGTCCTTACTAAAATTTATTCTATCAAATGGATGATGCAACTAAACTTATACAGCACATTACTACTGAATACCAAATTTTGTTAGTAAGAGTCATAAAAATCGATTACGTCTTCTAAAATCGAAAAATGTTTGACATAATAAAAAAAATACGTACATATAAAAAAAAAAATCAATATTTGAGTTTAAAAATACAAAGATATATTGTTAGTGGTGAAAAGTTCTCCAATATTGTTGAAAATATTGAATATTGTTGAAAGGTAAGTACAAAATCAATCTCAGAAAAACGTTTGGTAATAAAAAAAATCTAAATTGTTTAATGCACTTTGCAGCAACAAAACGTGAGTTATGGGATGGAGATGTAAAGGAAGGAGTAGGCTAAATTCGATGGGTCGAAATGTGAAACTTATGATGTAGAATGTTATTCCTATAATTTATTTTTTAAATAAAAGTGAATATTAAAATAAATTAATGTTTTATTTAATTCATAATAATACTTTATAATCACCCTAGAATCATTTTTTTAAATAGTTGTGGGTGCTATATTCATTCAGTTATAACAACCGAATTCAAGATAATAACCCCACACACAGAAAACAGATAGGTATAAATTCGATTAGTATGTTCAAAATTTAATTACTAATATAATAAGTTGATTTTTAATATTAATAATTAATAATGTTGATTTATTTTTTACATTAAAAGCCAACAAATGATATTTGCCTCCAAATGTTGATTGTAACACCTCTTGAAAAAGTTAACCTGACCGATTTGTATGTTTACTAAAATCTATTCTATTAAATAGAAGATACAACTAAACTTATTCAGCATATTATTACTGAAAACCAAATTTTGGTAGTTAGAATCATAAAAATCGATTGTGTCTTCTAAAATCGAAAAATATTTGACATAAAAAAAATAATTTGTACAAATTACACAAAAAATAATCATTATTTTAGTCTTAAAATACAAGATATATTTTTAGTGGTAAAAAGTTCTCCAATATTGTTAAAAGGTAAGTCTAAAAACAACCTCACAAAGACATTTGTAAATTAAAAAATTTCTTAAATGTTTAATACACTTCGCTGCAGCAAGACGTGTGATATGGAATGGACATTTAAAGAAACTGTGATGTAAAGGAAGAAGTGGGCTAAATTCGATGGCTTCAGATATAAAATGTAATGTGTAATCTTATTCCTATAATTTACTTTTAAAATAAAAATAAATATTAAAATATTTTATTGTTGTATTAAATTCACAATAATATTTTATAGTCACCCAAGAATAATTTTTTTAAATAGTTGTGAGTGCTAATTCATTCAGTTATTACAACCGAATTCAAGATAATACACACAACCGACAAAATTCGATTGGCAACAAATTCGGTTCTCATAACGAATTTCTTTTCTCTGTGCAACCGACAAAATTCGATTGGAAACAAATTCGGTACTTATAACAAATTTTTTTCCCTGTGTGTTTGTTTTTTAAGTAAACACTACAAAATTGTTATAATTTTTAAACAGTTCTTTACAAAATGTAGACGCCTGTAATAAATTTAACGCTGGAAATGACTCGTTTTATTTCTTATTATAACATTGAGATTAACATGTTTAGTGTGTACTTGTACGTAATGTTGGAAAATTCTTTTTGTCAAGAGTTGTTTTTTTTTTTCAATAATTGTTCCTATTAACTCTAAGAGTTAAACTGCACTCAAATATTGTAGTTGTTTGAGGAACATGGAAGCTACAGGTCTGCTTTCGCAATATAAAACAAAACGCTTGACACAGCAAACAAATTTTCAAATTCTATAATACTTTCATCTTCTGATGCTCTAAAATGGCCTTTACATAAAGTTCTCTATTTAAGGTTTTAAAAATATTATTAATTAAATTTACTTGACTCCACGTGTAAATGAGTGATATTTTTCTTACGATAATTTTTGACTTTTAATACTTGCTAGAAAAACAGGCACAAAAAACATGACAATCCATTGGAAATCAGCTAAATAAATATTTATTTATTTATTGAAAAGCAGTAAAATATGTATTTATTTATTTTTATATTTTAACCTTATGAAAAATCTTTTTTTAATTATTTTCTAAATTTTCTAATAAGATGTTTTTTTATTGTTAAATGAAATAAAATTTGTGTGTGTTATTAATAGCGACTAGCAGACAATTGATATTTTTTATTATTTATCTAAATTTTTTATTAAAACAATGAAAAATAAAAAAATTTTGTTTGAGTAGTGATGTACAAAAATATAAACAACCCGCTATAATCTCATATAATTGATGATCAAACTAAATACAAAATTACATAACTTTTTTTTACATTTCTTGTTAATTAATTTTGCAGAAATCATGAAAATATCTTTTTAGAAAAAAATTTTTTTGCAAAAAATTATTGCAAAGAGTAAACCACATCCAAGTACTAGGTTGAAATTACCTAAAGCCATAATTACCTATTGAACAGTTATTATGTGTTTATGAATACAATGAATACAAATCTTTAAAAATGGGTTATAAAAATAGTTATAACTTAACGCTATTGTTTTCGTTATCTGTCTGTTTGTGTTGCCGTCCGACTGTCTGCAAGAGGACTCTGTCCATGGAATTGTAACATCTTGACGCTTTTATGTTTTTATTGTTCCATAAAGTAAGTAATTTTGTATGTGATAACATAATTCAGCTTGCCATTATGGTGGCCATTGCAATAATATGTTGAACTGTGAGCAATTTTTTTTGGGAAAAAGCATAGTAACCGGCGAAAAATTGAAAATTAGTTTAAAGAGCTTTACAATTGCTCATATATTTATTTATTTTAAATTAAACTGAAGACATTGACGAAAAAACTTTCGATGAGAATGAAGAAGTCATATTCATCTCTTTGGTAGCTTTTAAAATCCTGTCTTTCGAAACTTTATTCAATATTTAATGTAGCGAAACTTTCAATAACTTTTCCCATGGTATATCTACAAATTATTTTTGATCAAATTTACTTTCGTGGCAGACAAAAAAAAAAAATAAAAATTGGCATCGCTGGGTAGATTGTATAAATATAATTAGAGACATTACAAAATCTTAGGTAAAATAGTGTTTTTCACGTTCTTATTAATTTTGTTATATTAAAAAAATATAATTTGTCTATACAAAGGATTTAATTTTGTATCGATTATAAAGTACATACGGAGGGAGGTAGTATTAATTTTTGCACTAAAACATGTTTGGTAATTTAGTTAATTTAGCTGACAATTTGAGATATAATGATAGCATGCCATAAACGTAAATAATTATATTGTTCTACAAATTTTAATAAAATTTCTGGAAGAAGATCCAAACACATACAAACTCGAAACAATGAAAATTCCTTGAATCTTTCAGGTCTATACAAACATTCTCTATGCAGCACAAAGATATTTTGCCATAAGTTTGTATGTGTTAAAATAAAGGAAAGCAGAAAATTGCAACTACAATTTATGTTTTATCTAGTTTGCTAAAATTTTCTTGAACAATTTTTTATATTTTATATTGGTTTAGTTGTAATTACTTTTTTTTTTGCTGACTTAAAAATTTGTTAAATTATGTGTTCAAATATTTAACATTTTTTATTATTTTATTAAGGCTTTTTTCTTGCTGCTTTTTTCAAGTGTGAAATTTGATGACAAGAAAAAACATACTTCTTTAAAATCCATGAAGAGTATATTATATATACACAACTTTATATATTTATTACTTTGGGTAAACAAGGCACAAGGTACAAAACAAATGATATTTCTTCTTTAAATTTTTTCCTTTGAACATTAGTCCTACTGCAAAACATTTTTTTTAATTTAAAATATTATTTATTGTTGTTGATATTATTATTTATGAAAATATTTTAAAGAATGCATGTCAGGAAACTCTCTTCAGTAAACTTTTCACAAACATTTTAACTAAAGATTTTTGTACAAACAGTAAAGACAAAAATCAATGTTTAAGCAAAACACAACAATGTTCAACAATGATTTTTTTTAAAGAAGATGAAAAATGAAATATCACAAAAAACAATTTGTTGCTCTTTGCACACGAACTTTGCAATTATTTAAATGAAATTAAGCCTTACAAAAGTAGTACCAAAAAGGAAATCCTTTATAGCAATTATCGAGGACATACATACTTTAGGAAAAATTATTTAAATAATCGACATTCATTTAAAGTTCCAAATTTAGATTTTTTAAACTCTTGCTAGTAAAGTCAATATGTGTCATATTTTTAGAAAAAACTGCTTTAGATCACAATCGGTAAAAAAATATAATGTAAATGTTTTACATATCGTCCATCTAAACAGAGGGGGAAGGATTAATTGTGCTTTATTACAAATTTTATCCTGAGAATTGCAAAATTTCAATTTAGTGAAGATATTGGATTTGTTGAAACTATTCACAATTTTCGATTTTTAAATACAAATAACTCGTAAAATACACTACGAAAAGTTTACGATATAAGTTGTGATGAATAGAAACAACGCTGATATATAGAGAAGAAGTCTATTGATAGAGAAGAAGTCTAAAATATTATTTTCTAAGGTTGCAACACTTTTCTGCACTGTTTGTTGAATATGAAGTTTTGTTTCTATTTTCACTACTGTTGCTATTCACTCCGCTTTTCGTTACTCTGTTTTGAAGGATTTATCAAGACTGTAAAAAAAATTTTAAATAAAGGTTTACAAAATTGTACATGTCACGACTTTATTGCGTCGCTCAAGAAAAGTAAGGAAAGCTGAAACTCAAAACCTAATCTAAATATTTTCCTGTTAGAAATTGCTAATTTATTTTTACAATACATCGCTTTCATTTTATGCATTAAAAATACAAGGAATAAAGGATTTATATGTATATATATCGAACTTGATTAACAAGAGGGTATTAACTCAAAATTTTTAAAGTTTCCCTTTTGCCCGAAATTCACTAACAACATAAGTATCTATCTAATGTTATAATTTCAACGCATTCCAATAGCTCTGTCATCTCTAAAACAACATTTGGGACCAAATTTGCGATTGTATATATATAATTTTGTGTTAATACATAAAGCTGTGTTTAGACAGCATGTACAAGTCATATGGAATGTCAGATTTTTCCATATGTAAATAGTACACATCATGTGAACCTCATGAAACATAACATATGTTATTTTCCTATATGTTATAACATGTGTTAGTTTTTTATTTAGAGAACGTATTGTTACGTTTATCACTTTTTAAGACAGGCAAACGTACGGATTCTTGCGATTGCAAATACCACTGTGGCTACATTATTCTGTATTCAAACTTTATGGCTTTCTCTGGATATACTTCTCGATCCTACCGGTCTTGTGAATCCCATGGTCTCGTATTTACTAAACATGCGTTATTACTACAAACGCAGCCATTATCGCTACACTGCTGTGTTACTCCGGCGAAACATCAACTACTCGATGCCTTGTTTAGTAACCTCAACCATCCACAGACATCTCCACTACTCCTTTTATCCAAGCCAGTCAGCCCCTTTAATCCAATAGCCGCAACACACGTCTGCCATACACTTTGTTGTTACACTGTTACACTTCCCCGCGTTAACCGCTTTTGCTCTTATTTTTTATTATAAAGCGCTTCTTGACAATTATCTGTTGCTCTTATATTAAGTTGGACGTCTCCACTAAATTATCTGCCATGGCTTCACACAATAATTGCCTTTTACCTCTCGGGAGGTTTTTACTGCTGTTTATTAATTTTAATTGCATTATAACAATTATTATTTTTTCGTTGCACGCATGTCCGAAT
Source organism: Gymnosoma rotundatum (assembly GCA_916610165.2). Lineage (NCBI taxonomy): Eukaryota > Metazoa > Arthropoda > Insecta > Diptera > Tachinidae > Gymnosoma > Gymnosoma rotundatum. Next base: position 83,967,214 of record OU744340.1, read on the forward strand.
GCGGTATCGAACTCAGGACCTTCTGTTTTGCAGTACGCACCTCTACCAACGCAGCCATTGAGGCTGCTCAGCTTTTGTTGGCTAACTTGTGGTTTTGTTATTCCGTAAACACACCATTGGTTGTTGAATTAACTTTATTCACCACACTCATACGGAAACAACTACAGGGGTTGTCAGATTTTATTATTCGTAACAGTATTATCCACGACATAAAAAACAGAAACCCTTGAAGCTGTTTTTGATATGATGCAAATAAAATATTAAAATTTAGTATTTGGGGATTATTACCGCTTATACATTTTCACGTGTACTTACAATGTGTATAAAGTCAGCACACAGTATACATAATGAATACGCTCGTAGGTGTCTATGGACTTGTTGTTGTTTTTAATATCGACAAAATCAAATATTTTCATGAAAAGTCATAACTTATGAAAGCTGCAAAGCATCCATCTACATAACAATACGAACAAACGCTGACAGCCTATTTATAGACACGTCAAGAGCGAAACGAAACCGGATGGCATATGGACGAATACGTAATAATTAGCGTTCTTGTAACACGTTCCGGTTTTTTCGTTTAACTTACGTTGTGTTTCGTATAAATAAATGTTGTGTCAAATCCTAGTGTTGCCAATGTATTAATTAATGTTTTTTATTTACTTTTTTTCTTATACATTTTTTGTTTTTGCCTTAAATGATGGTAACCCTGCTTCGGCGCTTAAAAAGAAACAGCTGAGTTAAATAAACAAAACAAAATTATCAAACAATGAAGTAAAAATTTTTATCTGCAAACAACAAAAATTTGTGAGAACAATAAAATATAGTTATAAAAATAAGCAATAATTTTTAAATGTATTTATAATACTAATAAATGTTTTTAAAAGTGAAAGTATTATGATGGGCAGTTGCCCAACAATATTAATTTCTGACGAATGGTTTTTTTCCTTCGCTTATTTTCGACGTGTCTGACACTATAATGCGCGATACATAAACCAAAAACAATTGCAATTTGTTACGTTTTTTACAAAAACGAAATGACATTCGCGTTTTAAAAACTCAAACATGGGTTACGGTAACGTTTTTGTGCGTCTAAACGGCAAAATGTGTTCTGTAAACTGACTGTAAGAATTTAATCGAATTCGGTTTGAGAGATCATGAGTTTTAAAGTTACAACATGCCACTATTTTATATATACATACATAGATTTTGCATGAATTTTTAGTAATGAAAAGACTACGTAGTAAAGCTGCAAAACTATCAATATTCGGCATTTTCGATAGTTTCGATAGTATATTGAAGAACTCTCGATATTATATTTATCGATACTATCGAATTTTTTTAATACTAATACTGGCAATTATCGCTATCCGATTTTTAGCCTAAAATAAAACTATCGATATTATCTATCTATTTATCTATCTATCTATCCATCTATCTATCTATTTAACTATCGATTGTTTTACAGCTCTACTATGAGGTGTACAGCAGAACCTTTTATTCAACACAAACTTTAAACTATAAACACAAATTTAAAAGATATGAGAATGAAATGTGTGTACTTCTTTATTTTAAAGTATAATACCTAAAATGAAAACTAGCCCACATGTAATCAGGAATGTCACAAATTCCCATCGAAATGGTTTTAATTCCGTATTTACAATTCCTTCTTCAGATTCCGATCGATTTTGATTATTTTAAAAAAAGGAATAATCTCAACTTTTAATTTAAATATGACAATTATGAGCACACCAGAGTATACAACAAGGCTAATCTAAATAAGCACACATAATAAAAGTAAATTTAAAAACCGCAAATAACAAAAATATTAAGAAAGTACATAAATTCCACTTTGAAATTTAAAAGTGGTTTCATGGCGAAGAAATTTTTTGTTTTCCGTTTTTTTAAGAACCAATTTGCGGAATTGAAACCACCTTCGATAGGAATTGAGTTCTGTGACATGCCTAAATGTGTTTTTTTATATTTTCAATAATAGAAAAATTTAATTTAATATTAGATAAAATTTAATAATCCGTTGTGTAGAAACGAAAAGTTAAAATGTTCTAAAAATAATATTGATAGCGTTTTAATTTCTTGATAGAACTGTATCACACAATGGATATATGCGCATACTTTTAGTTATATTTGGAGAACTCCAGGGACCTTAAGCGGTACCGCTGATTAATAAAATACGAGTATATACAATTTTTTAACGATTATAATTTTTTATTCAAAATCCTATTTAAGGGAATTTAATATGTTCTTCTCTGCATTACATATTTATATTTGGTTTGCAATTGCACAATTCTAGCGACTAATTTTAAATAGAAAAAAATATTAACCATTCTCCAGGCTTTAAGAGTGATAACAGTAATTTTTAAGAAATTTTAGAGCAAACTTACCTGAGCCATGTCCTAAGTGTAAGACCTATTTTCAGTGTTAAAATTTGTTGTCTTTAAAGCTTAAATTTTTTTTTTAAATAAATAAATTCTTAACAAAAAATTTTTAAATAAATTTGCTTTAGGAAAACTAACTTTAAAGCCTTTAAGGAAATGCACAAACCAAAACAAATCGTGTCTAAACTATCCAGAAAAAGCCAAAATAAAGCATTAGAAAAAGACAGAATGAACAAAATTAATCATCAGTAGCAGTGAAAGCACGTTTAGTAGTAATTACTAAAACAAGAGATAAAATCGAAAACTAACAAAAGTTTTAATAAAAAGTCAAACTTTTATTTTGACCAACTCACAAAACAAAAAACAACAACAACAAAATATTTTCCAATGAAACTACATCAAAAACGAAAACAGCAATAATAGAACAATAACTAATTCTACAACAAAATAATGAACTCATTGAAAGGAATTCGAATGTTTATGCATAAAACAACTTATACACTGAAATAAATTTTCTGGTAAATAATTTAAATTTAAAATAATGAGAATTTTGTGTAAATTTTGCTTCATTCGAACTATTTTTTAAAATGAATTTATTCAGGTCAAAGGTCGTTATTTAATTTGATTTGTTTCCAAGACGGTAGTTAAAAAAATTTAACTTACTAGTTCACTGCAAAGTTCGACAGCCTTAACTATAATTTTTTCTATTGAAGCAACTTTTTAGAAGAAATACTTATTATGACATTGTACTATGAAAAAATTATTTCTCTATAAATTCTATAATAGATTCATATATGAGAAGGGTTGTGCATACGCAGATAGGGTTTAAAAAAAAACCTTTACAATAAGAGAGTGTATTCATTGAATTTGTATAGTAGTTAGAAAGTAACCGTAAATACATTCTTTAAAAAAGTCGTTCGCATAGAATTATAATATATATATATATAATATAATTTTCAAAAATTTGGTGTCAGGTGTATTTATTTTGTGCTTTTGTTTGGAGTAAGCATGCTGAGATAACAGCAGCAACAGTAAAAAAATTTTTAAAGAAAACAGAAAGTGGGATAGCTGATTTGATTTAGCATCATAGTCACCGTCATTAGGACCAATGAGGTAACACATTGATTTATTGCCAAAAATATTTGCAAATATAGTGAGAGAATAACACAAATTATGCTGCCAAAGTTTCGTAAAGTCACACACAATACATTTTAGTGAACAACGCCAGTAAAACACACTTCAGTATAAAGACAAATAGAAAAATGTTTTTGTCAAATATACAAAAAAAAGATTGAATATTTTTCTAACCGATCTACAAAAACAAAGATTAATTTAAGATTTTGATTTAAAAGTCCATCTGGCAGAACTGAAACGGAAGGATTTTTTTTTATATAGATGTTTTGAAACTAAATTACGATTACCCTTCTTTTATAAAAATTTGAAATATCAAGTTACAGAAGTTAGATAAAGCCTTCATTTAAAATTGAATATACATTAGCTAATCGAATATACACTAGCTGGTATCTAATATCCATAAGGTCAAAATCTCTACATCGTCTGCAGTACGAAAAACGGTTTAGCGGCTGCTAAGTAAAAATTTGGCAGCTGCGTTAGTTTTAATATGAACCCTTCGCTGTTTTATTAAATAAACTCATTAACAGTAAATCTATTAACAAAAAAATTTCAAAATTATTTCAGTTGAACTAACAAAAAAAAAAAAAAAAAAAAAAACATTTAAATCATTTAATAAAACTGTAACGGTATCGTTTTTATGCCTAAAATATTTTTTTTTTTTTAAATTGAGATGGTGTAGATAGTAATCGTTGTCTTACTAAATATTTTAATAAAACACCTATTAAGCATCTGTTTTCAAAACAAAAACATCAAAACTTTACATAAACTTTAGCTAAAATCTCAGCCAAAGCAGAAAATAGGTATTTCTTACACAATAATCAACCCCAAGCTATAAATTTTCTAATTCGAACGACAAAAAAAATTAGAAAGGAAACACATTTGACTTGCAAAAAACGTTTTGTACAAAACACCTTGTTAAACTTATTTACATTGTATTATTTATCATTTTATAATATTTATTGAAAAAGTTTTTTGAAATCTAAAAGGGTCACGTATGTGTATGGCTAAAAGCTAAAACGTTAGCAAAACCACCATTTGTGGTTTCCCTTTCCTTTACTTTTGATGGAGTTTTTGTTTCTAAAATGATTTTTGTTGGGTAAATATAATTTATAGACATCAAAATAAATGCAAATTGATATTTCCATGAATAATTTGTCTTTTTGTTTAGAAAGAGCAAAAAAGCAAATAAAAAAATAATAATAACAAACAAGGAGGGTTTCTTTTTTTATGTCGATTTAAATCAAAATAAAACTTTAATTTAAAAATTAGATATTTTAATAAAAACATTCGTATGCTTTCAAAAATGTTCTAAAAACAAATGGGAAGATTAAAAATTCTAAAACTAGATAAGCTTGATTAAATTTTTATTGATTTAGCGATGTCCGCCTGTCCGTCCGTGTTAGAGTTGAAACAAAGTTTGCCAAGGCACTACATCAGCTATAGAGAAATTTAATATGCCTATCGATCAGACATAGTGTCGAATGAGATGCTTGCACTCTTACTTGTTCTGGTTTCTTGTTGTGACTGAAAGACAAGAACAGTCAGGTATTCAAGTCAAACATTTCGAATTAATAATGATTATTATGATTATAGTTACAGAGATGGAAACATTTCAACCCTAAAAACTTTACTTCGCCTTTACGACATTTAATAACGTCTGTCTTAGTAAATTTTTATCCCGTTTACGTTAAACAATAATTGCTGCTAAATATAATGTTAAGAGTTGCTTTTAACAATTTAATGTTATAATCGTGGTGTACATCTTTGCATCGCTGACTCATTACACTGTTCTGCACGAAAATCCTGCTGTAAACCAAAATATGCTTTCAAATGTGCTGAACACGAATTTGAAGTCAGATTCTGTCTATCACGCACGGTTTCTTGAGAAATTCTAGTTTTTCATCCAAAAATGTCAGCTTTTTGTAATGTTGACGAATTTTTTTTTGGCATCAAAACATAGTGAAAAAATTTAAAAGCCCGATGATTTTGAGAGCAATAAAGTATATTTGAACAAAAAATATTTGATGGGAATATTACAAGTGGTTGAAGAAATATGGCTAAAAGTTTTCTTCCTGTATGTATAATCTTACAATTTTTTTTATGGTGGTATCGTTTTCATTCAAATCCTTACCTGCCCGCCTTTTACCCTCAATACCCCAACTCCACCACTCCCACTCAGCCGCTCTCTTGTCACTATTTTCTTCTAGGATTTGATCAGTAATCTCGAGGCTTTCGCTCCAAGTTTCTCCTCATTTCTCTCAAAATAAGAGGGTGATAGAATTTTTCTGAGTTTAGATTCGGACTCAACACATCTGAAAACATGAGAAACAGGCAAAATTGTTCAAGGGAGGGGAGAAAAGTTTTTTGCTTTGCAGAACAGTGTTATTTATCATGTTTGTAACGCAAAAACTACATGATTTCGCTATGCGTATATTAATTAAAATAATTTATTATTAGATATTTTTGTTTAATAACAGAAATGTGTTTTAGAATTTGAATAAATTTTTAAAGGTTGAATGCATTAACGTATTTACCAAAAAACAATTAAACGCATTTCGGTGATAGAAAAAAAAAATACAAACGTCATGTTCATGTTTTAAAAGTGTTTTCTAAGCACGTGTTAAAAGTTAAAGAAAACAGTAACATGAGTAGTCTACACTTGACGTTAATAATATGTTAAAGTTAATAGTTATCAATTTTTGCCTGCTGTAGACGGGGTGTTATGTTTCATTATGTTATGTGATCCAAATCGAACATTAAAATTATCTCCAATGACAAAAAGGACTAAAGTTTTGTTTTTTTGATACGAAGAAAAAAAAAACTGAAAAGTCTGCACTATAACGAAAGTCGAAACATATTTAGGATAGGATTATAAGAAATAAATTAAAAATCTTCTTCCAATTGTTTGTATCTCTCTAATTATTAAATAAACGTTTTTTTCACAATAGTTAATTTATTTGCTTAATCAAAAGCTATCAGACAATGCTTACGAATTTTACGAACTCATAATAATTTTATATTTTTTTATAATAACGGGAATAACATAATCTTACATTTTCATTAAATTAAGTTTGTTAAATTGATATTTATTTTTTATTTCTTTTTCTAAAAAAATTTTATGTAATAGAAACAATAATCTGCGAAAGATTTTTATTTTACTATTCTTTTCTAATACGCAAGCAATTTTATTTTGTTTCTTTTTTTGCTCCCTTATTATATTCATATGCTTTTGTCTGTCAATAATTTTGATGAATTTAGTTTTGTAAAATTTGCTCAACTTGCAACTTTAACAATATTCAATTTTTGCAAATAATTTTTAATGTAAAATTTATTACAAGATATTTTTGATGGCATAAAATAAGATTTATTTCACAAATATTTAGAAATTTTTGCAAGAAAATAATTCAGCTTTATTTAATTATGGCTTTTTGCTGTTATAACAATTTTTATATTTCATAAATTTAATATAAATTTGATTGAAGAATGAACTTATCTGCAAACAAATGAACGTTTTTCGAATAATTATAATGATACTTTCAAATTAGCATCTGCATTTTTGAAGAAATTAATGACTAAAAAAGTTGAAAACAAATAGTGCCCATTTAGATTAAAATTGGACACAAAAAAATAAACTAATTTATTTTTAACTAAATTTTAACAAAAACTACTTTATTTTTTTCAGATTTTTGCTAACAAAGGTAAAAGAAGAGCTGTCCTTAGCATGAATACGGGCAGTCCCAAAACAACATCTAGAATTAGGAAAAATTTATTGCAAGAAACTCTGTTATAATTACAAAATTAAAAGTATTCGGAAAAATCTAGAAAAATCATAATTTTGATAAATAAGTGCATTATTATAGTGGTATAATAAAATCATGGATTAGAGCAGTAGTTTAAATCGACAAAGTAAATTTCAATTTTAACAGTGTTGAAAGACAAACAATGATTATCTTTTTTGTAATCGCTACTATTCTCAATGATGTTAATGGTTTTTAATGAAAAGGCTATTAGTTAGTTAAAAATGTTATTATTAGAGATTATTTTTTTAAAAAAGTTTAAAGGATTACAATTTATAATTAATTAATTAGAAGGCAGTGGTGACAATGCAATCCTTCACTAGAAGGGTAAAAAAAATTAAAAAGAACATTTTAAAAAGGACATAGTAGTAAGGAATTAAGGAATCAAACCGTTTTGGGGAAGAACTGAAATTTTGTTTACAAAATATTATTAATAAAATAATTGCGAAGGATATTCGTGTGTTTTTAACCGACTTCAGAAAAAGAAGGAGGTTATACAATTTAGCTGAATGTTGCTTTTTTTAATAAACAGTTTTAAAATCCAGATTTCTTGCAACTTTTGCAAATTTTTATCGAAACTCATTAAACGTTAATTTGGAATTGATAAAAGTTTTACTTCTTAAGAACGTCACATTTGTTATCAGCACAGCTTTGTCGTATTTTAAATTTTACGTTCTTAATAAAGCCTGTTAATGTTTGACGTTTCTTACTTTTCTTTTAATTCGAATATAATAATAATTAATTCACAACGTATTTTCGTACGGCAGACTGAGTTCTTTTTGCGCTGATAAATTTTATGGTGGTTATCTTCTGCATACTTTCAACTGAAATATTTTTAACAAATTATTTATCTAATGTGATAACGCTACTCAACTTTGTTGATTTTCCTCTATTGCAAGAAATAACAAACAACGTGAACAAATAACGACGTGAAAATTTTGAAAACCCCTAAACTATTAATTTATTAAAAAAAAAATTCAAATTCAACAAAAATTGAAAAACTTAATCTCTTTTGTATTTCCTCTTTACAATATCATATTCTCAATAAAGTAAACAGATTTCCATAACTAACGTTTAAAACTATATTTATCTAATTTTACCAAACTTCTTTCTAAAAGTAGCATATAAACCAAAACCTTCTGCACAACATAAAAAAAATTAATTTTTTTTTTTTTTTTTTTTTTTTTTATAAAATATCTTTATTTGCAATCTGTCTAACAAACAAAACAATAAGCAAATTTCTTAATTTAATAGCAAATGACATGTGATGCAAAGTTCCAATAAACTTCTAAAAAAATATAGTTTTATATAAAATACTTACAATACAAAGAATTTCTAACTACTTATGCGTATAATTCATTTATAACAAATATCTACAAAAAGAGAAAATGATTTTTTTTTTTTGTTTTTGATTTTTATGTTACATATTTACAGTTTGTGGTTTAGCTTCTAAATGGTAAGTCTAATATATGGGTTCGTTTTAATCTTCTTATTTCATTGCTGTCATCGAGGAGAGAAATTGCTGAGGGATTGGAGTGATCACTCAGTCTTTGTAAATACCTTTCACTAAAGTTGCAAATTTCTTGGGAAATTGATGGAATGTCAAGATCAAGAAGTATATGTTTATTTGTTACAAACCATGGTGCATTTGTGATTAACCTTAGAGTTTTTGATTGGTATCTTTCTAATATATTTCTATTTGATTTGCTTGTAGTACCCCACAGTTGTATCCCATACGTCCAAACAGGTTTCAGAATTGCTTTATATGTTCTAATTTTGTTGTTTAAGTTGAGCTGGGATTTTGGTCCCAAGAGCCAATAAAGTCTCTTATTTTTTATATTAAGTTGAGTTTGTTTAGCTTTAATGTGTGGTTTCCAGGTAAGGCGTCTATCAATTGTCATACCAAGGTATTTAACGACTTCACGTTGTGGGATAATCTGTTGATTAATACTTACATCAGGGCAGTTTCCCCTACGTAATGTGAATGTAGCATGATTTGACTTTTCGGAATTTACTTTTATATTCCATTTTAGGAACCATTTTTCAAGTAGGTTGAGTACATTTTGAACGAGAAGAGAGGCTTCCGCTTTACAAGGACTTGCTGCAATAATAGTAGTATCATCTGCGTAGGTGGCTACTGTAACATCTGGAGTTGTTGGCATATCAGCTGTAAATATTGTGTATAAAATTGGGCCGAGTACGCTACCCTGTGGAATACCGGCATTAATTGGAAATATATTCGACTTCTCGTCTTTAATTTTTACATAAAACGTTCTATTCGCTAAATAGCTTTGAAAAAATAGGAAATATGGCGCCGGTAATATTTTCTTAATTTTGTAGAGTAGACCTTGATGCCACACCCTATCAAAGGCCTGTTGCACGTCAAGAAAAACAGCTGAGCAGTACTGTTTTTTCTCAAGTGAGTTAGATATAATATTAACAACCCGGTGACACTGCTCTGGGGTTCCATGTTTCTGTCTGAAGCCGAACTGGTGTTCTGGAATTATATTTCCTTTTTCTAGCACCGGTTGCAGTCTTTTTAGAAATATTTTTTCAAATACTTTGGAAAATGTTGCCAGTAAACTTATTGGTCTGTACGAAGTCATAATATTATTTGGTTTGTTTGGCTTTGGAATCATTATGATCTCGGCACACTTCCATTGGGACGGAAAGTGATTAACCCTAAGTATGGAATTGAAGATTAGAGCTAGAAAAATTATGCATTTCCAACTTAGATTTTTGGCTACGTATCCATTGACCAAGTCATACCCTGGAGATTTCTTTTTGTTTAAGTTTTTTATTTCTTTTTGTACTTCATTAGGCGTAACGTGTCGTATTGGCAAGTCCATTTGGCATGGTGAGACCAAAAAGTTTTGTATTTCATCCTGATCAGCAAGGGTATTCATGTGGAATGGCTGAAATATTTCCTCTAAATGATTAGCGAAAGCTTCCGATATGTCTTTATCTGATCGACACCAAGATCCACTCGAATTTTTTACAAGAATATTGCGCTTAGTTGGTCTTTTAATGTACTTAGTTGCTTTCCACAAAAGATGATCATCATATTTGGAGTTATTAATTTCGTTAATGAACTCTGCTGTCGATTTATTTTTTTGGTCATCAAGAATTTTTTTTAGACGCCTGCAAGCATTATTAAATAATCTTTTATTAGTTGGATTTCTGTTTTGTTGCCATACTCTTCTCAGCCTTCTTTTTTCCCGGATAAGTTCTCTGATTTCTGTCGATATTTTAAATTGGTTTATCTGAACTTTATTATTAATAGGTGTTGAGTAGTAGCCCGCTTCATGAATGAGTTGGGTAAAGTTCTCTACCGCTTCATCAACTTCATCACCGTTTTCTAAAATTACATTTAAATTTAACTTTTGATCGAGGATGTGTTGAAATAATTTAATATTTGATTGCGAAGTTAGTATACTTTGACTTTGTGTTTTATAGTTGCAACTAATTTTGTAATTTATTAACAGTGACGAGTGGTCAGAATCTAGTTCATTGCAATCATGCATTTCTAAAAGCTGATTTGAAATGCCAGAATAAACAGCAAAATCTAAAACGTCAGGAATTTTACGGGGATCAGATGGCCAGTAGGTTGGTGTTCCGGTAGATAGAATTGAGTATTTATTGTTTGTAATACACTTGTAAAGTTGGTTACCTTTTGGGTTTGTTAATCTCGAGCCCCACCATGGATGCTTCGCATTAAAGTCACCACCAACAACAAATTTATGGCCTAGCGATTTAAAAAATTCTTCATACTGTAAAGCCGTGACACTATGGCGAGGAGGGAAGTATATAGCAGATAGCAAACAGTCCCCTTCATTGCTTTTAACCTTAATATTTGTGGCCTGTAGATATGGTTTTTGAACTGGGGGGCATATTTCATACTTAATTGTATTTTTAACTAAGATACATGAACCACCACGAGCTCTGTTACTTGGATGGTTAGTATTTATGGAATCAAATCCTCTTATATTAAAGTATGACCTACTCGTAAAATGGGTCTCCGATACTAGAAGTATGTCGATGAAATGTTGATGTAAGAACAACTCTATTTCTCTTTTGTGATTGGAGAGGCCGTTGGCATTCCATATTGCTAACCGTAGATTTAATTGCATAGTTTGGATATGAGAATATTCATCATATTTACAAGATTTGCTAAAATTGTTTCAATTCTTTGGAGGGTTGTTGCATTTATATCTAGCGAACTTTGTTGATTTTTTGTATTTTTTAAAGCATCAGCATAAGAAAATTGATTTGTATTAATGTTATTACCGTTTTTATTGTTAATGTTGCTATTATGTAAATTACGAGTAGTTATATTTGGAAAATTTGAATTATTTATATTTGGTTGCATATTATTAGTTGTTGTTTGTCTTCTGATAAGATTCTTCCTTTGTAATATTTGCTTGTATACAATACAGCCTTTATAACTTGCAGTATGGTTTTGCAAACAGTTGGAACATTGTGGGGGAACGTTAAGTGCCTTTGTGCATACAGCAGTTGAATGATTTAAACCACATTTTACACATTTGTAATGGTTTCTGCAATAGGATTTAGTATGTCCAAATTGTTGACATCTAAAACATTGCACAATATCATCCGATTTAAACGGAGCTTCAATCCTAACAACTGCATTATATAAAAATTTGACTTTATATATTTCCATGTTATTCTTATCCGGCTCTAAATCAACGAAAAACATTGACAGAGGGTCTTTTGAGATTTTACTTTTTACATTCGTAATATTCCTAACTTTATGACCTTTATTTTCAATTTCATCTTTTAGTACACAAGTTGGTGTGGTAAAATGTAAATTTTTAACTACGACTCTGTAAGCTTTTTCTTGCTTTAACTGATAGGTATGAAAGTTTATGCCTTTATCGTCTAAGTATTTGACCAATTTTCTGTATACCTCAGTGGATTTTGTCATTACTCGTATGTGACCATCTTTCATTGATTTATAGGAGAACCCATCTGCAGTTATAGCTTTTGTAAATTTATGAACCATACTTTTAATATCCGAAACATTAGGAATGATAATAGGTGGGGGTTTTAGATTTGAACTAGATTCATTATTTTCATCACTCATATTTTGATCACAGGGATCTTGGTTACAGTCTTGATCATCATCATTGATTTCTTGAAGTTCAATAAAAGAGTTTTTGCTAGTTGAGGGAATATCATCAGTAGCATGTCGTTTATGTCTATGCATTTTTGGAGATTCAGTTTGGCGTCGTTTTGTTGGCACAACAACTTGCCATGCAGTATCACTATCGTCGTCACCGTCTTTGCTTATTTCGCTGTCACTACCCATTCTGCTATGATAGCAGAGGATTAATATTAAAGCCTATGTTTGCAATTTTTATTATTTTTTGTTGTTGTTTTTTTTTAGTTTTTTTTTTTTAAATAACAAAGGGATTAACTTTGTCATTTGATTTAAAAACAAAGGGATTAGCTTTGTTGTATGTTTTAATACACAGTTTATAAACTACACTTTGTCAAAAACAAAGAGTTAATGTTGTTTTTAATGTTTTTAAAAATCAAATTTAAATCACTATTCACAATGCACTAAACGTCTTAATAGTATCACGGTTAATGAAGAACTGAAAAAAAAAAAAAAAAAAAAAAAAAAAAAAAAATTAATGACAGTAAACTAAACATTCTTAAGAATTTAATTTTTGTTTTGGATTTTTCTAAGATGTGTTATTTAATAATAAAAATAAAAACACTCTATCCAAGAGCTTATTAAAGCTGTTCGGAAAATAAATTTATAACATAGCATAATTATTTTTTACAAACTTTGTGAATCTTTTATATGGTTATACCAAAATTACAATAACTCTCGGAAGACAAAAATACCTCGGTTTTAATCTTAAACGGCGCTTAACTTATAAGAGCCTTTTAGAGTTAAAGTTGAAACAGATGATGTTAAAAGCAGTATAAATTACAGAGACACTAGTTTTAGAATAGATTACAAGCTTTATTAATGAATTTGTTCAGTTTAGGCAAAAAGCTCGAAGGACTAAAATCGAAACCGTCAAAAGATCACAAACTGAATGAATATAGTTTTATTTAGAATTTTATGTGCTATATCGAAAACAAGTTTGTGTCTTTTTAATTATCAATAATGAATTTATAAGAAAAATTTATTTTAAAAGCAAGAAAAGCGTTTTTTTTATTAAAATTTCAAACTCATTACTTTGAGATGAGGGTACCTTGCACCTTACGTATTAAATTTTTTCACTTCTTTTGTTACAAAAAAAAAAAAAAAAATTAGTTTTAGATTTTTTGTAATTGAAAATTTATGTTGTACATAAACTTAAACACATACTAAACGACCACTTTTACACACTACAAATGCAAGACAGCTTTTACGAATAAAATGTTTGGTATTTACGGGTAATGTGGGTGTATAAATATATACACTATAGGTACGTACACACCTAGTTGGTCATAAAGAATCTTTTGTTTATTTTCGTATTTGTGAAGCAATGATCTAGCAATTAATTGCATCATTACCCAGCACAACAACAGCAATACTTGTTCATATCTTGAAGAACATACACAAGCTTAAACTCATTTTCAAATTTATACTTGCAAATTACAAGAAAGCATAATTACATAACACATTATTGCACATTTAAAAATTCCTTATGTACATTGAATAGACTGAATACTGTTGAGATGAATGTGCATAGTTTGGTCAAAAATCTCTTTCGTCCTCTTTACAAAATTTTATAGAATTTTATTGGACAACTACTAACATTGTCAAATGAGCAACAACATCATCTTTGTAAATGTATGTAATTAAAATTTGTATAACAAACATTTATAGCACCAACTTTTGAGCCTTAAAGTGCCGAATTTCAAATACTCTTAAATAAAAATTTTATCCATGGGTTTAAAAGTTAATAACAGACAAAAGTCTGCTCACATTGCGACATCACATGTACTGGCTTTTTTGAAAGTCCATTTTTTCATATATTGAAATATTTAAGGGTTTGCGTTTAAATCAATTTAAAAATATTGGGTATCTTTAATGAATTCGAGTGATGTTTTTCTAGGATTATTTGAGAAAAGTGATTTTTTTGGCTCCACATGGACTTATACCAATTTAAAAAAAAAAACCTTATAGAAGATATGAAAACAGGGCCAAGTTAACGACCACATTTATATAGACATAAGCTCTATTAAAATAAATTTTCATGTAAAAAGTAACATTTAAAATGAAGACATTTATATACAGGAATAATAACATTTATTAACGGTTTCAATTTTAATTATTAAGAGTTTATTTTAGTTATGTGAAGAATATAAAAATACAAACTACTTGGTCTTTTATATTTAGTTTTCTTTTACATTATTATATTAAAGTATATATCGTAAAAAGGCGGTGTGTTACGTAATAAACTTATCAGTATATTTCTATTTTGTTATGTTCCATGAAGCATTATAAAGTGGCAACATATTAATTTTGCTAAGCCTTTTTTGCATTATAACTATGGAGAGAAGGAGTCCATAACTCATTAACCCTCAAATCACATTCAAAAAACTTACGTTATTAATCCTCGTGTTTGGTTTTTCACACATATGCAATGTTAATGAGTTTTGCTGTAGTTCTTTTGCAATTAAAGCCATGTTTTGCAAAGAATTTTCGTCAATTGTTGTTGACTTTCTCAAGGGGATATAGTAAAATTATTTACACAAACAAAAACAAGTGTAGATACAAAACACTCAAACCAACCTGAAGAATACGTAACATATAAAACAAACGTTACAAAAACATTAATTTAAACCAAAAAACACAAATTAAAAAAACACAATTAAATTAGTATCACAGCCCGTTCAAATGAATTGCTACTCTATAATTTGCATTTATTAAATATTATTTATTATTAAAAAAAAAAAAACATTTTGTCCACTGTATGCAAGCCATCTATAGGATAAAGTTTTAAAGCTAAAAAAAGTTAAAATAAAATGAAGCTTTGGTTTTGTTGTAGAATTGAATAATATTTAGCAATTATTTTACATCAGATCCAACGTCACTCGAATGATGCAGTTATCCTTGCTGCCGATATATGGTGGTATTCTTTTTATTTTTGCACATAGTACCAACCATTGTTAGTCCTTAGAATAGCAATTTTTGTCCAATTTGGTAGGCTGAGAAGAAGTTTTCCATTGTTATATTGTGACCCTTCTGTTCGCAAACTAAATCCAAAATAACACGTTCCCCTTGATTTTTTGCAGGTAGACTACCAACAGATTAACCCAAATATGGATGGATTTTCAAAACATAACATGTTTCAGAGCAAACCAAAGGCTAAAACTTAATGCTATATCTTTCAGGCTTAGAAGGCATACATTACCTAAACTTGCATTTTTCACAAAATCCAAACAATTTTTCGTCAACTGTTATACAAACAGACGGATTGAAATAATGAGGTAACAACACAGCCCATTTGTCGAATATCTTCCGAATTGGAGAAAATAAGTCAGAGGAGATGTTTTGACGTCTGCTTTCAAACGATTCAAGTATTGAAATGTTTTTTTTTTACATTATCGCTCTGAATATAGGACGCCTATATTTACCGTCGAAAAAATCCAACATTCTTTCATTCTTTGATCTTGGGTTTATTTCTATAAAAGCATTCACTTTATAAAACCTATATTAAAAAAATATATTAAAAATATTCACACTTGGCAACTACAAACATTATAAAAAATACATGCAAACCACATATGTGTGGAAAACCACACACGAGGGAAACTTACGCAAGTTTTCAAATATTTCGTTATTAAGAAATTATTTTTTATCAAAAAATATGTTTTCTTTGGTTAACAGACATAGTAAACTAAGTCAAGAAATATCTTTAGTATACCCTAGATACGTTTAAGTTTATCGCATAAAAACGATTTTTATTGTGTGGTTTTTTACACAAGGGGGATTTAAAGGTTAAAATTACCATTAACTAATTTTTTTTTTTTTTTGAAAAAGTGGACTTGTACCACTTTCAAAAAACCAGCTCATATGTAGCCAGGATATTTACACCTTACCATCTAAAAGTAAAATGGTAGATAGATGATGGAGACGATGTGGATTGATCTATGGCAAAGCTAAATATTAACAATTTGTTGCAAGGCGGTTGTGGAGTTCACCTGACATGAAGCAGCAGCTGACAACAAAACACAAAAAAAGAGACGAAAATACGATTAGTATCCAAAAACATTACTTATTTCAAATATAAGTTCATTTTTTGGGCATTAGGATATTTTTGATGCTTGGCATTCCCTCTCTCTTCCTTGGAAATTTACTGCTGTAAGGTTTCATTTATTGTTACTAAAATTTTTACACTTTGGAGAAAGACTCTGTGATTGCCAATGTAATTGGTGTACATCCAATCAAGCATTTAATACAGCTAGTCTCTCATCCACATAGGAAAAAATTAATACATACCATTTCTTAGAGAAAATAGATATACAAATGTGAAAGCAGCCAATTTTACCAATAGTACTTAAAGAGTTGTCAGCATATTGTATTTCTGTAGGGTTATGCGTGCGTTATAAAACCTAAAGATTTGGCTACAAGTAGTTTAACTTTGGACACCATTGTGTCATGTTTATTGTGATGATTGTGAAGTTGATTGTTATTAAGATTTTTTCATTGGTTTTGTATTATTTAACTTCTGCATTCATAGCCACCTACAAAGGTACACATATACATACCCAGTCAGGGAAATATAATGCAGTTTAAACATCTACATGAACATAATGAACATAAGTTTGTGTAGATAAAGTGACCTCCTATAAAAGAATTAAATTTTGATCGAGTATTGTTTTGTCATACTCATACATTCATATTTACTAACAGCCACATTGCTTTGTTAGCGATCTCGTCTTCTCAGCAATTTGTATTGTTTCACGTTTGTCATTCGTAGCCAGATATAACCCTCGCAGTCAGCATGAACTTTTATACTTTTCATTAGCGGAACTCACGCTTCGTAGCAAACTGCTATTGCAAACCTTGCAGCACTTGCAAACATAGCATATATTCTATGTTTTGGAACACCACAACAACAAAATATATAGAATTGAAATTTGCTACACCATAGCACATTTACAACGCTAAATACTATTGCATACTTTCTAGAACAAATTTTTGCAAATATTTTTAAGCAAAAAGTTTATGGTTTTGTTGTTTCTGATTCCTTAGGCATTGTATTTTAGTTGTTTTTTAAAAAAAATTTTTACGATATTCAAATATAACTTTAATTTAACTAATTAATGTTCAATTGTTAAAATTAATTTGCTATTCGTTTAAAAAACCTCACTCACGCTTCGTAGCAAAAATCGTTGTAAATATGCTAAACTTACAGATATGCTACGAAGAGTGAATTCCGCTATTGTATATTTTTGTAAAAATGGGAATTTTTTTGTGACGCTTTTGTTGGGTGTATTTTTTTGTGGGTGAAGTATTTTATGTTTAATACACTGGATAAGCTTTTCAGTTTGGTTATTACTTTTATTGTTTTAATTTGGAAATTAATTTTATACTTATAAATTGAAAATCTCAATTCTGCAATACAAGAATATATCAATGTGAAGTTTTTATTAAGAATCATTGTTAAGTATATTACCGTTTATATCCCTATACATCGCAGTAAATAATAAATTGTCAATTTCCTTAGCATTGAATCGTAAACAATGCTGTGGGTTGTAAACATGAATGTTATTTTCAGTAACGGTATGGATTTTTAATGAAAATACTTCATTAATAAATATTTAAAATGTGAATAATAATCATTCACTAATTACTACGTTTTCCTGGAAGTAATAGGGACTATTAGATAAGGTAGCATGTGACTTTAGATCCTTGACATAGTTTACATTTTATTTTACTTAAAATTAATATTTTTAAGGTTAAGGCCTATTAATTTTATGCATAATTTTTTTAAAGCTTATTGTATCATTAATTACACTGTGATTGTCACAAATTTTGAACAAGCTGGGCACGTCGCGGGTAAACTTATTCGAGTATGCGGAATTCAATGGCATTAGCGGTTTTTCAAAGTTAGAGCTCATATTCGCAATATTCTCGATTTAAAATTATTTCATTACCATTAAGCAAAACAATTATAATATAAAACAAACAGTAGCATTTAATTTTTTTCACTGTTTCAAATAATGCCAATAAAACTTTAATAGTAATGAAAAAAACTCCAGCTATGTAAGAAATGTATTACTGTGTAAAACTCATGTCCACATAGTAATTTTGTTAACATTGTGTTCTGTTGACTAATACAAATTCTCATTTCATCAATTTAATTTAAAAGACAAGAATCAAGATAGTACGTACAGATTTGTTAACGAATTAACGGACATACTGAATGGAAAAAGAGATAGTGTAACATCAACAAACAATTTTTATCAGCTTAACAGCCTCTTACGATTTAAAATTTAGTTGCGAAAAAAATTGAACTACGCGCATCTGTTATTATCATAAAAATTAACGATGAATTGAAATTATTCTGGCTTGAATTCATTTATTTTAATTTCTAAAAATCCTTTTAAAAGATAAATTATTTTACAAATGTATGCGGACGTTTTCCAAAGAAAACAAGAAAAA
Organism: Gymnosoma rotundatum; assembly: GCA_916610165.2. Lineage (NCBI taxonomy): Eukaryota > Metazoa > Arthropoda > Insecta > Diptera > Tachinidae > Gymnosoma > Gymnosoma rotundatum. The sequence continues at coordinate 83,986,179 of OU744340.1, forward strand.
TTAGACACTTCATTTATTATATTCACAGTTCAAATCTGAATTTAATAAAAATTAAATTACATATATATTAACGTTACGTATAAAGTACGACACATCTCGGAAAGATTTTTACTAAATTTAAGTAAGGTTTTTTAAGTTACTTACAAAACTTGAATACAATATCACGCCTTTGTCTTAAAATATACCATTTTAGATAATACTCATGTTCAATAAGTCAGAAGATTTAAATCCTAATATAGCAATGCTTCGAACATATTTTTTACACTTTTTACTTAATATGCCTTAAAACTCTGTATTAAAATTTCTGAATTTTATATAGGACCATTTTTTAAATTAGGCTACTTTTTAGTTCAATATGTTGTTATAGTCTTTTAAATTAGAAAAAGCCCTTCACCAAATAAAAGGCTTTATTTTATAAAATTTAAGTTTTATATTTGTGTAAATTCCTTCTGGTCGATTTGAGTTTTAAAGCTTCAAATTTACTAACATTATTAGTAAAATAAAACCAATATTGAAAACATCAATGTCACTAAAAGCAAAACCACCAAAAAATATCACTATTATCGTTAAATTTTGTATAAGCGAAAATGTTGTGTCATAAAAAATATTAAAATGAATAGTTTATTTCTAAATATAGAAAATGTTTCTTTAGGTTTCATTTTTATCTTCTTATACACAAACTCTTAAAGAAATACAATTTAAAATTATGCAAAATTTCCTGTTCTTCTCTAAATAGTTGACAGCTCGTTTTTGGTGTAATTTTATCTGTAGCAGTTTCGCTTATCGTATCGCCCATTACACGTTTAACTGTAGTCATAATAATAAATAAAAATATAGCCAAAAATCATAAAAGTTCAAAGCAATTTGAACAGTCTTTGAACAAGAAACAAGGTACCGGAAAAGATACTTAAAAACTGAGAAGAAAATGTATTGAACAATTATTTTAATCTTTAAAAAATTTTATCAAAAAGAGAATATATTATCAGGATAGACAACAATTTAAAGTTTTAAATGAGAACTTTAATTTGAAATTTGTTTGCTGAGGGAAAAATAGAAGGTATTTGAATACACATTTGTAGCAACGTGTATTAAAAATGTAAATGTATTGAAACACAGTATTTTCTTAAATAAAACAAGAAAGTGTAACGATATTAAATAACGACAGGATATTTTAAATAAATTAATTTATTAATATAATTATTCAACAACATAAAATTTAAATGAATATTGTTTTGTTAAAAGCCATCTATGACGTTCACCTAAAAATTAAAAATAAAAACTTAAAATCAAATACAAAATCCTTGACGTGCCTTTCTTAGGCTAAAAAAAGACTTTAAAAAATCCCGTATTAATATAGCGATACTTGTCATTTAGGGGAAGACAAAGTTTGCAAATCTTTTACAGAAATTATGGGCAAAAGTATGGCTATATGTTATAATTAGAGATAAATGAAATGTTTTTAAATACGCCAACGATCATAGTTTCGAAACAGGTGCTATTGGAAATCAGCCAAGATCGGTCCATGTCCTTAGACGCATCGCGCAAAACACTACGCCTTCCTCTATTTTTTTTATATTATTTGGAACAATGAAGTAAGTCCAATCAAAAAAACAAATATCTGGGCGATAGAGAATTAAAATTAAAAAAAAATATCACGTGAAAAAATTAGCGCTCGCCCATATTTTCCGAGTTACGAGCAGCTGAAATTGAAAATTTCTTTTGAATATCCATATGGATATCATTTAAAAGCTTTTGATAAATTCTTTAAGGAAATATTGAAAATTTTTAAAAATAAGTAAAATTATCACGGGAAAGTTAAATTAGTTAATCTTAAAAAAAGTATTGCACTAATTATCCCGAACAAATTATTAAAATCTACGATATTGGTTATTAAGGGTGAAAGCACGTCTCGATAGCCGTTTCGCTAGCGCTAACTTAGCTCTTTAGGAAACTTCTCACAAACATTAAAAAAACTAAAGATTTTTGTCCAAACAATAAAGTAAAGACAAAGATCAAAGTTTAGACAAAAACAATAATAATCCAAACTGATTTTATTTTTCTTTATCCACTGTATACGGCTGACTTTTTTTTAGCTCCTTAATACAGTTAAAAGATGATTAAGATGATATTGATTATTAAATAAAATCAGTCTTAATTGTTGTTCTTTTTGCTAGAATTTGGTTTTGTTTTGAATGAAATTATGCGAATGAACGAACGCGTGCGATATCGTGGAACTGGCAGTAAAATGTTGTACCTAAATTTTTTGTTTTTGTGTTTTAACTCTCTGTCGCACCAATATTTGCTTTTTTGATTAGAGTTACTTCAATAAACTAGATTTACATAGATGGTGAATGGATCATAAGATTTGGCATAGCCGAATATAGCACTCTTACTTGATTAATTATCTATCGCCCCATATATTTTTTATTGTAGTTACTTCACTAATTAGATTTGTTCCAAATAATATGGAAAAATTGGATATAGGTGATGTGTTTTGCCTGATGCCTCAAAGGACATAGACCGATCTTGCTGGTTTTCAATGGGTACATTTTCGAAACTTTGTCTGTTTGATGGGACGATTCAAATTTTCTCTATATCACTTAGTGCCGTGGCAAAGTTTATTTCAACCCAAACACGGACGGACAGACAAAAAAACAGACATCGCTCAATCGACTTCGCTATTCATAAGAACTCAGAATACATGATATATGGGGTAGGAAATGAATATTGTAGAAATTACACACGGATTGACAAACTTAGATGTACCCTTTTTCCACCTGTATAAAAAAACTGATTTCATTCATATTTACACTCCTTATAGCTTTTGCATTCACACCACTTGCTTTTGTTAAAATTACAATTAATGTGCACATAAACGAAAAGGAAATAAGTAAACCATGACAGTAAATTTTGTGTTTTAATTCAATGTTGAGCAACAATTTCAACGGAAATTGTTCAGACTCTGCTAACGCTGCATGTCCACCGTCGTTCCAGTGCGTTTAACGCTATTCACCGTAACACTAAATGTGTTTGTCGCATGGAATTTGATCAAAAACAGCAATGGAAGAGGAAACAATTAAAATATTAATTATGCTAAATGCCTTTGGCTCGTACATGGACAGACATAATACGTGAATGTTTTGTGCCAAATAGAATCATGTAGTTTATAAAAGAATTCTTAATTAATGTGCTGCCTAATTTATCAATCATAAATATTGAAATTGAGAGTTACAATGTACAAGTATGTGGTCGTTCATTTTACCGTAAACATAATTTTATTGTAGTGGATAGCACGTTATTAATGTAGTATTAATATAATTTGAACTAATTTCGAAATAGAAAAAAACCAATACGTTACTTTTTTCAGCAAACAATTGGACTTAATCAATTTTACTCATAAAGAAGAGATGCAAGTTAGATTTTAAGTTGTTTTGTTTGTGCTTAATTGATTTTTTTTTTCAGTGTTTCTTTCTTAAAACTAACTAATATCTCGATTATGGGGGTTCATACGTTGTTCCCTTTGACTAATAATTAGTTTGTAAAATTCATCTGGTGAGCCAATTTATTACGTATGCCGATTTTTTCTCAAACCTATGTTAGTTCTCTAGCAAAATTAACCTATTTTCGCGGGTGTTCAATGTCGCTATCTAAAACACCCCTATCTATTTAAGCTATTTAAAAAATAAACAAGGATTTTACAATTTTTTTTTACTTTTTATCTGAGCTCTTAATGGTTCTGTATAAGAAAATCAAATTTTCCTTGCGACTGATTTGATTAAAAACTTAAAAATACTTGAAAGCATAAAAGAATCTTAAGTGGTAAAAATGAAAATTAACTTATTTTCGGCTTTTTAGTTAATTTTTAATTTAATTTCTAAACATTTTCAGAAAGAAAAATTATTTAAAAATGTATGCGGCATTTTTCAAAGAAAACAAGAAAAATTAGACTCTAGCAGAATGAAATGCAGCATTTTCTGGACCACATCCTTCATCAGCATTCTTCGCATGATTTGACAGCGTTGTTCAAGCGTGAGTCTATTCATAAGGACTTGCCATAGTTAACTTAAATATAAGAATAAATGTTTCATCAAAATTAAATTTCTAGTGTTATTTTTTATAATTTAAAGTTCTATGGGGCTCAAAAAAAAACGTTCAATAGAAACTGTAAAAATCATGTGATAATTACCTTTTAGTCAAAAAAATCCTTTTAAAATAAAAAATAACCAAATTGTACCTTTATATCCTTAACAAAACGCTGCTAGTATAAATAGAGATCAGAAATATATTAATATATATGGACATTAGTATTTGATATTATTGCGTTTTGAACTGATTTATAGTAATTATTTCCTTTTTTTGCAAATCCTATGAAAATAATGCATTTTGATTTGAGTTTTTACTTTTTTATTTTAAACTTAGTTAAATGAACAATCTTTTACTATATTAACAATTTAATGAAAGGAACAACGGTCGCACTCTCGTGCTAGTGTTCCATTTTAAACAATCACGTAAGCTTGTGACATCTACTTTATTGGCACAATTTCCTTGCTGGTCTTAAACTATATATGTATAGTTATAGTATTGTAGTTCCATCGTATTTGACTAATAGTTTAACTACAACCTTTTTCTTTCCTGACTTGTAACACTAAAAGAAACTTTTTCAAACAAACGAGGGTAGCTTGCTATTTTAAGATATCTTGTATATTTTTGATTGGGTTTGCTAATGAAGCAAATTTTGCAATTTCATAAAAAGAGTAAGCTCTTAGATTCTAGATTCCTCCTGGAGCAATTGAGAGCTACAATATCAATAAAAATTATAAATAACTCTTTATTAATATGTCGAAGTTGTTTATTGAAATACTTCATTTTGATTTGAATCATTATACTTGTATTTAAATAAAAGTATAATTTTGGACCATTGGCAAGGTTTGTAACAACTGCTACATTTAATATTACGAGCAGTATTCAGTAAAGAAAAAAACTTAAAAATTTCTGAAAAGAGTTATGTGTAAAAGAACAGAAATTACATTTCATCTGTTACTTTTCTTCTGCCCTATATTGTATAGTGGTTCACGCTTTTTAATACAAACAGTTAGTATTTATGCGTATTGTTCACATCACCCTTAAACCGAATCGATAAACTTCTCTTTTTTCGCAGCTTTGTGTATTATTGTTGTTGCTGTAGGTTAGTGGTAGTGTAACTTTGGATGTTCCTTTACCATTTAAAATGTCGTTAATGCTATTTTCCATTTCAATTTCCGTTGTTAATTCCAGCCCTTTTCCTATTACATCCCACACATGTATACATATCGTTATAATCACATACCTGCAAATACTTGTATGAATACAGATTTTCACCAACAATTAGACATTTGTATATCACGATTTTCTGAGTGCATTTGAAAAACATCGCACGCATATTTACTCCGCGTGTAACTGTAAAAGAATTGTAAAATTTAGCTAGTTTACTGAATTTTAATTGTATTTTTTTCCCATGCAAACTTTCGTTTCGCATTCAGTTTCAGTTTTTTCTTTTGTATTATGTGTAGCTTTAGAATATTTAGTTTGAATTTTAACTTTGATTTCCTGTATTCAGGCTGCTGTTGCTAAATCTGTACGGCCATGAATCTTATGGAATCATTTTAATCGACCTTACATCTCCAAGAGAATCGGAGTAGCCGAATTGAGCACTGAATAATGCTTTTTGGCTGATTATGTATCAGAGAAAGAATATGTTTGTTTTTTTTTTTGCTTTATAAAACTGAGTCCACAGTTGATTTTTATTTTTGTTATATAAGAATAAAGTTTTAAAGCACGATAACTAAATTAAAATATTTTATTCTATATTACTGCCAAGTAGTTTTTCCACGTGGAGTGCTCGGCATGCTAAATGCTACGGACAAAACAAATAATCTAGACATTAAATAAAAACTATACAACTATTCCCTTGAACTGAAAGCGTAAAAAAATTAAGATATAATAAAAAATATTTACATAAATTTCTTGGGTATGTCTTAAAAAAATCTTGAAGACTTTCCTTCGGTAGCCAAAAAATGCTGCAATAAATTTTGATAGGATCTAAAATTTTTTAAATTCTTTAAAAATTAAGACAAAATTTGTAAATAAATTTTCTTTCCTGATAAATTTTGAAAATAAATTCAATGTGACCTTAACGTGAATTAAAATTTTCGTTTAGTTAAAAACTAAAATACTCAACTAATATTTTCAAAAAATAAAATATTTTTTAATTAAATTTTTAAATAATTATTAGTTGAACTTTTATGATATAAGAGCAAATGAATTAAATTATATTTGGCTTAAGTTAAGTTGCCAAGAATTGATATTATAGGTAAATATACCCTATGTATGAAAGATGCAACATTTTTATAAACTAACTTTCTGAAAATGTTTGCGCCTGTACAAGAAATCTATGGCGAGCGAAGCCCTTGCTCTTTTTAAGTTACACCTTCTTAAGTGACCTAAACCTAAGTTTTGATCCTCCTTTTAAAAATAAGATCCCCGATTTTGGGATAAGTTCCCTAATATTAAAATACTGAATCAATTTACTACGGCTTACATTGCCCTTCAGAAAACTTTTCACACATTTTTAGATATACTAAAGATGTATTTACAAATAAGTTGACTAAAGCAGATTTTAACAAAGATATATATTTTATGCAAAAATATTAAACTTATTTAATTATGCTTTTATTTACATATTTCCAAATTTACTTATAAAACAAATCACAAACCACTGACTCGTTATCCTTCAATAGTGATTTCGTTTTTTTTTCTAAAAGCCATACAGAAAAATACTGATAAAAAAAATAGGATTTGCAATGTCACTCTTATCCACCGAATGGACAAAAAAATAAATCATGTTAAATCCTAGTTTCATTTTGGAAGCAACTTTATCACACATGTGTATATTTGCAAGCGAACAACATTTATATGGACAACAATTACACAATTACTCTGTCAGCAGACGAGAATGGAAATAATATTCGTTCAAAAAATGGAAGCTTGAGAAAATTTACTTAAACTCAGCAAAACAAATGAAATACATGTCAACACTAATAACACAAAAAAAAAATCAAAAGAGAAAATAACGAACTTCCAAATGATGAAAGCATAGACTTGGACTTGGGCAAAATGTGCTGGTATGGTACTTGTAGTGTCAGTAATATGTATAAATTATTCGAGTTATATTTTTATCTAATGACGTTTTTAAAATTTCTATCTTTTTTTTGGCTATTGTATACAGCGGAGAAAGAAAAATATAATTTTTATCTTTCTCGCATTTTAATCGATCATAGAATTTATCTTCCTATTCTAATACAAATTATCTATGTAATAATATTTACGAAAAAATATTTAAGAAAAAGTGTCCTAGAAAAAAGTAAAGAAAGCAAGATATTAAGTTGCGAAAAGGTAATTTTTATGTTTAACAAATCATTTTCTCAATTGAATAAATTTATTACCTTTAATAAAAAATCGCTACAGAGATAAAAAGCAATAACAGAAACTTTGGAAAACCACCACATTTAAAAATAACAAAGAAAATTAGGCGGGTTAACTTAAAATTTTTAGTTAAATATTTCAAACAACGGGATTTTTTTATAAATAATTATATTAATTAATTCTCAAATTTCGAAAATTCTTTTTTTCTCATGCTATTCTCCCGATTTATTATTTAAATCACCGATATTGATTATTGAGGGTCAAAGCACGTCTCGATGGCCATTTCGTTATCACTTACTTAACTCGTCAGAAGACTTCTGACAAATATTTTAAATAAACTAAAGATTTTTGTCCAAACAATAAAGCAAAGACAAAAATCAAAGTTTAAGCAAAAACAACAATAATCAATTGTAATTCTATTTTTCTTTCTCTGCTGTATAAGGCAGAGTTTTTTTCTGCTCTTTTATACAGTTGAAAGAGGATTAATTCTTAGGTTTAATATAAATAATTTAAAATTTAAATAGATAACTTTTTTTACTTTCATTTGTGTTTTATGACACATAATTCTTTAACGGAATTAGAATGATACAAATAAACGTAAGGCACGCATTTATACTTTTTTACAACAATTTTTGAGCTAAAAAGCATAAAATAATAAAAATAAAAACTGAATTCGTGGCTATATTAAAGAATTGCAGCAAGGATTTGCAGAGAGAGCAATGAAGATTTCCATTGGGTTGTGAACTTATTCACATTTGAAAAACTATGACGAGGGTGTACTACTATTGGTGAACTCTTTACGGGACCTCTTTAAATTCTCCTTCTTCAGATTGAGACAAATCAAGGTATTCGAGTATTAGACACTATTGATTGCTGATACCAGGGGCTTTTTCCCCAAGAGTATTTGCGCTCTGCAGTTCTAATTAAATTGAAATAAATAAGATAAGAAATGTTTTTATATTTTTATAACCTTCACCACAAAATATGAAAAAAGGGTATAACTAAGTTTGCCATTCCATATGTAATTTCTACAATATCCATTTCCGACCCCATAAAGTAATTATATTCTCAGTTCTAATGCATAGCGATGTCGATTGGGCGATGCCCTCTATCCGCCTGTCCGTTCGTGTTAGCTTTGAAATCAAGTTTGTCAAGTAGAGTTGGGTTTATCAGCTTCTTAAAGTGAGCGATCTTTTCAGCCTAGCTCATTAGAACGAACTAGTTAGTTCATTTAGTACAAAACTCACTTAGAGAGCTAAAACAAGTGATCGAATTCAGTTGACATGTTTAGCTCAATTGTTTTTAGTTCAATTGCTCAATCACTGAGCAGAAAACAATTGAGCGAATCTAGTTGATTTGTTCAGCTCACATAATTTTAGGTGTCCTGTGTTAAATTTATCAGAAATTAAACACATATGCACACATACTAATGAAAAATTGTGCAACTGAAATACAATTTAAATATTAACTATATGTAAGAATGCGCTTTTATCTTATTTTTATTTTATATTTTATGATTTTTATTTCTCTTAATTTGTACCAAAATAAGTTTTAAGGTTTCACTCAAGTTGTAATTTTATATTTGTTTTCATATAAATAATGATGAACTATAAAAGGCCCTCAGTACCTGAGCAAAAGTAAAAAGAACGCTCCATATAGTTCAATTGAGTGAGTCTATCAATTGAACCAAGTCGTTCACGAACTACACACAACAACTACACAACTCTATTGTCAAGGCACTAAATCAGCTAGAGAAAATCTAAATACGCCAATCAATCAGGCATAGTGTCGAAAAAGGTGCTATTGGAAATCAGCATGATCGATCCATGTCCTTTGAGGCAGCAGGCAAAACATCACGCCTACCTCTAATTTTTCCATATCATTCGGAACAATGAATAACTCCAATAAAAAAAACAAATATATGGGACGATGGAGAACAAAAAAAAAATAATAATAATAAAAAAACAACAAGTAAAAAATATTGCTCATAATTTCGAAGTTACGGGCCTCTGAAGTCTTCAAATTTAAAAAAAATATAATTATAGAATTTAAAAGCTTTTGAAGGAAATACTAACTTTTTTAAATGCTTAACCGATGACATTTTTATGTAAAATTATATATTATATGTTATATAAAAATATGTTTTCTTTTTTATATATTTATTAAACAAATCAAAATATTAAAAAAAAAACATATTACAATATTTAATCACGTAAAAGTATGCAAAAATTCCTTTTGCAATTAAAAAAATTATAGCGAATGTTAAAAAACGGCAATAACAAAAAACTCTAACAACAACTTGTACATTTTTACAAACACATTGCACCAGAAAGCTACTCGTATTATTTTTATTGTTACCATATTTTCAAGTTTCTTGTAACAGTTAAGCCCATAATCATAGTTACACCCTAAAGTCGGTTTCTTTTGGAAACTTCTTTAATTTAAAAATCTGTTATTAACTTTTACGATGCTATAGTCGAAAATTAAGTATATTTAAGTTGAACTAGCTTTAACTGGGTGACACATCAAATATAGAAAATGTTGGCCTATAGTTTGTAACAAAACATAGTTTAATAGACTATCGATATCTCATCAGCTGTTGCATTTTTGTTGAAAATAAAATAAACAAATACCAGTAGGCTTTTCCATGTTAAACGTTGCCATCGACCTTGACATCTGCAGCAATATCTAGTACTGACGGTTAAAAGGTTATTCTTGTAAGACCGTTTTTTTAATATAATCTAAAAATCCTTTCATTTGTACATGACTTTTTTATTTCATTCCCTGATAATTCTCAAGCCGATTTTGCAAAATTTGTAAAACTTTGTTGAAAACCTTCAAATGAAAATTGTTTTATTGCAATAACATTATTCTTCTATTTCCTTTTTTTTTTGTAGTGCTTTTAACAGACAGAAAAACAATTATTCTGGCTATTGATTTGTTCACCTTAATATTCGTTTTTGTGCATTTTGTGAATTCGAAATTTATCATGTTCTGCTGAACAAACGGCATTATAAAAGTGTAATAAATTATTTTTCATTAAACCATAAATACCATATTTATATAATTGCCTACAATTACATAAATGAAACGGCATGTGTGTGTGTTAATGTGAACGTAATCGCATGAAATAATATCTTCTAATTGATTCCTTGTTACAATTTAATTAATTGCCCATCAATTACTTTTTTTTTGTTTGTTTTTTATTTGTTTGCTCTATATAATTTTACCATCTGTAAGTGTGAGTTTGCTGATTAAAAAAAAATATATTTGTTTACACAAAAATATTCATATTAATTGGTTTATAAACAATAATTCAATAGCGTGGATATGTGGTAATCTGAGTTAAGCAGCAAAGGGGCATGGAGACAATTGTATTGCGAAATATACAGCCTAGAATTTGAAAAATAAACAAACAAAATATGTACATCCAGTCATTCTTAGGCTAACTAAATAATAAAAAAAAAAAACAAAACAAAGGCATTTAACAGGCAAATTATTGTCAACTCTAAATTTTTATATATTCCCATCAAAAAATTAGTCATAACCTTAAAAAGTGCTTGCCATGTAAGACTTACGTTTGTGATTACCAAATTTTCTAACTCGCTTACAGACATTACATTAGTTCTTAAAAAAGAAGTAGTAATTAAACAAGTTCTTTAAGTTAAAACGGGATACCTTTAAACACGTGCTAATGGTCATCATTATTGCGTACAATAATTAATGTTATCAATTTTCAGTAACTGATTACAAAAGTCTCATGCCTCGCTAAAAACTCGATTACCTTTTATAAAATTTTTTGTTGGGATTAGTCGAAATACAATAATAGTAGTTTTTACCGTTTTTTTTTTTTTAATTATGCTTTCTTGTTGATAATAAAAAAAAAACTATAAAATAGCGTTTTATATTTATAATTTAAATAAATAAAATGTGAACTACAGATAACAGATTGTTTTGTTATTTGTTTGGAGTTAAACACAATTTGGTTTCAAATATCGTAAATATCATGCAGTTATTTTTATTGTTTTTATAGGTTATTAAACTTAATTTATTACAAACCGGCGTTCTGACTTTCACTTATGTAAGCTAACATATAAATAAATGCATGTAAATGGGTAAGTCAGAAAAATATAATGTAAAACTATTTCACTTTCGAGTGGTTATAGCAAAAAAATCATTGCAATTTTAAAAAACACGAACTGGCTTTGAGTTATGTATCGGATACAAGCAGGTTTCTCCACCTCTTCGACCCTTATAGTTGACTGATTTTATTTAATAATTTAAAACCCTTAAAACAGTTTTAAATGAGCTATTTTATAATCATTTCAAATTGTTTTTTAATTTGCTTTCTTTAATAAAAGTAAACAACAGGAATACCAATGTAAAATAATCGATCTTTAAAATTATTAAAAGCACGTCTCTGTTGCCATTTCGCTACAGCAAACTTAGCTCTTCAGGAAAATTCTCACAAATATTTTTTTTGTGATTTTTGTTCAAGCAATAATAAAAAGGTTAAGCAAAAACAAGTAACAGTGCTATATTCAGTTATGCCGAATCTTATATACCCTTCACCGGCTATGTAAACCTAGTTTAGAGAAGTAACTCTAACCAAAAACGCAAATATTGGAATGACAGAGAATTAAAAAATAAAAAAAAAAAATTGGTACTGCATATATATAATTTTACATAAAAATTATTAAACTCTTAATGGGTTAAGTATTTTTATAAAATTTTAGTATTTCCTTAAAGATTTTTGCATAAACTTTAAAATGATAAAACAATTAGTATTTTAAAAAATTTGAACATTTGAGAGCCGTAACTCGGAAAATATGGGCGAGCGCTAATTTTTCACTTAATATTTTTTAATTCTCTATCGCTTTTATGGTTTATATTTTTGATTGCAGTTACTTTATATTTCCAAATGACATGAAGGAACAAGAGGTAGGCGTGGTGTTTTGCCTGCTGCCTAGAAGGACATGGGCCGATCATGCTGATTTCCAATAGCCCTCTTTCGACACTATATCTGATCGATTGACATATTCATTTTTTTTAGGGACAGACGGACATCGCTCAATCGACTTCGCTATGCATAAGAAGTCAGAATATTTATAGTTTGTGTGGTTGAAATGTATAGCCACAAAGGTTAGTACAAAAGCAACAACAAATGTACAAGACGAGTTACAAAAAGAATGACAAAGAAATGCTTTAAGTTGTGTGAGGACTTCGTCTCACCATATTAACATTGAGATTAGTTCGTTAAATAGATGATGTTTACGACGTATAAAACATAAGGTAGAGAGATGCGAAGAATGCTTATAAAGGATGTGGCGGTCCAGAAAATGCTGCATTTCATTTTGCTAGCGTCTAATTGTTCTTAATTTTTTTAGAAAACCTCCGCATACATTTGTAAATAATTTTTCTTTCTAAAAATGTTTAGAAAGTAAATTAAAATGAACCAAAAAGCCGAAAATAAGTAAATTTTTATTCATTTATAAGATCGATGGTTCAAATTCTGATTGGGAAAAAATTAAAAAAAGTATAATAAATTTTTATGTAAAAAGTAACTGTTAAAATGAGGACACTTTGTTTTTAAATAATAAAAAGTTATTTCATTCTTAGTGTTCTTTAACATGATGTATCTATGGTGAATGGGTGTTATAAAAGGTAATACATTTATATCGTTAAATTTAATGTTCTGTTTCATGAAGTTTTATAAAGTGTAACATAGTAATTTTGCTAAGGTTTTTTGGTTTTTTCTTCCTACAAAATTGAAAATGAAGCCTTTTTTTCGACAAGATTTTTCTTTAATGCTGTTTCCACAGCTACAAAATATTTGTCGTTTGGAAGAAATTAATGAAAGTTGTTTTAATTAAATTTATTAGGAATGGAATTATTCCACTTCCAAGAGATATATTTGTGCAATAAAATTGTACAGCAAAACGGTTTTTGTGTATTTTATGTCAAGATAGAACTCTATTGAAATTTTTATAAGTTACGATCCCTATGAAAAATATTTAATATGTTAACTATATTAAATTTGTTAAATTCTACGTTTGTCATTATAGTTTCTAACTATAATTTCTCTCAAATTTGCAGTTCTCACACGTCGTCACACTTAATATGCCATCCTGGTGCAAGTGAAAGTGCAGACGATTGCTAGAAAAAAAGATGAAGTAAAAGTAAACTTTTTAATAATAAAATACGGGAAACTTAACTTTAGGCATTAGTTATGGTAGTTATGTGTTATAAAATTATTTATTTATGTATATTTTTGGTTTAAGCGGGTGGAAAAAGAAGGTTCAGTTAATTCTACCATGCGCTAATATTTTCAGTTTTTGGATTTAATAGTTGAGAAGGTTTTGTTAAATGTTGCAAACATGCATGAGTAGTAGTTATACAACGGTATGAAAGGAAAAGGAAATTCGCAAAAGTGCAACCGTTTTGAAATGTGTTGTAGGCAAAGACATCAACATCAGAAACATTTATGTGATTATGATGAAGACATTGCCATATTTGTGGTAATTTTTTTTTTGTGTGGTGAAGGACATAAAAAAAGAATTTTGCCTAATTTAGTAAAAAATATAAACGTAATTTGCTCTTTTTTATGTTTTTATTTCGATTAGTGGCCTGAAAATTTGATTCGTGATTATAAGTCAGAGTTCAAAAAAGTACACAACATGTATGCAAACCTCATAAATGAGAATGCGTTGCTTTTTAATATTTGCTTGTTACACCAACATGTGTAAACAAAACATGAAAAAAACATACATCAATCATATATTTTTAGTTCGTATCGCAGTTAGCATATGGAAGATTGTTTCTACAAAAATCTCCAAAGTGAGTCTTTTAAGACTACCCAAGATGATACCCAATGATCAAAAACTGACTCGAAAAAGTTTCGTATTTGATTAAAAGTACTTTTGAAAACAGTTTCTTAAATGAGTCAGAAACGCGAGTCATAAGGGACTCGTTCAGAAAAGTAGCGGCTAGGGTACCATTTTCTCCCGACAAAACAATAATTTTCGATTTTAAAACGAGCGCATACACGATTATTTTAATCGTGCATAAGAGTAAAAAAAAGACAAAAAGCAAAAAGCGCTACAAAAACAAACACATGACACTATTATTATACAGACTATACCAAATAAAACTGTAATTTATACAAAATAAAAATTTAAGAGTTTTTTATTAGTTAATGTAGTCTTAACAATTAAAAATTAACTGTATCTTGGAAACGTACTTGAAAAACTGTTTAAATTTTTTTGTATAGTGCAGTATTTTAAAGTTAACAGTAGCAAATGCTAAAAAACATCAAAAAACTGAAATTATGTTATATTTTCTAAGCCATCATGTAATATATTTATATTGTAAAGGCAGTAAAAAAAATCCTAATCTAAGGACTTATTAAGAATTGCATATTATAAAAATAAAACTGCCTTATGATTTGTCGTTTTATATAAGAAAATTTAACCTTTCAAGACTAAGATTGAAAACTGAACTTGTCTTTGAAAACTAAGAAGTTAATTGCTATGGAACGCACCATATATCAACCACTATCGTACCAAAACTAATGTACGTGTATATTTGTTTATTTTAATAAATTAAAAAAAAAAATGCGTCACATATGTAACTTTATATATACACAAAAGTTCCGAAACTATCGACTTTACATTTATGTACAATGCATTAGCCTGAAAGGCTGTTAAATTTTTTATAGATAAATATATTTATTTTCATAATGATATAAATACATCAATATTTATCATTGCTCAACTATTCGATACACATTTACAAAACTAACATGTGTATGTATGTGTATTTGATTTCTATTATTTTACAATCAGTTGTCTTGTCAAACCTAAATAAAGGCACATACGTACACGCATTTACGATTTTAACTTCCCAGTCTAACACCCCTAAAATAATTTACTGTCATTATTAGTTTCACGTCATCGTATCGATTTTAATTAAAAATCAAATATTATAACAATAGAATACTTTTGTATGACGTGTAAACGTAAAACTTATTTTGATGAAATTCTTTCCTTAATACAATAACATATGTCGATGTCTGTATAAATACATGCGAATGTAAACTGTCAATAAATAACCAAAACTATTTAATGTCTTCTGGCTTTTTTTATCTGCAATAGCTGATAATCATCTGTCATGCCAAGATAAATTGTTTAGTTGAAGGAATTGTTTTCTTAATGCTTTAAATAAATTTTATATTTTTTTTCGTATCTTAAAGTCGTTTTAGTAAACATTAGAAAAATGGGATATTATATCACAGAAATGATGTCATTCATTATCTAAGTAAAAGGGAAAACAATTAAATGTTAACGATGTATTTTTTAGGTGTTGAAACTGATACTATTTAATGGCATTTTTGCAATATTCGCATCACAAATGAAAGATGAAATAGTTATTTAAATAAAGCTAGAATGAAACTTATTTTCCAATCAGTAGGTTAAGAGAATAATAAAGTTAAATTATAAAATTTCAAATGAATATAATATATTAAAAAATCTTGAATCTAATATTAAACTAATTTTGGTATTTTAGGTCCTTGATAATTTTGTATTGCTTTAACTTCAATTTCAATTCAGTTTATATTTATTTTGCAAAACAATTTTAAAAAGGTGAAGCTTTAACTCTAGTAAATCAAACAAAAAATATTCTTCGCAAACATAGGTAGTTTTCAAAGAAATTAATATAAAAATTGATCATTTGCAGTGGACATTAATAAAACAAACAAAGAGAAAAAGTAACAAATTCTTATTAAATAAAAAATACACAAATATGAATTAATAAAATTAAAATAAAATAAAATTATTGGGTAGTGTTATATACTGTTCTGAATACTTAAAGAATGCAGCCTTCTACGATAAAAAAAGAGGTCTGCATCCTCGTAAAAATTTTACAGTCATTTACACCATCTAGACATCCACCCGCGCAAAATCAATTGCGCTGTAGATTAATGATGGCCCGCGAATCTCGCCGTTTTGTCTTATTTAAGGCCAAAGCCCCAGACAAGTAATCAAAATCAATCTCCTATCCCCGTAGCCTCTCTATCTGGTGCGAAGAAACCCCTAACCAAGCAGGAAAGGCATAGGAGATGATTGGACGGAAAATATAGCGATTCACTAGAAGACGCACTTCCCCATCAAGACACCCCTTGTGTAACCCAGGTACTTAAGCCTGTCCGAAGTACCAATCAGTTTTTGTCTGACAGTCAAACATGGTATGTATTGTTTACAATTCGGCGAAATATATTTGCGCCTACCCTTGAAGATTACGGAAACAGTCTTCGAGTTCAAGGAAAGACCCCATTTTGTAAAATAGTCCGCCAGTACCGTCAAGTGTAGGTTCAGTCGTTCAGTAATATTCCTTAGTCTAGCACCTGATGAGGCAATCTGAATATCATTGGCATACATAAGTAAAAGATCCTCCCGCTGCGGTTTTGGTATGTCGGAAACAAAGATATTTTATAGCATAGGGCCTAGTAACGAGGGCGAGTGGCACTCCAGCAGAAATTAAGCCCTCGTCAGAATTTACATCTCCCATACGTTCCTTAAAAAATGGGTTTCTTTAGAAGTTGTCGACTATACGGCAAACGCCGACACCCAAAAACCCATGCTTATCATTTTGAACACAAGGCCATCATGCCAAACCGTGTTCAAAGCCTTTGCGAAGTCTAAGCTAACCACTATCGTGTGGCATCTTCTATTCAGTCAGTTCGAGTGTTGTTGAAAGTCCACTCCTAAAACCAAATTGAAATTCTTTTAAAATGTCCTTGTCCTATGATCCGATCTAGGATTCAGAATAGGAATGACGAGAGCCGATTTCCGCGCGTTTGGTAAATAACCAATATTATATTGCTTTAACTTCCTCTGTCTTTAACTTTATTTTAATATGTGTGCCAATTTATGTAATTGCAAACGCTTCGTTTTAAATATTTTAATGCAACTATTTCCAAAATTGTAACTTTTTGACACTTTAAAAGATATTTGAAATTTATAATGATAAAATTTTATTAAGCTTGTGTGAATTATGAACAATGTACTTTAATTTGAATAGTATTGCAAATTGAGAATTATTTCATTAGATTTCTATGTTTGTACTTTATGGAACATTTTGTTCGCAAAGTAAACTTACAACCATCATGCTCTTATTATATAATGAATGCTGTTAACATTGTTTTGTTGTGGATAAGCCAAGAGGCATGCTTGGTTCCAGTCCTTCTATTCCGCTAATTTCGACGAAAAAACACGCAAATGTTAAGGAAACACCAAAACTTTTGCGTTTAACAACTAACAAATGAAAAGACTAATTTATTAAAAAAAAAAAAAAAAAACTTGACACAATATTGATGTTCACATTTCAAAAGAATGTGAGTTAAAGCCAATACAAATACATAATACTAATGTTCATGGACTTTATGTTGTACTCAAAAGTGACATAACGTCCATGGATATTGTATCATTTTTAAATCCTTAAATCAAGAATGGCTTCACTTGCGAAGATTTCTGTATAAACTTATTTTACAAGCTATTTTTTGCCTGCTTTAGGTCATTACGAGGGCTCATTTAGAAACTGCGTCCTTGGACGTTAGAAAATGCTATCTTATAAAACTTTCTCATAAAACTCTCATGCTCTATTGTCATGTACTTATTTTTATAAATAAATTCCGATTCTGAATCAATTAAAAATTACAAATACTGTAATACCAAGCAGTGAAAAAATGTTTTGTAGTAATTTGGCTACCAAATGCAAGACATAAAATATTATTTATATTTATATTTTGACAAATTGTTTTTTGAAAAATTGTTTTTTTACGGTTTGTCTCACTGCTTTTTGTGTTCATTTTTCTAGAATATTTATCATAAAAAAAGCAAAAAAAAAAATAATTAACACATGTCAGTACTTCCGTTCAAGAGTATAAAAACAATTTTAAATTTATGTTCTTTTGTGTAATGTTAACGCTGAAAGCGAACTTTGTCTCTGCAGCATTTTTTTTTTTTTCCTAAATTATATTTATGTTTTCAACACTACGACTGCAACTGAAACAATGTGAATATTTGTGCTTCATTGTGCAACAACTTTAATGGGAAGTGTTTTATTTTTTACTCGCTTTCACTTATGTATTTTCGTTTTAAGTTAAATATTTCCTGCTGCTGGTGGATATTTATGAAAGTTTTAATTTGTAATGTTTTGGCAGTAGTTGTGTGGCAAGAATCTACATTGCTTATCTGCATTTAAGAAATGGTGTCTTAACAGTCATTGTTTTTTGCTTTAGAAGTTGCACTTTGATTATCAAGTACACCGCATCATAAAGTAAATTTTGTAATGCATGTTCTCTTATAAAAAAAAATATATTTGTATATTTTATTCTGGGTGCATAACTGAAATCCTAAAGTACATATTTGTGTAACGTAAACAATGAGTTACCTCTTACTACCCTCTCACACTATAAAGCTTCTAACAAAATGATTATAATTTATCAATAAATGAAGCGTTTTTAGTGATTCAGAATAATTTTTATGTTTACAAAGAAATCTAGAAATATAATCAATAGTACTGTTATAATGTTAAAAAAAACATATATTTCTTTTAAAAGCAAATGAATATAAAAAAATTATTTAAATTATGTATCACATAATTTATAAATATAATTTTTTAACAACAACAACTTTGAATTACATTTAATAAGAAAATAATACAAAAACACAAAAATGTAGGAAAATGAAAGAAAAAATAAAAAATAAAAATAGTTACTAAATATTTGCTGTGTTTTTGTGTAGAACATTTTTGAGTTGTTATTGTCTTCTGTCTTATTGATTCAATGGAGTTCTCATTTAATCAATTTGGCTTTTGATATAAGACTTTCTGTTTTTCTATACAAAATTTGGGTAAAATCCACTGATGAGCTATTTGAGCAGTAGTGAAATGGCCATATGGATATACTTTCCCCGCAGTAATACATTTCATTTTGTAGTTTAGTTTAAAATAATAAATATTTCATGAGAATATCATGAAATATTTATATTTGAAGGAATCAAGCACGAATAAAGTAAATTAATTAAATAAATGAGTTAAGCTAACTTTTTTATAATTCCTCCACCGTTAAATATAACGGCCATATTCAGGAATTTGTAAAAAAAAATTTGAAGCCTGTTTTAAGGAAAATTCCTTAAAAATGTATACATAAATTAATAAAAAAAATTTCATTTTTAATAGTTCATACTTTAATTAATATGTTTTCAAATTTGAAAGCGCAAAATTTATTTATTCATTATAAAACATGAATTCAAACTAAATTCAAATTAACATTCAGTTCGAAAATTATCTACCGTGATGTGCAGAAAAAGGTATGACAAATAAAAAACTCTATGCATGGCTAAGTAGACGTATAGCAGAAAGCAAAATGGATTAATAAAAACATCAATGAAAAAGCTTTGGCAGGATTTTCTTCAGAAGATGGACAAATCTCACACGGTGTTTTTTTATCACTATCCTCACACGCCGAACAGTATTACCGATTTTTGGCGAACTATTAACACGTTGACACAAATATGTTCAATTTAAAAGCTTGCAGATAATCACGTTGCCGAGATTTTTACTGAAAAAAAAAATTCTTGTAACAACAAAACTAAAATCGAATGTCCTTGTTGTTCAGAAAACATCTTAAATTGTGTCTTACCACCACTTACAAGTGTGGTGTGTTTATGTATTTTAATAGTAATAAAACAAAACAAAGCATACACATATTGCATAGTCGCTGTATCTCAGATGGTGGAGATGCCCGTTTGTGTTGAACAACAAATCTTGAGAATATAAAGACAAATAAATATTTGCCGTTAAGGATTGATTTAAATGTAAATAAAAGGCGGAGAATGTTAGAAGCTCAGCTGAGTCTCTAGTAGAAAAGTAAAAGAAATATTGTGCATCCGCGGTAGATTATTTAAAAGCATCTGTATGTATGCTTAAGACGCATGTATAATATTATTATTATATAATATAAGTTATTTTGCAAACTTTATCAGATCCTCATTTGCAGAGGAGATTAATAATATAACAATGAGTTGCAGTTGTGACTGAGTTATTGGAAAGCGATGGTTGGATAAAATACTAAAAATGTAGTAGACTTTGCCGTTAAACAGTTTGGCCATATACATCAAATTAAATCAAGTATTGTAATATTATATTATTTATAATTAATAATATTTCTTCCTTCTGCTTATTTCAAACAAAGCATTGGACACTCTGCTTAATTTTCAAGTCTTTGCATAGAACGGTTCAAAAGATACGGCCATATATGTTAAAAGACATTAATTTTGTGAACACACTTTATTTCTAAATTTTGATTATAAACTTGTTGTTTTAGCGGGCTAAGCAATACAGGTCCCTTTTAACTTTCAGCTGTATGTCGATAATCGTTAAAAAGTTTCGCCAAATACCAGGGTTCAGTTTCGCTCCCTCTTTCGCTCTTCTGCTCTTTGCGCATTCTTTTTGTGCGCTAAAGAGCACAGCAGAAAAAAGAACCAAGAGCTCTTTGCTCTGCACATTGAACCAAAAGAGCTAAGTCTACCATTGCAGTTTGTTTTTGATTATTGGTAAGTAGTGGAGTTCTTTGTAAATTTAAGCGAGGGACATATAACTGGCTTATTAATAAAAATGTGCAATAAGTTGTGTTACAAAAAGTAAGGATTAAGGGTAATAATTTGCTTATCTTAAACATTATTATTATTATCTGGTACACCATTCAGTTAAAAAAAAATTATACTTGCTGTTATAGCGAAGTTGCAACTGTTGAAAACAATGGCCATAAACATCAACTTAAATATACTATTGGTACACCCTTTAATGTATAACTTAGAATATTAATACTTTTTAATATAATAGTCATAGCAATCGATATTCTGTGCAATTTACAAGCATTTGTCTATAACGTTTCAAAAGATAAGTCCATATAGATCGGTTTATGTAACCTATAGGGACATCCTATAATTTTCAGATATATTTTTGTATTACTTTTTGCCATTGGGAGCTATTGTGATACGCAGATTTTTTAATTTTATTGTGGTGCCATAGTACACGTAAAAACATGAGTTTTATGGTATACCCATTAATTTTAAGATTATGAACTGTTTTTAAACGGCCCCTGATGCCTTTTAAATAAAAAAGAATTTTACAAAATCGATCCAGAAATGACTGAGTTATGGAGGCACAAATATAAAAATGCAACATTCAGTCTGTTAAAAAGAAATAATATTTGAATTTATACCAATAGTTGAAATTATTAAAATTATCATCATCAGTGAAGATTAATACAAGGTAGAAAAGTATTTTTTACGTCTTTCTAAGCACTAAAGTATCAACATAAAAGTAGATGTTTGAAAAGGTTTTGACAATGAAATAAAAATCTTTGGAATGTCATTTACTAACGTTCTTTTACTACAATGAAAATGGCAATGACACAAAATAAAGAATATTAAGAACCTCTGAAAAAAATTGGATAATAACTTTACATGTTTGAGTTATTTAAATAGACATATAATACGAGGGCTGCTATATATATTTCTGGCCTGGCAACACTGAGTGCTGCCAAGTGCAATCTGACATTTCCATTGCAAAGTTTGTTATTTTTAAGCATAATCGTACTCAAAACGTTTTGACGTACGACCATTATTTGTGTTGTTTACAGTGACTTGGAAAAATTAATATAAAAAAAATGGAATTAACTCGTGAACATTTTCGTGCCATCATTTTTCACAACTTTCGACGTGGATTATCACGACAAGAGTGCATTGATGAACTTAAATCTTTGTATGGCGATGAAGCACCATCCTATAGCATTGTGAAAAATTGGTATAATGAATTTAATCATGGCCGAAGCTCGCTCAAGGACGAATTCCGTGAAGGTCGTCCAAAAACGGCTGTTATGCCAGAGAACGTTGATGCCGTGCGTGAACTCATAATCCAAGATCGACATGCGACATACCGAGAGATAGAGACTTCCTTGGACATTTCTTCCACCAGCATACATTCGATACTGCATGAACACCTGGCCGTAAAAAAGGTTTGTTCTCGTTGGATCCCTCACAATTTGAAAGTCGCTCAAAAAAAGGCTCGAAACAACAATCGACCGTGTGGGTCTTCAAAGACGAGCAAAATCCAACGAAAGTTGTTCGTGGAAGAAGCACTTCGAAGCAAATGGTCGCCTGTTTCTTCGGCAAAACTAGTCATGTGGCGACTGTTCCACTTGAACAACGTAGGACGGTCACTTCTGAGTGGTACACTACAATTTGTTTGCCTGAAGTCATCGGACAAATTCGAAAAACCAACAAGAGAAGACGAATCATTGTTCACCATGACAATGCGAGCTCTCACACATCGTCTCAAACCAGAGCGTTTTTGACCGGCCAAAACGTCGAATTAATGGGTCATCCGCCGTACAGCCCTGACTTGGCACCTAATGACTTCTTCTTGTTTCCGCACATCAAGAAAAAAATGCGTGGTCAACGATTTTCATCGCCAGAAGAAGCTGTTGAATTGTTCAAAATATTTCCATATTATTTGAAACAATGAAGTAATTCACTAAAGCAACTCACAAAAACAAATACATGGGACGATAGAGAAAAAAATAAGATAAAAACAGCAAGCAAAAAATTGGAGCTCTCCCATATTTTCAAAGCTTTTTAAAATATCAATATGGGAAAGGAAATACCTACAATTTTTTAAAAAGCTTAGCCTGTTAAGAGCCGGTGTCATTTTTATTAAAAATATGTATACGTAGAACTTCACTAAGCTAAATTTACATAGATGGTAAAGGGTATATAAGATTCCTCATAGGCGAATATAGCACTCTTACTTGTTCTTAAATTAAATTGTTTTTTTTTTCTGTTTCAAAAATTATCCTTATAATAAGGAGAAGTGAAAATAGACCATATCATTTGAATGTAGTTTAACTGTTTATTTTTAAATCATTCCATGTGAAATCAGTTAAGTTGACATAACTCAGATTTTGCCTGAAAAGTGCGGAAATATTTTTTCGGTCCACACGAAAAGCAAGGATAATAATTAAAGGAAACCGTTTAAGATGCAAAAATTTTTCTTTAAGAGACACGTACATAATTAAGATCGCGTTTGAAAAGCTAAAAATAGTAACTTCTCTATTCATATATGAAATTTTTTTTCTTTTTCCACCTCTAACAAATTTACGCCATTGTTGTGTGGCAGCCTTAAAAGAAAAACAAGCAAAAAATATTATTTTGTCAGTACGTCAAGCTACAAAAGCATAAGATTTCACAAATGAACATGTAAAAAATGTGTTGGGGTGAATAGATGAAAGTTTCTGAAAAAACAAATGAGAAGGTAATAGTCTGACCATCGAACTAAAATGCACTTAAATGTAATATTATATTTCATTTTTGCTTTTTCGTTT
Organism: Gymnosoma rotundatum; assembly: GCA_916610165.2. NCBI lineage: Eukaryota > Metazoa > Arthropoda > Insecta > Diptera > Tachinidae > Gymnosoma > Gymnosoma rotundatum. The sequence continues at coordinate 84,010,087 of OU744340.1, forward strand.
AAAAAACGTACATAACTTGATTCGATCTTGTATTTAATATGATGTAAGTTATAATATGTCAAAACTTCTTTAAGAAATTAAAATGTGTACTTAAAGTACATAATTGCTGCAATAAATGATTTAAATTTTTTTTATATAAAAATGCAGTGATATTTAACTATAAAGTAAGATGTTATTTACATTACCATGTATTATTGATGCAAAACAAAATTAGTTGAATGCAAGAAGTTTTTCTAGGGCAACTAAATTAAAGAAGTTTTTCTTAATCTTAAAAAGTATTATTTTAGTTACAGAATAAAGCCCTTTTCTTCCTAGGACGCTTAGTTACCGAGGTAAATGCGTTTTAAGCTTTCCATGTAAAAAAACAATTTTTGGGGACAAAATTAAATTTTTTGCTCTAACATTGATTTTTTTTATTTTTTTAATTTTTATAGTGATAACAGATTAAAGCACTTTTGCTCCTAGGACGCTTAGTTACCGAGATACATGCGTTTTAAGTTTTCCATGTAAAAAAATCAATTTTTGGGGAGAAAGTTAAATGTTTTGGTCTAACATTGATTTTTTTTTTTTTAATATTTATAGTGATAACATATTAAAGCCTTTTCCTCCTAGGATGCTTAGATACCGAGATAAATGCGTTTTAAGTTTTTCATGTAAAAAAAATCAATTTTTTGGGGACAAAATGAAATTTTTTGGTCTAACATTGATTTTTATTTTTATTATTTTTTTAATTTTTATAGTGATTAAAGCCCTTTTCCTCCTAGGACGCTTAGTTACCGAGATAAATGCGTTTTAAGTTTTCCATGCAAAAAAATCAATTTTTGGGGATAAAATGAAATTTTTTGGTCTAACATTGATTTTTTTTATTTTTTTAATTTTTATAGTGATAACAGATTAAAGCCCTTTTCCTCCTAGGACGCTTAGGTACCGAGATAAATGAGTTTTAAGTTTTCCATGTAAAAAAAAAATCAATTTTTGGGGACAAAATTAAATTTTTTGGTCTAACATTGATTTTTTTTTTTTTAATATTTATAGTGATAACATATTAAAGCCTTTTCCTCTTAGGATGCTTAGATACCGAGATAAATGCGTTTTAAGTTTTTCATGTCAAAAAATCAATTTTTGGGGACAAAATGAAATTTTTTGGTCTAACATTGATTTTTATTTTTATTATTTTTTTAATTTTTATAGTGATAACAGATTAAAGCCCTTTTCCTCCTAGGATGCTTAGGTACCAAGATAAATGCGTTTAAGTTTTCCATGTAAAAAAATCAATTTTTGGGGACAAAATTAAATGTTTTGGTCTAACATTGATTTTTTTTTTTTTAATATTTATAGTGATAACATATTAAAGCCTTTTCCTCCTAGGATGCTTAGATACCGAGATAAATGCGTTTTAAGTTTTTCATGTAAAAAAAATCAATTTTTTGGGGACAAAATGAAATTTTTTGGTCTAACATTGATTTTTATTTTTATTATTTTTTTAATTTTTATAGTGATTAAAGCCCTTTTCCTCCTAGGACGCTTAGTTACCGAGATAAATGCGTTTTAAGTTTTCCATGCAAAAAAATCAATTTTTGGGGATAAAATGAAATTTTTTGGTCTAACATTGATTTTTTTTATTTTTTTAATTTTTATAGTGATAACAGATTAAAGCCCTTTTCCTCCTAGGACGCTTAGGTACCGAGATAAATGCGTTTTAAGTTTTCCATGCAAAAAAATCAATTTTTGGGGATAAAATGCAATTTTTTGGTCTAACATTGATTTTTTTATTTTTTTAATTTTTATAGTGATAACAGATTAAAGCCCTTTTCCTCCTAGGACGCTTAGTTACCGAGATAAATGCGTTTTATGTTTTCCATGTAAAAAAATCAATTTTTGAGGACAAAATTAAATTTTTTGGTCTAACATTGATTTTTTTTATTTTTTTAATTTTTATAGTGATAACAGATTAAAGCCCTTTTCCTCCTAGGACGCTTAGTTACCGAGATAAATGCGTTTTAAGTTTTCCATGTAAAAAAAATCAATTTTTGGGGATAAAATGAAGTTTTTTGGTCTATCATTGATTTTTTTAATTTTTCTAGTGATAACAGATTAAAGCCCTTTTCGTCCTAGGACGCTTAGTTACCGAGATAAATGCGTTTTAAGTTTTCCATGTAAAAAAATCAATTTTTTGGGACAAAATTAAATTTTTTTGTCTAACGTTGATTTTTTTTATTTTTTTAACATTTATAGTGATAACAGATTAAAGCCCTTTTCCTCCTAGGACGCTTAGTTACCGAGATAAATGCGTTTTAAGTTTTCCATGTAAAAAAAATCAATTTTTGGGGAAAAAATGAAGTTTTTTGGTCTAACATTGATTTTTTTAATTTTTATAGTGATAACAGATTAAAGCCCTTTTCCTCCTAGGACGCTTAGTTACCGAGATAAATGCGTTTTAAGTTTTCCATGTAAAAAAATCAATTTTTGGGGACAAAATTAAATTTTTTGGTCTAACATTGATTTTTTTTATTTTTTTAATTTTTATAGTGATAACAGATTAAAGCCCTTTTCCTCCTAGGACGCTTAGGTACCGAGATAAATGAGTTTTAAGTTTTCCATGTAAAAAAAAAATCAATTTTTGGGGACAAAATTAAATTTTTTGGGGTAACATTGATTTTTTTTATTTTTTTAATTTTTATAGTGATAACAGATTAAAGCGCTTTTCCTCCTAGGATGCTTAGTTACCGCGATAAATGCGTTTTAAGTTTTCCATGTAAAAAAATCAATTTTTGGGAACAAAATTAAATTTTTTGGTCTAACATTGATTTTTTTTATTTTTTTAATTTTTATAGTGATAACAGATTAAAGCCCTTTTCCTCCTAGGACGCTTAGGTACCGAGATAAATGCGTTTTAAGTTTTCCATGTAAAAAAATCAATTTTTGGGGATGAAATGAAGTTTTTTGGTCTAACATTGATTTTTTTTATTTTTTTAATTTTTATAGTGATAACAGATTAAAGCCCTTTTCCTCCTAGGACGCTTAGTTACCGAGATAAATGCGTTTTATGTTTTCCATGTAAAAAAATCAATTTTTGGGGACAAAATTAAATTTTTTGGTCTAACATTGATTTTTATTTTTATTATTTTTTTAATTTTTATAGTGATAACAGATTAAAGCCCTTTTCCTCCTAGGATGCTTAGGTACCGAGATAAATGCGTTTTAAGTTTTCCATGTAAAAAAAAAATAATTTTTGGGGATAAAATGCAATTTTTTGGTCTAACATTAGGTTTTTTATTTTTTAATTTTTATAGTGATAAAAGATTAAAGCCCTTTTCCTTCTAGGACGCTTAGTTACCGAGATAAATGCGTTTTAAGTTTTCCATGTAAAAAAAATAAATTTTTGGGGATAAAATGAAGTTTTTTGGTCTATCATTGATTTTTTTAATTTTTCTAGTGATAACAGATTAAAGCCCTTTTCCTCCTACGACGCTTAGTTATCGAGATAAATGCGTTTTAAGTTTTCCATGTAAAAAAATCAATTTTTTGGGACAAAATTAAATTTTTTGGTCTAACATCGAATTTTTTTATTTTTTTAATTCTTATAGTGATAACAGATTAAAGCCCTTTTCCTCCTAGGACGCTTAGTTATCGAGATAAATGCGTTTTAAGTTTTCCATGTAAAAAAAAATCAATTTTTTGGGACAAAATTAAATTTTTTGGTCTAACATTGATTTTTATTTTTTTTATTTTTATAGTGATAACAGATTAAAGCCCTTTTCCTTCTAGGACGCTTAGGTACCGAGATAAATGAGTTTTAAGTTTTCCATGTAAAATCAATTTTTGGAGATAAAATGAAATTTTTTGGTCTAACATTGATTTTTTTTATTTTTTTAATTTTTATAGTGATAACAGATTGAAGCCCTTTTCCTCCTAGGACACTTAGTTACCAAGATAAATGAGTTTTAAGTTTTCCATGTAAAAGAAATCATTTTTTGGGGACAAAATTAAATTTTTTGTTCTAACAATGAATTTTTTTAATTTTTATAGTGAAAACAGATTAAAGCCCTTTTCCTCCTAGGACGCTTAGTTACCGAGATAAATGAGTTTTAAGTTTTTTATGTAAAAAAAAATCAATTTTTGGGGACAAAATTAAATTTTTTGGTCTAACATTGATTTTTATAGTGATTACAGATCAAAGCCCTTTTCCTCCTAGGACGCTTAGGTACGGAGATAAATGAGTTTTAAGTTTTCCATGTAAAAAAAATCAATTTTTGGGGACAAAATTAAATTTTTTGGTCTAACATTTTTTTTTTATTTTTTTAATATTTATAGTGATAACAGATTAAAGCCCTTTTCCTCCTAGGACGCTTAGTTACCGAGATAAATGCGTTTTAAGTTTTTTATATAAAAAAAATCAATTTTTGGGGACAAAATTAAATTTTTTGGTCTAACATTGATTTTTTTATTTTTTTTAATTTTTATAGTGATAACAGATTAAAGCCCTTTTCCTTCCAGGACGCTTAGGTACCGAGATAAATGAGTTTTAAGTTTTCCATGTAAAATCAATTTTTGGGGATAAAATGAAATTTTTTGGTCTAACATTGATTTTTTTTATTTTTTTAATTTTTATAGTGATAACAGATTAAAGCCCTTTTCCTCCTAGGACGTTTAGGTACCGAGATAAATGCGTTTTAAGTTTTCCATCTAAAAAAAATCAATTTTTGGGGACAAAATTAAATTTTTTGGTCTAACATTGATTTTTTTTTATTTTTTTAATATTTATAGTGATAACAGATTAAAGCCCTTTTCCTCCTAGGACGTTTAGGTACCGAGATAAATGCGTTTTAAGTTTTCCATCTAAGAAAAATCAATTTTTGGGGACAAAATTAAATTTTTTGGTCTAACATTAATTTTTTTATTTTTTTAATATTTATAGTGATAACAGATTAAAGCCCTTTTCCTCCTAGGACGTTTAGGTACCGAGATAAATGCGTTTTAAGTTTTCCATCTAAAAAAAATCAATTTTTGGGGACAAAATTAAATTTTTTGGTCTAACATTAATTTTTTTATTTTTTTAATATTTATAGTGATAACAGATTAAAGCCCTTTTCCTCCTAGGACGCTTAGTTACCGAGATAAATGAGTTTTAAGTTTTCCATGTGAAAAAAATCAATTTTTGTGGACAAACTTAAATTTTTCGGTCTAACATTGATTTTTTTTTATTTTTTTTAATTTTTATAGCGATAACAGATTGAAGCCCTTTTCCTCCTAGGACACTTAGTTACCGAGATAAATGAGTTTTAAGTTTTACATGTAAAAAAAAATCAATTTTTGGGGATAAAATGAAATTTTTTGGTCTAACATTGATTTTTTTTATTTTTTTAATTTTTATAGTGATAACAGATTAAAGCTATTTTCCTCCTAGGACGCTAAGGTACCGAGATAAATGCGTTTTAAGTTTTCCATGTAAAAAAATCAATTTTTGGGGACAAAATTAAATTTTTCGGTCTAACATTGATTTTTTTTTATTTTTTTTTAATTTTTATAGCGATAACAGATTAAAGCCTTTTTCCTCCTAGGACGCTTAGTTACAGAGATAAATGCGTTTTAAGTTTTCCATGTAAAAAAATCAATTTTTGGAGACAAAATTAAATTTTTTGGTCTAACATTGATTTTTTTATTTTTTTAATTTTTATAGTAATAACAGAATAAAGCCCTTTTCCTCCTAGGACGCTTAGTTACCGAGATAAAAGCGTTTTAAGTTTTCCATGTAAAAAAATCAATTTTTGGAGACAAAATTAAATTTTTTGGTCTAACATTGATTTTTTTATTTTTTTAATTTTTATAGTGATAACAGATTTAAGCCCTTTTTCTCCTAGGACGCTTAGTTACCGAGATAAATGCGTTTTAAGTTTTCCATGTAAAAAAATCAATTTTTGGGGACAAAATTAAATTTTTTGGTCTAACATTGATTTTTTTATTTTTTTAATTTTTATAGTGATAACAGAATAAAGCCCTTTTCCTCCTAGGACGCTTAGTTACCGAGATAAATGCGATTTAAGTTTTCCATGTAAAAAAATCAATTTTTGGGGACAAAATTAAATTTTTTGGTCTAGAATTGATTTTTTTATTTTTTTAATTTTTATAGTGATAACAGATTAAAGCCCTTTTTCTCCTAGGACGCTTAGTTACCGAGATAAATGCGATTTAAGTTTTCCATGTAAAAAAATCAATTTTTGGGGACAAAATTAAATTTTTTGGTCTAGCATTGATTTTTTTATTTTTTTAATTTTTATAGTGATAACAGATTAAAGCCCTTTTTCTCCTAGGACGCTTAGTTACCGAGATAAATGCGTTTTAAGTTTTCCATGTAAAAAAATCAATTTTTGGGGACAAAATTAAATTTTTTGGTCTAGCATTGATTTTTTTATTTTTTTAATTTTTATAGTGATAACAGATTAAAGCCCTTTTCCTCCTAGGACGCTTAGTTACCGAGATAAATGCGATTTAAGTTTTCCATGTAAAAAAATCAATTTTTGGGGACAAAATTAAATTTTTTGGTCTAGCATTGATTTTTTTATTTTTTTAATTTTTATAGTGGTAACAGATTAAAGCCCTTTTCCTCCTAGGACGCTTAGTTACCGAGATAAATGCGATTTAAGTTTTCCATGTAAAAAAATCAATTTTTGGGGACAAAATTAAATTTTTTGGTCTAGCATTGATTTTTTTATTTTTTTAATTTTTATAGTGAAAACAGATTAAAGCCCTTTTTCTCCTAGGACGCTTAGTTACCGAGATAAATGCGATTTAAGTTTTCCATGTAAAAAAATCAATTTTTGGGGACAAAATTAAATTTTTTGGTCTAGCATTGATTTTTTTATTTTTTTAATTTTTATAGTGATAACAGATTAAAGCCCTTTTTCTCCTAGGACGCTTAGTTACCGAGATAAATGCGTTTTAAGTTTTCCATGTAAAAAAATCAATTCTTTGGGACAAAATTAAATTTTTTGGTCTAACATTGATTTTTTTATTTTTTTAATTTTTATAGTGATAACAGAATAAAGCCCTTTTCCTCCTAGGACGCTTAGTTACCGAGATAAATGCGTTTTAAGTTTTCCATGTAAAAAAATCAATTTTTGGGGACAAAATTAAATTTTTTGGTCTAACATTGATTTTTTTATTTTTTTAATTTTTATAGTGATAACAGAATAAAGCCCTTTTCCTCCTAGGACGCTTAGTTACCGAGATAAATGCGTTTTAAGTTTTCCATGTAAAAAAATCAATTTTTGGGGACAAAATTAAATTTTTTGGTCTAACATTGATTTTTTAATTTTTATAGTGATAACAGAATAAAGCCCTTTTCCTCCTAGGACGCTTAGTTACCGAGATAAATGCGTTTTAAGTAAAAAATCAATTTTTGGGGACAAAATTAAATTTTTTGGTCTAGCATTGATTTTTTTATTTTTTTAATTTTTATAGTGATAACAGATTAAAGCCCTTTTTCTCCTAGGACGCTTAGTTACCGAGATAAATGCGTTTTAAGTTTTCCATGTAAAAAAATCAATTTTTGGGGACAAAATTAAATTTTTTGGTCTAGCATTGATTTTTTTATTTTTTTAATTTTTATAGTGATAACAGATTAAAGCCCTTTTTCTCCTAGGACGCTTAGTTACCGAGATAAATGCGTTTTAAGTTTTCCATGTAAAAAAATCAATTTTTGGGGACAAAATTAAATTTTTTGGTCTAGCATTGATTTTTTTATTTTTTTAATTTTTATAGTGATAACAGATTAAAGCCCTTTTTCTCCTAGGACGCTTAGTTACCGAGATAAATGCGTTTTAAGTTTTCCATGTAAAAAAATCAATTTTTGGGGACAAAATTAAATTTTTTGGTCTAGCATTGATTTTTTTATTTTTTTAATTTTTATAGTGATAACAGATTAAAGCCCTTTTTCTCCTAGGACGCTTAGTTACCGAGATAAATGCGTTTTAAGTTTTCCATGTAAAAAAATCAATTTTTGGGGACAAAATTAAATTTTTTGGTCTAACATTGATTTTTTTATTTTTTTAATTTTTATAGTGATAACAGAATAAAGCCCTTTTCCTCCTAGGACGCTTAGTTACCGAGATAAATGCGTTTTAAGTTTTCCATGTAAAAAAATCAATTTTTGGGGACAAAATTAAATTTTTTGGTCTAACATTGATTTTTTTATTTTTTTAATTTTTATAGTGATAACAGATTAAAGCCCTTTTTCTCCTAGGACGCTTAGTTACCGAGATAAATGCGTGTTAAGTTTTCCATGTAAAAAAATCAATTTTTGGGGACAAAATTAAATTTTTTGGTCTAGCATTGATTTTTTTATTTTTTTAATTTTTATAGTGATAACAGATTAAAGCCCTTTTTCTCCTAGGACGCTTAGTTACCGAGATAAATGCGTGTTAAGTTTTCCATGTAAAAAAATCAATTTTTGGGGACAAAATTAAATTTTTTGGTCTAGCATTGATTTTTTTATTTTTTTAATTTTTATAGTGATAACAGATTAAAGCCCTTTTTCTCCTAGGACGCTTAGTTACCGAGATAAATGCGTTTTAAGTTTTCCATGTAAAAAAATCAATTTTTGGGGACAAAATTAAATTTTTTGGTCTAGCATTGATTTTTTTATTTTTTTAATTTTTATAGTGATAACAGATTAAAGCCCTTTTTCTCCTAGGACGCTTAGTTACCGAGATAAATGCGTTTTAAGTTTTCCATGTAAAAAAATCAATTTTTGGGGACAAAATTAAATTTTTTGGTCTAACATTGATTTTTTTATTTTTTTAATTTTTATAGTGATAACAGAATAAAGCCCTTTTCCTCCTAGGACGCTTAGTTACCGAGATAAATGCGTTTTAAGTTTTCCATGTAAAAAAATCAATTTTTGGGGACAAAATTAAATTTTTTGGCCTAACATTGATTTTTTTATTTTTTTAATTTTTATAGTGATAACAGAATAAAGCCCTTTTCCTCCTAGGACGCTTAGTTACCGAGATAAATGCGTTTTAAGTTTTCCATGTAAAAAAATCAATTTTTGGGGACAAAATTAAATTTTTTGGTCTAGCATTGATTTTTTTATTTTTTTAATTTTTATAGTGATAACAGATTAAAGCCCTTTTTCTCCTAGGACGCTTAGTTACCGAGATAAATGCGATTTAAGTTTTCCATGTAAAAAAATCAATTTTTGGGGACAAAATTAAATTTTTTGGTCTAGCATTGATTTTTTTATTTTTTTAATTTTTATAGTGATAACAGATTAAAGCCCTTTTTCTCCTAGGACGCTTAGTTACCGAGATAAATGCGATTTAAGTTTTCCATGTAAAAAAATCAATTTTTGGGGACAAAATTAAATTTTTTGGTCTAGCATTGATTTTTTTATTTTTTTAATTTTTATAGTGATAACAGATTAAAGCCCTTTTTCTCGTAGGACGCTTAGTTACCGAGATAAATGCGTTTTAAGTTTTCCATGTAAAAAAATCAATTTTTGGGGACAAAATTAAATTTTTTGGTCTAACATTGATTTTTTTATTTTTTTAATTTTTATAGTGATAACAGAATAAAGCCCTTTTCCTCCTAGGACGCTTAGTTACCGAGATAAATGCGTTTTAAGTTTTCCATGTAAAAAAATCAATTTTTGGGGACAAAATTAAATTTTTTGGTCTAACATTGATTTTTTTATTTTTTTAATTTTTATAGTGATAACAGAATAAAGCCCTTTTCCTCCTAGGACGCTTAGTTACCGAGATAAATGCGTTTTAAGTTTTCCATGTAAAAAAATCAATTTTTGGGGACAAAATTAAATTTTTTGGTCTAGCATTGATTTTTTTATTTTTTTAATTTTTATAGTGATAACAGATTAAAGCCCTTTTTCTCCTAGGACGCTTAGTTACCAAGATAAATGCGTTTTAAGTTTTCCATGTAAAAAAATCAATTTTTGGGGACAAAATTAAATTTTTTGGTCTAACATTGATTTTTTTATTTTTTTAATTTTTATAGTGATAACAGAATAAAGCCCTTTTCCTCCTAGGACGCTTAGTTACCGAGATAAATGCGTTTTAAGTTTTCCATGTAAAAAAATCAATTTTTGGGGACAAAATTAAATTTTTTGGTCTAACATTGATTTTTTTATTTTTTTAATTTTTATAGTGATAACAGAATAAAGCCCTTTTCCTCCTAGGACGCTTAGTTACCGAGATAAATGCGTTTTAAGTTTTCCATGTAAAAAAATCAATTTTTGGGGACAAAATTAAATTTTTTGGTCTAGCATTGATTTTTTTATTTTTTTAATTTTTATAGTGATAACAGATTAAAGCCCTTTTTCTCCTAGGGCGCTTAGTTACCGAGATAAATGCGTTTTAAGTTTTCCATGTAAAAAAATCAATTTTTGGGGACAAAATTAAATTTTTTGGTCTAACATTGATTTTTTCATTTTTTTAATTTTTATAGTGATAACAGAATAAAGCCCTTTTCCTCCTAGGACGCTTAGTTACCGAGATAAATGCGTTTTAAGTTTTCCATGTAAAAAAATAAATTTTTGGGGACAAAATTAAATTTTTTGGTCTAGCATTGATTTTTTTATTTTTTTAATTTTTATAGTGATAACAGATTAAAGCCCTTTTCCTCCTAGGACGCTTAGTTACCGAGATAAATGCGTTTTAAGTTTTCCATGTAAAAAAATCAATTTTTGGGGACAAAATTAAATTTTTTGGTCTAGCATTGATTTTTTTATTTTTTTAATTTTTATAGTGATAACAGATTAAAGCCCTTTTTCTCCTAGGACGCTTAGTTACCGAGATAAATGCGTTTTAAGTTTTCCATGTAAAAAAATCAATTTTTGGGGACAAAATTAAATTTTTTGGTCTAACATTGATTTTTTTATTTTTTTAATTTTTATAGTGATAACAGATTAAAGCCCTTTTTCTCCTAGGACGCTTAGTTACCGAGATAAATGCGTTTTAAGTTTTCCATGTAAAAAAATCAATTTTTGGGGACAAAATTAAATATTTTGGTCTAGCATTGATTTTTTTATTTTTTTAATTTTTATAGTGATAACAGATTAAAGCCCTTTTCCTCCTAGGACGCTTAGTTACCGAGATAAATGCGTTTTAAGTTTTCCATGTAAAAAAATCAATTTTTGGGGACAAAATTAAATTTTTTGGTCTAACATTGATTTTTTTATTTTTTTAATTTTTATAGTGATAACAGATTAAAGCCCTTTTCCTCCTAGGACGCTTAGTTACCGAGATAAATGCGTTTTAAGTTTTCCATGTAAAAAAATCAATTTTTGGGGACAAAATTAAATTTTTTGGTCTAACATTGATTTTTTTATTTTTTTAATTTTTATAGTGATAACAGAATAAAGCCCTTTTCCTCCTAGGACGCTTAGTTACCGAGATAAATGCGTTTTAAGTTTTCCATGTAAAAAAATCAATTTTTGGGGACAAAATTAAATATTTTGGTCTAGCATTGATTTTTTTATTTTTTTAATTTTTATAGTGATAACAGATTAAAGCCCTTTTCCTCCTAGGACGCTTAGTTACCGAGATAAATGCGTTTTAAGTTTTCCATGTAAAAAAATCAATTTTTGGGGACAAAATTAAATTTTTTGGTCTAACATTGATTTTTTTATTTTTTTAATTTTTATAGTGATAACAGAATAAAGCCCTTTTCCTCCTAGGACGCTTAGTTACCGAGATAAATGCGTTTTAAGTTTTCCATGTAAAAAAATCAATTTTTGGGGACAAAATTAAATTTTTTGGTCTAGCATTGATTTTTTTATTTTTTTAATTTTTATAGTGATAACAGATTAAAGCCCTTTTTCTCCTAGGACGCTTAGTTACCGAGATAAATGCGTTTTAAGTTTTCCATGTAAAAAAATCAATTTTTGGGGACAAAATTAAATTTTTTGGTCTAACATTGATTTTTTTATTTTTTTAATTTTTATAGTGATAACAGAATAAAGCCCTTTTCCTCCTAGGACGCTTAGTTACCGAGATAAATGCGTTTTAAGTTTTCCATGTAAAAAAATCAATTTTTGGGGACAAAATTAAATTTTTTGGTCTAACATTGATTTTTTTATTTTTTTAATTTTTATAGTGATAACAGAATAAAGCCCTTTTCCTCCTAGGACGAGATAAATGCGATTTAAGTTTTCCATGTAAAAAAATCAATTTTTGGGGACAAAATTAAATTTTTTGGTCTAACATTGATTTTTTTATTTTTTTAATTTTTATAGTGATAACAGAATAAAGCCCTTTTCCTCCTAGGACGCTTAGTTACCGAGATAAATGCGATTTAAGTTTTCCATGTAAAAAAATCAATTTTTGGGGACAAAATTAAATTTTTTGGTCTAGCATTTTATTTTTTTAATTTTTATAGTGATAACAGATTAAAGCCCTTTTTCTCCTAGGACGCTTAGTTACCGAGATAAATGCGTTTTAAGTTTTCCATGTAAAAAAAATCAATTTTTGGGGACAAAACTAAATTTTTTGGTCTAACATTGATTTTTTTATTTTTTTAATTTTTATAGTGATAACAGAATAAAGCCCTTTTCCTCCTAGGACGCTTAGTTACCGAGATAAATGCGTTTTAAGTTTTCCATGTAAAAAAATCAATTTTTGGGGACAAAATTAAATTTTTTGATCTAGCATTGATTTTTTTATTTTTTTAATTTTTATAGTGATAACAGATTAAAGCCCTTTTTCTCCTAGGACGCTTAGTTACCGAGATAAATGCGATTTAAGTTTTCCATGTAAAAAAATCAATTTTTGGGGACAAAATTAAATTTTTTGGTCTAGCATTGATTTTTTTATTTTTTTAATTTTTATAGTGATAACAGATTAAAGCCCTTTTTCTCCTAGGACGCTTAGTTACCGAGATAAATGCGATTTAAGTTTTCCATGTAAAAAAATCAATTTTTGGGGACAAAATTAAATTTTTTGGTCTAGCATTGATTTTTTTATTTTTTTAATTTTTATAGTGATAACAGATTAAAGCCCTTTTTCTCCTAGGACGCTTAGTTACCGAGATAAATGCGTTTTAAGTTTTCCATGTAAAAAAATCAATTTTTGGGGACAAAATTAAATTTTTTGGTCTAACATTGATTTTTTTATTTTTTTAATTTTTATAGTGATAACAGAATAAAGCCCTTTTCCTCCTAGGACGCTTAGTTACCGAGATAAATGAGTTTTAAGTTTTCCATGTGAAAAAAATCAATTTTTGGGGACAAAATTAAATTGTTTGGTCTAACATTGAATTTTTTTAATTTTTATAGTGATAACAGAAAAAAAATTCAATGTTAGACCAAAAAAAAAAACTCTGCCTTATACAGCAGAGAAAGAAAAATAGAATTACATTTGGTTATTGTTTTTTTTTGCTTTGATTTTTGTCTTTGCTTTATTGTTTTGACAAAAATCTTTAGTTTATTTAAAATATTTGTCAGAAGTCTCCTGACGAGTTAAGCAAGCGATAACGAAATGGCCATCGAGACGTGCTTTTACCTTCAATAATCAATATCGGTGATTTAAATAATAAATCGGGAGAATAGCATGAAAAAAAGAATTTTTTTTTTTTTTGAAATTTGAGAATTAATTAATATTATTAAAAATAAAAACCTTCAATGTTAGACCAAAAAATTAAATTTTGTTCCAAAAAATTAAATTTTGTCCCCAACAATTAATGCTTTTTATATGGAAAACTTAAAACTCATTTATCTCGGTAACTATGAGTTAGAAAACACTACCATATATACTGAATAAATTTCAGATGTACTAAAAGTCTAATATTATAAATAAATTAAAAGTAAATAAGTGATGGTTACAGCTGACACGGACTATTAATTGTTTATTTACTGTTAAACTACATCAAGAAAAGTTTACATACGCAAAGTCTTCTATTATGTGAATAACTTCTCTGCTAAAAATATAGAGTGTTTCTATAAAAACAAGCAGGAGTAAAGTAAGTAATGTGATAATATCCATCAGGTATCAACACAATAAAATAATCTATCTAAGGTTTATTAAAGTTTGTGTAAAAAATTAAGCAACGTGTAAACAAATAAATAAAATTCAAGACAAAATAGAAACCTAAATAAAACAATGAATGTGGTTCGAAATAAATGAATTTTCATGGCGTGCAAGCGTCTGCAGTAAGAAAAGCAGGAATATTGTTAAAAAATTAATTATTTCTTATTTTTAAATCTATAAAAATTAGAAAACAAAAAACTTGTAAATTAACTTTTATAACAACAGAATAGTTGTTAAGTCTCTTTGTTTATGAAGAATGTTTTATTAGTTAAAATCTTAGTGTACTAATTTGGACTAGTATATAACTTTTAATTTATTTAAGCATATTTTTGTTATACCCTATAATTTTAGAAAGGCCCTCGAATTTTTATGCACTATAGGTCCGAGTTTATAAACAAAGTGTAGCATATTGCACATTCTAGATAAAGGGGCTTAAGTTCTAAAAAATAAAAATGTTCTTGCACCCTCTAGATAACGATCTATCTTTGTATTTTCGTCTTTTTTTAATGCATTAAATTTGGATCTGTTATTAAGCGTTATTGCTTATACATGCGTGGGATTTATTTACAGAGTAAAGTTTTTCAAAACTATATATCAGCGCCTATCTAAGGTGTCTATTCTAGTTCTAATTCAACTTGTGAATTATAATTTATAAATTATCAAAGAAATTTACGAGAATATATTGATCATTTTCAACTTAAAATTTTGAAGTTAATTATGCAGAGTTTTTCGCCATATTGCGTGTACGTATCATCTTTAGTTCTTTTGTACTTTCCACGTTACAAGAGAATAAGTCGTTATTTCATTTCAAGTTTGGAAGTTTTGCTTGGCAATAAGAACGACATATTTGAGTTGTTGAGTAAACTCAATTACGTACAGATCATGTCGCTTTCAAAAACATCGCCATATTTCTATATATGAAAAGATGGTATTTTTAAAATGTATAGACGTTTTGCATATGATGTATTTTTATGAGTTATGGCTAAATCGATAAAAATTTTTATTAGGTAAAACTTCGTTTTTCTTTTCATAAATAAAAACAAATTTTAGTTTATGACAAATTTACTTTATGAACGTCAGAATTCCAACAGTCCACATTTTTTATCCAAGACATCGCCTTTAATATATAATTGATGAACGTTTTCTAAAATATATTTTTCATTTAGGAATGTTTTTACTATTTGCAGTGGAAACTTAAGCAGTCTGATATTTTTCTACATGGTGACAACGCATCAAAAACTGCAACTTCTATTATCTCGTTAAAAATTTTTTTTGGAGTTATGACGTTCTATTACTAAACGAGCGATATGTATTGAATTAAAAATTTATCCTTTTACTACGTAGGGAGCAATATCGTAAATGTAATAAATCCTGTAAATATTAGATAACTTAAAAAAGGAATACAAAAAAATTCTTTTTGCAATGTTGAAGACTTAAGTAAACCTTAATTACCTTAATAAACCTTAATAAAATAAAAAAAAAACTGTTTTAAGGTCTTTGGTCAGTATAAACAAGATTGAGTTACAAAATGCTTTAAAAAGTAATCCTTGACGTATTTTACAATTTTGCCAAGAGGCCAAATAAAGTGGGGTTATAAATCGCAATTTATTAATTTAATTGATTCAAAATTAAAGATTTACACAAATCAAACATCAACTCTTTTTTAATTCAAGTCAACCTTTTCCGCGATTCAAAACTTTAAGAATTTTCTGCGTTTGTTTGAATTTATTCAATAAATATTTTAAGAACTCATTTCAAAAACTTAATCTCTTGATTTTGGTAAACCAAAATAGTAAATAAAAATGTACTCAAAATCATAAACACAAATAAATCTATTGTATGATATCCTGCACAAATCAAAATGCATACAAAACAACAACTGCAACTACGGAAATAATCTAAAAATATACAAACATATATATATTCTGATATTGACTTGTGTATAAGAATGTGTATGTAAAAGAATATTGACCATTTCCGGAATGGTATAAACGAAGAGTCATTGAAATTGTATGTATCTGAATTCTTGCTTTTTTTTGGTATTTGTTTGCGTTATTTACGGACTGAATTGTCATATTGATGTTTAAATTGAATAACTCCATCAATTGCATATGACGCCATTGTCTTCCGTTTTGTGTTTATATAAGTGTTTGTACGTTTGCTTTTTTGTGTGTACTCTGTTTTCTGTTGGAAATGTTATTATGTATTTCGTGCAAATGTTTAAACAACTTTATATGAATTAAATATATAAATATAGAAGGAGACAAACAAAGAAATATTTCATCTGAGTTGTCGGGATACTGTGGCAATGCAATAATGCACATTCACAGTTTTGTACTAGAGAAAGTGTTGTAAGAAATAAATAAAATAAAAAAGTCTGTTTTTCTTTCTTTTATTGTCTTTCACTCAACTTTGATTACCTGTGGTGGTCCAACGTGATTGGGGCTTTGAAAATTATTCATATTAGCTTATTTAGTTTTATAATTGCATTTATACTTACTGAGCCTTTGTTATTAAGTGCGCTATCAAATTAACCTGACTATAGGAAATCTATGAATAAACCTTTTCAATTTTTTGTAAAGTGCATATTTTGGGAATTAATTAATAAAAATGTAAGGAATAAATTTCCCTTCATTCCATTCATTTTTAAATAAAAGAATTTGCATTCAATCATTTTAAAAGCACAGTAAATCTATATATAAAAATTTATATAATTCCCTTGACATGTTTAAGCATAAAAACTTGCAGGAAAAACTTGTATACACCTTAGAAGGATAGCCACTTTAGCATCCCAATATTAAAAATGATTTTGAGCCCTTTGAGCACATTTTTCATTACATTCTCACACATTTGTTAGAGTTGCTCAAGGGTTTCTGGTTTGTTTGCATAAAACTTGTTTTTCAGATATTACCACAAAAAGAAGTCCATATCAGTCAAATCAGGCCACCAAGGAGACCAATCAACAACACCATTTCTTAAAATAATTTGTTATGAAAAAAGGTCTCGCAGCAATTCTATTGTAACCCCGCGTATATGCTGGTAATAATAATTATGCCTAAAACTTGCAAAAGTTTTCAATCATATCATTATACCAAGCTCCTGAGTAATACGTCGAATTGAGGTTGATGGATTGTTTTGAACATCTTCTTGAGCAGCAGTAATGTTTTAACCAATCTTGCAGTACGTTGTGGTCCATGCTTGGGCCTATCACATTCAGACCCTCTTCCTTCGAAAAAATTCACTACACGATAAATAGTGCGGTTAGTTGGCGCGTTGTTTGTCTTAAAAATTTCACGTTACTTTCGAATCGTCAGGATTATGTTTCAAATATTTTAAAAGTGTTGAGGCTAAATACCGATAAGACTTACTTGCACTTCTTATCTCGACATAAAATCGTAGCAGCTTTTAACATTTTCTTTTTATTTGACTTTTGTCGCTTATTAGCACGTAAATATAAAGTGATTGCGTAATTTAGTGAATAAGTCACAGTTGGAATATTTATATATATATATATATATATATCTGTTTCACTGCTTCGCGACGTATTAAAATCGACTTAAGGGCTTCTTTGGCTCTCAGCGCTGAAACAATGAAAAATTTTAATAATAATATTTTTTTTTTAATTAATAATAATAATAATAATAATTATAATAATAATAATAATAATAATAATAATAATAATATTAATAATAATAATAATAATAATAATAATAATAATAATAATAAGTTAGAAAAGCAAGGCAGTACAAAATACATTGCAGAAAATGTAGCATTTTTGTTATAATTACATTTTGAGAATTAGCGTTTTCAATTAAAAAAATTTTTCTCGTTTGCTTTCTATGATCTTTGTTTAATTTTTTTGTGCGCCCGTAGTTACAGTTATATTTTATTTGTTTTATGATTTAAATATATGCATCAATATATATACATATACATCCATACATAGATAATTACATAAATACCTACATGCAAATTAAATTAAAATTTTGGGTTATCGGTAGTAATTATACGATTATTTGGTTATTAAAAAATACAAAGTTAGTTTCAATTTATTCAAACAAATATTATCATAACAGTCAATATGATACTGAAACAGCATCTATAATGTTGTGAGAAAACAAGTATGAATAATTAAAAAAAAAGAAGTTGCATTTCATGGCTATCCGAAGGTTAGTACAAAAGCAACAATAAATATACAAGACGAGTTAACCCTTTCAGACCCTGATGCATGGATTGTGCGGGTTGGTTTCGGTCTCAATAGTTTTACTTATGTTTGCTTAATTTGAAAAAGACTGGCATGCATCGATTGTGTTGATTCCTTTCTATATTTACTTCTCACATTTCTCTTCAGTTTAATTAACCGTTACTTTAATTATTGCGAAACTTTTCAGTCACATTTCAGTTTTAGCATAATGAGCCATAAAAGCAAGTTGTGTCTTTAATGACAAAAGTATTAATCGTTTACAAATAACTAAAAAAAAAACTAACTAAAACAATTAAATATTTTAAAATTTCAAACTAATTGAAATTTTTTCATGCAATACATATGTGTTTTAGTTAAAAATATTATTGAGTGCATCAATTGTGCGCGACAGGCGTGCGTGTCCTAAGAATCCTTGAAGGTTATAAAAATGATAAAATCTATTTATTGATTATATTTTCATACGCTATAGAGACCACATGTTCCAAAAAATTATAAACAAATTCCCGGTAGTTTTGAGTCAGGTCTGAAAGGGTTAAGGCAGAATTAGTCTTTACTTTCTGTTCCGTGACGAATCAGCTGATCAGTTTCTGTTTAATGCAAAATGTGTATGTGTAGTTTGTTATTACTTTGACGTTCTGTTCTATTCCGTTCGAATCAGTAGAAAATGGAATTCAACGTTAAGTTCCTTGAAAGTTGTTTGATAGTGTGTGTGGAAAATGTAAACAAACCTATTTTTGTTATTGTAATTGTAGTTTTTTTCTGTTGTGTATTGTGTTTTCTTTGTTTATTATAAATAGCTGCATTGTTGTTACAGAAAAACTAATCACAATAATTTAAAAAGCAGAACGGCACGGAACAGAACAGTAACAGAAAGTAAAGACTAATGAGGCTTTTACAAAGAGAACGACAAAGAAAAAAGATTTAAGTTGTGTGTGGACTTCGTCTCACCAAATTAACATTAAGATTAGTTGGTTAAATAGATGATGTTTACGAAGTACATAACATAAGGTAGATAGATGCAAAGAATGCTGATGAAGGATGTGGCAGTCCAGAAAATGCTGCATGTCATTCTGCTAGCGTCTAATTTTTCTTGTTTTTTTTTGGAAAATGTCCGCATACATTCTACAAATGTTTACAAATTAATAAAAAATGAACCAAAAGCTGTAAATCGATTAAATGTTAATAAATATTCTTACTGAAGCAAATTTACTTAGTCACAACACTAAATATTTGAAAATTCTGTATGATTCCTAAATTTAAATAAAATTTTGTCGACAACAAATTGTACATGACAGAAATGTCACGTTCGTGTGTTTTTTTATGATTTTGATCCTTTAAAAATAATTAACCAATTTTTATTAGAAGGGCTTATTCAACAGCTCTTCACACTTTCGAAATAATTTTAATTTTAATAAAAATATGTAAAATTTTCAACTGCCACAAACAGGTTTATTGTTTTATTATTTATTGTATTTATTAAGCATGGAGGCAAAAAAATCATCAATCACTATCAATAACAATTAAGTCAATGACTTGTTAAAAGTTTATAAATTTATATTCTGAGCACGAAGTAAAAATGTGCGTGTGTGTATCTTTATGACCGTATGTGAGTATGTGAAAGTTTCATTGATTTTTGTTTTGACAGAGGTAAATAACTTTATTATCACCAGCTTTTTTAATTGTTCCCTTATTGGGTAAATAAATTGTTCGTCAATTATTTTTGATGACTAAACAATATAAATTTTATGTCATTTATTTTGCCTACATTTCGTTTTTTTTTTATCTGCAACAAATTATGGAGAAAGTAGAAAGAACCAGTATATAATTGTATGAAGTAGTCTAAGGTGTCTGAGAGTTAAAGGGTTTTAATGCCGTTTCGTGAAGTTAGGTTTAGGTGTTGTTAAGTTTACGTATTAACTTGTTTTTGAAAACGTTGTTAATGCAAAACTAAATTTTCTTGGATAAAAATTTTTATCATATTTTACAATTATCTATTTGCTGTATTTATTATTTTAAGAGAAACCAAATTAAATTCATAATTTAAAATAAGTACTTGTAATCAAATAATTATATATTATTTATTTTCATAGACTTGTACAAAGCAGGTAATCTAGTGGTACAAACATACTTTTAATTTAAAAAAGAAAATGAGCTGACTCATAAATAGGAAATCAAAGTTAATTTCATGTTTAGCACCACTGGAATTTTAAGGATACAAAAATGAAAGCATTCAATAAACTATGATCGTTGTATTAACGATTCTTAAATAAATTTAAATAATCTATGTACAATAAAAGACCTAAATTTCAGAGACAAAAAACCGCAAATTCATCCTATTGTCGTTTTTTTATTTGCTTTCAGGAGGTCGTCAAAACTTTTAATAAGTGACCAGTATGGGATTCTATTTATTTTCATTTCGATTGCTTTTGCCAAATATCATAGCGAAATTATGCACCAGGGGCCCATTTCACTAATCTACAATTCTACAAGTTTACAAGTTACAATTACAATTCTTATTCTTACAAGTGCTGAAGAATTGTGTTTCATCAAAATTTTCACAAACTTGTAGCTTTTTGGACTTGTAAACTACAATTCTTACAATTACAAGTCTTTGTGTATATTGTGATATTGATTTTACAATTCTTATTTGTTATTACTCAAAATGCTAAAATATCGTTATTTTAAATACTTTCGCAATTATGGCTACTCTAATGTACTGTAACGGTATATCGATAATTTGTTTTGATTGTTAGCACACCACTAATCAATCAAAACATATAGTTTGTTTTTAATTTACTTTTTGTTTTGCAATGGCGAATCAGCAAAATAAAATTTGTGTGGTGCGTGAAATTTTAGCTGCCAAAGACGTTCTTTTTGGTAAGTTTAGCCATAAACTTACTTAAGAGAAAAAAATGCAAGAGTGGGATAACGTGCGCATGAGGTGTCTTGCACTTGGACTGATGCCAAGTGCAAAGGACGCCAAATACGTGCGCGATGTTTTTGGGCAAACATCAAAAGGGCGACACTGGTAAGCTAGTTTAATTTAGTGTTAATATTATATTATATATATTTTTTTTAATTAAGGCTAAGAGAGACAACTCCAGAAAAACAGGGGCTGCTGGCGGAAGTGCCGCAAGGAGTCACCAACATGTGATGGCATCCGACCAGAGGAGCCCAAAGGTGAGCTGGTGTTATTGCAGGATTTATTGAATAACACTTTAGAGGCCTGCAATGACACTGTCTCGTTGCTGCCAGACATAGAAATGACTCCTTGCACGTGTGTTTATTTCTTTATAACATATGATCAGTGGTGTTGCCACTTATCCATAAATTCTTTTCTATTAATAATTAAAAATAAGCAATAAATAAATTAATGTTAATTACTTTAAAATTGTTTGATTTTGTGTTTAGACGAACTATTTTTTAATAAAAAATAGTTAAAAATCAAATTAAATCACTCACTTGTAACTTGTAAAATTTTTTCTGAGGGTCTCCGTCGACTCTTACCTTTTTTTCTACAATTTTACAATTACAAATTTAGTTTAGTGAAGCAAAACCACTTGTAAAAGTATGACTTGTTGACTTGTAACTTGTACAATTCACTTGTAGCTACAAACTTGTAATTGTAGCTTGATGAAATAGGCCCCAGGTGGAAACGGTGTCGTGTTCATAAATTCCTTAAAATATCAAACTCGTATAAAAATTGTTACACCGATATTTTATATGTGGAGGTTGACATTACAAGCGAAGGCAAAATTAGCGGACTCTTCACTGCTCTTATCTAGTTCATAATTTTGCCATGATCAAAAATATTTGAGGCAATATATAAATAAACCTGTGTATATTTAATTTTTATCTTCTTTCCTTTATTATGACAGTCTAGGACTAACTCCAGTGAATTATTGTTATACAAAGATACTTAATTTGTTCTTTGAGTGTTAAGAGTTGTTCAAATGTTACAACCACATTTTTATTTTTAATATATCTTTATCTTTATTTTTTCTTATATTATTTTGTAGCACTCAGAGGATTTATCTGACGTTTATAAGAAAAGTTTAAATACGGATAAACCTCTTCCACTTGATTATTTTAGGGCCGCAGTTGGTTGAATTAAATTTCGTAATAAAGCCAAATTTTTGTTTTGCTGAGCTTTTATTGAAGCACTATACGATTTTTATTGAAACTTTATTTTAAAATATTTTTACGCTAATTTCCAGAGTTTGTAAAATCTGCGAATTTTTGTTCTTTAAAAATTTTTATTTTTCCCAAATGTCTAAAAATTTATTTTACAATCAACAAACGGTTTAGTAAAAACGTTAAAACATGTTCCTTACCTCAATAATAAATAATTTAAGAGTCACGCCTGGTAGTCTTAGAATTTGTAAAAATTGTTGAGATACATTAATTATTTCTTGTGGAAAATTTACACTAAACTTTTATTATTCTTTTTGATTAATTAAATTTTTTAAATTCTTAAAATTAAAAAAAAATAAAAATGTAATGCTGCATTTTCTAGATCTCTACATTCGTCATCAGCATTCTTCCAATCTATCTACCTTAGGGTGTGTGTCATCTATATAAATAACTACTAAATTGAATTAAAAAAAAACGCAAGGCACGGCATGCGCTTTCGTACTAACCTCATAATAATAATAACATGATACTGAAACGGTATTTATAATATTATGAAGAAATAAGTACGAATGATTACAAATAAAAGCATAAACAAATTTAGAAGACGAGTTAGAGAAGAAATGCCTTTGGTTGTGTATGGATTTTGTATAACATAATTGATATTGATTGATCGTAATCCTTGTATTCTTATTTCCAATATTAGTTGCTTGAAAAGATGATATTTACAATGTACCCAACCTAAAGACGATGACGCAAAGAATGCTTATGACGGATAGTATCTAATTTTTCCTGTTTGTTTTTTCCTGATTGTAAGTTAAAATAAAAATGAACTTAAGCTAAAATTAATTTTAATTCATTTGCTTGTTGTGTATCAAACAGTTACTCTAATAATTTTATAAAAACTATTTTTTTACTTTTTAACAATTCTTTTAACATTTTTATTTAGATATTTAAGATTTTTTACTTCCAATAGAAAGGTTATCATCCTAAGTCTGAAAAGTTTCGCATCAAATAAAACCCTAACGGAAGTTTTATAACCATTTAAAATACGACAATAATATTCTATTTTGGATTTTTTTTTGTTTTTACTATATAAAATTAATTCCTTTTAAATATGTTTAAACTTATTTTGTTTTTAAAATTAAAAAAAAAAATTGTAGTAAAAAATTTAAATAAACAGACTTCAAAGTTTTTCAATTTCATTTTAGTTTTTGCGTTAGATATTTACTTTTTTGCATAAAATCATGTAATTGAAGAGCAAAAAAAGGAAAGCGTTCGTTAGGATTTCTGCATCGTTGATTTTTACCGCACCGTTCAATTGTCTGCGAGTTTAACAAGCAAGAAAGCAAAAGCGTCTCGCATTTTACAATCTATTATTTTATTTCTTAAAACAACTACAGCAAATATGTGTGTTTGAGTGAAGAAAATAAGGAAAAAAGAGAATGTATCTAAATAAAGAAAACTTTGGAAATCGCAACTCTTGACATTCGTTTTTCTTATTTATAGTGTTTCTTTAAGTTGGATTGTATTATTTTTATTTAATTTACAATATTTTGACTTTAGGTTCATTTTCTTTGGCGTACAGCTGCTTGATAGCGAGGAAATTTTTAATAATATCGGAAAAAATATTGTTTTTCAAACTTGTGGAATTTTCGTTTTTTGAATATAAAAAAATGGAAATATCTGTTATTACACAGATTACAATAAATAGCACTGTAATTTATACAAAATTACAATAAATTTTGAAAATTAGATGTAACTTGGAAACCGTAAGTGAAAAATTCTTAAATAAAAAATTTCATAATGCAATATTTCAAAGGTCAAAGTCACAGATGCTGAAAAAAGTTAAACGGTATTCTATCAGGTTGTGTATTTTTTAAATTTTGCTATATTTTTTTTAGTCACAATGTAATATATATGCAAAAACTTATACCTGAAAGTTAATATATTATTGTATAGACTACAACACTTAAAATTTAAAGGGCATGCTATCAGTTAATGTATAAAATTTTGAAAGTGTGCTGTATCTTAGAAACCGTGGGAAGTAAACTCTTGAAATTCGCTAAAGTTTCAAAAATACCAAAACGCCAAACGAAATAGCTCTAAAATGAAAAAATTGCTTAAAAGAAAAAAGTGCCGAGGTTACGGGGTTCCAAATTTAATTTGTTTCGGGTTAAGTTCTTAGAATTACGAACAGACATGTAAGTGACATGTACATCACTTTAAAGAAATACGTTAATTTCTAACGGTTTCTTTTGTTTTTTACATATAGTTGGAAGATCTGCGGTTATGTGATAATTTTGGTTGATTGGTGTGGGATGTATTTACGAGTACGTTGATATGTTGTGCTACTTTAGAATGTTTTGCATTTGACGTAATTTGAGTTAAATAGTCAGAAAATAAAGATGTCGATTGCGATTAATAAGAAATAGTCACGTAGACATGAAATAGGAGGAATTAAGTGCCATAAGCAGAAAAACGTTTTAATTGGTAGGACCATCATCTGATCATAATACGAAAATAATAATTTTATGCAGATAATGACCTTGGGATGTCAAAAAATTTTTAAATATAAATAACCTAAAAATATCTTTCTTAAACTCTGCTCTGGATTAATAAAAATTAAAAAACAAATTAACCGTTTTATTAATAGGTATCTCAACTTAATTAGTTACCACTTTTATGTGATACGTTTCAATCTGCTGGACACTAGCTACAAAATCATAGGATTAATACGATGTTAACCTGCCCTTCGACGAAAAATAATACATAATTTTTAAATACAATTGTTGCATGTTTTTAAATGTATTTGTGAAGTTATTTCTAATAATAATTCTGATAATTATTCTACAATACTGTTCTTTTTTTAATTGTTAAGACAGTGTACAAAAAATATAAACAAAATTTTTTTTCAAATAAAAAAAAAAATATCTGCGAAATAAAAATTCGTAAAATAAGATTTCTGTACTATATCTATAGAGGCTAAAACCAGTGTACGCAATCAAACTGAATCCATCAAACCATATACTTCTGAACTGATATGCGACAATTTGAAAACAAATCTAAAACCTACTATGACTAAATAAAATTAAAGAATACAAAATGACTCACAAAAAAATAATAATAATACTCGTAATATTTCAATATTTATTAAAATCGTTTTAAATGGCAATCTGTATTTTATATTCTAATAATTAATGAATAGCAATATTAATTTATTATTCGTGTGAAATTGGAAATGACCTTTATTGCATTATTGCCGTTTTATATCCATTATTCAAATATAAATTAATTTTTTTTCGCATAGATAAATCACTTAGCCACCATTAAATTTTATATTCATTTATATTCATAATATAGATTTGTGATGCAAAAAACTATAACCAGCACGGAAAAAAAGAGGAAATAGAAAAAGAAAAAAAATATTTTGCAGGATAAGTGTTGACTGCACATTTCACGAATCGTAAATTTTATGAAATATAAAATCCGTGTTTTACACATGAACCCGTTTTTCAATTATAACGATTGCAAAAGTACTCTTAGAATATATTTTGGCATAAAAGGTTGTTTTCAGGGCTGTTGTTGTTCTTGTTTTTTGAGGGCCTTATAAGTCGAAAGAGAAAAATTTTATTGTAGCTTAGACGTCTTTCAAATATTTAACTAATAAAGTGTATATATGCTTGAAGAGAGGACAGTATGTTAAATTTATATTTTAAACCCCGGGAATCTTTGGAAAATTTTCATCTGCATTTTCTCTTCACTAACAAAGAAAAGGCTCTAAAAAGCTGATATTTTAAATTAAAACGAATAAGTTAATACAATTGGCTAAGAAATAGTGGACTTAAATATATTAATATCTAAAAATTTTTTCTTTGAAAGAGGCTTTTATTTGTTTCTTTTATTGCTTTATGCATTAAGTTGATGATAAAAGTTCTTGTTTAGAATCACTAAAAATCAGAAGTATTTTCGTAAAATACAGGCACATATAAAGCCACATGTATGTACGTACACAAACGAAGATGTATTCACTTTGAGGCATCATTTTTAGTTTAACTCTGCGATCTTATCGATGCATTATGCGATGGCGCATAAATAAAAACTAACTTGTATAGACACACACACGCTTTACAATACATTTATGGTGCAATCAAAAAGGTTTTGATTTTTTTCCCTTTTATATTTTTAGTTTTTTTTCACATTTGAAGATGCTTTTTTAACGCGCCTTATAAACGTTCCTAATGTCACGTATTGCTTGTTAAACTTAACCCACATATTCCGCTTGCCAGTCGCTATTTAAAGTGATGTAACATTCATACTTTAAGTGCAAAAACTTACAGTTTTCAGGTAACAAAGAAACTATTTATAGTACAGTGGATGATTATTTAAGTACAGAATTCTGTGTAATTTCTTGAAAATTTAAAAAATAATGCAAATACTAGTCAAAATGGTGTAACTAAATAGGCAAATTAAGAAATAAAATTTTTATTACAAAAAACCTAACGGTTTAATCATTAGATAAAATATTTCTAATAAAAGACAAAAGTTCTTTAATTTATATTTATTTTATTTTTTTAATTTAAAATGTTTAAAATATTTTTAATATGTTTCTTTTTAATTTTTATTTAGTTATAGAAAAATATAAGCAAATATTGTTTAAACAGTTTTGGTTTTCTAAGGCCCACTGTTCTATCTTTCATTTCAACATGTGTTCGTAATCCTAAATTGAAACCATTAGTGTCTTTTTTCTTAGTCGAACATATGAGGCGTATGTGCAACTTTTAATTGTTCAGTAGTAATGTTGCTCACACTCGCGTTTAAAGAACTATAATTCCGCAACAAAAAAGTTAAAATTTTTTTTCTTGGCGCTATTAATGTGTTTTCTTTTCGTTCTTCTTGACTTTTAATTTTTTTGTTTGCAGGCAGTACGTTGTTTTCTCTTCTTGCATTAAGAATTTAAGTCAAGTACTTGAAGCACATATTTGCCACTAACTATTCTAAAACTAAAAATATAAAACAAATCTGTGCCGTTTTTATAATTTAAGTGTTTAATTTAATGTAAAAATCACCACTTGTTTTTTTTTCTTTTGTTTTTTTTTGTTTTTTTTTTTTTTGGTCGGTGTCATAAACAGCAAAAATTTTAATACAATTTCTTATGAGTATATAAGTATATAGTGCATGCTGGGTTTCTGGAAACAACATTTTAATATGCAGAAATAAAAATTTTAGGTGTTTCCGTTGTTTCAAAATATTAAGCTTATTGTAAGAATATTTTTATTTTTGCTCATTAATTTTTTTTAACTTTACTGTATTTATACATTTTTAAAATCTTTTATGGAGATATAAAATTTGCGAAATAAACTCATATCACAATAAAAAGTTAACAGGAATGAGTTTTTACTATGTTCTTGTTTCTAAATTACTCCAAATATAAGACGCAGTTTCACCAAGTAAAAATATGGATTTAAGGCTGGAGTCGTAAATGAGTTCTACCTTTTGTGTGAACCTCAAAGCTAATATTTGAGACTTGTTTTTTCTAATGTGTTTTCAATATCTGTGGAGACTAATTTTCGTGTTCTACAGCTTACACCTCGTACTTTCAAAGTTATAGTGAGAGTGGCTGACAGTATCCTAGATTTTACCATAGTCCTGTATTTAAAAAGTACAATTGTGCTTTTCACAAAAAAAAGGTGGATTCCTTTAAATTAAGACAGCTGTTAATTTCTAAGAAATAAAAATGTTTTTTTTTTTAATCTCAATATATTATAGAGTTTAAAAATATAAAGAAATTCCGAAGGTAGATTAAATACCTTTACAATAAAAAAAATCAGCAGTTAATATTTTATTTGCTGCTGTAGCTTTCTATTGCACAAGATTTTTGAATAGGGCATCATAAAAACTTTGAAAATTTTTTCACCAAAATTTTGTGCCAAAAAATCATTTTCAAATAAATAATTAAAATCTTGATTCCTTGACATCCCAAATTACGATGTTTTTTATTCGATGTCGAGTGCCATGACATCGAAATGAAAAATTATGAGGGATTTTACTCGATATAGAATGTGGTGATTAGGCGCCTGACCTTTTATTTGAAAACAAAATTTTCTTAAAATATTTTTCAAGTAAAATACAAGAAAGCACAAATTTAACTTCAGTCTTCTTCACCTCACTAATAACGACTGTCTCTAGTATTACGTAGTCCCTAACACAATTTCCTAAGCCTTCCTAAAAAGAAGGCTTTTAGCTCTTGTGTTAAAAATGCAGAAATTTTTGTGAATCTTTTGCAAAATATTCATTGTTGTAAACCAATGTAATTGTTTCACAAATTTATTTTCTTTTCTAAAACTTTTTAACAATTACTTAAAAATGAATGTTATACTGAAGCCTTTAAATAACAACTGTAACAATTTCAAAGGCCATAATGGATACGTCATACTTTTTATAAATATCCAAGGCCATAAATAAAAAGCAATAAAGTAAACTTGTTATTTGCTTAGAAATATTTAAAATATTAATTTTCTAAACAATTTTAAATAGTTTTGAATTTGTGTTTTTTCTTTCTTAAGTCAGAAGTATAAGAGCAACATCTTATTTAATGCTTGTTGTACAGAATTATTTTCTCATAGAAGACCAAGAGCATATTTGTGTGCAAAAAAATAAATAAGGAAAATGCTAAAGGGTTGGCTGTCAAAAAGTTAGTCACATAATTACAACTATTAAACAACACCAAATAAAATGTTGTTGCTTGTGTTAAGTAAATAATATACTAATTAAAAACTTACTCACACATACTCACATTTAACGCACATTCCTCAGTAACAGAGTATCAGCAATAGACAGAAAGGTCAACATGGAATAATATAATTTCTGCAACGTACTTCTTTCATTTAGGAGCACATGCACTACAAAAGGAACCAACAATAACCAACATTTAATTAAAAAAAACTTAAGTGAGTTCTGAATATATAAATAATTAAACACTTATGAAACATAACGAAACAATACGGATAGAATAGAAGAAAAGAAAAGAAAAAATGGAAAGATAAGAAAAGAAAACAAACAAATACAAAATAAAGTTATTGTGCAGTATTATATACCCTGTCACTAATGTCCAAGGTATTCATCCTCGTATAGAAGTCCAGCTTTTCTAAAGCTCAACAAGTTTACATGGGAAACATACTTTACAATTCGAACGGATTCCTAACTCGAAGCCCTAGAGAAACATTCCCTAAGCGACACAGTTTCCACAGATCGAGCACCTTGTACAAACTTTAAAGCCTTCGCGACCATAAACGAGTCTGTTTTATTGAAATGAATTACGCTATGTATATAGCTACAATAGGGCATACGGAACTCTCCATTGCTCCCTTTATATGGTCTCAACCCAACGCATGGAAAACAGAAATGCCTCTTCCATCTTCTAAGCCTCTCCATCTGGGCTGAAACAATTCTAAGTTAAGTGGAAAGGCGTAACAGATGAGAGGACGTATGAACTGGCGGTACAACAAAAGGCGCACTTTTTTATCGAGTCCACTTTTGTCCTTTAGTACGCCTTTATAGTTTTTTGCTCAATTTGATATGAGATTTAGCCAAAACTACAATTTTTTTAAAATTTTTAGATAACATGCAATGCACAAATATCTAAGATAACATCATTATTTGGCAAACCTTTTCCAATGATTTTTATATTAAATTCACTATTTTATAAAAATATAAAATATTGTAAAATATAGTTTGTATATTTGTTATCACTCTATTTCTTTTGTAAGAAAAATTTTATTTCACCGCAAAGCGGGCATTCCTGGCATAAGTAGATTTCTAATAAAATTTTATTAATAAAGCTGTAAAAATGCTCTTACATTTATTATGAATAGCCTAAAGTAGCGAAGTACTGAAATCGATGTTTAGAAAATTGAAAAAGCATTAACTAATAGAATCGAACATCGCTCATTTATAGCAAGATAATCACAAGTCCAGTTGACTTCAGTAGTTCATAGGAAATATTAGTTCATGGTTAATAAAGTCTTGTATTGCTCCTATAAGGATTTCAGATAAAATCAAAACAATATAATTAAACCAGATGTTGTCTGGCCACAATATTATTTTCATTTAGAAACTTAAAAAAGAAATCTTCGTTTAAAATTTGAAAAATCTGTGTATCCTAAAATCGCAATTTTCGACATTGCCGATGTGAGGTTTAGTTAGCCGACAGTTATAAAATTCAAATTACTACTAAGAAATTGTTTCAATTGTTTTAGGCATTATCATTTAAGAAAAAGGCACTACAGAGCAAAAAGTTCAAATGACTTTTATATTATATTTATGATTTTATTGTAAAATAAAGCACAAATTATCTAAATGGACAACTTAGTTTTTACGGTAGACTCTAGAGATTTTTATAAAAATTTTGGAGAATATACTAATTTTGCATTGAAAACGTTGATGATATTTATTACTAAATGAACCATGCATAAATTATTAAATAAGTAATTCTTTGATTATCATTAACAGCAGGATGACACCCACTGTGCGCATTTAGTTTTTTTTTTCTTGACAACGAGATATATTTGCAAACAAATAATAAAACAATGAACGTACCTCTATGAGCATTTTAAATAATTAACAATATTTCTTAAATGTTACGTCACCAGGAATTTTTCTTGCTCTTTTCTTCTACGGGTTTTCTCCTCAGAGTTCTTTTTCATTTAGTTTAAAAGAAAAACATTTTTAATTTTTTAATTAAATTGTGGTCCTATATTTTAAATTGCTTCATCTTAATTGCTAAAAGTTTATTGTCATTCTGGTAGTTTAGTAAAAATAATTTAGATGATCGTTAATATCTGCCATTAAATATTTATATGCGAATCGTGTACCGTCCATTCGTTAACTGTCACTTTTTGGTCTTATTAAAGCATGAAACCAGAATAAACCACAACATCCTTAGAAAAGTCAATTGCTAACATTAGGATTGAATTTTAATATTTTTGGTGATGTGATGGGCATTTCAGATTTGCTTTTATGGTAAATTATATCAAAATTTTTTAAAATTTTTATCATCTGAACTATTTGTACTGAACACACAGAATGGCATGGAAGTCCAATTTTAGTATGAGATAATAATGGTTTTCGAACCTTTTTTGTTGTCTTATTTGGATACTTTTTAAGGAGAACAAAAATGTTATGTATCTTTGTTGACCTGTTCATTTTTTATTACAGGCATTTATTTTTGCTTTAACTTTTTATCAATAATATTTTAATTGTCCTCATAAAATTTTCACCATAACCTTTTGGAAACATATCGCTCATTTACTAACAGAACGTGATAACTCCAAAAAATTCATTTAGAAATAATCGCACTTTATGTTTGTTATTCGAGAAAAGTATCAGACTGCTTGAGTTCCTACTAAATTAGTAAAGTGATTCATTAAAAAAAATCCATTTAAAAAAAAACTTTAATCAATTATATATTAGAGGGAAGGTCTTGGTGTTACGAAGTTATTGCCGTAAAAATATAAAAAGAAAAACGGAGCTGAACAAAAGATCACAGTCACAAAACGAAATGTTACGATATTTTAGAAATTTTTTTAGAAATCTTATTGACAAACAAGTTTCCAAACATGAAATGAAATAACGACTTATTCTCCTGAAACGTGGAAAGTACAAAGGACATAAATATGAAGAGTATACCCAATATAAAGCATAAAATAGCGAACAATTTGGTATGAGTAAATCCAAAATTTGAAATTATTTGCTATGACGTTGTACTAATAATGATAATGCGCGATATGTGTATACTAAAAATGCTCATTGCTGTTAATTATCATTTTCATGTGCACACACTACTGTAAATTTAAATTTTAATAATAGCAACTAACATTTTAACAAAAAATATGTTTATTCAAAAACAAAAATATGTTTATTCAAAGCCTTTAAGTAAAGTCAACTTTAAAGCCATTATAGAAATAAAATTTGTTTTTAACTTAAAAACTCAATAGCATTAAAAACTGAAAAAACTTTTGGGAAAGAGAATGTAAGTTTTACCGGAAAATTGAAATAAAATTTATGTATCTCTGCGTAAAGTTCCGTTTTGCTGAAAAATTTTGTAAAATAAAGGAATATGGAAAAAGAAAATGCAATCGAAACTTAAAACAAGTAAAAAATATGCTCCTTTGAAATATCTAAGGAAAAATAACTATTTGTAAGGTTTACAGTAAGTAATGAATGTAATAAGAAAAGAAAAATACATAAACAAAATGCAAGTACTATGAAAATAAAGAAAAACATTAATATTGAAACAAATATTATTTTGAAACAATAAAATATAAATTTAAATTTAAAGTATTTGCAAAAATTTTCATACACAGATATTAAGATATAAATCTTTACTTGAATATGAAATCATTTACTATAAATTAAATTATAATAATTTTTTTAAACCTGCCAACGTCAGCACAAAACATGTTTTCCCTTAATATTTTTATTGTTTTCTTTTTCTTTCCATTTGCTTGCGTTCGGAGTCTTTAAAGAAATTAATGTTTAGATGTTTGATCGAATAAAATAAATATATGACTATTTATGCATATGATTAGTTTAAAGGAAAAAAGAAAGTGATTTATTTGATTTTTGCTTTTTACCATGTTTTCTTTAACTTTAACAAATTTATTGCAAAAACAAAAAATAAAATTTTTTAGTTTTTTTTTTTAGTTTTCAGACAATTAAATTTTAGTTTTTACTAATTTTTTGGGTTTCATGAATAGCTGTTAAGTAATGATTACTAATCGTAATGATTACTAATTTGATTACTTTTTTTTGAAGAGTGAAGTAATGATTAAATTACCATTACTTTCAGTTTTACACGGTAAATAATTGATTACGATTACTAGTAATGGAAAATTAATATAAATTAATTGAAATTACAAAAAAATAATCGAAAAGAATCAGAAGTAATCAAAAAATAATTGGATTACTTTTAAGGATTATTTTTAATTCTTTTTGATTATTTATGAATTTTTTGAATAGCAACGCATTTAATTTTGAAATGAAAAATAAGAATTTAACATTTGTTCCCCATTTTTTTTATTTTAGTAATGATAACAAGCTAATGTGTGCACTATTTTAAATTATTTTAACTTTGAAAACTTAGATCAAAACAATTTTGATTTAAGATCAAAAACAAAACATCAGCTTTTCACTTATATAAATGATAATACAAGTGCTGATGTGATTTGGCAACAATACGATTTGCTTAAGAAAGCATATATTTTTTTTAATACGCCCTTAAGGTCTTCAGCTCCAGTTGAACAACTGTTTTCATTTGGCGAAATCGTCAACAGTTCAAGGCGGCAATTATAGTCTGATTTTTCCTTTGAAAAATTAGTTTTAATGAAGGCCAATAGTAAATATATGTAAATTAAATTTTTTTTGTGATTGAATATTTGTTTTTCTGTGTTACTTTCTTTGTTTTTCTTTGTAATTTTTTGTAAGACTAAAATTGTTAGTGTTGTTATATAACTGAATTTGTTAATAATTTTTTAAATAAAAAAAAAACTAATTTTATAAATTAACTTAGAACTTTTTTTAAAATTATAAAATAAAAAATTTATAAAATAATTTCATTCCTACGAAGAAACATGGGCTTTTAGTTGAGTGGACGGTAGATGAGATTATGCCAAATATTTTTTAAAATATGTATTTCCTCGAGTACTTAAAGATTTACAGTAGGAGATATGATAAATTAAATAATTAAATTAGTAAAGCCCACTACAGACGGTTGTCAGGTCTTACAATATTGTCAGACCTAACAATGTACTGACAATGACAAGGCAAATAAAAATTGTAACCACAAATAAGATTGTCAGTTCACACGATTGTAAGGCATTTGTTAGAAAACTGACAATTCCATTGTAAGACAATTATCTGGCAACATTGTGAGACAACAAATTGTTAGTTCCATGGTAGTAAGAATTGCCAAGTGTCATAATTAAAAAATTCAAAAAAAATTTTTTTTAATTTTTATAAAAATTATTATAAAAGGTAAAAATTAATATTATAAATCTTTATCAAAACAAATATATATTAATCAAAACAAAGAAACTGCAACGCTTCGATCAAAAGGACACCCCTTATTTTTTAGTTTTAACTACTTATATTTCTTAATGTACCATACAAATTAGTGACACGTAAAATTACATCAGGTATAAGCACACCCTTTAATTTATAAATTCAAATAGTATACTTGCTCTTTTAGCGGACTTAGCGATACAAGTTCAAGTAAATTTCAGTTGTCTGTCTATAACCGTTTAAAGGTTTGGTCACATACACCAAATTACATAAAATATTGGAATTAAGGGTATTATTCTATTATATTCTATTCTATTTTAAATCCAAATTTCATTCCTGCCATTATAGAGAACTTAATAATACAGGTTCTTTGTAAATATCAATCGTCTTTTTACAAACATCATATGTGCACATAAAATTAAATGATCTCTATAGTGAATATTTATACTTGTTATTGCAACAGTCATAGTTATCTACATTCTGTCCAATTTTCAAGCGTTTGTTTATGACGGTTCAAAAGATAAGACCATGTAAGTCAGTTTACATGAAAATTTCGGTCACTACAATACTTGTTCCGTATTCCATTTTCAACTATTCGAGCTTTGTTCCTAAAGAACTGTAAGCCACTTTCAAAGTGCTTGAAAACAGCCAAGTTTTTCCACTATCAAAACCATCCCGTGAAATAACGTCGCTGTCCATTTTTTTTAATTTTCTTTTTCTACTTTAATTTTAATTTTATTTTTTTTTAAGTTTTTTAAGCAACTTTTCTCTTTTTTCATTTACTTTTAGCTGACAATGATATCGTTGTCAGATGTTTAACAACATATTACAATTTATTTTATACTAACAATGACTAACAATTTTCTGACAATGCAAATAAAAGCGTTCACACAATTGTAACATATCTAACACTATTATTGTCAGCTAGAAGTCTGACAATTTTCTGACAAAGGTTTTTCTGACAATATGTAAGACAACAATTGTAAGTTCACACGCTTGTAAGGCGTTGTCTGTATATTTTTCTGACAATAATGTAAGATCTGACAACCGTCTGTACATAGCTTAACATATATGAGTTATATATAAGTGATGCGTGTGTGAGTGAGCTCACCTTATGTTTTGGGGAAGATTGTGCCAATATAAATATGAACGAAGATGCATTAAATTTCAATAAATTAATTTATTTAGATAATTCTAATTAAAAAAATAATTTAAAAATTCATTATGTAGATTAAATTTTAGTCAACCAATTATTCAATTTGATGTAGAAAAATGTATTAGAATTGACATATACTTACAGTAGCAAATTATATAATTTATTTTAATTAGCAATTTTTTAACAATTAATATTTTATTGTTAGTGTAAATAGCTTACACAAAAATGTGCAAAATTTTTATTTAACTAATGGATATAGTTCCTGATTAATGCATTAGGATATAGGGAATTATTTTTAATAAATTTTTGGTTTTAGTTGCAATTTTTTGTAATGAGTTTTTGGAAAAAATAATTGAGTTAACGAATTAACAATTTATATCAAGTAAAATGGTTTTCAATTATGTACATAATTTTACAAAAAGTTTTACTGGTATATAAAGTTCGCTTTGGCTGACGCTAAAAAGCCTTTTTTGTTAGCAACTAATAACGCCAATATAAGTTATTTTTTTTTTCAGCAAATTAATTGTATATAATATGGCTATAATATCTTGAAAAGAAATTTGTTGAGTACCTGATGACTGTTATGCAACTGCAGCTAGTTTAATGGCATATAAAACGAAATGAAAGCGAATATAAATGCGCCATCTGTTTGCATATAGAAAGGCAATTACAGATCACTTCATAAAATTTTAAAGCAGCTAAAAACATTAACTTAATCACAATCAAATAATTACTGTAAATGATATGGTCCGCTGGTTGGAAATAAAAATACCATATTTTACCATGAGGATCCTTGTTTTAAATTTTATAAAATCGTTTTAATTGGTTAGCTGTGAGTGACACACGCACAAACAAACAATTTATAACGATTTAAATTATATATTAGATTTATTAATTGATTTATGTATATCCATCATAACGAATGTAGTTTATTATATTTTTATTATCGTTACGCTTAGTATACGCGCTAATATTTACTTAATATTTTTAGCTCTACAATAAAATGATAATTTTATAAACCACAATCTTACTCACATTCAATAATATTATTGTTGACATATCCAACTAAAGGAATGTACTAATTTCTATGGTGAAATTATAGTGGTTAATTTAATAATAATTTAAATATATCTGTCGGCATACATTTCCTTAAATTTTAAATAGTTTATTTCAGTATTAACAAAACCAAAATCCATAGCTGCTAAATTTATTCTATCTTTTTTTATAAAGCATTTCATTGCTATTGGCCTTTTTTAATTTATAAAAACATATTTCTGACCACATTAATTAAAAATTAATAAAACCTTTTTGTTAGATAACGCTAAAAGCCAAAAATTTAACAATAAAAAAGAACTGAAACAAATAAAAATACAAATATAAAATAAATATTTTATTGTCCGCTGAATTGTTGTCCACATATTAAATTCGGCACCATGTAAAATTAATACTTTATAATTGTAAATAATTCATTTGGTTTTTTTTAACAACCACCAACCAATTCTAAAAACAGTATTAAAAAATTACGTAATTGTTGCAAAAAGTACAATAAAATCGGACGGAAATTGCACAAAAACATATTAATAATAAATTTATTTAATAAAACAGAAAAAAAGAAATAATCCACAACAAAATGATTAAAGAATATTTAAGTAATATGATTGCAGAA
Source organism: Gymnosoma rotundatum (assembly GCA_916610165.2). NCBI lineage: Eukaryota > Metazoa > Arthropoda > Insecta > Diptera > Tachinidae > Gymnosoma > Gymnosoma rotundatum. The sequence goes on from OU744340.1 coordinate 84,047,343, forward strand.
TAGTTCAAGTTTTTTTTGTATTCCTTGTAATACAGAAATTCAGTTAGAGTAAAGAAGTAAAAGTTTGGAGGATATTTCTGGAATAACTCATGCCCTTTAAAATAAATTCTCCAGTTCTAGGTTTGTAGATTTTAATATTTGAGTTAAGCCGAGCATGAGTGTTTTACTTTGTAATCAATTTTTCGAGTCCGAATGGAAACCCGAACGCCATTAAAGATTATCCATTGTACAGGAACGGGTTAGAATAAGCTAGAATTGAATAAATCGTATTTGGTTAAAGTTTATAAATAATTGTAGCAAATTGAACAAATAAACTATAGAAAAGATTGAGTATAAAAAAATTACATTTTACTATTCCTATGGCTGTAACAATAATTATATATTTTGATTTTTAAAAATTGAAAATCACTACATAAAAGCATCGACCCTGTAAGAAGTATAATTTTTCCTTTTCGATGTTTTTTCTTATTTTTATTTAGTTACTCCGGATAGTAAAAAAAACAAATCGAAGTAAACTCTTACTTAAGTATTACAACCCTTAACTTAAATAAATATATAAAAACAAGTTTCTGATCTAACTTTTCTAATTATCCATGCAGACATGAATTTAACTATCATCTTTTACGCTTATCTTTTACTATTCCCAATGATTTTTTAGGTGTTATTTATTTTATTATATTTTTGGTGCAAGTTTTTGTGTTTTCATGCTGGTATTTGTGATGTGAGTATTATTTTTCAAATGCAAAAAAACTAATTTGCAAATAAATAACTAAAGTTTGCGTTTATTTATAAACACTCCAACAAATCAACAAATTAAAATTTAAAACTAAAAAAATTATTGTTAAGTTTAGTTTGAAAAAACGATTTGGTGATTTTGTTTATACTTTTTAAACAAACTTTTCAATTTGAAAGTGCTTTAGTAAACAATTTTATTTTACACAGATATAATATTAGGTCCTGCAGTTATGCTACAATTCTCGTATTGTTTTTTTTTTTTTGCAATTGTATTGACTTTAATCTAAACTTAATGAGCAATTTCACAATCATCTCTATTCTTCTGTTGCAAAATGTTTACAATGCATTTTTTTAAATACATCTGTACTGAGATAAAGAATATTTGTCTTTTAGATGAATATTTACTATTTTTAACCGACTTCAAAAAAAGAAGGAGGATATACAATTCGGCTGAATGTTGCTTTTTTTATATTTGTGCCTCCAGAACTCAGCCATTTCTGATCCGATTTTGAACATTTTTGGTAATATGATATATTATGCTTACAGATTGATCCGTTTTAAAAACAGCTCATAATCTTAAAAATTAAAGGGTGTCCCCATACAACATACATATTTTTTACGTGTATTATGAACTGTAAAGTGCGATTCTGTAAAATTAAAATGACTGCGTATTACTATAGCTCCCAAAAACAAAAAATTATACAAAAATAAATCTAAAAATTAAAGGGTGCCCCCATAATTTATGTAAAAGTATATGGGCCTATCTTTTGAACCGTTACAGACAAACGCTTGCAAATTGGACAGAATGTCGATTACTATGGCCGTTATCGTAACAAGTATTAATATTGCAAATTATAAATGAAAGGATGCGCCAATAGTTTATTAAATTTGATGTATATGGCCATACTTTTGAACAGTTGTAGACAGACGCTTGAAATTTACAACCAAACCTGCTAAGTCAGCTATAACAACAAGTATAAACTTTGGATTTGGAAGTTAAAGGGTGTTCCAATAATAAATGTAATTTTGTGTATGTGACCAAACTTTTGAACCGTTATAGAAAGAACGCTGAAACTTAAAAGAGACCTGTATTGCTAAATGCGCTAAATCAACGAGTTTATAATTTGAATTTAGAAATTAAAGGGTGTCCCATAATTGATGAAGATTTACTTATATGAGCCTATCTTCTGAACCGTTATAGAAGATAACACAGCCGACATTCCGGCAACTTTCCACGACACTTGCTAAGATATCGTAATAAGATAGGCAAATTTTAATTGTTACATTAAAATATTTATTCTCGGAATTTATGTTTAAATTTTCTCATGACAACATTTGTTAAAATATTGTAACAACTTAAGCAAATCGTAATTGTTGCATTAAAGTTATAATTCTCAGAATTTATGTTTAAGTCTTCTTATGACAACATTTGCTCAAATATTGTCATAAGCATATATTAATTAAAATAATAATTCTTGGAATTTATGTTTAAACTTTCCCAAGTTCACATTTACTAAATTATTGTAATAAGATATTAATAAACAAATTATAAGAAATTAGAATTAAGAATTTTAGCAAGTAAGATAATTTTGGAAATAATAAAATCAGTTAAGTTTGGCAATTCAAAAAGAGCTAAAATAACTAAATATTTTAGACAAACGCTTGCAAATTGGACAGAATGTCGATTGCTATGGCCGTTATAGTAAAAAGTATTAACATTAAGAATTATAAATTAAAGGGTGCGCCCATAGTTCACTTATTTTAATGTATATTGCCATACTTTTTAACAGTTATAGACGGACGCTTGGAATTTAAAACGAACCTGTATTTGCATTTGCAAACAACCGGGTGTCTCAATAGTTGATATAATATGGTGTATGTTGCCGGTCTCTTGAACCGTTATAGACAGACAGCTGAAATATACAAAGGACATGCTTTGCTAAGCCCGCTATAACAAGAAGCTTATAATTTGAATTTAGAAATTAAAGGGTGTTCCCAAAATTCATGTAATTTGTTCTATATGGCCGTATTTTTTGTATACAAACACCCTAATTTTAGACAGAATGTCCACTACTTTATTTGGTATAATAAGAAGTATAAAAATGTTATATTATAAATTAAATAGTTGATATAATCTGATGTATATGGGCAAACTGTTGAACCGTTACAGACAGACGGTTAAATTTACACAGAACCTGATTACTAAATCTACTACAACAACAAGTATATAATTTGAATTTGGAAATTAAAGAGTGACCCTATAGTTGCTGCATATTGATGTATATTGCCAAACTATTGAACAGTTGAAAAATTATAAAGTTTAGAGATATAAGTGTGTGTTGGTTTTTTTTCGCAAGAATTATTTTTTGTAATTGTATTGACTTTAATCTGAACTTAATGAGCAATTTTACAATCATCTCTATTGTTCTGTTGCAAAATGTTTACAATGCATTCTTTTAAATACATCTGTACTGAGATAAAAAATATTTGTATTTTAAATGAATATTTGCTATTTTTTATTAAATTATTTTTGATTCGTAGGGTTTCAAAAATTATATAACTTTTAAGGAGAATATAAAAGAATGAAACGTAAGTGTTGATGATTTATTTAGTGTTACAGATATAATGCCGTTACAAGTCCTTTTCATATATTCTAAAAAGATTTTTACAACTCATTCCTGAATATTAAATTTTTCAAATAAGAAAATTCATTATTTGGAATCTTTTTTATGTATCAACACTGCAGTTACAATAAGCGATATATATGTACAATATTTGGCTTATAATGACTAGAGAAGCAGGGATGTGCAGACTAAATATTTACATTGTTGTCTGAAAATTTTATCTTCTCTACAAGGCTATTACGGTTAGAACGTAATTGGAAACTAACGTCCTTAAAATCATTTTTATCGTTTTTTTTTTTGTGTTAACATGTATTTTATATATTAAACCAACAAGAACAATTGTTTTCACAGTTTTTTACTTTCCTTATCCTTCTTGTTCGCTAAAGATATGTGTTTTCTATAGTAATAGTGTCTTTTAAGTGTTTTAATGATTTATTTAGAGGTTATAAATATACGTTTTCTTGGATTATATATTTATTTCCAATAGTTACACTGTGAACTTTTATATGAGATATTCCATTATTTAATTAAACACAAAGTATAGGAATGGCTCATACTTAAGTAAAAAAGTATAACATATTTGCAACGTTAGGATATTGCGTTAGATATTAATTTTGCAGATGGGCAAAATTCAAGAAATATAATAAAATAACTGTTTAAAATATATTTTTTTATAATAATTATTAATTATTTCAAATCTTTTGCATATCTTCAACTAATGTAATGAAAGTGGCTAGATGAAAGAAAACAGGATTCATAAAATTATGTAAGCTTTAGTTTATTTATTGTCAAAGTTACAAGTTTAGTGAAGTAACTACAAAAAAAAATTTGGTACTGCATATATATTATTTTACATAAAAATGAAATCGGCTCTTAATAGGTTAAGCATTTTTAAAAAATTTAATTTTTCATTAAAGATCTCTTCGAAAGCTTTAAAAAGATGCCATATTGATATTTTAAAAAATTTGACAAATTTAAAGCCCCGTAACTCGAAAAATATGGGCGAGCACCAATTTTTTCACTTGACGTTTTTTTCTTATCGTTTTAATTCTCTATCGCCCTGTATATTTATTTTTTTGATTGGAGTTCCCTCATTGTTCCAAAATACATGAAACAATTATGATTAGGCGTAGTGTTTTGCCGAAGGACACTTACCGATATTGCTGATTTCCAATAGCACCTCTTTCGAAACCATGTCTGATCGATTGACATATAAATTTTTTTTCTGGCTGCTCTAGTGCCTCGGCAAACTTTATTTCAACACTAACACCTACGGACAGACAGACATCGTTCAATCGACTTCGCTATGCATAAGAAGTCAGAATTTATATACCTTATGGGGTCAAAAATAGATATTTTATAAATTACAAACGGAATGACGATATAGCCGTTATTACTAGAAACACTAGTAAAACCATTGTGAAAGTAAAGACCTGAGAACTCATGTGTTGGTAAAAACGTTTAATAGATCAAAATTTAAGGAGATGATAAATATGTATTAACAGCCTTAAATTACTAAAGCATTAATATTATTTTATATAATCTCTTTGACTTCCTGATACTGCCAAAAGATTCATTAATTTTTCATGTTTCCTCGTTTAAAGTAAAAACGCACAGGCACTTATATTTGATAAAAAATATCTCATCAATTTTATTTTTAAAACTTGTTAAGGAAAAAAATTGTTAAATATCAGTGTGCTTGTGTTAGATTAAACAAAAACCACTAAAGATGAATACTTACATGATTTATTTAAGCGCTAAGCATTAATCATGAATTGATTTTCAACGTCGAGACATGCTTACAGTGTAGGACAAAAGGATGCCGATTTGAAAAGCTCCATATTAAATAGAATGAGATACATAAAAAAAAATAGTTTTTTTTTTTAAGAAACTTTTCATTGTGTCCAATATCTAAAATTATTCTGTAACATGTTTCTACAAGCTTCAATTGTAGACAATAGCTCTTTTATTTGTTTAAAGGTTTGATTTTTATACAGTCTTTTCATTATTTAAGTAAGCTGATCTTTGCTTAGCAACTACAGCAATTATGATTAACGTAATTATCGTTAATCTAATTAATTTAACTAAAATTTGCAGGGGAAGAATATTGCTTAAAAATACAATATAAAAAAAAAATTGCCATCATACTTTCTTCCTGGTACCTTGTATTACGTATAGTAATATTTTTTTTTTATCGATTAAGAAATATAATTTTTAAAAATTAATTTAGTTCCGTTTTCATACAATAAAATATATGGTTTGTTCTAAAGCAATAAATTTTTGTATGCAATACTACAATTATATTTGCAATTACTCTTATATTTGGGTACATTGATCCATTCACAATTAAGATATTCCTGAATAAAATTTAAACATTTCAATTGTACAAATTTTGTAGTCATTATCTCCTTTACTATTTTACGAATATAAAACAAACAATTGATATTATGTGCAAGTATTTGTAAGTAGGTTTAACACTTAAAATGTTAGTTACTAATTGTTGTCAAAATTAAATGTCATGTAAACATTTAAGCGTTCGTACTGCTCGCCCAAGTATGTGTCTATATGTTCATGTACTTTTTGAGTATTTGAAAGAAAATTTTAAAGTTATAAATAATTGAAAAAGAATACTAATAGTAAGTTATTATAATTTGTCTGTTACCAAACAAATGAGCTGTGAATACTATTTGTTCTTTTACACTACAGATAAAAGCGACAAACGTTGATTATGGTTATTGATGAATCATCAAAAAAAAATTTGGCATCGTAACTTACATAATTGCATATGTTAGTGAGAAGTAATTTCAAGGCTATAAAAAGAGACGGTATATCTTTTAATCATACAATCAGTATATGTAGGTAAAACGCCATGGAAGGAACATAAAAAATTATTAAATGGTTGTGGTTTAGCTTTCAGGCAAAAAAGTTAATATTCTTGAGGTGTTATTAGTGATGAAGCTGATGAGTACTATCTTCGTACACAACAACAGAGAGACTGGATAAATTGCTTATTTTACATCCACATTTTGAATATGCAAAAATACAAAGAAATAACTTTTGTGTTAAAATCACTTTAGAACATGATATTTAAGATTATGTTTCATTACGTTTTTTAAATAACAATTAATTTTGGTTAGATTAAATTAAATGTTCATTTGATCCTTTTTCTTATTATACAAAACAAACTGACAAAGTATTTGTACATAACGGTTCAAAATAAACGTCTAAATTCAAATTAAATACTTGTTTTCATAGCGCTTCGAAAGTTTGGCCGTTGATATTAAAAAAAAAAATAGAAAATTTCAGAGCCCTGTAACTCGGAAAATATAGGCGAGCGTCAATATTATTCATTTGACGTTTTTTCTTATTTTTAAATTCTTTATCGCCCGTTTTATTTATTGGACTTACTTCAATGATGCAAATAATATAGACAAATTTAAAGTAGGCGTAGTGTTTTACCCGCTGCGTCTAAGACCATGCACAGATCTTGCTGATTTCCAATAGCACCTCTTCCGACATTATGTCTTATCGAATTGCACTTTTTGTGACGAAGGGTATAAAGAAAATAAATAAATATATTTGAAAATAATATAGCGAAATAACAAAATGTTTGCTTCTAGTATCATTAGAAAAGTACAATTATTTTGAAGAAGATAAATTATTGTGAATGGAAACGGGGAAAAATAAAGAAAAAAGAGTATTCACAAGGTATAGTTCTTCTGGATATAAAATCAGAGTTAAACAATTTCTGCACCATCATTTCATATTTCCTACTTCCTTTAATCTTCCTGGCAATGACGTAAATGTTTTTTAAAATTTTTTTTTGTGTAAAATACACCCTCTCTCTTTTACTCAAAGTAAAATATGATTAATCAAACTTTTTACAAGAAACACGTTCAAAAACATTGAATATATTTTTTGTATAATTATTTTGACTTTCGTTGCAACATCGACACTTTACATAGTTTCAAGTAGCGTTTAACATACACAGAAAAAATTTATAAAAATTTAGTTTGCTTCTGAAGCTCATTAACTAAACTCTGCTTCTATAGTTTTAATTTAACTAAAACGTTTCCTTTACATGTATCAGCATCAGGCATTTGCTTTTTGTCATTTCTTTTTTTTAACCATTTGAAAGAGAGACATATAAACGCGCAAATAAAAACATATTTAATCCTCCTTTTTCTACCAAACAAAAAAAAAAATCCGTCAGAATAAAAAAAAATGTAGAAAAACAGAAATTAAATTAAGTACTTAAGATTCCATTAAAATTTTATCATAGCTCTTAACTCATTATTAAAGTTTCTTTTTTATTTTTTTAGCACTACTTAAAACGTTAACCACCACATAATCAGTGTATCCATTGAAAAGGGAAATAAAAAAAAAAAAAAACTAAACAAAAAGTAATGCATTTAAACATCAGTGTCATCATCAAAACCAAGCAGTTTGACATAAACATCAACCTATATGTCATTTTTACAGCTCTCAGTAACAACAACGAAAAATGAACGCACAGAAAAACACAATGAGCGAATGAAGACATGTTACACCAGCACCATCATCATGTCGACATCATTATTATCTTCCTTTTCCTGATTCTGGTAGTGAATGTCGTTATTGGACTTCCTGTAGTACTGTCGTCATCAACAACAGCTGCAATAGTAGTACGTATCAAAAATACTAACTACAAGCAACAAATGACACATGATGGACAACACAAAGATTAGTTCTGTTAACCTCTAATCAAATGAAACGTTTTTTAAAAAACAAATACTAAAAACTGAAAAAGTTCTGAAGGGTTATATCAAAAGTGTAAGAAAATAAAAAAAAGATAAAGAATAATCAGAGTTCAGAAAATACATATTTTTCTTTTCATAACAATTATGTGTGTTACTAAATTTTGAAATTTTCCGTACACATCCACTAATGTGTTTTATTAAAATATTTATTTGTGTACACGTACGTGAATGTACGACTGTACCTATTGTTTGTGTACATGGGAAAATTAAAATAACTTCGTGGTTGGAAAAAAAGTATATGAAAAAATAAAATAAATCCGTGTACAAATTCCGTGAATGAATAATATAAAAGTTATTCCTTTTTTTATAAATAGATAAGAACAGACAATTTAGGTAAAGAGATTTCACTTGGATTATTAATTTGGGTTCTCCTAAACTAAAAATTTTAAACTTTTTTTCAAACTAATTATGAATATTTATTTAGATATAAAAGCTGAAGGCCTTTATTACTGTCGTGTTGTGAAAATAGATAATGAAAAATAAAATTAAGAAAATATCACAATACATTGTGATAATTTATTTTGTTTAAATAACAGACACTTTGCAAATTAATAATAAAATAAATTATTTTGTAAAATGCAAAATTTATATTAATTAATTTTAAGCGTGTTAACTTCCTGATCCAATAAGTTTAATTAAGGTTGAAAAAATATTAAGTTTTGACTAACCAGTTATTTTTGCCACATAAAACTATTTTGGAGTCAAATTCGAATTGCACGATAACAAATAACATATTGGAGCGTTCAGTACAGGTCTTGTGATTTCGTTTAATTTATTAAAATTAATTTTACATGCAATTGTTTTATTTCGGAAGGCTATTGATCCGGAAGTAACGAAAAGTCGTAACTCGTTCATAATCTTTGTTATAACTTTTTAAATTACTTTGCAACGCTTTCGCTAAAACTTAAAAAAGAAATCGATTTTTTAGTTTCTAAATAGATTTTCGCATTTTTAACAAGATACCTACAAATATGTAGTTACAAAAAGAAATAAAGAATTTGGGTAAAATCGTAAGAATTTTGAATCCGCTAGAAGCAAAAGCTAGACAAACGCAGGACAAAATTTTAAATTCTTAATTTTGAAAGCTAAAATATCACCTAAATATAAAAGATAATGCCTTTGTTGACATCGCATCGAGGTGTGCTAATTTAATGCATCACGCACATACCTCTATTGTAGCCGTGAAACAATTGAACTAGCCGTATCTTATTTGGACTTATTTTACCAAATCCTCCGCTGTGCAATATGACCAGATTTCTGTTTGCTTTTAAAACTTTTTTGAAAGTAGAAACTGTCCCTTGTTTTTAAATTTTTATGTTTTTTCGTCTTCTTTTTTTTAATAATTGTAATTAAATTCATTGCTCTTTCTTTAGTTTAAATAAAATGTTATTAATTTGATTGTGATTTTTTGATGCTTTTATTTTGTACTGAACAAATATACACTGAGTTTTATTACTTTTCATCCACTTATACTTTTAATTGTATCTTTAGTTTTTTAAGCTTTTAAAAAAACTGCAACAGAGTAAAATTTGTTAAAAATTAAAAGATACTTAAAATAATTATATAATTATAATTATTATTTAATAAAAGACAGAAAAGTTATTTATTTATTTATTTATTTTTGTTAATTTGCTCAAAATCTGTGTGATTTGAAATTCAGTGAACATTGATATAGAATAAGACCGTTTCCACGTTTTTATAGAAAAAATAAACTCTGTGCTATAGAATATTATAAAACTAATTTCGCTATCAGCAACACAATAAAACACCTTAGCGGAGCTATTGTCAATTAATGATCTATTTTCCATCTGTTTAAAAACTTTTAAAGAATTTCCAGATCAATTTTAGGCTGATGCTAATATCTGCATCAACATTAGTACCCTAAAACAATAGTTAGAGATGTGGTAAACGTTGAAAACAGAAAATAATAAATCCATTTTGAATTTTAAAAAAATTTTTAAAGATCAGCCTGGATAATCCAAGTCGTTTCCACTATTACCCACAGAATTTACACAAAGATCCTGCATATTTTTCAAAAGAAAAGAAGAGGTATTAATTTTATGAAAAAATATTTTTTAAAGAGATGAAAAGAGATCAACATGTAACATTCGAATAAGTTGCTAATGCTGTGCAAAAATCAACAAAAAAGAAGTAAAAATTAAAAGAAGATTACGACTAATAAAAATTTTGTTTTACAGTGAAGGAAACGATACAAAATTAGGATGTATTTCTAGTAACGCAACGCAGTATATGACATTAAAAATCATTCTGTAACACAAATGTATCAACAAACGCACATTTTTAGAAAACACCTACAGAAAAACAGATTTATTTCTTGCCATACGGGTATTTTATATAAAAAACTTCATGTATTCAAATACAAAAGATATTTGATGCAAAAATAAGAAAATCAAAAAATAACATTTAACAAACAGCAAATAGTTACTCTGAATATTTATTATTCCTTTGTATTCGTATTCTTTTATGGTTGTGTTTATGGAAAGACTTCGTAATAGGAAACAGTTTTCTTCCAACACAGATGTTCGGTTTGAATGTTTGCCTTGACGGAATGACTGACTGTGCTGCTGTGTGTGTCTGATATGCATTTGTTGGACTCTGAAAGTTTCACACGCAAGGTATTACAAATCCAATTATGAGAATTTAATAATAACCATAATATTTGTGTGTGTTGATGTAGATGTGTAAGCAAAAGCTAGGCAACAAGAGTATAATAACACAATATAAAACATACTGATATAATTGCAAACTTCCTGGCTTTTGTTTAACAATCAGTCTGTTATCCTGCCAACCAACCAAAAGTCAAGTCAAATTTATATATTTTCAAGCAACCAAAAATAAATAAAAGAAACTTAAAAAAAACCACAAAGTAGCAAAAATTAATTGTTTTCAGAGCTCTTAATTTGATGAAATTAATATGTATGAATTTATGAATATCTGTTTGAGTTGCTGATATATATTACTTTTTTTTGCACCCTCGAACGAGCAGATTGTTTTTTTTAGAAATAAAAATTTTTCAACTTAATGCATCTTACGAAATTTGCTTAAAATTCAGCTATTACAAAAGCGCTATTGATTGCAAATGAAAACTATATTTAAGTCACCGTGTCGGAAAAAAAAGGACGGACAATGATAGTGTGTTCTATGTTTATCAATAATTTTTGTTAAATTTGATTTCACAGCGGTGGAAAATAAATTTTTCAGCCATTTAAGAAAATTATCGAAAAAAAGCAAAAATTTGATTAGTTATAGCTAAGTCTGCTATAAAAACAATTATAAAATTTGGGTTTGAAAATTAAATGGTGTCCCAATAGTTGATGTAATTAATGTGTGTGGCCAAACTTTCGAAGCGTTCTAGTCCGCTATGAAAACAAGTATTTAATTTGAATTTAGACGTATATTTTAAAACTTTTAATGTGATCTTTAAGGAAATATTAAAATTTTTAAAAATGCTGATGCTATTTTACGTAAAATATATACATACAGTCTCAAATTTTTGTTATTATTATTTTTTAACATTTTCTTTTTTGATTGGAGTTATTTCACTAAACTAGACTTACATAGATGGTGAAGGGTATATAAAATTCGGCATGGCTAAATATAGCAGTCTTACTTGTTTTTTTTATTTTATGCAAAAAAATTAAGAATATCTTATAACTAGTAAGAGTGCTATATGAGGCTATCCCTCATAAGAAAAATATGAATATCTAAACTTTTAAGTTAAACCTTTCCAAAAGCAACATTTCCACACAGACTATTGTGACATTTCATTAAATTGTAAAAATTCATAAATTTTTAATATTACTAAAATGTTTATTTTTTATTTTTCCATATAATTGAACAGACTGGTGACGTAACTAAGGAAGAACTGATTTCTTGGTATAAAAAAATGAGATTTATTCCTAGTGACGACTAGGTATATTGTAGACACAATTTCCCAACAGAATAATAGAATTGAAAGCCTGTAATTTTAAACTGAGTCAAAAAGACGATTATTCTTATATCGTAGACTTAAAGACAATACAAGAGTAAAACAAAACAATTCAATGATATGTTTAACATTATCTCTACTAACTACCAGATTTATTCCTTCTATTTAAGTTAATATGTTCCGATTATTTATTTTAAATGTATTAAAACAATGTGCAAATATAATAAAACATGGTCTCCGCCTTTTAGTTATACAGCAAAAAATAAATCTGTACAACAATAACTTCCTTTGACTTTTAAGACATAAGCTGTCATAAATCATAAGCAAACAAGCGATACCGTCAACTGCAAGAAACTATAAACTCATCTAAAAAGTACAATTTTATGTACATTTACAATATCTAAAGACTTCCCACTGAAAATAACAATAAGAAGCAAAAAAAGAAAACACTTAACAAATGCTATCAAATTGTTAAATATGTTAAAATTAAAGTCAAAAAGTTATGTCGGATTTGACCAAGAAAAAAAAACAACGTGTTAACAAAACTTTACTACATTCATTTACTTTTTTTGTACTATGTCAAGAAATAAGTAAAAAAATTTGCGGAAAGAAAAATTGAGAGAAAATATTTCTTAAGCAAAAGAGTACTTTTGATTTTTTCTCAAAAAGGAAACTGAAAGGAATCCCGGCGATTTTATATTTTTAGAAAATTTTAGCTGATTAATCAATTTAATGAAGAAACCTTTTACACGGACAATATGATTAAAGGATTAAAGATCCCTTCTATAAAAATAGATAATAAATTTCCTATATGTTGAACAACAAAGAATTGTATTGTATGAGCCTATTTAAATCATTGGAAAAAATAGTACTATATACTATTTTATTAGAAATTAGTATTTATTTACAACAAAATCCCACTTCACTCAGCTAAAACACTACAAAGGCATTTAGCGTGATACGTTTATGAGGGCGTAGATAAAAAAGAACTCCAAGTCTTGTTGGCGTGCTAACGCTATTGTTGAGTTAAAAAAGACCTTTAAGTTTATGCGGTAAACGGAAGTCATTCGAAGTAAAAACAAGCAACAGAGTAAGAAAAAAAAAAGATGAGACTAAAATACTGAATTACACAAAAACAACAAAAAAGCCTTGATGTATTAAATATATGAAATGAAAGAAAAGAAAAGAAAAGAAACACACAATATTATTTGAATATTTTGTAACACCACGGAACCAGCAGAAACTAGCAGCAAGAGTTCTTAGTTGTTATTGCAGTATATTGTAGTAATAACAAAACAAAGACAATTTTATAAATGTCTTCGTAGATGACAATGACGATGTTCACTTCTTGTTAAAATAAAAATAGGATCTTATTGATAAAACACTCTTTTTTCTTAAAGCGGATTTTGTGGGGAAGTAAAAATTATGACTTTTTACTGTAAACACAGTTGCATATTATAATTTTAAAAAGAAATTTATTTGGAATCATTATCAATCAATATAATAACTTCTTCGATATATTTTCCTTACTACACTAAAATCTTTTTAACGTTAGGCATCAATTTATTTACAGCTGTATGTTTAGTATTTATTTTTTAAAACAATGAAATTTCTGTATTCGCCGGATGCCATCTACACATCCACCATAATAACAATAATTAAAATAACGATACATACTTTTCCAACTAACAAATTAAAGGCGGCACGTCACATGTCCACGGACTTTATGTCGCACTCAAAAGTGACATAATTTCCATAGATATTTCATCATTTTTAGTATGGACATAGTAAAAATTATGAAAGTATCATAATGTCCGAACTTTAAACAACTACGGTTTCGCTTACCAAAGATTTCCTGCATAGCCGTCCTTCGGTCGGGACAAGGATTTTCTCCTCTATGCTATAAACAAGACCGACTTCGCTTAACAAGGATTTTCTGCAAGCCAGTTTATAAAAATATACCTATGTATAACAATCATGAACGTTATGACTCTACGTTGATGGGCATTATGTCACTTTCTGGTGCGGCATATTGAAAACGGACATTTTGCCGTGAGATGTTATGACATGCCAATAAATTTAAATATTTTACATCATCACCGGCATTCAAATTCAACTGTCATTTGCTATTGAGTGTTTAATTGTAGCTCTCTTATTATTTGTGACATGTCACAGTGTCCAGGGACATAATTTCCATGCACTTTACGTCGTTTTTAAACACTTAAAACAACAACCGCCTCGCTTGCCAGGGATTTCCTGCATAGCCAGCCTTCAGCCAGACGCAAGAGTTTCTTCTCTATGGTACAACCAACACCGGTTTTCATGGACATTATATCACTTTCTGGTGCGACATTAAGTTCATGGACATTATGCACATGGACGTTATGACATGCCACCTTATTAATAAAGTATAAATAATTTGAAAAGGGTATTGAATTTATTCTAGCTCCTTGCTGTTCAAAGTACGCATTAAACTAAGTTTCAGTTAGAAAACTGAATTAAAGTTTCAGGTATTTCAGTTTATTATGCCACTGGTATGATTCCCCCAACTGCCCTATTATTACGCAGCAACTAAAATTGGCACTTTCTAACACTTAAATTTGAACAAAACACATTCTGCAAAATAAAACATTTATTGAACATTTTTTAAATGCATTGTAAGAATTGAAAACGGCAGTGAAAAGTGTATCATCTAACCACATAAAACGAGCGAATATAATTGAATATATATTTGTCTCTTGGCTATCAGCCTGACATTCAGTATGAATAAAATTTTTATTCCTCAAATTTCAAAAAAAATTTTTTTTTCATGCTATTCTCCCGATTTATTATTTAAATCACCGATAATGATTATTGAAGGTCAAAGCACGTCTCGATGGCCATTTCGTTATCGTTTACTTAACTCGTCAGGAGACTTCTGACAAATATTTTAAATAAACTAAAGATTTTTGTCAAAACTATAAAGCAAAGACAAAAATCAAAGTTTAAGCAAAAACAACAATTATTTAGATATTAAGATTTTGTTGTTTATGTTTAGTTTGGAGTTTCTGTTCATTGACGGATACAATAACCTGATTAAATTGTTAACTTTGTTGCACTGTATTACACTTTGTTTCGCACTGTGTTATGTTCCTTAGGAAAGCCAAATTGTTGTGTGGGAAATCTGTTCTCCGCATTAATAAATTGAATATTTTTTTTATCACTTTTTCCAGTATTTTGCTGAAGACACAGTAGGTTATAAATTTTAAACAGTTTTTTAAGATGTACGTTACAATAAACAAAAAAGTGCAAATATTTTGAGCTTTATATATTATTAATAATCTCTAGGGGTAAGTGCTTTTGTAATATCTTATAATCAAAGTTTTGCATGACTTCTTTTAGAGTTAATGTTTTGTTGTTTATGTTGTAGCATGACAACATATGTTGTATAGTTAGTTTACTGTTGCATTGTGGAAATTTAGGTAGATCTAAGTATTTATTAATAATCTGCTCGTGTGTAAGTTTTGAGTGTCCAAGTTGTAGTCTGGTAAGTAACTTCTGTTGTAGTTTGTTTAAGGAACTTGGCGTGTAAAAAAAACTTTAATCATTTTACTAGAAATAAAGGTTTCCTTGATTCTTTTGATAAGTCAGTCTAAGAGATTCTCGGACCTCAAAGATATATGTAAAAGGTGGCAAAATGCTAGTCTTGATAACTCGTTTGTTACCATCTACGATTGCAAATTAATTGGCGTAAGTTGTTTTGCATCCATCGCAGGACAATATCATGTAATTGTTGTTTTTATAGATGCATATCATATTTTTATTAGTATAAGCCAAATATAAGTCATTGCCTTTGTTTGGTGTTGATTGTTAAGAAACAGCACAAATGTATACAACCGACGAGTTCAAGGAGAGACTCAACTAATTTTCTCACCAACTAAAACTTCTATTCATTACATTTTTTAAGACTTTAACTAAATAATAGTTCACTTTTTCTTCCTTTTGCAGGAAATTTTAAAGTCAATATTAAAACAATGTCTTATTTTATCACTATATATAGATAATAAATGCAGTGGAAAATATTGGGCAGTAAAGTACAAGTGTTGTATTTTCCTTAGCAATAACTCCGTTAAAGCGTTTATTTAAAAAATAAAAAAAAACGTTTTCTTTCCTTTACATACAATAGCAGCAGCTCAGCCTGGCTGACGCTATTGCTTTTTGTGCTTACGGCGGCACTTGTTTCTTTGACCTGCCGGGGGCTATAATTAGAATATGAAAACATTCGAACGAACTAATGGTACCGCAGCCTTGTAACTTGGAGGCTGTGTTGAAAAAACATGACGTTAATCGAGGCGTTCTATGTACTGCTACATTTTAATAGCTGCCGACAATGGTACAGGGTGAGTTTATGTAATCAAATGAAGGAAACGACTTTTAACCTAAATTTATGAAATGAAAACTACTACTTTCTTTGTAAAAACATTTTTATACTTTTTTGTATTAATTTTTAACTAATTTTGTTTAGCAAATTATTCAGTACATTGTTCATGTGTAACTCAGATTCTTTTTTTTTCTAATAAATAAAAAAACAAAAAATGATGTGGAAATTGTCACCTTTTTTATATTTTATTCGACGAAATTACATTGCTATCAACATGTTTCTTGTTATAAATTTTTAACCCATAATTTATTGAAAGGAATTTTTTTTTATTGAAGCATAAAAAAGTCTTTATTTCTGTAACCAAGCAATTTATTTTGTTACCTGGTTAAGAGTGTATGGCACACAGCCATTGCTATGGATGTCCCATTTTTGTAAATGTGTTACTCAAATTCTGACAAATGTGATTTTTAACTTTTTGATATACTATAAATAGTACTTCATCATTTTATTTTTGCTTGCTTAGGTAAGACCCTTTAGGATTTTACAGTTTGTAATAGCCTGAAATTATTTTTTTATAAGTTCTTATAATAATTTTCGATCTGTTAAAAATTTTTCAAAACAAACAATATCATTGAAGTAATTTTAATTAAAACGAAAAGAATTTTCGATTTTCCCTATTTTACATAAAAAAGTCTAGTGATGAACAAAGTTCTTAATTATTCATAGAAATTAAAATTTCCATCGTTATTTGTATGAAGTGCTTGTAGTATTGTCTCGTATTGATGAAGTTGAGGAGGCACTACATAAATAGTGGAACTTCGAAAGAGAAAGTGTTGTGGTTGCTGCGCAAACTCATAGAACTAAGGAGAAACTGAGTAGCTCTAAGCAACGATCGCAAATGTTCAGATTTAATAGAAATGAAAGGAACATACATCGCGAATATTGTGTGTGAATGTTAAGCATTGGCTACCATTTGAATACATCCAAACTATTTGTCAAAAGAAAACAAATATTTCGGCGATATTATTCGTCGAAATTTTTACTTCTCTGTGAAAAGAACTACATCTTATTTTACCTTTTATGTGTTTATATTTTTACAGAAATAAAATTAAAATATTAAAGTAAGAGCCGTTAAATCTTAGCCTATAATTCCTCAACTTTAACAATTTGCTTTGAAGTGGTAATTACGTAATACGTTCTTAGAAAGTATTTTTTTATCTTTGTTAATAGTGGCCCGTTTTCTTACTGTGAGCAGTTACATCCAGCGTTCAAAAACAAAGAACTAAACAAATTAGATTTACAAAATAAAGCAGTTCTTTTTTTATATTTTCGTCGCTTTAAGGAACTTAATTTGACTTTCCTTAAAAAGCTAATTCAATCAGGGGACTCCCTATTGCATACATTCTACAACCAATATTTGTAACTTATAGTGCATTTTCCTTTTATAGTTTAACAGAATATATTTTCCATATTTTCAAATAAAAAAAAAAGCACGGAGAATTGAAGTATATGTATTCAATTGTGACACTATAATAACAAAAATTTTTATTTCTACTACTCGTATTATGTATATTAGGCAAAGGAAACTTTAATAGACTTTTCTATAACGAATCTCAGAAGCTGTACAATTTGGAAATGAAAATATTTCATGATATAAAACCTTAGCACCTTTAAAATACAAAAATGCTTTCGCGATTTCTTTAAACAGAATTTTTTTGAAGCCAAGAATTAGTTTTAATAATACAAAATTAGCCAAACACGTCAAAAATATTTTTTAATCTAGAAGGGAACTTTATAAAATCAAACAAAATAAATACGGGTACGCAGCACGTACAGGCAAGTATGAGTGAATACGTAATCTGATACAGCCACACTCAACAACATAAAGTCAGAAAGTTTGCAACGGAGGTAAATCAGAGTTTCTTTATGTTAATTTTGTATATACAAGCACATTTACATATTTATTAAAGTAATCTGCATAAAAGTCTACAACAGATTTTCATGAACTCCGTTTGTTTTTAAGTCGTTAAAAGCAGCAAAGAAGAAATAAGTAGTGGTTAATGTAGAATAGCATATATTTATTTTATACGAAAAGTATTCATTGACGAAATGTTCATATTTGAGGCGGTAAAAATATTATATATGAAGAAATAAGTTAAAAGAAACAAGATTTTGAATAATTAAAATTTATCCAATGTCAGCGTTATAAAATGATGATGTTATGGAACGGACTGGTCTTCACCAAAGCCTTCTCAATTGGGCGGCTGAAGCCTGTAGTTATTAGACAAGAATAATTGAAAATGTTGATTGATACAACTTACCATGACGATTTACATTTGCTATCCGAAAGTGAAATAAAGACAAGATTACAAACATTTTACGAAGAGAAACGCCTTGATTTTTCAAACAAATAGTTTATTACATATCGCACTTTATCAACAACAAAATTTTTAAATTTTCAGTAGAGGTGAAAAACTGTTTGTGGTTACATTTTAAGAGAATTTTATAATCCTAATACATCATCGTGAGCGAATTCCATAAGAAAACATCAATTTAAATTGCAACACTTGCACAGAGTTAATACCATTTCTTTTTTTAAATTTTCGATCATAAATAAAGCAAATTTTATCAATAAAACACCATTTAAATAAAACAATTTGATTATTTTTATTTTTAAAAAGGCTCAACTTAAAATAATACATTTTTTGTGAAAATATAGTTGATATGAAGGTAATCATTACATAATCATGAAAATGGCCTCATTTATTTTTAGGTACCTTTAACTAAGCTGTGATCCAACAGAATACAACTCTCTGTTAGCCGTTTTTAGAGTTCATTTCGAACTCCTTTTAAATTTGACTACTTCGACTTTGATCTGCGATCACTTAAAAAATTAAAAAAATTTTATGTTTTACCAAAAAATATTTATATAAAAAATTTTAAATCCATTTATCTCGATAACGTTGCTTCCTGGAAAGAAAAGAGCTTTAATCTCTTATCATTTAAAAAATTAAAACAATTAGGTGTTTGACAAAAAAAATCAGTTTTTTGCCATAAAATTTAATTGTTTGCCCAAAAATTTAGTTTTTTATATGAAAAACCTTAAACCTTAAAAAATTAATAAAAAACAAATTTTTTCCCAAAAATTTAATTTTTTGCATGAAAAGCTTTAAATCCATTTATCTTGCATTCTAGAAGAAAAAATAATTTATTCCGCGATCACTTAAAAATTAAAGAAATTAAATTTTTTGCCTAGAAGAAAAAGGCCTCAAAATGTGATCACTTGAAAAATTAAAAAAATTCAATTTTATGCCCAAGATATCAATTTTTTATATGACAAACTTTAAACCCATTTATGTCGATAACTATGCGTCCTAGAAGAAGGTGGGCTTTAATCTGTGATCACTTAAAAAATTAAAAACAAATGCAATTTTTCCCAAAAATTAATTTTTTTTAATGAAAAACTTTAAACCCATCTAATGTTCCTTTTATTACTTGCTACAGTTTACATGACTATATATTTAAAAATGGTCACACATTTTTTATATAATCACAACTAGGTCCTATTTCCTCTGACGCACAAAAAGATAAATTCAATCAAAATTTGGGTAGAATCCACTGATGAGCTTTATGAGCAGTAGCGAAATGGCCGTATAGATATTGCTTTGCCGCAGGTATACATTTCATTTTGTAGTTATAAATAACAAATATTTGATAAGAATATCATTAAATATTCATATTTGAAGGAATAAAACCCTTATTAAAGTAAAAAAAAAAATTTGTTGACCTTTTCGTTTTAAACATAGCTGCTTGTACTCCATCTAAGGTAACCGCAGAGCGTATAAAACTACCGTTTATACTTTGGAACTACAAAAATTTTTGGAATTTTCTTTAACGCTTTACGTATAAACATCTGTCTCCAAGCAAATACAAGAGATTTTGTGTCAATATAATATAAGACCAGTAAGCACATTCCATATAGAGGTTTGTTTTTGTCTTAACGTTATATTTTGTTTATGAATTGTAGAGATTAAAAAAAAATCTTCTTTTATCGCTTCTATCTAACGACAGCAGTAAGAAAATCGAAGAAAACCACTTTATTTCCGCCTTTTCAACATAACATATTCAATTCTCTTTCTCATCAACATAAAATTTTCTACTTACTGCTTCAAAAAGGGAAAATAAGTAATTATAGAAACGATTTAGAATAAAAATTAATACCATTAGAAAACATTATTTCATCAAATCATAATAAAAAAAAATTTCTTTCTATTCTTCGTTTTTGGTAATGTTTTTTTTTTCATATTTTTAAGCTTGGCAACGACAGCGACTACAGATAAAAAATAAAACAACGAAAAGACTAAACCGCATCAGCTTAAGCAATTATTTCTTTTGTTGTTCTTGTGGAATTGAATTAACAGCTCAAGATAACAAAGTTATTGCCACAATGATAATACACATGAAAATAAAAGTGTTTGTAAGTATTATCCTTGCAAATATTTTTGAGATTTTTTCTCGATGGTTTGTTTGGCGATGATTACGCGATTCTGCTCAGGGAATACAAATCGCTAACCTATGCCTTATGACTAAGCGATGAATACGCGAGCGTACACAAGTAAGTCATTTTTTGTTCTAAAAACACTTAAATCTGAAAACAATTTTGATAAAGTTTACGATATGCCTTAGAACCAGCGATGAATACGCGAGCGTACACCGGTAACGGGAAATATTTCTAACAACGTATTTTTGAATTTTTTATCCATTTAAGTTGAGTCATCTGTGTTTTTTCATAACTTTCGATGGGATTTTTTATTTTTTGTTGTTTTCTAAAGGTTACGAAAAAATAAATATTTGGTTTCAAAAGCAATTAGCAAAATTTTCATTTCAGTTGGACAAGTGATCTGTTAAAACGACAATAAGAATACATCGGAAATATAAAATATCAAAAAGAAATAATTGAATAAGTAGTGATCAGTGAAAGGTGTGGTGTGTAAAAGTAATATATTGATAAAAATGTTGTCAAACAAAGCACTGCGGTTGAAAAGTAAGAGGGAAGCCGCTAAATTAGTAGTGAGAAATCGTAATTTAAATGCAGTTGAAAATACTTATGCAGAAATAAGTGAAAGTCGTAATTTGTGATTCGCCTGCGAGTCGTTAATTGCGAATCGCCGGCGGATCTCTATTTGTGATTCGCCTTCGAGTCGTTAATTGTGAATCGCCAGCGGATCTCTATTCGCGAATCGCAACAGGCACACAAGCAAGCGTTTTAGCGAATCGCTTAAGGGTAATTTTTGGCTCGCACGCGATTACTCGCCGCGATTGTACACAACTTGTCGGCGATTCGCGGGCGAAGATTCGGCGATTGAAAATGTTTGCAGGGATATTATATGTTCTTACGTATGCATGCACACATATACATATGTATATTGGTATTTATAAAAGTATTTCTTTAATAAACGAACACATATTTACTGCTGAATAAATGTAGACTTTTTAGAATGAGTATCCATTTTTTGTTGCTTTTTTTTTGTCTTTTCTGCATCAGATAAAATTGAAGCAATAAAATAGATTTCTTTTAGTTGTTTAAATAAAACAAATGATGATTTTTTTTAATCGTTTTAATAAAATCAATGATAATTTTATTTTTAGAAATTCTTTATCTCAATTTTTTTGTTTCTAGCAGTGGCCGTGACTTTGTCTGCGTGTCCTTTTTAATATTCTTAAAATCCAAATTAAATCATATATTCCAGCGTTCTGTAAACAGTGTTAAAAATTTTCCATCTACAATAATAAAAAGTATTGACAAATATTTTGTACTATTATACCCGTAAATTACGTGCTTTCACAATTGTATCTTAATTTTGTCAACGAATTGACCTATTTTTACGAAAAAAAAAGTATTCTTTATTGGAAACAAAGTTCTCATAAAATCTTTTTCAAATCGATTCAGTAGTTTTTACGTGATGTGAACACAGACAGAGAGACAGAAAAAAATTCCAAAAGTAAGTGTTTTGTTCTATATCGATTACTGTTTACACCAACAATAAAATTTTCAAAAAATATTTCATGTACAGGATTGACCCCGTTACTGTTTATTAAATGTATTGTATTTGTTCTATTTTTTTTTTGTTTTGTTTTAAAAAGAAGTAGCACTTCAGGCATTATTACCTACTTAGTTTTGTAACCGTGCTACATTCTTTAGGAAAGGGATAGATGAGAGAGAAGACGGGTGGTGAAAGGAGATAGATATAGCCATTTTATTAATTATTTTACATCGCTGGCGAATATGCTATAAAGAGGTACCGACGAAGGAGGCTGCATGTTTTAATGTTAGATTTTGTTATGTATTATACCATTAATACAGAAAAAAACATTTTTTTATTTTTTGACTGCCGCAAGGGTTGAACCCAGGGCAGCCGGATTTGTAGTCAGTATGCTTACTACCTTCACTACAGCCTCACTTTAGAAATTATACATTAGTATAGTATAGTATATTTATTTCCAAAAATTTTAATGATGTACATGTTTTCTTAAAACTAATTTTAATTAATTATTTATTCCTTACATACTAGCGTATTTTTCAAGGACTTGCAAAGATATTTTATAAAAGTATTTGCAGCATGGCCGCTTATAATAAAATTAAAGTTAAGTTTACTGTAGGTACAACATTTGTTTTAAAATTTCCCCCAAAAAAGGTAAATAGGGAGGCATTTGTGCTTAATTCTAATATTAAACTAAACCTTATAGTAAGGCAGGAAAGAAGAAAAAATAGCGTTATATACAAAAGAAAATAAAGTTATATACAAAAGAATAGGAATAGCCTATTGGGCGGTGTTATACACCACATTTTCTATATCTAAGATATTTATTCTCCTATGGTAATATAAGAGGTTTGCACTTTCATATAGGAGGCCAGCTCCGTTTAATGTCATAAGGTCTATCGGTGATAAGTAGTTATACAATCGTATGGTCCTCAGATTGTTTGCGTTTTCAAAGCACTGTCCAAGAAGACTGTTTTCAAGGGATTGAGCCCTCTCAAGAAATTTTATAGCCGACCCTACCATATATGAGTCAATTCTATCGAAGCCTATTGCTTTGTATATTGATTTGCAAGATGGCTTGCGGTAGATGCCATCAGGCCCCTGCTTACACCGTAAGCCAAGGCAAGTGACCATAATTTTCCTCTCCCATTTCCTTAGTCTTTCCATCTGAGCAGAAGAAATTCTGGACCAGAGTGGGAAGGCATAGGATATGAGAGGTCGAATTATCTGGCGATAACAAGGAATCGAATTTTCCTATCGAGTCCTCCCCTATGTCCAAGAATAGATCGATATGCGGCATATGCACGCCTGCCGCGCTCCAAGACAAAGTCTATGTGGCGATAAAACTCAAAATTTTCATGGAAAATTACACCAAGGTATTTCATCCTGTCCGAAACCCTGATCAGTTCGCTGCCTATACTAAGAGTTGGTATGAAAGATCTGCTATTGGGATATAAAAATTTACGCTTGCCTTTTATCATAACTTATCCATATTTAAGTGAAGGCGCCACTTACCAAAGTAGGGCTCCAGTCGAGTCAAGTAGTTGTTAACTCTTCCATTTACAGTTACATGTATGTAACTGCAGCCACATAAATTTGTATGTTGAAAAGTAAGGAAATGTTGTTCCATATTTTTTTTCGGGTGGAAAAAACGTCTTTGTAGTACTTTTTTTTGGAAAAAAAAAATAATAACAGCTGCAGTTATTGTTTAAATTTTGTATTCGATAAAGACTTAATTTGTCACCACAAGAAAATTCTATATTGAAATCAAACTTTTCAGAATGGCAAAAATAAGGAAATTCGAGTTTTTTAATTGAATTTTGTCGGTTTTTATGCCCATATCTTATTGGTTTCCTGGGGCCAATGTTCATACAATATACAGTATTAAAGAAAAAAATATAATTTACAAAATCGGCACAAAAAAAAGTTATAATTGCTATTACCACCATAAAGAGCTTTAAGAGCAAAAATATATCACAACTAAAATATCCTGGCCATTCATTATAGATTCTTCATTTATATTTAACAAAAAAAATTATTAATGAAAGTTTAAAGTATAAGCAAAATGCATAATCGGTGCCAAGTAATTTCCTTTAAATTAATTATAATTTTCTCCACAAATATACATATATTTTCAATTCACGGCACCACAACTTTTAATTATGCTGCCCTAGGCTTAAGAAAAAAAATAAACTTTCAAACAAAGTTGTTCAATCCATATAAGTATTTTCTTAATATTTTTTCTTTTCTAAAAAATAGCACTCTAATGAAACGCTACTCTTTCGCAAGCACTGTTAAGTAAGTAGTTTTTGCTGCTTTGCTTATATGCAGCAAAGAGTACCCAAAAAAGAAAGAAAACAACTTCAGAAATGTACTTTAGTTTTTTTCAGCTTTTGAGTTAGTGAGTTGATTCAGTTAAATAAAGTAATAACAGCAACGAAATTATTGAATTATAACGGAGAAAAGTTAAACGGTGCTATGCTGCAGTTTCAAGTGTTATATGTAACACTAAATAAAAATGTAGTTTTATGAATTGGAGTTCAGCTTAAAGAGATTTGCTTACATCATCAACTGATTCTTTAAATATTTTTGTAAGTGTTCTAAATTGCTATAGCTTTTTAATGTAAACCACAATACTCTTAAACAAAAATTGCTACAAGAGCTCAGATTAAAAAAAAACTGCTCTTATTTTACCTTGACTTTAAAGCCCATATATGAAAACTTTGTCTTGTATATTTATGTAGAATATAATGCAGAAAAAAACTTGTACCAAAAACAAAACCTACTGTAAAACATTTTGGACAAACACCTTTTCACTACATGAAACCTCAAAGTTTTTTTTTTTTTTTTTAATCCAAAAATATTTGCTATAAAAAACACAATAAGGAAAACTGTTTTCAAATTTTTATTCGTATTGTGGATATTTAAACGTTTTTGTCGTTATTTTGCAGAAAAACCACAAAGGTTAAACAGATTTACTGATATGTAAACTCCTAAAAAACAATTCTTGTTGAACAAAAAAGTGAAAAGTGAATTTAAAAGTTCAAAAAAGTGCCAGCAAATTTAACTTTTTTTGACTAGGTGTAAAGCGTACCACAACTATGCAATATATGTAGTTTAAGGTTTTTATTGTTTAAATTAAAGTTTCATGATAAAACTGTATTTGAAAAGTGTAAAATAATTTCTTTTTTACATAAGCCTCAAATCATATCAGACGGTGACACTTTATGTCGCATTCAAAAGTGACATAATGTCCGGGCGCGAGGAGTTTATTCCCTATGGTATAAAGTACACCAGCTTCGCTTGCCAAAAATTTTCTTCAAGCCAGTTCATAAAATTGTTGCATTATTCTTACATAGAATACCATAAAATATACCTATAATATCAATGGACGTTATAAATCCACGTTGATTGACATTGTGTCGCATTGTAGAGTAACATAATGTCCATGGATACTATGTCACTTTCTGATGCGACATAATGTCCATAGACATTATGTCCGTGGACGTTATGAAATGCTACTATATCTGACTATCGTTTACTTCCTACGATAATCATCAGGATGATGTATATCAAGGTGATTTCCTTAATAGACTTATCTAATAATCTCTGTACTAAAATTAAAAGGATTTGTTTTATCAAAAATGTAATAATTTAGACACACCTTCCGAAAGAGATAGTTGCCTCTAGTTAATTGTAAGGTGTTTAGAGCAAGCGTTTTTAATACGTTCGGCAGCTGGGCAATTAAGAAATTAACAATTTTACTTGCAATAAAGGCCAAATGTATCCAATCGCGTTACAAATGGTTTTCAAAATACAATTATTGTAATTATGTTTTAAGTTTCTTCCCTTAAATCGTCCTGCCCACAAATTTTAATATTCCGGGAAAAGTCACTTTAATGTCATGGATTATTACTTAATAACTAAGAGCCAATATCAGCACATGTAAACTTCAGTGAAAGCTAGTCATGCTTTGGTGCTAAGCGTTCTTCTTAATTAGTATGTTATAATTATTCATCATCTTTGCTATACTATTTTATACTTAAAAACAAATCGTAATAATCAGGCATGGCACACATTCCGGTCAGAATGGTTTTAACTCCCCTTTAACCATTTCGATCGATTTTGTTTTACCTTCTTCTAATTCCGATTGATCTTGTGTTTTTCTAAAAAATGCTGAATCTCCACTCTTTAATTTAAATGTGACACTATTGAGCACACATAAGTAAACAGCAAGGCCAATCTAAGTAAGAATACACAAATAAGTAAATATTAAAATAGAAAATAGCAAAATTTTAAAGAAACTAAATTACACTTTGGAACTTAAAAGTGGTTTTATTTCGGTTTTCGTTGTCTGAACAAGCAATTTGCAGAATTGAAACCACTTTTGATCAGAATTGACTGTGACATGCCTTAATAAAAGGAATAGCATTAAAAAATTCATGCAAAATAATTATACAATATATTTTTTTTGTGTTTTCTGGCTTAAACTAAGTTAAACTTTCCAAATTAAATTTCTAACATTTTTACAATAGATTCAAATTCTCAACACCAAATAAAATAACCACATTTCTAATTTGAAGACATATAATGTGGTACGAGATTAATGTTTAAGCCAGCTAAAGCAAACGAAAACTGATGTGAACTAGAGCAATAGAGTAAACTATTTTAGTATGAAGAACTTTTTTCGCCTTCTGGCTTTAATCATTCTATTTTTTATACGGTTTTTCCATAAAATTACTTTGTTTACTGGTGACCTTCCAACAACACACACTGTTTTGTTTAAATTGTTGCTTTAGTGGTTTTTAGTTTAGAAAATTATCACGCAACAGCAAAAGGCAGAGCAGTAATTGTTAAAATTGTTGCTCAATTTTATTCACAGTTTTAAATTTTTGCATTTGATATGAAAATTTTGTTGTTACGTCTACAGCAAAACAACAAAAATAATTTAATGCATGTTTTTATACCCTTCACCACAAAAAGTGAAAAAAAACGTATAGCTAAGTTTGTAATTCCTAGAATATCCATTTCCGGCCCCATAAAGTATAATACTCTCAGATCTTATGCATAGCGAAGTCGATTGAGCGATTTTCGTCTGTCCATTCATGTTAATGTTGAAATCAAGTTTGCCAAGGCGCTAGACATAGTGTCAAAATAGATGCTATTGGAAATCAGCATGATAGGTCCATGTCCTTCAAAGCAAAGGACAAAACAGCACGCCTACCTCTAATTTTTTCATGTCATTTGGAAGAATGAAGTAACTCCAATAAAAAAAAAAAACAAATATGTGCGGCGATTGTGTATTAAAAAATAAGGCAAAAAACACCAAGTAAAAATATTGGCGCTCGCCCATATATTCCGAGTAAGGGCCTCTGAAATTTAAAATTTTTTTAAAATATCAATATGGGTATCATTTTAAAGCTTTTGAAGAGATCTTTAAGAATATATTACAATTTAAAAAAAATGCTTAACCCATTAATAGCCGATGACATTTTTATGTGAAATTATATATAGTACTTTACTTTTTTGGCTTTCTTATTTTAAATTCTCTGTCACTCCAATATTTGCTTTTTTGATTGGAGTTACTTCACTAAAATAGATTTACATAGATGGTGAAGGGTATATAAGATTCGGAATAGCTGAATATAGCATTCTTACCTATTTTCTTTAGTCTTTACTAAATACCTATGACAATTTCTACACCTGCAAATGGCGCTGAATAGCTTTAATAAAACTATGTTGTACAAAAATTATTTGTGTTATTAAGGGCCATTGTTACAACTTACCTTTAACTAAAGTTAGGATTTTATCGGACGGATAAGTTACTTTTCGTTATTATAAGTATACTTTAAGATAAAAGTGACCGATTAGCTAATGGGAAGATCATGCTGCCTGTAAATTTTAAAGTTAGGTTTAAGAGTTTGAAGTTGCCATATTTTTTAATGTAAAAGTTGCCGTATTTCTAATTTATGAAGAAAAGATAAATTGATTGTTATTTTAATTTAGCACTTGAAAAAAAAATTTTAAAATGGAAAGTAGACAACGTGTCTGTATATTAACGGGCTTGAGGATATTTTTGAAAATACTCACCCAAAAAGTAGAGCGTGTAAAAAATTTCGTGAACAATTAGACTTTGTTGAATACTTCAATGAAAATGAGTTTGTACAAAGATTTCGAATATCAAAGAATACATTTCAGTACCTTTTAAAAAAAATTCGTAACTCTTTACAATCAAATTGTCAAAGGTTTGTACCAGCATAGAAATCTTAATAATTTATGTAAAAATTAACAAATATTCTTTAAGGCAATATTCCGTGTCACCTCAGATTAAGTTACTTATAGCGCTAAGGTTTTATGCAAGCGGCAGTTTTCTTATTACCGTGAGAGACTTTTTTGGTGTAAGCGTCTCTACAGCAAGTCGAATAGTTAAAGAACCATGGCTTATTCTAGCTGCTTTATCAAAAGAATATATTAAATTACCTTCCGATGCCCAAGGAATGCAGCAAACAGCTTCGGATTTCTTTGAAATTGCAAAATTTCCAAAAGTTATTGGAACAATTGATTGCACCCATATTCGTATTCAATCCCCAGGAGGAAGTAACGGAGAAATTTTCCGTAACAGAAAAGGCTATTTTTCTTTTAACGTTCAAGCAGTGTGCAACGCTAAACTAATGTTTCAGGATTTGGTTGCCAGGTGGCCTGGATCAGCACACGACAGCAATATATTTAAAAACAGCCATTTAAAACTCCGTATGGAAGATGGTCAGTTTCAAAATTATTATAGTTTAGGTGACTCTGGGTATAAACAATGCAATTATATGATGACCCCTTTGCTAAATCCACGAACAAGACCTGAGAACACAATCGAGAGATGTTTTGGTGTTTGGAAAAGACGTTTTCCTGTATTATCAACAGGATTGCGATTAAATAATGAAACTAAAATGGCTATAATTGTTGCGTGTGCTATTTTGCACAATATTTCTATTATTGCAAAAGACCCTCTTCCATTAACAGAAGAAACAATATTGTCAGAACCTGAAGAAGAATTAGGATCCATAGAAGATAACCAAAACTGAGGCAGCGCCAACTCAATGGCAAGAACTATTTTGAAAGAAAACTACTTTGCAGATTAAGTTTTTAACTTTTTATTTGTACTTCAATTTTTAATTATCTTTTTAATCATTCTTTTCATGTTTTCAGTCTTTTACACAATTCACAGCGCGACTATATAAACAAATAATAAGATTAATTTTAATAATAAGAATAATTAACATTATAAAAAACAACTAAAGAAAAATTCATATATTAGTTCTTAAAAAATAAATAGCGATTAAATAAATTTTTGGGAATAGGTTTTTTACTACAGTGAGATAAAGAAAAATCTGGTATTAGCAGGTTGTTATGCATTTGTTGGATCCCTACATCTGTCTTGAGGCAGCATTTTCACATTTACATGCAAAATTGTTTTAATTGTAATCGTTTTATATATAGTTAAACAGCAGTTATATAAAAGTGAATACAATTAATTTTTATTTGTTAGTTTTTAAAATCATATTAATTTTTCAATGGACATGTTTAAAGAATTAACAAGTAAAACTTAATCGTATTCATTTTTCTCTAAAATTTTTTTAAACATAAAATGCTTACAATTAAAACAAAATTGTGGAATTGCTGGCTTAAGACAGATGTAGGGATTCAGCAAATGCATCACAATCTGCTAATACCAGATTTTTCTTTATATCGTTGTAGCAGTGAATTCATTCTTGAGAAGTTAGCAATTATCCTATAAAAAAAAGTTTGAATTAAATTGAAATTAAATATAATTAAAAAATAATTAAATATTTATTTTATCACTTTTTTTGTTTTTTTTCTGCTCATGCTTCTCCTGGGCACGAATATTTTCGTCTCTATAAAATTTCTGCTGCAGAATTATTAATTCCATCTTTTCTTCCTCTATGTTTCTCTTTCTTTTGCCACTAACTACCAGCTCTTTTGACTTCGGTTCTTTTAGAGTCTTTGGCCTCAAACTTGACCAGTCAGTATTTTCCTCTACGGAAACAACCGAATTATCGATCTGAAATTTATAAACAAAAGATAGCTACATATAAACACAGACAATAATTAAATGTTTTTACAAAACATACATTTTCACCGCTCACTTGCTTCTGATCAGTACTTTTGTTAGAGCTTTCCACCAGCACACAATTTAGACCATGTTCAAAGCTGAACAGTGATGTGTTCCAACCCTGTATATCAGTAAATGGTGATGCCAATGTTGTCCTGGGTGAATTGAGATATGGATGGCGCTTTGATAATCATTTATGCTTAATATCTTTTTCTTTTGTTTTATAAAAAATCCCGAGTGTTCATTGTTCGTTAGCATCTCATAAAGCTTAGTTTCGTGACTTAAAATATTTTCGCCATATTAGTTTTACTTTTTTTGAAAATTATAAAATTATAAGGAAAGTTGAAAAAATAAATATTGCCTTTTTTTTGTTGCTGAAGAAGAAAATAATTGTTTTATTTTCTTTTATTTTTCGAGTGACTATTTGGGTCAACTAGTTGGAGGGACTTTTAGCAGGACAGCTGTCTGGAAGCTATCCTGATTTTGAATTTTTTCATTGGTCCTTCGAGCCGGATTTTGGAAGCCGGATTTTGGTTTTTGGAGTCCCAACATATTTTTTGGATAAAGGCAAAATAAGGTGATATTACTTGATTTATTTCTTTTTATATCTCTTGTAACATTTTGGTTGGAAACCAAAAAAAATTTACAAGAATATTCTGTTTTACAGTAGTGCTTTGTGCTGTAAAACAATCTTTTGTTCTACAGTTTAAAATATACTGCACTTCGTTTCCCACTATTTTACACTGCATTACCACATGGATTTATTATTTAGCTAATCTCGAAACCAGAATTAAAAAATCGGTTTTTTTTTTCCTTTTTTGTTTCACAACTCTGATTTTGATCAATACCGGTTTTTTGTTTTGGCAACATCAATTTGACACTTATTTGTTTACTTTCATTTATTCATGTGTTCAAGTTTGGTATCATACATTTTATAAAGTTTAATTTAATTTTAAAGTTTCTTGGGGTGATTTATGTGCTGACAATTTTATTTGTGTGCAGTGCAGTGCTTTTTTTGAAAAGAAAATCACAAGTGTGTTGTGAAAGATAAAAGTTATTCCCACCCTATCAAAAGAGTGAGCCAACAATTACCAACCATCCAAGGAAGAAGTCTGGAGCGGTAAAAATTGTACAGGTATTTCGCATGAATTTTAGAAGAAAACTTGTAAATTTGCATCTGCGTATATATGTATTTTTATAAAAAAAAAATAAAAGCATTTTGTTGAGTGATTCATATGAAAGTTTTAGTGTTTGGCATTTGCAATAAGGTGGCTCCACTTTTTTCGTTTAAAATTTTATAATTAAAATTAATAAAATTTTTACGAAATACGTAAAAAGAATTAAATTGAAATAAAAATAAAATTAAATTAATTGAATTTTATACCTAACGACGGTTTTTGGAAAATTTTTATGGTTTATTTCTTTAAGAAAACCTCGTACTTAATTGCGGAAATTCACAAATTGGTTGTGATTTATTTTGTTATTAAATTTTATGGCGATAATTTCTTGCCAGGAAAAGGAAAAAATAGAAATTAAAAAGCAAGTTTAAATTATTGGGATTTACTTAGTGCTTTTTATTTTATATCCGATTGTTTTATGAATCTTTATTTATTATCTAGCTGATTTAATTCTGTTTTATATATTGAATTGTCTGTCGTGCGATTATTTAGTAAGTTGATGTAATCGTGGGTCATTTCATAAATTGTTTTGAGTATCTATTGCATCATCGCTGTTGGGTTCTGTCGGATTCTGGTTCTTTGGACGCTTTGTAATTCGTTTTGGTTGGAAATACGATCCGATAGGTGTGTTTGAAAAGTTTTTTTTTTCCTTTTTATAAATTTTTTGGTTGCGATTGTCTTTTCTTTATAAAAGAATGGTGAAATCGACTCATTTGCAAACTTTCGAGAAGTATGCTGCGCTTCTTCTTGAATTTGAATGTGACTTTAATGGAGCTCACAGGGAAAATCAAACGGCCTTTACCATTGAACTGGAGAGGGAAGAGTTCAAGATCTTATGGGAGAAGGTAAGGGTGTCGTATGAAACATTGATCACCACAAGTGGGAATGCTGACACTGAGGAGGACATGGTAGCGGCTAAGGTGCTCTTTAAAGAATGTAGATTGGCCTACATCACCTGTGCTGCTCTAATGGGCGAGTTATCGCAATCATTCGTTAGTAAACCTACCCCTTCTGCATTATCTTCCACCCAATGCGCTGCTAACTTAAATGAGGCGACGAATGTTGGGGGTCATCAGCTTAGATTACCGCCATGTACCACTGAACCATTTTTTGGTGACTATCAGTCATGGCCGGCTTTTAGGGATATGTTTGTGGCAGTTTATATTAATGGTACCTCTTTAACTGCCGTAGAGAAGCTTTTTTATCTTAGACAGAATACCCGGGATGAAGCTTTAGAAATTGTTAAGAAATCTCCCCTCACTAATGAAGGATTTGAAATGGCATGGAAAAATTTGAAAGACAGATATGAAAATAAAAGGATTTTAGTTAATCTTAAAGATTTTGTTTAACCTGGTAGAAGTAAAGACGGAATCAGCAGCTGAAATAAAACGACTGCAAAGGGATATTAATAATTGCATTACGGCCCTTAGTTTGCACGGAATAAATATTAGCAATTGGGATTCTATATTTATTTTTCTTTGTTCGATAAAGTTGCCGAACTTGACCCTGTCATTATGGGAACAGTCGATTAATGACAAAACCGAAATACCAAAGTGGGAAGAGATGGACAACTTTTTAACTTCTCGTTTTCAATCCTTAGAGACGGTATCTGGTATAAGGGCAAATCCGGTTGATTTTGCTTCAAAACCCAGCTCAGGTAAAAAACCCTTGTCAGCAAACGGTACTTCTACTCAAGGTGGTAATGGCTCACAAAACAGAAAGACTTATTTTTCCAATAGAAAAGTGAGAAATTATCAGGCGAAAGTAATTAGAAGAACATGCCCCAGTTGTTCGAAAGATCATCTTCTTAGAACCTGCCCTAAATTCTTAAAAATGAATCCGGGAGAACGATTTTTGGTCGTTAAAAGGCATAATCTTTGTATAAACTGTCTTAGCGAGGGACATAAATTAAGCTCCTGTCAGAGCACTTTTGCTTGCGCGGTATGTAAATTACAGCACCATTCGTTACTGCATCGGGAGATCGTCAATGATGACCAAACAGCAGGGCCTAGCACGAGTCAGGCTGTACCACGCAACGCGTCAGTTCAGAACTGCTTTGCTGCCACCTCGCAGCAGGTTCTTTTAGGAACTGCTGCTGTCAATATAGTCTGTCGTGGTGAGGTCTATTGTGCTAGAGCTCTTATTGACTCGGGATCCCAGGCAACCTTTATTTCGGAAAGTTTGCAACGGAAACTTAATTTACCAACTAAGCGAATTAGCGCCCATGTTTCTGGTTTAAATAATGCTTTGGCGGGTTCTGTACAAAAACTTTGTTGTTTCGATTTGAGTTCTAGATTTGATAATCAATTGCGACTAAACGTAGAAGGTTTAGTTCTGCCCAAATTAACTGGAAATATGCCAATTGAGTCGGTGAATGTGTCTAAGTCGTCTTCATTGTCAGGTTTAGAATTAGCAGATCCCCACTTTGACCAGAGTGGCCGTATCGATTTACTGATTGGTGCTGATGTCTACTCAAGAATTATAAAGGATGGAGTAAGGCGTAATATTTCGGGCAGTTTGGTGGCACAAGAGACAATATTTGGGTGGATCTTGACTGGTGCTATCACTGAAGGTGGAAAAAAGGCTTATTCTACGATTGTTTCATTTTATACTGAGGTTGATCTTAATGCGCAGTTAGAAAAATTTTGGGCCCTTGAAGAACCTCCAAGAATCGTTAAATCCCTGCCTGATGATGATTATTGCGAGTCACACTATAAAAAAACTACAAGACGCAATGCAGACGGTCGCTATATAGTATCTTTGCCCTTTAAGCCGCAATATTTGGTCAATAGTGGTCTTGGTTATTCGCGTGAAAAGGCTCAGCGTCAGTTTTTGAGAAATGAATTATCTCTTTTAAAGAAACCTGCTCTTAAGTCCGCTTATGACGATGTTCTTTCTGAGTATCAGCACTTAGGCCATATGGCGCAAGTTACACCAGATAAGTCTCCCTCGGGCGCATTTTATCTACCTCACCATGCTGTGTTTAAGCCTGAGAGTTTGTCGACAAAGGTCCGTGTGGTTTTTAATGCCTCAAGCCGTTCCTCTTCAGGCTTGAGTCTAAACGATATTTTATTCACAGGCCCTATTTTACAGAACGATTTAACGTTGTTGATTCTCAGGTGGCGTTTTTTTCGCTATGTTTTTAACGGCGACATTGAAAAGATGTATCGCCAGATCTTAGTTGAACCGAATCAGACAATATTTCAGCGCATTGTGTTTCGAACCCATCCGAGTGATGATTTAAAAGATTTTGAGTTAAAAACCGTCACCTTTGGAGTAAATTGTGCTCCTTATTTAGCAATTAGGACGCTGCATCAGTTAGCAAGTGATGTGGAAGATCGCTGGCCATTTGCTGCGAAAATTTTGCGTCGTATGATGTATGTCGATGACGCTTTAGCTGGAGCTCATGATCTTTCTTTGGCTATAACAGCTCGTGATCAATTGTTGTGGGCTTTATCTTCAGCTGGATTTTCTATGAAAAAATGGACTTCGAACGACGAACGTATTTTGCATGATTTACCGCCTGAGTACCTGTTAAATAGGAATTTTCTGGAGATCGACGAACACAGCACCACTAAAACTCTAGGTATCAGATGGAACGCTAAAGCAGATGAGTTTTATTTTTCGATTTCCCCAATTTCTTCAAAATGTAATTTTACTAAGCGAGAGGTTTTATCAATTATCGCGAAGCTTTTTGATCCTGCAGGTTGGTTAGGACCCATTGTTGTCATGGCAAAGATATTGATGCAACAGATTTGGAGTGAGAAGACAGATTGGGATGAAACATTATCCGAAAGGAGTGGTCGAATATGGGCGCAATTTATTAATGATTATGGTAGCATTGAGAAAATTAGAATTCCTCGGTGGGTAGGGTTTACACCTACAAGCGATTTAGAGATTCATGGTTTTTCGGATGCCTCGGAAAAGGCATATGGGGCTTGTGTATATGTGCGGCTTAGAAACAAAGAGGGCGTCATACAATCACATTTGTTGTTAGCTAAATCGAGAGTTGCTCCCTTAAAAACGATTTCCCTTCCCCGCTTGGAATTATGCGGTGCTTATCTTTTAGCAGAGTTAATGAGCACTGTAAAAACAGACTTTAAATTTGATGGCAGCCGAACAAAGCTATACGCATGGAGTGATTCGACGATCGTTCTGGCTTGGCTGCAGAAACCGCCGAACACTTGGGCAACCTTTGTGGCAAATAGGGTTTCAAAGATAATCGACAAAATTAACAAGGAAAGCTGGAGACATGTTTGTTCTGGTGATAACCCAGCTGACTTGATAAGTAGGGGTATTCGGCCTCAGGACTTAGTCGATTCCCGTCTTTGGTGGCATGGCCCTTCGTGGCTTTGTTCGTCTTCTGATCGTTGGGATTCTGCGGATGTCGGCGAAATGGGAACCACGGTAGAAGAGCGCAAACGGGAAGTATTCTTTGTATACTTTAAGTCTTTCTTCGATTTATTGCAAAACTTTTCTTCTTATCCACGAGCCCTAAGGGTTTTGGCCTTGGTAGTGAGGGGTTTAAAGCTTATTTTAAAACAAGAGACTCATTTTCCTGACTTAGAAATCACTTCAGCAGAGTTGCAGGCGGTGAAGGAAAAGCTGATTGTTGTTTCTCAAAAGGTTTTTTATGCCACTGAATATTATAAGTTGTCTAACGATGAGCCGATTTTAAACGGAAAACTGGTAAATTTGTCTCCATTTTTAGATGAAAAGGGAATAATTCGTGTCGGTGGACGTTTGGCAAATGCATCAAATTTATCTTATAGCGAAAAGTTTCCGATAGTATTACATTCAGGTAGTCAGTTTGCCAGACTATTTGTTGATTTTATCCACCAGATTACTTTACATGGAGGAAATCAGTTAATGTTAAGGGTCTTACGCACTGAATTTTTTATTCCACGTGCTAAATGTCTAATTAAGACAATCATAGGACGTTGCAAGACTTGCACTTTGCAGAGAAAAGCTACTCAGAGTCAGATTATGGCTGCTCTGCCAACGCCTAGAACAGTGATTTCTCGGCCCTTTAGCGTTTTGGGTGTGGATTTTACAGGACCCTTTGATATTCGAAATTATACTGGGCGAGCTTGCTTAATTACGAAGGGTTATGTTTGTTTGTTTGTCTGTTTCGCTACGAAGGCGATTCATTTAGAAGCAGTGGGTAGTTTATCGACACCTGCCTTTATGGCAGCATTTGACAGATTTGTCAGCCGGCGTGGATACCCTAAGGAAGTGCATTCTGACAATGGCACGAATTTTGTAGGTGCCTCAAGGCTTATGAAAGCAGAATTTCGTGATTTTCTTCGTAGCACGAAGTCTGCGGTAAATGTGAAATATGGACCTAAGGGCCTGGAATGGCATTTTAATCCTGCTGGTGCGCCTCATATGGGAGGCTTGTGGGAAGCAGGTGTAAAAAGCTTCAAATATCACTTTAGAAGAATTGCAGGGAATCTTAAATACACATTTGAAGAATTTTCTACGTTGCTGGCTCGTATAGAATCGTGTTTAAATTCTAGGCCGTTGTGCCCTTTAACCGAGAACGTTGACAGTTTAGACGTTCTGACACCTGGACATTTTTTAATTGGAAGTCCGCTTTTAGCCCCACCTGAAGTGGATATTGTACAGGCCCCAGTGTCTATTATTAATAGATGGCAGCGTGTTAAGGCAATCAATCAGCGTTTATGTGCTAAGTGGAAAGCCGACTATCTTAAAGACCTACAAAAACGGTATAAGTGGAAGTTTTCCCAAAAAGATTTAAAAGTTGGTGACTTAGTCGTGATTCGGGAGGACAATCTGCCAACAAATGAATGGCGAATGGGCCGTGTCGTAAAGGTTTATTTAGGTAACGACGGTCATGTCAGAGTTGTGGACCTTAAAACGGAGCGTGGCCTGATCACTAGGCCAGTTGTCAAGCTCGTGGTCCTTCCGACTAATTAGTTTTGTTTTTAGATTTATTTTTTTTTTAGTGTCATGGTCTCTCGTAAGAAGTACACTGAAGGCAAACGTACCACCAAGAAAATGGTTTGTAGAGTCTGTCTAGAGGACCACCCCTTACGTTTTTGTAAGCGTTTTTTGAAGGAAGATTACAAGGAGCGAATGCGTTTGGTTATGTTTTATAAACACTGTGCAGGATGCTTGAGCCATGAGCATACGTGGCGCACATGTAAGAGCACTGGGAGGTGCAAGCGCTGTGGAGACATGCACCACACTCTTCTACATAAACCCAGCTCTAGACCTCGTTCGTCTGAGCAAGACTACCGCACAAAAGTGAAACGTCTACAAAAAGGGCCAAAGGTGCCCCAACGTCAACAGAGTAAGGGACCTAGTTCGTCCCAAGCATCGGCAAAGGGACCTAGTTCGTCCCAAGCTTCGGCAAAGAGACCTAGTTCGTCTCGAGCCTGTGTCAAAGGTTCCAAGGCTGTTAAAGGCCGTCAAAGTGAGAGACCTAGTTCGTCTCGAGCTCTAGTACCAGTTAATTCCGAGTTAGAACCTGCGTTTGACTTAACTGCGCAAAAAGTTGGTTCTACTATGCCGTCGATACCATTATACCAAGTTGCAGAAACTATTTTGTTACGACCGACAGCAATCGTAAAGATAGTAGCCAAGGATCGTTATATTCAAGAACGTGCACTAATCGATCCAAGTTTGGAGTGCTCTATCATAGCAGAAGATGTTGTAAAGCGGCTAGGTGCGAGGTCCGTTAAAGTTGGTGCGAGTGATATGTGTCTCATTCAGATAAGAGGCAATTTTGGAAAGAGCACGACAGTCGAAACATTTGCTAAAATCCGACGTAAGCATTGTGTGGTAACTCCTCGAAAATCCATCGATGACAAAATTGTAGATGAATTCCCCGGATTGCAACTGGCTGATCCGCAGTTTAATGTGTCTGCTCGAGCCTTCATAACTCTAGGAGCCGATGTTTACCAAAAGATTATTCGGAATGGTGTTGTAGGCGGATCGTTTGGAAAACCTTTGGCACAATTTTCTATCTTTGGATATCTGATCTCTGGGTCATGTTCAAAGTAGTCAGTGTATGGGAGTATCTTACCATGATAAATTAACACCTATTCAGTTGTTCTATTTTCCTCGAATGTTAATTTAACTTTATTTAAATAAATGAATTACAATTTATCTAAATTCTCATTTGCTTTTAAATTCATCTTTCTCTATTTATTAGTTAGCTTCAGATTGCAGTTTTGCAAGGCGGCCGGAATGTTCAAAGCTGAACAGTGATGTGTTCCAACCCTGTATATCAGTAAATGGTGATGCCAATGTTGTCCTGGGTGAATTGAGATATGGATGGCGCTTTGATAATCATTTATGCTTAATATCTTTTTCTTTTGTTTTATAAAAAATCCCGAGTGTTCATTGTTCGTTAGCATCTCATAAAGCTTAGTTTCGTGACTTAAAATATTTTCGCCATATTAGTTTTACTTTTTTTGAAAATTATAAAATTATAAGGAAAGTTGAAAAAATAAATATTGCCTTTTTTTTGTTGCTGAAGAAGAAAATAATTGTTTTATTTTCTTTTATTTTTCGAGTGACTATTTGGGTCAACTAGTTGGAGGGACTTTTAGCAGGACAGCTGTCTGGAAGCTATCCTGATTTTGAATTTTTTCAGACCATGTTCAATTACTGTAAAGCAAAGAGTTTGTTTTGATTAATGCAACTACAAATATAAATTAAACAATTTATGTATACTTACAAGAGTCACTATCGTAAATATTTTGCAAGCCAGCAGCCGAATCTCCCAGCATAGAAGCTATTTTTGCTGACACAGTGCTGACTTCAGCAGATGCGACTCCACCTCCTGTACAGTACATTTATAATTTTTGTTGTGCCATTTCTGACTTCGACTTACGTTTCACCATCTCATACTTGTCTCTCAATGCTTTCCAGTGCCGATTTGTACCAATTGTTGCTGCAAATTCTTCTCCAATTTTTTCCATGCTTCTTCTTTTTCTTTCCATGTTACGGCGCCAGACTTCTTGTTTTCGATGCAGTTCCTGTGAGCATCCACCAGTTCCACCAATAAAACTTCTTCTTCTGTTGTATAATTTTTTGACCGTTTTCTTGCTGGTAGTTTTACAACAACTTTGTTTTGCGTAGTCATTTTCAATTTTACTTTTTAATTTAACACTTTCAGAAAACACACACGATACCAAAAAAATATTTATTGTTTGATTAAAAGTAAACAAATAAATTTGAAATACAGCGTTGCCACTACTTTTTTAAAAACCGATTTAATTTGTCAGAAGTAGTCGGTTTTTGTTTTTATACTGCCATATTTTCAGAAAATTAAATTTTATTTTACAAGAAAGTTATAATAACGAAAAATAGTTACCGGTCACTTTATTCTTCACTTTAGTAAAAGTTACCTTTAGCTAATTCGTAGGCAAGTTAGGCAAGATTCTTAATCTTTGTTTAAGATGTGGTATATAACTTATTTTGGTTTGTATTCAAATAATTACAGTAATGTAAATCGAAGTCTTTTAAAACAGGATACTAGCAAATTTCTGACAACCACCATTTGAATTATTCATGCTCATTAAGCAGAATATATTAGTTGTGAGCAGCGCAGGATTTTTAACTTGTCTTTTGTTTTTACATTTTTTCAAATTGCGTTTTTAAAAATACAAAATATTATATATATATATATAAAACTGGCATATATTGCATCGTCCAAAAACTTTCGTAATTTACAATATTTTTAACCGACTTCAAAAAAATAAGGAGGTTATACAATTCGGCTGAATGTCGCTTTTTTATATTTGTGCTTATGCTTACAGATTGGTCGCGTTTTAAAAACAGTTCATAATCTTAAAAATTAAAGGGTGTCCCCCTACAGCATACATATTTTTTACGTGTATTATGAATTGTAAAGGGCACTTCTGTAAAACTTAAAATGACTGCGTATTACTATAGCTCTTAAAAACAAAGAATTATACAAAAATAAATCTAAAAATTAAAGGCTGCCCCCATAATTGATGTAAATTTACTTATATAGGCCTATCTTTTGAACCGTTATAGACAAACGCTTGCAACTTGGACAGAATATCAATTGCTATGGCCGTTATAGTAACAAGTACTAATATTTCAAATTATAAAATAAAGGTTGCGCCAATAGTTCATTTAATTTGATGTATATTGCCATATTTTTGAAAAGTTGTAGACAGACGCTTGGAATTTACAACGAACATGTATTGCTAAGTCCGCTATAACAACAAGTATAAAATATAGATTTGGAAGTGAAAGGGTGTTCCAATAGTTGACGTAATTTCAAGTGTGGACGTACTTTTGAACCGTTATAGACAGAACGCTGAAACTAAAAAGGTCGTATTTCTAAGTCCGCTATATCAACGAATTTATAATTTGAATTTAGAAATTAAAGTAATTACAGTAATTATGGGACACCCTCCATTACTGTAGATTTAATTATATGGGTCTATCTTTTGAACCGTTATAGACAAACGCTTGTAAATTTGACGCAATGTCGATTGCTATGGCCGTTATAGTAACGGCTGAGAATATTTAAAATTATTAAATATTTGAAATTAGTCCGCTATAACAAGAAGCTTATAATTTGAATTTATAAATTAAAGGGTGTTTCCAAAATTAATGTAATTTGTTCTATATGGCAAACACCTTTATTTTAGACAGAATGTCCACTACTTTATTTGGTATAATAAGAAGAATAAAAATGCTATATTATAAATTAAATGTAATTAATTTACTTTATTCGTTCTTGATTCCTTCAAATATAAATATTTCATGATATTCTCAAGAAATATTTATTATTTTAAACTAAACTACAAAATGAAATGTATTACTGCGGGGAAAGCATACGGCCATTTCGCTACTGCTTAAATAGATCATCAGTGGATTTTACCCAAATCCCATTGGGAACCATTCATATGTATTTGAAAGATTCAATGAAAAAATAAAAATTTAAACCCAATTTTTAGTAATAAGCAATGTAACACATGGAAATATATCTAAATGAAAATTTATTATTTGAGCAGTAGTGTAATGGCCATATGGATATGCTTTCCCCGCAGTAATACATTTCATTTTGTAGTATAGTTTAAAATAATAAATATTTCATGAGAATATCATGAAATATTTATATTTGAAGGAATCAAGCACGAATAAAGTAAATTAATTAAATTTTTAAAAGATTCCGAATAATAACTTTTCATTTTGATATAAATTAATGTTTGATATAATCTGATGTATATGGGCAAACTATTGAACCGTTATAGACAGACGGTTTGAATTTACACAGAACCTGATTGCTAAATCTACCACAACAGCAAGTATATATTTTAAATTTGGAAGTAAAAGGGTGACCCTATAGTTGCTGTATTTTGATGTATATTGCCAAACTATTGAACAGTTGAACTAGTATAAAATTTGGAGATATAAGGGTGTCCCAATAGTTAATGTACTCTAATTTATGTTGCCATACACTTGAACTGTTATAGGCAGACAGATGAAATCTGTTATGAAGTCGGTCTTTTTTCGCAAGAATTATCTATATTGAATAGCTCGCCTACTTTTTTCTGTTTTGTATAAATATTAACACGAAATTTTTTCGTTATAAATTTTGTAATTAAAATATTCATAAATTTAATTTTCGGACTAAAGTTTAGTCATTTGGTTATAATACTAACATAGTTCGGCTAACAATAACATTAAATATAAAGCAGAAGCTTAATATTGGAATTATATTGGAATACTTTTTCTCAAAATTGTTTAAAAAACGGTCTGTATACTTATGCACAGTTTACATCATGGTAATGTGTGTTATGAATAATGTGTGTTATAAAGTACATACTTACAAAATGGCTTAAGTTGCTTTTAGGTTCCATTTTTTTCAACGCTTTCATAAAGTCGAGAACAAATAAAGATAAACAAATTGTTGGGAATTTATAAAAATATTTTTATTCAGTGCTAATGGCTTGTTTAATTTTAGTATTTTGTATTTAGGAAAACAAACTTAACAATTGTTAATGTTCTTAACTTCCATATATTATTTAACAACATTGTGGATGGTTTTTAAATTTTTATTATTTTTAATATTCTTTTTGCCTATGGCAAGTTACAAACACTCAAATATTTGACTTAAAATGAGAGAGAGTGTGTAGTTTTAAATAAAAAAATAAATATGCTCACATTATATAGAATTTTCTCCAAGTATTTATGCATTAGTCACCTGCTTTAATGTTTACAACATTGCAACGAGACACACTTTGTATTTAGTACATATTTGTCTTAGCACTGATGGTTAGTTGTTCATCAAAACAATCTTAAAAATAC